>JADMNL010000022.1:366052500-370852500 GCA_016271365.2 Neoceratodus forsteri | reverse complement strand
ACTCTGTTCAACAAGACAGTGACCTAAGAACCAAACATGAGAACAAGGAAGAGGTGTGAGTTAGATATCTTGCTGCATGAATGGTGCACCCTGTTGTGTCCATGAGAGTCGATCCCTATGGGATGGACTCTGCTAGAGCCTTCATCCATCTCCAAAGCACTCTGCTGGTAAACCATACTGCCATGTATGTAGCCAAGTGCATCCCTGATACTTCATGGATTTTTCTTAAGTGGTCCTCTATTTTTTATCCATCAGGTTCTTCAATGCAGCCATGCTCTCTATCTGGATAGTTGTGCATTTGGAGAAGGCATACACTGGCTGGTCAACTTTTGGTACCCTAAACCATGCCTCCTTCTAAGTCATTGATACTGGGTAGGATTTATTCACTATACACCATTCAGGCAGTCTGGTGGTTCCTGTGTCTTGTATTCCTTTTCAATAACTGAGTCAATAGCCTGGCAGGATGGGAAATGGGTATTTCGACTGCTTATCCTGTTAGTAGCAATGGATCCATTGAAGTTGCTGGTTTTGGAGCCTCTGTAGAAATCGTAAGTACGTCTCTCACCATTCTGATTAACTCATCTATTTTTTCTCTGTGGCAAATTCTGTTGTACTTGTATATTTCTTTTTTTGGAGTCTAAAGAGTGTGGAGACATGTTTCTCTCTGGAGAGGCTTTCCTTTTCTCAGTGGCTGCCTTCTTTCCCAGTTGAGATGTTGGAGGCTTCGATTTTAACCTCTTTAGGAGATTGAATAGAAGTTGAGTCTGGCTTGCATCTCAGCCCCTTGGGGATGTTTATTGAGGAAACTCTTGAAATGGTGAACCTCCCCCATGTCCTGCAGGGTCAATAAAGTGTCCTGTGAGTCTTGCTCCTTGGTTATCGTGTACACTGTGCATAACCTTTCTCCCACATGGGATTCAGGCAATAACACTTGGCATTCCTTACATTTGGCCATGATATTGGTATCTTGCAGGGTTCTATAAGAGGAAGATAGAAAAAACTAGATCAGATACAGACCTCTGATATACTGGGAAGCCATTGAACACTGTGAGGACAGACAGTGACCAATAATAACAGATGCCCAAAATAACCCACTTGTGATGCTTGTCAGAATTACCGGTGAGCATGTATGAGATCTGATAGACTCCCAACAAGACCCAGTCAGGACGTCTGGGAATAAGACAATATTATGACATGTCCTGAAATATTCTGACAAAATTGGTCCCACCGCTGACAATAACCAGCTTGCCTGAATACAATGTCTGCCCAGAGTGAGACATGCTAAGGAAGGACCTCTAACATGACTGTCATTGTAGAAAGAGGACTTCTAAGATGGCCACTGATGTTGCTAGAGAGCAGACTTCCAATATGGCTACTGTCATGCTATACACTACCAATATGGCTGCCGGAAGCAAGAGTTCATAAGGCATGACCTCTGCATGCTGAAATGAAAATGGCTGTCTCCATAAAATCCAACAATGACTCCTAGTGAGATGGAATTACTAGGATAGCCTAGGGGTTTGATTCCAGCCAACTCAAATATGACTGGATTGTGCATCAACCTGTAGTATGGATGGAAAATATTCCATTGGTATTGACTGCAGAGTACTCCAAAGGGTACGATATGTAATAGCACTTATCACATCTGACCGACTAGGTGAATCCCAGTAGCACTGTCTAGAGTGTGCGCTGCCATTTGAACAGTAATCACAATCAGCGTAAATGGTTGGAACACAAGCACAATACAGTACTTACTGTGCTGAGCCAATGTCTGGGCCAAAACATACATGTTAATGTTTATTGATATACACACCCGATGAAAGAATCTGTGTAGCCCTAAAAGCTTGTGTACTGTAACATCTATGTACAATTTCTTTGTTGGTCCAATGAAAGATATCACAGTCTGCAAAGAAGTAAGTATTTCAAGGACTAACATGGATGCAAGCATCCTGTCTTACGATATCTATTGGATAGCTGTGAAACACAGTGTGTGTGTGTGTTAACATTTTTGTCATTATTTCCTCCCCTGCACTGGCTGTCGCCTCTCCCCTCCAACCCACCCCAGTCCTGTCACCTGACATTCCCTGGACTTTCTGGCTTCAGATTCCCCCATAGCATACCCCTATGGTGGGGTGGCAGACAGCCAAGCTCAGCCCACTGCAGAGGATCTGGCTGGAGCTGCACCATGTTGTGTGCGTGTGTTTAAACATTTTTGTCATTATTTCCCCCCCGAGGCTGGCACCTCTCCCCTCCAACCCACCCCAGCCCTGTCACATGACATTCCCTGGACCTTCTGGCTCCAGATTCCCCCATAGCATACCACCATGGTGGGATGGCAGACAGCCAACCTCAGCCCACTGCAGAGGATCTAGCTGGAGCTGCACCATGTCATCGGTGCAGGGCATGTGGGAGGTCAGAAAATCATCCTGCCAGCTAGGGTGATTTTTAGTATTCCTCCCTTCCCCCGCTGTGCAGAGGAGCTGACATGCAATGATGTCAGTGGTGGTGCTGAACACACTTCTGTACATAGCACACCAGATGTCAGCCATGCCTCCGCCCCCTGCTTTGCAGTTGCAGCAGTCTGTCTCCCAGCTACTACTAGGGGCCAGGCGAATGTTGGATGCCACTCCCATCCCCTGGAGGAGGGGAGTAGTCCATTTGACACTAGTTTCTCCTTCTCCTGGCTGACCCTCGGCTGACCAAGGCTCAGGGCGCGAACCCAGATCGTCAGCATCATGAGTGTTAGTTGTATGGCTGTGCCAACAGGTGGGCTGTGTGTGAGTTAATTAATGGTCATGTGACTGGTTTCTAACAGTTAGGTTACATGACTTTTCTGGCCCATTTTAAAACAGTTTGTAAGCTCACTAAGAGTTTTACTTATGCAGTGCTTAAAGAGCAGCCAACACCTCCATGTGAACTTTGAAAATCATTAATATTTAGATACAGTTCAGCTTATATTTGGCATTAGCTCTGCATTTCTCCCATCAGTTATTCATTACTGAGGTCACGTCATATGCATGAAAACAGGATCTTTTTTCCTTGGGAGTTCATCAGCTGCTGATGCTTATTCTCTACCTGATAGCATAATGCTCTGCTTGTGACATCACAATTACTCCCTTGACAACAGACTGTGATGTCACAACAGAGGATTAGGACCTCAACTTGGGAATAAGCTATAGGGGCAAACAAACTCTCAGGGATGAAGATCCGTTTTTTGTGAAAAGTTCCTCAGTAATAAATAAGAGGTAGGAGAAATCTATGAAAAATATAGTGGGGTGGAAGCACAGATGGGAAAATTCCTGTTTGGAGGGTGTGGGTGGCCCTGTGGTCCCTAAAAAAGGATAAATCACCGGGTCCTGATGGAATTCATCCGAGGGTGCTGTGGGAATTGGCAGATGACCTGGCTGAACCACTCGTGGCCCTTTTTAATGCTTCTCTATAGACAGGGAAGGTGCCAAAGGATTGGAGGGAAGCACATATTGTTCCTATCCATAAAGGGGGTGTCGAGGGAGGTGCGGGGGAACTACAGACCAGTCAGCCTGACATCGGTGGTGGGAAAGCTGATGGAGACCATAGTAAAGGAGAGGCTGGGGGTGTTCTTGGCAGATCAGGGATTCCTGGATGATCACCAGCATGGCTTAATCCTGGGAAGATCGTGTCAAACTAACCTTGTGGAGTTCTACGAATGGGTGACGGCAGCACTTGACCAGTGAAGGCTGGTTGATGTCATCTTCCTGGATTTCAGCAAGGCGTTTGACATGGTCTCCCACACTGGTCTGCTGGATAAATTGGTGAAGATGGAGGTGGGGGCTAGGATGGTCAAGTGGATTGGAAGCTGGTTATCTGGTCATACCCAGTGGGTGGTGGGGGGGTAGCCTCGACCCCCAGGGAAGTCATCAGTGGGCTGCCACAGGGATCGGTTCTGGGATCACTCCTGTTTAATGCCTACATCTCTGACATCAGGATAGGCATCAGGAGTGAAATGAGTCTCTTTGCAGATGACTCTAAGCAGGGGGTGGTGGTGGAGGGGGAGGAGGGCAGGGTTGCCCTGTAGGAAGATCTAGATGTTCTGGGGAGTTGGTCATGTACCTGGAAGCTAGGGTTCAACATGGCAAAATGCAAGGTGCTTCACCTGGGGCAAGGAAACCTGGGTCAGGTGTACACCCTAGGAGGGGGCATATTGCAGGTCTTAAGTGGTGAGAAGGACCTGGGGGTGCTGGTGGATGCTAAAATAAATAACTCTGAACAGTGTAGAAGGGCCACAGTCAGGGCAAATAGAATGCTGAGCTGTATCTCCAGAGGGATCACTTCGAGAAGGAGGGAGGGAGGTGATTCTGACACTGCACAATTCCCTTGTCAGACCGCACCTTGAGTACTGCATACAGTTTTGGCACCTGGACATCAAGAAGAATATTCTACTCCTAGAGAGGGATAAGAGGAGAGCAACCAGGATGATCCAGGGCCTGGGGGACAAGACCTATGAAGTGAGACTTGAGGAGCTCGACCTGTTCTCACTGGAGGAGATGAGAGATGGGGGGGGGATATGATCGAGGTCTTCAAGTATCTGAAAGGGGTAAATAAGGTGTACTTTCATAGGATCTTTCAGAGGAAGGTGGGAGGGGCCATGAGGGGGCATGGTTGGAGGCTCGAGGGAGGAAGACTTAGGGAGGAAAGGAGGAGGAGATACTTCACTGAGAGGGTGGTAGTCCTGTGGAATGCACTGCCTAAGGAATTGGTGGAAGTGTCCACGGTGGAAGGGTTCAAGAGAGGCTGGGACAGGTACAGGAGAGGGGTGAAGAAGAGGGCCGCCGGTCTGGGCAAGGGGAACCCTGGCCGGGGGAAGGGGGATAGGGATATAATCAAGAGGATGGTTGCGGTGCCCACTCAGGGTACAGACTCTTGAGCAGACTCAATAGACCATTCGGCCTATTCTGCTGGCATTCTTAGTATGTTAAAATGCAAGCTGAATTATGTCTCAATATAAGGTTTTCTAAAGTTTTCCCAGACGTGTCAGTGGCTCTTTAAAACTTTGCAGTAACTCAGTTACATCACAGAAGTCAAATCTCTTTTTTTTTTGTGCTAAAGCAGCTAGGAGACATTGACTGGACACATGTACAGTAATGACAATGCCTTTATCACTGGTACATGTGTTTGTGCTTTCTTTTTCCTGCTGGTATGATACGCTAATATGCTGGTTATTCAGCAATATATTCAGTATAATGCTGGAACTCTGATGAAAAGGTTTCCATGCGGTACTGGAACTTGATTCTTTCTCCATCCCTCAGAGGGCTCTACATGACGTTAGGTTCTCTTCATTGTCAGGGAAGGACACTGAACAGGAAATGATAATAGCTTCCTTGCTGACACAAACTTTGGTGTGGCTTTCCGGACACTAAAAGAGCTTTTGGTTTATAACTGAGAAGTGACCTAAGGAAGGCACTGATGAACTCTGTCATCTGATGATTACACAGTTAGAGGAAGAGCATGTAGTGAAAATGCAGTGCATTTACTAGGGGGACCTACAGCACTTGATATCTCTACTAGTGCCGAGTTAGTTTGTCTTGCAATTGTTAGTTAATAATGCAGTACCTGCTACTGTAACTGACCTGTCTCCCTGGGATCCTCTTCAGAACTACAGCAGACATGCAGCCTAATTGTGGATAATCTGGTGCATGTGCAGAAGTAAATATATTTTACAGAGCAGCAATCTTTCCCCACTTTGAGCAGCACATTTGAAAGGTTTGTGACTCGAAAACCAGATTAGTGCTAGTGAGTGCTGAGCTGGTACTTTGCTAGGACACAGCCATATTGGAAGCTGAAGTTTGCAAGGCAAAACGTGGTTTACGAGTATTTGCAAAAGCAGACCTAAAGCACATACTAATGAGGGGCGGAGTACTGAATTCAAGTCCCAAGGTAATTGGAAGCTTCAGGATAGCTCCGAAAGGCCTCTTTGTGCTCAGTGCTGAAAGCATGCTGTAAAAAGTCAATAGTGGCTGCAGGACCCTATAGAAACTTAGAAATTAAGAATTATTCCATGGCCACCTGATGCAGTTTTTCCAATCAGGTGCAACCCTATCTCTTCCCCAGGTTACAAAAAGTCAATAGTGGCTGCAGGACCCTATAGAAACTTAGAAAGCATTACCAGTGCCCCCTAATATGGCTAAGGAAATGGCTTGCTTAAGAAGAGAAAAAAACTTAGTAAGCAGGGGGAAATATGTATATTTAAAACACAGACATTTCAGTAGTTTTATGTTTATGTTAGTTTTTATTTTGACAACCCATTTACCCTGAATAGCCCAGCTGATATACAACACCTTGTTTTCAGTGGGGTCCTGCTTCTACCAACTTCTGCAGCTGGACAACTTGAAAACGTGGGGTTAAAAACATGACCAAGGTCACACAATGAACATGATGGCTCTGGCTGAGGTTGCAGTGTGGCCTAGATGTTAGAACACCAGACTGGGAACCAGAGCATCACAGGTTTATACCCACAAGAGCATAATACTCATTTTATGACCTTGGGCATATAACTCAACCTCTTACAGCTGTTAAAATTCTTATTTTATTTGTCTGTAATTTAGATAGCCACCACTTCTGCCAATGTTTCATGCCTCTGAGGCTACTTCCTCATCAGTACTCATAGGCAGAACAGACGTCATGGATCACTCCAGAGCCACAGAGTGAGACCAGACATAAGGTCTCAATGATTTTGGAATAAGACTGGACTGTGATCCAGGCAAGGAAAGTCACTATTTTCTGCTAGAAAATGGAAGCTGATTGAAATCAAAGTGTGAGTTGAAATACAATAATCTTGAGAGACCGTGGTGAGCCCTGTGTAAGTGGCCCCCGAGTGATGGGTATCTAAATTAAAGATAAACAAAATAAGGATTTTAAACCCATATAAGTTTGAGTCAGCCTCACTTGCTGTGTTTGTACTGGATAGGATTTTAAACCCATATAAGTCTGAGTCAGCCGCACTTGCTTTGTTTGTACTGGATAAAGTGCCACAGGCAGACTCTTCTGAGTTTCTCCTGTTACTTTCCTGGACATAAAGGGGGGGAGAGGTCAAATTTTATTTTTCTATGTTTCTGTGTTAGACACTGTCAGCAGAAAAAGATCATTGGTCCAGCCAGTCTGCCGTATTTTGTTTCCCTACCTTACTCTGTGACATACTACCCATCTGTAAAAAAGGCTAGAAGCAAGATCTTACAAAAGTGAGATGTTGCAGTTCTGCTATGCTGTCCTGAGCACAAAAACTGTAAAATAAAATAAATAACAGGCCGGCCTGGTGGTGCTGAGGGTTAAGGCATTAGTCGCCTTATCTTGCGCTACACCGGCAACCTGGGTTTGGGAATGAGCCCGGGATTCTGGGGATTGGCGGGGGCAGGAAGGGATTGAGCATCTGGAGAACAGCTCTCCTCCCTTGGGAGGGTGTAGGGACACGTGTCGCTCATACGCAACCTCTGGCGGCAGTCGGGGGAAGCCATAGGCGACGCAGCCGTATGGCAAGGATGGAGCTTGGCAGACGCTGGACGTCACTACATTTCCAAGTTTCACTGTGGGGGTTGGGGAATGTGACGGGGAGAAAACCAACATAAGAAAACCCCTCTGGAGCCCAGTGAGATGACGGAGGCCTCGGGGGCGCGCCCACATCCCAACACTGGTCCAATGCACTCAGGAATCTCCATGGCTGACCTGACAACTGGTAAGGTACCTCTAATTTCAGAAAGAGCCACCAAGGGAGGGTGGGCCCTCTCCCAGAGAGTGATCCTGGGGACTGGACCTGGCCAACTCATTTGGGGGGAGAGCCTGGGAGAAGCGAGGACTCAGGCAGTGAGTGAGAGGCACAGCCGAATAGGCTTTCCTGAAGGATGCCTAGGCTTCTGAGCGAGAAAGAAAGTAAAAAATAAATAACTAAATAAATAAATGTAAACATTGAGTTTTAGTAGTCAGAATAGTATAGTGGCTAAAGCCTATGACTTTTAGCCTGGAGATCTTAGTTTGAATCCCAGCAAAGTTGTAACATTTTTACTAGGGATGTAGAAATGCTAAAGCAGTGGTCTAGAATATGGCAGTTAAAATACAATGCAAAAAAATGTAGAATTATACACACAGGTAGTGAAAATCTGCAGGTAGAATATAGCAAGATTGGAATCATGGGGTTCCACCATGTCGATTCGACATCCATCTCATTGACGGACACAACAGTGACACGAAAATGCCAATGGCGACTATGTCACCTGGCAACAGTGCCACCTGACTGCCGTCGCCGCCAAAGCACCAGGTCATATCCTGGCCCCCATACCTCCCACCGTGGGGGGCTTCTCCTGCCACACACCCCAGAAAATAATATGATCACCTCCAGGTCAGAGGAGTAGGAGGGAAAGAGCAGAACACCCCTGGGTCAGCAATGACAGTGGGCACTGCAAAATCTGCATCACCAGAATGACTGTCGATCGGGCTGCAGTGCCCACATTGCCATCGATGTAAGAGGTTAACTGCATTGTTGGCATCCTGAATCATGGCATAGCAGTCAAAAGAGGAAAGGGACCTATGGATTTTCACAAACACCAGTTTAAAATCCTCTTCTCAATGTGGAGCCACATATGGGCAAGCTAATAGGATGCTGGGAAGTATCAAGTGAGAATTCATTGCAAAACAAAAAAGTGAAATTGTTGCTGTATAGGTCATTGGTTAGGTTACAGCTGGAGTACAGTGTGCAGTTTTTGAATAATTCTCTGAAAAGAATTGGTAAGCTATAAATCATGACAGGGTGTGCAGAGATGTTAACTTACTATACACCTCAGGCTGGTTTCGAGGCAAGAGGCATAGCTGAGTGCCTTCAACCACTTGGAAAGTGTGGTAATCTATGCATTACCTCTCAGGGAAGTGTGTTATTATGCTTATAAAATGGTCTGAAAAGTTAAAAAAATTAAGGAAAAACAGTAAAATCTGAAGTTTGTGGCAATGTGAAATGAATAAATGGTCATGTGACCTGTTTTGATCAATCAGATTGCTTGCTTGATCCAAGTCATTTTTATAAGGGAAGAATGCTATTCCACAGAAGGCAACAAAAAGGATCCAGCGGCAGCAAGGTAGGACGTATTAGCAAAGATTAGACAGCCAAAACAAGACATATTAGAAATGTACAAATACATGCAGGGACACAACAGGATGAACTCCTCGGATTTCTTTAAATTAAGGAGTAACGAATTGCAACATGACTCTGTTGATCTCCTCCAGGCCACAGTAAAATCCATACCAATTAGCTGGACAAACTGCCTCCAAAACAAAAGATTTCTGAGATAACAATGGGTAAACACCAGCGACCCAGAGAATTTGCCGATCAGCCATCCAAACAGCTCATGTTAGCATTAAAGGATTCAGAGTGCAGTGGCTGACAACAGAAGGGACATCAGGGGGCAGGAAAAGGTGACAAGCTTGGAAATTCATCTCATGGAGGTGTCTCAAACTGTGGATCTTCACAACAAGGTTGTCCTACCATTACATGACGGAGAGGTCTACCTGACCTAAAAAACAGAGAACATGAAAAATCTGATCACACAGAATAAACATACACATTCATTGTATACCCGAAGGAACTGAGAACGGTAATATGCTTGACTACATGGACAGCTTAATTTGAGAAGTGCTGAACCTAGATGTGGACTACAAGTTAAACATCATCAGGGCACATTGGGCACTCATGGCAATGCCGACCTACCTCAAGGCCAGACCTGTTTAGTCATCATTGCCTTTCTGTACTATAGAATCAAAAGTGACATTCTCCGCACAGCATGGGAGTGGAATGCAGTAGTAGTTGGAAATGTCCACTTGTTCTTCTAATGTGATTTTGTGCCAATGAATATGGGCAGGCATAAATAGCTCTTCAGAATTGTCAAAGACAAAAGAGAAGAGGAGCACTCGCTGGTAGAGCAAAAACCCATTTATTAGGTATGAATTGCTGGACACCGTGCTAACATCTCTGCCTAGTGCCCTATATACAGAGTTTTCATGAGGGGGAGTGTGGCAGCTCACAAAACAGTGCTTTTAATTGAGTTAATATGCATATTCATGAACCACTTGCAGAGATTGCATTAACCCATTGCTGTGTTGTGGACTGTGAGTTACAAAAAAGTGCTAAAGTGACATGGGCAAGATGTGATAAAGACCATAGTAAGTTACTGTGAATTATTACTAAAAAGGAGAACATCCTATGTAAATAAAATCTCCATACTAGAAATGGTACATGTAGCAATTTCACATTACAAATAAATATTTAGCTCGAGAGAGTGTGTATGGTTTAAAGTGTACCTGTATATTTTTATCTATTTTTTCAACATTTTTCTGATTTTTCTTCCCTCCGCCTTCATGATCCCTTTTTCCTTCTTTTCCATTAGTGTTTTCTTACTCTGCCATTTCTCTGCCCATTCATTGCCATTGTTAATACCCCTACTATTTTCCCTTCACTCCCCATTCTCCCCTCTCTAGTTTTTCCCTGCCCCCCCCCCAATCTTTCTTTACATTCTCTATATCTTGATTACTCCCCTGTTTTTCTTCTCAGGAGTTCCTCTCTGATTTTAGTCAGTAATATTTGGGTGGCAACTGCTCAGGGTCAAAAGAAACAGACTGTAGTTTTGGTTTTAGGCTTTTTGGCAAGTCATTTTTCGACTCCTATCTGAGTAGTGCCCGAGCTTTGTCACTGAATTTGCTGCTTTGTATCACATGTAACTAAGCATATAGTTTAATATATATGAGGCTCCATATTCGGAGCTGGCCGGCTGTATGCACACACAGGTGCGCCATGTGAAAAAAATAGGGCCAGCCGGCTCTAGCACAATGTTCAAACAAATAGCATGATCTGAACAGGCCATGCCATCTGTCCAAATATCACGCCATGGTAGCATGGCACACAGCAGGCAGTTGCCATGCTGTGTGCTGTGCAACCAGGGCACTGGGCCAAAGGCTGCCCATAGGGGTACAGTACAGCACACACTGGTAAACAACATTGCCCTAATGGGCGATATTCAGCCCAAACATGTGGATGAGCCCATTGGGCATGCACAGCGCTAATGGGCCATTTGCATGCCCATTATGGGCTCAAGTGCATGCCGCACATTGGCCACGTGTGCCAGGCCAGGTCCCCCCTTCCAAACCCTGATCTCCTTTTATCATAAATAAACTGATGTCCTGGTGGTCTGGTGATCCCTCCTTAGCACCAGTCCCCTCTTAGAATAAATAAACTGAATTGCTCATGGTCTAGTGGTCCCTCTCTAGCTCCTAGTCCCTCTTAGAATACCTGAAATGTATCTCTGGTGGTCTAATAGTCCATCCATAGCCCCCATCCCCTTCTAGAATACCCAAAATGTACCGTTGGTGGTCTAGCGGTCCCCCACCCTAACTCTGACCTGCCCGTATAGTACATATCTCTGTTCCTGGTGGTCTAGTAGGCCCCCAACCCCCCTCACCCTGGCAGGTACTGTCCCACCACTCCACACCTCCCGTCTCAACCCCAAGGGCCATGGACTGGCACAGCCCTCCACTCAGTACCATGGCTGGCTGCAGACTGAGCTCTCATGGAGCTCGTAGTGTAACAGCTGATTGTACAGTATGTGCTCCATGAGAGCTTAGTCTGCAGCCAGCTGTGGTGGTGAGCAGAGGGCTGTACTGGTCTCTGGCTCTCAGGGTTGGGGGTTCAGTGGGGTGGTGGGACAGTACCTGCCAGGGTGGGGGGGGTAGGAAGTCCACTAGACCACCAGGGACTGAAATACGTACATTATATGCAGGTTGGGGTTAGGGAGGAGAGACTACTAGACCAGCAGGGATACATTTTGGATATTCTAGGAGGGGATTGGGGCTATGAAGGGACCGCTAGACCACCAGAGATACATTTTGGGTGTTCTAGGAGGGGATTGGGGCTATGGAGGGACTGCTAGACCACCAGAGATACATTTCAGGTATTCTAGAAGGAGACTGGGGCTATGGAGAGACCACTAGCTCACCAGAGACACATTTCAGATATTCTAAGAGGGGATCAAGGCTATGGAGGGACCGCTAGACCACAAGAGATATATTTTGGGTATTCTAGAAGAGGATTGGGGCTATGGAGGGACTGCTAGACCACCATGGATACATTTTGGATATTCTAGGAGGGGATCAGGGCTAGGGAGGGACCACTAGACCACCAGGAATAAATTTTGGGTCTTCTAAGAGGGGACTGGGGCTAGGGAGGGACCTCTAGACCACCAGGAAATCCATTTATTTATTCTAAAAGGGGATCAGGGCTAGGGAGGGATCTAGAACACCAGAACTTCAACTTATGTATTCTAAGAGGGGATCAGGGCTAGGGAGGAACCACTAGACCACCAGGGAACCCAGACCTTGACAGTGCATGGATGGGGTGCAGGGCACCCACTTCCTCTGTGCACCATTAAGGGCTGATTTTCAGAAATGTTAAACTGCGCCATGCTACCAGCTGTTTAGTGTTTCTGCAAACATTCAATATCATGCTGTGCCTCACATGCATGAGGGTTCCCTCATTTGCATGTGTACAGTGTGATATTATGCACAACGGTGCTATCAGTGGTGTGCCGCACATAAGTGGCCTTTGAATATGGGCACACCAACAACCGGCACTATTCCAGGTTACTGCAGCACAAACCCAGTTTGTCCCATGCTAACCTTTTGAATATGGGGCCCATGGTCTTCAAACCATGGTCAAACAACACACTTTAAACCTTATATGCTCTCTTGGGCTAAATATTAATTTGTTATATTAAACTATCTTGCACATGTCACTTAAGCACTTTCTTTTCTGTAACTTGCTGTACACAAGGGGTTAATGCAATCTCTGCAAGTGGTTCATGAATATGCATATTAACTCATTTAAAAGCACTGTCTCGTGAGCTAGCACACTCCCGGATGAAGCTCCATATGTAGGGCGCTAAGCAGGGACGTTAACACTGTGTCCAGCACTTCACGGCAAATACATTTCTCAGTATAGATCTAGTGCAGTAGCAAGCGCACCTTTGGAGGTGGGAATGCCTGGAACCCTCCTTTTTGTTCACAGTAGTAAAGACCTTTTGGGAGAAAGGAGTGAAAGCCCAAACTGACTACCTGACAATATTAAAAATGTTCACAGATAAAGGGGTGCAGCAGTTTGAGTCAGTGTCAGATGCCCCATCTCCCTTCCCTGTCTCTCCTGAACAAATAGTAGTCCAGTATGGCCACGTCCCAGTTGTGGCTGTCAGTGCACCATGACTCTGTTGTGGTCACCAAATCGAGGCTGGCCTCCACCATGATGGCTTGCAGATCCAGAATCTTATTTCCCAGACTCCTCCATATCGTACTCCCTCCCTGCCTGAATCCTTGCTTTCCCCTCACCCTCCTGCTTGTGTTGTTCCCTGAAGCTCTCCCCAACCCCCCTTTCCATTGTTACCTTCTCTGAGACCTGTCTCCTTTACTTTCTTCTTGCTTTCCTGACTTATAACCCCCCTTATCCTCTGCCATGTCCAACCACTGTCTTGTGCCCCTGCCCTGGGGGAGCTTACTCCCCTCAAGCTTTACCTCCCTGCTGCTTCATCATTGGGGGCCGGGGTTATTGCCTCCCTTGGTTTCACATCCTCCCCTTCCAGTTAGTTTGACTAGTTCCTCTATCCATAGTGGAAGTTCAGTGGTTCTCAAGCCTGGTTTTACTTTTGTTATTTCTCTACCCACCTCCCCCCAGGAAATCAGATCCCTTTTTCTCCATATGGCATGGTACTGGAGAACAACAAATCAAAATAGGAGATTCAGCAAACTGATAGGCATAGGTAATGCAGACAGTCTAAAGCACAAAGGCTTTAGAATATAGTGTGCTACACCTGGGCTGCCCTGCTGCACTGAGAGTCACTAAGGAAGAGAGCCAAAGATGGAGACCAGATGGCTTTGTGACTGTATTTCCAAATTGAGAAAAACGGAACCAAATAGCCAAATATGCACCTTGTAGGCTATAGAAACTAAACTCTGGATATACTGAGACTGAGATTTGCCATTTTTGCTTATTATTACTTTTATTAATCAACGAATGGACTAATTAAGTTAGTAGTAATAACTAGTGACCTCTCGCTAACAGCTCGTTTTCGAGTTGTGTTAAATGCCATAATAACTGAATGTGACAGCACAGCTTGGCCAATGCAAACTTGCAGAAAACGTTTTATTTTTGCTCATGCTTGCTCTCTCAGGTTGGCAGCACTTTTTAATACTTCTCTTTAGAAGTTTAGCTCTCAAAAAAGCTTTTTTTTGTAAACTTTCACTTGCTTCTGCTCTGTCACACTTGCACTCACTCTTCAGACAGATAATCCCCGTACCAGTGATTATAAAAAATAAAACATAGACATGTGTGGTGACCTCATAAACTTCTCCAGTTTCACTCTCAAGGTTGTGGGTCATTTACACACCTCGAGTGTGTAAAAAATCTCATAACACATACCTGCCTATGCATTATTCTACAAATGCTACCACTTTTCTCCAGTTTATAACCATGCATCATTTTTATAACTTCTAGACACCCCTAGAAAACTTGAGCTGGCTCCTGGTCCTAGCCTCAGTCAGCGTATGAACCCAGCTTTAAAAATGCCCACTACCCTCAAGTGAAATGAGGGATATGAACCTCAAAGTGGGGGACAATGTGGGACACTGATCCTCATAATGAGGGACACATCCTCAAGCATGAGCATCCTCAGACATGGAGCTACAAGCTGAAAACACTGCAGAAATCATTGTATTTACTTGTACAAAGCTTTTTTATTTCGCTGCTTAGAATATCATTTATTCGTCTGCATATTTGTTTGCTTGTTTACCAGGGAAGTGCACTGATCCCAGGGACTGTTTTCAGGCACGACCCTGGCCATGAAGATGGCACATATGAATACAGACAGATGCAAATTACATAACTTAAGAATGGTGCAGGTGCCTACACAAACTAGAAATACATTGAAATGCTTTGAACACTGAGGCAAACAGAAAAAGGTACAAAATACAATGGAATGCAGGATACACAAATGTAAGACAAATACCATACTGTACAAGGAATGCAATTGCATAAAATGAGTGCGATATAGTACAGGTAATGAGCAAGTGAAATTAGACTGAGGGTAAAGTCAGAACAGTCTATGGGGAGCCCTAACTGAGAAAGGGGCAGGTAGGACCCAAGAGTAGGGGAGGGACTCCCATCGGTAAGTTACCCAGCTGAGCAGGAACATTTAGCTTCAGACAGCAGCCAGGCTTTAAGATGTGTTTTAAAAGTAAGTTGTGAGTCGAGTAAGCGGAGGGTGGTGCAGTTTGTTCCACAGCACGGGAGCTGTGAAGGACGGGGCTTTACTACCCAGAACAGTGGAAATCCTGGGAACTTCCAAAGGTGGGACTGAGGATTCCCAGAGGCACCTGGGAATGGCTCTGCGATTGAGGAGGAATGAGTAAGGTGACCAGCTGCCACCTCTAATGGCATTATCTATGATGCAGCCAAGGGCATAGTCATGCCATCCTTGAAGGGGGAGCCACCCTAAGGACTGGTATAAAGTGCAATGATGTGTGGAGCAAGGTGACAGGAGTGCGAATCTACAGATATTGTTATAAGCAGTGTTAAGTCTGGTGCGCAGAGAGGAGGAAACATGGGAGTAAATTGGGGAACAGTAATCTAGTATGGGTAGAAGTTTGCCTTGAGCTATGGCAAGGTGTACCTCATGGGTCAGATAGTGTTTGAGTCTAAAACCAACCCCAAGTTTCTGGTGACCCTTTGCACTGTGTTGTTGATATGCTCCAAGAAAGTAAGGGAGAGTTCTAGGGTGACACCAAGGTACTTAAAACAAGGAACATTCTGTGGGGGGGGGGCCTTTGGGTGTCAATACTGTGAGGAAGTAATTTGTTTTAGTGAGTTTTGAGAGGTATGGTTTGGACCCCCAGGATCATGGATTTAGTTTTTTTCTCATTGATTAGCAGCCTGTTGGACAGGAACCATTTTTGGGCTGTCCCATAGTTTTGGGTAAGGGTGATGGATGGATTAGGCAGGGATTTGTCGATGTGATAAAATATGAGATCATCAGCATACAGTAGGGCCTTGCAGGAAAGGCTATCAACAGGAAGAGAATTTATAAACAGGAAAAACAGCAGAGGGCACAGGATGGAGCCCAGCAGCACAATAACTTCTCGCAGGGGGAGGAGAGGGTGGCTGGGGCTGCTCGTTTCCCCCCCTTCTAATGGACTTTTGCAAAACTTTTTAATCTAAGCCGAAGAAAGCAGTGAACCTCGGGGTTGAGGCGCCAGTACGCTACTTGAGGCGGGCAGACCTCCCCCAATGAACAGCACAGTATTCTTTAAGGTCGCTACGGGAGAGAAAATGCAGGGTGCTCAGCAACAAGGGGCCCACCCTGTTCCCTCCTCCCATTAAATGCTCCCTGACCATGCCCACCTTGGATAGGGGGCCAATCAGGGCAGAGGCAGCTCAATCAGTCTACCGCCCCTTTTTGTTTTTCTCTGACAAGGAAACCTGATACATTGTCTGTAAACAAAGCTAACTCCTTAGACGGAGAGCTGCTCAGGTTTAACCCTCATTCTAGCTGAACCTAAGTTAAAGTGTCTAATTTGAACCTATACAGGGATAGGGTATTGTTGCTTTTGGATAATATTGCTACTCTTCCAGTCATAACAGAGGTACTAATAGGGCACCATGCAATTTCCTCTCCTAGGGTGAAATTCAGTATATGTATAGACTGGAACTATTACCTGCAGACTGTATATGCAACACTAACTAATTTGTAACTACTGTATAGCCTGCATGATTGCTTCTTACTAAGATCCTGATTGTATGAATAACAAGGAAAGCAGGCCCCTAACGAGACTCATACTGGTCTCCGAGCAACTTCCCTGTGGCAGACAACTGCATCTGCATAGTGCAGACTGATGACATACTGAAATTAACCGTCAGTGTGCTTATAGGGGCATTGATAGTAACAGGTGGCCACCGACCTGAGTCTGCTAAAGTATTGAGGATTCACTTGCACATGGTGATCCCCGTGTTATAGACGGTATTTAAGCCTGTCAGCCCGCCAAATTTCTGGTGGCATGTAACTACAGTTAGGAGTTCAGCACCTTAGAAGGTACTGCAAATCTTACTTGCTGCTCACGAACAGGTCTACCTACCTACCTACCTTAGGGGGTGAGCGGCACATACCAGTCCTGCATTAGGAGTTAATCCCATAGGACCCTGTCTCTCCCCTGATCAGTCCCTCACACAAGGGACTCAGTGTTCCATGAGGTAGGGGATTGAACAGAAGTGGAGCACCCAGGACATAGGGTGACAACGCTAAGACTTAAAGCCGTTCCCTCATTCAAACTTTCCCTCTTCGGCTGAAAGGTCCCTCTCTCACAAGGATGCCCATAAAGCATGGATCACCCTACCTTTGCTGCCCAAACAGAGGGATACTCCTGACCACCATGTACATCCTGTCCCTACTCTGGGTTGATAGGCTAATTAGCGCAGGAGACTTGGACTCCAGAAGTCCACCTCCACCTGAGACCCTGCCACGCCCCTACTGGCAATGCTACTCCCCCTCCCACAATAGTACGCAGTCAATCCTGTTTGCCCATGAATTCTACAGGAAAGGTATTCGGTACTCTACCTTACAATTCGCTAAGCGAAGACTCTAATACTAATCTACTCCCCCTCCCTCGTCGCCCTTCACTCTGTCTCATTGCTGCCCTTCTGTTAATGGCAGGTGACATCCAGCCTAACTCTGGACACCCTCCTAACAACCTCCTGATTTCCTCCCCTCAGGACCCGCACTGGGCATCCACGAAGGGCATGCAGATCGCACATATGAATATATGTAGCTTGCGATCCAAGATACATGATGTATAAGCCTCGCTGGACCTGTACAATCCAGATATCCTTGCCATATCAGAAACCTGGCTCAAACCTCATGTACTCCCACATGAGGTCACAGCCCTTGGGTACCACTTCGATAGAAAAGATAGAGTGAATAAAAGAGGGAGAGGGGTCCTAATCTACATGAAAGACACCCTAAACTCTGTGCAGGTTAACCTGCAAAATGCTACCAGCACAGATGGTGACTCTGTCTTTGTACGCATCACCCTTGGCCCTTGCAAGCATCTCAACATCGGGTGCATATACAACCCTCCAAAGAATGCTCGTACATCACTTGAGGCAGGCCTAAAGGACCTCTCCGAGGAGGTCTCCTCTGAGATACTCATTCTGGGGGACTTTAATCTAAATTGGGCTACAAATAAAAACCATTCTCTAAAAGGTTTGGTACAGGAAGCTAACCTAGTGCAGGTTATCTCTGGGCCCACACGAATGAACCACAAAACAGGGAACCATTCTATGCTTGATTGGGTGCTGGCAAGCAAACCTGATAACATACAGGCGGCAGGCACCTTAGCTGATGCCCTGAGTGACCACTCCCCAATATTCTGCATCTGGAAAAACAGGGCTCCCAGGTTCCGTCTGTGAATCCTGGCAGCAAGGGACTTCGCCATTCTACTACCCGAACATCTATCAAACTACCTAAGCAGCACAGACTGGAGCCCAATCAAATTCCTCCCCTCACTGGATGAGGCTGTTGCCTTCTTTCCGCGAACAATCCTTATGGCAGCCGACCTATTCACCCCCATGAAGAAACTCTGTACTAAGGGTAGCTGCTACAAGTGGACCCCCCCCTTGAAATCCCTAATGAAAAACTGGGATAAAGCTTGGAAAAAATGCAAGCTCTCCACACTACCTGCAGATCTGCTGAGCTACAAAACTCTCAGAAATAGGTGTAAGCTGGCCATCAAAGTGGCCAAAAGGGAGTATGTCACACAATTACAGAAAAAGAATCTAGAAAACCCTAGACTTTTGTGGGCACACATAAATAGGTTACTAAAGGGGAATGGCAAGACCGAATATGGCCCCATCGAGGTAAATGGTCAACTAACAAACAACGGCCCCAGTATCGCCATGGCACTCAACCGCCACTTCACGAACCTCGACCATTACAAGGCTGGACTGCCACCCCTCCACCCAGACCCTAATGGGCGGTCACTCCCTAACCTGGACCACCCAACCTTCCACATCAGACTGGTAAAACCTAAAGAAGTCCTCCCATTGCTAACGACTCTCAAAACCTCTGGATCCAGGGGACCAGATGGGATTCACCCCAGGATATTGAAGGAAGGGGCCCAGTCCCTAGTCAGACCCTTAACCTGGTTCCTTAACTGATCCTTAAAAGAGGGCACTATCCCTGAACAATGGAAACGGGCCTACATGGTCCCTATCCACAAGGGAGGCCAGAGAGAGTCCACTAGCAATTACAGGCCAATCTCCCTACTTTGCAGCCCGGCAAAGACACAAGAGAGGCTGATTTACGGGCAACTCCACGAATACCTGGAGTTCCATCAACTCCTGGCACCCTCCCAGCATGGCTTCAGAACTGGGCATGGGACAGACACCGCCCTTACTAAATTCTCTACTGATGTTCTCAGAGAATTGGATAAGGGGAACCCAACTGGAACGGTCTTTATCGACCTATCCAAGACATTCAACCTGGTCAACCATAATCTGTTACTGACCAAGCTGAGCAATGTAGGCCTAGACAGCCACTCCCTTATGTGGTTTGATAGCTACCTAAATGGGCGCTCACAGAGGGTAAAACCGAAAGACTCCATATTGGAGCCACTCCCATTAACAGAGGGAGTGCCTCAAGGGTCTATCCTTGGCCCCCTACTCTTCTCCCTCTTCATCAATGAACTCAGCGAACACTGCGGGGGGGAGCTCTGTGGTCCAGTACGTGGATGATGCTGTCCTTTATCGTCCCTCCACTAACCTAGGAGACCTCAGCTCCTGGCTACAAGATGATCTGAGATCCCTCGAGCAATGGCTTGTCCTTAACAGAATGGTCCTTAACACAAACAAGACCAAGGCCATGCTGTTTGGCCCAAGAACCCTTGGACGCAACAGAAGCCAACACCTGCAACTGACCTCTGCGTCAGGCGGTAGGCTAGAGGTTGTGGCATCACTAAAATACCTTGGCCTCACCCTGAATCAGGGCTTCACCCTCAAGGACCATGTGGATCAAGTAACCAAAAACGTACATGCGAAACTAGGCACCCTATACCAGTTGAAAGACCAGCTGATACCGGAAGCCAGGGTCTCCATAGATACCAGCGTCCTCCTCCTGACAATCACCTATGTGGCTCCAGTTGTCCAGGGAGTAGCTAGACAAAACAAAAACATATTACAATAGACTGGTCAGCCTAAACCTTTATTCATTACATTATCGTAGAACAAGAGGAGATTTATGTTTCCTATTCAAGAGTATGGATGATAAGCTATTTAAAGAATTGGGGTTCACTTACAAAATAGGGAGAACTAGTTCTAGGAAACATAATAAACAACTGTACCAACAAACTTGGGAACATAACTTTCGGAAATATTGGTATAGCTTAAGAATGGTAAGAGCCTGGAATAATCTACCCAAAGAAGTTGTAAATAGCACAAATATGCTTGAATTCAAAAATGGGATAGATTTGTTTTTTGGAGAAAGTAAATTTTTATGTTAACATATTGGAAGGCGAGCCTTGATGGATGGTATTTCTATCCTCGGCTTGAATTAACCTATGAACCTATGAACAAGAGATGAATAGACTCCAAGTTCTATACAATAAGGTGCCTCGGTTCTCCGCTCAGTCAAACCCCAGGAACCATCACTGTGACACTCTATCCCAACTAAACTGGCCTTTTTGGGAAGCCCGCCTCCAGTACCCCTTGCTCTGCCAAGCTTTTAAGTTAATCAGCCCAACCCCCCCTCCCAGCCTCTCGGGACTTATTGCACTAAAGAATAACCCTCGGCTCCTCCGCACAATGGATTGCACGCTGTTAGCTGTCCCAGAGGTCAGAACCAAGGTGGGGGGTAAGTCATTCGCCTATACCACACCCACCCTATGGAACTCCCTCCCTCCAGGAGTCCAGGAAGCTCCCTCCATCAAAAGTTTCCGCACGAGGCTTAAGGCACATATTATGGCTACCTCCAAGTGCAATTACTAAAAGTACGGATCCACCTCTCGGACACCTATGACCTCACAGCCCATAACCTTTCTGCTGTGCGAAACCTGTCTCCGCACATTGTGGCTCATACCCCCCCTCAGCTATGGTAGCATCAATAACAAATGCACTAATGTAATGCTGAACTCAGCATATATAACCAGCTGACTGCACATCTATGTTTAACCTGTATCATGAATGTATTCTTACACCTACCGTATTGGGATGTATCTTATGTTATGTAAATCCTGGATCGCCCCTGAAAAAGGGACCTCTGGGGCCCAGTGGGCTCACCCGGTCATCAAAATTTAATTAATAACAAATAAATAAAATTAGATATTGACATGGCCGGGGAGGTGGCTGTACCTATGTTTATAGATTGGAATCTGCCGAGAGATCAGTCTGGAACCACACTGACGTCCCAGTTGAGCAACTAAGGTGCAGGAGATTAGTGTGTAGAAGGTTGTGATTGACAAGGCTGAAGGCCTTTGTCAGGTCACCGAACATGGCACCAGTGGCATTCCCTGTGTCCATGTTCCTGAGGATGTGATTGGTGAAGTGGGCCAAGGCTGATGTGGTGCTGTGGTGTTTTCAGAACCCGTGTTGTTGTGGGCAAAACAGGTTGTATTTTTCTATATGTTCGGAGAGCTGGTGGTGGACAATTTTTTCCAGGAGTTTGCTTAGGTGAGGGAGGATGGAGATAGGCCTGTAGTTGTTGGGGATAGGGGGTCTCTAGCCTTAAAAATAGGAACAACTTTGGTGTTCTTCCATAATTGTTGCTTTGAAGTCTGAAATTACAGCACAATCTATGTGTGGGCCGAACCTTTTCCATGATGGCCGGATGAGGGACAGAGCAATTTTGAGGGGTAAAATGTGGGACATCGCTCGAAATCAGGAACAGTTAAGAGGCACACACACACACACACACACACACACACTGCAAAAGTGCAATAGTCCTCTGTGCCATTCTTTATTATTCCATTGCAAACCCTACAGAAGCAGGGCTGTTCAAATCCGAAGATCACACAGCCCCATAGAATCAATTAGAAAGCCCCTAAAATGGAGGTGCTCTGGAGATGCCTACAGGAGCCACCAGAACTCAGTTCCCCAGTGGATGAACTGCTTACACATTTGGAACCCACAACTAAAGCGTTAAGAAGCTGAGAAAAATCCTGCTCTCCGGCAGTGCAGGATGACTATAAAGTAGCACTGGAAAAATAAAGCATATAATTGCCTGTGGGCCAACCATAAAAATAAGGTTTAACAAACAGGCCCCAACTTGAACATTTCCCATTTCATTAGAGCGTCTTTTTGCTGACTGGACTGTAGTACTGCACTGCAAGACCTTCGTGGTTCTAGGACTTGAACTATCTGTACATTCTGACAGCAGAGATAAAGTATCAGACCCTGCGGGCCCTTAGAAAACAATGTCTTTCTATCACTCGGTGATGCTCAAACCATAAAAATATTTTATAGCCCTAATTCCTGCTTTTTTTAATATAAAAATATAGTCATTTCAGATCTAAGTCACGCTTAAAATAGTCAAAGCAGTTAAAGACAGACATCTGAGTCAGTTGGAACCTGCAAATGGCAATTGTGGATTTGCTTCTTCAGGTTTTGTAGTGAAAACATTTTCAGTGGAGAGCTGGCTGATGCTAGAATGGCTTTAGTTTGCACACTGTAGCAGTGCTTACCTTTGCTGCTGAATCTGCAATCTGTGGAGCAGCAAAGAATTACTACCAGTAGTGGCAGACCTGAGGCAAACAAGCAAGCAGCCCTACAGACCGTCCTGCTGTTTGAGTGCCGCGTACTTCATAAGGATGGATGAGCCATTTCTATTTAGAACCAGTTTTAATTAAAACCCAGAAAGATTCTCGTTTTCCGGCCTTACGTTGAGAACCTAGTGATTTGAATATATTTACATATCAATGATATGCTAATAATATCCTAATAGTACTTTTGCATTTCAAATCTCTAGGACTTTTTTTTAAAGGAGGAGGTTATTTTGAGTTCTAAATTTTTAAAATGATCATATACTAAGTGATTCTTCTTTCACACTTGGTTCTGCCCCTCCCTAGTAGTTTGAAATTGAGGCAGAGACTAAATGTGAGTGTAACTGAGAGGAATCAGATAGGAATAGGTTTGGCTACTGGTTCTTCCCCCCCCCCCTTCAGATTATTTGAGTCAAAGCTTCAAAAATCAGAGTTGCTTCAGATCTGAATTGGAACAGGGACACCCTAACATGTGGCCTGGCATGGATTCAGATGTGAATCATCACCAAGGTGGCCTGACTCACATTGGCCCAGGTTATCTGAATTAATTCCTGAAGATGTGGGCAGGAATAGAAAGTAAACCGGGTCACAGCTGTCTCACTCATCATTAGCATGAGAGGCAAGGTACACAGGTACTGGTGTATGCAGTGCAGCTAGACAGGAAAACAGGAGATTTCAATATACTGTGTTTCAGCATACCTTTTGTACATCTCCTGATTTGTGACGCTTATGAATCTTCCCTGAATGCGCATTTAAATCAATCACATTTATTTTTGTTTGGCACCCTGCTGAGAATCCAACTAAGAGTGCCTTACAAAACAAAAACAAATAGACACAAGCTGTTGTGAAAATAAAGATATAATTAAATATATACAGTATCATAGGGTTCTGGTTTAAACTGTATACCGTACATACAGTAATGGGATTAATATAAATAGAGAGATTAGCTGTTTAAGAAACTGTTTTGAATGAGCAGGTTTTCAAAAGCTTTTTAAATACCTCCAGGGAGGATGTTTGCTTCATTTGCCTAAGGGCATTCCAGTTTTAGGGAATGGCAAATCAAAAAGCACAGTCCCATGGTATTTTTAAGCAAGTCTTTAGTAGCTTCAAATGTCCCTCTGTGAAGGTTCTCAGTGAGAGAGTCAGGGCACAGAGAGCCAGAATATTGGAATTACAGTGCAGCCCACCAGGATGAAGCACTCTCTGATAAAGATGTCACACTTTGCTGCATGACACATTGGAGTAACTGAGACATAGAAATATAGAAAGGATGGACACAAAAAGACATGAACAGTCCATCTAGTCTGTCCCAAGATTACCAACTTGTAGATGCAGTAGTTTCCCTCCTTCCTCCCAGTCTCCAATCTTCTCCATCCAATTGCCCTCTGATAACACCCTTATATGTGTCCCACTTCCTCATGCATCCTGTAAGCAATAATACCCAATAGGGTGGGCTTTATTGGGAAATACTGGACTGCCCAGGGGCGTAATGAGGCCTAACGCTGCAGGCGGAGGGCCTTATAGCCCCTGGAAGGTCCGGTATTTCCTAATAATGCTCACCCTGGAGGGTATTATTGCACTTAGAAAATTGACACTGTAAAAAAAAAATGAATAAGAAATGTTAATAAAAAATTATTTTAAAGTAAATTTTGTAATAAAATAGTTCCTCCGCCTGCTTTAAAATTATTCTTTATGCTGTTTTAAAAGCAGTACTGTTTTTCGCATCTCTCTTCTGCCCCCCATACCCAGAAGTATTCAGGAAGTCCCTTCAGAAGATTTAGTTTGTTTCTTAGTTTATTTACTTTGCTTACAAGTACAGGCTTGCATTTCATTTTTTTTATATGATTCACATTACAAGCTGTGCGCCCCCCCCCCCGCATGCTGGCTGCTCGCCAACTTGTAACTTCGGTGCATGGGGTGGTGTGCAACACAAGGGCAGGACTGCAGAAGAAAGAAAACATCAACGTACAGGCCTGTGCAGTAAAAAAAAAAATAAATAAGAAACATCTTACTGTTTTTTTGTATCTCTTGGGTCTCGCGGGGCTGAAGGGCAGAGTGAGCCGTGATAAGCTGTTGGCAGTAGCGTGGAGCATGCGACGTGCTACTGCTTCTTATTTAAAATGAACCAAAATAAAACTTTTTATTTATCCAGGCTGAAGTGTGTAATAAGAGTGTCAGAGAGACTGGTTGGTCTGGTACCGCTGGGAGAGGCAGTTTGTTAGTTTTCCGTAGCACAGATAAACATCCATCTGCGGTACGGAAAACAAATGAAATGTTGTTCCTTTCAGTACCGGAGCTGCTGTTTTGTGTGATACTGACTGTAACTGAATTTGGACCCACTTTCTTTTTCAAACACTTGAGATTTTTTTCAGTTTTCACAGAGCTACTATTTCATGCTTTTTTCATGGTTTGATGGCAAGACCGCAGAGTGCAGACTGGTGATGAGTGGAACTAGCTTGGTAGTCTGCCCGGGTGCCCTGTTAGTGGAGGAAAAAAAGAAGGCAACTGATGCCTTTCAAAATTTGGGGTGCCCAACTACATCCCAAGTAATGGGGCACCCCGAATTGGCACTTGTTATGATGTGGGCTCTATCGAAAAATAAATTAACCTGTATTCAGCGTTTCAGCCAATCAGATTAATTTATTTTCCAATCCCATTTTCTAAGCTATTATAGTGTATAGTGGAACGTTGTTGTTCACTGAAATCTAGCACTCTCAAAATGTTGTTCTGCTGCACTAGTGACGTCCGCAGTGCAGCAGAACCAAAAAGTGACGTCCACAGGACAGCAGAATGACTTTTCGTTCTGCTGCAGTACGGACTTCACACATGGTGTCCTCGAGCAGCAATCTGACAGTTAGTCTTATTTTAAAAGAAAGATGTAGTAATTTCTTTTTTGAGGCAACGACGTTCCACTATACACTATACAGAACAGTGCATGCGTACCATTTAACAGCAGGGCTGTTCTTTCACCTCGTTGGTACTATGATGACTGATTACCTCTCAAGCTGCGCTCTCGAGGTAATCTGTAATCATAGTACCAACTCGGTGAAAGAATAGCCCTGTTGTTAACTGTTACTCATGCACTATCCTATATGTCTTTGACTCAACAACAATGTCAGGAAAGTTGTCCCACCATCCACCACCCTTTCCATGTAGTAATACTCCTTCTGAACCTTTCCTCATCAGCATGAGCACATGCCCCCAGGTGGGCACACTGTTTCTTAATCTGAACAGATGTGTTGTGTCCACTCTGTTGAAGCCTTTAATGAACTTGAATGCCTCTTTCATGCCCCCCTTCTGTCCTAGTGATTCAAGAATAAACTAAAGAGCTAACTCCTCCAGTAAGCATTTGAATAGCCTGCCAGTTGGCTTTGTAGTATATATATAGTATACAGAAATATGCACTGTTTTATTTAATGTAATGTTTACTTTTTTATTTTATTTAAAATGTATTTACTGGGCAAACCTCAAAAGCACTAGATGCCCATTTTCAAGGGGGACCCAAGAGTTTTACAATACATACAAACAGATAGCAAGACAATTGCAAATGCAAAAGTGCAATCTGAGTTACAAAAAACGTGTACAAGATGAATTAGCAAGTCAATGCATACTTAGAGTTATCTTAAAAACATTTTGTGAATTAATAGTCTGTAAAGTGACTGGTAAGGCATTTCAGAGGTTAACAGATGAAAATAAAAAGGACCACTGACCAGTAGCAGTCTTACAGAAAGGTGGACAGACATAATAGGTTTGAAACGATCTGGTAGAATATTGTGAAGGATTTACACCCAGTTCAGACATGAATGCAAACTGAACTGAAGCCTTAAGTAATCTTCTTAGATTAATGAGGGGAAAATAATCAACTCTTTGCTTGAAAGATAGCCACCCCGGCTTCCCATGCAATATACAATGGTGTATAGATCTTGTACCTGCCACCACTGCAAAGCAGCAGATAGAATGGCACACTATTTTGACGCTATGTAAATATGTCAGAGAGACCAAAGCATATAAAGGCAGACCATAATCTACCAGTGACAACAAAAGTGACTGTGCCACTGTTTTCCTTGAGTGAAGTGACAATTTTTTTAAGTGACAGAGTTGGCCCAGGTGGATAAGCTCTGTTTCTTAATTTGAACAGCTTTGCTGTGTCCACTCTGTTGAACCCTTTCATGAACTTGAACACCTGTTTCATGCCCTCCAACCCTGTTCTGTCCTCCTCAATGATTAATTTATTGTGTGTGGACGTATGAATGGAATTTGTAGGTGTGAGTGCGTTTATGTTTTTTTATTCATGGTTTGTGTTATTATTACTGATTTTTGTACAGGCACTTAAGCTTTGGAGCGGCTCCATTTATAAATTAAATAAATCAGATGAAACCAAATTACATGCCTTGCCATTTTGACCATGGATCTTCTTCTTACCCCTTTGTTGCAATACACATTGAGACTTTTCAGTCTCCCATCATACACTGTCATATTGCCCTGTTGGCCATGGATCATCTTTGTAGCCCTCTGTTGCAAGGTCTCTAATCTCTCCCCGTTGTTTTATTATGTGTGGGCTACAGAACTGGATGCTGTATTCCAGATGCAGTCTCATCAGTGATCTATATAGAGACAATATCCCCTCCTGCTTGTAATCCCTCTTCCTGTGCACCCCAGCATTCTGTTAGCCTTCCCATGTACCCCATTGCAATGAGCAGCCTTCTTTACGTTATTGCTGATCACCACTCCCAGGTTCCTCTTCTCTCATTTACTTTCTATGAGCATCCCATCAATATGGTACACTGTTCCTGGACTTTTCTCTCAGGTGCATCACCTCGTACATTTGGACATTAAATTTAAACTGCCAAACACTGGACCACTTTTCCAGTCTCCTCACCACTTGTCTCATAATGCTAATCCCTTATTAATTGTTGACCTTTCCACAGAGATTGGTATCATCTGCAAACATGCTTATCTTGCCCTAGATACCCTCTCCTACATCACAGATATACATATTAAACAGGAGTGGTGCTAGGACTGACCCCTGTGGTACCACACTAGTTATTACCTTTTCCTCAGAGAATTCACCATTTAGGACCACCCTCTGTGTTCCATCTGTCAACCAGTTCTTGGCTCATCTGCTTATTTCTTCCACTATCCTCAGATGCTTACCTTTTTAACCAGTCTATTATGTGACACATTACAGAAAAAAGGAACACAAGAGGAGGAATAGTTAGGTTGGTGGGGGAGCAAAACAGAGGATGATGGGCAAAAGGCAACCATTTTGAACAACTCCTTCTGCTCAGTTTTCATGGTGGAGAACAGTGAGCTTCTACCAAAAAATTGAATTAATGCAGCATCAAGGAGAATTCCAGAAAAGGGGAGGGAAAAGATCTCAGTAGAAAGAGTATCAAAAGGAAGGCTTGCTGCCTTGACAAAAAATAAGGCAACCAGGCCAGATGGGATGCACCCAAGAGTGATCAGGGAATTGGCACTGAAACTGGCTGACCACTTGGCAGGGCTATTCTGTAGTAGCCAAGGACTGGGGTGGTTCTCAGGGATTGGAAGAGAGTGGACATGGTTCTGCTCCACAAGAGAGGGGACAGAGAAGATCTGGGAAATTACAGACCTGTCAGTCTTACCTCCATTGTAGATAACTGATGGAAATATTAGTCAATTAGGACCTGGTGACTTACATGGAAAGCAATAGGCTTTAGGATAGTGGACAGCATGGGTTAATAGAAGGGAGAGCTTGACAGACTTTCCTGATAGTATTCTTTGACTGGGTTACAAGGGCATACATAAGGGAAGAGTGTAACTCTATTCTACTTCAACATTAGCAAAGTTTTTGACTTGACGCCACAGAAGAGGCTGCTGAAGATGTTAGAGGATTTGGGAGTTGGGAAGGAGATGGTAGAATGGGTGGGAAGCTGACTGGGAAAGAGACAACAGAGGGTAGTGGTCAATAAGGTTTATTTGGGGAATAAGGAGGTTACATATGAGGTGCCACAGGGGTCAATATGTTTATCAAACACATAGAGGAGTGTATACAAGGCAAGATGTGTCTCTTTGCTGATGACACAATGCTTTGTGACAGGATGGACAGTGAAAAGCATGTAAGGGAATTGCAAAGGGACCCAGAATGGTTAGAGAGATGATCTAAGGTTTGTTAGCTGTGATTCAATGCCAAAAAGTATGTGTGCTGCATATAGGAACGACAGACCCAAGGACAGAATATTGAATGGGGATGTCAGGTAAGACACTATTTCCAAAGAAAGCAACCTAGAAGTCATCACAAATCACACCCTCAAACAATCCAGTCAATGCAATAAGGCCTACAGCAAGGCAACCAGAATATTAGAGTGCATTGGAAGAGGTTTCAGGAGGATGAGGTAGGTGATATTGCCACTCGAGAAATACTGGTGAGGTCCCTTATTGAGTACTGTGCCCAGTTCTGGAGTCCCCATCTGAGAAAAGATAGGGATGGATTGGAATTGGTTCACTGAAGAGTCACCAAATTGATTCAGGGCCAACAGGGCAGATCCTATGAGAAACAGCTAGAGACACTAAACATGTACTCTTTGGATACCAAAAGGGAAAAGGGTGACATGACAGGGGATAGAGACATTCCAGTTCCTGTGAGGAATAAACAAGATGAATCATGAGGAATTATTCAGTAGTAATCAGGAGCCGATGACCAGAGTACCTGAATGGAAACTGGCAGGAGGGAGGTTCAAGAGAGATATAAGGAATTTTTACTTTAGATAGAGGGTGATTGAGCCATGGAGCAGCCTATGGGAAGAGGAGGTAGGAATAAAGATAATTAATGGGTTCTAGCATAGCTTGGACAGATTAAGGGGTCCGATATTCACACTACAGGGAACTATCATGGTAGACACATGAGGAGGGGTGGGGGTGGAACCATCACATGGTCAGTATGTCACAGAGTAAGGTAGGGAAACAAAATACGGCAGACTGGCTGGACCAATGATCTTTTTCTGCTGACAGTGTCTAACACAGAAACATAGAAAAATAGAATTTGACGGCAGATAAGGACCACTTGACCCACCCAGCTTTCCCATTTTGCCTTGCCTATTCTGTCACAGCAGATGCTACTGGATTTCTGGCTCCCTACCCCACATGCTTCCCAACTTAGCTTCCCTTGTGCTTATCCCATGCATATTTAAAGCCCACCACTGTTTTTGCCCCCGCCCCACTTCTGCTAGAGGGCTGTTCCGGGCATACACCACTCTTTCAGTGAAAAAGTTCTTTCTCACATCTCTCCTAAACATGTAGAGTACAGGATACTCCTCATCTACCATCCACCTGGTGATGGTGGAGAATTCCAGAAGGAGTTTGTGGACTTCATTGTCAATGTGGCATTGGAGTCCCCCAGATGGTTAATTCTGGGGGACTTAGATGCCTGGGTCAATGATGAACTCACAATTTAGTAAAAATCTCCTCCAGCTTATGACTATGCTGGGCCTTACACAGATGGTTACCTCCGCTACCCATATAGGGGGCCACTCATTGGATCTTTTGTTCCTCCTGGGGATGGAGATCACGGATATGGAGGTGGAACCAGTCAGTTGGTCACACCGTCACCCCATAAGGTTCAGTTTCATGGCTCCCCCAATGGACCTGCCCATACAGAAATGGTCCAATACTGCCCATTAAGGGGAGTTACCCCAGAGGGTCTATCAGTGGTACTGGACCTATTGGGTTTGTCAAGTGAATGCATGAGTCCAGGAGATCTGGTGCTTGCCTATAATAAGGTGGTGGGGGGTGCCCTGGACTCAAGTGCTCCTGTTTGTGTTCGAGCACTCACCCTTCACCCAAGGACTCCCTGGTTCGATGGGTCCTTGAAGGATTTGAGGAGAGTAGGTCGAAGGCTAGAGAGAGCCTGGCGGAAATCCAGCCTGGAGGCTGACAGGCTTAGATTGATAGAACATTATAAGAGATATCAATCAGCAATCACCCGTAAGAAGTCAGAATTCCTGTCCAGGGAGATTGCTACTGTGCAGAATGGACCAGCTGAGCTCTTCCAGACTGTAGACAGATTGTGCAATCCAGTCTGTCTCCAGTCTGGAAGAAGTTTTTCACAGATTAAGTGTGATGAGCTTGCTCGATTCTTTGCAGATAAGGCTGCCAGCAACAGGTCAGGTATCAGCCTGACTCTTCCTATGAGGTATTGTAGAGATCAGTGGGAGACGACAAGCACCCTCTCTGTCTGGACTGACTTAAGTCGGCTGGAATTTGTGGACATTGTGAGGATTGTCCAGATGTTTTGACCAACCAGCTGTAGTTTGGATCCTGGCCCTACACCACTCTTGGTAGACTGTGCAGATGTCATCTGCCTGATCCTTGCTGAAATTGTTTGGAGTTCCTTGAAGAAGGTGGTCTTTCCTGATCCCCTCAAGAAGGCAGTCGTATGACCACTCCTAAAAAAATCCTCCTTGGATCCAGATTGTCTAGCTAACTACAGGCCTGTCTCTAATCTACCCTTTGTGGGTAAGGTTATTGAGAAGGTGGCAGCGTTGTAGCTGGATGACCACCCTGTAACCCACAATGTCAATGATGCTCTCCAGTCTGGGTTTAGGAAGAGACATAGCACTGAGACTGCCCTGGTCCAAATTTTAAATGACCTCCTAATTGCAAGAGATCGAAAAGCTTGTACTGTCTTAGTCCTTCTTGACCTCTTGGCAGCATTTGACACTGTGGATCATTGTGTGCTGTTGGAGTGCCTGTGTGGACTGTCTGGAACAGTCTTAAGATGGTTTCGATCCTTCCTTTTGGGCAGGTCTCAGATGGTTGTCACTGGAATTTATTCCTCTGATGCCTCTGTCCTGTGGGGTGCCACAGGGCTCCATACTGTCACCCATGTTGTTCGCAGTGTATATGCTGCCATTAGGAGACATCATTAGACGATACAGTTTTGAGTTTTCACTGCTATGCAGATGATACTTAACTGTATATGTCCTTTATGCCCAGACAGGATGATGCGGTCTCTCTGCTTAACAACTGTCTAGCCGAGATCAAGAACTGGATGAGCACCAGCTGGCTGAGGTTGAATCAGGATAAGATCGAGGTGTTGGTTGTGGACCCAGGTCATCCGGAGGTGGGACTGGGGGCTGGACAAGCCTCAGGCTTATGGCTTTTTTTCCTTTTTTGAAATTAAACTTTATTAATTTTCTAAATTTTTCCAACCAGGACATATATACAAAATAAAGCCATTCACAAGACAAAAAAAGATATAAGACTATAACATCTTACAAGACAATCAAATAAAATTAACCCTTACAAAGATCCTCCCCCACCCCCCACCCCCCAGGCATCACCTTTGGCAGTGCTCATTTTAAACAACACACCTTTCTCAGGCTTATGGCTTGATGGAATCCAGCTCACGACCTCAGACCGGGGGCGTAACCTGGGCATTATTTTTTACTCTGGTTTGACCCTGAAACCCCAGGTGTCTGCCGTTGTCAAGTCCTCATTCTATCATCTGAGGAATATCGCCTGTGTGAAACACCTGATTTCTCCGGTTGACCTTCCTACACTGTTCCACGTCTTCGTGACCACCCGCCTTGATTATTGCAATGCTGTCTACCTAGGGCTTCTGTGGATTGCTATCCATTGCCTGCAGCTAGTGCAGAAAGCGGTGGCCAGGCTTTTGACTGGAACATCTAGGACTATTAATATTACGCTGGTGCTGCATGAACTGCACTGTCTGTCTGTACAGTGGCGGATCACCTTTAAGGTCGGTTTACTGACCTATAAAGCCCTACCCAAACAGGGACCCCAGTACCTGCAAGAACTTCTGACTCCCTACTGCCCCTCCTGCCCACTGAAATCCACTGATGAGGGATTGCTGGAGATTCCCAAGGTTTAATTAAAAACATTGGGTGGACATGCTTTTTCCTTTGCTGCCCCTACCCTGTGGAATTCTCTACCTCGTCGGTTAAGGGAATGCCTGACGGTCTCAAGTTTTAAGTCTGAGTTTAAAACCTACCTATTTCATTTAGCTTTTTTTGATGATCTTTAAAGCCTGCAGCTGTCTATGGATGTTATTACCTGTTTTAAATTGTTTTAAAGAAATATGATTTTATGATTCTAAAGCGCCTTGGTTCTGGAAAGGCACTCTATAAATAGAGTTTTACCTTACCTTACCTAAATTTTCCCCATTCCAGCTTCATTGCATGTCCCCTTGTTCTTGTGCATTTTTTCCTATGAAAAATATTTCCCCCCAGTACCCTATTTAACCCTGTGAGGTATATATAGGTCTCTATCATGCTTCTCCCTTCCTTCTTTTTTCTTGGGTGTACATATTGAGGGTCTTCAGTCTCTCCTCATAGGGCTTCTGATGCAGCCCCTGCACCGTTTAAGTTGCCCTCCTTTGGACAGCCTCTACCTTGACTACATCCTTCCTGTGATGTGGTCTCCAGAATTGAACACAGTACTCTAGGTGGGGTCTCACCAGTGAGCTATACAGTGGCAACACCACCTCCTGCCTTCTGCTAGCAATACCCCTCCCTATGCACCCCAGCATCCCACTGGCCCTTCCTACTGCCTTTCCACACTGTCTTGCTACCTTGAGGTCATCAGATATGATTACCTCTAGATCCTGTTTCTGTTTAGTGACCATCAATACCTCTTCTCCCATTTTGTACTCCGCCTCTGGGTATTTGTGCCCTAGGTGAATGATTCTGCACTTTTTCACACTGAAACTTAACTACCATGCCCTTGACCACTGTTCAAGTTTTCTCAGGTCTCTGCTCATTCTTTCCATCCCCTCTGGAGTGTCTAGCCACATGGATCCACAACGGGTGTTCGACACAATATTTGTCGAATGCCCCAACAGTGAAACCAGCAGGTTGACTGCATTTTAGTTCTCTGCCAGTAAGGCTTTTGAGGCTTCACCTGAACCTCCCCATATGGGGGTTGCACCCCATACCACCCCACTTAGGATTATCAACTCCGAGTCAGATCTGATTTGGGGGGGGTGCAGGACCCCCGACAGGCAGTCCCATGTTCCAGCAGGTTCTCTACAGCGGCATGGCACTGTAGTCGCTGTAGGGACCTCACTGTCGAAAAGTCACTGTTGGGTGGGTAACCATAGCCACATGTGTAGTATAGTGTAGTGTGTGTGTGTGTGTGTTTCTGTACAGTATGTCTAATGCTTGGCCTATGTGCCATTTGTGTCATTTTATTGAAGTTAGTCTGACATGATTGGCCTTTAGCTAATCCATACTGGTTCCCATCCATTAAGCCTGTTATCCCCTAAGAATGTGACAATCCCCACTTTAATAATTGTCTTCAGAAGTTTCCTCACTTTCAAAGTCAGGCTCACCAGCTTGTAGTTTTCCAGATTTTTTCTATCACCCCATGTGTGTAAGGGAACCCCATTTGCCACCCTGTTATCCTCAGACACTACACCTGTTGCTACTGAGTCTCTATAGAGGGCTACCAGTGGCTGCACTAGTACCTACCAGATGTTCTTCAGCATCCTAGGGTGATTCCCATCTGGCCCTTGTGATTTATTGGTTTCCAGGTATTCCAGTCCCTTTAATACCTCTTCACATGTTATCATCCCCATCTCGAATGTGCTCCTTGTATCTCCCTTGTGTGTTTTCCTGTTGTTAAGAAGTGGGGCTGTGAATGCCAAACAAAGTGTTCGTTCAGTATACCTGCCTTCTCCACTTTGTCCACTATGCTCGCCCCATCCTTCTTTATTCTTTATATGTACCTCTTGTCATTTTCTTTTCACTAATGTATCTAAAGAAGGATTTTTCCTTCTCCATGACCCTTTTCGCTAGCCTCAATTCTGCCTTGCCTCTTTGATTAACTCTTTACTTATCTCCAGAATCTCATTCTACCTCTTTCTGTTTGCCTCACTGTGTTCCTTCTTGTAAACTGCAAATGCCCCCTTTTGGTCACTAACAGCTTGGCTTGCCTTCCTTTCTTTCCTATCTAACCATATGAGTTTCCTACATTTTGGGGGATTGTCTTATAGTCCTGATACAGTCTTGGGTAGCCTCTATAAAAGCCTCCTTTAATGCTATCTACTTCCCCTCTACCCCCTTGATCTTATGGAGAGCCTTGTGTCTTTCTTACATTTTGTCCCCCAATTTTCTGAAATCTGCGTTCTCAAAGACCAGCAACCATACGTCAATGACCATTTGTTGCTACCCCAGTTTCATGCTGAATTGCAGTGTGCAGTGTTCACTCTGGCTAATCAGGGCCTCCATTTTAATGTACCCAATTATGTCCTAATTGGACATCACCAAGTCTAGTACTGTCTCTCCCTTGCAACCTCACTCACCCACTCACTCACTCATTCACTCACTCACTCACTGATCGAGTGAGAAAACAGTCCTAAGAGAAATCAACAAATATTTACCCTTCTGACTCCTATCACTGCTGTCTCCCTGTCAATGTCTGGAAGGTTGGTCACCCATTAAGACTGTTTCACCAGATCTTACTGCTTTCCTTATCTTCCTCTCCAGAGTTTCATCCATCTTCACCATTTCATCTGGGGGCCTGTACACTATCCCTGCTCCATGCTTCTTTCCCCCTTATATCACCTGTATCCACAGAGACTTTACACCACCCTCTCCTTGACTGCTGCTTCTTAAGACACCCTTATATCTCCCCTTATATACACTAACTTCCCTCCCCCCCTACTGTTTTCTCTTACCTTTCTTAAGAGCTTGTGCCCTGGAACATTTAGGTCCCAGCAGTTGTTCAGGTTAGCCCAAGTTTTAGTAATGCCTATGTCTAGTTCCTATACGGTCATCATCAGCTGCCCTTCATCCATCTTACTGCCCAGACTTCAGGCATTGGTGTACTGTACAGCTCCCTTCATTTGTCCTCCCTCCCCCTTCTAGGATTCCATCCCTTTTTCCCCTCTTCTTTATGTCTAACCTGTCCCTTCTTTATCCCCCTTGTTCCCCCTTTTTCCACATCCTCCAGAACACCTAGTTCTGTGCTGAAGATACTGAGGGCACAGACACTATTTTCTCTATATTTGTTTTTTTTTAATTTGAATAAGCCCAATAAATTAACTTGCATTCAGAACTGTGCATTTGGGCAGTCAATTTATTTATTTTATTTCACCGGCCAGTCTCAAGTGCACCTGTGTCTGTTTTAGACACATTCCACAAATGGTAAAAAAGCAATCCAAACCATGTCCAACACTCGAGGGTCAAATGAAAGGCCATAGTCAAGCTGGAAACCCTAGGCTCTAGACACCATTAGAGACCAAGCATGATCATAAATTTTTTTTTGACTTTATTTCCCTCCTGATCGCAGCCCCATGGAACTCTCTCAGGCATCCAAGCCCATGTTCTGACCTCCAGAGGCCCCCCCAGACTGTACCTCCTCTCTCTCTCTCTCTCTCTCCCTCCCTCCCTCCCTGCAGCCGGCACCCCTGGTCTAACCCTCCCACAGTGGGTTACCCTCCTCCTACTTGGGCGCTCTTATACAGACAGACTCTGACATACAGGACAGGAACAAGGTGGAGGACCTGGAAGGTCAGTCAGGGATGGCCCAGCGAAGGGCACGGTGGACTGGTGCTGTTGCCTATCCATGGTACTATTGTTTTCCACTGTTTTCTTGTGAACTCCCTAGAGCTCAGATGTGCAATGACATCCAGCTCAGCTGGTGCATGCTCCCATGCACCCCCAAAAGGCATCTGCCGAGCTCTAATCCCCTGCATCTTGTGGCCGACCACTGCAGTGCCTCCAGCCTCCACTAGAGGTCACCAGTGCATTGGCTGGTGGATTCCCTCCTCCCCGGGGAAGGAGAGCAGTCCTGAGGATGCTCAATCCTTCACCCTTCCCACTGACCCCCAATGACCCTAGCTCGTTCTCGAACCTGGGTCGCCGGCATGGCGTGAGCTGTGGCGTCCAGCACCTCAGCGTCACCGGGCCAGTGCTAAGCATTATCATCATCCCAATAGATTGCAGGTGGGCATATGCCCCCAACCAGTTCCCATCCAAGTAGTCATTTTTGGGCAGAGGAAGATTGTTAACAAACAATTTAGTGTTACTCCTTCATTCATTTTCAATTGGGTGCCTTCCAGAAATTTTTCTTGGCATAATGTCCCTTGCCTCCAAGGCTACCCTGCTAAAGACCGTGATCTTAAGGGGACCAAGAATTTCTTGCAGCTGAAAACTCCTGTCCATTCTATTGGGGTTCAGCTTGAAAAGTTGAGCCAACTCTTTACCATCCAAGACCTGAACTCACCTAACCGGCACAAGAGTGAAACAGCATAGACAGGCTCCAACAGAAACAGTAGAGTACTGTATGATCTGTTGAGCAGTGAAAAAGTAGCTTTTCCATGCAAATGACATTTAAACAGTATAATCTGTAAATAAATTTTTTGCTAAGTACATTAAAAAATCTATGTTAAATATACTAAAAAGGCATTAAATGAGTACTTTAAAGCAGCAGTTAGTGGGCAAGCATTCCTTTATATAGTTATTTTTAGCAATAAAAATTTCTGACATCCTTAGAATTATCACTGTATTATTAATTTCCTCAGATAGTTTTAAATCAACTCTTATTACTAGTTTTATAATTAATAACTCAAGTCATTAAAAAAGGTCACCACTAGCAATTCGAAAAAATCTCTTGTGTTGAGGTTACTTTTTTCTGCACAAACTAGATTCATAGGTTGGGTGTTTTGGGATGGTGCTAGCGCATGTCTCTAGCGGGAAGGAGCACAGCACCACACCAAGATGTATTCATTTTTTTTCGTGGTGAGCATGGCAGGAGAACAGGCACATTTCAAAACTTCGAAATCCCATATCTCAGTTCAGGAATACAATAAAATGCAAAGACAATGGGTATATAATGTTTTGTTCCAGAAATACATCATTGCTGTTGTTAATCGTGTTTATTGAACAGTTCAACAGCATTACAGAGCATATTACGCATCACATGAACTGTAAATCATAGGCCAAAAGGAGATATGGCTATGTTGTAATGAATGTAGACAAGGCATCATAGTATAGGGATAAAGAGCTAGACGGGGCTATAGTTGCCATGTCAGATTAAGTAATACTCGGGGGTATAATGCAAATATACTAATGGTGAGATGCCAACAGCCCCCCCAACCCCCCAATAACAGAAAGCCCAACAAAACTATATAGAGAAATACATCAAGGAAAAAAAAAAATACATGATGATTTTTTTTTTATTTTGCAGACAAACAAATACTGCTGCACTTAAAAAATAGATCAGAAAAACACGATAACCTTTTATTTTACAGACAGCGTAATTGAGCCATGAAGCAGTCTAAGAGTGGTGGTAGTGGGCACCAGAATCATTAATGGGTTTGAGCACAGTGGTCAGAGTTAAGAGCTTCGTAGTTACTTAGGGGTGTAGTATTAAGACAGGAAGCAAGGGGGGTGGATATTGTAGACAAAAAAAACATACTGACAATAAGTCATGGGGTAGGTCAGGGTGTCAGGGACAGATTGGATGGAGCATTGTTCTTTTTTCTGCCATCATTGTCTATTTTTCTATGTTTCTAAAACACTTGATGTGTTCTGCAGCTACTCCTATACTCTTGACAGCAAAGAGCCTTCTTGTGATGTGGGTTGAATTATAACAGTTGTACAGTCTTCTAATACCTTCAAAGGCTAGGAGACTGCAGAACTGTTATGAAGTCTTCTAATCTCTTCAAAGGTTAGAAAAAAATACTTATTTAACCTCTAGAGGATCTGAATGAACTGTGTTTCTAGTAGCACACTTATCTCACCCTCCCCAGTGCAAACACCTCCCATACCAACATTCATTCAGACTATCATACACATGAGTGCCTCCATTTAAAAGTATCTTTTTCAATGGCAGTTTTCGACTTTGTTGGTAGGGCCAACTATAATCCAGTTTGCTGAACTCTGGCAATGGAGGTAAACTGATATGGTATTCCCCCTGTGTGTAAAAAGAGAGGACTTCTGTAATCATGTTTGGTGTTGTTTGGGGTGTCAGCTTTCTTGGGATATGCTCTTGTTTTGATTATTTATGTGGCAACCTTAACACTGCAGAAAGAACCCCTGAAAGCTGTTGAAAATAAAGTCATAGCTCATAGGCCATGCTCATCAGGTAAGCTATAGGTAAATTATGTTTCAGAAACAAAGAATTTGTCAGAAAAATATTACCGCTTGGTTCACCCAGTCTGCCCAGATGTTCCCTGCTTAATCTGTCTCCACAGACCCTTTTCTACACCAGTATGGTTCACCCAGTCTGCCCAGACGTTCCCTGCTTAATCTGTTTCCACAGACCCTTCTCTACACTAGTATCTGACCAGAGTAATATAAGACGTCCCAGATGTGCATGATGTAGTTGCGTACTATATAGAGATAGTGGAGGATAAAGACATATGCCCTTCCAGATTGCCCTGTCACTCTTACCTAGATTTGCTCACTATAACATTTTCATTTATTAATTGTCAAAAAAAACCTTTGTGCATGTCCCCATTTTCTGAGGTGATCAGTGTCATTATAGCAAACAACATATAATCATACACAACTACATTTGTCAATAGAAATAGATTTACAAACAATCATATAGATACATGCATACTGATGGCAGAAAACAGTCTGTAAGCCATTCCAGTATGCCCACCATACCTATTTACTCTGCACTGCTTCTAATACTCCTTTTCTAACTAATTCCATATACCTGTCCCATCCCTGTTTGAAGCTGCTCACTGATTTGGTCTGTACCACTTCCTCCAACAGCTTGTTCTACTGGTTCACCACTCTTTAGGTGAAAGAGTGCTTGCAAATGTCCCTTTTGAATTTTGCCCTCCAAGTTTCCAGGGGTTCCAGCTTGTCACTATATTTGAGCTCAAGGAGAAATGCACCCTGGCATCCTATCTGTCCTATGCAGGTCCTTGTACATTTCAATCATGTCACCACTTTCCCTTCTTGTTTCAAGGGTGTGCATATTCAGGTCCTGCAGTCTCTTCTGATATGTCTTGCCTCCTAGTCAATGGACCATCTTGGTTGTCCCGGTCTGTACTTCTTCCACCCTGTTGCAGTCTTTCCTCAGGTGTGGAGTCTAGTACCTTGTGCAGTATTCCAGAGTCAGTCATACCATTGGTGGGATTATAGTATATGCAACTATCATAAAAGTTTTTCAGCATTCTTCTAAAAGTCAAGAAATTAGGAGTAAGTCTAATCCAAGCAAATGTTATCAGTTTAGGGTCAAGACCATCACTGCCTAATCTAGGATATGTTTTTACAATTTTTTTTTATATATTTTATCATCTTTACTTTGGAGCACTCCAAGCTCATTTTGACCTCCAGGTTGTTTCTATTTATCCCTCTGTTGCTGTCTCATTAGGTTTTGAACCCTGGGTTGAGGTTAGCATTCATCAGGTGGTCAACTCCATTTATGAACACCCCTTTTGGTAAAGAAATACTTCCTTACGTCTCATTTCCTGAAGTTCCCTGTGGCTCATGTGAGGTTGCATCCACATGTGGTCATTTGATTTTCTATCCTACTTAAATCATTGGCATCCACTGGTTATGTCCCTGTAAGTATTTGTAATGCTCTATCATGTCCTCCTCTACCTCCTATCCTCCAGTGAGTACCTGTGTAGACTTTTCAGTCTATCCAGATAGGCCCTTCCTTGCTGACCATGAATCATTTTTGTAGCCCTCCATTGGATATTTTACAGACTTTCATTATCCTTATTCAGATGAGGAGTCTGAAACTGCACGGTGTACATCAAATGTAGTCTAACCAGAGCTCTGCACACAAGAAGAATTACCTTATTGACTTGACAAGTGAAGCTCTAACAGTTACAGACTATTATCATATTTGTTTTCCCATATGCTTTTTCTCACTGAGATAAACATTTCATACTGTTGCTTATCATTAAACATTAATCACATTCTTCTTCTTCTGAGGTTTTGACAGTGACTCCATTTACACTATATATTCTGTCCTTGGATTCTTGTTCCCTATACGCATCGCCTTGCTTTTTTTTTTGGCACTGAATTTTAAGTGCTATGTTCCAGACCACTGTTCCAGTCTGTTCATGTTTCTCTTTGTGCTGTTAATCTCCTCAATAGTGTTCAACCTTCTGCAGAGTTTAGTGTCATCTGCAAACAGTCTTACCTTTCATTGCAATCCCTACCTATGTCATAATAAAATTATTGAACAGCATCGGTCCCAACACCAAACCCTGAGGTACCCCATTAGTAACCTTCCTAACAACTAAGAATTTGCCAATCAGGACAACTGTCTAAGTCCTGTCTGGCAGCCTGTTACTAATCCACCTAGTTAGTTAACTTCCAAGTTCCATTTCCCCTGTTTTTTGTATAAGTCATTTGTGAGGCACCAAGTCATTCGCCTTGCTTAAGTCGTGGTATAGGATTTCAGCTACCTGGTTCCTATCTACCACTTGTATCACTGTGTCAGAGAAATCAACTGGATTAATTTGACAAAATGTTGCCTTTGTAAACCCATGCTGGTTACTGTCATGAGTCCATTTACTTCTGGAAGTCTCCTATCTGCTCTTGAATGATTGATTCAAGCAGATTACCCACCATTGATAACAACCACACATGCCTATAATTACCCAGCTTTTCCCTATCACAAGACTTATGTAGGGGGACAACATTTGCCATGCTCCAGTCCTCAGACATCTCTCCAGAAGTGAGTGATTCAGTATAATATGCTGCAAGAGGGGCTACCAATGACAGGCTCATCTCCTTTAGTACCCTTGGATGCACTTGTTGTTCTGGGGGATTTGGTTACATTAAGTTCTTGTGGACCTTTCAGAACTTTTTCTTGTAACTGTTTTTATCTCTAATCTACTTTTCTCACTAACTTGGAGGTATTTGTTTTATATTTTTTAGTTTAGTTTTATTTAGATTTGTTGCGCACCAGGATAGCCGTATGTAGGTGCAGCCTTCATTTTCCAAGAAGGCGCAAGGGGACAGTGACAGCAGCAGTGCAGATTACAGTCATCAATAGTATTGCAAAACAAGATAGAATTAGAGTGATTTACATAACAAAATGCCAATATCACTTGTCAATAACAGAATGAAAGGTGGTGTGAAAGAATACAAGGTGGGCACAGGTGGAAAAACAAGGTTGGTTTTCCTTTGACTGGGTGGCATAGGAGTCAGTTGTTCAGTAGGACAGTTCCATTGGCTAAGGAAGAAGATGAACAAATTAACTTGAAAGACTGAATACTAGTGGAGTAGAGTCTTGACACTGTCAGGGAAGGAGTAAGTTCCAACAGGTTAGAACAGCTGCTGCAAAGGCCTTCTCACCCAGCAAACTGCATGTTCTAGGCACTTGTAGCAGATTTTCAAGCTTGACCTTAGCTGAAAGGCCCTGAACATGTATTCACTCAAAACCATAAGAGGAAGGGGGAATATGAGCAAGACCTTCAAGTTCTTGAAAGGAATAAACAAGGTGGACTGTAAGATGCAATTTACTAGGAACAGAGATGATAGAACAAGGAGTCACGAGTGGAGGTTAATGGGGAGAATATTTAAAAAGGATATGAGGAAGTATTACTTTACAGAAAAAGTGGTTGAGCCATACAGTGGTCTGCCAGCAGAAGTGGAAGGTGGCAAAACCATAAACGGCTTCAAACACAGCTGGGGTACACCTAAAAGGATATTAGCTACTCAGCGGGAAGTGGGGGGTGGAAATATGAATAAAAGGGAGACTAGTGTAAACGAAGATCACACAGAGACAGTAGATTATGGTGTATGATAGGGTGATATGGGCAGACTGAATGGGACCATCACGTTGTTTCTGCCATCATCGTCTGTTTCTATGACAGTTTTGGGCTGGTCTTGTCACATTTGTTATGACACTTTTGCATAAAAGGGACAGCCATTTGAAATCCATTTTGTTCTTACAAGTAATGTCTCTATACTTTCCATGTGACCACTGAGATGAAGTAGTCAATATGTTGTTTGTATCCCTATTCTGGGAGGCAGTATAGAGCAGTAGTTTAAGTTTCTGAGCTACAAGCCTAACCTGGAGACCTGGGTTTGAATCCCACAGCCCTAACTTGCATACTGTGTGACCCTGAGCAAGTCACTAAACTTCCTTGTGTTCCCAGGTCACACCTGGAAACAAGTTTTGACTTAGTGTGCCTTTCCTGGTTAAACAATTTCTTCTTTCCTAATGTTTGCCTATTTTTCTTTATCCTGTCTATGTTTTTTGCAGTCCTTTTCTCTCTCATATAGCTGTAGAAGATCTTTTTTTTTTCAACTTTTTTTCTCTCCCACCCATCTGGAATTCTCTCTGGCTGCCCTGCTCGCCAGACCACTTTACCGCCTGCTGTATCCCCCATCATCTTCAAGGACATCACAACCCCCTGGGAATGGAAGGGGCTACAGCCCCAGAGAGATTGAAAGGGGCAGTGACAGGGAACCAGTGTTGGGTGTGTGGCGGCGGCACTGGAGGAGCCGTCGCCTATCTGGTGGATGGGGGCTTGTATCCCCATTACATGCCCTCAATCCCCCCAACCCCTAAGCGTGGCACATGCCCCTGACTTCTCGGCGCATGGCAACCCTGCCAACATCAGGCCACGCTGTGAACGTGCTGCTCAATGCTCTGCGGCATCCCCCTGGTCTCCCAGACCTCCCCAGAACCCTCCCCCGGGAGAGGAGAGCAGGCCAGTGAGCACTCAATCCAGTCCCGTCCCTGCCGACCCATAACACCCGAGCTCGCTTCCGAATCCGGGTCGCCGGTGTGGTGCGAAGTGTGGCATCCAGCACCTCAACCCTCAGCACTACCGGGCCGGCTGCTGTAGAAGGTCTTGTCATTGCTCTTGACTCCCTTCATTATCCTCCGATCTGTGCTTACTTTTGTCTTACTTACTTATGGTGTCCTTATTCAGTGAATTTTCCTTTTTGTATGGCCCCGTTGACCTCATTTGGTTCCCTCTTACATACCTAATAAGTAGTTATTTTTTTCCCTTACTGCTTTACTCACATGTTTATTGAACCAAAGTGGTGTCTTCTGCTTCATGGCTTTTTCTACAACTTTCACACATGCTTGGGTGACTTCTGATACTGCATTCATTATTTTTGTCCACTTATTGTCCTGGTTACACATAATCAGGCCTGATATTGTCTACCCCATGGTCAGATTGTGCACCCACTATGTGAGAAAATTGGCTAGCACCATTTGTCAATATTTTAGCCGCCTTCCGAATAAATTTCCCATTATATGTCAGGGAAGGTTAAAGTCCCTCATGAGCACCATTCTGGACTGTCATGCTGCTTTTATTTACTTTGCCACTGCTTTATCCATATACATCTCATGATTTGGTGGCCTATAGAGTATTCTGATTGTGTATTGGTTCCCCCATTATCTATTAGCTTGAGCCAGAGTGACTTTTTACTATCAACCCTGACTGACTTGTTCTCTATTACTCTTATTCCACATATTTTGGCCCCCAGCATGCTCTGGGTCTTTCCTAAATGTTCCTTTGACCAGCTGGTGATGGGGAAGAGTCTACAGGGTTTAATTTGTCTGAGTTGCTATCATGCGTAAGAGTGTAATCTATTAGCCCTCTGCTAGTCTTGTACTCACCCTATCTAGGTTAATAGCTTGCTGACAAGTACATCCAATTTTTGCCCCAGCACACTGGTGCCACTCTGGCTAAGAAGCATCTGTGAACAGCGAGCTGCCTGTTCAGTCAGAAGGTTCCCCAGCCTTCTGCATAACTGAAGCCTTCCTACTCACACCAAGCCTTTAGCCATGTGCTGGAGCTGCAGTCTCCACTAGACCCTGTGTCATGGTGCTCCTCATGTCCCTCATATCTGCTCCCAGGGTAGCCAGTTCTGCACTGAGGTCCATACACTTTCTTCATGTTGGGCAACCACCAGCCTCTTTAAACTCCTTCTGCAAGTTGACTGAGCCACAGCCCCTACAAATGTCTTGCTGCTGCCCCCTCCATACTTTGTCCTAAACATCCAGAGTGTATGTATGTGCATGCTTGTGTGTAAAAGTAGTTGGGAGACTGAGGTTATGCAGAGTTTCTTGCCCTCTGCCACTCTTGTGGCTGAAGTTCCTCTTTGTATGCAAAGTTACAGTACTTACATCGTGGCACTTAAACAAGTGCAATGACTGGCCTATTCACAACTCATCTTTACTCATGGAGACCGCTTTTTTACACTGACTCCTGTACCACCTAACCAGGAAGTGCTACCCCACCCTTCCTGTCTTTGTTATCCTATTAAAGGTCAGCACTCCTCTCCCTCTATTGGAATTATGACCTCAGGGAAAGCCAAGCCTCTACATTTTCTCCAGCTTCTTACCCCCACAGATCTAAGCACTTACTTTCAGATCATATTCCCTTACCCCTGAACTCTGTCTGGGCCTGCCCACACAGGTTGCCTCATATGCATCTTTACAGCTCTCATCAAACCTTTAATCAGAATCTACAAAGCTTACTGCAACAGCTAACAACTTAAAGCAATCTAATTTTTCAGCTACAAGTGCTGCTTCTCCCTAGAGTAACATCCTCCCCCACTGCAGTCCTGAACTACTTGTTCTCAAAATTCTATAAATGTGCTTGCTGGGTAACATGCATTACATGATGCCATACACTGTACCCACTCCAGGTTATATCTCTTGAGTACCCCCCAACACACACACACTTATGCATGTATATCCTTACATCTAACAGCTGTAATCTGACGGAGCAGTGGAGGTCTTAGTGAGAGGTACAGAAATCAAACAAATTTCCCTTTGCAGGTATGCAAAGGCAGAAAGGTGTGAAAAGATTAAAGGAAGTTTCAACAAGAGGTGTTGGACAGGGAGAGATCATGCTGTGGCTTAACTGAATTTTCCTCTTCTTCCCTCATCTCCGTGTCTGTAAAACCACCAGTCACCACCTGTATCATATTTCCCATGCCTGCCATTTCCTTGACCCTCCTCTACTGAAATTCTCATCCACACCTTTCTCTCCTCCTGCCGCGCTTAGTTCAACTGACACTCTCTCTCTCTTTCTCTCTCTCTCTCTCTCGCTCTTTGATAAGTCTGACTTTCCTGACTTTAGTACAGTATGTGAAGAATGCTTTTTCAGCCAGGACTGTAGCCAGAAATTTCAGTTTTCTACACTCTCTCCAAATGCTGCCCCCTCCCCCCGCTCCCGTTCTCTAAGGGCATCGTATTGTGTACTGTAAGAACAGGGTCTCAGTTTAAAACAAATCAGATTCATTGTTGAAGAGTTACTTCCCCATTTTTCTGAACTGACTGTAAAAATGACTGAACAATGTCTAATCTCAAAACAGGTAATATAAGTACTTTTACTGTAGGTGATGGCCTCAATAATAAAGTATCACAGCATACCTCTCAACTGTCCCTGATTTTTAGGGACATCCATGATTTTGCATCAAAATTTCCAGCATCTCTCCTAAATGTGGCATTTCTGGTGCTGGAAAGAAAGACTTCAAATCATAGAATACCGCCAGACTTTAATGTAATAGTCTAGTTCTCCTTTAAAAAATGCCTTTTACACCAAGTCGCACATTATGACACACTTGTTGAGCTAATGTAACCAAAAGATAAAACCCTGATTTGGGCCATTTGTCCCTGATTTCTGTAAGCCTTGGTTCTGATTTGCAAGGTAGGAGGTTGAGAAATATGCATCGCAGCTGCCAATCAGTGGGCACCTTCAAAAACCACAGTGGCATATTCTCCTTCACTCCAGATTAGAATGATAATAGTTAGAAAAAGGCATATGATTTTCGACTTTACCTTTATGTCTCTCTCCTGTTGGAGGGATAGGGGTGGGGAAGGAGTTATGATGCACTGTATTACATAGATTTATAAGTGTGAACTCTGCTGTTTGTGTTTTTTCATAATGTTAACAAAGTACATTTGCTTGCAAATGAAAAAGGCATATGATACGGGACAGGTACTTAAAAAAGATTCCACCATGTTGGTTCGACATCAAGGATGTTGATCAGCTTTACAGGGAGAAGGATTTGCTGACTGGCAATCACATTGCCCAGCAATCCTGCTGACCGACTGCTATCACAGCAATGCACTGGGGCAATCCTGGCTGTTTGAGGGGGGATACGCCCCCCGCCCCCCCTCGAAAATGTATGTAATTACCTCAAGGCCAGAGATGTCGGGGGAAACAGCGCAAAACCCCAGGGATGGTAAGATGTCTGGCACTGCAAAATCCTGAGTAATGGAATAACTGTCTATCATGTTGCAGCGCCAACATTCCCGTCGCTGTTGGGGTTTCCTGTGTGAATTACATACCCTTACAGAAACTACACACAAGTTTTCCTTAAGTATGCCTATCTATGCTTCCTAAGAAAGAGGGTTCTAGTAACCTAAAAGTGTCGGAACTCATCCTTTTGTAATACTGGATGGTGTTTTTAATGTTTTCTGTTTTTTGTATTTGTGCACTGTTACACTAACATTGCTAATAAAGTGAGAACTGCAATTTTTGAAACTGTGGCGTGCTAGGTTTGGCCCTTGACCTTACCCATTCACTAGCATCTGTTTTATGGAAGCATGTCTGCCTTTTTTGCTTCTCAGTGTGCCTGCCTACACCCTTGCATTTGCTCACCCACACCTATACTGATATGTGTCACCACATCTTCCTCCTCAGAAGCCTCCATTGGCTTCACATCCTTTTTAGCATTGTTTAAAAGAGCTCTTTCTGTAGTTATATTTTTGTGGGCTTGCCCCTCACTTACTCTGCTGATCTTGTTTTCCCTACTTTGTGCTGCCCAATGACCTGCTGTAGCACCTACGTGCCCCCTTCTGCTCAGACGCAAAACATTTACAGAGGCCTGATCAGCCACCCCTCAACCTGTCCCCAGCCATCTGAGCAGACATCAGAACTTCCTCCAGGAATTTTTGAAAGGATAGGGGCATTTGTTGAGCAACACAGGCATGATTCCCCTGGTCTCCATTTCTGATCTCTCCCCATTTCTTTCTCTGAGTCCTTTCACTTTTCTTTTTCTTTCCGCAAGTTTCTTTGTACAGTAGCTCTTGGCCACCTTTAATTTATCGTTTTCTTCTGTGAGTTCCCCCAAATGCTGTAATTGTAATAGTACTGGTTATCAGAGCTCTGCTTTAAACCAAGGAGTAGCATGTGGTGTTGCAAAAGGATGGAGGCTCAGTATGATAGGATGAGGACCCCCCCCCCACTTAAATGGTTTAGGGGAAACCCTGGACAGGTAGGAAGTGTGGGCATTTTGGCACAGGGCTCTATGCACAGTATCTTAAACATGATTAGTGTCCCCTATGGGGATATGGTATTTTGGAGGAGTACCATGTCCCATGGTCCATGTTGAATGGTTGGGCCACTGAAGAGCCGACTCGGGCACTGGAGAGGATGCCCAGTCTCCAGCACAGCTGCATCCCTAAAACTACCTCCTTCCCCACACAAAGCTCTGCACTCATGGAGAGTGGTGGGCAGGTGCTGTGAATGCTGTCTGGTGCAGGCCAGCATCCAGGCACAGAAGTATGCAGCCAGAATATGTGCAGATCACACTTATCCTGGACTGCTTTGTGGATCATCCCATCAGTCTCAGCTTCAGTCTTCTCCTCAGTCATAACCAAACTGTAAGGGACAAAGACCTATTTTTCATGATGTTGTCTTATAAAATAATAAAATAAAGAAAATGTGGTTCCCAATTTAAAATATTTTTTAATATTTTGTGATTTAGTTCTGATGATGTCAATTCTTTTTTCAGTTACTCACTTACAGTAGCTCCTCTTTACCTCCTCCACCCTCACTGGTTATGCACTTTTCAGTCTTGATGTGTATGGCTAAAAAAGTTAACTGATCAGCTGAAAGTCATTACAGTGTTAAAACATAGTGGAAAAATATAAAAATGCATTAAATACATACATTTATCATCAATATACAGGTTCAGATGTATATGTACAGTATTTCTTTATTTGGGAACTCTACTGCTGCAAATTATCTATGGCTTGGTTGTCTTTTTATATGACTGTAATAACTGGGGAGTGTTTTCTCCCATTGAGAAACCAGGTTATAATGGCTAACATGCATCAGGTTTCTCTTGCTGCATGCATGCGCACACTGCTTCCTCTCACCGACTGTTCCTGGAAAAGCCCCTGGCGATAGTGGAGAATACCGCCACGTAGAAACGCACGCTGCTTCGCTCACAAGAGTCTGCTTCTACCTCAGAATATGTCTCACCACTGCATACACCTCAAAACATTTTTTGAATGTTCCCTTCTAATGGTGGCTCACTCACAACACCTACCTGACTACTTCACTGACCGAGCGGTGATCCCGGAACTGCTGCCTCAATCTGTGCGATCCCATCTTCAAACAGGCATCATTTGGGGGCTACTCTGTATCTGGAAGCTGCTATTTTTTCACTTGGTGAACAGGAGGAACTAAGGAAGAAAACATACTCTATAGAAATTGCAGGGGGTTAAACAAGAGTCTGGTTTACTCTTATACACAGGAAACCATGTATGGCCAAACTCTTACTTTATCTCACAAAATGATGCAGGCAAGAAAACACTCCCCAGCAATTACATAAAATAATACATGGGGGAGAGGAGTGTAAACTCAAATTTTATGCACACCCCCAGTGTGGGATGCTTAGATAAACCCCTTGGGCTTCGCCCTTGGGGCTTATGTAGCATCCCACATCTTGGGTGTGCAAAAATTCTCAAACAACTGGTACAACAACCCACAAGAGACAGGGCTATCCTAGATCTAATGCTGACTAACAGGAAAAGGATCACAGATCTCCAGGTAGAAGGTCACCTGGGAGCCAGTGACCATCACATGGTATGGTTCAGTTTGGCCAGAACAACTAAATCATCCCATTCCAAGGCAAAAATATGTGACTTCAGAGGAGCTGACTTTGATAAGATGGCCAACAGAGTTAAGCTAGCCCTGGCAAAAAGAAATACAGGTGAGGGAGTACAGGCAAAGTGGGCATGCATAAAGGATGCAATACTTGAAGCAACATCCCATTGTGTTAGAGAGAAAAGGAAGTGCAAAAGAAGAAGGAAACCACTTTGGTTCTCAAAAACAGTAGCAGAAAAGGTCAGAGTCAAAAGGACGGCCTTCAGGAAATATAAGGGAACACAGCGGGATGAAGATAGGAAGGCATACCAAACTTCCCTAAGGGAAGGAGGGAAGGTAGTAAGGCAGGCAAAGGCCCAAACCGAGGAAACACTAGCACGAACAGTAAAAGAAGGTGACAAGACTTTCTATAGATACATTAGTGAAAGGAGGAAGTCCAGAGGGGGTATTGCTAAGATGAAAGGAGATAAGGGGGCTTGTGAGAAGGAGGACCATGTAAAAGCATTTATCCTAAATAGATACTTCTGCTCAGTATTTACTGAAGAGAAGGTAGGGCAGGGCCCACAGCTCAGAACCATGGACACGGGGGGAGGGAGGTGAGCACTAGTCCCTTCACAAAAGAAAGGGTCCTACAAGAGCTCGATAAGTTCAGGGTGGACAAAGCAATGGGACCTGATGGCATACATCCCAGGGTACTAAAGAAGCTAAGGGTGGAACTAGCAGAGCCATTATCAGAACTGTTCAGTGTGTCTCTGAGTACAGGAGAGGTCCCAGAAGACTGGAGAAGGGTTCATGTGATCCCGCTCCACAAGAGTGGTAGCAGGGAGGATGCAGGGAACTACAGACCAGTGTATTTTTTCCTTGGAACCCCCCCACACACACACACACACACACACACACACACACACACACACACACACACCTATGCTATAATCCCCTCACTTCAGCCAAGCACTTTCAATCAGCCAAGATCGGTTGAAGCCATCACAAAAGGAATCCTTTTCAGGAATGTTAATTCTGTATACTATTATACAGATTAGTTCCCCTGTTTATAGACATTTACATATTTTCAAATTGAATTACTATGAATCTTTAATTTTTTAAAAGAGAGGATACTCATTATGTTGTACTTATTGAAGTATTTGTATATTTGTCTTTACAGATTGGAAATAATTTGATTTCTGGAATAAGGTGAAAAATACACTATAATATAGGCTTTTGTCTGATGGAGGAACTAAGTTGTTCTGAAATGTTACAAATGGAAGATACCTTTGGAGCCCTCTAAAAACAATGATATGAGACAAGAGAAACTAAACTAATTAAGACATGACTGAATTGAAAAATAAAATAAATATCTCATAAGAAAGACAGTTTTTGTATTCTGAAAATATTTTTTTCTAAGGGGTTGAGTAGATTTCTTTTGAAGCTTGATGTCCCATACTAGACATAAGTATTTGGAATAACACATGCCCCAAGACAGATCCCTGCGGTACCCCACTTGTCACTGGTACCATAGTGGAGTAGTAGCCGTTTATACTTGAAGAAGTCTTGAAGAAGTCCTTGAAGAAGTCCTCCACTTCAAGTACTTCAGCGTGTGGCTGGCTTGATGTCTACCTGGGACTTATTAGAACACATTGACACCACACACAAAAATCTCTGCCCTAAGCCCCACATCAGTATGCCTTCCAGGGACAAACAATTTTAAATAAATAAATGTGACTTAGTTGCCGAGTCTGATCTCTCAGATTTAATCACTGTGATGAATCTTACCACTTGTTGCTTTAAACCTATGTACTCCCTGGCTACACCCAATGTAGCCTCCAGTACTTCACTCTCTCAGGTACTCCAATGCCTCCAGTGCCTCTCTGCGCAGACTTAACACTCTTCTGACTGACTGATTCTCCTTGTGATACAAAAGTGATCCTACCATCTGAGGCCCCTGATTTGTACTAACATAGGGGCTCCCAGCTGCCACCATGGGTAAATAGCCTGCTTGCAAAACAATGGATGGGGGAAGGTTTCTGGGTTGCCAGAAGCCAAGTGACATAGGTAGGGTGGGCTGTAGGCCATTATTCAAGCTGCAAACCTAGCATTTTTTCCATGCTTTCCCTTGAAATCCCTAGCCAATACTCCTGTATTATACAATGGCAAGAAAAAACCCTGGACTCTGACTGGTCAGTCTTGGGCTGGACCCGTGCTGTTATCCCAGTACAACATCACGGGTCTGGTCTCAGCCTCATTGTGAACCTGTAGATGAGCTTTTGCTTGATTATGTGCTGATTGATGTGCTTGATGATGTGCTTCATTGTTTCATCTTCTTTTAAAAAACAAAAATATTTTTCCACACAAAAACATCTTTAAAATGATTTTTTTGTATTCTGTATAACAACAAGCCATTGTATAATAGCAATAATACCCTCCAGGGTGTGTGTCGTTTGGGATAATGTCATGCCTCAGTTATTGGACTCATTCGGCCTGGGGCCTCATGCCCAACCACCTGAGACGTGACGTTATCCCAGCACGACACACACTCTGTCGGGCATTATTGCTTAATTTTTTGAAACCAACAGTGCCACTCCCTCTAAGTAGAACTCATCCTGCGGTGAGTGGCCACCCAAGCCACTAGTGTTATGAGCCTATTCACTGCAGGAGGTGTTACTAAAGTAGTCTTTGACCATACTTCCTAAGGAGTCTGAATGTGCTACCTTTGTGGGATATCCCAGACTTCAGCATCCCAGAGTGAGGTATTGGGGCTATAGCATGAACCTATATCCTTTGAATTGTAGTGCAGCATGTTACCATTGATGCCATCAAGCTAGGTGCTGAATGTTTTTTAAGGACAAATGGCTAACACTGTACACTGTAAATGGCCATCAAGTTATGACCAGAAAATCCGTCCCAGTGGTGCTGAGGGTTGAGGTGCTGGACTCCACACCTCGCGCCATGCCAGCAACCCAGTTTCAGAAGCAGACTCAGGCCGCTGGGGGTCGGCAGGGGAGGGAAGGGATTGAGCATTTGGAGGACTGCTTTCCCTTCCTGGGGAGGGATCCAGGGTTAGCACCACTCCTGAGTGGCTCCTGCTGGTGGCCAAGGGCAGTACCAGGAACATGTGGTGCTGACAGACATGGGGGCAGAGCATTGGTGGGCATCAGCACGTTAGTGCCATAGACGTCATTGCACGTCCATGCTCTGAGGGGGCAACCATGGAAGAAAAAAATCCCCAATCGATCAGGGAGGCAAAGAGGGCTCCAGGGACTAAAATCCATATCCCCAGTGCCGGACCATCTCTTCTTCCCCCATGGTGCCAACCAGGACCAACCCTCTAATTACAGATAGGCAGCCAGGTACTGTAGGTGGGGTGGGAGTTATCCGGGGGTTTTCCAAGGAGTCTGGAAGGTCCTGAGTAGGGGCTGCCTTGGGAGGAGAGGTCTCAGGTGAGGAGTAGAGGCTAGGTTCAGAGAGCACCTCAGAGAGATGCCCTGGTCAACCAGAGCAGCAAAAAGAGTTTAAAACAAAAGTTATGATCAGAAGAATTCAAGCAATATTGCTGCTGCTGTAGACTGTAGGGAGGTACAGTGTGATTTACCAGTACTAACTTGGTGATATGCAGTTGTTCTGTTTGTTCCCCATTGAGGCTAGTCTGCCTGTTTCTAGTTGGTCTAGATTTTGATGGCTTGCAATTAGCTGAGGCTTTATCCAAACATGTAGAAAATATTGATCGATTCTTGTCATTGGCTAGAGGGGCATGGCCAACAACTTAAAGAGCTGATGGCATCTCTGGGAAAAATTTGAAACAACATAACATTTAGACACATTTCAGCTTGTATTTCATATATCTGTTATAGATTTTACTCCCCATTATATATATTACTGTGAACCTTTGCATGGGCACTGGTTCTTTGTCCGGCAGGTTTCATCTGTCCCAACAGTTCATTCCCCACTTGATGTCAGTATTTCCTGTTGTGTGGCATCACAGTCTGTTGTTATGGGAATGATCCTGGCATCACAAGCAGAGTATTATGGCCTCAGGTGAGGAATACATAAGCTGAGCAAATTAATACCTAAGGAACTACTATCCTGTTTTCATGCAACTGTATTTACTTACAGGGGAATGTCCATGTACCACCAGGCCCCCCCCCCCCGTGTGTGTGAATTGGGGCCCGATTAACAAATATAAAAATAGTGTTAAATGTGGCACTTACAGTTTAGTAGTTTATTTAAATCCATATCTGGTTGATCCTGTGCCCTCCCCGAAGGCAATTTTAGTAGTCCTGTGCTATGACAAGCCTATGGAGGCATCCTGGCTGCTCCCCGCCTGCCACGCCATCACAGGGACAGCCACGGGTGCTTATGGGCACGACGGGGAGTGTGTTTGTACTTAAAATGATTGACAGTTTATTCTTAAGCATTATTGTCTTGCTTATTTTGACAATCTTGTTTCCATTTTATGTATTTTATACTCTGCATTTTGTATCTGTTATCTTTTCCTCTCTTCCCCTTCCCCCAGGATGCATCTGGAAACAAGTTGATTCCAGCTCAGTATGTCTTTAATGACAAAAACCTTTGAAATAAATAAATAAACTGACCTCAGTAATAAAGAATACGAACATGTGAAATAGTCAGCAGAAGAAGGCCGTATGGTCTGTTGAGTCTGCTCAATTTCAGAACCCCTGATCTAGAGAGTAGAGTGGGCCCTGCCCCCTCCCCTTCAGCCCTGACTTTGAGCTTCACCCTGCCCCACCGTCTCTTGTACCCCACCCCCATCATATTTTGAATGATGACCACAACTGGGAGTCCATTGCATCCTGATACCACTCTCTCTGTAAAAAACTGCCTCCTTAACTCCTTCCTGAACTTTCCCCCTTTCAGCTTATAACAGTACCCCCTGGTGGTCTGGTTTTCCCAGAGACAACAATGAAAAGGTCCCTGATATCCATTGTGTATACCTTCCAGGTACCAGAATATCTCAGTCGTGTCTTCGGTCTCCCTCCTCTCCTACAGTGAATACATGTTAAGTCTTTTCAGCCTAGTCTCATATGCCCTGCCCTGCTGTACCTGAACCATCTTTATTGCCCTCCTTTAAACTACCTTGAATTGGTTGATATCTTTTTTCAGGCAGGGGCTCCAGTATTGCACACTATACTTCAGGAGCAGTCACACCAAGGATCTGTACAGTAGCAGTATAACCTCCTCCTTTCAGCTCATGAACCCTCTAGAATACATCCCAATATTCTGTTTGCCTTGGCTGCTGCCTTTCTACACTCTGTAGTTTGCTTAAGGTTGCTAGTGATGGCTATCCTGAAGTCCTTGTCCTCCTCTAATTCAGTGCCTTTGCGCTCCCCTAAATTGTACTCAGTCCTCTAGTTCTTTTTTGCTGTGTGCATGACTTTGAACTTCTTTACATTAAACTCGAGTTGAAATATGCCAGACTACCTTTCCAATTTCACTATGTCTTCCTTCATATCCTGCACCCCTTCATCACTGTCTACTTTCCCACAAAGCTTGGTGTCATCCAAAAAAGGCAGATTTTGCCTTTAAGGCCCTTTCTAATGTCATTAATAAATGCATTAAATAACACCAGGCCTGGCACTGGCCCCTGTGGGACCCCACCAGTACCTTCGCTCATACCTGACAGTTCTCCACTGACCACCACCCTTTTTGTCCCACCACTGAGCCAAGTCACCACCCGCCTTGTTAATTTGCTTCCTACCCCAAATGTCTTCCAATTTCCTGATCAACCTCTTGTGGAGTAGCATGTCGAAGGCCTTGCTGAAATTCAAGTATAGAATATTAACTGCCTGACCTTTGTCTGCTACCTTCATTACCCAGTCAAAGAGTCTGATCAGACCCTGTTTTCTTCAAGGAACCTGACTAGCCTTTCCTTCAGAATGGCCTCCATCAGCCTGCAGACAATGGAGGACAGACTGACTGACCTGTATTGTTCGTAGGCCAGCTCTTGTGCAGTGGTACCACATGTGGGTTCTCCACTCCTGTGGTACCAACCCCATATCTAATGAGCTGCTGAACTGATCTGCCAGCTGTCCTGCCAGTTCCACTGCTAGCTCCCTTAACACCCTTTGGTGCATACCATCTGGTCCTGGGGACTTGTTTTACCTTTAGAGACAGGAGCCCTTTCCCAACTCGGTCTTCTGTTATCCTGTCATCATCCATGTCCCCTCCTCCCCCTTTCCCTCCCTTCCCTTATGGAATCAGTCCAGCCTTTTTCTTAGTAAGGAGAGAGCAGAAGTATTTTTTCAACACCTCTGCTTTCTTTTTACTGCCTTCTATCCACCCCTCCCCCCTTTTTAACTTTACTATGGCCACTTTTGTGCCCCTCTTTTCACTAATGTACTGGAAGAAGTCTTTCTGTCCCTCCTTGATCCCCTCTGCAGTTTGCAGCACCTTCCTAGCCTTGGCCTGCCTGACTACTTACTAGCCTCCCTAGCTTTCTCCAGGTAGTCCCTCTCATCCTCATCCTTTCAGAACTTCCTAAACTTTCAGTATGCAGCCCTCTTTTCCCTCACAGCTTGACCCACCTCCCAATTGAACCAACTTGTTCTTCTGGCTTTGGAGTTCTTCCCTTTCTGCTTAAGGCAGGTGTTAGTAGCAGCTGTTACAGTATCTCTTCTCTGATCACTGTCCACTTTTGATCCAACCCACGTCATTTCTAAGACTAGCTAGGTGTCCCTTTGGTAACTCTCCCATGTTACTATAATTAGAATAATGGAAAAAAGAAATACTAAACAAATGTGAAATATAAGCTGAATTGGGTCTAAATACTGTATTATATTTTTCAAAGTTCTCTTGGAGGCATTGGTTGCAATCTAAAATTAAGCTCATAGTCATTGGTGATATGCTGTATCTCTGTTGGGGGTCCCACTGGTGTATAACCTGGGAATATCGCTTGGTCAGAGGTTATTTGATGAACAGGTGACAACTTTGATCAGGAATAGGACTGGTCACCTCAGGAATATGTTAACGCTCAGCTTTGCCTTTTCTTCTGCCTAATGACCTGGTACCCATGACATGGTTTCAATATTGAGACTACATAACTGGTTTAAAGAGCTCATGATGATGTTGTGGCAGCTTTGAAAAACTAATATTTAGACACATTTCAGCGTATATTTAAAACATTTTTTTCTGTAATTCTTATCCTTACGTCTTTATTACTAAGGACATTTGCATGCAAACAGGATTGCAGCCCTATCTGTTCTGGCTGCTTGCCTACACCTGACATCACAGTTCTGTTTATGACATTACAATATGTTGCTGTGGAGATAATTATGATGCCAGAAACAGGGGATTATGATGTCAGGTGTGGGCAAGCAGAAAGAGCAGATAAAGGCTAAGGGACAGTAATCCTCTTTCACACAACTGTCCTCAGTAACAAAAAAAGGGAAATAATTATAGAAAATATATGAAATGTAAACTGAATTGTGTTTAAATATCACATTTTTCTAGTTTTTCTAATGGTGTCAGGGGCTGTTTAATAATGCACTAGTCAGTGAGGGACCAGACTTTCTTTCTGACCTCTTGATACCAGATGTCCCTGCCTGCTCCTTGAGGCTAGAAGGAAAGCAGTTCCAGGCACCCTCATTTCTATTATAAGCTCTTCTGGAGGAGCAGGCTTTCTATCACCCCTGGGCTATATAATGAGTTCCTGACCAAAATCAGGGGATTTTCAAATACACACATAGGAAACAGCTTTCTATACTTGATTTTATTTTTTTTATTGACAAGTATCCTAGTCCATACATGATGTGACAACCATTATGTGCTGGTGTAATTGTTTTAATTTATTGTTGGAAGGCATGCTAAGGTTTTTCAGACGAGCACCAGAAAATTTTTTTTTTTTGTTACTTCCCTGCACCACTTGGCACTCCACTTTTTTGGGCCTACACATCTGTTTACTGTTGCGAGCAAGACTCACCCTTCCATGACAATCATCATCTCTAGACTCCCCCGGGTCCCTGACATCCTTGGAAAATCCCGATTATCCCTGATGGGGGCTTCTCTTCCCTGGTGACAGCCAGGGGAAGGAGGAAGCACTTTAGGTCAGTTGAGGAACACTGGCTGGGAGAGCAGTGACAGTGTGCTGGTGGGAGGATGGGTGCCATGCAGGAGGAGGGATGGAAGGGCTATCTATGGAGTGCCAAGTAGGATGCAAATTTCCCCATTATTCTTTCACTCAACCTCCACCCTAGTGGCTTGCACCATGGTGATGCCCTAGTGGTGGAACTGGTTAGCACTTGGCCACCCACACCAGCCAAGGATCCAGTCTCCCATCAGGTGTTACTTGCTCTTCCAGTGGTATGCAGATGTTCTTCTGGTCTCCCTATCAGCCTCTGCTCCTTTTTTCCTGGGCTTGGGGCACAAACTGGAGTTGCCAGCATGCTGAGTAGATGCCCCACCACTAGGTACTACAGAGCCAGCTAATTATTATTTTCATGATGATTATTATTAAACCTTTCTCAAAAGCTAGTGCAGTTATATACTACACTAGCTATTGATCTCTCTCTCAAATAGACAATTCAGAAACAAAAATAGCAAAGAAATACCATTGCATCATGGGGAGAAAGGGGGTTGTTGGGATTGCAAATACATATTAGGCCTGTTAGGATGTACTGTGCAGCTCCACTGTATTATTTATTGCAAGTGTCTATTTTTCAAGTTGGTCCCAGGGGGGCTGTTACAGCAGTAGGATATTGCCTAACATTTCAAGACTAATAAAATGAACATGGAATATGGGCCTGATATTCATATGTGTGCCTGGCAATGGTGCAAGTAGGTGTGCAGTGCAACTGAGGTGCGCTGCAGCAATGAAGGGATATATTCAAAAGAGATGAGCCATGGTGCATCTCTTCTGAATATATTAACTAATGCACACTGCACAAATACAATGCACTGGTGCAGCCCCTCAGACAGGGCTGAATACCGGGAATGGGAATTGTGCCAGTGCATCAGAAATACGCTGTGCGCAAATGCCTGATATTCAGCCACCAATATGCAAATTGAGCCATAATGCATGCAAGGTGCAACTGGGGCCATTTGCATGTCATTATGTATTATCAGGAGGCAGTATAGCGCAGTGGTTTAAGGCTTTGAGCTGCAAATCTGGAGACCTGGGTTTGAATCCCACAGCCCCCACTTGCATATACTGTGTGACCCTGAGCAAGTCACTTAACTTCCCTGTGCTCCCAGGTTGCACCTGTAAAAAAGCTTTCAGCTTAGTGTGTCTCACCTGGTTAAACAATTGGGAAAAAAAAAAATTATGGCCCCATTTGCACGTGTTGTGCAGCAGGGTTAGCCAGCAAAATGTGCCTGGCGCCCTGCACAGTATGCAGCAGTACCCCCTCCCTATCCCAGGACACCAGTCACCCATAGATGCATATCAGCAGTCCCTGGTGGTCTAGTGGTAACCCACACCCTTCCCTTAACCCTGATCACCCGTAATGGCAATGTAAACAATGCCCTGGTGGTCCAGTGGCTCCTCCTCCCCATCCCGACCCAAACATCACTGAACAATATGTAGGAAGGATCCCTGGCAGGCTAGTGGACCCCTCCTCGTAGCTCTGTTCACCGTGCCATCATCTCACATAATATCCTCGGTGGTCCAGGGGGGTTCCCATAGCAGTGATCACCATGATACTATTCATATTAATATTCGTGGTGGTCCAGTGGTGCCCCCTTCCCCATCCTGACACTCCAATCACTGAATATAGCATAGTCTCTATTCTCTGGTAGTCCAGTGGTGCCTCCCTCCATGCTCTAATCTCCGATCGCCAGCAAATTCATAGTGTACAGTGCCTTGGTGGTCCAGTGGTACCTCACCATCCCACCACACAGGACTCCAGTCCACCCAGCTTCCTCCCGGTCATCGGCGGCAGCAGGCATACCTGCTTGCTTCACGGCTGCCCACTAATGACAGCTATAGGAGGCTGCAAGCTCATTGATCCACACTGTGGACCAACAAGCTTGCAGTGCATACTGTATTAATTCACATCTTTGTGAAAGAAGTCATTAATTCATAAAGATGTAAATTATTACAGTATGTACTTCATGCCTATTGGTCCACAGTGTGGACCAAATGAGCTTGCAGCTCCTATCTGTAAGCTGTCATTCTGGCAGCCAGTGGTATGTGGTTGGGCATGCTGCCCGCCAATGACTGGGGGTGGTGGCTGGGTGGGCTGGGGTCCTGTGTGGGTGGGAGGGTGGGGGTTACCACTGGACAACCAGGGCACTGTACACTACAAATTTTGCCAGCGATCGGAGATTCAGGTGGGGGAGGGGGTACCACTGACTACTAGGGAATAGAGTCTATGCTATATTCAGCAATCAGAGAGTCGGGATGGGAAGAGGGCACGCTGGACCACCACAGATATTGTTATGAATAGTAGCATGGCGATTGCTGCTATGGGAGGGGTGGGGGTTCCACTGGACCGCTGGGAATATTATGTTAGATGATGGCATGATGAATGGAGCTATGGGGGAGGGGTTCTACTAAGCTACCATCCTATTGTGTGTGCTTGTGCAAGGTGTTTAGGGGAGGTTGCCACCCATGGCCAGCGGCTGCTGTATTGCGCACGGCAATACAGTGGCCCGCCAGTGGGTGGACTGCACTTGAGCCTATTTTCTGGGTTCAACTTTGAGCCCAGGTATGCGGCACATCTCAGGGTTGTGCCAGCAGATGCACCGCACATCCCGGGCTGAATATTGGGATGTGCCGCATATGCATGGGCACGCCCCCTGGAGATGTGCTGCATACATTATCTTTGCACCCCAGCACATTGGGAATTGTGCTGTGCAATTCTCTTTTTTGAGTATTGCCCCAGTGCGCAGTTCTAGGATTGCGCTGGTGCAACTCCTTTGACTATCTAGCCCATAGTGTACAGTGAGGGTTTGTTCTGCATGGATTTTGATGCTAGTTGAAACCTTGCCAAAGGTCATGGAACATGGCTGTATCTTTCTGTGGTACAATATGGTTCCAGCTGATTGGAATCATCGAGGCAGCTGGTGTTTTTCGCAGTTCTGCCACACACACAGCAATCAGTTTAGGTTCTGTACTGAAGCTGCCAGCACATTCGCTGCTGCTGCAGAGGGTGCTGTGAAAACACTTTTGTTAAAACAAAAAAAAAATAAAAATAAAAAAAAAAAACTGTACATTATAAAAAATAGTGGTTGGGCAACCACATCCACAACCAGCCTATGCCACCACCTTGGGCTTCTGATTTCATCAGACCTCTCAAGCTTCACTCTCAAGGTCTGATGTAATCATAACCCCTCTGTGGCAGCACAGGCTGGTTGTGCATGGTTGCCCAACCAGTATTCTCTCTATATAGTGTATGGTTAGGGCTTATTGTGCACTGAATTAAGCAGCTCAAAAACCTTGTTGTGCACATTCTAAAGTTATTGTGCACGTTCTACAAATCTTATTGTGCACATTCTAAATCTGACTGCAGCTGTGCTCCCCTCACCTTCACTCCCACCATCTGCTTTCACTTTCTGAATATGCACTCACTTTTCTCACAGATCATGACCACATTTAACCTACAAAAAAACTTTCATCCATGTTTTTTTCCAAAAAAGATGACGGACAGAGAAAATTTTTCACGTTCCGTTACATGCTCCCCATTTCCAAGTGCTTGCCTGCGCTATCCCCACAGGCACAGTAGCACTAGACAGTAGACACCCTCACAAACTACACCCTAAAATGAGTACCAATTCAAAAGTATCATTTTACTTTTTTTGAACAGAAAGAATGAACCTTCCAAACTGCCACATGCTGTCCCTCATGCCCCTAAATGTTACACTGTATTTTCCGAGCTCCATAATCCAGCCTGTCTGTCAAGCCGACTTCACCCTCACTCACTGGCTTATCTCATGGAAACCCCCAATTTATTTCTTGCAAAATAAACATGAAAACAACAATAGTCTGACTTTCAAAACAGCTGCTGCTTCTAACAAGAAGGGCTCGCTTGCTTAACAGCATTGCCATGTTTCTCATACATTTTTTTGGGGAGAAAACTGCTCCTCAACCAATCAGCAGCAATGTCGCTGCAGTAAATAAATTTAGCAGCTCTACTACTTGTGTTCTGGTCTTCATTTTTAGAACTATACACTATTACAAATGAAATGTGAGTGACCATATGCAATTCACCTTGTGTTTCCATCTCAGGGTTGAGATAACAGCATGGACCTCTCGAGCTTTGCTCTTAAAGTCCATATGCTGTTATCTCAACCCCTGATGGAAGCACAGGCTTGTTGTGTATGGTTGCCCATACATTATTCCTTATATACTGTACACACGGACACAATTATGCAATATAATGCAGATGATCAGTGCAAGAGATACACAGGGCAGAAGTTTTGAGGGCGAAGTCAGTAAACGGGGGTTGAGCTTGCTTGGGTTCTGTCAGAGGCAGAAGACAAGAAAATGGGTGTTCAAGACTTGATTCAAGCCCTAGGTAGTAGCACTAGTCTTCACATCACTAGGAGGAGAGTTTCAAGTAGACAGAGCAGAAAAGATACTGGCCTTCATGCCAATTGATTTGTAACCACAAGATATATGAAGGAGATCCTCAGCCTGACAACAGAGTATGTATGTCTGGGTGGGCTTGGTTAGCAGTCTACATTGGAAGGCAGTGTACTGTCAAAGCACACATATGTATCTGTTGTCCAGAGGCAAAAGTCAAAGATCACCATACATCAGACAGTGGTGGGTTCTTTTATCACAAACCAATGGGACTACACCCTCCACAGACCAAGGAATATACCTTCACATCCACAGCACATCATTCAGAATCCAGGCTAGATTATTTCTTGGTCTCTAGGAGATTTATGTGATGTGGGCGACTCCCCGGAAGCAAGTCCCCACAGAGCGAAGACAGAAGGCAGACCACAGGAAGGGCGACTGTGCAGCAAGGGCAACTGCACAACAGGGGCAACTGTGCAACAAGAGTAACCAGTGGGGAGAGCACGGGCAGGAGGTAGAGGCTGAAGGGATGCACAGTACTGTGCACCCATGCCACACAGCACTCAGGCACAGGCGCACACATGAGGGTGACTGGTACTGAGTGTGCCCAACAAGGCCCATCGTGGATGGCACAATGTTCAGGGTGACAGGTCAAGGGCAGCAGCACAGGGCATCAGGCCATGGAACGGCTGTGGGAGGGGGGAGCCACGAGGCGGGTAGGGCAGGTGCACAGGGCAACATGGGGGGACCACAGGGTGGCATTGCCCAGGACAGCAGCATCCCTGCTGTGGCAGGGTAGTGCTCAGGATCACCATGGCTGCACTGCCAGGTGACTGCAGGGTAGCTTCAAGGGGGCACCCCATGCGGCACTGGGGCGAGGATCAAATGACCGACTCAGGGAGATGCGATTAATGAATGGGTACCTGTACCAGAGTGGTACCGCTCCACTGCTGGGCTCAGTATCAGCCTGCTGTGCCCATGCCATGTGGTGGCAGGTGACCTGCGACAGGTGGACAGACTGCAGGAAGCTGGGCAGAGCACAATAGGTAGCAACAACACCAGGCAGCATTGCCGTATGCCACCATGTGCCTGGTCACACATGAAAGGTGAAACTGTGTGCCAGACTACAGAGATGGTCATAGTGGTGCTGTGTGGTGTACTCTGCCACCACAGTGACAATGCAGGCATTCAGGTCATGGTATCAGTGCTGGACCTGAGAGGCCTCGGCCACGGAGACCAACTGCTCGGACCAGACCACAGTCATCCGCTCCTCTTCGCGGAGGCAGTCGAGCAGACGCCAAATGCTGGGGTGGCATGACCCGATCCTGGTGTTGAATGCCCTGTGCCACCCCTCCACAACATTATTGGTTCTGGCCAGGCCCTGAATGGTCACCCTATGGCAGTTCCACTGTTCAATTGGGAAGGTGGCACGTCTACGACCAGACTGGACAGTGGGGCGACCGATCCAGGTGTCCTCAAAGTAATTGAGGATGGCTGCAGCATCTCCTCATTCTGTGCCATGTATTCCCATTTCTGCATCTCCTGAAACACTGCAGGTATGTCAGATGGTAAGACAAATGTAAATGCCATCAGCATTCGGAGGTGCAGGGCAAAGTCTGGGTCAGTGGTATACTTCTGCAGGACCTCTGGGCACTGCTGGATTTTGCACCAGATGGCCTGTGAAAAGTGGAAGAAGCAGCCCCAGATTTGGATGTCTGGGAACACAGTGGACACAGCATGCCAGCTGGCATGCTCGAAGTCCAGCAGGACAGAGGTGGGTGCTAGTGCCGGACAAAGTATCCACAACTGACCCAGCAGCTGTATATATGTTTGTGCCCTCCTGGTGCAGGTGAGGGCAAACACAGGTGGCAGGACTGCTTCTGACTGGACAGCATGTACTGTGTACAGCTGGTCAAAATGGGACGGGCATGCCTGGAATATGCCATCCATGAACCAGTCAGGGCAGTCCGCCTGATGCTGCAGACCCCAGTCGGTGGCATATATAACCAAATGGTCCTGCTCTCAGCCACTTTTGAACAGCAGGAACCATGCCCCATCACCCGTCATGGTGAAGTCCTCTGGTATCACGAGGTCAGTGACAGTTGTTGGTGTAGTGGGTCACCCCTGTGCCGCATGCCGCATGCGCTATATGGTTCAGCACACTAGTCGCACCCCTGGCAGTCTTCCCACATTGGCCACTGTTATCCTCGATGTGCTCGCCACCATGACCTGTGACGCACTATCCATGATTCTCCGTGCCCTGTCCCACAGCATCCCGAGAACACGGCACATGCCAACATCCACTGCGTACTGGGCATGGTTGTGCTCTTATATGGTGGCCACTGCATTGTCATCCACAGTGCATAAGCAGGCAAGGCAGTTGTACCTGAGGGCCTCTGCACACCACAACTACACCTTTTCAGGACCTACCTTGTCCCTGTGGTATACATAGCCATTATGCATGGCTAAAGGCTTGCCTTGCTGGCTTTGCAAGTAGTGCACAGACATTCTGTAGATAGGGTGGCAGTTCTGTGGCTACTGTGGGCATCTCCCCTTTTATGGGCTGTCTACAGCCCTGCCCAGTGCTGCCATTCGGCCGCCCCTTCCTGTCTGCCCCCTTTATTCCATGTTGCCCGGCCCCCACTCCATGTCCCATGGATGCCTCCTGATAGCTTGTTGTGGACCCCTGTCCTGCTGGAATGAGTACCTGTGGACCTGCTAGTGAGGGGCCTACCTCTCTGGTGGTTGTGGTGTTGTTCTGGTCCCGGGGAGGGATCTGGTGTGTGGTCAGCAATGGGAACAGCAGTCCAGCATCATCTGCATTTATGATACATGTTCGTTTCTGATCACAAAAAGGGTCTGGCCAGTGTTTAGTATATTTTTAAGCAATGTTACACCAGTAGTACAAACTGACCCATTGCACCTACTTCATGTGGTCTGGTGTACATACCCGCCAGGGCCTCTGCTTCCTGGTGAGTAGCCAACCATGCGGCCTGCAGCCGGTGCTTGCTCCTTGGCTTCTCGGGCCTGTCTGGGTCACTGTGCGGTCTGTTTCCACGTGGGGTTTCACCCTTGCAGGGCTGCAGTGCAGCTCACTCTTGTGCTGTCATTTGACAGTACTGTGCATTCGCCCTTTTGGCTGCCGCTGTTCATGCCTCGCCCACTCAGACCACGTCTGTATTTCAGCGCTCTACATGGCTGCAACCATCTCAAGGGCATTGCTGCAAGTAACCCATTCTTGAGAAATAGAGAGTAGAGCCATCTCTGCTCATTCCCCAGTTTCACTAAGCCATCAGTTTGCCTCTGCAAAAGACCAAGCTACATCTTGGGAGGCAAAAAAACCAACTAATTGAAGACCCCAGAATTGTAGAACACCTCATATTTTCATAGCTAACTTCTTTTTGACTAATCTGGGGACAGTAAGCAACCTAGACATTATCTGGGCAGTGGTCAAGTGCAGTATAAAGGGGGAACTGCTAAGACTAGCCTCAAGGAGGAAGCACAAGAATGAGAAAGAGTTATACAAAATCCTTTTTAAAATTAGAGAAAAGGAAAGAAAGTTGAGCTTCTCTACTACGGAAGAAGAATGGGTGAACCCTAATATTCTGAGAGACAAGTACCGGATCCTTTTGGGAGATAAAGAAGAGATGGCTATTTACTGTACCACAGCAAAGTAACCTGAGCCACAGACTGATGGCTCTTAGACTTTGGAAGGAGGCAGCTTCTAGAACTATAATAGGAGTTAGTAATGATGAAGCTGACACACTAGTAAATGATGTCAGGGGGATGCCTGTGGAATTCCAAAAATTTTACCATAATGTTTACAAAGCTGCAGATTCCCCAGAATTAGAGGACCATATTGAAAAATTCCTAAGTCTTGTCCGCACGGGGTCATAACATTGTATGCTTAATAGTGTATGGCATTATGGTGAAACCTGGACCTGTCGCATCCGAGTTGGACCCACCTGGAGTTGGAATCTTTAGTGGGGGGGTCTGGGGGGGTGCAGCCCACTATAAAAGGGGGTGAGGGGGGGCAGAGCCCCCCACAGAACAATAAATAAAAAGAAATCGTGCAACGCGATTCTGCCATGCGACATTATGACCCTGTGCTGTGTCTCCCTCAGGTCACTCTGGAGTAACAGAAGTTCCTGGGAGCACCGATAACAACCTGTGAAGTTGCAGAGACCATTAAGGGCCTTACTTTAGACAGAGCCCCTGGACAAGATGACTTTGTCCTTAAGTTTTATAAAGTCTGTAACAAAACACTTAGTTCTCACCCTCCAGCAATTTTAGTCATATCCATGATAAAGGCATCAAGGAATTCTCCTTCATGGAGGCTATGATAGCGCTGCTGCCCAAGCCTGATGAAGATCCACAGCAAGTGGAAAACTGCTGATCAATATTGCTTATTAACTTAGATGCCAAAATACCTGCGAAGATCATGGTAGGCAGGCTAGGTCAGGACAGAGGTAGTTTAATCAGTAACAAGCTGATAGGTTTCTTGAAGGAGAAGAACTCTTCTGGTCATCTCATGAAGTTTCAGCACCTTATGTCTGGGTCAGTGGAGCCCACAGTATCAGCTGCTGTGCTCTCCCTGGATGCAGAAAAGGCATTTGATAGGGTTTCCTGGCCTTATCTATTTAATGTGCTGGGAAGGTGTGGGATCCCTGAATCTTTTATAAAGTAGGAGCAAGTACTTTACACTAAGCCTACAGCCAAAATATACTATAATGGGGTTTTCTTGCAGGGATCTGAACTGCAGCGAGGAACCAGGTACGGATGTCCTTTATCTCCTCTCTTAACTAACCTTGTTCTAGAACTCCTTGCTTGTAAGATTAGAGAGGTGCAGGAAGTTAGGGGCCCCCTATAAATTCTCGCTATGTGTGGATGCTATTTTACTATACATCAGAGAGTCAAGGACATCCCTTCCTGCAATATTCAACATTATCAAGGAATCTGACATCATCTCTTCCTGCAAGCTAAATAGATCCAATACTCTGGTAATGCTGTTGAATGCCAGTGTGGCAAAAGGAGATATAACAGATCTGAGATTGCAGTGGTCTCCATAAAAATTCAGACACTTAGGGATTAAAATAACAAATGAGATCTCTGCATTCAAACATTTTAATTGGGATAAAATTGATAGAGGTGGTTAAACTAGCTCTGGAAAGGTAGACTAAATTGCCTTATCTTTTATGGGCTGGATTAGTGTAGTTACGATGGATATGCTACTGAGATTACTCTATCCCATTTCCATGGCTAAACTCCAAATGTTGAGATAAAAGCACATTTGTTTATTATAACAAATTAAAAAAAAGGTACAACTCTATACAGGCATTCAAAACTCCCTACAGGAACCACAAAGAACTACCCAACACCATTTAACTCCCCTGGGGTGCGAAATGACGTCGGGTAGTTCTTTATGGTTCCTGTAGGGAGTTTTGAATTCCTGTATAGAGTTGTACCTTTTTGAAAATTTGTTATAATAAACATATGTGCTTTTATCTCAATATTTGGAGTTTAGCGTGATCTGGTGTATGAAGCAAGTGCGTGTTTTTTTCTTTAATCATCACAATAAAGAAGGGATTGATGAAAGCCAGTAGTGAGTGTTCCAAAATCAAAAGCAAGAAAGCTAAGGCTAAAAAGCCCATCTGGTTCAGTAAGGAGGTGATAAAAGTGGTAGAGGACAAGAGGGCAGCCTTTAGGAAGTACAACCATATTCAGAAGACGGAGGATAGGATGGACTATGCCACTAAGTCAAGAGAGGTGAGCAGAGCAGTAATGGAGGCAAAGGCCATGAGAGAGGTACAGCTAGCCCTGGGGGTAAAAGTGGGTACTAAGGCCTTTTTCCAGTATATGAAGGATAAAAGAAACACAAAGGACACGATTGTCAGACTAGAAAAGGAGGGGGCTGCGCAGAGACTAGTGAAGATAAGGCGGAAGTGCTTAAAAGATACTTCTGTTCAGTCTTCACTTAGTAGAAGGTCAGACCAGTACCACAAGAGAGTAGGGGGGTAGTGACTGGGAGGAGAAGTCACAGATGGAGCAATTCAAGTTGACAGGATATGCAAGGGCCTAAGGGCCCTAAAGGTAGACAAATCCATCAGGGCCAGATGGCATTCTCCCATGGGTCCTTAGAGAACTGGCAGAGGTTCTTGATGGTCCCCTAGCAGACCTGTTTAACACCTCTCTGGAGTTCAGAAATGTGCACAAAGACTGGAGAACGGCGCATGTTGTGCCCCTCTATAAAAGTGGGCCAAGGGATGAATCAGGGAACTATAGACTAGTCACTTGACCTCATTAGTGGGTAAGCTGATGGAGAACATCTTGAAAGAGAGAGTGATCAACTGTTCTGAAGGAGAATGGGCTCCAGGACAGTGAGCAGCATGGATTTGTGTTGGGGAGGACCTGCCAAACTAACCTAGTTGACTTCTTCAATTGGGTCACTAGGATAGTGGACAAGGGCCAGATGGTTGATGTCCTGTATCTGGACTTCAGCAAAGCCTTCAATTTGGTGCCTCATAAGAAACTCATCAGGAAGATGGAGGACCTGAGGGATGGTGCAAAGCTTGCAGGGTGGGTCAGAAGCTGGTTGCAGGATAGAAGCCAAAGTGTGGTAGTCGGGGGAAGAGTTCTCAGATGTAAGGCCTGTGACCAGTGGGGTTCCACAGGGCTAAGTGCTCAGTCCGGCTTTGTTTAACATCTTCAAAAGTGACATCATGGATGGAATAAAGGGTAAAATCTGCCTGTTGGTGGACAACACCAAGCTCTGTGGGACAGTAAACATGGAGGAGGGAAGACAGGAACTCAGGAGGACCTGGATAGGCTAGAAGAGTGGTCTGGTATTAGGCAGCTGGTGTTCAACTCTAAAAAGTGTAAAGTTGTGCTCTTGGGAGCGAAGAATCCAGGAAACAAATACTGTTTGGGTGGTGTGCAAGTAACCAGGTCAGAGGAAGAAAAGGGCCCTGGGAGTAATATCACAAGTGACTTGAAACACTCTGTACACTACAGGAGAGCAGCAGCCAAAGCAAATTGGATGCTGGGTTGCATAGCCAGAGGAATTACTACCAGGAAGGCAGAGGTCATTCTGCTGCTGTACAGGTCTCTGGTAAGACCACACCTGGAGTACAGTGTGCAGTATTGGGCCAATATCTTAAGAAGAATACCAACCTGCTGGACAAATCCAGAGGTGGATAACCAAGATGATCCAGTGTCAGCAGGGCAACACCTATGAGGAGAGGCTCAATGAGCTAAACACATACTCACTTGAGGAATGAAGGGAGAAGAGAGATATGAGTGAGACCTTCAAGTACCATAAGGATATTAACAGGGTGAGCACTGAGGGCTTCTTCAGCCTTAATGGGAAAAAGACCACTAGGAGGCACAGTCTAATCTGGTGGTGGGAAGGTTCAGTAGGGAGATGAGGAGACACTTTTTTACCTGAGGGTGGTGGCCAAGTGGAATGAGCTGTCAGAGGAGGTGATATCCCTGAAACCAGTGGACAGCTTCAAGAGGAAGTGGAACAGGGTGAGGAGAAAATTTGCAGGTAGAAGGGGCAAGTGGTGGGAGAGAGAGAGAGAGAGAAGTTCAGAGAGATCAAAAGGGAAATGGGGAAGGGGCAGTTTCTTGTGCACAACTGAGCAGACTAGATGGACCATAAGACCTTTATCTGTTGGTATGTTCATATGTTTGTAGCACCACCTCAGTAGAGCATATTACCTCATCAGATAACCTGGTCCCCTATAGATGCTTTTCAATTAGACCTTAACTCTGTGGGTGGTTCTATATTCCAGTTTCTACAATTGTCTGACTTGATCAGGCAGTAAATGGGACCTGGTTCCTGCTCTAATGCTCATAGTGCTAAGATTAGCTCCCTTAAGGTACTGGCAAATAGACCAAATGTAATTTCTAAACTTTATGCCACAATTTCTGACGTGTTATCCACAGGGTGCCAAGGTGGGTCACTACTGGGTTCAAACATTTCCAGAGGGTACACCCAATGGTCCTGGTTGGAGATATGGTAACGTTTACAAATATATTTAAGCACAACATTTCTGTATTATGCAGTACAAAACATTATACAATTTGTACTACACACCCTAGTAACTTGAACATATGGGAAAATTGCAAAGTGTTTATGCACCAGATACAGAGAACAGAGTGGGACTCTGGTACACATTCTATGGGATTGCCCCAAGGCTAAACCCTTATGGGACAGAATTAAGGAAAAACTTGACCCAGTGTTGAGTCTGGAGAATGCCTTTATATCAGAAATATGTATTGTGGGAAGTTATGGCAATCAGTTATTATCATCTCAGAAATACAAATTGCTATGATTGCTGGTATTGCAAAAAGAATAATCCTTAGAGACTGGTTGGATGATGTTATTCCCACATATAGAGAATGGCATAATGAAATCTTATCAGCATTCAGGATGGAAAAAATTATTGCCAGTACCTATAATAGGTATTCTTGTTATAGGAAGAGGCGGGAGACACTAGAAACATTGGTGTCTTTAGAGCTAAAGGTACCCTTGAGCATTTCTTAGGAGATCACAACCACATGGAAAGTACTATTATTTTGCTTGTTATTGTGCCATAAAAAAATTTGTTTAAATCTAGTTTACATTAAACTGTATCTCTTTTAATGTCAGGGTGTGGGTTGGTTGAGTGCTGTCTATGTAATTGTACATGTTAAATGTAATGTGATATTGTATGTAATCACAATAAAAACTTGACATTTTTCAATAAAGTATTCTAAATAAAAAAAAAACAACAGGAGGAGGGTCACCCACAGACAAGTGTAGTACGAAAGGCTAAGAAACAAAAACAGACAGCCAAGGAAGCCTCACACTTAGACTCCACCATGAAACACTCAATTTAGATAGATGTAGTGAATAAATATTTTAGTTTACTTACATCAAAAGACTGGTGCAAAACAACTACTATAAGGTACATCCCCTCGTGTAGCCCCAAAGACCTTGACATGTTTCGTACCTGGCTACAGTACTTTCCCTATGGTTAAGTTTAACGTGTGTAAGACATTAGTTAAATAGTGCGCCTACTGATGACATCATACAGGTGGTCATTATATTCAATTTCATTTAAAGTGACATTGTGCTAAGATAGTTACTTCCTTCCTTCCCCTTGGCCAGGGGAGGGGCCCCCAGGCAGGGATAAGCCAGACCCTCCAAGGGCATGGGGACAGCCTGGGGAGTCAGGTAGCAGTGATTGACAGTGGAGGATGAGGCTGGCAGGCAGAATGGAATGCTGTGCAGACCAGAAGGAGTGGCAGGTGGGGGGGTGGGCAAAAAAATAAAAAGGAATTAGCTTATTTGCATCCATTCACTTTTGCATGTTTTTGAAGAGAGTCTACTGTACATTGATGTGGTCAGCTGGGCACTTTGAGTTGGAATAAGTCATGGTATTGTCCACTTAAAAGTGGCTTGTGATGTTGAAGCAACTGCAGATGGAAGGTAAATAATTTACAAATATGCTGCAGAGCAGATGTGCTAGAATGGACCCCTGATGCCCACTGAGGTTCATAAGTTTTGGTGGTGCACTTTCACCATTTATTTTAACTAATGCCATCTATCCTTCAAATAGTGTTCAAACCAGATCAGTGTAGTTTGTGAGAGTTCAAGCAGGCATAGCTTGAGAATTAAGAGATTGTGGTCCATGGTGACGAATGCTTGGTCATGTCACCAAAGATGCTACCCATGTGTTAGCCTCCATCATTGATTCATGACCTTAAGAGGGTAGTGACAGTAAAGTGGTTTGGCCAGAAACCAGATTGTGCCTCAGATAGACAATTATGTTTGAGGATAAAATCCAGAAGCTGTCTGTGCACAAGTTTTTCTAGGAGTGTGCTGAGGACTGAGAGAACAGAAATTAGGCAGTAATTGTTTGGGTCAGATGTTAGTCTTGAGCTGAGGAGATGTGTTATAATGAGAACACTGCACAATGCTGGGATTTGCCCTGTGTGTAAAGAGAGGATGAATTGGGGGGGGGGGGGGGGGGGAAGAGGTTAAACCAGCTGCACTTCTGCGAGCCTTAGGAAATCACAGAAAATAGGAGACATGTGATGCAGCTGAGCAAGATGGCTGACCCCACCCAAGGAAATCTTGGGAAACACCTCCAGCTTAGAGGGCTGTTCAAAATATGAAAAGTGGTGGCTTTTATTGGTGTACCTGAGAGCCAAGGCTCTAATCCTTAAACACTGGAAAGATGCACCACCCTCCACCACCAGTAATCAAGAATGGCTAAAGCTGCTGGCACGAGTAGATAGTCTGAAACGGATTATCTGTGCTCATGGGTAGTCTGAAATTGATTTCCTATTCCCATGGCCCCTAGCATTCTCAGGCTCTGTGCCTGCTGAACCAACTGCAGAACTTGCATGCTACTTCAGAACTTCTGGATTGCCACAGAATTCTCCTTTTTCTGTGATTTTGATTTTAAATATGCTAACTTTCCATAATTCTGCAACTACCCCCCCCCGAGTGACATCTGATGCCATTAATAATTACTACTGTAGAATCAAAACACAGTCATTGCAGAAGTCAAGAAGCTCTGCTGCAGAACTTAAGGCCTATCGGTGCTGAGAACTAGGGGGTCCTATCTAACCTCTTCTAAATTATCTTACAGCATACTACAGTATCTTGCATCCATTCTCAATACATGTTGCTTGGTTAAAATTTTCCACACCAAGCTAATACACACCTTTTAGGTTCGGCACCTTGTCTCCAAGAGAGTCTCAGAGGGCACAAATGCCAGCAGCATCTTTGCAACACATCACAAAGTTATAAAGAAATCAACAGATACATTACCTAGAAAACTGAGAGGGAATAAATACACACTAACAACAGGTAACTCGTTACTTCTGGCAGATACAGGACATGTAGAGGTGATTGTAAAGCCTTGATTTAAACAGTGATGAGGCATCCTTTATCTTTTCAGGGTGTGTTTCAGCACAGAGGGCGCATGGTATGAGAATGCCTGTTTCCAAATGGATACCTTGGTCCTAGGGATAACTCTGTCTAGGACCTGGTATCTCAGCTTGTAGACAAGACACTGATGTTTTGGTTCGGCAGTATGCAAAGACAGAATAGGACAGTTTACATTTAGGGATCGGTACTTATGTGGCTACCAGTATGTATACTGTATTTCCCATAACGTAAGGATACTCCTTAATCTGATCTTTGACTGGCTGTATTACTGCTATTATGTATACATTTAATGGTAGTATGCTTCAAATGGTGGATTCAGTGAAGGATCTGAGGGTCAATAATGGACTGCAAGCTATCATTTGAACAGAATGTTGCAGCTGTAATCTGCTGTGGCTTTTTTCAGTTACATAACATGTATTTATGTCTTTGGTGACTGGGTAGGTGCACTGATCCAAGGGACCATTTTGAGGCACAACCTGGGCCATAGACAACTGCACGTTTAGCAGAACAGAATACAGGAAGAGTAACATGGCCGCAACACATGCTATTAACAATGAGGTGTAGGGAGTTACAGTACAGAGGGTACTAACAAAAATGAGAACACAATAAGGTGCAAGGTGAAGTTGTAGAAGCAACAAGTCCATATACATCATCACAGGAACATGGAGAACTATACAGTAAGGTGACAAATTATCAGGAAAACCATATAAAGTGCAACTTCAAAAAGTCACGCAAATAACAAAATCAAGTAACAACCAGGTGGATATTCAAAATTCAGTGAGACAGTCCACAATAAGCACAGTGCAGTGAAGCAGACTATAGGGAGCAGAGAGAGGACTACGTGGGGTTGGGAAAGAAGCTGGAGAGAAAGAGGTGTCGCAAGGGTGGGGAGACCCACAAAAGGTGGGAAGGGAGAGGGGGGGAATCATCCCAGGTTACACAGATGGACAGCAGCATTTGGCTTCCAGTAGTAGCCAATCTTTAAAGTGACTTTTGAAGGATAAGTGTGAGGAGGAGGACGAGTGGAGCGATATAGGGAGCCTGTTCCATAAGGAGGGGGCAGAGAGGGAAAAGGATTTGCTGCCCATGGTAGTGGAGATTCTGAGAACTACGGGGCTGGCAATATAGCCTACAGGTTAGAGTAACAAGCTGTGAATGAGCTTGGTACATCCAGCAGACCTGGGTTTGATTCCCACAACCTGCACTTGTGTACTGTGTGTCTCTGTGCAAGTCACTTAACCTCCCTGGTGCTTCCAGGTCACCCCTGAAAACAGGCACTTGTGCCTAGCAAGCCTTACCTGGTTACCAAAGATTAAAATAAAAATAAATAAATAAATACCAGGGGAGGATGGATGATTCATGGAGGCACCTAGCAGCCACTTTGCCCATGAGAAGGGATGAATAAGGGAAGAGGGGACCATCTCTGAGTGTACTGTCTATTAGGCAGCCCAAGGTGTAATCGAAGCATCCTTGAAGTGGGTGCCAACTAAGTATAAGTCACAATGATGGTAGAAAAGGGTGCGAGGAGGACAAAGTGGCAGATACTGTTGTAAAGTGATGTCAGCCTGGACCGCAGGGCTGATAACATGGGGGAATATATGGGGGAGCAGTAATCAATAAGGGGTAGAAGGTTGCCCTGCACAATTGCTAGGTGCTCCTCATGGAACAGGAATTATCTTAGCTGGTAGGCAGCTCTTAATTTGTGGTTAACTCTATGCATGGAAATATTAACATGATCAATGAATGTAAGGGAGGGGTCCAGGTTGACACTCAAGTATTTGAAACTAGAGACATTTTCGGGGGCAACAGGCATGAGTACAAGTAGAGAGGATTTTGCTTTGGATATCTTGATGAGGAAAGGTTTTGAGCCAAATAACATTGATTTTGTCTTTTTTTCATTTCCCTGGAGCTTTTTGGAAGTAAACCAATTGCAGGCAGCACCATAATTAAGGGTAAAGATGGAGGAAATGTTTGCAAGTAACTTGTAATTATGGTGTAGAACAAAGTCATCTGCATAGAGAAGTGCCTCACAGGACAGATTCTCTGCTGGGAGTGAATTGATAAATATGGGAAACAGTAAAGGGCCAAGGATGGAGCCTTGGGGGACCCAGGTAGAGACAGGCAAAGCAGGGGAGGATGCAGCCTCGATGGTAACTGACTGGGACCTGCCCTTGAAATAGCTCTGAAACCATAAGAAAGTCTCCAAGGAGCAGCCAAGGCGGTGGGGAGTAGAGTGTAAGAGAGGATGGTCGATTAGGTCAAATGCCTTAGTCAGATCCACGAATACAGCACCTGTGGCCTTACCCGAATCCATATTTCTGAGTACGTGGTCAGTGAAATGGGCTAAGGTTGATGTGGTGCTGTGCAGCTTGCAGAAACCACGCTGCTGGATGGCACAGCAGTGAATATTTTCCAAGGTGCTCAGAAAGCTGAGAGTGCACAATTCTCACTAGTAGCTTGCTCAGGTGGCTGAGGTGGGAGATTGGCCTGCATTTATCAGTAGAAAGGGCATTACCTGCTTTAAAGATAGGAACAATATTAGCGTGCTTCCAGGAATCAGGTATGGTGGACGTGGAGTGGGCAAGGTTGAAAAGGAAGGTGAGGGGTTTAATGATTGCAGGATTGATGAGCTTAAGGAAGGAGGGGAACAACCTATCACTGCCAGGGCTACCCCTGGTAGGGAGGGAACTAGGAGCATGGAGGTAGTTTCTGAGCCTATGGCTCTAAAGTAGAAGGGGGGCAGGGAGGGGTGTGGCCAGTAGGGAGGCAGTCTGCCTGACTACTAGGGCTAGATTGTGACTGGGGGGGGGGTCTACTGAGATGGACAGAGATGTTGGTAAATTTTTTGTTAAAGCTCTATGCAGTCTCAGTGGGGTCAGTCAGGGGACCTGGTGGGGAGGCGAGTTGAGTGACTTGGCTGTGACTCTTTGGATTGAGTAAGGACCTTATCGAGGCCCAAAAAATGCCGTGGATCACCAAAGTTGTCCATTTGTAGGCTGAGGTAGAAATTACGCTTTAGTGTTTTGGCTGTTTGCTTGCAGTTGTTGCATAGACGCCTGTAAGCATTCCAGAGTTGGGGGAAGGGGACGCTTTGTAAGCCTTCTGCGGGCTGTCTCTTTCTTTCATTAGGGCCAGTGGATCCTTGGATATCCAATGATTGTAACCTCCTCACCCTACAAGTGATGAGTAGGAAGTGGAGGTCTTGCACCCAAAGGAGGGCATTGGTGAAGAAGCTAACTACAGATGACACATTGTCAATGAGGTAAAGGCCAGACCAGTTTAATGTTCTTATGTCATTGAGAATCATGATGGGTTCTGGGCAGTTAAAATTTCTCAGAGATAGGTATGTGAGAGGAAGGCATTTAATTTTGGTGGCCAGAATGATGTAAGTAAGGGAGTGATCACTTATAGACTCTGACAACATACCCACCTGAAGGACCATGTCCACCCAATTTGTGGACACCCAGCCAAATAGGGAGTGGTTTAGTGTATGGGCATTATGTCTGGTGTTGAGGTTGAAATCTCCAACTAATATAGTGTCCCTGGTTGAAGTTGTTAGCCCTAGACCATCCAGTAGGTTATATAAGCCCCAGGGTACCTCCAGTAGGGGGGGCTGTAAGGGTGGTAGATTTTTTTAGAGGAGCCCAGGGTTAGCTCATCAAGGAGCCATTCATTGGGAGACAGGAGATCAGAGAGGCTACCAATGGTGGCTGATATATGTTCCTTCACATACAGCGCAACACTGCCACCCTTCTTTTTTCCAGGTCTGTCGAGGCAAATGAGGACATAGCCTGGAAGATGGTAGGAGGTCTCGGAGTTATGTGGTTTCAGACAGGTTTCAGTGAGTCCTAGTACATGGGGCTTATAAAGGGACATCCGGCCTCTAGGTCAGGGAGCTCTGATGGGAGGTTATAAATGTTTATATGTGCCACTTTTTAATCAGTTCTCCTTGTCCAGGTGACATTGGTGTGGTCAATGGGTGTGTTTAAGGGGCCAGGGTTACATTCGATGTCCCCAGCAAGGAGTAGAAGGTAGAGAAGGGGCAGTAGGGAGAGGTGTGAGGATGGAGGTGAGAAGGTGAGGGAATACAGGAAAACTCCAAACAGGTGATGTTCAGTGTTAGTGAGAAGGGCAAAGAGAGCATGGTCCCAAGGAGTCAATTCGTATCTAACCATGGGAGTGGGAGGCACAGTAGACCTGCAGGAGAGATGATCAACAGCTAGTACAGAGGCACAAAAATCTGATGCAAGCAGCAGGCCAGTCATGGAGACAGCCAGTAGAAGGAGCAGGAACAGCATCATCTAAATGTGTTATAACAGCTTCTGACCAGCAGTTGTTAAGGCAGTGTTGGCCAAGTGGTGAGGGTTACAGATTGTAGTAGTGAGAGGAAAAAGTCAGAGCAGGTTCAAAGGCCATGTTCCCACTGTTGGTGAAATAATAAGTATTTTTAATACAGCCAAGGGCAGGGCATGGTAATTCTCCCGTGTGGTGTCACCAAAAGCTTGGATAAACTTAATACAGCAAGGATTAGTGTAAATTCACTGCAAAGGAGCAACTGTTACTTTTTTCCCTTTTTCAGTTTACTAGGATTGCCTATAGCCAATCAGCAAGAAATTGGACACCCTCTATGGGTATCAGCAGGCCTATTATAGAAGTGGCCAGTAGGGGGAGCAGGAACCGCTTCATTTGTTCGCGCTATACTAGCTATATTAGCGCCTCACCAGTAGCATGTATTGGCAGAGTTGGCTGGTGGTTAGGGCTCCTGACTGCAGCAGAGAGATGGATGCAGTGCAGATTTGAGACCCATGGCCCCACAGCTGAGGAAAGTACCACAGCCTGGATCAAACCATGGCTTGTGCCTGAAGACTTGGTGATGATAGTCCATGCCTTTGTTACTTTGTGACTGGACTACTGTAATTCTCTATATTTAGACCTATCAGGTGGTTTGATGAGACACCTACAGTTTGTCCAGAATGCTGCAACCTTTTTTGTGGCTGGTAACTCTCATAGGGATTACATTATGTCAGTGCTGTGCTCCCTGCACTGGATGCCAAATCAACGGTACATCACCTTCAAGATAAGATTCATGACATACAATGCCTGACTTGGTTTTGGATAAAATCGCCTAAAAGATCTTCAGATTCTTTATGCCCCTGCCTGCCCTCTCTGACACTCCACCTATGCGAGTTTGCTGGAGGTTCCCTGTTCTTGGTTCTTAGGTTAGCAGTAGACAAAACATTTGGGGTGGCTGCACCATCCCTGTAGAATTCTTTGCCCCTAAGCATCCATTTTGCCTGCAAAATGGAGGTCTTCAAGAGTAACTTAAAAACGTATCCGTTTAATGAAGTCTATGTTCTTAGTTCGCTAAATTATATATATTTATGTCTATTAATGACTTATTTATTCTATTTAAAATAGTTTGTTGTTTTGTCTCCTGTATGGCGTCCTGAGCTGTAACAAATAAAATTTGCTTTTCCTTTTGCATTGCCAGTTATATAGTGCTATTGCATGACCTTAGTATTCTGAATACCGAATGTTCTGAATAGTGACATAGCTTTAGGGAAAAAAGACCATTGGTCCTTAAGTTCCCTCCTTCCATTGACTCAGACAGGATACCCTGTCATCCCTTTTTCTTTGCAGTACTTGCTATGTCTGAGCTTGAAGGTCATTACAGCATCATCTAATAGGGTGTTTACTGCAAGCGCACACCATTCATTTTGTGACGTCATTCTTCCTGATGATTCTCTCCACTGAGCAACTGCATACCCTTAATGGGTTATGGCCTTTGATTTTCAGCTGCTGCATGAACAGTAACCTACTGGTTACTGTCGTGGCTTTTTTTTCAGTTTTAAAAAATGCCCATTTGAAGTTAAAAAAAGGAAAACTAAAATAGGACTGTCTCAAATAATAAAACCATTTCAATATTTGGTCCATTTTCAGGTAACCAGTTAAATTCTTTTTTTTTCCTTTTTTCTTTTTTTGCATTTTAATTGGCAAACTTACTTACCTATGCTGCCTTGTTCCCTGTAACAACATACTGTATATGCTGTGTCTGATGAAACCAATTAAAGGACTGTGTATTTCCTCTTGGCATTGACTCTGCCATTTGGTTTGTTGTGTTCTGAAAATCACCCCTTACATCTCCAGGCTCTTTAAGTGAGACAGCAACTATTTTTTTTTTCATTTGTTAAATGGGAAGTCAGCACGAAGTGCCTCACACCCAGCTATGGGGCTGGGCCCAATATGCACTATGTGTGCAAAAGCATTTTCTTTAGTTACTGTTTACAGCAGTATAGTGCATTATATCAGGTGGAGTCTGTTGACTTCCAAGCTGACATTATCTGTAACTACAAATCCCAGAATCCCTGCAGCTTACGTCAGAGCAGGGCTGCAGCAGTGGGGTATTCAACAGCTTACAGCGTATGTTAGAGATGTCATAAGCTCAAATCAGATGTTTGCTGGTCCTGCTGTTCTTCCTGGGCTAAGTACAGACCTCTGTGACTGTACTTAGCCCCACGAGGACAGTGTAACCAGGAAACAAAAGATCAGGGCCCCAATATTCAAAAATGTGCAAAGCAGAGCAGAAACACTTGCGTTGTCCTTTGCGATAGCATGGCTACACAAAAATGCTGTATTCAGAGGGATTGCACACAGTGCTATCCATCTGAATATAGGGACATTGCACCCAGGTACATCACTTAGCGTCACATGATAGCATCCCCAAAACAGGGCCCTACAATGGCTTGCATCCCAGCAAAATCTGCAATATTCAAAGGTTCCCATGCAAATAAGCCCATTGGGCATGCAAGGCACTAAGGAGTCATTTGCATGCTCATTATAGGCTCATTTGCACGGGGAGCGAGGCCAATTTGCCTGGTACAGCCCCCTCCCCAAAACTGCCCCAAGCCAGTGAGCTGTCCCTGGTGCTAGTAGCTTTCCCCACCTCCAATCCCAGTTCCAGGAGAAATATAAATTTTCACTGTCATCCAGTGGTGCCCCCTTCCTCCAATCCCGGTCCCAGTATTATTAACAGGTATCCCTGGTGTCCAGTAGTTCCTCTCCCCACCCAATCCCCATCCTGGGAACTCCCCCCCAGATTAGCAATGTCCCCTCCCCTGTGACAGCCACACCGCCCTTGACATGACATTAGCAAAGAAGTCCAGCCCCCCACAACAAAGCCCCATCCCCTTGCCACAGCATGTGTAGCATCTTTCCTAGCCCATACCCTGTTGGTGAATAGTGGCCCCCGTCTCACCCCCAGCACTGACACCCACCCTCTAGTCCCCCACCTGTCTGTAGGTGCCATAGCTAAATGACGGCAAGCGGCACAGCCCATCACACACTGCCTCAGCCACTCAGCATCTATCATTAGCAGGGAGCACATCTTATGTATAGGGCAAGGCATATCACTCATGCCCTATAAATAAGGTGTGCTCCCTGCTATTCATAGATACCACATGGCCAAGGTGGTGTGGGTGGTGGGCTGTGCTACTCACCATCATTTACCCACTGCACCTATGGACAGGTAGGGGGGCCAGGGGATAGGCATCAGTGCTGTGAGTGGGAGGGGGACTGCTATCCACCAATGGAATATGGGCTGGGGGGACATTGCATGTGCTGTGGCAAGGGGACAGGGCTTTACTGTGGGGGGATGGACTTCTTTGCTAATGCCATGCCAAGGGTGGTGCGGCTGTCATGGGGGACATTGGCAAACTGGGGAGGGAGTTCCCGGATGGGGATTGGGTGGGGGAGGGACCACTGGACACTAGGGATACCTGTTCATAATACCAGGACTGGGATCAGAGGGAGTGGGGCACCACCGGATGCCAGATAGCATGTATATTTCTACCAGGACTGGGATCAGAGGCAGGGGGGCACCACTTGCAACCAGGAAGTACTGTGTTGGGTTGGGGGGCACCAACACACTACCACTGGCAACTGCTAGGGTTGTGCCGGATTAAGACGAGGGTTAGGTCAGTGACTTGGTGGTATCTTCTCTGCACAAGGGGACTGTGCAATGCACCCTTGCACAGAGCAAATACTCTAAATATTGGACTTCATCGATATTGAGGTCCCCACCCCCTGATTTGCATAATTTTGGCCTGGGCACCTCTCCACTGTTTGCCCAGGTACAAACCTTGTTTGCACATGCAAACTAGGCTATTGAATATGGGGCTTCTGCATAAAACTTGGTTTGCATGCACAGACTGGGATTTGTGCCAGGACAAACGTTTGAATATAGGGCCCCAGAGCTTTTAAAAACTGTAACATGTACTGCAGTCTATTGATTGAGCCACTGCTGCAGCCTTGCTCCGATGTTAGCCGGAGGGAATTCTGGGATTTCTGGATACAGAAAGTGTCAGCTTGAAAGTCAACAGAATCATCAGCCTGATACAGTTTACTATACTGTAGTAAATAGTAAGTAAAAAAAAGATTTTTTGCACATAAAGAGTAAATTTGGAGCAGCCCCACACATAGGTGTGGGGCTCTTAGTGCTGTTTCCCTTTAACGATAGCCTCATTTACAAAGGAGTCTTTAGCTTATAAGCAGTTGCATTATATAACTAACAGGTACAGACATTGTTAAGCTAATTCAATGATTGACTAAAAATCAAAACAGTCAACAGTGCAGAGTCAAATTCCAAACAGTAAGTGACTATTTCAAGTTTCCTTGTTGCAACAGGCTCTTTAGACAGGCAGGTTCTCAACATACCATTTTCTAATCTCTAGCTTGGTCAGCAACCTCGCAGGCAAGCTGCAAAATTCAGACAGTAAGGAAGAAATAGGACAAAATAGCTAAAAATTCTAAGTTCCTCTCTCAGAATGCAATCTAGGAATATTTAAATTCCAATAAATATGCAGAATGTAAACTTGGATGTAAATCCCTTTCCCTCAGTCTAGAGCACAAGTAACCTGAACAAGTAATCAGGGACTTTGGTCTGGATACACCTGAGAAAGAGTTGTGACTTACAAAGATGCCTTCAGTCACTTAACAACATCCAGTTGTATAATACAGAAAAATCCCTTGTCAAACATGTCAGCTGGTTGTACAGAACATCATTTTTATGCAAACAGGATTTGGGGGCATGATCATAAAAAAAAGAACAAGCCACCATAATTAATAGCAGGAAAAATTAAAATGTGAATCAAACAATGAAGGGTTTCGGGAGAAACTAATTTCAGTTCTTAAACATAAGTCCCTATTTTGTGGCTAAGTTCTTAATCGATTTATTAATATGAGTTTCCATAGTAAGGAGAGGGGCCAGCCAGATTCATGGATACTTGTAAGAGTCCACAACCTCTAGCATTTTGTCAAATAAAGGAAAACAGGTCAATCCCTGACAACACACTGGTTACGAAGTTTATTAGAAGGGCCAAAGTTTGAAGCATATTAAAACCTGTTAACAAGATATGGTAGTCTGAAGAGACAAAATGTATCAGATTCAGAAACATGTAGTAGGGTGTCATCAGCGGACAACTAATGCTGAGTATTCCAAACATTCTGACCCATAGTGTTAATATAGAGCAAAAATAAGAGGGATCAAGAACAAGTGAGAGAGACCCAGCCTCATTTCCATCCAGCCTGACGCTCTGGTTGTGAGCTGATAGGTAGACACTGAACCAGGTCAAAACACTCTTACCAAATTGTATTTATTAGTTTTTGTTGACTGGAAAAGGAGGACTAGACAATGCTGCCTATTTTCAGCTTCATCGGGGTGGGGCGAGGGGGTTACAGTTGCAAACCACCTGAAACAGAATGCTGTTGGTGGTATTTTTGTGACAGGCAAGAAATTTGTCCAGGGCACCTGGGAAATTTCCCTACTCTTTTCGAGAAGAGCCATAGTATCTTTAACAACCACCTAAGTAACCATCAAAAAAGGCAGGTGGCACCTCAGTTTAACATCGTATCTGAAGGACAGCACTCCCCTACAGTGTAGTATCCCCCCATGTACTGTACTTAGATGCTAGCATTTATGGCATGAGTTTAACTCGGCTAGTCTGTCAATCAGTAGATCACAGACCACAGTGTTGAAGGCTTTGGACAAGTCAACAAAGACAGCCCCAGTCAAACTTATTGGTTTTGACCGCCAAGCTGACATCATCTATGACCCTCAACACTACAGTAACCATTGAATGCTGATACGTAAAACCAGATTGAAAACTACCCAACTGAGCATCCATAGGCGGAAATCCAGTTAGCTGGTTAAAATAAAAAAGTGATAAGGATTCATTAAACAGATAAGTCAAATGCATATAGATTTGAAAAGCTCCATATTTTAGGATCCTAGGAGAAATATAGTCAGGCCCTGGACTATAATTAGTTCCAAGACTTCAAAAGAGTCGATTTCAGAGAACTGAAAGCTACTATAGGTGCAAACCTACGTAACCCAGGTTGACACTGATGCCCATCTAGATGATTAGGAGAAACATGAATATATTGTGCTTGTTGCATGATTCCCGGGAAAGAATTTGAAATGTCGAATAGAAGTCAGAGGCAATAAAATGTGCATGAAAAACATCCTGTAACTCAGACGTGGGAGCCAGCCAAGTCGCATTTAATAAGAGAGTCAGAGGATAAACTTTGTGTATAGTTACCCTGAAGAGGTGTAACAATATTCCAACATTTTGGGGATCTTTAGCATAACCAGAAGATAAATTCTGATAATTACTATGTTTGATTTCTTGAGCTGCTTTTACATGCCTATCTACATCTCAAGAACCTATACTATTGTCAGTCTAGTTGGGAATTAGAGGAACAGGCCTTATCCCAAACAGGCCAAAGCCCTTCTTTGTCAGTTTACCATATGCTGTGGACATAGCAGGAGGAACAGTTTGACAACAGTGGCAGATACCCTGAAGGAATGTCACTAACTTTCTCAGGCATCACTGCTGAATGTTGCTGAGAGAAAAATTGGTGGGATCACACTGGTGTGAATGTACCAGTACTACAACAAAGAGCCTTTATTTAGAAAGATTAAAAAAAATCTCCAGTTAGAGCTTCAGTCTGTCCCCTACATTTTTAAATGAGTCTTACTGGTATGAACAGGTGCCTGCACAGAAGGTTCTATTTTAATTATTATTTATCTCCTCATATAGTCACTATTTGTTTCCCCTGACCCTTTTCCAGACATCCAGTGTTTCTACTCTGATGGTAAGTCAAGGCATATTTTATATGTGTGGCAGCAAATCTGAAAAGGTACAGCCAGCCAGTACAGCACAGAAAATACAAACAATGCAATGAAACATCATCAGCAATACTTATAAAAATAAAATTAATCAGATCCATATACACAGTTAAATAAACAGGTTTTTGGTAACATTTTTCAAACGTCAACTGAGGGGGCCTCCTGAATTTAGGCAGCTAGCGACTTCCGCAGTAGTGGAGATGTAACCTCAAATGCTCGGTCTCTAAATGATTTAAGCCGATACACAGGAACATTTAGATTGCCTTCCTCGGATGGAGGAAGGGTGTGAATGGGAGTATATTCAGCCAGGAGGTCTGTAACATAGCCTGGGCCCAAACTGAACAGGGCCTTGTAGGTTATAAACAATTTCAAGTTGATGTGGCACCAAACTGGCAGCCAGTGCAGAGCACGAAGCACTGGTGTGATATATCCTGGACCGATGGCAATCAGATGGGCTGCCACATTCTGCATTAGCTGCAGATGGTGCATAACCCCCACAAATAGCCCCAGGTAAAGAGCTTTGCAGTAATCCAATGCTGATTGTAACAAAGGCATTGACTAGGGTATCCAGGTCAGTTGGCACTAGATAGTGTTTAATCTGGGCGATGTTACGTAGACGGAAAAAGCCACTGTGGACTAGCAATGATATCCGATGTTCCAATGTCAGCTTGCATTCCATAATCATCTCCAGATTCTTCACCCTATCCACAGCTCCTGGCACAGTATACTACATAAAGATGGTAACAAGAGATTACCACCATTCATTGCTGACCCACTTAGTGTTGTAAGAAATTAACAAATTCCAGTTACGCTGAATTTTTGTGAAAGTCATCGAATTCTATGAAATTCTGCAAAACTCTGTGGAATTTTTGTAAATTATTTAATTGGTCATACCTCAGTCATTCTTACAGCTAAAGACCTGATATTTGGCATGCTTACCTTGTATAATAGGTATGAAAGAGACACCAAGTGTCATGACATTTGGCTGAAGACTGTGGAACTTACAGTGGCTCAAAATCTTGCAATGTATTATTTTTGTGGAAAAATGTTTTCTATATACATTTTTGCCCCTTGATCACCCTTGGTTCACCCCTTCCATCTGCTAACCCCATTCCCATCACACAGCTTCTTTAAGACTTACCTTCCCACCAATGTCCAACTTTCTGGACTGTGGCGAGGAGCCAAGTCACCGGAGCGGGGCCTGCGAAAGACCAGACTGCATCTTGCAGCCAAGGGGTATTTTATGTCTTGGATGTGGGTTCCCCTAGGGCCCGAACTCCGAATATGTGTGTGTCAGGTGAGCTCCACCTCTACAAAGACATCCTAACACATCTAGCCTTGGCCCTACATACAGATGCACCCAAACCTGTACTGCTACTGGGACATCTCCAGGTAGCAATGTTGCAGTGGGTTGTGGAACTCCTCTCCCTGAAAGGAGGAGAGCTGTCCATGGGATGCTCGATCTTCTCTTCCCGCAGCTGACCCCCAAGCAATCTGCATCCGTTTCCCAACCCAGGTTGCCAGCATGGCAGGAGGTAAGGCACCAGTGCCTCAGCCCTCCATGCCATTAAAATATTTCTCTGGTTACAAGTTAGCCACCTTCAAAAGCTAGGTAATTGAAAATATATATATGCATACTTTCTTGGAAGAGTCTTAGAAACTGTAAAATAGGGTGGTAGCTTGTTAAGTAAATTGTAAGTTGCAGGAGTATGCACCCAAAATTAGGCATGCATACCCAATGTCAATGGGTCCTGGAATCCAACAAAGCTGGATAAATGTTTTTAGTAGGTTAAAATTTACTGTGGAAATTGCAGAAATTAGTAATTAGCAAAATGTTCTCTAAATTCATGCATGAATCCATTAAAGGTAATGCCACTAGAATTCCACTTGTAGAATTTAACTGTCACAAAGCACTTAATCACCACTGAATCCATTTAGCTACGCTTGGCTGTTTGCAGTCCTGTAGTTCCTTTTTGGGTGACTATTTTGTCCCCCCACCCCCCCACACACACTTTTTCTCTGAGTCTGACCACATGGACTCTGTGGACCTGCTTGCATCACTGATTTCCTCCATCTTTTTCATAGACAAGCTCACTTAAAAATAAAGCCACCTACTGTTTTTTGCTGCAGGACCTATCCCTTTGGAAAAAGCAGAATTTCTCATTTTCAGTTTCCTCGTCATTTTCTTCCCTATCAGGTCTCTGAGTTCCACTAAGTTCTGGACTTCCAGGCATATTTGATGCTCAGACAAGTCAATTTTGCAGGGTGTGATTCTCATGCATTCTGCTTTCAAGTGAGAATTGTCCCTGTATGCATTCTGGCTCTACTTAGCCCATCTGCCATTCCCTTGCTGTATCCATGCATCTTAACTCCTGCCACCGGTGACCCATGCAGTAACTACCTCCCCTTTCCTATGTTTCAAATCTCCTAGACTTCCCTTTTCTTTGGCATGACCATAAGCCGTCCCTCTTTGCAATACTTCAGTCCATCTTTGGTTGGTGATTGATCACATTAATTTAACTAGTACCGCACCTTACCTGCACTCATGCCTCTCAATCTTTCAGCATTAAAAATCATAGCACTGACCTTCAAAAATCATAGCAAATGGCCAGAATGCACAGCACTTTCTTATTTTAAACAGTAATATGTCTACCAATAGTGGGCCCCATATAGTTAGTGATAAGGAATGCTTCTATCAACTTAGTTCAATGATTTAATAGTTTGTGTGTCCAGAAATAACTCTAACATTATTAAGAACATCAGTAAACCTCTGCGGAGCAAGGGTGAATTTGAGGGTAAAATTCATAGCACTGTGTGAAATTCATAGCAGTTGAGAGGTATGCCTACACTAGCATCATGGCCCTGCAAAGCCCCTCCAACACTCCTGTGACAGAGATGCCCAGCATCTTGGCCCTGCAAAGCCCCTCCAACACTCCTGTGACAGAGATGCCCAGCATCTTGGCCCTGCAAAGCCCCTCCAACACTCCTGTGACAGAGATGCCCAGCATCATGGCCCTGGAAAGCCTCTCCAACACTCCTGTGACAGAGATGCCCAGCATCTTGGCCCTGCAAAGCCCCTCCATCACTCCTGTGACAGAGATGTCCAGCATCATGGCCATCTAAAGCCCCTACAACACTCCTGTGACAGAGATACCCAGCATCATGCTCCATAATGACTAAAGATATCCAGATATTTCTGTCACAATGGCCTCAGTCACGTCTAGTTGTAATGCTTGGTGTTACTTGGTACCACTGGTTTCAAATGTTAAAGGGAAAGTCCCCTCAACATGTTTTCTTTATACCTGCATGGTTTGTGGCATAACTATTGATTCCCTCTCCTTTACACTCCTAATGTCATCTTAAAGGGGCACTGTCAGCTTTGCCCCTTCGTTTTATAAGTAAAGTGAGCAATGTGCCTCTTTGCACACATCTATCCTAGATGCACCACACAATGCTCCTATATTTACAAACGTATAGCCTTTTAGCCAGTTTTTGAGATTTGTGCAAAAATATTTGGACACTTGGTCAGACAAAAACTCACCCACATCCCAGAAGCACAGTGAGATATTGGAACACACATCTGGTACAAGCGCTGTCCCGAACAGTGATTTTTTTCAGAAGGAAATCAAGACAGAATAATAAGCCTGCTCTTTGTGTTGAAATGCAACGTTGCTGGTATCTTCCTGGAAAAACCGAGTGCTGTGCACTGTACAGTTTTGAATTTCTCAGAGTTGCCGAAATCATGCACCTGCACTTTAGAGGCATAAACAAAGATCCCACGCACGTGCAAGAGCATGCATCTGAAGTGCAAGCGCGAGATTTAGGCAACACTGAGAAATTCAAAATTGTACACTGCACAGCGCTCATTTTTTTCCAGGGAGATATCAGCAATGTTGTATTTCAACATGAGGAGCAGTCTTATTATTCTATCTTGGTTTCCTTCTGAAAAAAATCACTGTTCGGGACAGCGCTCATGCCAGAGGTGCATTCCCGACCTCATTGTGCTTCCGGGATGTGGGTGAGTTTTCGTCGGAACGAATGTCCAAATATTTTTGCGCAAATCTCGAAAACTGGCCAAAAGGCTATAAGTTTGTACATGTAGGGAGACTGTAGAGTGCATCGAGAATAGATGTGTGCCAAGAGGCACACTGCTCACTTTACTTATAAAATGAAGGGGCAAAGCTGACAGTGCCCCTTTAATTTAAATATAAATTAAGTTGCTTCACTTTACTCTGCCCAGGTGTGAAAAACTGGTTGGTGTCATTTCAAAGTTCATGATGCCACTCAAACAAAGCAGCATGGGTGTTGATGATGCGTAGATGCTCATGCCAGTAGAAGCTCTACAATCTGTCAGTGTTGTCACACAGCATGGGAAGTAACTCCTGTCTTGGGCTTGGTAATCAAACTTTTCAAGTTAAAGGGGCACTGTCAGCTTTACCCCCTCATTTTTGTTAATATCTGTGCAGTGTGTCTTTTGGCACACACCTAAGTAATTTGTAATGCAGAATAACCCCATAGACACAGAAGTACATCAAAAATACCTGTTTTATAAATATTTAGCACAGTTTGTCTTTTATCTGGACCATCCATAACTCCACTGACACTGGAAGCATAATCCCATTGAGGACACGCATCAGGACTAAGTGCAGTCATGAAGTGACATTTTATGCCAAGCCTACTTTAGTAACATGCTGCCCATACAAGCTACTAAATCGTGAACTGCTCCTGGTACTTTAGACTTAAAACCAAGCCCTGTGTAGCTCACAATTCACTTCTTAAAACCAGTGCCAAAATCCCGTGCATGTGCAATGCGGCATGCTCTTACACTTGCACAGGATCTTCACACACCTTTACTCCACGCATGCGTGGGATTACGGCACCAGTTTTAAGAAGTAAATTGCGAGCCACACAGGGCTCAGTTTTAATTCGAAAGTACCAGAAGCCATTCACGATTTAGTAGTTTATATGGGCAGCATGTTACTAAAGCAGGCTTGATATAAAATGCCACTTCGTGACTGCTCGGTCCTGGCGCACGTTCTTAATGGGGGTTATGCTTCCGGTGTCGGTGGATTTATGGATGCCAGAGGGAAAGACGAATTTTGCTAAATATTCATAAAACAGGTATCTTTGCTGAACTTCAGTGTCTATGGGGTTATTCTGCATTACAAATTACTTAGGTATGTGCCAAAAGGCACACTGCACAGATATTAGCAAAAACGAGGGGGAAAACCTGGCAGTGCCCCTTTAAGTTCACTATTGTTTTCTGTGTGAAAGGTGTGTCTGAGTTGGGAAAAGAAAAGCATTTGGAAGGGTGTTGCTGCTTGCTTTGTTATTCATCTGATTATATGGTTTTACTGCTAGTAACTGTTTGTTTGCTGGCTCACAGAGCTTGAAACACCTTTGCTCTCACTGTGCTTGTCTCCTGCTGGCAAACAAAGTCTGCTGAGCAAGTGACCATTGTTGAGGTTTAATTTCTGATATATTTTTCATGTGCTAGCCTACACCAGGCTGACACCAAGTATAAAGGAAGTGTTTTACTTCTATTTTTTCATTTAAAAGTCTGCCTCAGCTATGTTGGATAATTTTTTTAACATATCATATTTTCTCCCCTAGCAGCCACTGACCTGTCTTTATTCCAGCTGCCGCTCCAGTTCCATCTCCAACCCTAAAGTTCTGTACACCCAGCTGGCAGACGCAGCTCTACCCTCAAAAGGGGCACCCCCCCATTGCCCCCTGACAGGTGAGGAACCATTACTGGCATGTGCTGTCCAGGCACCATTGGCTGGTGGAGTGTGGCCATCAAGCTCTGGTCTGTGCTGCTCCTTCTTCCAGTTTTCCTGAACCCAGGAGTGTGAGCGTGCAATGATGTCAGGACACATATGTGCCAACGTCTCCCACACACCGTACTGCTATGCCAGCTCTAACAGTGCTCCCGGTCATCATCAGAGGCCGCTGTAGAGTGATGGCTCCCTGGATCCCTCCCTGGGGATAGGAGAGCAGTCCGCCGGATGCTCAATCCTTATCCCCTCGCCGAACCCTGATGGCCCAGGCTTGCGTCTGAACCCGGGTCGCCAGCATGGCGCGAGGTGTGGTGTCCAGTGCCTCAGCCCTCAGTGCCACCGGGCCAGCTATGTTGGATAATTTAACTCCAGAAAGGAAGAATACTCATCATCCATCCATCCAAACACAGGGCATTACAGAAAACTGTATGCTACTAAACTGAGAATGTCTGTATTTTACCAGTTTTACATTTCACAACACAAGTAATCTTAACTATTGTCTTAATTTGCAAATAAGTATGTGGCAGGTGCTATGCATTTTCACAGATGCTCACCACTTTCTGGTAGGGTTTTCCCCTTTTTGGAGTGATTGTATCTTACGAAAAACAGCTGATCATGGAACCTTCCATCCTTCCGAATGTTCAACAGAGCTTGAATCCCTCTGCCACGATCGGCTGCTTTGGAATAACTGCCCCACTATTTTGGCTGTTATTTCTGCATTCTGGGGCATGTACTGTGCATGCACGACTCATGCACATGAGTAGTTCCACTGGCGCTGTCATGGTGTGAATGGCAAAATGCCATTCACTTCAACTATGCATGCATGAGTGTCACGCATGTGCAGTTGCTGTCCTCCTGCACCAACATCGGGGTCCCCAATCCCTGTATTGGCATTATGTAGCCCTCCACAACTCATGTGGCACACTGGGAGCCCACCCCAGTGTGATGAAATGTACTTATTTATTTACCCTGTGACGACATCAGGGTGCCCAATCCTTGTGTCGGCACTATGTGACCCCTCACTGATGTGGCGCACTGAAAGCCCACCCTCGTGTGCCCAAATGTTTATTTTTTTCTTCCACCCCACTGACATCGGGGTGCCCAGTCCCCCTGTCAGCATTAAGTACCCACCCTCCCAAACTCATGTGGCACACTGGGAGCCCACCACAGTGTGCCCAAATGTATATATATAAATATTTTTTTTACTGTAAATAAAGAAAACCTTCCCCCAGCGTATTTTTTTTTAACCTGTAAAAAAGAAAATGGTCCCTCGTCATCGCCCCAGTCCCCCTCCTCTATCCCCACCCTCCCACTGCGCGCCCACCTCCCCTTACCCCTCCTTACCCCATACTTACCTCTGCAGGTCGGTGCTGTCATCTTCTCTGGACCGGGACATGTCTGCATTCTTCAAAGCCGAACTGCAAACTGAAGAATCAAATGTAAGCATGCTATGATGGCATTCAAAGGGGTTTTCAGCTTAAGTTGATAAATCAGCCATTGTTTGAATTTTGGCCCCAAATTTTCAACATAGGGTTCTTGGGACTCCACCTTGTGAACAGTGTCACTGTCATTTCATTACAGAAGGTGATTTAGTGGTTGCTGTTCATGAGGTGGGGTCCCAAAAAGCCCATATTGCAAATTTGGCTAAAAAAATCAAAAAAATGACTGTGTTACGAATGTGCGTTGCACAGTTTCTATGCACGCTCCTAACTTCACCAATTTTTAATATTTTCACTCCAGATTTTCAATGTTGCCATTTTCTTACACCTCCTTTTTAACAGTATAGCTGTCATTTTTCACATCCTGCCCGATATGTGTTTTCACATCTATAGCACAGAATGGCGTGGTCGCTCTGAGAAATCACCTTTTGGGACAAGTGAACAAAATGACATTGGCACTGTTCATGAGGAGGTGTCCCAGAAAGGTCATGTTGAAAATCTGGTGCAACACCTCAAAAAAAATGGCCAAGTTACACCCGGGCGTTCTAAAATTTCTATGCACACGTGTAGCTTTGGTCACTTGGCAGCTAGTCACAGCCCTATCGGCTCTGGCCAGATCTTGTCATACCCTGAGATCAGTTCACACTGTCTGCTATTTTACCTACATTATTTCTTTGATTCATTGTAAAGTGTGTGTGTGTGTGTGTGTGTGTGTGTGTGTGTGTGGTGGAGGGGGGGTGCTCCATTAGTTTCTATGGGGCCAGTTGAAATTACAGTTTTTCATATTTTAGATGGAATATTCAAACAAATTACGGCCACCGCTCAACTAATAAGGTGCTTGTTCATTGAGCAGTGACTGTAGTTGTTTTGAATTCACCCTCTAAAACATTAATAATTCTGATTTAAAACACTGCCACATAGAAACCAATGGCACCCCCCCGCGCGCATGCACACACACACACACACACACACACACACACGCTCTTCAAAAAGAATCGAAGAAAATAATGCAGGTAAAATAACAGACTCTGTGAACTGATCTCAGGGTATGAAAACCTTACCAGAAAGTGGTGATCAACTAAAAACCGACATTGCTGGAGGACAGTGGTTGGGGACCTTGTTACAGGCTGGGAAACCATCAAGGGTGTTAAAAAGCCCTATCCTAGAAGAGAACCAGAGGTCCTGGCACATGAGCATGTCTCTGTCACGAATCCCAAAGGATTTAAGGTCCCCCCTTTCCAGTTTACCAGACTATGGGACAACCCTCAGATCCAGGTTGGATAGAGTTCCTCTACACTGGCCCTCTTGGGAGGACAGAGGAATCCAGGTGATAGAGGACCTTTTTGTACCAAACACAATTCGGTATTCATGTCCTACCAGCAAAAACAGGAAAAATATCAGCTCCCCAAGCAGGACTTTTGGAAATTCCTGCAATTTCAAGGTGCCGTAGAAGCTCTCCAGGCCTGTCAGGTACTGGCACAGCAGTAGGAATGGCTGGGAGAACTACATAAAAGGGAAAGGGATTGCTGGTAAGGCTGGCCTATAGGACTCTGTGGGATTCATGTCCACCTGACTTGCACAACTGTAAACTCCAATTGCAATAAGACACACAGGCCACAATATCCTCTGAACTGTGGGCATGCTATTTGAAATAAGACCGTATAGGGTACAGAGACTCCCGAAGTCAAATGTTACCATTGAAAATACTGCACTGGTGGTACCGGACTCTGGCACAACTGCACAAGATGGGCTTCCTCCCTAATGCTCAATGCTGAAGATGTCAACAGAGCCCAGTAGACCTTTTCCACATACTGTGGCAGTGCCCAAAACTATCCCACTACTGGGCGCCGGTTTTAGACTGTTCCAAGGTTGTGGGCCATAGGATTGATGTACCATCCCCCCTTCTATTGCTAGGTGACACCTTGACACTGGAGCCATTAGCTACTCCTCTGAAACAGTGGGTGATAACAGCACTGATGGAAGCCAAGCGAGCTATCCTTATGAAATAGAGGTAACTACATCCTCAGTCCTTAGTGGCATGACATGCAGCAGTGACACAGGTGACCATTCTAGAGAGTCTCTCCTACTGCAACCTTAATAAGGGGATTAAATATGATCACAAGTGGGATGCCTATCTTCACTTTCATGTATGCTTGGTACCTCCCACCCAACCTGGCAACCCCTCTGTTTGAACGTTTTGACACCTAAACATTCCACTGTCTCAAATAAGGGTGCACTGCAGTTATCTTGGCTCAGTCTCTGGGCAAGGAGAAATTGGAGTCACCTGGAACTCTTGAGTGACGTCTTTGTTTGTTTTCAGTAGAAGTGGATGCAAATAAAATCCATAGATGGTTCTTTATAGAATGTTGAAATGGTAAACTAAAGTTATTTACTGTTAGAGTTGATATAGTTATACTTCTGAGATGATTGACATAGAAAGTGTTGAACCCTTTGATGCTGGTCATATACCTTACTAGGTAGTACAGTACTGGCATTTGGTCTTACGTTTCTATGCTATCACTGTATACTTTGCATTTTTAGATGCTTTTCGTATCTGTCACATCCGAACATATGAACATATAAAACTGCCAGCAGAAAAAGACCATTTGGTCTATCAAGTCTGCTCGATTTTGCAGCTATCACCCCTACTCTGCAGCTGCCCTTCCCACTCTACCCCCCTCCCATGACCCTCCCTTTTGCCCTATTCCAGCCACTCTTGAAGCATCCCACTGTTTTACAGGCCACCACCTCTGATGGTAGTGCATTCCACTCTGCTACTACCCTTTCTGTAAAGAAATGCCTACTCATTTCCCTCCTAAACATTCCACCCTCCAGTCTCATATCATGACCCTCAGTGTCTCTCCTCACCCTCCCCTTGAACAGTCCCTCTCTGCCTGTACTGTTTATTCCTGTCATGTACCTAAAGGTCTCAGTCAAATCCCCTGTCCCTCCTCTCCTCCAGAGAGTACATGTTCAACTCCTTCAGTTTATCCTCATGTGGTGACTCTCCCTGTCCCTGGATCATCTTTGTTGCTCTGCATTGCACCCCTTCCAGGAATCTAATGTCCCTCTTTAGGTAAGGGCACCAAAACTGAATGCAGTACTCGAGGTGGGGTCTGACCAGCAATCTGTATAATGGCAGAATCACCTCCCTCCTCCTAGAGATTATAACCCTTGTAATGCAACCCAGCATCTAGTTGGTCACTGCTGCTGTTTTCCTACACTGTGCTGAGTTGTTCTTTGCTCCCATAACGAGCACCCCCTGATTTTTCTCCTCCTCAGTCACAGCTAGTTGCACCCCCCCCCCGATGGTAGCACTTCTTTGGATTCTTTGCCCCGAAATGCAGCACCTTGCATTTTTTGGCATTGAAACCAAGTTACCAGGTGTTAGACCATGTCTCCAGCCTTGTTAGATCTTCTTGCAATCTCTGCCATTCCCTCCCCCTTGGTCATCCACCACTGCTCCCATCTTGGTGTTGTCCACAAATAGACTGATCTTGCTATTTATGCCTACCAAGATGTCTGCAATAAATACCCCAAATACCACCAGCCCCAGCACCAACCCCTGGGGGACCCCGCTCATCATTGCCCTTGGGGATGGTAATTCTCTTTCCACCACCAACCTCTGCTGCCAACCCTGCAACCAGTTCTCCACCCATCCCACCAATTTTGCCTCTGCCCCTGTGCCCCTTAGCTTACATGGTAGTCTTCCATGTGGCACTGAGTTGAATGCCTTACTGAAGTCCAGGTACAGGACATCCACCACATGCCCTTTGTCCATTTCTCTGGTCACGCAGTCATAGTAGTCCACTAAGTTGGTCTGGCAGGATCTGCCCTTGACAAAGCCATGCTGCCGACTGGTCTGCACCCCACTGACCTCCAGCAGGGTCACCAGCCTCTCCTTCAGGATTGTTTCCATCAGTTTCCCCACTATGGACATGAGAATCACTGATCTATGGTTCCCTGGTTCATCTTTGGGACAGTTCTTATGGCGTGGAACCACGTGAGCCATCCTCCAATCCTGAGGTACACAACCTGAGTCCATAGAGGCATTAAAAAGGGCCTGCCAATTTGCCTGCCAGGACCTCTGCCAACTCTTTCAGTACCCTGGAGTGCATCCCGTCTGGTCCCAGTGCCTTGTCCACCCTTAATGCCCTTAACCCCTCTAGCACTCTACCTTCTGTGATTTCCTCATCCATCACTGCCTCCCCCTCTGATTGTATCATCCCCCCAACCTTAGGTATATCCCCCCTTTCTTTTTAGTAAAAAACGAACAGAAGCAGTCATTAAGTATTTCTGCCTTTTTGGCCCCTTTTTCCACCCATTCCCTCCTCTAATCCTTACTATTTGGTCCTTACAACCCCTTTTCTCCTGATGTACCTGAAGAAGTCTCTCCCTCCACTTCCCTTCTCAAGCCTGAGCTCCCCTGACGCCTTTGCTGCCTTTACTTCCCTGGTCACCTCTTTTGCTTCCTTCAGGTACTCCTCCCTGTCCTCCCCCTCCCAGTTCTCCTGTATCTCCTATAGGTGAAACTTCTCCTCCTCTCCCTGTCTATGACACCCTTGCTCATCCAGCTAGGTTTCTTCACCCTAGCCTTTTTACTTTGAGCCTTTGTTGCTGGAATTTGTTGCCTTCAGTATCCCTAACTTAATGAGTTCCCACCTCTGATTCATGTCCATATTAGGCTGAATTCTGTCCAGAAACCCTTGCAACACTTCACCCATCTTTTTGAAGTCAGCCTTTCTAAAGTCTAGCACCTTTATGCCAGAAGCCCCCCACCGAACACAATAATAACATGCATTTGTCAATGCCGAATGTTGTCTCATTGGCATTGGCATTGGTAGTGCAGAAGTTAATGATACATAATAGGAATGGAAGTGAAATATTGAACTGACACCAACCTCACCCCCACCCTGAAGAGACACATTTTCAACATAGGCATTTTGGAACCTCCCCACATGAACAGTGGCACTGTGATTTTGTTAATCTGTCCCAAAAGTTGATTTTCCACAGTGACCACGCCATTCTCCGCCACAGGTGCAAAAACACATTTTGGGCAGGATGTGAAAAATGGCAGCTGTACTGTTCATAAGGAGATGTGAAAAAATGCCAGTTTTGTAAATCTGGCATGAAAATATTGCAAATTTGCGAAGTTACAAGGGTGCATGGAAACTGCGCAACGCATGCTTGTAACACAGTCATTTTATGGACTTTCATCACCAAATGTTCAACATAGGCATTTTAGGTCCTCTGCTGATGAACAGTGTCAGCGTCATTTTCTCAAACTGTCCCAAAAACTGATTTAGCACAGCGAGCGTGCTATTCTGCGCTAGACGTGCGAAAACACATTTCAGCCAGGATATGTAAAATGACAGCCATACTGTTCATAAGGAGGTGTGGAAAAATGCCAATTTTGAAAATCTAGAATGAAAATATTACAAATTCATGAAGTTATAAGCATGTGTGGAAACTGCGCAACGCAAGCTCGTAAAACAGCCATTTTTTGGATTTTTTCACCAAATTTGCAACATAGGCTTTTTGAGAGCCCACCTCATGAACAGTGGCATTGTTGTTTCGTTAATCGGTCCCAAAAGGTGATTGATGATGATGATGATGATAAAACTTTATTTTTATACAGGAAATTCTAATCATTAGGATTATACAATCCTGTTCTCAAGATAGTCCTGTTTGTATTTCACTTAGTTACGACTAAACATAAAATGTATAACAGTACTCACATAAAAACAAAACTTAAATAATACACAACTTTTCAATTATCCAACATTGCCTTAAAACACAAATACGACTAAAGAAAATTACAAAACATAAACATATATCCTAGACATACTCATGTACAACAACATTCTATTCTATAAAAGTTTAGAATTTCATTTTAAAATCGTATGATCTTCTAGAGATCTTATTGAGGGTAGAATATTCCATACTTTAGCTGCCTGACATAAATGGAACCATTACCATATTTATTATAAATTCTGGTAGGATAGACTCTATATCTATGTACCGATCTCAATAACTCATGCCTACCTTTATTTACTTTAGGGAAAAGTGAGTAATATAATGTTCTGGATAAAACATTTTATATTTATGTATCAATATTATCCAATTTTTTTGATAAATTATTTCTAAAGGCTGCCAATTCAATTTTATAAACATATTACAGTGATGAGTTCTATATGGACACTGCAGAACATATCTAGCTATTCTGTATTGCATCCTATCCAATCTAATCAACTGATGTTTACTCGTTGTTCTATAAATTATATCCCCATAAGTCAAGGTTGGCATAATTAACTGTTCAGCCACTTTTTTCCTGTCCTTAATCTGTAAACATTTGCGCAATGACCACAAAATCACCTTTTGGGACCAAATAACGCCATGACAGTGACTGAATTCACAAGGAGGAGTCCCAATAACCCCATTTTGAAAAGTTGGTGCCAAAATTCCCAAAAATGGCCGAGATATGCACCAAAGTTGAAAAAACCCTATTTATGTCATTATACAGCTTACTGGCATTTCTTCAATTCGCGGTCGGCTTTGAAGAGTACAGATGTGTTCCCAATCCACCGAAGATTGTCACGCTGGGCTCCAGAGGTAAGTATGGGGTGGGGGGTGTGGAGAGGCAGGGTGCGCAGAGCATGGGCGCGGGTTGCGGGAGGGCCACTGGAGTCAACGAGGCACCTTTTTCTGCTTTGCAGGTGCAAAACAAAACAAATAAAAACATTGCGGGATGGTTTATCTTTTACAGGGGCATTTATTTGGCATGCTGGGGTGGGCTCCCAGAGTGCCACCTGAGTGTTTGTTTTTGGGGGGTTCTGAAGCTGAAGGGGGATTGGGTACCCCCGTCGGCACACAACAAATGGGGGGGACATAATGCCAATGTGGAATGGGCTCCCCCATCAGCAAATTAAACTAGGAAGGGCAGCGCATGAAGCTGCAGGGGATTGGGTACTCCCTTGGCACACACTGTAAATGGGAGGGTTGCATTATGCAGACGGGAGTGGGCTTCCGGCCGGCAAATTAGTGGGTCAGGTCTCTGCGCGGCATGCCATTATTGTTTGTATTGTAACTGTCACCAGAAAAGGCACACCACTTACGAGAAGCTTGGCTCTCATTGCAGTGGACCTTTCTAGATCTGGTGGCCAGTTTACGCGTTGCTGGTGTCAGTGCCTGCAGCTACCTTATTGGGTATGAGGGACGCACCTACTGGTGCTTGCCCCGCATTCACCTACAGTGACCGTGACCTCCAAATGTAAAGCATTATTGCATTATGTTGAAGGCAAGAGCACGTAGCCAACATAAAACTACTGTATTTCATGTTAAAAAATGAAAGTGGTGATCAGCTGTGAAAATGCATAGCGCCTGCCACCTACTTATTCGCAAATTAAGACAATAGTTAAGATTACTTGTGTTGTGAAAATGTAAAACTGATAAAATATAGACATTCTTAGTCTAGTGGCATACATTTTTCTGTAATACCCTGTGTTTGGAAGAATGGTGAGTATTCATCCTTTCTGGAATTAAATTATCCAACATAGCTGAGGCAGAATTTCAAATGAAAAACTAGAAGTAAAACACTTCCTTTATACTTGGTGTCACCCTGTTGTTGGATTAAACCTCAAAAATGGTCACTTGCTCACCAGACTTTGCCAGCAGGAGATAAGCACAGTAAGAGCAAAGGTGTTTCAAGCTCTGTGAGCCAGCAAACAAACAACTACTAGCAGTAAAACCATACAATCAGATGAATAACCAAGGCCCCTGGAATTCTGCGGTTCTGAGGTTGCAGAATTTGCCGCAGAATTTGCATCATGCTGCAGACTATATATAGTGCCGCAGAATTCATTGTTTTTGGTGAATTTTCATATAAATATACTGTTTTTCCATAGTGTCAGGCTTTCTTTCCCACCTCGTTTATCCTAAAGCCCCTCCTCTATGCTCAGCATATGATGTCATTGATGACATCACATCATATTTAGCCAATGATAGAACTGCATTCTGCCAGAGAAATGAATAAATCATGCCGCAGAAATCAGAAAATGCTGCAGCAGAAGTCAAGGAGTCCTGCCACAGAAATCAGAAAATACTGCCGCAGAACACCAGGGGCCCTGTGAATAACAAAGCAAGCAGCAGCACCCTTCCAAATGCTTTTCTTTTCCCAACTCAAACACACCTTTCACACAGAAACCACCAGTGAACTTAACTTGAAAAGTTTGAGTTCAGTTACTTCCCAAGCTGTGTGACAACACTGACCGATTGTAGAGTTTCTACTGGCGTGAGTATCTATGCATCATCAGTACCATGCTGTTTTGCTTGTTTGGGGTCATGAACGTTGAAATGGCACCACCCAGTTTTTCATACCTTGGCAAAGCAGAGTGAAGCAACTTCCTTTATATTTAAATTAAGATGACATTAGGAGGGTAAACGAGAGGGAATCAATAGTTATGCCCACAAACTATGCTGGTACAAAGAAAAAAATGCTATGGGGGCTTTCCCTTTGAAAATATACATTGTTATATGCAGGGTTATTAAACAGTCAGCAGGTGGCATTGTACAGAAACGGTGCTGTGCATGCATGTGCTTCCACAAGTTATTTAGTCAGGGAGTGCTAGTGGTTAGCTGGCATGTTGCAAGAAGACAGGCTAGTGAACAGTGAGGTCCATGACTGCTCTTTGTGGTTCTTCACTCAATATACTGACCTGATGCTGTGCACCACTATACTTTTCCTATGGAGCCTCCTATGAATGCTACCTTACTGCCAATCTACCCAGCTTTTTCCTTCCTACAGTCTGACAGCAGAGTGGGTTTGCTCTCCAAGAGGGGACCAGGTACTCTGTAAAATATCAGCACAGGAACAAAGAATGAGCAGGTATCCAACAGATCTCTTGCCATTAATCGTTTCTAGCTTCATAAAGATATGAAAGTACAAACTCTCCATTGGTTGGACTAGTGAGGCCTAGTACTTCAAGGATTCAGATCCTCTTCATTGGGTGGCTTTCTCCTCAATGGTAGCTCAAGTGTATGTACAGTTGGGCAAAATGTATGGTTATGGCTTCAACAAAAGTATCACAAAATTCCACAATTTTCAAACAAGCACATGAAATTCAACTTTAATTTCTGGTATGATTTTGCAATCTTTGGCTGCTTCTAGCTTGGCAAGCCTCCAAGGAAAAGACTTGTGAGCTATCACACACAACCACATTGTCAGGGTTAATGAACCTAACAAAATTTGTGATGTTCCGTTCTTTAATTTTAAAGTTATGGGGCTTAAAATTTTGCTGTTTACATACTGGCAAAATGTAATTTTAAAAGTCCCTAAAGTTTGGAGGCTTATATCTTGGCTACCTTTAAAAACAGAGACATGAAACTTGGTACACCTCTCCACAGTGAGTTGTAAATTCGCCATGACAAATATGGTGCAGTTTGGATGAATATGTTTGAGAAAAAAAAAATACAACAAATATGTTGCAGGTGATACCTTCTATTGGACAAAATTATTTTTATGACTAGCTTTCAAGAGATAAAGCTCTCTTCCTCAGGTCAAAGTGAAAACAGCTGAGCAGTATGACCATACCTCTCAACTGTCCCTGATTTTCAGGGATGTCCCTGATTTTGCCTCAGAAATTTCTTATGTCCCTCCTAAATTTGGCATTTCTGTCACTGGCGAGTAGGGATTTGAATCACAAAATAATGCCAGCCATTGGTGTTACAGTCTAGTTCTCATTAAGTAAATGCTATTCACACTAAGATGCATGTTGTACACAGCTTCTGGAACTAATATTACTATTTTTTCAGATGTGTCCCTGATTTTGGTCATTTGTCTGATAATTTTAAGCCTTGTCCCTAATTTGTGATGACAGAGGTTGAGAGGTATGAGTATGACAGAAATAAAGGTTGGATGTGGATTCGAAACCTAGACTAGCAGTTTACAGATCAAAGCATTGCAGTCAATTTGCACCTCTTACAAATATGACCTCCCTGACATAAATATGTTTTAAATTACATGGAATTAACTAAAATAAAAAACTTAGCAAAATGCAATGAAATTTCACAGACGCAAAACTGGAAATTTGCCAGAACTCTGCCAGCAGAAGATGAATATCACCCAGCCCTAGACCCACTCCAACCTGGTTCTACCAAAATCACCTCTATTTTTGATGGGTGCACCAGCTATAGGGCATCCATTCTTGAATTTCAGTTGATCACTCATCTAGCACCATGATCGCATCATCCTCATCTGGTGCACAGGACAAGTATAGCTGTATCCATTTGCATAACAGTAAACCCCCAAACCCTACTTTCAATTAATCTCCCCAAATGGCAGTATGAACTTAGCAAACAACAATGGGGCTGGGATCGAGCCCTGAGGTGTACCACAGCAAAGTGCAGCAGTATGTGAGATGTTACACCCTAACACCACCTGCTGCAATCTATTGGATAAGTAAGACTCAAATCATCACAGTACCATCCATGTAAGTCCCACATAGTGTCTCCTTCGACCCAGCAGCACCCGATGTCCACCATATTCAAATGCTAAGGAAAGATCCAGCATAATCTTGCACTTTCTGGCATTGAAATCCAGTTGCCAGATTCTAGACCATCTTTCTAGCCTTGCTGTGTCCTCTCTTGGATTTCAGATACCCTCATCCATGCCCACCCTTCCGCAGGGCTTGCTATTTTGCCCTTTACGCTGTCCCCAATGCCATGTAGGAACAATTAAATAACATTAGACTGAGCACTTACCCTGGTGGAACCCTGCTGGTGACCTCCCTCATTCCTGAATGCTCCTCCCCTCCACCACCACACTTTTTGTTCTGCCCCTCCAGCCAGTTTGCCACAAATCTGGTCAATTTTTCACTTGTCCCCAGGTCGTCCAGCTTTTTGATCAATCTCTTGTGGGGGACTGAATCGAAAGGGCTTACTGAAGTCCAGGTACAGATATCAACTGCTTGGCCCATCCTCCACTTTTGTAACCCAGTCAAAGAAGTTAATCAAATTTGTTTGGCATGACCTCCCCTGACATAAATCCATGCTGCCTGTCACCATGGAGCCCGTCTGCCTCTAAGAACGTGCCCAAACATTCTTTGAGAATGGTTTCAAGCAGCTTGTCAAATATCATTTTCAAGCTGATTGATCTGTAGTTCCCTGGTTCATCCCTTTCACCACTCCTCCAATCTCATGGCACCACTTCTATATCCATGGAACAGTTAAGCAGGTCAGTCAAGTGGGCTGCAAGAACTGCCGCTAGCTCTCTCAGCACCCTGAGGTGGATGCCATCTGGTACAGGGAATTTATGCACTTTGAGAGCCTTGAACATCTTGAGGACCTTGTCCTCTGTAATCACCTTCTCTCCAATCCTATCTTTCTGCCCAACCCTATCTTTCTTGCAGGACTGGTCCATCCTTTTCTTTTTATGAATACTGAGCAGAAGCATTCATTTAATTCCTTTGTCTCCCCTCTGTTGTCCTCTACCCACTCTGGCCTCCTTTTTAGCTTCACAAATCACTACCTTCTTTTTTTGTTCATTTTTTCCAGATGTACCAAAAAAAGGTCTTGTCTTCTTCCATGACTTGCTTCACTGTCCCTCTCTCCATCCCTGCCTTGGCCTGCCTTACCACCCTGCAAGTTGGCTTTAGCTTTTCTGTGTAGTTGACCCTGTCCTCTTTCTGCTGGGTCTTCCTATAGTTTTTGTAAGAAGTCCTTTTTTCCCCTCACAGCACCGCCAGCCTCTCATAAACCAGCAGTTTCCTGTGTTTATTTCTTCCCTTCTGATTTAGACAGGTTGCAGTGACTGTCTGGGCCCCTATCTCAAATCAAGAACCTTTTCTCTTCTGCTGCCATGTCAGGCACTCTCCCAGTTTTACCCCCATGTTAGGGAAATCTGCCCTCTTGAAGCGTTTTTGTGTTCATTTCTTTCCTCCTCATACTGATATGAGGCAATACTGACCAGTAGTCACTGCTTCCCAGGGTCTCAGCATTGCTGTTGCCTCTGGCATGATCACAGTTTGTCAAAATTAAGCCAAAGATGACTCAGTCTAGTCAGCCCCATCACCTTTGAGTTAAGAACTCATCTTGGACTGCATCCAGGAGTGTTTGGCTCATATTGCTGCTGGTCTTTGGGATACTCTAGTTCACGTTGAACAGGTTGCAGTCTCCCACTATTACCACCTTTCCTTTTTCTGCAGCCTTCCTGACCACATTGTCCAACTCCTGGTCTGTGATTTCATTCTGATTTGGTGGCTATATACCACTCCCATCCTTATTTTTCTCTTTGACCCTGTTTGGATCTGCACTTATATTGTCTCAGTGCTCTCTCCCCCATGTCCTCCCTTGTGGCAGTGAGCCCTTCCTTAATCTAAAGCACTAATCCTCCCCCTCCCCCTTCCTCTTGCTCTGTAATTACAGTCGAGGCTATATCTCAGAACTGAGATATCCCAGTCATGGTTCGTGGCAGCCCAGGTCTTCTTGACCACCACCAAATCTGCTTGCCCCTTTGTCATCATGGCTTGGAGGTCATCCATATTGCTCTCCAGATACCCAGCATTGATGAACATCACTCTCCACAACTTCTGTCATCCCCCACTTTTCCTTCCCATTTTTCCCTCTGCTTTCCATCTGCCCCACTGACCTCCTCCTTTTCCTCTCCCCAGACCCATCTTTTTCCTGCCCTCTATTAAATCCCTTTCCCGACCCCTAAATTCCCATTTTCCCACTCCCCTCCCCTTTCCTCCAACTCCTTCAGTCCTTACCACCCAAAACAACCATACCCTATATGCCTTCTTCCTGGGGGCCCCCCTCCTTGGGAAAACTTTGGGCTTTTCTGTGCTCCATGGTAATCCCTGCCCCCCTTCACACTCAATTTTAATTCAAAGTGACCTTGATATTTTTTCCAATCCTGTCTTTGTCCACCCCCTGCTGAGGTGTATTCTGCCCAGCAAGTACAGGGATTTCTCATTCCAGACTCCTCTCCAGCTGGAAACAAGCTCCGGATTAGTGTGTCCTTCCTGTATAAACAATTTCCTTTCCTTTTCCCTTTCCTTGAATATCCCCTAAACCAGTGATTGAATTAGGACATTCTGTGTTTCTGAACTGAGCTGGCTGTAGGCACCAGCAGCACATCTGAGAATGCTGTCTACACTACACACCTTAAAATCTTTCAATAACAGTCCTACCATACACTTTTGGTCATTCTCAATAAATGAAAACTTATAAAACAGCAAAATGATATACACATTTGGACATACCCTTCTTCCTGATGGATTGGAGAACGAGTGGTTACCTTTGCAGCAGACACAAATGCCATAAAAGGGTGGGTGGCTACTTTCTCAGCAGACACAAATGCAATTTTAGGGTGGGCAGCTGCCTTCGCAGCAGACATGAATGCAATTGGAGGGTGAGTGACTACCTTTACTGCAGCTGCAAATGTGGTAGGATAGTGAGTGGCTACCTTTACAGCAGCCCCAAATATGATTGGAGGTTGAGAGAATACCTTTGCAACAGCAACAAATGTGATTGAGGGTGAAAAAATGCCTTTGAGAAAGCAACAACTGTGATTGCAGGGTGAGTGACTACCTTTGCAGCAGACACAAATGTGATTGGAGGGTGAGTGACTACCTTGGCAGCAGGCACAAAGGGGATGAAGAGTGGGTGATTGCCTTCTCAGCCACCACAAATCCAATTGGAGGGTGAGTGACTACCTTCACAGCAGACACAGATGCCATTCCTTGGTAGGCCAGTAGGGGGTGTATGAATGCCGGGTGATCCTCATGCTCCATACCAGGGAGCCAAGCCTATCACCGCTTCCATACAACTGGCCCCAAGCTAGCCTCAGGGAGTGGGATTTCAGGCTTGCATGTGAACCACCAGTCTCTCTAGTGGCAGCAGAACACAGTGGGGCTGCAAACTGGACCTCATTGCAAGGTTTTTAATGGGCCATTGCTCTCTGTCTCTGTTTCTGTCTCTTTCTCTTTCCCTCTCTCTCTCTCTGTATCTTCCACTTGGACAGACATTTTTACAAAAAATTATTTTCTTGGAATAAAAGCCTAATTAGGTGTTTTGCTTTGGGGTGTGGGGTATTTCAAAAATTCCTAGTTTTCTTTCAAGGTTCTTCTCTCTGTGCAGTGTTCTCATTGCATGGCACTGTTTTGCATACACAGAGCAGCTTTGCGCTACTCACATTCATCACTTGTACTGGAAGGAATACATGTGAGCAGTGTGGCAATGCTCTGCGCGTGCAAAATGGCACTGTGCAGTGCTGAACATGTTTACATACTTTAAGAGATTAGACACTTTACTATTACAGCAAGCAGGTTGAAGAACATGATTTTCTTGGCTGAAAAGCATAATTGGGTGTTGTGCCTTAGGGGGTGTTTCTAAAATTCCTAGTTTTGTTTTAAATTGTAGAAATTAGTGCTGTTCATGGGGCTGATTTTTGGTTATTTGTATCTGAGTCTCTGGTATTTGTACTTGTATCTGTATTTGCATTTGCTTGCATATTAGTGTTTACAAAAAAAAAAAAAAAAACTTTTTTTTTACAATTCAGACATTTCTGTTGTTAATGATGACACAAGACCAAGGGTTTAAAAGGTGTCAATGAAACATGCATTTATTAATAAAATACGCTTTCATGTAATGAGTATTAGTATTTATATACATGTCACTCAGCCCTAGTTCAGGTCTAATGCTACTTTATCTGGTCAAACACAAATATTTGCCAGTGATAGTTGTATCTATATTTTTATATAGTGTAGTGTGTGAGTGTATTTTTCAACAGTCCAGTCAGAAATAAAATTTCAGAGTTAGGTTAAAAAAGAAGCAAAGTTCCTGTTTATAAAGAAATCCTTCTGTGGAACAAGGGCACAGACTTTCAGGCTTCCTTACCCTAAAGCTACTCTCTCATTATTTCAGCTTGACTCACTCCCTGCATGCTTGCCTCTTCTTCAAATTTTTATTCCTCTGTTATCTACTTTGGATTGTTATAGTAAAGAGGGGGACTGCATCTAAAACACATATCGGGACAAGCCTCTACCTCCTGCAGAAAGGGTCTGTTTAGATTTCAAACGCAGTGTGAGTGCATGTGTGTGGTTGAGTCTCTTTGTGCAGCATGCCTTTTTTTAGCTTTTTTTTCCCTTCAGAAAAGCTCTGGCGCCAGCAGTCTGGAACTGGCTTGACAGGGTCTGAGTTATGGAGAGAGGGAGGGAGGAAGGGGGGGAGGCGAAGGCAGCTGGGCTTTGGTGGGGGTGGGGGTGGAAGCAGGGAGCCTGCTTTCCTATCACAAGACACTGAAGGAGAAGTAAAAACTCAGAGAGCCAGTAGATTTTATCACGACTACCTTTAAAACACAGTACACACATACACAGTTAAATGCTTGGCAAATACAGAGTTCAAAGAAACATAGGTTTGTGTTTAGCCGAGATGAAGCTGTCTCATGATTCTCTTTTAGTCTGGCTGGGATCTGTAAACAGTCTGAAGTAAAAAAGAGTTCATGGTAGTCCTTGGTCAAAGAAATTTGCTCAGAGCTAGCCAGCTCCCAAGGAAAGATTTCTATTTCAGAATTACTTACTGCTTTAGATAATGCAGAGCTGCTGTCTCAAGCCTAACACTGAACACAGAGAGAGAAATAATTCTCACCTCCACCAGAAACGAGTGTATTTCTGGCATTTTCAACACTAAGGGTGTGATTTTCAAAAGAGTGAGACAGTCTGACTAGTCTATAACAGTCAGAGACTCCGAGAACACGACATCTGCATTTGGGTGTGGGATGTATATGTCATGTCTGCATAGCAGGTTATGGGCAGCAAACATATAAAGGAGAGCGTGGTATCTGACTACAGAGACAGTCCAGCTTGTCACCTAGCTTGCTGAATAACCATGCTGGGAAGTGAACTGAAGTCTTTTACTGCAGAAGGAAGTTCATCTAGCCACCTAACTCATGGAGTAACCATACTGGGAATCAAACTGCGGTGCTGCCAACGGCTGTTCAACTAGCCAATTAACTCACTGAGTAACAATGCTGGGACTCAGACTGTAGCACTGCCAAAAGCTGTTAAACTAGCCATCTAACTCCCTAAGCATCCAAGCTAGAAAATAAACCCCGGTGTCTCACTGCCAAAAGCTGTGCAGCTAGCCAACTAGCTCACTGACTAACCATGCCAGGAAATTAACTGTGGTATCTCACTGCAGAAGGTTGTGCAACTTATTCAACTAAATCACTTAATAACCATGCTGGGAAATGAACTGTGGTATCTCACTGCAGAAGGTCGTGCAAATAGCCAACTAGCTCACTGAGGAACCATACTGGGAAAGAAATTGCAGTCACTCACTGTAGAAAGTTATCTCAACTAGCTGCCTGATTTGTTGTGCAGCCTTGCTGAGAATTGAACAGTGGTTTCACACTGCAGAAGGCTACTGAAAAAGCCAACTAATTTGCTGAGTAACTGTGCTGGGGATCAAATTGTGGTCTCACACTGAAAGCTGTCCAACTAGTCATCTTACTTGCTGAGTAACTATGTTGGGAAGTGCTGTGGTCTCACACTGCCGCAGGATGTCCAACTAGCTATCTTGCTCGCTTACTATGCTGGGACTCACTATGGTCTCTCACTGCCAAAGGCTGTCCATCTAGCTGTCTTTCTCATCAACTACACTGGGAATCACTATGGTAGTAACTGTGCTCGGAATTACTGTGATCTCTCACTGCCAAAGGCTGTCTAACTAGCTGTCTTATTCATTAACTACACTGGGATTCATTATGATCTCTCACTGCTGTTGGCTGTCCAACTAGCTGTCTTACTCACTGAGTAAACATGCTGGTGATCACGTTGGTCTCTCACTGCAGAAGGCTGTCCAAGCAAGCCACCTATTTTGCTGCATAGTCATGCTGGGAATAAAACTGTGGTCTCACTATACAAGGCTGTTCCAGCTAATTGCTTAACTTGTGGAGCAGCTGTGCTGAGAATCTATATAGTCTCTACATTTGAAGGCTATCAGGCATCTATCTCCTACCTATTTCAAAATGGTAATCTGACCATCAATAACCTTGACACAGCAATTACACTGAACTTACACTTCACAAACATCCTCATGTCTTTATCTTTATACTCAATGCATTCCTCCCTGAACACTGTGCAAACTGCAGCATCAACACCTTCGTTCTCCTTGTGGTATATCCCATTGGCAATGGTTCTGCAACTTCTCTATGACTTGGGCAACACATAAAAGTGTGTGCTCCAACCAAATTGACCTAATACTGCACAACTAGGATGTGTGGTGACCACCTGGCTCAACAATATATGTCCTAAATATCCTTATTTTTTGTTTGCACTAGGCAAAAATCTGAAAAAGAGTCTGGTAACACCACTGCTCAAATCAGGTCCTAACAATTACTGTTCCATCTTAGTATTCTCAAACCTAAACAAGTTACTAGAGAAGCTGCTGCACAATCAACTGATGTCTCATATCCTTGATCATAACGTTTTATCAGATGAACAATCTGTTTTCAGGCCTTAGTTCTCTAATAGGAAATCTTTACAAAAAGTAACAAATTATATCACATTAGCTTTTATTTTTTTATTTAACATTATTCCAACCAGGAAAACTCCATGAGATGCAGCATCTCATTGCCATGGGTGTTCCAGGAAAGACAGCAGCAGTCAACAGGTTACCATAGTTTAACAGGAATAGCTACATATACAGTAAGCTAAAATATGTAAAGCAAAAAACAAACTGCAACGGCACATCCTGGTTAGCTCTGGTTACCTAACTGAAGCTAAATTAATAGTTTTTTTAAGAAAAACATTTGGTACCAAAGGCCACAGCATTCTGTTTCACAAACTTCACCTAATAGGTCTATCCACTAATGCCTTAAAGTGGTTTAGGGATTACCTCGCCAGCAGGACTTAGGTGGTTAAAGGTAATGGAGTAACATCAATGTTCTATTCCCTGGGACCTAGGAGTAGTAGACTCCATTCTGTGTCTGCTATTCATCTTGTATGTAATGCCCCCCCCCCCGACCTGCACCAACACAGACTCCAGCATCCACTGCTAGGCTGATGATAGTATTATATGTATATGCTTATGGGGCTAGCAGGGGCTGGGTCTCTCACACTGATTGGGTGAGTAAACCGTGAAACAAAGCTGAGCATGTCTGTCTGTCCAACCAGTGTGACAGACACTTTTTACACTCTAAGAGACAGCCCTTACTAGACCCATATACATATTATATGGCAATGGAACGCCTAATAATACTATGTGTATATGGAGTTTTATGATTTGGAAAATTGCCAAGTTTTAATTTTTTATGCTTCTGTCTGTTCCCCTACATTGGTTTGGTATCACCCACCATCCTGTATTGCAGACATGCATGACACACTGGTGTCCATGGTGGCATGGGTTTGGCTCAGGATGGAGAGGCTGTAGGTTTAACTAAAAGAAAAACAAGGTTTGTCAAATTTTTGCAGCTAAAACAAGTTGTTTTGTTTTTTTGCTAGGACCTTGTGGTTTCTTCTTCTAGTAATGAAAGCGAGAGATTCTGCGAGACAAGCAGACAGTGAAAACGGAGGGAGCAAGTCAAACCTGTAATGCAAAGAGACAGCTGTACATACAATGAGAGGTACAGCAGTTCTCTTCTCTGATTGATTAATGGCATTCTTTCGCCATATAATATATTATATTATTTATACCAACCCAAAAACCAATAATGACCTTAAAAGCTCCCAACAAGCAATATTCAATAGAGTACAAAACTGAACGAACAACAACAGACTTCATTTGTACAGCTCCAGAACTAATGTTACGTGTTGCTCATATAACCCCAGCTCTTATAGTACAGTACAAATACTGACTCTCAACAGATACATAGATACATAGAAAGTGCCAGCAGATAAAGGCCCACTGGTCCATCCAGTCTGCTCCCCTGCCTCAGTTTGAAACTTCTCATTGATTTGACTCTTACCCCCTCCTCCGATACTTTGTCTCACTTGTCCACCAGTCTTTTGGTGAAAAAGATTTTACAGACATCCTTTTTGACTCTCCCTCCTGCCAGTTTCAATGAGTTTCCCCTCTTCCCTGTATTTGTGCTCAAGTTAAATGTGGCAGTATAAGCCTACCCAGTGTATCCCATACAGGTACTTACAAGTATCTATCATGTCACTTCTTTCCTTTCTTAGCTTGAGGGTTTAAATGTTGAGGTCCTGCAACATCTCCTTGTAAGTCCTGCCTCCCAGATCCTGGATCTTCTTGGTCACCCTGCACTGTACTGTCTCCACTTTTTCAAAGTCTTCTCTCAAGTATGGACTTCTGTACCTCTCGCAGTACTTTTGGTGTGATTTCACCAATAATCTGCAAAGTGGGAGGATTACCTCTCAGCTTCTTCTGCTGCTCCCCCTACCTATTCATTCAGCATCCTATTCAGTTTCACCACAGCTTTGTTACAATGTGCTGTGATTTGTTTCCTAAGCAGTGCTTTCTAGTACCATCCCATCATTGAATTGCACCCTTGGGTTCTAGTTCCCAATGTGCTTTACTTGCATTTCCTTTTTTTTGCTTTGCATTGAAGCACAGCTGCCAGATCTATGACCATTTTGGAGTTTCAGATTCCTTCATAAAAGTGGGCAGTATTTCAAACAGATACGGACAGTCTGGCTTTATCAGCAGCTATATTTTAACAAACATATCCACAAAACTATCAGGAGCGCCCATCAAAATTATGGCTTGCTCTACTGTAACAAAAGCTGTTTCAATCTCATACCAGTAAATTACTCCTCAGGTAGACTGTTCTCCATGCCTTTGAAAATGTGTGTTCTAAAGAACAGCTAACCCTGCTGCCACATAAAAAATCATCTTCACCTTTAGCAGCATGTGCAGATTTGCACTTGGATGTGACAGACACTGTCATGAACCCACTCCTGGGGGCTGGGTCCACTGAGCTCACAGTGCCCTCCTCTAAGTGCAACCCATGACAGGGGGTCAGGAAATACCCTCCTCACGTCCTTTTAGAGTGCTCGATGATTTCACAGCTGAACACTTTCCACAAGAGGCCCAGGGCTTTCTCTCTCTCGGTATCGGTAAACTACAGTCTTGCATCCATAGCCAGGTGAGAACCCTCTTTGGTTGCTGTGCTGGGGGAAAACCCAGGTGTTACAAGCTCTTTGGGGCTACTCTCATAATCCTGATTGTGTCTTCTTCCACAGAGGTGAAGAAACCTGATTCAAACCCCTCAGACCCCCTCCAGAGACCTTGTGTACTTTTACCCCGCTGTAAGGTCCCAGATTCCCTTCCAGAATCCTAGTTCCAGTAGTGTGTGGCATCTTAGTGCAAAACAGGTGTGTTACAGATTGAATAAATCTTCCCAAAACCTTCTCACACAACAAAATCACTCTCAAGCAGTAGTACTTTAAACAAGCATTTGTCAGTGCTGAATGTTTGCTTGCTGGTATTAGCAATGGAAATGCAGGAGTCAGACAGATGTAGAGTAGGAATGGCAGTGAAGTATTGAACTTCATGCCAACCCCACCTCCACCCTGCAGAGACGGACAGGCATTGGGGCATGTGTTTGGGTTGTCACCCATAACGTTCATGCCATTTCACCTCACCCTATCCTGAAGTTACTGACAAGTGTTGAGGTGTGCCTTGGGGTGTTCAGCTTTACAGTCACCCCACTCCATAAGGACATACGCTGAAATGGGTGCAATATAGAATGGGTTGAACTGTGGGGCTGAAGAGTCCAAGGCATAGCTCGATGCCTGTCAGTGGCTGCAGGGCGGGGGGTGGGGTTGGAATGGCATGATCATTACAGTCGGCAATCCAAAGGCACACCCCTGATGCCTGTCAGTCTGTACAGGGTGGGACGTTATAGTTAGAAACCAATTGCCCCAGGCATGTGTTGGTATTTGCAGTACAAATTTTCAACATGGCCATTTTGTGGCCCCCAACTCATAAAAGCATTTGGGATCTCTTCTCATGAACAGTGGCACTGTGAGTTTGTCAATGTGTCCCGAAATTTGAGTTTCCACAGTGACCGTGCCATTGTGCGACAGATGTACGAAAACACAGATCAGGCAGAATGTGAAGAATGACAGCTGTACCATTCATAGGGAGGTGTGAAGAGATGACAATGTTAAAAATCTGCAGTGAAAGTATTAAAAATGCTCAAAATTCTGAGCGTACGTGGAAACTGCGCACCGCATGCATGTAACACAGTCATTTAGTGGAATTATTTCACCAAATTTTCAACACAGGCATTTTGTAACCTCTGCTATTGAACACTGTTACTATGATTTTCTTAATCTGTCCCGAACATTGATTTCCCACAGCAACCGCGATATTCTACACCAGGTGTGTAAACGCATATTTCAGGCAGGATGTGAAAATGACAGCTGTTTCTATAGGAAGTCTGAAAAAATGCCAGTGTTGAAAATCTGGAGAGAAAATACTACAAAGTTGCGAGGTTAAGAGGGTGCATGGAAACTGCATCACGCACGCTCGTAATACAATCATTTTATGGACATTTGTCACCAAATTTTCAACACAGGCATTTTAGGACCTCTGCTAATGAACAGAGTCACTGTGATTTTACATACGAACATACATATGAACATATGAATCTGCCAGCAGAACACAGCAATCGGTCTATGTAAGTCTGCCTGAGTGTGCAGCTAGCACCCTAGATAGCAGCTGCTGCAGCCTATTCCCCCTCAGTCCCTCCCCCACTTGTCCCAGCCCCTGCCCCCGACTCTTCCTCTTGCCTTATCCCACTCCTCCTTAAGGCTATTGACTGTCCTACATGTTACCACCCTCTGGCAGTGCATTCCAACTAGACATCACCTCTCAGAGAAGTAGTGCTCTCATTTCCTCTTGAAACGTCCCCTTTCAACCTTAGTACATGCCCCTCATTTCTCTTCCACCTCAGTCTAAACACCCCTCAGTGCTAGGTTTATTTACCTCAGGTATTTAAACGCTTCAGTCATATCCTCATCCCTCCTCTCTCCAGTGTGTACATGTTCAGCTCCTTCAGCCTAACTTCATATTCCTTTCCTTCCATCCCCTTTAGCATTTTTGCTGCCCTCCTTTGCACCCCCTCCAGTAACTTTATATCTCTCCTCAGGTATGGCCTCCAGTATTGCTCATAGTACTCTAGGTGCAGTCTGACCAATGATCTGTAGAGAGGTAGGATCACATCCTGTGTCTGGATGAGAACTCTCACATGCACCCCAGCATCTGTTTGCCTTCACTGCTCCTGCTGCAGTGGCTGAGTTGTTCATGCTCCCAGCTACCAACACCCCTAGGTCCTTCTCCTCCTCTCTGATCCCCAACCAATAGTCCCTCTTCTGGTTCTTAGCTCTGAAGTGCATCACCTTACACTTCTTTGCATTGAATCCTAGCTGCCACTCCACCGACCATGTCTCTAGTTTGGTTAGGTCCCACTGCAGTTTTTCCCATCCGTCCTCTTTGTCTACCACTGCCCCCAATTTGATATCATCTGCGAACAGACTAACCCTGCTCCCCTCTCCATGTGCTATATTACAGATAAAGAGCCCAAATAGCACCGGGCTCAGCACTGACCCCTGCGACACCCTGCTTGTCACTGCTCTGGGTGCTGAGAGCTCCCCCACCATCACCACCCTCTGCACCCTCCCCTGTAACCAGTTCTCTATCCATTTAGTTAGCTTTTTTCCCACCCCCACTGCCATCAGCTTCCCCCCAGTCTTCCATGAGGCACTGCCCCCTAAAGTGCTGCAGATTGTTCTCCGAGGATCGTGAGGGCCACAGAAACAGAAGCAAGGTGCACTCCCCCATCCCCTAAAGTGCTGCAGATCATCCTCCGAGGGTTGTGAGAGCCATGGAAGCAAGGCGCCCTCCCCCATACTCTAAAGTGCTGCAGGTGTGTGGCGAGGAGCCCCGCTAAGAACCGCGAGGAAGGACTTGCTTTGTTTGGGCCCCATCAATGCAGGGCGTTGGCTCCCCACCTCCCCCACCACCACCCTTGGTTGGCTTGCCCTTATATAGGGTCTCTTAACCAATAAGCTAACTTCTCCATTAGCAGCCTATTTGCTCTCGCCACTAGAGGTGGCTCTTCTACCATAATACTGGCCTTTCTCTTATTCCCTACCATAGCACACATATAGTGGAGCAATGCTACCTCATATTCTCCTTCTGTACTTTCTGCTACCCACTGTGCAGTCCCCTGTCCTGGCTCACCCTATAAACCCTCCCCCCCAATGATACCGACTATAGTGCAGAGTCTTAGCAGTTCAGAAACTCGAGAATATTCTCTCTCAGCCACCCGGATGCTGGAATTAAGTCTGCGTATATGATTTCCACCTTATATACTCACTGTGGTCGCCGCCCTAGGCACATAACACTCGATTCACCCTATGAAGACTGGCAGCATCACCACCTGCAACAGCTGATGCAGTCCTCCCACCTCTCCTCTCATGCCAACTCCTACTCCTGGCTACCCCTTACTTACAAACTCTCCCCATCCCTACCATCTGTTCCCCTGCATACTCTGCCAAGCTCTGGCATTTAACCAAGAGGAAGACGTCCAGGCACCCTGTGCTAAGGCTCTCTCTCCTCCTCCTCCTCCTTCTCATGTCAGGCAATGTCCATCCTAATCCTGGGCCCCCAGTACCCTTGACACCCTCCCAACCTTCTACTGGTGGTTTGTACATTGCCTCTCTCAATGTTTGCAGTATATTAAAAAATGTGACTCCTTCCAGGGGTGGGTCGTACAATATCAACCTGATGTTACAGCCATGACTGAGACCTGGCTTGCCCCTCAGATTCCTGACTCTTCAGTAACCCTTACCGGCTACAGTCTCTACTGTGTGGACTGGCAGGGTAAACATGGGGGTGGTTGCGCCATCTACTAAAGACATAATACATGTTCAACAGCTCCCCTCCCCCCAGTTGGGACCAGAACCACAGGCCCTCACCATTAGACTTACCATGGGATGCATCCGCAACCCGCTACACATCACGGTGGTCTACAATCCACCTAGGGACCAAAAAGTAGCCTTCCGCTCGGTAATGTCCTAGCTGGATACCCTGCCATCTCACACTGAAATGATGGTACTAGGTGATTTTAACGTAAATTGGCTAAGTAAGGACACCTCCCAGCTCCTCGATGTTGCCACAGCCCTAGACCTCTCCCAAGTGGTTACCTCCCCTACCCGTCATGACCTGCACACTGGGTCCTCCTCCCTGCTCGACCTTGTCTTCATCAACCATCCACAAAAAAATCACTAGTGTCACTGTCCTCCCAAATGCCCTTAGTGACCACTCACCTGTTCTCTTCTCTTCTCCTGGTCCTGCAAAGCCCCTAGACCCCCTCCTAAACTAATAACCCAATGCAAACTAGGCCCTGGTAAACTGGCTGCTCTTAAAGTGCACCTCAGGGCCTCGGACTGGTCTTTCATTACTAACATCCCTGACCTGGATATAGACCTTGACCTCTTCATCCAGTCCTTCAGTAACATATGTGACAAATTTGCACCATTTACTAAAAGAAAGGTTAAAGGCAATCATGTGCCCTAGATCTCTGATCGACTCTTAACCTTGTTGCGGGCAAAAGATTCTTTGTGGCAATGCTCCATCGACTCTGGCCTCCTGCTTGACAGACTTAAGTATAGAGAGGCTCAGAACAAGTGCACTTGGGCTGTTTGCAAAGCTAAAACAGAGTTTTACAAATCCTCTCTAACTCCTCTTGGAGCTCTGGATGCAAGTTCTGGAACAACATTAATGAAATCTGTGGTAAGGACCCCAACCCGGTTCCGACGCAGGTCATGGTTGATGGCTCATTGACTACTGACCCGTCCCGTATTGCTGCAGCCTTCAACAATGCTTTCACTAACCTTAGTAGTGTGCTCCCCCCTAATTTCTTTGATCCTCCAACAGCTAATGCCCCAACCTCCCTCCTGTAGCTCCCCCCTTTTACCTGCGCCATATCACTACTCAGACTACGGAGCCGTATCTCAAAGCAGCCCTTAGCCACTCCTAACATATCTCCGACTTTCTGACTCAAGATCCTTCTTCTCACCCTAATGAGGTTCTATGCCCCTGACTCACATCTTAAACTGCCTCCTTTTGCCTGGGCAAATTCTCCAAGTGGAAATCTGCCTCCATCACACCAATATTTAAAGGCGGGGATCGTTCCAATACAAATAACTACCGCCTATCTCCATACTCCCTTCCCTCTCCAAGGCATTGGAGCAGATTGTATCTGATCAGCTCACGGAGCACATTAACAAATACAACCTCCTCTGCAAGCAGCAACATGGTTTCTGTAAAGGACACAGCACCACTACTGCCCTTCTTGAATTTACCACACACATACACTCTGCACTGTTTAAGGGACACATAACTGGTGCTGTCTTAATTGATCTCACTAAGGCGTTCAACACCGTCAATCACTCCCTTCTTCTAACCACTTTGGCCAACTTGAGTCTATCTCGGGAAGCCATGGGGTGGTTTGCTGACTACCTTTCGAACCGATATCAACGGGTCAAAATTGGAAGCGCAGTTTCTAACAGACTACCTGTCCTCTCTGGTGTCCCACAGTGATCCATTCTGGGACCGCTATTTTTTAGCCTTTTCCTCAACGCCCTTCCTGAGTCCTCCCCTGGCTATCTATTACTATACACAGACGATGCAGTCATTTTCTCCTCCAGCCCTGACCCAATGCATCTTCACCGCTTCCTCCAGTCCTCTTTCAGCCATGCTGAAAGCTGGTTCTTGGCTCATCGCCTTATTCTTAACTATAACAAAAACAAAGTTATGATATTCTCACACCCGCAAAACACCAGAAAGGTGCTCTGCCTTCAAGTTCTAACTTCAAATCTGACCCCTTTGGAGCAGGTGGACTCTTTAAATACCTGGGCATCACCTTGGACCCAGGTCTTAACTTTCACTGAGCACATCCACCACCCATCAAAAGCCACAAACCTCCAGGCTGGGGCTTCTACACCGCTCAAGCACTGCTCACTCCTGATGCCCTCAGGCTCATGGCATCCTCCTCGGTCCCTCTCGCTGCTTGACTTGCCTATTGATATATGGGCAGCATGCACCTCTTCCCTTGACAGACTCCGTATCTCTCTAAACAAAGCCTGTTGCCTTGTATTAGGTTGTGACCATCTTACACATACCTGTTCACTTTATAGTGCTACCAACTGGTTTAATCTCAGCAACAGGATTATGTTCCATACCTGTCTGCTGACTAAAAAAATCACCTTAGGCCTCTCCCCCTCTGGACTCACCCTTCTAATCCATCCTATCAGAAAGGTCAAGTTTACCCGTTGCTCAGCTCACCATCTCTTCTCGATTCCCTCTAGCCGTACCTCACAATTCCAAAGGTCTTTCAGCTATAGGGCCCCCATGTGGATGAACAGCTTTCCTCCACCCTGTCAAATGAGCATAGAATTGGACATTTTAAAACCCTCCTTAGGGCCCACCTCCTGTCTTCACATTACTGTGACTGCAACTAAACCCTGGCCATCTACCTCCACCCTGTTCTATGAAAATGGCCCTGGCCTGCCTCTTCTCCACAGTGTCCCACCTGAGTCGCTCATATGTTATAATGTGTACTATGTAAATTACCCCATTAAGTAACCCTAGTATTTTGAATGTTAGACTAGCTGATTCCCTGTAAACAAGCTATATCTTTCCCTGTGATCTATCGCTGTAATCACTGTAATGTCTGTCTGTTTATAACCTATGTGATGTGGAACCTTTGAAAATGAGTCTGTGACTCAAAGGTACTCTCCGATTCTATAATAAATAAATAAATAAACTGTATCAAAGACCTTACTGAAGTCCAAGTACAGGACACGTACCTCATGGCCCCTGTCCAACTCCCTTGTCACCCAGTCACAATACTCTATTGGGTTGGTTTGACAATACCTCCCTGAGACGAACCCGTGTTGCCACTCATCTTGGAGGCCATTACTGTCTAGGAATGCCACCAACCTCTCCTCTTCAGTATCACCTCCATGAGCCACCCACCATGGACGTGAGACTACTGGGCTGAGACTTCCTGGCTCCTTCCAGACCCACTCTGTGTATGGGCACCACATGGGCCACCCTCCAGTCCTGGGGCACACACCCCATTTCCAGGAGGTGTTGAACAGATCTGCCAGTGGCTCAGCCAACAGCTCTGCCATCTCCCCAGCACCTGGGTGATGGCATCGGGACCTGGTGCCTTGTCCACCCTACTGCCCCTCAGACCCTCTAGCACCCACGTCCTGTGATCACTTTGTCCGCCACCTCCTCCTCCCCCTTTCCCCACCCCCAGCCCCATTCTGGTAGTGGCCATCCCTCCTTAGTGAAACGGAGCAGAAATACTCATTTAGAATTTCCACTTGCTCCTCCCCTTTTCCACCCAATCCCTCCCGCTTTATACTCACAATATGTTCCTTGCACTTCCTCTTTTCCCTGACATACCTAAAAAAGTTATTTTCCCCTTCCTTTATGCCCTATGCGGAACTTAATTGCCTGGAGGCTTTAGTTTTTTTCACCCTCCTGGCAACCTCCCTTGACCAACTCCCGAAAGCCTCCTTATCCTCTCCCTTCCCTGTTCTCCTGTACTTCCAGTATGCAGCCATCTTTGCCCTCACCCCTTGTGGCACATCCTTGTTCAGTCAGCATGGTTTCTTGCCTCTGTTCTTCTTACTCCTGGCCATGGTGCAGGCTACTGTGGCCTCTGTTAGCCCAGTCTTTATGACTCCACTCTTTTGTTCTGCATCCATCCCCAGCCTTATATCCTGGAGTCTCCCTTGCAGTATTGCTCCCATCCCCCCTAAGTCCACCCTAATAAAATCCACCACCTTAGTGCCCATGCCTCCTGTCTCCCTGCCCAGCGCGAGAACGAGCCACACTGTTTGGTGGTCGCTACTTGCTAGTGGGTCCTCCACCCTTACATCCCTCACTGCCTCCCCATTTGCCAGTACTAGGTTTAAAGTGCTACCAAGCTTTGTAGGTCCACTTACCAATTGCATCAGAAGGCCATCCTGGAATGCATCAAGGAGCACCTGCTCCCTGGTACTGCTAGTGGCTGGGGTGCTACAGTCAACCCATGGAAGGTTAAAATCCCCCACTATCACCACACTTCCCCTTCTAAACACCCTCGTTATCTGCTCTGCCAACTCCCCATCCAGTTCCTGGGATTGGACTGGTGGTCTGTACACCACTCCCAGCCTCAGCTTTCTGCCCTTGGAGTCCAGGAGCTGAACCCAAACTGCCTCTGTCCTCTTCTCTTCTCCCTCATTCCTTATGCATTTAATCCCTTCCCTCACACAAAGTGCAATCCCCCCCCCTTCCAACCCCCTGGCCCCTGCTGTATATCCTGTATTCTGGGATTGCCAATACCCAATCATGGTACTCTGTGGCCCAAATCTTTGTCATTGCAGCAATGTCCACCTTCCCCTCTGAAAGAAGCACCTGAAGCTCTGCAATTTTGTTCCCCAGGCTTCTTGTGTTGAGAGAGACCACCTTCCACCCGTACTCCTCCTTCTGCTCACTCTTCTCCTCCTTGGCCTGTGTCCCTCCTCCCGGTAGTATGCACCTTTTCTCCTCCTTATTCTTATTGGGTGGTGGTGCCTTCTGTATTACATTCAGACCACTCTGCCCGCCCCCTCCCAGGGTTACTATGCCTCCACCTTTTCCTATATTTGGGGGGGGTGAGCTCATTAGACTCCCTGTCCGGACCTTTCTACTAACCTCAGTCTTTGGCCACCCCCACTAGTTTAAACCACTTACTAAGAGATATACCCCTCTAATCCTGCCTTTAATACTCCCTTTCCCTTCCTGCTCAAGTGTACCCTGTCCCCCGTGTACAAGTCACTACTTCCCCAGACCCTACCCCAGTTAGTCACTAACCCATAATTTTTGGTGTGGCACCAATCCCTCAGCCACTTGTTGAACTCCTCAGTCCTACCCTTCCTCCCCATGCTTGCACATGGTACTGGGAGTACCTCTGAGAATGCCACCGACTCCCCCACCCCCTAACACTGTCTGCCAAACTACTCGAACCTCCCCCTCCCTACTTCTGCAGTCTCCCCCGCCAAGTTATTTGTACTCACACGAAACAGTAAATGAGGTTTCTTCATCCCCCTTGCTGCACACTTGAGCGGTGTCTGCCCTGCCTCTCCTGCAGTCAACCTGGGGATAGCTTCAACCTAAATATGGCTGTGCCTTTCCCCCCTTCTGCCACATCTCACCCTTTTCAGTACAGAATCCCCTAGGATGAGTACCCCCCTGTCCCTTAGCCCCTTTCCCTTCTAATGCCCCTTCTACCACCCCAGTATTCGTTCTTCCCTGCCCCTTACCCCAGCCAGCTGCACCCTCTGTGACTTCTGTATCTGTACCCCCTACTTCCGCCTCACCCCTTTTTGCTGCCTTATTCCTCCCATCCCCCTTGAACCCCTTTCCAGCCTGACTACTTCCTACTGAGCTTCCCATATTGACCTTCCCTCCCCCTGCTGATTTACAACCCCTCTCCTATCCCTGTTGTTGATTTAGAGCCCCATTCCCTTCTACCCTGATAGTGATTCACCTTCCATCCTACCGCCTTCCCGTAGCCTTCTCTCCTCCAGTCACCACCCCTCCTTCCTTACTAGCCTACTTACTTCCTTCTACCCTTTCATCCTTGCTATCTCTTCCCCTAGCTGTTGCCATCCCTCTTATGCCCCGCTTGTCCTCCCCCCTTCAGTATGCTCCTGCTCCCCCTCTCTCTCATAGCAGAGGCTCAAATCTATTCCTAGTCAATACCCCTCCTACATCTCTTCCCCCTATTGGTTCCTCCCTCCTACTTGTTCCCCTCCGTGTCACCCCGGTCCCTCCCTACCTGCAGCCATCTGCTACCTCCCTGTGCTCCTGTGATCTCTTCCTCCCCAACAGAGGCCCTCTCACCGGGCACCCCTCCTTCTCCTTTCTTTCTGTTAGTGCCTGTGATACTGAGTCGGTTTCAGTCCCTAGTTGTTCTTCCTCCATCCCCTTGCCATCCCCTATTCCCCCAGCCAGGATGCCTAACATACTCATCTGCCCTACCACTTAGACTCCTCCCTAACCTTCACAGTTCCTCCTTCAAACTAGCCAGTCATCTACAGACCATACACCCCCGCACCACCTTTCCAAAAATGCCCACCCTATTGACATGTGGCACCTGCCCCATTTTGGCCCCCATCTTAAGTTACGGGCTCTTACTCCCAGGTTCTATACCCTACTACAACTGTTAGGCCCCTATTTATTCAAATTCCTGTCCCCCCACACTAGTCCCCTTACTGGCCCCTTGCCAACCAGGGTAATTCAGTCTCAAATCTCATCCGTTAGATACTGTATTACTGTACCAATCCTAAAGCCTTCTTGCCCATTTTTCACCCCTCAGCTACCATACATTTTGTTCTCAGCTCTCATATAGTTTCACTTAGCCCAGTTAGAAATCCTATTGCACTCCAAATATTACTCAGCTCAGTTAGAGAAATAAACAGAGCAAATAAATATGTATTATTACAGCAATCATAACAGTATAGCTCAGTACTTAGCTCAGTTAGAGAAATAAACAGAACTAAATCTGTATTATTACAGCAATCTTCAAAGTATCCAGTCATTGCTTTGTCTCCACCCCAGAGACCCTGCTGCAATATAGGACCACGAGGACCCTGGGTGGAGGTGGGCAAGTTTAAAGTCCCATCAGAGATCTGCTGAACATGCTTACCCCTCTCACTCGCTTATTCTGTTTCTCCTGGTGCTGCAGGCTGCCCTTTCTGCATTCAGGGCTCCTGTCTCATGTGGCGCCTTTTTCTGCCACAAAGAAATTTGAGCAGTCCTGACAGAGCTCCATTGAGATCGCTCACTCCCCCTCTCTCACTCGCTCGTTCTGTTCTCCCGGTGCTGCAGGCTTGTTAAGAGTCGAAGCGCCGGGTGTCTAGTTGCTGTTTGTATTACTGTTTGTACTACTGCTGTGTGTTCATTTTCTGCTTGTATTTTTCAATTTTGTTAGGAAAAATATATTTTTACAGAAACATACTTTGTGCTGCTTCGTTTTTGTGCCATGGTCTTTTGTACTGGGCTCCTGCCTGCATTGGCACCTTTTTCTGCCCACAAAGAAGTTCACAGCTGTCCCGACAGAGCTTTGTTGACCTTGCTCACTCCCCTCTCTCACTCACGCCTTCTGGTTCTCCTGGCACTGCAGGCTGCTCTTTTGTACTGGGCTCCTGCCTGCATTGGCACCTTTTTCTGCCCAAAAAGAAATCTGCAACAGTCCCAACAGAGCTCAGTTGAGCTCGCTCACTCCCCCTCTCTCACTCACTCGTTCTGTTTCTCCCGGTGCTGCAGGCTGCCCTTTTTTACTGGGCTCCTGCCTGCATTGGCATCTTTTTCTGCCCACAAAGAAATCCGCAGGAGTCCCGACAGAGCACCGTTGAGCTCGATCACTCCCACCTCTCACTCGCTCATTCTGTTTCTCCCAGAGCTGCAGGCTGCCCTTTTGTACTGGGCTCTTGCCTACATTGGCACCTTTTTCTGTCCACAAAGAAGTTCACAGCTGTCCTGACGGAGCTCTGTTGAGCTTTCTCACTTCCCCTCTCACTCACTCACTCCTTCTGGTTCTCCTGGTGCTGAAGGATGCCCTTTTGTACTGGGCTCCTGCCTACGTTGGCACCTTTTTCTGCCCACAAAGAAATCTGAAACAGTCCCGACAGAGCTCAGTTGAGCTCGCTCACTCCCCCTCTCACTTGCTTGTTCTGTTTCTCCCGGCGCTGCAGGCTGCCCTTTTGTACTGGGCTCCTGCCTGTATTGGCACCTTTTTCTGCCCACAGAGAAATCAGCAGCAGTCCTGACAGAGCTCAGCTGAGCTCGTTCACTCCCCCTCTCTCACTCGCTCGATCTTAATCTGTCCCAAACACTGATTTCCCACAGCGACCACGCTTATTCTACATCAGAAGTGCAAAACACATTTCGCCAGGATGGAAAAAAAATGATGTCATGACCATTCATAAGGAGGTGGAAAAATGCCAGTGTTGAAAATCCATGAAAATATTACTTAATTTGTGAAGTTATAAGGTGAGTGGAAACCGCGTAACGACACTTGCAATACAGTCATTTTATGGACTATTACCAAATTTTCAACATAGGCATTTTAGGACCTCTGCTCATGAAGAGTGTCACTGTCATTTTCTCACACTCTCCCAAAAACTGATTTCCCACAGCGGCCGAGCTATTCTGCGCTGGAAGTGTGAAAACACATTTTGGCCAGGATATATAAAATGACAGCTATACTGTTCATAAGGAGGTGTGGAAAAATGCCAATGTTGAAAATCTGGAGTGAAAATATTACAAATTCGCAAAGTTACGAGAGTGCGTGGAAACAGCACAATGCACTCTCATAAAACAGTAGTTTTTTGGATTTTTTTCACCAAATTTGCAACATAGACTTTTTGAGAGCCCACCTCATTAACAGTGGCACTATTGTTTCATTACTCGGTTCCGAAAGGTGATTCCACACAGTGATGCCGAAATCACCTTTTGGGACCAAATAATGCTATGACAGTAACTGAATTCATGAGGAGGGGTCCCAATAACCCCATGCTGAAAATTTGTCGCCAAAATTCCCCAAAATGCCCGAGATATGCACCAAAGTTGAAAACTCTTATTTATGCCATTATACAGCTTACCAGCATTTCTTCAGTTCGTGGTTGTTTTGAAGAGTGCAGACGTGTTCCCGGTCCACCAAAGATCGTCACGCTGGGCTCCGGAAGTAAGTATGGCATGGGGGGTTGTGAGGAGGCAGAGTGCACAGAGGGTGGGTGCAGGTTGGGGGAAGGGCCACCGAACTCAACGAGGGACTGTTTTCTTGTTTTACAGGTTTTAAATAAATAAATTAAAAAAAACATTGCGGACGGGTTTTATTAGGATATTGGCACACTGGGGTGGCCCCAGTATGCCACCTGAGTATTTGGGTGGGCTGTAGCCAACTGGGGATTGGGCATCCCTGTCGGCACATACAGTGGGGGAAACTGAGGGATTGGGTACCCCTCAACACCACAACAAATTGGGGGACATTATGCTGATGGGGAGGGCTCCCCATCGACAAATTGAACTTGGAAGGGGACTGAGTCGATGGAATTGGGCCCCCCCGGCAAAGAAAGACTGGGGGCGCATGATGCCGAGGGGAATTGGGCACCCCCTCAGCACACAACCAATGGGGGAGGGGACTACAGTATGCCAATGGGGAGTGGGCTCCCCTGTCGGCAAATGTACTGGGTTGGGGGCATACAGATGACAAGGTACCACCCTGCAATGACGGGTCGCTCCCTCATTGCATCGAAATGGCTGACGCTGCAATGACGAGGCGGCCTCTGATTGCAGTGGCGAAAACGTTTCAACTTGGTGGCTCTTCTGCAGAACCAGTGTCATCAGGACACTGAGCATGCATTGGTCCACCAGTGCCAAGCTCCCAAATGCAGTGCCACCGTTGTCTGCCACAATGCTGCACCATCACAACCTGCTTCTCTCCTAAGCTGTCAAATAATGTTTCTTGCACATGTGCGCAAGCAAACATAAAAATAATAGCAAGAGCTTTTACTGATTACTTCAATAATTATCATAAAAACATACAGACAAATGATTTAGATATTAGGTTACAGGATAACTACAAAAAAAGTTTGAAAATACATACAAAACAAACTAGTGAATTAACTGGATAATTTCTACCTTTTCTGTAGAGAATCAGAGTCCCAAAAATAAGTGAGTTTTGCAAAGTCTCTTTTTCTCTCTGCTGAATCTTGGAGTCCCAGCTTTTCTTACAGTGGTCTTCAGTGTGTCTGGCAGTCTTCCAGGGTGTCAGGAAATTTGGCTTCAAGAGGACTTATATAGCCCTTTTCTGCGGTCTGCAAAATTAGCCTGCGATTGGCTAGTTGCCTTAATATTTCTAGGTCCAACTGTTCATCTCTAAGCCAGCAGAGGTCTCTCTTGCTCTATTCCCATTTTAAGTGAACCAAAATTAATGCTATTTTGCTTTCCCAAAGTCCAGCCTCCCTGGCAGACCTTTAATCTATACTGCCTTCCTGACACTATTAAAATGGAAATAGACTGTGGCAGTTGGCAGAGAATTTAACAACAGCTTTCTAGACTGGGTGTCTGCAGAACCCCTGCTTTAAAACCATTTCTCTTTGAAATTCAAAGTTTTATAAACTGAGGAGATGGCCCTACCATCTCCTGTCAATTATGGAATCTTTCCCTTTGATCAGCTACCAGGAAATTCCAATCCCCTATTGAAATTTGACTCCTGTTTACCTCCAAGCAAGCCTTTGTCCTAGGCAAGGGGGAATTTCAGACACTGAAATACACATCAACTCTTCCCAAGTACCCTTGCAGAAAAAAATGGCATTTTCTCTGACAAATCTTAAGTCCTGGCCTTTTGGACACTAAACATAAAGAAAATTATGGAGAAATATGACTGAAGTGGCCAAATCGCCACAGACTCCCTAACTGCTTGTTATGCAGTCATTTATGGTTACTTTCACTGGATGTGAAACAGAAGTACAAGTGGACCACCCTTCTCTACAAGTGTATACGTGGCCTCTATGAACCAACAATACCCAAGCAACTTATTAAGCAGTATTATTCTGGTCCATCATCTGGGATCCCAGGTCAAAGAGTCCACAGATCAATCTGAAAAGCCTTCTCCATAGCTGCACCAACTAGCTTGAATCAGATCCTGGTCAACTTCAAGAACAAAAGGGACCAAGGGAACTTTAAAACAATAGCAGATTCAACTGTGTAGCAAACTAACACCCATTGCTACCTCCTTAGATGAGCAAAAAGTAGCTGCCTTAACCTAATCTGAGGTTTAAAAGATAGCATTTTAAATTTTTTGGGCACAATTACCCTCCTAACAAATCACATCCTTTGAAAAAATTTTGGTCCACCCTGATTTAACCCATTGCTTTCAATAGTTCCATATGGTATACTGTCGCCACAGCGACACCAGTAGACTGAACCCTGCAGCAAACCCCCCAGCACACCTATAGCGGCAGTGACATTGTTTTGCATCGAGACACTGTAGGGTGACAGGGGTAAATATCTAACTCCACTGTCTGTGCAATGTGGAGTTAAACATCTTTAGTAGGGTGGGTGCGGAGGCACAACCCCCTCCATGGGGTGCACCTGCCATTGTGCGCCTGCTGCCAATCATGCCAGTTATTCAGGGTCACGTCACAGTCGGGGGTGTCGGCAGGTTTCTGTTGTGGTTGAGGATGCTGGTGTTTTTGTTCTTGCGCTGGCATCATAGATCTGTTCCATATGAAGTCTGAACCATCGATTGCTTAACCTGATGCAAGATGGCCATCCAGGTGAAAATAAGTTAAGAAGACTATGTCTAACCACCTTCACTCTTCCTGCTCATGTTAATAGCAATCTATTTTCCTACCCTATTCGCCTTATCCTCTTTTCTTCCATCTGCACCACCTTTTTTCCTTGCCCTCATCTCCCACTCTACTATACTGTTACATCACATCGTATAGCTATGAAATTGTATGATTCCCTATTTAGTGATTATCATGTCTGTATCTGTTAACCAAAGAGAAATGGCCAGCACCCAGCTACCCAACTCCACAAAATGCACATTAAGCACTGAATAAGGTGCAGTTACATGATAAAAGTGTATAAAAGTCCAGCCAGTACACATGCTAGTGTGTTTACCCTCGGCAAAAGGCCCATAATGCATTTTACTCCTAGGATATGGTGCTTTCTCGGGGTAGATCTCTATCTGTTGAACCTGGTAACTTTGAATTGTTAGCTGTGAGTATCTGTAACAATTCTGCTGCTGTAACGTCTCCCAGATCCCTCTTGGAAACTAAGCACATGCTACTTTAAATGAGGCCATCTTGGAGTGTGTCAATCTTGAACAAACAAACAAAAACATATTAATAAATATGTTAGCTACCTAGCCTGTGGTGCAGCCATACTGTTCCCCAATACAAACACGGACATTTTGGGTTTGGTTCCAACTGCAATGGCCTGACTGTCACCTGAGAAATCTGGAGAAAAGATCTCTTTGAGAATTAGCAGAAGTTCTGAAGTTCTAACACAGTAAGTGGTCAATGCAACATTTGCAGCTGTGATATATAAATCGAATAATTTGTATCAGCATTAGCTTGAAGTTAAGTCAGTTGTAGGATGTGGGGCTCAGCTTAGGAAGTTTGTGAGAATAGGATGCTGTCATGCATGAACTGGTGCCTGGAGTACAAAGAGGAGAGCACCAGGATCAGCTGCCAATAGCAGTATGCAGTATACTAGCAATGTCAGATTCTAGTAGTGTATTTGGGTGCAATCTTGTCCTTCTGATCTGATGGAGTGAGATGCTGCTGCATTTCGCAGAACCCCTAAACTGTCACTCTCAATGTGCACTTCCTCTGCAACAGAACTTAAAGAAGAAAGGTTGTTGAACTTGTAGAAGTAATAAACATGGCTCAGAGAGGTACATGTTCTGGAGTCAGCACTGTAGGGGCAGTGGAAAGATCAGACACATTATGAAAGTACGCTTTGGAGACAGAAATCTCCAGGTCCAGAACAGAGCTGGAGGAGTTTATTGCCTGGCATCCAAAGAACTGGATCCAGTGTGGACAAGGATCCAAGCCATTTAAAAGGGGTTACATATTTTTGTCTCTTCTCCTTTGCTCTTCAGGAGTGAACTAAGAAAATATCAACTAACATGAAATGCCCGTTCTATAATTCATGCTTTTTGTAAAGATTATTTCTTGCAATTAGCTATAACTGCTATATCTTTGATGCATTTTCTGTAACTAGTAGTTGTAGCAGTAGATTTTCTTTTAATAAGGCACTCTTCCCTAGAGGATCAGGGACAGAAGTTCAACCGGGCAGACTGGATGGGCCTTGAGGTCCTTATCTGCCTTCAACTTCTATGTTTCTATGTTTCTAACCAGGACCAATTTTTAGTATGGTACATTTGCTGTATTTACAATTCTGTATTTGTCATGTAGTCAGTACTCTCCCAGGTTTTGCCTGAAAATAGGCATGGTGTGTCTCAGGCACTTTCCTAGTCAAGAAATATTAACTAACTACTGTAACTAACTAACTAACAAACTAACTAGCTAAGTGATTAAGTAAATAAATACTGTATACATACATACATAAAGCCTTCTCCAGGACATTGTAAAGAAACAAAAGTCTGTCTCCTTGTCTGACTGAGTACTGTATCCAGGAGAGGTCAGTGTGGTGTTTCACAATGTGAAAAACAAGAATTAGCCTTAAGAAAATATTTTTATATTTGCTAAGCCATCTTCTTAGCCTTCCACCAGGATTTTTTTCATGGCAACAGAATGCTGTGCACTATGACTTTACTAAATGCAGGTGCACGATTTCCAATAAAGAAGGAGGCACAACTGGGTAAATCAGAGACTCAGTTTAGGATCTTTTATTTTGTCATGGTGTACATCAAATGTAACTGTTCATTCAAAATGAAATACTCCTGAATGATCATGGCATCGCTGGAAGCCTGAAATTCCTGACTGTGGCTAGCCTGAGAGCCTCCTGCAGTGGGAGGCTACTGTATAGCTTGTAGCTTGTTTCTCAGTAGCCCTACTGTTGCACTGAATGAATAGTTGTAACTGTGGTAGCAGCAAGAGTTTTTAATCTCGGTGCACCAGGCAAGGGAATCATTTGAAAGAAAAGAACCTCAGCCCAAAGCAGTGAGGCAAAAGCTACATGAAAAGCATATCAGCAGCAACATCATATTTTTTTAAAAGTGCAATTTTTTTTACCTATCGACCTCCTCCAATGCCTTATGGGTAGTATATTCATAAATGAATTCTGCTGGCTTAGCTTAATGAACATTAAGGCCTCAATAATCAATCAATCAATCAATCACTCAATCTTTATTTTACCAGGTGAAGCACCATTGGGATAAACTCATTTACAAGGTGGTCCTGGCTGGACATTACAAAGGAACAACATTAATCAATATTAGTTATCCATAGGAACATGGAGCATCAGATAAGGTAAAAATAGTCATAACATTGAGAATATACAAAAGCAATAAAGCATGGGAGCAAACAATTCAACAATATATACAATTATATACAGACTGTACATAGGAAGTAAAATTACAGCCACATAATCATAGGTGCAGATTAAAAGCAAGCATGAGAGTTAGAGTGGTTGAGGCAATGGAGGAGTGGCAAGAAGATGGAGGAAGAGGAGGTAAGCACACCATACAAAGGGGAAGGTGAGGGTGAGGAGGGGACCAATGGTCCACAAAGGCTGAAAACAGTAACCTTCCTCCATCTTAGACAGAACCGTACCTTTCTGACACTACTTCCCTGGCACAGATTGCTCTTTCAGTGTGTAGCCACTTTCCACTAGTATGCTGAGGTCTGCCTACAGCCCCCAAGTTCTGTGCTCATATGATAGGGATATGCCCCGCCCTCCCACCTTTTAGACTTCTTTCCATTGCAGGAGCCTCACTTTGTATCAGTATTACGATGCCTTAGCCCCACCCCATGGTACACCCCACTTTTTTTAAAGTAAGACACTGATCTCTGACTAGTATTTTTGTGCTTCTTCTGGACAACGTACTCATGCTGTATACTTCCTAGTGTGTCATGTATCACGCAGTGTCAGTAGCTCAGTAGGTAGCAGACTCGCCTCTGAGGCTGGGAGATCAGAGGGCTGTGGGTTCAGTTCCCACATCTGGCACTTGGGTTAATAACCCAGTACTGACACTGTAGTGCAGTATGAGAGGGGTGCTGCACTTCTGAGGTGCCGTCTTTTGGATAAGACGTTAAACCGAGGTCCCGTCTGCCTGGATTGGTGGTAGTTCAGGTGGATGTTAAAGATCCCATGGCACTTATTGAAAAAAAGAGAAGGGGGGGGGTTATTGAAATTCACATAATACATACAAGAATGAAATCACAATGATAAACATAAATAAATGAAACTTGACATCCTTCTTCTTTAAGAGGTAAACGTAAAAGCCTTTCATTTATATTTTATAAAAATTTGAAAACCTTTCCACCACCGGTAAACCTTATCACCTGAGTAATGCAATAAATCAGAATGATAAACAGAATTCGTTGCCTGTGCCACCAGGTAACTATACACCGAATAAGGCATCATTTTCTGGGAAAGCACCCACTGGCATAGGGCTTTCCATCAATAAAACCGTAAACAACATAAAAATATAAGTTATGTTTCTAAATGTAAATCTACTTTCTCCTTAGGAAGGAGACCCAATACCAGAGTATCATAATCTAAATTCAGTAACCAATCCATGCGCCATTTAGTTTTGAGAAAGGACCAAAGCAGTTTTGAATAAGAGCAAGTAAGTAGAAAATGAGTCATAGTTTCCTCTAAATTAATACACGTTATATATGGACAATTCCTGTCTGCCAGATTTTTATGCTTGGCATTACCTCTAACATTTAGCCTGCCATATACAGTAAGCCATAATACTTCCCACATTGTAGCAGGTACTTGTTTATTAGTGAGCTGTTTCAAAACATGCCCATTAAGAGCAGGAGGACAATCCTTAAAACTTGGCTCAATAGGGTATAATTGAGATAGTAACTGATTATAAAAATCTTTCTTACTATTATACAAAATACATACTTGGGAAATTTTCCATTTAAATAACTTCTGAGCAGTGGGTCAAAAATATTCAGGTAAGTGTAACCTTGTATAAAGCTTTGGTGCTGTCTCATGCCATACAGCTAAATAATGCTCGAGCACCTGCTTTACCATACCCATAACTCCAACTGTTGTAGTAGAAATACCATACCAAACCGTATGGTAAATAAACAGAGAATGAAAAAAAATATAGGTTCAACCATACCTAGTCCCCCTTGTGCCTTACTTAGATAGGTATAGCAACGCTTAACTGGATTAAGCCAATTCCCCCAAAGCATTTGAAAAAACATCCCATACATAGTTGTTTCTAAAGAGGAAGGAAGAGGAAAAATATATGCCACATATTGCAACTGAGGGACTATAAAATGTTTCAAACTTGGAATTCTTTTAAGTTTTGATAATTTCCAAAATTGCCATCTCCTAACCTTATTCTGGGCTTTAGATAACGCTAATTCCCAATTGTCTAGGGGTAAATTAGTTGCTCCAAAAATAATGCCCAAAATCACTATTGACTTATTTGTAAAAGTGATCCCCAATATATGACAGGAGGGAGCATCCCAAGGGCCTATCATTAACCCCTTACATTTAGAAAAATTAAGTTTTGAATTAGATACTGCAGCGTATTTTTCCAATTCCTTCAAAAAAAGGGGGATTTGATTATAATGTGAAAAGAAGCCACAGATGTCATCTGCATAGGCCAACACTAAAAGGTTAGCAAGTTCACACCACTCTGGTAATCCGTTCCATCTGGTCACCCTGGTCAAATATTGCAATAGGGGATCAATGGAAAAAAGATATAACAAAGGGCTGAGAGGACAACCCTGCCTAACTTCTGTAGAAATAACAAAACCATCCGTTATTTGACCTCTCAATAAAACCTTGACAAAAACATGGGAGTATAACAACTGTATATTCCTGATTAGTGACACTGGTATGCCATATTTAGCAAGTGCTGAAAAAAGAAAGAACCTATCAACCTGATCAAATGCTTTCTCCTGGTCTAGAGACAGTATACAACCTCTATTACCCTGCATAAGCAACGTTTCAATAAAATCTCTAATTATAATAAGAGCATTTTGTATTTTCTTTCCCAGAATACCACAAAATTGTTGTGCTGAAAGTACAAAGGACGCATAATTTTTGAGTCTGGAGTTAAGAATATGGGCCAAAATTTTATAATCAGAATTCAACAGAATAATTGGTCTCCAATTCGAAATATCAGCTCTATTCCCAGTTTTATACAAATAAACCAATAATCCTTCAGAAAAAATGTTAGAGATCTTATTATGTTCAAAAAAGAACAAATAAATGGTATGCAAAACAACAGAAAGCTCTGAAATAAATACTTTGTAAAATTGATTTGACAAGCCATCCAGGCCCGGTGAAGTTCCTGTTTTAAGAATTTTAATTGCCTCTGTAACTTCTGCCAAAGTAATATGTTTAAGCAATAACAATACTTCATCAGGCCATACCGGAACTTCAATACTACTTAAGTAATCTGCCATTTTCCCTTCAGAAGGAGCCTCCATGGGTCCCAAGGAGCAATAGTGATTTTTGATTAGACCTTCCATCTCTGAAACAGCTTCTATCTTATTACCACCTGAATCCTGCAAATATTCAAGTGTCATATCAGTATGAATTTTTTTACAGGCCTGATATGGATCCCCTATAGGTGACTTCTGGGTTCCGCTAGAAAGCATTGCATATATTGTAGAGGCTCTATCATACTGATAGGTTAGCATGTCCTTTTTTAATTTGTTTATTTGTGATGAATAGTCATAATTGGTGAAATATGATATAGTATATAAGTGCTGCAACTGATTCCGGAGGGAAATATATTTCAAAAACGTATTATTTCCTAAACCCTTACTATGATTGCTAAACCAGTGTTGTAGATCCCATTTGGTATCCACCCACCAATCCCCAGGATCATTATATAAACATAATACTGGCAATCTAGCAGATAATAAAGCTGCAATACCCTTTCGAACCTTCGGAGATGCAAGCAAGGTAGAATTCAATTTCCATCTACTTTTGACTTTGGGTTTAAAAACCATAACACGAATAGTAAATTTTAATAATAAATGGTCAGAAAATTCAATAGGAATAATACAAAAGTGACCCCTAGGCAAATTCTGGGAAAGAAATAAATGGTCAATGGTGGTTCTGTAAATACCCCTAATGTATGTAAAACATAAACCTGCATTATATATACTGCAATCAACCAAGTCTGCTATTTTAATTATGGCTGATAACATATTGGAATCACAATAAACTTTCTTTCTTTTCCCCCCATCCGCCTGTTCCCTAACTATGTCACAATTAAAATCTCCTCCTAAAATAATCATATATGAGGAGACCAGGTATGGTTGAACTGTTTTCAGAAGAGACACCCTATCCACCTTAGTCTGAGGCCCATATACATTAATGAAACGGAAAGCCATCGACTTCCATTTCCCATCTAACAAAAATAAACGATCTGGAATCAGATCCACTAATTTCACTAGAGACAAATCATATGAACCAAAAAGAATACTCACCCCATCTGCATAATCTGGACCAAAAGACAAATAAGATGGTCCCCAAATCCAATCTCTTTTAAATAACATCAACTGCTCTCTGGAACACATCCATGTTTCTTGCAGAAAAAAAATATCATAACAATTATTATGAATAAATGAAAAAACAGCCTACCTTTTTACCACATTTAGAATACTGTGAATGTTTAAAGACCCAAATGGAAAGAGAACCCATAAGCAGTCAAAACAAAAAAAGGCCTTCATACTTCTTTTTTTCTTTTTTTCTTTTTTTAATTCTTATAATCCCCTTGTTCTATTCCGATAGAAGGCTGGCTACTTCCCACTGATTGGGAATCCACATCTCCTTGTTCCATATCGGAACCCCCGTCTGGCAAAAACAAAGCAACATAAGTATTGTCATTCTCACTTATAACAGGGTTGTTCAGTATGACTGGAGGTTTCTGCCTATTGTTCCTAGAAGAACGTCTTCTAGCCATAGGTTGAAAAGCAGTACTGTTAGTCAAATCGTACCCGTGGGCATTTGGCTTGTCATAACAAACAGGTGTTAAAAGAGGATTTTTAATAGGATTCCCCTTAGTAGAAGTTTGTTGTGTTTGCTGGTTGGATTCAGGAATAACTAAAGGGAGGGGAGGGTTCTTCAGGTCAGTTGCTTTATCCTGTAAGATTACAGAGCGGGAGGAAGAACCGGGGGTTGTATCAGCCTTGGCCGAGACCGAGTCTTATGCTTGCTGAATAAGGAGCTCTGGGCTGGCACAAGAAGCTTTATTCTTTGTGGCCCAAGGACATTCACCAAAAACATGGCCACAATCTTCACATAAATCACACCTAGTTAGATTAGCGCTCTGCATTGCTATGTGCCCTATTTCTCCACAGTTATCACAGCGCGCCTGGAAACAGGTACTGGATAAATGAGTTTTTCACCACATTTATGACATGCCCGAGGCTGTCCTGCATAAAAATAGACTCCCCTATCTCTTCCTAACATAAAAGAATTAGGGATATGCTCCATTCCTGCATCAGTTACTCGTAGCTTAACCTTATATTTCCACCCCCCTGTCCAAAAAGATTCAGAGTCCAACAGTGCTTCAGGACTACTTAAAATCTCACATTTCTGTGACAACCAAAATGTAATGTCATCCACATGGACCCCCTCATTTCTAAACATGACTGTTACAAACTTAACCAAAGGCTTAGTCAAATGTATAACTAAGAAGGGGGTCCATGTGGGTGAGAATTTAACTTGTGCATAGCGCTCCCAAAATAAGTCCAAAGCATATGCCGTTCTAAAACTGACATCATAATTGTCCTCCCCCGATATATTAATCAGGGCAAACACTTCTCTGGGAGAAAAATGCAAAGACTCCTTCAATAAAGTTCGTCCGACATAGGCCCGGTCTGGCCTGTCCTCTAAGCCACCCTTGTAGCGGATACAGAGAGCATTCCACCTAGGTGTAGCTTCATTTTTCACTCTGGAGAACAAATCTGATAAAACAAAGGTTTCTGGCTAGGTATAGAATCCTGTGCCTCTGTATTATGGCCACTAGGAGCGTCTCCCTCTATAGGTGTTTTCCCCTCTGAGACAACCAACAAACCTGAATCTGTCTGGGCCGTGGAACCAGCAGAACTGTTATTGTCCATTTTAGCGTTCTGTATATCCTTCGTCGGAGATAATAAATTAATATCTGTAGCCTTGATGTCAAAAGGTTTCCACTCAGGAGATACTCGAGAGAAATTTAAGATGGAATCCCAATCAGGATCAGGAAGCCAATTTGCTTTTGCGGTTTTTAGCCACCCTGCCCCTTGCAAAGTCTTTTGAGGAGTCCAGGTAACGTCTGCAGCAGGCAACAACAATGGGGTAGCAGGCTGTAAAGGTGTATGTGCGTTAATTACTGGACATTGTTCTGGAGGCATGAGAGACCACTCTGTAGAGTGGCTAGAAAGGGTTTGAAGGGAGGTCTTATCCCTGTGATTAGTAACAAAGGAAAAGGTAGTAGCCCCAGTCTGTACTCCTGGACAAGTTTGATAAATAATTTCACTGCTTTTACAGGCTAGGGGATCGCTAACCAAAGGCCTAGCAGGGAACCGAAAAACAAAGCCAGAGTTTTTCATTAGAGTTGAGGAATTTGGAGTGGCAACAGCTGACTGCACCTTCATCTGAGTGCAAGAGCTGACTCCTGCTATGCGGCTATCGCCCTCAGGCTGGATTCCGCCAGCAGGGGAAAGTAAGACTTTAATATTGGGCTTTAGGCACACACCTGCCTCAGTGTTCTGACTGCCAGCCCGCAGAGTAGACTGTAAAGTTTTGTCTGCAGAAAACAAACAGGGCTGTCGGCACATACTAGCCGTGCTAGAACTGCCAGCCCCAAGACCAAGTTGTGAAGCATTTTCATTAGTAGTAGCCAACTCACTGAACTCTGGCACACCCTCAGAACTCGCAATGCCTCCCAAAGGCAGAACAGGGATCTCCGCCTTCCAAACATCCAAATCAACATTCTCGCACTTCCCCCGTTGCATGGAGAGTGCATCAGTAGCCTTTAGGCAAGCTGCCACATTATTCCCAGTCATATCCGAAGCAGAGGATGCAACCTTGCCAGAAGCCATGTCTAAATCAGTATCCAGCACAGATAAATCTTCCATAGAGAGAAAAATATCACTCATATCGCCATCTAACTCTGTAACTTGTTGCACCGCAAATTCAGCCTCTTGCCTGATGAGAATAGGAGAGGAGGCTCGCTCTCCTATCTCTACAGCATCCTGTCGGTCCAGCGACTCAATCCAAGTGGCCATCTTGACGGCCAAAAGGTCCCCCTACTGACGAGAGTAGGAGAATTTCCCCAGTGCCCTGGCCAAATTTCCCTCATTCACTATAAATACCACCAACAGCTTAATCTGGTTCAAAGTCAGTTGACATTCATCTGTATCCCCCTCCTCCGGGTCGTGCCTGAAAATAGGCAGGATTTGTCTAGTGTATTTACCCGGTCAACAAAAACTAAATAAATAAATTTTCATACTGTAAAACAAGGTGTCAGTGACATTAGAGTTTAATATTCCATGTGTGCTCAAACAATGTATGTTCAGTTTTTGATATTAGACTGTATATTGCGGAGTCTGTTTGCATTCTGATTTCTGCTGAGATTGGATAAGGCTGGCACCCTGCTGTCCACTGGTATGTGATGCTATTGTTCTATATGTTGATCTCTGTAATGTTTACTCTGTATTGTAAAAGACAAACCTACAGTAGAAATCTTTGTGGCAAAAGGAAACCAGCAACCCCAGACATGTTTTATATTGTTTAGGACTCATCAGTGTGAGACAGCCATGGTCTCAGCTCAGCAGGTAAGGGGTAGGTGCTTCTATTGTAGGTGGAGGGAGCAGTGAAGAGAGGGTTCCCAGAGACCATGCTTCGTTTTTCTTGTATGTGCTGCAGTCATGCCTGGTATTAGGTCCCGGGACACACAGGGAACTCTTGGCAGACTAGATGGACCTTTAGGCCCTGGACACACTACAGAACTGTTTTTGAAAAACATTTTTAAAACCAGTTTAGCTAAACCATTTTGGTGCAGCCACACTACTCAGTAACCATTTTTGATAACGGTTTAGTATGGCCACACTGCTATTGTTTTTTATTTTATTTATTTCAATCTAGGATTACAATATCTTTGAGCCAAGGCTCTTTTACAAATGTTCCACGTCAGCATGTGCAACAGTCATCATGTTTAGTTACAAACATATAGTCATTGACTTACACACATGTAATAACCAGTACAAAGACTTGAGCTATGAGCAAGACAAAGGGAAGGGGGTGAGGTGGTGGGGAAGTGAGGGTAGGAGATCGAGGAGGAGGTGCAGGGGTAAGGGAGTACAGGAGGTGGTTGGGGTGGGGGCAGGAGTGGAGATATGGGGGAGGTGGGCGAGGGTGGGAGACAGTGCAGCCAGGGGGCCTTGTCGAGAACCTTGTGTTAAACCTGTTCTCCTTGTAACTATTTCGTGTTAAGTCCAACACACAGAACTGTGCTTGCCTGGACACACTGCAGCTAGAACTGTTTTAGTTAAACCATTACAGCTTAAAACGCTTTTACTCCTGGATAGACCTGTGAGTAACACCATGCAAGCTCTAAAACATTTTTAAAAATGGTTTTAAGACTAGGTATCTAGCAGGGTTTAAAAACACTTTAGTTAAAATGTTTTAAGGGGCTTGTAGTCTGTCTGCAAACAGTGCTAGGGGGATTTAAAATGTTTTAAGGCGCTTAAACCGTTTTAAGTCCCCCAGTGTGTCCAGGGCCTTAGTGTTTTTCTGCTGTCACTGTCTATGTTTCTATTAGCAGGGCTTTTCTAAGGGAAGTCTTGCTCTCTGTGGCCGACAGTCAGGCTGTTGTGGAAACCATTGAGAACACGCTCAAAACAGAAAGGGAGTAGGACAGAAAAGAAAAAAATCTTGTATATGCAAATAAACAAACAAATAAACAAATAACACATGATGGGCTTCCTCAGTCCCTCTATATCAGCCTTAATTAGAAAATGGCATATTTTACCATGCAGTGTAGTTCAGTCATAATTTCTGTCATGTCCTGGTTTGAAATTTCAAAGGGAATTATTGTCCCCTTTTTATGTTGGCCTTTGCGCATGCACAAACAACATTTTGCCATAGTAGCACTATCAGAGGTGTGTCAGTATTGTGGCGAATGCAGGGAATGCTTTAGTCGATGTGTCCCTCAGCCGCCAACCAGTGAGCATGCTGCCGATGACAGCAGTTTCAGAGAGAGCCACGGAGTTGAAAGAAATCTGTCACTGCAATCAGACAGGCTCTTCACTGCAGCAGCAGATGACACGTCTCCATTACATGCGTTTCCTGGTGAAACATTTCAATAACTATGGCGGATCCTGCCATCCGCTGCACAATCCCCACAAAGCCAACATCGGGGTGCCCAATCCCCATGTCGGCATGTCCCCCCCAACATTATGTGGCATGCCTAACATGGCGGTTCCTGCTGCCCGCCACACACTCCCAAAAAGCCGACATCGGGGTGCCCAATCTCCGGGTTGACATCCTCCTTCTTAGTGTGTCTTTCCTGGTTAAACAGTTTCCCCTTTCTGACACCAGGAAGCCCACTCCTAGTGTCAGATGCACTACCCCACCCTGTCTATATGGCCTGCCAACATCGGAGTGCCCAATCCCCATGTCGGCATCCCCCCCGAATTATGGCACACTGGGAGCCCACCCCAGTGTGCCTATTTTTTTTGTGTGTGTGTAACCTGTGTAGATAAAGAAACCCTTCCCTCATGATCTGTTTTTTCCTCCCTCAAACAAGAAAACAGTCCACCGTTGTCTCCCTCATCCCCTCCTCATCCCCACCCTCCCTCTGCGCACTCACCTCCCCACATCCACCCACTCATACTTACCCTTCAGATGTCGGGAGCCACAATCTTCTCTGAACCGAGCCATGTGTGCACTCTTCAAAGCCAAACTGCTAACTGAAGAAATGGGCACGGGGTCCTAATGTTGCAAGACATTATGCCGCATGCATATATCGTGCTGCAAAATAGCTGATATATGCCATGCAGCATAAGTCTTTTTGGGGGCTCCACCACTCACACCCCCCGTTATGGGGGGCTGCACCTCAGAACTCCCCTAACTAATATAACTAACTCCGGGGGGAGGGTTTAACGCAAATATCACAGATGTGCAAAAAAAAAAAGAAAATTTCCATGCATCTGGGACTGGGAATCAAACCCGGTCCCAAACGCATTGCTTCATTTTCTTGCTGCCAGTGGATCACTGCATTGAACCATGGTAACTGTACAGTGAAACCCTGTTCCAGCAGAGGTCTTATTCTCTGCCTGGGACAGTGAGAGGGTGCAGTACCACACACAGACCCATTCGTGGTATTGCACCCTCTCACTCAGGTGTACTGTGCTGTTACAGTTATGAGGTTTTGTTGTATGCTATTAAGCATACGACATATTGACCTGTAGGGAAGAAATGATAGTAAGCTTTATAATGGGGGGCTTCAACTTAGGTTTATATCTCAGCCATTTTTAGGAATTTTGGCCCCAAATTTTCAACATGGGGTTCTTGGGACCCCACCTTGTGAACATGTCACTGTCATTTAGTTTCTTGGTTCCGAAAGGTGAGTTTGTGGTCGCTGCGTGGAATCACCTTTCGGGACTGAGTAATGAAACGACAGTGTGACTGTTCATGAGGAGGTCAAAAAGTCCATGTTATAAATTTAGTGAAAAATACCAAAAATGACTGTTACAAGCATGCATTGCGCAGTTTCTAAGCACGCTCGTAACTTCGCTAATTTGTAATATTTTCTCTCCAGATTTTCAACATTGCCATTTTGTCACAGCTCCTTATGAACAGTATAGATGTCATTTTTCACATCTTTCCTGAAGTGTGTTTTCACACCTGTGGTGCAGAATGGCACAGTCGCAGTAGGAAATCAACTTTCAGGACAGATTAACAAAATCATAGTGCCACTGTTCATGAGGAGAGGTTCAAAAATGCCCATGTTGAAAATTTGGTGAAAAAATTCTGGAAAATGATTGTGTTACATGCATGCGTTGCACGGTTTCTACACCTGTTCGTAACTTCGCCAATGTTTCATATTTTCACTCCAGATTTTGAACATAGCCATTTTTTCACACCACATCATTAACAGTACAGCTGTCATTTTTCACATCCTGCCAGAAATTTGTTTTAACACCTGTGGTGCCAAATGGCACAGTCGCTGTGCGAAACCACCTTTCGGGATAGAGTAACAAAATAATAGTGCCACTGTTCATGAGGTAGGGTCACAGAAAGCCCATTTTTAAATTTGGAGCGAAATATCAACAAACAGGTGGGGTGTTAGGGTTTCCAACCATAACGCCCTACTCTGTAGAGACTGACAGGCGTTGGGGTGTGACTTGGGATCACCGGCCGTAATGTTCACACCATTCCACCCCCACCCTGCAGCCAGTGACAGGCATTGAGGTGTGCCTTGGGGTCTTTGACCCCAACGTTCACCCCATTCTCCTATACCACACCCATCTCAGTGTATTTCCTTATGGAATGGGGTGAGTATAAGGCTCGAAGACCCCAAGGCACACCATGACACCTGTCAGTGTCTGCAGGGTAGGGTGAGGTGAAATGGCGTGAGCATTATGGCCGACAATCCAAATCCACACCCCCAATGCCTGTCAGTCTCTGCAGGGTGGGAGTGGGGTTGGCTTCAGTTCAATACTTCACTGCCATTCCTATTATGCATCTCTCTAACTCCTACACTACCAATGCCAATTCCAGCATGCCTACATTCGGCATTGACAAATGCTTGTTCAAGTAGTCACTGTGCATGGCTTATTGTTACCCTGTGTCTGATATGTGGTATTAGGGTAATTAATCATCTTTTTTTATGGTCAGTTGTGTTATTATATACTGTATTTAAATTTGGTAGATTAGAAGAGAAAAAGAAATAGTGCAGAAGTAAAACAATTACACTTTTGCGCCACACAGGTAGTGGTGCTTGTTGCCAGCTGGGCTACTGGTCTATTTACTGTGGTCTTGTGTTAACAGACACCATATGGATGAAAAAGGGATACTGTATTACATTTTGAATTGGATCTAGTCAGTGCTTTAATAAACATCAACTTGAGTAAGCAAAAAACAACCTTTTATAGTGATTCCAGTTTCCACTGATAAATTGTAAACTTCACTATTCTTCTAAACTGCTTTTGATGCTTCAGTAATTTGATCTCCATTTCCTGATTCCCAGACATGACTCAGTTTGTTAGTTGATATGTACTTATTTGCTATAACATGCAGTGTAACACTCTCTTGAGTAAAGTTTGAGGGGGTAGGGTATACGGTTAAAGTTAATTAAGGAGTCACTGACCACACTCTGAGAAAACATTAAAAAGCATTATATTTGCACACAAGTCTGCTTATATTTAACACACTGGGACAGATTTTCAAATCCCCGAGAATGCCACAGGCCCCTGGTGCACAGATCACATGGCGTACGGGGCTTGTGGCATTCTTCCAGACAGCGATCAGGATTTTCAGTCCAATGTTCCAAATGCCACAAGTTAGACCACCTTTTCCCTGGTCTAGCTTGAGGCATTCAGGGGACCCTTTTTATGGGCCTTGTGCCAAATATTTGGTGCAAGCTGCCGTAAAGTGAGAGAACTGTTGCAACTGCACCTGAGACTAGAAAATTGGGTGCAGTTGCAGCAATGGAATTTGACGCAGCTGCACACAAAACAAGCATTTATCAATGCTGAATGTTTGCTTGCTGGTATTAGCATTGGAAATGCAGAAGTTAGACAGATGCAGAGTAGGAATGGCAATGAAGTATTGAACTTCACACCAACCCCACCTCCACCCTGCAGAGATGGACAGGCATTGGGGTGTGTGTTTGGGTTGTCGCCCATAACGTTCATGTCATTTCACCTCGCCCTATCCTGCAGACACTGACAAGTGTTGAGGTATGCCTTGGGGTGTTTGGCTTTACAGTCACCTCACTCCATAAGGACATACACTGAAATGGGTGCAATATAGAATGGGGGTGAACTCTGGGGCTGAAGAGTCTGAGGCACAGCTTGATGCCTGTCAGTGGCTGCAGGGTGGGGTTGGAATGGCATGAGCATTACAGTCGGCACTCCAAAGGCACGCCCCTGATTCCTGTCAGTCTGTACAGGGTGGGACATTATGGTTAGGAACCGTAACACTGTGGGCATTTGCTGGTATTTGCAGTACAAATTTTCAACATGGCCATTTTGTGGCCCCCACCTCATGAAAGCATTTGGGACCTCTTCTCATGAACAGTGGCACTGTGATTTTGTCAATGTGTCCCACAATTTAAGTTTCCACTGCAACCGTGCCATTGTACTCCAGATGTACGAAAACATAGATTTGGCAGGATGTGAAGAATGACAGCTATATCATTCCTAGGGAGGTGTGAAGAGATGACAATGTTGAAATTCTGTAGTGAAAATGTTAAAATGCTCAAACTTCTGAGTGTACATGGAAACTGCGCAATGCATGCATGTAACACAGTCATTTAGTAGAATTATTTCACCAAATTTTCAACATAGGCATTTTGTGACCTCTGCTCATGAACACTGTCAGTATGATTTTCTTAATCTGTCCCGAACATCGATTTCCCACAGCAACCGTGGTATTCTGCACCAGATGTGTAAATGCATATTTCGGGCAGGATGTGAAAAATGACAAATGTACTGTTCATAAGGAGGTCTGAAAAAATGCCAATGTTGAAAATCCGGAGAGAAAACACTACAAATTTGCAAAGTTATGAGGGTGCGTGGAAACTGCACAATGCACGCTTTTAACACAGTCATTTTATGGACATTTGCCACCAAATTTTCAACACAGGCATTTTAGAACCTCTGCTCATGAAGAGTCACTGTGATTTTACATACAAACATATGAACATACGAATCTGCCAGCAGAACACACCAATCGGTCTATGTAAGTCTGCCCAAGTATGCAGCTAGCACCCTAGATTGCAGCTGCCCCAGCCTCCTCCCCTCAGTTCCTCCCCATTTGTCCCAGCCCCTGCCCCCTGACTCTTCCTCTTGCTTTATCCCACTCCTCCTTAAAGCTATTGACTGTCCTTCATGTTATCACCCCCCTCTGGCAGTGCATTCAAACTAGACATCACCCTCTCAGAGAAGTAGCGACTCCTCATTTCCCTCTTGAAACATCCCCCTTCCAACCTTAGTCCATGCCCCCTCATCTCTCTTCCACTCCGCAGTTTAAACACCCTCTCGGTGCTAGGTTTGTTTACCCCCCTCAGGTATTTAAATGCTTCAATCATATCCCCCATCCTTCCTCTCCTCCAGTGTGTACATGTTCGGCTCCTTCAGCCTAACTTCATATTCCTTTCCTTCCATCCCCTTTAACATTTTTGTTGCCCTCCTTTGCACCCCCTCCAGTAACTTTATATCTCTCCTCAGGTATGGCCTCCAGTATTGCACACAGTACTCTAGGTGTGGCGTGACCAATGATCTGTAGAGAGGTAGGATCACATCCCTGTGTCTGGATGACAACCCCCTTGCAATGCACCCCAACATCCTGTTAGCCTTCACTGCTGCTCTCCTGCACTGGGCCGAGTTGTTCATGCTTCCAGTTACCAACACCCCTAGGTCCTTCTCCTCCTCTGTGATCCCCAACCAGTAGTCCCTCTTCTGGTTCTTAGCCCTTAAGTGCATCACCTTACACTTCTTTGCATTGAATCCTAGCTGCCACTCCACCTACCATGTCTCTAGTTTGGTTAGGTCCCCCTGCAGTTTTTCCCATCCGTCCTCTTCGTCCACCACCGCCCCCAATTTGGTATAATGTGTGAACAGACTAACCCTGCTCACCACTCTGTGTGCTATATTGGAGATAAAAGAGCCCAAATAGCACTGGGCCCAGCACTGCCCCCTGTGGCACCCCACTTGTCACTGCTCTGGGTGCCGAGAGCTCCCCTACCGACAGCACCCTCCCCTGTAACCAGTTCTCTATCCATTTAGTCAGACCACCTTCCACCCATACCCCTCCTTCTCCTCACTCTTCTCCTCCTTGGCCTGTGTCCCTCCTCCCGGTAGTCCACACCCTGTCTCCTCTTTATTCTTACCGGGTGGTGGCGCCTTCCGTATTACACTCAGACCACTCTGCCCACCCCCTCCCAGGGTTACTATGCCTCCGCCTTTATCTATATCTAGGGGGGTGAGCTCATTAGATTCCCCTGTCCGGACCTTTCTACCAATCTCAGTCTTTTGGCCACCCCACACTAGTTTAAATCCACCTTATTAGAGATATACCCCTCTAATCCTGCCTTTAATACTCCCCTCCACTTCCTGCTCAAGTGTACCCTGTCCCCCGTGTACAAGTCACTATTCCCCCAGACCCTACCCAAGTTAGTCACTAACACATAATTTTTGGTGTAGCACCAATCCCTCAGCCACTCACTGAACTCCTCAATCCTACCCTTCCTCCCCATGCTTGCACTTGGTAGCGGGAGTACCTCCAAGAATGCCACCGATTCCCCCAACCCCTCACACTGCCTGCCTGCCCAACTACTCGAACCTCCTCCTCATTACTTCCACAGTCTCCCTGCCAAGTTGTTTGTAGCCACATGCAACACTAAATGAGGTTTCTTCCTCCCCCTCGCTGCACACTTGAGCAGTGCCTGCCCTGACCCTCCTGCAGTTAACCTGGGGATAGCTTCTACCCAAATATGGCTGTGCCTTTCCCCCCTTCCACCCCATCTCACCCCTTTCAGTATAGAATTCCCCAGGATGAGTACCCCCCATCCCTTACCCCCTTTCCCTTCTAATGCCCCTTCCACCACCCCAGTATTTGTTCTTCCCTGCCCCTTACTCCCGCCACCTGCTCCCTCTGTGACTTCTGTATCTGTACCCCCTACTTCCGCCTCACCCCTTTTCTCTGCCTTATTCCTCTCATCACCCTTGAACCCCTTCCCAGCCTGACTACTGCCTACTGGACTTCCCATGTTGACCTCCCCTCCTCCCCTGCTGATCTCCAACCCCTCTCCTATCCCCACTGTTGTCGATTTAGAGCCCCCATTCCCTTCTACCCCAATAGTGATGCCCCTCCCATCCTTCCCCCTTCCTGTAGCCTTCTCTCCTCCAGTCACAACCCCTCCTTCCTTACTAGCCCCCTTCTACCCTTTCCTCCTCGCTATCTCTTCCCCTACCTGTTGCCATCCCTCTCATGCTCTGCTTGTCTTCCCACCTTCAGTATGTTCCTGCTCCCCCTCTCTCCCATAGTAGAGGCTCGAATCTATTCCTAGTCGATACCCGTCCTACATCTCTTCCACCTATTGGTTCCCTTCTCCTACTTGTTCCCCTCCGTGCCACCCCTGGTCCCTCCCTTCCTCCCTACCTACCTGCAGCCATTTGCTCTTTCCTCTGGTACTGCTCGTGGTCTCTTCCTCCCCCCATCAGGAAGCCCCCCTTGCCTCGTTCACTCCCATCACTTCTCCACTTCTCCTCTCTCTTCTGCTAGTACCTCTGATACTGAGAGCGGTTTCAGTCCCTAGCTGTTGTTCTTCTGTCCCCCCTTTGCCATCCCCTAATCCCCCAGCCAGGATGCCTACCATATTCATCTACCCTGCCACTTAGACTCCTCCCTACCCTCCACAGTTCCTCCCTCAAACTAGCCAGTCATCTACAGACCATACACCCTCCCATCCTCCAAGCCCAGTCCAGGATCATGGCGGACCCACACACTGTACACCCCACCACCCTTCCAAAGATGGCCACCCTATTGACATGTGGCACCTGCCCCATTTTGGCTGAATCTTGTTAAGGGCTCTTACTCCCAGGTTCTGTACCCTACTACAACTGTTGGGCCCTGATTTATTCAAATTCCTGTTCCCCCACACTAGTCCCCCTACCTTGCCCCTTGCCAAGGTTAATTTGATCTCAAATCTCATCCGTTAGATACTGTATTACTGTAGCAATCCTAAAGCCTCCTTGTCCATTTTTCACCCCTCGTCTACCATACTTTTTTTCTCAGCACTCATATAGTTTCACTTAGCCCAGTTATAAATCCTATGGCACTCCGAGTATTACTCAGCTCAGTTAGAGAAATAAACAGAACAACTAAGTCTGTATTATTACAGCAATCTTCAAAGTATCCAATCATTGCTTTGTCTCCACCCCAGAGACCGTGTTGTAACATAGGACCACAGAGGAACCTGGGTGGGAGGGTGAGCAACTCTAAAGTACCGGCAGAGCTCTGTTGAGCTCGCTCACTCCCCCTTTCTCACTCGCTCATTCTATTTCTCCCGGCGCTGCAGGCTGCCCTTTTGTACTAGGCTCCTGCCTGTGTTGGCTCCTTTTTCTGCCCACAAAGAAATCCGCAGCAATCCTGAAAGAGCTTCATTGAGCTCGCTCACTCCCTCTCTCTCAGTCGCTCATTCTGTTTCTCCCGGCACTGCAGGGTGCCCTTTTGTACTGGGCCCCTGCCTTGATGCCTTTTTCTGCCCATAAAGAAATCCACAGCAGTCACGATACACCTCTGTTGAGCTCACACACTACGGCCTCCCTCACTCACTCGTTCTGTTTCTCCCAGAGCTGCAGGTTGCCCTTTTGTACTGGACTCCTGCCTGCGTTGGTGCTTTTTTCTGCCCACAAAGAAATCCGCAGCAGTCCCGACAGAGCTCTGTTGAGCTCGCTCACTCCCCCTCTCTCATGCGCTCGTTCTGTTTCTCCTGGTGCTGCAGGCTGCCCTTTTATACTGGGCTCCTGCCTGCATTGTCACTTTTTTCTACCCACAAAGAAATCTGCAGCAGTCCCAACAGAGCTTAATTGAGCTCGCTCACTCCCCCTCTCTCACTCACTTGATCTTAATCTATCCCAAACACTGATTTCCCACAGCGACCAAGCTATTCTGGGCAAGAAGTGCGAAAACACATTTTGGCCAGGATGTGAAAAATGTCAGCTGTACTGTTCATAAGGAAGTGTGAAAAAATGCCAGTGTTGAAAATCTGGTGTGAAAATATTACAAATTTGCGAAGTTACAAGGGTGTGTGGAAAGTGAGCAATGCACACTTGTAACATAGTCATTTTATAGACTTTCATCACCAAATTTTCAACATAGGCATTTTAGGACCTCTGCGCATGAACAGTGTCATTGTCATTTTCTCAGACTATCCCGAAAACTGATTTCCCACAGCGAACGCGGTATTCTGTGCCGGAAGTGTGAAAACACATTTTGGCCAGGATGTGTAAAATGACAGCTGAACTGTTCATAAGGAGGTGTGGAAAAATGCCAATGTTGAAAATCTGGAGTGAAAATATTACAAATTCGCGACGTTACAAGCGTGCATGGAAACTGTGCAACGTACGCTCGTAAAAAATAATTTTTTGGATTTTTTCATCAAATTTGCAACATAGGCTTTTTAAGAGCCCACCTCATGAACACTGGCACTGTCGTTTCATTAATTGATCCCAAAAAGTGATTCCACGCAGTGACCGGGAAATCACCTTTTGGGATGAATAACGCCATGACAGTGACTGAATTCATGAGGAGGAGTCCCAATAACCCCATGTTGAAAATTTGGTGCCAAAATTCCCAAAAATGCCTGAGATATGTACCAAAGCTGAAAAAAAACCTATTTATGCCATTACACAGCTTATCGGCATTTCTTCAGTTCGCTTTCGGCTTTGAAGAGTGCAGATGTGTTCCCATTCCACTGAAGATCGTCGCGCTGGGCTCCAGAGGTAAGTATGGGGTGGGGGTGTGTGGGGAGGCAGGGTGTGCAGAAGGTGGGCCCGGATTGGGGGAGGGGCCACGGACTGAATGAGGGACGGTTTTCTGTGTTACAGGGTTTAAAAAAAATACATTGCAGCACTGTTTTTTTTTTCAGGGACATTTGGCACACTGGGGTGGGCTCCCAGCATGCCACCTGAGCATTTTTGTGGGGGGGTGTAGCCGACAGGGGATTGGGCACCCCCATCGGCACATACCGAGTGGGGAGGGGGTAAGAGCCGAGGGGGATTGGGCACCCCCCTCTTGGCAGACAACAAATTGGGGGAGCACATTATGTTGACAAGGAGTGTGCTCCCCCATCGGCAAATTGAACTGGGAAGGGGGGATTGCAGCCGATGGGGATTGGGCACCCTGTCGGCAAAGAAAGACTGTTGGGGGTGCGCATGATGCCAAGGGGGATTGGGCACCCCCTCATCGTGCAACACAAACTTGGGGTGGGAAATCATGTTGATGGGGGACTGGACTCTCCTGATGTCAAATTAACTGGGTGGGGGCATGCGGAGGGCAGGTGCCGCCCTGCAATGACGGTCGCCTCCCTCATTGCAGCGAATATTGATGCTGCAATGACGCAGGGCGTCTCTGCCAGGTGCAGCGATGAAAACATTTCAAGGTGGTGGCATGCTGGCTGAACTAGTGTCAGCAGCAGTGTGCCATTGCATTGGGGGAGGCGGGCCAAGCCTCAAAAGGCACTGGGGCCATTAGCCCCCACAGTGCCGCACCTCCAAACCCCGCTTCTCTCCTAAGCTGTGCCAAAATGTTTCTAGCACATGCACAAGCAAACATAAAAATGGGTTTGAGGCAGACCTTGATGCAAGTCCTGTGTTGCCCTTTCAATATCTGGCCCATTGTCTGTATTTATAGTCGTCTCCTTCCTTATTACTAAGGACAACTGCTTAAAAAGGGGATCCTTATCCCACAGACATCACCCTGTTATGTGTCTAAATGTGATATCCTAATCCTCTATTTCATTAATGAATCACAGTCAGTTGTCATGGTAATGACTGTGATGTCACACGCAGGAGATTATCACAGGAAGACAAACAGCAGAAGAAGATGAACACCAAAAGGACAAGGATGCTGCTTCTACAGGTGTCATAATATGAATATTTTCACAATATGATAACCTTAAAAAAGATTATGGTTGTCATAGTATCATAATATTATGGTGTCTAGTTAAGGTGTTGTGGGATGAACCCTCTGCTCCTTAATTTTTTTCTGGGGGGGGGTGACAATGGGGTAGAGGACTAAGACTCTTCTGTACTTTATCCCGATATATCATAGTGTAGTCTGAAAAATGGTTATTGTGATATACGAATGTAGACACTGTATCAGTATCTTTATTGACAAAATATCATGGTTATCATGAAATCCTTACCTGTTTCCTTACAAACTTCCTTAGTAATAATGAATAAGGTTATGGTAAAGACAGAAACAGTAAATATAGGAAATACAACTAAGAATATTTATAATTTATCATATGTTCCCTTGAGGTGTCACAGTCTTAAACGTAGCAGTACAACAAAAGTCAGTGTCCATAGAGTCTTGGTGCAGTTGAACCCCCTCATCACACTGATGCATTTCATGCTGCTTAGTTTTCTCAGAGTTATTTAAACTAGCATAACAAATTAAATAGTTTCTGTGCAAAAGAAAAATATGGCCACCAGTAAGTGACCCCATAACTGATGTTCTCTCCTGCTCACACATGCTCTTATTAGAAGCTGTGGCAGTGTGCTTGAGTGGGAGAAAACATGGCAGGACCAAAGGTTGGCAGGCAGAGAGTTCCTCACTGGTAAGAAATAGTTTATATTTACGTATCCCCGGGCATTTATGTTTGTGGCCTTACCCTCTGGAATTCTCTACTCATTCGGATTAGGGAGTGCATTACTGTGGGGGGATTTAAACAGGCCTTAAAAAGTTTTCTTTGGAAAAAGGCATATGGTGATGAGGATTGTTGATTCTGATTGTACTGTATATTTTAATGGGATTATAATATTGTTTTATCTGTTTAAACTGTTTTAAACGTACTGCGCCTTGATATTTGAAAAGGCGCGTTATAAATAAAGTATATTATTATTATTATTATTTACCTTCTTTGGTAACCAGGTAAGACCCACTAGGCACAAGTGTCTGTTTTCAGGCATGACCTGGGAGCACTTGGTCAGTTAAGTGACTTGCTATGAGTCACACAGTATGCAAGTGGAGGTTGTGGGATCAAACCTAGGTCTGCTGGATGTACCAAGCTCATTCACAGTGTGTTACTCTAACCTCCAAGCTATACTTTGTTAAATATTTTACTAAAATTCGAGAATGCAGATGTAATCACTCCCACCCACAAGGTGAGCCAACTAGCCTGAAGGGAGTGGTTGAGTCTTCAGACCTTCAGATGGATGGTGCCTAAGGTTTATAAAGTTATTTCTTCTCATTGCCCGTGGCCATGTGAAGATGTGTCCTGAGATCCTGAGGGCATTCTGACTACCTTCCTAAAGAAAAGGAAAACTGGTGACCTCTGGCCCCTTCCCAAAGTCCTTAGGGGCAAGAATGGAATCCAACATGGCTGTGCGGTCATTAAACACATTATGACAGCAGGGGGATGGGGGCAGGTGTGCAGTGAAATGACTTGTAGCGCCATTCACAAAGCTAGCCAACTATCACAATCCAGGTGGGCGCAGCATTTTATGACACTCCGTGATGTTTGACCTGTTACAAGAAAGTTGTGGGGATGTTGCTGCTCTGCAGCCTGGAATGAAAGTGCCGGGGGCACCCGAGATCATTGTGGAATGCACAGTGTTGGGAATGGAAAATATTCACTGAGGGAACCCACTACCTTTGATGTAAAGTAGGATTAAACCTCTCTGACAGGGGTCTGGGGACACTTTTCCTCATTTTATGATATTAGTCTATAATTACCGGCTCTGCCTTTTTCCCATAGGGAAACTGTGGCGTAATTTGCCGTTATAAAGGAGCGTTTATAACGGCAAACACGCGCACGATTTCCCTTCCTCTGCGCATGCTCACGCAGCAGCGCAACCAGCCAAGAGCACTCACCGCTTCCGTGTTACCGAAACAGAACCGCCAGAACAACTTGGCGGTAAGTCCTCTTCTTTTCTCCCCCCTTATACCCTGCACAGAAAGACCTGAAGAAATGGAAAAAAAAAAAACAAATTTAAAATACAAAAATCTCGGCACCGGAGTAAAAGGACCGACCTTGGCATACAGTGGCAGGATACACAGAGCTGTTTATACTATATAATTGCTGTGGCAAAAAAGGCAAACCCAGCAATTATATAAAATAAAAAATGGGTCAGGGTATCAAACTCGATTTTACACAGACCCTCGTTGTGGGATGGTGTTCACAAACCCCTCGGGCTTTGCCCTCGGGGTTTATGTAGCATCCCACAACTCGGGTGTGTGTAAAATCTCGCTACACACCCCGACCCATACTTTATTCTATATATTATATACAATACCTGTAACTCATGACATAGTATTACAGTACTTCAGTTCTCATTGTACTTGTATGTTTGCAGTACTCATGTATTTCTACTGTTGCATTTTGCTTCCTTTAGTCTCCCTCATCCAGGATTCCTCTGGAAACAAGCTGTCAACTCTTTAAATAGATTAAGTAAATACATTGTATGCTGCATTTCTATAGTTAATTTCATGCGGGGGGTTGCATTTTACACAAGAGCAGTGCTTCCTTACTTTGCTCCTGGAACTGAGTCAGACTTCTGATTTCCCTCTCAGAACTGAGTTCCCCTAGGTACCCCTCCCCCCATTTACACCACTGGGCATGCAGTACTCAGCTCTGTTTTGGTGAGGAATGGGGCTAGTAAAGGGGGCTTCCACTGGGTGCCATGGATGACATAAGGACTGGGGTGCAGGTCAGGGCTACCGGACCACCAGGAAAGGAACATAGGACCTAAATAAAATTATGTAATTCCCAGTCCAGAAGTGAGCCTAAAGGTGAGGATCAAGTGGGGGAGGAGGGTTATATGACAGTTATGGCAGTGCCTGAAGCTCTGGCACTATGCCATGCCCTGACCTTCGTGGTGTCCAGTCATAAGCTGCTCATTCCTTTCAGATCCCTCACAGTAAATCTGCTTTCTCTATCTGTATTCCAACTCTGTGAAGCAATCTTTCTCTCCCCATCCATCTCTCATCCGCCTTGCACTGTCTCAGATCGCTCCTACTGGCACGCTTCTCATAGGCTGCACATGCAGCTCATCATCTTCCTCTTCTCTCCCATTACAACAACCCATGCCACCCCCACCCCCAATATTTACCCATTTTGCCTCTTCCATCAAAGGCTATGCCTGCAGTTTAGTGGATGGGAGCAACCAGCCACACCCCATTCCTGAGCTATTCAAGCCAGCTTCCACCAGTCTCACTGGGAAGCATTGTTTCTTTGCCCCACTCTTTTCAAGGGGCAAGCCTCTCTCCTTGGAGCTCCTTTGTAAGGTACCTTTAGCCTAAAGGAATTATGTTCCTCTGGCACTTCTAGAGATAGAACCCTCCTCAGGAGAGTTCCTTTACCTTCATGGTACTCCAATAGGGTGGTAGTTCCCCATGGGACAGAGAGTGCAAATGGCCAAAGTTTCCATGTATGACAGTCAACAACACATTCATTCAAATACCTTCAGACTACTGTATCAACAACACTGCACACGCATAACTCCTCACTACGTTGTGTACACTCATTGAACCTATTGTACAGCTTAAAACTCAGGGTGCACTGTAATTCAAATTTTACGCCATCATGATTCTGTTATAAATGTCTTGCTATCCATTGACAGCATGCACCCCTAGCTTTTATCCTGGCTAACCCCATAACGGATGCACCTGAACATTTTTTACATAGTTTTTTTTTCCTTTTCAGGAATTTGTTACTTGTACTTTGCTTTGATTGTTTATGTACATGCATCCACTGTTGTAATGTTATTTGTTACTGCTGTTTCACTCCATGCTGCATCCCCTTCCCTGGCTCACACCTGGAAGCAAGCTACGGCTCAATGTGCCTATCCCGCTCACCACATTTTAAATACATAAATATCTAACGAACAGATTTGCGTTACAATTCTATCGTGGGTGAAGTCTCCTTCCACCAGCAACCAAGTCTGATTGATGTGTATTGCAGATTTTGTTGGATCACAAATTGTAGTGAGAAAGTAATACTGTGACCTACTGGGAATTAAACCCAGGCCCCCAGAATACCATCCCGGTGCTTGAACCACTGAGTTATAGGCTCACATGGTTGGACCTGGGGTTCCTGTACAGGCTTCCTTTCTCTGGTATTGCACATCCTGCAACTAGGAACAATCGAGATGACAATTAGATGTTTTTGGTGCAGTATTAGCCACTGCTTAGCAATTAAATCACAAATTGTAGTGAGAAAGAAACAAGCATTTGTCAATGCCGAATGTTGTCGTGCTGGCATTGGCTTTGGTAGTGCAGTGTGGAAACACATTTTTGTCAGGATGCGAAAAATTACAGCTGTACTGTTCATAAGGAGGTGTAAAAAAATGGCAGTGGTGAAAATGTGGCATGTAAATATTGCAAATTTGAGAAGCTACAGGGGTGCATGGAAGCACACTTGTAACACAGTCATTTTATAGACTTTCGGCACCAAATTTTCAACATAGGCATTTTAGCACCTCTGCTCATGTACAGTGTCACTGTCATTTCCTCAAACTGTCCCAAAATGTGATTTCGCATAGCGACCACGCTATTCTGCGCTAGACATGCGAAAACACATTTCGGGCAGGATATGTAAAATGACAGCTGTACTGTTCATCAAAAGGTGTGGAAAAATGCCAATGGTGAAAATTCAGAGTGAAAATATTACAAATGCACAACGTTACGAGCATGCGTGCAAACTGCGCAACACACGCTCGTAACACATTTTTATGGAGTATCATCACCAAATTTTCAACATAGGCATTTTAGGACCCTGCTCATGAACAGTGTCATTGTCATTTCATAATCTACCAACACTGATTTCCCACAGCGACTGCGGTATTGTGTGCCGGAAGTGCGGAAACACATTTCAGTCAGGATGTGAAAAATGACAGTTGTACTGTTCACAAGGAGGTGTAGAAAAATGACAATGTTGAAAATCTGGCATGAAAATATTGTGAAGTCGCGAAGTTACAAGCGTGCACAGCGACTGCGCAACGTACGCTCGTAAAACAGCCAGTTTTTTGATTTTTTCCACCAAATTTGCAACATATGCTTTTTGAGAGCCCGCCTCATAAACACTGCCACTGTCCTTGTGTTAATCGGTCCCGAAAGGTGATTCCACTCTGTGACTGCAAAATCACCTTGCGGGACCGATTAACGTCATAACAGTGACTGAATTCATGAGGAGGGGTACCAAAAACCCCATGTTGAAAATTTGGCGCAAAACTTCCAAAAAATGCCTGAGATATGCATCAAAGTTGAAAAAATCCTATTTATTCCATATACAGCTTACTGGCATTTCCTCTGTTCGCGGTCAGCTTTGAAGAGTGCAGACGTGTTCCGGTCCACCAAAGATCGTCACGCCCGAGCTCGGAGAATAAGTATGGGGTGGGGGTGGGAGAGTAGGATACACAGTGGATGGGTGCAGGTGGTGAGATGGGGTAGGGAGACTACGAGGGACTGTTCTCTGTTTACAGGTATTAAAAAAACATGTGGACAGTTTTCTTTTTATAGTTTTTGGGGGATACAGTAGCTGACGGGGATTGGGCACCCCATCGGTACATAGGAGTAGGGGACAGTGGCTGAGGGGATTGGGCACCCACCTCAGCACAGAAGAAGAAGGGGAACATCATGCGACGGGAGTGGGCTCCCCTGTCAGCACATTAAAGTGGGAAAGGGGGGATGGATACTGACAGGGATTGGAAACCCCGTAGGCAAACAACAAATGTGAGGGGACACATTATGCCAGCAGGGGAGTGGGCTCCCGTCGCACATACATGAGGTGCAGGTGAGCCAACCGGGGATTGGGCACCTCAAGTCGGCAGTTTAGGTGCCGCCACTGCCACCATGTTAGTAGCTGGCGAGACGTAGTAAGGTCCGCTGCGTGACGAGCTTTGCTTGCATTGCAGCGGACCTTTCCTTAGAGTGCTCACCACATTAGTATGCATGGTGTGGTGCTGGCATGCAGGCTGATTGGGGAATGAGGGACGCATCTACTGGTGCGTGCCCTGCATTCTCCCAGCAGCGACCAAGCCTCCAAATCTCCACTACCGCAAGATGTTGGCTGCACAAGCGTGCCAACATAAAAATATAATCTACTGGGAATTGGACCCAGGCCCCCAGAATACCACTGCAGTGCCCTAGCCACTGAGCTGTAAGCTCATGGTTGGATCTGACTCTTCCTGGACACACTTTCTTTCCCTGGTATTACAAATCCTGCAACTAGGAACAGTCAAGATAACAATTAGGTGTTTTTGGTGCAGTATTAGCCACTGCTAAGCAATTTAGATCACAAATTGTTTTGTGACAAGGTTTTTATTGGATCCTGTTTGCATCCAGAATATGTGCCAGCACTAACTGCCACTGTGTCTCGAACCCCAATATTGGATCCATGAACAGTGCTAACATGCACAAAAAGGGAACAAATTACAACCTGCCTAGAAATTATTCCCTTCTCCTTTCCCATGGGTCTAGAGCGACATACAGTTGAATTTACAGGAGTTCAGCTTACAGGAGGCAGTGTGGTCTGGTGGTAAGAGCACTAATTTGTGAACTGGGAGATCACAAGTTCAAACCTAAGCTGAGCCAACTACTTACTGTGTGATCTTGGCAACTCACATAATTTCCCAGTGCCTTAGCTCACCCAGCTTTGAAATGGGTAACAGCAGGACCCCACTAGAAATGAGATGTTGCATCTCAGCTGTGCTATCTGGGGGACATATTTAAAAAAAACTGTATATTATACCGGCACAGTCACACCCCTATAGTTAGGGTTGAGTAGGCACTTTGATGTTAAACTTCAAATTTTGCACTTTAATAACTTTGCAATCATTCAACCGATTTGTACCAAATTTTGCATACACAGTGTTATGCAGTAGATCTCTTGACCTGCCAAGTTTTGGTTGAGTCGGAATGGCAGATTTCAAGATGGACATAGTGCTAAAACATTAAAAGTTGCCTTTTCTTGTGCTTTCTTGTCATTGTGCTGAGCACATACGGTTTGGCAGTTTGATCTTAAATTTTCAGTGTACAAAGGGCTTGCCCCACAGAAGTGCCTTTCACTAGTTTGGTGAAAAAATATTAATTGGTTCCAAAGTTATTTAATTTTAAAGTTTTGGGTTCTGAGCATGCTCAGAGTAGTCTTTTGTATAGCTTTCTGGAACAACAAAGAAATTTGGTCTCATGAAAAAGGATTCTTCTTTGTGAGGGTCCAATCCTTTTTAGCAAGAAAAAATTCCTTTTTCACAAGCCGCCATCTAGTTTTCAGTTTTCCCAGATAACAAGCTGTCATAAGTCTGCACAGGGATGTCTTCTACAGACATCCAAAACATGTATCTTGCTTATTGGGAGTTGATGAGCTTCACTGTGTATTTTTTAATAGCTCCCATGGTCCCTGAACATTTTTTAAAACTATTTAAATCCTTTTTCATGACTCACTAAGTTCCTTTATCGTTAGCCCTTTTTCGTTCTTGTGAAAAAGGAAATCAGCTCACGAAAAAGGATTTAAAAAAAACTAAGTCCGATTCCTTTTTCACGAGATTGAAAAGGGATTCACAAAAAAGGAATCGACTCACAAAAACAGATATGTAAGAAAAAACTAAGTCCCAAATCCTTTTTCATGAAATGGAATCCTTTTCCGTGACCTATGGTAAAAAATTCGCTAAAAAGGATTCCTTTTCCTTGGTAAAGGATTATTTTTCTGTGAAGACGGCAAAGGATTAGCGGAAAAGGAATCCCCATCATGAAAAATTATTTATTTCACTGTGCCATCCCCTTTATTTTAAATGAAGTATAATACTGGTGTTCAGTGCCCCCCCATCTCCCTATTGTATATCCCTGGTGTCCAGTGCCCCCTGCACTCTCCAATTCATATATATATATATATATATATATATATATACATATATATATTTTTTAAACATTGGTGTCCAGTAGTGCCTCCCCACCCTCTGATTCCCATATATGTTGTAATGTAATACTGCACCACTTAGGGTACAGCTCATTGGTGTCCAGTGATACCCCCCACCCTCCCATGTCCCTCTTAATGTTATCCCATTGGTGGTCAGTGGCATCCCCCACCATCCCATGTCCCTCTTAATGTTATTATCTCATTGGTGATCAGTGGCACCCCCCCTTCATCCTCCAATGTCCATGTTAGTCTGCAAATTAGAAAACTGTTCATCAGTGTCTTTATTTTTTTAAATCTGTAAAAAAAAAACTCCACTGCTGCTCACAGCTGCAACCCCACCACACAACCTCCCACTGTATGCCCACCTCCCTGCACCCCTACAGCCTCCCACACACCCTCAGTCACCTGATGTGCTCACAGTGTGAAGATCTACTCTTGAATCGAAGACACGTCTTACTGTTGGAACTGGCGACTGCTGTATAACAGATAGAGTAACTGCAGTTCACGTCCAACCTCAATTACTATTTATTTATTTATTTACTTATATGTTGACTGCGTAGGTGCACTGATCCAAGGGACCATTTTCAGGCACGACCCGGTCCATGTAGATGGTATAAAGAAAATACAGGCAGTGTACAAAACAATTTTGTTACATCAGGAAGGTGAGCAGAGCATACGTTTACAGACATCAGAAAATTAACAAAATACAGTGATTTAAGCAGAAATATACAAGTTGCATTACAAATACAATACATGTAAGAATACAATTATATAAATACAAAATGAGGACACTTAGGAGAAGTAGTAAGTGCCAGAAGTGCTAGGTAATTCATGAAACATACAATGGTGCACCCTAGTTAGGGAAAGGGATGTACTGGAGCCCTATAGTGAGGGAGAGGACACAGTTACGAGATCAGCCGAAGGAGCAGGAACAAATGGCTTTAGACTGTAAACAAGCTTTGAGGCAAATTTTAAAAGTAAGGCGGGAAGCCAGTGAGCAGAGGAAACAGGGAATCTGTTCCACAGAGTGGGGGCAGTAATGGACAGGGTTTTGCTTCCCAGGACAGTGGAAATCCTGGGAACCTCAAGTAGAGGGACTGAGAATTCCCAGAGGCACCTGGGAACAACCCTATGTTCAATTAGGGATGAATAAGGTGATAGTTTGCCTCCTCTAATGCCGCTTTCAGTGATGCAGCCAAGGGCATAGTCATAGTGGCCTTGGAGGGGAAGCCACCCTAAGGACCGGTATAGGGTGCAGTGATGGGTAGAGAAGGGGACAAGACTGCAAATCTGAAAATACTGTTGTATGTGGTGGTAAGCTTGGAGTGCAGAGAGATGGATACCTGGGAGTGGACTGGGGCACAGTAATCCAATAGGGGAAGAGGTTGCCCTAAGCAATGGCTAGGCGCACCTCCAAGGTAAAGTAGTATATTAGTCTAAAACTAGCCCCAAGTTTCTGGTTGACCCACTGTATCATATTGTTAATGTGTTCGGAGAAGGATAGGAATGGGTCAAGGGTGACTCCTAGATAAAGCTGGGAACATTCGGGGTGGGGGCTTCTGGAGTAAGTACCATGAGGGAGGAATTTGACTTTGTGAGATTTGCAAGGTGGGGTTTAAACACCAGGAACATTGCCTTGGTCTTTTTCTCATTCACAAGGAGCCTGTTTGACAGAAACCATTTACAGGCAGACCCATAGTTCAGGGTTAGGGGTGGTGGATAGAGTTGCAAGAGATTTTTCACTGTGAAATAAGATAAGATCATTTGTGTACAGTATAGCCTCACATGTAATACTATCAGTGGGAAGGGAGTTAATAAAGAGGGAGAACAGTAGAAGGCCCAGAACTGAGCCCTGGGAAATCCCTGTAGAGACTGACATGGGCGGGGAGGTGGCAGTACCGATATTTACCAACTGGGATGTATCAGAGAGATAGCTCCGAAACCACAGTGATTTTTCAGATGAGCAGCCAAGGTTCCTTTAGTTTTGTGTGAAGGAGGTTATGGTTGACTAGGTCAAAGGCCTTAGTCAGACCCTTGAATATATCACCAGTTGTATGCCCCTTATCCATGTTCCAAAGGATGTGATTTGTGAATTGTGCCAGGGCAGATGTAGTGTTGCTGTGTTTCCAGAACTCGTGCTGCTGCAGGCACAGCAGGTTGTACTTTCCTATGTGTTCAGTGAGCTGGTAGTGGGCAACTTTTTCCAGGAGGTTATTCAGGTGTGGGAGGATGGATTTGGGCCTGTAATTGTCGGGGGATGGGTGTCACCAGCTGTAAACATTGAGTTGACTTTAGCATTCTTCCATAGGGTTGGCATGGTTGATGTGGACAGGGCTAAGTTAAAAATAAAAGAGAGGGGTTAAGATATGCAAGGGGCAATGAGTTTAAGAAAAGAGGGGTAGAGCCCATCACTGCCAGGGCTGCACCTGTTAGGGAGGATCTTGATGAGCTTGAGGATCACCCTGGGGGAGATAGCTTTGAAGTAGAAGGGAGGGTAAGAGGTTCCAGTGCTGGGGGGGGGGTGGGGACTGATCTGTAGGGCTGGTCCAGTTAGCAGTAGTTGGTTTGTTCAGGTGGGCTGATAGGTCCATACGTTTTGTGTTAAATGCCGGGGCAACATCAGAGAGGTCAGTAAGCAGGCCTGAGGGGGTACTAAGGTACATAGCTGAACTATGGTTCTTTGGATTTACCATAGAGCTAATGGTGGACAATAAACGGTGAGTGTTTCTTAGATTGTTCTTCTGCAGATTGAGGAAGTAATTTGTTTTCAGGGACTTGGTAGTCTGTTTGCACTTGTTGAGCAAGTGTCTATAGTCATTCCATAGGGAGGGGGGGGGATGATTTATAGACAGTCCATTTTCTGTCTCTCTTTCCTTCACAAGAGTGAGTAGGTCTTTAGAAATCCAGAGAGTAAGCCCGGCCCGGTGGCACTGAGGGCTGAGGCACTGGATGCTACACCTTGCACCATACCGGCAACCCATGTTTGGGAATGAGCATGGGCTGCTGGGGGTTGGCAGGGGAGGGAAAGGATCAAGCATCCAGAAGACAGCTCTCCTCTCCCGGGGAGGGAAGGAGGACTGGCACTCCCGACGAACGACCAGTGGAGGCTGGAGGGTAGTGAGGGTCAGAGGGGTCAGAAGAAGGGAGGGTGCTGCATGACTTCTGTGGATGTGCACATGCCTCCACCTACACATATCCTGCATGTGTGCTCCAGCAATGGGAAGGGAGAAAAAGGAGGAAAAACACCTCCAGCTGTGGATAAAGATCGACGCCTCGCAGGATCTGCACCCGGTGACCGGCCAGAGGTAAGTCCCAGTGATACCAGGGTGATGAGGCTGGGGGGGTCAGTCAGAAGGGGGCAGCTGGAGGAAGACAAGGAGCATAAACTAGATATATATTAAAAAAAAAAAATTAATCCAGACAGTACAGCTACCTCATACTCTATGGGCAGTCACAAGAAGGAGCTGGTCCTGGATTTGAAGAAGGGCATTGGTAAGGAAGCCAACTGCAGAGAACACATCCGTGAGGGAGTGTAGAGTACTCCAGTTTACAGCTCTGATGCCCTGAAACAAACTGGAGGTGTCAGTGCAACTAAAATTCCTGAAAGTCAGGTACTTTGGGTGGGGGTGCTTGGTTTTGGTAGACCAGATAATACAGGTGGGGAAGTAGTCACTAACAGGGTCGGACTGGATCTCTGCTTGAAGAACCCTATCCTTTCTGTTAGTTGCCACCCAGTCTAGTAATTAGTTTTTTTTGTACGGGGGTTATGTCTAGTGGGGATGGAGATTGTTTGCACAAGGTTGTGCAGCTTATTGTATTCTGGTTCCATGGTCATACAGCAGTCGCCAGTTCCAACAGCAAGATGTGTCTTTGATTGGAGAGTGGTTCTTCACATTCTGAGTATGTCAGGTGAGTGATGGTGTGTGGGAGGGTGTAGGGGGTGCAGGGAGGTGGGTGCACAGTGGGAAGTCAGATGGGGAGTTGCAGCTGCAAGTGGCAGTGGACTTTTTTTTTTAACAGGTTTTATAAAAAAATAAGGAAACAGATGGACGGTTTTCTAATCTGCAGATTAACATGGACATAGGAGGGTGGGGGGTACCACTGACCACCATGGGGATAATAACATTAAGATGGACATGGGAGGGTGGGGGGTACCGCTGAACACTAATAAGATGTGCCCTAGGTGGCACAGTATTACATTACAACACATATGGGAATCAGAAAGTGGTATTACAGAACTATATAAAACCTGCTTCACTAACCTGTGATTCATTTTAGGTTATACAGTATTTCAGGGTCAGAATCAATGGCAGCTCTAGCTTTTGTTGGTTGCCAGGTCACTTGGTGGGCACTACAGTTGGCAGCCATAGCACCTACAGAAACTGGAATGGAAAGCATGTCTGCATATTCATCTGTGCCTTCTCTTGGGGTATTCAAATACCCCCCCTCTTCCAGCAGGTATCCACCTTTCAGAGCTGGCTCCCCATGGATTACCCATAGTGGCAGAGCCAGAAGAAGCAGGGCCATTCCCCCCCCCCCTGAGCCAGAAGAAGCAGAGCCACCCCCATCGAGCCAGAAGAAACAGGGCCATCCCACCCTGAGGCAGGAGAAGCAGGGCCACCCCCCGCCCCCGCCAAGCCAGAAGAAACAGGGCCATACCTCTCCTTTTTCAGCAGGTATCCACCTCCCAAACTGGTCCCCATGGATTGCCCACCACAGTGGCAGGGCCAGAAGAAGAGGTCCATGCATTCTCTCCCGTGACTCCCTCCCCACAGTACTGAGACATTTTCAGATAAACCCAGCCACTTACCTCAACTAAAAGGCACAAGCAGTCAGGACTCTGTCTCTTTGGTTCTGCAGGCAGCTTCTCTCTTGGCTGTTGTTACTGCTGGATGAACTTCTACTCGATGGGCTGGCTCTGTGCTGTAGCTACTGGCTGGGAAGGGTGCAAGTTGCTGCTGCTCTCTCCATTACTGATCAGACCATGCTCTAGTCTTTTGTAAAAAAAAGCACAGACAGAGTAAGTACATCTCTTTTTAGGTTGGCTGTACTTCTGGGGGGTGGGCTGCACCATGAAAGCAATGCCAATATGGTTCCAGTTTTGGCAGGCACTGGCAGTCAGGCAGCTCCCGATTCAGGTAGATGACAGGCTGATTTTTTACTGCTACAGCAGTCCTTGGACTCGTCAGCAGCACCAGTGTGCAATCCCATGATGGCTTAAGTCTCAGACCAGTGCTAACTCTGCTCACTCAGGAGATAACTACTGTGGTGTATGCAAGAGCACACAGAGAGTGGGAGGGGACTGTGCGGGCCATGGGGCAGACCTGAGGTGATCCACCATCAGAACAGCTGACGGTTAGGGGCAGAGGTGGCAAAATGCAAATAGAGCTCTCTTAAGTGGCAGCGCAGCAAAATTGGCTGTATTGATGTGCTGATGTCAGACGTAGTGCACGTCTGTGTCACAGCTACAGAAGTCCAGCTCCATCCACAAACTAACAGAAGCAGGGCCAGGGACTGTATCACAGAATTTAACTGCCACAAAGCCCACGGGAGGGGAGTCGGTGGTTGGTGCCAGGGTGCTGGCTGGCGGCAGAGCACTCAGAGTCAGGAGTCAGGACATGAATGATTTGGTACCTGGGTGCAGCTGGCAGCAAGTAAGCAAGTTTTAAGCTGCAGCATGCAGCACCACAGCAGGGACTCAGAATACTGGGGCACAAAGCCAGGCACAGCATTTTTTGACTGGGGCACGTGTCCCAGTATGCAACCTATGGTCAGAAATTGAGACATTTGTGGCAGACTTCTGTGCTACTAACTCATGAGCTGACAGAATCATGTGTCTACATGAAGGGCACTCTGATACCACATGGGACCCCTGGTTAAAACTTCCTTTTTGGATATACTGTACATTTCTGGGTCTATTTCACATATCCTGTATATTTAGCTCTTCTTTTTCATAATAACTATACACATATGCATGAAAACAGGATCACTGCTCATTGGACATCATCCACTCGGGCAGGTTGTCTACACTTTACATCACAATCCTCTGCTTGTGACATCCCTAGACATCACAATTATTTCCACAGCAACAACCTGCTAAGTTCCAAGCAGAGGACTGTGTACTTGCACCTGTACTTCAAGAGCTAGTGTACTGCTTGGAATTAACAGTAACTTTCAGAAGTACTCTGTTATTGCTTCTTATAATGAAACATTTTTGTTTTCAGTTTTGCTAATTGGAAGATTTTTTACCTGACAGTACTAGGTGTAATGTGTGGAACAACGCTTTACATTGAGGCTGATGTAGTCAAGTTCTAGTCCTCCCTATACAGCTCCAGCATTGTGACCTCACTGAATGTGACATTCCTAGTAACCAAGAAGACCCAATCCCATGCTGCTTCATTGGTAACTTGTGACACATTTTTACTAGTCAGGCAGCAGGGCATGGGATGTAACACCATAGAGGCTGTATACATGAAAACTAGAGGTGTTATCATGTGACCCCCTCCAATTATTTACATAATAGCCTCACAGACAGGATATAGGCCAATTGCACATGCCGCATGAAGGCCCTGTGGTTTTCCACATGATGTCCCTTCTAGTTTTTATATACATAGGATCTCTCTGTGTGTAACAGTGAATGAGCTCACATGCTGATGATGTAGTGAGAGGAACAGAACTAGACATCTACTTACAGGTAAAGCACAGCTTTTCACATTACACTCAGTACTGCTAGGTAGACAGTCATCTAACAAGCACATAGAAAAAGAAAAACTCTTCAGAAATAAAATGTAATACAGGGCTACTTGTATTGATTTATGATTATTTATTTGAAATTATTTTACCAGTTGAACATACAGAGATACAAGGATAATCTAATTTACAGATAGGACATGGAGGAACGGTATGTGTGTGTGTGTGTGTGGGGGGGGGTTAAAGAGGGAGATGAGATCAATTTCAGACATGGTATATACAGGAAATGCAGTGCAATTTACATAAAAAATTAATAATAAGGCCCGGATATTCAGACTGCGCCAGGCTGTGGCGCAAGCCTGGGCGCAGCACAACTTAGCTGCACAGGGAGTTGACATGGTGATATTCAACGGAGCTGCACCATGGCACAGCATCGTTGAATATCGCACTCTGGCCACCCGCAGTGCACATGGCGTAGTGACACTGCGCCAGTGCAAGTGGCCAGAGTGGAGCAGGGGGATGCACTAGCGCCAGTTCCCTTGCGCTATGTGCAACAACCGCGATATTCAAAAGTGCACATGCAAATAGGGCCATAATGTATGCAAGGCACAAATGGGGCCATTTGCATGTCATTATGACCCCATTTGCATGCAGGTGCGCCGATCCCAGGCGACTTGCACCTGGCGCTCTGCCAGGCAGCAGCCATCGGGGACCAACGCCCCCTGCACAGCACGGCAATGCACCCCTCTGACCGATCGCGGGCATATGTAGACTTAAATAATGTCCTATATCCCTGGTGGTCCAGTGGACCGCTGTCAGCACAATCGCAGGCTTACGTATAAAAAGTTACACGTCCTATATCCCTGGTGGTCCAGTGGACCACTGTCAGCCCGATCACGGGCATTTTTATTGAAAAAGATAAAGTCCTATATCCCTGGTGGTCCAGATGACCGCTGTCATCCCGATCGTGGGCATTTGTATTGAAAAACATAAAGTCCTATATCCCTTGAGGTCCAGCGGACCGCTCGCAGCCCGATTGCGGGCATTTGTATTTTATACTTAAGTCCGTGATTGGGCACCAGGGAGATAGGACATTATTAATTTACACAGATGCCCGCGATCGGGCATGGGGGGGGTGCCGCCACGGAGGTGCAGCCGGAGCTTGGGTGGCCACAGCTGATGTGTTGCACCCTGCTGTCTGACAGCTCACCTATGGGTGGCCAGCCGTTGTTCCTTTTTTTTTGGCTCACCTGTGTGCAGCGCAAGTAGGGGGTGCGCATGTATGGACTCAGCACATCCCGGGCTGAATATCGGGATGTGTGGAGTATGCATGGACACGCCCCCCCTTACCTGCACCGCATACATTACTGATGCACTCTGGAGCATCAGGATTTGTGCCAGGCACAATCCCTGTTTGAATATCGCACCAGGGCGCAACCCTTTTGAATATTTGGGCCCATGTGTACAACAGGAATTTTGAAAACAGTCCAAAGAGGAACAAGGCAAATGCAGACTGTAGTCAGGTACAGTCACAGAATAAGGTAATAACATTTCTGAGCTATAGTTTGGCCGAGGCAATACTGAAGTGTGAGCTGTCTCCCAAAACCAGATTGTTCCACAAGTACAGAAGCTTGTGACTGAAAGCAGACTGCCTCAGATTAAGTTTACGCCTAGTAACCAGGAATCTATTTCCTGAGCTAGAATGATGGTTGTGACTGGAGGAAGTAGTTGGGGTAAGCCTCAGGTAGCTTGGAAGCTTATTTAGCCAATACTTAAAACTGTATGAGGCTTGGTGCTAGTGCATCTGTCATACAGTGAAGGGCAGTTTAATGGGGCACGGTAAACGCCTTAGGCCTCAAATTGTCCCTAGTTTAAAAAACACATGCTATGATTGCTTACATTCTGTAGAGTTTGCTAATGAAGGTGGTAGCTTGATTTTGAATCCATTTTTTCTTTTTAAAATGAAAAACAGACTGCCCACCATACTGGTATTACCACACAAAAATGTGTTTGTTTACATTCCTTGATCAACTCCCTTGGCATCTTTCCTAGTCTTAAGGAACACCCCAACACAATCTAGCCACTTCTGTTGCAGTGGGAGATGTTGCTAATGTTCAGGAAGTATGCAACAAGAGTAGATCAGGAATATGAAACAAAACAAGGTTGAATATAACTGCACAGTTAACATGCATTTCAGTTCTACTAAGAAAGGAAGCAGAGAAAACAACCAACAACATCAGTGAATTTTAGAGAAGGTAAGCAATCATAAAATCTGGGTTTTAGCTAGAAATAATATTGATGTAAAAAGGGTTGACAGTGTCCCTTTAAGTGCTTATGGAGCAGACAGTGGTGGGCTTGTACTGGGCAGCAGAGAATGAATCTACAGAGGGCATTCAGTAGTGAATCTAACATCTCCGTACTCAATTACAGGGAGAATTAGATGTTCAACTAAGGACTTCTTCAGGTTTTGGGAGAAGCAGTTGCCCACCCTGTATAAGGAACCATGCTTTCTAAATGATTTGAACAACAAGGACTGAATGTGAGGGGAAAAGTTCAGGGCTTGGTCGAATTGAATGCCAAGGTACCTGTACTACACATCCCCAGATACCACCATAAGAAATATTTATAATAAGGGTAGAACCAGTCACCAAATGTTTTTTGGAATCAAATAACATAGACATTGATTCTGACTGATTTAGGGCAAGACGGTTGGCTAAAAACCAGTTGGATATGGTATCAAAGTCTGACTGCAGTACAGCAGATATGATAGCAGGAGTTTTACCAGGCATAAACAGTATAGTGTCATCCACATACATCTGGATGTTATGTGATTTTACAACACTTACAGATTATTGATGAAGATGTTAAAAATGAGGGTGCCCAGTACAGACCCTTGGGGAACACCCATATTGGCTTGCCTACTACCAGAGAGGGCTGAGCCAATGGAGACTACCTGGGAGCAACTAGAGAGGTAGGAAGAGAATCAGGAGATCGAGGAGGAGGAGGAGGAGGAGAGACCAGAGACACCAAGCTTAACCAGTAGAAGGGAGTGGTCCACCATGTCAAATGCCTTAGCTAAGTTAAAAAATATGACACCAGTGGGCAGACTATTATCCATATTAGTAAGGATAAAGTTAATAAACTTGAGGAGGGAGGTAGATGTAGAGTGGGAAGCCCAAAAACCAGACTGGGAGTCATAAAAGAAATTCTGAAGACAGCAGTAGTGTGTATGTAGTTCTGGAGAGTCAAAGGAGCAGTTGAAGATGTGAGCAATTGGTGCTGCAATAGCTGAAGGGGCCAGCTTCAGGAATCTGGGGGGGACCTTTTCAGGCCCAGGATATGAGCTGGGCTTAACTGCATAAGCCCCCTGAGAAACTTGGGTGTGAATAATGTGAGAGAAAGTAAACTTGGGTAAGTCAGACTGGAGCCAGGTGGAGGAGAGGAGGTGGCACAAGTGGGGGGTGGGGAACCACCACCAAGGGGCCATTAATAGATTGATTATTTAAAGCATTTGAAATGGCACATGGGTCTGAGATAATGCTGGGGCAGATCTGAGGATTGGGATGGAAGAGACAGAGCAAGCAGGCTGAAGCAAATTTGTTACTGTGTCCCAGAATATGGAAGGTGATGGGAAGTCAGGTTTGAGTTTGGTATAGAAGTAAGCAGCCTTAGCTTTCCTAAGCGACTTGTTACAGAGATTTCTGAGCCTGCTATATTGTAGCCTGTCAGTAGGGGTGCCTGGTGCCTTATGGGCAGACCAAGCAGCATTCTCTCTGTATGAACAGATTGATAATATCTGGAGATACCCAAGACAGATGCCTCTCCAGCCTCTGAATTGTTTTTTACAGGAGCGTGAATATCACAGATGGGTGAGAAGGTAGAACTAAATTTCCTCAGCACCTGCTCAGGGTCCGGAGAGCAAAATACAGAATTCCAATTCACAGGGTTGAGGTCTGACCTGAAGGTGGATAAAGAGAATTTCCTAAGGGAGCGACTAGAGAAAATATTAGGGAGAGATAGGAGATCTTATCTTCCGGGCACAGTGTGTGATACAATTGCTGCTGAATATGTGAGGCAGGATATGTGCAGAAGCAATGCGAGGAGGCCAAGAGGATAGGATCCAGTCAATGAGGGAGTGGTTAGTGAACTGACTAGTAAATCTTGTTTGCTCTAATGGCATTTGTTGGAGATTTAGGTATTTTATTTGGAAGTGTAGCAATGAGTATTTGGGGTTCAACCAGTTGCAGTTTAGGTTTCCCAGTATTATACGCTCAAATTTGGAAAGGGTAAGTTTTGGCAAGGTCGCAAGAGATGATATGTGAGATGGCATCATTGCTTTTTCCAGAAGAGCAATACCTTTCAGTAATAATTAGAGGAACTGAGTGAGGGAAATTTACAGTACCACAGACTAGCGCATGGGATCCAGGTACAGCTTATATGAAATCCCAGGAGAAATTTAGAGAGTAGGCAATATAAAGGATGATACCCCCGCCACCACCACCACAACGTTTGCCTTTGTTCTGCTTGTAGACAGAGAAACTGGATATGGCAATATCAGAGATGGGGATTCTGGCAGACAGCCACATCTCAGAAATTAATAAAATATCAGGCAAGGTATGACCCACCCAAACTCTGATATGGTCTATTTTGTGTAACATGCTACAGATACTGACATGGTAAATGTGGAGGCTTCTTTGGGATGCAGCTGGTGTGGTAGGGGATACTCCAGAATGAGCAGGGCCTGGGTTGTGCTCAATATTACCACTCAGCAATTGGAGAAGGATGAGCAGTCTCTTAGCAGACTGGGTCAGTATTCACACTGAGACTTTCCTGGATGTGGGTATTGTGTATAGTGGGTGCTTGCCTGTTGGTGGGAAGGACAGAGATAAGTATAGTAAAAGTAGGGATGGTTGTGGGAGAAGAAGCCTGCATGAATGGTGGAGAAGGATGATAGTGACGGCATAGCAAGTTGTACCTGAGAGGAGATATTGGTAGTAGTGGAGCTGAACATTGAGAAGACAGAGATTAGAAATATGTGAAATAATGCACTGGTTTGATCAAAACATGTAAAAACAACTGCTAGGTAGGGTGAGCCAATGTAATCACAATGAGAGGTATTTCCCAAGGTCCTACCATTACACAAGGGTGGGGACCCTTCACCTCCTGGTAATTACTGGCCCATCTCGAGCTCCCCCTCTCTTGCTAAAGTCCAGGAATCCCTTATTCTGGCTAAGCTCTCTGACTTTCTCGCCTCCAATAACTCCTTATCACCTGTGCAATCAGGTTTTCGGAAACAACATCCCACTATCACCTCTCTGCTGCATGTCATCGACTCCATCTTCTCTGCAATGGATCAAAGCCAGATCACTGCTGCTATCTTCATTGATTTGGTAAAAGTTTTCAACTCTGTCTCTCACCCACTCCTTCTTCATAAACTTAACTCATTCAGCCTTGCCAAACCTGCAGTTGACTGGTTCTGTTCATATCTCCAAAACAGACTACAGTCAGTCCTAATAGGTGACACACTCTCTTCTCCTCTGCCTATCCTCTCCAGGGTTCCTCAAGGCTCTATCATTGGCCCCATCCTCTTCTCCCTTTTCATAAACAACCTTCCCACAGTTTGTCACCCCACTAACTTGCACATGTATGCAGATGACACTGTCATCTATGCCTCTGGCCCATCTCATGACAGCGTTCACCCCAATCTCCAAAACTATTTCAACAGAGCCCAGTCCTGGTTCCAATCAAACCAGCTAAATCTTAATACCAAAAAACAGTTACTATGTTTTTTGGTTCCAGTCAGAAGCTGGCCTCCCTCCCTGACCCTCCAGTGATCACCACCCAGGACAGCTCACCCCGTGAAATGGTCCCTGCCTTCAGATACCTGGGTGTCTGGCAGAACAGTCACCGCAATTTCTCTACTCACATCAACGCCGTTTGCACTAAACTCCGGCCCAAACTTGCAGTTCTATACTGCCACAAATCCAACCTCCCCCTTCCTACTCAATGTGAACTAGTACTCAAAACAGTTTTGCCAGTGTTGGATTATGCTGACGTGGTCTATGGCACTGCCCCAGCCTCTTCTCTCTCCAAATTAGACACCCTCCTCAACTCCTTCTGCCACTTTGCCACAGCCTCCCCCCCCCCTTACCCACCACTGTCTCCTTTACGTTCCACTCTCCCTTGCTCTGCTGTCTCACAAGAGAACAGCCCACTGCACCTCCCTGATTGCTAAATTTTGGTTTGGCCCCCCATCTCTCATCCCGCTTACACCAGCCAAATCCACAACCTATTGTCTTCACCACAGAGACTCATGCACCTTCTCCATACCCCATCCTCACTCTGCTGCAGGCCAGTCTGCCTTCTCATACTGTCTCTCTTTCCTCTGGAATAACCTACACCCCAACCTTTGCCTTGTCACTATAGTCTCATCCCTAAGAAGACTCCTTAGACTTCTCCCCTCCCCTCAGTGCCCCCATTGTTTCTAACCCCCCTCCATCTCGATCTAGAGGGATCTCCCCCTCTTAGCTCTTACCACTACAGTGTTTTCCCTCACAAGCCTCCTGCTCTATGGTCTTAGTCCCTCTGCTGCCCTAGGTTTTGGTCACCTCCCTGATTTCTAACTCAACCACTGCCTGCTTGAGGTCTCCCAACAAGGGGCCTCAAAGTGTCCCAGTACAAAATTGTTAGTCATGCATATGTATTATAACCTATATATTTGTTGGTTACCTTGTATACATTGTGCATGAACCATATTAAGTTCTTGTAGACTTTTATAAATTACTTTTTTGTAACAATGTTTATTCCTGTGCATTCTTTGTACCCAAGTCACACCTGGAAATAAGCCTCAGCTCACTGTGCCTTTCCTGGTCACCAATTTTAAATAAATAAATAAAATTCCTAAACCAGTAGCTTCACTTAGCACGCTAACTATACTAATGCAGGGGGTCTGGTAGCCTGGAAGCCTCCAAGACGTACACCAATTGAGCTGAAAGCCTCTAAGACACATAACAATTAGCACAATATAATGTGAAATGAAACTGCAGTATACCTGTAGGTGAAATGAGGTTGACTAACGCATTAATAAATACAGACAGCCCGGTTAGGGTGTCTCTAGGATAAGGATAGATCGGTGGATACCTGGTACACTATTAGTCCATGACTACAAGCTGGATAAGGTGATCACATGAAGTACCATGCAGCATTTGGTAATGTCAAGAAGTCAGTACAGGGCTGGTACTTAAAGTTACTGAGTGGTTTTGAATTTGAGGAATCAGGAAGGTGTTCAGCTAGGGTAGTGCGAAAGGCTGATGGCTGACTCCACTGCTTACTCCCACAGCAGACTCTCTTACAATGTCCTTTGCACTCAGTTCTTAACATGGAGGGACGCTCAGGGGGAGGATCTTAGTAATTAGGAAAAGTTTGGCTGTGGCGCTGGCATTGTGATTCCTTGATTGATGGGGTTTCAGGGAGCAGGCATAGCCTAGTAGCTGAATTCCCGTTACTACAGTGCAGGTCCAGCCATGTGGGGGGGAGGGTGATCCAGCAAGCAAGCCCTCTCTTCCCCAGTGTGGCTCCTGGGCTTGGCAGTGTGAACAGAGGGACACAGATTTAAAGCCCCTCGGTCTTTGTTCGGCTGTGGTGCTGGCATTGCGGTTCCCTGATAGGTGGGGCTCCAGGGAGGAGGAACTGCTTAGCTGGAGAGCAGCCTTCAATTGGTTGGGCTGCTAAATCCAGAAGTAGAGCTGTAGCTGAATTCCAGTTGTTGCAGTGCATGTCCGTCGGCGTGGTGAGGGATGGGAGGGTGGTCATACAAGCAAACTTCCCCATCCCCGAAGTGGCTCCTGGGCTGGGTGGTGTGAAGTTATAGCTCAAAAAGTTAGTCAGATTTTCTGCCTGTTACTGTTTAGCACTACTAGCTCTTAATGCTTAGCTGTGATGTGCCTGTTGGACTATGTATAGATAGTTATTGCTATATTGTGTTTTGCTATGTGCAGATTATATCAAATGTAAGTATATTCGTATTGTTTTCTATCATGCTACTTTGCTCATGAACTACTGTTACTACTGTTACTGATATTGCCATTTCCTTGTGCTTTACCAATGTGTTACTCTGTATCTAACTTATATACTGTTATTGTGCAGTAATGTCCTTTTGCCACAGTTCATATGGTTTTTACTTTTTGCATTGTTTAGTAACTGGGTAACGCCCACTAGGCACAGGTATCTGTTTTCAGGGGTGATTCAGGAACACTGGGGAGGTCAAGTGACTTACTCAGAGTCACACAGTGTGCCAGTGGAGGTTGTGGGAATCAGAAAGAACTGGAAGGGAACAGGATCAGTTGTGTTCCAGGACAGTAGCTGCCGCTGTTGTTGTTTTAACGGGGTTCTTGTGGATTTTATTTGGTAGGTTAGTTATTTTCTTTCTTACTTCTAAGGGGCTAGCAGGGTAGTGTTTTGGGTGATGCTGGATGTTTGTAAACTGATTTGGTGGCTGTAAGTGGGGCTCATTTTGTGGATGTTTCACTGTGTAACAGGCTGCGCTGGTAGAGGCCTATTTCTTCTGATTTAAAACCTATTTGGTGGGATTTGCTTGGGCCTGGTTCTTGGCTGCTGGGCTTGGAGGAGACACAGGGCTGATACACTCTCTCGAGTCAGGTGTCTGCCCAAGACCTGCCTCCCCACCCCTCCTCCCAGAACTCTTGGATTTATAGGGAACACCTGCCCTGCAATTGAGGAAAAGGCTGCAGGTGCAGCTCATGTAGTTCTAGCCACTGGGGTAGGATTTAAAGGCTGGGAGAGAGGAGCTTTGGGAGTTGTTCATTTCCCTTATAAGTTTAATGTGTTGTACTGCACCTAGTAACAGGGTTACTGGTGTACAGTGGGACTGTCTCTAAGATTAGTGGGTGACCTGATTAGGCAGTAGGGGTATCTTGGACTAGGGGGGAACCTGGTGGCTCACCCAAGGAAACCTATTTGGAAGGGGATGGTACCAGACATCATTAGGGCTGGCATCTTTGGGAGGGTGGTGGGGTGCACAGGGTGTGGACCAGCCATGATACTGGACTGGGCTTGGAAGTTCAGTGGTTGCCCAGTGTGCTACCAGCTAGCACAGCTTAAGGAGGAGGTTGCGGGATTAGGAGAAAGCTGGGGAAGGGGTGGTATGGTTGGGAAGGGGCTGGGAATCTCCCACAGGGTTGCACCAAGCACTGGGGTGGGGGCATAGGGAAAGGAGTGCAGGAGAATACTCAGGGTCTAAAGGGAACCTCAGCAGAGGGTACAAAGGACACTACCAAGGAAGCAGGCAGGTAACTGGGGCCCTCACAAAGGGGACGGAGGACAATGTTCTCAGGAAGTAGGCAGATGGCCAGGGCTGGACAGAAGGAAGCAAGGTGGGGAGGTGGATCAGACCTTACACTCAGTAACCGCTCTTCTCTTCTTCTGCTCAAGGATGAGGGGATGATGTATACGACAGGGGTAGTTAGAGATGGAAAGGGGTGGGAGTGGGAGGCAGGCAGGGCCAGATAGGCAGGAGAACAGGGGACCCGGAATGCAGGAGAATGGGGGAGCAGTGAATCAGAGCAGGAGGGGCAGGGGAGAGGGAGAAAAGCACAAGGAGAAGGACCAGTTGGGAGGAAAGGTAAAGGAGAAGGACCAGAAGTACAAGGAGGATTCAGTAAGGGAGCTGAGGGTTTAGGCCAGGGAGCACGACTAGCAAGGAGGAACTAAATGGAGACAGGAAGGAAGGAGGATGAGCTAGGCTAGTTTAGCAGATGGGGAGAAGGACCAGTTATGAGCAGTGAGGGGAATTAGCAAGGAACAGAAGGATACTCAGGAGGAGGAGAGCATGGATTGGAGGGAGGGGTGCCCATGGTAAATAAGGAGGGGTGGCATGTGGCACCCAGAAAGGGGAGGAACACGGAGCCAGCTGGGTGGAGGGGCCTGTAGAAAGGATGAGGGACATGGAAGGGAGGGAATGGAGGAAAGGAGTGGTCAGAGTGCTCCTGCTGGGGATTCTATGATCAGGGGTATCAAATGGGATAGGGAGGAGAAGCCTGGCCAGTTAGAACAAGATGCTTCCCTGGACTAACGGTGCACAGGGCTGGCACGAGGTATATCAGCTGGCAAGGATTGTGGGGTTCCCCAGACATACTGGTCCACCTGGGTACAAATGACATTGAGGAAATAGCGAGCTAGAGATACAGGCAAGATTCAGGAGCTCGCCAGGGTCTGTCATGACATAGGATGCACAGTTTTCTTCTGAGAAATTCTGCCAGTGCCAAGGGGTAGTGGGAAACACAAAAGGAAAATTAGGGAGATAAACCAGTGGCTCAGGGAGTGGTGTGAGGCCAGAGGGTATGGGTTGATGGGGGATTGGGGGGAGACCTGGGAGGATAAGGAGCTGTATGCTAGGGATAGACTACATCTCAATTTGGAGGGGAGGGGAATCCTTAAGTTGAAAATAGAGGGGTTCATTGGTGAAAAGTGGGGTTTAAACTTGTGAAGGGGGGTGGGATGGGAGAAAAGGCTGTCAAGGGGGTGTCGATAAAGGAGGGACTCTGTCTCCACCCCCCTGGGGACCAGGAGGATTGCAGGAAAAAGGCCAACTGGCAAAGTGCAGACCAGGGGAAAACAGAATCCCCATGGGAACACGAGCAGGGGAAATGGAACTATAGGGAAAGGGTGGAAGGTAGTCCTGCTAAATGCCAGGAGCTTGGGCAATAAAATGCCTGAGTTCCAGGCGATGCTAACTGAGGGAGCAGTGGATGTGGCAGCGGTCACTGAGACTTGGGCCACTGCAAGACATGACTGGGACCTGAACCTGGAGGGATACACTATGTTCAGGAAGGACAGGGGAGGAAGGGAGGAGGGTAGCAATGATAGTCAAAACTGCATTGGCATAGGGGAGTAGAGGAGGCAGAGGGAACCGTGGAGGCGATTTGGGTCACCTTGATAACAAGGGGGCAAGAGAGTAAAATAGGAGTGGTGTATAGACCCCTACCCTGGCGGAGGAGCTGGAGGACAGTCTGGTGGCAGATGTTGGGAGACACTGCAGACTGGGCAGAGGAACGGTGTGGTGTTGGGGACTTAAACATGCCAGGAACAGACTGGGAGACTATGACATCCTCTGTGACCAGGGAACAGAGGTTGTTGGATGTCTTTCAAGACGCGTTCCTAACTCAGCAGGTGAGAGAACCGACCAGGGAGGCACGGGTACTGGATGTGGTCCTGGCAGACAGTGACCAGATTGGGGGCCTGGAGGTAAGGGACCCATTGGCGGGGAGTGACCATGCCACGGTCTGGTTCTGCATGGACCTAGGAGGGGTAGAAGGCTGCACAAAGACGGAAGTAACCGACTTCAGGGGGGCGGATTTAAGGAAATGGAAAGGATCCTTAAGGAGCATTTGGATGGATTGGGTCAGACATGGACGCTGATAGTAGGTGGGAAATCATCAGGAGAGGGGTGCAGGATGCTACCAGCACCTGTGCAAGAGTAAGACGAAAAATGCGGTAGGGCCCAAAAGCCCTGTTGGTGGACCAGGGAGGTTCAGGAGGCAGTGCGGGGAAAGAAAGCAGCCTATAAGCAATTCAAGTGCTCAAGAAGTGAAAGGGATTGAGGGGAGTATGACCTGATGGCTAGAAGTAGCACTAGAGTGGTGAGGGTGGCTAAGGCAAGGAAGGAGCAGAACCTGGCCAAGGAAATTAGGAGAGGGAACAAGGGGTTCTTTAGATACATTGGGGAAAAACGAAGGGTGAAGGGGCAGATTAGCAGGATTAAATCAGGGGAGAGATGGGCACAAGACCCGGGGGAGCAGGCTGAGGTACTAAATGAGTACTTCACCTCAGTTTTCACCAGGGAAAATGGGGGTGCTGCATCATACATGGGAGGAGACAGAGATACTGAGGAGGGGGGGACCCTTACCGATCGGCAGGTCTGGGGAGAGGGGGAGGCATCACTGGCAGGTGGGGGGAGGGCTAAGCAGGGAGAAGGGGCACTGAAGTGGAAATCACAGCAGAGAGAGTGAGGGAAGCCTCTGCCCCTTAAGACGGAGAAAGCACCGGGCCGGATAAATTACATCCCAGAGTGCTGAAGGAACTTGCAGATGTCCTGGCAAAACCCTGGCAGAGCTTTTCACCATCTCTGAGGACAGGGTGGGTGCCCCAAGACTGGAAGGTGGCGCATATAGTGCCTATCCACAAGGGGGGATCAAGGGAGGTGGCAGGGAACTACAGGCCTGTCAGCCTGACATCGGTGGTGGTCAAGGTGATGGAGGGCATTGTCAAGGAGAGGCTGGGGGACCTGGATAAGTCAGGGTGCCTGGACGATAGACAGCATGGATTCATCCTGGGGAAATCGTGTCAGACAAACCTGGTGGAGTTCTATGACTGGGTGACAAGTGCCTTGGACCTGGGTAGACCAGTGGATGTCCTCTTTCTAGACTTCAGCAAGGCATTTGACTCTGTTACTCATGTGGGTCTGTTGGATAAGCTGGGAGAAATGGGGGTGGGGAACCAGATGATCAGATGGATAGGCAATTGGCTCCAGGACCGGACCCAGAGGGTCGTAATTGGTGGGATAGTCTCATCCCCAAGGAGGGTCATTAGTGGGGTCCCACAGGAATCAGTCCTTGGGCCCCTTCTGTTCAACGCCTATGTATCTGACATAAGGACAGGAATCAGGAGTGAGATGAGTCTCTTTGCAGATGACTCGAAACTGGGGGCGGTGGTGGATGGGAGGAGGGGAGGGTGGCCCTACAGGGGGACCTGGAGGCTCTAGAAAGATGGTCTAGAAAGTGGAAGCTGAGGTTCAATGCAGGAAATGCAAGGTACTCCACCTGGGGCCAGAAACCCAGGCCAAGTGTACACCCTGGGGGAATGCTACAAGTCTCGATGGCTGAGAGGGACCTGGGGGTGGTGGTGGATGTCAAGATGAACAACTCTGAGACTTGTAGGAGGGCAGCAGCCAAGGCCAACAGGATGCTGGGATGCATCGCTAGGGGGATCACCTCCAGAAGGAGGAAGTGTTACACCCTCTGTATAACTGCTTGGTGAGGCCGCACCTTGAGTACTGCGTGCAGTTTTGGAGGCCACACTTAAAGCGGGACATTAACCTCCTGGAGAGGGTCCAGAGGAGGGCAACCAAAATGATTTGGGGCTTGGGGGACAGGACCTATGAGGAGAGGCTCAAGAGCTAAATATGTACACATTGGAAGAGAGAAGGGACGGGGGACATGATAGAGGTCTTTAGGTACATGAAGAGGATAAATAGGGAGGAACAGTCGGGGTGCTCGGAGGAAGGAGGAAGGGGCCACTAGAGGGCATGGGTGGAAGCTGGGGGAAGATTCAGGGAGAAAGGAGGAGGTGCTACTTCACTGAGAGGGTGGTGGAGCCATGGAATGCACTGCCTAGGGGGCTAGTGGAGGCAGAGACAGTGGAGGGTTCAAGAGGGGTGGGACAGGTACAGGGGAAGGGTTCTGGAAGCAAAATCCAATGCAGCAAGAATATCCGGAACTGGGAAGGGAGAAGCCAGAGAAGGCGAGAGGGACAGCAAGGTCAGCACCCAGGCTGGGGACTGACCAAACGAGCAGACACGAAAGACCATTAGGCCTATTCTGCTGGCATTTTAGTATGTTAGTATGTTAGTAACTCAGGTCTGCTGGATGTACCAAGCTCATTCACAGCTCGTTACTCTAGCTTCTAGGCTATACTGCCAGTCCCTATGAGCTTCTACTTGTTCTACCCGAGTCATGCCTGCATTGTATGTCTAGTGCATTTACCTGATTAACAAAAAACAAAATAAATAAATGAACAAAATATCAGCAGCCAAAGCCAAAGAAGTCTATAGACAGTGATTATGTTTCCATGCGCAAACCCTCCTCCCCCTTCGAGAGGAGGCCTTTCCTGGACTGCACCTGCCACCCTCCCAAACACTGCACCTACTGCTGCCAATTTTGGTGTGGTTCTTACCTCAACCACGTGTGTGTGGCAGTGAGTGAGAGTTGTCCTGCCTTTGTTTTTGGTACCGGTTGTACTCGTTTCTTCAGTGGCTATGGCCACACTCTTCTGTCCTGGTTCCCTGATCCTGCTGGAGGGACTGGGAATCGGAAGAATGCAAACTCTCCTTTTCGGCACCTCAATGCGCTGTGCCATGAATTGTCACCATACTCTGAGCTGCAGCACCCATACAGAGGCTCCTCCCTAGCACTCCCAGCTCCCCTGTTCCTCCCAGCGTACCTGATCACAGATCTGACACTCAATCGATCACCCCCACTTAACTGAATACAACCCAGGAGGGCTGCAACAGAATCCAGGGGCCAGCACACAAGTAGAGGCAGCAGAAACAAATAAAACTAAAGACTTTGAAGCACAAGGCTCCTTCAGCAGATGTCCATGTTGGCAACCTATGATGACCTCACCAGCCAGATAATCAGAGGGCCAGAAAGCACAGAGACCACAGCAGAGGATTGTGGGGAGGATGATGCATTCAGATCCTCCCTAATGAACTGGCAGGCTGTGAGGGCCAATCAGATGGCAAGATAGGGCAAAAGGACTAATGGACAGCCCTGCCTGTTCAATGGGACACTGAACTGGAGAAAGACGTTTCTGTGGCAGTCTGAGAGGAACATTAAGGTGTTCAGACCTGCTGCTGGTGGGATCAAGTGAGAGGTCTAGCTAGGCTAGTCATCCTTCGGGCCCTCACCAGGGCTCATTTAGTAAATTCAGACACTCTGCTAGACAAACATCTGTGAGAAGAAATTGCTAAGAGTGTGAGCCTGTCGGCCATTGTTGCATACCAAAGCTGCTGAGCTGAACCGAGCTGAGATGAAAGCCTCATTCACACGGACAAATCTGCAGCATTCTTGGTGGTGCACAGCAACAAGATCATTGCTGCTGTACATGTCTGAACGCCACAGTTTTGCCATTTTGGGGTTGCGTTTGATTCTGTCTGTGATCCCTGTTTCCTTGGGATCGGGTTGTGGTGCTGGCATTTTGCATTGTTGCACTTGTCCATCTGAACACCCACACCACACACAGCGTCGTGACAGGCTTTTCCCAGCCTACACTTCTGCATCCTAAGCTTGTGAGCACATTATTTTTCCTCACCCAAGTTCAGACTATGTCTGGTACTGTTCATGTAGCTCAACTCGGGCAAGTGATTGTTTTGTTAAAAGCAAGGGCTAAAAAATGGAATAAAGAACACAGTCTCTGTGTCGAGCCGTGACATTGGGCATGCACTTATGCACGTGGCTAAGCCACGCCCAGTGACACGGCTCAACACTGACTGTTTTTTTCTACCTTCTAACCCTTGGTTTTCAAAAAGGATCACTTCCCTGAGTTCAGCTACATGTACAGTACCATGCGTAATCTTTGGCTGAACTCAGGTGAGAAGACCCATTCTCGATTATGTGGCACCGTCACTCCGACTTGACCGCCCTCTTCTTGCTGGAAACCTCTTCTGAAACACTGGAACTTCAGGGAGCATCACTGCATCACTCCAGGGCCATGCTGCTTGAATGCTGCTTCATAGCGTTTCGGCAAGCATGACCAGAAAAAATTACATGGTGCTAATGCAGATCTCTTGCCATGTGAATGAAGCGAAACACCTGCATCCTATGCAAGTTGCTGCAGAGCCAGATAAGGAGCCTGCTAGTCAGACAAAAACTCTGCCACTCATCAAAGTAATTTAACACCTGGGCACAGTTCAAGCAGTTTAAAGGGTTTATTCCTCAAGGAATAAAGCTGGGGTACAGGTTTTTGTCCTCCTTGAGGAATAAACCATTCAAACAACATATCTATTATAATAAAAAATCCTAAAAACACTAGATATACACCAACTATATTTTAACGTCATTTTCTAATTATTATTTCTTTTACTTTCCCTTACTGTTTGTCTACTAAATATTATAGATAATACAGCAATTATTTCACAGAGTCTTCCAAAATGTATCTGACTCTCCCCTGCTAACTACACAGTTTGCTGTTTGTGACATCACAGTCTTTTGTCATGGTGAGCACTATGATGTCATAAACAAAGGCATTGTGAGGTTAACAGGGGAGAGGCTAATGTTTTCAAATGTTTTCCATACAGACTTTGTGATGGACTACCAAGCTGTGCTGAAAATCTTGTAAAGGAACATTGAAAATGAAAAAAAAAAGTATTCTCTAGTACACTGTAACAGCTGAAACATCTTATTTGAGAAAGCACACACTGAAGTACAGAGTTGCTCTTTAAACTGCCTGAATTGTACCCATTTGTTTAATTCTTTGGCTGAGTGCAGAATTTTTGTCTGAGTTGTACTGAAGCCAGAGCTGGCAGCCTTTTTCTGCAACGCCCCCCACTCCTGTGACATGCTACTCTGTTTTCTTTTGAAGGGGCCTGCTAGCCCTTATCTAGTGGGCTGGTTCAGGAAAACAGGGAGCGATGGGGCACATGCCCTGAGTACATGGGTAAGCTAGATCTGGAGAGAGTCGGACCATGGAGGGTGGGGTGGGGGGTGTCACTCCTGTTGTCTGGACTCCTTGGAACCAGGAAGCCACCGTATAGTGTTTCTGTATCCTGGGAGCTGAGCCAGAAGGGCTGACTCCTGAGAGGTGTGAGCTAGAGGGGGGCTGTGCTGCTCCCGAATGTCCAAGAGAATTCAAAGTGTTTCATCCCCAGGCCAGTGGGGCCTGTTCCTTTATTATGCCTGACCTGCTGCTGTGTGCTTTACCCCACCTCGACTGAACTGCGGTACCCATGGGTCACGTGAGCGCTGGTATTGCTGGCTGGGGTCTTTGTACTTTTTCCAACTTTGGATTACAAGTTTGATTTCAAGCATTTTCTATTTGGATTTCAAGTTCTTTAAATTGTGCTAGCACACTATAGTCTGTTTGGGGGGAGGATGTTAAATTGCAAGCTTGCTAGCTTTTATCAAGAGCACCATCAAAAGAACCTGACAATGTAGCTACCATGCCTGCACCAGGACTCTAGTGTAATGCCTGGGTATCCAGTCATTGGTATTTGGGTCATACTTGAAATTGTAGTTTTGCTACTGGTACCAGCTAAAGAGCTTACCGCACCTGATGTAGAATAATTCATCTTTTCGTGCCCCTTGATTGGGCAGGTGCTTTCTCAAACTGTGTGGGATCTGAGAAGGTGATAGTGACTCACAGTACAGTGACTCTCAGGATGCATTGATACAGGGTGGGAGTGCTTAAGGTGACTTGCAACTGCTTAACCCCTTCTTTTCTTCCGGTTGCTAGGCCTTTAATCTTAAATAAAACACTGTTAACTGGTTGAATCTTACTTCTGTGTGTGCGCTCAGTTTGTACAATCTAATTGAAGTGCCTATTGGTGAAGGTAACAACTGTCTTAGTGGTCCCCAAGGGGTGGCCCAGTCTAGTGTGGGCAGGTGGGTAGGTACTGCATCCCAGGGGGTGGTACTGCTATTTTTTTGTTTTGGGATGAATCCCCCACTACAGGAGAAAGAACAAACCCAGTCCCAACCCTCTGAACCAGCTGAGGCCCGTACAGTCACCAGGTAGGCGTGTGAACCCAGACACAGTGTTCTGGGGCTCACACATGTTTATGTGCATCGTGATAAAGTAAAAGGAAAGCTTAATACAGAAATGATGCAAAAAGTAAGCTGAAGTGTGTCTAAAAATTATATTTTATCAGTTTCCTCATAAGATGTCAAGGGTCCTTTAAGTGGCCTCCAGTTTGTGGTGCTATAAATTATAAAAATATTACACCAAGTTAAGGAGCTGATCCTTGTGTCCTGATTTTTAAGAAAGGATACAAAATTCTAGGATTCTGGCACTACTTATTCCCAACCCTGTATTTTTATGTTGGCTTAGCTGCGACTTTTATGAAGGGGCTAGGATTATCTTCCTCCCCTTCCCAAGTGATCTGCTTGATCAATAGGGCAACATCAGTCAGATTTAAAGACTGCATCCATTAATGGATGAGGAGGAAGACAAGACAGCACTCTGCCAAGAACTATGGAGGTTTTAGTGGAAAGTCCTGCTTTTGGTCACACATGGTGCTCAAAACATAGTATTTGTAAAAAGAACAGCAGAAAGACCTCCCAGGAATTGACAAAAGAGTATAATAATGAGCATGACCAAAGTCAAACTGATGTAGAAAGCTGAGTTTCATGTAAAAGTAGAATACAGACTTGAACATGTATCTCAGCTCATGTAAACACAGTATCTGGAATACTTGCCGACAATATTTACTATTCTAAAATTTGCAATAATCGGAATAGTGTGATAATGTAAACATACTCCCTACCCCCCAGGATGCATCTGGAAACAAGCTGTTTCAGGCCAGTATGCCTTTCCTGGTGAAACTTTTCAGTGAAAGTGATTTGCCATTTTGGGGATTTTCAATTAATTTTTTCTGGCCCCCTTTGAACTGTGATTTGAAAGTACAGAAATTGAGAATATGCAAATCCAGAGTATACGGTTATATTAAACTAATTATTACACATTTCTAAAATCTCGCCCACTATTACCCAAAAGGGCATGCATACAATTGAATACATTGCCCTGTGCAAAATAAAAACTATAACATTCAATACAGTTTGCTGGCTTACCAATCATATACACCTCACCCTCCCTCTCCTCTCCTCTTCCACCATGTCCCCAGGTCTTTGTCTGCCACCATCCTCCAGGCCTGCATTGGGCCATCTGTGTGTGATGTCCCACACCATTACTAAGGCCTGCTGTGCTGTCTCCTACAGATCTCACATGCTAAACATTCTCACCCACCAACTACCTCAGTCCACACTGGGGATGACACTGGGAGCCTTCTGGAAATTCCCTAGTGTTTCTGCACCCCATGTCAAAAGTTTAATTTTTGTTCAGTGCATGATCTTTATCTAAACTGTCAGTGTGACTCAGATGGTAGCACATCTGCCTCTGGGCCACAAGGTTGTGGGTTCTGGTCCCACACTAGGATTGGGCTCATACCTAAGGCTGGCTCTCAAGTGCAGTATTAGGGGGGCGCTGTACTATTGGGGTGGGCTATCCTTCAGAAGAGACGTTAAATCAAGGTCCCTTCTAGCCATCCTGGTGCTGTTCTGGTGCGTGTCCAGGTGGAAGTAAAAGAACCCAAGGCACTCGTCACAAAGAGTAGGGGACATTGCAGTTGTCTTGACCAATATTCCCCTTCCCATAAAACTGGTTCATGCAATTGTCCAGGCTGCGTGTGGGTGTTGATGTGCGATATGACTGCCACAACAAATTCAATCACTTCACTACCAGTCTAGCATTGCTTGCAAGGTGCTTTGAGATACAATGTGTATGAAAAGCACTATATAAATGTTGATTCTTCTTCTAAATATTTGAAATCCAGAAAATAAACCACTGGTTGCTGTACTTGTTTTTAAATTACATGGTGAGACTTAATGCCTCTTGCTGGAAAAATTTAGTAAAGGGTCAGATTATTTTTAATAGTTATAACATCATTGTTTTAGGTGTCAACATGAGCATACATGAAATAATGAAACAAGGACACAGCATTTGTCATGATGTTTGCTGTATTGTTGCCGCCAATGCAAAAATAAAAGTGTGTATCACCAACAAATGACACTCTCTTGAACCAATATCCCAAAACATATGGGGACATTTTGTATGTTTTTATGAACAAAATCATGTAAATCCCATTTTATTTTCATAAAACCTTTTTTAATAAATGCAGAATATGGTTGTGAATATTGCAAGAGAAAGAAATAAAAGGGTTGCCGTGCTGCTTTGGGCTGTATCTGTGTTTAAAGCAATGGTTTCAGAGCTGGTCAATTCAGGAAAAAGTAACTAAACATCTCAGCAAAAAATAAAACATGTCAGAAAGCCATTCTAACAACAAAAAGTACATACAGGTTGACAAACATTTTAATATGAAAGAAACAAAGTAGCCCGAGACAGACAGACAGACATGTACATACAGCATCATGAAAGATGCCGACAGCTATAACTGTGGGAACTTCTTTCTCCATGGTGATCTAATTTAGATCCTTAGTTGGACATAAATAATAGAGTAAATCATTAATAATAATTCCATACAATTGCAAATATACTTGTGCTAGTAAACAGCCTTGAAAAAATGTTCTGGTTCACTAGAAAAATGTGAATCTGAAACACCAGACAATGTCTTTATGTGTGAGAAAATGATGACCTTGGTGGTGATGGGAGGGGGGAGCAAGGGTGCAAACCCTTCCATGGGCATTATCTCACAAGTAAGGCCCAATACATAGTTTCTTATTGCTGCTATAAACCTCCAGATGATTTTTTTTACATTAAAATAATGGTGAAAAAACAACAACATGATTTTAACTGAAAAAGAGTTGCGGCTTTGCACAGGTGCAGTGAGTCCCACATTTGTTTACAGTAGAGGCCCATTACCAGTAGAATAAGGACCAATATAAAATGGGCAAGGAAATCCCTGTGTCCTGACTGGCTGAGACATGGTTCTAGCCAAACAAGTCCCTGCCAACTGGGGTAACTCACAATATCCATAAGCCGCTTGCTTCCTGATCTCCATCACACACACATGGCTGCAACATTTATTCATATATAGAAACCTTCAACTAGGCCCTAAAAATGAAAGTCCATCAAATTGCCTAAAGTAAGCAAATATTTTAATGTTATTTTCACTCAAGAGCCTCTCCTTACAAAACATACACATATTTAGAAAATCAAGTACTATTCCAAGTTTCCATTGCTGGTGTTTCTTTGATGACCATGAAAAATTCCCCTCCTATCTCCACCAGTTTGCCAGGGAACTCCCTGCTCCTTACCTGGCAACAGATAAAACTGAGGTTCTGGCTCTACTTGTGGCATGTTTGTGCATGTGTGTGTGTGTGTGTGTGTGTGTGTGTGTGTATGCCAGTGGAACTCTGAAGAATTTTGAATTCATGTATTCCATGTTACCATTCTGTACGTGTGTGTGTGTGGGGGGGGGAGCATTCTACTACTGGAATAATGCAGAGCTTTGAATTCTTCTAATCCATGGTAAACAGTCACACAGTATACTGAATATGAAGAAAGACAGATGACTGACAGGTGAAAAACATCTGTGGAGGGACCACTTTGCAATATTCAGCAGCATTTTATTATAATTTTTGTGGGTTTGAAAACTTTTAGAGTGTTTTGTTTTTTTTTAAAGTTGCCTCTGGGCCCATTTTATATAAGCAATAAGGTACTTTCAGGGAAGTTGGTTGTACTAGGTTTAGCCCATGAACAGGGGCTGAAGGCACTTGGCTTCACCTCGTGCCTTACAACTCCCCGACCATGGGGTAAACCTAGTACAGCCAATACCCTGTCATGCCTTATTCCTTAACTAGTGAACCAGTCAGAATACTTGATGTTATGCTCAACTTTCCATAAGGCTTAAGATATTGTCCTCTAGATTCCGCAGGCCCAGTCAGCACTGTAGTGTCATGTAGTGTCACATGTTCCTGAAACATAAAAGTTAGTTCTACCCCACCCCAAATAGACTATATATATATTTATCTGTATTTTTTCTCTAATTGGTAACAAATTACATTTGGCTAATCTTTTTTTTTTTTTTTGTTCAATGATATAAAGCAAGAAACATAATGTATGGTGAGGGCTTGTTGTGCATGGAGATTGGAGGCTTTCAAAATGTTGTTGCACCACAGTTCAAAAGATCATGGAACATGATTGTACCCTACTGTGGTACAACAACATTTTAAAAACCTCTAGAGGTTCCATGCACTAGCGCATGAGCCACAGAAATGGCAGGATCAACCAGATAAATTAAAACAAAGCACAGAATCAACCAGATATGAGCATCCAAAAAAATGAAAAGCAGGATTAACCAGATTTTTATATTTACTTATGAAATAGAAGTCTTATACTCACCCCCATGTCCTCTTGCTGAGCGAGAGATAAAGCCACCATTTATTTTTTTGAAAATCCCTCCCACACCCGATTGGCAGCCAATAGAAGGCTGCACTACAAACATAGGGATGTCTGCTCCCTAGCAACCACACATCACACTGTAGTAACCAACCCTAGCTCCCACAACATGATGTGGACACAAACATTTTTTTCTATGTTTAAACTGCATTTACTTTATTTAGGGGGCTCCATACACTATAAAAAATAGTGGCTGGGCAACTCTATGACCAACCAGTGCGGTGTGCCACCTCGGGGTTCTGATTCCTACATTCCTCTTGAGCATCGCTCTCGAGGTTACAGGGAATCAGAACCCCTCGGTGGCACAACACACTGGTTGTGCATAGTTGCCCATCCACTATTCTATATTTAGTAAACTGAAAAATACAATGTTTTGTCATTTTTTTAGAAAACATGTTAGTTTTATGATCTAGGTATAATTACAACACAAAACAATTTTTTGTATAGTGTCTTCATACAAAGTGTATCTGAAGAAAACCTTCACAATAAAATCTCAATGCAGGAAAATGCAATATACAAAATGATATTCGAAATGCAAAATTTGAAACAGAATACAATATACTGAAAACACTTCAAAAAGGCAGCACCTCAATGCAACACCAATGTCAGAGTTTTGGGAAATTAGCAATTGTTATTTTCTCAAGCATACCCAACTGTATGTAAGCATGAGAAACTGGGACTGTAGACAAGGGAGAAAAGAGATGGATTTCTAGTTGACACTTGAAGATAGAGGGTGAGATGGTCAGGTGGAGACAGATTCATTGATAGCAGAAAAGCTGGATATACCACCAAAAATAGATACAGTAGGTTGGCAAATGGAGTAGTATGGAGACCAATATGAGAGGAATGGAGAGAGTGTAAGGCACTATATGCAGAAATCAGACTGGTGAGATAGCTGAGATGGGTGGCAGCAAGTCTATTAAGGATCCTGAAAACGGAGAAAGTTAATTTTAAACGGAATCTGAAAAGGACCTACAAGCCAGCGCAGGACTTGGAGAATGGGAGAAGTATGATCACATTTCTTCGCACATGTAAAGTGGTAATCACATGAAATGTCAGGTGTTTGGGGAGACAGTTACCTAGCACATAGCTGCTTTTGCACAGAAATAAAACTCCTTCTGTATGTCTGTCGAACTGATCTTTATTGTGTAGTGGTTTTGGTCCTGAGAGTGACTGAGTGCCAACTTTATGTTCTGCATCATCTAAGGATGCAAGCAGCAGCATTTTGGACATACTGGAATCTGGAAAGATGTGATCTCAGAAGGTCATTGAGGTGTGGGTTTTAGTAGTCAAAACATGGGAAAATGAAGGAATGAATTACAATATGCAAGAGTGATCCAGGAGGTGGCAGAAATGGCAACATTGTGGAGATGACTGAAAAAGGTTCAGCAGCTCTAGAATTAGGCGATGGAAAGTTCAAGGTAGACTAGATCACTGAGGTTATACACTGAACAGGCAAAGGTGAGGTTTGAGTTAAGAAGGGAGATGGAGGTACAGGAGTTTCAAGTGAGGGAGCTTCTATTTCCCAAGAGGATCACTTCAGTCTTGGATATTATATATTTAGTTGACGTAAACTGATAATTAGCTAAGCTTTGTCCTGGGTACAAGATGATGGAAGAGAGGATGGATAGGGAGGAATCACTGGGAGTACAAAGAGATGTGCAGCTGGGTACCATCAGCATAGAAGTGATGGCCAGATTATAGTGAGAAAGGCATCTAAGGAGGAGAATATAGATTGTTAAAAGGACAGGATCTAGTCAGAGTCCTGGTGTACACCACAAAAGAGGTGAAAGAATGAGGAGGAGAAAGAGAAACCACCACCAGAGATATAAGGCACTTCAAAATATTAATCATTCTGTTATATCACTTCTTGAGTGTTGTAGCACTCTTGAGGCATGATGTTTTTTTTTACCAGCTCAACTCATACACTATTGTGTCTTACTTCTTGATTCAGTATACTTCAATGAGAAAGGGGAGCAAACCTCTCAAGTGCCCCTGATTTTTAGGAATGTCTCTGATTTTGCCTCAAAAATGTTCACAGCAAATTTGGCATTTCTGTCACTGAGGAATAGGAATTTGAGTAATAAAATAATCCCAGACTAGAGATGGGAGGGTCAGCTGTGAAATGGGTCTGATTCTGACTCTGCTCACTTTCCATAAGGTTTGAATTTACTCTGGTAGACCAAAATGGGTAAATCATGTCAGAATCAGAACTGGGTCAGAGGCTGATTTGGAATGGGCCCAATAACAGAATTTATTTGCCCTTCCTCCCTCATTATAAGCCTTTTTTTTAATGTCATTTTAATTTTTACAATAGTTAGTTTATGCCTTTTCCCACCAGTTTCTCAATTTTAACAAGAAAAATGCTTCAGAATCACTTTCATTATCTGGACAAGGTCAGAACTGTGTCACTAGACCTGGTCAGTACTCTGGACTAGGTCAAATCAGAGTGACAAATAACTCTGATTTCCAGAGTCAAGCAGCGACAGATCATTTTAGAGGGATCCTGATCTGACACAGAGCTGACCCTCCCATTCCTATGCTAGACAGAGGAGTTATGGTCTAGTTCTCCTACAGAGATTGCTTTGCTCACTAACTCAAATGTTGCAAACAACTTCTTGAGCAGATATGTGTTCTTGACCTTTGTCATTTGTCTGTGATTGTTTTGTCTTGCCCCTGATTTGTAAGGCAATGGGTTGAGAGAGGTATGAAGGGCAGTACTGAAATTAAAGTAGATTCATGGAGGTTTGGCCCCTATAGTAATGAAATGAAACACAGTAGTTCATGCAACCCTACCATTAACTTAGAAATCCTTATGAACTGGTATTTGTTTGCACAGCATGCTTATTTAATTCCTTGATGTGGGGGATGGGGGGGGGGGTGATGTCAGTGAACACAATGGACCTAGACTCATTTCTGATTTTAAAGAGTTAGGGTACTGGCTAAAACTAATATTAGTTTTTAAGAAGCATTCAGCCATTACTTTTTGTTTCTGAGGTACTTTTTCTTTTCCCTTTGGTTAATTAGAGGATTGTTTACCTGACGTAAGTAGGTGTGATGTGTGGAACAGAACTTTGTCTGGCAGCTGCAGGAAGGTGAAAGTGGACACGGAGCTGCATACTGCACAAGGGTCAAGAATGGACGAAAAACATTTTTTGTTTAGATATATCAGTGAAAAAAGAGGAAAAAAAGGAGGGGCATCACACAGCTAGTTGAGGGTGATAGGGTGACAGAGAAGGATGAGCAAAAGGCTGCAGTCCCGAATGACTACTTTTGCTCAGTATTCAGTTAGGAGGACTGCAGGTCCATGCTAGAAAGTGGCATCAAAGCAACTGCTAAGGGAGTCCTGGAAATGAGGTAACCAAAGCTTACTAGCGAGAGGGTCCTGAAAGGGCTGGCAGCCCTTAAGATAGGTAAGGTCCAAGGACCAGATAGGTTGCATCCAAGGATACTTAGGAAATTAGCAGCAGAACTGGCTGAACCATTGGCTGGTCTGTTCAACAGCTCAGTTAGGCCTGGAGAAGTTCCAAGGGATTGGAGAATGGCAGACGTTGTACCACCTTCAGGGGGGAGGGGAAGGGATAGGGAGCAACCAGAGAACTACAGGCCTGTCCATCTGACCTCCATCATGGGGAAGCTGATGGAATCACTAATCAAAGAGGACCTCATGGACTACCTAGAGAGAAATGGACTCCAGGATAGTAAACAACATGATTTCATGGCAGGAAGGTCTTGTCAGTCTAACCTGATTTTTTCCTTTGACTGGGTGACCAAGGAAATAGACAAGGGCCACGCTATAGATCTGCTGCACTTTGACTTCAGCAAGGCTTTTGATTCAGTACTACACAAAAGGTTACTCAAAAAGATGGAAGACATGGGTGCGGCTAAAACCATAGTGAACTGTGTGGGTGGTTGACTAGTAGAGAGGCAGCAGAGGGTGGTGGTCAACAGGGTTAAATCAGTGGACAGGGAGGTTATCAGCAGAGTTCCACAGGGAGCTGTCTTGGGTCTGGTCCTCTTCAACATGTTCATTAGTGACATTGGTGAGGGAATCCAGGGCAGGCTGTGTCTCTTCGTAGATGACACAATACTATGTGGGAGGGTGGGTGATAAGGGAATAAGGGATATACAGAGGGACCTATAAAAACTAGAGGGGTGGTCAAAGGTCTGGCAGTTCAAATTCAGTGCCAAAAAGTGCAAGGTAATGCACCTAAGGAAAAGGAACCCCAAGACAGAGTACCAGATGGATCAGAGCCAGCCTTAATATGGTGTGAACTGTACATTTGCAAAGGATCCCAAAAGCAGAGGGGCTCCCCAAAACCCTTAGCTGTCCAGTTGGTCTCCTTTCTTCCTGGTCCTCCATGTTCTAATTCAAGTAAAGTGCAAAAATGGCACATAACTAGTAGAAAATGAAGATACAGGGAGGCCACAGTAGGGATGAGGAGGGCAAGGAGGCTCGTACATGGCCCAGGGATAGCTAGAGCCAGGACTGGGATGGGTGGAGGGAGACTTAACACTAGAGAAGAGGAACGGGATCTAGGAGTTATCATCAGTAACTCCCTTAAACAAATGAGCCAGTGCAACAAGGCCTATAGTAAGGGTAACAGGATGCTGGGATGTATCAGGAGGGGTATTGATAGCAGAAGAAAAGAGGTAATACTTCCTCAATACAGATCCTTGGTGAGGCCTCACCTGGAATACTGCATCCAGTTCTGAAGCCCTCACCTCAGAAAGGACAGGGATAGGTTAGAAACGGTGCAGTACAGAGTAACAAAAATGATTCAAGACCAGCAGGGCAGATCCTATGAGGAGCGCCTCAAGGCACTAAATATGTACTCACTGGAAACCAGAAGGGGGAGGGAAGATATGATAGAGACCTTCAAGTTCTAAAAGGAATTAACAAAGTAAACTGTGGGGAATTATTTACCCTTAATACCAACTCGAGGTCACATGGTCATGAGTGGAAATTAACAGGAGGGAGGTTCAGGAGGAACGTGAGGAAGTACTTCTATACAGAAAGGGTGGTGGGACCTTGGAAAGACTGTTGGCTGAGGTGGTGGGTGAAAACAAAGTCAGGGAATTCAAGCAGTCATGGGATAGAATGAAGGGAATAGTGGTCACCTGGGATGACTAGCCCAGGGAGGAGAATGGGGATAGGATGGGGAGGGTTAGCACCCCGGAGGAACAGTAGGTTCCAGGGAAAGTTCCAGGGATTGTAGGGAATATGGGTAGACTGGATGGACCCCTGGTCTTTTTCTGCTGCCATGGTCTATGTTTCTATGACATATCTGACTCTATTGTCCCCCACTACATCTTCAGTATTGTGACCTCACTGACTGTGATATCACTGCTGCTTAGGAACTGCCATTCAGTGACTGCCAGGTCATTCACCTGTGATGTCACTGTCAGTGAGATCACAATGCTGATGATGTAGTGGGGAGGGATAGAAATAAATATGTCAGCTGCCAGGCTAAGAGCTGTTCCACACATCCAGCACAATATTATCACATGGAAGACTTTCTAATGAGCAAAAGGAAGAAAAAAAATACTTCAGATTTAATCCATTACAACTAGATACTTCTTAAAATTGGTATCATTTTCTGTCAGCCTGTTTTGGCTCCACTGGCTCTTTAAAATTGCTATATTACTATATTATGAAGTGGTAGGGATCACGTAAAAAGAAGGCCACCGTGGCTTTGAAAATGTGATTCCAACACTGAGCAAAGTATTAGAGTATGTTGTACAGAAACACAGGTGATGCTGACAAAAAGTAGGTTCAGCCACCACGAGTAAAATAAAAATTACTATGGTCATTCGGATATTTCATTTTATACTCTTTTATGTTACACTTTTTTAACTCAGGATGTGCCAGTCAAGATGCAACATTTGTTTTTAGTTTGGGTGCTTGGGTCCTGCTTCTACCCATTTTAGGCTGGCATCATAGCCTAGAAGTTAGAACAAAGAGTTGTGAATGAGTTTAGTACATCCAATAGACAGGATTTTTTTATATATTCGAAATGTTTTTGAATTTTTAACTAGAAACAAAGCAATCTAGATAAATAATCATATTTCAGGAACGGCATCATACAGCTAATCATCACACAGTTTAGAAATTCTACATAATACCTAAATAACAGAACACATGTATAATATACAGTATTAAAAGGAAAGAGAAGAAAGAAAAGAAAGAAAAAAAGACCAACTTTTCTCATTTCAAAACACATCAATAATTCTTCAAAATATTCTAATATTATTAATTAGTCTGACAACCTTGAAAAGATAAAAAAAATTCCCCCATTTCAGCCTATAAATGTCTAAGTTTTGGACAGGACCATAAAATATGAGCCAAATTACCTTTCGGACTCAGAAATCTTCAGACATCTTCAACATAGTGAGTTAGATCATTTTTGATCATATAGAGCCTTGGAGGTATAATACCATCTAGCTAGAATATTTTTTTGAATCATCCTACTTTTCGTATCTCAACATGCTGTACAGGCGTTCTTGTAAGCTAACGACCATTCATGGGGAGTAATAGCAACTTTGAGTTCTTGTTCCAGTGTTTTATGGGTCTCCTCAGACCCATCAGAGCGGGAAACCAAAAGAGTATTATAAATTAGTCTAGCTAGCCCTTTGTTCTTTGACAACCATAAAGATACAAAATTCCTGCTAGGGCTATCCATCAAATGTAGATTTGAATCCATAAAAGGGGATAAAGCATTCTTAAGACTTAGATAGCACAACCCCCCCCCCCAAATAAAACCAGGCAGGTTAACCTATGCCCCATTGCTCATGGGTTTTGGCAGGCATACTCAGTGTACTTTACTGAGTACTGTAGAATCTGAAAAATCCAGTGGCAACATGAGTCTCAGGCCAGGGTACCAAACACAAACAGAGCCTAATGTATCTGAAGAACTGTTTTCCCCCTCCTTGGGTGCTTTAGTGTGAGTTTGTTCATGATCTTTGGAAGATGTGTGGGTGCTAAACGTATAGGGCATGATTGTATGAGTGACTTGATCGAGTATGTATGCATGAGGGCTGGTGTGAGTGGATTGCTGTAAGGCTAGCTACCTTGATGTGGTACAGAGACTTAACACAAGGTAACCTAAACATTGTAACTAAGAGCCAGCCAGCTTCTGTCTGATTGGTAGTGTGTGTTAGATATAATGTTTGTGATTCTATTAGGATCACTGGATAACTACCTATAGTTCGCTGAAATTAGTGTGGGGCAATGTTTGTGTGGAGGGGAAGCACATATTTTGGTTTGTGTTTGAGGATGGAGGACAGTTCTGTCAACTCTTGAGCACAAGTTTAACATTCCTGGATACACCCCTGCTTGAGATGGCCATCACCCACAGCTGAGCACCAATTTTGCCTTAATTTAAAAATTAAAAACCAAACCATGAAAATGGTTATAAAGCATGAAAACTAAAAACTATATTTAGATTATGGGCAATGACTGCTACCTGAAATAAAATAAAATAAAATGCTACTTTATCAGAAATGTATTTTTCATTTACCAAACTGAAAATTGATTTTGTTCTCCAAATTAGCCTCTCTTGATTGTATGTTTTGTCAACCATTTGTGCATCAACCATGAACAATGTCATCCATGAATCATGGACAAACCATGGATAGAGTTATCATGGATAAACCCTGGATAGAGTTATCATGGACAAACCCTGGATAGGGTTATCATGGGTAAACCATGGATAGAGTTATCTTGGGCAAACCACAGATGAAGGTATCACTGACAAAGATCATGGACAGAGCAGTGATGACCATGGATGTCCAGTGACAACCTTGTTTGTCCTTGAAAACATGGACAACCAGAGAGAGAAAGTACATAGGTCCTCAGATCAGCAGGATCAAGTAATGGATACACCCTGGTATTATTTCTGTCATGTCAAGAGGATGGAGCTCTCTCGGTGTTTAATAACTGTCTGGAAGAAATCCAGGATTGGATGGATTCTAGTTGGTTGAAGTTGAATTTAGAAAAGACAGAGGTTTTGGTTGTGGACCCAGGTCATCAGATAGAGGGGTAATTTGTTGGTACACCCTCATGAATTTTCCTTGGTGGCGTTTCACTTCTGACCTCTGAATGGGTGCGTAACCTGGGGGTTATCTTGGTTGACAGACTGACACTACAGTCACAAGTGTCAGCAGTTGTTAAGACTTCCTTTTACCATCTCAGGAATATCGCCAGAGTTAAGCACCTTGTTCTGTCTGACGCCTTACCAACGCTGGTCCATGCCTTTGTGTCCTCGCATCTGGACTACTGCAACTCCCTGTACTTTGGGCTTTCTGGAGTTGAAATCTGTCGCATACAGCTGGTGCAGAACGCAGCAGCCCAGGTTTTGACTGGGACAAGTAGGTCCTGTCACATTACACCAGTGCTGAGTGAACTGCACTGGCTACCTATACGATGGCAGATCACCTTAAAATTAGTTTACTGACTTTCAAAGCCCTTCATGATTAGGATCCAGCCTATCTGAAAGAACTTCTGGTCCCCTACCGCCCCGGCCAATCGATTTGCTTGGCCGACGAGGGGTTGCTAGAGATTCCAAGAGTGAGTCTTAAATCATCAGGTTGTATAGCATTTTCTTATGCTGCGCCCACTCTTTGGAATTCTCTACCCCGCTGGTTACAGGAGTGCACCTCTGTGGAGGAATTTAAGAGTGACTTGAAAACCTATTTTTGGCAAATGGCCTTTTTGGATGGCTGTTTGTATTGAAATTATTAACTATGTGGTGGTTTTATCTGTGTCTGTTATTGAATTTTAATGTTTGATTCTACTGTTTTAATATGTACAGTGCCTTGAAAAATGAAAGGCGCTTTATAAATAAATATATTATTATTATTATTATGTGTCTCAAAGCTCAAGTAGTCCTTCCTCCCTGTAAGGCAGATGGTATAATCTTGTAATATATTCAGTACTGCAGTTTAGGAAGGGTAGGGATCATATTTTTGCTTTACATTATGCTTTTATTTTTGTATAATGACCTGATGCACTTCCCTATGGAGAACTCTGCCCTCACACTTTAACATTTTCTGATGAAAGTGTTTGGAGAGCACTGCAGCACCCCCATTGAAGGGAATAAGGGCGTCTGTAATTTACATTTGTTATACTTTACAGGGCCATTTGTTTAAAATGAAAGCCACTGCTCAACTAGCAAAGCTCTTACAGAAGCACAGACTTAATCTGGGATGCAGAGACCAAACCCTCAATGTTTTATCATTTCCATCTCCTCCCTATGGGAAAACAATTTTATCATCCCACTTCCTAGGTGCAGTGGCAGACAACTGAAGCCCAGCACTTTTAAATTTAATTTATATATTTTTTAGTCCCTAACCTTGAGGGGAGGTAGAGCTCAGAGTGGTGAGCAAAGAAAGAAGAGGGTTGCTGTGACAAGCAAAAGGAAAGGTTGGAAGAAAAGATCATCCTAGCACTATTCCACCTGACAAGGCAATATAAGGTAGGTTTTTACTTTTTATACAGTCTCTGGGGAAGGACCTTGCAGTGACAGCACTTCTTCTGATAAACATTTCCCCATAATACCTTGGGAGTTGGAGTAATGATACATACTGTGCTTAAATAAATAGGCAGGTCAACCTATGCCCAATTACAGTGACCCATAGCAAGTTGCTTGCAGGAGTTAGAGTGAGGCAGAGTTGGGAACATCCAACTGAAGCCCAAAAGACTGCCATACCCTTACTGGCAGCCCTGATGAACTGTTTATCCCCATCTGCAGACACAAGAAGCACACTATTGGCTACCCCTAAGGAATAGCCTACCACCCACCAGTAGCACTTTTAAATTAATGTTATATATTTTTAGTGCCTAACTGTGAGGGGAGGTAGCATTCAGAGGGGAGATCCAGGAAAGAAGAGGGTTGCTGCAGAGAACAAAAGGAAAGGAAGGAAGAAAATGACCATCCATACTCTGAGACCCATAGAAACTACCCCACCTGACAGGGTAATATAGGGTAGGGTTTTACTTTTTATACAGTGCCTATGGGGAAAGGCCTTGAAGTAGTAGCACTGAATCTGACTAAAATTTCTACTAGACTACCTTGGTGGAAGTAACTAAGAATACATACTGTCCTATACCAAAAAACAAACAAACAAAAAAACCAGGCAGGCTAACCTATGCCCCACTGCAGTGAGCCACAGCAAATTGCTTAGGGGACTAAAGTGAGGCAGAGCTGGGTACAACCAAACTGGAGCCCCAGAGAATGGCTCACCCTCACTGGCAGCACCAAGGAGCTATTTGCCCCCTACCAGCAGATCCAAGAAGTGCCCCACCTGCTGCCTCAAGGAATAGCCTACTACCCAACACCAGCCCCAAGATGTAGCACAAAGGAGTACCCCACCTGGCCCACTGAATGACAGAACACTAGTATGTCATGTGGCAGTGTGGGCTGCATTTGTTTTTTCCAGTCATGGTGTTTGGCTCTTTCCATGGCTGGACAACCTCTATTATGGCTTACACCTGGCAACCACTAAGCTGTATTAACTTCCTAGCTTGTGTTCCAGGGTTCTCCATAGCTGGCCCCAATGACAGAGTCAGTAGGGAGGCATACCTTCAAGCTGAGTCATAATCTAGCATGCCATTGGGTGGGAGTCATGGGACCTAAATGTACCAGTGCTGTCATCATAGTGGATGAAATGTTTTTTCTCCAGTTTCTAACCTCCAATAATTGCCTCCCGCACCTGGTGTCATGTGCACACACCATTATGGACTCATAAAGAAGTGCCCAACTTGCAAAAGAGCAAGTTTCTTTTGACCTACACTGGGGCCATTGTGGCCACAGAATGGGATGCCATCCCTCTCTAGGCTAGAAAACATTTCCATAGGCAAAGCTTCCTTAGCTTTTTATGCATTTCTACTTGTGACTGGGACTCAGTTCCAGCCGTGGGCTACCTGCTTTGTAGTGTGGCATTCTATCTTCAAGCCAACAGGTGGCCTCTGCATGTTTTCAATGTGGTATAGAATAGGGTGTATTCTCTGAGACATTTTTCAGCTAATGTTTTCTCCTTATTTACTTTACAGACAGTTGATAAAACAGGAGAAAGGTAACCACATCATAGTTGAGATACAGGCACTTTTTTTTTCTCATTTCCTGTAAATATTTCTTAAAAGGAGAATTTCAATTTCAAGTTCACGTTCAAGATTATTATAGGAAAACTTTGTTGAGCAAGCTCATTCACAAGGCGGTCCTTGGACATATAACAGGCAATTATAGACTGAATAATCGACAATATCACAGTACAAATTCAAGTACAGAAATATGGAATAGACAATAACGAGCTGCATAATTGACAATATCACAGGAAAATACAAGTACAGAAAATGTGATACAATGTGCTAGATTAGGAAACATAGAAACATAGACTTTGACGGCAGATAAGGACCGCTTGGCCCATCTAGTCTGCCCATTTCCCTTCCTACAGGATAGGCTGCAGATCCTAGTTAACCAACAGCCTATTTCTTCCTACCCCCTACAAGAATTGCCTTATGTCTGTCCAATGCATTCTTGAATTCTTCCATGGTTTTAGACCCCAAAACCTCCTCAGGAAGGCTGTTCCATGCATCCACTACCCTCTCGTGAAATAATACTTCTCACATTGCCCCTGAACCACCTGCTTCTATTTTTAAATTGTGTCCCTTTGTTCTTGCATTGTCTCTTTTCTGAAAGATGCTACCTCTTGGACTTTGTTGATTCCACTGAGGTACTTAAAAGTTTCTATCATGTCCCCCCTTCTTTCCTCAAGGGTATACATATTGCTTCTTTAGTCTCTCCTCATACGGCTTCTCTTGCAGACCCTGCACCATTTTAGTTGCCTCCTCTGGACCGCCTCTATCCTGTCTATGTCCTTGCGGAGATGGAGTCTCCAGAACTGGACGCAGTACTCCAGATGGGGTCTCACCAACTGTCTGTACAGAGGATAACAACTTCCTGTTTTCTGCTGCTGATGCCTCTCCTATGCATTCCAGTATACCCCCAGCCTCCCTACTGCCTTTTACATTGCTTGCTAACCTTAAGGTCATCTGATATGATTACCCCCAGGTCCCTTTCCTTTTTTGTTGTTGTTACTACCTCCCCCATTGTGTATTCTTCCCCTGGGTTCTTGTTTCCCAGGTGCATTATTTTGCACTTCTTTGCATTGAATCCTAGCTGCCATACTTCTGACCATTCCTCCAACCTTGCTAAGTCCCTTCTCATCCTTTTCACGCTCCTTGTGTATTAACCCTGTTGCAGATCTTTGTGTCATCTAAGCAAAGGCATAATTTTCCTTCCAGTCCTCTGCAATGTCACTGATGAAAACATTAAAAGGACTGGACCCAATACTGAACCCTGCAGTACACCACTAGTAACCCCCCTTTCTTCAGAGTGGACTCCATTTACAATTACCTTCTGTGTCCTGTTGTCTAGCCAATATTTTACCCAGGCTACCACCCTGGGACCCACTCCCAGGCTGGTTAATTTGACTATTAATCTTTTGTGTGGGACTGTGTCAAATGCCTAATAAAGTCTAGGTAGACCATGTCCACAGCCCTCCCTGGTCTACTACTTTGGTCACCCAGTCAAAGAAATCTATTAGATTCATCTGACATGACCTTCCTGCTGTGAACCCATGCTGCCTTGGGTCCTGTGCCCCACTGGCCTCTAGGTACTCAACTATTCTTTCCTTCAGAAGTGACTCCATCACTTTCCCTACTACAGAGGTCAGACTGACAGGTATGTAGTTTCCTGCCTCTGTCTTGGTCCCACTTTTGTGAAGGGGAATCACATCCACCTTCCTTCAGTCCTTGGGTACCACACCATCCTCCCATGATTTATTAAAAACAGTAGCCAGTGGTTTCACTAGTTCCTCCCTTAATTCTTTTAGAATTCTGGGGTGAATTCCATCAGGACCCATTGCTTTGTCCACCTTCAGTTTTAGGAGTTCTTGCAGAACCCTTTCTTCTGTGAAAGGACTGGGATCGACTCTCTATCAAGAGTGCTTCTGTTAATTGATTAGGCACTTCCTCCTCTTTGTGAATACTGAGCAGAAATATTTGTTCAGTATCCCTGCTTTTTCACTGTCTCCTCTGCCCACCCACCCACTGCTCATTCTATTCAGCCTCACTATCCCTCCCTTTGTCTTTTCTACGCCGCTGATGTACCTATAAAAGGTTTTATCCCCTTCTTAACTGAGTTGGCTATCTTTTCTCAGTTTGGGCTGCTATTCTGACTTCCTCCTGCTTCCTTCTGCCTTAACTGGTACAGCTCTCTGTCATGCTCCTTCTGTGTTTCCTTATACTCTGAATGCTATCTTTTTTCCTGACTTTCACAGTCACCTCTTTTGAGAACCATAGTGGCTTTTTCTTTCATTTTGATTTGTTTATTTGCTTCACACAAAGGCCTGTTTCCTCTGTGATGGCAGTTTGATGATTCCCATTGTTGCTCCACACCTCCTTCTAGCCTGTTTGCTAGTGCTTTTCTGAGGCACTCTCCCATCTTGCCAAAGTCAGCCTCCCAGAGTCCAGTACCCTCACTTTTGTATGGCTTGGACTCTGTAGCTGAGTTTAACGTGAACCACACTGTTTGATGGTCACTTGTTCTCAGATGGCAACCCACTTCTAGATCTGAGATCCTCTCACTGCCCCGCTTGAGAGTACGAGGTCTAAGATTGCTCCTCACGAGTGGGTTCCAAAACTAGCTGTCTGAGGCCTGCCACCTGTAGGGCATCAAGAATGGCCCTACTCTTGGATGTGGCTGCAGCAATGTGCTCCAGTTAACATCTGGCATATTCAGGTCTCCCATCAACAGTATCTCCCTTTCTCTGCCATTCTAAGAATGCCTTCTATCATATCCTTGTCCATTCCTCCCCTGACATGGGGTCTGTACACAACCCCTGTGCGGATTGTGGTGCCTTTCCAGTCTCCAAGGTGACCCACAGTGCCTCCTCTCCTCCTGTTTACTCTTTTGTTCAGTTGCTTTTATCCCTTCCTTTACATAGAGAGCTACTCCTCCCCCTCTTCTCTCCTGCCTGTCTCTCCTGTAGGTTATGTACCCTGGTATGTTAACATCCCAGTCATGGTTCTCTGTGTACCATGTTTCTGTGACTGCTACGATATCCAGGCATCCCTCTTCCATCAAGGCTACCAGCTCAGGGAGCTTGTTGCTCAGACTACGGGCATTGGTACTTATTACTCTCCATTTCCTGATGGCCTTACTCCTTTTTTCCCCATCCCTGTCCTTCTTGCCTTTGTCACTTTCTCCATTTACCCCTGCCCTTCTCCCTATCGACACCTCTATGTTGGTGTTTGCCTCACTTACTACCGTGATTTTTTTGGGGGGGCTAGGATTTCCCTGCTCCTTTCCAGTGCCTCCCCCCTTGGCTAGTTTAAATGCTTGCCAATGAAGCATTTAAACCTATCACCTAGGATCCTGGTTCCCCTCCTGGACAGATGCAGCCCATAATGCCAGTATAGGCTTGCATCACTCAGGTGGACCCCCAGTCCCCAATGAAGCCAAATCCCTGAGCTCCACACAGAGATAGGAATTTGTACCTGAGCAGTCCCCTATGTGCACATGAAGTACAGAAGTACTGTTTTTTACTTACTGGATATATTTCAAATGTCACTATCTGGCTAATCTTGTGACCCCCCCCCCACTCACCAAACTCAATATTATAGTTTATATAATGGGGGAGGATTGGATCACCCAGATACAATGGAATACCAAAGAAGTCCAATAAGTAAAACATATTTACTTTTGCACTTAATCTGCAAATCAAGGGCAGATGGACATTCTAGTTTAATGTTTTAGAATGGATTTATCACTTTTTTCAGAAATGAGTTTGTTAAACTGGTTCCAATTTATTTTAAAATAAAGACTTCAAAGACTGCCAAGGATTCCTATAACTGCACAAGCACAATGATAAATACATCAGGCACACGTCATTTTTTATTTGTTTATGTTTACTGTTCAGTACCATGGGAAGACATGGAACTGGCGGTGCTGAAGAGGTTAATTGGCCACACACTTGTGCTTACAAAAATGCACACTACATTATCTTAAAATCTTTAAAAGATCATCTGCTGTTTTTCTCTCTCCCATGCATGCAGGTATGAACACACTAGGGGTGCTCAGAATCTGTGGCATGAACAGACAAGGGGTGCACAGAATCCACAGGCATGAACACACTAGGGTTGCTCAGAATCTACAGGCATTAACACCTAAGGGGTGCTTAGAGTCTGCAGGCATTAACACACTAGGGGTGCTCAGAATTTGAAGTCATGAGAACACTAGGGGTGCTCAGAATCCGACGGCATGAAAACACTAGGGTGCTCAGAATCTTCAGGCAGGAACACACTGGGTTGCACAGAATCTGCAGGCATGAACACACTAGGGGTGCTCAGAATCTGCAGGAATGAACACATTAGGAATGCTCTGAATCTGCCAGTATGAACACACTTGTGGTGCTCAGAATCCATAGGCATGAACACACAAGGGGTGTTCAGAGTCTGCAGGCAACAACACCCTAGGGTTGCTCAGAATCTGCAGGCAGGAACACACTGGGGGGTGCTTAGAATTCTCAGGCTTGAACATGCTAGAGGTGTTCAGAATTCTCAGGCATGAACTCACTAGGGGTGCTCAGAATTCTGATATAAACATACCAGGGGCACTCAGAATCTGCAGGCCTGAACATACTAGGCAACAAACAAAAGGCAGATGCACTGTCACATCTAAAACAATACATAAATAAATAAACAATGCAACAACCACTGACTGATGAGCCCAAAGACAAGGGTTGCTCATAATTCAAAAGGCATAAGCACACTAAACATGCTCAGAATCTGTTTAACAGAATCATATGAAATATATTCTAATCCAGAATCCGCAAGCATGAACACACTAGGATTGCTAAGAATCTGCAAGCATGAACACACTAGGGGTTCTCAGAATCTGCAGATATGAACACACTAGGGGTGCTTAGAATTCTCAGGCATGAACACACTAGGGGCGCTCAGAATTCTGAGGCATGAACACACTAGGGACACTCAGCATCTGCAGACATGAGCATACTTGGTAACAAACAAACGGCAAGCACCCCTGCTGTAACAGGATACAATTGTAATGTAAAGAAATGCATGATCACATATAAAACAATTAATAAATAAATAAACACCGCAACAACCACCAACTAATGAGCCCACACACAACGGTAGCTCATAATTTGCAGACATAAGCACACTAAGCATGCTCAGCATCTGTTTAACAGAATCATATGAAATATATTCTAACCCAGAATCTGCAAGCATGAACACACTAGGGCTGTTCAGAATCTGCAAGCATGAACACACTGAGGGAGCTCAGAATCTGCAGGCATGAACACACTAGGGTTGCTCAGACTCTGAAAGCATGAACACACTAGGGGTGCTCAGAATATGTAAGCATGAACTCACTAGAGTTGCTCTGAATCCACATGCTTGAACACACTAGGGGTGCTCAGAATATGCAGACATGAACACATTGGGATGCTCAAAATCTGCAGGCATGAACACACTAGGGTTGCTCAGAATCTGCAGGCATGAACACACTAGGGGTGCTCAGAACCTGCAAGCATTATCACACTATGGGTGCTCAGAATCCACAGGCAGGAACACACTATGGGTGCTCAGAATCCACAAGCATGAACACATGGGGTGCTTAGAATCTGCAGACAAGAACACACTATGGGTGTTCAGAATCTGCAAGCAAGAACACACTAGAGTTGCTCAAAATCTGCAAGCATGAACACTCTAGGGTTGCTGAGAATCTGAAAACATGAACATATTTGGGGTGCTCAGAATCTTCATTCTTTCATTCATTTTTATTAAATGGGTTAGACCATTGATTAAACTCATTTAAAATGGTGACCCTTGGTCATGCAGGCATGAAAACACTAGGGGAACTCAGAATCTGCAAGCGTGAACACATTAGCAGAGCTCTGAATCCGCAGGCAGGAACACACTAGGGTTGCCCCGAATCCACAGGCAAAAACACAATAGGGGTGCTCAGAATCTGTGGCATGAACACACACAAGGGATGCACAGAATCAAAAGGCATGAACACACTAGGGTTGCTCCAAATCTGCACTGGGAATGCCCAGAGCTGCCTGCAGCAAAGAGTCAGTGTGTAGTTGGAGTTGAGAGAGTGAACAACTCGAGTAATTCAAGCAACTGCTCCTGCATAGTAGCATGGGGGAATCGGCGGGAAGGCTGTGTCTTGCCTGCCTGCTACCATCTTCTCGAGTGAAGAAGTCTGAAATCTAAAATTGGACTTTATCCGAGATTGCTGTTACTGTGATCGGAATCCTGAATTGTGGAAGAGTGAATTTCGCATGGTGTGGACCAAAGACTTTCTCCTGGAGCGATCGGCCTGTCAGGACTTAAAATAACTGCAATGCGTACGGTTTGTGCAGAGACACTGTTTAATTGCAACCGGACTGGCATCTGAACTGTGGTATTTAACAATTCTTATTATAATTGTGCTGAACGTGTAGAGTGGGTCACGATTTGGTTCCCCACCTCGTTGAATGTGTCATGCTAGCTGAAAGCTGCATCCAGCAACTAACCAGACTGACATCCGAACTGTTCACTTGGTCTGGGCCTCACCATCTCAGCCTAGATTGCCACTCACACCGCAGGAATCATTCAATGGAAGACCCGCTCAAGGATTCGGCTCCCTGCTCAACACCATCGAACAGGATCGACCACCATGGTGCGTCGTGTGGTCCCTGCTTCCCCTGGCAAACCAGCATACCATCCTGAGGTCTTCATCTCATCAATCCTGCATCCTGGTCTGGGTAGCGTGAGTAAATATCAGGGTAGCTCCCCGCAACAAAGCTCAAATCAAAGTGTGTCACCTGATTTGTTTTGGTTGATCATTATGAACTGAGCCATCTGGCTCCAGAATACAAATTGTGGGTTAAAGTGCATGCTGTGTTTTTCCTTCCTGAGGTCCCCAACAACAGCTGCAATGCCGGCCTACCCCAGGCAATGCGTCAGGCTAGCCTGCCTAACAACTAAGTAACTAGAGAGTGTGTGACCATGTTAGAGGGACTCTTAGGGCTTGCATGTTTAACCTGACTAAATCAGATCTAAAATCAAACACTAGATTACTGCCCCATTCTTGTTCACGTCCCCTGAATAAATCAGATCCAGATCTTTCTTGCTTTTAAACTGGCTATTGTGTACCTTTGTGGAGGGGATATTGTGTCGCTATTGCTTTTTTCCATTGCAGGTCTTATTTTACAGGGGGTCTCCAGGGCCAGTGCAGCCGATCCAGCCATGGTGGTAAGTATGCTAATTTGGGTCTAACATTGCATTCTGGTGTTAATTGTGATTGTCTATTTTCTGACCAGTATAGGCCACTAGAGGGGTTAGAGGGGGGTATCAGTGTCCCACAGGGCTGTACCTAGAGCAGCTATGCTACCTTTAAACCAACTCTTCTGGTGGAGGCACCCATTCACAGAACTCAGGCCCCTCAACCTGCGCCTAGTCATGCAGGCAGGAGTAGTATCCCTTGGGATAGCGCCACCTAGGGGTTACACATGGCTGGTTGTCTTGACCGCTACCCTTGCAGAAAAGTTGCAGAGTGCTTATTGGAGGGATTCTCTACTGGTTTCCGTATCCATACCAGGGCCCCATGGCGCACAATCTGAAGTCAGCAAAGACACTCAGGCACATTGTGGCAGTGAAGGTACGCAAAGAGGTGGTCACTGGGAAGGTGGCAGGACCATTTGAAAATCCTCCACTGAGCCCCTTATGAATCTCCCCTTTGGGGGTAGTTCCCAAAAAGACTCCAGCTGAGTTCAGGCTAATCCACCATCTATTGTAACCGAAAGGGGCTTCAGCGAATGATTTAATTAGCGTAGAAAACAGTGCGGTGTGCTATGCATCTTTTGATACAGTGGTCAAGCGCATTCAAAAAGCAGGCAAGGGTGCTCAGCTGGTGAAGAGTGACATTAAGTTGGCATTTTGGTTGCTGCCGGTTTGTCGACTGGATTTCGACCTGCTGGGGTTTTCATTTGAAGGAAACTTTTACTATTACATGTCAATGCGGATGGGGTGCTGTTTCATGTGCAGCTTTTGAGGCTCTCAGCCATTTCTTGGAATGGGCCACCAGGCAACACAGTGGAAATGGCTTGATCATGCATTATTTAGACACTTTCTTGTTCATAGGGGCCCCAAACATGATAATATGCAAAGCCACGTTAGCTTCCTTTTCTCAGGTGATGGATTAGTTCGGAGTGCTGCTGGTGCATGAGAAAACCGAGGGGCCCTTACCTCAGTATAGAACTGGACGCGGTCCATGTGGTGTCTCAATTGCCACAGGTAAATGTTTCCTATTTGGGTCAGCTGGTGGAGGTTCAGGCCACCAAAAAAGTCACTCTCAAGATGCTACAGTCATTGATTGAGCTACTGAATTTTGTATGTAAAGCAGTGTCACCTGGGAGGCCTTTCATGAGATGGTTGTCCTGGGCAACAATGGGCCCTTTACAACCTCACCATCACATCAGGGTGTTGACTGACAAGAGAGCAGACTTAGCAGTGTGGGACATCTTCCTCCAGTACTTTAATGGGGTTTCCGTTTGGTAAGTGGGCGCAGCGTTCCACCACGATTGCCAAATGGTTACGGATGCAGCCAGAGGCATTGGATACGGGGCATACTTCCAGGGCTCCTGATTTGCAGACCCCTGGGATAACAGCTGGATGGAAGCTGGTCTCTCAAAAAATGTGACCCTATTAGAATTTTTTCCCATTCTGGTCGCAGGTTTTGTTTGGGATGATAGGCTCAGGAACAAGAAAGTTTTCCTTCGGTCAGACAATATGGGAGTGGTGGCCATCTTGAACACACAATCATCCAAATCTAAGGAGCTGATGAGGCTACTGAGAGTCTTTGTCCTTAGGTGCCTGCAGCTCAATGTGTCCTTTAGGGCAGTTAATGCTCCAGAGGTGTTGAATGTAATCGAGGATGCACGTCTCTCAATTGCAGTTCGAACGCTTTTGGCAGATGGCACCAGCCGCCGAGAAACACCCTGTCCAAGTGCCGGCTTTCTTGTGGCAAGCCGCAATTCAGGAATGGCCAACCTGGTACAACACGCTCTAGCCCCAGGGTCATGGCATAAGTATAGGGCACACTTAAAGTCCCTTTGGGAATTCTGTGCGGATAGGCATGAAAACTACAAGCTGATGCAATGGCTGCAGTTGTTGCAACAGTTTGTGCACCACATGATTGAGGAAGACAGGGCCCCATCTTACATCTGCAGTTACATATGTGGCATCACCTTCATGGCAAAGATGCATGATTTCTGGGATGTAACAGGATCTTTTACTATCCAGAAAATGATAGAAGGGTGGCATAGAATTGGGGGGACCAAAAAGGATCTGAGTTGACCAGTGAACAGTTATTTGTTAATGGAGATATTGGGCAAGCTACCGGGGATCTGCTCATCGAAGGATGAAGCGAGACTCTTTAAGGGTCTATTTGCCTGTGCCTTCTTTGGCGAGTTCAGGGTATCAGAATTGGTGGAGGATCCAACCTTTCAGGCAGGGCGCAACCTGCAATGGGGGGATGTCAAGCTAAAAAGAGATACATTACAGCTGTCGCTGCACCAGTCAAAGACAGCACAGTGCAGCCCTATAAAACTAGTCATTTTCCATCATGTTCAGGGGTACACTTTTTGCCTTTGCAACAACATCAAAAATTACTTAGTGTACAGAGGAGTTGGGTATGGCACCTTTTTCACCCATGCCAATGGAAAACTGGTTACCAGATACCAATTTGGGACGGTCTTTAGGAAAGGGATTAGGGCAGCGGGCCAGGATCCTAGATATTTCAGCACACACTCATTCAGAATTGGAGCCACCACTGAAGCGGCAAGACTGGGCTGCCAGGAGGCTGAGATAAAAACAGTAGGACCCTGGCAGTCAAAGGCCTACAAAACTTACGCCAGGCCCAGAGTCAGGGGAGTTAGAAGGGGTCATGCCACACTAAAAGGTGTTAATTATTAACTGCTCTGGTTTATCTTACAGATGCACCTCCCAGAATCAAAAACCTTTACCTTATTGGCCATTCCCTTATTAGGAGAGTGTGCACTTGGGTGACTCAGCAAGGCCGAGAAGACCAACTGGGCATGCCGGCGGATAAAGCAAATGTACACTGGTGCGGAATCTCTGGTATGAAGTGGGTTAACCTCATACAAGCCTTAAAAAAGCTGGATTTAATCAGGGTGCCAATGCAGGGGTTAATAATTCACTTGGGGGAACTCGATCTGGGGAGATTGTCATCTATAGATGTGATGCGGGGGGATCATGTTGGATCTAAGTTGGATAAGGAGACAGATGCCGGACATTAGGTTGGCCTGATCTAAGATCATGCCTCGGCTAAAATGGAGAAGGGGTAAGTGGCCAGGCCACTTTGGAAGGTTCACAGGGAAGTACATAGGGAGGTAATGTGTTTCTGCCTTCCAAGGGATATCCAGGTCATCTGCCATCGGGACATAGTGCCAGGAAAAGAGAGTTATTTTGATTCAGGTGGGGTGCACCTGTCGGACATAGGGCAGGCGATTTTCAGCTGGCATGGGGTCATAATGTCTCAAGACATTATGCCGCATGGCAAAATCATGCTGTCAATACAGCGCGATATTGCCATGCTGCATAATTCTTTTTTCTGTGGGGGGCTATGCCCCCCACACCACCTGTTAAGGGGGGTGCTGTGCCCCCAGACCCCCCCCACTAAAGATTCTCAACTCCGGGGGGGAAGGGTCCAACTCAGGGAGTGCACAAATTGTGAAAAAATAAAATGCCTGTGACCGGGGATCAAACCCGGTCCCAGACGCAGCGCCTGGGTTCCTGCTGCTGAGGCTCAGTCCAGTGAGCCATAGCAGCTGCTCAGTGGAACCCACTCCCAGCAGAGGTCTTATCCTCCGCCTGGGAGTGTGTGAATGTGCAATACCACGGCAGTATACATGTGCATTGCACCATTACTGTACTGACAGCTTTGTTATTATAATGTCATACGCCATTAAGCGATTTGACATTATGACCGGGTAGATTTTCAGCCTTAGTCTGCAGAATGTTTTGGAAACTTGGTTATAGTATTCTCCTGGGGCATTTGTGGGAGATTCGTAAATAAATTAACCGATCTTGTGGTGAACATTTTGGAATTATTGGCTAAAGTAACACTGTATTTTAAGTGTGAAGGGGGGTGGCCCAGTGAGGGCTTAATCCAGAAGAGACATTGCACAGCATTGGATGGAGTCTGCGACCATGGGGGTGCTGATGGTGAGGGCATAACTGCACCGCTGTGGCCTCGCAGTATACTGGTCCATTGAGCTGCCTTGTCAAGGAGCTGGCCGGCCCGGTGGGGGTTTGCAGGGCCTTGTTTGGCCTAGGGTTGGCTTGGTTCTGAATGTTTGATTTGTAGCCGAAGTCATCTGTTACCCCAGGGGAATACTTTATTAATAGATTTGCATGTGATAATGTTTATGATACTTTCTGTTTGTATTCTGTGTAATCACTTTTATTGATGTAATGTGAATGTTATTAGCGCTGACAATCAAGTCGAAGTAAAGTTTCAGCCTTTTCTGCCAAAATCCAAAACAGTGGTCACGTGTATTGTTTCAGGGTTGGGTATGGTTCTATTTGGGCATGGTTTCTCCTGGAACTTCTGGGAGGGCAGTTGCCCAGTGATCAATAGCCAGTCCTGGGTCACCACTTTCCTAGGTCCAAGGAACAGGAAGGAGGTGACCAAAGTCTTTGCCCTGAGGGTGAAGGGCTAGGTATAGCCTGGAGCAGGGAGAGGCAAAGGCCAGGCTACATAGGGTCTGGACAGTAGAGGATCTTCCTCTTTTTGTCTGGACACCGGAGGAACACAAAGACCTTCCCTCCTCTTTAGGTAATTGGGGCCACTGATAGCTGGGGAAGGTTGGCAAAATCAGGCCGTGGTAAGGGGCAGTAGGCAGACAATTCAGAATTATTGGCTAAAGTAACACTGTATTTTAAATGTGAAGGGGCATGGCCTGGTGAGGGCACACTCTAGAAGAGATGTTGCACAGCATTGGATGGAGCCTGCGACTGCAGGGGGTGATGGTCGGGCAGTTGAAGCCCAGCGAGGGCATAACTGCATGGCTGTAGCCTAGCGGTGTACTGGTCCATTGAGCTGCCTTGTCAGGGAGCTGGCCAGCCTGGTGGGGGTTTGCTGGGCCTTCTTTGGCCTAGGGTTGGCTTGGTTCTGAATGGCTGAATCATAGCCGAAGTCGTCTGCCACCCCAGGGGAACACTGTATTAGCAGATTTGCATGTGATAATGTTTATGATACTTTCTGTTTATATTCTGTGTAATCACTTTTATTGATGTAATGTGAATGTTATTAGTGCTGACAATCAAGTCAAAGTAAAGTCTCAGCCTTTTCTGCCAAAATCCAACAGAGTGATCACGTGTGTTTTTTCAGGGTTGGGTATGGTTCTATCTGGGTACCTGTGCTTCTTATCTGTTAGGATTTTAAGGATTTTGGTTCCAATGTGGAATCAGATCTTCTGAAATACTAAAGAATACTGCACTTAGAATACACATGCACATGCACATGCACGCAGAGACCCCATTTGCTCTCATATGGTGCTGTTCTCACTTGTGCAACCAAACTGCACTGAGTCTTATAAGCACACACTCAGATTGCCTCAGTTTCTCAAACAAGTATACCCAACTTGCCCATATCTTACAAATAAACCCTCCTCTGTTACTCCTTCTCTGCCACATGCTTTTTTTTTTATCACATCTGTATTTCTCCTTGCTCCCATACGGCCCTCATCTGACCAACTCCCTCAGCTCCGTCCCCCAGAATTACCGGGGCTTACCTTACGCCCGGTCCAGTAGCAATGCCTGCAGAGAGTCGGTCGCCATCCTGCTGCCGGTTGCCTTTTTCCATTTTTCTCCCCATTTTTCCCCGAGGACCCCAGGAGAAGGACGCATGTGTGTGGAGGCATGCATGCACCTTACAGCCCCGGTAATGGCCCTTCTCCGCCCGCCTAATTGGCCTATCGCTGGCACTCTTGCTTGCGCAGCCCCTTGGCCTCCACCAAGGAGTAGCCATGAGTGAGGGATGCCAGCCCACCTCCATGGAGAGGAGAGCTGCCTTGATGGCTGCTCTATCCTGCTCCGCCCGCCCCCTCCCCCGTGCAGAGCTGCGACAACCCTGGCTTGCTCCCGAATCCAGGTCGTTGGCGTGCCGCGAGGTGAGATGTCCAGCACCTCAGCCCTCTGCACCACCGGACCGAGTCACATGCTGTTTTGTTGGGTATTTTGTTTTGCATTCCCTTGTGCTACTCCCCATAGGTTATTCTCTGTGTAACCAGACAACTGCAGTGTTGCTCATCCTGCTACCGATATCCTGCTCCCCACCACCCTCTCTAAAGTTTGCTTTCTTTTTTTAAACTCTCTTTTCTTCCAGTCATTCTCCATCTTCAGTCTTCTGTGGTCCTTTCAACTTCTGCCACAGCACTGGTGCCTTTTTCCAGTTCAGACCAACTATGCCACCTGTCAGATCCCCCACAGCTTTAACCTCCCCTGCACAGAATGTGGAACCTCAAGACAGGAATCCAGTGGTTGGATCCCAATACCAGTTGAAGTGCACTGGGGACACAGGTAAGTCCATGAGCTGCCTACCTTCATCTTCATAGGGTAGTCTCGCAGTGATGCAGTGACTACCCTGTGAAGACACTGCAGCGATGCATCAGTGGGCTAGGTCATCCTGCTAAGGGTTACCCACATTACAGCAAAAACAATGTGGCCGGACATCAGTAGGGCAAAAGCATAATGTCAGGGAGAAACAGAGTGACAGGCAATTCCATCGGGGGAGAGTCACACTGTATGGGAGCTTTTGACAAACACATCCCAGACAGGCAGTGTGCATGCCCCCCGCACACCCCCTAAATATTATATAAACACCTCAGGGACATGGCAGTAGTGAAGGAGGGCAGAGACATGTCCCATACATGTATACAGTCGGAGTGAAAGAAAGGAGCTGCACACTCAAAAGTCCATACCATGCACATTGTCTTAGCCCTCCTGCCCACGCTCATATCCCCCCAATTTAAATCCTCCGCTGTCTTGTTGGGAATACCTCTGGCTAATTATTGGTCACTCAAACAGCCAAGAATACTGGAGCTACACACCACAAGACTTGTTAATGCAGCGAGGACATCACTATCTCCAACATGGGAGGAGAGAATATGATTGTATGCTCTGAGCCCTCACTCTCTCTCTCCACCCCTGGTGGGTGTCCTGGGTTCATGAGCATAACTTGGTGGCCAGCATGCTGAGTATCCCTCTTACGTTCTGCACCAAACAGCCAACTAGTTAAAATGTGGTAGACAAATCCATTATTTTAATGGTTGCTGTTAACCTAGCTGTTGGAGTATTGCACTCTGGGAAGGGAGGGTACTCAATGCATGTGCTATTTGTGTAGCCATTGCTGCCAGCTTATGAACTGCCTTTGTGGTTAACCTGGAGATGGCAAATCTACCCCTCAAAACAAATTAAATGGCTACTGGTGTGATGACTATGTCACTGTGTATGGGGGTGGAACTTCGAGGAGGAAATTATCAGGAAGCTGGCACAGCCCAGCCCAGACTTCTACAACTAGATTCTGGATATCTGTAGGCCTGTCTGTTATGTGTGTGTGTTGGGGGGGGGGGGTGCAGGTTACTCCACTGATGATGTGCTGATTAGCAGCTCAGACATGGGGAGGGCACAAAAAGTAAAACAGAAAACTGCAGTCATTAAAGATTTACACTGAGCTATGAGCATATACGTAAAGGTATACATGCACCAGACATTCATCTGAATAATCACAGCTTCAGCATGCATGCCAGCTATCTGCAGTCAGTTCAGGTATAACACATAATGAAAGTATGCTGCACACAGATGCAATAGAGGTGTTTTCAAGTGCATGATGCACGTGTTTGATGCAGTGTACATACACCAAACTGTAATGTTAACTTCTTTCTTGTAATTCACTCTGGGTCACCCCTGAAAAATGCACATTGTGCTTCAGTGGGCCTACCCAGCTCTCAAAATGCAATAAATAAATACATTTTTCTGTATGAGTATGGCACTGGTTGCATGTTTTTAAACTCCTGCACGAAACAGATCTTGAAACTGAGGGTTTGATTTTCAAAGGGATTGCAGGCTTGCATGCCTATTATTAGCTATCTAAATTTGAAACATGGGAGTTTTTTTTGTGTGTGGCATGGCTTTTCTGCAGACCTCAGGGACACCACTAAACTTTAAAAAAAGTACATCATTCTGCTGGGGTCCCACTACAATCCAAGGAAACATTTCTTTGCTAAAAGCAAAGCACTGTGGTTGAAAACATAGATTACTAAATTTAGAACATCAACAGTGCAAGTCAAATATTTCTTTTGAAAAACAGTCCCTAAGGGTCATGTCTTAATATCATTTTTCTTAGAGGGATCCCTTGTCTGGAGTTATTAGATGGATAGAATCTGCTGGTCTAGCTCCCTTACAGTTATTAATATTCAACACACTGTTTTGCTAACCATTTGAAGACCATGCCTTGCCAACACTGGTGTCAGCTCTTGAATTCTTGGCTTTCAAAAAAGATGAACAGTTGAGAATTTATGATTTTGAGCTGAAGACTGCACAGTTAGTGAATAACGTGGCATTAGCAAGTGCTGTAATTCTGCTAATCAGCACTGGCCACACAATATAATATAAGACAATAACATAACAGAATAGGGTGTGTTTTTAATGAATGGGCTGTGTATCTATGCTGTGCAGTGCCAGCTAAACTTGGTATTTGTTTCATTCAACAGACAAAAATCATGAGTGCATTTAGGGACCTTAGTATGATTTACACACAGAGTTTGCCCTCAAGCCCATTTAAAAAGTACAGTAGTATTATCACTGATAATTTCCCAGCATAGTAACGGTTTCTCCATGAAGCTCCCACATGTGGTGCATGGGCTGCAGTGCACTTCTAGGTAGCCAGCTAAACATTACATGCAAACAAGAAAATGATGTACTCATACTTGTTTTAGTAGGCTCCAAAAGAACCACACCAGGTTGCTTCAGTTTATTCATCCATAAAAGGTGCCATTCAATTTAGTTTAGTTCAGTGAATCTCTAGAAGATCCAGGGAGCCTCACTGTAAAAGCAGCTCACTCTGGATCTTCCACATACTCTCTGAACTGCACTAGAATGAATGCCACTTTTTATAGATGAATAAGTTGGAGAAAAGCAACTTATTTGACTCCTGGTGTACTTATTTTGGAGCATCCTAAAAACAGGTATGAGTGCTCCTCTCTTGTCTACACTGACTATTAAAAGCAAATATTTTATAACTCCATTTACAGTATTGTACCCTTTTTCTTTTATAAAGCTTTTTCTCCTTCCACCTCAGCTCAACATCATTCCTGCAATGTCTCAGTCTCATCCACCCACTAGATCCCAGCCAGCATCCTCCGATGGCTTTTCCCTCAGAGCAGTATTTTAAAGGTTAACCCCTCTCAGAAAAAGTATGTGGTGGGCAGGGATCCATGATTACAGGGCTTAACAGTGCTGTTTTCACAAATGTCTGAGGCGCATTTTCACTTGCTCTCCCTTACCCATTAACTCCCGCCCACTTCCGAAGGTGGCATACACAGCTATGCAGCAGATAGCCTCACGCACCTCAGGGAAGACCCATTAACACTTACTCCTTATGAGGGAGCAAACTTCCCAGCCCACCATGATGGGTTGTAGTGACCCCTTCTCTCCCCAGCTGAGACACATTGCTGAGTGGCAACACTCTTCTTCCTAGACGGGGTGCATTGCTGTGAAGACTCAGGCTCACTCCCGAACCTGGGTGTCTGCATGAAAGTGCAACATGTTTCCTCTGGGTCACTGGGTGGCCTGTTCCCCCAAACCCTTTATTATTTCAATACTCTTATTTAAAGAGGGATCTTATCTTTTTTTCCCTTCCATGTTACTTTTTCTGTGCTTGGGGTAGGTGGACAGACCCCCAGCCCTGTCCCAGATCCCCACAACTGGTGCCTGCCTCCCCAACTCACAGGAGCCTAGTCCCCCGGTAGTGAGGTCAGGAGGAGGAGGGCTGTCCTTCTCCTTGGTGTGCAAATCCAGATGACTCTGTATAGGTCAGGCAGTGGCACAGGCTGGGGGAAGGGAGTGGGCAGAGCTTCATGAAGCCTGCCTTCCCCAATTTTCCATTTTCTCCCTTCATCTGCCATGATATTATGTCAGGACATTTGTGTGGAGATGCACATACCCTGCAGATCCACAGCCCCACCATTCGAGCAGCTCGGAGCCTGCACTACTGCCAGGCCTCCACATGGTGACAGTCAAAGACCAAGATGGCTGGCCATCCCTCCAGGGACAGGGGAGCAATCTCTGGGATGCTCAATCCTCTCCAAACCCTGACCAACCCATGGCAACTTGAGTCTACTCTTGAACCCAGGTCTCCAGCATAGTAGCAGGTAAGGCGCAAGGCACCTTGACCCTCCACACCACTGGGCCGACTGAGGGATCTTATTTTTAAAGATTCCCAAATAGGAAGTCTACATAAATGAAAATGGTGACAGAAACACAGGGTTGACCCACTGGCACTGGTTTCATTCTTTTCAACAACTGGGCTTTTGGTGACCATTTGGTACAACAGTCTTGAGTAATGTGACTAACATCTGAGTGGGAACACTTAACAATCCAGAATGACATCTAGCAAAATGCAGATTGAATAGGTGATTCACTTGAAAGAGAGAGTAATCCATTTCATCTCTCTAGTTTAGGCTGGCTCTTCATAAAACCAGCAACAGCATGCTGCTTCCCACCTTCCTCCTGTTCTTCATTTTAATGTAGACTTCGATTTTCTGCCAGTCAGTAGCACATAGCATCTAGGTGGATAAACTACTCATGCTTCCTCATTTACCAAAGAAAAGGGGACACTACACATTGATAGAGTGGACATGAACTTCTGGAAAACAAATACTACGGGGGAAATGTGTGTTTGAACAGTGTACTTATTTCATCCCTGCTTATGAAGCAAGGAGGGCAGACAAGATAGCGCTAAAGTCCCTTATGATGTAAACTTACTGTGTTACTATATAAATGGCAACAAGTCATCCAGAGTATGTTGCAGTGAAAGACCATCTTTTTTCCTTTTTTTTTTTGAATCTTTTTATTCCCTTGGTCCGAGCACCCCCCTCCATCCTCTGTCCACCCCAGCCCCATCACTTCGAATTCTCCTGGGACATACCGGATGTGTCTTCCCCCTGAATTTACTTCCCCCCAGGTCAGCAGGTGTCCCCAACCCCCGCCGTTGAACAGGAACTGATTCTGTGCCCATGGGCCCAGGTCGTTGAGTGAGAGATCTGCAGGTGACCAGAGCCATCCTGTTGGCCAGGATTTTCCATTTGTTTCTCCTGTTGGGGGAGCAGACACGCAATGATGTCACTATGTCATGATGCACGTCACACACTCCATCGCAACATGCATCCATGTCTGCCGCTCCTTCCACCATGCTGGTGGCCCAAACTGACCTTCCCCCTAGCCTTCAGTGGAGCTAGATGCATGCAAGTTTCTGTGACCCTTGAGCCCCAGAGGAGGAGGAGAAAGAGAGCAGTCCTACAGATGCTCGATCTTCTTCTGCCTGGCTGACCCTCCAATGCCCAGTGTTTTCTCCTGAACCTGGTTTGACTTCGCCACACATGGTAGCGCTATCACTAAGCCATTGGGCCACCCCAGTGAAAGACCATTTGTGCTTCAGTACCGGCGTAGCACTGCACAGTGCCATGGAAAACCACTGCATAGTGTAGCCAGCCTATCTCTTCTCCCAACCTTGAGGCAGGTTACTAGTGAGCACTTAAGGGTAAGCCTGACCCTGTTAGTTGCACTCCAGTGTACCTCAGTTAAGAGACAGGGTGTCTGGAGTTTGTGCTCTGTACTTCCTGTCAGCTTCCAGAAGCAGGAAGCCCAAACATGATATTCATGGTCCTGCTCTTCCTCTGTACACTACAAGATGGGAAGGCTAACTAAGAGCTCAGGCTTCTGGGATCCAAAAGCGGATCGGAACCTTGGAGGTAATCAGATATTACAGCATTTGAATACAGGAGAAGAGGAGAGGAGAGGGAGTGCCATCTCTCCTCACCCCTGCTTGACCGGAGAGAGGCTCTCTGGAGACCAGTGGAGAAGGGAGACCTAAAGGACTCATGTCCCATGGGGAAGAATTACCTGAAATCCTAATGGCACTAATGAGCAGTGGTTGTCCTCCTCTCAAAAAAGGTCACCGGTATATTTGCTGGTCCACTCCCAGCAAGAAGCATGCATACATGGGAATAGTATGCAAGTGAACCTTTAGTGAAATGCTCCAAAGGAGAAAGGGTACCCAGAATAGTAAGTAACTATGTGTCAGTGAGGCAAATGTCAGTTAAGTCCCACAGAGTTGGGTCGGACATGGGAGTCCAATGCATTGAGCCACTAGGGCCATCACTGTGATGTCAGAAGGGGGATACACATGGCTGAACTGAGCATATTAGATAATTTAGGAGTATACTATAGGCTGGTTGCTGATCTGTGAGTTGCCAATAGCTGGTACCAAGCCATGCGTAGGCATAGCTGCCCCCAAGGTAATATCTTGTCTTGCCTGGGTAGGGTTCCAAAACACATCTAGTCTTGTGGGTGACAGTACCCAAGGGATCCCTTACTGGGGGAACAGCCAGGGTTTCCAAACAGCCTGAGAGGAGACAGTGCCTAATGAATTCGAGAAGCAGTAACAGCAGTAACAGTACTGGTAAATTCCATGCCATGGTAAAGATGAAGTTTAACATGAAACAATTGGTGAGGGTAGTGCTTTCAAAGCTGTGTACTATCAGGCAGAAATAAATAGGCAACCTGCTTGACCCCTGGTCCTAGTACAGGCATTTGTTATGTGAGTGGTCTCCTGTTTAATGGTGCCCCTGTGCATGTGTTATGGTGCCGCTGGTCCCCGTCTACCCAGATCCAGGGAGGCATGGTGAGGGAGAGCTACAGTTTCACAGCATAAGGCGGGCTCTTCTTGGACAAGTGATGCCACCATATACCCCAAGACACAGTGGGGTGCCCGGCACTTCCTGTATCCTAGGAGAAGGCTAGTCTAGGGACGTATGAAACAAGAGTTGCCAGTAGGGTGACCAAAATTAAAAATCTCCAGGTGCACAGTTGCAGTATTTGAAATTGTTCACCAGTTTAAACTTGCAGAATTATGTTTACTGGATTTATTTTTTCCAGTAAGTTGTTGTTTTATGGCACTTTCTTCCTTTAAGTTGTGGGCTTATTATTTCTTCTTAGTGAGTCCACAACTTGTGAAAATTGTGTATCCCCCCCCCCATTTCATGAAACATGCAGATGGGACCATTCTGCAAGTTCACCCAGCCCTAGCTGTAGATAAGCAGAATGATACTATGTCATTCCACCCAAACTACAACACATGCACTCCACCTGCAGTTTCATTCAAATGCTAACTACTTAACCCAGCTCTTTAACACTGAAAGGACATATCGGTTTGGATTTTTCCACAGTTCAAATATAACGAATCACATTTTGTTCAAACCTATTGGTACAACTTTTACTGGCTAGGCCAATGCTAGTCTTGCTTAACGACCTTCTAAGAAGCTACCTGGAAATGTGAACATCTGTGAGGAAGCAGGATTCCCTGTTCGAGACGTTAGTGTTTGGAAGAATATATACATGTGTTTTGTTTGAATAGAAGGATCTAAGACATTGAAGACAGTAGGAACTGTTTAGATTTCAACCAGTGGAGTTCCTTGACATGGAGATGAGACAGCTATGTGATCTGATTGCAATCCATGGAATTAAAGATTCCTGAAAGAGAGCAAGACACAGTCCATGCTTTTTGGATTTTCCATGATGAGGTTCTCCTGGTAAAATAATCTTAAATAAATAAAAAGTAAAACAATGGACTTGTTCACTGTTGTGTTTTCTGTCATTTAATTGCCCAGGAAAACTCAAGAGACATATGAACATATGAAATTGCCATCAGATTAGACCTAAAGGTCTATCTTGTCTGCTCGAGTTGCAACTACACATTAAATCATGCATGCAGCAACTGGTTTTTGGTGGGCTCCTGTGTCTATACAAGTATACATCTGGGAGGAGCAAGCACAAAGGGGTTTGAAAGACTTGACCAAGGTCCCACAGTGACACGGAGGCAATGGTGGGATAGGAACCTGTAATGTCCTGTTTCACAATTCTGTGCTCTAACCGGTTTACCACACTGCCTTCTCTTAGTTAGAGATGCTTGGATATGGTTAGAGAGTCAATACTCAGACTATTCATATAATTAGCCTTAAAGGGGAGTCTCCCTCATAGTTTGAAAGTCCACTATTGGACAAAGTAGATAGGGATATGTTTGATTCAGGCATATCCAAACTGTGGCATGTTGCACTATGATGCCTATCCAGGACACACGATGGGGAGGGGGGCAGAGCTGTACCACACACCAGGCAGGACCTGGTGGGATACAGCAGTACTCCAAGGAATGTCTTATCACAGCTGGTAATGTGCAATGTTGGGCATTGACACTGGCCAGTGCTGGTACACCTGTTAGCCAACTGTGGTGGCTCTGAGGAATGAGGGCTGGTAGACCCTGAGGACCAAACTGTGGTGAAGAAGCGGGATTGCATACTGGCTATGGCAGCCCTTCATGCTGCATAGTTTCATCCACCTCCGCCGGCCTTCTGCAACACAAAGTTATGTTTGTGTATGCATTGCATCACAAGGTTGCATGAAATGGTGGCAGTTTATTATTAATGTAGGGCAGACTAAGTCAGAGATATCTCAGGACTGTTACCAGCTGCAGATTAACCCAACATTGCATCATTCAGCAGAGCTTTCATGGGCTTTCAAACAATGAGAAACACTGTTCATTTCGTAAATGCTCCCTCTTAATAGCCCAGCTTTGCACGGTCAGACTCATGCTCTCCCACTGCCTGGACCATGAAGCAACACAGCTGCTGTGTGAGCAAACCTTTGGAATGTTGGGAAGTCTCCCCATGGGAATTTCCTTTACTTCTTCCCTTTTCTCAGAAGCCTTCTATATGGAGTCGGAGTCTAAAAAAACTGATAGGACCTCTGCCCAGCTATCCTTACATTTGAAAGTATTGGCTCAAAATTCCTTTCATAAGATGCTAGTTAACAATTCAGCGTAAAGATTATTATGGCTGGCAGAAAGTTTAAAAGCATCTGTATGAGAACTCTGCAGACGTAGCCAAGAAACGACTGACATCATCTGATCCTCAAATACTTTTTCATTTAGTAAACATCTTCTCACACATGAATCTATAACATGATTTGCAAACTGTTTGCAATCAAAACGTGAAACAAATTGCACCTACTGTATAGATCAACCTACTTTAATACTGTTTTGCCAATACCGATCTCATTTTTATGTTGTCTTGCGCATGCGCAAGAAACATATTGCCATAACTTGGAATAGTAGGTTTTGGAGGTGCGGTCCTGTAGTGGCCAGTGGCACCACTGCTTTTTCAGGCTGGGCTCTGTGGCATGAATTAGATTGCACGCTGTCTATGACAGCAGTGCAAAAGCATGCCACCACCTTGAAAGGATTTAGCTGCTGCAATGAGGGAGTGCCCCATCATTGCAGAGCATGCCTTCCGTGGTGTAACATTTCAATAAACATGGCGGAGCCGTCCGCCTCTCATAGTCCCCACAACAGCCGACGTTGGGGGTGCCCAATCCCCCTTTCGGCATTTGCCCTTACTAGTTCATTTGCCGATGGGGTAGCCTAATCCCCATCAGCACAATGTACCCCTTCAAAATTTATTGTGAGCCGAGGGGGTGCCCAATCCTCCTCACTCATGCTGCCCCCAAAGCACACCATGATGGGCAGACGGGGTGCCTAATCCTGTCGGCTCCAGCCCCCAAGAAACACCCAGACGCCGCACGCTGGGAGCCCACCCCAGCATGCCCAAAGCATCCACATTGCCGTCCCCCATAAAAACAGAAAACTGTCCCTCATGGTCTCTCGTGCCCTCCAACCTGCACCCACCCTCTGCGCACCCACCTCCACACCCCCCTCACCCCATACTTACCTCCGGAGGCTGGCATGATGATCTTCGGTGGACTGGGAACACATCTGCACTCTTCAAAGCCGACCCCGAACCGAAGAAATGCTGGTAAGCTGTATAATGGCATAAATAGGGTTTTTTTAAACTTTGGTGGATATCTCGGTCATTGTTGGGAATTTTTTCACCAGATTTTCAACATGGGGTTCTTGGGACCCCACCTCATGAACTCAGTCACTGTCATTTTGTTATTCCGTCCCAAAAGGTGATTTTTCATTCACTGTGTGGAACCATCTTTTGGGACCGATCAACGAAATGACAGTGTCACAGTTCATGAGGTAGGCTCCCAAAAACCCTATGTTGCAAATTTGGTGGAAAAATTCCTGAAAAATGACTGCGTTACGAGTGTGTGTTGCTCAGTTCCTATGCACACTTGCACACTCGTAACTTCAAGAATTTTTAATATTTTCACTCCAGAGTTTCAACATTGCCATTTTACCACACCTAGCTGTCATTTTTCACAACTCGCCCAAAATGTGTTTTCGCACATGTGGCACACATTGGCGCAGTCGGTGTGTGAAATCAATGTTCTGGACAGATTAAGAAAATCACAGTGACACTGTCCATGAGCGGAGGTCCCAAAATGCATATGTTGAAAATTTGGTGACAAAATTCCACAAAAATGTCAATTTCATGAGTGTGCGTTGCGCAGTTTCCATGCACACTCGTAAGTTCGAGAATTGTTAATATTTTCACTCCAGATTTTCAACATTGCCATTTTTGCACACCTCCTTAAGAACAGTACAGTTGTAATTTTTCACATGCTGCATGAAATGTGGTTTTGCACATGCGGTGCACAATGGCGCGTTCGCTGTAGGAAATCAACGTTCAGGACAGATTAAGAAAATCACTGTGACAGTGTTCATGAGTGGAGGTCCCAAAAATGCCTATGTTGAAAATTTGGTGAGAAAATTCCACAGAATGACTGTGTTACAAGCATGCATTGCGCAGTTTCCATGCACGCTCATAACTTGGAAAAATATTTAATTTTTCACACCAGATTTTCCACATTGCATTTTTTGGACACCTCCTTAAGAACAGTACAGTTGTCATTTCTCACATCCTGCCTAAAATATGGTTTTGAGCTACTGGCGCAGAATGGCGCAATTACTGTGGGACATCAACGTTCAGGACAGATTAACAAAATCACAGTGCAACTGTTCATGAGCAGAGGTCCCAAATGCTTTCATGAGGTGGGGTGAGAAAAAGCCCATGTTGAAAACTGGAGTGCAAATACCAACAAATGCCCGGGGCTTTAGAGTTTCTAACCATGACATCCCACCCTGTATAGACTAACTGGCGTCAGAGGTGTGACTTTAGATTGTCGGTTCTAATGCTCACACCATTCCACCCCCACCCTGCAGCCACTGACAGGCATCGAACTGTGCCTTGCACTGTTTGGCCCCAAAGTTCACCCCATTTTCCTATACTGCACCCATCTCAATGTATTTCCATATGGAATGGGCTGAGCATGAGGCCCGAGGACCCCAAGGCAGAACGCGATACTTGTCAGATTCTGCAGGGTAGGGTGAAGTGAAATCGCATGAGTGTTATGGCTGACACCCAACGGCACACATCAGTGCCTGTCAGTCTCTTCAGGGTGGTGTGGGGTTGGTGTCACTTCCATAATTCACTGCCATTCCTTTTATGCATCTGTCTAACTCGTGCACTACCAATGCCAATGTCAGCAAGACAACATTCAGCATTGACAAATGCTTGTTATTATACCTTTTGGAAAAAGAAGCCTAGTTTGCAAGTGGTACTTTACTGGTTTTTTATTGGTTGTAATGGTTTTTGTGTCAAATGAAATAAAATTAAACTGAATTGGTGTAAGGTAGTACAATTTGTGTTTGCTGCCCTTTTCCCTGTGTATGACATTATGGAGCAACTGTAGATCCTGCTTCACTCAAGACGGGGGATTAGACATGTATCAAGACCTTGTTCTTGTTCTTGAAAGATGATGAGAGTACAGATCCCTCTGCCGCCATTTTTACAAATGTTTGTCATTTTAATTATACCAAACTCACAAACACTACCCCAAAAATGAAAAACTGATGCAAAATGTCGATGTAGCCTCTCAAAATTGTAGCAGTCATTTTGAAAGAGTTACAGTTTACAGACTACCTGTCATATTTTAAAGTGGAGGGGGGTTTATTATATGGCAGATGTGTTCAGCCCCTGAGGAAGAGGGTATGCCCTCACAGTGCCGGGGTACACATGGCTGGCAAATCCCAGGTACGTATGTTTTTACATGACCTTTACATGTTTTTATACTTTCGTTTAAAATAGTGGATGTACACATGTTCATATTTTTCAATAAAGCTATGGTGTATTTTTACGGATGGTAGTGCAAGTTTATGTGTTTTGGTGTTCAGCAGTTCACAGCAGCAGGTCTCAGTTTTTCTACACTCCCAGTAAAATTGATTTTTTTTTGCAGTTAATTTGTACCACCATAGCACTGTCTCCCAGTCAGCAGAGCAGCTGAATGCTCCTTGCCACCCTGGCCTCATTATCCCCCCCTTTCCGCCGGGACTTATGATCCCACTTCCGCTGAATAACATGGGTGTTCTCCAGGTGCGGGGCTATGGGCAGTCAGAGATACCATCCAAACCAGAGACTGCTGTTTCCTCCTTTTTCTCCCCAGGCGAGTAGGCACGCAGTGCCACCCAAGGCCCTATGCCCTCTTCCGTGCACAGTACATCAGCGGCTACCAGTTCCCTCTTGTTCTTCACATAATGGTCCCTGGTTGCCTTCTCCCCAGCCACTGCTAGAGGCCAGGCTTGCACCGGGCACCATGTCCCACCCTCCACAGGAGAGGACAGCCGTCCTCTGAATGCTCAATCTTCTCCCTCCCCGGCCAAGCCCCAAAAAACTCCAGTCCACTCCTGAGCCAGGGTCACCAGTGTGGCACTGTGGCATCCACTGACTCAGTGCTCCATGCCACTGGGCCAGTCCCATAAAACAGAATTTCAAACCATTTGTTCTTCATCACAAAAGGTCGTCCTATGAAAACTGGATCCTTAGCTCAGAAACTGGTCAACTTAATTTACTTTTAAGAAGGCTATCAAGACTCACTTGTTAAAATCATAAGCAATCTGTAATTGTTTTGATATTTCATTTTCTGTATTTGTATAGGTTTTGTTGTCCGTATCACATAACAGGATATGGGTCAACTATGTATCTAAGTAAACTCATTCTGTAAATTTGAACTTTTCACACACACACACACACGCATGCACACATGCACACATACATACACACATAAATTTATGCAACAGGTGTCAGGATAAAACATGGCACATAAATGTAGTTATCTGAGTAACTGTGTGGATAAATGGGGTATGCTGTAATCACTATGAGAATAAGTTATTCCCATAGTGATTACAGCATACCCCATTTATCCACACAGTGACTACGTCACTCTCCCCCCCAGCACTACTTCCACACACTCTCAGTTTTGATGCTGTTTCAAAACTACAACTGTCAAATTCATTCACATTGCTCCCATTCCATCCCACTCACTCCCACTGTCCCATGCCACCTTTCTCCAATGCAGAATTTCATGACAGGGAAAAACAAAATTACCAGTTTTAAACATGACAACTTTGCCAGTTTGTCCTACATCTGCACACCAAGCTCTCTCTCTCTCTCTCTCTCTCTCTCTCATCCTCTCTGCTCTCTCTCTTCCCTTGCCCTCCTCTGAACTCCGGTCGCAGTGCTACACAACTAAAATAAATTTTTAAATGGGAAAAAAAAAGACAGCCAAGCACATTCTCAAAAAGTGCTCCGTTCTCCCTCACCGGCTAGCTAACATCCTAGCTTACATAGACATACTGCCATTTTCCTGTTTTTTTTTCCACCAGACTCAGACTCAGAACCAATCAGCAAGAGCTTCATCAAGCTAACCTGGCGTCACCACACCATATCCATGGCGATCCCCCTAACAACCAAGACAGGGAAATGGTGGAGTCACGTCTTTTTACTAAATAAACCCACAAACTGGGCAACTTTTTATAAATAAAATAAAACAGAAATACCTGTTGCATAAATCAAATATGCAGGGAGTGCCTGTGGGATAATCAAGTTATTTGTACAGTTGCCTGTGACCTCTCATGAACCTTCAATATTAAAAATTCTGCAGTATTCCAGTTGTAGAGTGCTCCCTCCTCCCAACACATGCACATATATGGAATAGTAGCATGGAATACATGAATTCAACATTTCTTCAGCATTCCACAGGCATGTACACACAGGAACAGACATAGGCCTCAGGTGGAGCCAGAACCTTAATTTCATCTGTTGCAGGATAAGCAGCCGGGAGTTTTTTGGCAAACTGGTAAGAATAGGAAGGGGATTTTTCATGGTTATCAAGGAAACACCAGAAATAGAAACTCTAAATAGTACTTGATGTTTTGCATATGTTTATGTGTGTAAGGAGGGGTTCATGAGTAGAAAAAGCATTCAATTATTTACTTATTTTAATTTAAGGGACTTTTTTAGGCCCTAGTTGAACACTTATATATATACATGAGTAAAGGTGACAGCCATGTTTGAGACTGCAATCAGAAATGAGTGAAGCGGCTTATGAAGTCTATATGTGAGTTGCCCAAATTCCAAATCACACTGCCAAACTTCTTCCTACCTGTGCAGTTGGGGAGAATTAAGATATGGGTCTCAGAGTATATTTAGCCAATCAGGAAGCAGGAAATTTCCAACTCATTTTAAAACTTAGTATATTTCAAGGTCATCATGAGAAGGGGATTGTGATTTCAGCTCCTGAATAAGTCTCGGGTGCAACTGAATTGAAAGGCATAGCCTGTAGCTCAGCAGGGCCCAGGGCTTTTTAAGGACCCGTGCTAAACCTTCCTGCAGAAGCACATTTTCCTTACTCCTACTGTCCTCCTCTCCTTCTCCTGCAGCTAACCTCTCTGCTTCTGAGCTTTCCCCTCCCTAAAGTAACTTTAGCCTAAAGGAATTATTTTCCCCACAGCACCTCTAGAGGTGGAAACTTATTCAACAGGGTTCCCTTGCTTCATTGTTCCCTGAAAGGTTGCATTCCAAATTTGGACAGAGAGCATGAATGGCCACACATAGATCGCATAAGCATTCAGACTACTCACTGTCAGACAAACATCCTGCTAGAATATACGCACTCCACTGCACAAGCATGATTCTGCCTTACCTTACTTGGTCGCTCACTGACCCAGTGAACTGTAAGTGTTTTTATCTAGATGTCTTTATTTATATATATATAAAAAAAAGAATAGCTTGAAATTCGTGGATTTTTATTTTTGGGTGGTGGTGGAATGATCTGTGAAGGAGTTCTGTTGATGCCAACCGTTGGTTTTTTTTGGGTGGTGGTGACCTGAACCAGCTTTTTAATATGACTTTTAGAAGATGAGGGGCAGTCAGGCACCTTCAGATATGTAAGATACTACAATTCAATGTGCAGCATTGTGTCTGTCCTCTGAACAGGGTCTATTCGTTTACTTTATTCCCTGGCTTTTGCCTCTGTGCAGAGAAGTAGGTCAACCATCATGCATAGACAACATCCTGCATCTTCTATTAGCACTACGGCACCATGTAATTTTCTTTGCATGCAGAACTGCAGATGGGATCACAAAATATACCCAAGCAAGGAGAAATAAGTGTTATTTTGCTTGCCCAGCCTAATTCTGTCAATGTTGACTCAAGAAATTTCCAGAATTAGCAAAGTTGCCATTGGCTACTTGTTCTTATTCTTTTGCTAACCAGCAAAACTATGAATTTTGTGGATATGTTTATGCAAGTAGCCATTACAGATTTCCATGCTGCCAATATCTGATGGGGGAGTAATGATAGAGAGTGCAACTGAGGAGGAGGACCAAGGGGCAATAATATTGGAAAGCTAAAAATCAACGGTACAGTGCCACAGGGTAGTGGGGATGGCAAACAGGATGCTGGGGTGCATAGAAAAGGGGGGATCAGCAGTAAAAGCAGGAAGGTGATCCTTCCCCTGTATGGGTCTCTGCTTTGCCCTCACCTGGAGTACTGTGCAAGGTTCTGGAGCCCATATCTGTGGATAGACTATGACAGGGTAGAGGCTATCGAGAGTACGGTAACAAAGATGATCCAGAGACTGTAGGAGAAAGCATATGACGAAAGACTGAGTAACCTTAATATGTACACTTTAGAGACAAGGAGAGGATAATATGATCAAAACATACAAATGTCTCCATGAGAGTAACAGGGTGAAATGTAATAAATTGTTAACTCTAAGCCCAGACACAGGAGAGAATCCACTAAAACTGACTGGCGGAATGGTCATATGGGATGCCCAAAAGTACTTTTCCCAGAAAGAATGGCAAACAGGTAAAATGGACTGCTGGAGAGGGTGGTCTGTGACAAAACAGTGTGTGGATTCAAACATGGGTGGGAGAGGCATAAGGGCCTAATAAGTGCAAGAGGAGGAAGAAATTTGGGAAGGAATAAGGGAAGAAGATAGGGTTGAGCAGCCTGAATGCATAGGTGCCAGAACATGGGGAAAAGTGTGTGTGGGGGTTGGGGTTGTAGTAATTACAAAAGAGACCGTGATTGCTTCTCTTCTGATTTTGCATGCATTAAAGGGGCACTTTGAATGTTCATGGGCAAAAGTGCGAGGGCTACTGCAGCCCCTCACACATAGGTTCTGGCACCGATGACTGAATGGGCCTTTTTCAGCCATCATGTTCTGTACTTTTGTGTTTCTATAGAACTGTTACTCTTGTACCTTGTGCTTGACAGACTCGCCTCAAGGTCTTACACTGGGAATCAGACCAAGGATCCTGGGTCCCACAGAGAACAGCTCTAGTCATTGGACTAAATGAAAATTCATGTACACCTCCCTCCCCCAATATTGTGAGATACTGGTGCAACTGGGTGGTTCCACGTCAAGATTGCGAACACAGGAACGGCGAGGTGCAAAATGGCACTACATTACAGCAAGTGCTGTATCAGCTACCTTTCTGTTTGCAAGGGTTTTGCCCCCCCTCTCTGTGCCCCCCCACACCTCCCTTACTTAATATTACAACTCCAGGGGGGAACCTCGGGGAGGGGGGAACAGTCAGTCGCCAATGCTGCACTCGTAATTTGTCTGCTGTTTTGACTCCTCACCGTTCTGCACTCGCTATCTTGATGGGATACCCAACTGGGTTGATTCTCCCCTGCTGTGAGGCTAGTTCTCACTTGATTTGGTCCCTGAACATATAAAGGTGAACCTAGGGACACACATGGAGGTGGGAGGAAAAGAATGGAAATGGACTGTATGGGCATCCCCTCCAAAAGAACCAACTGACAGGCCCGGGGTCAGCCCCAGTCCAGAGAAAGAGGAACAACCCTAGATGGCACGTGGCTAGAACTGTGAGTCTCCAGGGTGCCCTCAAACTCTGCATGCCTGTTGTCAAAGCAGCCATGAGCTGGTCTGTTCCCCATAAGGAGGATCCAATAATGGGCCTCCACGGAATGGAGAGTTTTGGCCACCAGTAGTGTGTGGTAAATTTTAGAGCCTAATTGCAGCAGCATTAATAGTGGGGATCCACCATTTGCACTTGTAGACTTGCTGGGGTTGGGGAAGGCAGTTGGTCCCAGATCCCAGTGGATGGCACAGATATTACTAGCTGCTGGTCTAAGTACTCCATGTTTGGAGAGAGTAGCATGCATTACTATGGGAGTTGGAGGTCAGAGAGTCCCATGAAAGTTCACCAGTGGTGAGTTGCAGGCACCCCATACTGAACGACCTTTGAGGATCTAGGTTGGACTTACTGTTGGGTCAGGCCAAGGTTTGCACTGATATTGCACTTTTTGCACATTAAATACCTACATGATTGGAGCCTAGTGTGTGCACTACTTTTTTTTCATGAGTGGCTGTAAGTGCTTTTTTTGATTTAATTAGCAACACTACCAGTTCATGAGTACGGTCACCTCACATTTATAATGCCCACCTCTGTCCACCAGGAGAAAGAGGTCATCTCTAATCCTCTGGAGAAAGTATACACTTAATTGCCTTGGCTGTCCCCAAACGTACCCACTGTTGTATGCTCTACACTAGTCTAAGGTGGCTGTCCCCCTCATCCACTCATCAATACACAGCAGGCTGCCTCATAGACAACATTATCCGAGCTGGAGCACCCGAATCCCTGGTTGGAATGCTACACCATAGCTCTCAACTGTACCCACTGAGATCTGCTGGTAGACCATTGCTCCATGTCCCTCAAAGCACAACAAAAATTGGGGTACATGCTTTTGCTGCAGCTGCACCATGGCTCTGGAATGCCCTCCCGGATCACATCAGGAGATCACAGTCTCACCTGACTTTTAAGAAAGAGCTCCACTCGTTCCTACAAGCTAATGACAAATGCTCCTGTGTCATGCCCCGAGTCTCCCTTATACTTTTAGGCAACCCATCCACTTAAACCTTAGCACTTAGTCACTTGCTTTAGCTATAAGGTTGCCTTATCAACTGCTTCCTACTACAACACTGCTTACCCTTATAATGTCTAATGGTAATTATGTAGTGTCCTACTGATGGTATACAATGCACTATTCCTTGTAACCTGATGCAGTTGTATCTTCTTTTGAAGTTATGTTGTGTTCAACTGTCCTATTGTACTGCACTGTCCCATGTTATCTGACATTGTTGTATTTCTCCTGGGTCGTGCCTGAAAATAGGCATTTCTGTCTAGTGCACTTAAATAAATAGAGCTGATTAGACAGTAAGGGGTTAAGTAGTTAGACTCTTCAAGGGAAGAGTCTAGAGGTATACTTTGGTAGGATTAGCCATTTTAGTGTAGCTTATACCTGGGACTCTCCTGTATAAGGAGGTTCCCCAGAGACTGAGCAGACATCATGCCAGGATTCCATCCCTTGCGGGAGGCCCTAGGTGACAACAGAGGACTGGAGTCCCAGGAGTGCGTCAGAGAGAGCCTTTTTTCCTGAACTAGATGTCCACATGAACTAGCAGGGGTAGGCACCCATCCATGGAACCAAAACTTCCAGGTGGCAAGATTTAGAATTAAGGTGAAGTAGAGTGACTCACTTCCCACGCGGAAAAATGGTATAGACAATGCTAGATGAATGTTTGAGCCTTTGGGTCCTTGAAGAGAACAGACTGTAATATGTGACTTGGCGCTGCATGCACACTTGATTGATGGATAGTAAAGAAACAATGATGCACCCTGTTATTGTGAGTAGAGATGGGTGAAGTGGATAAAGTTCAATTTGCTAATTAATTCATGAAGTTGGCGAAATTCGAAAAGGTCCGACTTCACAAAGTTTTACAAGGTGAAGCTGCCCCTTTTTCTAGGTGAGTTGACTTAAATTTGCCTCACTTCACCTAATTTCACCTAGCTTTGCCTATCTTCACCTCGCCTTCACCACTTTTCTAGGCAAAGCGACGAAGTGGGAACTTTGCGAAGTGATTCACAAAGGTGAATTTTGCAACTTCGCCAGAACTTCGCTGGTGAAGTAAGCTTCACAACATCTCTAACTGTGAGACTGTTTTAACCAGTGCCGACAGGTGACCCAATTACTCCACAAAGTGGGACTGTGTCCTGAGTCCGAGAGAGCTGAGCCCTTGAACATAGCCCACAGTGGGGCCTAGGAGGGAGATCAGCAGCAAAGAGGTTGATGAAGAATGAGAGACTGAGGAAGGAAGACCTGGGTACGGCATAGCATTGGGTGATCCTCCAGTGGAGATGGAGGCATGCTAGAGTCAGTAGTGAATACAGGAGATCCAGGTTTGTTTAAAGGCTGCAGCCAAGCACACTAACTACCAAGCCATGCAACACCTAGTACATACATGAGTTCTTGCAGTCTGTGTGCCTGAATTGTCATAACCACATTTTCAGATTAAAGCTAGACATCTACCTTTGTGACATGCCAGCAGAGAGAATCATACACATGCAATATCCTTTTGAAAAGAAATATTGCACCGAAAATGATTTTTTAAACAGGATTATAGTACTGCCCAGTTCTTTTTCATGCTCCCCTTATTTTCCCAGTAAAGCAGCCTGCTCCATTCAGCTGGGATGATGCAAGCATGGGCTAGTCTTGCTCATATAGTATCCTAGAAATTGAGATACCAACAGATACCTCCCATTTGGCTGGAGAGTTGCTGTGCTAGGATAGTAGTTCTATCTGACCATGGATCCTCCCTCTAAGATCCAGTGTATGGACTCTACAAACATTGTGGATCCTGTGGATCCTAGCTACAGAACCAACTTGGATCCTAACTATCTGACCTAGGATCGGTCACTATCCTACCCTGGATCCTAGCTATCTGACCTAGGATCCCTGCATCTGACCTAGGATACCTGGATCCTAACTAGGATCCATCACTATCTGACCCTGGATCCTAACTATCTGACCTAGGATCCCTGCATCTGACCTAGGATCCCTGGATCTGACCTAGGATCCATCACTGTCTCACCCTGGATCCTAACTATCTGACCTAGGATCCCTGGATCTGACCTAGGATCCATCACTATCTGACCCTGGATCCTAACTATCTGACCTAGGATCCCTGCATCTGACTTAGGGTACCTGGATCCTAACTAGGATCCATCGCCATCTGACCCTGGATCATACATCTGTCTTTGCTAGGATTTCTAGTAGGATCCTAGATAGGATACCAGCACTATCTGACAGGTAGTGGTAAGATCCAGAAAAGCACTATATGAGCAACACCAGCATGAGCATCGACTGCCTGAGGCATCATCCCATGGCCATCCCTCCTATCTTTGGCTCCAGGCCAATGGACTCACCCCCAACTCAGGCAGCCCTGCTGCCTGCTTCACACTCTTGCTAGCAGTCTATGATTATTTTGTTTGTACATGTTTTCAATTGAGTGATTGAAGATGTATCACTGATGGATTGTTTGTACTGTTTTTATTGTTGCTGTACCTATTTGCATGCTATCTTGTACTGTACCCATTTACTCTGATATATTAATGAATGTATATGAATTGGTTATCACTGGTAACTGCTACCTTTACTTCTACTCTTGGACTGCTAACACCTCACCTGTGTGTACTGTGTCTAAGAGTTAGTGGGGCAGTGATCTACCATTTAACTTACCAATGGCGGTTACCCACAAGGCAAACATGCTCCTTGCAGTAATATTGCTGCTTCCCTGCCTAATCACTGTACAACTACCTGAACCCATAGAGACCTCTGGCAAGGGAGGCTACCTCCCCTCATCCTGTGCTGTTATCAAAGCCTAGTGATCCCCTTCAAACAACTCTACAGTACCCAAGCCCCCCAGCCATATACCCCTCACATGGGACACCTAACCCTGAAGGTATGTGGGGGAGTGCTACGGGATTGCCATTGTGTTGGTTTCTCCAGGGCCACATACCTGCCCCTCCCCCCAGGAGGAAAACCTAGCAACTAATGCACTACCTCAGAGCCTTCAGGAGTCTTACAATTATGCTACTGCTACTGTCCAGGAATGTCCACCCCAAACCAGGCCCTGCTGGTAGCTCCTGGCCTGACACTCCCAGCTAAGGACTACTGAACATCGTCCCCCTAAATATCAGTAGTTTACTACCTAAATTTGCCCATTTCAAAGCCAGGGTTGCATTAGTGCAACCAGACGTTTTATGCCTAACTGAAACTTGGCTCAGTCTATACATACCTGATGCTACTATCTCATTGTCATGATGCATCAATATCTTCAGGGAGGATAGAACAGGTAAGAGGGGTTGGGAATGCCTTATGTACCTCAGATCAGACTTGCAAGCCTCCAAAATTGCAGTGAAGGATCTAACCAGGGACTGAGAATGCCTGGTTATAAAGCTATTGATAGGGCATGGGCAGAAATCTCTTGTCACCCTGTCTGTTTATATTCCACCTGGCAAACAGCTCTCTCAAACTAGGAATGCATTCTTACCAGTGATTTTAACATTAATTGGAATGCTAAGTCAAGCACAGGTCATAGAGACAAGATGTCCAGTTTGTTCCTAACACAAATGGTCACTGGGTACACCAGGGCCAATTATAAAACAGGCATTATGACGTTACTTGACCTGATACTGGTACACACCTAGACAGGGTTAAAGCTGTCAAAGTTCTGCTAGTTACCTTAAGTTACCATTCTCCAGTGCAATGTCTATGTAAGCAATAAGACACGATGGGGTGTGCATTAGACAGTTTGTATGCACGGCTAGGGGGACGTAGGGAGGCACAAGGCCACAGGCCGAGTGCATCCAGTCCCCTAGCCATGCATTAGAACTGTCTAATGCACATCCCCGGAGTGGCTTATTGCATTTATAAAATGGGCCTTTGTATTCTAAATGGGGGGTTCTAGTTTTAGCTGTGCATTAGACACATCTAATGCACGGCTAACAACCAATCAGATTGCTTTAAATCCTTTCCCCATTTTATAAGGGCAGTTAAAAAGTGAAGGCCATCCCCCTGGATCATAATCAGCCATAGAAACATAGAAACTGTCAGCAGATAAGGACTGCCAGGGCCAGCCATTCTGCCTGAAAGCCCTACACTAGTTTGTGGCCTCTGACCCTACCTGGTCAATGGCTTTTCACCCCTCCTTCCCACCTCTAAGGTACCCTTATGCCTGTCAAATGCATGTTTAAAACCCTCTACTGTGCTCGCCCCCCACCACCTCCTATGGCAGTCTATTACATGTGTCCAACACCCTCTCTGTGAAGAAAAACTTCCTCACATTTCCCCTCAGCCTGCCACCTTCCAATTTCATATCATGTCCCCTCATTCTTGTACATCTCTTATATTAGAAGATGTCTCCCCCCTGCACCTTGTTAATACCCTTAAGGTACTTGAATGTTTCTATCATGTTCCCCCTCTGATCCTGCCTCTCCTCCAGTGAGTACATATTGAGGTCCTTTAGTCTCTCTGAGTCCTCATATGTTTTCTGGTGCAAGCCCTGTACCATCTTAGTTGCCCTTCTCTGGACCACCTCCACCCTGTCAATGTACTTACGAAGATGTGGCCTCCAGAACTGCACACAGTATTCTAGGTGAGTCAGGTCCTGAACAAAAAAAGGTGCCTGAATTCAAAGCCCACTTGGCCCAAATTAACTGGAGCTTCCTTGATGCCATCCCTGATATTGATTCAGTCCTAGAAGTTTTTGTCTCTGAGTTCACACGTGCCTGTGATAAATTTGCACTCATCAAAAAATGCAAGGCAAGAAGTACTCTGTCCACATGGATCACCTGAACTTTTTGCCTGCATGAGAATGCAGGACAATCAGTGGGTGCTGGCCAGAGAAACAGGGTCCCCAGTCTACCTGCAAAGATACAGAGAAGCCCACAACAAGTGCATCAGTATGATTAGAAAGGCTAAATCTAATTTCTGCAAGGACCAGCAGACCCAGAACTGGAGCAATGGCAAAAGATTCTGGGACAGTGTCTCTGAGCTCCTTGGTAAGGATGATAAATCTTCACCTAAAATGCTTTCAGTTGAAGGTCAAGACGTCCTTGATCCTACTGAAATTGGCAATTATTTCACTTCGGCCTTCAATGACCTCAGTTCTGTCATCCCCACTATGCCTGCCCAAATCCCCTGCAGGGGACCTAGTCCTGAAGCCTCCCAGATGTTGATCCCTGCACCAGGTTACCCTAAATTCTACAGTAAGCACCCTCTGGGTACTTACTAGTTAATTTTAGGTTGCTAGGTGTAATTGGGCAGGTTGCTAAGTGTAGCTAGACAGGATGAGCTAGTGGTGCCGTGAAGTCTGGATGTGAGCCTGCTTGCTGCCTGCAGGTGGGGCCCATGTCAGAGGGTATAAATAGGAGCAGAGATTAGATTCTGGAGGATTCTGAGAGCGAGACCTGGGGAGAGAGGAGTTGGGGGGGTTTGGCCCACAAATTCAGCTGGAGGGTCGTGGCGGGCTGGGGTTGTCTGCTTGCTGCCCCGGCCCTCCACTCTTGAAGACCCATGATGAAGAGCATCAGTTCAAGTGTGCAGAAAGGGGAGTAATGGAGCAAAGCATAGGGGCCTGTTGGTGCATGGGGGAGCTGGAGCCCGGGGATAAGAAATAAAAATGGAGGCCCACCAAGTGAACTTTGGCACCTTGATAGAGTGAGCACTGACATGGCCCAAAGCCCTAAAAGAGAGCTTTCCCCGTGGGTGAGTTCAGCTGCTGGGTCGGATGGTATACTGTGGACAGGCCTGATATGGCAGTAGGGCCTGGGGCACGGCTTGGAATTGGCAGCTCTTGTAGTTGAGGGTGTAATGATGACAGAGTTACTCCTATTCCCCAGGCAGGAGACCACCGCAGAGTTGGGACCTATGGGGTGAGCTGCTTATGGAGGCAGGGAAAGTCCATTTGGGAGAGTGATGTTTGGGACCACAGCGGGGTGGCAGTCCATTGGGTGATCTGGTGTGGCACTGGCAGAGGTTGCCCAGATGAGTCAGTTCAGAAGTTGGAATTGCTGCATGAGTGGAGCACGCCGGGAGTGACTGGGATCAGATCTGGGGACCCCAAAACTGCCAGAATAAGGCCCAGCTGCTGGCCGAGGCATCTGCGATTGGATGTCTGAAAGGGTTCTGGAGTTTTGGTTCTTGCTAAAAGAACATTCATTGAAATTTATTGAGTTAAGACTGCTTGGGAATGTAACAGGGTATGCTCCATAAGAATTAGCCCCCGAGTGGAGAAAGTGTGCAACCAGGCAGACTGGAAGAAAATGAAAAGTGTCTGAGGGTTTGGGACAGTAGAAACATCTTGTGCTGTCATAAGCCCAGAAAGAAGAGTATAGGAATGGGACTGCAAAGAAGAGTCTGATGGTAAAGGAAAGGAAGTGGCTGAGAGAAAAAGCTAAGGAATGAGATATGAGTGACTAAACAGCAAAAGTGTCAAGTTACCTCAATTGGAGGCCTATGTTGGCCCCAACAAGTGCTGCCAGGAATTTAGCCTGCACAGCTTAAGGAAAACTGCATGAAAGAATTAGTCTGTTAGCCCAATAGACTGTTGCAGAAGTTTTTCCTGCTGTGTCTGTGAAAGAAACCCACCATATGCTATATAAGCAGCTCCATGGAGTGGTTGTTACAGTTTCTCGTTGAATTAAATTTTTTTTTTTTTTGCATTTTGATCTTGGAGTGGACAGTGAACTTAATCAATGTGGCTGTGCATGCTTGCCTGCTAATCAATTTCCTCCTGCAGCCTCCTGACCCTCCAGCAGCAGAGTTGGTTCCCCCGATACTGTGATCTCCAGTCACAACAAATCAATGAACCAGGTAACGAGTTGTTCTATTCTATCTCCTTGGACTGTGGTTGCTTGGGTTGTGAAATGCCACTCTCCCAAATTTATTACTAAGTGGATACCCTTAGATGGGGCGGGGAGGGGGCTTACACTAGTTTAAGGCTGTGTCAGCCAAGGACACCTTGAAATAAATCAGTAGTGTACTTGGTAAAACTAGGGTTGGGACTGGAGTGAATTACTTGGCATGAAATTACTTGCCTTGGCACTAGAGGAACTTTCACATCCCGTCTCTAGAATATATAACTTTTCTCTGTGTTACTCAGAGTTCCTCAAGAAGTGGAATCCACTCTGGTTACACCAGTATTCAAAAGTGGCGACTGCACTAATCTAGCCAATTTCAGGCCAGTTTCTATTCTCTCCCGCATTCAAGACTCTACAGAGAACTGTCTCTGATCAACTAGTCACATACCTCAAAAAAATAAAGTGGCCCGTGTGTCCAGTAGCATGGCTTTAATAAGCTTCACAACACCAATACTGCACTGTTGGAATATACCAACTATGTGCACGAAACCCTGGACGGTGGTGACCTAGATGGAGCTTTATACATCGCCCTTACAAAAGCTTTTGACCTGGTCAGCCATAAGCTCCTACTCTGCAAACTCCTTGGCCTAGGTCTGTCCCTGAACACAATGGACTTGTTCCACAGTTACCTTATGAACCACACTCTGCAAGTGAAGATCGGTGGCTCCTTGTCTGACATTAGGGCTGTATCTATTGGTGTCTCACAGGGCTCTATCTTGGGCCCACTCCTATTTGACCTCTTCATAAACAAGTTGCCTGTTGCCTGTCAGACAGTCAGCGTTCTCCTCTACACTGATGATGCTGTCATCTATACCAAACACCCTGACCTTGAAAGCCTCACTACCACTCTTCAAAGTAACTTCAAAACCTTGGAAAGCTGCTTCACCAACAATAAACTGGTCATAAACTACAAAATGACAAAGACCATGCTATTCTTTAGCCTCCAACAGAAGTGGAAAGCTCTACTCTTTGTCATTTGAAATAGCCATGGTCAAAATACTGAATGGGTGGAGTCTGTTAAATACTTTGGAGTAACCCTAGATAACACTGTATCATTTGTCCCTCATGTTGACATTCTAGTGACCATAGTAAACAGAAGACTGGGTGTTCTGTGTTGTAACCGGAATAACCTAACTGTGGAAGCTAGGCACCTTATATTGGCCAGCTTCATCCTGTCTGTTATAAATTATGGTGTCCTTGTATACACATCTGCCTGTGACACAGTGCCAAACAGAGTAAAGCTGATCTGTAATAAAGCATGTCGCTTTGTACTTGGTGCAGATAATTGCACCCATACTTGCACCCCCTATGCCTGAACAGACTGGCTTCCACTATTCAGAAGAACAAAACTATAGATCTGTCTACCAGCCAAGAAGGCGCTCCTGGGTCTGACTCCCCCCCTGCCTTAATGAATTGCTTCTACACTATTTCCAACCATTACAACACCAGAAACATGGCAAAGGCTGCCCTAGAGCCTTCCTTCATGTGGACTCAGCTGAGGATGAGTTCATTTGCTGTTAGGATCGCAAATTGACTAAACAAACTGCCTTATAATCTGCAGAACCTACTCAAGGTAACTCAGTTTAAGAGGTCTCTGATATTCACCCTTACAGTCCAATGCAGCTGTAACCATTAGCTATTTAAATTCAGCCTTTCCTGTGTACTTATCCTGTGACAATGTTGCACAATGATCTGCCTATATTTTGCATATGCCTGTATGGAATTGCTGCTGACCAGTATATTTTGTACCAGAATCAACTACATTCCTCAGGAATTGCTTGCAGTACTTGTATTGTCTTATTCTGTAACTGTACAACTGATGTGGAACCCGGGGTTGACCTTGTACAAAGTACTGTGGTGCCAGTGTTCTTACCCTGTAAACAAAATAAAAATGAAATGAGATGAAATCTGCACTGCTCCCCCCCCGCCTGGAAATCAGGCAAATGTCTACAATATGGGCTAGTGCAATGCCACTGTTCGACAAACTGCTTACTTTCTATTTGCCCGATAATGTTCCAGGTTTGTTAAAATGGTGCCAAGGTCTGCAGTGAACAATTATGAAATTTCATTTCGAACACGCATGGTCGTGGGGGATTATACTTCATTCAGATGTGAAACTGCTTCAGAGTGTGTGTGTGTGTGTGTGTGTTTGTGCATGAGAGCATACGCGTGCGCGTTTGTAACATTGACTGAGAACATGAAAGGTACGAAAACGTTAAATCAGAAAGAGTGACAGACCACAATCCCACTTCTTCCTGCACTTGAATGCCCACCTTCATGAATATTAATAAGCTGCCAATTAGAATGCAGGGACACAGCAGGATGAGCGCAGCACACGTCGTGAGTACTGGGATCAGGAGACTCGTCTTTTCGAGGAGGCATGATAGTTGGTTTCATCCCTTTACAAAAAAAAGGAACAGGAGTTTGACACTTGCATTTTCATTTCTTGAAAGAGGCAGACTTTAATCAGTGAAGGCCTTTCATTTTTCATTACTGTGTTGTTTTATTTTCTGTATTACAGGTTTTTCTTGGTCATACTGGAATATGAACTACAATGTTAGTAGTTCACAAAGTCCAGTGAAAAGAGACAGTTAATGCCTGCTTGTGTAAATCAGAGCTTATGGAAAGTTGGGTCTGTGCCCAGTGAAGCCTGAAGCCTACCTGACAGGAGGGTCTAGTGGCTAGAACACAGACTTTGAAATGAGAAGATACAGGTTCAAATCCCACCAGATTCATGGGTGTGTGACCTTGAGCAAGGCACTTAACCTCTCAGTGCTTCAGTTCACCCAGATATAAAAATAGGTTGGCAGGACCATACTGAAAATGAAACTTTACGTCTCAGCTGGGCTTTTCTGAGCAAATTAATTTAAAAAAGTAATCCCTGCTGAAATGGTAGTGAAACTGTCTTTGATGACCCAACAATAGAAAATGTTGCTGAAGCACAGAAGTAGTGGTTTGTAGAACACAACTTGTGGGGTTACAAAAACTGGATTACAGCCATAGCAACAATGAAGGACAGGGAATTTGTGTTGATTTGCAATGCTTTGCAATGTTCTAATTTTCAGAAATATATTTGTACCTCCAATGGTCCATATTTACCTGCACTTGAATACATGTTGCTGTGAAATACTGTCATTTGCATTGTTGCATCAGCGTGTGATCTGAAAACAAAACATTTATTATTTTGTAATATTTTACACTGTTCCCTTCACAAAACCAGGACTAATCTGTTCACTGCATGTGTATATAGAACTCAAAGCTACTCTGGCAGGTCTGCAGTTCCATACCCATGCAGTGATTTAGTCAAAACTCCAAATTCCCTGTCCCATGAAGAGAACTGTACAGAATGTTGTCCATAATAATTTAACAATGGAATACTCAGTTTGTTGTATCAACATTTATAGGGGATACACAATGACCTTACTCAAAATATACAATTTTCATTTTTTTTTTCATTTTCGTTTTTATTTTTTATACTTGTAAAACCAGATGAGCAAAACTGCCCGTTTTCACAGGTGACAATTTATCATCATGTATGAGGGGGCAAGACCATAACTCACGAATGGCGAAGCCAAGAGTGAGTTATGAAAGTCTTGTCCCCTCTCAAGTGGAGATAAATTGTACGTTTTGAGTCCAGCCATTGTGTATTCAATTTATACAACATCAGTTTAACAGTTTTAACTTTTTAAATCACCTTTTTGTGTGAAGGGTGTTCTGTTTTTCTGTTATTTGAACTGCTGGCTTCTGTGCTGCACAGGCCTATTATGATGTCATCAGCATTGAAATAACTGCTCTCTGATTGGTTCTGCTCTGTGCAGAGGTCAAGGAATGTGATTGTAGTTTATCTTATCTCTAGATAAATGTTCATCTGGAGGTTTGATAGCATGATAAACAAACATACAGTACCAGGTAAGATTTATCACCACTGGTGTTGTATTAATTCAGATAGTTTAACATGGGTTATGAGGAGGGATATCATTTTTGAAAATATGAATGTTACAAGAAGCTACAAATTAGCACACATGTCCTGTCCCCTTTAAGTCACAGAATTTTTTTTATCTGTACCAAGATATATGTATATAGTCTAAAAGATATGTCCTTTTGCATATTTAGTTTCTAAATAAAAAAAAAAATAAATTTCATGAAACATTTTCTTTTTCAAGCAAGGGAAGTGCCATTTTCATCTACTTGAAAAATGAGATGCTTCCATTGCAGGGACCGACGGAATCATGTTTGCTCACCCCTAAAGCAAACTGACTCACAGGCTTCATTGATATGTGCATGTCAAGTCTGATTGGCTTTCCCAAAGGGAGTTGTTGCTTGGGGGGGGTGGTATTGTTGGGAGGCATAAGGCTGTCAGAGTTGCCCTGCAGTTTGCATTTGTGACTGTTAGCAGGGCTATCCAGAGCTCTGATTCCAAACATGAACCTGCAGCAAAAGTCCTCGAAAGGAGTAATGCAAAGTCTAGCAGTAGCTTCCTTCCACATGGTAACTAAAGTGGGAATCCTTGTCTTACGGTGATAGCATTCTGGTTATTCCACCGATGACTGTTGCAGCATTCTCAAATCAGCACCCCCTGCTAGCTTGGCTGTAAGCTGAAAGATAATTTTTCCCTCCACATTCAACAAGATGTGGCTGGTAAAAATACAGTCTTGCATCATATGGTGATAGAATGGTTATGAGTTTGTTGTGTGGGAACCACTCTGACACAGAATGCATTTTTCTTTCAGTTGATCGTTGTAATATTTTCAACATAAAAGACAAACACACCCACAGACAGACACACACACACACACACACTGCTTTCACTAACACTGAAATAACTTCTCCATCATCACCAATTAGAATAAGGGCACCGTAATCATTATAACGTGTAAAAAAACTGCAGTGTTTTCATTGGCTGAAAGCAGCTCAGAGCCGTGTAATTATTGATCCATAGTTACACGCCTGAACTACTTTCAGTCCAGTCAACCTCAGTACAGAAACAAACTAGATTAGTGCACTACTGCTCACCTGAGTAATGCTGTGCAAAAATGAAAATGAAGACTGATCGCCAACGCTGTGTTGATAGAAGCCTCTGCAATAGGGCTTAGTTCCTTCTGGACTCCTGAGGGCTCATTTCATGGCTGCCACAGAACAAGTGTTGGCTTCGTATCAGTGACTCAGGCCATTGCTTCCTGGAACAGAACAGTGCGGCGCATGCTTGAGATGACACTCACCCCCGCTAGGTTACACAGTGTTCTCCAGAGAGAGCAGGGACTACAAAATCTTTTGGGACATGAATGAAGCTGTTTTCACCAGTGTTTAAGTACTTGCATATTATTTTAATTGATATATGCTCAACATTTTTTTACATGTTATTTGTGCATTAAAGCACTTCAGGGATATGTGAGTATGATCAATAATCAAGTAACCACCAAGTTCACTGGGGTTACTAGAATCCCATCAGTGTTAGACTAGGAAGGTAGTGGGCAGCTGGTAGAGAGTTTATTAGAAACTCTCTACAGACCTTTCATTGTTTACTTAGCTAGGCTGAGTGAGAAATGAGTGAGGCCATTTTGAACTCTCGCAGCAGCCTGAACCACAGTGGAATCAGCTGCTAGGGGAACAGTTTAGAATGTTGAGTTCAGCTGAGTGGAGAGTCTGAGTGCGGGAGCAGTGAAGAGAGGAGCTCCCAGTGTGGAGGTGCCTGCCAACCTGCCCTGAGGCTGGGTGAAAGACCTCTGGTCATTTTTCTCACCCCAGTGTGTGAGACAACAGCAGTACCACAAGAAGTGACAAAGACCTGTAATTTCTGAGACCTTAGTGGGTCACTTCTGTGAGAATTGATGGGACTGTGAGAGCCAGTTGTCCAAAGGGGGAACTTCCTGAGGGAACAGAAGATTGTCCAGCTGCCCAGATCAGAGACAGAGAAATAGTCTCAATAAAAGCTACTGGAAAAGGGAAGAAGTGTGTTTTTTCTACGATCCATGTTTATAATAAAGGGACAAACAAACCGTGAGTGCAGCAACATGGAAATGTTTGAGAAGGAGTCGTCCGGTGGTGTATGTGCCCAGAGATAAAGCTAGAGTACACACTCAGGGCCCCAGTATCACCACAAAAATGTGCTGAATGAAGGAAATTGAAAGAGTAGAAACCTTTAGCAATCTAAGGGGGGGTGAAGGCTCTCTTTATGTAACCCAGATGGTATGATAGATGCTGGTTGGGGCTAGGATGGGCAGACCCTCATCTAAAACTCCAGTCAGGGCTAACTGATTACCAGAAGGGCACACGGTTACCCTGCAGATATTAACTAAGCCCATCGTGTCAGGAGGAATAGACACTTTCAGGAAAATAATGTCCTTGAGGTCCCTAGCAAAGAGGGATGGACTGTTCAAGGTTCTGTGAGGAAAAAATCTAGGAAAAGCCTAAACTGTGTTGTGCTGGAAAAGAAAAGTGCTTGCTGATTGTCTATAATGTACAGTGTCAACCTGAGGGAAACACCACTTTCTGCTTTCCATCTGTGTCAGAATAAAGCCATACTACACAATCCCATTTCTAGTAGTGGACCTTCCATCTGTGCTTCTCAGTGTGAGCTTGTTTATGGGCCCCCTCAGATAGGCAACAGAGCATAGCCCTAGCACCTCTCTCCCAGAGCTCGGTGTAAATATAAATGTTATTTTGCGCTCTAACCCCCAGACCTCTTAGATGCTGAGCCAGGTATTTACCCTAATGCTAGGGGCGATGCCTATAGTTATGCCAACTTGTAGTTTGTTGCCTTGTCTGTGTACATGTTAGGAGGGCCCTGGTTGCAAGATGCCACTCTTGTCCAGGGTAAGGGTTGCAATCACACTTCTCTCTCAGGTGTTTAAAGGTACTTGGAGCAAGCACCTCATGCCTAACAACACTATCAAAAGGAGTGTGATTACTGACTCGTAATCACACACCCTATCGTACTTTATTGTATAAGTAACGTGGGGCTCGGGTCTCTGGCTAATTGGCATCAACAGAACTCAGTTACACAGCATTATATGAATTGCATTTCATGCATATGATTATTATTAAGGATATCTATAATAAACAGGTCCTTGTCCCTTGCAGTTCACATAAAGCTGAGGCTTATTACTCCAAAACTGAAGTCATAAGTCCCTGCTTGTGTAACCGGGGGTCCCCACCCTTGCTTTTTTACTAAAACGACAGGTGGCATGCTGTTGGAATTTGGCAGCAACACCTGGTGGGGGACCTGGGTTCGTGGAAGGATGAGGTTACCTGGCACAAGGGACCTAGGTTTGGCTACTCTGCACAGGGGCACCCAAGTAAATCCAACTACAGGAAGCAATAACTGTAATGTCCAGAACCAGAATTGGGATTTTTCAGTGTGGCTTTATTTATTAACTAACTGAACATAAACAAAGCATTGCATGGTCCAGCCAAAGGGCTACGTTACTGTATGTGCAGATTAGAGGTTAACACAGCGGTCCATTTGAGGAATGAACACATTACTACAGTTGTCTGGCTTTGGACCCACCAGGCACTCAGCCCGGACTTTGCATGCGCTTTGGATACATAGCCCAACTGGCCAGGCTCCCCTGCCGGCCACTTGACTGACGGTCCACTTGAAGAATGAACCCAAACTTTACTTGGAAAGACATCCCATCAAACAAGGAGACTCCCAAACTGTGGCTCCCCACACCACTTGGAGTCTGCGACTCCTAGAGAGATTTGTTTTCGTACTTCCAATCGAACTCCCATCAAACAAGCAGACTCCCATCCAACAAGGAGTAATTATTCCCATCCTGTGGCTCCCCACACCACTTAGAGTCTGTGACTCCTAGAGAGATTTTCAAGTTGCGACCCACGTCTGGGTACCCACCCCATCACTGGCCAAGTGCATGAGGCGAGTAGCAAAACACAGAGGAAATCCGTAGAGGTGGACCTGGTTACTAAAGATGGGGGGTTTTCCCACCTCCAGCTCCCATAGCCCATACCCGGCCATTTCTCTGGACACACAGAAAACTTTAGGACTGTAAAATGTAGATTGAACGGTGGATGACCTGAAGCACCCCCCTACAGCGAACTTTAAATCCATTTGAAACTTTAAACTGTTTGACTGCTCCATTTGTTCGTCCTAGTGTACATAGTCCTCCCAAATAGCAGTCCCCATTCATGTCCCAACCGAAGAAAACAATTTGTTTGTCCCTTCAAATGGAGCCAAATACTCACCCATTCGTTGCAGGTGCCCCACAGGCGAAGTACTGTAACCTTTGCTGTTATACAAGAACAGACTAAAATAAAACCAGGCAGCTTTCTTCCATGGTGGGAGAAGGGGATTGCCCCTGGAACCCACAGAGAACTCCCCCCCCCGGAGGGAGGGGGGCACTGAGACCGGGTGGGGTGGTCTCCACCACTTTAAAAAAGATAAAATACAGGAACACTTCCTTTTTCTTAGTGAGAGATCAAACAGCAGACTGATGCTTCCTTCTTGCTTAGGGACAAACGGAAGAATGGCTTTGAAATTCCCAAAGTTCTAAACTCACTCCCTGAGCTGTAGATTCCAATGTGGCTCATGCAGCTGCGACAGTTCTATAGTGATGTCATCTCTCAAGTCTCAGCTGTGACTGAGGACAGAGTGAGACAGTGTGAAACCCATTTAACTTGAGTTTCACAAGCTGCCTTCCCTGCCTACCACTAGGTCTTACTGGGATTCTAGTAACCCCGGGTAACAAAGGGGTTACACTTGTATCATCACAGTCCATTGTTGTGGAAATGACTATGATGTCACAAGAAGAGCAATATGACCAAGACCCTCAGTTCTTTGTGGACCTTCAGTCTTGATTTCTGTGGTAGGGCTCCTGGCCTCCTACGGCACCATTTGTTCATTCCTGCAGCATGCATTATTTGTTTCTGTAACAGAGTATTGTCTTGCCATTGGCTAAACTATGAGTTGATATCACTGATGACATCACATGCATAGCAAAGAGGAGGAGCCTCAGGATACACAAGAAGGGGAAGGGAGCCAGGGCCAGGCACTACTAAAAAACTGCGCATTTTAACGAAGAATCGCCAAGAACAATGAGCTCTGTGGCACTACATATTAGGGCTGAGTGAAAACGTTATTTTCAATATTCAATCCAAATATTATACTCGGGTCCCCAAATATTCAGGTATTCATTATTTGTATTCGTTATTCCTGTGCCTGTGAAAAAAAGAAAAAGAAACAGCCCCCCCACTTTTCTTCTCAGTCCAACACTGTAAGATACAACACCCCTGTCCCACCACCCACTGTTACAGTCCCAATCCCCATTTACCCCAACACCCAAACATTCATGTTTAAAAACAAAAAACTCCCAGGCCACAGTTGGTGACTGGCATAACCAGCCCACCCCATGACCAGCCGCCATCTTTATTGCTTGTTCTTTGTTCAGCTCAGTACCCCCCAACCCTTGCAGCACACCCTCCTCCCCCCACCAGCACCCAATGTTTTATTAAATAAGAAGGCCCCAGCAAGGATAAAACTGACACAACCTGCTCTTTCTCCACAGCTGGTCACCTTCTAGTGAATGAAAGCACTCCTGCCTGTGATTGCTCGCATAGTAAAACAAATGATTACATGAGGTAGAACTGTAATCTCTACATTTGTAGGAGGTGGAACTGTTATTCCTAGGAAGTGAAACTCTCCATATTATTGAATGGAGAAAGGTATCAGAGAAGGTGGAACTGAGTCCAATGATTTTCTACCCAAGTTAACCCCTGGATGTGTTGAATATGTGGAACATGACTGTAATGTGTTGGAAATATGGAACGTGACTGTGATAAAAAATGCAGAACATAACTGACTAATATTTGTTGATAAAAATGAGGAACATGACTGCAGTGTATTGGAAATGTGAAATGTGACTCTGATGACAAAAATGCAGAACCTGGCTGTAATGTGTTGAAAATGTGGAACACGATTGTATTTATGTTGAAAGTGTGGAACAGATGAAACACGTGTGTCACAGCACAGTTTCCTTTCCTACCTGACCAAATGGATTTATTGCCATTGAAACTGCATCATTTCCAGCAGTAACTTTCCTGCAGAATTCTGGTTCATGACCTGTTAGGCTTGTTTCAAACCCACCACGGGTCGCCTGGTAGTGGGGTCAGTAGCAAATGATGAAGAGGACTCATGCACACTGGTGGTATCAATGGAGAAGTAGAATGGAAGATGACGCGACATTTCTATAGCACTTTTCATACACAATGTATCCCCAAAAGTAAATAATGTGGGACTGAATCATAGAAACACACAATTTGTTGGCAGAAAAGGACTGCTTGGCCTACATAAAATTGCAGACTTCATGGTGGGATGCCAGCTGGGGGCAAGTGATCACTGCACAGTGAGATTTAACATATGGATGGCAGCAGAGGCAAACAACACAAGGCAAGGGTCCTGGGCTTCAGGACGGTAGATTTTTAAAAAATGGGTGAATGCCTCAGAGATGACCTAGCAGGCCAGGACTATCTGGGTGGGGTGTAGGAACAGCGAGACAAATTTTGGGGATGACATAGTAAGGGCAACATACCCCTGAGTGAAATAAGTGAGCAAGAACAGGCAAAAAAAAAAGGACAACTATGGTTCTCAAAGGAAGTGGCTGCAAAGGTAAAGGCTAAAAGGTTACAATTCAGGTGCGGTACAAAGAAATTCAGAGGGAAGAGGATAGGGAGGTGTACCAGGAACAGCAGAGAAATAAAGGAAAGTGGTACGGGGGCACAAAGGCGTAAACTGAGGAAAGGATAGCCAAAGGTGTAAATGAAGGGGACAACACCATTTTTAGATACATAAATGATGAGAGCAAGACAATAGGAGAGACTGTGAGGTTAAGTAGGTGGGGGAGACTGAAGAGGAGGATCAGGAAAAAAGCACATATCCTGAACAAATACTTCTGCTCAGTCTTCAAAGTGGAAGGGGAGGGGGATGGACCACATAAAAGCAGTAGGAGCACTGGAGGGAAGGAGGTGGACACAAGCCAATTCACAAAGGAAAGTTCTGAAAGGACTTGTGAATCTGAAAGTGGATATAGTTATGGGACCGGATGGGGTACACTCAAGGGTGCTGAGGGAGCTCAGTAAGGCACTCACTGCACCACTGACAGCCCTATTCAACTCACTGAAAACAGAAGTGGTTTCAGAAGACTGGAGGAGGGCAGATGTAGTCCTGCTTTATAAAAGAGGCAGCAGGGAGGAGGCTGGCAACTATAGGCTAGTCAGCCTGATGGCTGTGGGGGGGAAGTTAATGGAGATGCTTCTAAAGGAAAGACAAGTGGAGTATCTTGAACTCAGTGGGTTACAAGACCTGAGGCAGCACAGAATTACAGGGTGACCAGGGAAATAGATCAAGGTGAGGAGGTGGGCATGGCTTACTTAGACTTCAGCAAGGCCTTTGACATCATGCCTCTTAGGAGGCTCATAAGGAAACTGGGCAGTTTGGGGGTTGGTCACAAGGTGGTAAAGTGGGTATGAAACTGGTTGATGGATAGGCAACAGATGGTGGTGGTAAATGGCATTCACTCTGGGTAGAAAAGAGTGATAAGCAGGGTACCAAAGGGCTCAGTAGTTCAAGTTCAAGTTTATTGCAGGAAAGACTCCGTTGAGCAAGCTCATTCACAAGGAGGTCCTGAGGCACATACACATACAGTTCGCAATTACATAGACAGGAGACATAAAATGTAGAACAACAAAGAAAAAAAATATATAATACAAGAGGTATACACAATAGAAGTCCTTATGCTATATACGCAGTACATTCCAGCTTTAACCTTGCCCCAGATTAAGTAAATACTTCCAGCTTATCAAGTAGAGGCCAGTTGGTACCTAGGAAGTTCACTTGCTGGGGGGCCTAGTAGCACCTACATATGTCTTTTAATTTAGAGATAGCTAGTGTTTTGTAGGAGTTAATTGATACGATGCTGGTTAGCTTCAGCATGGCTTGTAGTTGGTTCCAAATGTTTGGGAGGGCATAAGACAGCTCTCACAGCTGTGGTACGTGTCCTGGGAACATCTAGTAGGATAAGGCTGGATTTTAGGGAGTAGGCGCTATGCGAGATGTGTATGAGAGACGTTCAATAGACAGGCAGTTTGTGGAGTAGTAATTTGAGGGTCCAAATACCAGCATGCAGGAGGCGTCTGGTGGCAAGAGAGGTCCACCCATCTGCTGCATAAAGATCACAGTGGTGGGTCCTGTACGCAGAGTTAGTAATGAAGCAAAGAGCACAGTGATAGAGTATGTCCAGTTTAGATAGGCTCAAGGTTGGGGAGGAGATAAAGATAATGTCTCCATAGTCAAGCAAGGGAAGGAATGTTGCTTGGACAAATCTTTTGCGGGTCGCGAGAGAAAAGAGGGTCCTATTTCTAAAGAAGAAACCCAAGCGTGCTTTAAGCCTCTTTGATAGATCCTCGATGTGGTCATTGAAGGAAAGCCTGTTGTCTATCCACATACCTGGATATTTAAATTTAGGTACGACTTCCAAGGGTTCACCTAGGGAGATAACTATGAAGTTTTTAGGTGGGGTCCGTAGGGTACCAGACAAGGCAAGTCTCGAGAAAATCATTGTCTTGGTTTTTTTGGCATGTAAGAGAAGCTTGGCATTGATAAGGTTGCTTTCTAACTGGATAAAGTCAGCTTGGACTGCTTCCCTGACTTCAGTTAAGGACGAGCCTGATGCGTACAAAACCATATCATCCGCAAAGAAATGTACAGTATGCTAGAGTTCTTTATGTGGGAGTCAAGGTTGTTGATGTACAGGGAAAAAAGGATTGGTCCTAGGATGGAGCCTTGAGGGACTCCTCTGGCAATTGGAAGGGGGGCAGATAGTAGGCCATCAGCTTTGACTTTTTGTACCCTTCCTGTGAGATAACTGTTAAACCACTGTAAGGTAAGTGGAGTGGCACCTATGTAGGCAAGACAGGTGATTAGGAGGTGATGGTCTACAGTGTCGAAGGCCTTACTGAGGTCTAGAAAGACTGCACCAGTAACCTTCTTGGTGTCCATAGCATGGATCCAGTCATTAGAGACTTTAGCCAAGGCTGTGATGGTACTGTTCTTATACCTGAAGCCAGATTAGGCTGGGTTTAGGAGTGAATGCGCTTCGAGGTGATTTTTTTAGTTGGTTGTATATAAGTTTTTCCAGCACTTTGGAGAGAACGGCCAAGATAGAGATAGGACTGTAGTTGTTTAAGTTACAAGGATCTCCTGATTTGAAGAGAGGAAGAATATGAGCAGATTTCCAGCAGGATGGAACAGTGGTTGTGGTACTAGAGAGGTTGAAGATGTGAAGGATGGGGGCTGTTAGCTGGGCATAGCCTAACCGCAAGAAAAATGATTCAAGGCCATCGTCCCCTGCTCTTTTCTTGGTGTCAAGGCTAAGAATTATGTCTTTGACTTCTTTGTAGATAAACAGGTACAACTGGAAGGGATGAGGTGGAGTAGCATGTGTAGTATCTGGGCTAGTGTTGCTATTCACTCGGCTAGCGTATGGGGAGGAGTTGAATGCCAACCCGGCAGTGGCAAAGTGAAAGTTAAGTTCTTCGAGGATTCGCAGTTTATTTTCAACCATCCCGTCCTTGGCCAGAATCTTGGTGGGAAGGGAGAAAGCAGCAGGATGGTCTTCAATGGATCTCAATGTCTTCCAGATTTTTGGGGAGTTCTCTTTGGTCTGCTCCAGAGTGGAGATGTAGAAGTTTGCTTTAGTAGCATGTACACTTTTAACACAGGCATTTCTGGCAGTTCTAAACACCTGCCAGTCTGCCGGGTCCTTTGTGTGCCTGGCTCTAGCCCATAGCTTGTCTCTATTGGTAAGTGCAGATTTGAGCTTTTGGATGAACCACAGATGTGAGATTTTCCACACCCTCATTTTAAGAAGAGGAGCATGCTTGTTAATTAGGGTGGTGAGGTTGTCATTTAGGACAGAGACGGAGGCATCAGCAGATTTGGCAAGATATAGGTCTTGCCACCTGATCGTAGCTAGATCGGTTAGGAAGTTTACTGAGTTGAATTTACAGAACAAGTGCTTGATTCTGAATTTAGGGTGCTGCTGGGTTTTAGACTGGAATCTTGTACATACAACGATACTGTGGTCGCTCATGTCATTATGGAAAACTGCAGAATGTGAGATTTTATGGGGATGCGAGGTTAAGATGACATCTAAGAGTGAGCTGTTGGCAGAGTTAGAAGCATTGATTCTTGTGGGTTCAGTTACTATCTGTGTGACTATCTGTGGGACCAGCCCTCTTTAATGTCTTCCTAAGTGAAACTGCAGAAGAGTTGAAAGGGAGGTATGCCGATTTGCAGATGATACCAAAATCTACAATAGGGTGGACACTCCAGAGGGGGTGGAGAGAATGTGCAAAGACCTGAGAAAACTCACAGAGTGGTCAAGGGTATGGCAGCTGGGTTTCAATGTGAAAAAGTGCAAAATCATGCACTTAGGGCACAGAAACCCAGAGGCAGAGTATAAAATGGGGGAAGAGGTATTGATTGTCACTAAACAGGAGGGGAACCTTGGGATAACCATATCTGAAGACCTCAAGGTAGCAAGGCAATGATACAAGCACTACATAGGGCCAGCAGGATTCTGGGGTGCTAAGGGAGGGCTATCAGCAGCAGAAGGAGAGAGGTGGTGTTACCACTATATAGATCATTGGTGAGACACCAGCAGGAGAACTGTCTCCAATTCTAGAGACCACATCTCAGGAAAGACACAGACAGGGTGGAGGCTGTCCAGAAGAGGGCAACTAAAATGTGGGGACATGATAGAGACTATAAATACCTCATGGGGGTGAATAAGGTACAGGAGGGGAGTATTTTTCATATGAGAAGGTGCACGAGAACAAGGTGGCATGCAATGATGCTGGAAATGGGGAAATTTAGAAGAGAAGTGAGGAAGTCCTTCTTCACTGAAAAAGTGTTGGATGCCTGGAGCATTCTTCCAGTGGAGGTGGAGAGGGCAGAAACTGTGGTGGGCTTCAAGTATGCATGGGATAGGCACAAAGGAATCTTGGTAGGAAAGCAGGGGGTAGCCAGAAATCAGATAGGGTCTGCAGTGACAGTATAGGCATGGAGAAATAGGCAGACTAGGTGGGCCAAGCAGTCTTTATCTACCAACAGATTCTGTTTCTATGTTTCTGTTCAGTCTGCCCAGGTGGTTCCTGCCTAGTCTGCCTCCACAGACCCTAAATGATCTCTGGCAACCCTTCCTTCTCCCTGCCTGTTTACTAATATTCCTCTACATCTATCCCATGCATACTAAAGCTTCCAACTGTTTTTGCCTCCACCACTTCTGCTAGCAGTCTGTTCTAGGTGTTCACCACTCTTTCAGTGAAGCAGTACTTCCTCATATGCCTCTTAAACTTCCCTCCCCCCAGCTTCCTTGCAAGCACTCTGGTCCTGGTGCTGTTTCTCATTTGAAAGAGACTCCCCTCCCACACCCTGCTCACCCCGTGAGGCACTTGTAGGCCTCTATCATGTCCCCTCTCTCTCTCTCTCTCTCTCTCTCTCTCTCTCCTTTCTTCCAGGATGTTCATGTTGCAATCCCTCAGTCGTTCCTCATAGGACTTTTGATACAACACCTGCGCCATTTTAGTTGCCCTCCTCAGGACTGCCTCCGCCCTGTTTATGTCCTTCTAAGGTGCAGCCTTCAGAACTGGACAGAATTCTCCAGGTGGAGTCTCACAAGTGAGCTATACAGTGGCAACACCATCTCCCTTTTCCTGCTGAAGATACCTTACCTATGCATCCCAGCATCCCACTGGCACTACCTACTAGTTTATCACACTGACCTGCCACTTTGAGGTTATCAGATATGACATCCCCAAGGTCCCTTTCCTGCTTAGTGACTGTCAGTACTTCCCCTATCCTTTACCCAGCTCTTGGGTTCCTATGCTCTAGGTGCATGATTTTGCACTGTTTGACACTGAACCCCAACTACCATGCTTTTGACTACTCCTTGAGTTTCTCAAGGTCCCTATGAGTTCTGTCCCCCACCAAGTGTCCACCCTATCTCAGATTTTGGTGTCATTGGCAAAAAAGCATACCCTCCGTTCCGGTTCTTCTCCAATGACACTTAAGAATACATTAAATAGGACCGGTCCCAGTACTAAGCCCTGTGGCATTCTACTGGTCACTCTTTCCTCATTAGAGTGAGTTCTTTTAATCATCACCCTCTGCTGCCTATCCATAATCCAGTTCCTTACCATATTCACCACTTTGGATCCCAACCCTAGGTTGCTCAATTTATTTATCTGGCTTCTGTGCGGCACAGTGTCAGAGGCCTTGTTAAAGTCCAGATAGGTTACATCTGCTGCCCTTTCCTGTCCTATTTCACTAGTTACCCAGTAGAAAAGATCAATCAGATTCATCTGGCATGTTCTCACCCTTTTGAATCCATGCTGCCTTTGATCTTGTAGTCCACTGAATCCAGTATACTCTACCAACCTTTCCTTTAACAATGTTTCCATTAATTTCCCCACCAATGATGTGAGACTGACCAGCCTAGAGGTGCTAGCCTCTTCCCTGCTGCTGCTGTTATGGAGATCTATGCATGAACATGTGGGAACTGTGCCCATATGCAACGTAACAGTGGCACACACCTACGCACCACCCAGGCAGGTAGAGGTAAGCGCTATGCACAAACACACATGCAGGACAAGTGGAGGCATTGGTACAGCATAAAGACATGCATACGGCCATGCATAGCACACCCCAGGTGTGTCTACAGTACATAGCCATACCCCTTGATCGCACCATATATGGACATCCCTACCACCCTGCACTCATCCATGGACATGAATGCCATAATGGAAGCTGAGAAGCATGCTGTGTCAGAGAACAGCAGAGGAAGGGCACAGCCTGCAGTACCCAGTCCATCTCCAGTCCCAGATGGCATGGAACATGGCTGCACAGAGATGTGGGGTCATGTGTGGACATGAGGTGCTGGCTGAACATGGTCCTCTAACTCTTCCAGGGAACAGGTTGCAGCCATGATCATTGACATACTGTAGCACTATGGCATCCTGTATGGGGCAGAGTCTTTGAAGGCACCATGTGAAACTAAAGCCAGGCTGTGGCTTGACATTCAGGCTGCCATCAATGCTACCAGGCTGGAGGCATGCACACTGGCAGTGATAAAGCACAAGTTGCATGACATCTGGCTGCTGTCATGGGGTCACAGACTGCCATGGATGGTGGGCCACCCACACAGAAGCACAGCCTGTCCCTGTTAGAGAAGATGGTGGCAGAGACTCTAACTGAGATGTACCTGCATGGCAAGCAGGACATGGGTGCATTGCCAGGTATCTAGTACACCACAGGGACTGGCTGGGGGGGGTTGGGACAGCATGACCATGCTAACCACCCTGTGTTGCATTCTACCGACTCTGTGACAGAGAACACCCTCAACAAGAAGGCTGTCACACCAGTGGAGGCGTGTATGTGACCGGAGACCAGCACTGGCAGCCAGGGTCAGAACGGCGCAGGTAGGTGATATCCCTGGTAGCCCATAACATACCCTCGATATGCCCACTGCTATGCTACAACCCATAACCCCTGGCCTGTCTCCCCCCAGCTACACCGCAAGACCCCATGGCCACGGCATATGTGGAAGGTGCTCTGGAGGACACCGACACAGACGCATTCCTGGGCACACAGGATGAGGAGGAGGGGCTGGAAACCCCCACCACAGTCAGCCATCCCCCACAGTCCCAATACCCAGCCACAGCTGAATCATGGACAGCCAGACCTGGATGGCCTACAGGGCACTGTGGAACCTGGCATGCAGCCACTTGTGGTTGACCTGCCGTCAAGGCCTGCCAGCAGTCAGGTAGATGCCAGAAACAGTCTATTTGCCCTCCAGTGGCAGACAGTGGAACACATGGGGGTCATTAGAGAACATGCAACACCCCTGTGACAGTGGGGATGACAGCCCCTAAAGCCATCCCACTCACCGGACATGGAGGCCAACCACCAGGGGTATATTGCATACCTGCTACCTCGAGGTGAGGCAGATAGAATGTGACTGGCTCCATGCACAGCAGAACAATAGAGGTGCTGAAAGAGCTGACTTCGGAGGTGAGGGGTATGCATCATGAAATCAATCATATAGGAGACCTGCTGAAGAAGCTAATGGAGAACATGCTAGCTGGGTCTGACACAGCCACACCACCTGTATCCAGGGCACTACTGGAGGCCAACATGCACTATACACCTGGCTGCCCCAGCAAGCCCAAAGACAGCCACCCACCCATAACCGATGATGGATACATGCCCAGACAAATGGGCCAGTGGAGGGAGAAAGGCCACAGCCAAGACACGGCATCTGGGCACACGGGCATTCACACAAAAAAGGCATCAACAAGCCAAGAAGAAATGGTGCCTGCCACCCCTTCAACACAAGCAACATGTGCCACAAAAGTAAATACACCACACACATATAACCCCCCACCACTTATACCACCACCACATAAAACCATTACCACATATAAACCCCAAGCACAGATACTGATACACCACCAGACTATGGGCAGTGCGGCACTCAGGGTTGGGCATCATCACAGTGCCACCTGTCCCCCCCAGTGGCTGAATAGCCCCTGCATGAGTCCATGCCGTGCTGCCCATACAGGCAGTGACTCCACTCCCCTGCCCTGGAAAGCCCCCTCCTCATCACCTGGTGGGACATCACCCTGTATGTCCTGCAGCATGGGTAGCTGATGCCACACAATTATGTTGTGCAGCATGGCCCATGCTGTGAACACTCTCCAAGTCTTCCCTTCATGCTGCTTGACAGATCCAGGCACCTGAGCCACATCTTCAGTAGCCCTATCATCCTCACAATTACAACCATGTTTTCCTGTGTGCTTCATTTTATGCCTCCTCTGTGTGCCTCCAAGTATGGGGTCATTAGGTATGGCGATAGTAGATATCTGCTGTTGCCTGTGCAGTGGGTAAACGACAGGGTTAGTACTGTGCAGCCATCAGTCGTCCACTGGTATATCACCTGTGTAAGGTACAGATACCCACCTATCAGCCATCCATCCCTGCCTCCACAGGTACTGAGAAGTGTGCTCAGCCTGGACTAGAGAAGAGTAAAAACCAACAAATTTCGATACATGAAATATTTTGCGAAATTCACCCGTTTTGCAAAATTTTTAGAGGAAGTGAAATTCAGAATTTCACCTGCGTAATGCAACATTTTGCCTACGGAATTTGGAATTTTGCCTGTGAAAGGTGAAAATTGCACCCGAGGAAGGCGAAATTTGACTTTTGCTGGTGAAATTTCACCTCTTTAATGGCGAAATTCCACATTTCGCATCCAGTGAAATATTTTACGTAGTAAGCGAATTTTGCAAAATATTTCACATGGCACAATTGCTGATTTCATGGGAATTATGCTAGCGTAATATAATTGCGCAACATCTCTAGCCTGGATCCATTGAAGATACAGGCATTATGGCATGAACTTGGTTATTTGGCACACACATTAGTGATGATACCCATGGAATCAGAGACTATCTGGCAGGTGATACTGTGATACCCTTTAGAAACATAGATACATAGAAACTGACATCAGCTAAGGACTGCAAGGTCCATCCAGTCTGCCCATTTTCCCTGCCTACTGAAACAGTCGCAGACTCTACATGATCTCTGGCTATACCTCCTCGTTTCTATTGCTAGGGTTCCCCTATGCCTGTCCCATGCATGTTTGAATTCCCCACTGTGTTTGCCCCCACCACCTCCACTGGGAGTCTATTCCATGCATCCACCACCCTTCCTGTGAAGAAATATTGCCTCACGCTACCCCTTAGTCTGTCCCCTTCCAACCTCATGTCATGCCCCCATGTTTCTGGACATCTCCTTTTCTGAAAGGTGCTACCCTCTGGTATTCTATGTATGCCTTTTAGATATTTGTAGGTTTCTATCATATCTCCCCTATCTCTCCTCTCCTCCAGGGTATACATACTGAGGTCTCCCAGTCTCTCCTCATATGACTTTTGGTGTGGGCCCTGCACCATCTTTGTTGCCCTTCTTTGAACTGCCTCCACCCTGTCTATGTCCTTATGGAGATGCAGCCTCCAGAACTGGACACAGTATTCCAAATGAGGCCTCATCAATGATCTGTACAGTAGCATAGATTCACAGCGGGAATACCAGCTCCTTTCTTCTGCTGGTAATACCTCTCCCTATGCACATCAGCATCCCACTGGCTCTCCCCACAGCCATGTCACATTGTTTGGCCACCTTTAGGTCATCAGATATGATTACCCCTAAATCTCTTTCCTGTTTGGTGACCATCAGTATCTCCCCCCATCATGTAATCCAGTGGGTTTTTGCACCCCAAATGTATGATTTTGCACTTTTCACATTAACTCTCAGCTGACACACTCTAGACCACTCCTCCAGTTTACCTAGGTCCCTTCTAAATTTTTCCACCCCTCCTGGCATGTCCACCCTGTTGCAGATCTGAGTTTCATCCACAAAGAGGCACACCTTCCCTTCCAGCCCCTCTGCAATGTCACTTATAAAGACATTAAACAGGACCAGGACTGATCCCTGTGTCACCCCGTTGATCACCCTCCTTTCCTCAGATTGAGCTCCATTTACCACAACCCTCTGTCTTCTATCACTCAACCAGTTCCTAACCCAGTTTACCACTTTATGATCCACTCCCAGGCTGCCCAACTTGTTCACCAGTCTTCTATGTGGAACGGAATCAAAGGCCTTACTGAAATCCAGGTAGGCCACATCCACCATTCCCCTCCCCCCCCGATCCACAACCCTAGTCACCCAGTCAAAGAAATCAATTAGATTTGTTTGACATGACCTTCCCGCTGTGAATCTATGCTGTCAGATCCTGTGCTCCATGGAATTCAAGGTGTTCCACAATCCTTTCTTTAAGTAGTGATTCCATAATTTTCCCCACTATTGAGCTGAGGCTGACTGGTCTATAGTTTCCAGTTTCCTCCCTACTCCCACTTTTGTGAAGAGGGACTACATCTGCCCTCCTCCAGTCCTCTGGAACCACTCCCTTATCAAGTGACTCATTGAACAGGGCTGCCGGTGGTACCGCCAGCACTTCCAGTAGTTCTCTTAATTTTCTAGCATGTATCCCATCCGGTCCCTGTGCCTTATCCACTTTCAGTTTTGTGAGTTCTTTTAGGACTCTCTTTTTTGTAAATGGACTGGTGTCCATCTCCCTCCCATAATTGTTCTTGTTGCATAACTGTGGACCCTCACCTTCTCCTTCTTCCGTGAATACATAAAATAATTGTTCAATACTGATGTTTTTTTCAGGTCCCCTTCCATGCACTCCCCTTCTTCCCCTTTTAGCCTTACTATCCACCCCTGTTTTTTCTCTTTCACTAATGTACCTATAAAAAGTCTTTGTGCTTATGATATGTCTCCTCATCCACACATACTGCCAGGATAGCCTCGTGCATACAGTCAGTGGCACCCAGTACATTGAGCATGCCTCCTTCATGGACTGTATGTCAGCCTGTGCGGTGGGAAGTGCTATGTACTCAAGGACACATAGGAAAAAGGAGTCGGTGACCTGGAGCAGTGCCCTGTACACAGAGGACTGAGTGACACCTGTGACATCCCCATCACCCTCTGGAAGGACCCTGTGGTATACTACACCAATGTACATAGAATCTTTGTCTCTACTGACATCACCCATGACCAATGGGTACATGGGGCAACATGTGCATGTACCATGTCACACAGTCACGAAATTATGGTGTAGTCCAAATGGAATTTCTCAAGACAGTGTGTCCTGCAGGGTACTGGCATCCAGGTATGGTCAGAATACACGTGGTTGCAGAGAACCCCTCAATGCTTGCTTGTGTTTCCTCACACCATCCAGCAGGAGGACATTCAGTAATAGCCCCAGGCACATCCTAGGTACCCCTGTGGAGTGGCCCTGGAACGGCTGCCAGGGAGTGTGTGTTACATGCCCATCTATGCTTCCCCTGACTGAGGCCCTGACAAGGATTTTGCACAGACATTCCATGCAGACATGAGCATGTACCCAGCATGCCTGTGGGGTGACATGGCATGCATGGGTGTTGCTGGGTCATTACTGTCCTGACAGTCTAAATGATGGCTGCCTCAGCATATGTTTCAGCCAGTGCAGTTGGCAGAGTGGGGGAATACCCCAGAAAACTCTGGAGGATGTCCAAAACATCATACCAGGATGCAGAGGAGGGTGGTGCAACTTGGCAGGTGATCAAGGCAGAGGAGGTAGATCTCCAACAGACAAGGGTTGATGGGGGCATGAATGCCATGTGTTGTGTGTTTACTGTGTCAGTGATGTTGTTCCCTTCTTTATGTTTCTGTAGGACATCTGTGGACGGTCAGGTCACGTCATATTGGAGGCCAGGAGCAGCCTGATGGGGCTGTGGCAGCAGTTGTGGCCCAGTGGGCATGGTGGGCACTGCAGCTGCCGGACTGGCTGTTCTGGCAGGGTGAAGAGCCAGAACGCCTTCTATATAGATGATGATAGGGAATGCTGGGCCCTGCAGAGCCATCGAAGATAGGTGTCGTTGGGGGAGGCACTGTGTGTCGGCTGTGTTCAGCTGTGGCCCTGCATGTGCATCCCACTTTATGCCTGTCCTCTGTGTTTCTGTTATTTCAGGGGTATCATGGAGTGCTTAACAGGCTGTTGCTGGTAAAGAGGAGGTACACCCCCTCCACACCAAAGAGGTCAAGCGAAGATTCCCAGGAGGAGGAGGAGAAGGAGGAGATGGCATAAATGGAGTCTCAGGATCACAGCATTAGCACAGGGCTGGGCAGAGGATATGGGTGTTTGTTTATATACATTTCTGTCTGTTGATAGGAACATTGTTATTGATTTTCACTTACTGTGTACCACTGCCATGCTGAGAGCTAGCCGTACACATTAGTAAACATTATTTACTACATATGTCATGTGTCCACGTTTTTCTTCCAGTCAGCTTATTGGTGCCACTGACTGCAATTGTCAGCCCCATAGTGGGTGGGGGGCACTCCTTTGTCCCTTGGTGTCCTACAGTATCTCCTTGTTGTGCTTGTGTTGTGGATTTATATTGCATCTTGAGCATCATATTACACTTCCAGACTCAAACCTCTGTAGCACTGCAGGTCATCCTCAGTGGTGGTCCATCCAGTCCTATATCTGTGGCCCTTACAGTGCCGGTGGTGTGTTATGCCTTGTAAGCTGACCCTATGCACATGCAGTTTAAAGCAACCCTCCACATGGCATAGTGCTGCATGTGTGGCCCTATATGCTGGGGCAATGTTTTGAACTTCAGGAATGTACTAAGTGTGGCACACATGCCGTTACATGGCCATGTTCCTTCACCCATGCATAGTGCTGCCACTGCAGTAGTGTGCACAGGATGCATTCACGTGCCTCTGCATGCCATGCACACTTGGGCGTTATATGCCCTTATGCGTGGCAATTACATGTCACACATGGAGAGCTTGGCATTACTGCACAGGCCCCATGGAGCATGATCACATCTGCTCTCCTCCAGTACTCTGGTACCATGCCTGTTTCCAGTGACCTGTTGATAAATATAATCAGTGGGACAGCTAGTTCCTTTAGCACCCTTGGGTGTATCCCATCTGGTCCCATAGCCTGGTCCACTTTCAGAGCTGAAAATCGACTTGTGCCCACTTCCCCATCTCCCCTCCTCCTTTGTTCCTGCTGCTCCCTGGAGGTTCTTCTTCCCCTCCTCTCTCCAGTGGAAAGACTGAGCAGAAGTACCTATTCAGGATGCCTGCTTTTTCTTGATTGTTTTCTGCACATTATCCCCCTTCTGCCCTCTTTATCCTCACTATCCCTTCCCTTGCTTTCCTCCTCTCACTTATGTACCTATAGAATTAGATTAGTTGCCATATTGGTCCTTGTAAGAATAGATTCAGAGCAATGATTTGATTTTATTGACCAACGATATGTGCCATAAAAAGAACAGCTTAAAGTTGACCAACCAGATCCTTCCTCAGAGACTTATGCCTTGGCATAAGTCTCCGAGGAAGGACCTGGTTGGTCCGAAAGCTTAGGAACTGTTTTCTTTTTGTAACGTCTATGTTGGTCCAATAAAAGGTATCAAACCATTTGCTTCTGGTTATGTACCTAAAGCAAGTCATATCCCTTTTAACTACCACTCTGTCTATCATTTCCTCTGTCTGCACCTTTGCTTTCTCACTGCCTCTCCTGGTTCCTCTGTTTTACTTCATCCCTCTGCATTTCCTTATACCTCCTGAATATCACACTTTTGTACCTTACCACCTTGACCACTTCCATAAAGAACCATAACAGTCTCGTTTTTCTTCTTTTACTCATTTCATTCACACAGAGGTTGTTTACCTTAATTATCTCCTCCCTTATTTTTCCACACTGTGTTTCCACCCCTCCCTGGCATCTCCTCTATGAGGCAGTTTCTGAGGCAGACTCACATTTCTTTAAAATTCACCATCCTAAATTCCAGGACCCTCATCCCCATGTGGTTTGCCTCTGTTCCTGTTTTTTTTAATTTAAATATACTTTATTGAGTTTTATAAGAATAACCATCCAACCAACCAAACAATATACTGACATAAGTAAACTAAAGTCAGGAAAATGCCAGGTAATAGAAGGCATGCATATGAACTAACATCTGTCATATTCTGTGGAAACTTTGATATGTATAACAATACCCACCCCCTCCCCACCCCACCTATTCCCTCCCAAATCACCCCCACCCTGTCTGCGATCCACTCTCCAGAAAACACATTAATGGGATAGGTGCACGTCCTCATTATTGAATGATAGAGGTGACAAGCCATCAGAAAAGCAGGAGTTCGTAAGGAGTGTCGTCGAGGCACAGGTCAGGAAGTATAGCAAAAACCAGGAGCAGTTGTAGAATTCACCAAAAATATTTATTTGTACTAGCAATAACATAAAAATTAAACTTGTTCAGTATAACTATTTACAAAGACAAAATAAAATAAGAGAAGATCCATTACAGCTTTTCTTCAATCTCTGTGTCTCTTTTCTCTCTTTCAAGTAATTGCTGCTCAGCTCTCTTATAAGTCCTTCCAAACCCCATTCTTAACAAGCATCCTGTTTCTTCCAAAGTATTCTTGTATGTTTCAAACAGGTGCTGGCAGGAACACAGTGTCCCTGAGCTGAGGCCCCTTTTTCACAGCTGTTCTGCAAAAGGCTTAAAACTTGCACTCGGGTAACCTCTTGAGTTTCCAATAGCTTTCTGCAATCATCTCAAACTATAATTATATACATTTCAAAAATTAACACTATATAATTTCTAAACAAAAGGGATCCCAATATCAGTTACATTTCCATACAATGATTTGCATAAATTTTTATATCAGCAAATATGCAAGGGACGAAAAGAAAAACAGCAAGGGAAAGTTGAGAGACAGTGAGAGGAAAAGAATTGTGAGACTTTTGGGGTGAGCAAATCCTAGGTCTCACTGGAAAATTTGGTTGTGCAACCAGACAGACAAGAGGCAGAAAAAGAATACAACAAAACAAATCCCTGCATTCAAACTCTTTCCATAACAACTGGGACAGGGTCCTATTCCACCCTGTTACAAGGAGCTAGGTACCCCATAAGGATAATAATGTTTAAAGTGGCTCATATGTAGTACGGTAGGTCTGTGACCTTTTACGCATGGTGGCTATGTGCTTCTCCAGCTCTAGGGCAAGTAGGATCTCTCAGTGCTACTCCAAAAAAGAGGGAGGGGTAGTATCTTTCCAAAGTCACAGTATGATCAGTTTGGCAACTGCTGCCACTATAGAGAGGTGGGCTATCCGGATTTGTGGAATACCAGGACGGAAAATACCTAAGAGACAACTCTCAGGGGTAAAAAGACCATCCATCCCCAACAGGGGATCCAGTGCTTGCCTAATGAGATTCCAAAAAGGCTGAATTTTAGGACATCCCCAAAGGAGGTGAACAAGGGATCCTGGGGTTTCCTGACATCTATTACATTTGGGAAAGGAAAGTCTGCCGATTCTATAAAGTTTTGCAGGGGTATAATATAAATTGTGCATGATATTAAACTGCACCAAGCACAAACGATCCTGTTTAATGTACTTGTAAAGACTGATCCAGACCAGCCTCCAAAAAGCTTTGTCATCAGGCAGGTGCAGCGTTTGGACCCAATAATAACATATTCCGGTGGACAGGTGGGGATCTATAGTTTGAAAGTGTTTGTAAAGTGCAGAGACCACATGGGGCTGCCAAGCTGTTCCTGTCTTAATGTTAAAGAACTAGGCTGGGATATTCAGAGCTGCACCAGAGGCAGGTGCAAGAGGGATGCAGCACAAGGACAGTGCACCATGGCATAATGGGTGCGATATTCAAAGGTTGCACACGACAGGATGCACCTGCACAACGTGGCTGAATATTGCACAGATGTGCAATAGCACAACCAGGGATGCGCCAGGGAGTAAGACATGAAGCACAATAGCTCACCCAGGGATGCGCAAGGGAGCAAGTTAAGTAGCACAATGACAGTGGCACCAGTCTGCAAGGTGCAGAGGAGCATGTCTCAGGACACACAGGGAGAGGCAACAGGCACAACAGGTGGCATGCCACAGAGGTTGGAGGCCCCATCACCAGGGTGCACAGTGCTCCAGCTGAGAGGCACGGTGGGAACACATGGGCACTCTGCCCAGTCAGCATGCAGAGGCAGTAGGACCCGGACCATGCACACCACAGTGGAGCATGGAGGCAGGGTGGCAACAATGGCCCCTGATGCACAGCCCCTGGCAACACCACAGGGAGGCTGGGGACATGCCACCCGGACCATAGCCAGCAACACACAGGCAAACAGCACACAAGGCACACACCACATGACCTGGAAGGACAGGCCACAGCCACCCCACCCAAACCATGGTGGAACACCACCAGGTACAACCTCCTGTCCACCCCAGATGTACTACACAGCAGCCAGGCACACCACTGCAGCATGGATCCACACGCCAGCTGCAAAGCAGACACGGACACGGGGGGGGTTACCAAAAATATTGTATTGTAACAGGCAAAACAAAACTATTTACACATATGCATGGATCAGGGAAAGGAGGGACCACCCACATACAGGCAGGCCAGGGAAGGGAGGCGGGGCAGGGGCAAAGACAAGAGAAGGGGACAAGGGAGAGCAAAGGAGGTTGCTCAGGGAAGAGGTAAGCACGCTGGCAGATGGGCCCTAGGGCTGTCCGCGCCCCACTGAAGACTGTCATGGGTGTTGGCATCACCGTCTGCACTGTGAGAGTGCCAGCTGCTGCACCACCTGTAGCGTGGCGGTTGAAATCTGGAGGATTGGCCAGAGAAGGCTAATATAGACATCCCTGGTCCTGACACCTAAGACAAAGGAGTGAACACCGTATGAGTGCATATCCAGAATGCTGCAACCTACCCACAGTGTGCAGCGGGCATCTGTGACATGCACCTCTTGGCTGGCAGTCCGCCACCCATAGTGAGTGCGCCCACACCAGCTGCCCACCCAGGGACCCACAGCCATGCAGAACACTACACTCTAACACCGCCCATGTGCAGCACACCACCGCCATTGAAAGTGAGTGACATGGCCATGGAGGCAGTTGTCAGTGGCAAAGCTGGGACCCGGGTGCACCCACAACCCACCTGCAGCAGCCACCCATATGTGCGATAGCCACATTGCGCTGCAGAGCACACCGCAGGCAGTGCACAGCTGGAGGGGGTCATGTGCACAGAGGGCCATGTTCCACCCCCACCCCTGCTGCCCACCCTGCACAATATAGAATCATGTAAATGTGCCTACCTGCATTCCAAGGTGCACCCTGAGGCTGTCCAGCCACCATGCCCATGCGGCCTGCAACTGGTGCACTGCCCCCTCCGGCGGCCCGTCCTGGCCCGGCCACAGTGCCAGCAAGGCGGGCTCACCTCCGATCTGCAGGGCCTAAGAGGAAAATATGGAGAAAGACACATCAGTACCGGACAACACCACAGCCCCCCCCAGCACAGCGTGACACCCTGCACATTGTGCAAGTGGCACAATGGCACAGGGCAGCCACAGTGTACCACCACCCCAATGGAGCATGCAGCCCCAGCCCCCCCTGCAGCATGGCATTCTAACGGCACTGCTCCATGGACCACTGGATGGGAATGGGAACAGGTGCTGTACACTTACCTGGCCATGGCACAGCACCCCTCTGGATGCATGCCTGTAGCATCCACAGCTGCTCCGGGTCTCTCAGCTGCAGGTCCACATAATGGTGCCTGCACTGCTCCCAGTACAGTATTCACCTGTGGAGTCCTCGAGACCGTCTGCCACCTCCTGCCACACATTGGTCCGAGGCCTGTGGAGGGGCACTTGACCAAACAAGGAGCCAGCATGTGGCTCCACTAGGGTCATGAGGTTGACCAACTCAACCTGTGTCCTGTTGGGAGCTGTTGGTGCTGGATGGTGCGGCATGGTTGCAGCTCGCTCAGCAATGTAAAATGGCGCCCAGCAGCACAGGTGCTTCACGTGCTGGGGGTGCACGCCATGCACCGCAATGCACTGCCACCGTCTACCTCACAGGCATGGAGATGCATGACTCATGCAACGCAGCACTGCCACGTGTCTCAGAGCACCTACAAGGGCAAAGGACACCTGTGGGGTCAAGGGTCGGGCCGTGCACCCTACGCCACAGCGCTATTGGGCAGTGTAGGCATGCTGCACCGTAGGGCCATATGGGTGCCACAGTACAAGTCCCCATTGGGCAGGGGCACCATGGTACTCATAGTCAGGGCACCGAGTTTTCCGCGATTCCGCGGGTGTGGCAAACCATGGAAATATCCGTGGAATTTGCCATCGCCGAGGAATCGAGCCCTGCGGAACAAACGTCCCTCGGAAGTTAGAGTATGCCACGCTGGGAGTCCACCCAGCGTGGCAAAAGCTTATTGTCGACGTGATTACACCTCTGCCAGCAAATTAAGCTTTTGCCACGCTGGGGTGGGCTCACTGTCCCTCCCCAAGCTGCCTGGTGCCATGCTGGGAGCAAAGCTTAATTTGCGGCCAGGGGTGCCCAATCCCCGTCGGTTTCACTAACCCCCAAATGTCTCTATGCCATGCTGGGGCCTCACCCCAGCATGGCAAAACTTCCTTTGCTGCGGGGTGCCCAATCCCCGTCAGCTTCACTGCCCCCCAGCAGTCTGGTGCCACGCTGGGAGCCCATCCCAGCGTGGCAAAAGTCCCTCCTTGTGTGGGAATCCAACAAAACAAAACAAAACCTGAAACAAAAACCTTCCATCGTTGATTCTTTTTGCCCTCCCAACCCGCACCCACCCTCCGTGCACTCCACCTCCCCACACCCCCACCTCAACCCATACTTACCTCCGGAGCCCAGCATGATGATCTTCTGTGGACCGGGAACATCTGCACCCTTCAAAGCCGACCGCGAACTGAAGAAATGCCGGTAAGCTGTATAATGGCATAAATGGATTTTTTTCAACTTTAGTGCATAGCTCAGCCATTTCTGGGAATTTTTTCACCAAATTTTCAACATGGGGTTTTAGGACCCACCTCATGAACTGTGACACTGTTATTTTGTTATGTCGGTTCTGAAAGGTGTTTCGCAGTCACTGAGCCGGAACCACCTTTCGGAATGATTAGCCGAAATGACGATGTCTGATTTCATGAGGTAGGCACCTAAAACCCTATGTTGAAAATTTGGTGAAAATATTCCCAAAACGACTGTTTTATGAGCGTGTGTTGTGCAGTTCTTACGCACGCTCGTAACTTCGAGCATTTTTAATATTTTCACTCCAGATTTTCAGTATTTCCATTTTACCACACCTCCTTATGAACAGTACAACTGTCATTTTTCACATCTCACCCAAAATGTGTTTTCGCACATGTAGCGCACGATGGCACGGTCAGTTTGCGAAATCAATGTTCCGGACAGATTAATAAAATCATAGTGATACTGTTCATGAGCAGACATCTTAAACTGGCTATGTTGAAAATTTGGTGACAAACGCCCATAAAATGACTGTGTTATGAGCGTGAATTGTGTCAGATTTGGCAAAAAAAACAAAAAAAGGAAAAAAAATTAAGGGTAAAAACGTGCCGCAGAATTGCCACAGAAATTGGTATTGAGTGCCGCAGAAGTTCTGCGGCAAATGAGAACCCTGCCGCAGAACTTTGCTACGATGTGCCGCAGAAAAATCGGGGCCCTGCTCATAGTGCAGGGGCACCATCGGCTGCCTGATGCCTGGGTGCCATAGGCCATACAGCGCACGAGTGCCACACGGGCAATAGCGGCTGAGTGCTGTACTGCTGATCGCGCGCATCAGCATGCCACGTCACTGGCGTGCTTGATGGCAGCACGCACATGCACCAGCATGGGCTGTTGTGCACATCACAATGTTGTGCCCTGACTTGTGCATGCACAACCCCACTGCACAATGCACAACCACATGATATTCAGCTGCTATATGCTAATCAGCTCAATAGCCTATCCGTGGCACATCAGCCGCATTTGTATGTCGTTACAGTTGCGTAGCCACTCATTTGCATGCGATGCACTATAAAGGCATCCGGGGAATGTGCAGGGTATGGCCCGGTATTGCATCCCTTAGAGGTAAGATACACGCTGCGGGGCTGGCTGGAAGGTGGAATGGGAGGGTGGGGGAGGAATCTCCAAGCCATACTGACACATGTCAATCTCCACAGGAAGAAGCATATCTGAACTAGAGGAGACTGAGGATCGGTGTGCAGGCCCAACTTCACCAGGGCGGAGTCAGATGCCCTATTCCAGGTGTACCTGGACCAGGAGCCACTCCTGAGCATCTCCACAGGCACCCCACAGGCCCGGGCAACAGCATGGGAGGGTGTGGCCCATGCTGGGAACCAGCAGGGCAGCCACCAATGGTCTGTGCAGGAGTGCAAAAAGAAGGTCAGCACAGACCAGAAGCAGATCAAGGAGAAGGTGGCAGCCATCCAGGCAGTGTGTGCCACCACAGGTGGGGGTCAGCCTGCTGTGCCCATTCCTACACCGCGGAAGGAGATGGTGGCAGCTACCATGTGGCACAGTGTGGTCAAGGGTGTGCCCGGCGGAGGCTTCCAGATGGGTGGTAGCCCATCACTGCATGGTAGGCTTTGCTGTGATGGGGGCATGGGGCAGGGGAGTTGGGGCAAAGGTGGGCGACAGTGACACTAATGCGACTGTGTTCCCTTTCAGCTCCTGAACGCCTACGTGCAACATCAGGGGTGGAGATGTCCGCTGTGGGGGTGGTCCTGGACCCGGAGGACTGTCCTTCCACCTCCACCGGACACCATGGTCCAGATAGACTACAGGGCAGCACTGCTGTCCATCCTGATGCCAGTGGCATGGATGCGGACGAGGACCTGGCTGCATTCCAGCATGATGCCAGGCATGGTGCCCTGTGTGCTGAGACAAAGATCAGGGCGGGATCCAATTCCAATGGCAACGAGACCTTCATCCCGGACAGCGATATTGTGGCTGCAGGGGAGACACCCATACCACACTCCCACCATGGCAGTGCAGCCGGAGACCCGGTGGTTGTTGTCTGCACACTGGCCACTGTGGCCAGCATAGCTGTGGCAGCCAGTGGTGCAGCAATGGCTGGCGGTGGTGGTAGTGGGGAGACCGGTGGTAGTGCAGCCGCACTGGTGTTACTCTGTGCACAGTGGCCAGAGGGGCGGCAGCAGTGGATGGACAGTGTTGAGGGGGGGCCCAAGGCTGGGAACACTGTCGGTGCACTGCAGGACAACCATCCCCAGGAGGGACCCACTGTGCAGCGCCCAACATCGCGGGGTGCTGGGCCGCAGGGTCGGGACACACCCATGGGTCGGCACAGTGTCCCCACTCCCCAGGGCGCTGACCCCTTGGATGAGCACACCCGACTGCTCCAGGCCTCTCTTGAGCAGCAGGTGCTGGTCGCGGAAGGGGTGTGTGTGCTACGCGTGGAGCTGCACCAGGCAGCAGAGCAGTGGGACAGGGACTTTGCCCTGCTCTGGCTGAGAACACGCTGATGCGGGGTGGACACGGCTGCAGCCATGGATTGGCTGGCTGCTGCGGTCACAGCCAGACTGGCACCACTGGCCACCCTGGTGCATGGCCTTCGACCACTCACACTGCACAGTGCATTCTCCACCCCTCAGTCCTGGTGTTGTGCGACTCTCATGGTGTCAACGCCGGGGTCTGCTGTGGGCATTCCCAGCATGCCTGGTGCGGGCATGTTTGTGGGCCTGCAGACACCTGCGAGGACCTGGTCACGGTCCCACAGTGTCACCCCTGGGGGACCATCTGTGACACCCCCTGTGGCCATCGTGCAGACTGTGTCCACTGTGCATTCTCAGCGGGGCCATCCATGAGTCCGCGGCGGCCATGCTACTGTGCGGCATATGCTGCTGCCCTGTGTGCACATTGGTGTGGCATGTGCGTGTGCGTCCCATGGCTGTGGCATCTGTGGGTGATACCTCACATGGCCCATGTGCCTACCCACCCAGCCGCTGGTTACCGTGACATGTGCATGATGATGCCAGCACAGCACCGACTACCACTGTGCAGCGTCACTCAGCGTCTGACACATGCCCGGTGCCTGTCTCTGGGTGGGGGCATGATGGGTTCTGTGTGCATGTGTGTGTGGGTGTGTGTGTGTGTGTGTGTGTGTGTGTGTGTGTGCACATGTTGTGTGGGCCTGTGCTGCTACGGTGTCTGTTCCCCATGCCAGTCCGCCCCTCCATGATCCCGACACAGAACACCCATGCCTGCCTGTCTACTGTGCCCTGGGCCCTATCCCTTGTATGTGACCATTGTCACCTATCTGCACGCACCATAATGCTCCTCAGTGATTGTGTCTCTGTACCGCAGGCCAATCCTGATCAGCCGGGGCATCCCTTTGCCCAGGTGGGTGCTGCCCACCACCAGGCCCAGCAGCCACGTCGTCCCCATTGCTGTCCCCCTTTTCAACCTCGACAGCTATCCCACAGTTGGTGGCCATGTTGTGTAGTATACAGCAGGCCAGAAATAGGCCGCAGGCCTTTGAGGGGCTATACTGTAGGGCATCACCAGACCTATCCATGCAAGGGAAATGAGCCTTCAGCCACCCGAACACCCGCTCAATGATGTTCTGTGTGCTGGCGTGTGCCTCATTGTATTGCTCCTGTGCTGGGGTCGACAGGTGGTGGTATGGGGGGAGCAGCCATGGCCGGAGTGGGTAGCCACTGTCACCTGTGTATAGAGATGCCTGGTTAGCATGGTGGACCGAGTCATTGCACCTCCCCACCATCCCGGCCACACCCCCTGGCACCCATGCCCTGGCAACCCCCACGCCCTGCCCTGCCATTCCCGGCATATCGCATCCACAGCATACTCACCAACTAGGTGGCCAGTGTGGATGGTCCCACTCTCGAACCTCTGGCACAGTGCCGACTGGTGCCAGATGAAGGCATCATGTGCTCCTCCAGGGTGTGTGGCGCAGATATTGATTATGTGCCCCCTGGCATCGCACACCACCTGACAGTTGACACTGGGGTAGCCCTTCCTGTTCATGTAGGCTACACCCTCTGGACCAGGTGGTGCACGGATGCCAACATGGGTGCAGTCGATGGCCCCTAGCATGCCAAGCAACCGTGCCACCCTGTGGAACCCCTGCATGTTTGCTGTACACTCTGCCTGTGTGCTTGGGAAACAGATGTACTCTGCAGCATGTGGCAGCAGTGCGCTGAGGAATTGTGTGAGGAGCCGTGATGCGGCCGACTGGGTTATGCCTGTGGTGTCCCCTTTTGGTCACTGGAAGGTACCCATGGTGAGCAGGCACATAATGGCCGTGACCTTCGTCTCCACCGACAGGGCGTAGCTCCATCTTGTGGGTGCCTGCAGCTCCTCACTGCACAGCTCACAGAGCTGCCTCAGAATTACCCGGTTCAGGCGATACCAGCCCACAATCTCTGTATCACTATACTGTTCGAATGTGATGCAGGCACAGTACCACCTGTTCCGGGCATACCGCCGATGGGCCCTTCCAAAGCCTCGCTGGTCTGTGAGCTGCCTCCTCACACTCCTCATTACCGCCTCCATTGGGAATATGGCACTGGCCATGTCCTGGGTTGTGTCTCCTCCCCACTGGGCGGCTCTCTCCCCTGGCCCCCACAGCTGTGGGCTGCTGTCTGTGCCCCTGCACTGGCCGCACCCCTGTTTCTGGCTGCCTGACCTGCAGTCTGTGGCCTCCGCCTCCCACCTCTCTGTGCCCCTGTGCAGTCCCTCCTGTGCTGGGTGTCACAGGCACTCGCTGTGTGTTGCCTTGCACCCTGTCTCACGTCCACACACACACTCACTCAGTCGCACACATGCTCACAGCCCCAGTCTCTGGCTGTTTCAGGCTCCCTGGTGCGCACTCTGTGCCTCTCCCAGCCTGCCTGTCACTCTGTCGCTCCCCTTGCTTGTTCAGGCTGCCCCCTCACTCTCCCTCTTTCTGGCTCCCCTGTGGTACTAGCCTCCTTCCGTGATTTGCTTCCTCTTTTTATGTGCTCAGGTCTGCTCTGCGCAAGACCCATTTGCTTCACACTTGCGCCGTTCGCCTGCCATTGAATATCGCACTGTGCCACATATTCATGGCTACACCCCCTGCACTTCAGCATGCATTTATTACCATTGCACATTGGTGCATTGGGATCTGCGCTGTGCATTTGCTGCTGCTGAATACCACTCTCCGGTACATTGGCGCACTTGCGCCGGCGCATCTGTGTTGCGCATTGCGCAACTGCTCTGAATATCCTGGCCTTAGTGTACTGCCTAAAACTAATTAGTTTTTAAAAGCAGTCAACTATTACCTTTTATATGTACTTTTTCTTTTCCTCTTGTTTAATTAAAAGATTATTTACCTGATGTTAGTAGGTATGATGTGTGGGACAGCACTCTGCCTGGCAGCTGGCATATATATCTATTGCTCCCCACTACATCATCAGCATTGTGACCTTACTGACTGTGACATCACTGATGCTTAGGAACAGCCTCTCAATGGCTGCCAGGTCAGTCACCTGTGATGTCGCTGTTAGTGAGATCACAATGCTGATGATGTTGTGCCAGGATAGAGATAGATATGTCATCTGCCAAGCTAACAGCCATTCCACACATCCAGCACAGAATTATCACATAGATTACTTTTTAATGAACAAAAGGAAAATGAAACATACTTCAGAAATAAAAAGTTACAACTGACCGCTACTTAAAATTTGTATTATTTTCTGTCTGTTTCCGCTCCACCAGCTCTTTAAACCACACTGTATGTTGATCACTGGTACCTATGGGATTGCCCATTGTGATGTTTGCAATGCTGTCCCTGTTTGTAAGTAGCACGTCCAGTGCTGTACATCCCTAGTGGGTTCCTTGACTAGTGGCCTGAGAAAAGCCCCTTGTAGGGAGTCGGCTGATGCTGTAGTTGGAAGGCTCCAATCAACATCTGACAGACTGAAGTCCCCAACTAGCAGCACCTCTCCTTTACTTGGTATGATGATGACCCGATGATGGCTTCCCCCACTGCCTTATCCAACTCTTCTCCCTGTGCTGGGGTTCTGTATACCTCCCCTGTACAGACAGTGGCCCCAGTGCCTGTCTCCAAGGTGACCCCACAGCACCACCAGTCCTTCCATTCCTTCAAGTACCACTGCACTGTAGTAGCCTTGATTTCCTCCCTCAGATATAGTACAACCCCTCCTCCCTTTCCTGTCTCTCCTTTTTTTTTAATTTATTTTTCTCCCCTTCCTGTCTCTCCTTTTTTTTTTTTTATTTCTTTTTCTCCCCTCCTACGTCCCTGCCAGAGCCACACCTTCAGGAGTCGCCAATGAAACCCATCCCTGCCACCAACTTACCTGCTGCTTGGGTCCCTCATCCTGCTGTGGATTGCCCCCCTGGGTGGGGTTCGGCGAAACACCCCTATACCTTAATGTCTTTGTCAGGTTCCTGAGACAGTGGCAGTCGGTGGCCTATCAGGACTGGGTTCGGCGCTCCATCTACCTGGTTCTGGAGGGTGATTTTTCCTTGTTCTGTGAGGACGTTGCTTGCCCTTGACGTCAAGATGCAAGTGCCAACGTCCACAACATCTTCCCCCTTCGATGATGCAGCCTCTAGATGTAATTGGTCCACAGGCCTCCGCCCATGACCAATCAGACCCCCGAGGTGCCAACGAGCTGTCGTGCCGCCAGCCTTTGCCAGAGGTCACCGCTCACCGGGATGAATCCCCACCCTCCCCCCAGAGAAGGCAAGCTGTTGTCGGATGCTCAGCCTTTCTCCCCCCCCCGGCCAACCCCCGGCGACCCGAGTCCGCTCCCAAACCCGGGTCACCAGTGTGGTGCAAGGTGGGGTGTCCAGTGCCTCAACCCTCAGCGCCACCGGCCGGCTTTTTCTGTCTCCCCAAACTGAGAGTAGCATGGTATGGCTATGTCCAGTTGTAGTCATCAGTGCACCACAACTCTATGATGGCACACAAACATAGGCGAGCCTCCACCATAATTGCCTCCCGGTCCAGATTTTTATTTCCCAGATTTATTGCATTGGGCACATGACTCTCCATATCTTGTTCCCTCCTCCCTCCCTCCTGCTCCCCCCACCTGAGCAGTTCCCTGAAGTGCCCTGACCCATCTCCTCCCTTGTTCCCATCTCCGTTATCTGTCTCCTCTACGCCTTGATTTTCTGATTCATAGCCCTTTGTCCTCTGCCTTGTTCCCACCCCTATTTTCTTGCATCCCTGTCCTGGGGGAACTTACTCCCCTTGGGCTCTCCCTCCCTGCTGTTTTGTCATCTGTGGGGGGCAAGCATGCCTCCTTTGGTTTTACAGCCTCCCCCTGGGCCCTGGCTAGTTAAATGCTAGTTTGTTGCCTCTCTTGGCTTTACAGCTTCCCTCCTGGCTAGTTGAAATGCTCATCCAAGTAGCATTTACACCTTACAGTAAAGACTGTGGACTATGTGACTGTAAAAGTATTGTGGATAGTAGCCATTTCACACATCAACATCCACACACAGCGTTGGAAAATTGCATGAACTGGTTTTATAGGAAAGGGAATGTTGGCCAGGACATCGAGTGAAAAAAAAAAACACTCTTGCAAAAAGTACCTTGGGTTCTTTTACTTCCACCTGTACAGCACCAGTGATCGGCAATTGGGACCTTAGTTTAACCTTTCATCTGAAGGATGGCATGACCCAACAGTAAAGCAAAAGCAGAGCACCCCCTACTAATACTGCTCTCTGGTGCCAGCATTTGTAGTATGAGCCCAATCCCAGTGTGAAACTAAGACACACTTTATTATAGTATAGTGCTCCCTCACTATAGGAAACCCGGCTATAGTGAAAACTCAGCTATAGTGAATGATTGCTGTGGCTCCCGGTGGTAATGGCTGTTTCAGTCAGCCTGCTGATCAAGTAGATTCATTCCTGATCCCGACCTCCCAACCTTCATACCAGCACCCATGCTGCCACTACTGAGGCAGAATGAACCTGTTATAATAGTGTAACTGAGTTTGAGTTTATGAGTTGTTAGACAGAGAAGTATCTTTGCCCTCCATAACCCTGACGTACTGTCAGTGGTCGAGACATGGCTGTCTCCCAAGATCCCAGATCCCAGATGGTGCCATCAGTCTGCCAGGCTATTCAATCTTCAGGCAAGATCTAATATCAAAAAGGGGTGGTGATTGTGAAATCTACCTTAAAGACAGCCTTCAGGGCACAGTACTAAATTTACCCAGCCTAGGATCGTTCTCCTAGGCTCTTGCCATTAAGGTCCTTCTTGGGGCCCACAACAAAACTTTCACAATTCTATCTGTCTACATCCCTCCAAAGAACTCAACACAAGGTCTCCATGCTGTCATTGACTGCCTTGGAAGCCTAACCCTAAGCTCTGAGGTTATACTCCTAGGTGATTTTAATATTAATTGGCTTGTCCCTGAAGCCAGCCAATTCAAGGACACCTTTCAGGCTGTCCACTTTACTCAACTCATCGAAGCACCCACTAGGGCTAATTACAGAACAGGCATTAGTACTTTGCTTGACTGGGTGCTTACTAACTGACCCAAGCATACTTCTCACGCCTCCGTCCTCCCTGACGACATCAGTGACCACTCCCCTGTCAAGTTCAACTGGACTAATAATTTCTCCAAATCCCCTCCCAGAACAATCACCAATAGGGTCCTCAAGCCTGGTCACTCTGACCGCCTCAAAATTGATCTCCTAAATGCTGACTAGTCTGAGGTTTATGGGGCCTCTGACACTGACGCCGTGCTCGACCATTTCATCTTCCAATTCAATATGATCTGTGACACCCATGCTCCCTTAAAAAAGCAGAAGATCAAAGGCTACTTTAACCCGTGGATGAGCCTTCATACCCTTGAACAGATGAAAAATAGAGATAATCTCTGGCACATAGCTAGGGCCACAGGCAAACAGTCTGACATCCAGAATTACAAACAGGTGAGGAATTACTGTACTAGGACCATCAGATTAGCCAAAAACACATACTATAAAGATGCCCTAGCCAAGAACTGGTATGATGGGCGCAAATTCTGGGCAAACCTAAATGAGGTCACCGGTTGGGAACTCAAAACAGCCCTTTCCATGCTCAACATTGACGGCTCCCCAATCCTCGACCCTAAAACTATCATCAACACCTTCAACAATGCCTTCACCGATCTTCTGAGTGTCCTCCCTGCTGACTTCTTCTCCCGACCAAACCTGCTGCACCCTTACAATCCTCTAAGCATCCCCCTTTCACTTCAAGACCATTACCACATGGGAAGTTAGGATATATCTGTGTAAAGTGGTTGGTAAGGGGAGATTCAGTGGAGATAACCTTGATCTGAAGCTAATCTCTCTCAAACTCAAAGAAATTCTATCCCCCCTCACCCATATCCTCAACCTTTCACTCCAATTCACAGAATTCCCCCCAAAATGGAAAGCTGCATTAGTCACCCCGGTGTTCAAGAGTGGAGAACGTGCCCTCCCTGAGAACTATAGACCCATATCTATACCTCCACCACTCTCAAAGGCCCTAGAACGAATAGTTGCAGACCAACTTGTTGAATACCTAGACAAGTATGAGCTCCTCTGCCCAGAGCAACACAGCTTTAGGGCCAGGCATAACACCACCACAGCCCTCCTGGAATACACAGGCTTCATCCACAAATCCCTTGATCTTGGCCTGCTCGTTGGGGATATCTATATCGATCTAACAAAAGCCTTCGATATGGTCAACCATACCTTCCTAGTTGACCAACTCACTGACTTAGGCCTTGCCCCAGAGGTGCTGCTCTTTCCAACCCCAAGCCTGTCTGCTCAGGTGTTCCCCAGAGGTCTATACTGGGACCCCTCCTTTTTAGCCTGTTTTTGAACTGCCTTCCCCAAACCAGTCAGGGCCACATCCTCCTGTAAGTGGATGATGCCATTATATTCTTTAATGGCCCAGACCCCACTGCCCTTGAACAACTACAGTGTGACTTCACCAGTGTAGAGACGTGGTTCAAAAATCATAAATTGATAATATATTACAAAAAAACTAAAACCATGCAATTACCAACCCTCAGAACAAACACAAAAACTACCTGCTGACAATATGCAATAGTGGTGGTGTTCCCTTTGAACATGTTCATCACTTCAAATATCTCGGTGTCACTATTGACAGCTCGCTCTCCTACGCCCACCACATTGACATCACAGCCAAAGCACTCAAAAAATGCATAGGGCTACTTTATTGTCACAAGCAAAGCCTGACCCCAGAAGCCCTCAGCATAGCTATTCACAGTTCTGTGGGTTCTCTTGTGGACTACGGACTGCCAATATGTGGTTCTGCCACAGAAACTGCCCTCTGGCATATAAAAACTGCCCTTAACAAAGCCTGCAGGCTCACCTTTTGAGCACACTGACTAACTCACACCTGCGATCTCTATGCTAAGGCTCACTGGCTAACACTCGATGGTCGCTTAAAATATCAATCCTGCCTCTTGGGCAAAAAGATCTGCCTTGGTCCGCTACCAATGGGGGTCCAAAAACTCCTGGTTCCCAGGATAAATTTGTGGCACACCTGAAACTCAGCACAACAGTCCTTCCTAACCCCGAAATGTCATACATCCCAAGGTCAAAGGTCCTTTGCCTACTGGGCCCCGTTGAGGTTCAACTTGCTCCAGGAGAGCATTGTTCGCTTACCCACACTGTGGTCCTTCAAAAAGTACCTAAAGAACCTTATAATACGTGATTCTCATTGCACCTGCCATCGCTAGCTCAGACTAAGGCAGCTCCCCTCTGGCCGAATTAATCCTCCTCTCTCTTATGTACACTGCATTTGGGCCCCCCCCTTTTCTTCAACTCTTACCTTGCTCTAACACCTTGACAACTAACAGGTCCCCTGTCGGGCACAGTATTTTGTCTGTTCCTACTTGCGTATCATACTGCATCTAGTAAATAATCCTGTGCTAGTATTTGTTGTATCCAGCTATACTTTGTTAATCACCACTTGTACCTAAATGTTTATTCCAATCCTGTTATTTACATTATTACTTGTACTCCTTGTATAATTCTCTCACCTGTTTGTCTGAAATGTCCCGACGTCGAACCTATGTAAAGAGCTCTAGGCTCAAATGGTTTATCCGAGAACTTAAATAAATAAATAAATAAATAACTTATGGTACTTTCATGCAACTTCCTCCCATGACTCCATCAGTCAGGCTGCTGATCCCAACAGTCCTGAGTTCCCGACCATCTACCACTAATCAGCCAATGGTAACATGAACAACACATAAAAGAAACATCTGTTTACAGGTTTGGAGCTGTAGCAGTTGTACCAGCAGCCAGTAGGTGTGAGCCACAATGTATTTTAGGAGCGTTCGGATGAGCGGTTGGACTGGCAGTTGGAAAAGTAAAACTTACCACTTATGTGTTTTACCTGATTGATACCCTGCTTCATATCAGTGTCAGTGTCAGTGACTCAGTAGGTAGCACACTCACCTCTGAAGCCGGGAGATCAGAGGGCTGTGGGTTCAGTTCCCACATCTGGCACTTGGCTTAATATCCCAGTACTGACACTGTAGTGCAGCATGAGAGGGGTGTTGCACTACTGAGGTGCCGTCTTTCAGATGAGATGTTAAACCGAGGTCCCAATCTGCCTGGATTGGTGGTAGTTCAGGTGGATGTTAAAGATCCTATGGCACTTATCAAAAAGAGTAGGGGAAGGTTTTTATTAATAAACAGAACAAAAAAAAATCAGGAAACAGTAATACAACCATAGTACAATAGAATACAAAATAGGAAAACATAACAAAAGGACATATCAGTAATAAGCAATCATTCTACAAAGAGAATAATGATTCAACCTATTTTGTCTTTCAAAAAAGGAACCTCTTTCCACCTCATAAGCCAGACATTATTAGGCAAAGATTTGCGTTCAGAATCACATTGTAACAACAAATCATGTTCAATATGTTTAAGAACATCAAGTGGTGAGTGATATAACTGTCTTAGAGTAAGGTGGCATCTAGCTTGCCATAAATGAAACTTAAACTTGGCAAACAATAGCCGTAATGCACCTTTATCAAATAAAGCAGAATGAAGCAAAAAACCAAAAACACAACTTCTAGATATGTAACAGCCCGCCATAAAAGCTGGTTCCAACGAGCAGAAAGGGTCGACCATAATTCTTGCACATAGGGACAGGAAATTAAAAAATGGGACATTGTTTCCTCCTGATTTATGCAAGCATCCCTCAGACAAATTCAGTCAGTAACCATTTTATGCTTTAAATTCCCCCTTACACTGAGCTGTCCATGACAACTAAGCCATAAGATATCCCATAATCTAGGTGGAATCTGTTTACCTACCAAACATTTAAGGAGAATATCAATAGAACCATCCAGAACATCCTTAAAAGCGGGGACAATGGAATGTGCTGTAGATTGCAGGATACCATAAATATATTTGCAAGGTTTGCAATACACTTGAGCCGGAGGCAACTTCCATCTATTAAGCTTCGACATCACAGGTCTGATATAAATTGGGTAGTTAGAAGTGTGTATATTTTTCTGGCTCAAACTAGGCCATTCTGAGGACAATCTAGGTAACCAATTATATGCGTAAATCACCCATAATGCAGTTTGTGGGCGACGAAGGTCTATTAAATTCCAATGAAAAAAAATACTGTAGTAAAATGTAACTAGATTCACACAATTCAAACCACCCTGTGCAATTGGAAGATACAACACATCTCTTTTAATGGGATTTAGGCGACTCCCCCAAATAATTTGAAAAAAAAAGATCCAATAAAGTGGCTTCCAAAACGGAAGAAATGGGGTATACCACACTTAGGTATAAAAAATGAGGGAGAAGCAAAGTTTTGGTAATTACAACCTTCTTCTTTTTAGTTTGTTGCCACAATTTCCATAACTCAATTCTGGACTGTACTGCTTCAGTCTTAGCAGACCAATTAAGTAACGCATTATCACCTTTACTAAGATCACTGCCTAAAATTCGGACCTGGCCCAGTACAATAGGAATTCCTTGCAACTCCATGACCTCAGGAATGTCAGTATGCAGTGGATATAAAAAACTCTTTACTTTATTAAGGGAAGATCCCGTGACAGCTGAAAAATTAGAAAAATTATGCAACACCCTTTTCTCCAGAGGGCAGATCAGCAACAAAAACACAGACATCATCCGCGTAAGCCAAACTTTTGGCCTCAAGGGTATTATGAGGAGGAAACAATGCCAAGAATCCTCACATCTTGGGCAATAGTACATAAAAGCAGGTCCAAACTAAAAACATAGAGTAAAGGACTTAGAGGGCAGCCTTGTCTTACCCCCCTACGAATAGGGATATATATGAACTCAAGTAACCATTCACCAAGGGTAAAGCATAAGCATGTTTATAAAGTAAATCAAGCCAGGCTATAATGCGGTCAGGAACACCATAAGTTCGTAAAACCTGAAACAAATAACAATGCGGAAACTGGTCAAAGGCCCTTTCTTGATCCATGGACATTAGAAAACCCTTTATAACATCAGCTTTACCTAATTCAATTAGTTCCCAAAGCAAAAGGAGATTAGTATAGATGGATCTACCCGGTACTGAACAGGATTGAAGTAGGGAAATCAAGTTTGGACCTATGGACAGTAATCTAGCATTCAATATTTCCATTAATATTTTGAAATCAGTATTAAGGAGACTTAAAGGTCCCCAGTTGGAAAGCAAAGTCCTATCACCTTTTTTATACACCAAAATCTGAATCGAAGTACAGAAATGGAAATCAAGAATTTGTTGCTGTAAAACCCAATTAAACACTATTGTGAGTATGTCACAAACCAAAGGACTACAGGATTTATAAAATTCAACAGGCAAACCATCTATACCAGGGGCCGTGTTGTTCCGTAAATGGGAAATTTCCTTTTTAACTTCATCCACACTGATTGGAGCAATTAAAGCCTGTAAAAGCAAATCAGAACAAGGGGCAATATAGTGAGAAACATAGAAACATAGACTTTGATGGCAGATAAGGGCCACTTGGCCTATCTAGTCTGCCCATTTCCCTACCTACAGGGTAGGCTGCAGATCCTAGTTAACCAACAGCCTATTTCTTCCTACCCCCCACAAGAATTGCCTTATGTTTGTCCCATGCATTCTTGAATTCTCCCCCAGTTTTAGACCCCACAACCTCCTCAGGAAGGCTGTTCCATGCATCCACTACCCTCTCTGTGAAAAAATACTTCCTCACATTGCCCCTGAACTGCCCCCTCTATCTTTAAATTGTGTCCCTTTGTTCTTGCATGTCTCTTTTTCTGAAAGATGCTACCCTCTTGGACTTTGTTGATTCCACTGAGGTATTTAAAGTTTCTATCATGTCCCCCCTCTCTCTTCTTTCCTCAAGGGTATACATATTAAGCTCCTTAAGTCTCTCCTCATACGGCTTCTCTTGCAGACCCTGCACCATTTTAGTTGCCCTCCTCTGGACTGCCTCTATCCTATGTCCTTGCGGAGATGGGGTCTCCAGAACTGGACGCAGTACTCCAGATGGGGTCTCACCAACTATCTGTACAGCGGGATAACAGCTTCAAATGAATTGCTCAGCACCAGAGCTATCCACTGGAGAAGCAGCATATAAATCTGAAAAATGTGAGGAGACTGCCTGCAAGATATCCAGAAATGCAGTGTAACCAGTACCAGCTGTATCAACTACTTCCGTCATAAGGCGATCAGCTGAACACTTATGACTACAATCTAACACATCCCCCAAAGCTGTTTTTTTTAGCAGAACAGACCCTATGTTCATGTAACAGGGAGGTAGCTCTAGTATATTGTAAAGCAGCCATTTCATTTTTAACATTCTGTACCTGTGCCGTCAAAGATAAACCTTGTGAGTGTATAGCAGAATACAAGGTTTCCAACTGCAGACGTAAAGACAAATGTCTCTTATATTTAGTCACTGCAGCATATTTAGATGTTTTGTTTTTTTTTTTGCCAGAAAAGAGATTTCAGATATAGTGAGAAGCCACCAACCCAACAAATCTTCGGAAAGTCCAGATAGTGTCATACGTGCTTTCAACAAATCATGAATTTGAGCCAAAAACCTATCGTCAAGTAACAGTAACAAATTCAATTTCCAATATCCCAGCCCCAGTTTAGCATGAGGGCCTACCCCTAACATGGCAGTTACCACAATGTGGTCTGAAATCTCCACTGGAATGGTTTGAGCCTTAATTACCTTTATTGCTGCAGCAACAAAAAGAAAATCAATCCTAGTGGATAAGGTGCCTTTAAAAAAAGTATGTCCAGCAGTAGGGTGACAAACCCTATAAATATCCTGCAGATGACCCTGAGTAACAATGTGATCGAGACAATGTGAATCACAGAAATCTTTGTCAGTCAGTGCCCCCCTATCAGATTTATGCAATACACAATTAAAGTCACCACCCCATATGAGAAAGCGGGACGTGAACAAAAAACGCTGCACCTCACGAAAGAGGTCCACTCGACCTTTCTTTGTAACTGGCGCATAAATCACAATTAATCTCCAAGTAGTATGTAAATATGCAAAATCCAATATTAAGGCCCGACCCATAAACAGCTCTACCAGCTTGGTAACATGAAATCCATCACCCCGAAACAATACCCCAACACCATTACAGGTGTCCAATCCTAAAGAAAAAAAAGAGGGACCCCATCACCAAAGCTTCTTGGCCATAGTAACCAAAGAAAGGGTATTGAGACAGGTATCTTGAATAAGGCAAATGTCACACTTCAAATCACATAGAAATTGAAAAAGAATAAGACGCCTATGAGCATTTTTAACACTGTTCATATTGAGGGTGGCAACAGTGAGGTGAAATGCCGTGGTCATGAAAGTGGACTAGATCAAGGGAAAGGAAATAAAAAAACTGATATCAAGTAACCCTTCCCGTTCTAGTACTTATTCGGGGTCTCACCGACGACCGTAAGGGCCAATTATCATTGGGCAACTCCTTCGATTTATCACTCTCAGAATCAGAGGATACCATAGGTTGTGAGGAGGTATCAGAATCAACATCCATATCAGAAGACTGTGTGTGGCAGGACAGGACCTCAAATTTATTACATAAGGGAATAGAGCCACCAGGAGAAGACACTTTAGCCAGTTTGGCTCTACCTTTAGTCTGCTTTTGAGCCCTCTTTTTTGCCCGAACACTAGGCTCAGGAGGAGGCATTATAATAGTATCCAGAGTCATGTCAGGGATTAACACAGGCTCAGCAAGGACCAGGGTAACTACAGAAGGAGAGGGGGAAGGGGAAGAGTAGAGGATGGATCCTGAACAATTGATCGAGGCGCGTCCTGTAAAGGAGGCTCAGAGGAAGGTTTAATCGATAAAACCACTATCTGGGGAGCAGGTACTGCAACTTCAGGGCTTAAAGAAGGACCAGAAATCACTGGAACAGGCAAGGAAAGGGATTTCACTGCAGCAATATCCTTTTTCTGAGCACTGATAAGGAGTACATCCTGGTCTGGGCTATCCTCTCTGTTATGGGAAGCCCAAGGACATGTTCTAAAACCACAACCTAATTCCTCACATAAGTTACACTTTAGCTAAGAAGTACAATCTGCACTAGCATGGCCAAAGGACAGACAAAGAGAACACTGTAGTCTATCACAGGCTGCACTAAGATGGGAAGGAGAGCCACATTTAAAGCAGGTACGAGGTTGCCTCACGTAGACGCAATGCCCCCGTTCCCTACCTAGAAACAAACTATTCGGCAAGTGTACTGGAACAACATTTGTATGTCTAACTCTTACTCTATAACGCCAACCACCAGTCCACAAATGTTCAGAGTCAAATATAGGTTGAGGCAACCCCAAGACATCACAACGTTTTGACAACCAATGCATAAAATCACAAGCCGCTACATTCTCCTTCCAAAACAAAATAGTCACATTTTTGATAGATGGTCTGGTAAGTGGGATAGCCCTAAAAGGAAGCCACAACTCAGAGTATTTGAGAGTATCATATTTTGTCCAAAAACGGTCTAATCCCTGAGGGGTTTGAAAACTAATATCATATAAAGAAGAACCAGATACATGAATTAGTGCAAAAATTTCATTAGTAAAAAAACCCAATGATCCTTTCAAAAGTGACTTTCCCCACATAGAGGCAGTCAGGAGCTACATCGAGACCCCCAATATACTGAAGACGAACCGCATTCCTACGCTCAAGAATAGGGGGGTTCCAAAATGCATCCCGTTTTCTAAATTCTTCCCAAGTAGATTTAGTCCTTTCCCCAGGGTCAGGAGGAGAGTTAGGAGAATGGTTAGGGAGTGGAACATCCATGTCCATTTGATCACCCCATGCTGGGCCCCGAGAACTAGGGCCTTCATCACCTGAAGAGGAGGGAGGCAAGGAAGGTACCTTAGTGAGCTGTGTAGTATCCATGTCAGGATGTTGAACATCCTCAGCATGTAAATCCAAATCCAGGTTACCAGGCAGAGGAGTAGGCATATCTATCAAGGGAGACTTCTGCCCGCCACTACCAGGTATTGGGCTATGGGTAGGGTCTGGTATCCAATGCCCCGAATCACCTGGTTTCCATCTTGCATAATGCAGGGAGGCCTCCAATGAGCTAGGTAGTGGGCTGGGACAAGGTAGTAGTGCTGGTGGTGGTAAAACAGGTGATATAGGCTGCACAGTGGTAGGTGAAACACACGGACAAGAAGTTAGAGTACTCACAATATTGTAAGGTGAAGCTGCCGCCAAGTCAAACACTGGAGAAGCCACAGCCAAATCCAGTTCAGCAGGAATCGCAAACTCCGATGTAGCGCGGTGCAACACTAGTGTGACCGGTGCAATGGGAGATTGTTGTCGACTCGGCACCACTAGGGAGCCTAACGGTACCGTGGTTGTAGAGAAGGCAGGAAGAGTCTCAACACCTTCCAAGTCAGGTGCTAAAATCTGGGACCCAGGAGAGGCAGACTCGAAAGGACGAACAGAATCAACAACTGCTAATACCTGAGTCCGATGTGCAGCAAGGAGGGACTTTAACCAGAGCTCGTCAGCTGGCAAAAAATCCGACGAGGCAGAAGCAGACAGAACAGTTAGAGACTCTTCAGGTACGTTCGGTTCAGCAGGCAGAGTAGCAAAACTGTCAGATGTCCTCAACACAACAGGCTCCAAAGCTGGACCTGCAGGAGCGGAGCGCTGCTCTCCTGCAGGTACACCAGCAGAGTGACAGAGTCCCACAGATAAATCCATGGTTCAACAGCGCCCCCTCACAGAGTAGGGGAATTTCCCCGGTGTCCTGGCCAAATTTCCCTCATTCACTAAAAATACCACCAACAGCTTAATTTGGTTCAAGGCCAGTTGGAATTCATCTGTATCCCCCTCTCCCGGGTTGTGCCTGAAAATAGGCAGGATTTGTCTAGTGCACATACCCGGTCAACAAAAACTAAATAAATAAATATCCCCCATGCTGTCACTAATATGGATATGAACAGGGTCATCAGATTTCTTGCAGACCAGCCACCAGTCAGTTAGTGTGAGCAGTCAGACGAGGGGAGGTATATCTAACACACGTTAAACACACTCTCATATTTTGCAATGTGACCAGATTGGAGGGCATGCAGAGAAGGGCAATGAGGATGGTGCATGGCCTTAGGGAAAGACCATACGGAGAAAGACTGAGGCAACTAGGAATGTACTCCCTGCAGTATAGAAGGCACAGAGGTGACATGTGCCTGATATGCAGAGCCTTTAGGGAAAATGACCTCTGGGAATACACTGGGTTATAAACTAGATGTTGTCCAAGACTGAGTAGGGGTCATCAATACCAGCTTGAAGGAGAAACCTACAATAAGAATTTAAGGGGAAATTGGTTCTCCCAGAGAGCAGTAACATGCTGGAACATGCTTCTAGCTGCTGTGGTATCCTGTAATTCAACAAATCAGTTCAAGCACTCACTTGATAATTACTGTGCAGAGGAAAAATATCAAGTGGTTTCTTAATGGTGCAGGTCCATTAAGGCTCATGTTATATGTACCTGAACAAATTTTATGAATCTTATGAATATTTTCTAAATCTAAGCTTTATAACTACATTACAATGGTTACAACTTTATGGTACAGCACTAAACAGCCAGGGAAAATGAATGGTCAGGTGGAGAGGGATGCATGCCAGCCTGTCAGTACTGCATTTAGCACTTTTTATGTTTGCTTGCATGCATGTGCAAGAAACATAGTGCCACCATATGAGTTTTCGTAGGTGTGCCTCCCCCACTTCCAATGCCCTGCTCCCTTTTGCAGACACGGCTGCACCACGCCAATGAATGTCCGACCTGTCTATGACAGCTGTTCAGATGCAGTGGAGAACAGTTGAAAGCTAAAAAACACTGCAATCAGTGGTTGAAACGTGTAGGCAATTTGCATACTGCCGTTGGCAGGTAATTTTTTTTGAACTCAGTTTATTTTATTAATATTTCAAAGAATTCAAACATGTCAAGCATTATTACAAACTCTTTAACTTCAAATACTTAATTAATTACATCGTCAACTTAAAACATTTAATCCATCTCTATATTATAGGTGAAACATGCTTTTACTGAGAAGGACAGACCACTCTACAAGATTAAGTCCCTTCTCCGTTTTTCCAGTTCAGAAGAAGGAACAATCACACGACTCAGTCCCTCTTCAGCTGTTTATACACAGTAATATGTCTATAAAAAGAATTTCTATTCCATAAGCACATTCCATTTATATAAACAGTAAAACTATGCATTAATAAAACTTATTATTTTTAAATAAAGCATACATAACCATAAATTAACTGGTGTTCTGCGAGCCTTTTCTTTTCTGTTTTTTATCCACAAATCTCTTAATACTTTCAAGGTCAATAAATTAATTCTTCATTAGACTTGGTTAATTGAGCACATATGTCTGTATTCTTTTGTTCCTTAGTTTGCCCCTCTCCTTTACTTAGTTACTTTTGGAGGGGGTGGGAAGCCCTTTGCTGTTCACCATGGGGTCTACTGTTGCTCTAGTACTGATCTCAAGGTAATCAAAGAATGGTAGCCAACATGAATTAAACTTGTCTACAGCAAGCCGTAGACGTGCAGTTGCTCCCTTGATTTCTTTAATTTGATCTACATTACGTCTCCAATGATTTAGTGTTGGTTGGTTAGTTGACAGCCAATTCTGTGTAATCACCTTGGTGGCAGCTGCCACCAGGATTAGAAAGAGGTACCTTTGATTACTCGAGTGCATTCCCTTTGGTGGGAGGCCAAGCAACAAACTGACACCCATTGGTGAGTGTTGTAATTGGAAAATGTCCTGTACCACTTGTGCAATCTCTCTCCAGAAATCCATTACATAGGGACAGTCCCAAAATATGTACAAGTAAGTACCTCTTCCCCCACATTTCCTCCAACACTTATTCGATGAGGTTGTAGAATAGTGGGTCGAAATCTCCGGTGTGATAAAGAATCTAGCTATGAGCTTCCACCTATGTTCTCTCCAGACTGGGGAGCTTGTAGTTTTCCATACTCCCATCCAGATTTTATTCCAATCCCCTTCCACTAAAGAATCTGTTAAATCCTCCTGCCATTTCTGTGTAATATTTTGTATCCCAGGGCAGCTCCCTTCCCCCTGCAAGGCCTTGTACACTGCAACTATTTATCCTCTTGAGTCTCCTACTTGGCTTGTTTGGTGTATCACAATTAATGGCTGTATTATTGGGTTGGATAGGGTCTCCACTTTTATTTCACTGTTTATGTAATGTCTACATTGGAGATATTTAAAAAAATGTGTTATTGAGAAGGTTAAATTCCCTTTGCATGTCTCTAAAACTTTTAACAATATCTCCTTGCAGGAACTGTGTCAAGTATTTTAGACCTCTTACTTCCCAATTTGTGAGACAGGGGTCCTCCCTGGATGACGGAAGTTTTTATTTAAGTATCTAAGGGGTATGTGGGCCCATACTGGTCTAGGTAGTTCCCAAGCCTGCCTGACTTGGATCCATACTCTTATGGAGTGCCTGGTCCAGCAGTTATTAACCTCTTTGAGATCTGCCATCACTGCCAGCCAGGGAAGGCCTGGATTCCCTATCACTCAACTGGTTTAAGGATTACCTTTCAGATAGGTCACAACTGGTTAGAAATGGAAATTACCTATCCACCTCAAAACCACTGCTAAGAGGCGTACCACAAGGCTCTATTCTTGGCCCTATCCTCTTTGCTATTTATATAAACAATATTGATGCCAACCTCACTCAATCGAACATTCATCTGTTTGCTGATGATACTGTATTATATGTCAGCAATCCCTCACCTTCAAAGCCTGTGAACTGTTACAATCGAATTCTCCATTCTGCAGCACAATCTACTTGACAAAAACTACTTCTAAATGCAAAAAAACAAAAGCTATGTTCTTTGCCACAAAGAGTTACACTACCACTACCCCAGCATCCAACACCCTACATTTATCCACCTTACTTGAGAGAAACTTGAATTTGTTGATAACTTCAAATACCTTGAGTCTGATAGATAACAGGCTTGACTATTCTGTCCATATTGAAGAGCTACTTAGAAAGCTAAGACAGAGGCTCGGACTATTTTTTAGAATAAAACATTACCTAAACAGTGATTCCAAAAAAAGGTTAATTCAGGCCTCATTCCTATCCCTCATTGATTATGCTGATTTTCTCTACTGCCATTGTTCAAGTCATCTCTTACATAAACTGGACACCCTGTATCACAGGTCCATGAGATTTATTACTGACCTTCCCTCCAGCACCCATCATTGTTCCCTTTATATGGCAGTCAACTGGACATCATTGCAACACAGAAGAAATAGGAATGCTGTTATCTGGATATTCAAAGCGTTAACAGGCAAACTACGACCTATATCACTGATTGCTTTACCCAAATTACAACTAGGCCATACACATAAGGATCAGTAAACTCATCATATTAAAGGTCCCCAATGCCTGCACCAGTATGGGAGGGCTGCTTTCAGCTATTCCTTAGCAGTTGCATGGAACTCTCTCCAAAATCCATGAAGCTAGATAGCCTACTACCTCTGGCATCCTTCAAAAGATTGTTCTCCCCTTTTTCCAGAGCTCTGCAATTGCTTTTATAAAGCCTAATCCCCTACCTATCTGACCCACCTTCCTTTTTCCATCCATTATATTAATTCAATTTCTTTCTTCCGAATCACCTATTATATTCTCATAAAAACTAGTTAGACCATATAATTTATATTTTATGCCTGCTATACCCTTTGTCCCCTTTTTTTCTACAGGCTAAATGGTTCTACTGTTACTTGTATATATGTAAATTGTTGTATATAATCATTTCATGCCATTGTATTGCTATTTATTCTATTCTTGTCTATGTAATAATACTTGTATCCTCAATTGTATGACCACTCAGGTCCATCTTGTAAATGAGCTTTGCTCAATGATGTTCGCCTGAATAAATAAAGATTTTGATTGACTGATTGATTGATTGATTGATTGAAGAATCTCCAAGGGAATGTAGGGATGTGCAGTTCATTCCATCCCAGTCCAAATCCCCTGCAGCTCTCTATTTAGCATCTTCAGTACAAGTGTGGTCTGTGCAACTAGATAATAATTGTAGAAATTCGGTACTCCCATACCCCCTTTCAGTTTGGATTCGGTTAACACTGCCCGGCGCTTTCTAGGCCTTTTGCCCACCCAAATGAAATTTGTGAGCCTGTGCCTGAGTTCTTTGCAGTCCTTGTTTGGGAAGGTGATGGGTAGATTTGTAAACAAGAATATATATCAAGGTAAAATGTTCATTTTAATTGAATCTATCGTCGGCAGGTAATTTACATACTGCCGTTGGCAGTATGCAATGTGCCTACACTCAGCACTGCAGCCTGAACGCAGCTGTCATAGACAGCTCCCTTCAAGTTCCCCCCTTCAAGAACACTCAAGTGACATGCTGGGAGCCCACCCCAGCATGTCATGCGTTCCACCGCCACGCCACATACAGTATGGCTGGCCGGGTTGCCAATCCCGTCGGCTCCGGCCCCCCCACAGACTTCTAGGTGCCATGCTGGGAGCCCACACCAGCATGGCAAAAGTCAGAATGGTGACGGGGTGCCCAGTCCTCCATTGGCTCCACTCCAGCACCCCCAAAAAGCGGTTTCCGGTTGCCACGCTGGGGTGCCCACCGTGGCGTCTCGCCATGTCGTGGAGGTGCCCAATTCCCCATCGGCTCCACTGACCCCCCAAAAAACTTTCAGCTGCCATGCTGAGAGCCCACCCCAGCGTGGCACAAGTCCACGTCATCTTCCTAAAAGAAAAACATATCTGAAAACAAAAAGCGGTCCCTCATTGATTGTCTTGCCCCCTCCCCAACCCATGCCCACCCTCTGCGCATCCACCTCCCAACACCTCCCGATCCCATACTTACCTCCGGAGTCTGGCACGACGATCTTCGGTGGACCAGGAACATGTCTGCGCTCTTCAAAGCCGACCGCGAACTGAAGAAATGCCGATAAGCTGTATAATGGCATAATGGGTTTTTTTCAACTTTGGTGCATATCGCACCCATTTTGGGGAATTATTTCACCAAATTTTCAACATGGAGTTTTTGGGGCCCCACCTCATGAATTCAGTCACTGTCATTTTGTTATTCGGTCCCAAAAGGTGATTTCGCGGTCACTGCATGGAACCACTTTTCAGGACCCATTAATGAAACAACAGTGTCACAGTTCATGAGGTAGACCCCCAAAACCACATGTTGAACATTTGGTGCAAAAATTCCCAAAAATGACTGTTTTACGAGCGTGCGTTGTGCAGTTCCTACTCACGCTCATAAGTTCGCGAACTTTAATATTTTCACTCCAGATTTTCAACATTGCCATTTTACCACACTTCCTTATGAGCAGTATAGCTGTCATTTTTCATATCTTGCCCAAGATGTGTTTTTGCACATGTAGCACCCAATGGCATGGTCAGTGTGCGAAATCAATGTTAGGGACAGATTAAGAAAATCACAGTGACACTGTTCATGAGCAGAGGTCTTAAAATTGCTATGTTGAAAATTTGGTGACAGAAGTCCACAAAATGACCATGTTACGTGCGTGCATTGCGCAGTTTCCATGCACCCTCATAAGTTCACAAATTTATACTATTTTCAGTCCAGATTTTCAACACTGGCATTTTTCCACACCTCCTTATGAAAAGTACAGCAGTCATTTTTCACACCCTGGAAAAAATGTGTTTTAGCACTTCTGACGCAGAAATGCGTGGTCGCTGTGGGAAATCAGTGTTCAGGACAGATTAAGAAAATCACAGTGATACTGTTCATGAGCGGAGGTCCCAAAATGCCTGCGTTGACAATCTGCTGTAAAATATCCCTACACTAATTACATTATGGGTGTGCATTGCACAGTTTCTACGCACGTTCGTGACTTCACTTTTTTATATTTGCATTCCAGATTTTCAACATTGCCATTTTTACACCTCCCCATGAACAGTACAGCTGTCATTTTTCACATCCTGTTCGAAATGTGTTTTTGCACCTGTTGTGCCAAATGGTGTAGTCACTGTGCAAAATTAGCTTTCGGCTAACAAACTGATATTGCCACTGTTCATGAGGTGGGGGGTCACAAAAAACCCATGTTGAAAGTTTGGAGTGAAAATACCAATGAACACCTCAGGCGTTAGGGTTTCCAACCATAACGCCCCACCCTGTAGAGACTGACAGGCATCAGGGGTGTGACTTGGGATTGCCGCCTGTAATGCTCATGCCATTCCACCCACACCCTGCAGCCAGTGACAGGCATCGAGGTGTGCCTTGGACTCTTGGCCCCAAAGTTCACCCCATTCTCCTATACTGCACCCATCTCACCATATTTCCTTATGGAATGGAGTGAGCATAAGGCCTAAAGACCCCACGGCACACCGTGACACTTGTCAGAGTCTGCAGGGTAGGGTGTGGTGACATGGCGTGGCAGTTATGCCTGACGACCCAAAGGCACACCCCAATGTCTGTCAGGTCTCTGCAGGGTGGTGGTGGGGTTGGCTTCAGTTCAATACTTCACTGCCATTCCTATTATGCATCTCTTTAACTCCTACACTACCAATGCCAATGCCAGCAAGCAAACATTCAGCATTAACAAATGCTTGTTTTTTTTTAGCATCCCTCGACGTAATGAATGAGGCGCTATAACAAACTTATGGCTCCCATTGCATTTGTTATAGTGAGGGACTACTGTATTATAATATCTTGTCATATATTATATTTAGATTGTGTTATACTGTTATAGTATACTATTAAGTAATATATATTATATTATTGTTATAAGATATGATATGTGAGATTCTATTCCTGTTTCCCTTTCCCTTCTCCTGCTTTTGTCTCTACTTATTAGTCATTTATTGTATACCTAGTTCCACAAGCACACACACACCCATCTAGTTATCTGATTATTTTATTTATTGTTTATTTTGTTTAATTATGTAAATTCCTGATTGGCTGTAGTCTGTATTGCTGAAAAAATAACCTATATTGTGAGTAACAAATACTGTTGGTTTAAATTTAACTCAATTAATTATGGAATACAGACTGCTTCTGAGCAGCTGCCATGTTGTCCTATGTTTGTATGTATAGTAGTGTACTGAATCTTTAATGCACATTGAGTACACAGTGTGTAGTGCTTTCAGTTCAGCTGTTAGGGACCTTTTAGTTTTTTGCATTGTTTGTGTTGTTTGTGGCTTCACGCCAAAGAAGAAATTAAAAAGCATTTTGTAGTCAGGCAGGCTTGACTATTATATATTATGTGAGACTAGAGGGAGACTTGTCAGCTCACTGGCATTGCAGCAGTGAGTGACTGAATGACTACTGTACTTCATAATAATATAATTTAAATTTCATATCATAAACATCTGTATTTTGCATTTTGATTAGGGAAGACCTTTAGACAACAAGTGCCAGTGTTCAAAGGTGGCCCAATCATTGTTCATACAATAACAACACTTCATTACAACAGAGATGAAGTTACATTCGTAATTGTTAGTATATAACACATTGTGAAACAAAATGCAATAAAAAGTCTGGAGCAAATCATCAACTAAAACAATTAAGCACATTAAGATCCTTCAAGTAAGCCATAATACAGTCCTGAAATCTTGTCAAGTACCGACTTCCTACAATATGTTGTGGACATCTTCCTGTGAGTATCCAAAGATGAAGCCCTCCAGGCCTGTTTATGCAACTGCAAGAACACCGCTGTGCATCGCATTTGTTAACTGTTAGGGTGGGAATAGTCTGTTGATTCCCGGCGCTTCTTTTCTTTTTTGATAAGATGTGATTATTTGTATTAATTATTTGTAATTTTGCACAAATGGTATTTTTGTTTGAGTCCCACCAGAGCCATGACAAATTGTTCCATTGGGAATATACGAGCTCATACCTATAGCCCAGCTGATTGACAGGTACATTTTTGATGTCTATACAACATGACATGAAATGTCAGCATTTAAGGGACATCAGTTGAACAGTTACCTGCCCCCTGACGAAACTCCGCTTGTGTAAAGTGTCAGGGCACCCGGATCGTGGCTGAAGGATAATTTGTTGGTACGTGCATGGCATTTGAAGTTGTCTACTTGATCTTTGCAATAAAATCCTCACTTGGTGAAGACAACTACAACTTGCCATTTTGGCACCTTTATTTTAAAACTTTATTTCAAACTGGAACCATAGGAGTGCAGTCCTCGTTGTTTGGCATCCTGGAAAAGTTTCTAAACTGAATAGATCTAGGGGGAGATTTTAGAACCTTAGCCCACCATACACAAAATACAGGCAGGTGATTGCATATGGTGTCCAAAAGCACACCATAGCATCTTATTCTCTTTACTCTGGGTGTGAGGATCCAACAATTAAAGTCTGGCTATTCCCATTTTTAGTACATCTGGAGGGTTCTGTAATAATTTGGGAGAGAGGAAGCTTACTAAGGGATTGCTCAACACTTTTTATTACAACCATTGCACCAGCTGATGTTGAAATCACCAAGTAGGATGAATTAATTTGTTTTGACCAGGGAGTCTACGTATTTAACCACAGAAGGGAATATGTTCATACTTCCAGCTAGAAGAATGTAAATACAGAAAAGATTAAGCTTTTTCACATTACTAAATATAAGCACACCATGACAACACTCAAGAGCGGGGTCATGGGGGGGTGGTGGCTAAGGATGGTAACATAAAGGTGAGATTTATAGTAGATCAGAGTACTACATAGAAACATAGAAACATAGAAGTTGACGGCAGATAAGGACCACAAGACCCATCCAGTCTGCCCATTTCTTTTTCTACCTTATAAATGTGCCATCGTTGTACACCCTTTCTTTGGGGCAACTCAATCACAATAAATAAAGTAATGGTACAAGGCCAGTAGAGGGAACCATGCTGAACTGAGCACGCTGCTGTTGTTGAAAGCATTTTTTTTCAAGTTAGAGTTTCTGCCTTGTTTTCTCTCCCCACCCATGAGTAGCATTACAGTGAGAATAATAATTTTTTTTTTAATCAGGCAAGTTGTGAAGAGTGTATTTTACGCAAGGAGCAGCATCTGCTATGTCACTTCTTCCAATGCTATAGGTGGGCAAACTATTAGGAGATAGGATCAGTGTGGCGTGGTCGGGTCTGATGGCTCAGTGGCTAAGTTCAGATTGTGAGCAACGGCGCCATGATGCTAATGTTTATTGTTATGTTTCTTTTTGTCACCGTTCATTTAAAAATGGTGAAGGCGGGTGAACAGCAAAACGAGGAGGTTGCACAACTTACTGTGCAGTCTGGAGGTACAGCTGTTAGTCACGTTAGGTACAACTTTCTTTTTTCCCAGCACTGAGGTCATTTTTTTTGTTACCAAAACACACATACAGCTAATGAGAATGGAGTTGTGTGTGTGTGTGTGTGTGGGGGGGGGGTGCGGACATCACTGGCTAGTTCACTCGCTAAACAAAAAACTATGACGGCTATTTCAGATGTGAGTATTTGATTTGAACTTACTGATTATTTTTTTTTTAATGAAAAAGCAGGCAGGCACAGGGGCTAGTTATTTACTGGTCTCTGCTGTGTGATATCTACCTGGCTCCTGGGTGCTGATAGCCAATCAGAAAGCTGGGTTTTTCCCAACTCATTTTCTAAAACATGATAGCTCTTAAGCTACTAGCTACTAAAGGGTTACCAGGTAACAGCAACAATAGGAAACAGAAACAATGATTACTACACTCCTTGTCTTTAGGCAAGAAGTGCCATCTAACATTAACATGTTCCTAACTTCAGGCATGAGTACACTTGGAGGTAGCATACAGAGAGGCAATTTGGAAGAAGAAGAATAGGATGTAGGATCCATAAAGAATGCAATGCTGGACAAGGAAAGGGTTAAGGGAGCAGCTCCCTGCCATGTCTGTGCTGCCCCCCCATGCTGTTCTCTCTATGCCACTCTGCCCCCAGCAATTGCCTCTCCATGCCGCAACAGTAGCAAACAAAGGACCTCTCATCCTCCAGCACAGAGCTGAGCCCCACCAATCAGGGAGCCAACTCAGAGCTGGGGGCAGAACACATGACCAGACTGGGAGTTTGATCTTCTAAAATACCCCGAGCCCCTCCTTGGCTCAGAAGTATGTCAGACCAGGAAGGGGTCGAAAGAGCAGCTCCCTGCTGTTTCTGTGCTGCCCCCCCCAACAATCATTTTTCCATTCCATCACAGCGGCAAACAAAGGACCATCTCATCCTCTAGCACAGAGCTGAGCTCCACCAGTCAAGGAGCCAGTGCAGGACTGAGGATGGGACAAACAGCCAGACTGGGAATTTGAACTTCTGAAACACCCTGAGCTGCTCCTTGGCTCAGAAGCACATCGGACCAGGAAGGGGTTGAGAGAGGAGCTCCCTGCTGTTTCTGTGCTGCTCTCCCCTTCCTAATAATCACCTATCCACACTTCTGCAATGACAAACAAAGGACCCTCTCATCCTCCAGCACAGAGCTGAGCTCCACCAATCAGGGAGCCAGCTCAGGACTGAGGATGGGATAAATGGCCAGACCGAGAGTTTGAAATTCTAAAGCACCCCAAGCTGCTCCTTGGGTCAGAAGCACATCAGACCAGGAAGGGGCTGAGAGAGAGCAGCTTCCTGCTGTTTCTGTGCTGCTCCACCCAATGATCACCTCTCCACGCTGCTGCAGAGGCAAACAAAGGACCCTCTTGTCATCCAGCACAGAGCTGAGATGTACCAATCAGGGAGCCAGCTCAGGACTGAGGGGGGACACTCTTTCTGCTACCAAAGTCCGCCACCCGAAGTGACCCTCCTGATTGCAGCCCTCTCATGAAGAACATGCACAAAGGACAGCGGGAGTCCACCTGGGACTCAGCCATGGAGGTTGTGGGGGGCCGTCCATGCTGCTCTTCCAACACCACCAATCCTGAATGTTTACTTCATTAGCCTGTAAGTTGTTTCTCTATTTGCTGTGTTTATAGATCACTCTCCTGCCATATACGTTTTATATTAAATCCATATGATAAACCCTTGGTTACTGCCTGTTTTTGTGGCCTTCCTAGCCCTCTATAACAACTGTTATCATACTTAATCCCATCGGTTCTGGATCTATTATTAACAGTCACTCCTGTTAGCAGTCTTATTGCCTTCATTGTTTGTTACTACTAGACATATATGACTATTTATCCTCTTCCAAATTTGCAACATTTGTGATTACCTTTACCAGTTTTGACCTTTATAAGGTTGCTGTTTCTGCCATGTGCATACTGCCTACTAATTAGAGTGGCCAGCTGCTATAGAATACTGCTGCCTTTTGCCCTTTCTGAATACACTACTACTGTATTCTAATCTCCAATTGCACAATTGTTCCCTGCCTCACTGTCTTCTATGGTGGATAGCATAACCTCTTTTCCCCTTACTCTCATGCAGTATGGCACTGTTGCTGTTGCTACTAGTCTCACTAGGAGTCCTCGTAAGTACTCTTCTCCACACAGATACACTACCATTCTATCAAGTAACTAGCAAACAAGGCAGTGACCAGGGTGGTGCAAGAGCTGCGGTTACAGCAGGGCCAAATTGGGTTAGGGATCCCACTGCCTCAGAGGTCAGCATCAAGAAAACCTTTTCTCACAGACAAACTTGCAAGTTTCTCTTTGGAAATTGCTTATCCATTTAAAATTGAGTTTGTCAGCAGTGTTGTCAAAAGATTACAACTCCAGTTTCACATGGTTGGGGGGTACAGAACAAAGAAGCGGTAGGACCCATTACTCAAAACATCTATATCTTTGTGCTAGCATCCTCAGGAGGAGCAGGAACAAACTACATTGTTCGGTTCTTTTATCATGGTGCCAGCAAGGGGGACAGGGGCAGCATGGACAAACTATGTATGTTCAGTAGGACTGATACAAAAAGCTTATGCTATAAAAATTTCATATGGGCTAATGGTTATTTTACATTTATTGGTGGAGAAGTGGGCCCCACAAAATATTTGCAGGGGGGGCCCATACAGTTGTTGGCACAGCCCTGCTAGCAAATCCCCAGGACAAGCTGACTTTGCCATGTCTAATACATTGGTTTGCTCAAATAAAAAGTGTGATAGCTTCTGCCTACTAGCCCCTAGGATCTTGTACCTCATGTCTCGGTACATCTGTAAGTTTTGTTGGGGTACCCCCATAATTGGTTTGCAGGGAAACCCATTGCCTTGGTCCTCTTTCCCCCATCTTTTTCACTGGCTGATGGTGACATAGAACCCAACCCTGAACCTGGTATGTCTATCTACAGATCCTTTTTTTCCCCAGCATGGTATAAAAGGCTTTAAAATTGCTCACTTAAGCATTAGAAGCCTCCTTTGCAACCTGGATAAGCTCACAGGCTGGGTAAACTTTAACAAGCCTTATATCCTTGGCTTAGCTGAAACATGGTTAAAGCCATTTACACCCAGTAACCTCTGTGCATTGTCATGCTATAACTTAATCAAAAGTGATGGGACCTCTTCCAAGAGATAGGGCACACTATGATTTACTGTAAGTGCCATCTTAATGTCTCTGCCCCTAGTTCCCCATCTCCCATCTCTGACCCTCATTTGGAGTTATGTCACGTCACCCTAACCTTGGGTAACATTAAGATTCTCCATCTATTCTGCATTTACATACCACCTTCCAGTAGTCTCAGTGTGCTTCCATCCCTCATTAGTACAATAGGTCCCCTTGCTCAAGGCAAAGAACTAGTCCTATTTTGGGATTTTAATATTGACTAGCTAAACTGTAACAAAAATTTGGCTGAGTCATCTTTAAATAAATTACTGCTCAATCAAATCATCACTGAGCCAGCCAGGGTCTCCAACACCAGATCAAATGCCATCCATATTCAGTGTGTCCTTGTATCAAAGCTGGACAAAGTGGTCTGCTCCGGGGTGTTTTCTGATACCATTAGCAATCACTTGTTGGTCTACTGTGTTTGGCATGTGAAACCTCCAAAAGTCCTCCCTAGACTGGCTCAATTCTGGGACTTCTCGGACTTATACCCCATCCATTTAAAAAATGAAGTAGCCATCCAAGACTGGTCATATTTGTGGGTCACTACTGATGTCAACCTGGCTGTTTCCCATTTCTGCACAATCTTTACTAGGCTCAAGGATAAGCATGCTCCTCCTACTACCAGGAGGGTCCATGCTCCAACTACTAAATGGTTGGACTACCCTCTATTATCCCTCCTTAAATGGAGGGGTAAATGTTGGTCTTCCTATAGGGCTACCACATCAGACCCTGACTGGATAAGTTATAGAAAGCTCAGAAACAAATGTAGACAGGCCATCCGTTGAACAAAAGTAGGTACTGTAAAACCCAGTTTGAAACCTCCATTGGCAACTCTCATCATTTTTGGAACTATTAACCCCTGGTTAGGATAGTACTACCACCCTCCATGACATTGAAACTGAGGGAGTGTATTATAACAATCCCTCTACTATCTCGAATGCATTCAATAAATGTTATACCGATTTCTCACCTTATATAGGGACTGTTCCTGTGTTTGAGCATAAGCTAATATCCTCCCCTACTCCTGCAAAAATTATACACTCCCCATTTTACTTAAAAGGTGTCAGGGTCTCTGAGGTGTGTAAGCTCCTGAGGCAGATCACAGACTCTAAATCAGCTACCTCCAGTGGGATTGAGCCTTGCCTCCTCAAGCTAGCTGTTTATGAACTGGCCTCTCCTATTGCTAGAATCATAAACCTATCCATTTTCTCTAGTGTTGTCCCTAACCTCTGGAAAATGTCCCATATACTGCCTGTGTTCAAAAAAGGTAACAATAAAAGAGTAAGTAACTACAGACCTATTATCCTTCTACCAACTCTTAGCAAGGTTTTGGAAAAAAACTGTTGCCATACAACTCTCTGAATACCTTTCTATCCATGATCTCCTCTGCCCTACTCAACATGGCTTCCACTGGAATCACAGTACCACCTCGTCTCTTCTCAGTCTTACAAATAGCATCTCTAATGCATTTGATAAAGGGGAGTTTACCGGTGACATTTTCATTGATCTCACTAAAGCTTTCAACTTGGTAGATCACACCTTGCTCTGTAACAAATTACCATCCCTTGGAATATCTGATAGCGCTCTCCCTTGGTTCAAGAGCTGTTTGTCTGACAGGCTACAATTGGTCAGGTTTGGATTCTTCCTCTCTGATCCCACCACCGTCACAGCTGGTGTCCCCCAAGGCTCTATACTTGGACCACTGCTTTTCTTTCTAGACGTAAATTCTGTTCACCACTCCGTTTTTAATAGCATACCTATTTGTACGCTGACAAGCTAGTGTTCTTCACAAGTGCCCAGAATGTGGATGTGATCAATAGCAAGTTATCATCTGATCTTCAGGCTGTATAACAATGTTTTAATGATAACAGACTTGTAATGAACATTACCAAATACCAGGCCATATTATTCGGATCTGCCCCCTGGCCATATAAAGAACATTTAATCTCCTCTCATGTTGGTCAGCAGTAGTGGTACCCCTTTGGTCACTGACCAGTCTTTTAACTGCCTCGGCATTATGCTTAACCCCTTCCTTAATTTTTCTCTCCATGTGATGTTAACCTGCAAGGCTGTAAATGTCAGACTTGAGCTAGCCCACAGAGCCTGCCATAACCTCTTTCCTAGTGTCCGGATCATTGTAGCTTGAGGTATTCTGCTTCCCAAACTATCTTAGGGTCTGCCTGTCTTCTTTGAAGCCTCTAGCTCTGTGCTACATACATGGGATGTGGCTTATAACAATGTTTGTCACTTTGCCCTTGCTAGCAACTGACTTGTCCATCATTGTATGCTTTACTCTAAACTGGACTGGCTCCCCCCAACATGACCTCTTCCTGAGTGGTCTCATCCATAGTGTCTTTTATGATCAGGTTCCTTCATCACTTGCCTGTCTCCTAGTGACCATCCCTAAAGCCTGCCTACTTGGATCATTTGATCTTGACCCCCTAGTCATATGTAGGACCAGGACCAAATTAGGTGAGATATCGTCTCAGTCTCAGTCCCTAAACCATGGATCACCATATCTGCTAGCATCAGACTATGACCTGTTACCAGGGCCTTCAGAAAGTAGTACCATTCATACCTTCAGAAGATGGTAGTTTGCACTTGTTTCAAATCCTTGAACAATGTCTAAATATTTTGCCTATTGTGAATTATTCTCTTGCATTTCTCATTTTGTTCATATGTGGTTGTTGAATATACACATAATTGTACCTTGTGCGTTGCCTTGTAATATTTTTCCACAGTGGTCATTGTCAAATATTGTATTGTCTTACTGGTTGTACTCTCCCAGGTCATGCCTGAAAACAGGCAAATGCTTGTCTAGTGCATCCTACCTGGTTAGCAAAAACTAACTAAATAAATGAATCTCTCTCCAAAACACCGCAATTGCACTTCATAGCTTTGAACTCCCACAAAGCATTGCTTCCTGTGTATATCTCTCGAACACCACAAATACAGCATCACGGGTATTTAAATCCTTGTGTGTGGGAGTGGGGTGGGAGGAGTACTAGACTTAACAAGAACAACATTTTCCATTTAAACAGGCTTTATTTGTATTCAAGGCAAGACTGAGGCTGGCAAGCTACAGGCAAAATATAATTGTGTAGCATCCATTGTGAAGCAATAAGAATATAAATGTCCACATTGTTTGGTTGCTATGAATTTGGCCTCTTTTGTTCCATATGGCTTTTTCTGCACTGTGGGAGCTGTGGTGGCTTATCAGCCCTGTTTCTGTCCCCACGAGAACAGCATCTGCCTCCCCTGTACCTACCTATTGGTCAGGCACACCCATAGATTCCCCCTATAGTAGGGTCAGGAGAGGGAGGGCTGTCCTCCTCCCGAGTCATAATCCAGTTCAGACCCTCAGTAAGGCTTAGCTAAGCCCAAGATCCCTTTTCTGTTTTCACCCATCACTCCAGTAGCCAACGAGAAGCATGCATGTGGAGGTACTCATGCCTCACCAGGTCACAGCCCCTCCCATTCTATGCCATCTTAGCTTGTACTACCACCAGGCTTCCACCGGGTGACAGTCAGAGGCCAGGCAAACAAGGCCTCCCTCCCTGGGAGAGGAAAGCAGTCCCTCAGACACTTGATTTTCCATACCCAGGCCAACCCCCAGCAACCGAAGTCTTCATCGGAACTCCAGTCGTCGGCTTGGAGTGAGGGGTGGTGTCCAGCACCTCAATCACTGGGCCAGCTAAAAAGTGGCCTTTTTTTGAAGCAGACTATTTGGAACACTGAAAAAGGTCAGGGGATTATTTTGACCCTTTTGGAGAACTTACCCCTAGCTAGAATAACACAATAACGAGCTTCAGATACACTAAACATGTTGAGATGCATCTGACACAGCCAGAAAAGGAATTTCCCCAATAACCCAGTGCATTGCCATGTACTTTTTAAGAGTCAGGGCTATAATCCTAACCACTGCTTTCCCTTCAGATATATCAGTGTCAGATGGTCCTAGAAACAAAACATTCAAGGATAACAGGAAACTGATTAAGACATTGAGGGACCTTGATGTTATCATAACAGATGACCTAAAAGTGGTAGAACAATGTGACAAAGCAGGGGTAGGGCTAGTGAGATGCTGGAGGGAATAGAGAGGGGTCTCTTTAGCAGGAAAAGGGAGGCGGTGTTGCAAATATTGCTTGGTGGTGAGGCCCCACCTGGAATATTGTGTCCAGTTCTGGAAGCCTCACTTCAGAAAAGACACAGACAATGTAGAGGCAGTCCTGAAAAGGGCAACTAAAATGGTGCAGGGGTTGCGCTAATAGCCCTATAAGGAGAGACAGAGGGATTTTAACATGTACATCCCGTAAAAAAGGGGAGAGCAAGACTGCACATGATAGAGATCAACAAGTACCTCATAGGGGTGAACAGCGTGCTGCAGATGAGTCGCTTTCAAATAAGAAAGAGTACCAGGACCAGGGGGCATGTGATGAAGCTGGGGGAGTTTAAGAGAGATGTGAGGAAGTACTGCTGTTCCCTGAAGCTCCCCCTTACCCATCTCTTCCCTTGTAGCCTTTTTTTATTTTATTTTATTGATGGATTACAACCTTTGAGCTACAAGCTCATTTACTAAGGTTCTGCATCAGAGTGAGTACAAAACAACAATTACAGTGAATACAGTGGATGGTACAGTAACAAGAGTGAAGTTTTGAGATGACAACAGGATGACAATAACACAATTGTATCAGCAGGCATAGAGCTTTGTACAAATAGTAACACAGTTATAATAGGAGTCAATGAGCTTTAAACAAACAGTTATTTTGATAATAACAGTAAAGTGTTTCAAAACATGTCATTATGCAACAATAGGTAAAAGGGGAATACTGTACACTAGGGATGGGAGGGGCAGTGGAGAAGAGGTTAGTAGGGAGGGGGAGATCTGTCAGTGCTTGGCAGTAGGAATAAAGTGGAACTGAGGTGTGGGTGATAGCAGTAGAGTAGTAAGAATGAATGTGGGGGTAGGTAGCACAGGAGAATTGGTGCTGACAGGGGATAAAGTCAGTGGACAGGGGAGCAATGGAAGCAAATGAGAGGGGAGGACAAGTGGGGACAGTAGAAGGAAATGAGCAGGAGGACAGAAGAGAGGGAAGGGGATATGGGGAGAGAGGGGGGAGGAACATGTTAAGCGCCTAAGTTGGTCAGCAAGTAAATAGAGTAACGGGGAAGTTAGGCGAGGGTGGGTGGTTGAAGGATGTAGAACCAGATGAGGGTGGGGGCACAGCTGGAGGATAATTGGTATGGCAGGGGATGGATAAGAATAGGGAGAGAGAGGGAAGGTGAGTGAGGGAAAGGAAGGTGGGTAGGGCAGTAGGGAAGGTTATGTGGGAGGGAGGGAGGAAAAAATAAAAGCTGGCAAGTGCTAAGGATGAGCAGAGGGCTGTCTAGGTTCAGGGGTTGAAAGACGGGAGTGGAAGGGTAAGACGAGTGTAATAGAATGGTGGGACAGTGAAAGAGGTGGGGAGTGAAGCAATGTAAGGGCTGGGGGATACCCCAAAGCTTTGTTCCAATCTAGGGGGGAGGATTATGGGAAACAGTTGGGGGGGGTTAATCCAAGCAGTTGCAACTCACCCGGTCATATAGGTAGCGTTTGAGCTTACTTTTGAATGGCCCAAGCCCACTATCTGTCTCCTTTACTTCTTTCTTCTTGCTTTCCTAATTTATAGTCCCTTGTCCTCTGCCTTGTTCCCAACCCTGTCTTTTTGTGTCCTTTCATTAGACTCTCTCTCCTTGCTGTTTCTTCATCGGGAGGGGCATTTGTTGCATCTTTTGGTTTTACAGCCTCCCCCAGCTATGTAAATGCTAGTTTGTTGCCTCTCTTGGCTTTATATTCTTCCTCCTGGCTAGTTTAAAGGAAAATTATACCCTCATATAATGTCTTATTTGTTTCCATATCAACATACAACTCTTTTCCTGTAGCTGTTAGGACCATACATATTTACTTTAGTTTGTTTCCATTGTTCATGGAAGCCCCCTGTAACTACCCTGGGGGTTTCCATTTTTGGTTACTGAAATCTCATTGTCCATGAGAGCTGCATTAGCATATGAGAACATGATGTCACATCACCCATTTTTATACAATGTAGCTCTATACTGAAAGAACAAATACTCTGCAAAAAGTATCTGGAAACACATAAATTGAATGCAGTTTAAAGGGAAAAACCCTACATTACAACTCAGACAGTTTGCAAAGCTAACTGAAGGTAAATGTGGTATTTCACACCTTCCTTCTACTTGTTACTTTGAAGTCTAATTAAGCAGACAGGCATACTGTTGAGTTTAAAGGGTGATTACACATCAAGTTCTCAAATGCCAATGCAGTTCTCAGGGACAATGAGATTTGATCAGCCAGCAAATGGAGACCTCCAGGATAGTTACAGGACCTAGTATGAAGTGTGAAAACAAACTAAAGCAATTGCATATGTATCTAACAGCTACAAGAAAAGAGTTGTCTGTTGACATGGAAACAAATAACATTTACAAAATATATATATGTATTTTTTATCTTTTTATTTGTAGTATTTTGATATACAAGCATACATAATACTCATTTCCTGAACAGATATATAAGTAGCAATTATAGTAATACATTACTTAAGATGAAGACTATCTGTTCGGTTGGTACAGCATTACGGGTATACATCATCACTAGTAAATTCAATATCAATTCCATTTCAGGAGCTATATATGCAACCAATGCCCCACTTAGATTTTTTAGTAATTAAAACATCATCATATTAAACCAACCAAAGGTCATGTATTAATTTTAGCATCATTAAAATAATAAAGAGATCTCCATTCTGGAGCACCCCTAGTGTACAGAGGAGGTTATTGGTGCTACCTACAGCCGACTGGGATATTGCCCTTGGATTTATGACTAGAAAAAAAAAATAATAATAATATATCTGATGTCTATTAGAGAAATATTCCCCTGCACCAAGACCAGCTCATGCCATTAAAGTATGTAAATCTGGCACCTGATTATATAAAAACAAGTCAACCGGGCTCCCAGACACAGCCGCACTATTGGTTATATTAAATATAGTAAGGCATAAGGTGCCTCTCACTCCTTCTTATACTAAACATAAAACAGTTCAACTAGAATACAAATGAAGCAATTAAACTAAACAGCCATATCACTGATTCAGAGGAGTCTAATAACTTCAAGTAAATCTTTGAAAGTCTAAATGCATTTAAATAATTTTGGAAACTCCTATCTAACAGTTATCAAGATTATGCATATGTTAATGCTAATCAATATTTTGGAAATGGTAACCTTAAACAAGGTACATATTAATTATTTTATGCTCAAGACTCACTGTCTCTGAAACACGATCAGTCCCCTTCTGATTCTTCCCCATCTGAAAGATGTTCCTCCTGTTGTCTTTTAGCCATTATTCTTTCAATACAGTCCCCGACTTCTTTAGGATCTGTAAATCTATATTGGTGTCAATCGATCATGAAGCACAAGTGGTCAGGAAAAGCAAGTAAGTAAGAGATGTCCATCACTTGAAGGCGCGCTGCTTTACCCCATCGAAGGCCTTCCTCCTCATGCGGGTGGCATACGAGATGTCGGGGGAAAAATAATATGTGGGCTTCGTCTACATGAATAGGACCCTTATTTCTCAGGGCCCCCAACAACAAATCTCTTTCACCAGAGGAGCGCAATGTTAAGAGAACAGTACAGGGATTTGTCCACTAGAGCGTCATTTTGGATTGATACGGGATGCCTTAATTATTTTAAAATCTGTCAGTTCAGTCAGACCCTACATCCAGGATTGTAGGTAGCATAGTAGAGACTCTCCTTCAGACTCCTTGGGCAAACCAAGAACCCCGAACATTTGCGGCCCACACTGAGTTCTCCAGTTGCTCCACGTGGCTTCTAAGAGCAGCCTGCTGTTTTAGAGATGTAGCCGTAGCGGCTAAGGCCTTTCCCATCGTGGCTTCCGTCGGCTTTGTGGCTTCCCCCAATGCACCTATTCTGTGCTCAATTGTGATAAATCTTTCAGAAAAACTGTCCAGCTTTTGGTCCATCTGTTGGACCATTTAGTAAGCACTTGAACCACTGTTTGGACAGTCATCAGTGTAGCCCCACTATCATCAGAATTTGAGGCTTGCGTTAGGGCTGGTGGATAATCTGGTGGTTTAGTAGTTGAGGAGCGTGCTAGGACGAAGTCCTGTTTGTTTGTTTTTGTACGCCCCATTGGAGTTCCAAATATAGTGATCCAAATGCAGAATTTCCTTTTCTATGAATACTCTATGGCTGTTAGTCAGTTCTAGGCTCAGAATAGTATATCTTTTAAAGTTTTATAGCTCAGAGATAGGGAGCTCCAAAAAACTGCTTCTGCTGGCTGGGCTGCTAGCTCTGCCCCCAACATTTACAAAATTTGAGGGTGTAGTTTTCCTTTAAATCTCATCCAAGTAGCATTTAAACCTCCCAGTAAGAAATATGGACTTGTAGTGAAATGTTGGTAAATGTATAGTGGGTAGTAGTCATTTCACACATCAACACCCACACACTGCCTCGGAGAACTGCATGAACTTGTTTACTGGAAAGGGAATACTGGCCAGGACACGAGGTAAAAAAAAAGAACTACTCTTGCAAAAAGTGTCTTAGGTTCTTACCAGTGATGGATAGATGGGACCTTACTTTAACATCTTATCTGAAGGATGGCATGACTCAACAGTATAGCAACAGCACTGCATGCCCTACTAGTACTGTTCTCAGGTGCCAGCATCTATGCTATGAGCCCAATTCCAGTGTGGTTCTCATATACATGTTATTATAGTATTATAATATATTGCTATTATATAACTATTATGTTATATTTAGATTGTATTATATTATTATAGTATACTGTTTAGTAATATATATTATTGTTATTATAAGATATGGTATGTGAGATGCTATTCTTATTTCCCTTTCCCTTCTCCAGTTTTTGCATCTACTTATTAGTCATTTTATTTCCATTCCATTTTATTTTATTTATGGCTTCATAGTATGCCAACCTTTTCATGGCGACTTTGGAGAAGGATTTCCTAAAACAATGTATACACAAACCACTTGCTTATTTCCATCATATTGATGATCTATTTATAATTTGGACAGAGGGTCCCTGCACTTTCAAAGAATTCCACCAGGAATCTAACAATCTCCACCCATCCATTAACCTTTCCCTCAAGTACTCTGGCACCAGTGTTAATTTCCTGGACACCACAGTTACCATCAAAGATGGAACCTTACAGAACTGTATTTATTGGAAACTAACAGACAGACAAAGGTACTTGCATAGAAACAGCAATCACCCTAAGCATACTAAAATATATGTAATATACAGTCAAGTGCTTCTATACCACTGTATCTGTTCATGTGAGGAGGAAAGGGATAAACACCTGGCCACACTGAAAAAAACATTCATTGGGCAGGGACATTCCTCTAGGGAAATTGACAGAGTGGTGGAACATGCTACACAGATACCGAGAGAACAAGTACTTCAAGACAAAGAAAAGACTACTACCACCAGAATATCCTTTATTGTCACATACAACCCAGATCTGGAGCCACTACATACAATTATTAAGGACCTCCAATCAATATTTAGTGAGAATGATACCTTGAAATGCAGCTTCCAAGAACCACCTCCACTGTCTTTCAAATAAACACCTAGTCTATCCAATCTGATTGTCAGGAGCGAACTTATACCCGACATAAACAACAGAACACTAGGTGGCAGAAGACCCTGCAATTGTTCTGGATGTAAGACATGTGGGCACATTTCCACCTCACATTTTGTCAACAAACCTCCCCCCCAAAAAAATTCAACATACAGGGGAATTATACCTGTGCATCTTGGAATGTTGTCTATTACATTCAATGCAAGAAATGTCCACAAATAGGTTATGTTGGAGAGACTGGACAACCTATTTGAACCCATGTTAACTCACACAGACATGATATTAAAATGAAGAATATGGAAAAGCCTGTTGGACAACATTTCTCACAGTCCAATTACTCCACCTCTGACTTATCAGTCCTGGTTCTCAAAGACCATTTTGAAAATACACAACAGAGGCGAGCATGGGAGGTGAAATTTATTTTTTTTTAACATGGTGCAGGATGGCATGAACATAGGCATCAGTTTCATGTCCTTTTACAATATTTAAAGTGCTTTCCCCCCTCCCCGGTTTCAGGTATACCACATGGACAGTTATTTGTTTTAGATGGTTTTAATATGCTTAAATATAAACTAGTTCTATTTATTCTATCTAACTGTGGATTCATAGGTTTGTTTCTAAGTGGTGGGTGGTGATTCCCTGGGCTTTTGTTTCACATATGGAGAACTGCTGTTTAGTAGTAAAAGATTTTAGTTTCATACAGGCATAAGTAAGCACGTTGACACCATTAGGACAACAGGGCCCTATTTACAAGGTAGTCCTGTTTCAGATTACAGTTTAAATGTTCACAAACAATATTGAGTAATGAACACTAGTTACAGACTGAACATGCTTAAACAGTGTGATTTTAAATATTCACAAATAATATTGACAAATGAACACACAGTTACAGACAGAAATATGTTTACTTAGTGCCAGCATTGAAAATGTGTGAAAAAAAAACATGTGTAGGCTTATTTTCTGTTAGTGCAGCATTTCTGCAATTTCATTAAGTGTTCAGCACACAGACACAGACAGGTTCTCATTATGCATCCTGGGTTTATAAGGTTGATTTTAACTAAAGTGTGTGTGTGTTGGGGGGGAAGGTTAATCTCTTGCACTTAAGTTTTACACATGCAAAGCTGCTGTTCCAAATGATTAGAAAACACACGCACATACTCATTTTCTTTATCTTCAGTGAGACTTACAACATCAGATGATTTACTATGTAACATTCCATTCTGTGGCATTTGACTCACTGCTATAGTCTCAGGGATGCCGGTTTATCTCTGGTTGTATTTCTTAAAGGACACTGTCAACCCCCTTAGGTCTCAAAGTGTCCGTAGTTTAAAAAAAAACATATTTTATGATTGTCTTAATTCTGTAAAGATAGTTGATGTAGCTGATAGTTTGATTCTGACACTTATTTTCTTTAAAAAAGTAAAAAACAGACTGCCCAACATACTGGTGTTATCACACCAAAACAGGTTTGTTTACATTCATTGATCAACTCCAAATGCATCTTTCCTGGCCTTGGGAACACCCACAAAACAGTCTAGCCCCTCATGATGTACTGGGAGTTCAGGAGGCTACTACCTTATGAGTGACTGCACTGTTTGGGTGTGTTTCTATTGCTCAGGAAGTATGTAGTAAGAACAGAACCAGGATTGTAAACAAAAACAAGGTTGTTTATAATTATACATTGCCATGCATTTCAGTTCTACTAAGCAAGGAGACAGACAAAACAAACAGCAACATCAGTGAATTTTAGAGAGGGTAAGCAATTATAAAATGTGGGGTTTTAACTAGAAATGATATGATGAAAAACAGATTGACAGTGTCCCTTTAACTAATTGCTAATCTATCACACTCATATGTAATTTTTTTTCCCTCTAGCCTTTTGAAAGTGAGTTTTCTAAAAGACCTGTCATTTCTTCTGAAGAAGAACTCTGAGTTAGAAAGCTTAAAGGAAAACTACACCCAAAACGTGAAAAAATATATGCTGTGCAGAGTGTTTTAATTTGTATGTGAAGTTCTAGTGTTTATGGGCAGACTAGATGGGCCTAGCGGTCCTTATCTGCCGTCAAAGTCTATGTTTCTATGTTTCCTTCCCTCTGACTGGTATTAGGAGTTTTTCCTAAATTAGCCTGCTAGCTTTAGGGTAGTTTTATGACCCCTGGAGATCTCCAAATCAAATAGGTTTATTGCATTTCTTTGTCCTACAATGCACCTTGTTTCATGTAATGGTGATGTAGCAGAGCCCATAAATCCAGCAGAAAGCATTGCATTACAATCAGTCCACAACAATAGAGATGGCTATATTTTAAATCTGTAGAATTCAGCTTGGTGACCACCCTCATCCTAAAGGTTTTACTGTCCTTAAAAACTTTGCTGCTGGTAATTTTTGTGCAGCTTGTAAAGCTTCCAAGATATTTAGCATGTTTGGCATGTGTGTGCTGAATGTTGGGCCTCTCTTACATCACAGTCATGTGAGACAAGATGCATTGTGGGAACAAGAAATACAATTACACTATCAGGTATGAAGATCCCCAGGGGTCATAAAACTAGTATAAAGCTAGCAAGCTAATTTGGGAAAAACTCCTAATAACAGTCAGAGGGAAGGAAACACTAGAACTTCACATACAAATTAAAACACTCTGTACAACATATATTTTTTCAAGTTTTGGGTGTAGTATTCCTGTAATCTCTGCTGGTCCAGTAAAATGTATCAAATCACCTAATTTGTGCATCTAGTCATTTTGTTGTGTGTCCAGTTCCACCAGCATCCCTCCCCTCTATCTAGTTATCTAGTTATCTTGTTATTTTATTTATTGTTATTTTGTTTATGTAAATTCCTGATTGTATCTAGTCTGTATTACTGAAAAAAAAAACTATATTGTGACTAACAAATACTATTGGTTTAAATGTAACTTACTTAATTATGAAATATAGTCACTGCAGCAATGCCAGTGAGCTAACAAGTTTCACTCACTAATAGTCAAGCCTGACTAGTAAATAAATTATGAAGAAAAAATTTGTCTATTTTCAGTTTCTTCTTAGCAAGAAACTACAAACTTAGAGACATTTCTTTCTTGGCTGCACATACTGTGCACACACAGAACAAAATGGCAGCTACCTGTCCAGAAGCAGTAGGCGTTATCCCACTAGTTCCACCATACATATTACATCAAAAGAACAGAATATATAAATATCATCTGTATCAGAAAAACATTTAATGCAAATTTTTGTTTTTGTGGTGACAACACCCTGAGTGTTGTTCTGCACTATGCTTATGACCTGCTGCTTCCTGCTCTACACCTACTAAAGCTTTGAAGGGGCAGTTGGACCAAATTCATTTTTTGGCACATCCTCTGTCTACCTTGGTTGTATTCTTCACAGCAAAATTAAGTGAAATTTAAATGATCTAATTTTGAAATATAATATTACTCTAGTCACAGCGACAATGCCAATGAGTGGTGACAAGACTTTCACTATAGTCTTTATTTTTATTTATTTATTGAGTTAATCGGATTACAGACCTCTGAGTCAGGGACTCACTTCCAAAGGTTCCTCATCAAAGCAACAAATTAGACATACATAGACAACAGAGAAAATGAGCATAGTACATATCATACATAGGACTGCTACAGAGCTAAACACAGGGATAAATTATATATGAGAAATCATGTTGCGAGTCCGAATATAGCAGGACCTATACAGTTTGGTAGCCAACAACACTACAGGTGCAGAAGTGTGAGGACCTATACAAGGTGGTAGCTAATACGGTGCATATACTATGCAAGGTGGTAGCTAATAACATTGCATATACTTTACAGAGTGGTAGCTGAGAACAGTGCAGGTACAAAAATATGGTAAACTACCACAGGTGAGAGACATACTAGGTGAAATAGTGAGTGCAGTGGGGAAGGAAAAAATAGGGATTACAGAGCAGATAGAGTAAGCCAAACAGGAAAAATAGGTGGTCAGGGCACAATGGGTTGCAGAGCCATCTGAGAAGACCTTGTCAACATGGTGGTCTTGGCTGAAGTGTACAGCCAGATAAAGGAGTGGGTTAGGTTTTATGGAGGCCACCAAGAACAAGTGATGTGAGCCTATATTGGGCAGGTGCAGGCGGCAAGGAGGTGAGTTTTTAAGGCCGCTTTGAAGGGTCTAAGTGTAGCACGTCCAGTGACCTCGGGGGAAGGGTGTTATAGCAGGTGGGGGCCTTGACAATAAATGACCTCTGTGCCAATGTGGTCCTGACTCTGGGAATAGCCAGGACAGCTTTAGCTGAGCCAGGTGTGCTCACAGAAGGGGTGGCTGGGGTTAGGGAGGCAGCTAGTCCAGGTGGGGTCAGGCCAAGGAGTGATTTTTTGGCTATGAGGCAGCCTGGTATTGAACTCTCTCATCAAAGTTAAGTGCCTGGGCAAGGGAGTAGAGCGTGCACGTGTGAGTTGTGCGGCCTGCAGCAGTTAGGAGCCTGCAGGCTTTGTTAATGACCACTTTTATTTTACCGATGGCAGTGGCATCAGCAGCGACATAGACAGGCAGCCCATAGTCAATAAGGGACTAATATGGAAGCTTCAAATGTGACTAACCATCAACCCTCAGATGAGACTGCAGGCTTATCAACTAATTTAAATCACAATGTGATAATCTGTGATAGCCAATCAACCTCAGCATTTCAGTCTAATGGCTCTCTATTCCCCTTAGCTTCTAATAAATGAAGGAGAGACCCTCCTCCTGATTTTCAAGATGATAACTGGCAAGAAGTTCCATAACAAAAAAAGGGGAGAAGAGCAGATTATGTTTGCTCAGTGCCATTAGATTGCTCCCCTCATGTTAAATTTAAAGGAACATGACTACTTATCTAATAATAGATATGCCAATTTACTGCATGAACAAATGGATATAGTTTCTCCCCGATGAAAACCAGACAGCCAATCTTTCTACCCATATTATAGGTGATTCAATAGTGAAATATATAAATTCTTATGTCACCAATTCTGAGAGTAACCAGGTTTCTGTGTTTTGTTTTCCTGGTGCCAGAATAGAGGACATTGCTCTGAGAGCGGATTCACTCATTACTGGTCCATCCAATATAATTATTCATGTCAGCATGAATAATGTGGGTTATACACATGAGAAAGATATCTGTTTTAAACTCATCAAGTTAGGTAAAAGGATTAAGTCCAAAAATTACAATGTCTTTATGTCCAGCATTCTTCCCATTCCCAGGGCAAAACTAGAAAAGAATTACATTATTGAGAGAATTAACACCAGATTGACAAACTGGTGCTCCTCCAGCAATCTAGTTTTTATTGATCACTGGACACATTTCAACTACAGTTCTGTGAAGTTCGCTAGAGATGGTCTGCACTTGAATAGACAGGGTGCAATACGTCTATGTCAGATATTTCAAACTTGGGTACCCTCAATTATTTTAAAGTAGCAGAAAAGGGTGAAACACAAATAACTGGCTCTTCCATTTCATCTCATGTTAATGTTAAACAGAACAAAAAACAAGAACTAAAGTTTTTGCTGCTAAATGCCCATAGTCTGGGCAACAAAATGGACAAACTAGCATTAAGAATTAGTAGTGAAAAACCGGATATCATAGATATCACAGAAACCTGGTGGTCAAATGAGCAGATTTGGGAGGTGTGTATCCCTGGTTACTCACTATTTCATTTAAGCGGATCAAATCGCAAAGGAGGCGGTGTTGCTTTCTTTACAACCTCATCTTTGCTAGTTCATGATATATCCAATAACATTAAAAATGTTTCTTCACTTCTGTAGAGTCTGTATGGTTAAATATTAAACACCAAAGCAAGAAAAATCTAGTTCTGGGCCTTTGTTACAGGCCGCCTGACTCTAAACCTGTAATATTAAAGGAAATTATTTCAGAAATTATATTAGCTGCTGATTTAGGGAACATACTATTTATGGGTGATCTTAATCTGGGAGACATAGACTGGGTAAATAAATCTGCCAGGTCAAGATTGTCAAAAGACTTCTTGTATACATGTGAAGAGCAGAACTTAGTTCAACATGTAACATTTCCAACTCAAGGTCCTAATATTTTGGACATTGTATTATGTAGTGAACCAGTTAACATTGCTGAATGCTCTGCCCTAGCTCCACTGGGAAACAATGACCACTGTACTATTAGTTTCAAGCTTTTTAATACCTATTTGCAGACCAAAAATGTTACAGAAGTATTTGTCTTTCATAAAACAGATTTTTCAGCACTTAACAACTATCCGGCCGTTATTAATTGGCCCGTTCATTTAAATCAGGAAAACATTGACGTTATATGGAAGTCTCTTATCTCTATTATTATGGATGCCGCAAATAAATTTATACCAAGAATATATGAAAAGAATCTACATTCTCATCCAAAATGGTTTAATACTAGATTGCAGAAATTGATTAAAAAGAAAAATAAATACTATAAGAAATAGAGGGCAAATAAATGTGAAAGAACTATAATGGCATTCAAAAGAATACAAATAATCTGTAGAAAGGTAATTAAAAAGGCAAAAATCAACATGGAAAGATCACTTGCCTTACAAGCACAGAAAGGTAACTGTAAATTGTTGTTCAGTTATATCAACTCTATGAAAAAACAGGAATGCAGAAAAGGCCCAATTACTGCAGATGATTCGGTTCTCAATCACCCAAAGGAAATGGGTGAATTTCTCAATACACATGTCTGTAAAGCCTTTAGTACTGATAAAAATGCACCCAACAATATATCCCTTGACAGTCAGTCTACCTTCAATGCAAATATTCCCCTTGACATTATTAAAACTAAATTAAAAGAAATTAAAAAAGGTTTCTCTGCAGGCCCTGATGGCATTTCTGTAGACTTGATCTCTATAATGAAGGACCATCTTTGCAAACCTCTTAAAATCCTCTTCAATAAAAGTTTACGTACAGGTGCTGTGCCTTCTGGTTGAAAACAAGCAAATGTGTTCCCCCTGTTTAAAAAGGGAGCTAAGAACTCACCAGATAACTATTGTCCTATTAGTTTAACCCCTATTTTCTGTAAAATGTTGGAGCGTATTATTAAAGATGTACTGATCCCAGTTGTGTCAGGCCTAGATCAATCCCAGCACGGGTTTATGAAAGGTCGATCTTGTTCAACTAATCTAGTGAGCTTCTATAACTTCATCAGTGAAAATTTAGACAAAGGCAAATCCTATGATGTTATTTTTCTGGATTTTAAAAAGCCTTTGATTCTGCACCACACTGGGCTTCAATTCAGAAGCTACAGCTTGGTAAAATCGAGTCTGTATATACCAAGTGGATTTCAAATTGGTTATCTGATAGGAAGCAGAGAGTGATAATTGATAGTCACACATTTAACTGGAAAGATGTAAGGAGTGGCGTTCCACAAAGATCTGTTTTGGCTTCATTGATTTTCCAGGTTTTTATATCTGATTTGTCCATTAATATTCAAAGCAATATTACTAAATATGCAGATGACTGTAAAACCGCCAACATCCGTGTGAGCTCAGTTGATCATAAGATTATCCAGGAGGATCTGAGTAAGCTAGAGGCCTTGTCCATAAAATGGAACCTACTTTTTAACACCTCCAAATGCAGTGTTTTGCACTTTGGAAAAAAATACTCCAGATAAACTATACCATCTTTATGATAACATATTAACCAGTAAAGCCAGTGAAAGAGATTTGGGGATCACTGTTGACTCATGTCTAAATTTTGAAATTCATATTTCAAACACTATCAGTAAAGCAAACAAGATATGGTGGGCTATTCGCCATAACGTAACATCAGAAAATCCTGATATCTTACTATCTCTGTATAGAGCATACGTAAGACCTCATTTCAACTTTGTCTCCCAACTATGGAGTCCCATAGAAACATAGACTTTGACGGCAGATAAGGACCGCTTGGCCCATCTAGTCTGCCCATTTCCCTACCTACAGGATAGGCCACAGATCCTAGTTAACCAACAGCCTATTTCTTCCTACCCCCCACAAGAATTGCCTTATGTCTGTCCCGTGTATTCTTGAATTCTCCCACAGTTTTAGACCCCACAGCCTCCTCAGGAAGGCTGTTCCATGCATCCACTACCCTCTCTGTGAAAAAATACTTCCTCACATTGCCCCTGAACTGCCCTCCTCTATCTTTAAATTGTGTCCCCTGTTCTTGCACGTCTCTTCTTCTGAAAGATGCTACCCTCTTGGACTTTGTTGATTCCACTGAGATACTTAAAAGTTTCTAACATGTCCCCCCTCTACCTTCTTTCCTCAAGGGTATACATATTAAGCTCCTTAAGTCTCTCCTCATACGGCTTCTCTTGCAGACCCTGCACCACTTTAGTTGCCCTCCTCTGGACTGCCTCTATCCTGTCTATGTCCTTGCAGAGATGGGGTCTCCAGAACTGGACGCAGTACTCCAGATGAGGTCTCACCAACTGTCTGTACAGCAGGATAACAACTTCCTGTTTTCTGCTGGTGATGCCTCTCCCTATGCATCCCAGTATACCCCCAGCCCTCCCTACTGCCTTCTCACATTGCTTGCTAACCTAAAGGTCATCTAATATGATTACCCCCAGGTCCCTTTCCTTTTTTGTTGTTATTACTACCTCCCCCATTGTGTATTCTTCCCCTGGGTTCTTGTTTCCCAGGTGCATTATTTTGCACTTCTTTGCATTGAATCCTAGCTGCCATACTTCTGACCATTCCTCCAACCTTGCCAAGTCCCATCTCATCCTTTCCATGCCTCCTTGTGTATCAACCATGTTGCAGATCTTTGTATCATCTGCAAAGAGGCATACTTTTCCTTCCAGTCCCTCTGCAATGTCACTTATAAAGACATTAAAAAGGACTGGACCCCATACTGAACCCTGCGGTACCCCACTAGTAACCCCGCTTTCTTCAGAGTGGACTCCATTTACAATTACCTTCTGTGTCCTGTTGTCCAGCCAATGTTTTACCCAGGCTACCACCCTGAGACCCACTCCCAGGCTGGTTAATTTGACTATTAATCTTTTGTGTGGGACTGTGTCAAATGCCTTGCTAAAGTCTAGGTAGGCCATGTCCACAGCCCCTCCCTGGTCTACTACTTTAGTCACCCAGTCAAAGAAATCTATTAGATTACTCCCTTCTGAAGGAAAGATATAGTTAGAATTGAGAAAGTTCAGAGAAGAGTTACTAAATCTGTAGTTTCCACTAAAACTCTTTCGTGCGAGGATAGACTATCTAAATTTGATTTGATGTCACTAGAGGGGTGATCTCTTACTTACATAGGACATCATTCATGATCTGTATTTATCAGCACAATGTGGCTTAGATCTTAAGCAAATTCGTGTTAACACTAGAAGTCATCCGTTGCATAGATGTAATACAAGAAAAAGGGCATGTTATTTCTCTCAGAGAGTTGTTAGGCCATGGAATATGCTGCCCTTGAACATTATTGTTAGTAGTAATAAGAACATCTTCAAAAATAGATTGGACAGTTATATGAGATCTGGAAAGCTCTTAAACTACTATATGTAAGGTATGAAGCACCATGGACCTTTCAGCCTTCTGCTTCTCTCTGATCCTTAGTATGATTCTTAGTATGACTGAGGAGGTGAGGGCTAGTCTGAGGGCTTCTGGTGGAAGACAATCCTTGTGGTAATACAGTAGGCCAGTACGTGTATTGGTAGCAGAGGTGACGGTATTGATGTGTCCATGGAATGTGAGGGCAGTGTCAAAGGTAACTCCTAAATATTTGTAGGATGTGACCTGCTCCAGGGTGTATAGTGACTTCGATTGGATCTGCAGCTGGGTATTTCTAAGCTTACTCTGGCGATGGGCAAATAGGAGGGTCTTTTTTTTAGATTCAAGATTAGCCTAGATTTAGTGAACCAGTGTTCTACTTGGGGGAAAGCATTCTACAGGGTGGCCTGCAGTTCAGTGGGGCTGGTGTGGGAGGTACAGATTACAGCATCATCCGCATATCGGAGAGGTTTCTCAGTGCATGTGGTGGGGACTCTGTTTATGAATAGGCTAAATAGCAGGGGCCCTAAGATGGACCCCTGAGAAACCCCGGAGCAGATGGGGCACAGGCAGGAGACTGTATTGTTTATACATACACACTGAGCCCTGTCTGCCAGGTAGCTGGCAAATCAATTCAGAGGTCCTTGGGAGAACCCAAGGTGGTGGAGGCATTTTAGCAGGAGTGGGTAACTGACCATGTCAAAGGCCTTGGATAGGTCTATGAACATGGACCCCGCAACGTGGCCATTGTTGAGAACAGACTGTAAGTGGTTCAAAACTCAAGAAGAGCCATGGTGGTGCTTTGCCCAGCATGGAACTCATGCTGCTCTTTGCAGAGAAGGTAGTGGGTTCCCAGGTATTCTGTCAGCTGATCAGCCACGATTCTTTCCAGCGCTTTTGACAGTGGGTGACGGATGGAGATTGGTCGGTAGTTTCCAGGTGTTAGGTGGTCACCTCCATTGTGGATGGGTGTGATGACTGCATTCTTCCAGGCCATTGGGAACTGGTCTAAGCAGAGGGAGCAGTTTAGGAGACCAGTGAGCAGGGCAAGCAGGGTGTCCAGGGCCACGCGGAGGAGTTTTATGTCAATTGGGTCATTCAGGGGGCTGGTTACATTCAGGGCCTTGGAGAGATAGGGCCTAGCTTCAATTGTGGAGATAGTTCAGAAATAAAAAGGAGGCTGTGGTAGCTGAGGTGGGTTAGCGGTGGGTACGGGGTCAAAGAATTTGGGAAGGAGAACCAAGCTAAGGTCGGTAAAGCTATTATTGAGTATATTGGTAATTTCTTTTGGGTCTATGGTGACTGATCCCTCAGTTGCTATCTCTGAGGGGGGTGGCACATATGATTTGCCACTTAAGGTTTTTATTTTGTCCCAGAACTTCCATGATGAGCCCCAGGAGGCGGTGAGGCTGGCTCTGTAGTGCTCGTCTTTTGCCCTGCGAATAGCTTGTGTGCAACTATTTCGGGCAGCTCTGTATGCCTGCCTGTTGGTGCGTTTACCTGAGTCAATGGCCTTGTGTCATAGGTTATCACAGTTTTGAGCTGCTGGAGGAGGGACAGCGTGATCCAAGGGCCATTCTGTTTCCTAGTTTTTTGTCCTTCTTAGGAGGGCAAAGCTGTCACGGGCCCAGGTGAAAGAGTCATGAAAGTATGTGAGTGCAGCATCTACACTTTTGGCATGGTATACTGGGGACCAGTTCCACTGAGCCAGGTGCTGCAAAAAGTTGGGGAGTTTTCCTGGACGTAGGCGATGCCAGAGTGTATTGGCAGGGGGGTGGTGCTGGTAGCAGACCTGACCATGAGCAGATCACTGGGGAGTGATCACTGAGGGAGTTTGGAAGAACTTCAATGTCTGTTATTTTATGGGGTCTGTTTGTGAGAATAATGTCCAGGAGGGTGTGTTTGCCGATGGTCAGGTTGCACCTGGTTGGCTTCATTACCAACTGATGCAGGTCAAGGGCTGCAAGTGCATCCAAGGAAGAGGTGGCTGTGGTGGCCAGCCAGTTTAGGTTTAGGTCACCAAGGAGAATCTGTTTGGACTTGTGTGGGTGGCTGGCAAGATACTCCGTTAGTGAGTTGAGGGGATTGTGTCTGCTTGTGGGGTGGGATGTAGGCTGCCGTGATTATAAGGGTGGGTCTGGGGTGATTTTCAGTGACAGTGCTTGAGCACCGTGATCTAACATTGGTGGGGGGACAGCTTGGGCCATCAGGGTGTGTTTAATGTAAAAGGAGCAGCCACCACCCTACTTCCCCACTCTATCCAGCCTAAAAAGTGAGTATTCGGGGAGGGAGATGGCAGAGTCAGGGGTGGACTTGGACAGCCATGTTTTGACCAGGGCTAGCACGTCTGGTTGGTGCCTGGTGATCCAGCATTGTAGGGCAGCTGTCTTTTTTCAGAATGCTGCAAATGTTCATGAACCCGATGCAAAGGCCAGTGGTTGGTGGCTGTTGCTGCGAGCAGGAGGTCCTAGGGCCAGGGTTGGGATGGTTGTTTCCAGACAGGAGTAAGAGCAGGGTGATAATTCTGATGAGGGGCCTGTGCCTGTTTACTCGACTGAGGGTAATGTGCGAGGGTCTGCGTATACGCACTGTACATGGAATTGCAAGGGACCTCAGGGCTGCAATAGCGGGGCTGATCATGGACAATGCTGAATTAGCATTAATCATTAGAAGCAGTAGATGCACAGGGGGGGAGTTGGAGGGCCTTAAGCGGGGCTGTCAGTGTGGGGGATTTGCGGCAGTGTGGGATGGCTTGACTCAGAAGTGGGTTACGCAACAGAGTGGGGGAGTATAGGTCATGGCCTTGCGGTCCTTATCTGCCGTCAACTTCTATGTTTCTATGTTTCTATGGGGAGGGACAGGACCAGTAGTAGAAGTGCATTCACAACCATGAGGTGCGCTGTGTTGGAGGTGCATCCACCTGGGTTTTTCACAGGAAGATGTCTGCTGATATGAAATGTAAATGATATTATTATGAAATGTAGTAATATAGTCACACAGTGCAACAATGCCAGTGAGCAGTGACAAGTCTCTCTCACTAATAGTCAAGCCCGACTAGTAAACACATTATGAAGAAAAAATATTTCAGTTTTAAATTTCTTCTTGGGGACAAAGCTACAAACTTACAACAATGACTTTCTTGAGTTCACATACTGTTGTGCATACACACAGAACAAAACAGCTGCTAGCTGCTGGGACGCAGCGGGACTCCGATGACTAGTCCCACCCTAACAGCAAACAAATATGACGCACAGCGGTGCTCTCACAGTTGCACAAATGGCCCTGGAGAGTCTTCCGCTTTGGTTCCTCAAAGGAAGATGTCCACAATGTATTGTAGGAAGTCAGTACTTGGCAAGTTTTCAGGAAATGTATTATGGCTTACTTGAAGGATCTTAATGTGTTTAATTGTTTAGTTGATGATTTGCTGCATAGTTTTTATTATATACTAATAATTATGAATGTAACTCATCTCTGTTGTAATGAAGTGTTGTTATTGTATGAACAATGATTGGGCCACCTTTGAACACTGGCACTTGTTGTCTAAAGGTCTTCCCTAATCAAAATGCAAAATACAGAAGTTTATGATATGAAATTTGAATTATATTATTATGAAGTATAGTAGTCATTCAGTCACTCACTGCTACAATGCTAGTGAGCTGACAAGTCTCTCTCTAGTCTCATATTATAGTCAAGCCTGCCTGACTACAAAATGTCTTTTTTAATTTCTTCTTTGGCATGAAGCCACAAAAAAAAACACAAACAATACACAAAACTCAAAGGTCCCTAACAGCTGAGCTGAAAGCACTACCCACTGTGTGCACAGTGCACACTACAGATTCAGTACACTATTGTACACACAAACACAGGACGAAACTCCAGTCATCCAGAAGCAATAGTGATGGGAGTCAGCTGACTCTAGCAGTCACACACAAAAAAATATTCAGTGCAGTTCTACACTCCACTGGACTTCATTTAGACTACAAATACTGATTAGGTTACTTTGCACTGCTCTTTATTTCTGGCGAGTCCTCCAACTAAGTCACAAACAAAAACATAAACTTCTATTAAGCAAATAACCCCCTACAAAATCTCCTTCTCCCTTCCTCCCTTAAACTATTTAAAACACTGCAGCTTTAGAAAACACACACACACACACACACACACACACACACACACACACACACATGTTGTGTGTGCGTTCTGGCACAGGGGCCCCCTTCCCAGCCTGTCTCTCTGAGAAAACAGCCCTTCTTTAGTTTCACTTTCTCTCACTCTTGCAGTTATGATAAAAAATACAAATTTTTACACTACAAATGTAAATTGATCTTCACAGCTTCAGATTTAGAAAGGGAACAAAAACTGTCCAGATTTCTCTCCCCCCCCAGATATTTTCTCTTCTTGCCTAGACACGGTTGGCAAGTCATCACCAACCAACCCCCCAGCCCCGAACCCAAGATCAGGCCACCTCCTCATAGCTCCCATGAATTACCCCCCATGGCGGGGCTGCGAGGAGCTACCCACAGCTCAACTCACCCATACAGGATCCAGCTGAGGCGGCACCATTCGGGCAGGGCCAAGGAGGATCATGCTGCCTGACCTGTGCCCATTTTTCGCTCCTATTTTTGCTCCCTGTGGAGTGCGGCATGCAATGAAGTCTAGGCACAGTGTGCCAATGCCTGCTGCACTCCATCCCCCTTAAGGTACCACTCTAGTAGGTCCCCTGGTTGTCACCAGGGGCCGCTACAGAGCGGTGACTCCCTGAATCCCTCCCCAGGATAGGACAGCAGTCCTCTGGATGCTCAATCCTATCCCTCCCCTGCCAACCTCTGGTGGGCCAGGCTCGCATCTGAACTCAGATCACCAGTGTGGAATGAGGTGTGGCATCCAGTGCCTCAACCCTCAGCACCACTGGGCCATCAAACTGTCCAGATTTCTGCTTTTTGTCTAATTGCAACAGGTTGATGGAAATAGATTAGTCTTTTACAGTAGCTTAGATGTTTCTCTTGCTGTTCTGTAGCCTCTGTGAGTGCTAGGTCACATGAGCTGCCTTCAATGAGCTTCCAAACTGGGCTCCAATTGAATAGCAAGTCTCATGATATCTTGAATGCCGGCTGAATAGCAAAACACTGAATCACCATGAATAGTGACGATTATTCATTTTTCGTCCTGAATCAGTGATAGCCTATAATTCGTGGTAGTTGTGAGATAACTATTTACTTGCACACCCTAATACATATATTCTGTGGCAGAATGCAAGTTATGCAGGAAATTTCCAGGGCTGTGGAATCGAAGAATTCCAGAGGCCTTGACTATGACTTCAGCTCCTGAATAAGCCTCAGCTGTAAATGAGCAGAAAGGGCAAAGCTCCTGTTTTTCATGTATAATACCCTCAGTAATACAGAATGGAATAGTTTGGAATTCAAGGGTTTCTTTTGGCACCCTGGAGTGATTATTGCACTTAGAAAATTGATTTTTGTTCAGAATGTAAAACAATAAAAAAAAGTTCACTAAAATGAAACATTTACATCACTGAAAAAAAAGTTTTGAGGTAAAATAGTCCTTTTTTATTTATTTAGTTTTTATTCACCAGGTAAGTGAACTAGACAATCAAATGCTTATTTTCAGACACGACCCGGGAGATTACATACAGACTGATAATGAGGCTATACAATGTACAATGAGCACAGACAACATATGTATGATTCATACACAGCAATTTAACAGTTATAGACAACAGGAAAAGCAAAACATAATGCATAAACAAAATACATGGGACCCGATTCATAAAGAGTTGCATCTTTTGCAAGTTCCTGGTGCACCGAACAGACAGCGCAGGGGGCTTGAAGTAGACATTTGGCACCGATCGCAATTCACGATCAGGTGTTCCAAATGCAGCAAGTTAGATCAGCTCCCATTGGCTAACTTTGTGTCGGGGGTCATGTTTACAGAGCACTCTCAAATCTTTGCTGCAAGCTGCTGTAAACTGTGAAAACAGTCGCAAATGCACCAGCCCTTCCTGAATTGGGCTGCGCTGTGCCAAAGGGTTTTTGCACAGCTGCGCCAAACATTGCGGATGATGCAGGACTTGGCGCAAGCCCTGCATCAGCCTTTGTGAATCAGGCCCATGATATCTGAATATAGTATGAAGGTCATATGATTACACTGAATATAATGGTATAGATGAAAACAACAAAAGCCTGCTAAACAGTGCAGCGAAACCTAATGGCAAGAGCAGATTGTTGTCTTAAGGAGATCCTCATGGTACCTACTATGGAATGAGGCAACCGAAGGGCATAAGCACATTTCTGGAGGGGCTGAGCTTCATAAGTTAGGAGCAGCATAAGCAAAAGAAGATTCATCAATCTTCCTCCTGAGTTTAGGGACAGACAACAGGACATGCTCTGCAGACCTCAGTGGATATGTATCACGAGCAAGGCTAATGAGTGAAGTCAGGAATAAATCAAGCAGTTTGACAAGATGCTAAGGATAACACTTCCAAATGAATGGTCATGTAACTAAGATGCGGGAAGCTGACCAAGCCTGGCATACAGGGAGTAGTGAGGGGTGAGTCAATGGGATGCTAGTGCAAAGTAGCAGATATTGTTATAGGTGACATTCCACTTAAGAAGAGTAGATTTGGAAGCTGCTGTGAAAACAGGGGCACCATAGAGGAACTTAGGGAGCAGCATGCCATGGGCAATGGCCAGTCAAGCATGAGGAGTGAGATTATGACTGACTTTTAATGACATACCCATCATGGAATTAACAGCTTTACAGGCACTCATCACATGAGACAAGAAATCAAGTGAGGGGTGTAGGGTGACACTAATGTAGAAGAAGGAGATAACAATGGGGATTAGAACTCCATCATTATAAGCAATAGATAGGAGGGACAGACAATACCTTAACCTAGGGTTCCACAGACAATACATTAACCTAGGGCTCATTCCAAAAATTATGACTTGCATTTTAGTAATGTTCAGAAGCAATTTGTTTAGATTCTGCCAATTTTGTACTGACTGAAGGTCCTTGGACAAATTTATGTTGATAATATCAATGTCATTTGAGCTACAGTGGAGGACCAAATAATCAGAATAAAGGATGGCTGAGCAATTGGACAGACAATGACTTATAAAGTTCATAGGCAGGGAAAACAAGAGAGGATCTAAAACAGATCCTTGAGGGACCCCCATCAAAGTGTGGGCAGGTTCCAAGACGGAGAAGCCAAATTCTACCCTCTGAGATCTATTTGTTAGGTAATTTTTAAACCATGAGAGTGCAGTGGATGAGATTCCCAGCCTGGCTAGCTTAGAGCTGAGCAGATGGTGGTCCACCAGATCGAAGGCCTTTATTAGGTCAATAAAAACTACACCTATGAGATCACCCATGTCCATGGGTGAGACAGCACTGTCCGTGAGTTTAAGAAGGGCAATAGTTGTGCTATGTCCTTTTCTAAACCCATGCTGTGTGGGAGAGAGAAGGTCATAGGAAGACAGATAACTGCTGAGCTGCAAAGCAATTATTTTTTTAAGTAATTTGTTTAAGACGGGAAGCATGGAGATGGGCCTATAGTTACAGTGCACCCTCTATTATCCACCCCTCTATTGTCTACCACCCTCCTTATCCACCAGCCTAACCTCCTGTTCCATTCTCTCTCTATGGAAATCCCCTCTATTATCCGCCACCCTCTCTATCCTCCATCCACCAGCACTTTCTGTTGTACAGGCTATATCTTTCTCATGTTACTCTCCTTCTATTATCCGCCAAGACACTGGCATTGACATAGTGCATATGGTCCCAATTTTTTTGGTTATTGTGAATGTCTTCATAAGAAATATTTTACAGTCCACTGCTGAGTACTATGTTACCTTTAAAATGGAGTTGAGGTTTTCAATGATATCATTTATGAAGAGATTATTGAAACTGTCAGGGGTAAAGAAAAGGAAGATTGCATATTAGAAACAAGTGTGGATTTTAACATTGTTTTGCTTTTCTGGGTCCTGGACTTGTGCAGCTAGCTCTCTACTTGTCCATGTTGACTACTGCAGGTTGTCCATGGCTGCCAATGAAGTTAAAAATCCTACTTAAGTAGGCTGTAGTCCTCATGCTAATCTCCTTCATTGTTTCAGATGGCCAGTTATGAATAACAGCCCTTTAAGAGCTGCAATTGCATGGCACATGGCAGTGCAAGATGGTGACCCCACAAAAGACCCAAATGTGAGGCATTGTCACCACATTGTTAGGGTTCCAGCTAGTGCCCAAGCTCTGATCAGTGGTGGAATGCTGTTAAGCGATTAGCTTTTAGTGTTCTGAGTTTGTGACTCCATGTATGCTGATGTGCCCAACATTATTAAGGTCAGTGTCCCTCATTTTCTTATATTTTGAGTAGCATAGCCCAACATTTCAGTGACAGAATGTTAAGAGGCAAATGCCCTGCTGATGTTGTAACCACCCTTCAGCTTGACTTCCACCAGGTTCAGTTATGGTTTGCCTCACATCAACTATTCCTAAATGCCAAAAAGACTGTCTCCATGACCTTTGGCACTAGGCAGAGACTCTCTAGGCTCCACCCTTTACCAACTTTTCATACCCTTGGTGGGACAATATTAGAGGACACCTTCTCATTCGGATACCTTGGGGTTTGGTTGGACCAACATCTCAACTTCTCTGGCCACATTGATGCCATCCTGAAAAAATTGTGCCCCAAGCTTGGTGCCTTATTCAGGAACCATAGTTGCATCCCTCCTACAGTGCGACGTGAACTAGTCCAGAACATAATCCTCCCCATTTTCGACTACTGTGTTGTAGTCTATGTTGCTGCTCCCAAATCTTCCCTAACCAGATTGGACACTCCATTTAACTCATTCTGTCAATTTGCCCTTGATGCTCCATCATGCACTCATCACTGTGACCTCTACTACACCATTTCCCTTCCCCTGCTTGCCAACAGGTGCCTCACTCATTGTTCTAAACTCACTTCTAAATTTTGCTTAGGAGAATTTCCTCCTACCTCTCATGTTTGCTCTCTTCCCCACCCCTCCCATTCCCTCAGATGCTCTGTCATTTGCACTTTGTTGGTCCCCTGTCATACCACTCTCAGTCGGTCAGTCAGGCTTTACCCATTATTTCCCACAAATCTGGAACTCCCTCCCCATCAAATATGGAGTGGGAGTAGTTAATTCCTCCACATTGAATCTTGGGCAATAGCCATCCCATTCAATGTTTAGTGAGTAGTGTATAGTGCTTGTCCGTACTTTACTTTGGTCTTTCTCTATTCCCACCCTTGGTAGAGGAGCCAGCCAGCAATAGGGAATAGAAGGCCCAAAAAGTTGTTACCTCCTGCAATGCACAGTGTGACCAGTAGCATGCAGGAGAGGAAAAACTCCACATGGAGGACACCTCTGAGAACCCATGGCTACTGGACTATCCATCTTCTGGGCATACTAAGAGAAGGTAATGGAAATGCTTTCTGGATTTCTTCAGGAAGGGGAAATTGGTATGGCATAAGCAATCCATCTTCCAGAATATAAGTATCGATGCTGAAGATACTTGAGAATGCAGAAGTGAGGCTGAGTCATTGTGGAGTAGTTTTTTGGGTATCATGTAGACAATGCTGCTAGGCGATTTAGAAATAGAGACTTGCTGATCGAGGAATGCATAGTTGATCCAAAAGCTGCTGTCATCAGAGTTGAGAGCACATATAATATCAGAACTCTTTGCAGTCTGCTGGTCTTGAATTTGATGGTACCAGATTAAATGATCTACTCATTAATGAATGGCTTCACAGATTAGGCTTATGCAATATATAAGTCCCCAGACATGGATGCTGGCCAGAAAATGAAGAAGCAGCATGGTACCATGCTCTTATAGAGAAGGGTATGAGTCCATCTAGGAATTTGTTTTGGCAGCCATGAACTGACTAAATAGCATAGACAGATAGATAGATAGATAGATAGATAGATAGAAACATAGAAACATAGAATTTGACGGCAGATAAGGACCGCTTGGCCCACCCAGTCTGCCCATTTCCCTACCTGATGGATAAGCTGCAGATCCTAGTTAACCAGCAGCCTACCTCTTCCTACCCCCACCCCCTAGAATTGCCTTATGACTGTCTCATGCATGCTTGAATTCCACCACTGTTTTTGACTCCACAACCTCCTCTGGAAGGCCGTTCCATACATCCACAACCCTCTGTGTGAAAAATACTTCCTTAAATTACCTCTGAGCTGCCCCTTCTATCTTCAAATTGTGTCCCTTGTTCTTGCACACCTCTTTTTGAAAGATGCTACCCTCTTGGACTTTGTTGATTCCTTGAGGTACTTGAAAGTTTCTATCATGTCCCCCCTCTTCCTCCTTTCCTCGAGGCTATACATATTAAGCTCCTTAGGTCTCTCTTCATATGTCTTCTGGTGCAGACCCTGCACCATTTTAGTTGCCCTCCTCTGGACAGCTTCCATTCTGTCTATGTCTTTGCGGAGATTGGGTCTCCAGAACTGCACGCAGTACTCCAGATGTGGTCTCTCCAGCTGTCTGTACAGAGAGATAATAACTTCTTGTTTTCTACTGGTGATGCCTCCCTATGCATCCCAGTATTCCCCAACCCTCTTGCTGCCCTCTCACATTGCTTGCCCACCTTAGGTCATCTGATATGACTACCCCCAGGTCCCTTTCCATTTTTGTTGTTGTTAGTATCTCACCCCCCATTGTGTACTCTTCCCCTGGGTTTTTGTTTCCCAGGTGCATTACCTTGCACTTCTTAGCATTGAATCTAGATAGATAGATAGATAGATAGAATAGATAGATAGATAGATAGTTAGATAGATACTTTATTTGTAAAAGCACCAATTTCCTGGGATTATGGGTGCTGCACAATTCATACATTATAATCATAAAAACACACAAATCATTCAAATCGTAAACATACTAAATCCACTGACAGCACATTTAAAATCACTATCTATCTCAATAAAATCAGAAACATTACTGCAATTAATTCATAAACGCTTGCTGGAATACGTATGTTTTTAAGCCCTTCTTAAAGGCTTCTACCAAGGGAGCCTCCCTTAAAAAAAACAGGCAGGGAGTTCCACAGGGCAGATGCTACCACCGAGAATGCCCTGTCCCCAGAATGCCACAACCTAACTCTGGGAGCTACCAGGAGGCCTCCCCCGGTAGAACAGAAAGCCTGGGGTGGGCGATAGGGGACAAGAAGATCTTGCAGACAGAGAGGTCCCCATTTGTATAGGATCTTGTAGGTAAGGAGCCCTAACTTGAAGACAGTCCTCCACCTGTCTGGCAGCCAGTGCAGTTTGTGGAGCATCGGAGTGATATGTTCATATCTTCTTACCCCCATTAACAATCTTGCCGCCGTTTTCTGTACCAGCTGCAGCCTGCGAATGTTGCCTCCAGATAACCCTAAATACAGGGTGTGACCGGGAGCTCCGGCCACTCTTGAGGACTGACCTTTTCTTAACTCTGTTGCTACAGTTCTTGTATTTCTAAGCCTAATCTATCATTTACTATTTCTAGTCCATAAGGCTGGCCACCTATGGGCACACCCTCCCCTTTCTTGACTATGCTATAGTGTCCTCTTTAATTTTCCTCTTCCCACTCAGGTCCTTATATAGGGAGGTTATTGTGGTGACTTCAGAGTATATGTAAAATAGGTTGTGTTTATCATTCTTGGATTTAGTATGTAAAAGCACTATGTCATAACATACCTTATGTTTATGAAACCTGTAAATGTTGAAAATGCCATGGCACTTGGTGTTTTTGATAATGGTAAAAAGTTCTAGGTGTCTATTACAGAAATAAAGCTAGTTGTGCTATTTAAAATGCATGGAAATTGATATAAACTGAAAAAGTCTAAATGGCATGGTGATTTGCATATATCCCATGATGCATTGCATTATGGAAGTATGTATATATGATGTTGTATTTCTTTGAAACTTGATTTGTTGCCAGTGCCCTTTGGGGGTAACTGTTCTTTCAGTGATTCCGCATTGAGGTTCTTTGTTTATAGCTGTTTTGTTTTCCTTTCTTTTTGAGCCCCCACTATGCAAGCAAATGGGGCTTGCATAGGGGTGGTTGCTACATCTCAACTAATGAATTGGCTCAGAGATCAGTGTCAGTAGGTACTAGCCAAGTGTAGACAAAGGATATTCAAGGTCTGTTGCTGCAAACTGTTGTACTGAAGAAGAAATATGCCATTGCAGAAGGTTATTTCTTGTATTTTGAATAAACATCACACAGAGATTGTGTGTTGAACCTGAAGTTCGGTGTCTGTTCCATTTGTTACCCCACAGCCCCTCCACAGACTTGGTGTAAGAAGTGGGATAACTTGCTGGAAGCGTCTGGACTTGCTGAAGAGGGATGTTTTCTGGTGGATATCACCCATATATCCCAGGTGGACCAATGCACCAGGAGTTGCCAGAAGAGAACCCAGAGAAGGAGGTCAGTGGAGTTCGGCCCAGAACCATGGTTGACAGATGAAGAGAAGCTGCCACCTGGACTGGACTTGGGAGATTGGAGGAAGGCCAAGCCTGAAGACAATGAAGACATGCAGGTCGAGGCAGACTGAAGGTGCAAGAGACAACATCCAGGAGGTGGATACCCTGATGAGGATGGTCCACTGGACAAGTGGGCAATGGCTAGAGGCAGACCGACTACACAGAGAGGTGGAACACTGGTGCCAGGTGCTCAAGAGGTTCCTGCTGGAGAGTTTGGCTCAGTTTGAGGAGGACCCCCCTGACTGAGTAGGATATTCCTCTGTTTCCTGTGTTCCCAGGCTGTTACCTGTTGGAGGTCAGAGATGCAAGCATGGAACTTGAATGTGAGACCCCAGGTAAGACTGTGTCTAGTGATATTGTGCTGGGGTTGAAGACTCCAAGCAAGCAAGAAGAAGCCTATGAGGCTGAAGGGACTTTTTTCTTGTATGGATGCAGCTAAATCTAGTAACAGTATTGACTGGGGTATACTGCATGCTAAAAATGCTAATGTTGCCAAACTGTTACAGTATGTTAAAGTTAAGGAGGGTAGAGATCATTTAAAAAAATGTCACCCTTGGAAAAAGAGAAACTCTCACATAGGTTACAAAGGTATTAGATTGTAACAGATGGCTGAAAATAGCACAGTGATTAAAAGGATGCTTACTAAGACACCCCAGAGTTAAAAGGTTTAGGAACCTGCTGTTTAACATTGCAGGGCATTCAGCATGGGAGGTTCCTTGGCATCCTGTAGGTTTCTGTAGAGACCTGCCTGTGGATAAGATGACCACAGATTTGGGGTCATAAGTTATAAAAGGTTGAAGTAGGAGAGCAGAAACTACTATTGCTCCTTCCATATTTCCGTAGACACTTTGTGTAAGACAGAGGGGTCAAGTTAGTTGCAGGCAAGGCCAAAGGTGGCTCTGCAGTGGTCCCTTTCTGTAGGCAAAAGTGTAGCATATTTGATTGGGGGCGGGCCTGATGTCAAAGAAAGAGGTACCCAAGGGCAGACAAGGAGTCTGAGGTGGTACATGTGTTTTATTCTTTTCTGAGTGAAAATCTACAAAGGAGAAGTGGGTGGAAAATGGATTGGAACCTGTGTTGGGGTAACACCTTGAGTGCATACCCTCAGGTGTCTATATCTGTAAAAAGTGAAATGAATCAAGAGTCATAGTGGGTTTATGTAGCTGGGTTGAGTCTAGCCCCTGCTTAAAACTGAGATATCTGGTGGGGTTGGAGCAGGTAGTTACTCACCCCAGAGAAAGTCTTTCTATGATACTGGGCTTTACAATCATCCAGATTTTTGGTTAAGAAATATAACAGACTTTCCCTAAAAGGAGATGGGAAGGTACTGTTTGTTTCTGTTGAGAAATGTATTAATGCCTCAAGGTAAAGAATTATGATGTCCACTATGTTTCTGATGAAATAGTAATCGTTAATAGGGACCCTGAGACGTAGCTTCTGAAGATGGATGGATAGAAGCTCCATCCCTTCCTGGGACAGGAAGGTGGTAAGCAGTCTGCAATGACTACTTCCCTCTTAAGGTGGGGGATATGTGACCGGGAGCTCTGGCCACTCTTGGGGACTGACCTTTTCTTAAATCTGTTACTACAGTTCTTGTATTTCTAAGCCTAATCTATCCTTTACTATTTCTAGTCCATAAGGTTGGCCACCTATGGGCACACCCTCCCCTTTCTTGACTATGCTATAGTGTCCTCTTTAATTTTCCTCTTCCCTCTCAGGTCCTTATATAGGGAAGTTATTGTAGTGACTTCAGAGTATATGTAAAACAGGTTGTGTTTATCATTGTTGGATTTAGTATGTAAAAGAACTATGTCATAACATACCTTATGTTTATGAAACCTGTAAATGTTGAAAATACCATGACACTTAGTGTTTTTGATAATGGTAAAAAGTACTAGGTGTCTATTATAGAAAATAAGCTAGTTGTGCTATTTAAAATGAATGGAAATTGATGTAAACTGAAAAAGTCTAAATGGCATGGTGATTTGCATATATCCCATGATGCATTGCATTATGGAAGTATGTATGATGTATTTCTTTGAAACTTGATTTGTTGCCAGTGCCCTTTGAGGGCGGGGTAACCTTTCTTTCAGTGATTCTGCATTGAGGTTCTTTGTTTATAGCTTGTTTTGTTTTTTTTTACTTTTTGAGCCCCTACTACATAAGCAAATGAGGGCTTGCATAGGGGTGGTCGCTACATCTCAACTAGTGAATTGGATCAGAGACAAGTGTCAGTAGGTGCTGGCCAAGTGCAGAGAAAGGACATTCATAGCCTGTTGCTGCAAACTGATGTACTGAAGAAGAAATATGCCATTGCAGAAGGTTATTTCTTGTATTTTGAATAAACATCACATAGAGATTGTGTGTTGAACTGAAGTTCGGTGTCTGGTCCATCTGTTATCCCACAACTCCTCCACACAGAGCATTACAGTAGTCCAACCTGGTAGTGACAAAAGCATAAACCAGTGTGGTCAGTTCCTCAAGTGGGATCAAGGCTTGGCAATGTTCCAAAGATGAAAAAAGCCACTCTTAACCACGGCTGACACCTGGGCACCCAAATCCTTCACCAGTCTAGAAGGGATAAGAGGGACCCCCCCAGCACTAGGCCAGGGGGTAATCCCTCAGCCCCTTCCCCCCACCATGATGGCCTGGATCCACCACCAGTACTTCAGTCTTGTCTGGGTTAAGTTTAAGCTAGTTGTGAATCATTCATGACTGGATCTCCTTGAGGCAGCTGTTGAGGTGAGCAAAGGCACAGAAGGAGCTTCAAATAGCTGAAGGAGTTAAGAAGGAGGAGAAGGCTTTCTTTCACTACAGGTATATAAGTGAGAAAAGGGACAAGAAGGAAGGGATTGTTAGGCTTAAGAAAGGTGTGGAGTGGGTGGAGGATAATGGAGAAAAAGCAGAGATACTAAATGAATACTTCTGTTCTGTCTTCACCAGGGAGAAGGATGGACCAGTGCCTTCAGGAGGGAAAAGAGGAGCTGGGGGGAGAACACAGACATAGTGATAGAGGAGGATAGAGTGAGGGAGGGTCTGCTGGCATTGAAAGTGAACAAATCACCAGGCCCAGACAGAGTACATCCAAGGGTACTAAAGAAACTGGCTGAGTTCACAAAAGCGGTCCCAAGGATGATCCAGGGAATTACAGACCAGTCAGTCTGACCTCCATTGTGGGCAAGCAAAGGGAGACCATACTAAAGGAACGGTTGGTGGAATATCTAGAGGAATATGGTCTCCAGGATGAGAGGCAGAATAGGTTCATGGGGGGAGATCATGTCAAACAAATCTGATTGACTTCTTTGACTGTGTCACTAAGATAGTAGACAGGGGCCAAGCGGTAGACATCCTCTATCTTGATTTCTGCAAGACCTTTGACTCTGTGCCCCACAAAAGGTTGATCAGGAAGTTGGTGGATCTTGGAGTTGGGGAAAAGATGGTCAGTTGGGTGGAAAACTGGCTCAGGGACAGAACCCAGAGGGTGGTGGCAGTGGGAGAGTTATTTGGGTCCCACAGGGCTCTGTGCTGGGGCTGGTGTTGTTCAATGTCTTCATCAATGACATTGGGGATGGCATTAAAGGGAAAATGTGCCTATTCGCAGATGACACCAAACTCTGTGGGAGAGTGGACACAGCTGAAGGGATATGGGACCTTCAGGAAGATCTGGAAAAGCTGGGGAGGTGGTCCAGGATCTGTCAGCTTGGCTTCAATGCCAAGAAATGCAAAGTTATGCATATTGGAGCCAAGAATCCCAGGACAGTGTATTACCTGGGTGGAGTCCGAGTATCTGTATCAGAGGAGGATAAGGACCTGGGATTGATGATCACTAGTGACCTGAAGCACTTCATGCAGTGCAAGAAAGCAGCAGCTAGGGGGATCAGTAGTAGGAGAGAGGAGGTTATTCTGCCGTTGTACAGGTCACTGGTAAGGCCACATTTAGAATATGGAGTTCAGTACTAGTGCCCACACCTCAAAAAGGACATTAACGTGCTGGAGAAGGTACAGAGGAGGGCTACAAAAATTATAGCCAGTCAGCAGGGCAAGGCATATGAGGAGAGGTTGAGGGCACTGAACATGTACTCCCTGGAAGACAGGAGAGAGAGAGAGAGGAGACATGATTGGGACATTCAAGTACTTGAAAGGGATAAATAAGGTTGATAAGGAGAGTCTCTTTAAGCTGAGTGGCAACCATATCACAAGGGGGCACAGTCTTAACCTGGAGGGTGGGAGGTTTAGGAGGGAGGTCAGGAAGCACTTCTTTACAGAGAGGGTGGTGGGCACTTGGAATACTCTGCCAGAAGAGGTCATCTCATTGAAGACAGTGGGCAGCTTTAAGAGGGGCTGGGATAGGCATGGGGGAAGGTAAGAATCATGGGTAGAAAGGATGGGAGGAGTGGGGAGGGAGGGCAGGGACATTAGCTCAAGCTGTGGACCCTGCTATATGAGCAGACTTGATAGACCAAATGGCCTTCTTCTGCTGGCTTCTTTGTATGTTTGCATGTTTGTGTGAATACAGAGGCTGACTCCTGGGTATCGGGTGCACAGGACAGGTACATCTTTTATCATCTGGGTAACATTTGTGCATAACAGTGAAAAATCAGCCCATACCACCTGATAATGTCTCCTAACACTAGCATATTTTTATTTTAGTCTTTGGTAACCGGGTAAGGCCCACTAGGCACAAGTGCCTGTTTTCAGGGGTGACCTGGGAGCACTGGGCGGTTAAGTGACTTGCTCAGAGTCACACAGTATGTAAGTGGATTTTGTGAGAATCAAACTCAGGTCTGGTCTGCTGGATGTATCAAGCTCATTCACACCTCATTCCCTCTAACCTCTAGGCTATACTGCCAGCCCATATACACTGTGAACAACAAGGGTGACAAGACCGAACCCTGCAGAACCCCACAGCACAGAGGCTTCGGGGAAGATGAGGCTAACCCCATCTTCACCCTTTGCACTTTGTCTGTCAGGTATGACCTGAACCAGTTGATGACATTACTAGAGAGGCCACACCAGAACTGCAGGCAGTCAAGCAGCACCTCGCGATCCACGGTGTCAAGCACCGCAGAGAGGTCTAGAAGGACCAAGATGGTATGGTCTCTCCTATCCATCTCCATCAGGAGATCATTCAGCACCCCTCACCAGGGCAGTCTCTGTATTATGCCCCACCCAAAACCCAGACTGGAAAGACTCATAGGTAGAGGAAGAGGTAAGATGTCTCTCAAGCTGGATGGCCATCACTTTCTCAATAATCTTCCCTAAAAATGGAAGGTTAGAGACCAGCCTGTAGTTGCTGAGGCAGTCCAGGTCCAGCGAGGATTTATTCAAAAGAGGCCCAACCAAGGCCTCCTTCAAAGTCAATGGGAAAACCCCACTCCTCAAGGAACTGCAGACTACCTCAGCAACCACACATAGGAGGATTTAGAGGGGGCTAAGGGTGCTGTAGCTCCCCCATCATGGAGTTCCTCTATTAGTAACACACTGTGCTGCATTCTTTTTTTTTTTTTAAACTCAGCTTTATTCAATGTAATCTCTCCACAGCAGTACATACAGATGTCAGTAAATATCAGTGCTTAATAGAAAATAAGAAAGAAAAAATCAACCTTCCAGTCAGGTTATCACTAAAGCTACATATGAGCTGTGGCGGGGTATCTGCCCTTACAATGGCAGGCATCCCAATATAGTCAGACTGTTCATAAAACAACCCTTTATGGGACAGGTAATAAACATGTCTTTAGCCCCAAACATAACACTGGCTGTGCATTAACCCCCCCCTTCTATCAAGTAAGGCAGACTCAAGAGACACTACAATAAAGAATGCAGAAAAAGGAGTAGGTCTAATTTTACTAGGTAATCTGCAGTCAGAGAAACTATGACTTTCTTTCCCTGGGAAAGTCTGTGTTCTTACCTGGCAGATTGCCTCAAAATCAACAATGACCCCAGAATAGGCAGGCCAAGAGGTCTGTATGCTTTTAAAGCATGGCAGAACACCCCTAGTGAGGTGGCACTGTCTCCCAGGATTCTCCAAGCAACCAGGATTCCCATCCTAGCTACCTTTGTACATATTTATCATGCTGAAGTCTAAGCTTTGCCGTCAGAGTTTCCATGGAGGGAACCTCCTTCACCCTGTCCACCCATTCCTGTATTGTGGGCACCTCCAGCTGGAGCCACCTAGCTATAATACACTTTAGTCCAACTGCAATAAATGTGAGTAGTACCCTTCGTGAATCCCCTTTCAAGTGTGTTGCTGTGGGGATTCCCCCAAACCCACTCTGCAAACTCCAATGGAAGGAGAATCCCCATGATTTTATGGGCTGTGGCCTGAAGTGCCCTCCAGAAATCTTCTAGCCAGGGGCAGCCCCAGAACACATGCCAATGATTGCTAATCCCCCCACACTGTCTCCAGCAAAGTGCTGAATGAGAGGTGGAATAATGTTGTGTTATAGTGGGGACCTGGAAGTATCTAATCGAAAATTTCCAAAAGAACTCCCTCCAGGCTGGAGCCGCAGTTACCCTCCAACCAAATTTTAGCCAGCAGTTCCAGTCTCCTGTACTAATATTCTGATTCAAATATTTTTCCCAGGCTACCTTGTAAGCATGCAGAGAGTCTCCTCCCATGCTCAGCAACAGTTTGTATATACTAGATATGTATTTATCTCCCACTGCTAGTCATACAGTATCATGTAGGAATTCTTCCCACACTGAACAGGGTCTCATAAGGCCCTTATGGTGATCAGCAGAATTAATTAAATGTCTGATTTGCATATATGTAAGGAATTCGAAATTGTTCCATCTGAATTTCTCCTTATCCATCTGGAAGGAGATGCATCTGTCATGCTCAATAAACTAAGCAAACCTCATTACCTTATATGCCTCCCATCTAGCAAATCCCTGATCTTATTGAGGTGGAAAGAACTCAGGCTCATAACTAATCAGTGACAATGGACCGACTCCCATGGGGGTTGATGTTAGCTTCTTCACCTTGGAGAGAATGTAGAGTCCCTGTCATATCCATTTGTTCAGAATTTGTTTTACATACTCAAGAGTTACTGGGGCCAGGGCCAACAAGGGATTACCCCCCACCAATTCATTTTCTAGGTCATACCAACCAGATGTTACTCTCTGCTTAGCCCAAGAAAGCACTGGACACATCTGGGTTGCCAAATAATATAGATAGAAGTTCGACATGACGCGTCCCCCCTCCTTCTTGGGAGGAAGAGTACCCTCCTGGCAATTCTGGTTTTCTTATGCAGCCACACAAATTTGAATATGCCTTTGTTTAGTCTGTTCCAGAAGGCTTGTGGAAGTCTTAAGGGGAGAGACTGAAATAAAAATAAAATACGGGGAAGAATGTTCATTTTTATAACTGCTGTTCTCCCCACCAGATTTAGGGGTAGAAGTCTCCACCTGGCAATATCCTGCTCTATGGCCTCCCATAACTTTTTGTAGTTTATTGAAAATAACTTGGATAAATCCATGGTTATCTGTATGCCTAAATATCTAATTTGGTTTTTATGGGCCCATCTGAAAGGGAAGTTATCCTTAAATTGTCAATCCAATTTGCCACTGAGTACAAGAGTTTCAGATTTAGAAAAATTAATCTTATAGCCCAAGATCTCTCCAAATGACTCCATCGATCACACTAGAAAAGGGACTGAACTTTCTGGGGATGACATATAATGAGATTTTCTGTTCGAGACCGCCCACCATTATTCCCTTCCCCTCCTGATTTTGTCTGATCTTTGCAGCCAGGGGATCCAAACATAGAGCAAAAAGTAAAGGGGATAGAGGGCACCCCTGTCTAGTTCTCCTGGTCAAAGGAAAAAATGGGGAGCTTATACCATTCACTCTGATCAAGGCTCTGGGATTTTTGTACAACTAAGAAATAGATTGTAAAAATTTAGGGCCGAATTTCTACTTGGAGAAAAGTGCCAATTTACCCAATCAAATGCTTTTTCTGCATCCATGGAAATGGATAATTGAGGGATTCTTGTGAACTTTGGGAGGAGATGATATTTAATAACCGGCGGATGTTATCAGACAGGAACCATCCTGTAATAAACACTGTCTGGTCGGTATGTATTAGGGATGTGACTCAGGTCTGTAATCTCCTAGCCATTAACCCTGTAAACAGTTTGAGATCAACATTCAGCAGTGATATAGGTCTGTACGTCCCACACACGAGGGGGTCCTTATCTGCTTTATGAATGTCCGATATGTGGGTGAGCTGCCATGAATCTGGGGTGGGTCCTCCTTCCATCACCTCCTTGCAAACTGGAAGCAAAAGAGACAATAGGAGATCTAAAAATGTTTTAAAAAACTTCAAGGGGAATCCATTTGGTCCAGGGGCCTTGTTATTTTTTAGGATAGTTACTTGGGATTTAAGCTCCTGCAGGGTGATCTCCCTGTCTAGCTCATCCCTTTCCCCTTGTGATAGCTCCTGGATGGTTAGGCCTTCAAAATAAGAAAGAATTTTCTGGTCTGAACAGGCTACTGGCTCTTGAAAATAGAGGGATTTAAAATAGTTTGAAAAAAGCCTTGTTATTTTCTCCGGTCGACTGACTACCTGACCATCTGTCTCAGTATCCCTCAGCTGGTGTACCAACCTGCTGGCTTGCTGCTGTCGCAATGTAGCAGCCAGCAGTTTGCCGGCTTTATTACCATTTTCATAATAATTCTGTTTAATCCTCCTATAACTTGCCTCTAACTGAGAAGAGAGAAGTTTCTCTAAGGTCTGTTTCCTTTCCTGTAGCTGTGTCCGTACTGCTTCATCTAAAGAAATTTTATGTTGGAATTCTAAATCACCTATTTCAGACTCCAACTGTCTTCTCTTCTGTTCCTGCCATTTCTTTGTCCTAGAAGCAAAGGCAATTATCACTCCCCGGAGGACAGCCTTCAGGGCGTCCCAGCGGACTGCATGAGTAGTTAAGTCTGGGGGGTTATCCTGGGTGTATGAGTTAATTGTGGACTCTACCAGGTCCTTAAACTCTTGGTCATTTAAAAGCCTCACATTAAACCTCCAATGAGAGTTATAGAAAGAAAGGCCCAGTTCCAATTTCAAAAGGAGTGGAGCATGATCTGATAGTGTGCATTGTAGAATATGGCAAGAGTTTACAGAGTATAACCACTCTTTTGAAAGAAAGATTAAGTCTATTCTAGAATAACATTTTTGCCTATCTGAGTAATGTGTGTAATCTCGTTTTTTTTATTTATTTTTTTTATTTATTTATTCTAGGTTTACAAGTACCTTTGAGCCAAGGCTCTTTTACAAAGATTCCACGTCAGAAATAACAAACAGAAAGGAAGCAACAGTGAAATAACAGTAAACAATTCATGTACAACAGAGCTATTGAAAGGGGTCAATTATAGGAAGAGTAAGGGGTAGAGGATGAGGAGAAGTGTAGGTAATTAACAGAGGCAGCTATAGTAAGATGGTGAACACAGCTACGATGCATATGCCCACAAGGAGTGGGTAGGGTCAGGCACCCAGGGGTGGCAGAGAAACAGGGATGAGAGGAGAAAGGGAGGATGAAGATGCAGCTGGAGGCATTTGTCGAAAAATAAATGGGAAGGAGTGATAGAAGAGAAAAAGGTGGCAGGGTGGGGGGGATAAGTGCTGTAATGGGGCAAGGAGAGACTAATGAGGTGGTATGAAGACCTGAGATTTGAAGTGGTGCCTCAGGAGCTGGGGGGAGGGAGACTGGGGGGCCTGGGGTTAAGCAGTATATAAGTTAGGATTTAAGCTATGTAGATCATCATCTAGGAGAGGCAGTCACAGGAGCTAGAGGCAATGAGATGGGCCCGGAGTCTGGTTTTGAACAGACCTAGTGTTGAGGCAGAGGAGATGGTGTAGCTGAGACCATTCAACCATAGAGGAGCCCTATAGGTGAAGGAGCATTGGCCCTGCACAGTTTGACAGCGAGGAACTTGCACAATCTGGGTTGTCGAGCTCCTGGTGTTCTGTCGGTTGGTGTTTTGATGTAACAATACAGTAACACTGGAGGTGTGAGGCCAAGGTTGATTTTTCCTGCCATAGCACATGTGACATACTTTATATGGTTGGAGAGCTGGAGCCATCTGGATTGTTCATAAAGGGCACAGGTGTGGGTGAGGCGGTGGGCACCAGTTGTAAGTCGACATGCTTTGTTAAGAGCAGTTGTTATATGTTGGAGAGCGGACATCGTGGCGGAGCTGTAGATAATGAGGCCATAATCAATAATTGACACCACAGAGCTCTGGACGGCAATCTTTAGGGCCTCTGGGGTGAGGTGCTGCCTGTGCTTGTAGAGTAATCCAAGGTGTGTGCTGGCAGCTTTAGCCACGCTGTCAATGTGAGCCATATAGGAGAGACTGGGGTCAAGCAGAATCCCTAGGTATCTGAAAGAGTAAACTTGTTCGAGGACAGTCCCCTGATTGGTGGAGATGGCAAGGGGGTGTTGCTTGTAACAGTTATGTGAACTACAGAATAGCAAGGACTTGGTTTTCTTGTGATTGAGGACTAGTTTGTGATTGGAGAACCATGTTTCAACGGCACTGAATCCGAGTTGGAGGCTGTGTTATAGTGGTGAAAGGTCCTTGTACGTAGAAAAGACAACAGCATCATCTGCATACAGGATGATTTGTTCTGAGCAGGATTGTGGTAGGGAATTTAAATAGAGGCTGAAAAGGAGAGGGCCCAGTATGGACCCCTGAGGTACTCCAGAGCGGACAGGCAAGGTGTCCGAGATAGCCTTGGTAATTTTTACTCTTTGAGAGCTGTTGTCAAGGTAGCTTCTGAACTAGCAGGCTGAGTCCAGTGTGAGGCCAGCAAAGAGTAGTTGGTCATACAGCAGCCGATGATGGACCGTGTCAAAAGCCTTTGAGAGGTCGATGAAGACAGCCCCTGTAAGAAGTCCTTTATCAAGGGAACTATGCATTGCAGTGGTAAATTCAAGCAGGGCAGTGGTGGTACTATGCCCTTTTCTAAAACCATGCTGTTGTTTGCACAGAATATTATATTTGTCCAAATAATCAGTGAGCTGGTCTGCAACAATACGCTTTAGGGCCTTGGATAGTGGTGGCAATATGGAGATCGGGAGGTAGTTAGAGTGGCAGGTCTTATCCCCAGTTTTGTGGACCGGGGTCAGTGTGGCAGTTTTCCATATTTCAGGGAATATACTGGTGTGGAGAGAGAGAGAGGTTAAGAATTTTAGTTAGGGGACTGAGGACCTCGTCAAGTGTAAGTGATAGCAGCTTAAGGTCTAGGGTATCACTGCTGATTCTGGAAGTGGAGATGGCTGAGGCGATGTGGCGGTGAGCTTCATTCATCTTAATCTCCCTGAAGTAGAAATGAGGGTGGTTTGACAGAGTGCAGGGTGAGTTAGAGGGGGTGTGACTGACTGTGAAGAAATCAGGTGCTAGAACAGTACTGAGGTCAGTAAAAGCCATGTTAAAGGTATTTGCAATGAACATGGGATCGAGGGTAGTGGACCTTTCAACAATTAACACGGCCAGAGGGGACTTTGATTGTTTCCCAGTAATGTCCTTGATATTGTCCCAGAAAGCACGACTATTTCCACAGGTGTTGGTGAAGACGTCCTTATAATATGAGCTTTTTCTGAGACGAATGGATTTTGTGCAGGCGTTACGGGCATGTTTGTATTTTTGGATGTCAGATTGTTTGCCTGTGGCTTTAGCCACTGCCCACAGGTGGTCCCTAGATTTCAGCTGGGAAAAGAGCTCCACAGTTATCCAAGGGTTGCAGAGGGCTTTTGTTTTCCATTTTTTTGAAGGAGCAAAGAGGTCACAGGCCTTATTGAAGACAGTGATGAAGTAGCTGAGGGCAAGGTTAACATCCATCGCCTTGTAGATGGGAAGCCAGTCTTGCAAGGATAAGTACTGTTTGAGATGGGTAAGTTGACCATGGGGGAGGACTCTGCTGGTAATGATTATAGGGGGTGGCTTTAAAAATGTATTAGACCATTCACATATAACTGGGGAGTGGTCACTGAGAGAGTCTGGGAGAATGGAGGTATGAGAGATCCTGGTAGGGTGATTGGTGAGAACCCAGTCAAGCAGGGTACTGGTGCCAGTTTTGTAATTTATCTGAGTTGGTGTGGTGACCAATTGTGACAGGTTGGCAGCTGCAAGGGCATCCTTTTGAGTGTAGACATCAGATGTGAGCCAGTTTATATTGAAATCACCAAGCAGAATGTGTTCAGAGCCAGGAGGTTGGGAGCTGATGAAGTTAAGAATTTCTTTGATGCCAAGATCTTGATCTCGAGGTGGAATATATACAGAGATGATGGTGAGGGCTTTTTGATTGGGACCTAGAAGAATTTTAATGGGTAGAAGCTGGGCCAAGGAGGCAGGGGCAGGGGTTGAAACAAGGTGCCCAAGGAGATTAACCTTAATGAAGATAACACAGCCCCCTCCTCTTTTAGAAACACGGTCCAGTCTGAAAACATTGTAGCCCTGTAAGGTAATTGCCAGATCAGGAACTTTTGGTGTCAGCCATGTTTCAACTACAGCAAGGATGTCAGGATTATGTTGGCTGATAAAGGCTTGGAGTGCATCAAGCTTTGGCAACAGGCTGCAGATGTTAATGGTTGCGATGGTGAGGGCCCCTGCCTTTTTCAGAAGGCTTGAACAGCCTGGGCCAGGGTTTGGATGGACGTTGCCTGAGATCAGTAGGAGAAGTAGGAGGAGCTTCATTGAACAGAGGCGCAGGTCCAATAGTGATAATTTGTGTTTCCTTTTAGCGTATGGACAGTAGGTAGAGTCCATATGACAGCCCCGATGATATGCAATGTGGTACAGTAGGGATAGGCTGGCATTAAGACCAATCTTAGTGGTGTTAAGAAGCAGCCAGGTATTTCCAAGTGGAGGCCCATGGGGAGGACTTTTCGAGAAGCGGAGCGTTCCTAAGGTACTGCTGGTATTGATTAAGTAGATAGTGGGTACGGGGTTGGGGTGGCAGGGGCCTGGGAGAGAGAACAAGGGAGGCAGGACAAGGAGAGAGAGAAGGGGAAGGAGCAGGAGGGGGAAGGAACTCATAGCTGGTGTAGGGCAACAGAAAAGAAAAAAAAAGAAACAGGCGGGGAGAGGTAGTAAAAGAGAAAATTTGGGCAAAATAGGATTTCGTAGGGAGGCAATACAAGGAAGGTATATAGCAAGTAAAGCAACTGTGACTTTAAGAGGGTAGACTTTTTTTTTTTAAATGAAAGAACAAGAAACCCTCTAGTGGCAGATCTGTATAACCTGCTAATGGAAAAAAAGACAAAAAAAACTTCTATTAGACATTTGAATTTTGCTTAGTTGCAGCTAAATCTATTTGTAAAAAGTGCCATGTGGCAAAAGCAGGGGAAAAGTCCTGGCCAATCAGAGCAGATTTGCTGGAAGCGCCCATGTTCCGATTGGCTGCGCTGTCGCCGTACCTTCCAAGGAGCTGCAGGCGGGTGTCCTGGTCTTGGTTGGTGGCTGGCTGCGTGCTGACCGACCATGGGGGAGCTGAAGCAGCCCCATTCAAGGTTTGTCCCCATTAATCTCTCTCCATACCTCTGCCAGCCTGAGGTTGGTGCAGATCCTATTCAAAGTAGTTCCTGCCACCCCCAGTGTAACCCTAGATGCTCCACCCCTCTTATCCTGAACCAGGCAGAGGATGGTATTAAAATCTCCTCCTATGATGCAGAGGCTTTCCATGGTTGTTAATATGCATGAGAAAAAGTGTTTAAAGAAAAGGGCAGCTTCCCTTTCGTCATTCGGAGCATATAAGCTCACTAGGGTGCAAGGGGTGCCCATGAGGGAACTCTGGATCAGTACAACTCACCCTTCCAGATCAGAGACCACTGATTTCTCCTGTAAGGGGCAGGTCTTATGTATTAAAATCACAGTGCCTCTCCAGTGGGGGTGAGCCAAATAAGAAGAGGCATACACTGAGCCAACCTATCTTTTACATAATTTCTGGTGCTCCATTTCTGTAAGATGGGTTTCTTGTAACAAGAGTACCTGTGCCCTAGCTTTACCCATTTCCTGCAAAAATCTAGCTCTCTTTATCGGGCCATTGAGCCCTCTGATATTATAAGTGTTAACACTGTAAGGTCTCCCATCTTTCCATCATAGGTGCCTCTGGCCATAGAACCCCCAGGCACCCCCCGCAACTATGCCAGTTGAGGGCCTCCAGGGCTTTTAGGAGGGAAAGAAGTGCACAGTCAATCATACGAATGACTCAATTTAATGTAACTATAACCATAAAACAAAACTGGTTCAACTTGTAACACATTTAAACAAAACCAACAGCATTGCTTCAAAGGTGCCACATTGTGCCCTCCACACTTAAGATGAATCTTGGTGGTGGGATGTGTGGGATTAGATCCTGCACCATGCCGCAAAGCCAACACATGTTGGTCCCTGTGCAGCTCTTTTGGAGTCACTTGTGCCATACGGTTTGTGTCCCATCCCACCATGAGCCTGTTCCCCCACTACATATTAGTAGGCTGGGAGTTCCCCGTGCCCCAGCATTCAGCCAAGCCACGTTTCCCCCCATGCCATTGCTGAGAATATCCCCTTGAGTCCCCTTTTATTATTGGACCTTTTATTTAGAAGGAGTATGGGAATTATCCAGCACCCTCCCCCACTCAAAACCGTCTTAATGTCATAGTTATTATAAAGTACGAGAGGGATGTGGAGGAGTTTTGGGAGCCAACATTCCGCAATGCAACCAAAGGAGTGCAGGATGTACTAACCCCCTTCATCTTCAGGTCCCTGCATAATTATAGCCAGCCAAAAAAAGGAAGTTATCTGCAGAAACAAAGTAGCCAAAGTTCCAGTTTCTCAAAGTCAGGACCTGTGCAAGCCTTGATGAAGAAAGCTATGGAAGTAGTCCAACAGATTTACTTGCCCAGCAATCAGATCAGGTATTGTGTGAAGAGAATTCTTCAGGGGTCTCCTTCTCAGAACACATTCTGAAGTCCTTGTGGAGTACGCTGGCAGAAGCATTTTGGTTTTCTTTTTGTTTCGCGATCAACTCCTGTTACTTGGACCAGGGATTGGAGGTAGGTATGGGTCTAGGCCCACCGGTAAAGTGCCTGTAGTTCAAGGAGGTCCCCACTGGCTGCCATTGTTGTCTCTCCAGGTACTTAATTAGGGAGGGGGTTGATCAGTTCATCTACTGCAATATCCAGAGAAGCCAGATACTTTTTAGCCTATGGGACCGAGTCAAAGATCTTTATTCCCATGTTTGAAGTAATTCTAAGTCTGGCTGGGAAATCTACCCTCACCTTTAGGCCCTTGCCTTGAAGCATCTTTACCACTGGAAACCAGAGCTTGCGCCTAGCGATAGTTGAGGGCGCATAATCCGGCTCAATGAAAAATTTTGTATCGCCAAAGATGATCTCCCCTTTAGACTAAGCTTTCCTCAAAACCATCTCCTTAGTTCTAAAGTCCATAAAAGCCATGATTAGGGAGCGGGGTCTAGCTTTAGGGTCTTTTGGTGGCACCATGAGGGCTCAATGAGCTCTGATAATATTTAGTTCTGTATCTTTGTCCAAATTCAGGACCTCCTTCAGCAAACGTTCAACAAATTTAGGAACATTGCCACTTTTTGTTTGCTCTGGCAGACCGTGCAATCTGAGGTTGATTCTCTGCAAGCGATTCTCTAAGTCCTCAATCTTGTTTAAAAGTAGCTGTGAGTTGTCATGCAGCTGCAGAATCGCTCCATTGTGGAGATCTGAGGCCTTGGAGCAAGAGGTAAGATGCTCCTTGATTGTTTGGATTTGTTTAGTATGTTCTTTTATTTTTGCTTTATTATCAGTTATCTCTGCCTTCATAGTGTCCAGTGTTTGAGTGAGGCGCCGAAGCCCTCTGCAGAGCTGCCTCGAAGTAATAGTGAACTTCTCCTCACTGTCATCTGAATCGCACTCCGGGCCCCTCTCAGTTGTTTCTGAGGGCCTAGTATGTGGCGGTTCCTTAGTCTGACTCCTCAGGGTTAAGTCCAGTTTTTGTTGCTTGAGGCCCCCAACGGCTCCAGATCATTCTTTCGATCTGCTCGCCATTATTCGGGAAATGATCCAGTATGTTTAAATATATGCACCTTGCTGGGATATCTCAAAAAAATAACTTTTAACTCATGGGATAGACGGAGCTCTGGAGTACCACCACCGCATGGCTCAGTGACGTCACCAGAAGTCGTCCTGCATTCTTAATCAGTATGCACTAATGCCTCCATGAAAGCCGCCTGAGCCACACAGGTCTCATCTGTCCTCCAGTGTCCTGGTAGTGCATTAAACAACCACCCCCACCAGCATTACATAGCTGATCCTCCCCACCCCCGAAAGGCATGAATTTCTTACTAACGTTCATCCTGCACCATGTGGTCTGGTCCTAGCACTGTGGCAGCAGCTGATCTTGTCTTGGTGAGCCTGAGCATTCGTTCTCTACTTTTGCAGGCTTGGTGCAGCTCCTTTGTTCATGTGCAAGGGGGTTCATGCACGGGGGGTATAGCTGCAGCAAAGTGGAGTGGACCATAACAAAACAGATCTCAACCAGGTCGCCTGGTGCTCACTGTTCCTGATTTGCTGTTGTGTCCAGTAGTGGATGTGGCTAGCAAGGGGTGCCTTCTTTAAATGTTTGGGTTGCTGAAACAAGAGTGAGCTGTAATTCATTCACTCAGAAGATTAATGTTGGAGCAAGAGAGGAGCGAGTGTACTACTGAGGAGCAGAAAGAGAGAGAGAGAGAGAGTGGAGCCCACAAGTGAACAGCAAAGCCTGGGGTTTCAGGCAGCAGCAGTCCAGTAATGCAGGGTCAGTGTGACACTGAAAGGGTCCATACCCATAGCTATGAGGTGGCAATCAAGGGTACAACCTCTCCACTTGTGACTGCCCCTCCCCAAGTGAAGTGTCCAGCCAAGTCACAGCCACATTGCATGTAGCAGTGAAGCCCAGTGTCCCAAGCTGCAACCCCTACATTTTCTAGGTTGGAAATGAGCCTAGATGGTTCTTCTCCCCCGATCTTCAAGCTTAGGTAGGATGTACAGCAGTGTTGCTCTTGTGGATGCTGGAGCAGGTCCAGGGTGCTTTTTTCTGAATACATTGTAAGCTTCCACTGTCAGCTTACTAATTTTTTCTCTCTGTTTTCTTTATGTTCCCCTGTGTGCCTATGTCCTTCTTGTGATCCTGTAGTGTCTTCTTCTACCACCAGTCTCACTGCACAAAGCTTGGCTTTTCATTCCAAAATTCTATATCTCTACCCGGCCTCTGGATTCAGAATGTCCATTCCTCTGCTGAAAGTGCCACCAGAAAGGAAGCAGCAACTTGTCTGTGAGGCAGCCCATTGCAAGCAGTAAAGATAATTGCATTACAGAGGTCAGTGTCAAATGGTATGGGAGAAGACTCAGGCACATTATCTGGTACACACAGACAGCATATTCCATTGTTCTCACTTTGTATGTGTATGTAGCAGTGTCCAGGGCTGGTACTCATCGTCTCTTGGTTAGCATCACTACCAATGGCACATCTTCAACAAGGACCACTAGAGTAAGATACCACCCATGAGGGAGGTATTTATTAACCCTCTCTGCCAGTCTTTGCACTACACATCCCAAGCTCAGGGCACAAACCATTGTTACCAATGTGCCAAACCAGTCTCCTACTGCTTGACATTTGCTTAATTATTTTTATAGTACTTTATTGTTTTCCTTAGGTTAAAAGAAAACTCTGTAAATCAAAGAATCCTTCCATGCAGACACATTAGCCCCTGATCAGTGTTATTAGCCCAAGCACCTAAAGTAATTTTTGTGAAGCCCTTTAAAAATACTTTTTTACCTTTCACCTTTTGTTAAATCTTCATATGTCATTTACAGCAGCTGCCTGCCACCATCTCACAGGCAGCCATGCACTTCCTTTGCTCGCTCCATGTTTAGTAGCCCTGCCAATTCACCCATTAGCCTGCAGGGCATATTATCATAGAACAAGTAAGGGAAGCATGCAGAGCCAGCAGCCTTGCTACAGAATTGGGGGAGGGGGAGCAAGTAGCATTATTTTATGGTACTTAAAAAAACGTTGGGGGCTAATAATGCTAATCAGAGGCTTAGGTACCAACAGTGATCAGTGAGCAAAGTTGGAAATATGCTATATGTATGCTATGCAAACAAGGTCAGACATATGAAAATGTTTGATCTGATATGTTCCAGCAAGATGCAGGGACAAAGATCATGTGCAAAAGATTGTTTTCCTGAATAAACATCACCATATGTAGCACCTTGCCTATAATAGTGAATCTGTGCAGTTTTGCCTACTTTGTGGCAGTATTTTTTTTTTCAATTCTCAGTTTTATTCCCTTCCATTCTTAGCCGCAAAGCCACACGCTCACACTGTGCCTGTAAAGGGGGCGTGTTCAGCACTGACATAAGTTTAGAGTTGCCAGATGAGGAGCTCTTGCTATATGCTTTTTCTGCACCCTGTATTTACTGTTTAGTCCAATGTCGACTTACAGATCTGTAAACTTTCCGCAGTGACAATATATAATATTTATTTCCTGACAATTGAAGCTGTGCCGCAGACTTTGTGGATGCCTTTAATACATAGAAGTGAAACACTGCACTTTTCCACACTACTTGATCCCAAAGAGCAATTTTTGGTGTTTCGTGCAACCTTGTCACATTCTAGCAAATGCATAAATAACTGTCACTACTGCTGACAGTGACTCAGACCCTCTCATCAACTGTTGCTGTTTGTTTGACCAGTGTCAGTCGTGTAGCTGTTTCGCCGATCACCACCTGTAGAAAGCAAATCTCTACCACTCTGATACTGTCAATTGTCTGGATCCACTGATTTCATTAGTATCTGACGAGGCACTGCACGCAAAGTAGCCCATTATCCTTATCTGCCAACCTGTTTCGCCGATCACCACCCGTAGAAAACAAATCTCTAGCAATATGATACCGCCGAATGTCTGGACCCCCAATTTAATTAGTTTCTGATTAGGCACAGCGCACAAAATAGCCCGTTATCCTTATCTGCCAACCTTTTTTGTTGACCCGCAAAATACAGTACTCTAAAAACACTAACCCATTTGTGATGAACTCCAAGTTCCTGGGCAATCTATTGAATCAGTGTACATGCTTCACTAGTTGTCCTTCACCCGATATCTGTCTGTGGTCAGTGGAATTTGGGGACGAGACAGATGTGAAAACATAGCTGCTGGACTAGAGAACAAATATTGACATGTGCTAATACTGCTTTGGGAAAGATACACAGGTCTTCCAGTGCTCTGCTGAAAGTGATGTAGGGTGATTTGTAAGGGGCTATATACTCGGAACGAGAAATGGGGAGAGGTGAACTGTGGTGTAGAGTCTGATCCAGCACTGGGGAGAGATGAATCAGGAGGAAAGAGTTATGTATACACACGCATGTCTACACTGGGCAAGCTGTAGAGGAAGAGTAATAATGTCTGACAGGGCCAATGATTACTATGTGCAAAATCGTGGTGGTTTTATAACGTTGGAGACAGCGGTGTCCAGAAAGTGTAATTGTGCAACCTAATGCACCTGGCCTGCAAATTCTACACTTCAGACTGATAGAGCACTCTAAAATGAATGGACATCCTCTGTGCTTTTTTAGCCTTCACCCTCATTGGGTGACGCACTGCCTAACATTCACAGAGGTCAATACTGTGAAACACATGATCCCATGAACAGCCCCCCCAAACCCAACCACAGACACAACAGGGCATGGGAACGATGAACATGGGCAAAGAGACATAATCAAAAGAGCCAGTGGGATGAAGGACTAGAGAAAGGGAATTACATAGTAGGGTAATGGGGAGGGAGAGACACGGTGGGCATCAAACACTGCACAGGTAATGTTCACTCTGTAATTGGTCTGTCTGTTCCAGTAAGTGGTGGTGTGGGGCGTGAGCAAGCAACTGCTGAATGTGATTTGTTGTCCGATCCCACCACTGGGACAGGTGAATGGGGAGAATAGAATTCTGCTGTAAACAGGGTACATTGGGGATAGAATCGGTAAAGGCTTGCACTACTAAAATAGTGGTCATATATAAGTATATAGGTGCACAACACAAAATGTAAGTTAAGGAATAAAAACATTTTTTTTTCAAACTTACACGCACCACAGCGGGCTAGCATAAAAAAGTGCCCCACAACCACAGAACATCTGACAGTGTTTTGTGCTGTAAGTAAGTGCTAATTTGGGCAGGAAATGCCATCGCATGTTCTGTGGTTGTGGGACACTTGTTTTTTGATGGAAGTCTGCCATGGTGCTTGTAAGTTTGAAATAAAAAGTTTTTATTTGTTCACTTACATTTTGTAGTGTGAACCTATGTACTTGCATATGACCACTATTTTAGGAGTGTGAGCCTTTGCTGATTCTATGATTTCATGATTTTGTTTGCCTCATGCACCCTACACCTGGAGGCTTCCCTTTGCTTGTGTTTTACATTGGGGATAGCAGATTTGGTAGAATTTTATTATGTGTGACTCCGGCATGCCAGATCCGATGTTTCTTCTGCTTCTGACAGAAATGGGCACCCCAAACTGACTGGACGTCCTCTGCCTTCATTTGTACTACAAAATGCATTTCACAGTTACACAGCTCCTATATACCCATCCCACGCCCAACTCCACCACCCACTCCACCACCACCATGACCTGGGCAATGCGATCATGGGCTGGTTAACTGAGTGAGTACACCTCTATTAAGCCGATTATGTGTGCGTATTGGAAAAAAAAAAAGATTACACAGTAGGGTGGTGTAGAGGTAAAGAGGTAGCCTCACTCTCTGCCCAGCTTAGGCTCACAAGGTGACTGGCATAAGTGTGATGGTGCATGGGAGGGGATCAAACATCAGACGGAAAATATGGAGAGTATAGTGTTCTAAGCATCAATTGGGAGAACACAATACACCCAACATCAGTAGGTTACAGTAGGCATGTTTGGGGCGGAAAAAATGTAGAGATGCACTGCCGAGGGCTGCAAAAAATAAGGAAAATAGACAAAAATGTCAAACAGAGCTTAGGCTTATGATATTCAGAAGAATGTTTCATGACCACGGCTAGAAGAGGGTGCGGGAAGGTTGTGTTGTGCAGCCAAATATACCTTGCATGCTAATGCTCTTGTTTCCACCTCCTTTACTGGATACTAGAGACTCGATACTACTACTAACGCATCGGTAATTATTTAAATCACAGATAACTGGATAATGCATTACATAAAACTGACACAAGGCTATGGGCTGAGGTACTGTAATCAGCATAAACCACTCCTCCATCCCCACAAAGAAACACACCATGCAAACGGGTCAGCAATAGTTTGCAAGTAGTCCTCAAAGTAGCGGATGGGATGGTTGGATGTAGCATGGGGTTTACAGGGAATTGAGGTGAGGTGGTACACATCAGACAATGCACAGCTCAGGCAGAAAAGGAAGACAGGTACTGGTGTGCTGTTGGGGGGGGTGAACATCGCATACTAAAGAGGGAAGAGGCAAACGGCCTATGGTGCATTATCTTCAGAGATAACATGGTGTGTGTGTGTGTGTGTGTGTGTGTGTGTGTGTGTATAAAATATTTAGCAATTCTGGCACACATTTTGGGGATAACATCTCCATGGAAGGTGTGTGTATCGTGGTGGTCAGATATCATTAGTGCATTTCAATTACATAATAAATGCACATGGGCTTTTATAGCCATGCTTGAAAAAAATATGTATATATCAGGTTTAACTGATGGCAGCACAGAAAGTAAAAGAAAAAGTAATTTAGCCATTCATTTACATCCCTTTCAGTGCCAGGCTCCTCATTGTTACTCTCGCTGCTGTCAGCCAGTTTGTCTTCAGGAGTACTTTTGGACTGGCTAACCAGTGGCTCGTATGAGTACGGCTCAATAGATATGTACTCTGCAATGTTTTCAAGGTCGTCATCCTCTTCAGAAGACATTCTGGATGGCTACAAACCAGTCTGAGTCTGTGTGAACTGTATAACTTTTTCGGCAGCTGCAGCAAGTTTTGAATTCCGTGCCCCTCCACAGTGACGTCAGTGGAGAGGGTCTGTGTCTAATGAACTGAGGAGACAGCGAGCGTAAGGGGTGGTACTTGGATTTAAAAAACTTAAAAAATATCAAAACATATGCACATAAAGCACACTACACATGGGCAATAACAACACACATCAGACATAGGTAAGGAATTTATGTTTATTATGATTTTGGTGACTTTTGGAAAATGGGCTTTGCACATGATCTTTAAGCTCAATGTTGATAAATTCAGTGGTAACACTGGAGACACGTCTTCTCCCAGAGAGTAACAAACCTATGGTAAAGCCCACGAGTGGAGGCAGTGGGTAAAAAAGACAGAGTACAGGCCTTCTAGGTAAGCCTGGGTAAATGTTTGCTTAGCAAGTGAATCACAGGGTACCCTCAGCAGCAGGTGAATAGGAATTCTCATTAAATTTGTACCCCTGCATATCATACTTATCAGTCACTTTATGAAGTGGGGGAAGAGAACCTGAAGGACTTGGAGTCCCTTCTAACCTTAAATTGTTAAGTTACTCTGTGCACCTCCACTCTGTACAGGACCATGATACTCAGCCCTGTGCTATATTCATTATTTTTTGATAGAGTGAGTACTGTAATACATAATGCTAGGCATACATTATATGCAGATGATGCGGTTATCTACTTACATGGTACTTCCATTGCTGAGTTGGGTAGCACATTATCTGTGGAGATATGAGCCATACAAAGGTGGCTTGAAACAAATAGATTGGTCTTGAATAAAACAAAGACCAAGACTATGTTGTTTGGGACTAGAACTAGGGTAAAAGACAGAGAACAATGTTTGCATGTCACTGCTCTTGATGGATCTTGCTTTGAACAAGTTATTAATTTTCGCTATTTGGGTGTCATATTAGATTCCACTTTTTGATAGTCATTTTACTTAGAAACATAGACTTTTTTGGCAGATAAGGACCACTTGGCCCACCCAGTCTGCCCGTTTCCCCTTCCTATTGGATAAGCTGCAGATTCTAGTTAACCAACAGCCTACTTCCTGCAACCCCCCACTACAATTGCCTTGTGTCTGTCCCATGCATGTTTGAATTCCCCCACTGTTTTAGACCCAACAACCTCCCCAGGAAGGTGGTTCCATGCCTTCCATGGTTTTCAATTTTGCAAATATTACTTCCATAGTTCATTCCAGGATCTCATTATTATATAGATTATGTGCTTTTTTAACTGCTGAAACCAGAATGGCAATATCTAAACAATGCTTGGCTCCTATAGTCAATTATGCCATTCTGATTACTGATTGTGCCTTAACCAGGGTAGTGGTAAAAACATCTGCACTCCTTCAATTAATTGGAAAATTTGCCTTAATGGTTCCCCGTTCAACACACCATTGTGTAGTGTTAAATTCTATGGGATGGTTTCTAGTTTCTTTAAATTTTCGATTTCAGATGGCAACATTTTTATTTAAAATTTTGAAATCTGGTGGGCCTTTAAGTTTGTATAGATACTTTCAATCATTTAACTCAGGTTTCTTTTCAAGAAATAGGGTTGATAATAGATCTTTGAAGTTACCCCTAGTGAGGGTTGTTAGTGGTCAGAGGGCTTTTATGAATCTTTGTCCATTTACCTGGAATAATCTCCCATTTGTTCTACATGAAGACTTAAATGTTTCTACTTTTAAGACATTGTTATTGGTTTACTTTGAGGGTTTTGTTAAATGTGATTGTTTTGGTTGATGTAATGTACATTTTTTATTTTGTTTTATTATATGTTCAATTGTATTCATGTTGTCTAGTTATGTTCAGTGTGAGTCGCACCTGTAAACAGAACTTTTTTTGTTCTAGAGTGCTAACTTATTAAGCAAATAAACAAACAAACAATAAACATTCCTCAAAAATTAGGGGATGGGGCAGCCCTCAAAACCTTCATAACAAATATTTTAACCAATCTTGGGATGTCAGAAAGTTGTGCTACAGACTTTGTGGAAGCTTACTGTTCACTTCAATAGCAGCAATTTTAGAACAGCACCAGAATGCCAACAAAGAATGAAAGCACTTTAAGCCCTTGTAGTTTTTCCAGAGAGAGGAAAAACTGCCTGCCTGGAGCTGGCATTACAGTGAAACTAAAAGCAGTTTTCTGTGAAAGCATGGGAACAATTGAAAACAGACTGGCAGAAGTAAAATCCACTATCTGCTACTGGCAGTGCACTGGCAGTGGTAACTAGTCTATCTGCTGCTGAGTAAGGGTTTGCAACTTGCAGTCATTTCACAGTATACCCCCAGAAAGGCCCCAGACAAACCCTCACTGCTAGTGTTGCTGGAAGGGAACTTGCTGCTGCTTGAGTCCAGCTGCTTTCTGACTGTGCCTCCCCTGACCTGGCCTGGACCTCTGAAGCTGCAAGCTGACTGCTCCTGCCTTGTCTCATCTCGATTCTCTGCTACTACCCCAGCCCACCCGGTCAGACACCCAGCTGTGTCTGTCTCCCAAATCCCCAACTCCACGGATGGCATCGAGTCGAGTGCAGAGTGCTCATATGAGTAAAGCTCCTCCTTGCCTGACACCTCAAGCTTAGGGACGGGTGTCCATGATCGACCGATGATGATGACGAGCGACCAGACCAGTGATGATGTCCTGAGAGTGGCCTTGATGGGAAGGGAGGGAAAGAGCGATGAGTGAGCAGAGGGGAGCAATGGGAAAAAAAAGAAACCGCGCTTGTCCGTGACCGGGTGACCACTATGGGATGAGCCAGTGGACAAGGAAAGTTACCGCCTATCCCGCCGAAAATCCAAAATTGAATCACGTGATCTCGAATGCCGTGATAGGTCCTCCTCACTCGTCCTCCTCACAATGTCGTACACAGATTGGCTGGCCTGGGCTGACAGGGGAGTTAAAGATAGTGCTAGTGGCTGGCTGATGAGGTGGAAGGGCATCGCGCTGCATGCATTTTGGGACTGTTTTGCCCCCATTTAACCCCTTCCTGCCTCTGCTGGCTGATGCAACTTTGCTAAATTCTGGGGGGGAGGGCAAAGCCCCTGCCTAGTCTTCCTGGGGGGCTTCAGCCCCTCAGCCCCCCCGTAGTCGGTGCCTATGGCTGCTGGGATGGGACAGGACATTAGTGTTCCATCAAACTGGGTGTGTAATAAATGTAGTACTAGTGTTATTCATTTCTAGTATGGGGAGCTTAAATTCATGACATTAAAATAGTTTAAGGTCACTGCTGGTTTTGTCCTATATGGCAAATTGATTTCGGTGTGGATTCACAGGAGAGGGAGTTGGAGTGTAGTGCCCTCGGTAGCATGCTAGGAATGGTACAAAGCTAATGCTGGGGCAGGTCTGATCTCACCAACAGCATGAACCAGGAGAGGCAGAAACTGGTACATGAGACCTTTGAACTGAGGTAAAACCCTCAGTATGTACTGTATGTCTAATCTGTGTGGTCTTTTCAGTTGTAGTTGAACAGTGTGAATGAGCACAGAGGGAATTAATAGACATAGGGGTTTTGAAGGTGTTCTGCTGTATATTATGGCATGTGCATGAGATTATGCATGCTTGGAGAGCAAAATTGGCAACAGAAGTCATAAGACCTTGTTTGACACATTGACACAGGCAGTTATAAAACCAGAGAAAAAAGTGATGGAATCAAATATTTAGTTTATGTAGTTATATCTGCTGAATGGGGAGGAGGTGCAAGTTGTGATGTACCAAAGCAAGTGATGTTGCTAATAAAAAAAAAATGCATTTTTATATTTGTTTAAAAACTGTGTTTTGCTGTCTGCTTACTGACTTCTTGGGCCTATCATAAAAATGAGATGCCTCATACCATGGGGTTATCCCAGTAAAGGAAATTTTAAAACAATAGAAAATATTTTATTTATTTAAAAATATATTTTCTTTGGAATAAGTTGCTCTATAGAATAAAATATGTTTTGCAAAAATAGCAAGCAAACTTGCAGTCATATTTTCAGAAACCGGTAGCAAAGTGACTTTGTTCCCATATTTCTATAGTTACTGTATTTATTATGTTGATTGTGCTCATGCACAAAAAACATATTGAGGCAGCTTGTCTGAAGCAGGTTGTGGAGGCGCGGCACAGTTGTGGCCAATGCCCCCACTGCCTTTAAAGGCTTGGCCCACTTTCCCCAATGCCATGGCACTCTGTTGCTGACACTAGTTCAGCCAGCGTTCCACAACCTTGAAATGTTTCAGGCGCAGCAATCTGGGGTCACCTCGTCATTGCAGCATCAGCGGAACCGCTGCAATGAGGGAGTGACCCGTCATTGCTGGGCGGAACTTGTTGACTGTAATATTGTATGTGAACATGACGGGCGCCTCCGCCTGTTCACAAACAATACACTACCCCAGTGCCAAGGTGCCTAATCCCCTCGGCAGCATGTGCCCCGACAACAGTGATTTTGCCGATGGGGGCCCCAATCCCCGCCGGCTTCAGTCCCCTCTTAGTTACAGTTGCCAACGGGAAGCCCACTCCCTGTTGGCATCATGTCCCCCCTCTTACTTTGATTTGCCGATGGGGGAGCCCACTCTCCATCGGCATAATGCCGCCCCACAAACACCCAGTACATTAGTGCTGAGGGGGTGCCCAATCCCCCTTTGGCTGTTGCGCGCTCCCACTTTGTACTGACAGAGGTGCCCAGTCCCTCATCGGGTACAGCTCCCCCCCGAAGACCCACTCCATTGGCATGCTGGGAGCCCACCCCAGCATGCCACATGCCCCTGTAAAAAAAAAAAAAGTCCCACGATGTTTTTTGTTTTTTTTTACCTGTGAAGAAAGAAAACAGTCCCTCGAGGTGTCCCTGCCCCTTCCCACAACTTGTGCCCACCCACTGCTCACCCTGCCTCCCCACACCCCCTCACCCCATACTTACCCCCGGAGTCTGCTGCGACAATCTTCGGTGGACCGGGAACACGTTTGCACTCTTCAAAGCCGAATGCGAACTGAGGAAATGCCAGTAAGCTGTATAATGGAATAAATAGGGGTTTTCCAACTTTTATGCAAATCTCAGGCATTTTTGGGAATTTTGGCACTAAATTTTCAACATGGGGTTTTTGGGACCTCTCCTGATGAATTCTGCCACTGTTATGGTGTTATTTGGCCCCAAAAGGTGATTTCATGGCCACTGCTGAATCACCTTTTGGGAATGATTAATGAAACAACAGTGCCAGTGTTCATGAGGTGGGGTATCAAAAAGTGTATGTTGTAAATTTGGCAGGAAAAATCCCAAAAATGACTGTTTTACAAGTGTGCGTTGCGCTGTTGCTATGCACACTCATATCTTCGCCAATTTGCAATATTTTCACTCCAGATTTTCAACATTGCCATTTTTACACACCTCCTTATGGACAGTACAGCTGTCATTTTTCACATCCTGGTCGAAATGTGTTTTCGCAGTTCCGGCACAGAATAGCGCAGTCGCTGTGGGAAATCAATGTTCAGGACACATTAAGAAAAACACAGTGAAACTGTTCATGAGCAAAGGTCCTAAAATGCCTATGTTGAACATGTTGTGACGAAAGTCCATAAAATGAGTGTGCTATGACCGTGCATTGCACAGGTTCCATGCATGCTCGTAACTTCGCAACTCTGCAATATTTTCAGTCCAGATTTTCAACATTGCCATTTTTCCGCACCTCCTTATGAACAGTGTAGCTGTCATTTTTCACATCATGGCCAAAATGTGTTTTCACTCTTCCAGCGCAGAATAGCACAGTCGCAGTGTGAAACAGTGTTGGGGACACATTAAGAAAATCACAGTGACACTGTTCAAGAGCAGAGGTTCTAAAATGCCTATGTTGAACATTTTGTGATGCAACTCCATAAAATGACTGTGTTATGAGCATGCATCATGCAGTTTCTACGCACCCTTGTAACTTAGCAAATTAGTAATATTTTCACGCCAGATTTTCAACACTGGCATTTTTTCACATCTCCTTATGAACAGTACAGCTGTCCTTTTTCACATCCTGCCCAAACTGTGTTTTCACGCTTCCGGCACAGAATAATGCAGTCGCTGTCGGAAATCAGAGTTTGGGACAGATTAGGATTGAGCGAGTGAAAGAGGGGGAGTGACTGAGCTTAACTGAGCTCTGTTGGGACTGCTGCAGATTTCTTTGTGGGCAGGAAAAGGCACCAATGCAGACAGGAGCCCAGTACAAAAGGGCAGCCTGCAGCGCAGGGAGACACAGAACAAGTGAGTGAGGGAGGGAGGGGGAGGGAGTGAGTGAGCTCAATGGAGCTCTGTTGGGATTGCTGAGGATTTCTTTGTGGGCAGAAAAAGTTAGCAATGCATGAAGGGATCCAGTACAAAAGGGCAGCCTACAGCAGCGGGAGAAACAGACGAGAGAGTGAGAGAGTGGGGGAGTGAGCGAGCTCAACGGAGCTCTGTTGGGACTGCTACAGATCTCTTTGGGGGCAAGAAAAAGGTGCCAACAAAGGCAGGAGCCCAGTACAAAAGGGCAGGCTGAAGCACCAGGAAAAACACAATCAGCAAGTGGGAGAGGAGGAGTGAGCGAGCTCAGTGGAGCTCTATCGTGACTGCTGCATATTTCTTTGTGGACAGAAAAAGGCGGCAATGCAGGCAGCAGCCCAGTACAAAAGGCCAGCCTGCAGTGCCAGCAGAAACAGAATGAGCGAGTGAGAGAGGGGGAGTGAGCGAGCTCAACGGAGCTGTGTTGGGCATGCTGCAGATTTCTTTGTGGGCAGAAGAAGCCCCCAACACAAGCAGGAGCCCAGTACAAAAGGGCAGCCTGCAGCACTGGGAGACACAGAATGAGTGAGTGGGGGGGCAGAGAGTGAGCTCAAAGGAGCTCTGTTGGGACTGCTGCAGATTTCTTTGTGGGCAGAAAAAATCAGCAATGCACACGGGCCCCATACAAAAGGACAGCCTGCAGCGGCAGGAGAAGCAGAACGAACGATGACAGAGGGGGAGTGACTGAGCTTAACAGAGCTTTATTGTGACTGCTGCAGATTTCTTTATGGGCAGAAAAAGGCGGCAACGCAGGCAGGAGCCCAGTACAAAAGGGCAGCCTGCAACGCCGGCAGAAACAGAATGAGTTAGTGAGAGGGGGAAGTGAGCAAGCTCAATGGAGCTCTGTGGGGACTGCTGAAGATTTCTTTGTGGGCAGAAAAAGGTGTCAACAGAGGCAGGAGCCCAGTACAAAAGGGTAGCATGCAGCACCAGGAGAAACAGAATGAGCGAGTGAGACACGGGGAGTGAGCGACCTCAGTGGAGCTCTGTCGGGACAGCTGCACATTTAATTGTGGACAGAAAAAGGGAACAATTCACGCAGGGGCCCAGTACAAAAGGGCAGCCTGCAGCAGCGGGAGAAACAGAACGAGTGAGTGAGAGAGAGCTCTATTGTGACTGCTGCAGATTTCTTTGTAGACAGAAAAAGGTGGCAATGCAGGCAGGAGCCCAGTGCAAAAGGGCAGCCTGCAGCACCAGCAGAAATGGAATGAGCAAGTGAGAGAGGGGGAGTGAGCAAGTTCAATGGAACACAGCCTGCAACGAGGGGAGACACAGAACAAGCAAGTAAGGGAGGAGGAGTGAGTGAACTCAGCAGAGCTGTGTTGGGACTGCTGCGGATTTCTTTGTTGGCAGAAAAAATCAGCAATGCATGCAGGGGCCCAGTACAAAAGGGCAGCCTGCAGCAGCGGGAGAAACAGAATGAGTGAGTGAGAGAGGGAGAGTGAGCGAGCTCAACGGAGCTCTGTCATGACTGCTGTAGATTTCTTTAGGGGCAGAAAAAGCTGCCAACAGAGGCAGGAGTCCAGTACAAAAGGGCAACCTGCAGCACCAGGAGAAACAAAATGAGCGAGAGAGACAGGTGTTGCTCTGTCGGGACACCTGCAGATTTCTTTGTGGGCAGAAAAGGGTGCCAATGCAGGCAGATGCCCAGTCCAAAAGGGCAGCCTGCAGCACTGGGAGAAACACAATGAGTGAGTGAGAGGGGGGAGTGAACGAGCTCAACGGGGCTCTATCATGACTGCTGTGGATGTCTCTGTGAGCAGAAAAAGGCGGCAACGCAGGCAGGAGCCCAGTACAAAAGGCCAGCCTGCAGTGCCAGCTGAAACAGAATGAGCGAGTGAGAGAGGGGGAGTGAGAAAGCTCAATGGAGCTCTGTGGGGACTGCTGCAGATTTCTTTGAGGGCAGAAAAAGGCACCAACAGAGGCAGGAGCCCAGTACAAAAGGGCAGCCTGCAGCGCCAGGAGAAACAGAATGAGCGAGTGAGACAGGGGGAGTGAGAGACCTCAATGGAGCTCTGTAGAGACAGCTGTGGATTTCTTTGTGGGCAGAAAAAGGCAATAATTCACGCAGGGGACCAGTACAAAAGGGCAGCCTGCAGCGGCGGGAGAAACAGAACGAGTGAGTGAGAGAGGGGGAGTGAGCAAGCTCAAAAGAGCTCTATTGTGACTGCTGAGGATTTCTTTGTAGGCAGAAAAAACGCATAATGACACAGGAGCCTAGTACAAAGGGCAGCCTGCAGCGGCAGGAGAAACAGAACGAGCGAGTGACGAGGGAGTGAGCGAGCTCAACAGAGCTTTATTGTGACTGCTGCAGATTTCTTTGTGGGCAGAAAAAGGCAGCAACGCAGGCAGGAGCCCAGAAGAAAGGGGCAGCTTGCAGCACTGGCAGAAACGGAATGAGCGAGTGAGAGAGGGGGAGTGAGCAAGCTCAGTGGAGCTCTGTGGAGACTGCTGCAGATTTCTTTGTGGGCAGAAAAAGGCACCAACAGAGGCAGGAGCCCAGTACAAAAAGGCAGCCTGCAGCGCTAGGAGAAACAGAATGAGCGAGTGAGACAATGGGAGTGAACGACCTCAATGGAGCTCTGTTGGGACAGCTGTGGATTTCTTTGTGTGCAGCAAAAGGTGCCAATGCAGACAGGAGCCCAGTACAAAAGGGCAGCCTGCAGCACCAGGAGAAACACAACAAGAGAGTGAGAGAAGGGGCATGAGCGAGCTCAATGGAGCTCTGTGGGGACTGCTGCAGATTTCTTTGTGGGCAGAAAAAGGTGCCAACAGAGGTGGGAACTCAGTACAAAAGGGCAGCCTGCAGCGCCAGGAGAAACAGAATGAGTGAGTGGGACAGGGGGAGTGAACAACCTCAATGGAGCTCTGTAGGGACAGCTGCGGATTTCTTTGTGGGCAGAAAAAGGCAGCAAAGCACACAGGGGCCCAGTACAAAAGGGCAACCTGCAGCGGTGGGAGAAACAGAACGAGCGAATGACAGAGGGGGAGTGAGTGAGCTCAACAGAGCTCTATTGTGACTGCTGCAGATTTCTTTGTGGGTAGAAAAAGATGACAACGCAGGCAGGAGCCCAGTACAAAAAGGCAGCCTGTAGCGCCATCAGAAACTGTTTGAGCGAGTGAGAGAGGGGGCGTGAGCAAGCTCAGTGGAGCTCTGTGGGGACTGCTGCAGATTTCTTTCTGGGAAGAAAAAGGTGCCAATGCAGGCAGGAGCCCAGTGCAAAATGGCAGCCAGCAGCGTCAGGAGAAACACAACGAGTGAGTGAGAAAGGGGGAGTGAGCAACCTCAAAAGAGCTCTATCGTGACTGCTTTGGATTTCTTTGTGGGCAGAAAAAGGTGGCAATGCAGGTAGGAGCCCAGTACAAAAGGGCAACCTGCAGTGCCGGCAGAAACAAACGAGCGAGTGAGAGAGGGGGAGTGAGCGAGCTCAATGAAGCTGTGTGGGGACTGCTGCAGATTTCTTTGTGGGCAGAAAAAGGCACCAACAGAGGCGGGAGCTCAGTACAACAGGGCAGCCTGCAGTGCCAGGAGAAACAGAATGAGCAACTGAGACAGGGGGAGTGAGCGACCTCAACGGAGCTCTGTTGGGGCAGCTGCAGATTTCTTTGTGAGCAGGAAAAAGACAACAATTCACGCAAGGGCCCAGTCCAAAAGCGTATCCTGCAGCGCTGGGAAAAACACAAGTGAATGAGAGAGGGGGAGTGAGCTAGCTCAACGGAGCCCTATCATGACTGCTGTAGATTTCTCTGTGAGCAGAAAAAGGCGGCAACACAGGCAGGAGCCCAGTACAAAAGGCCAGTCTGCAGTGCCAGCAGAAACTGAACGAGCGAGTGAGAGGGGGGAGTGAGCGAGCTCAATAGGGCTCTGTGGGGACTGCTGCAGATTTCTTTGTGGGCAGAAAAAGGCACCAACTGAGGTGGAAACTCAGAGTCAGTACAAAAGGGCAACCTGCAGCGCCATGAGAAACAGAATGAGTGAGTGAGACAGGGGGAGTGAACGACCTCAACAGAGCTCTGAAAGGACAGCTGTGGATTTCCTTGTGGGCAGAAAAAGGCAGCAAAGCACACAGGGGCTCAGTACAAAAGGGCAGCCTGCAGCAGTGGGAGAAACAGAACGAGCAAGTGACAGAGGGGGAGTGAGTGAGCTCAACAGAGCTCTATTGTGACTGCTGCAGATTTCTTTGTGGGCAGAAAAAGATGACAATGCAGGCAGGAGCCCAGTACAAAAGGGCAGCCTGTAGCAAACTGTTCGAGCGAGTGAGAGAGGGGGAGTGAGCAAGCTCAGTGGAGCTCTGTGGGGACTGCTACAGATTTCTTTCTGGACAGAAAAAGGCGCCAACAGAGGCAGGAGCCCAGTGCAAAATGGCAACCAGCAACGTCGGGAGAAACACAACGAGTGAGTGAGAAAGGGGGAGTGAGCGACCTCAACAGAGCTCTATCATGACTGCTTTGGATTTCTTTGTGGACAGAAAAAGGCGGCAATGCAGGTAGGAGCCCAGTACAAAAGGGCAACCTGCAGTGTCGGCAGAAACGAACGAGCGAGTGAGAGAGGGGGAGTGAGCGAGCTCAATGGAGCTCTGTGGGGACTGCTGCAGATTTCTTTGTGGGCAGAAAAAGGTACCAACAGAGGCGGGAGCTCAGTACAAAAGGGCAGCCTGCAGTGCCAGGAGAAACAGAATGAGCAAGTAAGACAGGGGGAGTGAGCGACCTCAACGGAGCTCTGTAGGGACAGCTGCAGATTTCTTTGTGGGCAGGAAAAAGACAACAATTCATGCAGGGGCCCAGTACAAAAGGGAAGCCTGCAGCGGTGGGAGAAACAGAATGAGCGAGTGAGAGAGGGGGAATGAGCGAGCTCAAAAGAGCTGTACTGTGACTGCTGCAGATTTCTTTGTAGGCAGAAAAAGGTGGCAATGCAGGCAGGAGCCCAGTAAAAAGGCAGCCTGCAGCACCGGCAGAAATGGAATGAGCGAGCAAGAGAGGGAGAGTGAGCGAGCTCAATGGAGCTGTGTCAGGACTGCTGCAGATTTCTTCTTGGGCAGGAAAAGCCCCCAATGCAAGCAGGAGCCCAGTACAAAAGGGCAGCCTGCAGCACTGGGAGACACAGAATGAGCGTGTGAGGGAGGGGGAGTAAGTGAGCTCAATGGAGCACTGTTGGGACTGCTGCAGATTTCTTTGTGGGCAGAAAAAGGCAGCAATGCACTCAGGGGCCCAGTACAAAAGGGCAGCCTGCAGTGGCGGGAGAAACAGAATGAGCGAGTGACAGAGGGTGAGTGAGCGAGCTCAACTGAGCTTCATTGTGACTGCTGCGGATTTCTTTGTGGGCAGAAAAAGAGGCCAATGCAGGCAGGAGCCTAGTGCAAAATGGCAGCCTGCAGCACCGGGAGAAACACAACGAGTGAGTGAGAGAGGGGGAGTGAGCAACCGCAACAGAGCTCTATCGTGACTGCTTCGGACTTCTTTGTGGGCAGAAAAAGGTGGCAATGCAGGCAGCAGCCCAGTACAAAAGGCCAGCCTGTAGCACCAGCAGAAACGGAATGAGCGAGTGAGAGAGGGGGAATGAGCGAGCTCAAAAGAGCTGCATTGTGACTGCTGCAGATTTCTTTATAGGCAGAAAAAGGTGGCATACAGGCAGGAGCCCAGTAAAAAAGGGCAGCCTGCAGCACCGGCAGAAACGGAACGAGTGAGTGAGAGAGGGGGGAAGTGAGCGAGCTCAATGGAGCTGTGTTGGGACTGCTGCAGATTTCTTTGTGGGCAGAAAAAAAATGCCTATGCAGGCAGGAGCCCAGTACAATATGACAGCCTGCAGCTGTGGCAGAAACGGAATGAGCAAGTGAGAGAGGGGGAGTGAGCAAGCTCAATGGAGCATAGCCTGCAGCACGGGGAGACATATAGCGAGCAAGTGAGGGAGGGGGAGTGAGTGAGTTCAACAGAGCTTTGTTGGGACTGCTGCAGATTTCTTTGTGGGCAGAGAAAGTGCCAACAGAGGCAGGAGCCCAGCACAAAATGGCAGCTTGCAGCACCAGGAGAAACAGATGGAGTGAGTGAGACAGGGGGAGTGAGAGACCTTAACGGAGCTCTGACGAGACAGCTGCGGATTTCTTTCTGTGCAGAAAAAGGTGCCAATGCAGGCAGGAGCCTATTGCAAAACAGCAGCCTGCAGCGCCGGGAGAAACGCAACGAGCGAGTGAGAGGGGGGAGTGAGCAACCACAACAGAGCTCTATCGTGACTGCTTCAGACTTCTTTGTGGGCAGAGAAAGGTGGCAATGCAGGCAGCAGCCCAGTACAAAAGGCCAGCCTGCAGCACTGGCAGAAACAGAACGAGTGAGTGAGAGAGGGGGAATGAGCGAGCTCAAAAGAGCTGTATTGTGACTGCTGCAGATTTCTTTGTATGCAGAAAAAGGTGGCAATGCAGGCAGGAGCCCAGTAAAAAAGGGCAGCCTGCAGCACCAGCAGAAACGGAATGAGCGAGTGGGAGAGGGAGAGTAAGCGAGCTCAACAGAGCTGTGTCGGGAATGCTGCAGATTTCTTTGTGGGCAGAAAAAGCCCCCAATGCAAGCAGGAGCCCAGTACAAAAGAGCAGCCTGCAGCACTGGGCGACACAGAACGAGCGAGTGAGGGAGGGGAGAGCAGTCAAAGGAGTTTGCTGGGACTGCTGCAGATTTCTTTGTGGGCAGAAAAAGGCAGCAATGCATCAGGGCCCAGTGCAAAGGGTAACCTGCAGCGGTAGGGAGAAACAGAATGAGCGAGTGACAGAGGGGGAGTGAGCGAGCTCAACTGAGCTTCATTGTGACTGCTGCAGATTTCTTTGTGGGCAGAAAAAGAGGCCAACACAGGCAGGAGCCCAGTACAAAAGGGCAGCTTGCAGTGCCGGGAGACACAGAACGAACGAGTGAGGACAGGGGAGTGAGTAAACTCAACAGAGTTCTGTTGGGACTGTTGCGGATTTCTTTGTGGGCAGAAAAAAGAAGCAAAGTACACACGGGCCCAGTACAAAAGGGCAGCCTGCAGCAGCAGGAGACACAGAATGAGCGAGTGACAGAGGGGGAGTGAGTGAGCTCAACAGAGCTCTATTGTGACTGCTGTAGATTTCTTTGTGGGCGGAAAAAGGTGACAACGCAAGCAGGAGCCCAGTACAAAAGGGCAGCCTGTAGCACTGGCAGAAATGGAACAAGTGAGTGAGAGAGGGGGAGTGAGTAAGCTCAGTGGAGCTCTGTGGGGACAGCTGCAGATTTCATTGTGAGCAGAAAAAGCGCCAACAGAGGCAGGAGCCCAGTACAAAATGGCAGCTTGCAGCACCAGGAGAAACAGAGTAAGTGAGTGAGACAGAGGGAGTGAGAGACCTCAACGGAGCTCTGTCGGGACAGCTGTGGATTTCTTTCTTTGCAGAAAAAGGTGCCGATGCAGGCAGGAGCCTAGTGCAAAACGGCAGCCTGCAGCAGTGGGAGAAACACAAAGAGCGAGTGAGAGAGGGGGAGTGAGCAACCGCAACAGAGCTCTATCATGACTTCTTCGGACTTCTTTGTGGGCAGAAAAAGGCGGCAATGCAGGCAGCAGCCCAGTACAAAAGGCCAGGCTGCAGCACCGGCAGAAACGGAGCGAGCGAGTGAGAGAGGGGAAGTGAGCGAGCTCAATGGAGCTGTGTTGGGACTGCTGCAGATTTCTTTGTAGGTAGAGAAAAATGCCAATGCAGGCAGGAGCCCAGTACAATATGACAGCCTGCAGCACTGGCAGAAATAGAATAAGCGAGTGAGAGAGGGGGAGTGAGCAAGCTCAACGGAGCGCAGCCTGCAGCACGGGGAGACACAGAATGAGCAAGTGAGGGAGGGGGAGTGAGTGAGCTCAACAGAGCTTTGTTGGGACTGCTGTGGATTTCTTTGTGGGCAGAAAAAGTCAGCAATGCATGCAGAGGCCCAGTACAAAATGGCAGCCTGCAGCAGCAGGAGAAACAGAATGAGCAAGTGAGAGAGGGCGAGAGAGCGAGCTCAGCGGAGCTCTATTGTGACACCTGCGGATTTCTTTGTGGGTAGAAAAAGGCGGCAACACAGGCAGGAACCCAGTACAAAAGGGCAACCTGTAGCACCGGCAGAAACGCAACAAGCAATTGAGAGAGAAGGAGTAAGCGAGCTCAACGGAGCTCTGTTGAGACTGCTGCAGATTTCTTTATGACCAGAAAAAGGTGCCAACAGAGGTCAGAGCCCAGTACAAAAGGGCAGCCTGCAGCACTGGGAGAAACACAATGAGCGAGAGAGAGAGAGAGAGAGGGGGAGTGACCAAGCTCAACGGAGCTCTATTGTGACTCCTGCAGATTTCTTTGTGGACAAGAAAAGGTGGCAACGCAGGCCGTAGCCCGGTACAAAAGGCCAGCCTGCAGGGCCAACAGAAACGGAATGAGGAAGTGAGAGAGGGGGGAGTGACTGAGCTCAACGGAGGTGTGTCGGGACTGCTGCAGATTTCTTTATGGACAGAAAAAGGCCCCAACCCAAGCAGGAGCAGAGTAAAAAATGGCAACCTGCAATGTGGGACAAACAGAATGAGCGAGTGACACAGAGGGAGTGAGCGAGCTCACCAGAGTTCTATTGTGACTGCTGCAGATTTCTTTGTGGGCAGAAAAAGGCAGCAATGCAGGCAGGAGCCCAGTACAAAAGGGCAGCCTGCAGGGCCAGGAGAAACAGAATGAGTGACTGAGACAGGGGGAGTGAGCGACCTCAGTGGAGCTCTGTTGGGACAGCTGCGGATTTCTTTATGGGCAGAAAAAGGTGCCAATGCAGGCAGGAGCCCAGTACAAAAGGCCACCCTGCAGTGCCAGCAGAAATGGAACAAGCGAGTGAGAGAGGGGGAGTGAGTCAGCTCAACAGAGCTGTGTTGGGACTGCTGCAGATTTCTTTGTAGGCAGAAAAAGCCACCAACACAGGCAGGATCCCAGTATAAAAGGGCAGCCTGCAGCGCCAGCAGAAACAGAATGAGCGAGTGAGATGGGGGAGTGAGCGACTCAAAGGAGCTCTATCGGGATACCTGCGGATTTTTTTGTGGGCAGAAAAAGGTGCCAACGCAGGCAGGAACCTACTACAAAAGGGCAACCTGCAGCGCCGGAGAAACACAATGAGTGAGTGAGAGAGGGGAGTGAGCAGCTCAATAGAGCTCTATCATGACTGCTGCGGATTTCTTTGTGGGCAGAAAAGCTGCCAACACAGGCAGGAGCCCAGTACAAAAAGGGCAGCCTGCAGTGCCAGGAGAAACAGAATGAGTGAGTGAGACAGAGGGAGTGAGCAACCTCAACAGAGCTCTGTCGGGACACCTGCGGATTTCTTTGTGGGCAGAAAAAGGTGCCAATGCTGGCAGGAGCCCAGTACAAAAGGGCAGCCTGCAGGCCAGGAGGAACACAATGGCGAGTTAGAGAAGGAGTGGCGAGCTAAAAGAGCTCTATTGTGATTGCTGTGGATTTCTTTGTGGGCAGAAAAAGGCGGCAATGCAGGCAGCAGCCCAGTACAAAGGCCAGCCTGCAGTGCTGGCAGAAACGGAATGAGCGAGTGAGCGAGCTCAACGGAGCTGTGTCGGGACTGCTGCATATTTCTTTGTGGGCAGAAAAAGCCACCAACGTAGGCAGGAGCCCAGTACAAAAGGGCAGCCTGTAGTGCCGGGAGACACAGAACGAGCAAGTGAGGTAGGGGGAGTGAGTGAGCTCAACGGAGCTCTGTTGGGACTGCTGTGGATGTCTTTGTGGACAGAAAAACACAGCAATGCATGCAGAAGCCCAGTACAAAAGGGCAGCCTGCAGCGCCGGCAGAAACGGAATGAGCGAGTGAGAGAGGGGGAGTGAGCAAGCTCAACAGAGCTCTGTGGGGACTGCTGCATATTTCTTTGTGGGCAGAAAAAGGCACCAACAGTGGCATGAGTCCAGTTCAACAGAGCAGCCTGCAATGCCAGGAGAAACAGAATGAGCAAGTGAGATGGAGGAGTGAGCGACCTGAATAGAGCTCTGTTGGGACAGCTGCAAATTTCTTCGTGGGCAGAAAAAGGTGCCAATGCAGGCAGAAGCCCAGTATAAAAGGGCAGCCTGCAGCACTGGGAGAAACACAATGAGTGAGTGAGAGACCGGGAGTCAGCGAGCTCAACAGAGCTCTATCGTAACTGCTGCAGATTTCTTTGTGGGCAGAAAAGGCAGCAATGCAGGCAGGTCCCAGTACAAAGGCCAGCCTGCAGCGCCCGCAGAAACGGAATGAGCATGTGAGAGAGGGGAGTGAGCAAAGTCAACGGAGCTGTGTCAGGACTGCTGCAGATTTCTTTGTGGGCAGAAAAAGCCCCCAACAGAGGCAGGAGCCCAGTACTAAAGGGCAGCCTGCAGCGCCAGGAGAAACAGAATGAGCGAGTCAGAGAGGGGGAAGTGAGCCACCTCAACGGAGCTCTGTTGTGACAGCTGCAGATTTCTTTGTAGGTAGAACAAGGGGCCAACACAGGCAGGAGCCTGGTACAAAAGGAAAGCCTGCAGCACTGGGACAAACAGAATGAGCGACTGACAGAAAGCCAGTGAGCGAACTCAACGGACCAAAGCAATCAACATTCGACATTGACAAATGCTTGTTGTTTTTACTGAGGTAAGGTTGGGGGATAAGTTAATCTGTACTGCAGGAAAATCTGGGATGACTTGGCTTTATGGTAATATAATGCGCTTGAGTGAGTGACATTTGTGAACTTGTTTACTTGGACTGTCATTTAATTTGTCTGCAATTTGTCTTTATCACCAAGTCTCTTTCAACTTGTCTCAGTTTTAGGTGTTTCGGATGTGCTGCTGCCTAGCTGCAATCTTTTAATAGTTTGTTTTATTTTTGGGGTGGGAGGATATTTTGGGCAACAAACTGTCATGTGGACTGTGGGGACTCTGGGGATGGTGCTAGGGTGCAACTCACAAAGCATGGGAAGGGAGGAAATGGGTAAAAATTGCATTAGAAATATCCTCCAAAATGCACCAGAATGTACCAAAATGTTAAAAAATGTCTGGAGGCCTAGGCGGCCTACTAGACCTCCAGCCTACTAATTTTTTTATCTGACTTGAGCTCCCCCATCCATAGGACTCCTGTATCCACCCCTGCCACAGGTCCTATCAGGTTCAAACAACAAACTAAAAGTAGGGTCAGATCTGGGTCCAGGTCACACTGGGTTGGCCACAACCTCAAGATTATCTCCACCACCTCCTTCACCCCAACCAGCTCTACTTCAGTCTAGACAGGAGAAGTATTTCGGCACCCATCAGGTTGGACCCTGTATCCCTTTTGAGAGATGCTCGAAGAGACCTCATCCTTGATGGAGGACACCTTGTCAGCGAAGAACAGAGCCAGCTCCTTGCACCTAGTGCTAGAACCTGTTCTTCTGACACGGAGACAGGCAAGATGTAAAAGCCCATCCACCATGCAGAAGAGCTGAGCCAGTCTGTTCCTCATCACAGCAATCTCCCTAGACAAAAATTCTGCTTTCTTACAAGAGATTACCCCTTGATAGCATAATGCGACTTCAGGGCCAATTTGTCCACCTCCAGGCTGGATCTCCTCCAGCATCTCTCTGACCTCCACCTCTTAGTCTTTAAATGCCAGAGATCCTCACCATACCATGCAGGTATCCGGCGAATAGACAAGGGTCGGACACGAATTTGTGCAATGGAATCGAAAGCAGTAGCCATAGCCCCATTATAGGCTGCCACTGCCTCCTCTGTCCCAACCACACAAGCCCCCCCAACACTCGACAGGTCCACAACTGCCAATAGTCCTGTAGAGGAAATTCCTCTTAATGGGTGGCACCAGACCATCTCCACAGGGGCAGGACTATCTACGGGGGTGCTCCAAGCGTGTACCCCATGGTGCTATGGTCTGATCAAATTACCAGATCCACACTGAGGTCACTTACCTCTAGACCCAAGGAAAAGAGCAGATCCAGTGTGCTGCCACCCGAGTGAGTGGCAGTTGTCACATTCTGTACCAGGCCCAGGGCCCCCATGCTCTTAAAGAGGTCATTCCCATAACTCGAGAGCCCGCCATCAACCCAGGCATTGAAGTCCCCCAGAATCAACCACCTGGTAAATAGGAGACTTGAGTCTAAACCAATATGTTTATGGTCTCAAGAGATGTTTCTGAGGTTCACTGGTAGACATTGTGACAGGGAGCTCCTGCCAGTCTTGGGGACCGACCTTTTCTTAAATCTGTTGCAACAGTTCTTCTATTTCTTAGCCTAATCTATCCTTTACAGTTTCTAGTCCATAAGGTTGGCCACCTATGGGCACCCCCTCCCCTTTCTTGACTATGATGTAGTGTCCTTTTTAATTTTCCTTTTCCCTCTCAAGTCCTCATACAGGAAGGTTATTGTTGTTACCACCAAGCTGATGTAAAATAACAGACTGTGTTCCTTGTTGCTGAATTTGGTATGCAATAACACTATGTCATAAAATACCTTGATGTATATGCCTTATGTGTATGAAACCTGTAAATGTTGAAAATACCATGGCACTAGGTATTTTTGATAAAGGTAAAATGTACTAGGTGACTGTATTAGAGAAATTAAGTGACTGAGGTAGAGATATCAGAAAAAACCCTGTTGTGTTGTTAAATGCCTGTAAATTGCAGATTGTTTAAGAGGCCCTTTTGGTGCCATACATTCCTGCTGTAAACTGAGCCAGTCTGAAATTTCATCGTGATTTGCATATATATCCCATTATGCTTTGCATTATTGGAGTATGTATGATGTTGTGTTTCTTTGAAACTTGGCTTATTGCCACTGCCCTTTGGGGTAACCCTTACTTCAGTGTTTCTGCACTGAGGTTCTTTGTCTTTAGCTTGTTTTTTGTTTGTTTGTTTGTGCCCCCCCACCACCACCCAAACAAACAAGACAAATGTAGGGATGACATGGTTTTCACTAAAAAGATCAGTAGATCAGTGGATCAGTAGGTGCTGACTAAGTGCAGAAAAAGGACATGCATACCCTGTTGCTGCAAACTGATATATTGAAGAAGGGATATGCCATTGCTTAAGGTTATTTCCTGTGTTTTAAATAAACATCACACAGAGTTTGTGTGTTGACCCTAAAACTCAGTGTCTGGTCCATCTGTTATCCCACAACCCCTCCACAGACATACTAATATAGCACTGGTGGAGGTTGATTATTAAGGTCGACGATGAAACTGTCCCAAGCGATAATATGAGTCGCATATGGAGGTTCAACTTGTTTTGAGGCCTTGGGGTAGAATGCAGGTACTATAGAGGAAGAACTCTTAAGAACTGCATGGAGCACTTCTGCACAGTGATGAATGGGTGATCTGAAGCAGGTGCTAGAGTGTCAGGTTGCTTATATTCATAGAATGTAATGGTGACATTTCAAGAAAAGACATCACTGACACTGAAGAAGGTAGATGTAACAGAGTCCAAAGGCATCACTGAGACTGAAAAAGGTGGCTGTAACAATGTTCTGGAACAAAGTGAGATGTGACAACTGATTGGCAGGAAGTATAAATATGAACCTTCGTGGAATGGTAAGTAACAACCTGGCATTGTCGATAATGTCCATTGTAAGTTGCTTGAAGAAAAACTTGAGCAAGGCAGCTAAATATGGACAATTTGTCGAAATGTTGATAAAGCCTTAAAAGACAAGAAAACCTGGGAATCAAGAGCAGAACTTCAGGAATGTTGGAATAACATGTGATGCATAGATTACAGCACAGCAATACATCCAGGAGTGGGAGAAGGGTGACGGTTCTTGAAGGCAAAAGCATTTAATGCAGAGCAGGACATAGTTCAGGACAGAACTTTCTGATGAGCACGCTGTCGCAATAACTGCCCAATAAAGGGCCAGGCTTAACTTTTGAATTATAGGAATCTATGAATTTGTGAGATTGATAAGTCTGTTTCAAATGCAAGTTAGGGGAAAGGTGTGAGGAAGCAATCATCCAGATCTCAAGGAAGGGAGTAGAAATTACTCCAGCTGATTGAATGTGTATAGGTAGCTCAGGTCAGATTATACGAAATTAGTTCATGTGGATGCAGAAGTGCTGCGGAAAACTGAAGTGAACCAGGGAATTATGTTCTTTAATCAAAGTTCAGATATATGATTAAGAGTCCAGCTTGACAATGGTGGAGACAAGGATATCCTGGATAAATGATATCTTCCTTTAGCATGGGTTATTTAGTAGTTTCCTGTGATAGCTCCAAAGGATACTACTTGGTTAGGATAATAGAACAAGATAAGAGAATGAGAAGGTCCCATGCTTTCCATGCGTAATGTCCTTGAGATGATTATCTGGGATAACCGACTTCTGTAGCGTTGAAGCTGAACTAGATGGTATGGTGCTTGACACCTAAGCATTATATAATAACTGAAGGATGGAGGGGCATGAGGAATGATGAGCTGGAGGGTGGAGTGAGGTGAGAGGAAGCAGCTTTGAATGAAGAGGTACAAGATTGTAGGTCTAAACGGATGGCATGAGCTGTTGGAGGAATTGCTGATTTTTAGATAAACAGCAGGACTTAGTTGGACTAGATGCAGAGCCTCTGGAGGGCTAGGATTTGGCAGTTATGAGAAATAGGATAGTTCCAACTGCCAGGCAGGCTGAAGACAGGAACGCATGATTCTCTGATGAGACATGAAGCAAGGAACAGTGTAGACCTTGATGGAGTACAGATGTAAGAGTCTCTGGATATTAATGCATTTTGGAAGAAGTCCAAGGGGAACCCTGAGGACCTTCTTCTAATCTGAAGATGGAACGAGTTGACTAACTGCTTGAATATGTTGCTGGTTGATCGAGGTGTAGACTGTCACCTCTGGCAGACGAAGTCAAGCCCTGAAATATGGTTAATTGCATGAGTGCTTGAACAAGGAATGAGAAGGAGTTCAATAAGTTGCTGGATGATTGGAGATGCAGACTCCACTTGTGGTGAACAAAGTCGAGCCCTGAGGTGGGACAAGATAGTAATTGCTTGAATATGAGTGATAGCAAGTTCAAGAGGTTTCTGATTGACAGAAGGTGCAAACGTTCACCTCTGGTGGACAAAATCGAACCCTGAGATGAGATTAGTTGAATAATGACTTAAATATGAAAAGAAGTGAGTCTGATATCTTGCTGAGTGCTTGAAAGTGCAGGTTCCGGGAAAGGCAGGCTTCGAATTAAGTGATATGATTGAAGTTCTGAAACAAACGTCCTGAGATGATGGATGAATCCTTGATTTTCAGATAAGCAGCAGGAACTGATTGGGAATGGTAGGCTAGATGCTGGATCTCTTGTGGGCTGAGGTTTAACAGCTAAGAAGCACTTTTATGGGTCCCATTTCTGGATGGAAACTGAAGTCAGGATAGTGTAAGCTGGATAAGATATAAGGCAAGGGGCTGGCCTGTCCTTTATGAAGTAAGGATGTAAAGGTCTTTGCAAATTGGATGCATGTTGGAAGAAGTCTAAGGGGAACCCTGAGGACCTTCTTCAAATCTGAAAATGGAGAATGTTAGGAGTGGAAGGCAGAGCCAATACACTACTTGGAATTGCAATTCAGGGGGCAAACCCATGGCAGAGGAACAGGAGCTTTTGATGAACCTTAAAAAATAGGGGTTAGGAAGTCTCTCTCAGTGTATGAGAAACATTACTACTGTCAGTGCCGAGAAGGAGAAAGAATTTCAAGAAGCTAGGGCCAGGTCCAGTACATTTGTGAGAATGAAACACTCCAGTGGGCTGTGGTTGCTTTGAGCTGTGAAGGTTGAAGAATACCAGCTCTGATTGATGAAGTCGAGCCCTGAGACGTAACAAGTTGAATTGAATTGCGAAGTGAGTTTGATATGTTGCTGAGTGATTGAAGGAGTAGACTTCTGGTTCTGGAAGGCAAGTCTCACCCTGACAAGTTGAATGAGTGCTCGAAGGTGGACTGAGAATGAAGTCAATGTGTTGCTGATTGATCAAAAAGAGTAGACTCCCACCTATGGTGGACAAAGTCGAACCCTACCTACACTCATAGACCTCCTGAAGGTACAAGTTAGGGAGAAGGAGTCTGGTATGGTTGATGGTGAGGGCTGTAGAGGATGAAGAGCAATCTGGCTAATAAGAGAGGAAAAAGAGGTAAGAAACTGAGGGCCAGATAGCCAGCGGGAAAGAAGAACAGAAACAGCGAAGAAGAAGAGAAGGACAGTGAGAGAACATGATGCGTAAGAACGGATTGGCTGCTTAGGAGATTAAATGAGGCAGAGGAAATAAATGGAGGAGAGATGCCAGGTTAGAAAGCAGAAACATAAGACTGAGCAGAAAGTGAATGAAGGCAGAAGAGCAGGGGAGATAAAATGTTAGGGAGCAGAAGCAGGACTGATGTGGTGTAAATAACCTCCAGAAGGCAAGGTTAAATGTTCTTAGGGTCCATGAACTGTTTGATTGCTTAAGGTGAGAGGGCTTGAATAAGGAGATGTAATAGAAATGCTTCTAGACTGTGTTCTGAAAGGTACTGAGTGAGCTGCTGAATTACTGACACTGTTGAGTCTGCAGCACTAAGGTCAGAAATCAAATAATGGATAAGGTTGTGGTCTGAGGGAATGCAATGAGAGTGTATGGTGCAAGGCAACAGGAGTATGGAAGTGTGTCATATTAGCTAAAGGACTACAGGTCTCCATATGTGGGTATAGAGCAAATCTTTTAACTGTAGAGAATGACAACAGCACCATGACTGGACACTCAAATGCACCTGTGCTCCACAAAGGTACAGTGAGCTGGTAGTAACTTAAAAGCTGTCTCTGGACACGCCAGCTATCAAATCATAAAACATGCCTTCCCACTAACATATGTGAACCACTACTTGCAGACATACTAGCATTGTTGAATGAAAAAAGGTGCCACAAATTCACCACCTGATACGTAAGCGTGAGGCCAGTGCTATTGTTGTCAATGCTGAGAGGTCAAAACATATGGTGAAAAAACTGGGGAATGCAGATTGAATGGAAAAGGGTTGCTGCTAGTAAGGATATGGGCAGTGAACTGACTCCCTGTGAGGGAGTCATGAGTCAAGGAATAGACTGAATGCAGATTGGGAGGCTAATGAGTGCAAAACACGTGGAACAGACTTAGGAAGCTGTGCTGGAGGTGCGGACAGAATGAGAACAGATACATAGATACATAGACAGTGTCGGCAGATAAGGGCCTATGGCCCACCCAGTCTGCCCATTTGAGCTTGTAAGTTCAGTTTATGCAGCAGGAAGGAGAAATAAGCAGAAAGAGAAAAAGGGGAGAAAGCACAGCCACACAGACCATGCAGCAGCTCAGTGTTCAGAAACACTCTGAGTGCAAGGTGCAAGGAGAGGCTGGTTTTTGTCTGAGATGTGGGAGGAGTTAATTCCCACACTGAATAATGGCCAGCCTCCATAGTCATACTGTGGGTTTTAAGTATTTGTGTTACGAAACTGTACACAAATAAAGAAACTGAATAGTTAATGCCTAAATGTAGTCCTGGACTAATTTTACCAAATTTTCCTAATTCTATATTACACACCTCTATTATTTGTCACCATACAGTATCCGCCTAAGAGCATTCACTATGGTGGAGGTACAGTTGTAGTTAACATCACTGAAGACCATGTCAGATGGTGAATGATCACCTTTTAGTCCCAATATTTGCTTGATATATATCCAGAAGAGCCTAGGATTTTTGGGCAGTGGAGTCAAACAGTTGATGAAAGTGGAGGCTCTTATTATGGCTGATTGCTCTTTTATAATCATTCCTAAGTGCCCTGTAATCATCCCCATCAGTCTTAGATGATGAGGCCTTGAATAAACAGTATGCTATTTTTTGCCTCTAAAATCTTGGTAAGGAGATTGTGATCCAACCATTTAGAGACAGGACCTTGCACTCTTTTCCTGGTATGGGGGGTAAATCTATCCTGCATTTTATTAACTTCTGAGATAAAGAAGGTAACATCTGAGTCAACATTTCTGGTTTTGTACTGAAGCGATCAGTTAGTGCATGACACCACTAGTCTGAATTGTTCAGCATGGAGGCTAAAAAACTTTCTAAACCGAATAGTTCTAGTGGAAGATTTTAGAAACTTTGCCAACCATATACAAAATACAAGCGAGTAATTGCTAATGGCGTCCAAAAGCACACCAAAGCGTCTTATCCTGTCTACTCTGGGTGTGAGGATCCAATCAACCTGGATCGTGGCAGAGGTATAATTTGTTGGTACACGCATGGCATTTGAAGTTGTCTGCTTGATCTTTACAACAAAATCCTCTCTTGGTGAAGACAACTACAACTTGGCATTTTGGCACCTTTATTTAAAAACTTTATTTCAAACTGGGACCGTAGCAGTGCAGTCCTCATTGTTTGGCATCCTGGAAGAGTTTCTAAACTGAATAGATCTAGGGGGAGATTTTATAACCTTAGCCCACCATACACAAAATACAGTCAGGTGATTGCGCACGGTGTCCAAAAGCACACCAGAACTTCTTATCCTGTCTACTCTGGGTGTGAGAATCCAATCAATTAAAGTCTGGCTATTCCCATTTTTAGAATATCTGGAGGGTTCTATAATAATCTGGGAGAGAGGAAGCTTACTGAAGGATTGCCCAACACTTTTTAATACAACCATTGCACCAGTTGATGTTGAAATCACCGAATAGGATGAATTCATTTGTTTTGACCAGGAAGCCTACGGATTTAACCACAGAAGGGAATATATTCATACTTCCAGCTGGAGGAATGTAAATACAGAAAAGATGAAGCTTTTTCACATTACTAAATGTAAGCACACCATGATAACACTCAAGAGCAGGGTCATGGGGGGACGGTGGCTAAGGATGGTAACATAAAGGTGAGATTTACAGCAGATCAAAGTGCCACTTTTTTCTTTGGGGCAACACTATCACAACAAATAAGATACTGATACATTTCCAGTACAGGGCACACTTTGCATGCTGCTGTTGTTGAAAGTATATATATATTTTTTTTTTAAGTAAAGTTTCTGGGGGTTTTTTTCTCCTCCCTTCCCAAACCCACAAGTAGCACTGTGGTGAGAATAATTATAATTTTTTTTAAATCAGGCCAGTTGTGGGGAGCATATTTTATGTGAGAAGCAACATCAGCTATGTCACTTTTTTGTATACGACTGGTGGACAGGTGATCAGGAGAGAGGATTAGTGTGGTGCCATCAGATCCGATGGCTCAGTGGCTAAGTTTAGATTGTGAGTGATGGCGCCATGGTGCTATTGTTTATTTTTGTGCTTCTTTTTGTCTGCTTCCATTTAAAAATGGCGAGAGGCGGGTACAAGGCAAAACGGGGGTGAGGGGGTCTCTTAACTTACTGTGCAGTCTGGCGGTACAGCCATTAATTGTATTCAGTACAGCTTTATATTTTCCCCAGCACTGAGATCATTTTCTTTTTTTCTTTTTAACCAAAACACACATACAGCTAATGAGAATGGAGATGGGGGAGTGTCACTTGCTAGCTCACTTCTAACTGTAAAACCATGATGGCTATCTTAGATTTCAGTACCTGATTTGAGCTCACTGATTTTATTTTTTTGATAAGAAGACAGGTACAGGGGCTAGTTATTTATTGCTCTCTGTTGCATGATACCTGCCCGGGTCCTGGGTGCTGATAGCCAACCAGGAAGCTGAGTTTCTCCAACCTATTTTGTAAAACATGATAGCATTTGGGCTACCATCTACTAACGGGTCACCAGGTAACAGCAACAATGATTACTACACTCCTTTTCTTTAGGCAAGAAGTACCGTTTAACGCTAACCTGTTCCTAGCTTCAAGCATGAGTATACCTGGAGGTAGCATAACAGAGAGGCAATTTGAAAGAAGAACAAGATACAGAATCCATAAAGGATGCAAAGAGAGAATGGATTTCCAAACTGTGTGCTTTTTGTATCTCTCTCTCTCTCTCTCTCTCTCTCTCTCTTTCTCTCCATAAACCACAAATACACTTTAAAGCCTTAAACTCAGCACAAACCATCATGGGTATGTAAATCCTTGTGTGTGTGTGTGGTGTGTGGGGGGGCAGAGGGTCTAGATTTTACCAAAACAAAATCTGCCATTTAAACAGGCTTTTATAAGTGTTCAAGCCAAGACTGAGACTGACAAACTATAAGCAAAATATAATTGTGCAGAATCCATAAAAATGCAATGAGAAAATAAATGTCCAAATTGTTTGGTTGCTGTGAATTTCTCCAACCCCACTTATACACTCTAATGCCACAAACTTAGTGTAAAGCATCATGGGTATTTGAATCCTTGTTGTGGTCAGACTGTGGGGCAGGCTGACAAGGCTTCACTAAAACAAAAGTGGACTCTTTTTTCATATAGCTTTTTTCCACTATGAGAGCTGTGCTGGCTTATCAGCCCTGTTCCTGTCCCCATGGAACAGCAGTAGCCTCCCCTGAACTTACCTGGTGGTCAAGCACCACCACATTCCCCCTATAGTGGGGTTAGGAAAAGGAGGGCTGTCATCCCCCCCCCCAAGTCATACTTCAGTTCAGACTCTTGGTAAGGCTTAACTAAGACCCAGATCCCTCTTCTGCTTTCACCTATCCCTTCACTTGCTGGCATGAAGCATGCGTGTGGAGGTACTCTTGCCTCACCAGGCCACAGCACCTCCCATTCTATGCCACCCTAGCCTGTACCATCACCAGGCCTCCACAGGTGGCAGTCAGAGGCCAGGCAAACAAGACCTCCCTCCCTGGGGAAGGAAAACAGTCCCTCAGACACTCGATCCTCCACCCCAGGCCAGCTCCCGGCAGCCCAAGTTTGCTTCAGAACTCAGGTCACCAGCATGGAGTGCAGTGTGGCGTCCAGCACCTCAACCCTCAGCACCACTGGGCCTGCTAACAAGTTTCCTCTTTTGAACTAGACTATGTGGAACAAAGAAAAAGGACAGGGGATTATTTTGCCCCTTTTGCAGGACATGTCACTAGCTAGAATAACACAATAGCAAGCTTTAGATGCACTAAATATGTGTTCAGTTAAAAGTCAAAATGCAATCTCGCAGAGTCAGAAAAGGAATTTTCCTCATTATCCTGTGCATAACTATGTGATTTTCAAAAGCCCAGGCCATAATTCTAAACATCGCTTTCCCTTTCAGATGTATCAAAATCAGGTGATCTCGGAAATAAAACATTTCATGATAACAGGTGACTGATTAATACATTGAGGAGCCTTGATGTTATCATAACCGATGACCTCAAAGTAGCAAAGCAGTGTGACAAAGCAAGGGGTAGGACTAGTGGGATGCTGGGAGGAATTGAGAGGAGTATTGCTAGCAGGAGGAGGAAGGTGGTGTTTCCACTGCATTGCTTGATGGTTAGACCCCACCAGGAGTATTGTGTCCAGTTCTGGAGGCCGCACCACAAAAAAGACACAAACAGGGCAGTCCAGAACTGGGCAACTAAATTGGTACAGGGGTCACACCAACAACCCTATGAGGAGAGACAGAGGGATTTCAACATGTACACTTCAGAAGAGAGAAGAGCGAGAGTGGATATGATAGAGATCTACAAGTACCTCATAGGGGTGAACAGGGTACTACAGGGGATCTCTTTCAAATAAGAAAGAGCACTAGTACTGGGGGCATGCAATGAAACTGGAGGGGGGAGTTTAAGAGGGACGTGAAGAAGTACTACTTCACTGAAATGGTGGTCGACAGTTGGAACAGACTGCCAGTGGAAGTGGAGGAGGTGAAAAAAGTGGGGTGCTTCAAGCATGCATGGGATAGACATAGGAGAATATTAGTAAATAGGCAGGGAGGAGGGAAGGTCTGTGGAGACCAATTAAGGTCTGCAGAGGCAGACAAGGCAGGGACCATCTGGGCAGACTGTGTGGGCCATGTGATCCTTTTTTCCTGACAAATTCTATGTTTCTATTTTTTCTAGCAAATGATCCACATGGACCAGCTGATGGCCATGTGTATTCAGTAGTTTAGAGGTCCTTGAGCCTCCTGCATAGTATCTGAAATCTAAGGGTGTTTGGTGTTCTGGAGATCACAAACCATCACCCAATCCCTTTCCCTAGATGAAGCACATGAAAGAACTTAGGAGCCTTATCATGTCCCCTCTTTTGCTGCTGTTGGTCCCAGAGTTTGGGACAAATCCTGTTTCAGTACGAAGCGACGAGTACGTGGTTGCCTTATTAGGAACAATTCCACCAGAGTCCTCTCAGTGACAGTCATATGGAGTAAACAATAAACATGCCAAATGCTGACCTGCAGGTGCTATTGCATTCCCTTGGAAGATACTTCCCTGGAGCAGGTTTTCTTGAACATTTAGATGATACATGGCTTTATGCCGGTATACCTGATATTGTCTCTCTTGAATCCCAGCCAGATCTGGATGCTATTCAGCGGTGAATCTACACAAACAGACTCTGAGTGCAAAAAAAAAAAAAAAATGGTCATGATCTTTTGGTCCAAACCAAAACTGACAAAATTCATCTCCCATCCCTCCATTATAACCTGTAATGATTCAATTCTTGACCATGTCTCATCCTTTAAGTAACTTGGGGTTTAGCTGAACCAGTACCTTGATCTTCACCCACATTGGCTTTGTAATGCCAAGCAATAGCATCTTATAATCTCCCCCAAGGGCAGCATCTACACAGTGAATAACATGGGAGCCAGGATCTCCCCTTGAGGCACCCCACAGCAGAATGCAGTAGCTCTCGATGTATGAAAGCCAAGTACCATTTGCTGTGTCCTGCCAATTTTGTAGGATTCGAACCACCATAAAATGGTACCTGAGATACCCACATAGTGCCTAAGGTGAGCCAAAAGCATACCATTATCAACCATGTCAAGTGCTGATGAAAGGTCTAGAAGGACAAGAATGGAACATTGTCCATTCTCCCTTACTGAAAGAAGACCGAGAAATACCCTGACTAGGATAGTCTCCGTACTATGGCAAGGATGAAAGTCATACTGGACAGGATTATAGATGCCATACCTCTCCAGGTGTTGTTCCAACTGTGACACCACCACTTTCTCGATCACCTTCCCTAAAAAGGGAAGGTTTGAGACAGGTCTGTAATTGATAAGATCATCCAGGTCCAAAGAAGCCTTCTTGAGAAGAGGCCTCACAACCACATTTTTTGGGGTGGAGCGAAATAACCCCTCCCCCCAAGAAGCAAACCACTGACAATCACCACCATGATTGGACTGAGCAAATCCCAGCACTCTAACCAGAGTTTTATTGGCCCAAGGTCCAACATACAGTAGGAGGGCTGCAATGCAGAAACCACCTCTGAGATATCATCCAGAGCAACCAGCCCAGACTCAGCCCACAAAGGTGATGCCCACCACCAAGGGCTCCTGTTCTCTGTGGCACAGTAGACCTAACTTTCGCAGCACGGACTATGACATTCTGCGGCACCATTACGCCTACTTCTGCAGCGGTGGGCAAAGTTCTGCGGCACATAAATAAGGTGACTTGTGCATGTGTACTGTTCAAAAACTGATTTTTTTTTATTAATGAAATCACATGGTACACGTGTGGCTCAAGTAAATCATAATAACAGCAACAAATCAGTTTTCAAATGAGCTTTAAAAATGTTTACTGAGGAGGCCCCTCTTATGTCAGTGGGAAGTTCACTCAGATCAACGGTGCAGCTAGTACCGAAAGGCAAAGAACAATCCCTGGGAGATTTCTGAAACTAAGTCTACATTAGGTATAGCAATTAGCAGCGAGAGTGTTTTAATGGCAGATACTCATGGATGCGAATACAATGGAATTAGATGTTTCTCAATATGGATTTGAGCAGTGCTTAATTCAGTTTAATGTCCATAGAACTTTATTGTTAGAAACAGAGCGAGATTTGTATTTATTTTTATTTAAAAGTTTGTAACCAGGAAAGGCACCAATGAGCCTAGACTCATTTGCAGGGGGTGATCCGGATGAAGGGGTTACACAGGGATGAAACAGACATAAGATAACAGTAAAAAAAGAATAATTCAGGTAATACACTCCTATGGATCACGTTTACTAGAACCGAGCAGCAGGTATAATCAAACAACAAAGTACACATAGAAAACACAGTTTGAGACAATTGCAACATTGTAAATACTGTAACATGATCTACAGTAAAACACAGTACAGCAGTAACACTGTACACAAAACACAGGAACAAAGGGCATTTTGGTACTAGAGTGCCTCTGGGAAAAAGGAGAGAGAGGAATTAAGAGGAGTGTAGAACTAAGGGGGGCATTTGAAATTTTAGGGGGGAGGGAATTGGGAGCACTGACAGCACAGTGGAAAGGGTAACATTCAGAGGAGCCTTTTGAGAGAGATGGAGGAGGAGGGGGATAAATGGAGGTCAGAGGGGAGTTTGTTCCAGAGAGAGGGAAAACAAAAGGAGAAAGTAGATTGGCCAGATGCAGAGTTTGGGTGAGGGGATGGAAAAGGTGTGTGGGTCTTTGTGGCGAAGGGAGTAGATTGAGGAGGCTGCTTTGGAAAGGAGGATGGAGAGGTAGGAGGGGAGAGTTCCAAACCAGAACTTAGCAAGAAATGAGGCACAGTGAACCAGTCTCCTGTGGGATAAAAGTGCAAAATAGAGGATGGAGTAAAGGAGACAGTGGTGTGCAAAGGGAGAGGAGGCAGTAGCAAAATGGCAGAAGGAGTTTAGAAGGATGACTAATTTGGCAAGTGAAGACTTGAGATGCTGTGCCATACACCACATTGGCATAATCAAAGACAGGTAAGATAATTTTGAACATGAATTTCCAGTGGGTGGGGAGGCTGTTTTCATGATGATAGAGTACAGCCAGTTTTGGATGTAGTTTAGTGTAGATGGCATCTATATGGGTGGAAAAATCAAGGTGGCAGATCCAACCAAACATCCAAGTATTTGAAGGCTGGGACATTCTCGAGGGGGAGCAGTCCAGGGCAGTGAAGGGCAAGAAGACTGGGGGTGGCCAGTTTTTGTCTGCAGCCAAAAGTCACAGCCACTGTTTTTTTAGCGTTGAGTTTGAGGTGGTTTTCCTGAAACCAGGACTGGACTCTGTTGAAGTCTTCCTGGAGGGGAACTGCACACTGATGGCAGAGAGCCCAGAGATGAAAATGATAGTGTCATCCACGTACATATGCATTTTAAAAGATTTACAGACTAAGGGGAGGTTGTTTATAAATATGGAGAAAAATATGGGTCCGAAGATGGATCCTTGGGGAACCTCAGAGAGAATGTGGAGTGGGGAGGATAGAGCATCACTTATTTGAACTGATTGCTACCTTTCATGAAGATAACAGTGGAACCAGTTGACAGCAGGTTCAGCAAGGCCAATGGATCTAAGATTATGAAGCAGGAGGAGTTGGGAGACAGAATTAAAAGCCTTTGCCAAGTCTATGAAAATGGCGACAGTAATACGACTGTGGTCCACAGCTGAGAATATTGAATCTGTAACTCTCAGTAATGAGGAGATGATCGAATGTTGTTTTCTAAAACCCAACTGTACAGAAGAAAGAGTATTTGTGTTAGCCTAGAATTCAGATAGCCTAGACTGAATAAGGGTTTCTTAACATTTGGTGAGGGAGGGGAGAAGGGAAATAGGTCTGTAGTTTCCAAGGGAAGAAGGGTCACCTCCTTGTGAAGTGGTATAACCTTGGCAGATTTCCAGGCCTTCAGTATGGAGGAGCTGGAGAGAGAGAGAGATGTTGAGAATGTGGCTGAAAGGGGTGGCTATTGCTGAGGCGGAGATGTGGAGAACCTTGGGGCGAAGACCATCTGGGCTGGCCTTGGTAGGGTTAAGGGTAAGGAGAGCTGTATAGACTTCCAGGGGGGAGAGAGGGTGAATTTGAATTTGGTGGGTTGGCCTGGAGCATTCAAAAGGATAGAAGGGGGTTCAGGGGGTAAAGGGGAGTGGTTATTGGGGAGAGCACAAGTGGCAAAGAATTTGTTGAAAGTCTATGCAACAGATGCGTGATCTGAGACTGGAGAGCCATCAGCTCTGAGGACAGGGGAGGCTTGTTGGGCAGGCTGGTCAAGGAGAGAGTGAAGTACTTTGCAGAAAGAGGCTGGAGAGTGTTGATCTGGTGTTGTCTGAAGTAATTAGACTTTGAGAAGCAGATGGCCTTATTGCAATTTTTCCCAAGGGCTTTGTAGGCTTGGAGGTCCGCTTGAGATTGGGAGTCTTTATAGCAGTACCAGGCTTTGTCCCTTGCTCTGCATTTGGCAAGCAGGTCAGCAGTTATCCAGGGATGATGATTTCATAAATGTGAGACATGCACTGCATATGTAAGCTGTCCATTTAATCCCTGCACAGGAAGCTGTGTACAGCATTTCTGCAAGGCATTGGATATACTGAATTTACTGAATATTTCTCAGTTTATGTAAACTGCGGAACAGTATTCCTCAGTTATGTAAACTGCAGAGCAATATTCTTCAGTTTATGTAAACAGCGTAACAATATTGCTCAGTTTATATAAACAGCGGAACAATGTTACTCTGTTTATGTAAACTGGAGCAATATTCCTCAGTTTATGTAAACTGCTAAAAATTATTCCACAGTTTAAACTTCAGAATAATTATTCTTCAGTTTATGTAAATTGTGGAACAATTATTCTGCAGTTTATTAAACTGCAGAATAATTATTCTATGGTTAACATTAAATTCTGCAGAAAACTCCTCAGCTGCGGAATCACAGAAAATAAGGGGCTTTGACTTGATGGGTTCCATATTAAAATAAATACAAAATAGCGAATATCAAAATAGTGAATGCCAAAGCACATGACAGCTACTACTACTAGTTCTCTTAACAATGGTTCTTGGCATGATCACTTGTGGCATATGTGGGTGGCTGTGCCCCCGCACCCACCTATTTTAAATATTCTTACACGCACACTCATTGATGATGGAGAGAATGACATATTTGGAACAATGTAAATATGAGTCACTACTTTGTGTTATTCGCTATTTTGACATTTGCTACTTTGACTTTCACTATTTTGTATTTGCTATTTTGACTGGCTACCGACCAAGACACTATCAGTCGTTGACAGACTGCTCGGGGAGATCCCAACCTTGATGGAGGACATCTTGGCTAGGAAGAAATGGCTGAACTCCTTGCATTTTTCACGAGACAAGGTCTCACAAGACCGTAGACAGACTGGATGTAATAAAATGTGGATGGTGCTGAAAAGCTGAGCTGACCGATTCCTCCCAACAGTAATCACCCATGGCAGGAATACTGCCTTTTCTAGGGTGATTGCTCACTGATACTCACAATGATGAGTTCTCAGAGCCAGTCTGTCTGCCTCTAGATGGGACCACCACCAGCAATGTTCCAACCTCTGACCCTCACTTTTCGGCTTCCTCAGTTCAGCATCAAACCTGAGCGAACCGAGGCATGAGGTTAGGGGGAGTACACAGACCAGCACTTGGGAGTCAAAAGCAGAGGAGTCAGTGATGTTGTAACCCTCCACTGCTGCCTCAACACCCATCGCACAAGCTGTCTGCAAGCTTGAGATGTCAAGGACCACCTGGATGCCCTGAGGCTCCAAGTGTTTAAAAAAGTGGTACCTGACCTCCTCCACAGGGAAGATTGAATGGGAAGTCCCACAAAGAAACTGTATGACATGATGATCCAATCAAGAGACCGGATCAGCCTTGATATTACTAATGTCAAGACCAATTGAGAAGACCAGGTCCAAGGCATGGCCAAATTTTTGGGTCCCAGTTGCAACTGCTTGCACAAAGCCCAGGGATGACATCACCTGGAGGAACTGCATACCAAAAGAGAATGTGTTATCATCAACCCGAGCACTGTAATCACCCAGAACCATCAGTCCAGGCAACTCCAACACTAGATCAGCCATGAGACCCTCAAGTTCCTGCAGGAGTTCGTGCCCACAGTCAGGAGGTTGGTATATGAGCATGATCCTGCAGCTTGTGCCTGGATCACCTTTTACTACCACGCATTCAAATGACCTGGTGTGTCCCAATGAGTATGCTGACAGCTTCAAGGTGGACCTAAAACAGATGGCTACCCCACCCTTCACTCCTGCCTAGGGCAATGCACCACAGAGATGCCCGGCAGAATAAATGGCTCATGTACAGGACCTGAGTCATCTCCCAACCAGGTCTCTGTGATACATACCAGGTTTACGAAGGAATCCAAAATAAAGGCCTCAGTCAGGGCCATTTTATTCCTGATAGACCTGGCATTACAAAGAACTGAGAAGAGAAGCCAAGTCGGCTGGTCTACTGGCCATCTGTTGAGATGAAAACTCAGATGCCCAAAGAATAGGAATAAGGCAGGGAGGACCCCTTTCCAATTACCTTCTACTCCTCGGGCACCTCCTAGAGACCACACTCCTGATTCTACACTCAAAATCTTCCTGAGGAGCAGATGTACAATATGAGCAGTGCCCCTGAAGAATCCCCAACATCCTGCAGCAATTGATTATAGCTAAAGGCAAGGTACAAGAGGATCCCCCCCAAAGGGATGGTACTCTTGTAGCTGCTCTGCAGAATAGACAAAAACTGGCCTAGCAAAACACATAGTAATCTGAATCAAATACAGAAAAGAATGAAAAACATCTCCCCAACAATTTCTACCTCGATGGCAAAACAATTACCAACCTAAACTACTGGAATCAATATACTTAAACATAATAAAAAATACATAAAAACAAAATACAGAAAATAAATAATGTGCATAAAAAACTTATAATAAATGTATTTAAAACAGCACTTACTCATACATACTAAGAAAACCATTTTCAAAAATACAAACAAATCAGCAAGCACGCACGCATGCATGCACACCCACACACACATACAGCAATTACCCTCCAACCTACAAACAATTAAAAATAGTAAATAACTACAGAAGAATCCTAAAAATGCAACAGACTATATGCAGCCTTAAAATAATCTCAGAACGAACTGAGGTGATTCAGGGAGTTCACTGTTCCTCTTGTCTCACAGGAGAAGCAGCAATATGTCCAGAACTACAGTAGGTGAAAAATTAATAATAATGTTCCAGTTTGAGAAATTTTCCAAAGTGTGCATCAGTAGGGCTCTCACCCCTACAGTCCAAAAGAAAGCAATGGAACAGATAATGTTGTAGGAACCCTATCACCAAGGGAACTCTCACTCTCCCCGGATCACAAGGTATCATCCAGCGGCTCTCACACAGCCTATGAGAGTCACAGTTCTTAGTCAGAGGCTGATGAGCCCAAATCGCTATGGGACAATGAATGCAGGACCCAAGCCAAACAAACAGAACAACAATGTCCATAAAATAGCAACAACGTACCCAAACTGGAATATAGAACAACCACAGGCTTTCTAATTAGAGGACTCTTGTAGCTCTCCGGCAATTCACAGATTAAAAGGCAACAGTACTGTGTTAGTTGTTTCCTCGGGTGCCTCCCAGAGAAAATAAAAGGCGTAGCAGAGTCACCACCCGAACAAGGAAGAAAAACCAAAACTCGGATATCACTACCACTCCAACGGGCATCACTATATCATCCGGGCTGTCCCAATCCAAAACAGGCTTTGGAAAAAAAAACCTTTGCAGGTCATCTGCAGATTCCCGGTAAAGCTCAAGCAGTCATCTAACCACAGGCAAAGTAAATCCAGCCACCAACCCCTAGGACTGAGTAGAGTTCAAGTCACAGGTAGCAGAGCCATTTAAATGAAATTAGCAACACCCTAAAAACAATAAAACTGGCTCCTAACTCTCATGCACTACAACTCGCTGATTAATGCTCCCCTCCTACACCTGTACATTAAGAATAACAATAGTAATGATACAAAAGTGCACCAGTATCGTAGTAATAAAAAATGTAACAGAACAATAAAACAACCTATAGTCTAAAAAGCAGAAAAAGAAAGCATATAAACTAAATTAAACAGATTCTTCCTTATGTTCCTGGAGTGATGGTCAGCCCAGTGTGGCCGACATCTTGTTTTTTTTATGTATCAACACTCTTTTTTCCTCCTTCCTGTGAAGTGGGCTGGCAAGTCATCCAGCCACCAGCACCCACACCCCAGGACTCAAGTCTGGTCAGCGACTCGCTCTCCACACACAGGCTAGCACACACACAGTGCCCCCCCCCGACAGTGGGACCTGGAACCAACAACTGGGGGCACACTTCTCTAGGTCATTGGGATGCAGCGCACGGCCATCAGCCACCATGACCACCCCGCAGTTTTCCACCTGATATAACTCCCCTGCTGGAGCCAGACGTGCAATGACGTTAGCGCACTTTACATGCCAACATCCGCCATACTCCAGCCCCTCTTCTGTGCGTCACTCCTGTAGTACCTCTGACTTCAGTCAGGTGCCACTGCAGAGTGATACAATCCCCTTTACCCACCCCAGAGAAGGGACAGCTGTCGTGGGATGCTCCATCATCTCTTTCCCCTGCCGAACCCCAATGACCTGAGTCCATTCCCGAACCCAGGTCACTGGCATAGTGCAAGGTGTGGCATCCAGCACCTCAACTATCAGTGCCACTGGGATGGTTGGCTGCCATCTTAAACTCCTCCCCAAGCTTGATGTTCTCCTTTATGAAATCCTGACTCATTGCCCCTACCAGATGGGAGATTGTCCAGAAATGAATATTCCGCCAGCCCAGTGGCACTGAGGGTTGGGGCGCTGGATGCCACACCTTGCACCACGCCGGTGACCCGGGTTCGGGAGTGAGCTCGGGTCATCAGGGGTTGGCCGAGGGGAGACAGGCTGGAGCATCCGGAGACAGCTCGCCTTCTCCGGGGGAGGGAAGGACCTCTATACCGGCAAGCGGCGACCGCTGGTGGAGACTGGGGAGAGTGACGGCAAGCTGAGTCTCAGGGGTATAATTGGCTACAGGCAGAAGCCGGCAGCCAATCAACCCCAGAGGCAGCTCCTCAGCGGAAGGAGGGGGGGTGACGTTGCGGATGCCAGAGGATGCCCTGACGCTTAGGCACGCAACATACCATGGGGAAATATGGGAGGGAAAAAGTACCTCCACGGAGCCTAGATGAAGGAGCACCGAGCCGAGGGCCCTAATGTGCCAGCACCCACCCGCGAACCCAAGACCAGATAAGTACCCAAGATTCAGGGGTCCCTGGACCCGACCCTGCCCGGGGGGTATTCCGCGGCGCAATGATGGGACTGGGGGAACGAGGGGTGCTGGCAGGGCGGGGCTTCATGGGTGCTCCCGAGGGGTTCGGCTCAGTGGAGGGAGAGAAAAAAATAGAAATTTAAAAAAAAAAAAAGAAATGAATATTCCAGTTTTTTGATTGTGTGACAGGGTTGTATAAAACCCTGTCTCATTTGTTATACACAGAGAGTTAAAAGCAAGGATCTATTCTGTCCTCTCCTATTCTGTCACTTGTCTATCTCTTGTCTGTCTGATTGTGCAAACAAATGTTTCTTGTGGAACTTCCGAACTGGCAACTCTGACGGTTCTGCAATTTCTTCCTGTTATCTCCCTTCCTTCCTTTCTTTCTTTCTTTCTTTCTTTCTTTCTTTCTTTCTTTCTTTCTTTGCTTCTCTGCGGTTAAACATATATGTGAATCTTTAAGCGAAACTGAAATCCCTTAGTTTGCAACTGTGCAAAATTTTATTGTTGAAATAATTTGCAAAAAGCTGTTTGGGGGTTGTTAGAAAAGATAGCAAGCTGGAACACAGGGGGTTGACCTTGAGAAACCGTTTTACCTTCCACACGCTTGTTTGCAGAGCTGTTAGTAGGAAAACCAATTCTGATCAAAATGTCTTAATTGGCTGCACCTGTTGAATAGACTGGACGTACTAGTCACATAAAAGAAATCGACAAAGTTTGGTACATTGTGTGAAAAACAGGAGATACAGATTAATGAGAACAGATGCAGAATTTAGTTGCCAGGAGAAAACATATTATACAAAGAGAGCAATGTTTGTTTAGAGTTACAGAAAGAGATTAAGATTTAGACTTAGAGAGACCCTCTGATGAAAGACTTTGTTTTGTTTGAAATGCCTGTATAAGAGCTATCTTGCACAATTTTATTTTTTTATTTTGATACTAAAACGCTACTTGTGATTTGTTTTTTACTTCTCCTGGTTTGCCTATGCTTCCTGACTTAAGTCACAATGGCAGATTGGTGACATTGTTTACTGCATGACTCCTAAGTCCTCACTAGCAAGGCTGGACCACTCTTCCATGTTTTTTGCCCTAAACGGTCCCTTCTATACTCACCTATGTGAGCAGTACTGTAGGTTGTGAAGACCTTGCCTTGATGAGTGGTGGCTCATGCATGGTACCCTGCTGATCTTCAGGTTCTGGACTAACACTCTCCTCAATTCAACTTTCCTCCCTCCTCATGCCTACCCCTCCCTCTGCCTGCTCCCTCTTTACTCCCAGATGACACATGTCAGATGGACTAGCCACATTATCCTAGAGACACCCTATGACATTTATAATGTTCTGTTTGCTACCGTATTCTTTTTCCGACTTCATCAGCTGTACTTTGTTGACTATATCATATGTATTCTTCCCTTAAGACACACCTAGAAATGAGCTGCTTCTTGCTCAAAGTGTCTGTCCTGGATAGCAAAATTTAAAATAAACATTTGCATAGCATAAGTCAACTGCACCACTTGTCACAGGACGCAAAGGTGCAGGGGAGTCAGCCAGAATGTAGCGCAGTGCCTTCTAGTCTTTCTGCAGAGCAGAGTGTTGCAGTGAGCAATGCAATTCACTGTCAATTAAGCCATTTTGCCATGCAGGAATTTGTGAGATGTCTTTTACTGCACTGCATCCTGGCTGACTGTGCTGTAATACTAGTATATGTCAGACCCCATTCTGTTTAAAGTGATTTTCTGAGATTTCACAGATGTCTTTTTCACATAGTATGGCATTGACACCCATGCTTCATATGTTGAAGCTGCAGTTTGTTTTGTTAAAAATCTATCATAGTTATTTTTGCAATGTTTTATCAGCACTGTTCTCCAGTTTTCTGTGTGTGGCCACACCCCCATAATGATGTCATGCAAGGGAACTGTCAATGTTTTACATACAGCACCAAGGAATTCTGGGTAAATTATAAAGTTGTTTAAATGTTCATTACTCAGAAATGCAGTCCCTTATTTTGGTAGTGGTGACTACAGTATAGCACCTACAGTGAAGCCCACCAGGATGAAGTGCAGTGTCACAGTTTCCCTGCATGACAAAGGGATTAACTACAATTGAAATTGCATTGTTTCCTGCAGCAACTCTACTGCAGAATTCTGCAGAGTTGGGTTTCATCCTGGCAAGCTTCACTGTAATATGTAGACATATGTAGCAAGGCATTGTGGGTACAATAAGTTGTTTTCCAATTTCCTTTCTGTGAGGTGCAGTCTCATATTTCTGTAGTGGCTTCAAGAATAAAAACTCTTATACTGTACATTTATTTTCAAAACAAGGCATTGTGCATATAAGGTGGGATATTCAGACTGTGCCAGGCAGGGGCGCAAGCCTGGGCACAGCGCAACTGGGCTGAGCCAGGTCATGGACCTGGCAATATTTGACGGTGCTGCACCATGGCTCAGCACCATTGAATATGACACTGAGGGCACCACGCTTTTCCTTGCGGTGGAGTGGCACTGCTCCAGCATGAAGTGGCAGAAGGGAGCAGGGGCTGCGTCAGCGAATGTGCGGTTGCACTAGGCCCAGCAACTGCGATATTCAGCTGTGGGCATGTAAATGAGGCCATTATGCATGCAATGCACAAATGGGGCCATTTGCATGTCATTATGGCCCCATTTGCATGCAGTGTGCCGATCCCCGGCGACTTGCACCTGGCACCCTGCCAGGCTGCAGCCATCAGGGACCGATGCCCTGCTGCCCCTCAGCATGCTCCGTACCCATTCACCAATCATGGGCATCCGTTAATATAATCTCTGGTAGTCCAGTGGACCGATCCCCATCGCTCGATCGTGGGCATCTGTCAAATCAATCCCTGGTGGTCCAGTGGAATCCCCCCAGCTCCTGATCATGGGCATTCACATAGAAACCCTGGTGGTCCAGTAGTACCCCCCTCCCGACCCACCCACTGGGGCCCCCACAGCACCCCAGTCAGCGGCGGGCAGCAGCACCCAGCCTGCAAGCCACCCAACTGACAGCATACAGTAGGGTCTGTCGTCTATTGGTCCACTGCATTGGGCCAGTGGGCATGCAGACCATGCACTGTACTAAGACCGGATTGTGAATGAGCGTTCATTCCTTCTGGCCTGTGAGTACAGCATGGTCCAGATACCCATTGGCCCACGAGTGGACCAATAGGAGTACAGGACCTACTGTATGCTGTCGTTGGTGGGGCAGCCGGGTGGCTTGCAGGTGAGTTACTGCTGCCCGCCGCTGACTTGGGAGGGTGCTGGGTGGTGGGGCCTCAGTGGGCGGGTGGGAGGATAACCACTGGACCACCAGGGTTTCTCTATGCAAATTCCCATGATCAGGTGCTGGGGGGATCACTGGACCACCAGGGATTGATTTGACAGATTCCCATGATCAGGCAATGAGGATCAGTCTGCTGGACCACAAGGGATTCATTTGACATATGCCTGCAATCGGGCGTGGGAGGGCCCAACGCTCCCTGGGCAGGGGCATGTGGACTTTGTCCTGGGTGTGTGGGTGGCCACCCACAGCAGGCAGCTGCCATGTTGCACCTTGCAATACGGCAGCTTGCCTGTGGGTGGCCAGGACTTGTTCCTGGTCATACCAGGCACAACTTTGCACCCCCCCCAAGTGGAGCAAGGCGGGGTTGTGCCAACATCTGAGCCACACATCCTGGGCTGAATATCGGGATGTGCCTCATATGCATGGGCACGCCCCCCGCACTTGCGCTGCATACATTACCAGCAGCACAACATGCCCCTTTGAATATCGCGCCAGGGTACATTGGTGGGTTACGCATGGCGCAACCCTGTTGCGTCATGTGCTACCCGTTTGAATATCCCACCCATAGCATCTAGCTGACAAGATTTCTTTACTGAGATGTAGTCTCCTATTTCGGTAGTGTAGATGTTTGCAATACCAAGACTGACCAACAGAGGTCTCTTAGGGTTACCACCTTTTAAGAAGCCCAGAGTGGGACATTTTTTACTGAAATATGATTTTTTGCAGGACAATATGTAACCTTGACCAATACAACAGACCTGTTTTCTCAAAATAATCAGAATTAAGACTAAGTGTTGTAGTTTTTGGGTTGTTTCTATTGTTTCTTATCATTTTAAGGCATTTTAGTTAAGGTATTATAGTTTTCTGCAACATTTAGAAGAAAGTTAGACAATCTTTTTTTCTACTATAAGGTCAGGACATGCAGTATTTTCCATATTTATTTTTGCAAGACACTGGTGCCCAAATCAGGACTGTCCTGAAAAAATCAGGGCAGGTGGTAATCCTTATTGTCTCTGTTTCACAACAATGCTTAAAAACTTTGTTTCCCTTGCATAATGTCACGGTTGGGAGCTGCAGCACTGAGGAAAAAAAAGGGCAGGTTATGCAAATGAAGCAGAGCAGAGAAATAAAATAATTTTTTTCATGGAAAACAGCACTTTTTAGCAGTTTGACTGGTAGGAGATTGAATCACAACTCCTACACGTTATTACAGGTTACTACTCCCATGTGCTATGGCAAATCTTAGAAAATCACTTTAAGGAACAACTTGAATGTATGGGAAGAGAACTGGGGTCTGTTGTTTGACACAGGGTCATATGACCGCCCAGATGATGCAAAAAGGTGTCTCAACAGGCTTACTATTCTTTTCAGGAGTCATGGCTTGAGCTGGATGCATCATGAGCCACTTAAAATGAGTATTAGCCACAGCGAGGAAGCGTTGCTTATGAATCTCCACATAGTCAACATGACTGCACTCCTAAGATCTTTTGGCCCAAGACTAAGAATGGAGAGGTGCTATCACAAGGTAGACATTTATTGACCAGATGTTGACTCTTCTAATCTAGTCCAAGTCCCTAGGTGTATCCCCAGCCAAGGCTTTTATCCAGCTTATTCCTGGTTGCTGTAATGCAGGTCAGAAAACAACCATTTCCTGACTTTAGGAGGTGTTTTGACTCATGATAAAAAAGTGCAAACAAATTCAAGATAGGCACAAAGCCTGCTTAAAGCCATTTGGGCATGGAGCCTTTTATGTCTGTGAGTGAAGCTTTCAAACGCGATGGGTGCGAATTAATTTATCTGTTAAGGTGTGGAACCCATAAAGTTTATTGTGGTGTGGAGTCTCCTGTTTGGTGGAGCTTGGATGTTCATTAGGGTACTGAATCCATAAGGCATGTTAGGGTATGGAGCCCTGTCTTCATAGAAGTGCAAAGTCCTTGTGTGAAGGAGACTGAACTGAGCCCTTTGCTTGTTGGGGGCCTTAGCCTAGAAAATCATTAAGGCACAAAGCCCAAAAGGTCTGCAGAGAAACATAGACATTGTTGGAAGAAAGAGGTTATTGGTTCATCCAATCTGCCCATTTTGTTTCCCTACCGTACCCTATGGCCTATCGTCTATATGGAATTTATGCCCTTGTCTCTCCCCTGTTCCCTGCTGTATTGCTACCCCTCTATGTAACTATAAGACTCCTTACTCTGTCCCAGCCATGACAGAACCTATTTATAATTTTTGCATCTACCACCCAATTAGTAGGCTATTGCATGACTCAGCCACTCACTCAGTGAAGTAAAATATTCTCAGATCCCTCTTAAATCTCCTTCCCCCATAGCTGCCATTCATTCCTGCTTTCTATTGACCCTTTCATTCCTGTTGAATAGCTCCTCATAGTTTACCTTATTTATTCCTTTCAGCAACTTGAAGATCTCTATCATGTCATCCTTCTCCCTTCAGGCCTCCAGTGAGTACCTGCTCAGAACCCTAGCCGTTCCTCCTAGAATCCACCCTGTTGGCCCTTGAGTATCTTGCTTACCCTTCACGGCACCATCTCTGGCCGGTCTTTGTTGTTCTTCAGGTGGAGAATCCAGAGCAGAGTATTCCAGATGGGGCCTCACCACAGATCAATACTGAGGCAGTTTGACCTCTTTCCCTGTACCATCAAAACTTCTTTCAATACACCCCTACATTCTGAGGCCTTGTTGTACGCCTTATTCTACTGGCTTGTTTGTTTGAGGGAGTCACTTATGATGACTCCGGGGTCCCTTTCCTCTGAAGCAGTCACCAACCTAACCCCTCCAAACCAGTATTCTGTCCTGGAATTCCTGCTCTCTATGTGAATCACCTTGCACTTGTTGTTGTGGAATCAACTGCCAAACAACAGGCCATCTCTTTAACTTTTCCAGGTCCACAGCGAGATTGGGTGAGCTGGAACACTAGGAAGCTTGGACTTGATGCTGGCTGGCAGAGGGGGCGGGCAAAAGGGTCACATACACTGTGCTTGATTGGGCATTGTTGACTACTACTGGGGAGGGGTTAACTGAAGCTGATTGTATCATTTGAATGTGAGTGCTAACTACTGTTGGGGAAGTAGGCAGATCTGTGTGTGAACTAACTACTGCTAGGGCTTGTGAACTGGCTAATGTGGGAAGTGGGCAAATTTGCTTGTGAACTGACTACTGCTAGGGCTTGAAAACTGGCTACTGTTGGGAAAGAGGGCAACTTGCTGTGAACTGACTACTGCTGGGGGAGGAGGCAAACTGCTGGGTATTGCTTGTGTAATAATTGCTGGTAGAGGGCTTGTGTAAGATTGACAGTGTATTATTGCTGGTAGAGGGCCATATTGCTCACACTCAAAATAAGGGTAGACTTGGGGGTTGCCAGAGCGGACATCTTCAGTAGGGTGATTGGGTGTACAGGGTGTGGGGTGGCCATAATACTAAATTGGGCATGGAGGTTCAGAGGGTGTCCAGTGTGTTTCCAGCTGGCGGGTCTTAGGGAGGAGATCCAGGGGATCAGAAGACAGCTGGAAGATGGGAGGGAGGAGAGTTGGGGAGGTAAGGTGGGGAAAAGACCACATGAGGTTAGACAAGGCCAAAATGGCATACCCCAGGGGACAGGGGAACAAGGACCATATGGTCACTTGGGAGGGGTGGGGCACAAAACATGCAACATACTGAAATCACTCCGTTGGGAGGGGGCTGCCTGGAGAGAGCCAAGGAGGGAGGAGGAGACAGTAGAGAGCAAATCGGGGGCAAGCATCACGCTTACTAGTCGATTCACCCTGCTATATCTGGGAGATGACGTGGAGGAGGCTGGTGGGAGGGGGGAAGCAGCTGGACAGAGAGGGTTTCAATAAGCTGAGGTGGGAAAGGGACAGGAGAGGAGCCAGATCCAAAGAAGGGAGGGTAGGGAGGGAGGGGGAGGGACATGAACCTAGGTTGGAGGGAGGTAAGGTAGATGGGGGAGCACAGAGCGAGGCCAGGGTGGAAGGTGGCAGGACTTAGGTTGGGCCAGTGTCCAGGCTGGGGAAGTCAGTCAAGGAGGGGGGGCGGTAGGGAGTACTCTAGATAGGCCAGCTTCGAGATGGGAAAAATCAGAAGAGGAGGAGAGTAGGCGGGAGGAGGGGGAGAAATACAGCAGATAGTATGTAAAGTACAGGTCCGGGGGGTTGGGAGGCAAGAAGGGAAGATGTAGAAGAATGCCTGGGTGGGAGATCTGAGGATAACAGCTCAGGAAGGGCGACCAGAATAGATGGGGGGGCAAACTATTCCACCCAGAAGGTTGGGTGGGCAAGGAGCAAGCTGGGAGTTGTGGGCAGAAGAAAGAGCATTTTAGGGCATGCACAGGCTTGTGACCCCCAGGCTGTGGGTGTGGGAGGAGCAAACTGGGGGTCGACGACAGAAGGAGGAGCCTGGAAGGAATCAAATGGGCTAGTAAAGTGGGGTGTGGGGTGAAGGTGATTCTGCTACATGACTCCATTACCAGAGGTATCCAGTGGGAGGGGGCATGGGAGGGTAAAAGCAGTCCAGTCAAGGCTAAATGTATCCCAGGCATATCTGTACACAAGGCCAAATTCCAGCTATACTCGACAGCACTGGAATGCAGGGGATCCCCAGACTTTCTAGTACACCTGGGAACAAATGACTTGGAAGGGAACAGTGATCTAGAAATGCAGGTGAGATTCAGGGAACTGGCCAGGGTTTGCCACTCTATAGGAAGCACACTCTGCTTCTCTGAGATTCTGCCAGTACCAAGGGTGACTGGGGAGAACAAGCAGAAACTTAGAGGTGTGAACCAGTGGCTCAGGGACTGGTGCAAGGCAGAAGGGCATTGGCTGGTGGAGGACTGGGGGGATACATGGGAGGATAAGGGGCTTTATGCCAGGGATAGGATACACCTCAACCTGGAGGGGATGGAGATCTTGAAACCTAAAACTTGCTGGATTCATAGGTGAGAGGTGGGGTTAAAACTAGTAAAGGGGAGAAGATAAAGTAAAAGGAAAGCTCCAGGAGGGCTGCTCGAGGGTCCAGTTCTAGGGCACAAAACGAGGGTGGGGGACTGCATTGCAAATCCATGGAGAACTGTGCAGAAAAGAGTGATGAGGGACTGCGCAGGGCTGAGAGAACTGGAGAGGGGTCGGAGTGGAGGACGGTCCTGATCAATGCCAGGAACATGGGTAATAAAAAGCTTGAGCTCCAGGCTATGTTGGTTGAGGGAGCAGCGGATGTGGCAGCAATTATTGAGACATGGACCACCCAGAAAATGATTGGGACCTCAACTTGGAGGGCTACAAAATATTCAGGAAGAAAGAGGAGTGGGAAGGGGGAGGTGTAGCACTGATTGTCAGAAATGACATAGTGGTTAGTGGTTAGTGGAGTGCAGAAGGATGTACTGGGTGTGGAGGCGATTTGGGTAACCCTGCAAATGAGGGGAGGTAAAAGATTGAAACTAGGGGTGGTGTACAGACCTCTGGCAATGGAGGAGGCCCTGGAGGACAAACTAGTTGAGAACATCAAGGGTCACTGTGACCTTGGAAAGGGTAGGGTGGTGGTCATGGGTGACCTTAATATGCCGGGGGCAGACTGGGACACTATGACATCCTCTGTGACTAGGGACTAGAGACTGATGGATGTCTTTCAGGATGCCTTCCTGGTCCAGCAGGTGGGGGAACCTACTATGGAGGAGCGGATATTGGCCGTTGTCCTATCAGACAGTGACCAGATAAGAGGCCTGGAGGTGAGCAGCCTGCTGGCAGGTGGTGACCGTGCCACAGTCTGGTTTCTGCTGTATCTGGGGGAGGGGGATAACCACACTAATATAGTAGTAGTAGACTTCAGGGGAGCGGACTTCATGGGCATGGGTAGGATTTTACGGGGGAGCTTGGACAAGATTGGGCTGGACATGGATGCTGAAAGCTTATGGGAGTCCATTAAGAAGGGGGTGCAGGAGGCTACTAGGTCCTGTACAAAAGTAAGGCGAAAGCAAGGCAGAGCCAGTAAGCCGTGTTGGTGGACCAGGGAGGTGCAGGAGGCGGTGAGGGAAAATGAGGCTGCCTACACACGTTTTAAGCACTCAAGGGGGATGGTGAGCAGGGAGAGTATGAGCTGATGGCCAGGAGAGTCACCAGAGTGGTGAGGGGAGCCAAAGCAAGGATGGAGCAGAATCTGGTTAGGGATATCTGGAGGGGGGGGGAGGAATCTATAGATACATAGGGGAGAAGAGAAAAGCGAGGGCACAGATCAGCAGGGTTAGGACTGGGGAGGGAGGGATGGGCTCAGGAAGCAGGGGAATGGGCAGAGCTGCTAAATGAGTACTTTGCCTCAATCTTTACTGAGGGAGGCAGGGGATCCCTGCAGCCTAATGGGAGGGAAGGGGAGCCAACAAAATTGAGAAGTCAGATGGAGTCCGGAGGATGGAAAGATGTTAGGGTACAGGCTGGGCCAGACCTAGAAGGGGATGGGTGGTTGCATGAGGGAGAGGGCTGGGAGGGGGAATCACAGTGGATAGAGTGAGGGAGGCCCTTCGGATGCTAAAAACTGATAACGTACTGGGGCCGGCAGGTGAGCTGGCAGCTCCACTAGCTGCACTCTTTAACACCTTTCTGCAGACAAGATGGGTGCTTCAAGACTGGAGGGTGTCCCATGTGGTGCCTATCCACAAAGAGGGGTCTAGAGAGGAGATGGGGAATTATAGACCTGTCAGCCTAACATCTGTGGTAGGCAAAGTAATGGAGGGCTTTATCAAGGAGAGGCTTGGGAGGCAGCTGGAAAGGTTGGGGCACCTGGATGACAAATAGTATGGTTTCGTCCTAGGGAGATCATGTCAGACCAACCTCGTAGAGTTTTATGACTGGATGACAGGGACCCTGGACCGACATTAGGTTGATGGATGTCCTATACCTGGATTTCAGCATGGCGTTTGATTAGGTACCTCACAATGGTCTGCTAACAAGGCTGGGGGATGGGGTGGGAGGGCAGTTGCTCATGTGGGTAGAAAATTGGCTTATGGGGGGAATACAGAGGGTAGTTGTCGGTGGGATAGTCTCCTCCTCCCCCAGGAAGATCATCAGTGGGGTTCACCAAGGTTCGGTATTGGGGCCACTACTGTTCAATGCCTATGTCTCAGATATGGGGAAGGGGGTTAGAAGTAGGCTGAGCCTCTTTGTGGAAGACTCAAAACTGGGAGCACTTGCGGATGGGGTTGAAGTGAGAGAGACAGTCCAGGGGGACCTGTATACCCTGAAGGGGTGGTCAAGGAGGTGGGGATTGAAGTTTAATGTATGGAAATGTAAGGTGCTGCATCTGGTTGTCAGAAATCCAGGCCATGTATACACCCTGGGGGGGTCACACTGCAAGCTGCATCAAGCGAGAAGGATATAGGGGTGGTGGTAGACATCAAAATGAATCACACTGAAAATTGTAGAAGAACCACAGCAAAAGCAAACAGGATATTGGGCTGCATAGCCAGGGGGGATTACATCTAGAAGGAGGGAGGTGATCCTCCCTCTGTATAATGTCTTGGTCAAGCTGCATCTGAGTACTGTGTGCAGTTCTAGAGACCTCATCTTAAGAAGGACAAAGCACTGCTGGAGAGGGTCCAGAGGAGGGCAAGCAGGATGATTCAGGGCATGGGGGAGGGAGGCCCTATGAGGAGAGACTGGAAAAACTTGGGCTGTACACACTGGAGGAGAGGAGAGACGGGGGGACATGATAGGGGTCTTCAAATATGTAAAATGAATAATCAAGGGTGGAACCAAGGAGATGTTCAGGCTAAAGAAGGAGGGAACAACCGGGGTACGAGTGGAAGCTGGAGGGGAAAATTATGGGGGATGTAGGAGACATTACTTCACTGACAGGGTGGTGGAGCCATGGAATGCACTGCCCAGGGGTGTGGTGGAGGAGGGTACGATGGAGGGCATCAAAATGGGGTGAGATAGGTACAAGGGGAAACTGAAGGCGAAGAAGACCCTCTCGGGGGCTGGGGGGGCGGAAAAGTGAGCGCCCACTAGGTGGCTGGCTACTGAGCAGACATGACAGACCATTATGCTTATTCTGCTGGCTTTTAGTATGTTAGTATGCATGGTAGGTCCCTATGCAACTCCTCACTCCCTTTTTTGCTGTAAACCCTGCCACAGAGCTTAGTGTCATCTGCAAAGAGACACATCTTGCCTTGTACACCTTCCCCTATGTCACCTGGGCTGCACACGTTAACCCAGACCTTATCAAAATTACTGAGTCGTGGTTAAAAAAGACGAACACTGATCAACAAATATCACTGCAGGGCTACAATTTATTTAGAGCAGATAGAGAGTCTAGAGGCCGGGGTGTGGTTATCTACGCCAAATCTAAGTACTTGGTCACCAATATTAGTTGCAAATCTCTAGCCAAGGAATTTGAGTTAGTTTTGCTGAGCCTTCATCTCCCCTCCTTGGAATGTATCACTATCCTAGGTGGCTATAGACCCCCCGTCTGGTGGTGATGAATCCTTAATCTTTTGAAATCCATGTTCGTAGATGCAAAAACTGAAACAATATTTCTAGGAGATCTAAATATGGACTGGCTGTCACCTAAATCACACGGCCTCAAATCCCTTTGTGATGAGCTAGGTCTTGGGCAATTAGTCAGTGAACCTACTAGGAACAACACTCTAAATACTGCCAACAGTTCCATTCTAGATGTGGTACTAACCACCCATCCACTAAAATATCTCATTTGGCAGTGTTTCAAACGACATGAGCTGATCATGGAATTGTTGCTTGCATAAGATCTCAAATTAAGGCCCGTCCGCAACCCATCTTTATAACAAAAGATCCTTTCGCAAATTCAGTGCAGTAAACTTCTATCTGACCTGAGCATGATCAGATAGCAAGATCTTTACCTAGCCAAAGATGTCAACAAGGCAGCTTGCATCCTTAATGACAAACTCACTACAATAATAAATAAGCATGCCCTTTCATCAAAGTAAGGGCATGGAACAATTCCAACCCTGGTTCACCTCAGATCTCAAGGCAGCCCTTATAGCTCGAGATAAGCTCTGGGCTAAAGCTAGACATTCCAAAGAATCTTTGGATTGGCAGGCCTTTAGAAAAGCCAGGAATAACTGTGTGAAAAAACCTCGCTCTGCTAAAGCTAACTATTATATTTCTACTCTTGAACAAGCTAAAGGTAACCCTCATAAAATATGGAAGACTATCAAAGCTATAGAAGGACGGCCCATGGCCCCCTCTGTCCCAACAAAGATAGTTGCAAGTGGCAAGATTATGGAAAATAAGTCCCTAATCCTGGAGGAACTTAACTCCCAATTTGCCACAGCTGGATTAGCTTTTGACTCGTCACCTTATGCTGGTGCTGCGGTGAGCCAGCATATCCCTCCCGCCACATCTAGTCCTGCACCCAGCCCCTTCCAACTGCGCAAGATAACTTATAAAGAAGTAGAAGATTCTCTTCTTAACTTAGACACCAAAAAAAGCGCAGGGTATGATGGCTTGGAACCCTTTTTCCTAAAGTCAGGCTACGCCTATCTCACTGCCCCAATTCTCCACATCTTCAATCTTTCCATTACATCTGCTACTGTGCCGTCCTGCTGGAAATCAGCATATCCTCCTCTATTTAAATCTCAGACCCATGCGATGTAAACAACTATAGGCCTATCTCCATATTGCCTATCCTTTCTAAAGTTCTCGAAAAACTTATCCATATTCAGTTAAAATCTCACTTGGAAACCTTCTCTCTCATTAACCCAGCTCAATCTGGCTTCCGAGCTAATCATAGCACAATCACTGCACTAGCAAAAGTAACCAACGATTGGATCTCTGCTACAGATGCTAAGAAGGTAACTGGTGCAGTCTTTTTGGACCTCAGCAAAGCTTTTGATACTGTTGATCACAAACTATTAGTCAATTGCCTTGCAAAGTTGGGTGCCACATACCATACCACCCAGTGGTTCTCTAGCTACCTAACTGGAAGATTCCAAAAAGTAAAGGCGGAAGGCTTTTTTTCTGCTGCCTTGCCAGTTGCAAGAGGAGTCCCCCAAGGATCCATCTTAGGCCCAATCTTGTTTTCTCTGTACATTAATGACTTAGATGCTAACATATCTACGTCCAATCTGCACTTTTTTGCAGATGATACTGTGTTGTATACTTCTGGCTCATCGTTATCTGAAGTCAAGGGAGTGCTTCAAGCGGACTTCGCACAACTTGAGCATAATCTAATAAAGGCAAAGCTTCTGCTCAATGCTAAGAAGACTAAAGTGATGATATTCTCCCGCAGTGCTGTCTCAGGCCCCCCCAATACCCTTGCCCAAGACTTCATTGTCACCACGCTAAACGAGCCTCTGGAAGTTGTAACCAAATTTAAATATCTAGGTATCTGGATCGACAATAAATTATCTTTCAGTGACCACGCCAAAGAAGTCTCTAGAAGGTTAAAAGCAAGGTTAGGTTTCTTCTACAGAAATAGGCCCTTTTCCCCTTGAAACTCGAAACAAGCTTGTACAGGCCACTTTTCTCCCCTACTGGACTATGGCGATGTAATCTATTCCTCCACCACTCTTGCAAATCTAAGTAAACTGGACATCCTTTATCACCGTGTGCTACGGTTCATTACCAACTCCCTTACCGTTAGCACCACTGTGACTTATATGCAGCTGTTGGTTGGACATCCCCTTACTACTAGGCGCCTGCTCCATGCTGGGCTATGGACTCTTAAACTGCTCCTGCAGAAATTGCCAAGCTATCTCTCTTCCCTTATTAGTATCTCACATAGTGCATACTGTTAAGAAAATCTGACTTTATTATGCTTGACATACCAGGGACGTGGACTTCCTTTGGTAAACGCAATGCTGCATATGCCCTTCCTCCATTTGGAACCAATTACAAACCATACTGAAACTAACTAGCACAGTTTCAATAAACTTCTACAAATCGCTAAGTTCAGCCAAAATAAAAGACACCTGTAACTGTCATTAAGTCTCTTCCTTCCCCATGTGTGCCATATTTATCCACTGGTAAGGTATAATTGATTTGTCATATTAACTGCTTTGCCTTCCCCTTCTACTCCTGGCTTTATCTTTGCTTATGCTCCACTGCTACTCTATCAAATCACTCCTCCCCCCATACCAGTTGTAGACTGTTGTTTGTTCTAGCTGCCAAAATACTGTATATGTATTGCACACACAGTCATCATGTTTCATTTATCAGTATGCAACCTGTAAGTCGCTTCCCTGTCTCATATCAATGTTTGCCACCTGCGGTCGCCCTATGTGGTACCCTTGTATGTATATCCAGCCTGTATCATGTAACATGCATTTCATGTATATACTGTTATTACCTATCTGTGTTTGTACTTTAAGTGTTTATGTCACAGGACCTCCTTGTGAATGAGCTTGCTCAATGGAGTTTTCCTGCAATAAACTTGAACTTGAACTTGAACTAATGAACATATTGAAAAGGACAGGTGCCAGGACTGAGGCACCCCACTTGTGACCTCTCTCTCTCTCCCCCCTGATTTGACTCCATTAACTGCCACCTTCCTCTGTGTCCCCACAGCCAATTTCTCACCCATTTGAGTAGGTCCTTCTCAGCTCCCGGGTTCTTTAACATCTTCAGCAACCCTCTATGTGGCACCAAGTCATATCCTTTGCTGAAGTCAAAGTACAGTATATCTACTACATACCCATATCCACCACCCTTGTAACCCAGTCAAAAATACTATCAGGCTGATCTGACAAGACCTTCCTGCTATAAACCCATGCCATTTACTGACCTGGAGCCCACTCCTTTCCAGGTGGGTCACCAGATCCTCTTTGACTAGCGTATAAACAGTTTATGCACAATGGAAGTAAAACTGAAGAGCCTGTAATATTTTGAATCCGCTCTATCCTCTCCCTTGTAGAGCAGAACCACATCCACTAACCTCTAATCTCTCGGAACAACCTTTCTTTTTCTCCATATAGATATTTACATTCCTTGACCTCAGTGAGCAGCTCTCAGCCCAGTCCCTGTCTCTCCTAACCAGCAACCTACCTTCCAGAGGACTTACCTTCCCAAAGTGAACCCCCATGGATTGCACCCCGTGGTGGGACCAGGAGGAAGAGAGCCATCCTCCACCAGTGCTTCATATCCAGATGTCTGGCAGCATCCTCTAGTGGTGGTGCAGGCCAAGGCTGGCAGGCCAGGCTTCACTGAGCCCACTAAGCCACTTTTTCTCATTTTCTCCATTTCCCTCCCCATGCTGCGGCGAGGATGTCAGCATGCATCATGTTGAGGCCTACGCACACAGCATCAAACCAGCAGCCCTCCCTATTTTCATCCTCCAACCTGCACTACTGCCTGATCTCCATCTCGTGGTTGTTGATGGCAGAGAGGTGATCCCTCCCTCCCTCCCCAGGACAAAAGAGCAGTCTCTCAGATGCTATATCCTCTCTCCCCCAATTGGTCCCCTGTATCAATGATTCACTTTAGAACCCACTGCCAGCATGGCAGGTGGTAGTTCTACTGCCATGCCACTGGGTTGGCCTCTCTGGGAACCACCCTTGACTACAGGAAGCTACTGAATAGCTCTGCCAGGTGCTCAGCCAATTTTGATGCCAGTTCCCTGGCGCACCCTAGTGTGCATCCCATCTGGTCCTGGTGCCTTATCTATTTTCAGGTCTGTAAGCCTTTTTCTTACTCTTTGTTTTGTTATCTCCATCTTCCCTATTTCTTGAAGCCCCATGCTGCTGCCTATATACAACTGTCCAGCAGAGGCCCACTGTCCTCCACTGTGAATACTGAACCAAAGTAATCATTCAGATAGCTGCCTTCTGCTCATCATACTCTAGTACAGCCCCAGCCAGCCTTACAACTGCTCCTCTCGTCTCCCTTTTTTCCCTGATATACCAGACAAACTCTTTTTCCCCTGCCTTGAAAATGTTGTGTTCTTACCGGGACTCAAACCACTGACCCTTTGCTTAATAAACTAACACAAACCCAGTGTTCTACCTAAGTGCAGTGCCCTTCAGTTTGTTGTGGCTTCCATAGGTGCAGCGAGCTAAGCAAGTGCAGAGTGTATTGCTTGTTGGGCATGGAGCTCTTTAAGGCAGTTGGATATGGAGCTCTTAATTTTAATGAAGTGCAGAGCCTGTATTAGTTGGATCATTTGGTATTGGATGGGAGCTGAGCCCATCAACATTTGGGGGGCATGGAGATCCTTTTTTAGTTTGTGAACATGAAGCCATTTGATGTAGTGGGTGCGGTGCCCCTGTGATGATTGTGGGTGCAGTGCACTTTGATGACTGTGGTCATGGAGCACTTTGACAACCATTAGGCATGGAACTATGTTCATTAGGTATGGAACCATTTGATATACAGTATGTAGACATGTGGCACCCATTGATGTTCATGACCATGGTGCCTTTGATGTTTGTGGGTGCTGAGCCCTTGGTGTTCATGGGGTACACAGCTCTTGCTGCTCATAGGGTGTTGGACCCTTCATATTCAGGGACATAGAACCCTTGATGTATCTGGGGCTCTGGGAGCCTTAAATATTCATGGAGCATGGAACTCTTGATTTTCATGGGGCACAGAGCCCTTGATGTCTAAGGTGAATAGCTCTTTTAATATTCATGGAGCATGGAGCGCGCTTGGTGTTCTTGGGGCAAAAAGCCTGGAGTGCACAATCTTGCTGTCCATGGAGCACAGCACCCTTAAAATTCATGGGGAGCAGAGCCCTAACAGGTTTGCAGGTGCAGAACCCAATGCTGTATGTGGGCACAAAGCCCTTTAATGATTTATTTATTTAACTTGGCTGACTGGGTGAGTCCGTTGACAACAAGGGCCTTTATCAGGCATGACCTGGGTGCAATAGCACACAGCACAGACATTAACATATGAAATGAACAATAATATTGATGATACCTATTACAGAAATTTACAAATACGAACAGGACTTTACAAGTGTGAACATCAGCAGACACAGGAGTCATTATAGAATACAAAGAGACAGCATACTCAAAAAAAAAAATCAGAAATGCAAAGAAAGGAGAAGGCAAAGAAAGAAAATATTGCAGTCACTAGCAAGAGTAAGGAGGGGTTGCAGTAGTACAGATCCTGAGGATAGTAGTACCCATAGTGGGCATGAGGGCTGGGGTGATAAACAAGTACATGTGCATGGAGTTTGGGCAGTTAAGAGTGGGAAGGGAGAGGGAGGGAGAGATTAGTATTATATAAAAGTAATGGGGTGGTGAGTTGGGGTAGTAGTATATGTAGGTAGTATGATAGTTGGGTTGGCAAACCTACAGCTGTGCGTGTAGATATGAACATACCAACATACAAAGGAAGCCAGCAGAAAAAAAAAAAAATTATCAATAAAAGATAAAGGCCATGAAGGTCTATCATGTCTGCTTGATTGTTCAGCTTGTGGTTTATACCATAGCTGCCTCTTCCCTTCATCCGACCCCATTACCTCTCCAATATGAGTTCCCCCTTGAGATGGATCCCCTCTGGTACTTATTCTGCCCTTGGCTCTATGCCATCCTCTTTTGAAGCCTTCCACTGTCTTCTGTGAGACCAGCTCCTCTGTGAGTTTATTCCACTCCCCCACCACCCTCCCTGTGAAGTGGTTTCTCCTTAGCTCCTTCCTGAAGCTACTCCCCTCCAGCTTCATGCTGTGTTCCCTAGTGACCCCCTCCCTTTTCAGCCTGAACATGTGGTCTGTATCTCCCCTATTTATGTCCTTCAAATATTTAAAGTTTTCTATAATGTCTCCCCTGTCCCTTCTGTCCTCTAGGGAGTAAATGTTAAGTTCTCCCAACCTTTCCTCATAGGGCATCCCCATCCCCTTTATCATTTTGGTTACCCTTCTCTGGACCCTGTCCAGGAGTTTGATGCCTTTCTTTAAGTAGGGGCAGCAGAACTGCATGCAGTACTCCAAGTGCAACCTCACCAGTGATCTGTACAATGGCAAGATAACTTCCTTGCTTCTGGAGGTGATCCCTCTGGCTATACACCCCAACATCTTGTTGGCCTTGGCTGCCACCCTCCTTTAGTGCTCTGAGTGGTTCATCCTCCCTGTTACTGTCGCACCCAGATCTTTTTTCTTCTTCAGATACCTTTAGCCTTTCCCCACCCAAATGGTAGCTGTGCCTAGGGTTCTTGGATCTGAAGTGCATGACCTTGCACTTCTTGGCATTAATTCCCAATTGCCAAATCCTTGACCATTCCCCTAGTGTATGAAAATCCATGAGTAGAACACTCCCCTCCTCCACTCCATCCACTACTGCACCAATTTGTGTGTCATCTGCGAACAGGCTCATTTAGCTCTCTCTCAACTCCTCCTGTTATATTAGCAATGAAGATGTTAAAGAGCACAAGCCCCAGAATTAATCCCTGTGGGACCCCACTGATGACTGCTCTGGGCTTTAAGAGCTCCTCCCCCCTACCACCACCCTCTACTGCCTGTTACTCAGCCAGCTTTCTACCCATTGGACCAATTTATCTCCTACACCCAGGGTTCTCAGTTTACCCACTAGACTGATGCAGAAATGGTGTTGGTAGCTCTGCAGGGGGCACTCTCCCCTTGGTTATAAGTAACAATAATAATGCCCCAGCATGGTGTTTAGGGAGAAGTGTTCTGTTGGAGGTACCATCTTCTACCTGCTTGGGTAGTTGTTCAGGTGGATGTTAGAGATCCAATGATGCTTATCAAAAAGAGTTGGGTAATTTTCCTGGTTTCCCTAACACACAACACACTACAAAACCACCCCAAGAACCCATTAATGAGCCCCTTAGTAACACACGTAACAGCCACCCTACATACTCCTCCAACCCTACAGTAAAAACATAGGACACAGCAAAAAGTGTCCAACTTAATGCATTACATAAAATATAAGATGGCAAAGCTCAGCATACTGGTGAAATAATACCATGTTGGGGTCAAACAAGCTCATAAATGCCATTCCCCTTCAGGCTCATGGTTTTATGGCTTATCTGACCCTCGATGGTGTTACTTCTGTTTATACCCCACTTTCCTATCATTTATTTTCTTTCGCTCACTCTCTCTCTCTCTGTATGTATATACGTATATATAATGTGCTTAGTTATTTTCTGTTTTTTTTTTGTCTGTGAAGCTGACGTCAAGTCATTTAGGAGCCTGACAGGCACATGAGTTGTTAGGTCTCCCCAACCTGACCCCACACCCAATAGTAGCAGAGTGTTGCTGACAATAGTCCCTGCAATTCCCAGTCACATCACAGGCCTGGTTGCTGGTCAGACTCATTTTAAATATTATTAAGAGGCATGTTGCAAAAAGAAAAGAATTAAGTGTCAGGGGCTTCTCTAGACTAAGGAACTACATGCAACTGTCTCTTCTTCCCTGTGCATTAATGAATCTAACCTGGCACATTGCATAATGAAATACAGAACCAGAGCTGAAAATTATAGCTAGAGTCCGCCTGGCTTACACTGAATCAACAGCAGCAGCAACATCAGCCAAGTGCCAGCTGTCCTCAGGAGTTTTCTTCACCCTTTCAGCTCAGAGCTCCCTTGAGTCAGTCTGTCTGCAGTGAGGCAAGCAACACTCCTCTCCAAGTCCCATTAGCCTCAAACTAACCTTAGCCAGTAGCTAAATTGTGAATTAAAGAGTAGGATGGTGCAGTACCTGGTGCCAGGTAAACCTTTCAAGCTCTCGTTTACTTATTATCCCCCGGCAACAAGGCTATAATGAAGGTCCACATATGTATGCATGCACACTTAAAGTTTGGTTATCTCTTGAGAACCACTTTTGCAAGTGTTTGATTAATCTAGACGTTCATTAGTACATCTTCTTGAGTGTTTCTGAATCTCGCCGTGATGACCTACTTATACATAAGTTCTGGCTTGTGACTGACTGTAACATTTTTGGCTGCATCTTAAGAACTACTTACCCAGTAGGATTAATCTGAAATGCATATCAAAGTGCCTCCTTAATTGTGAGGCCGTACAGCCTAGTGGTTTGAGTCGGAGATGCAAACCTGAAGAACTTGAAACCCAGGTTTGAATCCCACAACCACTTCTTAGTTGCTGTATTGTCTATAGTAAGTCATTTTACCTCCCCGTACTTAATTCTTTTGTGATTTCCATTCCTAACCCCTTTATATGACTGCCAACTGTTAATGGATGGTAAAATACTTTGAGACACAGTGTGTATGAAAGGCACTATATAAAAACATATTACTTTCCTTCTTTTCTGGTCACATCTAGGGAGGTACATGTCTGTATAAAATATTATCAAGCCTAAAATTCCTTTTATAAATAGAATATGCTGGCTAGAAAGGTTAGAGTTATCATAACTATAAGAAGAATCTTGGCCATAGCAAGCTACTTTACTTACCAGTGAGTTCTGGTTTGTAACTGGCTGGTACATTTTTAAGTATATATTGAGAGCTGCTTATCAGGCTGTGATCAAGACTGGTGAGAACATACTTCACAACCATTTTTTGAGGTTCTCAGAATCTTGTCTATGCTGACTTACTTAAACGTATGAGTTCTGGCTTGTGATTGGTTGATCATTTGGCTGTGTACCTTAACATAGCAAGGCAACATTTTGATATACATATAAAAATATACAAATATGGCCTAGAGCTGCAGATTCTTGCATAAAACTATTGCAGTGAGGGTGAAAGTAACCAGCATTGAGTTGCAATTGTCTACAGTACAATTAGAAACTGCCCTGAGTTGGTTTTGCATTATTTTTTTGAAGTTGGAAATACACTGGCAACTCACATTGTGTTGTTCTTCAACCTCTAATTGATCTGGAATGGATCTGCAGTTCTGTCACAAGGTGATGCAAAACTGAGCTGCACCCTTCGCCTTAACTCAGAGATCATTCTTCTTGGGGATTTCCACATCAATTGGCCCTCACTCTCAGCTGCAAGAAGAGACGCTCTAGCGAATATTCACTTTTCCCAGATGGTGGCAACCCCAACAAGGGTCAACTACAAAACAGGTACTAGCAAACCTCTCAAACCAACCAGCCCACATCACCAACACCACTGTCCTCCCTGACTCACTGAGTGATCATTCACCTGTTACCTGCACCTGGCAAAACAACTTCAGCAAGCCCCAGCCCAGAACCATAACCAGCCATGTACTCCTCAAATGGCACCTATCACAACTCAAAGTGTACCTTCAAGGTCTTGACCAGTCTGACCTACATGAAACAAATTACGTAGACATCGCACTCAGCTGCTTCATCACAACATTTAACGCCACTTGCTATAAACATGCTCCCCTGAAAACAAGAAAATCTAAAGCTCCCTGCAACCCCTGGATAACACCAGAACTCCTGCTATAACTCAATGCTCAGGACCATTTCTGGATAAAGGCACATGCACATGGTACAGCTGCCAATATTCAGCTATATGAAAAAGCTAGAAATGAGTGTACAAAGGCTATCCATCTAGTAAAATGCTCCTACTATAAGGAAGCTCTCTCCAACTCCTGGAACTGCAGCAAATCCTTTTGGGCAAACCTCAGTGATATTACCGGCAAGGATCCCAAAAACGTCCACCTCCGTGCTCCTGGTCAACGATGTACGAACAGTGGATCCACTTCAAATAGCAAATGCCTTAAATACTGCCTTCACGGACCTAAGTGGAGTGCTCCCAGCAGATTACTTTGACCCTCCAGACCAGAAGCACCCAGTACGTGATCAATCCCCTATGGGGAGCCATCCGTGTTTTTATATTAAAGAAGTCAGCACTACTGAGGTTAGAAAGTACCTTGAGAAGGTGCTGGGTAGATCGAGACACAGTGGAGATACCCTGGACCTTAAGTTCGTCGTTATGGCACTTAAAGAAGTACTAAGCCCCCTGACCATCATCATCAACCTATCCCTACGCCACTCTTAATTCCCCCAGCTCTGGAAATCTGCTTCTGTAACACCAGTTCACAAAAGTGGAGACTGGGCACTACAGAACAACTACAGACCAATCTCCATACTCCCGCCACTCTCCAAAGCACTTGAACGGATAGTGGCAGATCAGCTTGTGGAATACCTGAACATGTACCAACTCCTATGCCCGAAACAACATGGGTTCTGAGCAGGGCACAGCACTATCACTACCCTGTTGGAATTCACTGGTTTTATCCACCAAGCCCTGGATCAAGGAAAGCAAGTGGGGACTACCTTCATCAATGTATCAAAAGCTTTTGATATGGTTCACCACACACTCCTCCTCAAACAGCTAGCTGACACAAGTCTCTCTTCTGATGCATTTCTGTGGTTTAACAGCTACCTCAGTAATCGCCAACAGTAGGTCAAGACAGGGGACATTGTCTCAGATAACAAACCTGTCCACTCGGCGGTCCCCCAGGGATCAATACTGGGGCCCCTCCTCTTCAGTAGCTTCTTAAACTTCCTGGCTCCTGCACCAGTCTCATGCTATTGTATGCTGATGACGCCGTCATTTTCACCTGCAACCCCAACCCCGAGCTACTCCAAAACAACCTCCAACTAGGATTTACTGCTGCCAAAACATGGTTTAAGGAGCATAGACTAATCCTCAACTACAAGAAAACTAAGACTATGATCTGCTCCAGCACCCACAGCAAACACAAGACCTTCCCACTATCCATCCTGAACAACTGTGGTGACGTGCTGGACCTCATGCAGCACTTTAAGTACCTGGGTATCACAACTGACTCCACCCTGTCCTATGCACAGCATATACACAACACAGCCAAGGGCATCAGTTCCAGAATCGGGATACTCCACTTCCACAAGCACAGCCTTACATATGAAGCACTTAACATGGCCATCACCAGCTCAGTTGTTACCCTTGTTGACTATAGCCTGGCAGTTTATGGTTCTGCACCAGACTCAGCACTCTGCCGCATTTTTCTGGCCCTTAATAAGGCCTGACAACTCCTCACAGGTGCTGCAAGGCTTACACGCACCTGTGAGCTCTACTAATAGGCAGAGTGGCTCCAGCTGAAGAGCAGAGTTAAGTACAATACCTGTCTACTGGCCAAAAAAAAATCACACTAAATCTGATGCCACCAGGAGTCCAGAATCTGCTCACACACCATGCAAGTGCCAGACAGACCAGAAGCACCCAAAGCCAAATTTTCAGTGAACCTAGATGTCGCACTGCACAGGGTCAATGTGAATTCTACTTCCGCGCACCACACTGGACCAACATCCTTCCTTCAGCTGTCTCTGATATCACAACTATTGGTGCTTTCAAGCGTAAACTCAGGCAACACCTTACCATGGAAGACAACTGTGAAAGCACTGGCTATTCATGATGACCAAAGCAATTTTCCTACATTGGACCACCGTTAGGCCGCAGCACTTGGTGTTCCATCTAATCCTAGGGACACCTTCCTTCACAGCACTTCCTTGTTCCACCCCCCATCTACCCCCTCCTCTCCCCACTGGGCACCCCTTCCCCTCTCTGTTCCTGCCCTTATGACCCCACCCTGTCTGATGCCCTCCTAGCCTCATTGTCTGCAACCTTCCCTAAGTCTGTTCTTAACCCCTTACGCAGTCATACACTTCGATATGCCACAGCTGTGACTGTTCTCCTCTCTGTTTCTCCCCCATATGTTTTGTCTAACTCTCCGACACAGGCACCTTCTCACCAATGCTGCATCAGTGTCTAAATGTTATTCCTTAAGGTAAATGCTATCCCAACCTTGTATTCACACCAATTTATTGTCTACCCAGCCTGTAATGTTTTGTTTTGTACCAGGGCAATTTTGTACTGGCTCGTAATGTAATGCTTTGCAATCTAATGCTATGTACCTGTTCAATTTTTTGTAACTGACATGGAACCTACAAATGAGCATCTGCTCACAAGTGTCCTCCAAGATATCAATAAATAAAAAACTCTTGGGCAATCATTTTTTCAAAGCTTTGTGCTGGATCCAGCAACACTTAAGCCCTGTCCACACTGATCTCTCTTTGAAAAATGTTTTTAAAAACATTTTTTGTTCCTTGTTCCAGCTCGATTTTCAGGTGCATCCGCACTGCAATCCGACAATCATGCCTGCCCGCTTCAGTTCCCAGGCATGCTTGTGGCAATGTCGGGCACCACAGTGCATGCCAGGATACTCACGAACGGGCATGGTGACAGATCAGGATAAAAGTTCCATCAGTGGAATTGGGAGTTCTGTGCAAGATCATTGATGTAAGTTATATTACCCCCTTTTCTTCTTAGCAGCAGTATGAACACACATAGGTTGGAGGAGGTTACCTTAAACCATGTAAAAAACATGATTTGCATCTGCACTACAGTTAATATGGTTTAACACAACCATTTTGGGCTGAAACCATGCTCCAAACCTGCTCCGATCAGGTTTCGAGCACTGTTTTTGAACACGGTTTGTAGTATGATTTTACCATGTTGCAGTGCGGACGTGAACTGTGTTTGCTGGTCTTGTAACATTACAGACTGCCGGAAATGTTATGAGACCGCAAGTGTGGAGCATCGCAATAAAAACACTGAAGTAACTAGCTAGTGAAACAGTTTAATGCAAATTGTATAATACTCTGCTGTAGGCCACTTTCTCAACCAGACTGCTAATACTTACCAAAAACAGTCCATGTTCATTTTATCAAATCATTTTTGAAATGACACATTTAGTGCCCCTCTGCATATTATATCTTACTAGTATTTTATTGACAATGCTGTTTGGGTTTGTGCCCCCTCCTTTTTCCAAGTGATTTTTATTTTTATTTGATTGTACAGATCCATCTGTCCTTCCCTATTTTGGTCTCAAAATTTTGTATTATAATTACTGGACATCGATGTTGTGTGTTTGCTAGTTGGTAATTGTCAAATCATTTGTGACAAGTTATGTGTTGTGAAGAATTGTACCATGCACTATTTTGGAAAACTAAATAAAAATTTTTATGGCAAAAAAAATTACCCATTTGTACGCTTTGCATAGCTTTGGTGCAGTTTTTGTTAACCAGAAGCAGCTTTCAATGATCAGCAGCTGTTTTTAATGAGGTGCAGCAACACTTTTCAACAAGCAGCAGCACTGCAGCAGTAACTTGTAATTATGAGAAGTAATGCTTGAAATCAGAAGCAGAATTTAATGCATGTCAAACAAGAAAAAATGGGAAGCGCACATGCTAATTGCCCATATCACAAAGCATTTAATAAATGAACAATGTGCATCACATATAATGCATGTATAGTAGTACAAAATTTGTTCCAATATTGAAATGCTGTGTTGTAATCAGAAGCTTCCCATTTCGTAATCAGAGGCTCCCCTGTGGGTCACCCTGGAGACAGGGAATGGAGCCACTGTTCTCACTGGAGTGATCTACAGATCTACCGCACAGGGGGAGGAATTAGTTAAGGTACTGGTGGAAGCCACTGGCAAGATGGCAGAAAAGGGGGAGGTACTTGGACATTGGACTCCCTTTTTTATTATTTTCATTAATTTTGCTGGCTGTGGTATTAAATTTAGTTTTAAGGCTGGTGAGGGTGGGGGGTTGTTATTTTGTGGGTTTAGGTGGAAGAGTTGGAGTGAGTGAGGAAAGTGTGAGTGGTTGTGAGAGTAGATTGTGTGGTTGGGATAGTGGGTGGAGGGGTTTCGTTGGGGTGTGTTATGCTTTAAATTGTGTTTTATTAGTAGTAAATTTAGTTGTGAGTAGTAGATTTATTGGGTAGAGTTTGTGATTTTTCTTTTGGTGCAGTCCCCTGGGCTTTGTTATTCCCCATCTCCCCTAAATGCCTTGCATCCTTTCCACGACCCACACCTGCTGGCCACAGTTTACCAGCATTCCAGGGAGTTGGGAATTGTAAGGAAGGGCAGAAGAAGGGGAGGATTTAAAGGGAATGGTAATGGAGGGAGACCGAATGGGATTGTGGGTACCAGGAGATGCCCTGGGATGAGGATGCAGATGGAGCAGGGTCCCCCCAAGCATTGTCTCTCTTACCAAGGAACCTCCCAGACTGAGGAGGCAGGTCACTGAGGGACCAGCCTCTGCCTTTCGCCCTCTTTGGGTGGTACTGTGCAATGCCAGGTCTATGGCCAACAAGACAATCATAATGGTGGATCTTGTGGTGTCGGTTGACCTAGCATGCATTACAGAGACCTGGGAGGGGGTGACTCCGGCCCATTGTTGAAGTCAGCAATCCCAGACATTCATTTTTTCCATGGTTCACTGCCTGAGAAAGGATCACGGTGGTGGGGAGGCATTTGTTTTTGGTCAGAGCTGGATCTGGCAGTGCACTCAGTGGGGGACACCCGGTCTTTTGAGTGCATAGCGGTGCATGATGGTCCCAGGGTAGATTTTAGGGTGCTCCTTGTCTACTGTCCACCTGTTTGGAACAGGGACTTCCTACAGGAGGTGACATCTGTCATCACCGAGAGGGCATTGAAGTCACCAAAATGGCTTGTTCTTGGTGATATCAACACCTGGGTGGATGGCAAGGGTTTTGTCATGTGCCAGGCACTTCCTGTCTAACATAGAGGCCCTTGGCTTATCTCTTGTAACCACAGCTGGGACGCACCATTCTGGACACACATTCAACCTGGCATTCTCCCTGGGGCTTGAGATTGGCACCCTTGAGATTGAGCCGGTCATTTGATCGGATCACCACACCATCAGGTTCAGCTTCAAACACTCCCCCATTGTCCCTTCCCTTGTGGAAATGGTACAGTTCTGCCCTTTAAAAGAGTTACAGCTGGTTTGACGGTGAGTTGATAGTGTTGAAAACCAGGGGGCCGGAGTTAGACAGGTGTTGGGGGAAAAAACAGGACCCATGAGGTCAGACTGGTTCTGATGGCTCATTATGATGATTATCAGAATGCAATCACCCAAAAAAAGGCAGCTTTTATTTCTACGGCAATTGCAGCTGGGAAGAATTGATCGGTTCAGGTTTTTCAGATTCTGAACAGACTTCTATATTCAACCTCTCTGGAACTCATTAGGGCATTTTCAGCTCATAAATGTGAGGAGTTCACTCAGTTCTTCTCAGACAGGGTGTTCTCCATTAGGCTGGGATTTCTTCTGGAAGATTGTTATAGTCTGACAGGGTTGGGCCTCGGGGAGACAGTCGCGCCCAGTCTCCCTGGGGAGATTTCTGACCAATGACGAGGGAGGAGGTCTGTGGGGTGATCTCAAAGCTGAACCAATGTTCTGCAGCTTGGATCTGGGCCTGACACAATTACACGTTGATTGAGTTGGAGCTTTGGGCCCAGCTTTGCCAAGGTTGTTGGATGTTCCTTAGTGACGGGGTTTTCCCTGAGCTTCTTAAAAAGGCTCTGGTGAATCCCCTGTTGAACAAACCATCTTTGGAACCCAACATCTTGGCAAATTACCAACTTGTGTTGAATCTTCCTTTTTTGGGGAAGATTCTTGAGAAGGTAGTTGCTGAGCAGCTTGAGAACCAACCCACGGACTTCTAGATTTACAAGCCTCTCCAGTTTTTTTTTTTTTTTTTTTTTTGATGTGTAGCTCAGAACGTGGGTGCTTCAATCATTGTATAGCCTCATGAAGACTTCACATTATCATCCTTGCTACAATTTGATATATTCTTATGCCAGATTTAATTAATTTGCCAGATTAGCCAAAACAGAGAAGAAAAATAGCCAGATTCCAATATATTTATCCTGCTCATCCTCTATAACATATAGGGCCTTATCTATCTTACCTTGATCTAATATGTTTTGAATCCATTCTATAAACGTAGGGGCAGCTATAACCTTCCAGTGCTGGAGTGTGATTCTACTGGCTTCTACAAAATTAATATTCAGCAGCACCTTTTGAAATTTAAGCTCTTCTTGAGCTTCAATTGAAAATCCAAAAATAAAAATCCCAGGATCAAATGGGATTTCTTTTCCTAATACTTTACATAGTATAGACCATATTCTACCCCAGTACCCTTTAATTTGTTCACACATTACTAACATGTGAGAGAGTGTCCATCTTCCTTTCTTACACCTCTGGCATAGTTCAGAGATGGAGGCATCCATTTTATGAAGCCTAACAGGTGTTAAATAAGTTTTATGCAATATATTAACATGGATTTGCATTAATTTATTATTCTTAACCATAACTTTCTCAAAGTTAATTATATTATTCCATCTTTCTATTAATATAGGTGTAGCTAACTCTCTCTCCCATGCTTCTCTGACCTGATCTAACGAGCATGAAAAACCCCTCATTATAAAAAAAATACATTTTGGATATCAAGTGCTTATTTGATTCCAACTCCATAAAGAACTTCTCTAATATGGAGTAAGGAATCAAAAGAGACCGGTTATTTTTTTAAAGACAAAGTTCTTAATTTGCATATAATGCCACCTCCTTAAATCCAGAGCTGGAAATTTCTCTTGGACCTGTTGAAAGGACAGAAAGGTGTCCCCCTCAAAGAACTCTCCTATCAATTTTATTTGAGATGAAAGGTGCTAAACTCTGAATGTGGGGTTTTCCCTAGCCGGTGAAAAGAAGGAATTGTTATATATTGGAGCAAATTTAGGTAGATCCATCAAAGCATCACATATTTTAGCTACCTGTATCCATGCATTAGTGGTAGATAGTGTGACCTCTAATGCTTCAGGAAAAGTGGTTTGGTTCGTGGAACGAAATAATGAAAAAAATTGAGCAAAGACAACCCCTTCAGTTTGTCTTGCTCGATAATCATCCCAGCTAATGTCAATTTCTCAGCGGGGTGGAGCCAGTAATAAACACTCTCTAGCTGCACTGCTAGGTACTAAGCCCCAAAATTTGAGCAACCTAGCCCTCCCTTATCTCTACTTAGGTATAGCTTATCAAGAGAAATCCTTGGTTGGGCCCTCTCCATAAACACTTTCTAATTAGTTTTTCCAGGTCTTGGAAAAATTGTTTCTTTATTATTATAGATATGGATTCAAAAAGAAACAATAGTTTTGGGAGGACATTCATCTTTAGTATATTAACTCTCCCTGTTAAGGCTAAAGGGAGGACTGCCATTTCTCCAGATCTTTCTTAATTATATGTATTAAGAAGTCAAAATTTAGTTGAAAAATCCTATTCTTTTCCACTGCCAAAATTATTCCCAAGTACTTAATTTTGTCACGGTTTATTTTAATTAATAAAGACTCTGCTAGACATCTTATGCCTCCCAAATATGACATTTTACTTTTATTCCGGTTAACCGGATAGCCTGAAAACAGGCCAGACTTCTCTAAAATCTCTTTTAAAACTAGAAAAGAACTATTAGGGTCTCTCAACACCACCAAGATGTCATCAGCATATAACATGCTGATTATCAGTTCCTGACTTACCATGACTCCTAGTCTATTTGCCATGATTCATATTTTAACGGCCAGAGGTTCCAGGAACAATGCAAAAAGCAGTGGGGAGAGAGGACATCCTTGCCTGGTCCCTCTTGACAATTAAAAAAAAACCAAATCTACTGGCATTTGTTCTAATTCTTGCCAATGGGTTAATATAAATTAGTTGAATCCAGTATAAGAAGTTGTCTGTAACCCCAAAGCCTCTCAGGACCTCCACTAGGAACTGCCACTGCCCCCTGTCAAAAGCTTTTTCAGTAACTAATGAGAGTAGTGCAGTGTCAGTTCCCAGGAAGCCCTGTATAAGCCCAAAGGCTTTTCTTGTATTGTGCTGAAGCCTTCTCCCCTCTATGAATCCCACTTGATCTTCATGTCCTAATTTTGGAACGTGTCTTACCAACCCATTAGCCAATAACTTAGCGAAGACCATATAATGGCTGTTCAAGAGAGATATGGATTTATATGATCCACAGTTCTCCGGGGGGTTTATCCTTTTTAAGTAACAGCACTATCTCTGCTTCATTAAATGAAGGAGGGAGAGTGCTGTCTTCCAAAAAGGAGTGAAAAAGAGTAACCATGTATGGGGCTATTTCTTCTGAAAGTTTTTATAAAAGTCAAAGAAGAGCCCATCTGGGCCTGGGCTTTTACCATTGGGAAGGGCTTGGATGGTAGCAATAATCTCCTGCTCTGTAATTTCTTTGTTCAAAATTTGCCTATTTTGATCATATAACATGGTAAGTTCTAAGTCTGAGAAAAAGTTTAAAATCTGTTCCCTTGTCATCTTGTTCTCCGGGGTGTGTAACTTTTTATAGAATTCAAAAAAGGTATTATTTATTTCTAATTCTTCATTTACACAAATTCCATCCTCTCTACATATACTTATTATATTATTTCTATTTCTTTCCACCTTTAGTTGATAGGCCAGTGACTTCCCAGGCAAATATCCATAATAATAGTATTTGGCTCTGGCTCTATACATTTCTCTTTCTGTTCTTTCTTGCACTACTTTTTCTAAATTATCCTTAGCAGCCAGATATTTTATCTCCAACTGTTTAGACTGTGTATTAATGTGTTCTTCCTCAGCTGAGGTCAATTGTTTTTCTAAGTCCTCTAGCTGTCTATGATATAATTTTTTTTCCTAACCCCCTGTTGTGACATAATCCACCCTTTTAAGTATGCTTTGAGCGCATCCCAAACTATACAATAATTAGTACCCTGATTCATATTGAGGGGCATAAATCCTTGTATTTACCTTATACACCCTTCCCTAAACCCTGGAAAAGCCCAGATTGAATTATCCAGTCTCCATGACACCATGCCACCCACATCTCTCCTTTGGGTTAGCAAGGCACATTCTAAAGTCACCAGGGCATGGTCCGAAATTCTTATAGATTCATACACCACCTGTTTCATTTCTTTACCAACTTTCTGGGAAACCAAAAAATAATCTATTCGTGAAAAGGTGTTATGTGTTTTAGAATAAAAAAGAATACTTCTTTAAAGAGGATCTACTAATCCTAGATCTGTGGCCATTTGTTTTACCATAGACCAAGAACTTTTCTTCCTTTCTGAAGAGACTGTATTTCTATCTATAGACCCTAGTGTGAGATTAAAATCCCCCCATCACCATAACATCATCAAACTGAGAAATTTCTAAAAAGAAATCAGAAAAAAAGACTGGATCATCCTGGTTAGGACCATATACTGATGCCAAGACCATTGTGTGGTTCCATACAATAAGATTAACTATTACATATCAACCCAAAATATCCTTGACTACTTTCTTTATTGTATAACCAACCTGTTTCTTTATAAAAGTAGTGGTGCCTCTTGCTAACTGGGTATATGTTGAGCAAAACCCTTCGGCTCCCAGCAGGTTAGCAAAATATTTGGCATCCTTCATATCAAAATGGGTCTCTTGTAACAAGAAACAGTCAGCATTTCTACCTTTGAGGGTTTTGATTTTCTTATTTTTATTCTGTTTTTACACCCATTAAGATTCCATGTCAGAACTTTAATCAGCCCCATAAATTTTTATTAGACCAAAAATGGATGTCTCCATGAGCCACCCATAACTCACTGTTGTTCTCAATATATTCTATTAAGTCAATCTGGCTCCTGGTTAGCCTATATTTTCCATAAGTGTTTTTCATATCTAATTGAGACTTGCACCCACGTCTTATATGTGTGTGTATATATATATATATATATATATATATATATATATATATATATGTACATATATTTGTTTTGTTTTCCTGTTTCTTTGCATATTTCTCCTCTTTTTTATATTTCTTAAAAAATTCCCCTCTCCCTTCCTTCGACACCCTTGCTTTATCATCTATTATTCCCTCCCCTAATTTATCAGCTCAGTACCAAAGATTAAGCTAAATAGGAGAAGAGAAGTTAGAAAGCCTAGGCATCCTAATCAAAGGCAGAGGCCTCTCCCCCCACCCATTAAGGTTGCTGAGTTGCTACAGTGTACTTAGACATCTGCAGAAGAGAGACTAATCTCTCCCCCTCCAGGACATATCCCCTTCAGACAGAAAAGGAAAAAGATCCAAACCTCCCTCCCTCCCAAGGGGGGCTGGCAAAAACTCACTGTTGATCTTAAAGGCTGAGTTATCATTTTCTGAATCTATATTGGTGTTGTTTAACTTATAGATCCCCCCCCCCGGGTCTGGTGTGCCCGGTTTTTGATTGGGTCTACTTTTCAACATCTCCTCCACTTCTTCTGGAGTATGAAAAAGGTGGTTTTACCCATCCATATAAACTCTTAGCTTTGCATGGTATAACATCATAAAGGGCAGCCCTTCTTTTCTAAGTTTGTCCTTTATTGAATCAAAGCTTTTTCTCTTTATTAGGATGAAGGGGGCAATATCTGGGAAAACCTGGAGTTGCACCCCATTATAGAACAGACCTTTTTCCATTCTAGCTTTTTGAAGGATTCTTTCACTGTCTTGGTACCTCACAGGCTTCACATATATAAAGCATGGCCTGTTACTGCTTTCTCAAGAGCCAAAGACCCAGTGAGCTCTATCTAATTCCACTCTTTGATGTGGATACTGGAGGCCCATAGCTTTAGATAACATGTCCTCACAATAGCTATGAGGGTTTCCACCCTCTATTCCATCTGGTAGATTCCCAATTTTTAGATTATTTATTTATTTATTTAAGAGTTTAACCAGACAGGCATACTGAGTACAGAGACACTCGTTTCCAGATGCAGCCTGGGGGAAAGTAGGGTACAGTGAGCAGAGAATGGTATATACATATAGTAAAATATATACAGCAAAGATAACAGAAAATTCTAAGCAGTGATGATTCTAAATAGTGCAGCAGAAAATTATACATTGACTATCGGGTGTAGGGCACCGCCAGATGATATTTACATGCAGTACAGGTTAAGCAGTTCAATGAGAGCAGACAGATTAGTATAGCTGCCAGGGGTAGCAACAGCAGTATATGGTACCAAAGAAGACAATTTGCATACAGTGCAGGCTATACTCATATTGAGAGCAAGCAGAATTAAATTAAAATGCCTGGGTAGCAACATCATAGATTGGGTAACGGCTGCCCAGCACACCAGGACAATAGGGCTATTGGCTAGGAGCAGGTGCATGTGGAGGTGAAATGTGCCCGGAGGAGTGTGTTGAGTTGCTTGGGGTTTGTGGCGCACCTGATGTCAGCAAGCAAGCCATTCCATAATTTGGGCATACGGTATTTGAAGGCTGATTGGCCTTTGGATGTGTGCATGAATGGGACTTTGAGAAGCCTGGAGTCAGTGTTTCTGAGTGCTTTTTAGTGCTTTTTAGATTAACCCTCCTTGACCTGGACTTCAGGTCCTCCATCTTCATTTTTAGAGCCTCCAATTCTTTTTTATTCATGGTTACAGAGTTCATAATACCAGGGATAGCATCTTCCATTTTACTCACACGTTGTTCACATTCAGTGGTTCTTATAGACAGTGATTCAAATGTATCCATCATTTCTGAAACTTTTTGTGTCAATGCTGAAACAGCCATATTCAAGTTTCCAAACCCTTGTTCCATCTCATTCACTACATCTACATATTGATCTTTATTCCCCTTCTCTTCCCCTCCCCCCCATCTCTTAGTCTTCAGGTTTGTTGTTTCTTTTTTCCTTCTTTTTGCCTCCCCCAAATACTTTTTCCATTTCTTTCCCTTCATCCATATTTTCCTTATCAAGGTTCTTATTATCTCTAGTTTTAGTATATGGTGCCATTGTAGCCCCTTTGAGTTGAAATTCATTATTTTCAGAATTTTTGAAAATATCATACATGCACACTGGAGAGACTATTAATATTATTTTCTACAGATGTTTGACCCAAATAAAAAGATTGCTTTCAGTTCTATATTTCTTCTGGTTTGGGCTAATTCTCCTTCTACTGCCAATACCTTCAGTGTCCCCAAATGGGCTTAATGGAATTTTTATTTTTTTTTGTTGTGAGAGCTGGCCCATTTAACTTGATTTACAGAAGCAGCAATAAAGGTTTTCAGGTTAGGCACTTCGAGATTATTGCCTTTTAACACTTTGTTCTTTTCCCCCTTACTTTCTGCTTTAAATAGAAAAAGGCCCTCCATCTGGGATTCCCAGACTGGAGAGTTACCTGTCAAGTTAATCTTCACTGTCTCTCTTTGCTTAGAAGGTTTCACTTGTATCTTTGCTCATGGGTCTTGTAGAAAGGCCTCTGTAATGGTTGGCTGGCCACCTAGTTTTTCTTTGGAGATGACATTAACCACCACTGAGTTGTCCAATGCGGGTTCCCGTTCTTTTGTTTCTCCCATAGCGGCGAATACGGATCATGCTAGCTGCGTCATAACCGCAAACAAAAGGGACATACCCCGCCATGTTAACGCCAACTGATGGGCAATGATTACAGCTCCTCTGCGTTCTCTTACCACCAACTGCCGTAGGCCCTGAAACTTTTCTTTTCCTTTTCCATAGTAAGAGGGAGAGAGGAGACACCAAAAAAGCTTCTCAGACCTGTACCTCTTCTCTCCCTCAAAGTTGGCATCCTGGAGTTCTGTGGGGAGAAACGCTCTCCTCGCGCACTGCCTACATGCTCAGCTGAGCATTCTGGGAGTCTCAGAGTGCTCTGCCTCAAGCCTTTCCAGTCTGGATTTAGGGTTGTGGACAGCATGGAGACCACATTAGTATGGGTGCTGAATGACATGCTAAGGGCAAGGGATAGGGAAGAGCGATCTATTCTCATCCTCTTCGATCTTTCATCAGCATTCGACATGGTGGATCACGGGGTGCTTTTGGACTGGCTAAGGGAGTATGTTGGACTCATGGGCAAGGTCATCAGCTGATTTAAATCTTTCCTCCAGGGCAGATCCCAGAGTGTGGTGTTGGGGAATTATTTCTCAAGCCCGGTGGCCCTGTCCTGTGGCGTGCCCCAAGGTTCTGTCCTCTACCCCATGTTTTTCACAGTGTATGTGCTGCCTCTGGGTGAGGTCACAAGACAGTTTGGGCTTGGGTTTGATTGCCATACTGATGATACCCAGCTCTGCCTTTCTTTCACACCAGGAATATCAGATGTGGTTGACATGCTAAGTAAATGCTTGTCCGAGATCCGATCATGTATGTTGTCTTATTGATTGGTCCTCAACCCAGGGAAGACTGAAGTGTTAGTGGTTGAGCTGGGTCAGAGGGGGAAGTGGGAGCCTCTGAGGAGGATTTAGGGCTTTTTAATGGCTCACTCAAACTGGAGGCCTCCACTAAGGTGAAACATTTGGGCGTTCTACTGAATGGTGAGCTGACACATGATGCTCAGTGTTGGCATTTGTCCGGAATGGATTTTACCATCTGCAAAATATCACCAGAATAAGATCCTTTATCCCCCCTGATGACCTGGCCACACTGACACATGTGTTTGTTACCTCAAGGCTTGACTACTGTAATGCGCTCCACCTTGCGGTTGGGGGAGTGCGATGCGGTGCCTGCAGTTGTTGCAGAACACTGCAGCCCAGCTATTGATGGGTCTCCTGAGATCTTGTCATATTACACTGGTGCTGCGTGAACTGCACTGGCCGGTGTGCTGGTGCATCTCCTTTAAAATAGGTCTGTTGGCCTATAAGGCCCTGCATGGGCTGGGTCCGGATTACCTGAGGGAGCTTCTGCATCCCTAAACCCCTGGACATTCTCTCTGGTCAGCATGGGAAGGGCCTCCTGGAGGTCCCTAGAGTGAAACTGAAGTCTTTGGGGATCGGGATTTTGAGGTGGCCACTCTGATCCCCTTGAATCCTCTGCTGGGGCACCTGAGGGATGCCCCCTCCCTAGAAATATTTAAAAGAAAGTTAAAGTGTTTTCTCCTTCAACAAGCCTTTGGGGACTGAGCAATGATTAAGTTATGATAAGCAGTCTTATTATTTAGGTTCATGGGTATATGTTATTTATTAGAGTTGTTATCTATATTTATCTGATATTGGGTATATGATTATATGGTTATATGTTGTTTGTTATGTATATTTTGTAAAGGCACCCAGAGCCTTTGGGGAAGGGCACTTTAAAGAAATAAAATCTACTACTACTACTGCTGGCAGGGGACTTCAACCTGCCAGATGTAGATTAACGCCTCCCTGCAGTGGCCTTAGCTAGAAGCAGGGACATCCTTGACTCCCTGCAGAGGACATTCCTCAGGCAACTAGTCAGTGGACCCACTCATGATGGGGCAGTACTGGACCTGGTACTCACTAACAGGGACAGTAATGCAGATGTCAAGGTAGGACGTCACCTGGGGACCAGTGATCGCCATAAAGTATTGCTCATTATAAGAACAGCTACAGAATCAAACAACACAAGGGCAAGGGTCCTGGATTTCAGAAGGGCAGATTTTGCAAAGAAGGGTGAATGCCTCAGGGATGACGGGGGATGGCCTGCAGGGGTGGAGGAACAGTGGACAAAGCTAAAAGGAAGCACAGTAAAAACAATAAACCACTGCGTCAAACAAGTGAGCAAAAGCAAGAGGAAAAAGAGACCATTATGATTCTCAAAATAGGTGGCTAAAAAGGTAAAGACTAACAGGGTAGCATACAAAAGGTACAAAAAGATGCAGAGGGAGGAGAATAGGGAGGTGTATCAGGGGAAACAGAGGGTAACAGGGAAAGCAGTTAGGAGTGCAAAAGTGCAAACTGAAGAGAGTATAGCGCAGAAGGTAATGACAGTGGACAAGACATTTTTTAGGTATGTAAATCAAAAAAAGAAGACCTGGGGTGGGATTGTAAGATTAGAAAGGGAAGGCTCCCACCAGGGACTGTGCAGAAGGAGGCCAGAAAAAGGCAGACATCCTGAATAAATACTTTTGTTCAGTGTTCACAGACGAAGAAAAAGGGGAGGGGCCACAGAAAAGTAACAGAAGATTTGGAAGGAGGGGTAGACACAAGCCTTTTTTTGGAAGACAGAGTCCTGAAGGGACTCGTTAAGTTGAAGGTGGACAAAAAAATGGCGCCCAATGGAGTTCATCCAATGGTATTCAGGGAGCTCAGGGAAATATTGGTTGCACCTCTGACAGTTCTATTTACCTGCCTACTGGAAACAGGAGTGGTTCTGGAGGACTGGAGGAGGGTGGATGTAGTCCCACTTCACAAAAGTGGTGGCAGGGAGGATGCTGGTAGTTATAGGCCGGTCAGCCTGATATTGGTAGTGGAACTGTTAATGGAATCACTGCTGAAGGAAAGGATTGTGGAATATCTTGAATCCAGTGGGTCACAAGATCGAAAGCAGCATGGGGATCACAGGGGGGAGGTAATCTCAAATGAATCCGATAGATTTCATTTACTGGGTGACAAAGGATTTAGATCAGGGTGGAGTGGTGGACATGGCCTATCTAGATTTCAGTAAGGCTTTTGACACCATTCCACAAGGGTGACTAATAAACAAGCTGGGTAGCTTATGAATAGATCCAAAGGTGATAAACTGGATAAGAAATTGGTTAGGGGATAGGCAACAGAGGATTATGGTGGTAACTGGACTTCACTCTAAGGAAGGGAGGGCAACCAGTGAGGTGCCTCAGGGATCAGTGCTGGGACAGGTCCTCTTCAATGTCTTTTTGAGTGATATTGCAGGGGAGTTGGAAGGGAAGGTATGCCTCTTTGTGGATGACACCAAAATCTGCAATAGAGTGGATACTCCAGGGGGCTTGGAAAGGATGAATAGTGTCCTGAGAAAACTAGAGGAGTGATCAAGGGTATGGCAGCTGAGTTTCAATGTAAAGAGGTGCATAATAATGTACTTAGGACACAGAAACCCAGGGTCAGAGTACAAAATGGGTGGAATGGTACTGATGACCACTAAGCGGGAAAAAGACCTGGGGTTAATTATATCGGATGACCTAAAGGTGGCCAGGCAGTGTCACAAAGCAGTCAGGAGGACAAGAGTGATGTTGGGGTGCAGAGAGAGAGGTGTCACCTGCAGAAAAAGGGAAGGAAGTGGTGTTGCTTCTGTATAGATTGCTGGTAAGACCCCACTTGAGTACTATGTCCAGTTCTGGAGGCCACACCTCCGGAAGGACATAAACAGCGTGGAGGCCATCCACAGGAGGGCAGCTTAAATGGTGCAGGGTCTGCATCAAAAGCCCCATGAGAAGAAACTAAAATACCTCAATATGTATACCCTGGCAGAGAGGAGGGAGAGAGGGTTATGATAGAGACCTTTAAATATCTCATGGGGGTAAATAAGGTACAGGAGGAAAGTATTTTTCAGAAGAAAAGGTGCTCAGGAAAAAGGCGATATAGTATGAAGCTGGAGGGGGTAGATTCAGTGGGGGATGGCAAGAAGTACTTCTTCAGAGAAAGAGTGGTGGATTCCTGGAACAGCCTTCGAGCTGAGGTGGTAGGTACAAAACACAAAGTAATGCAGTTTGTCAACCCCTAGAACAAGTATAGTGCTCTGCCCTTAAATATTCTTAATAGCCTCCATCAACCCCTTGAGCAAGTCTGTAGCTTTAAATAACTTGGTATCACCCTGTACTCATCCCTCTCCTACCTCAAGCATGTAAATCTGATTTGTAAAGCAGTGAATACCAGAATCAGATTACTTTACAGACACAGGTCTTGTTTGACACCTGACGCTCTCCGGCTTGCCATTACAAGTTTGATCCTATCCATTGTGGATTATGGTTTAGTTATCTATAGCTCTGCAACTGAAATGACACTCAACAGGATCAAGGTTGCACTTAACAAAGCATGTCGCCTTTGTAGTTGGTGGGCATAGGCTCACCCACACCTGTGATCTCAACAATCAAGCAAACTGGCTGAGTCTTAATGTGAGAGTACAGCACCATACCTGTCTACTAGCTCAGAAATTAACCCTGGGCCATGCTCTGGTACATGCCCAGCAGCCTCTCACTGTTGCCCCTGCTCCCAGGGTTACACAGAGCTCCAGCAAGATATCCTTTCTTGTTCCTTTCTGTAGAACTGCCCAGGAATAGAGGGCCTTTAGGTTTAGAGCCCCTGTCTGACTAAATAGTCTTCAGACTGAGGTTCTTTCTGAAATTAAGTTAGACCCATTTAATCTGAAACTCCGGCAACACCTTCTTACCTTAAATAGGTGTGACTGTCCTTAAGACACCGTCCTTCTCCCCCTCTGCTTCCTTCCTTTCTCCCCTAACTGTACCTCCCTCTGTTCTGCTCACCTTGTCCCCTCCATCCTGCCTGATCCTGCCCCCATCTCACCTCTCTCCCTTCCTCCCTTCTTCCCTTCTTTTCCTCTTCTTCCTCTCTCTTTGATCACTCTAGCTCCCCTCCTCCCCACCTTTGTTTTCCTCCCTACTACTTCTGTTGACAACGCCCCCTGGACTGCCTATCCTTCATTGTTCGGGCTCACTTGTCCCTGCTCCCATCTCTCTTTTTTACCCCAGCCCCCATTAGTGATTTTTTTGTTATCCCTCTTTTATATCCCTACCAGTGGAGCTGACAACTACCTCTCCTAGTCTATCTTACTTCCCTGTTTTATTACTCTTCCTTGCTGGTCCCCTTATTTCCTCATGCAAACACTTTCCCTGTTTTGTATTTGCTCAGATGCTACACTGTTATAATGTTTTAAAGATTCTTCCTCATATTAATGTGTTCTATGTTTCTCCATTGATGTACAAACTGTTTTTTTACACTGTCGTCTTGGCTTGGATTGTTTACTGCTAATTTCTTTTGATTTGGAGCCTTTGTAAATGAGTCTCTGACTCAAAGGCTTGTAGTTCCAATAAATAAATAAATAAAAACAGTGGTGGGGTTTAAGAATGCTTGGGATAAGCAGAAATGTTTGTCAGCTTGCTTAAGAAATGTACTTCTCATGCTGAGAAAGATGTTTGACCAGTCTTGAGGTCAATTGTTCAGATATGATTGACTGCTAATTTAAAATGAAAATGTAACGCATTTGTTTTAGTTCATAGGATGCACGAGTGAGCGTTATTAGCACCTTAGGGGGTGTCCCTTTGTAGATCTTCCCCTCCTGGTGGTTGCATTGAGAAGGTGCCAGGAGGTTGGTATTGAAAGGGGTTGAAAGGGAGGGCAGCAGGAGCCAGCCGGTATAGCAGGGGTGACTTGCATAGGGGGTAGTTAGGAACAGGAGGTGCCCTGGCTTTAGATGAGACCTTGAGAGAGGCCCGACGTGTTTGATCTCCATCCCAGGGTTCCCACCAGACCACATGAGTAGGTAGCTAGAGGTCTGTAGCTCCACTAGTCCCTTTCGTGCAGTACAGTGCAATGCCAGGTCGATGAGGAACAAGACTGCTATTATGGCGGATTTGATTTCCTCAATCAACCTGGCATGGGTTCCATGTCATAACAGCAATTGCTGTTATAGCGAGTGCATATCGACGAAAAGCAAATCAGCAATTTACACTTGCAGGCGAAAGACATCCAGCAAGTTAAGATAGTGTTTGTGCCACCCCCCCGCACCCCCCGGATTAAAGATAACCAACTCCAGGGTGGAGCATGTTGGGGAAGGGGAGACAGAATAAAAAAAAAAAACAAAAAAAAAAACGCAGCAACAGTGAAACAGCAGCAGTAAACGTTTCCCCGGTTCCCAGCCCCAAACCCAGTACCTGCTGCACCAACTCTAGCCACCCTCACCACCACACCACACAGCTAGCTCGGTTGCAGCAGACACACTACCCCACGCAGACCATCTTCTCTATCTCTCCCCTTCTCCTCCATATACCTCCTCTTTCGGTCGCCCTTCCTACACTCATGTTCGCATTCGGTTGCTATCCTTCCATGGTAGCCCAAAAGAATAGTGCTGTAAGTGAGTCATTGTTTTGACAGTTGCTCATTTACAGTCACTATCATCACTGGATACCACTGACATGTATTACTGAGACTTGGTTGGGGGAAGATGCTGGTCCAGTTTTGGCGGCATCAATCACCATCGGATATTCAGTAGTGCACTGCCTGAGGAGGGAACGCAGGGACAGGGGAGTGGTTATCTGTTTTAGATCCAGCCTGAACTTCTCTATGCACCCAGTGGGCTCTACCTCATCATTTGAATGTGCGGCAATGCATGGGGGTCCAGGTGCAGGGTGCAGGATACTCGTAATTTACCGTCCTCTGGGACGAGGAGAATTCCTGTAGGAGTTGGCAGACTTCATCACCAATAGGGTATTGGAGTCTCCAAGATGATTAATTCTGGGGGACTTTATCACCTGGATCAATGACAAATTCTCACTTATCAGTTATGACCTTCTCCAGACTATGACATCTCTGGGCCTGTCACAGGTGGTTACCTCTGTGACCCACCAACACGGCCACACTTTGGACCTGTTATTCTTGCTGGGGCTTGACGTCACCGACCTCAAGACTGATCATGTCATTTGGTTTGATCATTGCACGGTAGAGTTCTCATTTGGGCCCCCCTGATAGCCCCCCACCCGTTCAAATGGTCCGCTATCACCCTTTAAGGGGATTGTCCCCAGAGGGACTCTTGACAATAGACTTTTCTGGTGTGGGTGCCACATGTGCGATTGGCATGAGTGAAGTGGTCGCAGCCTATAATGGGGCAGTCTCCAAGGCACTCGATACAATCACACTGGTCTGTATATGACCCAGGTCTTCCTGCTTGAGACCCCCCATGGTTTGATGGGACTCTCCAGGAGATGAAGACCAGGGATCATAAGTTGGAGCATTGTTGGTGGAAGACCTGGTCCAGTGGGAGGGGTTGACACCATTGGTCCAGTGTTTGCCAGGATTGTCCGGTGTTCGCTTTCAGAGGGGTGTTTTCCTGACACCTTGAAGGAGGTGCTGGTAAAGCCCCTTATGAAGAAACCATCACTTGACCCTGATGTCTTGGTGAATTATAGACCTATCTCCGACCTCCCATTTTTAGGGAAGGTTATTGAGAAAGTGGTGGCTCTGCAACTTGAGGCACACCTCTCGGCCTTTGACATCTACAGGCTTCAGAGTCAAGCATAGCATGCAGATGGCACTAGTTCAGGTGCAAAATGGCCCACTCAGGGTGAGGGATAGAGGAGAAAGGTCAATTCTCATTCTCCTCGATCTCTCCTCAGTATTTGACACCGTGGACCACATCGTGCTGTTGGATCACCTTACAGTGTATATTGGACTTACCAGAACAGCTCTGAAATGGTTTGAGACCTATCTCTCTGACAGGAGGCAATGAGTGGTGATGGGAAATTTTTCCTCATCCTCAAAGCCCCTGTCACATGGAGTTCCTCAGGGGTCGATCCTTCCGCCGATGTTGTTCACGTTACACATGCTGCCCCTGGAAGAGCTCATTAAGCAGTACAATCTGGGTTTCCACTTCTATGCAGATGACACCCAGCTGTACATGTCATTTGCCCCCAGAACTAATGGTGTTATTGAAGTGCTAAACAAATGCTTGGCCGAGATTCAGGACTGGATGTCCTCTAACTGGCTGAGGCTGAACTCAGACAAGACAGAGGTGCTAGTGATTGAGTCTGGTCACTGGCATGATGGGGATGCCTCTGGAGTGGTGACAAGTTTGATCCTGGGGTCCACCCCATTATTGGCATCCCCAAGGTGAAAAATCTGGGCGTCATCCTCGATGACATGTTGACACTTGAGGCCCGGTGTCATCTGTTGTCAGAAGTGTTTTTTACAACTTGAGGAATGTCGCCTGAATTAGATCTTTGATTCCACCAGAAGACTTGCTGTCACTGGTGCATGCCTTTGTGATCTCCAGTCTGGACTACTGTAATGCTTTATACATCAGGGTCAATGGAGGGATCCTTTGTAGACTGTAGCTAGTGCAAAAGGCAGCAGCGAGTTTGCTGATGGGTCTTCCAAGGTTCTGTCATGTGATCTCAGTCCTGCAGGATCTGCACTGGCTGCCTGTCAGGTAGAGGATCATCTTCAAGGTCGGCTTCCTCACCTATAAGCCCCAATATGGCCTGGGCCCTGGCTACCTGTCTGATCTCCTTACTCCAGCCATCTCTGTGCACTCCCTCTGCTACTCCACCAAGGGCCTCCTAGTGGTTCCGAGGGCTAGGCTGAAAACCTCAGAAGATTGCTTTTTCAAGGTGGCCAGCCCGTCCCTTTGGAACTCACTACCAAAACCCCTGAGGGAGGCCCCATCGATGGAGGCATTTAAAAGGGGTCTGAAGACTCATCTTTTTAATAAGACATTTTTAGAACGTTTTTAAAAGTCTGTTACTGTATTTATTGATTTTAATGTTTTATTGTTATTTATACTGCCATGCTCTGTTTGATGTCATGGCACCCAGAGCCTCCAGGATTGGATGCCACGTGCAAATAAACTCTTACTTACTTACTTACTAAGCTATTTAATTCTGCATACTCTCAGTTAACATCCCAACTCACTGAAGACTACTACTTGCACCTTCCCATCCATAATGCCCTATGCACCCCTACATTGGTACGTAAGAAGGGCCAGGATATATGGAGGCCCCTCTCTGCAGGTGTAGAGGCCTCTGTGCATATGGAAGTAGAAAAGCACCACCTGCATAAGGCATCCCCCATCAAATCTGTGGATATACTTGGGCAGTCAGGGTCCTCTGAGGGAGTATGGCTGCACTCTGTGGCTATACACAGTGCTTTGTGCATGCTACGTAGGTTGCCAGAAGAAAATATGGGCTATACCAGGGGTACCACTGCAGTAGTCCTATGTGCTACCCTGCTGTGGCACTCCTGGACATTCGTTTGTCAAATTAGCTATTGTTCTCAGCCCTCCAACAGGGCATGGAGAGATGGGAGACAGTGCCAAACATTCTTCTCTTTAAAGCCAATCCATTTTCTTGGAAAGGAATATGGTAGTCTTTAGAGGACTGCCCTGTCCCATAACCCCTGCTCACTTGGAGCTGTGCAGAGCCACTATGTGGCTGATTGGGGGCTTTCTATAGCAAGTGGACATCTGACCCAACTCCACACACTGGACTGCCCTAGCACACTGCTCCACCTGTGTGGATAAGAGCAGCCAGGAAATGAGGATGTCATCTGATGCAGATCAGCACTGGGGTGAGGGGCATGATATTTGCAAATCGCGAATATCACCTTTTTTTAATTTTTATTTCAATAGAGGCCCTTAGACAAGATCTCTGCTACATACCCCTCAAAGGCTGAAAGCCTAGCCAAGAGTTGTACCTATGGAACTGATCTTTAGCACTGTAACAATATAGCTGACTGTCCTAGAACTCAGTTGCAGCCTGACTCTCACAGCTGAACAAAGCAGAAAAATACACTGCTGCCTGAAATGGTACAGTTCGGCTAATTGACCTCACATGTGACATTACCCACTTGAGCACTGGGGACTAGGCAAAAAGTTCGCGATTTATCAACTGTGCTTCAAGTTTTGTGATTTGTCTGGTTTGGTGCCTACACCCCAAAGTGTACTATACACTGCTAGGTCCATTCTGCCCCTTAAGCCAAGATTGCAGGAACATTTTGGGACCATTAGAAATGCCAAAACTGAATGGATGTCCATTTCTTGTACTTTAACATGCGTAATATAAGCTTAGTGAAGTTCCTAAGCACTGAACACCTACCCTGAAAAGTGTGGGTGAGGGCCATTTAAAGATTCTGCTGCAAAAGGAATCCAAATGGATTTATAAATTGAACTGCCAACCTTCTCAGCTTTAAATAAAGACTTGTATCTGGTTCCTATTCTTTGATCTTGATTCCATATAAGCAGGTCGTATTTGGTCCACCTGCCAGCTTTTTTGGCATTAGTGGAATGGCTGCATCATACACTATCTATTGTGAATATGTCTCTTTAATACTGGGATAAACACTATCTATTGTGAATATGTATCTTTAACGCTGAGATAAACCCTATCTATTGTGAATATGTCTCTTTAATGCTGGGATAAACACTATCTATTGTGACTATGTCTCTTTAACACTGGGATAAACACTATCTATTGTGAATATATATCTTTAACGCTGGGATAAACACTATCTATTGTGAATATGTCTCTTTAATGCTGGGATAAACACTATCTATTGTGAATATGTATCTTTAATGGTGGGATAAACACTATCTATTGTGAGTATGTATCTTTAACGCTGAGATAAACACTATCTATTGTGAATATGTCTCTTTAATGCTGGGATAAACACTATCTGGTGTGAATATGTATCGTTAACGCTGGGATAAACACTATCTACTGTGAATATATATCTTTAATGCTGGGATAAACACTATTTTGAATATGTCTCTTTAATGCTGGGATAAACACCATCTAGTGTGAATATATCTCTTTAATGTTGGAATAAAATGGAAAGGTTTCCGAGGTTCTACTTCCTTATAAAGCCTTAGTGAAAGGCACAGTGCTGAGTCACTCCTTTTCCATGCCATGGTTTACTTGTGCATGCCTTTTTCTGGTTAGTTAAACATATCAAGCATCTTGCTAGTTTTGTGGCCCTGGCTTGTGTGCATCGATTTGTTATTTTTGCTCTACAGCCTGACCCTCAGCAGCTAAGCCAAGAAGCCACCATCTTCACCAAAAAAGCCAGGACTGGATCCTTGTTCTCTTTAATGATGACATGGTTAGAACAAGAAGTACAGCTGGTCTGCTGTTATTTCTGTTTTGTGTAGATGGCAAAAATATGGAGCAAGGTTGTTTAGGAGGTGGGGGGGGGCATACATCTCTTTTAACCCTTAGGCTGCCGGAAGATATAGAATGCATAGGTTTTTAAGACAAGATATCTTTGTCGGCGGCAGCCTAAGGGTTAAAGTGAAGATTTCAGTTCCTTTAGAAAAAAAATATTAGGACAGAGAAAAAACATTTGGTCTTCCTGTTCCTCCCCAACACAGAATTGTTATGGGGAGTTAAGGCAGCTCCAAGATTTTTACCCAAGGCAGAAGTGCCGGCACAGACATATCTCTTAACTAGGATTGCTTCAGGTGCCCTAACTGTGTATTCAGTCTCCCCTGCAGAAGAATAGATAAGGGCCCCAGAGGGTTGACTTCAGTGCATGATTCAGTCAGCACAGAACTTCCAGGCTTTCCACAGTCAAGCACAATGTCTGACATTCCTACTTTTGTACTTTCGCTGTTACTACTGAGGATGTGCACACAGCATGTATTGATTTGTTGAAACTGGTTAAACTTGATGGGGTTCTTTTATGATGCCATTATTGCTTAGGACTTCAATATGGCTTGCATTCTTAATTATAAGTTTCTGCTTATTTACTCTGAATTGCAAGCACAGTCCAAAACACACACACACACACACACACACACACACACACACACACACACTTTGATAGCTTTTGATGTTCCTGAGGATCTGTTGAAAGGCTGCTGCTTTTTCCTGTAACTGTAATATTTATACCATGACAACATATATCAAGCGATCATGTCGCATGCCTCTCCACATGACGGAATGAGTTGCACATATGGGTAGTTTTATTTTGTTGCACAGCCTTACAATTGCAAATAACTGCCTTTCTTCTTTGAGATACCAGCTACTGTGAAACATCCAGGTTAAGGTTATCCAGGTGTTACCAAAACTCTGTTTATTTATCAGTGTACTGTAGAATTTAAGTTTCATTACAAGACATCTTTGTAGGATTGTTGCCTGTATCTACAGAGTCAGACTGGCCCACCAGGATACCTGGAATTTTCCAGGTGGGCCCTCTTTACTGAGTACCTGGCCACCTTTTAAATGCTGAGAATCTTAGGTTCTGTCATCCAATTTTTATTAAATTAGCCATGTAAGAACACATGAGATGCAAACACAGAAGTAGTGTATCATACTGAAGTGGAATACTGAGATGGGTGTGTCGCCCAAGGCCCCCCACATTGATTTTCCAGGTGGGCCCCTGTGTTGACTTTCCATGTGAGCCCCCTGTGCATCTGCGTTAATGTCTGAGAATTTTAAAACTCTCCAACTCATTAGTAACATATACCTGGGCAGGAAGGACATTTGGTTTTGTACATCATCATGGCACACCCAAACAATAACGAAGCTCGCTTGAGACAAAAGTTTATGTTTTGGAATACAAACACCTTCGTTTAATAGGCTAGGTCAGATCCAGATTCAGGTTTACAAAACTGAGGAGAATGCTATACATTCTGTAAGTACAGTAGAGTAAATGGGATGAAATCTGGTCTAGTGGTTAAAGTGCAGAGCTGTGATCATGGAGATTCAGGTTTGAATCCAACAATTGTCACTTACTCACTGTGTGAACGTGAACAAGTCACATCAGCTCCCGTGCTTAACCTCCTGTTCACACTCTCTCTCTCTCTCTCTGTAATTGATCTCTGTGCTATCTGAATATCTCTGTGTGATGAAGCTCTCCCCTCCCTCTCCTGGTTGTAAAGTGCTTCGGGATGTTATAAAATGTGGAACAGGTCATAAAAAGGTAACCTTTTCAAAAATTGCACACATTCGGCAAAGCTTGCAGTAGAGCAAGGACACCCTCCCCTGTGCAGCACTTTGTTGCTGTATGTGCACAGTTTTCCAGTTTTTAATATCTGGACCCAGACAGGCATACTGTAGAGACAAACTGATGTCATGCAATGTTCTCTCCTAACCCATCTCTGAGGAACAAAGAAGACTTCAACAATCAGAAAATAAAGTCACCAAGAATAGTTACAGAGGTCTACTATTATTAATAAACAAAATGAAACTAGAGTTTATATCCAAACAGATATAGAAATGGAGTTGACATCTGACAAGGAGGCAGACTGCAATTATAATCAGTAAGGATGTAGTGCTCCCTTAACTGGGACCCATGGACTACAGGGAAATTGAGATGCTGAAGTTAGGAGGAAGGTACAGGGGAGGAGCAAATTGGTAGTGGTGGGGTGGGGGAGAAAGATGCAGAACAAAACTACAGCACATTTTTACAAAGGTTTAAACCATTCTTTTAGAGGCATGCTTATTTATAATGAGCTCATTGCACTGATGTGGCTATTTGTGTGTGTGTGTGTGTGTGTGTGTGTGTGTGTGTGTTGGGGGGGACTGATGTGACATGGTCATGGCACCAGGGTTTTTGCCTCTGTGCTCTTCCATAACAAGCCACAATGGGATCTTTACTACACATATAGCAACTATGACCTTGGTTTTAAGTCTCTTCTGAAGAACTGCTCTCTGAGGAAAAATTGCACTTGTCTCTATTGAATCAAATTTGATGTGTGTGTGTGTGTGTGTGTGTGCATGTGTGTGTGTGTGTGTGTGTGTGCGTGTGGTATGTGTGTATTTATATACGTATATGTGTATATGTATGTATGTGTCTGTGTATACATGTATGTATGTAGGTGTATGTTTATATGTATGTGTGCATATCTATGCATGCATATATGTAAATTCTGTGACTAGTCAAGCAAACATACAAAAAATAAAATGCTGTAAACCTGGAGAAGCAATAGCACAGAGGCACAACTTTAGCAGTGAATGAAAGTTTGGAAATAGAGGCATACAGTAAAAATGTTGGGGAAGATCAATGCGTAGAACAAAACAGCAAGTTTAAACAGTGAAAAAGGAAACAGGGCAAAGGTGTGTTATGAAAAGGTGTAGTGCATGGAAATATCCACAAAATATTCAAATCAAAGTATAAAGGCACTGAGAGGTGTCAAACTGTCAGATGCAGAAGTACGACCACACTAGAAATGGGACTCAGCATCTCAGATATGCTATTCTGTCTAAATAAATTAATTGCAAAGCACTTTGGGATGCAGTGTATGGACAGTACTACATAAATCCCACATCCAGGGCTTCCACCAGGCCAAGTGGACAGGTAGCTGACTCTGGGTCGACTGCCTCTACCCATCCTGTTCAGGTAATTCTGTATAATGTCAGGTCAGTGAAGAGCAAGACAACTTTAATATTAGATTTTATTTCTGGTTCCTCGGCTGACCTGGTGTGTATCATGGAGATCTGGTTGGAAGATGGCTCCTGTTCCATGCTGGAAGTGGCTATCACAGCTGGTTACTGGGTGATACACTGCCAAATGAGGGATCACACGGGGGGCTCCATCTGTAGTAGAGCTGGGAGATGCTTCAATGTGCACCCAGTGGGACAGACCTTGTTGTTAGAATATGTGATCATGCATGAGGGTCCAGGTATGGGTTGCGGTGTCCTCCTCGTGTACCAGCCACCCAGGTATGGGGGGATTTCATGCAGGAAATGGCAGACTTCATCACTGAGTGTTGAAATCATCCAGATAGTTAGTGCTAGACAACTTTAATGCCTGTGTCATCAATGAATCCTAATAGTTTGGTCAAAATGTTCGTCAGGTGATAGATTTATTGGGCATTGCACAAGTTGTTACTTATGGGACCCACCAACATAGTCATGCCCAAGACTTGGTCTTTTCTCTGGGACTTGAGATTAGTGATAGTGGAGGAGGTATGTGGAGTGATTTTGGAGCTATGGCACACTTTTTTGTGAACTGAACCCTGTCTTGCCAAAGCTACTGCGGAGCTACATGGGACACCTGGGTCCAGTGTTTCCTGAGATCATTAACTGCTACTTGTTGGGGCGGGGGTGTCTTCCTGAGTGCATTACAAAAATGTGTCGTTATGATACCTCCAGAGGAAACCAACATTATAACTGGAGATCCTGGCAAATTATCGAAATATCTCCAACCTACCCTTTCTGGATCAGGTTATTTACAGAATTGTGGCATAGCCAGAGGCATACCTCATGGCATGCTACATCTTCAAGCCTCTCTAGTCTGGCTTTGGGTCAAGGCATAGCACTGAAACTACATTAGTCAGGGTGTATAATGACCTGCTCAGAGTGAAAGATAGGGGTGAGTGGTCATTTGTTGTTCTCCTCAGTCTCTCTTAAGCTTTTGATACTGTGGGTCATGGACTGTTGGGGGAAATATGGAGACTCACTGGCATTGTCATCTAATGGTTTGCATCTCTTCTGAGGAACAGAATGCAGAAGGTCATAAAAGTAATTACTCTTTGTGTCACATGCTCCCGCCCTGTGAGGTGCACCAGGGATTGGTCTTGTTGCCTATTTTGTTTGAAGTATATATGCTGCCCATGGGTTGGAATCATTATACGTTATAATCTGTTTTTTCACTATTATGCAGATGATACCCAGTTGTTCATTTGTTTATTCATTTTTTGAAGTCTAGGATTACAACTTTTGAGCTTCAAGCTCATTTACAAAGGTTCCACATCAGGCAGAAAGGGAAAACACGTAGAGAGCTATAGGGAAACAAATCACAATGAACAGAACAGTTGTTACAATTACTATACTTGTACTTGGAGATTACGAAGAGTTTGTATAGGTGGAGAAGGTTATTAAGCAGCACAGTAGGCCTTAATTAGAAGAAAGGGGAATAGATAGAGAAGTGGGGGTGTAAAAAGCATGGCAGTAACCCCAAGCTCAGGGTCACTTTGTCATGGGGGGTTGGTGGTGGGTGGAGGTGAGGGGCAAAGGTGAGGAATTGGTAAGTGGGGTGGGAAGGAAACATGGGGAGGTGGTGTAGGGGTGGGAGGGGGTAGGGAATAAGATGGGACAGGGAGAGGTGAAGCTGCAGGTGGGATAGCAAAGTAAGTGCAAGTGTTGAGGTGGGCAATTACAGGTCACAGGGGGAAGAGGTCAGGGGAAGCAGGAGCATTTCTCTTGTGTAGACAGGTGGGATCTGAGTGCTTATTTAAACGGTAAATTTGTCTGTGTGCCTAATCCTCTGATGTATCACAACCTGGACTGTAATGATGTACCTATGTTATTGTTCTTGAACTGTACTGTTGTCATCTCTGTATTCTCAATTTTGTACTCTCCCGGGTCATGCCTGAAAAAAGGCAGGATTGGTGCCTAGCACACTTACCCAGTTACCTAAAGCTAATAAATAAATAAATAATATCAGTGGTACTGAGATGTGCCAAGGACCATGTCACTATGCAGGCTACACCATAGCCAGGCCATGCACGCAAAAAGGTAACATCAGTCTTCAATTTCAAGACAGGGGTGAACTCTGGCAATGGTTAAAATCAACCCCCAACTATAGCAACATTTATAAAACAAGCATTTGTCAATGCCGAATGTTTGCTTACTGGCATTGGCATTGGTAGTGTAGAAGTTACAGAGCTGCATAATAAAAATGGCAGTGAAGTATTGAACTGAAGCCAACCCCACCACCACCCTGCAGAGAGTGACAGGCATTGGGGTGTGCCTTTGGGTCACAGGCATAACGGCCATGCCATTTCACCACACCCTACCCTGCAGACACTGACAAGTGTCACGGTGTGCCTTGGGGTCTTTGGCCCTTATGTGCACCCCATTCCATCAGGAAATATGGTGAGATGGGTGCGGTATAGGAGAATGGGGTGAACTTTGGGGCCGAAGAGTCCAAGGCATACCTCGATGCCTCTCACTGGCTGCAGGATGTGGAATAGTTTGAGCATTACAGGCAAGAATCCCAAGTCACACCCCTGATGCCTGTCATTCTCTACAGGGTGGGGCGTTATGGTTGGAAACCCTAACACCTCAGGCATTCGTTGGTATTTTCACTGAAATTTTGAACATGTTTTTTTTGTGACCCCCACCTCATGAACAGTGGCAATATCAGTTTGTTAGCCGGAAGCTGCTTATGCACAGCGACTACGGCATTTAGCACCACAGGTGCAAAAACACATTCTGAACAGGATGTGAAAAATGACAGCTGTACTGTTCATGGGGAGGTGTAAAAAATGGCAATGTTGCAAATCTGCAGTAAAAATATTTAGAAAACTGGTGACGTCACGAGCGTGCATAGAAACTGTGCAACCCACACCCGTAATGTAATTAGGTTGGGGATTTTTTACAGCAGATTGTCAACACAGGCATTTTGGGACCTCCGATCGTGAACAGTGGTCACTGTGATCTTCTTTATCTGTCCCGAGCAATGATTTCCCACAGTGACCACGCATCTCTGCACTGAAAGTGTGAAAACACATTTCAGCCATGTTGTGAAAAATGACTGCTGTACTGTTCATAAGGAAGTGTGGAAAAATGCCACTGGTGAAAATCTGGACTGAAAATATTACAAAGTCATGAACTTACGAGGTGCGTGAAAACTGCACAATGCTCACGCGTAACACAGTCATTTATGGACTTTTGTCACCAAATTTTCAACATAGCCATTTTAAGACATCTGCTTATGAACAGTGTAACTGTGATTTCCTTAATCTGTCCCAAACATTGCTTTAGCACTACTGCACCATTGTGCGCATATGTCGGGAAACACATTTGGGGTCACATGTGAAAAATGGCAGCTGTACTGTTCATAAGGAAGTGTAATAAAATGGCAATGTGGAAAATCTGGAGTGAAAATATAGAAAATTAGAAACTTACGAGGCAGTATAGGAACTGCGCAACGCACGCTCGTAAAACAGTCATTTTTAGGAATTTTTTCACCAAATTTTCAACATAGTCATTTTAAGACCTCTGCTCATGAACAGTGTCACTGTGATTTTCTTAATGTGTCCCATACATTGATTTCGCACACCGACTGCGCCATTGTGCACTACATGGGCGGAAACACGTTTTGGGCAACATGTGAAAAGAGAAAGTTGTACTGCTCATAAGGAGGTGTGGTAAAATGGCAATGTTGAAAATCTGGAGTGAAAATATTGATAATTTGAGAACTTATGAGCGTGTGTAGGAACTGCGCAATGCACGCTCGTAAAACAGTCATTTTTAGGAATTTTTCCACCAAATTTTCAACATAGGCTTTTTGAGAGCCCACCTTGTGAACAGTGGCAGTGTCGTTTCATTACTCAGTTCTGAAAGGTGATGTCATGCAGTGACTGCGAAATCACCCTTCGGGCCTGATTAACGCCATAACAGTGAGAGCATTCATGAGAAGGGGTCCCAAAAACCCCATGTTGAAAATTTGGTGCAACAATTCCAAAAAATGGCTGAGATATGCAACAAAGTTGAAAAAACCCTATCTATCCCATTTTACAGCTTACCGGCATTTCCTCAGTTCGCGGTCGGCTTTGAAGAGTGCAGGCGTGTTCCTGGTCCACGAAGATCGTCGCGAGTCTGAAGGTAAGTATGGGGTGGGAGGGTGGGGGAGGTGGGGTGCACAGTGGGTGAGCACGGGTGGGAGAAGACACAGCCAGGACCGTTTTCAAGTTTCATTTTTTTTTTAGTTAAATGACGATGCGGGGCGTTTGCCACGCTGGGGTTGGCTCCCATCACGGCACAAGGATGGCTGGTGGGTGCGTGCGTCGACGGGGATTGGGCACCCCGTCGGCAATAGCATCCATTGCCCGCGCTGGGGTGGGCTCCCAGCATGGTACCCTGTACTGGAGGGAGAACAGTGGAGCCGACGGGGTGGGCACCCGTCGCTGGCAACAATGTGACCGCTGGGGTGAGCACCCAGGTGGCATATGTAACTCTGCTTGGGGGCGCAGCACAGCTGACGGGAATTGGGCACCCCGCCAGCTACACAGTGTGTGCGCGTGAAGCGAGCACGCAGTGTGTGCGCGTGTGTGTGTGTGTACGGGGAGCGTGCATGAGCAGGCAATATCTAATCGCTGCTCACTGAAGCATAGCTCCCCCTTTCAACTGTACTCCACTGCATTTTGGAGCTGTCATAGACAGCTCCAGCAGGCATTGGAGAACTGCGGCCGCACCTGCAAACACACTGACTGAATTGGAAGAGGGCTGCCACACCTCCGAAAACTCGGATGATGGCACTATGTTTCTTGCACATGCGTGCAAGCAAACATAATGAACAAAGGATTTCAATCAATCTGAGTGGTTGTTAGCTGTGCATTAGAAGTGTCTAATGCATGGCTAAAACTAGAAATCCCATGTAGAATATACAGACCCATTTTATAAGTGAAATAAGCCACTCAGAGGATGTGAGTTAGACAGTTCTAATGCATGGCTAGTGGATTAATTGCACTCAGCCTGTGGGCTCGTGCCTCACTACACCCCCTAGCCATGTGTTAGAACTGTCTAATGCACACCCTGCCTTGTCTTATTGCTTACTTAGGAAGCCAGGGTCAGGATGAAACATTACTCCCAAACTACAGACAATTTCTCCTCAACGCAAGGCGACTCTCATAATGATAGGCAGTTGCTGTTACCTTTGCTGCCTGAGAAAAGAGCATTTAAACCCATTTTTTTAATGTTGTAGACAGTGAGTAAAAGGTGAAATTATTTAAATGTTGATATGAAGAATATGTTATGTACTGCAAGATTCATAAATGATGCAAGAAGGCAAATACTTTGCAATTTGTATGGTTTTTGTTAACAGCATACAATCAAAGTCTTCAAACCTAGCAAAAAACATCATAGGTACTCAAATGTGTAGCTGTTAGTGTGTGGGGGGTGGTAAACTGATTAGAAAATGGTTCAAATGGTGCTACATTCTGTTTGACGTTACTCATGCTTCACCACTGCCAGTTCAAACACACTAAATGTAACAATACTCTTTAAAATCAGCACAAAAAAGTCAGCACAATGACAATGAGGAGAAGCAATTGCTTGCTGCATAAAAAGTCTATAAATCGTATACCAGCATAGTATAAGGAAGTACTTGGAAAAGCAGCAGTGCAAGGCAACACTTGTTTGGAAAAAAGGTAATATAAGGAAGTACTTATGAAAAAAGGCAGACGTATAAGGAAGAGTTTGAGAGCGCTTGAAAGATATACTGTACATTAGTAGCCCAATGAAAAAGCAACAGCTTAAAGTGGTATTTGTAAAAACAGCAACGTCAGTAGGGAAAAGGTAGTACTGCAAGGAAGTGTTTGGAAAAGGCAATGGTCAAAGGAAATGACTGAAAAAGCAGCAGTGTTTTACATGAGGTATTTGAAATAAAAAATGTAGTGTAAGGAACTTCAAAGAAGATAGAGGTGTTTGGAATAGAGTGGGACAGAAGGAGGTGTTGGAAAAAGGTAACAGTGTAAGGGAGTGTGGAAAAAAAACAGCACTGTTTAGAAAAGGTAATACTGCAATGAGGAAGGGTTTTTAAAAGCTGTCAGGTAAGAAAGGGTAAGTAAGACAGTAGTGTAAGGGCATGTTTGGAAATGGCAGCAGTGTGAAGAACTGCAGACGTGGCAACAGTGTAAGGAAGTGGGGATAAAGCATATAGAAACATAACGTGTCAGCAGAAAAGGACCGGTAGGCCCATTTAGTCTGCCCGATTTTCCTTTCCTAGTACTACACCCTGGACTCTGGTCATTCCCTCCCTAATTCAAAATTACAGTTTTCAAAATAAAATGCATAGTGAAATGTCTATGACTAGCAACAACATGTTTACAGCATAATATTAAGAGAATGATCAACCAATCAGTCAATCAAACTTTATTTAATCAGCCGTAAACACCATTGAGCAAGCTCATTTTCAAGGTGGTCCTGGATGTTAATACAGGTAACAGATATTAATACAGATAACAGACAAAGATTGGGGTGACAAGCCAGAGACAAAGTACATGTGGAGGGTTGCTCAGGCCTATACATACATAACTAACATAGGTAATACAGTTACAAAGTCAGAAACTAGTAGGCCTAAGCATATATAGCTAACAAGGGTGATAAAGTTACAGCGTCATACTAGAAAACTTGAGGGTTAAAAAGTACTACTTAAGTATACACCAATATAAGGCAGCTATTATCTTGTAAGAGAGAATACACAGGGAGGGGGAAAAAAGAGGGAAATGTATATGAAGCGGAGAGGTAGGGAGGGAGGGGACAGGAGGAATAGGAGAGAGTCAAAAAGTGCATGGTGTGAATGACAAACATGCAAATGAGTATATCACACACCGAAATAGGTATGATACCATCTCAAATATTAATGTTAGTCTTGTAAATTGAATGTATAATGTCTCATTCCAGTTGTACCTCATCCTCCTAGGTCACACCGGGAGACGAGCGACTTGTTGCTCAGTATGCCTTCATGGTGAGACATTTCAATAAATAAAATGGGTATTACATGTACCAAACTGGATAGGGCATACACCAAGATAGAAATAACACTTATTAAAATAAATATGACATATACCAAAATGGCTAGGACACATACTAAAACAGGTAAGATGCATCCCAAAACAGATATGACACATACCAAAATGAGTATCACACATACCAAAATGGGTCTGACACAAACTGAAATGGACATGCTATACCAAAATGGGTTTGATACGTAAAGAAATAATTATGACACATATTGAAATGGATATGGCTTATGCTAAACTGGTTATGACACATAGCAAAATGGGTATGACATACCGCAATGGGTATGACAAACATCAAAATGGGTCTGACACAAACTGAAATGAACATGACACTCATCAAAAATGGTATGACACATGCTAAATTAATAATGACACATAACAAAATGGCTATGCCCTCCTTCAGATCCAGGATCAACACTTCCCACTCACTACCTGGAGAGTGAGGGGGTGGCTCTACTTGTTGGGTCTCAAAGGAATTTCCTGGCCATGATGAAAGAAAGGGACAAAAAGTAGGCTACCTACAAAGGGGCCCCCTCCCCCCAATCTCTGGAATGACTACAGGCACATGCGAAACCTGTGTAAAACTGCCTTGGTCCAGAAGCAGAATTTCTTCCACAACCAGCAAAGGGAAAATCTCGGTAACCCCCTCCACTTCTGAGGTTCTATCAGTTCCCTGCTTAACCCACGTACCCGCAGCCCTGCTATCCATCTACGCCCCCCCTCTGGTACTCTGACTGATCCTGCTGAGGTCGCTCAGGCCCAGAACAAAGAGTTTACTGATCTCACTGCCTACCTTAGTAAACTACCTGCCCAACTATCAATAAGCCCCGGGCCTGGTTCCCAACAGACTGCCTTCCTTCTCCTCCTCTCCCTCTGGTGCCCCCCCCTTTCTATTTCAGGGCCATCTCCCCCAAGGACACCACCAAACTCCTTAAGGGCCTCCCAACCAGGGGAAGCTTTGGCAGTGATGGTATCTTCCCTTTGATGCTCAAGCTCATTTCCCCCACCATATCCAAACCCCTCACCTTTATTTTTAATCTGGCATTGACCACCTCAACCATGTCAGACTCCTGGGAGATTGCCAAGGTGGTACCAATTTTCAGGGCAGGTGACCCCCTTTCCTCAGTCAATTACAGGCCAATCTCCCTGCTTCCCCACCTGAGCAAACTCCTGGAGAAATTTGTTCAGTTCCAGCTATCTGACCATATCGGAAAATATAACCTGCTGTGCAGTCAACAACATCGGTTTCACAAGTTCCGCAGCACCACATCTGCCTTGGCCCACTTTACTAACCATGTCCATAGGAACGTGGACCTGGGGAATGCCACAGGTGCTGTATTTGTGGACCTGACCAAGGCTTTCAACCTGGTCAACCCCCACATGCCACTCTCCACCAACTTGGCTGCTCCATGGAGACTTCCCTGTGGTTTTGGAGCTATCTTTTGGGGCGATTCCAGTCGATGAGTGTTTTCACCACCACCTCCCTTGACCTACCTATCACTTCAGGTGTTCCACAGGGCTCCATCCTGGGCCCCCTACTGTTCTCCATCTTCATAAATTCCCTCCCCTCTGACAGCCTCACCTCCGAAGCTCTACTGTATGCTAACGATCTTGTCCTCTTCCACTGTGACAAGTCCCTAACAAATATATCTTCAATCCTGACCCATTACTATGGTTCTGTCTATAAATGGTTCCTATCACATAGGCTCCTGGTCAATGAAAAAAACAAAAACAAAATCAGTGCTCCTTGGGTCCAAACCCTACCTGGCCAGCATCTCCAAGTCCGGGTCCTCCCTCTCTGTACTCACGCCCGATGGGCCCACACTACAGAATGTTCGCAACTTTAAATGCCTGGGCATAATCCTTGACCCCTCCCTCTCTTACATGGAGCACGTTATCACCATAGTACGCAGAGTAAACCAGAAACTCGGGGCCACCTATCATCTAAATCATTTCCTGACCTCTGAAGCCTGCTTAGCTATTGCCCAAGGCAACCTGCTTCCCATCATGGACTACTACTGCCCTATATATTCCCATGTGTCCTCTGCCTTTTGCACATGACTAGACTCTGTCTACAGCAACATCTGTCGGTTCATGCTCCTGGCACCCTACTCATCACATCACTGCAACCTTTACTGGGTGCTAGGATAGCTCCCACTCTTCGGTCAATATGACTATGCTCTCAGCTGTATCATCGACAACTCCCCCAGAGGCAGCAATACGTCACCATACTCACCCTTCCTGAAGGCCGAAGATGCTCCCAGATGTCTCCGTGTGTCCTCGGTTCCTCACATGGAGGTCCCCAATGTCTCCACAATCACGGGTGGCAAAGCACTGCCTGTTGCTGCTCCTTCACTCTGGAACAGACTCCCTGCATCCTTTCACTTGACTGATACCCACAGCACATTCAAACTCGATCTCAAAACCTGGTTGTTGACTGAAGCCAAATGCCTGTACTCTCCAGGGTAATCTCTCTTGACTTGCTATTTTCCCACCTTCCATTTCTGCCAACTCCACTTTTCCAATTGGTTATGCCTTAACATAGCATTTTGTGTCTACTCTCTAAATCTGTTATATTCTGTGTAATTGCCGGTTACCTACCGGTTGGTGAGTTATTTTGGTATGCAGTCTGTACTAGTGCAACATGTCCTATATTCCCACTGTGTGTTTGTCACCCTACCCTCCAATTTATTGTAATTCTATGTGTAGTTATCTAATTCATTGTAATCTGTTGGTATCTCTATTGTGCCAAATGTTTGGTCTGGGTCATGCCTGAAAACAGTTCTTTGGATCAGTGCACCTACCTGGTAATCAAACACATACATACATACATGAGTAAATAAATAAATAAGACCTATACTGAAATAGATGTGACACTTAGCAAAATGGGTATGACATACCGAAATGGGTATGACATGAACTGAAATGTCTATGACACACACTGAAATTGGTATGATACATACTAAAATAATTATGACACATAGCTAAATGGCTATAACCCAATCTGAAATGGATATGACACATGGTGAAATGGTGCGACAAAAACTGAAATGAATATGCCACATACATAGAAACATACACTTTGACAGCAGATAAGACCACTTGGCACACCTAGTCTGCCCATTTCCCTACCTAGAGGATAAGCTGCAGATCCTATTTAACCAACAGCCTATTTCTTCCTACCCCCCACAAAAATTGCCTTATGTCTGTCACATGCATTGTTGAATTTTCCCACAATTTTAGACCCCACAACCTCCTCAGGAAGACTGTTCCATGCATCCACCACCCTCTATGTAAAAAAATACTTCTTCACATTGCCCCTGAGTCATCCCCCCTCTATCTTCAAATTGTGTCCCCTTGTTCTTGAGCATCTCTTTTTCTGAAAGATGCTATCCTCTTGGACTTTATTGATTTCACTGAGGCACTTAAACATTTCTATCATGTCCCCCCTCTCCCTCCTTTCCTCAAGGGTATACATATTAAGCTCCTTTAGTCTCTCCTCATATGGCTTCTCTTGCAGACCCTGCACCATTTTAGTTTCCCTCCTCTGAACTGCCTCCATCCTGTCTATGTCTTTGCAGAGATGGGGTCTCCAGAACTGGACACAGTACTCCAGATGGGGTCTCACCAACTGTCTGTACAGGGGGATAACAACTTCCTGTTTTCTGCTGGTGATGCCTCTCCCTATACATCCCAGTATCCCCCAGCCCTCCTACCGCCTTCTCACATTGCTTGCCAACCTTAAGGTCATCTGACATGATTACCCAAGGTCCCTTTCCACTTTTGTTGTTGACTCACCCCCCATTGTGTAATCTTCCCAGGGTTTTGTTTCCCAGGTGCATTATTTTGCATTTCTTTGCATTGAATCCATGCTGCCATACTTCTGACCATTCCTCCAATCTTGCAAAGTCCCTCCTTATCCTTTCCACACCTCTTTGTGTATCAACCCTGTTGCAGATCTTTGTGTCATCTGCAAAGAGGCATACTTTTCCTTCCAGTCCCTCTGCAATGTCACTTATAAAGACATTAAAAAGGACTGGACCCAGAACTGAACTCTGCGGTACCCCACTAGTAACCTCTCTTTCTTCAGAGTGGACTCCATTTACAATTACCTTCTGTGTCCTGTTGTCCAGCCAGTGTTTTACCCAGGCTACCACCCTGGGACCCACTCCCAGGATGGTTAATTTGACTATTAATCTTTTGTGTGGGACTGTGTTAAATGCCTTGCTAAAGTCTAGGTAGGCCATGTCCACAGCCCCTCCCTGGTCTACTACTTTGGTCACCCAGTCAAAGAAATCAATTAGATTCGTCTGACATGACCTTCCCACTGTGAACCATGCTGCCTTGGATCCTGTGCCCCACTGGCCTCTTGGTACTCAACAATTCTTTCCTTCAGAAGTGATTCCATCACTTTCCCTACCACAGAGGTCAAACTGACAGGTCTGTAGTTTCCTGCCTCTGTTTTGGTCCCACTTTTGTAAAGAGGAATCACATCTGCCTTCCTCCAGTCCTCAGGTACCACACCATCCTCCCATGATTTGCTAAAAAGGGTAGTCAGTGGTGTCACTAGTTCTCTGCTTAATTCTTTTAGAAATCTGAGGTGAATTCCATCTGGCCCCATTGCTTTGTCCACCTTCAGTTTTAGGAGTTCTTTCAGAACCCTTTCTTCTGTGAAAGGACTGGGATCAACCCCCCCCCCCATCCAGAGTGCTTCTGTTAATTGGATTAGGCACCTCCCCCACCTCCTCTTTTGTGAGTATGGAACAGAAGCATTCATTCAGTATCCCTGCTTTTTCACTGTCTCTCTCTGCCCACCCACCGTCCATTCTATTCAGCCTCACTATCCCTCCCTTTGTCTTTCTACACTCCCTGATATACCTATAAAAGGTTTTATCCCCCCTTCTTAACTGAGTTGGCTATCTTTTCCTCAGTTTGGGCCTTTGCTACTCTGACTACACTCCCTGCTTCCTTCTGCCTTAATTGGTACAGTTCTCTGCCCTGCTTCTTCTGTGTTTCCTTATACTTCCTAAATGCTATCTTTTTTCTCCCTAACCTTCACCACCACCTCTTTTGAGAACCATAGTGGCTTTTTCTTTCATTTTGATTTGTTTATTTGCTTCACACAAAGGCTTGTTGCCTCTGTGATGGCAGTTTTGATGTTTCCCTATTGTTGCTCCACCCCTTCTTCTAGTTTGTTTGCTAGTGCTTTTCTAAGGCACTCTCCCATCCTCAAAGTCAGCCCTCCTGAAGTCCAGAACTCTCACTTTGTATGGCTTGACTCTGTAGCTGAGTTTATCATGAACCACACTGTTTGGTGGTCACTTGTTCCCAAATGGCTACCCACTTCTAGATCTGAGATCCTCTCACTGTCCCCATTTGAGAGTATGAGGTCTAAGATTGCTCCCTCATGAGTAGGTTCCAAAACTAGCTGTCTGAGGCATGCCACCTGAATGGCATCGAGAATGGCCCTGCTTTTGGATGTGGCTACAGCAAAGGCGCTTCAGTTAACATCTGGCATATTAAGGTCCCCCATCAACAGTATTTCCCCTTTCTCTGCCATCCTAAGTATGCCTTCTATCATATCCTTGCCCATTCCCTTCCCCTGACTTGGGGGTCTGTATACAACCCTTGTGCAGATTGTGGTGCCATTTCCAGTCTCTAAGGTGACCCACAGTGCCTCCTCTCCTCCCTGTTTACTCTTTTGTTTAGTTGTTTTTATCCCTTCCTTTGCATAGAGAGCTACTCCTCCCCCATCTTCTCCCCTTCCCTCCCTATCTCTCCTATAGGTTGTGTACCTTGGTATTTTAACATCCCAGTCATGGTTCTCTGTGTACCATGTTTCTGTGACTGCTACAATATCCAGGCATCCCTCTTCCATCAAGGCCACCAGTTCAGGGAATTTGTTGCCAAGACTACGGGCGATGGTACTCATTACCCTCCATTTCTTGATGGCCTTACCCCTTTTTGTACCATCCCTGTCCTTATTGCATTTGTCACTTTCTCCATTTAGTTCTGTGCTTCTCCACATCAACATCTCTATGTTGGTGTCTACTTCACTTAGTACCCTGATTTTTTGGGGGGGGCTAGGATTTCCCTGCTCCTCTCCAGTGTCTCCCCCCTTGGTTAGTTTAAATGCTTGCTAATGAAGCACTTAAACCTATCACCTAGGATCCTGGTTTCCCTCCTGGACAGATGCAGACCATCACACCAGTATAGGCCTGTATGCCTCCAGGTGGACCCCCAGTCCCTAGTGAACCAAATCCCTGAGCTCTGCACCAGTTTTTCAACCACTGATTGAATCCCATGGTGTGGAGTACCCTAGCCTCACCCATGCCATAGACAGACAGCACCTCCTAGAAGGTTACCATGCGTGTTATTTGCCTAAGGCCCCTCCCCATCTCCACAAATGCTTCTTGCACTGCTCTGATCCCTTTCTTAGCCAGGTCATTTGTCCCCAGGTAGACAATGAATCCAGCTCCCTCCCCTGTGCAGCTGCTCCAGCGATCCTGAGGATTCGGTCCCTGTCCCTCCAAGCCATGGTGCCAGTCAGGCACCTTAACTCCTTCTCCCCTTCCTCCCTCAGTTCCACCTTCCTAATAATGGAGTCCCCCACCAGGAGTTGTTTCCTTCCCCTGTGGGATCCCATGCCACCCTCCTGTGGGTCTCCTTTGTGGAGGTTCCCAGCATCCTCCTTGGTCTCCACTGTGGCGGCCTCCATAGAGGAACCACACTTTTCCAGAATGGCATAAAAATTGTGGAGAGGTACAACTGGAGGGATGTGCCTCTGTTCCACCACCCTCACCCTCCCTGAGCCCACTGTGGTCCAACCGCTCCTCTTTCTTGGCAAGCTCTGAGGCAACGACAGTGGCCCTGGTGGTCCCTGGGTGGGAGAGGAGGTCCCACAAATCCTGGCCAACTCAGCCTGGAGATGAGCAACCTCCTCCCTCAGCCCAGAGAGGTGCCTGCAGATGGGACAATACCGCATCCTCCAGAATGTCTCCCAGAAGACTGCTGCTCCACAGCCACTGCACTGCACCACTCCCATCATGTCTTATTTCTGGCCCCCTAACTGTTGTTTGGAATACTTACTTTTTCATCTGTTTGTTTATTTCTTTTTTTTCTCTCTCCCTACTTACTTACTGCCTCTGTGCCCTTTTAGCTCCTGATCTTCCTGTTCTGAGACAAGAAATTCCTATATTTCTCAGTAGTCTCCTTACTTGCTCAGAGTCAGACCTCCAGCAGCTGGGGAAGGGGGGCGGAGAACTACTTTTATCCTTCTAGGATGGTGAGGCTTTGGTGGCTCTGTTACCATTCACTTTCTGCTCCCAAACAGAAAGTTCCTGTTGTCAGTCAAATCCTGTGCCTATAAAAGTAGAACTGCCTTTGGGTGGGGAAAGAGGGCAATATAGTCCCAGTAGAGAAGTTTAGTTATACCAGCAGCTCCTTCTTCCTGGTGCTCTGCCTGTTCTCTGGCAGAAGCTATCTAGGGCAGTGTTTAAATCTGGTTTTAACCTGGCTCCTTCTAGCTAAGCCACTCCCCCTATTTTGCAAATCTTTCTACACTTAGTTAATTTCACAGATAACAATTCCCTTCAGCCACCTGTGACAAGCACCCAGATAACTCCCCCAACTTTGCAAATCTATCTACACTTAGTTAATTTCACAGATAACAATTCCCTTCAGCCACCTGTGACAAGCACCTAGATAACCACACAGATGACACAGATAACAAATACACAGATAACAATTCACTTAAACTAACTCTGACAAACACACTAACTTTTTTTTTTTACCCTAAATTGAAGGTCCCAGTACAAGAGTTCTAGTTCTTAGTCCCAGTAGAGAAGTTTAGTTATACCAGCAGCTCCTTCCTCCTGGTGCTCAGCCTGTTCTCTGGAACAATTATGACACAAACCAAAATGGGTATGACACATACTGAAATGGATATGACAAATACCAAGATGGGTATGACATACCAAAATGGGTATAACGTTCCAAAATGAATGTGGCACACATTGAAATTGGCATGACACACAATGAAATGGCTAGGACACATGTCAAAATGGGTATGGCACGTACCAAAATGGGTATGAAACATGCCAAAATGGGTATGACACACACACTGAAATGTTTATGACACACACCAAAATGGGCATGACACACACTGAAATGTTTATGACACACACTGAAATGGGTATGGCACATACTAAAATAATTATGACATATGCCAAAGCATATGTATGAAACATACCAAAATGGATATGACCCACATTAAATAGGAATGACACATACTGTAATAAATACAACACATGCTGAAACTGACATGCCCTATATATATGATACATAACAAAATGGATATGACACATACTAATATGAATATGGAACATACTGAAATAGATCATAGGCAAAACACCCTCCAAAATAAGACTAACATACTGTAATGAGTACATAGCAAACTGAATTGTGTATGCATGTTGCAAAAATGTCAAGGCATAGATGAAGCAGATTGTAATATGTGCCAAAATGACAATATAACAAACTAAAATGACTGTAAGACACACCAAGATGAGTATAAGGAGGCAGTATAGTGTAGTGGTTTAAGGCTCTGAGCTGCAAACCTGGAGACCTGGGTTTGAATCCCACAGCCCTCACTTGCATACTGTGTGACCCTGAGCAAGTCACTTAATTTCCTTGTGCTCCCAGGTCACACCTGGAAACAAGCTTCTGCTTAGTGTGCCTTTCCTGGTTAAACAATTTCCCCTTTCCCTTTCCTGTAACACATACTGAACAGAGTGTAAGGCACAGTGAAAAGCACATGACTTGGGTAACCAATCACAATGAGCATCACTTCCTGAAATGTTGCAGGATTTCAGCAGGTCTTGTTCAGCTTCAGTGCAATAAGATCTCCTTAAATGCTGTGACTCAGAAATATGTACCATGTATATTATTAAACTGGTATTTTGCTACAGTCCCTGTTTTTTTTTTTTTCTTGTTTAAGAGGACCTTTGTTTTCAAAAGTTTTCTCTGGCTCGCTAACAAAAAATGCTGTTTTATTTGCTCCCAGTGTAAGATTATACATAACAACAGATAGAGGCATCCTGTTCTTCTGATGCTTTGTGAAGTTGTACAGCATTTTATTTTGCATTGTATTTTATTTGTCCTGTACAAGAGGAACATGACCAAAAATCTGTTGCTCCAGCTTTAGCTCATCCCTGTGTGTTTTAATTGAATTTCACCAGCTTACTGAAAGTTTTTCTTTGCTGCCTGTTTAAAACTAATGTCAGTATTTTACCGCTTTTAATGTGAGCAATAAAGCACATACGTTTGCCATTTACCCTGTAACTACAAGGGCTGGAAACACATATTCTATAACGTTGGAAAGCTGAATCTCCTCTTTCTAACAATATGAACTATTTTATTCTAGCACATGACACTGTGGAAGAAACAGATCCATTATCAATGCTCTATTGTTTCTCAAAAATGGCAGTTAGTGAAGTCAGTCATCCAACAGTTATTCATTTCCCTTCCATTTCTCCCCAGACACCGTGGCTTGATGTTCAAAGGTTAGTACATCTGATAGCAGGGTTAGGGGTTGTGGTAACATGAGTTTGTGAGCGCTCCTGGCCAGAGCATATTCAGAAGCCTCAGGAGTGCCCTTCAAACTTGGCAGCGACAAAGTGCTAACATACTACTGTGCCTATACAAATGGGGGGGGGGTTCCCTCATGTACAGTGGCGTACCTGTATCTTCAAACATTTGTGGCAGTGGTAAACAGCCTTCCAGGTGGTGTTCTTTACTGCTGCTGCAAACCACCTCTTAACTGGGTGCTAAACCTACACCCCACGTCCCAATTCCCGAAGGCAGTGTGGCTATATTGCAGCAGCCTGCCACCAAGCAACCGTTTCAACACAGTAAAGTTGAACTGGTGTTTAGTGGTACCCCTCACCCCCTGAGCACCCATGTTGACAGAATATTCATGCCTTGGTGTCTGGAGGTACCCCCTAATTGCCCCTGTTGTGCTTTATAACTATATCCTGGTGGTCTAGTGTGTTCCCCCACCTGCTGTTCACCTGTTTCATAAAAGTGATGATGCCCTCATGTCCGGTGGTTCCACCCACCCCCTGATCACATGTTTACACATTTCTGACAAAGCAATGGTGGTCAAGTGTCATCCCACCTGACTTGCCCGCTCACACACTGCCTCAATAAACGCCCCTTTACCTGGGTGACTGATGATTATCCAAGCTTGATACAATGATTGGCACAGCCCTCCTCTCACCTTCTTGGCCAGCCACTGCATAAGCTGTTAGTGAGCACGCGTAGACCACCAGGGCATAGTTATACAGCATAATATGGGTGATCAAGAGGTATCATTAGACACTAGGGCAGGAATACTCCACTGAAACAGGTGCTCAGGGGGTGAAGGTACCACTAGACACCAGAGTACTTTTACTGTGTATAAATGAGTGCTTAGGGGTGGGTGGCTGCAATACAGCCACCCTGCCTTTGGTGGGGGAGCATAGGCTTAGCACCCAGTTAAGATGTGGTTTTCAGCAACAGTAAACAGCGACACTTGGGGGGTACCTTTGCCACAAAATGTTGACAGTACTACTGTACAGGTATGCTTGAGGTGACACCCTTATTTGCATAGGCCTAGTGGTGTGTTAGTTTATTGGCACGCCTGGGTTTGCTGGGCTCTCCCGTGGCTTCTGAATATGGGCTGACTGGGAGCGCTCACACAAACTCATGTTAGCCTAACCCTGTTAATGGGTGTTCTAACCTTTGACTATCGAGGCCAGACTATCTGGGGGGGAAGTACTGCAAGGAGATGAATAATTTGCTGGATAACTGTTTTCAATAATTGCCATTTTTGAGAAATAAATAGAACATTGATAATATTTCTGTTTCTTCCATAGTGGCTTGTGCTAGAAACAGGTAGTTTACATTGTTAAAAAGAGAAGATTCTCAGCCTTCAAATGGTATATAATATATGTTTCTAGCCCTTATGGTTACAGAGTAAATGGCAAAATATTTGGTTTACTGCTCAAATTAATAGCAGCAAAATACTGACATTAGTTTTAACAAGCATTTGTCAATGCTGAATGTTGCTTACTTGTATGTGCTGTTTAGGTATTTGGAAGTGACAGTTCCATGCCTTCCTCCCAAGACATCCACTGTGTCTAATGACAGTTGTACTGTTCATAAGGAGGTGTGGAAAAATGCCACTGGTGAAAATCTGGACTGAAAATATTACAAATTCATGAACTTACGAAGGTGCGTGGAAACTGTGCAATCCTCACTTGTAACATAGTCATTTTATGGACTTTTTTCACCAAATTTTCAACATAGCCATTTTAAGACCTCTGCTCATGAAGAGTGTCACTGTGATTTTCTTAATCTGTCCCAAACATTGATTGCGCACACCAACTGCGCCATTGTGCGCTACATGCGCGGAAACACATTTTGGGCGACATGTGAAAAATGACAGCTGTACTGCTCATAAGGAGGTGTGGTAAAATGGCAATGTTGAAAATCTAGAGTGCAAATATTAAAAATTCATGAACTTGCAAGCGTCAGTAGGAACTGCGCAAAACACGCTCGTAAAACAGTCATTTTTAGGATTTTTTTCATCAAATTTGAAACATAGGCTTTTTGAGAGCCCACCTTATGAACACTGGCACTGTCGTTTCATTAATTAGTCCCAAAAGGTGATTTCATGCAGTGCCCACGAAATCACCCTTCGGCCCGATTAACGCCATGACAGTTTCACAACTCATGAGGAGGGGTCCCAAAAACCCCATGTTGAAAATTTGATGGCAAAATTCCAAAAAATGCCTGAGTTATATGCATCAAAGTTGAAAAAAACCCTATTTATTTCATTATACAGCTTAACGGCATTTCTTCAATTCGTGGTCGGCTTTGAAGAGTGCAAACCTATTCCGGTCCACTGAAGATCGTCGTGCTGGACTCTGGAGGTAAGTATGGAATGAGGTGTGGGTGTGGGGAGGCAGAGTGCACAGAGGGTGGGTGCGGGTGGGAGGGGGCAGGAGACCGCGCTGAGGGAAGTTTTTTGTTTACAGGGTTTAATCTTTTTTTTTTTTTATGAAGGCTGTTTGGGGGTTCTGGAGCCGCAGGATTGGGCACCCCATTGGCCATAACAATTCCTGCTATGCTGGGGTGGGCTCCCAACATGGCTCCTGGAAAGATTTTGGAGGGGGGCGTGGAGCCGTGGAGCCAACGGGGGATTGGGCACACCCACTCGGCCATACAGAGTGTGCTTGGTGGGGAGCGCATGAGCATGCAATATGCGTGCATGCGTGTGGGGGGGAAGCACTGCTCACTGAAGTGGAACTCTCCCTTTCAACTGTATGCCACTGCATTTTCAACTGCTGTCATAGACAGCAGCAACATTCATTGGAGAACTGGGGCCACACCTGCAAACATACTGACTGAATTGGAAGACGACTGCCACACCTCCAAAAACTCGGATGATGGCATGCATGCAAGCAACATAAAAAGGCATCAAAGAAAAACCCTAACCTTGAGTAAACTGGTGAAATTAAATTAAAACACACTGGGATTAACTAAAGCTGAAGCAACAGATTTTTTGGTCATGTTCCTCTAGTACAGAACAAATAAAATAAAAGGCAAAATAAAATGCTGTACAACTTCATAAAGCATCAGAAGAACAGGATGTCTTTATCTGTTACAGAAACATAGAAATATAGAATGTGTCAGCAGATGGGGTCCATGTGGGCCATCTAGTCTGTCCATGTATACAACCCCCCCCAAATTAGATTGCTATCTTAAGTTTACCACACTGTCTGTCCCATGCCAGCTTGAATTCCCTGACTGTCTTTGATCCCACCACTCCCATGGAGAGGCCATTCCAAGGCTCCACCACCCTTTCTGTAAAGAAGAACTTCCTTAAAGAAAATTTCCAATATAAGGTATCGGACTTCATAGCCCAATAATACCTTATATCAGCATGAGCTCACTGCTACAAAAATTTAAATTTTTAAGTCAGTAGTTTTAGTAGGGGAAGAGTTCATAACTGGCGCTGAACCCATGGCCAGCCGATCCCTTCCAACTTCCTGATGAGCCCTCTCCACCCCAACTCCACCCCTGCACACTCAGAATTTGTGACATGTGGCCAGGGAGAGCACGGGGGTGAGCTCCATACAAGTCTATGGGGGCTGTTTTAAGTACCGGATTTTAGTAATTTTAAACACTCCTAGAGGAAAATTAAAGCAGTCACTTACAAGCCTCTAGTCTAGCCTCTCGGTGTTACTTGCTGCTATGAGACTAGTGCTGGACAAACTGTATTGTTTAGTAGCTGATGTCTGACTGCTTAGACCTAGCTACTGAGTAAGATTGCTTCATTTTTCCATTTCTGCCTCTACTGCTGAACCGTGTCTCCTGTCCCACACTGGTCAATCTGCTAATTATTAATTTCTCCTTCCTGTCCCCATTGCCTGCCCCCACTGAGCTTGCTGTTGTACTCTAGCTATATTTAATCCTCTGACTTTCCCTTCTTGTTCCACAGACAGCCCATCTGCGGGCTTCCCAAGCTGCTGCGGTGGCCTCGGCACTCTCCAAGCCAGCCACAACTAATAGACCACCCAACTGACCCCCGGACAGATTCAGGTATGCACTGGACCTCCAAAACTCGTGGTTTTGAATGCCGCTGTTTTGACTGGATGTCCAGTGGAGGAGCCAGGCACTGATGGGCAGTTTCTGCTCCTCGGCTGATTTTCCAACTCCTGGCACTTCCTGATCTCGGGGAAATCTCTTTCTGTGCTGTGTTCCAGACTCCTCCACCTCCTCACAGTATTAAATAGACCTTTGCTCTACCCCTCTCCTCAGCCTGGCAGCTGATTGGTCACTCCACTGCTATACATTCTTGTGGCTATTGGCCTCCCTGTCTTCAATACCTGACTTGACCCACTTTCTTACCTCCCCTTTTTAAAGCAATCTCACCCACAGAGTTGCACATTTGCTCTCAAGTTTTTCTCCAGCCACTCCAGTTAACTCCTCTCAATTACTGCTGTAATCTGTCCTATTGTTAGGGACCTCAACCTAACTTGACTATATACCATTTCAATTCTTACACTTCCACTGCCTATGGTGACATACTCAGTCACAGCCAAACCATCCCAGTAGCTGGCACCTTTGCCGTAGCTGAATTTTCAATGATATCACTAAATTAGAACTAGTGTCATGCCACCCTCACGCAGTAAAGCAATATTACAGTGACACTTTCCAGGCTTTTTACCAAAATTGCCCTGTGCTTCGGCTAATTTCACAGCTGGCATGCCATTGCTGGCTCAGTTTTATCTCCCGCTACCTACTACATAACTATAGGCACCATCGTTCTTCTACTAGGCCTGCTCACATTTACTCTTCTGGCTCAGACCACCCCCCCGTCCTGTGCCCCTGCCTTCTACCTGAGCATTTCTCCCCTAAGCCACCCCCAAACAGCTCGGTCCCCTCCCACTTTGGACACCCTCCAACTCCTCTGAATCCACCACCGACCAACAGACCAACACCCCTGCTCCCTCTGCCCTCCCGGGCCCATCCTGGACCCACCTCTTCCTTGCCATACCTACCCTCTGTGTCTTATCCATCCCCTGCTCCCCTACTACCAGAACCTCACACCGGCACCACACTAAGGGTCCTTGTCACCCCCATCCCCTAATTAGATTAATCACGCTGCTTTTACTGCTCTCTGGGAATATACACCCAAACTCTGGACCTATGCCAACTAGCCCTCCCACACCCCACTCTGGAGCCGGTCTCTGCATTGCATCACTGAACATATGCAGCCTTCTAAAGAAATTGGCCGCACTCCTGTGCTGGATTGTACAACACCAACCTGATATTATTGCGTTAGTAGAGACCTGGCTCTGCAAAACAACCCCTGACTCTGTTATTTCCCTTCCTGGATACACCCTGTTCAGAGAAGATTGAGTTGGTAAACGCAGTGGTGGGTGTGCAATCTACATGTGGGACACCCTTATAAGCCATGTACTCCCTGCCCCCAACTTGACTATAGCGCTCAAGCCCTCACTGTAAAAATTACCCCTGACCCAGCCAGGGGCCCACTCTTCCTTACGCTCTCCTACATACCCCCGAGGAACCAGAACCCAGCGGTCCAGTCTCTCATCGACTACCTCACCTCCCTACCACACAAAGCCGAGCAACTCATCCTAGGTGACCTTAATGTCAATTAGCTTGGTACCACTGCCTCCCATACTAGGGACTCCTTTGCTGCCCTGGACATGTCCCAGTTAGTCACCCAGCCCGCTAAATTCAACCGGACAAGTGGCTCCAGCACCCTCCTAGATGTAATACTATTGAACCGCCCTCATAAAATTCCAGGATATCAACGTCCTTCCTGACTCACTTAGTGATCACTCACCTGTCCTCTGTCTCTGGTCATCCTCCAGACCGAAACCTGTGTCCCAGGCCACCTTGTGCCGGCACCTATGCCCTGGGGATCTGAGAAAGCTAAAATTACATCTAGCACAGCTCGACTGGTCCCCCATCCATCACGCCCCTGATATTGACTCTGCCCTAGACCTCTTCACCAATGCCTCCAGCAAGGTCTGTGACTTTTTCGTCCCCCACACCAGAATCTGTACTGAAAAACAAAATGCTGCATGGATCTCTCCATCCCTTATCCAAAAACTTAAGCATAGGGATAATCTCTGGCACATCACTATTGAATCAGGCAGGTTGGCTGATAGATAAACCTACATCACGGCGCATAATCAGTGCCCCAGGGCCATTAGATGGGCCAAGGCAGAGCACTATCAGACCACCCTCGCATCTACCTGGGATTCTACCTGGACCTTCTGGGACAGCATGAAAGAGCTTAATGGGAAGACCGTCCCCCCGCCACCATCCCAGCTCTCCATCGATGGCACTGACACTACAGACCCAACTTGCACAGCTGATTGCCTCACTACTACCTTCTCTGACCTAAGCTCTGTCCTCCCAAACAACTTTTTGACCCAATCCCCACCTCTATCCCCCCGCCTTGGATTGCTCTCCTTTCTACCTGCACACTATATCCCCCCATGTAGCCAGGCTGCACCTGCTAAAAGCCCTTGGTAGCAATAACCCCAGCTGTGACCCCCCCCAGACTCCAGGATCCTCCGCCTGGTCTTGGATGTCATCCTAGTCCCCCTTACAGACCTACTAAACTGGTCTCTATGCCACGGTCAGTTCCCCAGTGCTTAGAAATCAGCCGAAATCACCCCTATACATAAGAGTGGAGATTGTTCCCACCTAACAACTACCGGCTGATCTCTATTCTCCCCCGCTCTCTAAAGCAGTAGAAAAAAATAGTGTCTATTCAACTCTCTGAGTACCTGGCCAAATATGACATAATGTGCCCAGAACAACATGGTTTCCACCCAGGACACAGTACCACTACTGCTGCTGTCCTGGAGTTGTTTCAATACCTGCACTCTGCTCTTGACTCCTGCAACCTCGTCAGTGCAGTGTTCATAGACCTCTCCAAGGCTTTTGACACTGTTTGTCACCCCCTCCTACTCGACTCCCTCCACTAGCTCGGCTTTTCCACTGGTCCCTTTGCCTGGTTCTCCAGCTACCTCTCTGCTAGATCCCAGCGTGTGAAGATAAACAGCTCCCTGTCCAATACCAGGCCCGTTCGTTCTGGGGTACCCCAGGGCTCCATTCTGGGCCTTGTACTTTTCAGCCTCTACCTCAACACTCTCCTCAGCTCCTGTACAGGAAAAATGCTCCTCTATACTGACGATGCGGTTCTCTTTGCATCCCACCCCGATCCCTCTTCTCTCCAGGTATCCCTCCAGCACATCTACAACCAAGCTGAAAAGTGGTTCCTTGACCACCGACTTGTCATTAACCTAAAGAAGACTAAGTCAATGCTTTTCTCCCATCACCAAAACAAGGCCAAGAATGCCACCCTCTTCATTCTCCCTAGCACTCTGCACCCGCTGGAGCAAGTGACCTCTTACAAATATCTAGGCATCACTTTCATCTCGGCTCTCAGCTTCCATACCCACATCAATGCCCTATCCTCCACCATAAATTCTCAGATAGGCCTACTATACTACCATAGAGATTGCCTTCCCCAAGTTGCCCTCTGGCTGGCCATCACCTCTTCCATCCTGTAGCTAGTGGACTATGGCTTGCCCATTTACGCTGCGGCAGACAATACCGCCTTGACTAAAATCCAGCTCTCAATCAGTAAAGCCTGCAGGCTCCTGACTGGCGCCCCTAGCTGCACCTCACCTGCCTGCTCTACCCACCGGCCAACTCTGTTACCTTTAAGGAGCCGCCTGTGCTACCAGACTTACCTATCAACCAAAAAATCTCTTTAGGGCTCTCCCAGGGTTTCTGCTTCCCATGGTGTGCGTTCTCATCTGTTGCCACCCATAGCTCTGTCAAGGCCACCTTTCTGGTGCACAGAACCAAGACCTTGCTAGCCCAGAGGTCCTTCCATTACCAAGCCCCAGCTTGGTTCAACTCCCTCCCACCCTGCATCACAGACATTGCCAAAATTCGTCCCTTCGAAATCACCCTCCAGAACCATCTCTTCAATGCTCATTGATGTAGATGCATCTAATTAATCCTACTGTGGGATCATCCTGTCAGGCCTCCCTGACTTGACAACGTCCTCTGGACAGCCTATCCTCTCCCCCTACCTCCCTTCCACCCCACTCCTCATTCCTTCTTCCACCCTCTCCAGGTATTATCTAGGTATGTCCAGTGCTGTACCACCAATGTAACCCTTGGGTACCTTGTATTTGACTGTAACCTATTATAAGTAACATTATTATGTAACCTATGTGTACTCTATGTTTAATGTTCTGCAGCTGTACTGTTCTCACTGTTGTAACCACACTATGGAACTCTGTCTACCTCCCCCCCCCCCCCGCGGCAAGGTGGCTTTGTAAATGAGTCCATGACTCAAATGTTGTAAATCTGACTTTTCTAATAAATATATAAACAAACTAGTAGGGGATAAGGCTGCTGTATAAGGGCAAATGTGGAAAAGGGTGCAGTATATAGCAGCATGATTAAGCACTAGTTTATGGGCAAAACTGGAAAAGGCAGTTGTGTAAGAACCTGTGGATAAGGTAGTAGTGTGAAGAAATAGAGATAAGGCAGGGGTGACAGAAAGTATTTGGAAAAGACAGTAGTGCAAGGAACTGTTTAGACAATGCAGTAGAGTTTGGAACAAGCAAGAAAAGAAAGAAGTGTTAAGAAAACATAGTAGGATAAAGAAGTGTCAAAAGGAAAATAGTGTAAAGATGTACAATATTTGAAAAAAGCAGCAGCACAAGGAGATGTCTGAAACAAACAATTGCACAAGAAGGAGTCTGAAGGTTGTTACAGGAGTACTGTAACATATGAATATGCTAAAAAGACAATAGCATAATCAGGTAATTAGGTAACATGGTTTCAATTTCAATATGAACTTTTTTGTACCAAACTAGATTTGTGGTTTTAAAAGGGTCCTGAAGGCAAGCAGCACTACATGTAAATATATATTCATACACTTTTTATCATATTCAATCATACCCATACTAAAGAACCATATATTATTCATATATGGTAATCAAATAAAATGTAGTTTGAATAACCACAAATTATCTGTTTGGGGGAAATTTTAAATACACCATATAAAATAGTAAAAATACATAAATAGTGGAAAAATATTTCCTGTATATATGAACAATATATGGATATTACATTCTCAAAATATAAAAGGGGACATGTGTGTGTATATATATATATATATATATATATATATATATATATATATATATATATATATATATATATATACACATATATAATATATTTATACTTATACCATGGGGGTGAGAGCTTTCTCAGTAGAATATCCTGTGTTGTTTCCACTGGAGTGAGAATAAATCCTGATGGCATCAGCAGAGTGAGGATAAATGACATTTATCTACACTCTGTTGATATCGCCAGCGTGAGGATATCTTCACTGCAACCTGCATTCTAAATGAAACTGCTTCAGAAAACAGTTTCTCTTTCTCACTGAAGCCTGCAGTGTACTCAATTAGCACTGCAAAAGACATTCACCTGTGTCCCATAGTGTTTCTAACTCTCCTAGCCCATTACTGTGCGGATCTCAGCTTCAAAACAACCTGCATTCTAAATGGAACTCCTTCACAAAGCAGTTTCTCTTTCTCAATGCTACCTGCAGCAGTTTGTCTTTCTCACTGAGCCTCTGACACACTGAATTAATTTTGCAAAACACACTCACCTGTGTTTCTGACTCTCAGTCCATTAAGAATACACACACACACACACACACTGACAGCACACACAGAATGAGCAGGAAACACACAAAATCAGGAAAAAATGTTCCTAAAGCTCTCACCCCTGTGGTATAAATCGCACACATGATGGACAGATCGTGGGATATGGAAAATATTGTCAGTCCAGCACTCATGAGAACACACAGCTCACTCTGCAGTAGTGAGAATATTTTCCATATCCCACTCCTACCCATCATGTATCTCATAGATACAGATATATATATATATATATATATATATATATATATATACATATACACACACACACACACACACATGACTATCTAGAGGTTACTGTGCAGGAGTGAAAATATTTTCCATATCACATAAGTGCACATCATGTATCTAATTTATACAATGGGGTCCATATTGTTGCAAATTTACCATTTCGAGGGTTTGCATGGTTTAGCATGGTGTGATAAATGTCGTTCTTACATTTATCACACTCCAGTAAAAATAACATGATTTATCACACATTTATCACTCACCCTATTGTATAATTAAATATATATATATATGTATATATATATATATATATATATATATATATATATGTATATGTATATATATTTATATATATGTATATACACACACACACACATATACACAAGTTTTAAACCCCTACTGAAATATTGTCAATATTTTTGTTTGAGTGCCAATTGACCTGATAACATCATGAGTGGTGACACCATGAGTGATGTGATTGGGTCAATTGACATGAGAATAAAAAATATAGACAATATTTCCAGCAGAAGGGTTTTATATTCCATTTATGCCATACCTCCAAAAAGTGGGAAAAAAATGTAACTTCTTGCCATTTTTTGCTGATTATAAAAAATCTAAAATATATCTATACATGAAACACTACTCATTTTGTAGATATTTTTGTCCTGATCAACTTTTGTGATCAAACTACAATGCTATCATTTTTAAAGTTATATGCATTTGTTTGTTGCAAAAAATGCAAGAAAATAGAATTTTCTGCTGTTTTTTTGCTAATTATAATAAAACTATATGATATCTGTAAATGAAACACCACCCATCTTGTAGATATTTTTGTGCTTAACAAATTTCAGGCTGACAGTACCATGTTATCATTTTTGATTTTAAAGTTATTCACATTTGTTTGTTGCAAAACGTGAAAAAATGTAGTTTTCTGCTGATTTTTGTGCTAATTATAAAAAAAAATCTAAAAGGTATCTGTAATGAAACACCACTTATTTTGTAGATATTTACGTGCTGAACGAATTTTGTGCTCAAAGTACCTTGCTATCATTTTTTGGTTTTAAGTTATTTACATTTGTTTGCTAAAAAGGTGAAACAAACTGCATTTTTTTGCTAACTATAATTTAAAGGCTTGCTTGTAGTTATGTGGGGGAAGAGCTCCTCCCCCACACACTACTTAAACTAACTCACTACAGGTGTTCTGCTTAGAGCGAGTCGCACTCGCTAGTGGCTCCGTCAGTCCTCGGCTGCTTGTTCCTCCCTTTTGTTCTACCCCCCCATGCCTCCATTGTTCATTTTCCTGTTCATTTGCTTTTTTCCCCCTCCTTCCATGCTCCTCCCTTGCTGTTTGTTTTCTTTTTTGGGGGGGGATCCTTCCTCGCTGCTATCTCTAAGCTGTCTATACCTGGCTGCTTCCCTGCCTACTACTTCCCCTGTAGCTTCTGCTCTTGAGCAGCCGTTGCTGTGCTGCCCTCTGTTTGTGCTGCAGCACTTACCTCAGAGCTCAGACCTCCATTTGTCACCACTCTTCCCTAAGATACAGTCAGCCACCACTTTTCCAGGCTGCATTCCGGTCCTCAGCAACTGGTCACCATACTGCTACTGTGGAGCTCATTCCTGACTCACACTCTGTTACGTGTGCATAGCAAATTCTTCAAATGTGAGCTGACTTTACGGGAATGCTTTTACTTCAGCTGGAACTACCGGGTTCATTTCCCTGCAAACACTAGGGGCCACTGTCATCATAGAGCCAGTGGATAACCACCAGGATAGCACCGAGTGACTACACCAATTCTACGGAGAGCAGCCCCTTTATAAAGTACGTAAAGGACCTCTGTGTTAACTCTGCTTTTTCTTTGGTAGTCTTAACTACCTGGCTATGCCTGACAACCTACCAGGTTACTACTTTCGTATTCCAATGGCTGGGTGTATAGCCATCCGCTTGTATTTTTCCCCACTGACCTTAATTTGGCATATGGTACACCTTCATACCCCTCAACCCCTGCCTCATAATTAGAAACTAAATCTTAATACTACATCAGAGACAAAGGACCAAAATCAGGGACACATCTTCAAAACATTGATGCTATCCACTCAGGAAGTTGGTAGAATAAGAGGCTTATTGTAAACTGCATTATCTAAGGAAACAAGTCAGTGCCTTTAATCTATTATTTGTCCTTACAAGCCCCCCTGTTTGGTCATTGAAACACAATTTTAGGAGTCACAGAGTAATTTGAGGCAAACTCCGGGACACCCAGAGAAACAGGGATGGTTAAGAGGTACCTACACCTTTATCCCTGTTAACTTTCTAACTAATATCAGCACTTCGAGCACTACGTAGTCTTTATTTCACATGTACCTGCCCTCTCTGCACTTCCTAATCTATGTTACCCACACAAATGACCTGAGACAGGTCCTATCGTTCTGTCTGCTGCATACTGCCAGCTAATCTGGAATTTTTCCACATAGGACTGCAAGCAAGATTAGGTTCTACATCATTGTGCTCTAGCATTTGCCTCAGATTGCAGTTTTCGGGATCAACTTACTTAAATCATTGACTCGATGCAGCTCTTCTTTGTTTCTCATACTGGGCACTCACATTGCTCTCCTAAAGCTACCCTACATGAGGGTTTGTGGTCATGTTAGCCTACGTGGGACCTAGCAATTGCTGTCAACTTCTTCCTTCAGCTGACCTACGTGTGGTCTAGCCACTCATCCTATCCACGTACAGGCCTAGCTATTTCTTTGCTTTCACTCTATGGACTCCTGCCATGCACTTCAGCCATGCTCCCTTCATTGCGCTCAGCATCTGCTCCAGATCATTCCTACTGACCACCATCCAAGCTCATCTATCAAGATTGGACACACTTCAGAATGTCTTGCCTTCTCTCATCCCAAATGAGTGTTGGATATGGCAGCTCTCACTTTGCCTGTTCGTACCTCACGATCCATTCAGGACCCATCTGTGCCCACTGTGGATTTTCTATTGGATTATGTCATAAGGATTTTACATCAATGTCCCTGGTTGCTTACCATGTAACTTCACTTGTTTGGATTTATTGCTACTACGTCACTTTCTGGCTGCCCTACCTGTATTCCAGCCTGCATGCTAGCCTTCGTGGGGTCTAGCTGCCACTCTCTCACACTTACCAGCTGACCTACGTGTGGTCCTACCGCACATGCTTGCCTTCATGATGTCTAGCTGCTGCTCTGCTCGTTTTACCAGCTGACCTATGTGTGGTCCAGCCACACAGCTTATACTTTGTATAGGCCTAGCTCCCATTTACTTCCTTGGATGCTACCTACCAGGATGCTTCAATTCATTTGGGCCTACTACCACTCCTATTACCTGCCTGGATTCTTAGCTGAGCTCTATTCCACTATGCCTCCATAGTGGCTCAAACCTTGAACCTAATCTATTTTAGTGCTATACATTATTAACTGTGGTTTATGTTGCCAACTCACCCGCCTTCGTCTCCTTCTGCATTCTGCCTTCTTGATCATCAGGATTCCCTATACCTGCTTTACCCTATGTGGGGGTATGGAGGTTCCACTATTACTATGCAACACCTGCCTCACCCAACATTGGAGACTGGAAGTTTGCATACTCTACTCTACGCCTTCCTGCAGCTTTCCCTCATAGCCTTTGAGGAGCTCCTTGTTCCACTTGGACGTACATCTGGCTTAGAGTGACCATTTGCCATTGATCCTTGGATGCTTCTGCCTGCACTCACATATAATCGTTGCTTATGCAAACTGTCACTTCATGCCTACTGCCATCCCTTGGCTTCAGCCTCTGAGATGCTTCAGTACTTGATTCTGCATTCAACCTTGCAAGTCTCAGCACTCACTGCTCATTATGATTTCAGCACACCGTGCTTACTCAGCTCATGGGCTCTCAGCTCTTAATCATTATACCATCCTGGCTTCCCTAACAGTATATATATATATATATATATATATATATATATTCATATATGTATTGTTCTATTGAGCTATATAGCTCAGCAATGAGAAGCTCTTCATTGTACATGCTTATTTACATTCTCAATGCTCTCTGCTGAGTACCTACATAATCTACTCAATACAACTCCTTTTAATCATCATATTCATTTTATATCTTCATCGCTACCTCCATATCAGAGCCTGGGGTTTGATTATTCCATAATACTCCTCTGCTACTACGTCTGCTTCATGCAAGTCTGATTTTCTACTACTGCCGACCTATGTACAGGTCCACTTACATACACTATCTGCTCATATTAACCTGTTTCACCCTGTCAGGGCCTAGAGGTTCATCTAAGACTATCTCACCTATTCTACAACCTGCTTCGATCCTTGGGCCTGGAGGTTTTTCAGCTCTCCGTCTACTCATATCGAGTTCTGTTGCAATATCTACTCCTATCTGATTGCCCTGCTTAGAACCTGAAGTTTCAACAGCTGCACCAAGGACCTTACCTATGCATAGCTGCCATTGAATCCAGAATCTCAAATCCTCTTATGCTGGATCACAGAGTCACTCGTTCAAGTTGAAGTCCTCCTCTGAAAGAATTCTCCACCTGCTGGATTGCTTGACCAGTAAAACTTGACCTCTTCAGTTTACTTATGCTTGCCTGTGGATTTGAACCAATCAGTAACAGATTCTTACCTGCACCTTGATATCTAGTGGACTCTGACTTCACTAGAAGGATGTGCTGCCATCTCTCGATGGACTCTCATCATCAGGTATCTGATTCCAGCCTCTCTATTTCATTGGATTCCAGATTCACAATTATTGGACTTCAGAATAGCCGACAACATATATCTTTAATTAGGATTACTCTCCTTTAGCATGCCCAGAAGGACATGTAGGTCATTAGCCATGGGTCCTCAGAGGTTCCCCCCAAGGGGTGTTTTCCTCTCCTGCATGCTACTGGCCACACTCTCTGGAGTTGGAGGAGATAATCATTCAATAATCATTTGATACTTATTAATTTGGGGGATATCTTCCTACTCGACTAAGCAGCCTTCCTACGGTGGGATACAGAGCAAAGCCAAAACATCAAGTCTTATCAACTTACTCACCAGCTTAAATAGTTAAGCACCATGCCTATACTATCCAGTTTACAGATACTGTAACCATTGATTTACTCAAATCTACGGAAGTACCTAAGCACTTACCAGTTCCTACAACCAATACTGTGACAGCATTGTCCTACTTCTGTTGGCCTCTGTATCCAAGCACAACCTACATTAAACTGCAGTATGAAGCATAAGCACTGAGCTATGAACCACAGATAACAAAAATTAAAAGTTAGCCAAAAATGAAACACCACTTATTGTGTAGATATTTTTGCGCTGAGCAACATTTGTGCTCACAGTACCATGCTATCAGCTTTCATTTTAAAGTTATTCGCATTTGAATATGGTTAGTACTGTTGCTGAAGTTGAATATGCAAATGAGTTCCAAATGAGTCAATGCAGATCTGCTATAGGTATATTTGGACCTACAGCGAAACTATTTTTGATATTTTCAATGTAGGTCCCTAGCAAGCAAAACTACCACTGACATTTGACTAGAAATATACTCACAGTTATGGTGTGTGTGTGTGTGTGTATATATATATATATATATATATATATGCACAGTCACTCCCCTATAGTTAAGGTTGAGTAGCCTGTTCAATGTTAAATCCCTAACTTTGTACATTAATAGCTTTGGCACAGTTTGACTAAATCAGCTGAAATTTTTTGCACGTGTTGTCTAGTAGGCAAGGTCTTGATCTGTGGAAAGTTTTGTGATAGCAGCTTGTGTGGATTCTGAGATCTGCATACGTCATTTTCTTAAAATGTCTAATTTGCTTTTCCTATACTTAATATGGGTTTTCTTTTTCATTGCGCTCATCTACAGCCTATATGGAATGGAATTTTTCCCCAGACTTGCAAAGTACATGTGGTACATCCTAAGTTAGTACCCTTGAAAGGTCTGGTGAAAAAATATTAAATGGTTAGAGAGTTTTAAGGTTTTAAAGTTTTGTGTTTTCCCATTCTGAGCATGCGCAGTAGGGCTTGTTAGTTAAAGTTCTGGTGCGAAATGATTATCGCAGGACCTGTTTTTGGTTTCTCACCACTTTCTTGGCCCAGCACCAAACATTTTCCTTGTGCCGTGAGAACTGCCATTTTGTTGCTTTTCTCCATGAACCGACAAGCATGGAAAATACATAAAAGTGCTTGCATTTTAAAAAACAAATACCAGAACCTAGCTTAATGGACCCATTTTAGCTAGAGTCTGGTGTTTGTTTGTTGTTAAAGTTGCCAGAAATATCTTTTCTAGGTACTGAAAATCCAGAGTACCTAGCTTAGTGAGAGGAGCCATTCACCCACGTACTCTGTAAGAGGTCAGCTGGACTTTCTTGACTTATGCAGCCGCAGCTGGAACTTGTGCTGCAGGCTGCAGTGAGAGCAGTGAGCCACCTCTCCCAGGTGTCTAGTGGCACCCCCTCACTCTCTGATTGCTGTCCCCTAGTCCCCGTAAATAATGAATCTTTCCCTGGTGTCTAATGGCACCCCACCCTCCAATCACTGTCCTCATACTTTCCCTAGTGTCAAGTGGCACCGCACCAGCCTCCAATCACCAGCCCTCTAAATGATGAAAATTTCCCTGGTATCTAGTGGCACCCCCCACCCTCTGGTTACCATTCCAATAAATAGTAAATCTTTTCCTGGTGTCTAGTGGCATCCCCCACCCTCCGATTGCCATCCCCATAAATAATGAATCTTTCCCTGGGTCTAGTGGCACCCTCCCACTCTCCAATTGCCATCCCCATAAAAAAGTGTTATTTTCCTGGTGTCTTGTGGCAACCCCCACCCTCTGATTGCTGTCTTCATAAATAATTATTCTTTTCCTGGTGTCTAGTGGCACCTCCCCACCCTCCAGTTGGTGTCCCTATAAATAATATTCATTCCCTGGTGTCTAATGGCACCCCAGCATCTGATCACCATCTATATCTTTCTGCAAAATATAAAACTGTCCCTCGATGTGATTTGTTTTTCATTTTAAACCTGCAAAAAGAGAACTCCCCACCGACACCTCCCACTCAGCACCCACCACCCCACACCCACCAGTACACCCCACACACCCTCACTCACCTGAACAGGCCACAGGGCAAAGATCCACTCTCCGATGGAAGACACGACTTAATGCTGGAACCACCAACTGCAATATGAGAAACTAAGGTAAGTGCGGTTCAATGTATTTCAATTGAGTTTTCAACTTTGATGCATAACTTTGCCATTTTTACATATTTTGACCCCATATTTTCAACATGGCCTTTTGGGGACCTCACCTCATAAATAATGGTAGTGGAATTACACAAATCCATCCTGAAAGGAGATTTTGCAGGCACTTAGCAAAATCAGCTTTTGTTTGGGATTTGACAATTTTCAGCACCCTTGTTCATGAGGTGGGATAATAAAAAGGCTATGTTGCAAATTTGGGGTCAAAATATGCAAAAATTGCAAAGTTATGTACATGCATTGAAATTTTGCTATGATCGCTTGTAACTTTAGTAATTTTAAATATTTTGACCCCAAATTTTCAACATGTCAATTTTTTACACTACCTCATGAATGTGACAGCTGTCATTTTTCAAGTTCTGGCCAAAATGTGTTTTCGCACATGTGGTGCGGAATGTCATTGTGGTCACGCGGAATGACGTTTTGGTGGGGATTTGAAAACTCTCAGCACAGCATTCATGAGGTGGGGTAATAACAAGGCTATGCTGACAATCTGGTTGCTGTTTTGGCTAAAATGCAAGTTCTGGGCCCTCCAGGCCCTGCTCTTCCATGACAACATGCATGTACACATCTAGGGCTCGGTGCGCCGACAGGCAATTGAGGATTCAATAATAATATCTAAAAAAGTAAGGAAATTCTTTGCAGAAACTGTGTTAATGCACCAGTTAGAGTAACTTAATGCCACAAAAGTAGGGAAATGTGGCATTAGGGTTTCCCACCCTAACGCCCCCCTCCCCCAAGCAGCAAAAGGAAAAAAAATTAGAGTTTTGGATCTCTGGAGTCTTGGCAAATCAGTGGTGGAGTCTTCCTCAGGGGCTGTCAACCCTAATGCTCCCCCTCCCCCCTGTAGGCCCTGCATGAAAAAAGCAGATAATGTGTGATGTTGTTTGTTCCCAGAATGGGGTGGGCATTAGAGTTGACAACCCCCAAGGAAGACCCTACCACTGATTCACCAAGACTCCAGACCCAAAACCCTAATATTTTTTCCTTCCTGGCAGGCTGATTGAATTCAGAAAATCTTTGGTCTTCTTCAGGTATGAGCCTGGTATAAAAAAATCAGTGGCTTACTTCGTTCTCACAAACTTGGATTTAGTTCGAAATAATTATTTTCTCTCCCTCTCAGGGGCAGCAGAAAGATATGCAGGCCACAACTCAGGTCTTTCCACAGTTCTCCCACGTGTAACTACTCAGACAGATGCTTGAGTGTCTCAAGCTCTTGCTCATTCAGCTCCCAACTGAGATCTGACTCAACTGCCAGCAAACCAGGGACTTTCCCCAGAATCCAAAAGGTTTGGTTGGCTGATCTGTCTGTCAATCACAACAAAGTCTCCACCTTCAGGTGCAAAAAGGCGCCAAAAACCCCAAATTACAATTCCTACAAATTTTGACTCCAGACAGCTCCTGTAGTCCTGCTCCATTTTAGGTCCCACCAGAAATGATTGGTCCAATTCGCAGTCCAGGACCAAGATAGTGGAGATAAACAAAACAGTCCTAGCTGCAAAGAAGGCAGGTTAGACAAACTACATTATCATTATCACTCTAAATGATTTTTAGCAAATACTTACATCTTTCAACAGAGCTCCCTCTCAGATTACTTATGACTGCAATCCAGGCAACTCTTAAAGAGACAGTACACAGAGGTTATACAGGCACTCTCTGGCAATCACATTTAAACTGCTAAAATGCAGTACACCAGTCTGGCAGTGAGGAATACTTTTCGGTGACTCCCATTTGTAGGGGAGGTTACATATGTTTTAGATTTGAAATAATTAAAAGTAGCATTTCTTTTGATATGGCTCTCCCCAGATTTACATCAATATTCTCAGCTGCTTCTGAATGCCCAATGCCCCATAATGTGAGGGAATAGGGTCTATCACATGCAAAGTCACCTAAGTCGCAAGAAAAGAGAAGGTGAACAGTGAGTGTTCAGAAACTGCTGAAAATACTAATAAAAATCTGAGGATATCTGCATTAAAAGGAGTGCTGTTTTTAATAATTTCAAAATGTCATGAAAATGTACAAATGTCACTGTAACATACACTATTGCTTTAATCACATATAGACATCTCATGGAAGTACATGATTTATTTTTATTTATGATGATATATATATATATATATATATAAACTTGGAGGATCTGGGCAACTTGAAAAGCTGGTCAAAGATCTGGCAGCTGGGCTTCAATGCAAAAAAATGTAGTGATGTGCTTCGGGAAGACCCAAGAGTGCAATATTAAATGGAGGGAGAGGTGCAGGAAAGCCCCACAGTAGAAAATGACATAGAAGTCATGATATCAGAGAACCAAAAAACAACAGCAAATTGTAATAGAGATATGGGCAAGGCAACCAGGACACTGAGTTACATAGGGATGGGGATAAGCAGTAGAAAGTCGAGAGGTGCTCTTCCCATAATACAGGTCACTGGTGCGACCACACCTGGAATACTGCGCAAGAAATTGGAGTCCACACCTGAGGGGAGACTACAACAAGGTGGAAGCAGTAAAGTGAGAAGGCATAAAATCTGCACTCTGGCAAAAAAAGTACAGGCACATTACTATTGTATAAAGTTTATACAGAGGGTTTATTCCAGAGATGGACAATGAAAAACCACTGTAATTTTGTTGCCAGAGTGCAGATTTTATGCCTTCTTCCAGTTGAACTCACTGGTTAACTGCCTCTTTCTGCACCTCCTGTACTCCTGTGAAGCACGGTTCTTTCCATGGAAGCAGTACAGTGCATGAGCCAAGATGGTCTGTGGACTAGGGACCAAGTCATAGTTGGAGATGCTGCCGTACTTGACTATGTACTCCCTTGAGAAAAGGAGGGAAAGGGGTGACATGATCAAGACATTCAGGTACTTGCTTGGGATAGATAGGGTGGACAACAAAGAACTTTTCTCCTTGAGTGCAGATACAGGGATGAGAAGAAACTCAAACTTGTGGGGGAGGGGGGGAATTCAAAAGGGATGTCCGTAAACACTTTTTCACAGAAAGAGTGGTGGACAAATGGAACAATCTGCTGGAGGAAGTGATATAGGCCACCTTCAAGCAGGGATGGGACAGACATATGGGGTTAGCTAGAAAAAAAGCTGCAGAAACAAAGGACAGTAATGACCACTAGGGCCAATGCAGTGTACTTAGGTAGGTGGGCAGAGTGGATGGTCTGACAAGCCTTTTTATGTCACCATTGTCTATGTAGGTATGTATCCATGTATAAACTGACTAATGCAGCTTGTGCTTCTGAACCCTCTGGTAACAGATTCCAGCTTTCAGGAGTGTTATACATCAATGCATCAATGTCTTCTTACCCATGGTTCTCCTTGTCCTTGGTGCATCATATAATTAATTTACTAAGGACTGGGGGGGACATATTCAGAGTCAGACAGATGCGTGTGCATAATTGCATGTTGCACAAATAATTTGGGTCAGTCGGCTCTGGCACAATATTCAAACAGAATGTGTGATCTAAACAGATTGTGCATTCTGTCTGAATATTGGACCCTGGTTGTGTGGCACACAGCAGGGGGTTGCTGCACAGCACAACCAGGGTGCGGGGCCCACTACCTCCCAGATGGGAATTGTGAGGTACAAACTGGTATGGGCCATGGCCCCCATGGGTGATATTTAGCCTAAATATGCAGATAAGCCCATTGGGCATGCATGCCACAATGGGGCCATTTGCATACCCATTATGGGCTCATCTGCATGCCTGCACCACCGTGGATTGCACCGGGCCAGCTCCCCAGCTCCAATCACTGTTAAATACAGAGAAGACTCTGATCTCCATTTCCATGGTGTAGTGCCCCCCTCCCCAGCCCTGATCCATGTGAAATAAAACTATTCCCTAATCCCCATTTCCATAGAGTAGTGTCCCCCCTCCTCAGCCCTGATCCATGTGAAATAAAAATATTCTCTGATCCCCATTTCCATAGAGTAGTGTCCCCCCTCCTCAGCCCTGATCCATGTGAAATAAAAATATTCCCTAATCCCCATTTCCATAGAGCAGTGTCCCCCCTCCTCAGCCCTGATCCATGTGAAATAAAAATATTCTCTGATCCCCATTTCCATAGTGTAGTGTCCCTCCTCCCCAGCCCTGATCCATGTGAAATAAAAATATTCTCTGATCCCTGTTTCCATAGTGTAATGTCCACCCTCCCCAGTCTCGATCCATGTGAAATAAAAATATTCCCCAATCCCCATTTCCAGAGTAGTGTTCTCCCTCCCCAGCCCCGATCCATATGAAATAAAAATATTCTCTGATCGCAGTTTCCATAGTGTAATGTCCACCCTCCCCAGTCCCAATCCATGTGAAATAAAAATATTCTCTGATCCCCATTTCCATAGTGTAGTGTCCCCCTCCCCAGCACCGATCCATGTAAAATAAAAATATTCTCGGATCCCTGTTTCCACAGTGTAATGTCCACCCTCCCCAGTCCTGATCCATGTGAAATAAAAATATTCCCAATCCCCATTTCCACAGTGTAGTGTGCACCCCAGCCCCGATCACTATTAAATAAAAATAATTTAGAGCCCCATTTCATAATGTGAATTTTCCACCCCATCCCCAATCACTGCTACACCAATCAAAACCCCGATCCCCATTCCCTGGTGACTAGTGGTCACCCCACCCGAGGTAGGCAGTAACCCACCACCCCGCACCCCGCTTCCTGACCCATGCTGGTGGCCAGCACAGTCCTCCTCACCCTGCCATGGCCAGCCACTGACTGAGCTGCACCACAGCACATACAGTATTTAGTACACACTCATTGGTCAAAACCAATGAATGAGCACATATTGTTTACTGTATACGCTCCAGTACAGTTCAGTCGGTGGCTGGCCATGGCAGGGTGAGGAGGGCTGTGCCAGTCACCGACATGTGTCTGGAAGGGGGGGTGTGGGGCGGTGGGTTACTGCCTACCAGGGTGGGGTGGCCACTAGCCATCATGGAATGAGGAATTTTTATTTCACATGGATCGGGGCTGGGGAGTGGGGGACACTACACTATGGAAATGGGGATTGGGGAATATTTTTATCAAACATGGATTGGGGCTTGGGGGGAACACTAGACTACCAGGGATCACAGCCATAAACAGTGTGCAGATGGGTCTGTGCACAGTTTAGGGCTGGGTTTCGGAAGTGTTAATCTGCTGTGTCGCTGGCAGCCAATTTGTGCTTCTGAACTGTTTCAATATTGTGATGTGCAGCATATGCATGGGGGCCCCCCGCATTTGCATAGGTGCAGCACAGTATTGTGTGTTTTGGCACTGTCGGGTGTGTGCTGTGCATCTTTTCCCTTTGAATATGGGCATGCCCCCCGACACCTGGCACATCTCCAGGTCTGCGTGGTGCATCTCAGGATGCGGTGCGCATACCCTTTGGATATGGGTCAATAACAGTTTTGGTTGACAGGTTGATTATCTAGGTAGTTTACCAATGAGACTCGCACATAGCAGGATTTACCAGAGGAAGATTTGCCCAGTGTCCCAAGATAGTGCCTTTAGTAGTTTACAGTTTATAACTCATAGTGACATGCTGATTTATTTCTCTTTCAGGTTAAGTCTACAAATAGTGTTATATACAGTTGACAATTTCTATAATATTTATTTAGTTCCTACTATGTAGACTTTATCAATATATTCTAAAATGGCAGTAAAAATTGTTTTCCCTATAAACATTTTGATTTTAGTGTTAAGGTTAGAGGACACATAGAGAAGGTATGTATGTTCATATGTTAAAACTGTGAGGATTATGGTACAATAATTTTAATTTCTGATAAATAGACTCTGGGATTGTCCATTGTAAAGGGCTACCAAACAATTCTCTCAAATATAATGCCTCAACCAACACTCATTTTGTTGCTCAATTATTCTTTACTACATTCAGTGTCATACACCATGCTATCATTCACTATTTATGTAATAATGCACAACACAGTGTGTGTTGTTGTGCAGTTTAACCACGCCTTGTAGGGTGTGTCATGGGGTGCAGCTAAGTGACTTGAACCACACAAAAAGTGGTTAAATCCCACTTCTACACACACCCTGAAGTGCATTATTGTGATTGTAAAACAAATCTGTTTAAAATTTAAAAAAAATCAATTAGATTCAAGAAAGTAAACATTTGATCAGTGGGCTCTAAACCGGTTGTCAGTTGTAGGATTTACTCATATCACTTGATTCACTCACATCACATCACCAGATGGAATAAACTCCAAACAAAGAGAGACAAAGTTGCAAAGGCATTTGATGACTTACAAGTTTTCTTCATGCAATCAAGGCTAGTACATAATGCAAAAAAGACCCAAGTAATGTATTTTAGCAAAACAAAAAGCCAGGTTACATCTGCAATTGATTTACAAATCAAAACATTGCATCAAGTAATACTGCAACAGTTACAGAGTTATCGATATCTGGGTGTCTGGTTGCATGATAAAATCAAATGGAACATCCATACAGATAACCAGATTAAAATTCTGGGGCAACGTCCAGGTGCAATGTACAAAATTGAACACTCTATGGATAATGAAGTCAGGAAACATGTTGTAAACACTGGTTCTACCAGATTTTGAGTACGGTGACTTGTTCTCTGGGGTGTCTGGAGTGGCACTGACAAAGTTGGATGTTATACACTGTGGTTTTGCCTGTTTCATTCTAGATGCTCCTTGTAGGACAAATAGGTGTGAACTCTATAAAAAGCTGGGGTGGCTGAGACTAGAGAAGAGTAGGAGACTCCACTGTCTCACTTACATGAATAAGTGTCATGGAAATAAAGTCCCAGGATACATAACTGAGAACCTGAAACTGAGATGTATCAAAAGCCCTGTTTACACTGTCACATTTGCACTGGAGTAACACGAGTGCTCAGATTGCTCCAGTGCAAATATGACCATGTAGATGCACACTTGGTCATGGTAAGCCACTCGCTAACATGCTCCCGGATTCCCTGAAAGCTAGGAATGCTGAGCATAGCGAGTGGTTTACAGTGGCTTCATGATTCATTGAGCTGCCATCCGCCCCCGCCCCCCGATGTATAGATCCTCACCAAATGCGGATTGGAGTGATTCAGAGAGGGGCCATGTAGACAGGCAGACCATCGTGTCATGGGTGGTTGAGACCACGCTGTTGTGGTCAGAATTTAAAGTGCTACTGCCGTATAAACATGGCTAAAGGCTTCCTTAGGTCAGCAGGTGAAACTGAATTCCTACCCCCACCAAAAGAAACTTGGAGGTGAGTAGATCACATTTCCATTATATGGACCCAAAACCTATACACCTGAGAACAGCAGAAGGTAAATTTAGCCTTAGCAACATCAAAAAATGGTTTCTTGAATAGGCAAAAAAATTTACCCTGTTGTTTAGTACTATATATAGGATGACCGTAGGTTACTTAGTGCAAACGAGTGGGAACTGGGCATAGTTAGTACTTAGTATTATGTCAATATCTTGACTCAGAACAAAGCCTGTTAAATATGAATATGTATACATTGTAAAAGCTTTTTGTACTTTCAAAATTTTTTTTAGACATCTAATTATGGTGGAAAACCCTGTTGTGTGTATATACGTAATAGGATGTGCACTTTAAGTATTGTATGTGATAAGGTTTGAATGTAAGGACCTCACTGGAAATGAGCTTTGCTCAACTGAGTATCTGATTCATATAATGAATAAAATATTTTACTGCTACTTTTGCTAATACACTTGACATGTTTCGAGCAATGAGGTTACAGCATTCTCGTGACCCATTTTATAAAGACAGTGTTCTAATAGTAAAATACCAATAAATTGCCTTATGTTCATCTGTGTTTTACAACTACTTGCTGGCACAGTTGCACTTTGGTAGTAGTATTAACCAACCCCCTATTCCATTTATGTTTACACTGCAGCTAGATGCAGACCAGGGTACTGCAACACTGATACCCATCAGCAATAAAAGTCAGACAGTTTATGTGCCATAATTAATAGTGGCAGTATCTCTATAGGTAGCATGCCAACCTCTGGGGATGGAAGATGATAAGGGTTGTGGGTTCTGGTCCCACACCAGGAAGCTGGCCTAATACCCAATACTGACACACTGTAGTGTAGCATGGGGGGGAGGTGTACTGTACTGTAGAGATGCTGTTCTTTGGGTGAACCATTAAACCAAGGTCCTTTCAGACCACCTCTGGTTGCTACCCCAGTAAAAGAAGATCCCACGGCACTTATCTTAAGGGATGAGAACTTTTCCCCAGTGTCCTCACAAACATCACCATGTCGATAAAACAGGCCCATGTAGCCCATTGCGCAGAACACACCTGTAAATGAGCTGTCATAGTTCCATGCACCTTTCCTGGTCAAAAATGAGAAATAAATAAATAAAAATAAATTGTATCTAATTTTATTTTAATTGGAAGCCAGTGTCACCAGCCTTTGTTCCTTAAAATGCACCCTTTTAGAGATCTAGTTCCTATCTTTTAGCTGCCAGCACACTAGAGTTGGTCACATGCTTTGTAGTCCTAAGCAGCCTATCATTATCCAGGACTATAGTGAGCGAGCACAATGTAGGGAATTTGGCAAGCTCTTCAGTGTGATGACTGTGGTCTTCGGGCAAACCCCTAAAACTACTGACTTTAGCACAAGCCCACCACATGTGCTTGAAAGAGTCTAAATCTAGTCCATATTTTGGTCAGAGAGATGAGCATTGTAGAGAGATGAGATGCAGTCAAAATGACACATAGTATATTATACCCTATATGGTGCATAACACTGGGATAGGCTAGAAGGTACCCTGCACAATTTTATAGGTTCTTCCACAGTCTCCCTCTGAGAGCAGCTCCCTATAGCACCACAGGTCAGACTGAGTCTGTCTATGTGGTTCTGCTGAGCATAATGATTCCACACAGTATTTAAAGCAGATGTTCTCCTTTGACCCTAGGAAAGCCTCCCTAGCATTCATTAACTATTCACTGCCCAGGAGTTGCAGTTCACTCTTGGTTGCAGTTTGAACACACTTGATGAGTACCTAAAAAACATTTTTGTATGGTATCTGACACTTTGACAGCATTTACTTGAAGGGCTTATAAAATACTTCCCTAAAAAACTCAGTAACACTAATTATACCCATTACTTCCAAATGTTCAGGCTTCTTTGAAGTCTCCAAAGAAATGTGGCTTCTGTAGATTATTCCAGAGCAGCGTTTATCTAGAAAAAAGTAATTCCCCTTTACTGTAACCAGGTATCACAAATGTATCTTCAATGTTTCATAATCTGCTTAGTATTAAAGTATGTCACATCTCACAGGGACACATTTTCATCTTTTCTACCTTGACCCATGCTGGCCTGCATTCTCTATAAGGCTATTCAGTCAGAGGCTTAAACTAGTATGCTCTATAACTGTTTCAAAAATTAAGCAAATCCATACCACCCTAGCTCCCTGGCAGAGTCATGACATTATTTTAAAGCATTAAAGTGAAAGGAAAGTGTGCTCGGACCCCGTGGTCTGAATGTCCCTGAAAATCTCTTTCAAATGAGATGTTAGACTTGCCTTTAGGTGTCATTTGTCCATATATGTATAAATAACTAAACCAGCCATAAGTTAAATGAAGGCAGCAGGCATTTCATGGACTCTTAAGTCAGAAAGTGATGTCACTGAGTGGAAATAAGTGATTTACAACATGCAGATTGCTCCTCAGTGACATCACATTCTGTTTTTAAAAATGTCATGAAAGGGCTGCTGCCTTCATTTAATTTATGGATGATTTAGAAATTTAGATCTCAGGACTGCTGAAAGATAAAGGTAAGTCAATATTGCATTTGAAATGTCCTTCAATGGGCTTTCAGTATTTGAAGAACCTGGCACACTTACTGTACCTACCCCTTTAATGTATCCTACAAGCAAAAGAAGTATGAGACTCCACCTAATCGTATCCATTGCCCCCAACTACAGCAGTGGTTGGCACTGACAGATTAGGCAGAAGTGAGTTCCAATTAACCTTGGGATTTTAATCTTCAGGAATCTCAACAGGCATTTGGTCACCTGTAAAAAATACCAGTTGCCATCAGCACACCATTCTAAAATAAAGCAGATACATATATTTTGATTCACCTTACTTTATTTATCTCATATTGTTAATAAATCTTGTATTGTTTTGTTTATTGTTGCAATGTTGGTCTTGGCTCTAGGACTGGGATGCTGAGGGTCTGGCATGGTAGGTTGTGATGTGGAACACTGAAGGGTGGGCACAGTAAGGACAAGGGAGGGCTTACGGATCACAAGCTTGATGTATATGGGTATGAATAAAGCATATATAAACAGGGAAAATGTAATTCTATTTGATTTTAAATTGTTGTGTGCTGGGACAAGCTTGTTTGTCAGACCATTTGAATGGGAGAATACCAGTTGATTACAATCTACAGAACAAACCCCTTTATTCCTAAAGCTAAGGATGTCACTCTTAAAAAGCTAAAATCCTGACAGACCTCCAAACCATTTCAGTGGGCTCACCATAAATGAGAGTGATATTTCCTGCTCAGTTACACATACCTGTAGTGAAACATTTGTTTGAAGTATTGTTTTCCACTGGCCTATGAACCTTTTCATTGTGCCATTGAGGATTCTGACTGTTGTGTTTAATGCTTTTGCTAAACCTATGAAATGTTTTATGATGCATTTTCTGTGATAAACGCTATAAAATTACATTCAATGTCACTGATTTACACTGATTAAAGTAATTAAATTCTAAATTAAAGACTTCAAAGTCCAGGAATTCCACTGGTAAGTGTTAGTCTGATTTCTGGATTTACCAGGATTCTACTGTCATTATTTTAGTACGTGCATAAATAATCAGAATAAAAGAAGGCTTACTATACAGAGTATTAAACGAAGTAAACTGAAAATAGTACAGGAAGCAATTATAAGAAAAATGTAAATTGTATAGATTTACTGATTTGGTAAAAAATTTCAAATTCTGTGACATTCTTTGTTTTTAGCAGTGTGCAGGCAGTCCAAATTCTGGAATATTACTGGGTTTTCCAGTAAAAACTGAAAACCAGTGGCCTTGATTATATTATACAGCACTGCAGGGAGATCACCTGCTATTTATAATTGACCTGGATCATTGTGAAATCCAGTTACTCTCAGATCCCATTGCTGGTAACTCTGTGGCAGGTGTAAACAAGAGTTGTGAGCGAGGACACCTGCACCTGGTGCCCTTCTCTTGTTTAAATAAGTCACACAACACTAAGTATATAATAAGAATTCAGGAAAAGGCCAACTTCAAACTTATCCAAACAGAACTCATCCCTGCATCCTACAACACAAGAAGAGCCTATTACCTGGTGAATGGGCAACTAAAAAAATAGTCATCGATGGAGGGGCACTACTTATAAGGGTTTTCAAACACACGCCCGGAGGAAGATAGGGGCTCCAACAGGTAGATACATGCTAGCTCTAGGCTAACCTCCTGTAGAGTCAAGGATCAGGCTCTCAAATGGAGTCCATGTTGGCTTAGTCTATCATCCTGGAGTACAAATGTTGAAGCCTAGTTAAGGGCTAGGCACTGTGACTGATATTTCTATCAGCCACTGGAATACAAAGTCATAGACATGTAGAAGAGGCATAGTTTACATGACATCAAACATGCTTTCAGTGTAATTCATGAAGTGGGAATGGACTCAAGGGAACAATGCCCTTCCACTGCAGTTTCACTCGATGCACAGTAAGCATCTTTAGGATTTGTAGCTGGGGACTGTGCATGGAGCACATCCTAGTGCAAGACAGATTTGGAGTCTGACTGTGTTCACCTTATAATGCCTAGGGAAATGCATTTTGAGGTAATTAAACATCTTGAGGTTTATCATATAAGGCCCTGCACCACATGTGTTTACCAATTACCATCAAGTAAACAGGCAGGCAGGGATATCATAGAGGTAGAATGCGGTAAATGTAAACTCAGAATGATCTGCACTGATTTAATTCCCTATTAACTACAATATGACTTGCCTTTTTGTCTCTGATCCTTTTTTCCTATCAGCATATTTGCCATTTAACTAACAAAAGCTGCTACTTTTCTATATATAAAAAGTATAAATAAAGCAGAAGTATATTCCTATTTGAAACACCCCTCCTACTTCTCTTAAACCAAAGTGGTCAGCTCACACTCTGTCTTGGAACCAGTTTCTGCTTCACTCACTTGGTGGCAGACCCTATGTGATTATTATTTATAAATACTATAAACATTCTTTATGATTATTTCCCCCAAAATAATTTTCCTTCTGTTCTTTCTCTAGATCTATGCAACCTCAGTTATTCAGCTTTTGACCTGACAACATGTATAATTTTGAGGTGTCAAAAGAGAAATAAAGGCATTTTTGGACCTATGTTTATTTTGAATACCATTATAATCCTATTTAGAGTGATTACTTCTAACATGTATAATAATTTGAAATTGAATAATGTAGACTAGCACCTCTTGAGTTTGCTATCTAGGAAATTAACCATTTACTTCCAAAGTATAATAGTATAATATTGGCTAAAGATATTAAGGATTAAATACCTTTAAAAATTAAGTGTTGAAGTTCCAAATCTATTTGTCATTTAATATGTGAGTTAGACTAGATAGCTTAATTCAGAAGTTGCCTGTCCCTTGTCTTTTTAAGATACATGTGATGTACCTACGGTGCAGTTTTACTTTGATTTGTTGCTTTATTTTTTAATTGAGTTGTGCATTGTTACCATAGCAATGATTATCCACATGAAGGAATGTATATGACATGTGATCAGTTAGACAATATAAAAGAAGGAGTTTAACCCCTCACAGGGACACACCCCCTGAGGAAGACCTTGAGTGGTCAAAGCTCTGGGGATCTTTTCCAGTGTATCTCCTGACTACTGTTGGAATAAAAGCTTGAAGCTGATTTGATTTTACAACAGTGTGGTTTTGTTCTCGAGTGGCAGCTTACTTCCTGTACTGTCTATTGTTGGGGCTTGCCACCCCATGAACTGCACTGACCAAAAATTGGTCTGTGCACACTCAAGTTAGTTTTTGAATCTTCACTAATTATATAATTGATGTCATGGGGTGATTAGTGTGAATTTATGGTTGTGTGTGGTTTGATTAAAAGAAAAGCTTTGAAAATAAAACATTCACACCTGCTGACTAGCCCTCAGCATACACTTTGAAAACAAAAAGACTGAATTGCATTAGAAATAATTCAGTTCTGTTCAGTTTTATTGATCAACAATTTGTTTTGTCATTACATATGCATCATACACATCATATAAAAACATAATAATCAGCAACTATATGTAAAATTGTCACAAACACTGTGTATCACAAGTTCATATACAATATATGATAAAAGAGTTTTATACATTTCCTATAGTATCATTATAAGAAGAAAGCATAAATAAGAATAGTATAATAGTCTCAGGTCACTTAAATAGCATTTAACTCAATGAACAGAATTCTATTGAAGTTATAATATATATATATTGCATATTTACCATGCTAATTACTTATGTAAGCAAAATATGCTTTTCCAGTCTTCATTTTCCATTACGCCCCCCTTCCCCTTCTGTATACTAATGTCTTTTTTATGATCATTACTTTTATTCTTGGGTATCCATATGAAGTTTTGTAATATTAACAAATTTACAAAAGGAAATTACTTTCTCCAGGACCATAGGAGACCTTTGTCTTAGTGGACAAGTAACCTGATATTTAGGTTCCATGTCCAATAATGCCAACATCTCTCCCAAATAATAATTCCTTTGTTTACTGTACAAAGGGCACAGGATCATCAAGTGTGTAATAGTATCCTCCCCTAAATTATATTTACAATTTTTTTCCTTTTAACATTTTCTTTCAATAATAGGCCCTTATCCATTGGCTGTCGTAGTATTCAAATCTAAATTTAGTTAACATTTTTCTCTCCTATGATCTTTGATTATATTCAAATAAGGTTCAGAACCCCCTTGTCTCTTATTTTCTACCAGCCACCTGCTTATCTTGTATCTTTTGTGCAATTCCTGATCCTTTTGTATATGGATTATTCTTATTCTGTATCTCATTAGTCCTTCCACTTCCAGTTTGGGCTTTAAACAAATCTCTGATAAACAACACAATAATCCATGTGATTTTATGTTTTTTTTTTTCAATAACCATTAAGCTTGGGAAGAATGTCTGGTGGCTTACATAAGAAATGGTTTCTTCAGTACACATATGGGGGAATCTGCTTTCATTCATACCATATGCTTTTATCCAGTACTTGGCCAATCTTTCTTCTGTACTGCAGTGTACTGGAAGTTGTCCCACTTCCATTTTAATTAGCGTAGATTAGGCACCTTGAGGCAGACCCAATAATTTTTTATAATACTGTATATACTCATTAATGTGTCAATTTTTTCATTGTTACCTAGCCCCCATATTTCAGCACCATATAATAACTGGCTTTTTATTTTAGCATTTAACATTTTTACACAACCTTTTATTGAGTTTCCTCCGTATTTGTATGAGAAGCATTCTAGCAGTGGGAGAAACCTTTTGTTTTTTTGTTCGATCATTTTTTTATGTTTATTCCAATTTAAATTATGAGTAAATATAATCTCCAGGTAGCAGAAACTGTTTAATGTTCCTATTGTATGGTAATTACATTTCAGTTTATAAATGCCAATCCTGTTCCTTCTATTATTTTCACATACCATGAATTTAGTTTTATTATAATTTATTTCTAAACACAGTTCTGTATGCTCCCTTTGGAATTTAGCCAAACTTCTATGTATTCCCAGAAATCTTGTAGACAATAGTACTACATCGTCTGCATAAGCCAGATATGGACAGCATCGTATAATTTTATCAGTACTTTATTAAAGAAAAGGTTAAACAAAATAGGTGACAGGATACAACCCTGTCTAACCCCACAATTTGTTATACAGTTATCTGTTCTATCTCCTTCATTGTTAAACCTTATACTAGTTTTGTTATTCGTATAGAGGGTAATTATAATATTTAAGGTAGCTTCATCCATATCATAGCTTTTTAGGGTTTCTCATAATTTTACTCTATTTACTCTATTGAAGGCAGCCCTCAGATCTATAAATATACAGAACAGTTTTTATTTTTCACTTTAATATATTTATGTATCACATGAGACAAGGTAAAACTATCGTTGAGTGACTTGGCATAAAACCTTCCTGTGCATGATCTATTATATTCTTTTCAAGTACCCATGAAAGGATTCTTTTATTCAGGATTTTAGTAAATAGTTTCTGGGTATTATGTAACAAACTAATTGGTCTATAACAACTGGAACTCTTTTTGTTCTCTTTTTTGTGTAATGGGTCTATTACATTTTCCTTACAGGAATTAGGTATCTGACCTGTTTTAACTATGGACTTAAATATTGTATATAAACAAGGAATCCAAAGACTGGAACTGTTCATAATTATGTCAATAGAAACCCCATTGGGGCCAGGTGCTTTGTGACGATGTGAAAGTGAAATGGACGAACCTTATTTCTTCCCTTGTAATTTTTTTTTTCCAAAACTAACCAACTATCTCCTACTAAATCATCATTATTTATTCCTTCATCAAATAATACATTTTGGAAGTATTTTACCCATTCATGTGGTTCAATATGAGTTTCTATTTCATTATTATAATTGTTCATACCTTTTGAAGCTATCTTCTAAAATGTCTTATTGTCCTTTTCCCAAACTGTTTTTTTAAACTCTTTCTACAGTTGTTCCCTATATTTCTTCCTTTTGTTTTTTATCAATGCTTTATATTTCTTTCTCACTGTATTCAGAATTCTTTTATTTTCCATAGAAGGTGTTTGTCTTACCAGTCTTATAAATTTATTTACTTTCTTTTTAGCCAATCTACATTCTTTATTATACCATCTGGAACCTTTTCTCTCCTTTATACATGAACATTTTATGATTAGTGAGGACAAATGCTTTAAAACTAGTTCTAATTCCTGTAAACAATAGACAGGATCAGTTAAGTTTGTAATTTTTATAATTTTTTCCTCTATGCCTGAGTCAATCATTAAATCCCTAAATAACTCTCTGCTTATTAACTTCTATTTAATACATTTTCTCATTCTTGTTATTTTATCTATGTCTTTTTTAATTGATCCTTCCATGGGCCATAGATCTATACCTATTTCCACTGACTATGTTCACTCTCTGCTCTGTTTCCAATTCTTATATTTTTACAATAAGGGATTAGTGTGAACAATACCCATACCAAATCAGTTATATATGCCCCTTTTCTTCTTACTTATGTAAAGTTACCACCTAAATCATCTGGTAATCTTCCATTTACCAATAAGAAATTTCTGTCTTCCCATAAATTACATTATACATCCCCTCTTTTGGATTCTTTCCTATCTTGAGAATTTTGGAATGGCATAATATGGGAAAATTCCTCATCACAGAGCAAATCTGATAACTCTTGTGTGGGCTCCAGATGATGTCCCACCCTAGTGTTAAAGTTTCCCAGAATCATAATTCCACATCCTGAATTTTTACTCATAATTTTGTATAACGTCTCTTCTACAATTAGAAAATCATATGGATCATTATAGTTAGAGTTATATGGTGGTATATACACATTTAATAGGATTTTACCATATTTTTCTCTGATATTTTAATTTCTAGCGTGTGTTAAGTTGTTGACTTAATTTCTGTTACCTCAATGTCTCTCTTAATTTCCCACCATATAATTAAGCCACTAGACATTCTTCCATACTTCTTTGTTTTTTTTAATATTTTTGCATTTTTAATAAACAACTTGTATCCATTCCAATTGAGCTCATCATTAATCCATGTTTCCGGGAGGCAAATGCAATCAAAGTATCTTAAATACTCCAGTACTGTATAATCTGTAATGTTATCTTTAATTCCTGAGACATTCCAAGAAATAATGTTATATAGATTATTTAGATAATTTTTACTTTCATTTTTATTATTCATATCCCTAGAATCTACTCTATTGCCCTCCTTAAATTGTCAGTTTTCATTATGATTTTGTAATAAAGTAAATCTATTGGTGATTTTGATCAGATTCATCCAATCATTATGTACTTCTTTGAGTTTAGTCCCCTTTTGCTCTTCATCATAAATGTGGATCCTCACTGTGTTTAATGCTTGGGCATTTGCTATTATTTCTTTAAGATCTTTTTCATCATTCAACCAGATGTAACTTGTCCATTATTGTGCCATCTTTTTGCTGTTTTTATTTTTGAATTCATATTTGGAATTCTTGATATATTTTGAGAGAATTCTGCCAATTTAGAGCTTAACTTTTATCTAGTCTTATTGGAGAAGTGTCTGACGCTGAATATGGAAAAGGTCCAAGTAAACTCTTTTGGCTTGTACCCTTCTTTTTATTATAATACTCAGGGAATAATGTGTTTATGTTAACCACTCTATCCATCTCTATTCCCATTTGCCTCATTTTTACTTTTTGATTTTCTATTGCCTTTAAGATAAAAAACTGATCTGAGATCACCAAAACCAATTCTGTACCATCTAAGGGTCCAATTACACTCTGGTGATTAATTGTATTGTCTTTATTTTTATTTCCCTACAAAACTGTAACAAAGAATTGTTTAAGCGGATATTTAAAGTTTCTTCTGTTTCTTTAGGAATTATTCTCACTTTGTACGTGGGTAAAACTTTGTCCTTTACTTTAGTTTTGCCTAAAAATTTCTGAAATTTTCTATTTGGCTTACCTGTAATGGTTGATTTTGTAGGTGAGGGTACTTTAGTTGTTATTTCTTCTACCTTGCCTTTATCTTTCCCATCCTTTATTGTAGCAATTGTCTCTAGCCTTCCTTTCTTCCTTCTTCTGTACCTGTTATTTCCTCTATTAAAGGATCACCTTTACCTGTTGATGTCTTCTTTATGGGCTTATTTCTGCTTTGTTGTCCTTTACTTTTGCCTGTTTTGCCTTTCTGCTAGGTTTCCCCTTTTCCTTTTTCTTGAATTGTCTAAATGGCTTTCCTCTAAACTGTTCCATTTATAGTCCTCATTCATTTTTTCCTTCACACCCTTTCTAGCTTTTCCATCTGTTTTACTTAACTCTTCCTCATTGTTATTATCTTTTATTTGTTCTTGTCTTGTATGTATATCCTTATCTCCATTAGTTTTTGCTTTTTTGTTTTTTTATTCTTCTTAGACTTAGTTGCTTTTCACCCTTTTCTCAGAGTGTAGCATTTAACTTCTATAATTCCACTATTATACTGTCCTTTCTGATGTTTTCATCTGGGAGCATTATTAATTCTGATTCTGATTCTTCAGTTAACATTGAGTTTAAAAATCTCTATTTTGATCATATTCCTTGTATTTTGACCCACCCTTTCATCCTCTTTATGTGATTGGCTGTGGTTCGGTATTTTATCTTTCGTCTCATTTAAAGATCTGTTTTTCCTTGTCATCTTCTGTTCTGGTTTTTGCAGTTTTTCCCTGTCAATGTGTTTGCTATCCAATCTTAATGAATCAATCTTTTTTTATTTTCTATTCATATCCATTTCATAAAGCACATTTCCCGATTACTATTAATTAATTGCTCATAGAACATCACATTGGCCACATATGGATCCTTCAGTGCATTGGCCAGATCTTTTGTTATATTTTCTAATACAAGTGTACATGGTTCCTGTGGGCTCATCAACTGGGTAACTTCCAGTCATCCAAGTCTTGTGGTATTTCCTGTAGATGAGGTGTTAGTTCAGGGGTGCATGGTAGTTCTACTAATTCTTTTTTATACTTCCTGATTTTTTGTTCCATTTCAGATGCTAAGATTAGGATTCACAAAGCTTTTTGAAGGTGCAAAACCTTCCCTAAGTCCCACAAACTTCCGCAGCTATGGAAAAATTGGAAATTGATCAGAGTACTACTCACAAAATCACTGCAACTGTGGAACTAATACACTATGGCCTGTGGGAAAAAAGTGCAGCTGTGGAAGTTCCTGAGGGAAAAAGGAAATTGATTAGTATGGCACAGCCCCTCAAAGGCTATTCTCAGCCAGGTTTTTTTCCACAGTTGTGGAAAACAATGTTACACACATTGCAGTGAGGTGTAACACTCCCTCAGCAAACTGCAGTAGTGCCCCAACAATTGAAATACAATTATAGTGGAGGTCAGGCACAAGTAATAGCACCCCAGTGGGTGTATATCAGTGGCTGTAGTTACAGCAACAGTAGCATACATTGTTATTGAATGACAACAAGCAACAACCACCAGATCCAGTGCAGCCCATGAAGAAGCCCCCCACAGGCAGTAGAGACTGAACAGCCTGCAGTGAGTGCTACTCCTGCAGGCAACAGAAACACTCCAGGGAGAGACACGACTAGAAGGGACAGACAGCCACTGTGGTGCATGATACCAGTGCTGCTGCAGTGGTCCCAGTTGAGGGACTGGTTGCTGGTCTCTTTGTGGGTACTTTCAGCTACATCTATGGCAAGACTGTTAAAGTCTGCTGCTCCAGCTAATTTGGTTCACTGTTTTTGTGTCTTCTAAGCCATTTACGCAGCTGTGGATTCACAGCTGCAGATTTTCACCACTTGCACAATTTCCACAGCTGCTGAATTTCCGCGATTGCGGGGATTCTTATGGAATTCCTCACCTGCACAAATTTTCTTTAAGAATATCGCACAACTGCGTTTCCGCAGTGCTGCAGGCCTTTTTACCACAGCTGTGGGAATTTTGACTTTCTTTGTGAATCCTGCCCCAATTCTGTATTTGTTTGTATGCATTCCTGAATTGTTTTCCTCATATCACCTACTTTTTAGTTAACAGATTCCAGTTTTTCAAAACCCTCTGAAAAATTCATACTGAGTTTCAATTTAAGATCTGAGGCATTATTAAGGTTTTCTATATTTTCCTTTGTATCGTTCTCTCCCCGCTTTTGCTCATCATCAAGTATATCATTGATCCAAGCAAAATTTGTCATTTTAATTTTACCAATGGGTATAGAAGTCATTTCAGGTTTTTTTTTTTCATTTTTCTTCCTTTTTTTGCTTTTACTCCTTCTTATAGGGACTGGTGACTTTTGCATTTTGCTTAAAGTGTGAAGTGCCAGTTGCCTTAGAGACTTAGGAGTAAAAGTCTTATTCTGTTCATTTTCAGGCAGAATGTTTTTACCACTTCTTGTTTCTACTGGCATCATAGAATATTAACAGGTTCTGCAGTTCCACAAAACTTTCTGATTTACTTTTTCTACTCTGCTAAATATGATTCAAGATGTTAACTGTAATTAAAATAAACCAGAATAATATAAGTTTGTAACTTAATAGAATCTGTAAAAATTTAAAAATATTTCAAGTATTGCACACCACCCTATATCATCTCTATAAAATCTTCAAAAGGTAACAGGAGGAAAAGTTCCAGAAAAATAAAAAAAAAGTCCAGCATTGTCTATTCAGATTCTCAAAGAAATGCCACTCGGCAACACCATGTTTAGAAAAAGTTAATGAACAATATACTTGAGGTAGCTAAACTGGAGTCACCTTAGTTATGGAGGGAGATAAATGTCATCTCTGGTTACCAGGCAATAGTCTATTGTAAGAAATAGATTATTATTTTTACTCTGACAGCATAAAGCACACTGACATCCAAAAGAATCGCTCCACTTCAACCTCCAACACCAAAGAGTCTAAGTGGGTTATTCAACCATAATAATGAAGCAAAAAATGGGCAAATCCTATTGAATGTACAGAGGTATTTATTGGCCACATATGATAACCAAGTCTTAAAGTCCATAGATCTCTGATCATTCTGTTTAACTTGAAAAGTAATATAACCAAAGTCAGATTTCACTGAGTATAAATCAACCACTGCAAAAAGGCATAAAACTAAAATAGTATAAAATAGTAACCATTTATGCTCCTAAAGCTTATAACACAAAATTAAATACAGAACAAGAAAAATGGGGCACAAAAGAAAGAACCCCAGTGAAATTAATTTTATCAATCAGGACTTAAACCCAAAGAGTAGCTTGGGCATTGGTACACATATGGTGATACAGCAAATGTCTAGATATGCTTATTTAACCTTATACAAGGTAGAAGCCAAAACAGATGGCTAGCTTAAGTTAGCTATACTACAAAACCACTGCCACCAGGCTTTAATAAAAGCGACAACTGAAGGTGGCTAAAGGTGGCTAAAGCTGATTAAAAGCAAAATATGTCTGACTTTTCCCCAAGATAAAAAGGACCAACTTACTTGTAGCTAGGTCAGATGTTGTACTGTATATCGAAAGAAAACAATGAAACACTTTCTTTGTGGTATCAAATAGTCTTAGGTAACTCCAAGCAGTTTCAAGCAATTTAAGCACAAATCAAGCTTTAAACTAAGCGCTATATACTGTTGGTAAATGCTCTTTGTAATTTGCCTCAGCACCTAGATGCTACACATGCTGTTCAAGTTTGTGTCGGTGCTGCTTCTATCTCAGAAGGTAAATGGTGAATTCTGAACTCAGAACGCCGCACATACGCCTTATGAAATTGATAGCACAGTTAGAGTCAAACTGGATTCAGTCAACCAGGTAATCCAATAATCAGGTGATCATGTAATTATATACTTAAATAATATTGTGGGAATATGAACAGAAGGGCATACAATAAGTCATTGCACTTGTACTCTGCAATCCGCTATTAGCAGTTTAAGTACAATTGAATATAGCTGGATACAATACGGCTTTTGAAAAAACAACTGTTTAAAAATTAAAATACAATGATTAAAGGCTGAAACAGGAAAATAACTGCATGGGTAATCAACATTGGGCTCAAGTACTCAATCTATCTCTGCAAGGGGGGGGGACAACTATGTCTAAGGGAAACAATGAACCCCTACAATAAACTGCTTTCTATGTGTGAAATAGAAGAAGGGCAACAGCTGATACCTATTGGACACCCCCCAAAAAAACTGTTCTAAGATAGTTTAGTAAAATTCTGAACTAATAATTTAACTGAATAATTTATTGAGGTTGCTGCTGCTATTGCAGTTGCAATTTTTATTTGTAAACTTATTATTATAAAACAGACATCCTGATGCACTTATATTCATTAATATCCATGCTAATACACCAGCAAAAAAATATAATAGCTTAAATATCAGTTTTAAAACTTTAAAACTGCAATTGTTATGAGGAGACTCTGATATTAGCCAGAAGAATACACATTAACCTTAAAGTGATCCTTAAATGGACACACCAGCTTACAACACATTGACAAAGACAAAGACCATAAATCGACCACACAGACCACACAGACAAACAAAAAATAAAATATAATTTAATCTTATAAATTTGCACACACTAAAACTTAAATGGTTAAATGGCTAAAGAGATTTTTTAAACTGCTGGCTCTTTAGAGTGACCAGCCCTCTACAGAGCTGTCCCATGTTTTCCTGCTTCTTGTGAGGCTTCTCCACCTGGTTTGAACTCCAGCACCAGGAGCACGACATTGGAGCAATAAGACTTCCCAGCAGAAATTTTCAGCAACACAAGTTGGCCTGGAAAGAACATTGACAGTAGGCTATATAATAGTCTTTTTTTTCTTTCTTTTCAACTAGTAGAGCCAAATAAACTCCAAGTTATTCAGGAAACTGTGGCATACCTGTTAAAGTTGAAAGGCAAGTGTATCAGTGTTTCTGCTACACCAGTTACTCCACTAGTCAGTGTGCAGTTGTGCAGTCTTTTTGGGAATGTATCTAGAAATAATTATTTATTTCAGGCTGGAAAAATGGGATCCTAATAGCAAAATGTTGCTGCAGAGCAAAAAGTAAGCAAGCACTGCCTGAATCAGTAATCTCAGACATATACAGGGTATAAGCCTATTTGATGAATGTGAGCCCAAACCCAAACTCCCTAAATGCTCCCAAGAGGGTATCACACTTGGAGTGGAGAAATGCTTCCTTTTCATCAAGTGAAACTGCAATGAAAGTTTATCACTCACTTTCTATTCCATGAATTACATTGAGAACATTTTTGATGTTATGTAAACTATGCCTTCCCACGTCAAAACCAATCTGATCTGGTGGGATAATTTGGGAGAGAAATTAATCCATATGGGTGTCCAGAATTCTTGATATGAGTTTTGCTCCTAAAATCAGCAATATTATTGGTTAGTTTGGGGCTGGGAGTATAGCCTACAGGGTTAGAGTGATGAGCTGTGATGAATCGTTGGTACATCCAGAAGACAAGGGTTTGAGTCCCACAACCTCTACTTGCTTACTGTGTAACTCTGAGCAAGTCACTGAACCTCCCCAGTGCTCCTGGGTCACTCCTGAAAACAGGCCTTGTGCCTAGTAAGCCTTACCAGGTTACCAAAAAGGAATAATAGGAGCCAGTCAAGAAGATCATTTCCAGCTTTAGGTACTATATCAGTACTATGATTTCTTGTCTAAGTGTCTCAGCGTGTCTTCCCTCTTCCTTCCTCTTATCTCCACAGGCATCCTTTCCAAAGAAGAGATCAACTGAGATGAGATAAAATTTATTGTAGAATTTTGCACTGACTGCTAGCTTGCTGGCACAGTGGTACAGCTACAACTTTCCTTGACTGCAAAAAAAAAAAAAGAAAGACCCAATGGTATGCATCTAAGGGTATATTCAAGGAGCTAAATGATGTAATAACTGGCACTCTGGCAATTATATTATAGAAGCCACTGGAAACTGCTGAGGTGCCTGTGGACTGGAGGGGGCGAGGAAAATGCCACTGCTTTAATAGAATGTAGATGTGACGCAGGTTAACTATAAGTCAGGAAGTCTTATTTTGATTGTGGGAAAAATACTGGAGACAGTTATCAAGGATCAGATTATGTATCATCTGGACAGATTTCACCTGTTAAAGGAGAGTCAGCATGGGTATACTAAGGGGAGAGCATGGTAGTCAAAGTTGTTGGCCTTCTTTGACAATGTAACAAAATAACAGTGGAAAGACAGTTGATATAATATATGCAGATTTCAGTATAAAGCATTTGACACAGTTCCTCATCAGAAATTGGTTCTGAAGTTGAGGAAATTTTGAATTGCATAAACTATAGTACAATGGATAGAGACAGAGTTGGTTAACAAGTGGGTTTGACAGGAAGTGATGCATATGACAACATCAAACTAGAAGGAAGCTGCCAGTGAGGCTCTTCTGATTTGGGTTCAATATTTACTGTTTACTGTCTTTATTGATGGCCTGGAGTCAGGAGTATAATGTAAGGTAATTAAACATGTGGGTGATGCAAAGCTAATGAGAGTGGTAGACTCCAGGTAAGGGGATGATAGTCTGCAAATGGACATAAATGAACTGGAGGAATTGACTGGCAAGACGTAAATGAAATTCAGTGTGGATAAATGTTATATCCTTCACTTACACCCAAATTACTCTGGCCGGGGTGTTATTTGAATAGTAAATGACTAGCAGCTTCAAATTATGAGAACGATCCAGGCATCATCATTGATGGGAAACTGAAACCGTCACAGTAATGTGCAGTGGCAGTGAGTAAGACAGATCAGCCATTGGGCTGCCTTAAATGGGACATACAAAGCTATGAGAGTGATGTGATCATGCCCCTTATAGGCCTTCATTAAGGCCACACTTGGAGTACTGTGTGCAGTTCTGGGCACACATAACAAGAGGGAAACTGCAGCAATTCTTGGGGGTGTAGCAGACAACAAGAACATTAATGTGGAGGAAAATATACAAAGGAAGGATGTGCAAAATGGGAAAATGTAACAAAGGTGAAAATATATGCATATGTAGTAATGCCAGAACAATGTGCAGGGGAGGCGAGGTACAATATATAAAAATTCTTAATTAATGAAATTGTAAAAATTGCTGAGGCCACAGTCACAATAAAGGAGGGATGGTGACACAGAAATTGAGTAGGGTAGGATAGATTAAAGCACATGACATGGAAGAGAAGTGACGTAGTAGAGTAGGGAAATGAGGGCTGGGGGAGACGAGGAAGCAGCAAGAGGGGACGTGCATAGAGGAGAAAGAAGAGAGTAAAGGAGAGTAATAAAGCAGGGGGGACTAGGGGATAATTGCATTGCAGGAAGGGAAGTAATGATCACAAGGGACAAATCTGATGAAGGAAAAAGAGAAGAGCTCAACAGGTAGAGAGTGGATATTCCAGAGGGTAGGGAGTCGGTGAGGCAAAGCATACTGGCCTGCAGAGATTTTACAGCTAGGGATGGAAAAGGTGCAGGCATCAGAGGAGAGGAGGAGGATGGGATGAAGGGAGAGAAGAAGGTAGAAGATGATAAGAAGAGAAGGAGGAGAACCAGTATTAAGAAAGGAAAATCAGCTGAGAGCTGGATGTCAAAACTCAAGAGTGGGGTGGGGGGGTTGAGGTAAAGAGAACAGTGATTGATAAGAGGTGAGGCATTTACTGAAAAGCAGATAAAGAAATGAAAAAGGAGTCCAGTCTGGTACAGGTGGTTTTGGGAGTGGCATTGTACATTGCCTAATGTGAGCTTTAAAAGGATACTTTACATTTTTCTGCGGAAAGCGGTACCTCTTTGACAACATTACTACCTCTTAAAAATAATTCTAGGTCTGCCCCAGTGTGGCCTGTAACTATGTACAAAACCTTTCACTAATGTTGTTTTCTAGTGTCCAGTGATAATAGCGACCGAATATGGGTGACTGTGAAAACAGCAACTCCATATTTGGCATTATTGGGATGGGCTACCCACAAGGGTAGTGACTACTTCTACTGTAAAGGTGGGAGGGTGACTGGAAAAAGGGATTGGCAAGGGGAAGTGGAGGAATAGGGAAGAGGGTTATTGGGAGGAACTGTGTCTGCTGTCACTGAGCCAGCCATGTGATGTGGTGGTGAGGGAGGCTGGCTCTAGAACAGCAGGTACTGGGTTCAGGGCTGGGGATGGGAGGGTCTAAATTTTGCCACTGCCTGCGGCTCCCGGACTTAATTTTTTTTTTCAGCTGAATTTGTGCCCCCTCCTCGACATTCACCCCCCTGGAGTTAGGAATCCTAATTAAAGGGGGTGTGGGGGCCAAACTCCCCCATGCAAAAACACTTTAGGTTGCCGGGTGTTGGTTCGCAGTTAAGTGTATATCGCCAATTTGCTTTTCAGTGATATACACTCACCATAATAGTGATCACCATTCCACATTTGCTATTATGACATAGAACCTTATTTTCCCGGGGCCAGATATTCAAAAGGGTTGCGCGTGCTCAAGTCCTGCATTGCGCCATTCTGCGATATTCAGCAGGAGGCAGTTGCGCCACTGAAAACAGGCTGAGCAACAGCGCAATGCAAATGAATGCATGCTCAACAGGAGGGGGAGGAACCATGCATAAACTGCACAGCCCGATATTCAGCCGGGTTGTGCAGAGTTGTGCAGGCGCAACCTCCAACCTGAGCCTGCAGGACCTTGAGCCAAAAAGGCTTAAGTCGAGGCCACCCACAGGTGAGCTGCTGTATTGCAGGGCACAACACAGCAGCTGCCACCTGTGGCTGGCTAACTCAGTCCTGTGCCCCCAGCCCGATTCGGGCATAGGGTACTCCCCCACCAGCCGATCGCGGGCATCAATGTAGCTTCCCCCTCCCGTTCACATCCTGGTGGTCCAGTGGACGAAATACCCGATCGCGGGCAGAATGTAAATTGAACCCCCGAACATGTCCCTAGTGCCTGAATCATTCACAAATCTGGACTGTCATATGCGGTATGGGCTGCACACCCATTGGCTCTTGCTCTGCACCAATGGGCGTGCAGCCTACACGCAGTCAGTCGGCGGGCGGGCGGGCGGCAGGCGGTGGATGCTGCCGCCGCCAGCTGTCGGGGAGCGGGTGGTGGGGCTTCGTGGGTGGGTGGGGTGGGGGGACACTAGCCACCAGGAGATGTTTGGGGTGTCAATTTACATTCTGCCCGTGATCGGGCATTACGTCCACTGGACCACCAGGGAGATGTTCGTGGGGGCACTTACTTACTGCCCGCGATCGGGCACTAGGGACATGTTCGGGGTTCAATTTACTTTCTGCCCGTGATCGGGCATTTCGATCCACTGGACCACCAGGAGATACGGGGAGGAGGTAGGGGAGCCACATTGCTGCCCTTAATTGGGCTGCAGGGTGCGTCGGGTCCCCGACAGCTGCTGCCTGTGCAGGCGCCAGGCGCAAGTCTTCGGGATCGCGCACTACATGCTATAGGTGGCATGCCAAATGGGGCCATAATCAGATGCAAATGGCCCCCCCTGCGCCTTGCATGAATTATGGCCCCATTTGCATGTCACCTTTTGAATATCGTGATTTTGCACATGGCGCAATGGTACTTGGCCACCGCAAGTTGAATGCTCCACTCTGACAACTTGCGGTGGCGCAAGTTTCACTGCACCATGCACAGTGGCTGTGGCTGGGGGGTGATATTCAAAGGAGTTGCTCAATAGCGCAGCTCCTTTGAATATTGCCCCGGCCACACCCCTGCGCAACTATTTTGCCAGCGCAGGGCTTGCACCTCAGAATGGCGCAGTTTGAATATCCAGCCCCCAGTCTTTTTCTACTTCATAAATGTTGGTTGTTTTAAACCTAAATATACATACATTTTGAAATAAAATCATTAAAACAAACAACTACAAATAAGACATAAGTAAGATGTCCTATATGTCTAATATGCATTGCTTATATCTATATGATTTATATGCTTAGATCTGTTCTGCATGAATAAATAATATTGTATTGCTTCAAGTCATGCATTCTAAAAAGGTAAAGGAAACATTTCAATGACTAGAACCAGTGTTTCTCCATTCTTAAAGCAGTATGATTGATTATCAGATTTGGTTTCAATACAAATTTTGCTTTTCAAATAAATAGGATATTTCCACAGAAATTCTGTTTTTCCCCTCCCTAACAACATAAAAAATCAAACAAACAGACAAAAAACATGCTGCATTCCATTAATATATTCTTGTTTCTGCATGTAACCTCTGTCTATGTGGGCTGGGTAGACCCTGGCACTAATGCATAACTAAAGGCTTACAGGGTTTGTCCTTCTCAATGAATAGGTTCTCTTTTTCAATAACTTTGGTGCCTTCATCCTCCATCGAAGGTGTCTCCTTACTAGACAGCTGACCTTGAAGTGCTATCCCTCAGGAAGTACAGTGTGATATAGTGGCACTTGGCTTTCATTCCCTGCTGGGGGGGTGGTCTCTGCAATTTTTCTTGGACTAGCAACTTGCAGACCGACTGGGCACTTTACATGCCTCTGGCAACTGATTCAAATCTTACTTATAAAATATTTGACCAAGCACCTTTTGTCTTCGGTGCCTTCCCCTACCATCTCTGCATCTCTGCTGGTCTCTGATTTCAAACACAGATAGGGTCACCACATAGTTAAAGGTGGCAGTCAGCACAAAAAGCCCCACACTGGCGTACATGTTAAAGCTTTTACAGTCTCTCATGAGAGCTTTTCTGAAGGGGCAGAGTACAGTCCTCTGTGACTGTACTTAGCCCAGGGAGGACAGCGGGACCAGCAAACAAAAGACCAGAGTTATATAAACTCTAACATGCACTGCAGGCTAGTGAATCTCCCACTGCTGCTGCCTACTGCTCTGATGTCAGCTCACGGGATTCTGTGATTTGTAGTAACAGAAGATGTGAGCCTAGAAGAAAACAAAATTCATCTGATACAGTCTACTATACTACAGTAAACAGTAAGTAAATCAAAATGTTTTTGCACACAAAGTGAACATTTTGACCAATCCCACACTTTAGTGTGGGGTCCTTGGTGCTGACTGTTCCCTTTTAATTGCAGTAAAATAGAACGTGTTTATTTGCAATGGTGCACAGACCTTTAGATATTTATGTGTTTGTTTTTGTTCTCCAGCTAAATGCACTATATAAAAGATGCCTGTTGTCAGGCACGACCTGAATGGATTGTGATATTAATCACATATCCCACTTCTGAAGTAATTCAGTCTTCAAGGGTGCCCTCTCTCCTAAAGGAGCATACTCTTACATTTTCAGCGTCATGGCTGGGAAAACATTATCACATTCTACTGACATGAGTTACCACATGGTGTTGCTACAGAAGTACAGCATAATGACTGGATTCAGGGGTCCACAGCTAGGCTTGAGAAAGTGCAACCTGGTGAGAGTATCTTCATTCCTTTTACAAAGTTCTGGTTGTTGAAAACATTCCTCTTCTTACCAGAGACTGAGAAATTCTAGATAAAAAATTGGATGGTGGCTGCAATTTTTTTTCATTATTCTTTGGTAACTAGGTAAGGCCCACTAGATGCAATGCCTGTTTTCAGGGGGTGACCTGAGAGCACTGGGGAGGTTAAGTGACTTGCTCAGAGTCACACAGTTTGCAAGTGGAGGTTGTGGGAATCAAATCCAGGTCTGCTGAACGTACCAAGCTCATTCACAGCTTGTTAATCTAACCTCAAGATTATACTGCCAGCTCGATACTTGATCTGTATGGGTGCATGCCCACGTACAGAAAGCTGTACCATAACTGCTCTGAAAACATACAAACATACATACGAAGAGACTTGGGCTAGAGGGAAAGGAGGAAGCCTGGGGCAGCTGAGGACTTTGGTTGAAAAGGAAAGGAAAGTACCTTGTTACTGCTGCTCTTTTACACACACACACACACACACACACACACACACACACATATATATATATATACATACATATTTTGTTTTTTTGTCCTTCCAGGTGTTGGGATTATGAGTGTTTTCCCTAGGTATTCTGTTATAGTATTTTAAGGTATTTTGGGACACTTTTTTGGATGCATGGAGGAACACAACACGCTGCTCTAAGTTAACATAGTTTAGGATTTCTTGCTAGACTTGCCTTGCTATCTTTATTGCTTTCTTTTATTGAAAGTACATGGCACAGTTGTAGAGTCAGAAATTAGTTACAAACAGCAGTATTTGTGACTGACTTCAGGGCAGCTCAGGAGACTTTTGGGAGGTTGTTGAACAAACTTGCTACCTCCCCAGAAGCAGTTAGCAACAGAGGCACGACTGATGTATAAATATCTAGATACTGCTGCTTTCTCAGGGAACCATGTGGCGCTCTAGTGCTCTGAGCACTGTTGGCTTGATTGTTTATTGAGGATGCCGATGTCTAATGACCCCCTCCCACACCAAGGCTAATTTCCCCTTTATTCCATTTTACTCCCCACATCATATCCTGTTACATCACAGGATATGAGTCATAGTACATCTGGTAATTAGGAAGAATATACAGGACAAGACTGATACACCAGGTAGAAGCTAATGTTATAGAACAGCAATAGATGCTGTACAGTTATTGCATTGTATCTTACTAGGCGAGGTTAGCTCAAATGTTGAAATGTTTGGCACAGTGATTATTGCTTACAAATACATCCTATACTGTGTGTGTTAGCAGGGCACTTCTGGAAATCCCAGTATTGCTATGTTTGGCACTGTGATTATAGGTTAAGATTTGCTGTGCTACTGAAGTGTAACCAAAGTTAAAGGGCAGATTGCATTTGGTTGTATTTAGGGGACAGACAGCACTCATTGGTGTGGCAAATTTTGTCGGTTGGCTAACTTTTACATGAGGGTACGGTATCAGACAGCGGGGAGAACCATGGGCAGAATTGGAAAAGGTGGATGGGAGGGGTCATGAAGTGGTATGAGCATCCTTCTACTGAAAATGAGGGGGATGCTGGTGAGAGAAGAGTGAGATGGGAAGGATGGTAGGCTGCAACAACTGTGGAGCAGCCATCTTTCTGAAAATTGCATGGAGAGTGGGAGGGTGTTTGGTGTGTAGACAAATAAGGCAGCTTAGGAACAAGATCTGCTGTTTACAAACAGACCCTGGAAAGAGAACGTGGGCTGCAATGGAGGGCAACTCAGCAGCTGGGGGGGTAAGGAGGGTAAATGAGGAGGGAGGACAGATCAAAGAGGGGGGGGAGGGAAAAAGGTGGCAGATGGGAGAAGGAGACAGGGAGTCCCGGTTCAGAGGACAAACAAGGGTGGGAAAGGGAGGAATGGAAGATGAGAGTGAAGGAGGAATCTAACAGTTGCAGAGTTAGCAGTGATGGGGTGGCGAGCAGAAGGAAGGAGGAAATAGGTGGTAGTGCAGGGACATCAAAAAATCAGTTTGCAATACTGGCAGGATTGGGGGATGTGTTATGGGAAGTGCTGGGCAGAGGAGTTGATGACAGACCTGGTGAGAGGGGAATGGGGGGGCCAAGGGGTTGAAGGGATATGGTATGGGGAGAGGTCAAGCAAGGGGGGGTTGTGGAGAAGAGGGAGGTATGAGAAGAAAAGGGTAGGGATGCATCAGGGGGAGGAGGCAGGTGAAGCAAGGTGGACAGGGGAGGTAACATCAGAGGAGAAAGGGAGAAGGAGGGCAGAGCAGAGCAGAGACAGGGGACATTACAATATGAGTGGAAGGGGGAACAACTGTGCTTGGGGGAGGATGAGGAGTGAAAAGGAAGGGGACAGGATAAAGGAAGGATAAGGCAAGTAGAACATGAAAATGGTGGGGTCCTAGTACTGAGAGACTCAGTTCTGAAAGGGATCAGATGGGGAAGCAAGAGGGAGAGGCATAGTCGCATATGGGTGGAGGCCATGCCAGGCATGACAGCAGAAAGGGTGGGTCAGTCTGTTCTGAAGTATGCTAGGAGGGGTAAGGAGAAACCTCACATAGTTCTGCATTTGGGAACAAATGACCTAGTGGGAAATATGGTAGATGTGGTCCAGAGGAGGTTTGAGGAGCTGAGGCTGATTTGTGAGGAGACAGGAAGATCAGTAACTTTCTCAGAGGTGCTTCCAGTACCCAGGGTGAGCACAGCAAGGAAGCTGAGGATAGAGGGATGGATTTAGCACATGGCAAAGAGAATGGTGTCTGTTCAAAGGGTATGGGCTGGTGGGGGGGTGGGGAAGGACCATTGAGGGCAGTGATTTCTACTCTAAGGACAAGGCTACACTTAAGTGAGGAGGGAAGGAGGGTATTGAAACAGAAACTGGGGGAATACTTAACTAACAATGAAAATTTAAACTAGGACAGGGGGTGGCAAGTGGACAGGAGTCAGGCAGGATCCACAGGTAGGGAAGTTGAATGAGCGTACCCCTCATACCAGCAGCAAGGGACTTAAGGGGAGGTCAGGAGGAGATGCTAAAAAGGGAGACCAAGTAGGGAGAGGGGGGAAAGAAGCAGGGTAGAGGGTGGTAACCTTGAATGCTAGGAGTCTAGGGAACAAAACAGCATAGATAAGTAAGATCTGAGGTAGCAAGTTGATTTTTGGTTTCTCAGAACAGACCTGAAGGGGAAGGATCCAGATAAATTTCAGTGCAGTAACTGCTCATTGCTGATTTTGTTTTAAACTTAGAGTTGTGGGTTTTTAGTGGTACTGTTATTTCTTTGCTGTCTTTACTGAGAATCATTTTTAGGCTGTTGAAAATGTAAAGCCTAGTTTGGCGTGTTTGTAGTGGTGCTGTTTTTCTTTGCCATTTTTAATTGCTACAAATGTCCCCCCCCCCTTAGTTATTAGTTATATGCCCTATTAAATCTGATTGACAGGAGCTAAGCACAGGAAATAGCAGAGGAGGTGCATAAGGGGGAGGAAGCCCGCCCTCACCACAACAAGTGTTTTGACTCATTTTTTTTGTTTTGTTTTTGTTTTCCTTCTTTAAAAAAAGTATCTGAGGATCAGTGGCAGAATTTCTAGGACAGTAAATTAATAAAGAGGGAACTACAAAGAGAGCTTCAGTAACAGACAAGTACTGGAATAGCAGTATAAGTGCAGTATAATGTGGGGAGTGGTGCAATGCAGTGGATGTGGGGCAGCTGTATTCAGGCAGACCTTCTGGATGCTGAGGTGCTGCCCTGTCTGCAGGCATCTCTCTGGTCTGTGGGACGAGGTAGCCAAACTCAGAGTGGAGGTAAACTGGATCAGTAGTACTTTTACCCCTATGCAGAGACTACCCAGGCCAACGCCACTGCCTCAAAGGATGCCAAGAATGAGGAGCACTTGGATGATGGTGGGCTTGGGGAGGGTTAGGGCGGTCAGGCAGAGGCACATACCAAATCCTATTCTGCTTCAGAACTCATATGCTGCACTGGCAAACGGGGACAACCAAACAGAGGTACACAGAGAAGTGGAAGGGAAGGATGTAGAGGTCAACCAAGGAGATGACCTCAGTGGAGAGAGCAGTGGACCCCAGAAGAGAAGGAAGCGAATCCTGGTGGGGGACTCTATCATAAGAGAGATCCAGCTGGAACACAGGAGGGGGAGGACAGGGAGGTGAAGTGTCTACCAGGTGCCATAACATGGAGGGATGGGAGGAAGATCCTGGGGATTGCCAGGAAGGCAAGACAGAAGAGTGAGCTGGATGTCATTATCCACCTAGGTACTAATGACCTGGCAAATGGGGAATCTAAGGAAGTTCAGGAAGAGTTTAGGAAATTGGGGAGGGGTCTCAAGCAAGTAGCTACTTCTGTCACTTTCTCAGAAGTACTACCTGTGAGAGGCATGGGAGAGCGTAGGGGCGCATACACCAGAAACTTTATAGTTGAAGAACTGGTGCTGTGAGGAAGGATTTGGATTCATTGGTGACTGAGGACCCACCTGGAGGGATGGAGGCTTGTTCAAGTCTGATGGCCTGCATCTATCCTGGAGGGGAATCCAAGCACTCAATGATAAGTTTAAATGCTACATGGACAAGCATTTAAACTAGCCAAGGGGGTGGCAGGCCAGCAAGAATGGTACCTAATTGCCCACTCCCCACAGCTAGCAGTGGAACCAGTGAACAGAAGGAGTGGCTATCTCTACAAAGCAATGTGCAAAAGATGGAGATAAGCACCCAAGAGGTGGATAGGCAGAAAGGAGGCAAAATTCAACAGAAGGGCCGACAGCAGGGAGAACCAGGGATAAAGGACAACCAGGGTGGGGGCTGGAGTAGAATAGTTAAATGGTCCAGGGAGTTCAAATCATGAAAAGTCATGTGTGCCAATGCCAGGAGCCTTAGCAACAAGATGGAGGATCTGGAGCCTTTCATGGTGCAGTTGGACATGGACATTGTCCTCATCACAGAGATCTGGTGTAATGATAACCACGACTGGGAGATGGCCATACCCAGCTACAACATATTCAGAAGAGATAGGGCAGGCAGGGAGGGAGGAGGAGTGGCATTTTGTGTGAAAAATGGCATAAAGGCCACAGAAATCCAGGAGGAATAAAATGGGGAGAGATACTGTGGGTTAAGCTGGAAGGGAAAATGGGGTCAATCATCCACACAGGGGTGGTCTACAGACCACCAGCCCAGGAGGAAGAAACAGATAGGGAGCTGATGCTAGCCATCCAAAGGATGGCAGGCAAGGGTGAGGTGGTACTGGTTGGAGATGTCAATATTCCAGACGTGGACTGGAGCCTCCCAGCAGCAGCATCAACCAGAAGCAGATTTATCCTGGACTCCCTTCAAAGTGCCTTCCTCAAGCAACTGGTCATGGAACCAACTCGGCAGAAGGCAATACTGGACTTTGTGCTTACAAACAGGGACAGTGTGATGGGGGTAACAGTGGGGGAGCACCTGGGGAACTGACCACCAGTCAGTGTGGTTTGAATTAACAGAAGGCACAGAACCAAACCACACAAAAACACATATCCTGGATTTTAGGGGGGCAGATTTTGGGAAAATGGAGAGATGCTTGAAAGAGGCATTAATGGAAATGGGGCAGGAATCTAGGGTTAAGGAACAGTGGGCAATATTTAAAATGGGTGTTACAAGAGCAACAGAATTATGCATTAAGCAGATTAGCAAGAAGAAAAGGAAGAGGAGGTCATTATGGTTTTCCAAGGAGGTAGCGGAGAAAGTAAAAGCCAAAAAGATTGCATGCAGGCAATACAAAAAGACGCAGGCAGAAGAGGATAGGGAGAAGTACTAGGAGAAGCAAAGGGAGACAGGGAGATCACTAAGGCAAGCCAAAGTTCAGACAGAAGAGTGCATCACAAAATCAGTGGGTAGAGGGGACAAAACCTTTTACAGGTACATAAGTGAAAAAAGAAAGGCAAAGGGAGAGATAGTGAGACTGAAGGGGGAGGATGGTGGCTGCGTGGAGGATGGCAATAGTAAAGCTGAAATACTGAACAGGTATTTCTTCTCAGTCTTTACTAAGGAAGAGGAGGATAATGGGCCTGAAGGGAGTATAAGGGGTGGGAACGGCACAGAAATAGACACAAGTCCCTTTACACAGGAAAGGGTCCTTAAGAAACTGGAAGGAATAGGAGTTGATAAAGCAATGGGGCCAGATGGGGTGCCCCCCAGGGTCCTAAAGGAACTAAGATAGGTGGTAACAGAACCTCTGGCAATCCTGTCTGGCCAATTACTGGAAACAGGGGAGGTACCCAAAAACTGGAGGACAGCAGATGTAGTCCCCTTATACAAAAGCGGGAACAAAGAAGAAGCGGGGAACTACAGACCAATCAGCCTGACCTCGGTAGTGGGGAAGATAATGGAAGCACTACTAAATGAGTGATTGGTGGAACATCTGGTTGCCAGTGGACTACAGGACCCAAGGCAGCATGGTTTCACTGGGGGGAGGTTATGTCAGACCAACCTCATTGAATTTGTCAACTGGGTGACAAGGAAGGTGGATCGGGGAGGGCAGTGGACGTGGTCTATTTGGACTTCAGCAAGGCCTTTCACACTGTGCCACATAGAAGGCAATTAAACAAACTGGGGAATATGAGAGTAGGCAGGACAGTAGTGCGGTGAGTAGGTAATTGGCTGGGTGGCAGGACACAGAGGGTGGTGGTAAATGGCTGTCACTCCACAGAGGGAAGAGTGACCAGTGGGGTCCACAGGGATCAGTGCTGGGACCGGTGTTGTTCAACATCTTCATCAGTGACATTGCTCAGGACCTAAATGGCAGAATTTCCTTGCTCGCTGATGACATGAAGCTCTGTAACAGAGTGGATGAGCCAGAGGGTGTAGACAGAATGAGGAGGAACTTGCAGAAGCTTGAAGAATGGTCAAGGGTTTGGCAGTTGAAATTAAATGCAAACAAGTGCAAGAGAATGCATATGGGGCACAGAAACCCTGGAACAACATGTCAGTTGGGGGTTGAGGATATAGCATGCACAAAGCAGAGACGGAACCTTGGGGTTATCATCTCTGTTGACCTCAAGGTAGGGAAACAGTGCGACAAGGCAGCAGGTAAAGCAAATAGGATGCGGGGAGGTCGGGAAATGGGCAGACTGGGTGGGCCAAGTGGTCCTTCTCTGCCATCAAAGTCTATGTTTCTATGTTAATATAACCCAGCATCCTGTTGGCCTTTGCAGCTGCCTTTCTACACTGTGCTGAATTGTTCATTGCTCCCATTATGGTCACCCCCAGATCCTTCTCCTCTTCTGTCTTGGCTAGTTGGATCCCCCCTAGCTGGTAGCTCCTCCTTGTTTTTTTTGCACCAAAATGTAGCACTTTGCATTTCTTGGCATTGAATCCCAACTGCCAAGTGTCCGACCAGGCCTCCAATTTTGCCAGATCATCTTGCAACCCCTGCTTCCCTTCTAAACCATCCACCTCTGCTCCCATCTTGGTATCACCTGTAAACAGACTGATCTTGCTCTTGATGCCTATTGAGATGTCTGCTATGAAGATTCCAAACAACACTGGCCCCCAGTACAGAGCCCTGTGGCATCCCATGTGTCACCACCCTGGGAGATGAGAGCTCCCCTCCCACCACCACCCTCTGCTGTTGCCCTTGCAGCCAGTTCACTACCCATCCCGCCATCTTCACCCTGCCGCTGTGCCTTCCAGCTTACTTCCTAGCCTCCCATGTGGCACTGCATCGAATGCCTTACTGAAGTCCAGGTACAGGACATCCACTACATGGCCCCTGTCTAACTGCCTAACTGCCTGGTTACCCATTCATAGTACTCCACCTGGTTGGTCTGACAGGATCTGCCTGAAACAAACCCATGCTGTCTGCTGTTCTGCAGTGCACTAGCTTCTAGGAGGAGAAACCAGCCTCTCCTTCAGGATTGTCTCCATCAGCTTTCCCACGATGGATGTGAGGCTTACTGGTCTGTAGTTCCCTGGCTCATCCTTGGGGCCGCTCTTGTGGAGGGGTACCACGTGCACCATCCTCCAGTCCTGAGATACAACTCCCCGAGTCCAGGGAGGCATTAAGCAGGTCTGCCAAGGGTTCTGCCAGGATGTCTGCCAGCTCCTTCAGCACCCTGGGGTGTTGCCATCTGGCCCTGGCACCTTGTCCAAACTCAGTGCCCTCAAGAGCTCCAGTACTGGAGCACTGAGGCCACATAGGTTCCCTCTCATCTTCCTCTTCACTGAGGATCTGAGCCCAGGAGTGAGCAGTCGTTCTCACCCCTGAGACTATCCACTCATCACTAGGCATGGAGGTCGACACCTCCCACTCAAAGGCCTCCCGCATCTCTTCTTCGCCTAAGATACTTGGACTAGGCCCCCCCCCCCAGGGGTCTATTGATGCTTTATCTGAACTTTCTTTCTGAGATCCAGCATCCAAAACTTCAACTTCTGGTTCTGTCTCTAACTCTGAGCCCTCTAGCTTTGTGCCACACTCCCCCGAGGGACCTTCCTCCACAGGCTCCACCTGGTGCTGTGTGGTGCCAACTGCAGATTCCTGAATTTTTGTCCATGTGGGAGCCAAACGAATTTGAGGCGCTTTATACAAGCCATATTTTTCTAGGCATCCAGCACAGTGAGGAATCATGAAGACGTCCCTTCCAGCTCCCAAGCATATTTAGCATACTCGCACTGGATAATTAGGAATCGCCACATCAGGAGGCAGTTGCCCTCCATAGCACCACTTTTCAATATCTCTCAGTCTATTTACTGCTGCTGTTACTGCAACCCGGGCATGATCCGGGTAACGAGCTGGTCCTGAGGCCATAACTGGGGAAAAAAAAACAAAAGTTCACTGTAACTGAAAGTCCCCCACTTTATTGAACACACTCTTTAGCTGGAAAATGGCTTCTCTGCTGCTGTGTTTACTTTACTACCCCACCCTGTAATGGCGGCGGCAGCACTCCTGTGCATCAACATTTAGAATCTGGGTCAAGCCACTGCGCACCGACGCATACAAGCTACTGATAACTTTTTACTCAAACTGCACAACTTGGCTCTGATCTGGCTTTACACACATTTACAGGATTTTCCTTGGACTTTTTACATGCTGGTAACATTTATTTTATTCACAGTCCCTTAAAGCTTCAGGTTTTTAGCACAGGATTGCCTGCATTTCTAGTGCTGCATTTTGCTACAACCCACAGTATCTCTCTGGTTGCAAACTTTAAACTGAGGCTAATTTCACTTCTATGCACACAGTCAATGGCTTAACAGACTTGCAATTGCTGGCAGGACTTAACACAGTCGTTATTTGCAAAGCGACTACACTGATGCACACACATTTTATATGGCATAGCTGAAAATCACTGTTTGAGCAGTTTCTTGGTTGTTTACTTACTGTTATCAGTAGCAATTTGCTGCAATGGGGAAAAATGGCCTGCAGCCAGTTCTTGAAGGCCTCAGTATACAAACGGGTGGGCAGTCCTAGTGATCGTCATTTTAAACAACAAACTTGCAATCTGGACGACGATTAGCGGGTTGAGCCCGATTTTAAACTAGTCTATTTTTGTACTGTTTACAATGCTTTGAACACTCCGCGGCGTTCCTCCACTGCCAGTACATGCACTCCACTCTTACTCCCTCTCGAATGCTGGAGCAGTCTCTGTAGAGCTGGCTGAGGGCTGGGTCTGATTGCAGCCTGACCAACCACACGACGCCATGCAAATGAGCCTCTTCTTCCTCGCAAGGGCTCTTTTCCTCACGGCGATCGTCGAGCAGACAAATTTAAACTGCAGAATGCAACTTTTTTTTTTCAACTGACACCATGGCGGGAGCCCATTTCAGCCATTTGACATAGCCATTTACTCTGCAGTCTCTCAATTCACTCAGAAAGCATTTCCAACGTCCAGGGCACAATTTTCCTGTTGATACCCCTAGTCTTCCACACTTTTCTTCACAACAGTTTATTTTAAAAGCATTTCAAACATCCAGGGCACAATTTTCCGGTTGCTACCCCTAGTCTTCCACACTTTTCTTCACAACAGTTCATTTTAAAAGCAGGCAAAACGCTGTAAACAATTTTGATGATGCAGGACAAGGGCACACTCTTTGGCATACAGCTCCTTGGTAAACAGCTGGTATTTTTAAACAGCAGCACACGATTCACAGCACACAGCAACACACTAGGGAAATTGCTTCAGCTTTTTGGGCTACCCACTGCCAGATAGCCAAAACGCTAGCCCCCTGCCCGAGCACCTTCCTCCCAGAACAAAATCTCAGCAGTGCCTCCATTTTTGTAACCCCTCACCCCTGCCTTTTTGCCAAAACAACAGGTGGCATGCTGTTGAAGCTGACAGCAGTACCTGGTGCGGACCTGGGTTCGGGGAGGATGAGGTTACTCGGCACAGGGGGACCTAGGTTTGGCTACTCTGCACGGGGCACCCAAGTAAATCCGAACACAGGAAGCAATAACTGTAATGTCCAGAACCAGGAATGGGATTCTTCAGTGGCTTTTATTCACATACTAGCTGAACAAAACAAAGCATAGATGGACCCCATGGGGCTACATTTCCTGGTAATGCAGATTAGAGACTACAACACGGTCCATTTGAGAATGAACCAATTATACTGTTTCAGGCTCTGGACCCACAGCACAGCCGGACTTGCACACACAGCTTTGGGTACACAGCCCGACTGGCCCGGCTCCCCCGCCGGCCACTTGATCCACGGTCCATTGGAAGAATGAACCAATTATCCTGTTGTGGCTCCCCACACCACTTAGACTCTGCGACTCCTAGAGAGAATTCTTCCTTACTTGTTATGACTCCCCATCTCACAAAGAGAATTTTTCTTTACACTTGTTGTGGCTCTCCACACCACTTAGAGTCCACGATTCCTAGAGAGATTTTCCCTTTTTGCAACCCCACGTCTGGGTACTTCCCTCATCACTGGCCAAGTGCATGAGGCAAAGTAGCAACCACAGCAGAAATCCGTAGAGGTGGACCTGGTTACTAAAGATGGGGGGTTTGCCCACCTCCAGCTCCCACAGCCCATACCCGGCCATTTCCCTGGGAAAAACTGAACCATTTCTTTTCTAAGCTTCTAAATGTAGATTAAAGGGTAGATGATCTGGGTGCATCTCCTTTACATATTACTTGAATCACACAGCACTCTAGCATTTGACACTACTTCACTTGTTTGGCCCAGTCCTATAGGCTTCCCAAAATGTAACTCAATCATTAGATTTCCACACATGTCCCAGGGTGAAGAAAACATTTTGCCCGCTCGTGTCAGAGCAGACACTCACCCTTTAGTTGCAGGTATCCCACAGGCGAATCACAAATCTTCCAACTTTCAAAATAATTGCTGAACTGAGCTGGCAGCTTTTCTTCCTCTTGGCAGAATTAAGGGGATTGCCCCAGGAATCTGCATGGGGATCTTTACATCCCCCCCCGGGGGGAGGGGGCACTGAGACCCGAACAGCGGTCTCCACCACTTGAGCACACCTTCACTTACTCAAGACAAACTGGAACACTGAACTACTGAATACTACTCTTTGAAAACTCCCAACGTTCTATCTAACTCCCTCTGCTGCAGATTCCAATGTGGCTTATGCAGCTGCGAAAGTTCTATTGGTGATGTCATCCCTCAGGCTCAGCTGAGACTGAGAACAGAGTGAGACAGTGTGAAACCCATTTAACTGGAGTTTCACAAGCTGCCTTCCCTGCCTACCACTAGGTCTTACTGGGATTCTAGTAACCCTGGGTAACAAAGGGTTACATTTGCATTGAATCTAAGTTGCCATATGTCTGACCATTCCTCCAACCTTGCCAAGTCCCTTCTCATCCTTTCTAACCCACTTGTGTATCAACTCTGTTACAGATCTTTGTGTCATCCGCAAAGAGGCATACCTTTCCTTCCAGACCCTATGCAATGTCACCTATAAAGATGTTAAAGAGGACTGGACCCAGCACTGAGCCCTGATTTATTCCACTAGTAACCCCCCTTTCTTCAGAATGTATTCCAATCACTATTACCTTCTGTGTCCTGTTGTACAGCCAGTTTGCTATCCAGGCTACCACCCTGGGACCCACTCCCAGGCTGGCTAACTTGATTATTAATCTTTTGTGTGGGACTGTGACAAATGTCTTGCTAAAGTCTAGGTAGGCCACATCCACAGCCCCTCTCTGGTCTATTACTTTGGTCACCCAGTCAAATAAATCGATTAGATTCATCTGACATGACCTTCCTGCTGTGAATCCATGCTGCTTTGGGTCCTGTGCCCCGCTGGCCTCTGGGTACTCAACAATTCTTTCTTTCAGAAGTGATTCCATCATTTTCCCCACCACTGAGGTTAAACTAACAGGTCTGTAGTTTCCTGCTTCTGCCTGCTCCCACTTTGTGAAGGGGAATCACATCTGCCCTCCTCCAGTCCTTGGGTACCACCCCATCTTCCCAGGATTTGTTAAAAAGTGTGGTTAGTGGTGTCACCAGGTCCTTCCTTAGCTCTTTTAGGATTCTAGGGTGAATCCCGTCAGGCCCCATTGCTTTGTCCACCTTGAGTTTTAGGAGTTCTTTTAGTACTCTTTCTTCTGTAAATGGACTGGTGTCAACCCCACTATCCAGGGTGCTTCTACTGTTTGGTTTAGGTAATTCCTCCTCTTCCTCTTTTGTGAATACTGAGCAAAAGTATTCATTCAGTATCTCTGCCTTTTCACTGTCTCCCTCTGTCCACCTCCCCTCTCCTTTATTAATCTTCACTATCCCTCCCTTAACCTTTCTATGCTCTCTAATGTACTTATAAAAGGTTTTATCCCCCTTCTTAACTGAGCTGGCTATATTTTCCTCAGTTTGGGCCTTTGCTTTTCTGACTGCCTTCCCAACTTCTTTCTGCTTTAATTGATACAGTTCCTGTCGCTCCGTCTGTGATTCCTTATACTTTTTGAATGCAGCCTTTTTCTCCTTAACCTTCCCTGACACCTCTTTGAGAGCCATAGTGTTTTTATTCCACTTTGTTTTCTTTATTTGTTTCACAAAAGGCTTGTTGCCTCCATGATAGCAGTTTTGATTTTTCTCCATTGTTCTTCCACCCCTCCTTTCTGACCATTTGCTAATGCATTCCTCAGGTATTCACCCATTATGCCAAAGTCAGCCTTTCTAAAGTCCAGTATCCTTGTCTTTGTATGGCTTGTCTCTGTGGTTGTGTTTATTGTGAAGCACACTGTGTAGTGGTCGCTTGTTCCCAGATGTCTACTGACTTCTAAGTTTGTGATCCTCTCTCCATTTGAGAGTACCAGGTCTAATATTGCTCCCTCCCGAGTGGGTTCCACCACTAGCTGTCTAAGGCATGCTCACTGTAGGGTATCGAGAATGACCCTGCTCTTGGATGTGGCTGCAGTCCATATCGCCCAGTTAACATCTGGCATATTCAGGTCCCCCATCAACAGTATCTCCCCTTTTTCAGCCATTTTGAGAATGCCCTCTATCATTTTCTTGTCCATTTCCTCCCCTTGAGACGGGGGTCTGTATACAACCCCTGTGCAGATTGTGATGCCTTTCCCTGTCTCCAAGGTGACCTAGAATTCCTCTTGTCCTCCCCCTTTACTTTTTAGTTCTGTAGCTTTGATCCCTTGCCTTATGTAGAGAGTTACTCCACCTCCTCTTTTACCTTCCCTGTCCCTTCTGTAGATTGTGTACCCTGGTATGTTGACATCCCAGCCATGGTTCTCCATGTACCATGTTTCTGTGACTGCCACAATATCCAAGTGTTCCTCTTCCATCAGGGCTAATAGCTCTGGAAGCTTGTTTCCAAGACTATGGGCATTGGTACTCATTGCCCTCCATTTAATGTTGGCTTTATCCTTTTTTACCCCATCCCTGCTGTTATTGCCCTTGTCCATCTTTCCATTTACCCCTGTCCTGCCCTCTGTCAAGCTCTGTACCTCAGTGTTTACCCTACTACATGCCATGTTTTGTGGGGGGAGGCATGAACTTTCCTGTTTCCTATCAGCACCTCCCCCCTTGGCTAGTTTAAAATCTTGCCAAGGAAGCCTTTAAACCTTTCACCTAGGAGCGTGTTTCCCTTCCTGGACAGATGCAGACCATCATGATAGTATAGACCTTCATCTCTCCAGGTGGACCCCCAGTCCCCAATGAAGCCAAAGCCCTGTGCTCTGCACCAGTTTTGCAACCATTCATTAAACTGCATGGTGTGCAGTACCTTAGCCTCACCCCTGCCATAGACTGGCAGCACCTCTGAGAAGGTTACTGTGCTTGATACCTGTCTGAGGCCCCTCCCCAACTCCACAAATTCATCCTGCACTGCACTGATCTCATGCCTAGCTAGGTCATTTGTTCCAAGGTGGACAATGATATCTAGTTTCCTCTCCTGTGATGCTGCTTCTGCAATCCTGAGGATTCGCTTCCGGTCCCTGTCATCGTAGAGGAACCTTGATTTGCCAGACTGACAGTGTGTGTGTACACTGTGCTGGTAATTAAGAATATGACAGTTCTGCTCCAAGACCTGTTGAGGAAGTGATGTCAGAACCTTGGCTATAAAGGAAATGTCACACCTGGGGTGGGCGGGGTGAGAGGAAGGGTGGGTAGGTAGGCCACAACCACTGGTGACTGTTAGAAATAATCAAATACATCACTGCTCCACCACCCTGGTGACTACTGCCCTTTATAGTAAGTCAACCAACACCACAATGTACTTGACCACTGCTCCTACACAAACCACTCTACTGAGCCCAGGGATAAAAGCGAACTCACTGTTCAGCAAGCAGAACACTTCTAAAATATTGCACAAATATCCTTCCAAATCCTATGTGTCTAGCACAGAACTCAAGCAACTTCAGTTGTATTTCCACCCCTCTGGTTATAAAATTACTACACTTTAATGGAATCCTGCAATTCTTAATGCCAATAAGAAAATAATGAAACTTTCTGTAAAAAGTGTAGCTTACCTTCCTAGTCAGAGAGGCACATCCTGTAGGAGAGGGGTGGGGAGGTGATCTTGCTGCTGTATAGGTCACTGGTTAGACTACCTCTGGAATACTTGCATGCAGTGCTGGTGACCATACCTGAAGAAGGACATTAGGTTACTGGAGGGGGTGCAGTGCAGGGCAACACAAATTATCCAGAGGCTATGGGACTTACCCTATGAGAGCAGGCTGAGGGAGTTGAACATGTACTCTCTGGAGGAGAGGAGGGATGGGGGGGAACTGATTGAAACCTTCAAGTATATGAAGGGAATAAATAAGACGGGTATGGAGGGGCTTTTCAAATTAAGGAGGGGGAGGGACACTCAAGGGCATGATCTGAGATTGGAAGGGGGAAGGTTCAGAAGAGAAATGAGGACACATTTTTATGGAGAGAGTGGTGTCTGGGTGGAATGCATTGCCAGAGGAAGTGATATCCTGTAGAACAGTGGGCTGCTTCAAAAGGGGATGGGACAAGGTAAGGAGGAAGGTTACTGGATGGGAGAGAGGCAGCTGCAGTAGAAGGGCTGCTAGCTGCACAATCGATCAGACTCGATAGACCATAAGGCCTTTATCTGCTGGCAATTTCGTACGTTGTTCGTAGCTACCAAATAAGCTAAATTATGATACCAAGTAAGCCCTATTATGAAAAGGGCCTTGAACTTGCAAATAGGAGCAGTAGGGTACATCCACACTTCCTAAGGTACCTCTTAATAATTGAAATATATTTGGATATAGCTAATATAATTTTTCTGATATATTTCATGTCTTACCACCGGAAATTGAATACTTCAGGGTATTTGGTATGGGGAGCATGATCAACAACATATGATTTACCTTGTTTAAAAACACCAGACTGTGCAATACGTATTGTGGACCCCAAGGCATATCTGTAGTCACTTCTTTAAAATTAATTTAAGAATATTAATGTCCTTATATTGAACTTTGTTTCATTTTCATATACAGTATTTGTAGGCAGTGAATTATTCTTTCTAAACTCTATCAGACTTTATGAATGTAAAAACAACAACCATTCAGTTAATCAAATAAGCAAAGAGCAGAGACTGGGTGCAGTCACTGTAACTTTATTTATTGCAGTACTAATTGTGATCCCTTTGAAGAGAACTTGCTTTTTAGCTAATGTATTCTAGTATATATTTTAAAATAAGGTACCACTCTTCCCTCATGAAACCCTAAGTGGCGAAACATTGGGCATTAACACCGGTAGACTTGTACTAAATAAAAGAAAGATACAGCTGAGAGTGTGTGTGGTGTAGCTTTTCGTCATGCCTCTGGTTTGCTTTACATTGCCTTGAAGAGCCCCCATTTTATACTATTTCTAACTGTCACCAGAAGAATGTCCTACGCAGAGAAATTGATACTTTCCCCATCACCTCTGTATCTGCTAGTCTCTGATTTCAGAAACAAATATGGTCACCACTAAGGCTGTGCAAATACCTTTTCCCTGAATATGAGGCCAAATATTCGGTATTTAGGGCCCAGGTATTCAGCATCCAGCCAAATATTCGGTTTTCGAGTTCCAAAACAAATTAAAAATAAAATAAAAAGGAAAAGGAAACAGCCCCTATCTTTCTCCCTAGCCCAGATTTAGTTTAGTTATAAAAGCCCACATCCCCCCACCTTCAGTTAGCACCCAAATATCACCCTGACCCCCTCCAGTACCACATTTTGATACACAGATTTATGTTTAAATTACAACGATGGGTGACTGGCACAACCCACATGCTTCCACGGCCAGCCGCTGAGTTACTTTGGCACTTGGCGGCACTTAAGCAGTAGTAATGATGACTGTCAACCCCCACCTTGGTAGCTAGCAGCCCCCCATACCTGAATGTAAATCAATTCAATGGAAGAAGGTGACTGACACAGCTCACACTCCTCCATGGCTGGCCACCTTCTTTTGAATGAAGGCACTTGCACACACTTGCTCGCATGCTAAAACCAGCTGATCACATGATCAGCTGGATAATATGCGAACAAGTGCGCATGAGTGCCTTCATTCAGAAGGAGGCAGCCAGATGTGGAGGAGGGCGACTGTGTTGGTCACCTTCTTCTCTTTTGATTTTGATTTACATTTGGGTGCAGGAGGGGCAGCTGCTAGCTACCAGGTGGGGAGGGGTCAACAGTCATCAGTACTACTGGCTAAGTGCTGCAAAGCATTAATGAAACTCGGCAGCTGGACGTGGAGGCTGGTGGGTCGTGCCGGCTAACCATCATTGTAGTTTAAACATAATTTGTGTATCAAAACATGGTGCTGGGGGAGGAGGAGGAAGGGGGATTTGGGTGCTAACTGAGGGTGGGGGGATGGGGGCTTCTATAACTAAACTGGATCTGAGCTAGAGAGAAAGACAAGGGCTGTTGACTTTTATTTACAGTGTTTCCTGAATAGGGGATGAACAGTGCTACTATTCATTATTTGGGATCCGAATAAGGAACAGTACATTATTTGTGGTATTCAGAAAATAATATTTGGACTATGCACAGCCCTTGTCACCACACATTTAATGGCAGTAAACTAGAACACGTTTACTTGCAATGGTGCACAGACCTTTAGATGTTTATATGTTTATTTTTGTTCACCAGCTAAGTGCACTAGTCATAAAGATGCCTGGCACAACATGAATGGATTGTGATATAAATCACTCATTCCACTTCTGAAGTAATTCAGTCTTCCAGGGTGCCCTCTCTCCTAAAGGAGCATACTCTTGCATTTTCAGCATCTTGGCTGGTAAAACATTGTCACATTCTACTGATATGAGTTACCACATGGTGTTGCTGTAGTGTACAGCGTAATGATTCAGGGGTCCACAGCTGGACTTGAATAATTGTAGTCTGGTGAGAGTAATTGTTTTATTTTTACACAATTCTAGTTGTGGAAAACATTCCTGTCCTACCAGAGACTGAGAAATAGTAGATAGAAAGCTGGTTGGTGGCTGCACTTGATCTCTGTGGGTGCGCTCCCGTATACAGCAAGCTGCACCATAAGTTCATTGAAAAACAAGTGTGGTGCACTCCAAAGAGGGAATTAGCTGTGAAGCAAAGTTTCTAGTATTTATGCATAAGGAAAGCAAACAGCAAGTCTTCTCTGTATTGATCAGACTCCCCAGGTCCAGGGGAATCTGGCCAGTACGGGGAGGACAAGCTGTTTGCTTTCCTTATGCATCAATGCTAAAACAGCATATCAATATAGTAACTGCGAGATGAAAAATCAGGGAGCTGCTATATCCACAGAGCACTAGTTTATGGATCTTGTAGCTGTCTGATTTCACATCTCACAACTATTATATCTGTATTTCTGGTATACTGATATAGGAAGTTTGCAAGTTAGACAGTGGATGGCTGAAATAAAATGAAGGGGCTACATGAGTTGTCATTGACTCTGTCAGCCCACCCAAGGAGGAGTGAGGAGGAAAGGGATGGAGTTACAAGGGTTGGGGGGAAGGGGGATCCTTTTATATCTATCTGAGCTTGATGGAGGAGAGTGGGATGGGGTCTACAATCTGTGGCTAAGGAAAAGGGTGGAATAACTGCTACATGGGCTGGGAAAGGGTGTTATTTTTATATGCATTGGGGCTGTGGGAGGAGGGTGGGGACAGTGCTACACTGACTGGGGAAGAGAGTTATTTGTATCTATTGTGGCTGGGGGAGCAGGAAGGGACTGGGTGCAATGTGGGCAGGGGAAGGGCTATAAGGACTGAGGATAGAAGGGCAGGACTGGCTTTTAATAAAATAACATTTTAAATTATTTTAGGTGGTAGCCATGATTGTCCATGATCTGAATATGTTTTTATTGTGTCCATTCCTCATCATCATTTTCATGGTTTGTTTTTTTTAATTATGATATTAATACATTTCTGTTTGTGTCCTATTTATGATTATCTCATGGATGGTATCCTGGTTAAAATATAAGCATTCTTTTTCATGACATGAATAATTCCATTGTGGAGGGATTGTGGGATAAGAGATGGACCAGACACCGAACTTCAGGTTCAACACACAATCTGTGTGTGATGTTTATTCAAAATGCAGGAGATAACCTTAAGCAATGGCATATCCCTTCTTCAGTACATCATTTTGCAGCAACAGACTATGTATGTCTTTTCTCTGCACTTAGCCAGCACCTACTGACTCTCTGATCTAAACTTTTCAGTGAAAACCCTTCATCCCTATGTGGGCCTTGTTTGCTTGGGTAGTGGGGCCTCAAAAGAAAAAAAAAAAAAACAAGCTATAGACAAGGAACCTCAATGCAGAATCACTGAAAGAAGAGTTACCCCAAAAGGCACTGGCAGCAAATAAAATTTCAAAGAAATACAACATCATACATACTTCCATAACGCAAAGCATCATGGGATATATGTACAGCACCATGACATTTCAGACTTGTTAATTTCAACTTGCAGCAATTTTTTCAGTAATAACCTAACTTAATTTATAATGCAGTCACCTAGTACTTTTACCTTCATCAAAACTCCTAGTGCCATGGTATTTTCAACATTTACAGGTTTTATACACATAAGGTATATACATTAAAGTATTTTATGACATAGTGCCATTGCATACTAAATCGAACAACGAGGAACACAGCCTGTTTTATATCAGCTCAGAGGTCACAACAATAACCTCCCTGTATGAGGACCTGAGAGGGAAAAGGGAAATTAAAGAGGACACTATAGCATAGTCAAGAAAGGGAAGGGGGTGCCCATAGGTGGCCAACCTTATGGACTATAAATTGTAAAGGATAGATTAGGCTAAGAAATAGAAAAACTGTTGCAACAGATTTAAGAAAAGGTTGGTCCTCAAGAGTGACAGGAGCTCTGTGTCACATCCATCAATTAGTCAACATATGATATAGATTCTAAAACAAAACTATGTAAAATATTTCTGGTTTCCAGTACAGCTTCATTTCAAGATGGGTCCACATAATGCTCTTTATTGGGCTGTAGGTAATTTTAAGTGGTGTTTGAGGTACTGTACCAGTCTAAACTGTGAAGATCAGACTGAAAGATATGACTCTCGATGTATTTTATTTACAGTTAGACTATTATTTTAGTTAGTAGCCTCTTTTACTTTGGGTAATCATAATACATCTAAAGACCTGCCTGGATGTTTTTATTGTCAAACTAAATTATGCCATCAGTTATCATAGATGTAAACAACAGCTACCTGGTGTATCTTTTGTTGTTGTTGTTGTTTTTCAATGTAAAAAAAATAAACATTTTTTTTTCAAAATCTGTTTAAGTTGTAGCTATAGTCCAAAAAAATTATAGAACAGACCATGGTAATGAATTGTTTTGGTTTCTTTTGGCTGCTGTTCTTGGACAAAGTTGCTATACAAAGTCTTCAGATTTGACTGTCAAGTATTATGAAATTTCTCAATATGTTTTCTGATTGTTCTGGACATGCCATAGTCAACCATCGTCAACTGTGGTTCATCTGTGCTTGATCATGGTTTGTCCGTGGTCCTAAGAGCACTGCATAGCAATTACATTTGCATAATTTATTTGCATATCAGAAAACAGAATTTGACACTTTAATATAAATAATCACAGTAATATTTTTATTTACAATTTATGAAGAATGGATAAGGTTTATCCAAGGAAATCTACTATTGAGGCGTAACAAAACGATTATGCTAACTCACCATATCTTAAAGAAGTTTCATTTTATGGTGATAGAAATTAAGCCATACTATCAGTTATGAATGAGGTGAGGCTCCATTAGAATGAGGAGTAACAGTAGCAATAGATAAGTAAATGACAGCTATTTCAAGAATATGTATGAATAACATGAGATCATTGCATAACATTAAGGTTGCTGGAAACAAATTACCTGAGTGATGAAGAAATTTGTTTTATAATGCTGAAATTATTCAAAATTAACAGCCACAAATGCTCTTTGTCAACTTGAATAATTCTCAAACTATAGTGACCATGGTCTGTTCCAGGGCCATTTACAATTTATGGTTATCCATGGATAACCACAATTAAAATTATGAACAACCATGGACTCTGATCATTTACAATCTTGGTGTATCCATGATCATAAAAACCGGGTCACTAGGGTGCGTCCACTGTGATATGCATGCAGTTGTGGGGGAAGGGAGGCATTGTGAAATTATGCAATATTTGTATTTCCCGATCTTCTGACCTCCCTTGAAGCTTGAACAAGTGGCGCTTGGTGGGGACACTCGGAAATTCTCTGTCATTCATTTTGTAAGCCTTGACTTTTTTCCAGCCAGACTATAATAGACTCTTGTTTCCTGATCATTTTCCAGCTGAGACCCTATCATAAGATAAGAGTGTTCCACTAAAGGATAACTGTTCAATGATTGCAGGAGGCTAGTGTGTCGGTGTGGGAAGACAGACGTACTGGGTGACTGGAGGAAAAAAATGTGCATAACTGTGAAATGAAGGCATTTCTTGGGTAAGTAAAGCATGAGGCAAAATTGCTAAGAGGAGTAATTAAGCCACAATGACACACTTCTTGTCATGTCTTATTGTTTAATTAGCACCCAGAAATCTGCAAGGATTTTTCGCTCAGTGTACAAGCACATCTCTAGTATACAAGCCTTTGTGTGAGAGCTAGTGCACTATACTAGCTTAGTGTTTTAGGCTGCTGTTTACTGTCACACAGGAACCATCAACCTAATTACATGAGCAGACACTTTTTAAAATGATTTAATAATAACAAAAATAATAAGTGCGCATACTGTTTGAAAGGGAAGACCCCCTTTCCTTACTAGCATGGGATATCAAGAAATGGAGCTGAAGAGACTAGCTCTGGCTCAGTGATTCTTTTTTCAAGTTCTTTTTATCCTGGTATGGTTCTGACTAGGGCTGGGTGAACTTATTGAAGGATGCATTCACCCAAAATATGTGAAATGCAGGAGTTATTTGTAAAATTCCATATTTAGCAACATTTTGGTAGGCAGAATTTGGGAGGATTTCCATCTGCCAATATCAGTCCACCCCTTCCCATCCCCATGTCTCTGTATTTATGGGCACATCACAATGTCCCCATCTGTTTGGGCCTCGGGGAGGGGGGGTGCAGATCATGTGATGTCATATCATGTGTAGTCTTTGGCAACTGCATGCTACCAAAGCAGCAGTCATCCAAGTGTTAGCAGTCCCTGCCCTCACATGGATTAGTGGAGCATCCAACCCCAAATCTTCTCACTTCTATAATGTTAAAATAAATTACCTAATATTTTTCAGAGGCACAGCAAATGTGGGTCTCCATCCATTGTCAATCTCATACTCAGTAATCCTGAGGGTGGAGGCTAAGGTGACCCAGTCTCAAAGGATGCCTTAGGCAAACCCCATCCATCTGTAGTCTGACTGTCACTGCTCCTCCCACAGATGGGCTTAGCATATGATGGCAGCTAGGACTGAAGAACATTATATCTGTGCACTCAGCCCCTTCCCGACTTCTGAGCAAGGAGATCAGCAATGGATGGGGCTCACATTGCCATGCATGTTTCAGGGTATCAGTGTGGAGGGGGAGGAGCACTGCATAACCTGCTACATGGATGACGTACTTCTGAACCTTCAGGAGCCAGAGGAGGCTTTTCCGAAGGTACTCAGACTCTTACAAACCTTCAGCAAACTATCTGGTTACTGCCTGAATACCACTAAGACAGAGACTCTGTGCCTCCACTTCTCCCCCTCTCAGCCACAACATGATTGTGTCCCTTTTAAATGGGACTTGCTAAAACTTAAATATCTAGGAATATATGTGGCATCCACTCCTACCATGGCCAGCAGGACAACAATACCCACACTCACACCATGTCATTAGACCTGCAACCCTAGGGAACTCAGCCGCTCTCTGTCTCATCAGATAGAAGTGATATGCATTATTGCCCTCCCCAGGGCCCCTACCTTGTTCAAAATGTTCCTCTGGCCCTACCCTTGCAGGAATGGAGAAGCTCGAATAAAGAGATTTCAAGGTTTATATGGTCTGGACAAATACCGCAAATTAAACTCCAGCAGTTGTTCCTGTCTAAAAGTTCTGGAGGATTAGTACTCCCTTGGCTCCAGTACTACTTCTGGGCTGCACTACATCGCCACTTGGATAGACAACATGCCGCATGGCTGGACATGGAACGTGCCATGTTTCCAAACCAACACTTTGTCCAGGCCATGTACCATGCTGACTATGTGACCTCAACCCATGACTGCAGTACAAGTGAAAGGTACGGCAATCCATTCAAAAAACACTCCACTTGACCTCTTTTCTTTCTCTCTTGTGCCCAATAGCATCCCTGGAAGACTTTGCCCCTCCCCATCTTAATAATGGGTATCAAAACTGGGAACGACATTCCCTGCAGTATATCTTCCAGCTTTTCTCAGGACCACAGTTCACACCCTTTCAGTCTATACAAACCCAGTACAATCTCAGGCAAACAGGTTTCTATCAGTACCTACAGATTAGGCACTTTATCTTATCTCTCTCACTGGGTGCCAGGACCCAGACCTGCATCCCCAATGCATAAGATAGTGCATCAACTTCCTGAAAGCAGGAGCCCAGTCACACATGATTTTGCAGCTCTGTTAAGCACTCCAATCCACAGCTGAACTGACTTCCATGGATGTTGCTCTGAAATGGGAAGAGGGACTTACTTTCCCACTGACACTGAGACCTGGACTAGGGCTTGCCATACTGTACATCAGCCTGAGTCTCTAGTTCTTGTACATGACGAGAATATGCATGGAAGCAGCTGACCGGGTATTTTCAGGCCCCAGTAATAACTGCTTATCACCTCACTACCCACACATCTGCTGTTGCAGGGGCTGTGATGAACCTAAGGCAACATACACCCATATCATATGGGCCTGCCCACTCCTGCAACCTTTCCTCCGCTCTGTGGAGTAGGAGCGGGGGGACATATTTGGAAGACCATTCCTATTAACACCATCCCTGTTTCTTCTCTTGCAATACCCCAGAAGCCTGAGGTACTCCAATGGCCTCTACCTTGTAGGGATCCTGATAACCACAGCCATAAAAAGCCATAACAGTACTGGCTTACTCCCACAATCCCAACTATGACTTCCCGAAGGAAACTGGTCTCTCAGATCTATATCATGGAGAGAATAACGCACTCTCTTAATGATCATATGGAAGCATGTTCCTCACATTGGAACACATGGCCATTGCATTCCATGAGCAGGGATTCCACCCTCGTACTATGAATATCATAATTCTAGAAATTTATATCCTAGCAAATCCTGACCAAAACGTGACTATAGGTGTGAGAATAGGAAGGTGCCATCTGACTCAGAAGGTTACAATGTGGTTCAGGCTGCAGGGCCTCTCCCCTGCCTGTGCCTTCCCCACCCCCAACCCCACACACACATACACACTATGCCACAGGGTCATTATTTACATAATTTACTAACTCTCGACCCTGGAGATGATTGCCACCTAGTAAAAAGAGCACAATGTAAACTCATAATTGCCCCCCCTCCTGCGCTGTACCTTAGGTGGGAGGTGGTCATTCAGCCATGTATGGGGAATGTCGACAGAGCAGAAATTATACAAAATAACAAGACCCACTCTGCATGTACTCTGAACTTTATTGCTGTTACAAATGTACCATGATGACTGTGAAAACTAATGAAGATTATATTATGAAAAAAAGTCAGAATTTCCACAGTGTCCTGGCCAAATTTCCCCATTCAGTAAAATGCCACCAACAATTTCATCTGGTTCAATTTCAGTTAGTTTGCATCTGTTCCACCCCTCCACCCCCACCCCCACTGGAACAAAACTGAAAACAGGCCTCCTTTCCTGGACAACAAAAACTAAATAAATAACATTTAGCAAATCCTCTGTTATCTTTCCATTGTCATGCTTGACATTGGTACCATTCCATCATTCTTGAGTATACATCAATTGTTCCTAAGAACATTTGTCTATAGTGTATGGTAGAATGCTGTTCCACATGGAAATCCATGCCTGGAACAGCGTTGTTGTGCTGCCCTCACTATGTAATGATCTTGTTCTGCTGCACAGAGTATGTCACTAGTGTAGCACAAGATTGAACTTCATCGCGCATGTGCGATGAAGGAGCCACGGCAGTGAAATGAAATGTAGAGGCTCGCTGTGCTTGATCAAAATGGACTCAAAGGTATCTGTTAGCACTGGGGGATGTTCTGCAAAACCTATATGTACTCATAAACCATAGTCTGACAACCAATTTATATGCTGTACAAGTGATGTAGTTAGCATATTATGGTTATTCTGATAAAATGCCACGTTGGCTAACCAGTCTTTTTATGTCCTGATCTATATCTGGCCACCAAACATAACTACAGGTAAATGCTTTTGTTTTATACCCTACCCCACTGATTTTCATGCAGCTAACCCAGTAGCTGATTTTGGAATATTGGTGAAATTGTTGTTCTAAAACCCACCAATATGTAATCATTTTTTTACAGTTAGTTCATATTTTCTGGTTATATAGGGATTTAAGTTAACGTCTGATGCATATGCAGGCTACAAACACAGGATCTTTATCAATTTCACAAGCTTTGTCAGCTGCAGTGATAGGCAACTCATGCAAAACTGACATCATAAAGTGTTTACACTTTCATCTTCAGTATCCATTGGGAGTCTAGATAATGTTTTTACATTGCCATGTTAATTTAAAGCTTTTTTATTACATAGAAACAGAGAATTTGTTGGCAGGTAAGGACCTCTTGGCCCATGCAGTCGGCCCATATTTCCCAGCCTGAGGTATCACCGCAAACCCTACTTGATCTCTGGCTCATTTACCCTCCCCCCTTCCTTTCCACTAAGATTCCCTTATGCCTATCCCATGCATTCTTGAATGCCACCAGTTTTCACCCTTACCACCTCCATTGGTAGGCCATTCCAGGAATCCACCACATTTTCTGTGAAGAAGTACTTCCTCACATCTGTCCTGAACCTGAACCTGCCCCTTCCAGCCTCATGGCATGTCCCCTTGTTGCTGAGCACCTTTATCTCTGAAGAATACTTTACTTACCCCCATGAGATATTTAAAGGTCTCTATCATATCCCCTTCCAGGGTGTACATATTAAGTTTCTTTAGTCTCTCCTCATAGGACTTTTTATGCTGACCCTGCACCATTTTAGTTGCCCTCCTCTGGTCCACCTCCATTCTGCCTATGTCCCTCCATAGATGCGGTCTACAGAATTGGACACAGTATTCTAGGTGGGGAATTACCAGCGAGCTATATATAGGCAACACCACCTCCTTCTTTCTGCTGGTGATACCCCTCTCTATGCACTCCAGCATCCCCCTAGCCTTCCTAACTGCCTTGTCGCACTGACTGGCCAGCTTTAGGTCATTCACTATGATTAACCTCAGGTCTCTCTCCAGCTTGGTGGTTGTCAGTAACACTCCACCCATTTAGTACTCCGCCCTTGGATTCCTGTGCCCCAAGTGCAGTATTTTGTACTTTTTCACATTGTTGAAACCCAGCTGCCATACCCTTGACCACTCCTCTAGTTTTCTCAGATCTCTGCTCATCCTTTCCACCCCTCATGGAGTGTCCACCCTACTGCTTATTTTTTTGTAATCTTAAAAGAGGAAGATCTCCCACTCTAGCTTCTCCCCAATGTCACTCATAAAGACAGTAAAGAGGACTGGTCCCAGCACTGATCCCTGAGGGTCATGGCTGGTCACCCTCCCCCCCTCTGAGTGAGCTCCATTTACCATCACACTCTGTCACCTATCCCCTAACCAACTTCTTATCAAGTTTACCAACTTTGTACCCACATCTAAGCTAGTCATCTTACTTACTAATCTCCTATGTGGAATGGAGTAGAAAGTTTTACTGAAATCTAAGTAAACCATGTCCACCACTCCACCTTAATCTAATTCCTTGGTTATCCAGTCAAAGGAATCCATCAGATTCATTTGGCATGGCTTTCTCCCCCCATGAATCCATGCTGCCTCAGTTCTTGTAACCCACTGGATTCAAGATATTCTATTATCCTCTCCTCTAGTAGTGATTCCATTAACTTTTCCACTACTGATATCAGGCTAACTGGCCTGCATCTGCCAGCCTCCTCCCTGCTACCACTTTTGTGAACTGGGACTACATCTGTCCTCCTCCAGTCCTCCAGAACCACTTCTGTTTCCAGTGAGCTGTTACACAGGACTATCAGAGGTGCAACCAGTACTTCTCTGAGCTCCTTCAGTACCCTTGGATGCTCCCTGTCTTGTCCCCTTTTGTTACTGATTGTGCTTTTGTTTCTTCACTTTAGTCTTTTCACACCTTACTGCTTTTCCTGCTTCTCTCTGTTTCCCGATACACCTCCCTATTTTCCTTCTTCTGGGTCTCCTTGCACCTTCTGAAAGCTGCCCTTTTAGCATTTATCTTTTTAGCCACCTCTTTCAAGAACCATAATCTCTTTTTCCTCTTGCTTTTGCTCACTTGCTTGACACAGAGGTTTGCTGTTTTCTCTATATGCCCCCTTTTAACTTTGCCCACTGTTCCCCCACCTCACCCAGGTCGCTCCCCCTTGACAGTTCATCCTTGAGGCATTCCACCTGGAATAAATCTATTTATTTTGCAAAAGTGACTGGAGTCATTTTGTGCATAAAGGCTTGGAGTGGCTCTAGTTCCTTGGACTGTTCATATTTTCAGGGTAAGCTACCCTTACTAAGCACCCCATTACCTTCCTTTGAGCACAGGTAATTTTGGACATTGGAGCTGCTTATATTAAACCATGCTGTAAGGTGATCACTGGTCCCCAAGTGGCCTCCCACCTTTACATCTGCAACACTGTCCCTGTTAGTGACTGCCAAGTCCAGTATTGCCCCCATCATGAGTGGGTTTGCTAACAAGTTGCCTGAGGAACACCCCCTGCAGGGAGTCCAGAATATTCCAGATTCTAGCTGAAGAAGCAGATGGGAGGTTTGATACTGTCCCACACAGAAGGCTAACCAACAAACTGGAGCAAGCTGGCATCGGTCACAAAGTAGTTAAATGGATCACAAGCTGGCTGCAATGCAGGACACAGAGGATTGTGATAAATGGCACCTTGTCCCAAGAGGGGAAGGTGTCAAGTGGCGTGCCGCAGGGGTCAGTACTAGGCCCCATTCTTTTCAACATATTCATCAGCAACATCGTTGAAGAACTGAAAGAGAAAGTCTTCCTCTTTGCAGATGATATGAAGCTCTGCAACAGAGTGGACACACAGGAAGGGATCGCAGAAATAGAAGCAGATCTCAGGATGCTAGAGGAATGGTCCAGGAACTGGCAATTGACATTCAATGGCAAAAAATGTTTAGTCATGCACTTGGGTAGAAGGAACCCATGCATGAAATATGTCCTGGAGGGGCAGCTGCTAGAAGAAACAAAGCTGGAATGGGATCTTGGTGGCATGATCTCAAATGATTTAAAGGTAGGGAAGCAACGTGAAAAAGCGACACTAAAGGCAAGCAGCATCCTGGAATGTATTGGATGGGGTATTACCAGTAGGAAGCGTGGTGTAATCCTCCTGCTGTATAGGTCCCTGGTGAGACCTCACTTGTAGTACTGTGTGCAGTTCTGGCGTCTTCACATAAAAAAGGGCATAGACCATCTGGAAACTGTGCAGAGACATGCCACCAAAATGGTGCAGGGTCTAAACCAAGAAACGTACAAAGTTAGGCTCAGCCAGCTAAATTTATTCTCCTTTGAGCAAAGGAGGAACAGAGGAGACATGATTGAGACATTTAAATTTTTTAAAGGGATCAACACAGTACAAACCAGGAACCTCTTCTGGGAAAACAGGGCTGCACATACAAGAGGACACAATATGCACCTGGTGGGAGGTAAATTCAAAACAAATGTTAGGAAGTACTTTTTCAGAGAGAGGGTGGACAATTGGAACAGCCTGCCACCGAAAGTAGCGGCAACCAAGATGGTCAGAGAATTCAAACAGGCATGGGATAGACAGTATAGTCACCTTAGCAAGACAAATTGATAGTGGGGGGTAGAAAACCCAAGCACACTAGATGGACCACAGTCTTCTTCCGCCAGCAAATTCTTAGGTTCTTATGTTCCAGTCTGCATCTGGCAGTTTTAAGTCTCCCAACAACAGTACTTCACCCTTTTTTGACATCTGACCAATGGCTTCCACCAGTACCTTATCCAACTCCTCTCCCTGTGCCAGAAGTTTGTATATCACACCAGTACGAATGTTGGCTCCATTCCCCTTCTCCAGGGTGACCAATAGTATCTCTGCTCCCCCTTGTATTCCCTGTATCTGTTAATTTTGTGGTTTCCCTCACATACTCAACACACACCATCCTTTCCTTCCCACTCTGTCCCTCCTGAACAGGATATAGCCTAGTATGGCGATGTCTCAGTCATGGTTTTCAGTACACCATGATTCTGTAATGGCCACAGTAGACAGTCTGGTCTCTGCCATGATGGCCTCTAGTTCCAGAATCTTATTTTTTAGACTTCTAGCATTAGTACATATGGCCTTCCAGATTTTGCTATTACTCCGATTGTTATCACTCTCTTTTCCTTTTTGCCTTACCTCCGTCCCCTCTCACTTTTTATTGCTCTCATTCCCAATCCCCTTCATTTCTACCCCCGCTTCATTTATTAATTTGCACCCTTGGGTACTTCTCTCCCTTGGGTTCTTCCTACTTCAGCCTGTGCGGGACAGTTTCCTAAATGTTATACAGTTATGAAATATTATACTGCTATACAGCTAGAATCAGTGACCATCTCTGTAATCTAGCTGCGACCAATCAACACTGCCCTATTTTGGGATCTAGGATTTTTAGGTAGCAATTTGTTGGCTGTAATCAGGGTGGATTTTCTACCGTAAAGACATTTATGACATTTCAAAATGCCACAAATAATTCCTAAAACCTCCTTTTCAATGTGTGCATACTCTCATTTTGTTTTATGCAGTGTATGAGATACTTAGATTAGGTTTTCACTACCATCTGGCATTTTACGCGCTATTACAGCTTCAGCACTGACTGGTGAGGGAGAAAAGGCCAAAATTACAGGAGAAACAGCTTCCAATTATACTAACACAGAGGACAATGAGAACGTTTTCACCATTTCAAAAGCCTCTTGACATTCTTTTTAATCAAATTAATTTAAGGTTCTTTATCTAGCAGTAATATCATAGGTTGCATTGATGTAAAGAGTTTGGCACAAACTTTCCTGATCTCAGTTCAGTTAAATTAGTTAAACTGTGGCCTGAGTGATAGCCTATCTTTTTCTCCTCCAGGGTTGAATAACCTCAGCATCGATGTTCCAGGGACCCTAGTGCTCTGCAGCAGAATTTTCTGATTTCTTCAGCAGGGCTCCTTGGCTTCTGCAACAGAATTTTCTGATTTCTTTGGCATGATTTATTCATTTTTCTGGCAGAATGCAGTCCTGTCATTGGCTAAATATGATGTGATGTCATCAATGCCATCATATGCTGAGCATAGAGGAGGGGCTTCAGGATAAACAGGATGGGAAAGAAAGCCTAACACTATGGAAAAACAGTATATTTGAATGAAAATTCACCAAGAACAACTAATTCTGTGGCACTATATATATTCTGCAGCATGATGCAAATTCTGTGGAAAATTCTGAAACCGCAGAATCGCAGAATTCCAGTGGCCTTGGATAAGTTATGCCTCAAACAAGTTACACTGCCCTGAAAAAAAAAAGCACATTCTTTTCTTTTTTTTAAAGCATAACTATGCTTTCTGAAGTTTCCAACGAATAGCTTCCAGATTTTGCAACTGTGACTCTGTAGTGTTGTCTGTAATTAAACTATAGTGTGTGGAAGAGTGTTGTTGTGTATTTATTTTATTTGTTTGTTTTTGGATTACAATACCTTTGAGCCTGAGGCTCTTTTACTGAGGTTCCACTTCGAGAGAGAAATACAATAAAATGTAACATTATACAATATAATACAACAAATTAGCACCAGAGTGTTACAATAACAAGAGTACAATGTTCTGACAGGCACTAAAGGGTAGACAATAAAATACATTTTGGAATAAGTATAAAATAGGTGAACATACAGCAGCCAACAAAGGCCTTGTTGTTTGAGTGTGAGAGAGAAGAAAAAGGAAAGATGAGGGGGAATGTCGGGGGGATCAGGAAAAAAGGACAGGAGGTGAGAGGGGGCCATGGGAGAGGACTGGTCTAGAGAGACATGGACAGTGGAGGGAGAAACGAGAGTGGGGGGATGGGGATGGTGGATGGGATACAGGTTTATGTTTACAAGGAGTGGGATGGTGGACAGGATACAGGTCTATGTTATGAAACGGTAGGGAGGTAGGCAGTGGGGCTGCAGTAGCATGGTGGGAGGGGTAGGGGATACAGAGAAATAGAGAGCGGCCTTAGGCAATAGAGGCAACAAGGTGATGCAGAGGCAACAGGGTGAAATTTCCATGTATGGAATTCAATTACTAAAATTCCCTTGTTGTACTGCACTAGCAACATCACTACTGCAGCATAACAGATTAGAACACTTTTGTGTGGCTCAGTGTTTACAAGTCAAGGCTGCTGTCATTAGCTCTGTCAAGTAGAACTGTCACTTTTAGACAGCGCTAATGTGAGAAAGCACAATGGCAACAGCAGCTCAGTTAATTTTCTAATTATATGGTTGTCCATACACTATAAAGGATTGTGTATGAGCAACCATATGCATACAAGGCTGTGTATATTGAGAGGGTAACCACTTGATTCAGACACAGCCTTGTCGTGTATGGTTGCTCATACACAATCCTCTATATCATCCATAGACTATCACACCAGTCCATCCCTGTAATAACTGTTCCATAATCCATTGAAGCACATCTGGAACTCTGACTACCCCATAGGGCAACTGAATAAACTGATACAAGCCATTATGCTTATTTATGGTGAGATATGGCTTGTATTTTTAATCATATGCCACTTGCTGATAAGCATGTAACGAATCTCCTTTAAAATTTTATTTTCTTCCAGCTAGCATAGTAAATAAATTCTGTGGTCTAGAAATAAGGTACTGGTCTACATCCAGCCAAGGGTTTATTATGATCATGTAACCCAAACAGATTCTGACCTCTCTTTTTGATTGAGTACATGCTCAACTGGTGATGCTGCCCATTTGCTGTAAACTACAGGGGAAATTGTGCCCTCCCGTTCCAGTATTAGATTCTAATGAACAGCTTCCCCAATGTGTTCAGTATGGACTAAGCTTTACAAAATGTTGGCAATGCTTTTGCAGATGCATGTAGTTTAGAATCAATAATTTTCCTCAACCTATGTTTGCTTGAACACAGATTTATGTTTTGAACACAGCATTTCTAATTCATAAGTGACACTGTTTACTTTGAGCCAATCTAGTATTCATTTCTGAACCCAGCTTTCCCCCAAAAGTGCAGGGCCACTTCCTTTTGTGGCAAGCAGTTGTAAATGCACCACTGTGGGAGGCTGGAAGGTGTACAGTGGAACAGGCAGTACACAGAATTAAAGGTGCAAGGTACCACAACTGTGTTATTATGTTTCAACTGATGGCAGGTGTAAACATATTAAAAATTCAGATGTGCAGTATGACTAGTAGTGGGCGAAGTGGGCTCAATCTGCTCCGTGAAGCATTTCGCGGAGCACAGACAGATTCATGGAGTGCTCCGCAACGCGAAGCAGAGTACTTTGCATTATAATGAGGAACGCAAAGTGCACTGAATACAGTGACTTCGCATTACTCCGCCTCCACTGGTCACCACTATTTCAATTTTAAGGCAAAGTACATTGGTGGCAGTTCACTTCGCCTTGTTTTTGAGCTCCGAAGGCAGATTTTGCGGTGATTCATGGGAGTTCAGGTCACATGGGCGCTATATTGATCTGCACAACCTCAGTTCAGGGTAGTATGAGTAGGAAGGAGTAGGAGACAGTGTGCTCTGATAGCTGTCTGTAGGAATCTTTTAAAAGCTGTTCAAAAAGCATTTTCGCTTTTTTGGGAGGATCCAACTGTAGTTCATCGATTGTAGGAAACCCTCCTGTGCTCACATCATAAAGCGTTTTTGTTTGTGTGTGGATTTTGAATGTAAATTTACAACATTGAGTGTGTGTGTGGTGAAAGACAGCGAAGTGTGCTGTGTGGGGGAGGGGCGTATCTGTGTGTAGGTAGATTTAAGTTGGAGAACTAGTGATTTCTTTGTGTTTTGGTTATATTTTTGTTATATAACTGACTGTGTTACTGTGCACATAGTAAAATTGTCAGTAATAGTACAAATTTTCTTGCCGTTTGTTGTGCGAATGTTGTGTAGCATTTCATAAGGTCAGGTTGTTTAAATTACAAATTATGTTACGTGGCAGTACACTGAACTTTTGCATTTGCATTGCATTCCTCATTCAGCATTGTACACAAAGTGTTCTGTGTTGTGTGTGCAGTGTTGCATGCATCAAATATACTACACTTTTTAAAATTTGTGACACAGATTAGTGTAAGTGCAACTGTAATGCCCCTGTTACCCGGGGTTACTAGAATCCCAGTAAGACCTAGTGGTAGGCAGGGAAGGCAGCTTGTGAAACTCTAGTTAAATGGGTTTCACACTGTCTCACTCTGTTCTCAGTTCTCAGCTGAGACTGAGGGATGACATCAATATAGAACTGTCGCAGCTGCATGAGCCACAATGGAATCTGCAGCAGGGAGTTTGAGTAGAATGTTGGGAGGTTTGAACAGTAGTCTGTAGGGCAGTTGGAGTTTGGAGATTGTTGTGAGAGGAGCACAACAGCTCTGTGCTAGGCTCTTGGAGACTCAGCCCTGAAATAGGGCTACGATTAGGGAAAAGGTGTGTGTTTCCACCTGAAGAGAGACACAGTGAGCTATTTTAAAGTGGTGGAGACCGCTGATTCGGGTATCTGTGTCCCATCCCTCAGGGGATGGGGCAGGAAGGTTTACCTGCATTTCCAGGGGCAACCCCCTGGCTACTGCTAGTGAAGAAGCTGCCTTATTTTGTCCAAGAGTATGGGAAACAAGAAGATTTTGTGATTTGCCTGTGGGGCACCTGCAACCGGAGGGTGAGTTCTGCTCTTTCTAAAGGGCCCATGTTTTCACCCTGGAACTGTGTAAAAGTGGGGATTGGACTACTGAAGTAGTGGGAGGCCTAGAGTAATAGGCTTAGCCAAAAGTAAAAGTATGTTCAAGTCCAGCACATAGGGGACGCTAAGACATGTAGAGGAGATGTGACTATGTCTACCCAGTAATCTACATTGCCAAGCTTTCACAAAAAGAGTTGTTTAGTTTCCAAAGAAATGGCGGGTATGGATTGTGGGAGCTGAGGTGGAGACACCCCATCTTTAGTAACCAGGTCCACCTCTATGGATTTGCTCTGTGGATTTCTACTTTGCCTCATGCACTTGGCCAGTGATGAGGAAGTACCCAGGCGTGGATTGGAAGGAAAATTCCCTCTAGGAGTCGAAGGCTCTAAGGTGGTTTGGGGAGCCACCAATTGGAAAACTGGTTCATTCTCATAATGGACCATGGATCAAGTGGCCGGCGGGGGAGCCGGGACATGGGGAAAACCCAAGTAGTGTACAAGTCGGGCTGTGTACCCAAAGCTGCGTGCAAGTCCGGGCTGTGTGCCTGGTGGGTTTAGAGCCTGAGGGCTGGGAATGTGAAGAAGTGTTCGGTTGTCTGTAATCTGCATTACCAGGAATGTAGCCCTGTGGGGGTTCGTCTATGCTTTGTTTGTTCAGTTGGGATGTGAATAAAAGCCACACTATAGAATCCCATTCCTGGTTTTGGACATTACAGTTATTGCTTCCTGTGTTCGGATTTACTTGAGTGCCCCTGTGCAGAGTATCCAAACCTAGGCCCCCTGTGCCAAGTAATCTAGTCCTCTCCGAACCCAGTCCCCACCAGGTACTGCTGTCAGCTTCAACAGCATGCCACCTGTCATTTGCAAAAAGGCAGGGGTGAGGGGTTACACAACTAAGTGCAGCAGTGTGAACCTGCTATCCACTGCAGCTGCCTGATTTTGTACTGCGATCGTGTTCTCTGTTCTTTGTTTTGCTGCTTGTAGTGCCATAAAAATCAGCACTGTCTGTATTCAGTGCCCCACCCCACCCCCATGTTGAAAAGGTATTTTTTACCAGACTGGATTGTTTTTGTGACCCTATCAGCACCACTGGTTACTGAAGTTGTTTTAATTCCGTGACAGTGTCACAACACATTAGTCTCTTATCTGTTGCTGAAGCCACAGTTGTTTATTTTGCTTCACATCTAGCCAGCATCCCTCCAGTCAGAAAGTGAACGTATCAAAATCTGAATTTGGTAATAATATTTGTGGTTGATCCCCCAAAATGCCTGCAAAGAGACGTGCAAGTAAAGCTGTTTCTGGCCATGGCAATGTTGGCAGTAAGAGGGTCTGTGGGCATGGTAGTAGTACGTGGACAGAGAAGTGCATTGCTGATGTGAGGAAAGGTATTTCTCCTGCAATGTTTTTTACAGCCCAATCAGTAGCTTCACTGATAGTTGGAGGAGATGATGTTTTCCCAATTGGTGGTGTTAGTGTTACTGGTGTTAGTGGTGGTGGAGGTAATATTAGCATTATTGCGTCAAGTTCTAATTTTGACCAGTGTACAGTATCCAAACATATTGAGTGTGAAGCAGTGCAAGTGAGTGACAGTGTAGATGATGTCATACTTCCCAGTAACATCCCATTAACTGAACCTGATTCTGATGATCATGTCAACGATAGAATACAATGTGATATTCCAACCACCGTGACACTTAACGTCACACATTTTCCATGCAGTGATTCACAGTGTGGTGAAAAAATATCAGGTGATGGTGGTGTAGATGCTGATGATGAATGTGATGATGATGATGATAATGATGTTGCTGTTGTTGCAACATGCAGTCCACATGTTAGTATCCAAGCAGAAGATGTGGATGTGTGTGACAGTGATGTTGATGAATATGATGATGATGTAATTGACCCCAGTTGGGAACTGGAGAAAAAAAAATTAAAAGTGGCTGTGTCTGAATCTGTTTGCAGGAATCCCCCCCATAAAAACTTGTGATTTACTGGTTTCAGTGGATGATGATGATGATGACCCAGTAATCAATATGATAGGTAGTCGTGGTAGTCAGTTGCAGTCCAGGTGTGCAGTGCCAGAAACATCACATGCCCCCACTTCAGTGCTTAAAATAACAGACTTAAATAAGCCACATCATCATGGACATGTTAAAAGCAGAGCATCACAGTGCCTTGTTTGGGATTTTTTTGTTCAAGATGCAAATGATGATTCAGTTGCAATCTGCCAGGTTTGCCATGTGAGTGTGAGTTGAGGTAAAAAGGGGAGCCATCTTGGGACAGGAGGACAGCATACACATCTTAAAAATAGGCACTAGGCTCTGTGGACCTAGCACAAGCTGGCAGCTAATACCAGACTGGGGCGTTCACCTGTTTCACCAGCAACCATAACCAGCATGTTATCCCCTTCCATGACTGTTAAGTCCAGTAGGAAATTAAACATGTACAGTAGTGCGGTAATAAGAGCAGAGGATTACTACAGGCATGATGAGGTGGAGGACCATAATGACTTTGAAATGTTGTCCAGTGCTGGTGAGAGTAGCAGTTTTTGTGGTGGTGGTGGTGAATGCAGTACATCTAGTGCAAGTGGTACATCAACCCCGGATGGCAAATCTGGAAAAATAACAACATTTCTGGGTTTGTCATTATCACCTGTGCAACCATCTTCATCAAATGTCCACACTCCACCCCCTGCCAATGCCATTCATCACAGAGCACAACCATTTGTGACTAACAACACACCCTGTGTAAAACGTTTAAATCAGCCCACGTTACAGAGTGTTTTTGTGCATAAGTCGAAGTACCCCCACCAATCATACAGTGTCACGTGAACTTAATGCTGCTGTAGCAGAAATGCTGGCAATTGATCTTTTGCCCGTCTCCTTTGTGGAGAATTCTGGGTTCCATCCGTTTGCTGCCCGTGCCTGTCCAAAATGGAAAGTCCTATCCAGGACATATTTTTCTACCCGTGCTGTTCCCGAGTTGTTCTGCACTGTCTCAGATTCAGTAAGACATGCCCTTCAACATTCCTCCTCTCCATTCATCCATTTAAGTATGGATATGTGGACAAGTGGCAAAACAGTGAGGAGTTCATATCTGTGTATAACTGCACACTGGGTGCAGGTGCCGGGGGTTGTTTGTGATTCTGGTAGTGTGAATAATCAGTGCAGGAAGGTGGATTGTCACGGTAGCAATCTTCCTGGAATTCTCCAGCATGCAACAATTGCTATGCACAGTGTGACCTGTTCACACACTGGTGAGAACATGTTGGACATGGTACTGACTGGAATTGACAGATGGCTAAACCCTCTGTCCCTGACAGCTGGGTTCATAGCAAGTGACAATGGGTCAAATGTGGTGAAATGCATCCTGAATGGTGTTTTTTTTCGTGTTCCATGCATGGCCCACTGTTTAAATCTTGTGGTTCAGGAGTTTCTGCAGCACTCTGACATAAAGGAAATGCTGACCATTGCACAACGTATCTGCTCTCACTTTTCAAGATCTGGAAAGGCCCGTGGCCAACTGCAGCAGTTGCAGATACAAAACAGCCTGCCTCAGCACCGCTTAAAGCTGGAAGTTGTAACCCGATGGAACTCCACGTTATACACGGCAGAGAGGTTGTATGAACAATACAAAGCCATCTCAGAATATCTTGTTATGCACACTAGCCGCGGCAGTTCTGGGGCCTCCATGTCTATGGTGACTGAACAGTGGCGCCTCATGGACTCTGTAATAACAATTTGCCACACAGGCAGTGAGTGGTGAGTCTGCCTCCATTAGCCAATCAGTTCCACTGCTGTGGGTGCTGAGGCAGAGATGGGTGAATGTACAGCATAGCCTTGATGTTGCTGGAGACGGTGGTAGCAGTATTTTGCTGCAACACATGCTGACAGTATTTGACCAGAATCATCACATTGTGAGCATTCAGCGTAGTGACAACTTTGCCATGGCAACAATGCTGGACCCACGATACAAACGTGGAATTGCATCAGTACTGGAGTTATCCATTTCCATTTAAGTGCAAAAAATTCTCATTGAGCACTGGAATGTGCACAGCAACAGTTTGGAGTCACCTGTGTGATGCAGAACAATAGCATGAGTACATGTCCATGACAAGTTCAACCCCCCTCATCATCACCTACAAAATACACAACTATATATATATATATATATATATATATATCTACTCACCAAGGCTACTATTAGTGTACATCCAAAGGGCACCTTTCAATCCAGTTGAGATGATCACATTTCATTTGGTGGAATCATCTCGCACAACACATTGGACCAGCAACACGAACCTCACAGTCGTCATTTTATACTGGGGATGGGGTATGTGCTGAAACAGTCTCTTTTCACTTCGTTACCACTTGTCAATTTTCTGCACACAAGGAGGATGCATTGTGGGCCTGCATAAAAAATCTGGGGACTCTGTGCCACCACTGCGCGCATGACTGAGTGCGCCATTAATTCTGGGGTACTTTGTACGTGCTGAAACAATCTCTTTTCACTTCGTTACCACTTGTCAATTTTCTGCACACAAGGAGAATGCATTGTGGGCCTGCAGAAAAAATCTGGGGACTCCATGCCACCACTGCGCGCATGACTGAGTGCGCCATTAATTCTGGGGTACTTTGTATATGCTGAAACAGTCTCTTTTCACTTTGTTACCACTTGTCAATTTTCTGCACACAAGGAGGATGCATTGTGGGCCTGCAGAAAAAATCTGGGGACTCTGTGCCAACACTGCGCATGACTGAGTGCGCCATTAATTCTGGGGGAATTTGTATGTGCTGAAACAGTCTCTTTTCACTTCGTGACCACTTGTCAATTTTCTGCACACAAGGAGGATGCATTGTGGGCCTGCAGAAAAAATCTGGGGACTCTGTGCCACTTTTGTGTGTTCTGTGATTGTTGCTGTGAGCTCATAGTCATGATGTCATAGTGACAATTTTACAATTAAAGCAGCATTGCAAGAATGTTCTCACACTTCTGAACTGTACATTTTTATGCTACTTTAAATTGCCACAGCAACCGCTACTTATGTGCGAGTCGTCAGTGACTTGAATGATATGATTCTTCTCACAATTTATGTCTGCTTCTCGTACTCCTATTTTTTTCATGTATGAAAACAAAATGAGCATGTCTTCCAATATTGTTCCGACCAGCTTTGTATTTATTTGCAGCTGCTTTTCAATAACTATTGTTCCGTGGTGTCATATAAAACACTGACTGATGCATAACTGTTAGTTAACAACAGAAGTTATATATGACAACTGCTTGATGTGATGGAGAAAAGCAGAGGAAAACAATGACGAAGACCTGGTCACACTCACTGTCAGCAGCACCAATTTAAAAGGAATGCTCCTTTCATTATTTCACACGTGAAAAAAGGTAGTTCAGCACACTCAACTACTGCAAATTATCGTATCATTCCAGTCAGTCAGGATGTAAGTAAAGGAAATTGTAACATAGCATTAAAAAATATAGGTCAGAGTTATCAACAGATTGTTGCGCTGCTGCTTTACAGACAGTCACCATATAACATAGTTATGGTGATGCACATAAACTAATATGTGGGGGAATTACTACCACTGGAATATTTCTTGCTCCACAGAGTGCAATATATGTCTGTGAAAACCACCCATAATTTCATTACAGTGAGTCACATGATGGAGGAATTAACAATCTGAAAAGCAACCCACATTTGTGCCACACTTCCTCAGCAACGCTAAGACATGATGGCAGGGGTGAGTGCAGGTGCGTGCCCCACTATACTGAATGTCCAGCAGCTATCCCAAGCAATGTTTCCTAATGTTATAAGGTTCACTTTGTGGTGAAATGTGGGATGTTTCCACTACCAAGGCTTTTCTTACTGGAAACGTGGCCACACATTTCACAACAAACTGACCATTAACATAAAGAAACATTCGCAAACCTGCACAATCCAATATTCACTGTAAGGAGCACGCACACGCGCTCTCCCTGCCATCATGTTCTAATGTTGCTGAGAAGGGAGGCAGAATGTGGGCACATTTTCAGAATGGGAATGCCTCTGTCACATGACTCACTGTAATGCATTTACACATTGTTTTCAAAAAAATGTATTGCACTATGTGGTGCAAGAAAGATTCCCCTGGAAGGGAAAATGTGTATGATTTAATAATAACAAACAAAAAACACACAACAAAAGTACAACACAGTAGTGGGGACAGGGTCGGGGGTGGGTGTGGGTGTGGGGGCAGAAAACAATACCTGGACTTACTATGGCCGTGGGATGCCGTGGTGGTCCAGCAGCAGGTGCAGCACTGAAAGTATTTGCTGCTGCTGTGCTTCCACTCTGGTAACCTGCCGCTCCAAATTAATGAAACGCTTGTTGTTTTCCTCCAGTGCTTCCCACACCAGGAGGAGGTCAGACTGGCTAACAGGGACTGTGCCGGGGTCCACTGCAGTGGGTAATCCAGGTAGTGGGGCTGGTGGTGGACAGGGTGGTGCTGGTGGCTGTGGTGGCAGTGGTGGTGGTGGTGGAGCACCTGATGTAGCCCTGCTTCTCCTGCTGCAGCGGTGACTGCTGCGAGGCACATCTCCCACCCCAGCAGCACCTCGGCCACTGCCACGGAAGGGCCAGCAGGTGGATGCATGGCCCCTTGCATGGCAGCCTGCCACTCTGCCCTGTGGTGATTCATCATGTGGGTGCGCTGGCCACCGGTCCCCAAATGTGTCCCAGGGGGACCACGGTGCACCAGCACACCACACACATGGCACTGCACCACTGTGCTGTCTCTCCCCACATAATTAAAAAACTCCCACACTGGGGAGCTGTGAGAGGGGCCAGACACAGTACGCACTTGGCGGGCATTAGTCCCACCACCACCCACTATTGCCGGGGCCACCTCCTGTGGCTGTGGAGGTGGTGGAGGGAGTGCTGCTGGAGCTCCAACAGCTTCTGCTAGTGGTGGTGGTGATGGAGAAGGTGGACGAGCAACAGCCACTGGTGGCATTGGTGCTGCTGCTGCTGCTCCTGTTGCTTCTGTGGGGGAAGCAACACTGGCCAGGAGTCTGGAGAGGTCCAACATAACACGACCGCCCAGCCCCCACGGGTCTGCACTCCTCCCCTCCTAATGCTCCCACGTGCCAGCGACTCACCTTCCCCGATTCCAACCTGACCCTCCATCCTCCTGGGTCCACGGGACGACACACACACACACACATGTACACACACACAGACACACACAGTCAGTCACACACACAAAACAAAAACAAAACTTATACAAAAAAATTCACTGACCAAAAAACACTAACACAATACAAACACTAAATAAAACAGCTTTTAAAAAACTATTTGAATTGGATTGGCAGTAACGACTCCAAGAGCCAAGCAAACTCCTCTCACAAAACAGTTTTGCTTACTCCCTGTACAAATGCAAAGGAGAAAGTGAAACTGCTTCTCTGACTCACTTCCTTCCTGCCTGGCTAAAGCATGTGACTTACAGTACTGCAGGCCATGTGATGTGCCTATTTTCTTCTCACTTCACCTTACTTCGCGTTAAGGCATAATGAGACGCAAAGTGGTAAGATAACGTGAAGTGAGCACTTTACAGGGTCCACTTTGCGTTGTGTTCCATGGACGTGAAGTGGTCACTTCACGTCCACTTCATAAGCGGATTTATAATTCGCTGCATCTCTAAGTATGACAACCATTAGGGTGGATCCCAAGGTCCTTTGTCAAGTCTGTAAAGGTTCAATTCGGTAGCAAAAATCTCTACTTGTCTTAACTACTGTACCACTGTTCTACAGTCAATCTGATTCAGCTGACTTCTGAGTGTGCTGGCACACCTGACCTGAGTAGGAGAGGGTGTAAAAGATAGTTTTCTACTAGGGCAGCCTGGGACCTTTCTGCCAAGTAGGAGTTGAACTATTTGACTATGAGGCCAGAGATAGTCCAATGCATTTGAGCTTGCCTAGTATAAGGGGATAGGCAACAGTGTTGTTGCCCTCACCAGGTTTACAAAGATAATATAGGTGATGTGTTCTGGATCCATCCCCTTAAGCAGGGAACTGTAGTAAAATTTTCTCAAGTCAAATTGGTAAGAGCTAAGAAAGACAAAGGAGTTAAGGAAAGAAAATGAAAGAAAGAGAGAGCTGAGAGAGAACCAGAAGTTCTTGGATTTTAACCAGGATAAGAAGAAGGGAGTTAGAGCAATAGTTGCCTGTGGAAGAGGGGTAACCTGCTGTTATGAAGGGGTTGGTCTTGGCCCTTTTCCAGGCACCATAATTAATAAGTCATTATTAAGAAGTTATCATGTCTAGTATTACTATTCTATAACATAACTATAAAAAGCGAGCCACCTGTTACTTGGCTACAAAACAAGACAAGCATAGGTAGCCAGACAGGATACTGTATGTGAAATCTACCAGAGTTCCAAAGGTTGTTAAGCTGAAGAGAATGTTCAAAATGAAATAGTTTAAATGGCCTTTTGGTAACCTCTAAAATCTCATAAAACAAGAACAATTGGCTCATAGGGAACCTTATAAAGGTCTTTGTGAGCTAATCATGCAAAAGGGCAACAGCAGCATTTGAAAGATGTAGATAATACTAGACCCTCAATTACTTGATTTTGTATTGCAATACAAGGACTGACATGATGGATGCCTCAGGAAGTAAATGGCAGGATTTTTGCATCATTTTACCTAGAAGTCTAATTTGGATTAAATTATTTTTACAAGTGAGACCTGGTCAAGTAGCAATGACAATAAACATCCAGGGCCGGCTTTAGGGTTTTGGGGGCCCCCAGCAGATTAATGAAGTCATGGGGCCCACCTACTTGCCCATCACCCCATATGTTTAGCTGTAACCAATACACACATCTTTTTATTGTATTTTCAGTACTAGTGGCATCTTAAAAAAATTTAAAGGGAAACCGCAGGGTCAGTGCATACTGTTCCTTCTCTCACATCCATTGTTACCTATCTGCCTCTTATTGCCTGGGTCATAGCTTAGTAAGGCTTTTCATGAAATCATGATCCCACATCAAAAGCTGCACAGTCCTTTATTGCTGTTTTAAGAAGATAATAAAAAAAGATTTAAAATAATTAAGGTAAACTGTTTTAGTTGGGCCCCCCCATAAGCAGGGGGCCACCAGCGATTGCAGGGTTTGCTGGTGCCTAAAACCGGCCATGTTAAACATCTTATATAATATCACACATATATCAATAGGAAGCAATACAGTAACTATAGTTGATGAACAGTGCAGCACAATAAAAAAAGCAGCAGCAGCAGAAGTCAAGCAGTTGTACACAGCGGGCTGGATATTCAAAAGGGTTGCACCATGCGCAATAGGGTTGCGCCAACGCAAGTCCGAAATTACACCATTCTGTGATATTCAGCAGGAGGCAGTTGCGCCACCGAAAACATGCTGAGCAACAGCGCAATCATAATGAAGGCATGTGCAACTGAAGGGGGAGGAACCATGCATAAAGTGTGCAGTGCGATGTTCAAAGACTTGTGCAATGCGCAACAGTGGAGCAAGCGGACGTTGCGCCACAGCAGAAATGAGCCAAAATAAAAAGGAGCAAGGAAGAGGCACAAGAACACTACAGGGAAGCCACATGAGGCAGGGGGAGAGACAGGCACAGGGAAACTGTGAGAAACAGGGCAGGCCAGGGAAACCACACTGCAGAAGAGAGGCACAGGGAAGGTGTGTGGTGACACACATACCAGAGGCCAGCACAGACAGGTGTACCCGGTGCAGGAGGGGGTAGCAGTCAGGACAGCGGGGGGAACAAAGCAACAGCTGTAAGGAAGGAAGGGGAACACAAGCCAGGGACATGGCCAGTGCCACCTTCCACATGGAGGCACGTAATGAGGGGTGAGAAGGCATTCTGCGGCAGGGGACGTGGCCGTGAAGGGCCCGTCGGCGGTATGCCCCCAACAGGCAGTACCGAGCCCGCACCAGCTTTGAGCTGTTTACAGATATCGAGATTGTGGGCCAGTACCGCCTGAACAGGGCAATACTGAGGCGGCTCTGTGAGCTGTGCAGTGATGAGATGCAGGCACCCACACGACGGAGTCATGCCCTGTCAGTGGAGACAAAGGTAACAGCCTGCATGTGCTTGCTCGCCACGGGTACCTTCCAGAGACCAACCGGGGACACCACAGGCATAACACAGTCAGCCACGTCATGCATCCTCACCCAATTCCTCAGCGCACTGCTGCCACATGCTGTGGAGTACATCCATTTCCCCAGCACTGCGGTGGAGCGCACAGCAAACATACAGGAGTTCCACAAGGTAGCACATATGCCTGGCATGCTAGGGGCAATAGACTGCACCCATGTGGCCATACGCACACCACCTGGCGAGGAGGGGGCCGCATACATGAACCGCAAGGGCTATTTCAGTGTCAACTGCCAGGTGGTGTACGATGCCAGTGGGCGCATCATCAATGTCTGTGCCACGCACCCTAGGGGAGCACATGATTCATACATCTGGCACCAGTCGGCACTGTGCCACCACTTTGAGAGTGGGGACATCCCCACAGGACATCTAGTGGGTGAGTATGCAAATGAAATGGACATATCGTGGGCCTGGGGGGGCATGGCCAGAGGTGCCATGGGTATGGCCCACAGGGCTTGGGGCAGTCCGAAGCTGAACACGAAACTAACCTCCACTCTTTGCACACAGGTGACAGTGGATACCCACTCCGTCGCTGGCTGCTCACACCCTACCGGCGGCCCACAACCCCATCGCAGCAACGCTACAATGAGGCACATTCCACCACACGCAATGTCATTGAGCGAGTGTTCGGGATGCTGAAGACACATTTCTATTGCCTGGACACCTCTGGCGGTGCCCTACAGTACAGCCCCTCAAAGGCCTGTGGGATATTCCTGGCTTGTTGCATTCTGCACAACATGGCCAAAGAACGTGGGATAGCCATACAGGTCGAAGAGGGGGACAGCGATGGGGACGATGGGGATGCCGGTGATGATGGTGATGGGCTGCCCCCCCTTGGCCGACAGGACCCCTGACTGATCCGGCTGGCACAGCTGCACTGGGACACCATCAGAGAGGAGCACTACAGCCAACCCAGGTAAGTCATGGTGCCATGCACAACCACCAGTGGCTAAGGAACAGCCCACAAACATGCATGGAAACACACCAGGGGTGCATGCTGGCAAGGGATGTGGCAGGGCACAGAAGCACACACACACACAACCAGGGATGGGTGAACAGCAACATGCCACATGGACGGACACACACACACGCACACACAATGCACCAAACGTACACAGAGGGCAGGAGGGAAACCAAGCCAGAATGCCAACACTAGCAACACACATGTCCACAGGCCACCACGTCCACTGTCTGTCCATGTGCATGTGTCAGATGCTGGGCACCATCGCACTTTGGTGTACAGAACAATGCAGGCATCATCATGCACACATACCTGCAGACAGCAGCCAGGAGGGCGTGCAGGTGGACCATGTTTCCACGTGCATGGCTGGGCACCCACCCATGCACTGCCCACTGAAACACACAATGCACACAGGGCAGCACCAGACAGTGCCCGCACTGGGAGACAGGTCATTCTCGCAGCACAGTGCCACGGCCGCCTCGGATGAGTGGGCGGCTCCGCCGAGACCCGCCAGCACTGGCAGGCTGACCACGGGCCTCATGGGGTGGCACCGATGGTCTCCCAGGGGTTCCACTGCGCAAATGCGACCGTGCCCGCGCAGGGGTCTGCAGCACACCGAACATGCCTGCACCAGGAGTGCTCGGGATGCCCACAGCTGAACCTGGCGTCGACAGGGTGGGTGTCACATGACACCAGGAATGGGGAGTGGATAGCGCACTGCATGGTGTGAGCTACGCATGGGCACCTGACTGTGTGCCCATTGTGGCCATGACAGCAATGGACACCTGTGCATGCCTGTTAATGGCAGCGGTCACATCCTCCCGCAAACGGTCAATCCATGACAGGATCCTATCAGTGTCCCTGCTGCGACGCTCCTCTGCCCACTCCAGAGCCACACACAGTGCCTCCACAGATGTTGCAAGCCACATCTGCTGCTGCTGGACCGATGCCTGCAGTAGGCGGGTGTGCTCGTCAAAGAGGTCGTCTGCCTCCTCGGCATCCTGTCCCTCAGGGTGTGCACGGGCCTGATGTTCAGCACCCCTTGAGGGTGGGCGCTGCGCACCAGGACCAGGTATAGGCAAGTCCACAGGCGTTGCACAGACGTTGCCGCCGAACCCAGAACCCCCAGTCCTGGTGGGCGACTGCTGCTGCTGCCCCTCTGGCCGCTGTGCTCAAGGGCTCAGTAGTGCCACCGCTGTGGCCACAACAGTCCCACTGTCCTGACCAGCCACCGGGTGCTGCCCCACTGGTGCTGACAGGCACAGCCTGGGACTGTGCTGACACGCTGGCCCACAAGGCAGCACCAGCCAGAGCCATGGGCGCGAGCTGACCTGCTGTGAGTCCATTCCGTGGCACACATGTATCACTGCCCATGATGGTCATGTCTTCATCACTGGTGCAGGTCTCTGCCCCAGCCACAGCCACAGCCACAGCGTGCTGGCATCCTTGGATGCCAGAACGCTGAGACACAGGAAGGGCTTCCCCCCCACACCTGTCTCAACGACATCAGTGTGGACAGCCAGGCGGCACCACTGTCGTGCCGATCCACAGAAACCTGTGGAGGTGGATAGTCCACACTCCAACTCTGTCCTACTGTCCTCAGTTGACAGGCCCACTGTTGACCCATGCAGACACTCAGGATCTGTAAGGGAAAGCAAAGTCACGTTACTGTGTGTAATCTAACCAGCCCCCCCAAGGCACACCATGGCTTACCATGCAGAGATGAGCCACCACCCGTCTGGAAGCCACCGCCCGGAACTCCCTCTATGGCACTGCGGGGCATGCTTGCAGCAAGCCTGTCCTCTGCTGGTGTGAGCTGCACCACCTCCGGCTGTCCACCGCCTGTTGCAGCATGTGCCGCCCTGATGGCAGCCACCTTCTCCTTCACCCTCCTCCTGTCAGTACCCATCTTTTCTTCTTACATTCCTGCACAGAGTGCTGGTGGCTGCCATGCAGGTTCACGGCATGTGCCACCTCCTCCCATGCAGCAGCATGGGCCGGAGGGGTGCCCCGCCATCCACTGAGCAGTGGCTCGTGATCCAGGTAGGCCTCGAAAAGTACCTCGGTCTCCGCCTTCATGAAGTTGGGCCTCCTCTTCCACCCACCATTGTTGTCCTCCTCACCCAGACCTTGATCAGTTATTATTCAGCCTGTAAGGATGGCAGTGGTTACCTGTGACTGTGCAGTCCAAAGCATGTCCCTGAATCCACAGTCCACACTCCCACACAGCATGCAACTCACCAATAAACTGCAGTAACCGAATATGGCCACTGCAGAACTCTGTCACACTTTTATAGCACAATACATGCAAATTAGGTGAGGAGCAACTTTGATTAGATGCAAATCGTGGTGCTGCGCCATTGAATGGCTGATCGAATGATTAGCATATGACGGCTGAATATCACGCTTTTGCGCTTTGTGCAATTGTGTTGAATGGGCTGAGCCAATGGCGTAGTTCCATGGCATGCATAGTACACCTCACTGCGCATGCCCAGGCTGCTGACACTGGTGTCTGCCACGCTGATGACGTACTGTGCGCGATGGTCAATGCAGGGCATGGCCACCATTGTGCCAGTGGTGCTATAGCAAGGGTCACTACATGGCGCTGTGACAATTGGCCTCCATAGGCACGATGGCAAAACTGCTCAATAGTCCGCTGTGGCGCTGGCAAACAGGCAACCAATCACGCTATACGCATAGTCGTCCGATGGCGCTGTGTGTGGCCTTGTGCCAGAGACCCTTGACCCTGTGCCCAACCTTTGCCCCCTTGGCGCCATGCATCCAGCATGGCTGCACCTCTATCACGCTGTTCGGTAACAGCACGATAGGGAATGGCAGCGCTGTGCCGCGCAGCATTTGCACTTGGGGTACTGCGCTGCAGAGTGCCATATTGCCTACTATAGTGGTTGAGATGGCACGCAGGAGAGTCCCATAGAGGACTGTCATAGAGTTGGCAAACCTTGTGGCCATTGTGGAGCCACACCATGGGCCTCTGTTTAGGGAGGAGCCACTGGACAGAGCCAGGACCCAGGTCTGACTGGAGGTGGCCACTGACCTTGGGGAGGCCACTGGATGGAGGAGGACCATGGAGCAGTGCAGGCACTGCTATGGAGACCTCAGGAGGCGGGAGCCAGAGCTACTTGCCCTTCTGTGGTCGCGTGCCAGGAGGGGCATGGTGCCTCGTCCAGGTGGGTGATACATCTACGCACTTGTATTGTCCAGATGGGTAACAGTGTTTTATGTGTCCAGCACATAGGGAGGGGCTAGTCTAGGGTTGGCTGTGGCAGTGTTTACTGGGTGTGGGGTGGGTGGGTCTGGCTTGGTGGGTGGGCACACACATTGGGGCAGGGGGACTTTGCTTCGGGATTGTACTGATGTTCTTCTCTCCTTGTTTCCCCCACAGGCATGGACGAGTGGTGACGGCTGAGGGAGGAGCGGCAGAGGGAGGAGGACAGAGCGCCCAGGAGGGACGGGAACCATCACCGCCAACCTGACTGGCCCGATGAGGGTAAGTGCCATGACTCCATGATTACTATTGCATGCTGTGTAACAGGGTGGGCAGTGGGGCATGGCCACCATCCATGGACACCACTGTCATGCACATGACTTGTGACAGTCAGCACTGTCCAGTGGCACTGCATGTCTGGGAGTGCGTCAATGGTGGTCCATGCGTGCACCGGGCACATGGCTGTGGCACTGCCTTCCCACCGCATAGCCACGTTACTGTACGGCCTTGGTGGTGCTGTGCAGGACATGGGCGGTGGGTGTGTGCAGTGGTCCACATGGCTGTTGCTGCCTGGGTGGGCAGGTCTTGTGGACATGGTCACTGTGGGTGGTCGCACACCATCACAGGGGCGTGGCACATGGCTGTATGCCATGCAGAATGGGTGGGCTGCAGGGGGATGGACAGTCACACCTATTGACTCTGCTCTCTCATCCTAGGTGACCGGAGGCTCCTACAATTACAGAGGTCTGTCAATGAGCTGCTCCAGGTGGCCAGGGAGACTCTGCAGCTCCTACGGGACATGAACCGGCATGGGGTAAGGAGGAGGAGGAGGGCCAGACAACAGCGCCAAGAGGAGGAGGAGGACCGGGGAGGCCATTGATATCCCCATGCCCCAACTACCACCTTCCCCCCTTTGACCCACCCTCACACCCCTTCTTCCCTCTCCCATATGTTCATCCCTGCCCCTTACCCACCCCCACCTTGTTTCTGTCCCTCACCCCCCCCGTATATATGTCTGTATATAGTTGATTTTTGATTGTTACAACACATCTATTTTGATATGAATACTGTGGTGGTCTCTGATTTGCAGCGGGCTATGGGTGCTCTGCTGCAGTGGTGTGCATGGCGTCTGGGGTGGTGCAGTCATGGATATGTGTGTATGTCCGTGGGGAAGTGACTATGGTGTGGGAGTAGCTATCAGTTGGTGTCTGTGGTGTGTGTGTTGTTCCCTGTGCATTGAATTACTGTGTGCAGTGGTCCATGGTGCATGCTCTGTGTCCATCGTGCCCCTGTCAACCCGTCCATGGCCTGTGCAGCTGACACCCTTTGCATGTCTGTGACCTGCAAGGTCTGCTGCCATGTCACTGGTGGCAGTCCAGCGGGTCAGCCACTGTAACCGTCACAATGCTGAGTTGCCTCCTGTCACTGGTGTGGTGCATGTTTGCTTCAGGTGACACTGTGGCCTCCGCAGTTGTTGTCCCACCTCTATGCTGTGGCTTGTGTGTGTTGCAGGGGGATGTGCACCACTGTCTGTGACTTGTGCTCCAGGCATATGATGGTGACGTATGGGTCCACAGTGCCTGCGCAGGGTGGCTGGCACTCCTGTGCCATGGGAGACTGCAGGCTGTGTGCATTTCCATGGGCCCACACTGGGGCTGGGTTGCCACGCTACTGCGTCCCAGTGATATTGTCCCCTTGGGTATGGGTGTGTGTTTGTCCCTGCACTGTGTTGCATCCGGTGTGATGCATGCTTCCACGCAGCACTGTGGGTGTCTGTGCTGGCTGTTGTGGCCAGTGGTGGGTCGGGGTGTGTCACTGGACTACTGTGCAGGGTGCTGTATCAATGGTGGTGGTGTCAGGGGCACGCCCTGTCCCATGTGGGGTACCTCTTGTGCCGACGCATGGTCGGTCTCTCAGCTGTGCCTCGGGGGGATTGTGCATGTTGGCACTGTGTCTGCCATTGTTGCATTGCCGTGTGCTGCCACCCACTGCTGGGTGCTTATGGTGAGGCTGGCTTGTGTGGTTCTGTGGTACATGGGGTTGCAGTGTCACAGTGGGGGTGGTGGTATGCATGGGGTTTCCTGCAGTGGTGGTCACTGCTCATGGGGGGTGTCTGGGGGTCACGGTGCAGGGTGTGCTGTGCACTGGGGGGATGGTGTGGCACGGGGTGGTCTGCCCTCCTTGTGTGGCAGTCTCAGCTTGCCGGTGGGTGTGATGGGGCACCATGGCCCAGCTGTGGGTTGTTTGCTTGTCCCCATGGGCCGGTGGCTATTCCAGCCCTCCCCCAGTTGTGCTGTGCTTGGGGTGTGGGGGCACAATGTCAGTTCTGCTGTGTGTTCCTGTGCCCATCTGTGGCATGGGTGGTGGGCCTCTACCTCCCTGGTTGTACAGTTACATTGCTCTGCAGCTGGGGGGCTCCCTGCTTGCGCTATGGTGCCTCTGGACTGCTCAGCTGGACATCCCTTGTTGTGCCATAGCGCATCATATCTGCTCAGCTTCCCCTCCCTAGTTGTGCTATGGCGCAGGTTGTGTAATATTCAGACGTTAGCTGTAGGTGCAATTTGGCTTGCTCCTTTTTTGAATATCGCGTCTATTGTACATGGGCGCAATGGACTTGTGCTTGCTCCTGCTATTGCGCACTTTTTGGGTGCAGTTTGAATATCCAGACCAGCATGTTTATTTCTGGGGAAATACTCCTGAAATAACATCAGAAACACAGAAACGCAGTGCCAGGTCTGCTGTAAATGATCATTTTTGTTTACTCGCATGAAATACTTACTTGGCCAAAGAGCATTTATTTACAGGGCTAAGTTGTTGTTTTTTAATTCTCTTATGAATTTGAAAGTGCTGTTAAATCAATATTTGTTATCACACAATTGTTTTTGAATGTTTATGTTTGTTATATATTTTTATTTCTTTTTTGTTCCTAGTTGCTCACGAAAACAGGCATTATTGCCATGGGCAGCAGGTTACCAAATAAATAAGAAAATGTAACACTGGATAAATGTACTAACCCATAGGATTCTACCATTAAAACCTAACATTTTTGGGGGACAGATACACTGAACGATTACAGGTCATCCCTGTTTATGAATACCTGAGGTAATAACACAGAAAACAGCAACTCCAAGCAAATTTCTTGCAAAATACATTCTTTAACAATATTATATTTACATATTGATTGGTAGTTCTTGAATCCAGTCTTGGAAACAAAATCCAGCCCGGGTATTTTATAGCATAAAATAATGTCTGTTTCCTTCCAAACTTCTTAGTGCAACTTTCTGGGGCTCTGTAAATCAATGATCTGGCACCTCACATTTAGATGTTTTATCCATTAAATATTTTTAATGTTAGTTAGGGCACTGAGGGGTATGTCTTTGCTGTTTTACTATGTAGTATTAGCATTAGGGAAGGCTTTTGGAGTTCGAAGAAAAGGAGTGTTTCAGTTTAATTAACCAGGAGCATAGCTCTCAGTTGCCCCACATTATGAGAGACAAACCCTCGTTTTGCCATCCAGTTTGACTTTTGTCCCACGTGGGGCAGTTGCTGTCCCACACTATACTAAAGGCCTGTATGTATGTACCTTTCTGCACCACTGTGAGCATGGTGCAGAGCTGCTGAGCCACAGCTAGTGAATCAGTACAGACAGGTCTGGGAACAGTGGCATGCAGTCTCTTTCAGCTCCATTGAGAGATACTGTGGTGGTGGGGAGCTGAAACACTGCAGGCATTTTTGTCCCTATATATGTATATAGCTAGCTATATAGGTAGGTAGATAGATAGATAGATAGATAGATAGATAGATAGATAGATAGATAGATAGATAGATAGATAGATAGAGACATAGACAGACAGATAGACAGACAGACAGATTGATAGATAGATAGAGATATGCAGTAAATATAGGTATAGATATACTGGCATCATGATCAGGTTGGAGGGAGCCAGCAAAGGGAGGGAGTAGTAGGGTTGTTATATATTATATTTAATTTAAAAAAAAATACCAGAACTAGGATCAGATTGGAGGGCAGAAGGGAGCCAGCAGTGGTAGGGAGGTAAGTTTTAAAACAAATAATGATATTGGATTGGTGGAGGAAGACAGATCATCAGCACCACTCTACAGATCATGTGTGTGTGGATGCACAGGAAATGACTGCAGTGCTTCACTCAACACATGGTAGCTGTAATGGTATGGGAACACAGCACACTGTAAACATACCTTCAGATTTTAAAACAAATTTAACTCCTGTTTTACCTTCTATTTTTGGCTGCTGGCACCACATGATGATCTCTCTCTCTTGGTGCCAGCTGTGGTATCATGCCATTCAATTTTTATTCTGAGGAGCCCGCAGTGAGCCCACAGCCTCTACACTTTGCATCTGTATCGTGGTTGTGAGCGCAGTGTGGCTCCTCGGAATAAAAATTTAATGGCAAGATAAACGTCTGCAGTAAGTGCTGTTTTATTCTGAATTTTCACCTTGGAGTGTAGTTTTCTGTGTGTTCTACTCCATTAGTTCTCACACTTTGTGATAGTGAGCCTCCCCAAGCCATGAAAAAGATTTTGAGCCTCCCTCAAATTTGGAAAAAAATCTTGGACCTCCCCACAGGAAAAAAAAATCTACCTTGCACAGTACACCAGGAATAAAGTGAAACTAGTAAAGTTGACTGAGTATATTCTCTTTTTATTCAACTTATTGCTCTCCAACCCTAACCCAGCACCCCAGGTTATACTTGTCACTCCTTTTTTCTGACTCTTGGGTACTTGTTATTCTGTCTGGAACAACCAACCTAGCCAATTCATATCTCCTTCTCTTACCCTGTTGTTAAGCAACTTCCTGTACCCACTTACCTCAGGTGACACCACAGAAAAAATACATCAGTCTCTGTGCCTTTCCCAGTCACTAATTTACATATAAATACCTACTATAGAAATGAGCCTTGACTCAGTGTTCCTTTCCAAAAGCACTAATTTTGCAAAAATAATACGTATTGTGGAAACAAGCCTTGACTCAGCAAGCCTTCCCCAGGCATTAATTTACATGTAAATACACACCTATAAACAAGCTTTGGCTCAATGGGGGCTTCCTGGTCAAATATTTGTGCACAAGTAAAGAACTTCACCTGCACTTATCCAAATTTAATTTGTTTTATTCTTTCACACAAAACAGCCAAAACTTCAAATTTAAATACTGTTCATTCTCAGACTTGACCGGGCCTCCTCTGGAACAATTTGGGGCCTCTCTTGGGAGGCTGGCCTCACCAGTTGAGAACCACTGTACTACTCATATGCTGTCTTCTGAACTGTGCCCTCCCCGCTATCACGCTAGCACAGTGTTTTGTTTCTGTGAAACTGACTGTGGTGGGCATGGCCTGGAGAGACCCTCTGTGTCTAGGGGTAAGATGAATTGCTTGCCAGAGGACTTCCCCTATGATAATAACCCCCAACTGTAAACCACTGGTTCACCTTTCATGGGGAGGGTATTGCTCAGACCTCTGCTCTGACAGGAAAAGTCACATTGGGTGGTGTTTTAAGCAGTAGTCATACTTTACTGACCTATTCTGATACAGATGGGAGCACAATCCTTGGTCACTCTGCTTGTTAGCACTGTACAGACAGGTTTGATCCTGATCCCAGAAATCTGTCAGAACCTTGGGGCATCTTGGTAAAGGTTGTACCCCTCCCTCACATGAGGAGCCAGATGACCCCTCCTATTACTTCTTTTCACACACCAGTGGGTGAGGCAGGGGTAGATCTATAATTTTTTTTAAGGGAGAAGTAATTTTGTCAAGGGGGTTGTACACTACCTGGCTGGATCTGCTAGTAGGGTGAGGTTATACCTCTGGTCAGAGCCGGCTATCCTTGGCACAATTTTATAAGCTTTCTCACAATGCTATTTGCTTTGGGCTACTGAACACTTATCAGACTTCAGTTCACTGGTGGGAATCCATGGGTCCCTTGGTCCTAAGGGTAGCCATTCCATGTCAGGCCAGTCTCCCCACAGAACCCCTTAAGCCTTCCCCTGCCGCTGTGTGCCTCACATCTCAGCTTCTTATTCCCACTGGCACTGGGCACAGCACAAGAGTGCACATTAAGGCCTGCCTGATGGCAGTAACTGGCAATCACCCCAGCCCCTCAGCCAGAGGAAGCAGCTCCAGTACCCATCCCAGCCTGGGATCTCCTGTCAAACAATGTAAGCATCTCTTACCTTTGTTGGCAGCTTTTTCTGTCTCACCAGGTTTCTCATCATCATCATCAGTTTGACTGGTAGCATCACTAGGGCACTAGACCACGAATGCCTCCAAAGGTGACACCTTCTCTTCTGTAGGAGCCAGCATGGGCCGCAAGGTTGCCAGAGACTATCCTTCAGGAAAGGGGAAATTGTTTAACCAGGAAAGGCACACTAAGCCAGAGCTTGTTTCCAGGTATGACCTGGGGGACGTGACTTGCTCAGGGTCACACATATGCAAATGGAGCTGACGGGATTCAAACCCAGGTATCCAGGTTTGCAGCTCAGTGCCATGAACCACTATGCTATACTGCCTCCTTTAACCACCTCAGGATCCCCACATCCTCCTGGACTGTCCCCTATATGCTCCCAGAATTAACAGTAATCTACACTAAATGTCCCTAGATCTCTTCCCTGGGATCATCACTGATGTTTTGGGCCTGTCTGTGGAGGCTATCAGATGACTGGGTGTCAAGATATTGTGGTCTCAAAGTCTGGATCCATCAACAGCTGCTAAGTGTGAAATCCTTAACACCTCAGGGAAGAGTCACCTCAAGGGCATGTTGGCACCCTTCTTTTTGTCACTAAACTCCACTCATTAGATTATCTAAATCAGAGTCATTACCAGACAATAGGCTCTGTGTATGAAGGTCTGGTAACCAACCGCTGACCCTAGTCGAAGGAGAGGCTTTTTACACAAAGATTCGTATTAATCAATGCTGTTGAATGTACAGCAACTTTTCTGAACATGAAAGCACACATGTTCAGCTGTCCTGAACTACAATCTCTTAAGATTTGATAGTTTGTCTCTGATTCACATTTGGAAAAACAGTATTCTACATTTGGTCAATTGAAGGTTGAAAGTCATTATGGGAACACGGAAACATTGAAATACTGATGGCAGTAGAAGGCCTAGCGTCTATACAGTCTGCCCAGTTACCTACCTAGAATTAAGTATCATTTGTGGAACCTATTAGTCCTTGGCTGTCCCTCCCTCTAACCCCTCTCCCTTATGTTCCTCACAAGATAATATATCTGCACCACCCCTGTTTGAAACTCACCGCTGTTCTATTGTTGACTACCTCACTGAGCAGTCTTTTTCACTTGTCTACCACACGTTCCATGAAAAACCACTGCTTGACATCCTTTTTAACCCAACTCCTCCCCATCACCAATTTTCTTGTGTTGCCCCTGATGTTGCTGTTGGTACTTTTGGTGAACAGCTCACTATTATCCCCTTTATTGATTCCCCACACAAATTTATGTAACCAGGCTGTCATCCCCTACCTCTTTGAGCCCAATTATCAATGTGCACATCAGAGGCCCTGAGTTCTGGAAGATTCCAGCCTCCCCCCCCAAGCTTTGATAGGCTGTTGCATCATATATGGCTGCACATGGGACAGCTATGCAAATAATGGGGAGCGTTCTGCCACTCCCATCCCTCATAAAAGTGAGAGGTACTGTGTGTGCATTCATTTCAGCTGTTTCCTGGGCTGAGTCTCAGCTTCAGCTTGAAAGAGTGCAACCTCCTGGTCTGAAAAAGAGAGAACAGCAAAGACAGTCCACTAGCTTCTCTATCCCGGGGAGGGGGGGAGAGGTGCTTTTGGCCAGAGGCAGCAAGGAACCAGAAAGAGAAAGTCAAAATCTAGATCATGAAAGAGAAGACAGCGAAGAACAGGGTAAAAGAGAGTGAGAGACCAATATATTAAGAACCAAGCCATGAGTGTATAGAGGTTTATTTATTTATTTAGCTTTTGGTGACTGGGTGAGTACACTATACAGGTAATATGCCTATTTTCAGGAAGGAGATTACAACAATGGGGTACAGAGAGGTTCAGAAAAAACATGGTACATCATTACAGCACAACAACATGTGAAAGTACAATGGGAAGCGTCATCAAAGAGAAAACAGGTCATATACAAGTACAACAGAATTACATTATAGCACAGATTACATTTTAGCACAACCAGAATAGGTAGTTGTGGACTATAATAAAAAAACTCAGTCAGGTGCACAGGGTACACAATGTAGTCTGGGGGACAAGCAAGGTTTGGCAGGTGGTTCCTGCGAGAGCAAACTAGGGTCCAGTAAACAGAAGCCATTGCACTAGGGGGGCCTGGGGCAAGCACACACCGAGGCAAGTTTCAGGAAGCTCCACAAGGATTTGTGGAAGCACTGATGTGAGGGAGCTGAGTGGACATACTCAGGAATGGAGTTCCAGAGTCTGGGAGCACACACAGCCAAGTCCCTGTCACCCATGAGGGTCCGGGTGGGGGGATCTTTTAGCATTCCCGGAGCCTCATTCCCGGAGCCTGGGACTTGAGTTGGTAGGGGGAGAGGTCAGCTGGAGGTAGAAGCAGGGCCAGCCCCGGAGGGGTTCCAGTTCTCAGCACTTTGCCCACGAGGCACCCTAACCCGAAGTCCAGGTACTTGGCTGGGGAGAGCCAGCGGAGCGATAACTACAGCAGGAGTGAGACAAGGGGCCAGGCAAAGCGACAGATGTTGTTATACGTCGTGTGCCACCTCGTGAGGTAGGTTTTGGGGGAGCGGACAAATAGGTGCATTCCATAACTAAGGGAGGGAAGAAGGACACCTCTCGCAAGGGCCAGTCAGGCCGCAGGGGTGAGGTTGTATTTGGCCCTGTAGGCCAGTCCCAGTTTACAGTTCGCTACTCTGCAGACATTGAGAATGTGACTCCCCAGATCAAGTTGTAGGTCAAGTGTCACCCCAAGGTACTTGACTGAGAGCACAGTTGGGAGGGAAGTTCCGTTCGGACTGGTAATATCCAGCGGGGTTGGTAGGGCTTTGATTTTGGCAGCTGAGCCGAAAAGCATAGCCTGTGTCTTTTTCAGGTTCAAGACTAATTTGTGTTTGGTTACCCAGGCCAGGACATCGTTGAAGTCCTCAGACAAGCGCTTGTTGAGTGTGGCGATGTCCCTTGAGTGAGATATAATAACCAGGTCATCTGCGTATCGTGTGGCATTGCAGTTAGTTGCAGCCACTGGGAGTTGGTTGATAAAGACGGAGAAGAGGACAGGGCCCAGGACTGAGCCCTGGGGAACACCAGAGGTAACCAATAAGGCCTTGGATAGGTCTTTGTTGAAACAGGTCCTCTGTGTTCTTCCACGCAGGTAGTCTAATAGCCATGTCATAGCGGGGGGGGGGAGGCCGAGCACCCTCAACTGTGTGCAAAGCAACTTGTGATCGACAAGGTCGAATGCCTTGGACAGGTCAATAAATATGGTTCCAGAGAGTTTGCCCTGGTCCATGGCAGCTCTGATGCTTGCGGAGACAGAGACCAGGGCTGTGGTGGTACTATGCCCCTTACAGAATCCGTGCTGGGCCGGGGACAGGAGTTCATGCACCTGTATGTACTCTGAGAGCTGCTCAGCCACTACCTTTTTGAGGAGCTTACTGAGGGATGATAGGATCACAATCGGACGATAGTTGTCCGGGATTTTGGGATTTCCCTGCTTCAGGACAGAGACTACTCTAGCCTCCTTCCAAATTTCTGGAATGACTCCCTTTGTAAGTGATAGGTTAAAGATATGGGCTACTGGGGGAGCAATATGGGAGGCACCTAGTTTCAGTAGCTTTGGTTCCAGGTTGTCAAGTCCAGGGCTGGAGTACTGGGAGAGGCCAGAGAGAAGCCTCATCATGTCCTTGACTGACACAGCTCTGAGATAGAACTTTTGTAGAGGGGGGTGATCCTCCTGCTGAGTGGGGAGAGGGGTGGAGGAAGTTCCCCTGTCAGGCGTGGAGAGTGTGGAGAAAGCTGATAGGTCTGAAAAATGAGTTTAGGGAGTTGACAATGGTGTGTGGATTGTTATAGGAGACCCCTCCGATTATCATGTTGGATACCCCCGGATGAGAGGTCCCGCAGACAAGAGATTTTGTGTTACTCCAGAACCACCTGGGATCACTGGCTGAGCTGAGTAGGGCAGACTTGCAGAAGTCACTTTTTGCAATTCTGATGACCTTTTTGCACTTGTTTCTAAGGTGCCTGTATTGCTGGAATAATGTGAGATCAAGGGAACCTTTGAAGTGGGACCAGCAATTGTCTCTGGCCCTCATTAGGGCTAGGAGACTCCCATGCAACCAGGGAGTGGCAGACCCCTTCACCCTCTGGGTGACCTTCGGGGTGTGCTTGTCTTGCAGGGCACCGAAGGTGGCAAGAAAGTGGGTAGATGCCACTGATGGGTCAGATGCTCCAAACACCCCGGCCCAGTCGGTAAGGCTTAGGTCCACAAGAAACGCCACAGGATCGAACCTGGAGAAGTTTCTGATCTGTAGGATTTTTGAGGAATTTTGGGGGAGGGAATTTTCCGAACACAGAAGACCGGGGAATGGTCAGAGATGGAATCTGATAGTATTCCAGCTAAGGAGATCCTATCAGGACGGTTTGAGAGGATCCAGTCCAGCAGGGAGTTGGTGGATCCATTTTTCGACCGTCTGGTTGGCTGCTGAACAAGTTGAGATAGGGCAAGATTGGCAAGTAGAGGCTCAAACTGCTTCACATTTCCACTGGTCCAGTTAAGGTTAACATCCCCAGGATAATGAGTTCGTTGTCCCCAACGCAGGGGCCAACAGAGTCCAAGAGGTGGGTCAGTCCTGGGAGCCCGCCCTTAGGGGGATTGTATGTGCATGCTACATGTAATTTCTTGCCATTCCCAAGTAAGAGCAGTACATGCAGTAGCTCACAAGGGGAAGAGAGGGATGGCTGATGAATTACTGGGGAGACCTTTAGGTGGTCCCTGAAATAGATCATGATGCCACCCCCCTCTTATTCCCTGGTCTGTCCTGGCATATGAACTCGTACCCTGGGAATACACAGGCCGAGTCAGGGACTGAGGGTTTGAGCCAGGTCTCAGTCACTCTAAGGACATCTGGTTTGTATAGAGTGACCCATGACACTAGCTCGTCATGATTTGGAAACAGACTCCTAATGTTGAGACGTGCAACTTTGAGACCCTTGCCCAGTCCCCAACCGGGGAATGGGGAATGGGCTATTAGTGGTTCATTTCAATATCTCCAGCCAGGAATATTATGAGGAGGAGCCAGGAGATATCGCCTCAGAGCAGACAGGCCTGAGAGGGTATGCAAGCTCGGCGTCTCTTTACCCTGGTGGAGTGCATTAGACACCTGAGGTCGAGGCTCCAGGTGAGAGAATGGGGGGTCTTAGTGGTCACTACTAGTGTATTCGAGAACAAGAAGTCTGGCGCTTCATAGGAGGGAGACTTCTCCCAGTAATCTCCTGTGGACAGTGAGGGTGTGGTGACCACGTGGAGCAGGGTGAGCCCCAGTATGAGTCCAGCTAGTCCTGGGAATCTGTAGGAGGAGGCTGCATGCCCTTTTCCTTTGCCATGGGGTGTACCCTTCCCTTAGGTGGGAGGAGTGGGTGCCAGGGCCACATTTGCACCCAGTTGCTTTGGCCAGCTGGAGGTAGGGCCCAGGCCTCATTCACACTAATAAACTTAGCCCAGCTAGGGGGTAGGGGCCCAGTCAGCTGGGATGCAGTATGGAGCTTGAGGGGAAAAGGGGAGATTGTCCCAGAAATAGAAGGGAACTGTCAGGGAGCCTTTCTTCCTATGATGGCAGGTGGGGTTAATCTTAGGTAGTATTTAGCAGTAAAAGCACTGGTATATCATTTAGCAATCTAAACACAGGTATAACCGTAAAAGTGCAGAACAACAGTTGACTACAGTGTGGAAATAAGACACAATTTGTGGCTAAGTGAGTGCAAAGACTGGAGTAGGCTACACTCACATGCTCACTGAGAGACCAGGATCTCTTAGACTGTGCCTTTTGAGAGACAGCTCTGGGCCAGGTGCTGAGTTGGCTCACACTGTGCACAATTATGTCCGCATTATACTGAGCTCCCAGGACACATTGGACAGGGATAAACCTATGCACCGCCTGGCTAGACCTACCCTGGACATTAAGCTCTCTAGGCACTTAGAAACAGTGGTAAATCCTACTCTGGGAGAGAGCTGTTTAGTAAGGCCCAGTGATAAATACTAGGAGGCGAGTCCACAGTAGCTTGACTAGACAGTTTTAGTTAAATAAAATAACGGAAACAAAAGTGAGTTGTCAGTAAGTACCAGAGATAAATACTAGGTGGCAAGTCCACTGTAAAGTTGACCAGACAGCTTTAGTTGGGTAAGATAAACAGAAACGAGGTGAGCTGCCAGAGATTAGGGCAGGCTGTGCCACAATGTACTTTCTGTACCTCCCCCTTAGCTGATAGGCTGAGCCAGACCCGGAGGCGGAGCCTACGAGCATTTAATGGGAGGAGGGAATGGGGTGGGCAGGTAGGCTGAAAATCTCCAGACTCCTGCACAGGGGCAGGGGCAGTCAAACTTGAAGAATCGGCTGCCGAGGAGGCCCGCCAGAGCAATCGTAGCCTCCGGCACCTCTGCACTCAGCTCTGGTGCTTGCTGGGTTACGAGGGGGGAGAAGACCTTCGGGGAACAGGTCTCCCTCGCCTCCCCTCCAGCACAGGGTCTAGTTGATCATCTGGGAGGCACAGGAGGAGTGGGACAAGCTCTCCCTATATTGCGAGGGGAGAGAGAGCGTCACCAACTCCGTGGGCCAATGGGTGTGTGTGCTTTAGGCACGAAAGTCAAACAGTTCAAAAAGTTCAGCCTGGGGAATTCGCAGTGGTAGTCCTTTGCTTCGGTGAGTTTCAGCGGTCAGCCAGGCAGGGTCAGTCTCCCGCAATCACCCCTTTGAGGAAAAGATCCCAGCTCAGCAGTAAGTAGGCACACGGTATTTCTAGTTTTCAAAAGCATCTCCGGACTCCTGCACAGGGGCAGGGGCAGTCAAACTTGAAAAATCGGCCACCGAGGAGGCCCACCAGAGCAACCGTAGCCTCCAGCACCTCTGCACTCGGCTCTGGTGCTTGCTGGGTTACGAGGGGGGGGCCTTCGGAGAACAGGTCTCCCTCGCCTCCCCTCCAGCGCAGGGTCTAGTCGATCGTCTGAGAAAGAAAGAGCATGAGTAGAGAGAACTGAGAATCCACAAGCCCCACTGTCTCAAGAAGAGAGAGTTTTAAGTGGAGAAGTGACAATCCCTTCAAGTTAATAACCTTGGGTTTGTGAGACTCCCTCCATGTTTTATGGTGGAAGAGGACAGCATCCTAGGCCATATGAGGGAACCATGGATGAATCAGAAGAAATTCACCATCAACAGCTGTTGAGATGCTCTGACTGGTGATGTCACTTATGTGTACAATGTGACCCATCTGGTATGTGTCTGTGCCCTGGGAGGTTCAAGAAGCTTCACCCTTCAGTGAGCTGCAGCTGTTGGTAGGTTACATGGAACCCTGGGGAGAGCTACCCTGTTAATTAATGTCTCCCTGGGGAATGCAACACTAACCCCCATGTAGCACCAGAGGATGGGTAGCTGAAAGAATTTAGCAGTGAGCCCCACTTGCTGGGTGCAAGCCCTGTATAGTGTTGTAATGGGTGAAGGCATAGGCAGCAGAACGAGGGGACTGGGAGATCAGCATAGCCCTCACTTTGGTACCTGAGGGGTTAGCCAATGAATTTTGACACCCAACTTTTCAATCAGTGGAGCCATGTTAAAATAAGGCTGACAGAAAGTCAGCAGGGAGACTGCTTTAAAACCTTTCGGTCCTTAGTATAGAGTACATTGAGAATCCAGGCAGCAAAAACTATATTTATGGAAAAGACTTTATAGAATATTATGTTTAACTATTGCATGTGTTGCACTGTATAGTTATTTCCACTTCCTTTCTCCTCTCGTATCTCTCCAAAAGCTGCACTTCTTGACCGTGTTTTGTTTGGATAATCATGAAAAACCCATACGATTCTTTTAATAAATCATGGATTATTCATTAAAATGCATAGATTACTGTGGATTATAAAAAGAGAGGCAGGTTGACTGAATTGTCTTCTGAGTGCCCTGGGCTGAGGTGTTCAATGCAATTCTGAATCCCCACTTTTTGGTATGCTCCTCTGCTACTGGGTGAAAGGACAGTACTGTGTAGACAGAATACCCTAGTACAGGAACCCCTATGTAGGCACCACCCTGTATGTGGGGTTAATATGTTTATTTCTGCTTGAGTTTACTTCTTTTAAGTGAACAATGGCATTTGTACATACTTATTGCAATTAGCAGTAGAATTGAGGGACCCCACTGTTAGCCCCAGTGCCAAGACAAAATTAAGAACCCTGTCCAGTTCTTCATCCTGCTGGGTGAGGCCTATAGTATCCTGTGTCAGGGTGTCTCAATCATATTACCCCTTTTCCTCCTGGTGTCCAGTGTGTGCATATCCAGACTGTCCAGTCTCTCCTTGTATTACCTACCCTGCTGTGCCAGAACCATTTTTGTTATCTTTGCTTGCACGCATGTGCAAGCAACATAGTGCCACCATATGAGTTTTCGTAGGTGTGGCACCCCCGCTTCCGCTTCCAATGCCCTGAGCATTTTTGCAGGCGCGGCCGCACCACACCAATGAATGTCCCAGCTGTCTATGACAGCAGTTCAGATGCAGTGGCGTACAGTTGAAAGCAAATGACCGCTACAGTCAGCGGTGCTAACAAGTGGGCAATTTGCATACTGCCGTGCCGTCAACAGTATGCAAATTGCCTACACGTCACCACCGCTGACTGTAGTGGTCGTTGTATGTGCCCCCACATTTGCTGTGTGCCAAGGGGGTGCTCAATCACCTTCAGCTCATGCACACTGCCCCCAAGCACACTGTATGTCCGATGAGGGTGCCCAATCCCCATTGTCTCTAGTTCGACCCCACCAAAAACAAACAAATTTCCAGGTGTCACGCTGGGGGCCCACTCCAGCGTGGCAAAAGTCCAGTGTCCTCATGTGGTCCCCACACACACACACACACTGTATGGCCAACAGGGGTGCCCAATCCCCGTTGGCTCCACTGCCCTCCAAACAAACTTCCAGGTGCCACACTGGGAGCCCACCCCAGCATGGCAAAAGTCCCATGTCGTCTTTGTAAAATAAAAACCTTTAACAAAAGAAAAACGGTCCCTCATTGACTTTCTTGCCCCCTTCCCCAACCTGCATCCACCCTCTGCGTACCCCACCTCCCCAAACCCCCCTCATCCCATACTTACCTCCGGAGGTAGGCACGACAATCTTCGGTGGAGCGGGAACACGTCTGCACTCTTCAAAGCGGACCGCGAACTGAAGAAATGTAGGTAAGCTGTATAATGGCATAAATAGGGTTTTTTCAACCTTGGTGCATACCTCAGTCAATTTTTTGAATTCTTGCACTAAATTTTCAGCATGGGGTTCTTGGGACCCCACCTCATGAATTCTGTGACTGTCATTTGGTTTTTCGGTCCTGAAAGGTGATTTTGCGGTCACTGCATGGAATCACCTTTTGGGACTGATTAACAAAATGACAGTGTCACTGTTCATGAGGTGGGCTCTCAAAAAGCTTATGTTGCAAATTTGGTGAAAAAATTCCCCAAAACGACTGTGTTACGAGCATGCGTTGCGCAGTTTCCATGCACACACGCAAATTTGTGAATTTGTAATATTTTCACTCCAGATTTTTAACATTGGCATTTTTTCACACCTCCTTATGAACAGTACAGCTGTCATTTTTCACATCCTGGCTAAAATGTGTTTTCACACTTCTGGTGCACAATAGCGCGGTCGCTGTGGGAAATCAGTGTTCGGGACAGATTAAGAAAATCACAGTGACAGTGCTCATGAGCAGAGGTCCTAAAATGCCTATGTTGAAAATTTGGTCGCTAAAGTCCATAAAATGACTGTGTTATGAGCATGCATTGCGCAGCTTCTACGCACCCTTGTAACTTCACAAATTTTTAATATTTTCACTCCAGATTTTCAACACTGGCATTTTTCCCCACATCCTTATGAACAGTATAGCTGTCATTTTTCACATCCTGGCTGAAATATGTTTTCGTACTTCCGGCGAAGAATAGCGCAGTCGCTGTGGGAAATCAGTGTTCGGGACAGATTAGGAAGATCACAGTAACACTGTTCATGAGTGGAGGTTCCAAAATGCCTACATTAAAAATCTGGTGCTAAAAATCCCCCAAATAATTGCATTAGGGGTGTGCGTTTTGCAGTTTCTATGCACGCTTGTGACATCACCAGTTCTTTTAGATTTTCACTTTAGATTTTCAACATTACCCTTTTTTTACACCTCTTCATGAACAGTACAACTGTCATTTTTCACATCGTGTTCGAAATGTGTTTTGGCACCTGTGGTGCCAAATGTCGCAGTCACTGTGCAAAATCACCTTTTGGCTAACAAACTGATAGTGTCACTGTTCATGCGGTGGGGTCACAAAAAGCCCATGTTGAAAACTTAAGAGTAAAAATACCAAGAGATGCCCAGGGCCTTAGGGTTTCTGACCATAACACCCTACCATGTAGGGTCTGACAGGCATCCACCATACCCTGTAAGGACTGACAGGCGTCAGGTGTGTGACTTGGGATTGTCGACAGTAATGCTCACGCCATTCCACCCACACCACCACCCCCACCCTGCAGCCAGTGATAAACATCAAGATGCACTTTGGACTCTTTGGCCCCAGAGTTCAGGCCATTCTCCTATACTGCACCCATGACGTGAAGCCTTTGGAAATGAGTCTATGACTCAAAGGGTTGTAATTCCAATTTCCTAAATAAATACATAAATACAAATTTCAGTGTATTTCCTTATGGAATGAGGTGAGTTTAAAGGCTGAACACCCCAAGGCACACCTCGACACTTCTCAGTGTCTGCAGGGTAAGGTGAGGTGAAATATTGTGACCGTTATGGGTGATGACCCAAAGGCACACCCCAATGCCTGTCCATCTCTGCAGGGTGGGGGTGGAGTTGGTGTCAGTTCAATACATCACTGCCATTCCTATACTGCATCTGTCTAACCCCTGCACTTCCACTGCTAATGCCAGCAAGCAAACATTCAGCATTGACAAATGCTTGTTACACTTCACTGAACTGATTCTAGCCTGTCCTTGTGCTTTTTGAGGGATGTGGGCACCAGAACTGCATGCAGTACTCCAGATGTGGCTTCACCAGGGATCTGTAGGGGGACAGTATCACCTCCTTTCTTCAGCTGTCAAAGCCCCTGTTGATACAGGCACATCCTGTTTGCTTAATTGCTTTCCCCAGTGCTTTGTTACACTCTCCAGTTGACTTTAATCTGTCAGATATTATTACCCCCAAATCCCTCTGTTACTCTTTCTGTACCAACCTTACTCCTCCTTACCCCCCGGCCCCTGCCCAGCACCAACATGTAATCATCCTTTGGGTTTTTCTTACCTATAGTGCGTGCATGACCCTACACTTTTTGTGCTGAACCCAAGCTGGAATACCCTGAACCACCTCTCCAACCTCCCTAGATACTCCCTCATTTCCCAGATACTCTCTTTATTGTCCTACTCTGCCACAGAGCTTAGTTTCATCAGCAAAGAGATAGATTTTACCCTGTATTCCCTCCTCTATGTCGCAGATAAAAACATTGAAGAGTACCAGTCGAAGGGCTGACCCCTGTGGTACTCCACTCATTACCTCCCTTACTCCTGAGTGTTTCCCCAGTGTTCCCCATTTATTATCACTCTCTGCTTCCTAGAAGCATAGAAACATGGAAAGGTGATGGCAGACGGAGACCAAAGGTCCATCTAGTCTGCCCATTTATTTGCATGGACCCCTGTTGGGCCATTCTTGCCAGCATTGAACTCTTACTCAAGATGAGTTCACACCCTCAACCCTGTGTTTCATGTATGTCCAGCCAGTTCCTGATCCACTGTGTTGGTTTATTCCCTATCATACAGTTTCTTAACAAGTCTTTTATGTGGGACTGCGTGAAATGCTGTGCTAAAGTTCTGGTATAGTATGTGTAACCCCTGATCTTTATCAAGAGTCTTCATCTCACAGTTAAAGAAATCCCAGTATGGCTAGGAATTTACTTCCACCCACTCTGCTACTACTTTTAAATGGGAAATTAGTGTCTCATTCTGCTGTAGTCCTGAAACAGTTAAAATTCCTTTTTCCACCAAGTTGGGAGGGAGGCTTAGTCTTGCAGACACAGCCCCAGCACATTAGTAAGATCAGGCTGGGGGAGGTGTGTGAACCGAGAAGGAACAGCATAGGACTGAAAAAAAAAAAAGCTCTATTCTCATGGGCTTATAAAGGGGAGGAGGGGAGGGGCTCAGCAGGGCTGCTGGTTCCCAGAAACTTGCTTATTTTTATCCCAGGGAAAAAAAAACACACGCGTGCACATACTAGCCTAAGCCTTCCCTAAAAGAACTACAGCACATATTCAAAATTAACACTAGAAACAGGCAAGCACAGGGCTCAGAAAATTCAATGCCTTTTACAGAGCTTGCTCACCAAAATGAGCTGAGGATGATTCTAGTTCTGTGAGAAATGTGGTCTGAATCCCTGCGAGGTGGGCAGCTGCTGGTAGGGGTTCCAGTCATGTTGTGTGAGAAAATAGTAAACAAAGCAGGGAATGGACGGATGCTGAGTCCCAGAGCAAATTCCTGCGTGCAGAATATCCTTCCTTCTTCCTCCATAGCTCACAGGCATGTTTGCATGGCAGTTACTGCTGCATGTAATGTTTTACTGAAAGGCACAGGACCTCATCCTGACTTCAGTAAGAACGCAAAATCTGGGGGGAAAATGCTACATGTCTAATTTTCTATGATTGCAGGGGTACACTACAAAATGTTTTCTTCATTTACTCTGTACTGTCTTCCCCCCCCACCACAACATACATGGATATTGCATGGATAATACTGTAGAACTGATTATATTCGTGGGTGCCAGAATTCGCGATCAGCTGTTCACCGACTTAATCACGGTTGATTGAATTAGCGCATTCCGACCAAGAAAGCGTGCAGGCAATTAACTGATCTAGTACTGTATTTAATCAGTCAGTGAATCAGTAAGTCATTCTAAGGACAGCATGTCTCTTATCAAGTGGCTGAAGCCCTCCCAGCAGAAATGCAAATACCCACTTGAAACTTCAGAAATGGATTCTGAAGCACTAGCTGTAATCTCTGGCATTGAACACCAAGTAGCAGCTTCTGTTGTGCGAGAGATCGCAGCCGCTTCTCCTCCCTCCAAACATAGCAGACCAGCAAACTACGCTAATTATACACCCGGAGGTTCGGTTTCAGCTAGGCAAGTATGCGGCTGAACACGGTGTCATGTCTGCAGTACGAGCTCATCACTCCTTAACCGGTGATATTGTGAATGACAGCACAATTAGGGAATTTAAGCTGGACTACAAATTGGCATTACAGACAAACCCTGATCCCGCAACTCTCTCTCTCTCTCTCTCTCTCCCATTTTGCCCAGAAAGTCAAGAGATCGTCCCACACATTTGGTATCCGATCTGGAAGACCAGTTAAAGAAAATCATACAGTCACTCAGGGTAGAGGATGCGGTAGTGAATGGCTGCATGAGCCAGGCAATAGCAATGGGAATTGTGAAGGCAACCAGCCCTCATGTTTTGGTGGAGAATGGTGGACACCTGTAACTAAGCAGTAAGTGGGCTTGGGGTTTCCTACATAGAATGGGCTACAGTAACCGCAAAGGCACAAAAGTGGCATGCAAGGTTGCTTCTGATTTCCTAAATCTGAAGTCTGCCTGTTTACAAAGAATATCCAATTGTTGTGCACAGGAGCTCATACCTCCCCAGCTAGTAATTAACCTAGATGAGACTGGAGTTAAAATTGTGCCGGTATCTGAGTGGACTATGGAGGCCACAGGATCGCGTCAAGTCTCATTGACTGGTTTTGGGGATAAAAGGCAGGTCTCCCTGGTTCTTACATGCACACTTGCCGGCCAAATGCTTCTCCCCAAGTCATCTACCAGGGTAAGACTACAGCATACCATCCACAGCACAAACTTCCACCCGAATGGGACATCACACAATCAGTTAATCATTGGGCTAACGAGGAAACAACCATCCGGTACATTGAAGGAGAAATTTCTGACAAACTGGTTTCAGGGTCGGCAATGCAGAACTAAACATTGATCTATGACTATTGGTACTAAAAGAACATCATGCAAGGTGGTTGCAGGCAAACATTGAATCTCTCGAAGTAAAACCTGATGTCATTATTTGTGGATTCAGACAAGCAAGGATACTGGACGCACATACCAACTGCCTGAACACGGTAAATTTGTTTCTTATTGTTTATTATTGCTAATATCAGTATATTGTAATTACCATCTTGATTTTAAAATTGAGTTGCATTCTAAGGCTGGTCTGCTTTCTTATGTATTGCAGACACAGCAAAGGGAGCCGGATCACGATAAAGTTCGGGAGCCTCTGACAGACAAAATCTGCTATACGCTGGTGCAGCTGGGATGAAGATACTTTTTTTTTCCAGTGTATTAAATAAACGGACTTTAAGTTGCTTTAAGTTGCTGTAATTACTGAATTAAACACTTTTTAAAATCTTGCAGTAGCTCCATCTCCTCATCATTACTGATGGTTCCAATTTCTAAATATAATCACTTTCCTTTTATTTTCGCTGTAAAGTACAGATAGCAAATATAGCGAAAATAAACTGAGCGCGATTATAATCAGTTCTACAGGATATACCCTGTTATAAATGCCATGTTATAAATATCATCAGTAAATAAATAATAACAATGTAATGTCACACACACTCTTTGGAGAATATTAAGTTTGTGGTTACATGCACCTAGAAATTGTGCCAAAGGTTTCATTTCAGTAAAGGTTTGGGTGCTGACAGCAAGATGCTGAATTCCCTGTTTCTTGATGAGTGACCAGCAACATGCTGTAGGACCTACTTACTTACTTACTGTTTATAATCAGTGAAAGTAGGAATTCTCTGTTCAATCTTCTCATTTACAGCACCTTAAAAAATCCCAGGCTACACAAGCCAGTAAGCAGAAACTGTTTGCACTGTAACTCATGACATTTATAACAGGGTATATATTATCCATGTAATAACAATGTACTGTCTCGCTTGTTTATTTAGCGATGATATTTATAACATACCCTTGGTCACTCTCAATCCCTGCATCCAGCTGAGGTTCCTAAGTGAGAGCTAGTGCAAATCATCACTTTGAATGTTTTTTTACGTTCGCTTGCGCGCATGCGCAAGGAACGTCTTGGAAGAATGGGACACTTTGGAGGTGTGCCCTCCTGCAATCCCCTGCTCCATTGAGCAGGCATGGCGAGTCCTGACCATCGGACCGGTGTGCTGGTATGACAGCGGTGGTCTTCTTCAAAAAAACCACTATCATACACAGCACCGCATCTCCCCAAATCTTTGCTGCCGCTGAAATGCCCACCTCAGCGTATTGGCGTCCCCGTTGTCTGCCGACGAGTGCCCAATCCCCGTCGGCTCCAGGCCCCCCAAGCCATTCTTCTGCCATGCTGGGGCTCACCCCAGCATGGCAAACATCCCATCCCGATATCGTCTGCCGACGAAGTTGCCCAATCCCACTCGGCTCCGGCCCCAGCCATCCTTCTGCCGCTGGGAGCCCACCCCAGCGTGGCAAACATCCCCGTCTCTCTTTTTTTTAAATCTGTAAAATTAAAAGCGTTCTCACGGAGCTTCTCCATGCCCCCCTCCCACAACCTGCACCCATCCACTTTACCCGCCTCCCCACCTCCCCCTCACCCATACTTACTTCCGGGCTCGATTCGACGATGCCTGATGGACCGGGAACACGTCTGCACTCTTCAAAGCCGACCCGCGAACTGAAATGCAGGTAAGCTGTATAATGGGCTAGATAGGGGGTTTCAACTTTGTGCATATCTCAGATATTTTTTGAATTTTTACAAATTTTCAACATGGGTTTTGGGACCCCTTCTCACAGTTATGTCACTGTCATGGCGTTATTCGGCCCAAAGGTGATTTCGCAGATCACTGCCGCGGTCACTGTGCAAAATCACCCTTTGGGCCTGGACAATGCTCGCGGCAAATCATTCATGAGAAGGGTCCCATGAAACTGATGCTAAAATCAAAACTTTCATTTCTGGCGTCGTTGCGCGGTTCCTACGCGGGCTACGTAAGTTCGATAATTTTCAATATTTTCACTCCAGATTTTCAACATTGCCATTTTACCACACCTCCTTATGAGCAGTACAGCTGTCATTTTTCACATCCTGCCCAAAATGTATTTCCGCCCATGTAGCGCACAATGGCGCAGTTGGTGTGCGAAATCAATGTATGGGACACATTAAGAAAATCACCATGACACTGTTCATGAGCAGAGGTCTTAAAATGGCTATATTGAAAATTTGGTGAAAAAATTCTAAAATGACTGTTTAACGAGCGTGCGTTGCGCAGTTCCTACGCACGCTCGTACGTTTGCGAATTTTCAATATTTTCACTCTAGATTTTCAACATTGCCATTTTACCACACCTCCTCATGAGCAGTACAGCTGTCATTTTTCACATCCTGCCCAAAACGTGTTTCAGCCCATGTAGCGCACAATGGCGCAGTCGGTGCGTGAACTCAATGTATGGGACACATTAAGAAAATCACAGTGACACTGTTCATGAGCAGAGGTCTTAAAATGGCTATGTTGAAAATTGGTGAAAAAATTCCTAAAAATGACTGTTTTACAAGCGTGTGTTGCGCAGTTCCTACGCACGCTCGTAAGTTCCCGAATTTTCAATATTTGCACTCCAATGACTTCCAAATACCTAAACAGCACATAGAAGCAAGCAACATTCAGCATTGACAAATGCTTGTACTTCTTTGTCACTGATTTTTTTAAGCCATGTCCAAGTGCCAAATACCACTGCAAATACCTGCAAGCGAACGTTCGGCATTGACAAATGCTTGTTGTTGTTTCATGTAGTTTTTTTTATCCTCAGCCACAGTCTGCCCGATCGATGGGCCTGGGGCATACCTTATGGTGACCAGCCCAGCTCCCTCCTTCGCTAACCCCCAACCAACACTGCTTACATTAAAAGATCCACAGCATGGGGCCAGAGACTGTCACTGGCCATCATCACAACTGTGGCATAGTTTTCACCGCATCCTTTTGTGCCTGCCCACCATCCTGACATCAAGGGAAGCTTGTGTCAGTCCTGCATGTTACAGCACACTTGTGCACAGTTGTCATCCTGCACAAGGAAGCAGGCACCCTGGCTCACTGTGAGGGACCACTGTGATGGTAGAACCTGGGTGTCCCCCTCCCTCAGTAGGCTTGCACTGCTTTCAGCAGCACTCCCCAGCCCTAGCTGCCATGATGCTAATCCTTGAGTCTACTTCCCAACCCAGGTCGGCAAAACAGAAGCAGAACACACTTCTCTTAAGCCACCAAGCAGCCCATCACTTTGGAATTTCAACACTGTCTATTTATTTTACGTACTGTGTCCTGATAAAACAGTGCAGTAGGGGCATCACTGGGCTGTGCAGAAATATCCCAGATGTCATCCAAATGCCGTAAGGGCACTTGTCAAGGTACCATCCAGTAAATCAGAGGCAGAGGAGCAATATGGGTAGGAGCCCCAAAGATTAACTTTGCTGGGGGCTCAAAAACATAGGACCATTACTGACTGCTTCAAGGGATGTTGGTTAGAGGGTTAGAGAGGATGACCTGTGAGGAGAGACTGGAGCACTTAGGTATTTAGAAACATAGAAACATAGACTTTGATGGCAGATAAGGACCGCTTGGCCCACCCAGTCTGCCCATTTCCCTACCTAGAGGATAAGCTGCAGATCCTATTTAACCAACAGCCTATTTCTTCCTACCCCCCCACAAAAATTGCCTTATGTCTGTCCCATGCACTCTTGAATTCTCCCACAGTTTAAGACCCCACAACCTCCTCAGGAAGGCTGTTCCATGCGTCCACCACCCTCTGTGTGAAAAAATACTTCCTCACATTGCCCCTGAGCCATCCCTCCTCTATCTTCAAATTGTGTCCCCTAGTTCTTGCACATCTCTTTTTCTGAAAGATGCTACCCTCTTGGACTTTGTTGATTCCACTGAGGTACTTAAACGTTTCTATCATGTCCCCCTCCCTCCTTTCCTCAAGGGTATACATATTAGCTCCTTTAGCCTCTCCTCGTATGGCTTCTCTTGCAGACCCTGCACCATTTTAGTTGCCCTCCCTGAACTGCCTCCATCCTGTCTATGTTCTTGCAGATGGGGTCTCCAGAACTGGACGCAGTACTCCAGATGGGGTTTCACCAACTGTCTGTAGAGGGGATAACAACTTCCTGTTTTCTGCTGGGTGATGCCTCTCCTATACATCCCAGTATCCCCCAGCCCTCCCTACTGCCTTCTCACATTGCTTGCCAACCTTAAGGTCATCTGATATGATTGCCCCAGGTCCCTTTCCATTTTTGTTGTTGTTACTACCTCCCCCCATTGTGTATTCTTCCCCTGGGTTTTTGTTTCCCAGGTGCATTACGTTTCACTTCTTTGCATTGAATCCAAGCTGCCATACTTCTGACCATTCCTCCAACCTTGCCAAGTCCCTTCTCATCCTTTCCATGCCTCCGTGTGTATCAACCCTATTGCAGATCTTTGTGTCATCTGCAAAGAGGCATACTTTTCCTTCCAGTCCCTCTGCAATGTCACTTATAAAGACATTAAAAAGGACTGGACCCAGTACTGAACCCTGCAGTATCCCACTAGTAACCCCTCTTTCTTCAGAGTGGACTCCATTTACAATTACCTTCTGTGTCCTGTTGTTCAGTCAATGTTTTACCCAGGCTACCACCCTGGGACCCTCCAAGGCTGGTTAATTTGACTATTAATCTTTTGTGTGGGACTGTGTCAAATGCCTTGACAAAAGTCTAGGTAGGCCATGTCAGCCCCTCCCTGGTCTACTACTTGGTCACCCAGTCAAAGAAATCAATTAGATTCATCTGACATGACCTTCCGCTGTGAACCCATGCTGCCTTGGGTCCTGTGCCCACTGGCCTCTAGGTACTCAACAATTCTTTCCTTCAAGTGATTACATCACTTTCCCTACCACAGAGGTCAAACTGACAGGTCTGTAGTTTCCTGCCTCTGTCTTGCTCCCACTTTTGTGAAGGGGAATCACATCAGCCTTCTTCCAGTCCTCAGGTACCACACCATCCTCCCATGATTTGTCATAAAGGGTAGTCAGTGGTGCCACTAGTTCTCTGCTTAATTCTTTTAGAATTCTGGGGTGAATTCCATCTGGCCCCATTGCTTTGTCCACCTTCAGTTTTAGGAGTTCTTTCAGAACCTTTTGTTCTGTGAAAGGACTAGGATCGACCCCCTCTCCAGAGTGCTTCTGTTAATTGGATTAGGCACCTCCCCCACTTCTTCTTTTGTGAATACTGAACAGAAGTATTCATTCAGTATCCCTTCTTTTCGCTGTCACTCTCTGCCCACCGCCATCCATTCTATTCAGCCTCACTATCCCTCCCTTTGTCTTTCTCGCTAACTGATATACCTATAAAGGTTTTATCCCCTTCCTAACTGAGTTGGCTATCTTTTCCTCAGTTTGTGCCTTTGCTATTCTGACTACCCTCCCTGCTTCCTTCTGCCTTAACTGGTACAGTTCTTTGTCCTGCTCCTTCTGTGTTTCCTTATACTTTCTAAATGCTATCTTTTTTCCCTAACCTTTACCGCCACTTCTTTTTAGAACCATAGTGGCTTTTTCTTTCATTTTGATTTGTTTATTTGCTTCACACAAAGGCTTGTTGCCTCTGTGATGGCAGTTTTGATATTTCCCCTTTGTTGCTCCACCCCTCCTTCTAGCCTGTTTGCTAGTGCTTTTCTAAGGCACTTTCCCATCTTACCAAAGTCAGCCCTCTTGAAGTCCAGAACCCTCACTTTTGTATGGCTTGACTTTGTAGCTGAGCTTATCATGAACCACACTGTTTGGTGGTCACTTGTTCCCAAATGGCTACCCACTCCTAGATCTGAGATCCTCTCACTGTCCCCATTTAAGAGTACAAGGTCTAAGATTGCTCCCTCATGAGTAGGTTCCAAAACTAGCTGTCTGAGGCATGCCACCTGAAGGGTATCAAAAATGGCCCTGCTTTTGGATGTGGCTGCAACAAAGGTGCTCCAGTTAACATCTGGCATATTAAGGTAGTATCTCCCCTTTATCTGCCATCCTAAGTATGCCTTCTAACATATCCTTGTCCATTCCCTTCCCCTGACATGGGGGTCTGTATACAACCCCTGTGCAGATTGTGGTTCCATTTCTAGTCTCTAAGGTGACCCACAGTGCCTCCTCTCCTCCCTGTTTAGTCTTTTGTTCAGTTGCTTTTATCCCTTCCTTTACATAGAGAGCTACTCCTCCCCCTCTTCTCCCCTGCCTGTCTCTCCTGTAGGTTGTGTACCCTGGTATGTTAACATTCCAGTCATGGTTCTCTGTGTAGCATGTTTCTGTGACTGCTATGATATCCAGGAATCCCTCTTCCATCAAGGCCACCAGTTCAGGGAGCTTGTTGCCCAGACTATGGGCATTGGTACTCATTCCCCTCCATTTCTTGATGGCCTTACCCCTTTTTGCCCCATCCTTGTGTTTATCACTTTCTCCATTTACCCCTGCCCTTCTCCCTATTGACATCTCTATGTTGGTGTCTACCTCACTTAGTACCCTGATTTTTGGGGGGCTAGGATTTCCCTGCTCCTTTCCAGTGCCTCCCCTTGGCTGGTTTAAATGCTTGCTATTAGAGTATTTAAACCTATCACCTAGGATCCTGGTTCCTCCTGGACAGATGCAGACCGTCACACCAGTATAGGCCTGCATCCATCCGGTGGACCCCCAGTCCCCAATGAAGCCAAATCCCTGAGCTCTGCACCAGTTTTTCAACCACTGATTGAATCCCATGGTGTGGAGCACCCTAGCCTCATCCATGCCATAGACATGCAGCACCTCCGAGAAGGTTACTGTGTGTGCTATTTGTCTAAAGCCCCTCCCCATCTCCACAAATGCTTCTTGCACTGCTCTGATCCCTTTCTTAGCCAGGTCATTTGTCCCTAGGTGGAAAATGACATCCAGCTCCCTTCCCTGTGCAGCTGCTCCTGTGATCCTGAGGATTCGCTCCCTGTCCCTCCAAGCCATGGCGCCAGGCAGGCACCTTACCTCCCTCTCCCCTTCCTCCCCCAGTTCTATCTTCCTAACAATGGAGTCCCCCACCAGGAGTTGTTTCCTTCCCCTGTGGGGTCCCATGCCACCCTCCTGTGGGTCTCCTTTGTGGAGGTTCCCAGCATCCTCCTTGGTCTCCACTGTGGGTGCCTCCATAGAGGAACCACACTTTTCCAGAAGGGCATAGAAATTGTGGAGAGGTACAACTGGAGGGATGTGCCTCTGTTCCACCACCCTCACCCTCCCTGAGCCCACTGTAGTCCAACCGCTCCTCTTTCTTGGCTACCTCTGAGGCAACGGCAGTGACCCTGGTGGTCTCTGGGTGGGAGAGGAGGTCCCACAAATCCTGGCCAACTCAGCCTGGAGATGAGCAACCTCCTCCCTCAGCCCAGAAAGGTGCCTGCAGATGGGACAACATTGCATCCTCCAGAACATCTCCCGGAAGACTGCTTCTCCACAGCCACTGCACTGCACCACTCCCATCATGTTTTTTTTCTGGCCTCAATACTGTTGTTTGGAATACTTACTCTTTCCTCTGTTTGTTTATTTTCCTTTTTTTTCTTCACCTACTTACTTACTGCCTCTGTGCCCTTTTAGCTCCTGATCTTCCTGTTCTAAGACAAGAAGTTCCTATATTTCTCAGTAGTCTCCTTACTTACTCAGAGTCAGACCTCCAGCAGCTGGGGGGAATGGAGAGCTACTCTTGCCCTTCTAGGATGGTGATTCTTTGGTGGCTCTGTGATCACTCACTTCCTGCTCCCAAACAGGAAGTTCCTGTTGTCAGTTAAATCCAGTGCCTATAAAAGTAGAACTGGTTTAGGGTGGAGGGGTGGAGGGGAGGGAAGGAGGGCAGTATAGTCCCAGTAGAGAAGTTTTAGTCATACCAGTAGCTCCTTCCTCCTGGTGTTCTGTCTGTTCTCTGGCAGAAGCTATCTAGGGCAGTGCTTAAATCTGGTTTTAACCTGGCTCCTTCTAGCTAAGCCACTCCCCCTACATTGCAAATATTTCTACACTTAGTTAATTTCACAGATAACAATTCCCTTCTGACACCTGTGACAAGCACCTAGATAAGTACACAGATAACACAGATAACAGATAACAGATAACAATTTACTTCAACTATCTCTGACAAACACACTAACTCTTTTTTTTTTTAACCTAAATTGAAGGTCCCAGTACACGATTTCTGGTTATTAGTCCCAGTAGAGAAGTTTAAGTTATACCAGTAGCTCCTTCCTCCTGGTGTTCTGTCTGTTCCCTCTTTACACTCTAGAGAAGAGAAAGGAATATACACAAGACCGTGGTTAAACATTGTGAAGAAAACTAAGAAAGTGGACTGGGGAGCTTGCCCACGAGTACAGCATAGAACTAGAGGGAACAAACTATGACTGTGGGGGTAGGATAAGGGGAAACTTCTGAAAATATTTATCGGCAAAAGAGTAGTAAGCCTGTGGTATAGACTGCAAGAACAGGCTGTAGAAGCATGGAGTGTGGATACTTTTAAAATTAAGCTAGTCAAATGTCTGTTAGATTAGAATATCCCAGGATTTTATTTACTTATTTTATTTAGATTTTTCACAAAGCAGGATAGACTCATTTAGGTTAGATATCTATTTTTAAGTGGGTCCTGGGGACCAGTTACAGCAGCAGAGATGGTACTTACAGGTTGCAGGGAAAGCTAGTCCAAGGTAACAAACAGGTACAGCATTACATTGCTACATTAACACACTCTTACTGAAAGTGATAAACTATTCACAAGAAACAGTGGGATTAGTACCAGTATAAGCAGGTAGGGGATGAGGAATACGGTTGGGGTCAGATAGACTGGAGTAAGGGTTATTTGGATGTGGTTGAAATTCATTGGTAATGGGGAGATAGTGAAGTTAGCACACACCAAGGTTTTGGAGGTGCCGGAACAGAAGTTTTGCAAAAGGGGCAGATATTGTTGTTCTTCCTATCCTCAGGTAGAATAGTCCAGGTAGTCAAGGTAGATGTAGTTATGATTTTCTCCCTGTAGTATTTGGGTTCCCTTGGTACAGTTAGTGCAGGAGATTTCTGGTTAGGGCTGTAATTGGTAGTTCTGTACCGTTCTGGTGAGAGGCTATTTAGTTATGTGAGGTAGAAACTGTGCATGCGGTTGAACATAAGGGAGGTCCATTTGAGTTCTCTTTTATTGTACAGAAGGAGGCATCCAAAGCTACTATACAGGCAACATTGATGGGTTTTCTTATCCTGGGATAAAAAGTTTATATCAGTCATCCTGACCTAAATGTCATGGCGTGCGTCCACGAGCTGAAATGACGAAGAGTCGTGGGTAAACTCATTTATGAACGAGTTACTTTTTGTTAAGTACCTTAAGGGCATAAACAAGGTGCAGGGGGTGACATCTTTCAAGATAGAAATACAAGAATGAGGAGGCATGATATGAGACTGGAGAGGGGTAGGATAAGGGGGAATATGAGGAAGTTTTTCTTCACAGAAATAGTGGTGGATACGTGGAACAGTCTGCCACAGGAGGAGGTGGGAGCGAGCACAGTGGGGGGATTTAAACATGCATGGGGCAGGCATAAAGGGACCCTGAGGGTGGGTAGAAAAGGAGAAGGTTGCTGACCGAGTAGGGTCTAAGGCTGCAAAGAAAGATAGGATAAGGGGCAGACTAGATGGGCCTGGTGGTCCTTATCTGCTGACAATTTCTATGTTTCTGTGTATCTCAAACAAGTGCAAGCCTACACATCTTATTGACTCAGCCACAGTTATTTCTATAAGTACTGCATCATTAAATGATCTCTAAACGTCACTCCCATGTTCTAGGGCTGGCAGTAGAGACTGGCATAAGAGTATTTTCCTGGTATTTATGTTTAAACAGCTTTTGTTATGATAGAGCACACCAAGCTTTTTATGAGCTCTACTGACTGACCCAGAGATGTGTTCAGCAAAAGTTGGTTTGGAATCCAGCCATATTCCCAAGTAGTTGAAAGGATGCACAGTTTCCAGCTGAGCTCACCCTGTGCTTGGATTTGGAGTGAGCTGGGCAGAGTTACTTTGGTTTTGGTGTTATTTAACAGAAAGCAGTTCATGGTCATCTGGGTCTTTGTAGTGTTAAAGATGGCTTGTAATATGGTGTTGTAAGGTGTTGACATCTCTAATGCCTTTGGATTTGAAATAGATAGCTGTGTCATCTGAGTATAGACAAGTACAGGTATCCACATATGCGGAAGCAGCGAGTAAGTTATTATGAAGAGAATAAAAAAGGGAAGGAGGCCAAGGGTGGATCAATGATGGATGCCAGGGATGAGAGGATTTGGTGAGGAAATTGTTCCATTCACTTAGACAGCTTGTGACCTTTTGTTGAGGTAGTTTTTGATCCAGAGCAGGGTAGAAGTGGGAAACAGTAATTGTATTTATTTATTTACTTGTTTGTTTATTTAATGTGTGGTGACCAGGATAGGCACAGTGAGCCATGGCTCATTTCCAGGTGCATCATGGTAGGGGGGATACAGCATGGCGTGAAACAGCAATAAGAAAATGACAACAATAGGTGCCTGAACGTGTACAGTAATATCACAGTACAAGTAATGAATTTCAGAGAAAGACAATGAAGTGGAGTTTCCAGGAGGACGTGGGTGAATGTATCAAAACCCTTCATGAGGTCAATGAAGATGAAATAGCCTTCCTCCATTGTGATTGGCAGGTCATTGGACACCTTCAGTAGGGCAATGATGGTTGAGTGATTAGGACAGGAGCCAACTTGTGCCTGTGTTAGGGTGTTACACTCTAGGACACATTCCATTAGCTGTCCATGGACCAGCTTTCCAAGTAATTTATTCTGCTCAAGGTGGATAAAACCAAGATCAGCTGATATTTGTTAGAGTCTGGTGTGTGCCCATATTTGTGATAGGGTCCCTGTAGTTGTAATATTTAAAGAGGAGATCACAAGGTTAATCCTTGCTGTGTAAATGACTGATATATTAGTCCAGTATTCCTATGCATTCTAATTCTGTCTACAGCCTAAGGGTTAAGAGCCACCAGCCTGTCATCACAGTTCTTGTCCTCTAAACCTCTAATCATTTTGGTAGCTCTGAGTTGCACACTCTTGATTGGTTCGCTGTTCTTTATTGTAATGAGGAGCCTAAAACCACTCTTGATAGGGTCTAACCAGGACCTTGTAGAGTGGTAGGATTACTTCCCCTTGCCCTGCTTGTCCCCCCATCTATATTTTTGTACCTTGTCTATCACAGACGCTGGTCATCTGCTAGACTGATACAGATAAGGTGTGCTGTACGGACGCAAGTCTATACTATGCTCAGTGATACCTATGATACCTAAGATAGCTCCTACCCCTTTTGTTCTTGTCCATCCACCAGTCCTCCCCATTGACTGCCTATTCCAGAACTCCAGCTTGGCAGAAGACACCAGGAGAAAGGACTGCTGTGTGACTGGACTTCTCTACTGGGACTAAAGAAGAAGAACTTTTGTACTTGGACCTTTAATTTAGGATAAAACAAAAACTAACAAACAAAACAAAAAAAGTGTGTGTTTGTCTGAGTTAACTGAACTGAATGGTTATCTGAAGAGTTATCTAGGTGTAAATCTCAGGTGATTGAAAGGACTTAATAGCTGTGAGGTTTAAATTACTTGTAGAAAGATCTAGTAAGTAGGGGGAGTGGCTTAGCTAGAAGGAAGCTACATTTAAAGACTGCCTTAGAAAGATTCTGCTAATAGCTTGGCAGAAGACACCAGGAGAAAGGACTGCTATGTGACTGGACTTCTCTACTGGGACTAAAGAAGAAGAACTTTGTACTTGGACCTTTAATTTAGGGTAAAAAAAAACTAACAAACAAAACAAAAAAAGTGTGTGCTTGTCTGAGTTAACTGAACTGAATGGTTATCTGAACAGTTATCTAGGTGTAAATCTCAGGTGACTGAAAGGACTTAATAGCTGTGAGGTTTAAATTACTTGTAGAAAGATCTAGTAAGTAGGGGGAGTGGCTTAGCTAGAAGGAAGCTACATTTAAAGACTGCCTTAGAAAGATTATGCTAATAGCTTGGCAGAAGACACCAGGAGAATGGACTGCTGTGTGACTGGACTTCTCTACTGGGACTATACTGCCCTCCTTCCCTTCCCTCCACCCTCCCACCCAAAGCTAGTTCTACTTTTATAGGCACAGGATTTGACTGACAACAGGAACTTCCTGTTTGGGAGAAGGAAGTGAGTGATCACAGAGCCACCAAAGACCCACCATCCTAGAAGGTCAAGAGTAGCTCTCCAGCCCCCTCTAGCTGCTGGAGGTCTGCCTCTGAGCAAGTAAGGGGTCTACTGAGAGATATAGGATATTCTTGTCTCAGAACAGGACAATCAGGAGCTTAAAGGGCACACAGGCAGAAAGTAAGGAGAGAGAAAACAAACAGTGGAAAGAGTAAGGATTGCAGACAGTTAAGGGGCCAGAAATAAGTCATGATTGGAGTGGTGCAGTGCAATGGCTGTGGAGCAGCAGTCTTCTGGGAGACGTTCTGGAGGATGCAGTGTTGTCCCATTTGCAGGCACCTCTCTGGGTGGAGGGAGGAGGTTGCTCACCTCCAGGCTGAGTTGGCCAGGATTTGTGGGACCTCCTCTTCCATCCAGGGACCACCAGTGCCACTGCCGTGCCTCAGAGGTTGCCAAGAAAGAGGAGCAGTTGGACCACAGTGGGCTCAGAGAGGGTGAGGGTGGTGGAACAGAGGTGCATCCCTCCAGTTGTACCTCTCCACAATTCCTATGCCATTCTGGCAAAGTGTGGTTCCTCTATGGAGGCACCCGCAGTGGAGACCAAGGAGGATGCTGGGAACCTCCACAAAGGTGGGTAGCAGGGGACCCCGCAGGGGAAGAAAACAACTCCTGGTGGGGGACTCCATTGTTAAGTAGGTAGAACTGGGGGAGGAAGGGGAGAGGGAGGTAAGGTGCCTGCCTGGTGCCATGGCTTGGAGGGACAGGGAGCGAATCCTCAGAATTGCCGGAGCAGCTGCACAGGGGAGGGTGCTGGATGTCATTATCCACCTAGGGACAAATGACCTGGCTAAGAAAGGGATTAGAGAAGTGCAGGAAGAGTATGTGGAACTGGGGAGGGGCCTTAGTCAAGTAGCACACATGGTAACCTTCTCGGAGGTGCTGCCCATCTATGGCAGAGGAGAGACTAGGGTGTTCCGCACCATGGGATTCAATCAGTGGTTGAAAAACTAGTGTGGAGCTCAGGGATTTGGCTTCATTGGAGACTGGGGGTCCACTTGGAGTGATACAAGCCTATACTGGCATGATGGGCTGCATCTGTCCAGGAGGGGAACCAAGATCCTAGGTGATAGGTTTAAATGCTTCACTGGCAAGCATTTAAACTAGCCAAGGGGGGGAGGCACTGGAAAGGAACAGGGAAATCCTAGCCCCACCAAAAAATCATGGTAGTAAGTGCAGCAAACACCAACATAGAGGTGTCGATAGGGAGAAGGGCAGGGGTAAATGGAGAAAGTGACAAAGGCAAGAAGGACAGGGATGGAGCAAAAGGGAGTAAGGCCATCAGGAAATAGAGGGATAACCAATGCCCGTAGTCTGGGCAACAAGTTCCCTGAGCTGGTGGCCTTGATGGAAGAGGGATTCCTGGATATCGTAGCAGTCACAGAAACATGGTACACAGAGAACCATGACTGGGATGTTAACATACCAGGGTACATAACCTACAGGAGAGACAGGCAGGGGAGAAGAGGGGGAGGAGTAGCTCTCTATGTAAAGGAAGGGATAAAAGCAACTGAACAAAAGACTAAACAGGGAGGAGAGGAGGCACTGTGGGTCACCTTGGAGACTGGAAAGGGCACCACAATCCGCACAGGGGTTGTGAACAGACCCCCATGTCAGGGGGAGGGAATGGACAAGGATATGATAGAAGGCATTCTTAGAATGGCAGAGAAAGGGGAGATACTGTTGATGGGAGACCTGAATATGCCAGATGTTAACTGGAGCACATTTGCTGCAGCCACATCCAAGAGCAGGGCCATTCTTGATGCCCTACAGGTGGCAGGCCTCAGACAGCTAGTTTCGGAACCCACTCATGAGGGAGCAATCTTAGACCTCATACTCTCAAACGGGGCAGTGAGAGGATCTCAGATCTAGAAGTGGGTTGCCATCTGGGAACAAGTGACCATCAAACAGTTTGGTTCACGTTAAACTCAGCTACAGAGTCAAGCCATACAAAAGTGAGGGTACTGGACTTTAGGAGGGCTGACTTTGGCAAGATGGGAGAGTGCCTCAGAAAAGCACTAGCAAACAGGCTAGATGGAGGTGTGGAGCAACAATGGGGAATCATCAAAACTGCCATCACAGAGGCAACAAGCCTTTGTGTGAAGCAAATAAACAAATCAAAACGAAAGAAAAAGCCACTATGGTTCTCAAAAGCGGTGGCTGTGAAAGTCAGGAAGAAAAAGATAGCATTCCAGAAGTATAAGAAAACACAGAAGGAGCAGGACAGAGAGCTGTACCAGTTAAGGCAGAAGGAAGCAGGGAGGGAAGTCAGAATAGCAAAGGCCCAAACTGAGGAAAAGATAGCCAACTCGGTTAAGAAGGGGGATAAAACCTTTTATAGAAACATCAGCAAGCGTAGAAAGACAAAGGGAGGGACAGTGAGGCTGAATAGAATGAACGGTGGGTGGGCAGAGGGGGACAGTGAAAAAGCAGGGATACCGAACCAATATTTCTGCTCAGTATTCACAAAAGAGGAGGGGGAAGTGCCTAATCCAATTAACAGAAGCACTTTTGATACGGGGGTCGATCCCAGTCCTTTCACAGAAGAAAATCTGCAAGAACTCCTAAAACTGAAGGTGGACAAAGCAATGGGTCCTGATGGAATTCACCCCAGAATTCTAAAAGAATTAAGGGAGGAACTAGTGAAACCACTGGCTACTCTTTTTAATAAATCATGGGAGGATGGTGTGGTACCTGAGGACTGGAGGAAGATGAATGTGATTCCCCTTCACAAAAGTGGGACCAAGACAGAGGCAGGAAACTACAGACCTGTCAGTCTGACCTCTGTGGTAGAGAAAGTGATGGAGTCACTTCTGAAGGAAAGAATAGTTGAGTACCTAGAGACCAGTGGGGCACATGACCCAAGGCAGCATGGGTTCACAGCGGGAAGGTTATGTCAGACGAATCTAATAGATTTCTTTGACTGGGTGACCAAAGTAGTAGACCAGGGAGAGGCTGTGGACATGGTCTACCTAGACTTCAGCAAGGCATTTGACACAGTCCCACACAAAAGATTAATAGTCAAATTAACCAGCCTTGGAGTGGGTCCCAGGGTGGTAGCCTGGGTAAAACATTGGCTGCACAACAGGACACAGAAGGTAATTGCAAATGGAGTCCACTCTGAAGAAAGAGGGGTTACTAGTGGGGTACCACAGGGTTCAGTATTGGGTCCAGTCCTTTTTAATGTCTTCATCAGTGACATTGCAGAGGGACTGGAAGGAAAAGTATGCCTCTTTGCAGATGACACAAAGATCTGCAACAGGGTTGATACACAAGGAGGCATGGAAAGGATGAAAAGGGACTTGGCAAGGTTGGAGGAATGGTCAGAAGTATGGCAGCTAGGATTCAATGCAAAGAAGTGCAAAATAATGCACCTGGGAAACAAGAACCCAGGGGAAGAATACACAATGGGTGGGAGGTAGTAACAAAAACAAAAAAGGAAAGGGACCTGGGGGTAATCATATCAGATGACCTTAAGGTTAGCAAGCAATGTGAGAAGGCAGTAGGGAAGGCTGGGGGTATACTGGGATGTATAGGGAGAGACATCAGCAGCAGAACACAGGAAGTTGTTATCCCTCTGTACAGACAGTTGGTGAGACCCCATCTGGAGTACTGCATCCAGTTCTGGAGACCCCATCTCCGCAAGGACATAGACAGGATAGAGGCAGTCCAGAGGAAGGTAACTAAAATGGTGCAGGGTCTGCAAGAGAAGCCGTGTGAGGAGAGACTAAAGGAACTTAATATGTATACCCTTGAGGAAAGAAGGGAGAGGGGGGACATGATAGAAACTTTTAAGTACCTCAGTGGAATCAACAAAGTCCAAGAAGGTAGCATCTTTCAGAAAAAGAGACATGCAAGAACAAGGGGACGTAATTTAAAGATAGAAGGGAGGTGGTTCCGGGGCAATGTGAGGAAGTATTATTTCACAGAGAGGGTAGTGGATGCATGGAACAGCCTTCCTGAGGAGGTTGTGGGGTCTAAAACTGTGGGAGAATTCAAGAATGCATGGGACAGACATAAGGCAATTCTTGTGGGGGGTAGGAAGAAATAGGCTGTTGGTTAACTAGGATCTGCGGCCTATCCTGTAGGTAGGGAAATGGGCAGACTAGATGGGCCAAGCAGTCCTTATCGGCCATCAAAGTCTATGTTTCTATGTTTCCTGTTGCCAGCCAAGAACCACAGAAGAAACTCATGGGATCCAAGCCAGGTGGTGGTAGGATATGGCCTGGGAATATAGGCCTTTATGATTGCTGGGGTTCTGGGGGAACATTAAGGAGGAGCCAGGCACATAATCCCCCCCCAACTGTACTCTTTCACCTCCTTGATGATTACCCATGCTCTACACACTGCATGCTGATCCCACAGAAGGCACTATAGCAGTGGAAAGCTGCTCCCTGGAAAGGGACCATAATTTGCATATGAAGGGCTGGCCGCATGATTCTTTCCACTTCCTCATAGCCGGCTCCACCTCCATGCTCAGATATTTTGTTATGAAGGCTCTTGTTAGTTGAAATGTGGCATCAATCTGTATCAAAACCTCATTTAAAATTGGAAAATCAGTTTTATGTGACAAGGGCTAGTTTTTTAAGTCACTGACCAAAATGAGTGACTAAAAAAAAATGCCCCAAGTCACTACAGCAAGCAGCAATAGATCGACCACCACAAACAGAACTTTTTTTGGTGGGTGGCATGCCCCCCCACATCCCTACCAACCCGGGGGGGGGACTTAGAAAAAAAGACAGAAACCCCAGGACAACAAAAATTCTGTCCTCAACCTGGGTCCTTCCACTCCACAGGCAGTGGCTCTAGCCACTACGCCAAATGGTCAGCTCAGGAGGGTTTGGCCAAACTATTTCTCATATTTCCTTCTAGTGAGTGCAGCTCACTGCTACACTCGCTCTAACCTACTCCTCGACATTGCTCACCACTCACTCTTCCTACAGGCGGTATTATTGAGTCTCTCAAATTGAGCTGCTCAATAATACTCGATCACATCACTGTATACCAGAAAATCAGCATTAAAAAAGACACTTCACATGATGCCGGCTTGGCCCCCATGCTCAGACAATTTGTAACATCTGTATAGGAGAGTGCAGCAGTGTGCGCCATTTACGTGTATGGGGCATCTTTTTTTAAAGCTGATTTCCAGATTTTAAATGTTTTTTTATTACAGATCGATGTTAGGTTTCCACTAACAAGAGCCTTCATCACAAAACGTTTCAGTACCGGGGGTGGGGGGGACCTGGCTATAAGGAAGTGGAAGGGATCATGTGGCCAGCCCTTTGGTGGCAAATTATGATCCCTTCCATTCAGGTAAAAGAACTCCATGTTTGTGCTTATACACACCAAAAAAGGTGCTCTTTAATGCATACTCAAATTTTCTGCTAGCCCTTTTTACAGTGTCCATGTATGCTCATAATATTTCGGTACCTTGTCTAGTATGACTCCCTGGTCATGTTCCTACTCATTGCAACAGAGGAGCCCCACATACTGTAGTGTGTAGGTTCTACCACTGTTTTTTTCTCCCCAAAGCTTTAGACTAAATTGAATCTGAAGCTCCAGGAGTCCAGTCAATCACTCAGCTTGTTCACATCCTGTTGACATTTGCCACCATGCTTAAGGAAGTCCACTACTTTGTCCAGATTAGTGTGATTAGCAAACTTGAGCAAGCAACTGGAGATCTCAGCTTCCCGATCATTGTTGATAATGTTGAACAACAGCACAGATACCTGAGGGATGGTGCTTAATACCACTCTCCAACTGGAGTAGTGCCATCCTCCACAACTCTTTGCTTCCTGTCCCCAACCCAATTAGAAATCCAGCATGTGTATGCACTGAGTATATTGCATTGTTGTACTTTGCTCAAAAGCTTGTCATGTACCAGTATCATAGGCCTAGTTGAAGTCCAGATAGATGGTCTTTGGTCCTACCCCATCCACCTCCATGGTAATCCCTTTGAAGAAGATGACCAGGTTGGTTTAGCATGATCTTCCCCTAATAAAGCCTTGCTTAGAGGGTGTCAAAACCTTAACTTCAACCAAGTGCTCCACTGTTTTGTCCTAGATAATGGCTTCCAGGACCTTGCCTAGAATGTGTGTTAGGCTGACCAAGCTGTGGTTAACCAAGTTCAACTTTGCCCTGTTCTTGAAAATAGGGACCACATTGGCAACGTTTCAGTCCAACAGCACCACACTGGTCTGGACAGACTCATAAAAGATTACTGCAAGTGGCCCCAACAATTGTTCCATTAGTTCCTCTATGATGCTAGCGTGTATCTTGTCTGCCCCTTGGGACTCACCTGGTTTTATCTTCACCAGGTGATCAGCAGTCAGTGCAGGTGTGATATCCACAGGTTGCATCAGGACTACCCCAGTGCCACGAGCCATCCCGATGAGCACCCTCCCCTCCCAGCCTTTTTTTTATTTTATTTATTTATTTATTTATTGAAATCTCGGATTACAACCTTTAAGCCGGAAGCTCATTTACAAAGGATCCACGTCATGATAAAACAGGGATACAGTAGTTAAATTATACAAGTCAAAACAGTGTTAACAAAGAAAACAGGCAGTTCAGATACAGCCATTTAACATGCAGAATTATAAAAGTACAGATATTATGGTACAGGATATGCAGCAACAAAATCACATGTAACATAAGTGCACTAATAATACAAGGCAGGAGAAGGAGCGAGGACCATGAATGGTAAGGGTCTGGTAGCAGGGGGTGAGGGAAGGAAATGGCTAGTGATGGAAGGACTAAAAGAGGGGATGAGGGGAGGACTGGAGCAGCCAAGTAGGCCTTGTCAAAATTTAGCGGAAAATTTAGCGGTGAACACTAAAGCAGTGGACCCCCTCAGAAATACTCTGCCCCACATCTGACCCACATGGAAGAGGTGCTGACCACACAGAGAAGGTGCTGCACACTTAAGGCTTTAAAGCAGAAATGTATAATATTCTATGATGTTAAACCGAAATTAAACTTTGCAAAAAAGGTACTAGTTTCCATAGCATTCTGGGCTTACCTCCATGTTTGATGATGTGTCCCACAACATAATGGACACTGTCCCACATTTTGCCACAGTTTGAGTGTCAGCATCATACATTTCAATAAAAGGATGTGAAATATGCATGCAAATATGGAGATCAAGTGGTTCTCCTACAAAATGCTCTGTAATGCAGGAGAACAGGGACCTCATAATTAGGATCCCCTTTCTCAGCCCAATAGTCATGGACACATTTGTTAAATCCATTGTTAGGGCACTAAAAGCCAGTATAACACTTATATAGTCCTGACCTACATGTGGCCATAGACAGGGTTAGAAGAGGCCCTGCATATAGACTTAAGAAGTCGGCTCATGCAATCAATGGAGCTGTCAATTCAGAGCCCCAAAATAACCCCCCACCCCTTCCCCTTCCCCATAAACCTGCATATTAAAATCTTGATAGGAGTCCCTGGCTTCATAACCGATTCCTTGTTCCACTGGTAGTCCAGCTGTTGCTTAGGACATGTGTTAACATTTGCGATTCCTGTGGACATCCCTATCCCAGAGCTGCATGACATTTGCAGGCCCATGTCTGCATCAAACATGGCTGTGCTCCAAGAACTAACAGCTCCATACCAGAGTCACAATAACTCCCTAAGCTGTGGGGAATTTTTGCTGTTGGTTCAATTGTGCCCACTGGATTCATTGGAACAATGTTTTCCGGTTTGGATCTGTTGGCTTTTGGATCACTGCCCTAGTGTTTGTATCATCCAGTAAGCACAGGACATTGTTACTTGTAACGGGGGGAGGTGCTGGAGCAACTCATTTGATTAGGGGTTGCTCATACAGGGCTGGTTAGTGTAAGCAAACACCCATATTACACACTAATGGCCTTGTGATTTTTAAATGTTTGGCTTCCTTTGGCATCTTCAGCATTTTGGAGCGAGCAGAACACAATGAATTCTGGACTATTTATTCTAGGGGTGAAAGGACTTAGTCGTTTTTGGAACACCCCTGACTATGGCATTAAAGATACATTATTCATGTGCAACCACATCAGAGAGTAATTTTCAAGCAACCCTTATTCTCCCTTGTTAACTGCCTCTGTTTTCCTCCTATCCTAAAGGCCAGGTAATTAAAGAAAATGAAAAACATCTACCAGCCATGCACAGCCCAATTTAAAGAATGGTTAGTTATAAACTCTCTGAGGAAAATATCCAGCTAAATCTGCTAGAAAAACTGGAAACTGGCCCCATCAGGCACTAATTAATTTGCTACCTTGATGTACTATAGTATTAACTAGACTAGGGTAACGAACTTCATAAGGAACTGATCCCTAAGTCAGATGGTGAAAGCAGAGGTGAATCCCATGTTGATGGCATCACAAGGGAAAAACAGTTTTCTTGATTGTTATAAAGTATGAGACAAAGCCTAATCCATGTTGATGACGATGAGGATAGGGAAGTAGAGATTCAGGAATTCTGCCATCACACTGACTAGGAAAGCTAATGCAACATTCAGTACCAAGCACTGGGACACATACATCAAGTTCTCCAAAATCTCTGGTTAGAAATTAATACTGTTTTAAGCAATGATTGAACACAGTTCTGTATCCGTGGGAAAAATGCTGCTCACTACAGTTATTCACTTTATTTCTCTTTTACTGACTAAATGCTGGAGTGCACAGGGAGGGGTATATCCAGCTAGAGGAGGGATGTGGTATTGCTACTGTGTCACTCGCTAGTGAGACCCCACCTTGAGTACTGCATCCAGTTTAGGAGGTCACACCTCAGAAAGGACATAGAGTACAAGCAGTCCAGAGGAGGGCAACTAAACTGATGCTGGGGTTGCATGGAAAGCCCCATGAGGAGAGACCGAGGGATCTCAACATGTACACCCTGGAAAAGAGGAGAGAGTGAGGTGACATGATAGAGACCTATAAGTACCTCACAGGGGTGAACAGGATGCAGGAAGGAAGGAAAGAAGTCTATTTTAAATGAGAAGGAACACCAGGACCGGGGGTATGTCATCATGAACCTGGAGGGGGAAGTTTAAAAGAGACGTGAGGAAATAATTCTTCACTGAAAGGGTGGCACATGCCTGGAACAGACTGCCAATGGAAATGGTGAAGGCAAAAACAGTGAGGAGTTTCAGGCATGTGTGGGCTAGACATGGGGTGTATTACAAAACTATCAGGGAGGAGGGCGGGTTGCCAGAGACCAGTTAGGATCTGCAGAGACAGATTAGGCAGGGAACATCTGGGCAGTCTTGGTGGGCAAAGCGGTCTTTTTCTGCTGTCAAATTCTATGTTTCTATTTTCTTCCAGGGGCAGCCAGCACCATGGAGCTCTTCCTGTCATTTTGTATGAACACATTCAAGGAACCACACAGACTCACCTCCTCTGAAGGCGCTGCCATTAGTTTAGGCAAACAAATGCAAAACAAAGGATAGTACACACGCTACTTTGGATTATCAAAAGTTTTAATCTGAACCATAATTGGTGTTTTTGCCATAGTGTTTATGGTCCTGATTAAAACTTTTGATTATCTAGAAAGGTGTGTGCATTATTCATTGTTTTGAATCCATCTGCTGTTTTTTATAGTGTACCTGTACCAAAGATCAAACGTAGCCCATATGATACCTGCTCTTTGGTAGTAAACTAATTTCTGATAGCTCAGGAATAGCGCACTTCCTGAATTCACATTTCACCAACTTCAACCTCCCTACCCATGGCAGCGCATCATCCCCATTAAAAAAATTCTAACCTCTCCAGCACCTCCCCATCTCCTCTGATGAATCAAAATCCAGCTTTGACTTCAAAGACATGTCAGGTGCAGGTTTTAAAGCTTTTAAAGGGGCTCAATGCCTCTAAAAGTGCAGCTTCTGTTGGGACTGAGCCTCACTCATTAAAAACTGCTGCAGAACACTCCTCTGTTTGGGGAAGGTGCTGCAAATTTTGAAAAAGGCTTCCAGAATCTGGACAGCCTTCAGACCTAAACAATTATTGACCATTCTCAGTGTTCTCTACATTTAACAAAATTCTCCAGAAACTAATGACCATGAAACTGATGAAGTTCATAACAGAACAAGGCATCCTCACAAATGTACAGTTAGGCTTTTGTCCTAATCACTCTACTGGTACAGCCCTGCTGACAGCAACAGATGACCTGGCAACTGCTTTGTATGAAGGGTACTCCACTGGAGCAATTTTCATTGATCTCGCAAAGGCCTAGACACTGTGAAGCAGAACCTTCTCATCTCACAACTGCATGACTTGTGATAAATGCACCCACCCCTATCTTGGCTCAAAGACCACCTCATGAACAGGACCCAAGTTGTCAAAGTCAATGGAGAAATCCACATGCCAAATGCACTCAGACTTGATGTTTTGCAATGGCTCATCTTGGTAAGCTTCTTTTTTGTCTAGTCAGTATGATCTGCCATCCATCTGCTGAAACAGCTGTACTATCCACCTTTATTTGGATGATACAGTTACTAATACTAAAGCCAAGACTGTCACTGAACAAAACAACTAACAGCAAGCTGTACTTAAATAAACTCATTCCTTGATGACCAAACACTTACTCCTACTAAATAAGTGCAAAACAAAATAACATTCTTTTTAGGTGGAGGACAGTGTACAGCTCATTACAAATCCAGCCATTAGCAGACCATGGGTAGGGATGGATCTGGAACTCAGTGGACACGACGAATCAACAAGAGGTCATGGGTATCTATTAACTGGCTATCAGTGCAAGGGCAACAGAATGAGGTTTTATTATATACAGAGGGTGGTGGATATCTGGAACAGTCTCCCAACCAGGATACCTGAAGAGAAAGAATTACAGAAGTTCAAAAAAGGTCATTGCTAGCTATATGGCTCAAGCTCACATGAACAGCAATTACCACTGAAAAGTGGAGGGATGGTCTTGATAGGCAGCAATCATTGCCTGCTTCCATCTCTAGCTCCATAATATGTACTTTAACATATACGGTTCCATACAGCTTCCTTGCCGATGAGCAGTCTGCCTGTCAACAGGGCTAGGAGCGTCACATGATGGAGATGGTAGCTATGTGTGTGGAAAAACAATAGTGTCTCAAACTCCTTTACAACAGTAGTTGAAACGCAACAGAATGATTTGACTGCATACATTGTCATAAACAATTGTGGTTGTCCAGAAGCACAGCTGGACAGAAAGTTATGGTTTTAATACAAGAAATGGAGTCAAAGGCTTATATATAAGGCTGTAATCTCCGCTAGCAACTAGTAGCAAAGAAGAGGACATTATTTACATAAAATGGACCTGTTCTCTAACAAGTAGTCTCTAGCGACATACCCCACAGAGCCCCTACCACCACCATAGTTCTTAGCTGCACATATAATCTGAATGTCGGTAGACATCCTCTATCTTGAGTTCAGCAAGGCCTTTAACTCTCTGCCCCACAAAAGGTTGATCAGGAAGGTAGTGGATCTTGGGGTTGGAGAAAAGATGGCCAGATGGATGGAAAACTGGCTGAGGGACAGAATTCAGAGGGTGGTTGTGGGGGAGAGTTATCTGGCACCAGAGAGGTAACCAGTGGGGTTCCACAAGGCTTGGTGCTGGGGCAGGTGTTGTTCAATGTCTTCATCAAAGACTTTGGGGATGGCATTAAGGGCAAAATATGCCTATTCATGGATGACACTAAGCTCTGTGGGAGAGTAGACACAGCTGAAGGGATACAGGACCTACAGGAAGATCTGGAAAAGCTGTGGAGGTGGTACAGGATCTGGCAGCTTGGCTTTAATGCCAAGAAATGCAAAGTTATGCATATTGGAGCCAAGAATCCCAGGACAGTGTACTACCTTGGTGGAGTCTGAGTATCTGCATCAGAGGAGGAGAAGGACCTGGGAGTGATGATCACTAGTGACCTGAAGCACTCCACGCAGTGCAGGAAAGCAGGAGCAATGGTAAACTAGATGCTGGGATGCATATCTAGGGGGATCAGTAGTAGGAGAGAGGAGAGTATACTGCCCTTGTACAGGTCACTGGTTAGGCCACATCTAGAGTATGGAGTTCAATACTGGTGCCCAAACCTCAAAAAGGACATTAACCTGCTGAAGAAGGTCCAGAGGAGGGTTACAAAGATGATAGCTGGTCAGCAGGGTAAGGCATATGAGGAAAGGTTGAGGGCACTGAACATGTACTCCCTAGAAGACAGGTGAGAGAGAGGGGACATGATTGGGACTTTCAAGTACTTGAAAGGGATAAATAAGGTTGATAAGAGGAGTCTCTTTAAGCTGAGTGGCAACAATAACATGAGGGGGCACAGTCTTAAGCTGGAGGGTGGGAGGTTTAGGAGGGAGGTCAGGAAGCACTTCTTCACAGAGAGGGTAGTGGACACTTGGAATGCGCTGCTGGAAGAGGTCATCTCATTGAAGACAGTGGGCAGCTTTAAGAGAGGCTGGGATATGCATATGGGAAAGGTAAGGATCATAGATAGGGAGGGTGGGAGGAGTGGGGAAGGAGGGCAGGGACATTAGCTCAAGCTGTGGGTCCTGCAATATGAGCAGACTTGATAGACCAAATGGCCTTCTTCTGCTGGCTTCTTCATATGTTCATATATATCTTTCGAAAATGCACAGTATTTTAAATACTCGGAGCCATGGCTCAACCCAAAACTATCCTTCTCACCAGAACATTCAGAAGCTCACACCAAAAGCTGGGTCTCTGCTACTATGAAAATATGCTGCCTCGGCTTGAACACCAGAAAACTACTCCTTAGGCAAGCACTTCTACCATCACTGGAATATAAGATTGAAATTGACAAAACTGCCAACTCTATGACAATAACTTTAATCATTGCTGCAGTCAGTAGTCACTGGCAAAAGAACCCATCATTACCTTCTGTATAACAGCCACTCCTATCGTGTAGTAAATGAAGACAATGTAAATGGATGGTACAGTACAAATGTGTGGATGGCCTCTATCAAACCTGTCTAAGCATTCTACTTACCAAATCAACACTGAACAGCCAGCTATGTTCCCAGGCTAGAAACTTCCTCCATTTACCAAGTACATACAGATCCTTTGTTGAGAAGGCCTCTGGCACAGCTGCCCCAATCAGCTAGAATTCTTTTTTTTTATAATTCAAAGTTTATTGAAATGTTAATATTTAAGTATAACAATGTGTATAAGGTATAATAAATATAGAGCCAAACAGTACACATATGTAAAGAAAACATTTGAAAATGCAAAAACATTTAAAATATTATGGACTATGAATTCGGGTAGAGTGTTTCCATAACCATTAAATGCTGAGCATTACTAATGTATATAATATAAAGACATTAATTATTAGTGCTTGGAAAGGGGACAGTTTACATATGGTTCCCAGACATCCAAAAATGTGTCCATCCGTTGCAATTTCATATAGGCAATTCTTTCATAACTAGCTCTTAAACTCAGGTCTTGTAACCATTCTTTAATCGATGGGGTTTCTTGGCTGTTCCAATGTCTAAGAATAACGTTCTTTGTTGTTATGAAAGCTGCAATCAACCAGAGTTTTTGACTTGTTGATATATCAGAAAGCTCTGAACAGATACCCAGGATTACTGAACTGGCTGAACAATGAAATGTGCAACCCAGGACACTATTACAGATATATAAGACATTTACCTAGAAAGATTTTATACAAGGATAAAACCATAAAATGTGAGAAAGGGAGCCCGCCTCTTTTAAACATCTCTAGCGTGTATCTGTAGTGACAAGGCCAAGATCATGCATCTTATTGGGTGTATAGTACCATCTATGATAATTTTATACTGTGTAAGTCTGCCCTTAGCTTCTCTACAAGCCTTTAAGGTCATTCCCCATATTATCTGCCATTCTTCCATTGATATATTAATATTTAATTCCTGTTACCATCTATCTATTTGTGATAAATTTGAGTCAGAGTGTGAATCAAGCAATAAAGAGTATATTTTTTATGACCATTATTGGTCGAACAAATTTTATCCAGGTGATGGATCTGGGGGTCAAATGAGCCTTTCTCAGCTAGGACATCTCTGAGCTGTAAGTATTTGTGAAACTCTGTCCTGGGAAGTTTATATTTTGAAGAGATTTGTGTAAAAGACATTAACATTGTTTTACTGGAATCTAAAAGATCTTCTATAAATACAATTCCTGCCATTTTCCAAGTTGACCACTGTATACTTTTTCCTTCAGCCTTAATTAAAGGATTCCCCCATAGAGGACAATGCGGTAATGTTTTTGGAGACCAGCTCAATGAAAAGGCTACTGAGTTCCAAGAATTATAAACTTGATTAAAAATAGGGTTGGAAGCAAAGAGTTTTTTTTTTGTATTAGAGAACAAAACTATTCTTGGATGGCGACCCTTTAATAGACTTTGTTCTACCTGAACCCATCCCGGAATATCCTGTATTTTATTTAGCCACAAAGATCTGATACACTGAGTAGCAATAAAAGTGTCACGTCTTAATTTAAAATTTGGAAGACCAAAGCCACCTTTTGCTTTCTGCTGTTGAAGCTTGATTAAAGAAATTCTTGGGGGTTTATTTTCCCATAGAAATTTCTTAATCAATGTATATATTTTGCTAAAGTAAATTCTAGGGATCTGAATGGGTAGATGTTGTAAAAGATAGTATACAATTGGTGCTAGCATCATATTGAAAGTTTGTATTTTCTCCCAAAAGGACAGACGAATGTTACCCCATCTAGTAAAATCAGCTGACATCCTTTCTAAAATTGACTTAAAGTTTAATAAAACTATTTGAGAAATCTTAGAGGAAATAAGTATCCCCAAAAAATTTATATTTTAAGTCGAAATCTTAATATTATATAACTTAAGTGTTGACCCATCAAAAACCTTAGTCAATGGTAGAGCCTAAGATTTCTCAAAGTTTATCCTAAAGCCTTAAACAGAGGCAAATTTCTGGACAGTGGCTAGTATTTGGGGAATAGAATATTGTGGATTAGTTTTTGAAAGTAGAATGTCATCCGCGTAAGCTGAGATTTTCTATTCCTTTCCTTTTTTAACACCTGATATTAGGGTGGAGGAGTGGAATTTGGTAAGGGGAGGTTCTAACGCTAGTAGAAATAAAAGTGGAGATAGAGGACACCCCTGACATGTACCCCTGTGTATTTGAAATTTACTGGAAGATATACCATTGATCTTGACTGATGTATATACTTCAAAGTAATGAATCTGTACCCACTTGCATAAATAACTACCTAGATTATATTTCTCTAGAATTTTCATTAAATACTTCCACTCTATCCTATCAAAAGCTTTATCAGCATCTAAGGATAGACACATAGGAGAGAATGGATTATGCCTTGCCTCATGTATGATGTGTAGAATTTTGTGGAAGAGATCTGAGCTACGACATCCACATACAAATTCTAATTGGTCAGGATGTATCAATTTCTGGATAACCAAATTCAATCTATTAGCCATTATTTTAGCAGGAATTTTGCAGTCAACATTAATAAGAGATATTGGTCTGTAATTACCACATAACATTGGATCTCTGTCCTTTTTGGGGATAACAACAATAACAGCTTCCCTCATGGAAGGAGGTAAAAAGCCTGTTTCATTGGAGTTACAGAAAACTTTAAGTAAAACTGGTGTAATTAGCTGTATAGTGGCTTTGTAATATTCACTTGTAAGGCCGTCTGGGCCTGGGGCTTTAGCATCCAGAAAGGATTGTATTGTCTTCTGAATTTCCTCCAAGGTAATATGTTTATCTAACTTGGATTTGTCCTGTTCTGATATAGCAGTTAACTTAATATCTCCCCAAAACTGTTCTAAGTCCTCCTGTTAAAACTTGACCTTCAGATTTGTAAAGATTAAAGTAAAAATCTTCAAAGGCTTCTAAAAGCTGCTCAGATTTGTGCACCTGTTTGCCATTCTTTTGTTTTACTGAGGCTACTACATTTGCCTCTGATAACATTTTGAGCTTGTGAGCCAATAGCTTCCCTTGCACTTCTCCAGTTTCCCAGTAAGCTTGTTTGAGTCTAAACAAAGCATAATCTGCTTTTTGATTGTATATTGTATTAATCTCATATTTAGCATCAATGACCTCTTTGTATAATATGACAGTTTTAGAGCCTGAGGAAATTAATGCTTTCTCTTTATTTTTTAAATCAGCCTCTAGCTGATAAATCTTTTCTCGTCTTAGTTTCTTCTTATAGGGCGAGTAGGAGATAATGCGTCCTCTAATATAAGCCTTAAAGGAGTCCCATAAAATTGAGGTTGAGACTTCTCTATTGTCATTAAGTTGGAAGAACATTTTAATTTCTTTCTGTAACCAACCAGGGAAGTCTGGGGAGTTTATTTATTTATTTGCTTTTGTTTACAGGGTAAGGCACACTAGACAGCCATGTGCCTATTTTCAGGTGCGACCTGGGAGGGTTACAAAGGTAGATGCATACAAGAACAGCGAAGGAGTCAATTAACATACAGTGAGATAACAGGCTTAACAGGGATTGGATAGGTAGCTGACAGCATGAATCAAATTTAACATACAGGAAAATAACAGGCTTAACAGGGAATGAATAGGTAGCTAACAGCATTAGAAACAATTTAGCACATGATAAATACAGTGTGGTACATACAGGGTGAATTCGGCAGCGAACAGCAAAATACATAAACAGGTTCGATCAATGCAAACAGAAGTAAGTGCCAGCAGAGGGGGGGCACTGGGGGGGTTACACTGGGAAAGGAGGGGGAAGGGTCTAGAGGGACAGGTGAACCCTTAGGGAAGGAGGACAGGGAGTGAGCACGGTGCAAGGATGTCCAGTACTAGTTACATGACTAGTTACAGGAGGATAAGTGCAGTGGATGCTGAGACACCCCAGCATACCAGGCGCTAGTACACTATGAGGTACAGGGACATGTGGCAGATAATTTCAGGAAGTTCCAAAGGGAGGCTTTGAAGCCAGGATGGGAGGAGGAGGACCGGGTAAGGGCTGGGCACGAGTTCCATATTTTTGGGGCCTAGGTGGTGAAGGCCCGATCCCCCGCAAGGGTGCGTGTTCTAGGAACCAGGCAATCCAGCGTCGCCCTTGACCTAAGATGGTAGGATGGGGTGCCAGAGTTGAGGGGAAGGGTGAGGGCAGAAGGGGTGGCCAATCTGACGACGTTATCGATGAAATTCCTAAGTACGAAGGTGCGTTAAGTAAACTACTATTGAATTTCCAATTTCTTTCTGAGAGCAAAGTGGAATTTACAGATAGATTAATAGATATAGGGGCATGGCCAGACATGACAATGTTACCAATATGACTTACCGAAAGGCCTTGAAGTAAAGATTTTGCAATAAATATATAATCTAGTCTACTGTGAGAGCCATGTCGGTTGGATATGAAGGTATAGTCTTTTCCTTTGGGATTCGTATTTCTCCAAGTGTCAATTAGGTCAAATTCATCACACAGATCATTTAAGGCCTTTGAGGAAACAGAATGGTCAAACAGTTGTGAATATGTGCTATCAGCGAATACATCCATAACAGTATTCATATCCCCAGTTAAAATAATTTCTCCAGTTGCATTTTTGCAAATTCTTTTAGCTATATTAGTAAAGAACGCAGCCTGATTAATATTGGGGACATATAGATTTAACAAACATAGTATTCTGTCCTCAGTTTTAACATTTGCAATAATTAATCTGCCTTCTGTATCCAAAACAGTAGACTGTATCACAGCATTCAGGTTTTTATGGAACAGAATACAAACACCCTTACTCTTAGAATTAAATGAACTGCCGTACACTGATCCAACCCGAAGTCTTTTAAGCTTGGCAGTTTCCTCAGTTGTTAAATGTGTTTCTTGTAAAAGGGCTATATCAGCTTTCATTGTTTTTAGATCATTCAAAATTTTAGATCTTTTGATGGGATTATTACAACCTTGTATATTCCAGGAAACAATTTTGAATGGGTAATTTTTTGTAGCCATTTGTAAAATAATTGTCCACCTTCTTTCTATGGAAAAGCTGAATTTAGAATGTATTGTTAGGAAATATCTCTACAACTAAACTTAAACAATATTGATAATGAATCTATTAAAATGAAGCAGAAAGACTAATATATAAAATAAGGGTATATGATTAAAATTTAGGCAAATCCTAAATAGAACTTACTTATAATTATGCAGTAAAAATACACTATAGTAAATGTATAACACCAAAGAAGGTTAAGCTATACAGAGCATAATGCCCACAAACTGCACATGGGCTGAAAGAAAAGGGAAAAAAACACCACCACCAAATAATTCCGATATATACTTTAAAAGCAAGAACCAGAATCTGAATTCTGATAGGTAGTAGAAGTAGTCGACATATCCATACTACCACGCCTGTTAGCATTAGAATAGATAACATGTAATACTGATTAATGATAAAGGATTCCCAATTGTAATGGTGTACAATAGAAGTATCCTTACCACTAACAGAGTGCCAAAGACAACACAACAATAATGTAATGACAATAATGGAATGTCCCTAATTAGAGTGTGATATGTCAGAGTAGCTTTTGAATCATATATCATAGCCTAGTACGTCTGATATAGGGTAGCTTTTATCAGAGCTAGCATGGGCCCAAAGCCTGCTCCAAATAGGTTTCTATATGGGAGTAAAAGGGTTTTATAAGTATAAGCAAAAATCTAGCATAAAATGAAAAATGTGCATGTTAGGTGACAGCAATCCAATTGGATGCCATAGAAGTCACACAGCAAACTAACCATGCATGTCTGCCATAGAGCAATATCAAGGAAAGGTGCATCAACTTTAATACTGCGTGTCTCTCACAGAAAATACCATAGCAGCCCTGCACATGTGCATTTCAGTTAGCCAAATGTAATTAATTATATGATGTATGTCTTTTAAATAGTACTCCTAACTGGGAGCTCAGGCTTTATAGTTATATAATAACAGACCCTTCCATATTGTGCAGGTAATATGCATGTTCAAAACTAACTCCCTTTGAGAATAAGTGTTCTATTCTATGTTTGGATGTGGGTTTGTGTCCTTTAATACTAAAGTAGGGTTATATTTATAATGTTATATCCAAAATGACCATTATTAGAAGCTGCTTCGCCATCTCACAGTCACAATAAAGAGTCTCATTAATTAGTAAGGTAGGATTCAAAGGCATTTGGATAGCAGCTGAACTCTCCATACTACAGTACAACAATCATGGTAGTTGTTGTAAATGATATCTATGCCAACTGTAAGTATGTAAGCATTAATAAAGAAACAATTGAAAAATGATAAAACTTCATGTCGCAAGAATGAATATACCCACTAGGTGGCATCAAAGGCTAATAGATTTAGTTTAGCCACCTTATCTAGAAAATTGTTTTTAAATCTGTAAACAAGAGGTAAGTATATTACAGCCGTGTGACCCCCTGTAAGGTAAGTAAAGTAAAAAAAATGGTTGTTTATAAGTTAAACAATTTAAAGTTCTATGGGTCAAAAACAAGACACAGCTAATATCTATATGAGCGCAAAGCCAGTGCTTTACTAGGCAGGAGCATCCAGGAACAGAAGCAGAGCACTGGTTGCATGAAAGGAGGAAACGCTGTGCATAGTAGAAACTTAGTTTATTAGCAGAGAACCTCCATTATGCAGCGTGTTGAACCAGGAGACACTGTTTCTTTAAGAACCACAGAGGAAGTTGGATTTATTTCCTGTGAATGTTGCGTCTTCCTAACAAACTGATTCAGGTTGGGCACATTTTGATTGAGCAGTCTGGAGTATTTACTGAATCTTGATGGGATTTGATAGGGGATCATGCAGGATTCTTGGGGACATGTCTCCTTAAGGTATTACCCCCTGATTTGGGGGACTCTCTGCTCCTACTCTTTTTATTTAGAAAAAAGTTAGGCTGGGTGAATCTGTGGGCATAGGAGGTTCTGTTGGCTGGCTTACTGTACCAGGTGATGGATAAATAGGCTGGAATTTTAGAAGGTTGAACAACATTTTTCACAGCATCTTTCACAAGAGAGGCATAGGCAATAGGCGTGCAGTCATGGATGTTGTGTACAACCGCAGGGATATTTTCAGCATTTGTCTGCATGATGGCCATAGACTGTGAGGCTCGAGGAGAGTTACTGTACTGATCGAATCTTGTCTCGAGTTTTGATATCTTCGCCACTGACTCATCTGAATCTGAGGTAATCAGCCCCACCACTGTTAATACTCAACTGGTTATAGAAACTGAAACTACTCCAAACCTGCCCTCAGCCCCAGAATTTGTAAGCCCTGTAGCAGGAAAAGAAATAGTAGTATTGGAATATTCAATCATTACGCACCTTGACAGGGCAGGGTGCAATCCAGATAAAACTTCTAGAACTCTATCTAGCTTTAGAGGGGCTAAATTAACGGATATAGCCAAGATGCCCAGTAACATATTAAACAATACAAGGCCCAACCCATTGGTTGTCATACACACTGGAACCAATAACATTTTCAAAGATTCAGAAGACAGTATAAAAATAAGATTCTGTGGCACTCACCAATAAATTGATACAGTTAGTTAGTTATTGATATGACTTTAAACTAACATCTTTGGGGGGAGGACAACACTTGCCTTGCCTTCCTAAAACCAGACAATTGCTTATAGAAAAACCCAACTGTGACACTAGGAAAAAACATCACCTAAAACAAAAAGCAAATAGAGATGCAGGATCAGTAACTATTCTGCTAATTAATACACACAGCCCGCCTAATAAAATAGGAGAATTGAAATATATGCAGTACTAGCTAAAGATAACATGACCATCTGCGGAGTCACAGAAACCTGGTTCACAGGGCATAAATGGAACACTGAAATCCAAGGGTATTGAAAGTTTTGTGAAAATAGAGCTGATTCCAGAGGAAGTGGGGTTGCACTATATATATCAAATAAGTATGATGCCCACAGCATAACCCCAGAATCCACCAGTAACAGAAAAGTAGAAGCAATTTGGGTCCAAGTTAATCTACTTAATGAATTACTAGTGGTAGCCCTCTGTTATAGGCCTCCTAACCTAAGCCAGGCTGAAAACTGCGCACTATTAATGTCACTACAAAATATGTACACTGTCCATAACTACATCCTTATGGGTGATTTTAACTTCCCCAGAATTGACTGGACAATACTTGAAGGCCATGGCCATGTTGAATCTGCCTTTATTGATCTCACTATAAAACAAAACCTATTTCAAATAGTTACTAAGGGGACAAGACAGAATAATATACTTGATATTATTCTTACAAACATGGAAGTCAGGATGTCTACTCCAACTATTGATGCACCCCGGGAGATAGTGACCACAATATGGTGACAGTAAAGCTTAATAGTAACAACAATGCCATAAATGGGGTGACAGTTCTTAAGGACTTTATGAAAGCGAACTATAAATACATAAATAAATACTTAAGAGCCTGGGACTGGGAATCAGACCTACATGGCCTTGAATTACAACAAATCTAGGACCACATAAGGATTAAGCTTAATGTCTGTCTTGACACATGCGTCTCAATTTGGTTCAAATATAAGAAAGGCCTCAGAACACCACTATGGTGGAACAGGAGTATAAAGAGGGCCATAAACAAAAAAAGAGCTACTAAAGGAAATACAAAAGGAACTCGACCATAAACTCTTGGAACTCATATAAGGAAAAAACAAAAGAACTAAAATACATCATCAGAAAAACTAAAAGGGAGTTTGAACTAAACCTAGCAATGAAAACATTAGACAATCACACATCATTTTACAATTATATTGGTTCCTTAAAGAGCAACTGCTCTACTGTAGGCCCAATTGAAACTTACAAGGGTATTACAAGTAATGAACTAGCTATGGCCAATGAGTTCAATGATTACATTATAAGTGTGTTTACTCCTACTGATATTCTGTTAAAAGATATGACATATGGACAGAAAACACATTTTTCACCAATCACTGTAGTTGAAGTGGAAAACTTACTACAAACTCTTAGACACCACTCATCCCCAGGACCAGATAACATACATCCTCGGTTCCTTAAAGAAATATCCAAGGTTATCAGTGGTTCCCTGACAGTCTTGTTTAATGCCTCACTAAGTCAGGGCAAAATAGTTGATTCTTGGAATGAGGCCCGTGTTACCTCAATACATAAATCAGGAAAAAAAAAAACTGTAACTACAGACTTATTAGTCTCACATCAGCTATTGGTAAACTTCTTGAAAAATTGTTATGTACCCGGATTGAAGCTTATATTTCAAGTAATAATTTACAGGACTTAACTCAGCATGGTTTCTCTCAAGGGAAATCCTGATTAACTAACTTGATGAATGTCTTTGAAAATGTTAGTGCATCTCTAGACCTACGGCTCCCCGTGTATATAATTTTTCTTGACTTTTCTAAAGCTTTTGATAAAGTCTCTCATCAGGTTTTGGTCAATCACATGTATAAGTTTGACTTTTTCTCAAACATAATAAACTGGGTCATATCTTGGCTACAAAACAGACACCAATGTGTTGTCATCAATGGCCACTGCTCACAGTGGGGAAGGGTTAGCAGTGGGGTCCCGCAAGGTTCTGTCTTGGGACCCATCCTTTTTAAAATATTGATTTCAACAATGCAACCATCTAGCAATGTTTGGATGTCTAAGTATGCAGACGATTGCAAACTCAGATGCATAGTCAATAATGCACATGCTGCAAATCACTTTCAAAATGAATTAAATAAGTTGGGCACTGGGCAACAGATAATAAAATGTTCTTTAATGAACAGAAGTGCAGCAAAGTAATGCACCTAGGTCATAACAATCAGAGCTTCATTTATAAAATAAATAATGTCCAAGTTTCAGAGACAACTAATGAAAAAGACCTAGGAATTTTAGTGGACAACAAGCTATCTTTCGACACCCATACCTTGGTTAAGGTCAGAAAGTGCCATAGAATCATTGGCTGCATTCTTAAACATATAAACAGCAAGGATTCTAGGGTGATTTTCCCACTTTATACGAGTTTAGTCAGACCACATCTAGACTACTGCTCCCTCTTTTGTGCACCGGTCACAAAAAAAGGAAAAAAAAATAGAGAGGGAGTACAAAGAAAGGTAACCAAATGCAATAGGGATATGAACAGCCTAGAATATGAGGCAAGGCTTCAAGCACTGGACCTTTTCTCTTTGGACTACAGACAACTACGAGGTGATCTTTGCTTTACATACAAGGCTATCCAAGATCCACTTCTTTTTGAAACTTTGGGCTTAACGAGGAATAATTCTAGTACTATTACTAGAACACATAGCCTTAAATTAAGAGGGAAAAATTACAAAACTCACAAAAGAAGCCACTGGTTCACCCAAAGGGTGGTGACTCAGTGGAATGCCCTGCCAAGAGAAATAGTTGAGAGTGGCACTATGGATCTATTTATAAGACAACTAGATATTTATATAGGCAGCAAAAAACATCTTACCTATAATAGAATCCTAATCCACCATATTGGTGGCGAGCTCTACAAGGGCACCTGCCTCCTGAGCCCGTTACATCCTATGAATCCTATGAATCTTGATGGGTCTCATGAGCATTCACTGTTTCCTCTAAGTTTTTTGAGTAGGAAATGGCAGTTTGAGTATCTGAATTATTTCCATGTCTCTCTAAGACTTCTCACAACTGGTCCACGTTATCACAATAAAAAGTTTTACCCCAGGTAACGACACAACAAGAGTGGCGAGATATTTAAAATTATACGACCAGCCCAATTTTTGAAGCTGTTTTTCCCCTCATAAAACATCTTTCTCTGTTCAATAACTTCTGAAGAAAAATCTTGAAAAAAGTAAATTCTCTGCCCCTGCCATATTAATTGCCTATGCTCTCTTTAAAATATCCTCCTTAATAGTGTATCTGAGAAAATTTTCAATAATGGATCATGATCTGCTACCATGGGCAGGTTTAGCACCTAGAGCTCTGTGTGCCCTTTCTATTTCGAGGGACCAGGGCCATTGTATGCACAACAAATCAGGTATAAGATGCTGCAAAAAAGGAATCAAATCATTACCCTCGTCTCCTTCTGGCAATTCCACAATACAAAGATTATTTTGTCTCCCCCTATTTTCTAAGTCATCCACTTTAAGTAAATATTGGATATGCTCATTTTGTTGTTCAACTTTATCTTCCAGGAAATTAACCATGTCCGTTAAGCTAGCTAACTTGTTTTCAAACAGTTCTGATCTCTCAGTATTGCTATTAGTGTCACTATGAAGGGACCCAATTGCATTTTCAGTGTCAGAACGATCTAGTTGCATTTTATTAAGTACCTCTTTGATTAATTGAATGTCCAGTTTACGTTGTTGGTTATTTGTGGAGCTGAGGTTCTGGATAAAAATCAAAGAAGGTAACAACCTGGCATTCATGCATGTTCTGTCACTTCCAAAGCACCTATGATTATTAAACACGTCTTTCCTTGACCTAACACACCTTGCCTTTCATGCCTATTAAATCCTCCTCCCCCTTATTCTTTACCCTGGTCTAATTTTACATCAGGAACTACACAAAACTGTGCTAAACTACAAAAAGTTTTTCACATCTTTGCTTAACACTAGTGATCATCACATTCTTCACAGTAATCATGATGTTTAATATTTAAGTAGAGAATAACTAACCCCTAAGTGGTAAGAACAAGCTAGTACTCCACACTGAGTTAGTGTGGTGAAATCATTGGCATGAGAGCAAAGTTAAAGTGCTCTAATGATGTTTCCATACTAACGAGGTGTGGAAAAACCTGACAGTTCAGTAAGCATGTTTCCCAAAAAGAAAAATGTAATTTCTGGTCTCAGGCTAGATAATGTTTTTTTTAATGTGTTTGAAGTGACTGTGGCTGTTATGTTACAGTGTTCATTTTAGAAACAACTTATGAGTTCTTATTTAGTACAGCTGGGTGTTCAGGAAAATCAGCTTGCACTCCAATCCATTGCTTTGGTAAGTTAGAGCGTGACACTGTTTGTCGCAGCTAAGAAAGATGTAATTCACCTTCTAATCTGTGAATTATGTCTTTCTCAGTGTTCTAAAATGTGAATTACAAGATTCTGAAAACACAAAGGAAATGTACTTACTGTATATTATAAAAAAAGGTTAGACAAAGTAGGCTGTTGGTGAGCTTTAATTGAAGAATCACACAGTATTCTAGTGAAATAAATTATGTTTTGTATCAATTGTTGAAATAGTACTGTGGATGGACTATCTATGACATCCAGCAAGGGCTTGTACTGGGCATATGTCAGTCCATCCACAGGACTCTGTTTAACAACTAATGCAATGAAGCATTTGAATTTATTTACTTTAAAATACTATGTGATTCTTCAATTGCGTGCAAGGAGTTTGCTTGTACTTTGGGACTTTGATTGTTGGCTAGCCAGCCTTCTCTTTGCACAACCCCACCTTGGGAGTTTGCAGTCTTCCCCTTTTTTGGAACTGATCATCCGTGTTAAAAGAGCCAGTCTAAAATACCTCTGCAGCTCTCCACTGTGTTATTTTCACAGTTATGCAGTCATGACTGAGTTCAGTTCTTTATTTTAAGGTTATTTCAGGGCATCACACACCCCCCCCCCAATGAAGGACCTCAACACTATATCTTACAAAAGTAGTATCAGATTTCTATTTGAACCAATTCATCCACTTGATTGGGCCTCCTCCACACATCTCACTCAAACTTGAAGTAAAACAGTTCTTTGCAGTATGGATATTAGAGTCTTTTGTTTCTAACCTAACATGACTGCTGCCAATGACAGTAAATACATGTATGTCTCCTTCACTGAAATTTTCTGGGTCCATCCCACCGTTCCATTGTCCACGAGATAGTGTCTTGTATTTCTCATTGTTGTATACCTGCCTCCCTCTCCCCCTGAAAGAACTGGAGTTCACTCCACTAGGATTACTGCCATTTTCTGTTGCCAAGTCTTCTCCTTGGACTGATAGACAATAGCAACAACTATCTACATACCATGGTTTGGCAAGACTGATTGGAAACAGTAGCCCTGAAGGTAGCTCCTTCACCCACAAGATAACATAGAGCTCATTTATTTGCTAGATTACTATTACAAATGGATACTGCTGTACAGAATGAGGAACTCCACTAGTGGAGTTTATACAAACTGGCAATTCCACTTCCGGAATGCTTTTCTGAATTTCTTTTTAAATTTTACAGAATCCTGAAAATCATTTATTTGAAAATCATGGAATAACTCTCCATGGATCACGTAAACTGTGGAATAATTTTCTGCAGATTGTGGTAAAAGAATCCACCGTTTATGTAAAGAGCAGACTAACAATCCTTGAAAAAACATTACACTTTCGAAATTTCAGAATTTCACTACCTTTATAGAAATGCAAGGTTAGTAAGAATTGTGTATAATAAGGAGGCAGATTATAGTAGATATATAGTAGGTTGTCACCCGTAAGAATCTTAAATATGGAGTTAAAATTATAAATAAATCTTATAAGTGTATTTTTTACTCAATATTTGTACATATAGCTTGGATTATATATGTATGGTAGCTATATAGTATGATAAGATTGTTAGTCTGTCTTTGTTTTTGACTTGATTGTTGACTACTACTTATGAGGCTATGTTACAACTGTTGTGAGTAAATGTATTGTTTGGAATTTATTTTCTTAATAAAAAATTTTATGATGGAAAAAAAATTGGGAAGGATTAGCTGAACACCTAGAGGTAAAATATATATTTTCTGTTACATAATGTACACTGTCTTGCAAAGATCAGTTACATTCCAATTGCTAAGCAAATTAACTTTTCATGGAGTTAATGAAGACAGGCCTGCAGTGTGAAACACAGACAGAATGGGCACTGAGTATGGCTCAACATGTAAAGCTTTCACTTTTATTTTCTGTTTGATTCATCCTTTGCAGTTGCTGCTAGCCTTGTGCAGTACCTCTCTCTAAAGAGAGTGGCAAGGTGTGGGACTTAGTTCATGCACTGTGTTAAAGAATCCATCACACCAGATATAGCAATTCCAAACAAAAGTGTCTAGAGCTGCCAGCAAATGGTAAAAACAAACAAACAAAAAAAAAAACACCAAGGGGAAAATGATTTTGTTAGATTTAGTTTGAGATGGTACAATGGTTTTGAATTGCATTGTTTTCTGTTTATTTTCTTTTTCCTGTACTGTTTTTATATCCTCAGGATTAAACTTACCAAACTAGTTTGGCTGCAGGATATCACTGTACCCCTTGCATGTCATTTTATTTTTGGTTATGTTTGTTTTTTGATGTTAATCCCATTTTTATTAATAATAATAATAAGAATGAATAAGAAGAAGAACACACTTGCACAAACAACGAACACCATGTATACATTTTATCAGCCTCATAGCAATGTTAGAACTAATCATTGTAAACACATTGCAGTATATGATATGAAAAAGGATACATGAAAAAGGGAAATAAAACAATAATAAAAACATTTTCTATGTGCTAGCAAACTACAACTACTATATGAATTGACTATAACAACTTAAATGCACAAACGCTTAAGAAAAGAACTACCCTCCTGTCCCATAGAATCAGTATTAAAACAGGTATGCACAGGTATACGCAGCTCATTTCTTTTCCCACTGTGCTATAATATTAGATGAGTAGTTGTAGATATGATATAGCAATAGTCATGTCTACTTTAAGCACCCTTCCATCTAACTGGTGTAGTGTCTGTGTAATTGAGAATAATAAAAAATGGCAACTTAAGGCTAAACAGAAAAGTGACCCTCTCTCAAGGAGCCAGGCAGACACAGCTAGTCTTTACATCCCAGATACTCAATTCCCACTCAGACCTCAGGAATGAGTGCATTGGTTTCAGCCAAATTGCAAAACAATGAAGCACGGCTCATTATGGCATTTAACTTTAAGGTGGAGCTCTGAAGACGCTGTAGGAACTGAAAAACCTGCCGGATGGGAAGGCTGGCACCAAACTACAGGGTTGCAAATCACAAGACAATGAACCGTGAGAGAAATGACATTCCTGTTGCTTCAGCTTAACAACCATTGTTAGGTACTGGTGTCACCAAGAAAAAAGTATACTCAGAATAACCTACCCTAAGAATTACATTTACTCCTAAACTACTACAAGTCTGAGTTTCTTGATTTAGAAATGAGAAAGGGTAAGGATTAGGATAACTTCCCTCAGAAAAAAAAACACTGAAGTAAGACTCTTTTTGTGGCCTTCATACCTCCACAGACATTACTCTGTGCTACAGTAGTTCACATTTCACTTTACAGCCTGAAGGCAATTGCAGTGCTATTGGATTTCCTTTTCTGGTATTGTGTCTGCGGCATGCCAACCACACAACCTGAGCACATTTTTGTCCTTCCTGGTGCTTAAAACAGATGCTTAAGGACTGCCACAGCAGCCCAGCATTGCATACAAAGATTCTGCTGCAGCTTTTCTTTCTTATGGTATGCTCTACAAACACAGGGACAGAAAAATGAACAAGAACAGGAGCAACTGCTGATGGTGGCAAAAGAGAGAGCAGACTCAGGCTGATGGGCCTTACATTTAACTAAACAAAACTTGCCCCAATATCTTCCCCTTACCAAAGTTGCTGATCCTGGCTCCTGCCAGTGGCAGTGAGGCAAGAGTAGACTGGTCCATCAGGCCTTTTACTTCATTAACTTTTTCCGAAGAGCCCCCTCAACAGAGACACTGATCCCTATGCCTTCTGGCAGAAGTGACAAGAGGAGAACAGACTGAAGCCAGTAGGCCCTTTCATTACTTAAAAAAAATAAATTGATCCAATGTGTTCTCAGTTTAGGGATCATAGACTCAGACTGGCAGACCCTCTAAAAAATAGAAATGTACTTGTCCCAATGTGGTTCCACAGAAAGGGAAGTGTGGGATTAAATGTATAGGTCCTTTATTTTAAAAAAGCACATGGTATAGAGTGAGACCTCAGCTCGAGATGTCACCAAGTTTAACTTTGCCGGAAAAGTTCTGGTGAGGTTGTAAAGTTTCCCTTCACAAATAACATTGCAAACTGCCCAATTCTTATTGACTTTGATGACATTAAGCTGGCACTGGATTATTTCATAAAACAATTCAACAATGCCTGTGATACCCATGCTCCCATTAAGAAGATGAAAGTTTGTGACACTGTGAACCCCTGGATTACACCAGAACTCATTGCTACGATGAAGCACAGAGATCACCTGTGGCACTGTGCCAGGGCATCAGACAAACAAGCAGATGTTCAGAAATACAAGAAAGCGAGGATGCCTGTACACGTGAAATCCATACCATGAAATCCAAACATCATAGGGGAAATGCTCGCCAATACCTAGGGAAACAGCAAAAACTTCTGGAGCAACATAAAAGACGTCACCGGGAAAGACTCTAAGGTCTCACCCTCCATGCTCAGTATCGATGGAATGCCAACCCTGGACGCGCTAACCATAGCAAACACATTCAACAATGCATTCACGGACCTATCCAGTGTCCTTCCTCCAGACTTCTTCCTGGATAATGATTCACCCAATACCTTCTGTCCTGCTAATAACCCCCTTGAACCACCTCCTTTTTTACTTCCAAAACAGTCTCAGCATGAATGGCCAGGAAATACCTTACCAAAGTGTTAGGTAAATCACGGCATAGTGGTGACTCACTGGATCTTAAGCTCATAGCTCTCACTCTTGAGGAATTGCTGATGCCTCTCACTAAGATCATCACTCTATCGCTACAACTCTTGCAATTTCCCCAAGTTTGGACCTCAACACTAGCCACACCGGTGCACAAGAGCTGAGACAGGACCCGTCACGTAAATTACAGACCCATATCTATCCTCCCACCAATATCCAAGGCACTTGAATGCATTGCCTTTTTTTTTTAAGTTAATTTGTTTCTCCTTGGGTCCCCACCAGTCAGCGACCTTCTTTCAGCCACCCTCCCAGCCCCACACCTGACATCAGGCAGCTGTCCCCTTCTTCCCCCATGGTTTACCCTCTGTGGCAGGGTGGTGAGGAGCCCCCCTAGCTTGACTCACCACAAATAGGATCCAGTTCCAAGGAAGCACCATTCAGTGTCGGGGCCTGTGGAGAGTGGCTGCTTTCATCCTGCTCGACCTGGGACCTCTGTTTTCCTTGTTCAGTTCCCCCCTGAGCGAAGCGTGCAATGTTGGCAATGGCTGTGCTGTGTGCACTTCCACCCAGCCGACTGCTCCACCCCCTTGCATATGACAAGCTCATGGCGTGCCTGCACCCAGCCACTGCTAGGTGTCAGGGAAGCACTGAGCATGTGCTCCCCCCCTTCCTGGGAGATGAGAGCTACCCTTTGGATGCTCAATCCTCTCCCTTGCCAGCTGACCTCCAATTACCCCACTCACACCATGAACATGGATTGCCGGCATGGCAGGAGGTAAGGCATGGATGCCTCAGCCCTCCACGCCACTGGGTCAGCCAACTTGAGTGCATTATCGCTGATCAACTGGTGGACTACCTTGAAAAATACTCTATCCAATGTCCGCAGCAACATGGGTTCTGGAAGGGGCACAACACCCCCTTAGCCCTGATGGAATTCACTGGCTTTATTCTTTAATCTCTGGATCAGGGCACCTTAGTAGAAGCTGCCTTCATAGACCTCACTAAGGTGTTTGATACTGTCCATCACTCACTACTCCTCCAACAGCTTACTGCTACTGGTGAGAAAGAGAGTAGAAAGACAAGGCAGGACAAGCTGGGGAGAGGTGGAAGCAAAGAGTACATAAAGTAGCAAGGGTAGAGATGAGGAGGGGTGACAGAGCAAGTACATAAGGGAGAGGGGTGAAAAGGGAAAGACAAAAGGACCAAAAAAAAGGGGTGGGTCTGGAATGAGGGAGGGGGTAGAGGTAAGTGCACCCCAGCATGGAAAAGTCACCCTAGGGAGCATAAGCAGGTGGATTCCAGAAATAACCAGGTTCTGAGATTGGATTTGAAGGAGTGGTGTGAGGCAGCCGTGTGGATAACTGGAGGGAGGCTGTTCCATAGAGATGGTGCTTCAACTGATAGAGCTTTTCTCCCCATAACAGTAGAGACTCTGGGGACTTCTAACAGGGGGGTTGAAGTATTACGTAGACACCTAGGGACAGTATGTGCCTTAAGGAGAGAAGTACATGGGGACACAATACCATCACGTAATGTGCCATCAATGATGCTACCAAGGGCATAGTCGAAATGGCATTTGAGCAAGGGCCAACCAAGAGATTTGCATAGGTCGCAGTGATGGGTCAAGAAGGGTGCCATCAGTGCAAAACAGCTGATGCTATTATAGACCGAGTTAAGTTTAAGGAGCAGGGTAGCAGACAGCGAGGAGGAGGAGTAAATCAGAGAGCAATAGCCAAGGATGGGGAGCAGGTTTCCACAGGCAATGGCAAGTTGGGCAGCGGGGTTAAGATAGTTCTTTATGCGATAAGCGGCACCAAGTTTTGGGTTGATTCTGCATACTACAGTTTTTGTGTGCACAGTAAATGAAAGGGATGGGTCTAGGATTACACCCAGGTATTTGAAATCAGAGACTACCTGCAGTGGAGGTCCAGATGGGGAGAGCACCAAAAGGGAGGAGTTGGATTTAGTAGCATTAGCTAGGTAGGGATGGATCCAAGGAGCATTGCCTTGGTTTTCTCTCACTCGTATGGTTCACGAAAGAAGAATAGGGCCATACAAAAGAAGAATAGGTCCATATACAGTAAATGAAGAATTTGGACTTTGTTTGGATCCAAGAAGTATTGCCTTGGTTCTCTTCTCATTCATATGGTTCATGAAAGAAGAATAGTGCTATACAAAAGAAGAATAGGTCCATATAAATGAAGAATTTGGACTTTGTTTTTTTCACATTCTTCTTTCGTGAAAAGAAATCTTCATTTGTGAGCTCATGAAAATCTCATGAAAGAAGATGATTTCTCATGAAAGAAGAATTTGGACTTAGGTTTTTTTTCCACATTGGAACTTTAAAAAGCCATAACTCTGTCAGTCTTTGAATCTGAGGGATAATCTATACTGTATGTCAAAAGGAAAGTCTCAATGAGTACTACAGGACTAATACATACTGTAACACCCCCCAGAAATCTGTGGGCTATGCATATCATCCCACAATTACCTCCCAAATTCATCATGATGCCAAATCCACAACTGAAGTCTGATCATCATCAAAAATGCACCAAAGGTGTATCACCTCCATAGCAAGTTTCACACTGAACTGACAAATAGGTTCCTAGTTATGGCTAAAACATGTAAAAACAAATTTTTGCTCGTATATAATGAGCCACTGGGACTTAAGAGGAACACAATATATTTTTTCTCTGAAGTGAGACAAACAAAAAAAAGGTACAACAAAGCAGATAAATTGCTTCCCACATTGCCAAAATTCCCTTACAAAAATAAACAAATTCAAAAAGGAGACGTCCTGTAGGATAACATTGCAGCTTTAACAAGTCGCTACGCCGTCAGTCATTAAGAGTTAATGGACAATCTGTATATCAAAAAAAAAAGCATCAATGATTTTAACAACACTGACACACAATACCCCCTGAGAAGTTCACTGGGTACTCACAGGACCCTAAAATTACCTCACAACTTCACCATGCTGCGAACTTGAGGCATGGAAGTGCAGGTCCCAGAGGACCCTGTGCTTCTGTAGGCAGATGAATGTCTACATCTATGGGTGCCTGGAGCCCTCTGCTTCCACAGCCACATAAATGTGCTTGGGATCTGCATGAATGAGGATACATACATACATATGTACATACAGTACATACATACATGCATACATACATAATACACAACACATAATACATACATACATACATCAAGGTTGCAAGTAGATTAGGCCCATCAGTCTAGCTCATCTGCCTGAGATGCAGCTCCTGATTAAGCTTCAGCAGCTGCCCCCCCAGCCTTCATGTTCTCCCTGTCACAAACCCACTCAGCAGGTCAGGCCCTCTGCTCCCACAGAACCAACCTCCGAGCGTAGTCTTGTGAATAGGAAACAGAAACAGGGTAACCCTCCTGTCTGTTTTGTGGGTTCAAATCAAACTTTGGTCTCAAGTTCTGGAGGGATTCAAACTGTGAACCGCTTGCTAGTGTACCCACTGTATAGGCTCAGATAATTCTGCTCTTGGGGGGGCAGATATCGTTTGCCTATGGGCACCTAACCAGGCGTACAAAATGAATCCTTAAAACTCTATTAAACACATCAGAATAAACTGTTACCTTTTCCCAGTTTGGTAAAACTAGTAAGCTTTGTACAGCGTCAACTTTAACCATGCATGCTTCACTTGTCAAGAAAAAGAATTTCAAAGGCACACCAAGTAGTCTCTAAAGTAGAGGTTTACTTAAAGATAGATAAAAAAATATAACATGTAAATACAGAACCATATATCACAAAAACATGCAATCATTTAAAAGAACAAGGGTTAAAACAAGTGCAAAAGGCCTACCACCAGACAATTAGACTTGTATATCTAATGTATCTCTTCTAATGGTGCTGATAGACAGATGTTGTTGTCAAGAGAGTCTAAACATGTGTGTCGTTACAGGTCACTCACAGCATAATTAAAACACTGTCTTGAGGCTGCCTTCTCCATGATGTCACCCAGCTCCTTCTCTGTTTATTAAAAATTATACAATCAGGATGTCTATCCAGCAGGAGGTAAATTAATAAAGGTGACCTCAGCAAAACTCATGTCCCCACATGACTTTCTTTAAATAACATCCCCTCTTTGATCTCAAGTAGCTCTTCTTCCCAGGACACATCAAAGAATATTTTATGACTTTGCACTAAAGTGTCATAACCTGCTCTCTTCCTCTAAGCGTTATAAAAGTTTATGATTTCCCATCCTAGCAGCTGACAAGCTACAATTAAGCTAGATAAACAGGAGATGCTTAATTTAGGCCTCTTCTAGCCTGTAATTATCTCCTGGCCTTCCAGGTAACACCTTGTATTTAAAACCTGGGAGTGTGTGTGTGTGTGTGCGTGTGTGTGTGTGTGTGTGTGTGTGTGTGTGTGCGTGTGTGTGATCCCACAGGCTGTTTCAGCATGTCTCATGAGAGACACTCAATAACATATTTTTATATTACAAAAATCATAGATTAATCAAAACCATCTGTCTGAGTGTCACAATTCCTCCCCACCTAGACTGAATTTGGGGGCTCTATCCCCTGCATGGGATGAGCTTCCCAAATCAGTTCACTCCTCATAGACACGAGACAGCCCATCGAAGTTCTGATTTTTGGCTCCAGCCCTTTGTAATATTGTCATATCATACTCTTGCAAAGCAAGACTCCATCTTAGCAATCTACCATTGTTTTTTCCCATCTGCGACAGCTAAACCAGGGGGTTGTGGTCAGTCTGTACCCCAACATGCTGCCCATACAAGTATGGCTCTAATTTATTTAGGGCCCACACTATGGCAAGACACTCCTTTTCCACCGTAGAGTATGCCTGCTTCCTGGGAAGTAACTTTTTACTCAGGTATGCTATTGGGTGATCCCTCCCTTGGCTGGATGTCTGACTCAGTACTGCCCCAATACCCACGTCTGAGGCATAAGTTTTTACTATAAAGGGTTTGCTATAGTCAGGACTTGTCAAAACAGGAGCACTGCACAGTGCCTCCTTCAGTCTGGTAAAGGCTTTCTCACAGGCTGAGTCTCAGGTAATTTTCTTTGGCATTCTTTACCAGGTCAGATATGGGAGCAGCCAGGGCACTGTAATTGGGCACAAATTTTCTATAGTACCCTGCTGTCCCCAGAAAACTCCTGTCCTGCTTCTGCATTTCTGGTCTGGGCCACGCCTGGATTGCCTCTATTTTTATTTGATTATGACAGAGTTGTCCCTGGCCGACCACATGGCCAAGGTATGCCACTTCTCCCATGGCCACCTGGCACTTCCCAACTTTGACAGTGAGCCCGGCCCTCTGTATCCTGCCCAGCACTTCCCTAAGGTGGGACAGGTGTTCCTCCCAGCTGGCACTAAAGATGGCAATGTCATCCAGGTACGCCACGGCATACTCTTCAGCACCATTTAACACCTAGTTTACCAACCTTTGGAAAGTGGCCGGGGCGTTCTTCATTCTGAAAGGCATTACTTTAAATTCAAATAAGCCTATCAGAGTGATGAAGGCCGACCTCTCCCTAGCTCTGTCCGTCAACTCTACCTGCCAATACCCCTTGGTCAGGTCAATGGTCATAAGGTAGATCGCCCCTCCCAACTTGTCCAGGAGTTCATCTGTCCGGGGCATCAGGGGGTGTCTGACTTCTTGACTGCATTCAGTCCACACTAGTCCACACAGAAATCAGTAGAGCCATCTGGCTTGGTCACAAGGACTACGGGTGAGGCCCAGGGGCTGTGGGATCTCTGGATTATGCCTAGATCCAGCATCTCCTCCACTTCCCTCCTAATGTCCTTTTGGGCAGCCTCTGACACCTGATATGCTGCCCGCCGTATGGGCGTCTGTGTCCCTGTCTCCACATCATGAGTCACTAAGGGGGTTAGTCCAGGCTTGGTGCTAAACAATGGGGCAAAGTCTACTAAAACCTCCCTTACTTACTGGATCTTGTCCAGGGTCAGCTGGGGAGACAATTTAACTGCCTCCACAGAGGATTCCTGCTTACGTTGTTCCAGCAAGTCCACACTGCAAACACCATGTCAGCCCTATTTGCATATGGCTTCATCATGTTGACATGGTACATCCTTTCTGTCTGTCTTCTGTCAGGCAACTCTATAACATAGTTCACATCATTTACCTTCCTAACCACTTTGTACGGTCCTGCCCACTCAGCCTGCAGCTTGTCTTTCTGGACCGGAATAAGGACCATGACTTCCTGACCCACATGTACGAGTGAGCTCTGGCTCTGTGGTCATACCACACTTTCTGTTGCTGTTGGGCAGCTGTCAGATTGCTTCGGGCTGTCCCCATAAGCTCCTTCAGCCTTTCCCTAAACCTAAGGATGTAATCCACAATGGGAGTTCCCTGGGTGGCGTGCTTGCCTTCCCAATCCTCCCGGATCATGTCTAGGTGCCCATGTACCCGGCCTCCATATAAAAGCTCGAAGGGGTAAAATCCTGTTGACTCTTGGGGCACCTCCCTGTATGCGAACAACAGGTGGGCAAGGTATTTCTCCCAGTCCCTCCCATGCTGTTCAGCAAATGCCCGGAACATTGACTTCAGGGTACCATTGATTCTTTCCACAAGCACATTGGCTTGTTGGTGATATGGTGTCGTGCATCTCTGCACCACTCCACACTTCTCCCATAAACATTTCATCATGTCCAGCATGAAGGAACCCCCTCGATCGGTGATAACCTCCTGTGGAAACCCAACACGGGAGAAAATCACAAGTAAGGCATCTGCCACTTGTCTATCCTCAGTGAGGATAGGGTGACTGCCTCCAGGTACCAGGAGGCATAATTCACCACAGTCAGGATGAATCTCTTCCCTGAGGAGCTGGGGGTATTTAAAGGCCCCACAATATCCATTCCCACCCTCTGGAATGGCTCCTCCACTATGGGCAATGGAATCAGGGCAGCTTGGGTTTTCTTGCCCACCTTCCCTATTTCTCGGCACCGGTGACAAGACCTGCAATACTCCTTCACTTGCTGGGTGAAGTTAGGCCAATAGAAATTCTGAGTCAACCGCAGCATAGTGCACGCGATTCCCAGATGACCAGACAAGGGAAAATCATGTGCAATCTTGAGCAACTGCTCACGATAGCCCTGGGGAATGACAAGCTGCCTGCCTAGCACCCCTTCCTCTGTCTGCACAGCCTGAGTATACATCAGTCCATTTTCCCAATAAACCTTATGTCTGCCGTCACCTCCCTGTGCCCCGTCAGAGTCTGCCCAAGCCCTCAGCTTCTCTAGACTAGGGTCATTTCTCTGAGCACCTGCAAATCCTCACACATTCCCAAGGCATGGGACAGGTCCCCTTCAGTTGCTAAACTAGGGTCCCTAGCACTAGCATCAGGGCACTCAGGATCACTGTCAGTCCCAACCCTCTGACAATGTGTCACCCCTTCCTCTTTGGAGTAACCATCTGTAGCTGTGTGGTTACTTGCTACTGGGGAAATTTCTACTCCCTTTTCATTAGTCTCCACATCAGGAGACACAGGCCGGGGAACCAGCCTCTCAGTGGTGTCCACAATGGCTCCTGTGGGGTCCAGAGAACTACAGTGTTCCCTTGCTGCTTGGCTATGGGTAACTGCACACACCATTCCTTGTTTGAGATTGTTGCCCAGGATCACATCCACTGCTAAGGTTTTGGCTACAGCCACCTGTTGCACAGTTCCCCATTTCACCCCAGTCTAGGAGAACACTAGCGAGGGGCAATTTCTTCACCTCACCAGTAAAGTCCCGTACAGTGATATATTTATTGGGTATAAGCTGACCAGGCTCTACTAGATCCCCCTTTACCAAGGTCAAGGATGCCCCTGTGTCCCTTAACCCTTGTGTCTGTACACCATTCACCATGACTGGGTGCATGTGTTCCCTCATGTTCACTGGCATGCTCCCAGGGACACACAAACAACCCACTTACTTCCTAGCACCACCATGCGTATTATTGCTCGTCCATTTGGGACACTGTCTGGCAATATGCCCAGTTTCTTTACACAACCAACATTCATTTCTTCTCTCAGATAAATCTTTTCTCTGAAACCTGGGGCTAACTGGTTTTGGTGGAGGCAGTGAGGGTTTTAGCTGCCCTGAAGGTGCGCTTTTCCCTTTCTGTGCTGTCACACCTGTCCCATTCACTCTCAGAGCAGGTCTGCTCTTGGCATAGCGGTCTGAGAGTTCAGCAGCCTCTTGCACTGTTTTGGAATCATGGTCCTCCAGCCAGGTTTTCAGCTCTGCTGGGCATGCCCAGAAAAACTGTTCTAACAAAATCACTTTTTCAATTTTATCAACAGAGTTTGCTCCAATTCCTTCCCACCAACATTTTAGAAACTGACATTGTTTCATGGCTAGCTCCTCGTAGCTCATGTCAGGGCTTCTCCTGAGCTTATGGAATTTAGCTCTGTATGATTCGGCAGTCAATTCAAATTTCTTTAACACTGCAGCTTTATGTTTGCTGTAATCATCACTGTCTTCATTGTCCATTTGATCCAATGCGTCCCGAGCTTTCCCAGTAAGTAGCAGGGATAGCTGGAAGCTCCAGGATTCCCTAGGAATTTTAGTCTGAATACAAACTTTTTCAAAAGAATTTAAAAAGGCATCCATATCCTCCCCCTCTTTAAATTTGGCTATCAATTTAGAATTCAATTTGTAAACCAGTCCTGTAGTCCCAGTTAAACTCAAGCCACTTACCTGATCTGGTGCTGGTGGTTGGAGTCATAGCTTCTCCAGTTCATAGTGCCTCTGGAGCTCACACTTCTCACAGTCCACCTCCCGCTGTTCCTGCTCTGCCTGTCGGCATTCTCGCTCCCTCTTCTCCTCTGTAGCTCACTGGTGCTCACGCCCCTCTCGGCGTTCTCGCTCTGCCTCACGGTCCGCCTCCTGCTGTTCATGTTCCCTCTCCCTCTGGAACTCCTGCTCCATTCTGTGCAATTTAATTTGCAGCCTGAGTACTTCTGGATCCAGGATACTGGTGACCTTCTCCTGCTGCTGTGACCCTTCACTGACAGTGGCCCTGTTGCCCTCCTCATCAGATCTGGACACTACACTGGCCGCTAGTCCTGTCACACTCAAGGTTTGGTCCTTTTCAGTCACTGTCTGTGACTCGATGCTCTGGGTATCTGCTACCATCAGGGCATCCCCAAGGTTCTGTTTGCTGGCTTTCACCTCGAACGGGACTCCTCTGTCCCTGCACAACTGCTTTAAGTAGTCTACAGTGTTCCTGCTGTAGTTGGAAACCATCTTCTTCCCTAACTATGGCTACTCTGACTTGCACTTTAGAAAAAAAAATAAAATGGGTAGGAACTTGACTATACGCCAAGTGATATAGTTCTGTCTCCTTTTTAAAAGTAAATCATTGCCTTTTTCTTTCTTTGCAAGGGAGCTGATGGTCTCAAGCTGACACACTGAACAATAAAAGCTTGTAATACCAAAATTTATCGCACTGCTGCCAACCAATCTGTCACAAACCCACTCAGCAGGTCAGGTCCTCTGCTCCCACAGTGCCAACCTCCAAGCGTAGTCTTGTGAACAGGAAACAGAAACTGGGTAACCCTTCTCTCTGTTTTATGGGTTTGAATCAAAAAGTGGTGTTAGCATTTTCCCCACCTCACACCCCAAACAGCAAAAGGAAAAGACATTACAGTTTGGCCTGTCTTGAATCTTGGGGAATCCGCAGTGGGGTCTTCCTTGGGGTTCTCAACCCTAATGCTCGCAACATTTTGATATAGTTTTCCCTGCATGAAGAAAACAGATCACATCTGATCTTGTTTGCTCAGGGAATGGGGTGAGCATTATGGTTGAGAACCCCAAGGAAGACCTCATCACTGATTCACCTGGACTCAGGATAGGCAAAACCATAATGTTTTTTTTTTCCTTTTGCTGCTTAGGGGGTTGGGGTAGGGAGTTAGACTTGGAAACCCTAAACCACATTTCCCTACTTTTGTCTCTTTAATCAGAATCCTAACTGGTGCATTAACATCGTTTTTTTGCAAAATATATATATATATATATATATATATATATATATATATATATATATGTATATCTATAGTGAACGCAGACCATGATTGTGAGTGGTGTGTGTATGTATGTGTGAGTCAGAGATAGGAGAGTGGAAGAAGACCCTGAATGGGAATGTGATAGGGGAGGAAAAGTATGATTGTGGTATGGTGGTAATGGTAGCACTTTAATGAGCCACCTAACAACAGCTACTGCCATAACAATTCACTTACCCCTCCCCCAAACAAGAACCATCGCAGTGGTTAACTTAACAGTGTCTAGATCTGCGAGCTATGTGGCATTGAGCAGAAGGGGACTGCTCTAACATGTTGGCAAATATACCTCAAGCCTGGAGCGACAGGAGCAGAGGCTGGCAGGGAGGGTACAGGATCATCCAAGTAGACACTGCTCCAGTGTAAAGTGAGTTCCCCAGTGTTGCTCTAAAGCCACAACAGGTGCCAGTAAGTAGAGGTGCTATGAGTAGTTCAGGTGTTGCTAGGATTCCACTAGGGCTGTCACAAGCTTACATTGGCTGGGTGGCGGCTGTGTCTTAAATGGGGAAGATCTCTTCCAGCTGGAGCTGGATGAAGCAATGACTACACACACTGCCCACGCTTGGTCAGCACATTGAATGGCTCGCCCCCCAAGGATGTCAGAATATTGACTCTCCCTGAATAAGTTCTGGCTAGGATAAAAAGGGGTCCCCACACCAGGGGTTAAGCAATTGCAGTCAAAGCAGCAAACTGGAGATCCATGAGGGGGTCCAGGAAGGTGGTCCATGGCTAGTAGGTAGAGACTACAAAAGGCAGCAGGCAAGTCAGACCAGAACAGAAGTTAAGTCTGGTCAAAAGAGAACATAAAGAGAATTTAAAAAGTATCTGCATAAATTAAATTATTTTCACTATAATGTACAGTTTTTCCTGTTCAGTTACTTCTAAATGTGGTTATTGTCAGTCATATTATATCAACACTGCCACATTAGCAGCTGCTGTGGCTCTGGCCAGATCTTATCTTTTATTGCTGAGGACAGTTTGCATGAAAACAAGAGAACCATACCCTAGACTTTATCTGTGCTGGTTGCATGTCTACACCTGACATCATAATCCTTTGTTTATGATGTCATAATATCTCCACAGGAATGCATTCTGATGTCATAAACAGAAATGTGATGCCAGCTGTAGACAAGCAGTCATAACAGATAGTGTAGAGATCCTGTTTTCATTAAAATGTTTTTAGTAATAAGGAAAGGGTGAGAATTACAGGAGTCAAATAAGAAGTATTTGCTGAACTGTGCCTAAATTCTTCCAGATTCAGCCCATTAGCATCAAGGTTTAATCATCACACCCATATATATTACTTTTCTGTTATTACGTTGACCATTGTTTCTTCTGTTACTTTTCTTGCACAAATCCCCATGAAATCTACTAGTCATAATTTACTGCTTGCTTAGAATGTACCCATTTTGTCTCCTCCTCTGCTCAATAAATAGCTGCCAGCTGGAGAGAACTGGGCAGCGGCATAGAGTAGTTGCAAAGAACACATTTGAAATCCCATTCACTGTACATGTGTAGAATATACTGCTGCACTGCAGATCTCTGGATGAGTGCACTAGACTGAATCTGGTTACAATCGAGCAACTTTGTCTTTTTTGGAACATTTTTCTTATTACAAATCTATCATTATACAGTATTTGATATACTGTACAGTATCTACCATCTTTTTCAACCATCAAAGCATCTCTTCTTTGTCTCTGTTTTCAACATAGGCATTTTATTTTGTCTTCATCTCACCCCTAGTCATCTTCATTCAAAGATGACGGTACAGGAGCAATAGTCAAAACCATAGCCAAGAATAAAACACCTGTGTTTTACTTTATAATGTGCATTACTGCTGCATGGCAGTCTCAGTTCTGAGCCACCTGAGGTTTGAGGGTTTCTCTCGCTGGGCATCCCCTGTGCTGCTTTGATCCCACATTAGAAGAAGAAGAATCTCATTAGCTTGCTTCTCACATACCTGACAAGCCTGTGTATAATTTACATTGGTGAATAACATTGTTTTTCTGAATTCTGGGACCCTGCATACAGGCTGTGAGTTTTTTTTTGGGGGGGGGGGATTAGTATGATGAGAGTTACTAGAGAAGTCTTCAGCAGCAAATATCCTGGGGGTACGACACCTGTTTCCAACAAGGCAGCTCTCTAAATAGTTTAGAATGGCTTATCTTTACAGGGTGCAAGAGAATTGTGTGGCACTGCATATTTTATAGATGATGTCTTTTGTAGTATGTAAAGAAGAACCCCTCCTAAACAGTTGTGCATTATTCTACAAGGTAGAATGGTGTGCCTAGCAATGTGTCCATTCTACATGCACAAAGCCTACATTAACAGCTGAGCATCAGTCATCAGAGGACTAGTCAAACTGGAGTAGTTTGTCCTGCAGATGACACCTACAATGAGCAACAGTGTCACTCAGCAGTCACTCTGGTTTTGTTTCCGTAATAATTTGTAGGTGACCCCCAGCAGACGGGTACTATACGGCCCACCACCAGGGGAGCAGGATGGCCAGGGTTTAGAGCTGTGTGGAATGTAAATTTCCACCAGTGGAGTTAAAGCAGAATTGCCATTCTGATTCTGCAAATTTAAGCCAAATTTCTGTGAACATTCCACAGAATTTTGCCAAAAATGAGAATTTCAGTTATTTGGCCTAATTTTAAAGCATATATCCAAAGGTTACCAAATATGGCAAGTTGATAGGTAAGAACTACGTATAGAAGTCTATCATGTTTTAGATTCCTAGATTTAAAGGGAGTTGTTATAGGTGGCCAAATATTTCATCAAAATTTAATTTTCAGTTATTTCCATCAAATTTTAGCCGTTCTTATTTAAATTTCTTCACAGTTTCAGGATTTGAATAACCATTCAGCATGGGTATGTGTATCAAGTTTTAGTTCTCCAGTTTTAAAGGGTGCTGTTTTATAGGCAGCCAAGGATTTTTACAAATTTTTAATTTCAGTTATATCAGTACACTTTTTAAAGCACTCCTCTAAATGTTACAGCAACTGGCAGGTATACAGGTACATACCATGTGTATATGTATTCCAAGTTTCAGGTTCCTAACTTTAAAGGGAACTGAGTAGCTAAACATCCCTAGAGTATCATAATTGTTGCTTCCTTCAGGCAGAGACTGGTTGCCTTAATTATGCCCTGCCTTATTTTTCCCCACTATTCCTCTACCTTCCCTGGCATTCCACCACCCACTAGGCAGTTTCTCAGGCAGTCTCCCATTTCCTTAAAATCTTCCCTCCTAAAGTCTAGGACCATTGTCCTTGAGTGGTTTGCCTCTGCTCCCAACTTAATGCTAAACCACACTGTATGGTGATCACTGGTACCTTGGGGACTGTCTGCATTGCTGTCCCTGTTTGTAAGCACCAGGTCCAGTGCAGCCCTGTCCTTAATGGGGTTGTTGACTAGCTGCCTGAGAAATGCCCCTTGTAGGGATACAAGAATAGCCCTGCTCCCTGTCAAAGCTGAAGCTGGAAGGCTCCAATCCACATGTGGCAGACTGAAGCCACCAACTAGCAGCACCTCCCCTTTATTTGCCTTCCTGATGATGTTCTTCTCAAGTGCCTTATCCAACTCCTCTCCCTGTGCTGGAGGTCTGTATATCACCCCTGCACAGACAGCGGCCCCAGTGCCAGTCTCCAGGATGACCCCACAGCACCACCAGTCCTTCCGTTTCCTCCGTGTGTCCCTGCACTTTTGTAGCCTTGATTCCCTCCTTCACATATGCAGTAGTACAACCCCTAGTCCCATACTCCCTTCTCTGTTTCTTCTGAACAGAGAGTAGCCAGGTATGGCCACATACCAGTCATGGCTGTCTGTGCACCATGACTCCATTATGCCCACCAAATCCAGGCTAGCCTCTTCCATGATGGCCTCCAGGTCTGGAATTTTATTTCCCATACTCCTTGCATTGGCACACATGGCTCTCCATATCTTACCCCCCCAACGCCAGCCTCCCCGCTTTCTTCCCCCCACCTGTGCTGTTTCCTTAAGCTCCTCCTGACCCCATCTTCCCTTGTTACACTGTCCATTACCCATCTCCTTTACCCCTCTCTTCTTGCTTTCCTGATTTATATACCCCTTGTTTTTATTTATATAATAATCCTTTGACTCACTTTGGCTGTCCCGAGGCCATCGAGGTCCTCACAGTATTCGCCTCAGAGGGGCTGGCCTTGGTTAGGATAGGTGGATGTAGAATGGTGCAGTACCTCCACCTGAGGAAGTGGCAGGGAATATCAGTGGATAAATCTCAGGTTACCACCCCCTGTGGAAAATATGTTAGCAGCTCCCCAGACAGTTTCCCACAGACATTGACAATACCCCCTTTCTTTGCAGAAACACTCTGTGGCAGCAATTATCATAAAAAACAGCAGTACATTATTGGAAGGAAGGGGAAAAAGGAAAATAAGGCAACAACAATAACAACTGGCTAACAAGTCTGCCCCAAACAATCTCCACCTCCCACCTATGAGTGCACCTGTCTTTCCCTTGGCAGCTGCCCAGAAAGTCTATACAGTCCTTAAGGTGGGTACTTCACCACCGTGTAGAAGATGCTGGGGATCTTTCATTGGGGCCCAAATACTTTAAGCAATAGCCACAGATGCAAAACTTTCCTTTCCTGCCCGGGCACAGCTTTACTCTTGGCACAGTTCTGCCCAGGACTAATTCTGACTAGCTAGCTAAATAAAACTTCTCCAAAGTTGCATCCCAGGGTACTTACAGTTCTGAAGTTGAAAGGGGGTGGTGGAAGTTTGTTTCATGTTACCATGCCGGTAAAGGAGTAGTTGGTGCACAGGCTATAGCTGGCTCAGGAAATGATGAAAGCTGGTATTCACTCACTAGGCCTTTCTAGTCACCTTTCCTGGAGCCTTTGTATGCGGTGTTCACCTGGCAGGCCTCTCAATGTCTTCCTCTCTGTTGATCTTCTCTTTGGTCTGGGTAAAGAGCAGACCAGTGGTTTCCCCAGACTGATGGCTGGCTCGCTTTTATCAGCTGCCGGACAGCAGCTGGGCTTTGACTGTCTATTTCCAGCACAGACAGTTATTCCGGCTTGCAGCAGCAGTAGTGTCTAATGCACTTACCCCACTGAAGGGGAATAAAGGTTGTAGGTCACTTTACTCTTAGCTGCAGACACTGTGGCTTTAGACTGCAACCTCTACAGTCTCTGCTTTTCATCGCCAAACTCCACTTGCTCTTTCTGCACTGGAGGACAGGCTTTTCTTCTTTTCTGGTAGCAGATCTCAACAGTCTCTCCCACTGGCTGTGGAGTCTAAACTGTTGTGACACAACTGCAGGTTCAAATCTCAGAAGCAACTTCCAAATTCTCAATAGAAACTTGCTCAGCAACAGGTTCAGATCTCACCCTGGGAACCTCTCACACTGTCCAGTTCCTTCCCAGAGGTTCTGTTCTTCTCAAGGTGTTCTGCAGCTTGTCCGATACTGGGGCCAGACAAAGCCTTTGGGCAAACAGGCAGGCCTTTAGGGCTAGCAAGCCCCCCAGCAGCCTCTTTCCTCTCTGCCCTCTCCTGGTTGATCTCTGCGGACTCCCCTTTGGTGGGCAAAACAGTCCCTTTCATCGGTTCTCCAGCAGCCCTTTCTGATTGGCTGCCACAGTTGTCCCACTGAACAAATTAATATTCATTTCTGTCACTTGACACCCTATTGGTCTTTAATTTGGGCACCAAGAATTGTCCTTGCTTTTACTCCCCAAGTCCTTTTTTTTTTAGTCCCACAAGTCCTTTTGCCAAATCCTGGCACTCTGATTGACTGGAGCAGGGATTAAGGGTAACAAGTATGGCTGCAGCCCTTCCAGTCCACATGTAGTCCCAGCCAAAGTCTCAACTCTTTGAGTTTTTTGCAGCTAAAATAACTATTTTTAACATTTCAATTCAATTCAATTTTATTTTTTACCAGGAAATACACCATTGAGATACTCATTTGCAAGGTGGTTCTGGAGGGAAAACACAAGGTACAATAAGGGAACACGAATAGAATTTGTATGATACAGAGCAGGGAATACAAAATCAAAACAGACATATCAAATTTACAGTATAACAGATCGAGACATGAGCGCAACATTACTGCCCAAATAATTTAGAAGGCAGAACAGAAGGTAAGGAAGATAGCAAAGGATTGAGGATGGAGGCGATGGGAAGGGGAGAGGGAAGGCAAGGGTACTAGGACAGAGAGAAAGAAAGTGGGGAACAAGGTCTAGAGGAAGAAAGGAAGAAAGGAGGGATAGGGGATAAGGAATGGGAAGTGCGGCATGGAGTGTCGAGGCAACTAAGGCGGTATAAGTGCCTTTCTGGATCTAATAGAGGGAGTAGTTAGGAGTAGCATTGGCAGTTGTCCTTTAACAGGGGTTTTAAAAGTGATTTGAAGGAGTATAGTCTTATATTTATTTTCCCCTATGTCTAGTAATAGCCCCTCTGCCCTTTAGTTTCACAGCAGAGTTATAAATTTAAACACTTGTTCCTGCCTATCACTGCTGCCATTTAGCACTGTTCCCTGGGCAGCAGGCAAGCTCATTAATATTCAGTGGCCTCATTAATATTTATGAACCAGTTCCCCGAAGAGCTGATAGGTGTTCTTAAAATAAACTATTTTGGTGCTTTTAAGCCACCTCCCTCTTGTCTCCAGAACCCCAATTTACAGATTCAGGGGCTCATGAGCATGGAGGGAGCCTCTGGTCTGCTGCAGCAGTGGTGAGAAAACTGAAGAGCACAATGGCACATGCAGAGACCACTGCACGTACATTCATGCAGAGAGCTGTGCGGTGGTTCTGAAGCTTTATTCTTCCATCCCAATTCAACCAGGAAAACATGTCAGGCTGGACGGAGGATGAGGGGCTGACCCAAACCCTGGCATGGCGGCAGTGAGGACACAGGTGGGAACCAGGAGACACAACAGGTAAGCTCAAAATGGTGGGCTTACATGTATTTATTTTTATTAAAGCATTTGTTTAAATATGGTAATTTCTATGAGAACAAGGCTCGTTTACAGAACATCCCTTGTCAAACAATAAATAGAAGATATACAACATGATACCATAACATAAAACAAACAGATCAGAATTTTCAAGTTTTAAAAAAACTGCAACCAAGTTGAGTGTTCAACAAATTGAATTTTACATTGTTATTATTATATTATTATTCTTATTACATTATTCTTAAGGGGGACGTGGCTTGATGCTGACAATGGCGGACGCAGCTTAGCTGAACTCCATACTGCACTCAGTCTTTTTCTATTAAAATTGGTAGCATCAGCCTTGACTTGAAGTTTGCAGGCAGTGGCATTAGTTCGGGAGATTGATGGCGACTAGCAGGAGCAAAAACAAACAATCGAAGCTCTTATTTGGCACAACAGATCATACCAAATCACAACCCCGAGGCCTACCAGCAACGGACGGCCCTGTGAACTCACTAATAGGTCAGGAGGGAATGTCTGAACTGGAAAAATCATTATCAGCAGTACCTGCTACATTAGCGCTTATGCAACATGATATGAAGGCAGGTTTCGACAATATTACCTCCCAGATCTCGCAGTTACAATCAGTGGTAACTGGTCTATCCGAAACTTCAGCTAATCATACTACCTGCCTGGAAGAACTGGAAACACAGATCGGTAGCCTGGAGGACTCACTGATGGTAGCTATGGGGGACAAACAAAATCTTAGCAAACTCGTGGAAGAACTCACCGATAGAATTCAAGATCAGGAAAATCGGTCCCATAGGTCGAATCTCCGAATTATTGGTCTGTCTGAGGGGATGGAGGGGAATGATCCTGAAAGGATTCTGTATGCTTGATTATTTGAACATTTGGAGCTCCCAGCTACACTACAGAACTGTGAAGTTGAACGAGCACATCATGTAGGCCCTAAGCTTTCAGATATGTGCCCGACACATTGCTTAATAAAATACTGTATCTACGCTATACAGACAAAGAGGCTATTCTGCAGAGAGCTAAAGAGAAGGGGCCAATTACAGTGGGTAATCATAAAGTTCACATTTTCCAGGACTTTAGTAAGCAATTACAGTTGAGAAGGCAAAAGTTTAATGAGATCAAGGGTCGTCTCTATAAAATGGGCTGGTCATTTGCGCTTATATACCTGGCCAAGTTAAAGATTGATCAACCGGGAGGTACACCACAGTTCTTCTCTTGCCCTAGGGTGGTGATGAGGTGGCTTGATTCTGTACTTAAGAAGGGAGAGAGCAGCCGCTCACCACAATGGTAGGAGGTCGAGGATCACTGAAAAAGCTGTGGCCATGTGATATGGCTAGAGATCTTATTTCTGCGTGTGGCTGGTTCGTTGGGAGTGCTGGGAGCACAGGTCCTCTTATTTTCGTAATTTTATGTGTTCCTGAGTCTATGTGAACTTTCGAACATTTGTGAGGGTCCTGGCACCTACGCAGCAAGAAGGAGAGGGGACCGCCATTTTGTACAATAAACCTGACTGCAACAGCTAAGTCTTCTTTGTTTGTATTAGTTAATTTGATTTAACAGACCTGTGGGGCTAATAACTTTGCAGAGGAGACTTGCAATGGCCACGCTCTGGATAAAGGGCCGACCATTTTTGAGTTTGCTTATTTTATAAAATAACTTTGCTCAGCTATGAGGACACATGGACTGTATCATGGACTTTAAACTTTATATTTTGTTATTTTTATGCAATGCCTTTGGATATCCATTTATGCAGTTTAACTCTGATGCCCGATTGTAAATGGCATTGTTAAATGAGTGCAGGTTACTCCTAAATTTGAACCTCAATGTGCACCAAATGTTTTCAGGGGTTACTACTCTTGGCTTTTTTGTGCGCACGGGGGAGGGTTAACTTTTTCACTTTTGGGATTGTTCTTTGGATTAAACGGGGGGGGGGACTTAGGTGTGGCATGGAAGGGGATTTCACACTGCAGCCAGCAACTTTTGTTGTACAGGTTGGTTGTCTTTTGGGAACCCTTTGGTGCCACCCTGAGAGGGTAGTATTGGGTTGGAGGGTACTTAATTTTGAAAAGAGACAAGGGAAGATCTATGTCAATGTTGTTTTATATGTACAGGAGGTGGGTAAAGTTTCTTTTACATTAAAGGATTATGGCTGATCAGGTTTCTATAGCATCCTGGAATTTTAATGGATTGAAGTCACTTCCCAAGAGGAGGAGGGTCATGACCGAGGCTAGACGTGCTAAATGGCAGGCTGTGTTACTGCAAGAGACACATATGTCTAGAATGGAGGCATCTAAAACTGAGGCCTTTATTTAGGGGATTATGGATCTCAGCTAATTTTTCTTCTAAGGCCCGAGGAGCATCCATATGGCTACCTAAGGGCTCTCACTTTAAGATACTGGATACTAAATTAGATCCTCATGGTAGATACGCCCTTACTAGAGTTTTGTTACCGGGGGTGGGTATGTATAATTTGGGATCAGTTTATGCCCCCAATATAGATGACCCTGAATTTTTTCAGAGACTTTCCTTAGATCTGGTTGGCTGGCAGGGCCCTTGGGTTTTGAGAGGCAACTTCAACTGCGTGTTGGACACTGTGTTAGACAGATCCAATCCTACACCTGTGTCTTTGACAAAAAATGCTCAGGCGCTAGCAGTCCTGATGCGGGAGGTTGGCCTAACTGATGCCTGGAGGCACCTGTTCCTATCCGGCAGAGACTATAGCTTCTATTCTAATGCCCACCAGTCCTATGCCCATCTAGACAAGGTGCTGGTCAGTTCAGACCTCTTGTCAGTAGTAATAGGAGCTGATTACTCCCCGATATTGATATCGGATCATGCGGTGGTTTCCATGGTATGTAGGCTGGGGAGCCTAAATTCAGGGTGCAAAGCCTGGAGGTTGGATCCACTTTTATTGAAGGATAAGACTTACATAGAATATATTAAAGTACACATTGCTGAGTTCCTCTCCTTTAACAGGAAGGGAGATACCTCCAATTCAACTAGTTGTGAAGCTTTGAAGGCCTTTATTAGAGGGCATACTATCTCCTGAGCAAAACACAAGGCCCAAACTAGATTTAAGGCCCTTGAAGAACTGAGATCCCAGACTGAACAGGTGGAGTGAGCCCATAGATTAAAACCTGATAAAATTACTCTCAAGCATTTGCAGAAATTGAAATGGCGATACAACTCGATTTGTGGGGCTAGAATGGAGAGGGTTATTCTACTTTTCTGAGCTGGCCAGTATTTTGATAGGGACCATGCGGGGAAACTGTTCTCCTGGCAGTTGCGTAGGAAGGAGGGGGAGAGGGCAGTGACTCAAGTACATTCTTCCAAGGGTGACCTGGTGGATATTCCACGGGAGGTAACTCAGGTCTTTGAAGATTTTTATAAACAATTATACACATCTGAGATTTCACCATCTCCTGTACAGATAAACACCTTTCTAAACAAAGGGACCCTGGGATCTATCTTGGAGACACAGTCCGAGTGGCTTGAGGTCCCAATTTTGGGGGAGGAGATCAGGATAGCTATTAGGAAGCTCAAAGGTGGTAAGGCTCCAGGGCCGGATGGCCTTCCTATCGACTTTTATAACTGCTACCAAGATATACTTTTGGAACCTCTGGTGGATATGCTGGAGGAAAGTTGTACAGTGGGGATGTTGCCCCCCTCCACTCGGTCGGAGGTCATTACGGTGCTCCCAAAGCCTGGGAAGGACCTCAGCTGGTGTTCTTCCTATAGGCCTGTCTCACTCCTAAATGCTGATTATAACATTTTGGCGAAGGTTCTGGCCTCCTGATTGTAGCCTTTATTGCTGGGTTTTGTACACCCTGACCAAGCTGGTTTTGTGAGGGGCAGGTATGGCAATTATAATGTTAGAAAGTCTCTGAACATCACCCACCAGTGGGAGAAAACTAAACTTAAACATGGGGTGGCCATTTTGGCATTGGATGCAGAGAAGGCCTTCGACCGAGTGGAGTGGGTGTATCTGTTTGCCACTTTAACTAAATTGGGATTTGGGCAATATTTTATGTATTGGATTAAGACTCTGTATAAGGACCCTATGGCCCAAGTACTAGTGAATGGGAGCCTGACTTCGTGTTTTCTTCTGGGCAGGGGAACCAGACAGAGGTGCCCCCTCTCCCCTTTACTGTATGTTTTATCTCTGGAACCTTTAGCGGGGTGCACACGGTCTGATTGGAAGATTCAGGGATTTAGACATAAGGACACAGAATATAAATTGGCCATGTATGCTGATGATCTCCTTTTGTATTTGCAGTCCCCTCACGAAGATCTCAATAAGGTCCACTGGGTCCTAACAGAATATGGCCTAATATCAGGCCATAAAATTAATTGGCCCAAGAGTGAGTTCCTTCCCATTGGTAAATTACATAGGAACACCTTACTTCAACATTTGAATGGACTGCAGATGGTTCCCCACCTCAAGTACCTAGGGATCTTAATTTCTGGGAAAGCTCATACTTTATATGGGTTAAATTACAGGCCCTTTATGAAAACACTTACTTCAGATTGTGAGAGATGGACGGAACTTCCAATCTCCCTTATGGGTAGAGTCGGAGTGATCACCATGATGATTCTGCCCAGGCTGTTATATTTATATCAGTCTCTCCTGATTAGACTTCCGAAATGTCACTTTCAGATATTGGATGTAGTTATACATAGTTTTCCTTGGAGGGGAAAAACATCCAGAGTAAAGAGAACAATACTTCACCTGCCACCCCACTTGGGGGGACTAGGCCTGCCTAATTTTAAAATTTACCATCAGGCCGCTCAGCTTGCTGCTATCCCAGTGAGATGGGAGGATTTGAATTGTAGCTGGTTAGAACTTGAGGGACTGGGTTCTGGAGCCCATCTTAAAGGGGGGATCCTGGCGGAGGTGCTGTGGTCTGGAGTGATGCCTGAACACCCCAATCCGTTTACTTCAGCAACCATTGAGGATTGGTCACGTGGTCACCACCAGATAGGAAGGGCAATAGCTCCTACTAAAATGACCCTTATTGCAGAAATGGTTCAACTCAAATTTGCATCCACTGAGGCAATGACTGACAGACTGAGCGATTGGGCAGATAGAGGATTAAGATGGGTCCATCAGTTCTGTGTGGGGGACAGTATGGTTCCCTTTACCTATCTGAGGAACCAGTGGAATATACAGGGAGGGGAATTTTTTATTTATTTCTGACTACGGCATATCTTGGGTGTTGTATTGACCCCGGGTTCTGGTTGGGCCCCTCTTTCCCCTTTGGAGGAAGAACTGTACTATCCTCAGCCAGGGACTAGTTTGTTAGCCACCTATTACCATTGTATCAATGGAGGTGACCTCAAGGCAGTAGACAATATCATTGAGAAACAGGAGATTGACTTGGGGATTCCGTTCAGTGAGCAGTTATGGAAAAGAGCATCTAAACATATGGTAACTTGTTCAAGGAGTAATAAACTTCGGCAGGTGCAGTATTATTTTCTCCATCAGGCCTACTATTCTCCTGTGAAACTTAAGCTCTTTGACCCAAACAAATCGGATGCATGTCCCAAATGTCAGTCAGCTGCAGTAGATTTTCTGCATATGGCTTTAGTCTGCCCAAATATCATGCCCTTTGGGGTGGGTATGCATGATATTATGGCAAAGGTGCTGGTTTTCTCCCCACCGAATACCCCTGTTGAGTTTATGCTGGGTGCCTGAGCCCGAGTGCCTGGGTATGCCCAGTCATGAAACTTTGTGGTCACTGTCCCTAGTGAATGCTCGTAAGACAATTGCACAAAATTGGCTGGCCCCTAACTCTTCTAGTGTACAGCACTGGGCTAATAACTTGAAGCAGTGTATGTCCATAGAAAGTTAACTGCATTGGGTCAAGTAGAAGTGTTTCATCAGCTATGGGATCCTCTGTTGGTAGCACCTGAGGCTGATATCTTTCCTTTATGAAATGTAAAGCACTCTATAGCACTTTATATGCCAGGGGCTGATTTGAGTAGATTTGAGAAATATTTCTGCTTGGCTGCTGTATAAGTGAAATAATTCAATATGTATACCTCTTGTGCAGTGTGTGAAGGCAATATTGATGATGTAACTTTCCCTTTGTCTCAATAAAAAATATGTTGACAAAAAAAAAAAAAATTACATTATTCTTAATATACCAGATTAGCCTGCCTGTGGTGGCATTGATCATAAAGCTAGCCTTTTGGAAGATTCCAACCAAAGGCACCCATATTCTACTTCAGACCTGTCACAGTCAGTACACCCTCAGATATATCAGGAAGGTCCTTGATAATGACATGCAGCTACTAGCTCTGGCTCTAGCAGAACTCTTCTACCCCATCACCAACATTTTTAATTTCTCTCTACAGTACTTCCAGATCCCTGAGAAATGGAAATCTAAGCTAGTCACACCAGTCTTAAAAAGTGGTGACCACTCCATCCTGGCCAACTACAGACCCATCTCAATTCTCTCCCCGTTGTCTAAGGCCTTGCAAAGAATTATGTTAGATCAGCTAGTCATTTACCTTGAACAGTACAAATTACAATGTGTCCAGCAGCATGGCTTTAGGGAACACCACAGCACAAATACTGCACTGACAGGATACACAAACTACTTGCATGAGGCCCTTGATAATGGAAGCATGGTTGGAGCCATATATATCGATCTAACAAAGACCTTTGACCTGGCCAACCACAAACTCCTGCTTGGTAAGCTCCTTGGTCTCAGCCTGTTCAGGGACTCAGTAGTCTGCTTCCAAAGCTACCTATCAGGATGCATGCAACGTGTGAAAATAGACGGCTCCTTGTCTGACACCCAGATGTATCCATAGGTGTGCCACAAGGCTCCCTTCTGGGTTCTCTCCTCTTTGGCCTCTTCATTAACCAACTACCTGGTACCTGCAGGTTGGCTAATCTTCTCCTATATGCAAATGATGCTGTCATTTATGTTAAAAGCAACAACCCTGGTGAGCTCACCTCTAGCCTACAAGGTGACTTTGAGACCTTAGAAAACTGGTTTTCTATTGATGAACTTGTTCTCAACTATGAAAAACCAAAACAATGCTTCTTACTAGCCCATGGATGAAGAGTAAAGCCCCCCATTACACCCTCAACAATAGAGGTCAGAAGCTAGAACAGGTGAAAACATTTAAAGGGAAAGTCCCCTCAACCTTTTTTTCTGCTTATCAGAGTAGTGTGTAGGCATGAAAAATGATTATCCCTCTTGCAACCACCTAATTTTATCCTAATTTAAATTTAAATGAAGTTCTTTCACTTTCTTCTGTCCTGATGTGAAAACTTGTTTGACGCCATAGCAAAGGACATGACCGCAGTCATAAAAGGAAACATGGGAGCAGATAATGCATATTTGCACATCGAAGGGACTGGGAGTAGGCAAAGAGCTCCTAGCATATAGCAATTAATCAGTTGAATAACAGAACTTTACAAGCACCACCATCCTTCCAACTGCATTTTTCCAACTCTGACACATGTTAAACAACAGAAATCATTATAGAACTTACCTTGAAAAGTTTGATGGCCAGCACAGGACAAGAATACAGGGACTTCAGAAGACATACAACAGAACTGACTAAAAATAACACTTCTGCTGACTTGTGCATGTATGCATCATCAACTCCTATGATGCCTTGCATGAGTGGGGTCATGATCTTTGCAATGGTGCAGGTTTTCACACCATGGCAAAACAGAGCACCAACTTCATTCAAATTTAAATTAGGATGAAATTAGTGGGGCGTATGAGAGGGAATAATTGTTAATGGCTGCAAACTACACAGGTATACAGAAAATAGGTTGAGGGGACTTTCTCTTTAAATATCTCGGTGCTGGATGACACTTTATCCTTTGGTCCCCATGTTGATAACATTGTGTCATCTGTAAACAGAAGGATGGGTACACTTTTCAGAAATTGCAGTGACCTTAAGGCTGACACCAGGTGATTGACAGTGTCCAGCTCCATCCTGTCCCTAGCGGACTATGGCCTACCTTGTATATGCAGCAGCCCGTGGCTCGGTTCTAAGTGGGGTTAAGGTGGCCTGCAATAAAGACTGTTACTTTGTGTTAGGGATGACAAGCATGCCCACAGTTGTCCTGTATATGCATAAATGAATTGGCTACCTTTAACTAGTGGAATTAAGCTACAAACATATACAAATTGTTTCCGCCCCATTGCAAATCTATACAATGCAAAGAGTACGACCAGAAATGCCCTTGAACTGCTTCTCCACAGAACTCATCTGGATAAATGCTCCTTTGCTGTTAGGGCTGCAGGTTAGTTAAATTAATTGCCTGAATTCGTGCTGAACCTCTCCAGGACTGACCAATTCAAAAGATCCCTGAGGGCTGCATTAGCAACTTGGTGCAGCTACACCAGTTAGTGAGCTAACTTTATCGCTCTTCTTATATATCTACTGCCTCTGTATGCAGCTTGCTGCCTTGAACTCGTCCTTTTTTAATCTAAATGATTTTCAGTATTATGTATGTTTATTGACTGCTTGACAAACATTTCCTTTGGATTTTGCCTTGTTTGGTCCTTGTTTTAAATGTAATAATGTAATCTGACATGGAACCTTTATAAAAGAGTACTTGTGCTCAAAGGTGTCTGAATCTTCCAATAAATACATTTTTAAAAGTAGATAGGCTAGTACAACTTCTGAGTTGTAGCACTAAGCTATTCCAAGCACTGGGTGCTTCAAAAGAAAAATTTACCCTGCTCTAAGTTGATGATAATTTGGGTAATTGATAACAGTGATGTTGAACCTCTCACACAGATATCTATAGATAGGTGTCAACAAGCAGTCAATCAGATAAGGAACAGTCTGATTATTTACAGTCTTATAAATCAAAGAAAGTCAGTGCAGTTTCCTCCTTGAAACATGAAGTAACCATTTTAACCTTTGTAGTAATGAACAGTGATATGCATCCCATTTTAGTTTTAAGATGAATTGTAGCAACTGATAATATCTTGGGCTGGATATTCAAACTGCGCCATTCTGAGGCGCAAGCCCTTGCGCTGCACAAAATAGTTGCGCAGGGGTGTGGCCGGGGCGATATTCAAAGGAGTTGCGCTGTTGAGCAACTCCTCAGAATATCACCCCAGCCACAGCCACTGTGCATGGTGCAGTGAACTTAAGCGCCCTAAAGTTGTCAGAGTGGAGCATTCAACTTGAGGTGGCGCAAGTACCATTGCACCATGCACAAAATCATGATATTCAAAAGGTGACATGCAAATGGGGCCATAATTCATGCAAGGCACGGGGGGGCCATTTGCATCTGATTATGGCCCCATTTGCATGCCATTAGCATGTAGGTGCGCCGATCCCCGAGGACTTGCGCCTGGCGCCCTGCCAGGCAGCAGCCATTGGGGATCGACACACCCTGCAGCCCGATTGCGGGCAGCAATGTGGCTCCCCCCCTCCCATACATATCTCTGGTGGTCCAGTGGACCGATAAGCCCGATCGTGGGCTGCATAGCTGTAAAATAACCCCCACCCCAAGACCATATCCCTGGTGATCTGAGTGTCCCCCCACCCCACCCACCGAAGCCCCACCACCCGCCCCCCCTGCGGCGGTGGCGGCAGCATCCCACCACCCTTAGGGTATGGGCTGCATGCCCATTGGCTCTTGCTCTGCACAATGGGCATGCAGCCCTACTGGGCAGTCAGTCGGCAGGCAGCGGGCGGCAGGCGGGTGGATGCTGCCACCCGCCGCCGGCGGGTGGGAGCGGGTGGTGGGGCTTCGGGTGGGTGGGTGGGGACATTAGATCACCAGGGATATGGTCTTGGGGCGGGGGTTATTTTTACAGCTATGCAGCCCGCGATCGGGCTTATCGGGTCCACTGGACCACCAGGGATAAGTTCGGGGGTTATTTTACAGCTATGCAGCCCGCGATTGGGCTTATCAGTCCACTGGACCACCAGGGATAAGTTCGGGGGTTATTTTTACAGCTATGCAGCCCGCGATCGGGCTTATCGTCCACTGGACCACCAGGGAAAAGTTTGGGGAGGTTATTTTACAGCTATGCAGCCCACGATCGGGCTTATCGGTCCACTGGACCACCAGGGATAAGTTTGGGGGTTATTTTACAGCTATGCAGCCCACGATCGGGCTTATCAGTCCACTGGACCACCAGGGATATGTTGGGGGACACTCTGCTGCCCACGATCAGGCCAGTGGGGGGTTGGGGATTTCTTACACTCTTGCCCATGATCGGGCTGCAGAGCACGGGGACTGGGTTGGGGGCCAGCCACAGGTGGCAGCTGCTGTGCTGCGCCCTGCAATACAGCAGCTCACCTGTGGGTGGCCCTCAACTAGCCTTTTTTTGGCTCAAAGTCCTGCAGGCGCAGGTTGGGGTTGCTTGCATACTTTGCACAGCCCGCTGAATATCGGGCTGTGCAGTTTATGATGGTTCCTCCTCCAGTTCAGCATGCATTCATTTGCATTGCACTGTTGCTCAGCATGTTTTCTGTGGCGCAACTGCCTCCTGCTGAATATCGCAGAATGGAGCAAGTTTGACTCGCGCAGGCGAACCCTATTGCGCATGGCGCAACCCTTTGAATATCTGGCCCATTGTGTTTAAAGAGGCTACAGCAAATTTGGAGGCATGACAATAAATGACATCTCCATAATCGAATATAGGAAGAATTGCCTGAGCTACTTAATACTTTGCATCATCAATGGTGAGGCAATGCCTGGCATTTTCAGGCAACTCAAACAAGATCAAGGAGGCAGTATAAGCGCAGTGGTTTAAGGCTCTGAGCTGCAAATCTGGAGACCTGGGTTTGAATTCCAAAGCCCCCACTTGCATACTGTGTGACCCTAAGCAATTCACTTAACTTCCTTGTGCTCCCAGGTTGCACCTGTAAACAAGTTTTCAGCTAGTGTGCCACTCCTGGTTAAACAATTGAAAAAAAAAGATCGAATTTTGAAGGTCTTGTTTATAATATGATTTTTAATGTTTGCGAGGATCAGAATAAAGCCCCATGTATTTGAATTCTATGACTCTTGCCAGCTGAGAACTGTGTAATGTTATATTAGAGGGACCATCCACATTGGCTAAAGAGTGCTGGGACCCAAATGACATAATTTGTGTTTTCTGCCATTTAAAATCAGTAAATTATTTAAGAACTAATTCACCAAATTACTAAAATCATGTTGTAAAATGTTAGATATGGATGCCACAGATTTATGAACAAAATATGAAACTGTATCATCTGCATAAAGATGAATTGAGCTGCTACAAATAGCAGAAGATACAGGGATTATAAATAAACTTAACAGAACAGGACCCAAACTAGAACTCTGTGGAACACCAGAAGTGATGAGAAGAGAAGAGAAGAAAGACACCCACCCATAAAATAGATTGCTACCTCCTCTGTAAATAAGAAGAAAACCAGTTAATAACATTTGAAGAAAGACAACAATAAGAAAGACATGAAGAAGTAAAACATGATTAATTAAATCAAAAGCTTTAGAGAGATCAATAAAACAGAAACTCGTGAAAGCAACCAGAATCTACAGAATCAGAAACCCAATCATGAAGATCAAAAAGCTTAGCTCATGCGGAACACCTGACTGATAGACTTGAAAGAATCTGATGTCGCTCCAGATAATCATTCATCTGTGTGTGTGCACCTTTCTCTAAAATTCTGGAGATCATGGGTAAAGAGAAATGGGGTGATAGTTATCAGCCACTGACTTAGAGCCTCCTTATGAAGGGAATAATCATCAGTATTTCAGGCATTGGGAAAGGATTGCAAGGCAAAGCAAATTTTATTTATCTGGCACCCAATCCCTGATACTTGCATTACAATAAAGGTAGGATCAATATAACATAACATACAATAAAAGTTTAAAAGAATAAATACATAAATAAGTTTCAGCATAATTGCGTGGACAAGGATAGATTTACATATGCTAAGGGTGGGACTAGTGAGTTTATACCCAGTTGTAACAGAAAATTATCTAAATTGTCCAAACCCTTAGCCACATCTGCTTTACTTGGAACTTCTGCACATTCAATTTTCTTAAAGTAGAAGCTTGATCTATTAAAAGGGTACTTTTCAAAGAGCCTATTAGGAGAACATGTGGAACCCCACTAGGTCAGTGGAGCTTCAACAAAAAAGTGCTTAACAAAGTACAAACGCCCTTTGATATGGGAGGAGAGTCCATCATAAGAAAGATTTGGGGAGAGAGAGACTCTGAAGCCACTCCATATTAAGAAAGTCAGAATGGCAGGCAAGCACTGGGAATGCTCCATGGTACTTTAGACAAAGTAAACAGCAAATGCAAAAGAATCAAGCACCCAAACAAACTGACATGGTAAAATATTAAAACTTACCATGTTTATTTGTGCCAAAAGTAGCAACAAATACATGCTGACCAATGTGAAGACTGTCCTGGGGCCAGGTGAATGTACCACACTGGTAGTGGACTGATGACACCATGGGGCCAGGACTGGACCACTTAACCTTACACCCCAGCACTGGTGGGCTTCATCCAACTGAATTAATCTGACCCCAAGAGGTTCAATATTCAGGAGCAGTAATTGTTGATTTCCAGAGTCTGTGTGCCTGGGCAATCTTATTATATTCCAACATCATTTGTGCCTAGCTTGTCTGGGCCCAGATTATGAGTTGGAGGAGGAGAGCATATGATAACTTTAAAGGAAAAGATTTGTGCCTGCAGATCCTGGCCTTTTTAATTTATTTTATTTTAGTCTTTGGTACCAGGTAAGGCCCACTAGGCACAAGTGCCTGTTTCAGGGCTAACCGGGAGCACTGGCGGTTAAGTAACTTGCTCAGAGTCACACAGTATGCAAGTGGAGGTTGTGAGGATCAAACCCAGGTCTGGTCTGCTGGATGTACCAAACTCATTCACAGCTCATTACTCTAACCTCTAGGCTATACTGCCTGCCTTGATTTACACCTACAGTTGGTGCCAAGTATGTCTAGGTCAGCCCAGTTTCCAGAGTGGCAGACAGTTTCCATTAGACTTTGAAGCCTTCTGGACCAGTTATAGCAGCGGGACCAACTGCCTGGAAGCTATCCTCTTTGGCACTGACACTCCTTTTGAGAAACTTTATTCATCTGCTGTCTTCAGAAACTTATCAGAATCAAGTGTTCCAACCTTAAGCAGTGGATATTTCTCTCAGAGACTGACATTCATGATCCCAGCAGTAGCCCTCACAATTATATTTGTAGGTCTGACTCCTCCTCAACATCCCCAAGGGTGAAGCTGGTACGGATGACAACTGGTCACACATATTACCAGAGTCCCTCTGCAAGACCACTTCCAGTGTTGTTCAATGCATGGTGTTGACCCACCAACCCACAAAATGAGAGCATTTTCCTTGCCCTCCTGCTGGCCACTATCCTTGCTGTTCTAGGCTTAAGGACTAGAGTGAATCTGGGTTGCCAGCATGCCAGTTAACCCATGCTGCCCGGTACCATGGAGTTAGTCTTAGTAAACTTCTCAACTCTCAGACTCTTGTGAGTTAAGTTCTTTTATGAAATGTGCTGTTCCTAGTAGTAGTCACTTGCCTTGCAAAATCAGTAAATTCTAAGCCCTCATGGTCAATGTACCTGACCCACATTTTACAAAGATACAGAAGATATAAAGACTCACCCACCTAGAGAGAGAGAGATAATAATTGTGCTGATCATTTGTATAAGTTTAACAGATGCTTCAATGTTTTGCTTAGCAAGATCCAGCCATATAGTTTGGATTTGGGAGGCAGTACAGTACAGTGGTTTAGGCTCTGAGCTGCAAATCTGGTGACATCCAGCAGACCAGACCTGGGTTTGAATCCCACAGCTTCCACTTGCATGCTGTGTGACCCTAAGCAAGTCACTTAACCTCCTTGTGCTCCCAGGTTGCTCCTGTAAAAAGCTTTCAGCTTAGTGTGCTATACCTGGTTAAACAACTAAAAAAAAAAATATGAAGTGAAAAGCTCCCATTTTAGGTAAGTACTTTCTACCTTGTTTCTTAATTATGGAGTGAGTGCTATTATAAATACAAATTACATCTGAAATGTCCAACACTGTACTTGATGGCAAAGCCTGCAAGTTTATACCCTGAACAAATACGGTAAGCTAATGGAGTCCCATTCACAAATCAGTTATCAAAATGACAAAGGTAACATAGAAACATAGAATTTATGGCAGATAAGGACTACTTGGCCCACCCAATCTGCCCATTTCTCCTTACCTACACTATTACCACATACTGTACCTGATCTACAGCTCTTTCTCCCTCCCTCCTTCCTTTCCACTATGATTCCATTGTGTTTATTCCATGCATTCTTCAACCTCACCACTGTTTTCACCCCCACCACCTTTGCTGGAAGGCTGTTCCATGAATCCATCCCTCTGTCTGTAAAGAAGTACTTCCTCACATCTCTCCTGAATCATCCCCATCCAGCTTCATAGCATGGCCCCTTGTTTCTGAGTACCTTTCTTCTGACAAATACTTCCCTCCTGTACCTTATTTACCCCATGAGGTATATAATAGTCTCTATCATACCCCCTTCTCCCTCCTCTGTTCCAGGGTGTACATATTGAGATCCTTGAGCTTCTTCTCATAGAGCTTTGATGCAGACCCTGCACCATTTTAGTTGCCCTGCTCTGGATTACCTCTACTCCTCTGTCCTTCCAGAAATGTAGTCTCCAGAACTGAACACAGTACTCTAGGTGGGGTCTTACCAGCGATCTATACAGAGGTAACACCATCTCCCTCTTTCTGCTGGTGATACCCTCCTATGCACCCCAGCAACCCACTAGCCCTCCCTACTGTCTTGCTGCACTGTCTGGCCACCTTAGGTTATCTGATATGAATACCCCAGATCTGTTTTCTGCTTGGAGGCTGTCAATACAACTTCACACATTTTTATTCCACCTGTGGGGTTCTGTGCCTGAAGTGCATATTTTGCACTTTTTGCATGAATCCAGCTGCCATACCCTTCACCACTCCTCTAGTTTTTAGGTCTCTGTCATCCTGTCCACCTCCCTCTTCCCAGGAGTGTCCACCCTATTGCAGAAGTTGGTGTCATCCATAAAGAGGCAGACCTTCCTTCCAGCTGCTCTGCAACGTCAGTTATAAATACAGTAAGGGAACAAGTCCCAGCACTGATCCTTGAGGAACCCCGCTGGACACCCTCCCTTCCTCGTTGTGAACCCTGTTTACCACCACCCTCTGTTGCTGAGTCTCTAACCAGTTTCTTGTCCCATTTACCACCTTTGGACTCACACTAAGCTACCATACCTAGCTTGCTTACTAGTTTCCTATATGGAATGATGTCAAAACCTTACTGAAATCTAGGTAGGCCACATCTAGAGATCTACTCTAAGCTAAATTCTTTGTCACCCAATCAAAGAAACCTATCAGATTTGTTTGATATGACCTCCCTCTGTGAAAATATGCTGCCTTGGGTCTTGTAACCCACTGGATTCAAGATTACCACAGCCCTTTCCTTCAGTAGTAACTCCATTAACTTTCCCACCGCCAATGTCAGGCCTCCCTGCTCTCATCTATTCTGTCCTCCCCTCCTTTGGTCACCACCACTCTGACCCTCCATAACTCTACCTGCATGCTGTAAAGCTCAGCTACCACTATAAATTGCTTGTCCACCTTAGGTATGCCCTTAGTACTGTTGCAATAAATTTAACCTCTCCTACCTGATGTATTTTAACTGTACTTGCTTGAATCTGTATCTGTTTGTACCATAATGTACTTGCCTGCTGTATATACCCATATCTATTTTGTAATGTCTACATACTTTATCTATTGCCTTATGACGTGGAACCTTTGTAAACAAGCTTTTAGCTCAAAGGTGTTAATCTGAGATGCCAATAAATAAATAAATAATTGTCGACCTCCTCCTGCCACCACGTGGTGAGACTACATCCACCCTCCTCCAGTCTTCAGAAACCACTCCTGTTTTCAGGGAGCTGTTAAATAGAACTGTCAGAGGTGCTTCCAGTATTTCCCTGAGCTCCCTCAATACCCTTGGATGTACCCCATCTGGCCCCATCGCTTTGTCCACCTTCAGATTAGCAAGTCTCTTCAGGACTTTCACCTCCAAGAGGACTAGTGTCCACCCCTCCTCCAAATCTTCTGTTTTTTTTGTTGCCCCTGTATATACTGCAGTAGCCCACCTATCAGTCTACAAGAAGCAGTTTTAGTTCTACTTTAGGCTAAAAGAAGCCACTAGTCTAATACTAGATTGGCAGCCTATATGTTTGCAAACACTTCAGGGTATTACTGTCTGACTTCAATAATTCATGCATTTAAATAGTATAAGATCCCAATGTTAACTAGCAGTGCTTGGGTTACAGAATTGTTGTGATAGGCTACAAAATCATAAAAGTCTGCATCGGCAACAGAGTTGATGCACAGGGTGGGGTAGAAAGGATGAGAAGGGACTTGGCAAGGTTAGAGGAATGGTCAAATGTATGGCAGCTTAGATTCAATGCTAAGAAGTGCAAGGTAATGCACCTGGGAAGCAAAAACCCAGGGAAGAGTACACAATGGGGATGAGATACTAACAACAACAAAAATGGAAAGGGACCTGGGGGTAGTCATATCAGATGACCTAAAGGTGGGCAAGCAATGTGAGAGGGCAGCAAGGAGGGCTGGGGGATACTGGGATGCATAGGAGAGGCATCACCAGTAGAAAACAGGAAGTTATTATCCCTCTGTACAGACAGCTGGTGAGACCCCATCTGGAGTACCATGTGCAGTCTGGAGACCCAATCTCCGCAAAGACATAGACAGGATGGAAGCTGTCCAGAGGAGGGCATAACTAAAATGGTGCAGGGTCTGCACCGGAAGACATATGAAAGAGATGAAAGGAGCTTAATATGTATAGCCTCAAGGAAAGGAGGGGAGAGGGGGACATGATAGAAATGTTCAAGTACCTCAAGGAATCAACAAAGTCCAAGAGGGTAGCATCTTTCAAAAAGAGGTGTGCAAGAACAAGAGGCACAAAATGAAGATGGGGGTGGCTCAGAGGTAATTTAAGGAAGTATTTTTCAGAGAGGTTGTGGATGAATGGAGCAGCCTTCCGGAGGAGGTTGTGGAGTCAAAATCAGTGGTGGAATTCAAGCATGCATGGGACAGTCATAAGGCAATTCTAGGGGGTGGGGGTAGGAAGAAGTAGGCTGCTGGTTAACTAGGATCTGCAGCTTATCCAGTAGGAGGAAAATGGGCAGACTGGGTGGGCCAAAGCGGTCATATCTGCCGTCAAATTCTCATTTTCTATGTTAAGTCTGATTTGTTATGGGGGAGGCTAAGTTGTTACCAATGAACATGCCCCCATACTGTATAACATGACCACAGGGAACTGAGTCATTTTCATGATACAGTATGACAACGATTTTGCCAAATGAATAAGAGGCTGGCTGGAGGAAGAACTCAGAGGATAAAGATGAATGAAACTTACCGTGTATCAGGATAGTGATGAGTAGGGTACTCCAGGGTTCAAACTCAGACAGAATTCTTCAATATGTTCATTTACAACAGGGGAGAAGGCATACAGAGGATGACTACCTTGTTTGCAGATGACACACGGATATACGACAGGTGGATATGCAAGAAGGGATTAGGTAAATGAGAAGCAATCTGAAGGAGTTGGAGCAATGGTTCAAGGTCTGGCAACTCAAATTATATGCAAAAAGTGCAAGGTTATGCATATTGGGGTTCTTGTCCCATGTATAGAATAGGATGCGCCAGACTGGGTGAGACAACAGAGGAAAGTAACTCGGGAGTAATCATTAGTGACAATCTCAGTGCATCAGCCCAATGCAATAAGGCATATGCTTAGGCCAACAGAATAATGGGCTGCAGTGGCAGAGGCTTCACCAGTAGGAGGCATGAGCTCATCTTACCCCTCAACAGATCCCTGGTAAGGACACACCTGGATACTGTGTGTAACTTTAGAGCCCTATCTTAAGAAAGGCAGAGATCACCTGAATTCCTGCAGAGGAGGGCTACCAAAATGATACATGGCACCGCAGACAGTTCTATGAGGAAAGGTTAAGCAGGCTGAACATGTACTGGCTTGAGGCTAGAACGGAAAGTTGAGGTAGACAAACAGAATAGCCACTGCAGCGAATATGGTATCGTAGTAAAGAGACCTCAGAACAGAAAAAAACTGGTGCAGCATGCACACTGAATAAAACTGAAAAGAAAATGATAATACAGTGTTCCAATGATAGTGCTAAGTTATAGCACCAACACTGGGAGCACTATAGAACTATATCATTGTATTCTTTTCAGTTTTATTCAGTGTGTGTGCTAAAAGTGGAGATATACAGAAATATTGAAGTACCTCAAGGGGATCAACAGGATGGACTGTCTGCAACTGCTCAAATTTAGCAAAGGGACCTGCAGCAGGAGGCATGGAAACAAATTAATCAGGGGTGGGTTGAGGAGAGATGTGAGGAAGTACTTCTTCATGGACAGTATGGGAGACAAGAGATACCTTGCCAAGGGCAGTGTTCAAGGCAGGAGCGAAGAAGGATTCAAGTGGGTGGGACAGTCATAAGGGGGTGATAGCAGTGGAAACAAGGAGGTGGGGAATAAGTTGCAAAACAGACTGAACTACTTGTAAGGAGTTTAAACTTAGTCCACCCAGTGGAATGCTGATAGGCAATAGCTAAGACCAGGGCAGACTAGCTGGACCTATGGCCTTTTTTGCATGTATTGAACTAGGTTTCTGTTTTTTCATCTGTTACTATGAAGGACCACAGAGTAAATATTGGGTCATGTGTTCTATATATATTGTTAGGCCTTTTTCCCATATAAAAACTGGTGCGTTATCTCTCCATATTGCATACTATTAAATCTGTACTGAGTGCAAATCAATTTTCACATCATCAATACATTAATCAATTAATTGACATTGCCAGCTGACATTTTTCAATTTCTTAATTTAACCTCAAAACCATGTTTTCAGAAAAAGGTTTTTGTCTGTGTCTGAATTATTCTGCCCCAAAATCTACACTTTCAGATTGAAAATCATAAGAAACCACAAGACTTTCATATGAAAAAGAATTCTACAACAGCATCAGTTAGTTTGGTAACTCCCGTCCGAAGAATTACTAAGAATGAACAGACGTTCATAAGAATGACTTGTTCATTTCAGTGTAAGCTTTTAAATTTAATATACTTTTATTGTTTTCAATAAAAACAACATACAACAAAACAAAACACATTACAATACATACTGTACACTGGTTCAACAACAGAAAGACATTCAAACATTAGCCCCTAAATAAAACTATATACAGTGGATGAATTCACTTGTAAGAAAAAAAGAACCACATAGTCCATCTTGGTGAAGGATATGATGCAAACAGACATTGTGATTACAATACATTCACTATTATTTCATCCTATTGGCTATAGTGTCATGTACAACTAGCTTACAGAGTAAATGAATCTCAATTAGTTTTATTCTTCTGTGGAAGTAAGTGCAGTATTAAACATTTTACCCAGTCGCTTATCAAAGGTTTGTGCTTGTTTTCAAATTGGCTACCATCCACTCCACTCAAATCTGTAAGCAATTCCTGATACCATTCTGCATATACTGTGGCATCCTGATCTAACCAATACCTCAAGCTAATTTGCTTTGCATAGGCTGCTATAATTGCCATATGAAATTATCATTCTTTTACACGAACACCACTGTAATCCCTAAGAATGCAGACTTCAGGCAGAAGAGGTCCTCTAGGCAAAGCAGCAGGTCTGCCTTCACTTTGATTGTTTGTGATGAAGGTTGCATGAGTCCACAGCTCCAGAAGATATGAAGTAATGTGCCTTCCTCTTTCAGAAATCTTGTACAAGTGTCGGTCTGCAACCTATCCATTTTGTACAACTTGATGGGCATAAAATAAATATTATTTAAAATTATAAACTGTGTGAGTTTGTTTTTGACACTTTTATAAAGATATTCATTAGGCCATATTTGCCCAACTCAAATTGTTTGTCAGGGAACTTCACTTGCAATAAGGACATATGCTATCGACCTGTAAGGTGAATGATAAAAAATAGTCTAGTATAGTCCAGAAATCTAATGTGGTTGGGAAGCAGCAATTATTAAAGTAGCAGTAGCTGACTTATCAGTCCATGGAGGTGGGCCTAGATGTTAAGCCACTGCATGCATAATTTGCAAGAATTTAAAGGCCATTTTGTCTGAGACATGGTGTGCAGCCTTGAAAGAAATACATGAGGTGGGCTGTTTCACAACAGTGAGATTTGAGATGGCAGGGATATTTAGTTCTGGCCAGAAGAGGGTTTGAAAAGAGCACTTTCAGTTTGGAAGTTTGGATTATTGAATGCAGTTTGCAAAGGGTGTGTGTAGGTAATATAGCTAGGAGCCTAGAAAGTTGCTGATGAACCTCAAGAATGACTCCTATTACTGTTTTTTGTAAGAAGTGGGGCAATTTATGATAGGACAGGGTTACTAGCATCTCAGGGTTCAAATTGGCTTCCTACAAATATCTTGCTCTGTGGTAAACCATTGAGGGTTATAGCTTGGGCTATCATTATCTGGCAGTGGGAAGGATCATTTTAAATATTGATAGGCCTAGGCAGCATAGCAATAACAAGTAAAGTGGAGAAGCTTTAAGCTGTCTTGATGTTAGAGCCTTACAAGCTTGACACAGGCGTTGATGGCTTCTTTTTATCACCGAAGAATTTTAATGATGTGAGCATGCAGAGAAGTAACCAACTCAAGAAGAGACAGATATTCATCCATACTTAAAGGGTAAAGCATCCTGAGTAGAGTATTTATTTTCACAACATTGATATGCCACCTTAAGGTTAGAGGGAGGACTGTCCATCGAGCTACGTCTTGCACTATCATATCCAGAAGGCCATCCAGGTTACGCCTAAGCATAGTTCTCTTGCATCAACTTAACTCAATGCCCAGGTACTGTAAGGTGGTGGGAGACCAAGTGAGACCCATTCCCATAATATCCTTCTTCCCAACTGCTGTATTTAAGGGCAAAACTAAAGTTTTGGAGATATTTAACTTATAGTCTGTGAGAGTGCTAAACTGGTGAATTGTGCTGACAGCTTCAGTAATGGAGGTTAGAGTGGGACACGTAAAGAATATCATCGGCATATACAGAAATTTTATATTTCTGTTGGCCCATCTTAATGCCTTGCACCACAGATTAGCTTTAAGCTTGCACATGCTAGGGGCTCAAGATACAAATTAAAATGGAGAAGAGAAAGGGACAGCCCTGTCTAGTTCCTTTTCTAAGGGGTATTGAGTCTAAAAAGATGCCATTACACTAAATCTCAGCAGAGGGGTTTGAGTATAGGACAGCAATCCACTTTAAAACTCCTCTGGAAAGCCATATTGTCTTAGCACCTATAATGTGGGAAGATCCGAAACCCTGTCAAAGGGCCTTCTCTGCATCCAGACAGACCAGAGCTGCAGGGACATCTGGCTCTCTGGACATGGAGAAGACATGCTCTAACTTATGTAGGTGGTCTGAAGAGACCCTCCCCAGCATGAATCCTACATGTACCTGCCTGGGGCCAATTAAATAGCTCGACATCCTATTCACCTTAAGTGCCAAAACTCTGGCTAATATTTTCATATCTTGATTAATAAGGGACATGGGACAATAGCTGATAACTTGTTCAAGGTCCTACCTGGCTTTATGATTAATGTAATCATGGCACTAGTTAGACTTTGGTCACTTATTCCATTAGTAAGCATATAAGCAAAAGTTTGATCAGTATAGGGGTTAATTCTGCCTTAAAAGCCTTATAAAATTAGCTGTAAAACCACCCTGCCCAGGGGCCTTAGCTAGTGTAAGAGACCTAATGGCTAATAAGACTTTTTTTCTGTAATGGGTATAGCTAAAGCCTTCTGGTGCTCAAGGGAGTAGAGGGAGATGGGCCTCCTGCAGATAAGTATCAATGTCAGGAGTTGAGGCAGTAGCAGCATCACTGTATATAGTGTGCTGTAACACATACCTTGAAATTGTTCTGCTATTGCCCTAGGAGAGGTGCAAGGAGCACCTCCCTGGTCTGGTCTAGTGACTTTAATCAGGAAGGCTGCCTCTTGCTTTTTCAAAAGAGTGCCATCATTTTACCTGCCTTTTACCCTTGATCGACATACCTGGTATGTGAACAAAATAAAAGTGTGCTCCACTTGCTCTCTATTAGGTTCCTCATACTGAGCTGGAAGGTTGTGCAAGGTTAGCCAAGTAATTTCAGGAGACAAAAGTGCCAGGCTTTTCTCTGTTTACCTAATCTGCTCTAGTAAATCTTGTGCTTTTGGATTTCTTTCTTTTGGAAGTGGAAGCTAGCCATAAGAGTTCTCTCCTAAGATGGCATTTAAGCACTGCTCATAACATGCCCTTTTTCTCTATAGAGTCGATATTAAATTACATATAAGTGGTCACTGCGAAGTTTTATTTCTCTATAATCTGCTTATCCTTTAGCAATTGCTTATTTCATCTCCAACTAGTATCCTTGTCCAAGTTGTGTAAAATGCATGTTGCAGCAGGACTGGTGAGCGTCAAGAATTACTCTAGCTAAAATTTGATTCTATGGAGGCCATGCAACTAATCAAGTAATAATGAAGTTCAAGACTTGGTAATATGGGGAACAGAATAAAAAGCATAGTCGCTTGTCTGTGGTTCCAGCATTCTCCACGGATCTAGAAAGACAAGGGTATCGACTATATCCTCAACACTCTTTGGGTGGGGTAAGTCCCTCTGCCACTTTTAGATTTACCCAGGTCATTGTTGAAAAGTAAGTTCCATTCACCTGTGAGCAGTATCAGTAAGTGGGCAACAGGGCCAGGACATTGAGAATGCTCATGAAAACTGTGGACTGTCCACGCTTGTCCATAAATGTTCCCAATTACCACTTCGGTGTGGTCTAGCATCCCAACAAGCATTAAATAATTACCTTTTGGTCAGGGATTTTATGTGATAACTGGAACCTAAGGCTCCCCTTCTGGTGGTGCTGTTCCTGGCTCTGTATTCCTGACCCACCAATCCATGTGGAACAGGAGTGCCTCCACCTCTATAAGATTGGTTTCCTGCAATTTGTCCTACCAGCCCTTTAAGATGTTTGACAACTTGATCTCTTCTTCTTATTAAGCACCTTTAACATTCCATGTTATATAATTTACCCACTACTCATTTGCATAGTCTAATAATATGTTGTGGACTACCTAGTATTATGTCCTCACACACTAGACACACAGTACAGCTTAGAGTGAATTGTGGAACAATTCCACTTTGCCTCCACCTACTCCAATCAACACACAGAAACAGCAAAACATTGAACCATAAAAAATGCCACAATAAAGAACATAAAACTTTACCCCTAATAGTGTGTTTACCAAGCAGCATGCTTGAGGGTAACAGGCTCTGGCCCCTGTTCCCAAGGACTGACTGACCTCCCAAAGAAAGCTTGGTCCACAGTGGTTCTGATGAGAGAAGCCAGCCCCAGCCCCACAATGTTATCACCACAGTTAAGTAGTTAAATGTAGTATTTTAGTAACTTGGGCTTAATGCCCCAGAAATTGTGGAGATTGAGGAAGAGGCAAGCCACAACCCCAAAAGACACCAGTAACTGGGTAGTACAACATGGTACCCAGTCCAAACCAAAGCCTACCTAGATAATGAATAATGAGGCTGAACAGAGGCGGCACCCACCCATGCAATTATACCTCCATGGTAACATAACAGCAAAAGCCTGACTTAGAAGCTCAAAGCTTAACACTTAACTGTAGTCCATTAATTACAAAGCAGACAAAGACAGTAATTTAACAAAGAAGGCACAGTTCGTCTCATAGGCTAACACAGCATGCATTCAGAAAAGCAGTTCCACTATACTCCAGTCTTACAAGTTTATACAGGCTGACATACGAGCATGACAGCATCTGGTGTAAACCCTATGTGTAGTAATGGCTCAAGTCACCAAAAAAGTTAAACAAACTAAATTGTAGGGGCAATAGGACTTAATCAATAGCACAAAGTCCACGAGGGCCTCTGTACAAAGAACTAATGGAAATGAGAATCCTAATGGAAACCTTGAGGTACTGTAGCAGGATTGAGACTAAAATAGGTAAGGAGTTGGCTCTTTCTTGCTGCGAGTCACTTTGGAGAGATCATCGACAAAGAGGTAGTCTGCAACAAGGAGTGGGATACAAGAAGTATTGCCACTTTCAGGAAAAATAAAACCAAGTGTGAAGCAAAGTAGTCAAATTAGGGCACAACTACACACTGACTGAAAGCATAACAAATATAGCTCCAGTGCTGTGCAAAGGCAGCTACTCAGCCTCATCTGGTGAGTGATGACTAACAATCCAAAGAGGGCAACAATAAGTAATACAAAGTATAATAGCAAAGGCAACATTCAGTGATAATTTAAGCTGGACTGTCAGGAAGAACTCAGTAACATGGTAAACAAAATGAGAACCCAAGGGTATGATCGATTCCATGCATATACTGTATTGCCCCATTGCAAAATTAGTCAATATGTTGGAGTATGAGAAGGTGAAACAGATTGGGAAGTAACCTGGGTATATCCTGCTTAGCTTCAGTGGTCATGTTATATTGCTTTTGGCCATCTGTAGTGGAGACAATCAAATGGGCAGGGTAAATCAGTCAAACCTTTATGCCCAAAGCATACAATTTAGATTTTATCTCCTATATTTGTTTTGTTTAGCCCTAGTCTGTGGGCTCAGGACATTAAAATGAACAGATGGCCTCTTCCCATCAGATCTTCTTTGCTTCTCATAGTTTAGCCTGAATGTGAGTCTTGTCAAGAAAACTGAGAAGGTGAATGATAATGGGTCTAGGTTTCTCACTCAGGCTTGGCATTGGATGTAGCACCCAGTACACTTGTTCAGTGATGTATCACTGCCCAATAGGCAATGGTCCCATCTATTGTCCACACAGTTTTTGAATAAAGAGGATATGATCAGGGCCTTTGGTACACTCCAGTAGACCAACAACCTCCATGTTTTTGGCAGCTACAACCCTTCTGGTCCTCAATATGATGTTCAGGCCACTGAAGTTTTCTCATGAGGCTCACCAACTGGGGCTTGATCTCATGGCCCAGTCTTCAAGCAAACTGATGCAGGTCTTTGTGTTGGAGACTCAGTGAGTTAATTCTGTTAGTGCTGGCTGTAGCATCTGGAAAATTCCCATTAACTTGAGGATGCCTTCTTTAATTGTGGTGAGGTCATTAGAGAAGGTGCTGCAGTTTCCATATCCAGTGCCTTGCTCTGTGGGATTGGAGATTCAGACATTTTGTGGGCTTTGGCAGCCTGACAAGTCTCCATGTCTGAGGTCAGAGAAGTAGGTAAGTCTTGTTTCTCAGCTTCCATCATCTGATGGTCCATGGATTTCAGGCACAATTTATAGCTACCAGTAGAAGAATTACTTTAGGCTGCTTTCACTGCAAAAAGGCTAAGCTGTTTGACACAATGCAGTTAGAATAACTAGACATCTTGGAAAGCCAATGAGAAAGCCACCGTTCACCTCTGAAGAATCACATGACTCCCTTAATGCAATTTCATCTGGGACAGTGACCATCTCTATATAGCTGCTTTTGACTGGCCTGCAGAGCCAAGCAAGAGACAACCTACAGGTCCGATGCAATCAGCATCATTATGCAGTATTCATTATGGGTGTAAGAAAGGAGAAAGCTAAAGGTGTCAGTTATCTACCTTGTTCAAAAAGCAATTAAATTAGTTGCAAATAACTGCATCAATAAACTGGCTGTATTAAAGGGTACATTTACAAACAATGCTCATCGTAGTTTGAACATCCACAAAAGATCTTTTATATGAGGTATTGTGCTCCTCTATAGCTAGCAGCAGTCATAAGATGTCAATGATTATGTCTACTCAATGTTGATACTACACCACCATATGTTTAGAACTGTGTGATGCCACTAACCATCAAGCTGTGCTTGACTACGATGTGGTTAGCTATAGCTTGATTGTCAGTGGCATCACAAAGTTCAAAAATGGTGGCAGGTAGTATCTATATTAAGCAGAATTAATCATTGACATCCTGGACTGCTGCCAGCTACACGGAAACAAATACCTTGTTCAAAAGAGCATTGAATTGGCTTTCAAAGTATGGTGGACACAGTCCATGAACAGTCCCCTTTAAAGTTGAAGCACAATGTGTACAAAGTAGAAAAATTAAAATTAGGGTAAAAGCCCATGACCTTGACAAATCAGTGCTGTGATGTTCCTCTGGATTTGAATAATAATGCATTGCTTTGTTGGCATTACCCCAGTACTGGCACTCTTTATGCAGGCATTGCTGTGTTATTTACTTTGTGTGTCAAGACTACACTGATATTAGAGTACAGCCATCTCTGATTCAAATGATAATTCAAACCCCAAAGAATACCCATAGAACTGATTTGTTGAGGTTGTATGGACTTTTACATTGATATTTTACTTTCCTGCTTTACTTTGTGCTTCAACCCTAACAGATGCATTAATATATTGTTTTGCAATAAATACATTATAGGATCATAGCAGCACCGCTATTACAGTTGAGTAGGAACTTTATGTTACACCTTGATTTTGTACATATCCCGTTAAGACCGTGCATCTAAAAAAAGCATGTAGTTAAATAAACGAAGTTTGGGCAACTATTTTCACAGGAGTGTTCTGAGAACTTTCATTTTCAGTGCAGAATTCATTTCAGGAGAATTTTAGCTAACACAATTTTGCTAAACTCATTACAAATTCCATGTTGTGAATTTTATTCATTTCTTTTCACAGTGCTAATATAAGACCACAATATTTTTCCTTTCATGGTTTTGATGTGGAACCATTTTTGTACCTTAATAACATGGCATCCCTAGACAGAACATCCTGAAATGTTAAATTACATTGTTGGTGCCAGGATCTTAGGACCTTGCAAATTTGGTAATGGTTAGTGAATTTTAGAAGGTTAAAGTACATAAATATTTGTTTTTAAGACTTTTCCCTTTGCTCTCTGATAGCACCAAAACTGCTGTGAGTTGAAACCTGGAACGTTCAGGTTTATTTGAGTTTGCCAAGGATGATTCTTTGATAGGTGACTTTACTGAAAATGTGTAGATTCTAAATAAAGGAAACAAAATGACATTTTAGCATGCAAATTTTTAAAAATTTTTCATAATTGGATTTTGTGTAACTGAGGTATATCCCTTTAGTGAGTAGTCACTCTCTTTTGTGAGATAAGATCCCTGCTTTTGTGAGCCTTAGCATTAGCAGTCATAAAAGTGGGAAAACTAAAGAAACCTTTGCCCATCAAAAACAAGAAAATATAATGGAGTTAAATCCTAAAGTTACATAGTCGATAGTGCTGGATGTAATGTTGATTCTTAACTTTTTTTGATAAGAAAATAATGTGTTTTAAAATATTAATGTAATTAGGATGTTGTGAGTAATTAAAGTAGACCCTGCTTTCTTGACAGGTGAAGCTGCTTCCATTACTTGCAAACTCACTTTCATGAGGCTTGGCAGTCACAAAAGGGGAAAAGCATAACATTTGGGGTATCAGAAACAAGATGATCTGTTGAAAATGAAATCTGAAACTTACGTTGTTGACAGTGAAAGGTGTAAGGATGATTTTTCAAGTGCTTTTTATTAAAAAACCTTTTCACATTATTAATGAAAGTAAATGAACACGTGTCACAAAACAGGCCCTGCTGTTGTCACTCATGAACACGCTTTTTGTGACATGCAAAACTACTTTCTGGAGATATAACCTCACTTTGTGACTGTCTCACAACAAGAAAGATCTAAATGGTTTTGTAGAGACATGTCTGTGAGCATGCATCTGAAATTCATTACATATGCAGCTGCTTCATGAGTCATTCACAGGGCCACTCCCAAATCAAGCTACAGGTATGTCGCTATGACCATTTTTTTCCTCTGTCTTTGCCCCCAAAGACAAACAAACAAACAAAACAAAAAATCAAATGATATATGATTATCAATTCCCAGGAAAAATATGTATAACTGAAAAAGAAGTCAAAGAACGATATGCAAACTAAAACCTGATTCATCTCAGGGCCAGATAAAGTCGCTGGTAGGATGTTCAAAATTATGACCAATCAAATTGCATTGTCACATCAGCACATTTCAAAAAATTATTAACACTGAAATAATTCCAGAAGATTGGCATGTGGCAGAAGTGGTAACAGTTTACAAAAGAAAGAAAAAGAATAACCTGAATAACTACGAGCCAATTATGCTTATATCAATTCCACGGCAAATTCTGGAGGGTATTATAAAAGCTAAAATAATGTCATGTAACAAACATAGATCCAGAATAATGCAGATTTACCATCATGCACAACAAATACATTTTGGTTTTATGAAAAAAACTAATATACTGGCCAAAAAAAAAAAACTCCTGTGATATTGACTTCCTGGACTTCTGTAAGGCATTTGACTTTGTCCCTCACTGTACAGTTATCGAAAAAATGAAAAAGGCTAACATTGGTATTCGACTAATTAAGTGGACCTCAAATTGGTCAACAAACAGATCAGAAAGGGTGATTGTAAGTGGCCATGAATCAGGTATTGGCAAAGTTGCAAGTGGGATTCCTCAAGGGTCAGTATTATATTCAATGAGTTTTCAAGTAGTCATTTCTGACCTAACAAAAATTTAAGTAACTGGTCAGCCAGCCACACAGATGACACAAACTAGGTGGTCCATGCACCACAGCAGACCAGAGGGGACTTCAAATGGACTTGGACCTCATTTCAAGATGGCCAGAAATGTGGGAGACAACTTTAACATAGATGAATGTAAGGTAATGCAACTTGATAAATCTGGCACTTGGGCTACTATCTCAGTACTGACACTGTAGTGCTGCATGAGAGGGTGCTGCACTTCTGAGGTGCCATCTTTTGATGAGACATTAAACCGAGGTCCCATCTGCCTGGATTGGTGGTAGTTCAGGTGGATGTTAAAGATCCCATGGCACTTCTTGAAAAGAGTAGGGAAGTTTTTATTAAAACAAAACACACTTTTTTTTTCAAAACAAAACAAATCACACCGGCCATTATGATATCCATATTATCTACCCAATTCCAGTAACATTTTTCCACAGCTCTCTTGCTTTCTCTTCTACCCATAATTTACATTCATCTTGAAAAATTTTATCTACTTCATCTTGAAACTTAAAAAAAAAAAATGTACAGTCAAATCCTTATTCTGCAAAAATCTTGAGCATCTGTTTTCCATATCGACCATTTCAAAACTGCCAAAATAACATAGGCTGTCTTTTATTAACTTTTTCCCATTCTTTTGTTAACTGACCATAGATAAAATCTCATATATCATATTTTTAAAAGCTTGCATCCCCAATAACTGGCTACCATACCCCAAAAGGTTTAATAAAATCACAATCAAAAATAAATGGTGCATGCTTTCCTCTTTTGTCCCACCATCTCTTTCTCCACATATTCTTTCCTCCATTCTTTTATGTTTATGGTTACCTCTGACGTTTAACTTCCCATGACTACACATCCATACTACATCTTTCATTTTTCCTGGAATTCTTTTTTCTAATGTAACAGCTAAAATTTCCTGCTCTTTTATTCTTTTTCTACCTTAAAACCTGTTTTTCCAAGAAATTCCTCCCATAATTTCTTTATACATCTGTTTTCTGTTACCCCTAATTAAAGCATCCACTGTTACCCCTGTTAAATACTTCCTTCCACTTCCATATATATTGGCCACACTTTACATCCTACTATATTCTTTCTTCCCAATACATTTAATGAAAGGTACATTCCATTGCTGTGTTAACCAAGACCAAGCTTTGTTCTCACCTTTTACTAATGGTACAATATTTGAAAACACAAAAATATTAATATAAAAACAATTGGATTTATCATGTTTAAACCCCATATTTTATGGTTCTATACATTATCCCTTTTAACAGGATTTAACTTGCTACCCCACAATAACTGAAAAAGACTTTGAATTTTGGATTGCATTTGAAATGGTACTGGAAAATGTATGCTAAAAAAATAAAATATTGGGACAATAAACGTTTTATAAGTACATTTTTTCTCTCGTGTCATACTCCATTGTTTCCATTTATGTACTTTTATTTGGGCTATTTGATACTTTTCTTCCCAGTTTTGTTGTATTGCATCATCCCTCCAAATCTTATTCCCAGCACCTTAATGCTTCCTTCTGCTATCTCCAAATCTCTTCTTTCTTTTCTCCACTGCCCCAATGGATAAATTCTACTTTTCCCTTTATTTATCTGAATCCTTGTATATTGGCTATACTTCTTACTGACTCCATTAACTTATCCCCTGAATTCTGATCTTTTACTAAAACTAAGCAATCATCTGCGCATGCATTTGTTTTATTCAGTTCCCTATTTTGCTATACAATACTTTTAATCTCTTTCTCCCCCCTATTCTCCTCAGAAGTGGGTCTAGACAAAATACATATAGTAGGGAACTTAATGGCACCCTTGCTTTAACCCCATTCCTTATATACATTGAAGTCCCTAGATGCCCATTAACCATAGGACAAATTTGCGCTTCCTTATATATTGCTTTTATTAAACTAATTAATTGTTTTGGAATTTTAAACATTTCTAAGATATCCATATATACTGATGCTTTACAACATCAAATGCCATTTCTTGATCCAAGGCATACAAATACCCTTGCAAAGAATCCTCCTATCCTTTATTTATGACTTCTCTAATATAAATTAAATGTTGTTGTATGCTCCATCCAGGAATAGCACACGTTTGAGACTGCATTATCAATTTCTCTGAAAAGTCCTTAACCTATTATTTATTACCTTGCTAAAGGTTTGTAATCTGAAGTCAATAAACTAATGGGCCTCCAATTTTAAGCTGTGTTTTTCCCTTTTTTATGCAAAAAATCATTATTCCTTTTTCATGCCTTCTGCCAAATTGTCTCCATTCATTATACCATTGTAGATGCTTGTTAAAATGGGAGCTATTTGTTTTGCAAAATTTTATAGAACATATTGGAATCCATCCACCCACGTGCCGTGTTTTTGACAAAGATTTTATTGCCCTTTCACTTCTTCTTCTTTAATTTCCCTTTATCACCTCTGCCTCATCTTCCTCCAACACTTGGCCTGCATAAAAACAATGCCTCTATCTTGGCCTAGAAAAACAGTTTGGCAAATGTTGAATTTCTCCATCTACTTGTTGAAGTGTTAGTTTATATTTCATCCACCTGTCCACAGGCCATTTTCATCCAATATTGGTTCCGCGGCCATGCATTACACCTGTCTGCTTGATCCAGAAATTAATGGCGACCACATTGCGCCTTCATTTTGAAATAACACAGTCACTATCTTAAAAGCAGGTTTGATAAGGGAATAACTAGAAATCCTTCCATAAGTCTGTATATTTCATTTGCTGATATAATTTCCAAAAGCGGTCCAACCCTCCACCATGTTTAAAACTTATGTCAAATTCTGTACTTCGGTACATGAATAAGGGCACATATTTCATATAGATAAAACTTCAATTTATTCATTAAGAGTTCTTTCCCAATAAAATTCAGTTGGCACATCCTCGAGGGCCCTCTAAATCTCAGGCGTACTGTGTTTCTTCTTTTAGCTTACTGTGGTTTTATATCTTTAGGAAATAATCTTTCTTTAGTATTCCCACCCCAGGGTTTCTCCTTCTGGCCTTCCCTTCCTCCTGCATTTCTTTATCTGTTAATATTGTTTTCTGCTCAAGCTCCATAGATGACTCTTCATTACTGCTATCAAGTCCATCAAAATTATCTCTTTTGTTTTATCTGCCTCTGATGCTTCTGTTTTTCAGCTTCATCCACTTTTTCCTCAAATTTACTTTCTACATCCCTTATGTCTTCTTTTGTTTTTACTAATTCCTGATGTACTGGGCCTGTTTGGATCCCACCAGACCCATCATCCTTTCTTTTCCAACCTGCTTGTAATAAGGCTTCTGTTACCCATTCATGTGTGTCTGCAAAGTCTCTAAAAGTTATCTCTTCTGAATCTGAAACCTCCTTTTTCTCCTTTACTGTTTCCTAATGGGCCCTTTTTTCTGTGACTTCCTCAATATCTTCAAAATCTGTGTTTTCTTTATTAGTTTCAGCTCTTTCTTTACTTTCTGTCTTGCTTTACAATCCTTTTCAGGCCAAGCCATTTCCGACTTGCTTTGCCTTCCTTTCTGTGCTGACACTTTCACTTGTTTTTCCCTGTCTCAGCAAGTGCAGCTTTTTTGATACTGCCACATCATTGCTTTCTCAATTTAGCCTGATAGGAGTCCGGACTATTTTCTTTACTTTCCACAACAGAAATATCTGGCTCTATAAGACCTCCTGTTTCTTTACTCTTTTGCTGATTATTTTCCAAAACATTTTTTTACTCACACTTGCAACATCTCCTCCCTCCATCTCTATGGAAGAAGTTTTCCTTCTTAATTCCTTCTTTTTCCTTTTCAGCTCCTCACTTTGATCTTCTTGATCCATAAAAGTGTCTGAACTCATTTCAGGCCTCTAATAGTATACAAGGCGGGAGGAAACCCTCTCCCCTGACACATCAGCACTTCCTCCTTCTCTGCTGTCTGGCTCCAAACTGTGCTCCTCCACTCTGCTCTCAGGAAGTCAAGCCCCTGCTGGCAGAGTGAAAGAGTAGGAATTTCCCGATGTCCTGGCCAAATTTCCTCATTCACTAAAAATACCACCAACAGCTTGATCTGGTTCAAGGTCAGTTGGCATTCATCTGTATCGCCTCCCCAGGTCGTGCCTGAAAATAGGCAGGATTTGTCTAGTGCACTTACCCGTCAACAAAACTAAATAAATAAATAAACATTAGCCAACAACATACACTGTGTGGAAATACATTATTATCAACAATAATTGAAAGAGATTCAGGCATTATCATAGCAAACTATTTCTAACATCTGAAACAAAATAAGAAAGCAACTGCAAAGGCCAACAAAGTATTTCTGGTCTATAAAAAGAAAACATCAGATCTTGGGAATAAAGATACTATATTCCATTGTATAGGGCCCATGTTCGACCACACATCCATTATGCCATAAACCTCTGGTGTCCCTATAAAAGAAAAAAGAACAGAATTGAAATAGTTCAAAGAAAAGCCACAAAAGTAATCACTGAACTTTGGAATAAGTCACATGACAATAGATTATTAGTGCGAAATTGATTGCCATTCAATTGTGCCACATCCAGAGAGACTTACTAATGATGTATGAATTAATTAATGACCCCTATCTCTACACGAGAGAAACCTTGAATTTAAACAAATTCAAAAGAATACAAGAGGCTAGCCATTATAACTAACTGAGCAGAGACTTAAAACCACAAAATAAAGCACTTTTCACAGAGAATAATAAATCCATGGAATGCTTTGCTGATCAAAATCATCATTAGCAAGAATAAAACAGAATTTAAAACAAACTGGATAATTTCATTAACAATGGAGGTGAACTGAGTTGTTTTTGATTATTATGGAGCATTAGGGGTTCACAGCTCTAGCTTCTAACTTCCTTAATAATGAGAATAGTTAAGCAGCTGTTTCATGAATGGCCAAAGGGCCACTCACAAAGCAAATTACCGTTCTGGAACAATGCACATTACTACACAACTTCTTCATGAGTGACCCACAAACCAAGCTATTGGTCTAGCATAGAGAGCATCAGTATGCAGTGTTTATATATATATATATATATATATATATATATCTCTGTGCATGTATATTGTGTGTGTGTGTGTGTGTGTGTGTTTTATATAGTCATAGTAGCTTAGGTGTTTCTGTTAATAACTTTCTCGGCAGCTTATGTTTCGACTGTCCTAGACCCCTAGAAATCTGAAATTTGGCATGCACCATCAGAGTCCTATGGTTTTTGTTTTATAATATTTTGCATTTATCTTCTGGTTTGTATTTTATGGTGCCCTGAGCCTCAAGGAAGGGTGTCTAGAATAAAATTGCCCTGCTTTCCTAATGTTTTACCAAATGAGGTAGGGATCTGTAAGCCTTTTTGAATTTTAGAGTACTAAATTTATGTAAAATGTCCAAATTTGTCAGCTAAATGTTTGCCTTCAGATAGAGAAAAACTAGACAGAGTTACAGAATGAAGTTTACAGATTAATTAAGTGTCATCTGATAATAGGTCTCTTTGTAGATTTCATGGGATGCCAAGAATTCATTTTCAATTAATTCATAATAATTATCTGTATATGTTCAGTTCACCCCAAAAAAAGTAGAAAAATGTTTTAGATTTTTAATGTCAAAGTTCAACATGAACAAAAATATTCAAGAAGATAAACTCACAAAATACATAAAAGTTCAATTTTACACTTACTTATTCATGAGGTGAGGGCTAACAAGTCTCACAGTACATTTTGTATTTAAAGATGTTTTTGATTATTTATATATTGTTAATTAAATAGAAAACTCCTTAGAGGTTGTAGTAAAATCATTGAGAGGTAATAGTAGAGCTGCTTAATAATTTAAAAACAGTCAAGCTCAACTGAGTGAATGCTTACCTCCTGCCACACTGGCGACCTGTATTCAGGAGCAAATGTGGGTTGTTGGAGGTTTGCCAGGAGGAGAAGATTGAGCATTCAGAGGACTGCCTCCTTTCCTGGTGTGGGTGGTTCATCACTTCTGCAGAATGACTGCCACCAGGTGGGGGCCTGGTGGTAGTGCGGGACTGAGGGCAACCAAGAAGGAGAGTGATGCAGGACTGCGGTGTGCGTGTGCCTCCGTGCACATGCTGACTTGCATCGGCAAGGAAGAGGGAGGAAAATAGAAAATGGAGCTGTAAGGCTCCATGAAGCTTTGATGTATACTCCCAACTCTGGCACCCCTGGGCAATCTGGATTGTGCTTTGGGGTGGACACAGCCCTCTCTCCTGGCCCCACCATGGGGAGAACCATGAGGAATCTGCCCGAGGTAGGAGGCTAGGTCAGAAGGTGCACCAGGAAGAACCAAGCTCTCTGAGAGAGGACTGGAGCCTGCCTGCTAGCTCTGCAGTGAGAAAAGAGAGGGGGAAAAGCAGTCAAGCTGCCGGATGGTTTAAGCAGCTGAGCTGCTCGATGATCTTAAAAGAATCGAGCTGCTCAAGGATTTTAAACAGCTGAGCTGTCGATGGTTTTAAAACAGCAGAGCTGCTTGATGGCTTAACAGATTTAGAAACACTGCAAAAATGTATTAAGTCCTACATAAACAAACTGTTTAAAGGATGAGAATGGTTGTGAAACATTTTCTGAATCTACATAAATAAAATGTTTAAAGCATGAAAACATAAAGTTATACATGAGCAAAATACAGTACTGTAGTTAGACATTTAATTAGATTAACATTATTAGGATGCTAAAGGATACATTTACTGTGCATGTGCTCAGATCAAGACATTTCAGCTGTAGTGATGACATGTACGGGCTGCCTTTCAAGGAAAGCTAGTCCAGTCTGTAGTGACTTGATGCTGTCAATAGATGTATTACCTGGATGTCCTCAGTTGGCACCCCATCTCCAGGTTCTGGGGATGCTCTGCAGTTACTAAGAACCTCTCCTCAACTTTAGAAGCCATCAGCATTTTCTGTTACATGGCAGTTTTGATCAATTTGAAGACAGGATGGTAACTGTAATTGAGTATCTGTCTGATCGCTGCTCACGTCCCTAGAGCTTTAGCTTCAGCACAAGCAGATAGACAGTGTTGCTAATGAAAATGGGCTGTTAGGGTTGTCAGCCCTAACTCCAATTTCCTCCCCATCCCTACCCTTGTGACCCAAGGCGCTACAGGTGCACGGCCATGCATCAATGGTCTGGTACCCACCAAAGGGCCAACATATCCAAAATTTGTAAATAGCAGATTTACTGAGTTGAGCTATGAGGTGTATTGTACTTAAGATGCGGCTTGATCTGCATAAGTATTGTCAGCCTTGTGTAAAGAAACTGACTTGTTACAAATTTGTAACTAACTTCACATAACACTGTGTAGTGTTTGCAATAAGCAATACCAGGCCCAGTATAGGCAATGTCTATATTGTAATATGCATTTACATAGGTATATTTATTTCCTTTTATAGAGATATATGTATAGGTTTCTATGCTCTTGCATTGCCATCAGCCCACTGATATACACTGTAACCAGGGAGATACCCGGTTCAGGGATGTATGTTATCTTGGATGGCAGAGGAATTCACTTCCACATGTCTCTTCTCTCTCTCCCATGTCAGGAGTGGTACCTCTGATGGCCTCACCAACCACAGCTCACCCTGAGTCAGGAGCATGCTGACCTGGCCTAGCCACAGGAGTCACTGTAGTGGTGTAATCTGCCATCAACACTCCCGGCCAAGACACACTGCCAACTGGCAGCTGTCTCATCCTCAAAGCAACTTCCCAGGCTCAATTCTGAGTCTGGGTCATCACTGCAGTGTTACATGCCACTGCTTGGCCCCTCGGGTGGCCTGTATATTTTTTTCTGTATGGTTTTCCATACTGTACATGAAGCAGTATATGTAGCATAGACATGTATGTCTCATCATGTAGTATTGTGTGGGTCTTCTGTTAAGCATTATATGTTATATACTTGTAATTTGTTTTCTAAAGGACCTGTACAGGATCTATGCAAATCAAGCTGCATGTTTTGAATACATGTACCATTTTGTGTAACATTCTGGGAGAGACTGTAGGAAGCAACTGACAAGTACACAGTATAGATCCTAGTTTGCCATTTATAGCGAAGATACTGCTATTAAGAGGGCTATGCACCAACAAACTTTCATCTTTGTCATAAGTGTGCTAGCTACTGTACATATATACAGGGCTCTCACTTCAAGCAGTACAACCCCGGACATGGTACTGCTCCTCTAGTTTGGCCTTGGGTCATGAGGGAGAAGACGTAGAGGGGTGGGAGTTAGGATGACAACTCTAACAGTACATTTCCATACTTTGTAGAAATTAGGACTAGGAGCAACCCTAACAAATGCACTAAACATAGTTTTTGCTTGTCATGAATGTATAGAGAGAGAGAGAGAGATAGATAGATAGATAGATAGATAGATAGATAGATAGATGGATAGATAGATAGATAGATAGATAGATAGATAGATATTATCTGGATACATTGTTTTCCTCCCATGGGAAAAGTATCAGATAATTCCCGTATCTGATAGTAATTAACTAGTATACTACCTACCAATGAAACTACACTATCTATTTCAATGTATTTAACAACTTATCTACAAACATTTGCAAGTATAGACACAAACTCACAACTAATTACAGCACTACTAACCCATGTAACAACCACCTTACTACAACTTTAATAAACCTCTAGCAATATATTTTATGTTCATCTGCATGGAAAATATAAACGTCTGATTGTGAAGTCCTGTATGTGTGGAAATATTGCCATCTGAGGCAATGATGGATCTTCAGACTTCCTGGCTTGCTCTGTTTCTCTCAGGGACTGGGGCCACAAGGACCTAACCTGGGCTCGCTTGTTCCTTTTTTTGCACCTACAGGGTACAGTGCTATTGTACACACAAACTGTTCTGTTGTCTATATGTTGTCCTAGTCTATGTGTGCACTATCTCATCAGGACACATATGGAGATCACTTTTATAGATACAATTTTAGCTGTCCATATTTTCCATAGTCGTAGCTTGGGGGCATCCTGGTGCATGGAACTCCTCCTCTGCTTGCTTAAATATCCACATTCTCAGCACCGAACTGTGGCAGTCACAGAGTCGGGGAAATCAAAGGGCGAGTGAGACACAAAGGCAGGCGCCAGCGCATGAATATACAGTACAAGCCTGCCTCTCTCCAGGGACAGGACAGCTGAGGAGCCACCTTCAAACATTGCTGGACTGGACAGATGATCTGGAGGAGCAGCATCATGTGGGTGGTCGGAGGAGCAGAGATCATGGAGTCACAGGACACAATCACTTTCCTGCCAGTCAAGCTGGAGAAGTGTGTCTCAGGGTGCTATCATTGATATTTTTAATTGCATCTCTGACTATTTCAGGTGGTGGCATAATAATGGACCCAGTCTCTGACTCTCCCTCCTCAGCTCAACATCTCTCTGTGGTCGGATTGGTGAATCTCAGAGCATCCTCCTCAAGTCAGTGTTTGTAGCCCCATAGCTGTGGCAAGTTAATTGCAGCATTAATTGCAAAATTCTTACATGCCTTCCCTAAAAGCAGTCTGTCACTATAGTGTCTGCATAGTTTCTGGCAGAAAATAAAAAAGAAAAATAGATTTAAGCCACAAATCATGTGAAAAAGATGGGGGACTGGTGTGTAAGGGGTTGCTGCTGTATCTCCACTACTTCCAACACTTTATATCGGCAGCAAAACAGAAAGTATAAAAGGTTATTAGTAGTCAAAGCTTATCCTGGTACTAGTAGCCATAGAAATAGTAACTGGTAGGTGCACAAAACATTGTGGACCAGTAGATCCTTTTAGTGACCAGTGATGTTTTTTAATCGTCCATTAGCTACTTGGCCACTAGATGTTTTATAGCAGTCACTGGGCTTTGTTCCCATTTTTTGATACAGTTGTACTGTATGTGCATCCACAGTCAGGCACCATAGCATTCATCATGATTCATGAGTGCCAGGCTGAAGCAACAACATTTAGAATTCAGTTTTCTGTTTTTATTTTTATTTCTGCTCCCATTTCAAGCACAAAGCAGTTGTTCATAAGGGGTTAATACTGACCTGCATTATTAATTAGTAAAGGAAATTCAGATACAGGAGATTAGGAGTTCCAATGTAGAAATGCCTGGGCAGATACCGTCAGAGGAAAGAGCATATTTGGGTCAAATGACAGAGTTTGTGAAGACACGGGCCCGGATATTCAGACTGCACCAGGCTGTGGCGCAAGCCTGGTGCAGCGCAACTTATCCGTGCATGGGCGTTGACAGGGGATATTCAACTGAGCTGCACCATGGTGCATAAGGCTAAAATGGGGCCATTTGCATGTCATTATGGCTCATTTGTGATGTAGGTGCACCGATCCTCAGTGACTTGCACCTGGCGCCTGCCAGGCTGCAGCCATTGGGATCGATGCCCTGCACAATGTAAAAGTGCCCCACTGCCCGATCGCGGGCATATGTTGTCGAGGTACACATCCAAAATCCCTGGTGGTCAAGTGGACTGCTCCGCAGCCCGACAACCGGGCCTATGTTGTAAAGTACAGTCCAATATCCCTGGTGGTCCTGACTACTTCCGCAGCCCGATCACGGGCTTATGTATAGAAATATTTGTCCCATATCCTTGGTAGTCCAGTGGACCACTTGCAGCCCAATCATGGGCTTTTGTATAGAAATAATCATCCCATATCCCTGGTGGTCCAGTGGACCACTGCAGCCTGATCACGGGTGTCACTAAAACACTAATGCCACAGCAACCCAACTCTGGTGGTCTAGCAGTACCCCTCCCCACCCGCCCACTGAGCCCCACCACCCCGCCTCCCCGGTCAGAGGCGGGCAGCAGCTCCCCACCCACTTGCCGCCCGCTGCCCGCCGACTGATAACCAGACGGTAGGGCTGTGCACCCATTGGTCCACAGCGTGAGCCAATGGGCATGCAGCCCAGCAATGCACTACACAGTCCAGATATGTGAATGGATCCAAGGCAGGGGGAAATAACAGTATTTCTGTTACTGAATGAAATTCAAATACAGGAGAGAATAAAGAAGTTCCAATGAACTGCCTCAGGTCAGAAGAAAGAAAAGATTTGGATCAAATTACAGAAATATTTGTGAATCAACATATCGGGACACATAGAAAGTGAAGGCAAAGATGAAAAGAACAAGGCAGGGAAAATAAAGTAATATTTTTGTGCTGGTGGGATTGTGTCTGCATTATGCATGTAATGTAGGTAGAGGAGAAAGGGAGGAGATTAATGTAAAGAGAAAACATAGAAAGTTGGCAATTAAAGGGGAATACATGCAATGAGAGAGGTGGAACATAAAAGGCAAGGCAATAGGCAAAACAGATATGAAATTGGACGGGAAGTGAAAATTAAAAAGAACTTAAAAGGAAGAGCTGGAAAAATAGCAAAGGTGCTGTAGGGATGGTAACAGAATGGGATGAGATCTAGAGAAGAGAAAGGTGTAAATATAACAAGCATTTGTCAATGCCGAATGTTTGCTTGCTGGCATTGGCATTGGTAGTGTAGAAGTTACAGAGCTGCATAACAGAAATGGCAGTGAAATATTGAACTGAAGCCAACCCCACCACCACCATGCAGAGAGTGACACGCATTGGGAGTGCCTTTGGGTCGCCAGGCATAACGGCCACGCCATTTCACACACCCTACCCTGCAGACACTGACAAGTGTCACAGTGTTCTGGGGTCTTGGCCTTATGCACACCCCATTCCATTAGGAACACGGTGAGATGGGTGCGTATAGAGAATGGGTGAACTTTGGGTCAAGACCAAGGCATACCTCAATGCCTCTCACTGGCTGCAGGGTGTGGAATGATATGAGCATTACAGGCAAGAATCCCAAGTCAACACCCCTGATGCCTGCTGTCATTCTCACAGGTGGGGTGTTATGGCTGGAAACCATAACACCTCAGGTATTGGTTGGTATTTTCACTCCAATTTTCAACATGTTTTTTGTGACCCCACCTCATGAACAGTGGCAATATCAGTTTGTTAGCCGAAGCTGCTTACAGTGCACAGCGACTACGCATTTACAATCACAGGTGCAAAACACATCTAACAGGATGTGAAAAATGACAGCTATACTGTTCATGGGAGGTGTAAAAATGGCAATGTTGCAAATCTGCAGTAAAAATATTTAAAAAATGGTGAAGTCACAATGTGTATAGAAACTGTGCAACGACACCCATAATGTAATTAGTTTGGGGATTTTTACAGCAGATTGTCAACACAGGCATTTTGGGACCTCCGATCATGAACAGTGTTACTGTGATTTTCTTTATCTGTCCTGAACAATGATTTCCCACAGCGACCCACGATCTCTGCTGAAAGTGTGAAAACACATTTTGACCATGTTGTGAAAAATGACAGCTGTACCGTTCATAAGGAAGTGTGAAAAATGCCACTGGTGAAAATCTGGACTGAAATATTACAAAGTCATGAACTTACGATAGTGCAGTGAAACTGCGCAATGCTCACTTTCGTAAACAGTCATTTTATAGACTTTTGTCACCAAATTTTCAATATAGCCATTTTAAGACCTCTGCTCATGAACAGTGTCACTGTGATTTTCTTAATCTGTCCCAAACATTGCTTGCGACACCGACTGCACCATTGTGCGCCACAGCGGGAAACACATTTTGGGTGACATGTGAAAATGGCAGCTGTACTGTTCATAAGGAAGTGTAATAAATGGCAATGTGGAAAATCTGGAGTGAAAATATAGAAAATTCACAAACTTACGAAGCATGCGTAGGAACTGTGCAACACGTGTCGTAAAACAGTCATTTCTAGGAATTTTTCACCAAATTTTCAACATAGCCATTTTAAGACCTTTGCTCATGAACAGTGTCACTGTGGTTTTCTTAATGTGTCCCATACATTGATTTTGTACCACCGACTGCACCATTGTGCGCCACATGGGCAGAAACATGTTTTGGGCAAGATGTGAAAATGACAACTGCACTGCTCATAAGGAAGTGTAATAAAATGGCAATATTGAAAATCTGGAGTGAAAATATTGAAAATTCCTAAACTTACAGCGTGCGTAGGAACAGTGTAGCTCATAAAACAGTCATTTTTAGGAATTTTTTCACCAAATTTTCAACATAGCCATTTTAAGACCTCTGCTCATTAACAGTGTCACTGTGATTTTCTTTATGTATCTCATACATTGATTTCAACACCATACTGCGCCATTGTGTTACCCAAGGAAACATATTTTGGGCAAGATGTGAAAATGACAGCTATACTGCTCATAAGGAGGTGTGGTAAAATGGCAATGTTGAAAATCTGGAGTGAAAATATTGAAAATTCCGAACTACGAGCATGCGTAGAAAGGAACTGCATAGAGCATGCTAAATAAAACAGATCATTTTAGAATTTTTCCACCAAATTTTCAACATAGGCTTTTGAGAGCCCACCTTATGAACAGTGGCAGTGTCATTTCATTACTCAGTCCCAAAAGGTGATTTCACACAGTGACTGCAAAATCACCTCGGGCCGATTAACGCCATGACAGTGAGATCATTCATGAGAAGGGTCCCAAAACCCCATGTTGAAAATTTGGTGCAAAATTCCAAAAATGCCTGAGATATGCAGCAAAGTTGAAAACCCCTATCTATCCCATTATACAGCTTACCGCATTTCTCAGTTCGCGGTTGCTTTGAAGAGTGCAGACGTGTTCCGGTCCACCAAGATTGTTGCGCCGAGTCCAGAGGTAAGTATCGGGTGAGGGTGTGGGGAGGTAGGGTGCGCAGTGGTGGGCGGGTGGGGCAGAGACAGCAAGGACCGCTTTGAGTTTCAGGTGTTTTTTCTTTAAAATGATGACGACGTGGATGTTTGCCACGCGGCGTGGGTTCCCAGCATGGCACAAGGATGGCTGGTGGGGTGGTGGAGCCGACGGGGATTGGGCACCCTTGTCAGCGATAGCATGTGTTGCCATGTTGGGTGGGCTCCCAGAGTGGCACCTGTACCTGGGGGCAGTGGAGGCGACGGGGATTGGGCACCCCGTTAGCTATATGATGGTAGCTACGTGGGGTGGGCACCCGGCATGCCACAGAACTCTGTTTGGGGGGTGGCACAGCTGACGGGGGATTGGGCACCCCCGTCCGGCTCACAGTGGTGTGGGGGTGAGCAGGCAGTATGCGGTGTGTGTGTGTGTGTGTGTGTGTGTGTAGGGGGAGCATGCATGAGCAGGTGATATCTTATCGCTGCTCACTGAAGTGTAGCTCCCCTTTCAACTGTACGCCACTGCATTTTAGCCTGTCATAGACAGCTCAAGCAGGCATTGAGAACTGTGGCCATGCCTGCAAACACACTGCCTGAATTGGAAGAGGGCTGCCACACTCTGAAAACTCAGATGATGGCACTATGTTTTTTGCACATGCAAGCAAACATAAAAAGGCATAGTCAATACAGATGCGAATGTATATGCAGGTTAAAATACAACGATATTATACAATCAAGCAATATGTACAAAAGAAACAGTATTTCACATAAGAACAATAACACAGGGTGTCCATACGGATTCCCCAGTGGAACATAGTCAGAATATGGACTAAATGCAAGAGAGGGAGGGAAATGGGGGAGGAGGACAGAGATAGGAAGGAATAGTGGATAAGGGTTGAGAGGCAGCAAAGTGCAAGGTTGTGTGGTATAATCTAGTAAGAGGAACAGTACAGTGAGGGCAGGAGATATGGCATGGTGGGTAGAATACCAAGTCCAGGCTTCGGTGTTGAAATAGTGATAACGATGCAACAAGAATTGTGTGAGGGAGTAAGGCAGTCTAGCAGTAGATGGGACCTAAGACCAAGAGGAGGCAGAAGCATGAGACATTCAGGGTGCTCCATAGAAGTAGGAGACCCAAGAATCAGGGGTAGCAAACACAAGATTTCTTTATTGTGACGCAAGTATAATGTTTTAAATGCTGCTAAGCTAATAGGGTGATTTATTTTCAGGGTTTTTGCAGCTTATTCACATTTGAGGCAGCACAAGACTAATAGATGCCCAGCCAAAGTGAGATCTGTACCGAATACCTTCAACAAAATGTAAGAGGCACTTCTCAGAGCAGTGCGCCGGGTGGCCAAAGTCTGTTTCAGTGGCTCCATGTGGAAGCAAGCAGTGAGGCAGGGGAGCGGAGTGGCTCAGAGAAACTAAAGGGGAAAACAATTCCTGTAGGTATCGGGAAACGAGTGCATGAGGGTTATTCCAACTTATTGAACCATTGATGTGACATACATAGTACAACAACAGTTTGATGTCACATCGATGGTACAACAAGGTGGGCTATATATCTCACTAATTATTACACTTAATGCAGGCAAAAACTGTGCAATTAAATGATTAAAACATCTATAGCCTAATGAGAAATAGCTATTGAAATATATCAATAATTCCCACGGAGTGCTGTCTAGTGGAATATGTCAGGTGTTGATGTGCTTGCAACAAATGCCTCAATTGTGTAAAAATAAAAAGAGTCTGGAGAGAAGACATTGCCTTACACTTTTCACCATGCTTATTAGTGCATTCATCTCTTATTGGCATGTGTGAAAGTGCAGATATCCACAGCTGTCAATGCTTCTTTCTTTGAATCTTCAAAGACTGTTGCAGTCTATGGACCAGTACCATCAGACTTTTGTGTGATGAATGGAAAGAGATGTACATAACCCATGTAATTTATGACATCATACAAGTGGTTAGTATTGCACCATTCTACTGATATACTGCTATAGTCTATGTCCACATCAGTGTAGGAGAACCAAAATGTTAGACATACTGTACCACTGGTAACTCCTATAGCCAATGTTTCCAATTTGCTTGAATTGATGTGGCAAGTCAATAAGCACTAGCAAACAGAAATGAATAGTACAATATATCTGATACCAGTGCCTAGAGCCCAGCAACCGCCACCCAATAAATACCACATGGCAACTTTCCAGATCTCCATGCATCATGCAAGAGGGTTTCTTATTCTTGGGAGGGGCTGGACTTGAGTGATAAAGCACTGATTAAACAGGCTGATGATGCCAAATTAATAGGAAGAACCAGCAGGGCTCTGGAGTGTGAAAGCCATACACTGGAGTTATTACAGCCCAGTAGTCACTGCTGTCTGCAATGAGGTTAAGCTATATTAGGAGTGTGGAAGTAGGGATTCAGGAGACAAAATCTGTGAATAATAGCATATTGTAAAAACAAATCAACCCAAGTGCAGATCTATTCTTTAGGAAGCACTATATAAAATTAACATGGACATGTACAGAAAAGTTTTGTTATATGCAGAATTTCTTTCTTCATTGCAGGGTGGTTTTACTATTCTTCATCGCCCCAGTGGCTTCGTGAGGGAAAAGAAAAGAGATAAAAGGAGGGTGCAGTAACTCAGGGAAGCACTGGCTTTGCTGGGCGGTTTCTTTTCTCCCTTTGTTAAGTTCCTTTCACTGGAAATGGCTGGGTTGGAGTGTTCCGTGCTGACAGTAATTGCAGCAGTCTAGACACTGTCTGGTATGAGGCACGCTGAGAGAGAGCAGAGGCCCACACAACCCTCTTTCTGTTTCTCTGTCTCTCTTTTACTCATTCTGTCTCTTCTCTCTCTCTCTCTCAGTCTCTCTGACCTTCTCTTTCCCAGCCCCTGCCTGAGTTTCTGATTCAGTCCCTAAGCCATGGCAGGAAGACTAGGTTGGTTTCTTGCTGGGAGAAGAGAACGCTTAACAAAATCAACTCTGGTGTATTTCTACGCTGAAACAGTTTCAGTGTAACTCTTTATTGGGCTTATTATCCATTCACAGCTTAGTGCTTGGCCTGGAAGGGCTGGAAATCTAATAACACATTTTATTAGACCATAAGTAATGCAGACATTGCCAGACCAGCAATGTTTCTCTAAGCCCTTGACACCCAGGTCAGTATTTTGTCATGGACAGCAGCACTGGTCCACACCATCATGGAGACCAATGCAACCCTTCTTACAGGGGTCACATGTCAGGAGTGGATAGTTCGAGGTCCTCGTCCCTGCAGTTGCCTCCTTGTGTCTTCATATCCCATTTAGAATAGAGTTGTGTGATGTTTGGCATTCTCCCTGAATAAGAAAGCAGTCTCTTAGGTACAAAGGATACACTGACAACATTCACTGGAAACAGAGATGCTGAGAACCAGGAAGACTTGAGGCTACTTGGACAGCTGAAGCTTCTTGCCCCGCAATCATGAGATCATGTGGGACTGCACAGTTTGCACTGTGCTGCAGCTAGCTCTGAGGCCAAAGATATTTTGTGATATGAATGAAGTATCAAAGTTATGGTAGGTTGCATGCGAAAAGAAACTCCCCACATCAAACACTTCAGCAATGTGTTTTTTTCCTGGCAAAATCCAAACAGCAAAACAGCTGGAGGTGCTGCGAAGAAGGGCACACAAATTATTCAAGAGCAGCAGGGGCTGTGGTATGAACAGATGCTGGAGAACCTGAATATCTACTCACTAGAGGACAGAAGGGAATGGGAGCCATGACAGGGACCATTAAGTACCTCAAGGGCATCAACAAGGTACAACTCAGTCAACTGTTCAGGACCAGCAAAACATAAACATAGAGAAACAGCTATAAACTGGCTGAAGGCATGTTCATGGAGAAGGCCGAGGCACTTCTTCCCAGAGAGAATTATGGAGAGGGGACAGGCTCCCAGAAAAGATGGTAAGCATGAAATCCATGGATAGTTTAAAGAGGGGGGGATGAAGTTAAGCTGAGAGAGTAGGGTGTCAGGGATGGGAGCAGAGCAGCATGCAACATAAGATACAGGGCTCTACATTAACAGACTTGAAAGTTTTGTCTGGCAATTGTTAATGTTACTATTACTGTATCAGTACAGCTCAGTGGGTGGTACTCACACTGCTGAGCCAGAAGGTCATGGGTTGAAGTTCCACACCATGACATGGGTCACACCCATTGCTGATTCTACAGTATGGTACATTATCCAGTTAAAAGTTTTGACTAGGAAATGCATGCTAAGCTGAGAAACAGTAAATTCCCAGATGCACCTGGGGTACTGAGGAAACAGAACAAAATGAAAACAATAATCAGAATGTACAAACCATGAGTACAATGGAATAAACCCAGGAATAAAAAACATTTGTAAAGTAATGCATGGATCCAAACAATGCACAAAAAGCAATCCCACATTTCAACAAATACAATCCAAATAGTGTGCAAAATACAATTTGAACAGCAAAACATGGTATAAGCAATAAACAAAAATGACACTCATGGGTACTTCAGCAGTAAATACAGCAGCAACTCGTTTGTTTAACAAATTCCCAAAATTGCACACTTTGAGCATTATATGAAGTAGCATCACATGATGCTACTACAATATTATAACAGTGAGGCAGTATATGATACTACAGTATCTGATATCAGTCAGGCAGTATATGGTACTATGGCATCTGATTCTAGGAGACAGTATATGATACTATAGTATCTGATGCTAGGGAGGCAGTATATGATACTATAGTATCTGATATCAGTCAGGCAGTATATGGTACTATGGCATCTGATTCTAGGAGACAGTATATGATACTATGGTGTCTGATACTATTGAGGCAGTATATGATACTATGGTATCTGATACCAGACAGGAAGTATGTGATACTATGGTATCTGATTCTAGGAGGCAGTATATGATACTATAGTATCTGATATCAGTCAGGCAGTGTATGGTACTATGGAATCTGATTCTAGGGAGACAGTATATGATACTATGGTATCTGATACTAGAGAGGCAGTATATGATACTATGGTATCTGATACAGGGCAGGAAGTATATGATACTATGGTATCTGATTCTAGGGAGGCAGTATATGATACTATGATATCTGATACTAGGGAGGCAGTATATGGTACTACAGTATCTGATTCTAGGGAGGCAGTATATGATACAGCATCTGACACTAGGGAGGCAGTATATGATACTACAGTATCTGATTCTAGGGAGGCAGTATTGGTACTGCAGCATCTGATTCTAGGGAGGCAGTATATGATACTACAGTATCTGACACTAGGGAGGCAGTATATGATACTACAGTATCTGATTCTAGGAGGCAGTATATGGTACAACAGTATCTGATTCTAGGGAGGCAGTATATGATACTACAGTATCTGACACTAGGGAGGCAGTATATGATACATGGATTCTGATACTAGGGCGCAGTACGTGATACTGCAGTATCTCATTCAAGGAAGGCAGTATATGATACTATAGTATCTGAGTCTAGTGAGGCAGCATGATACTATGGGGTTTGAACTCCCAGCTTAGGTGTACACTGTGATCCCAGCAAGTCACTTAACTCCTTGTGCCCCATGTCACATCTGGAAACAAGCTTCGCTTAGTGTGCTACTCCTGGTTAAACAATGTCCCTTCCTATGGTATCTGAAACTGAGGAGGCAGTGTGTGATACTGTGGTATCTGATACTAAGGAAGCAGTATATAATCTGGGTGTGGTCTACAGGCCACTCATACGGTTGGAGCACATGGATGGGGTACTAATTGACAACTTGAGGAAGAAGAATTGCAGGAGGAGTAGGGGTGGAATGTGATACTAGGTGACTTTAACATGCCAGGGACGGACTGAAGTTCCATGGCATCTTCATCAGCAAAGGAGCAAAGAGTGCTCGATGCACTCCAGGATGAATTCCTGACTCAACTTGTTGAAGAGATGACTAAGGAGGAAACATCCTGGACCTGGTCCTAGCCGATGTGTAGCAGGTCAGGGATCTCGTCGGAAGCCCCACTGGCTAGTAGTGACCACTCCATGGTGTGTTTTACCTTGGACTTAGGGAAGAACAGGAACCAAACAAAGACCACAGTAGTGGACTTCAAGAGGGCAAACTTCGGGAGAAGACAGATATACCCAGGGACATATAAGTAAAATCTGGACTGGATGGACACGGAGGGGCAGTGGAAATCCTAAGCAGGGCATCCTGGAGGCCATGAAAACCTGCACCAGGTCACAAAAATAAAGATGGCCAGTGCCAGGAAGCATTGCTGGTGGACAAGGGACGTACAGGAGGAAGGAGGAAAAGAGGTTGGCCTTTAGAAGGTACAAATGCTCCCGCAGAGCAGCAGACCTTGAGTAGTATCACAGATTTACAGAGAGGTTAGCAGAAAGGTTAGAAAGACCAAGGCAGATAAGGAGCTTAGATTAGCAAGAGGGATCAGAGAGGGGAGAAGGAATTTATAAATATGTTAGGGAGCAGAGGAAGGGTGAGGGGCAGATAAGAAAGCTGAGGAAGGGGGATGGATGAGTGGGGGTGGTGGAGCAGGCTGAAGTGTTAAACAATCATTTCATCTTGGTCTTTACCAGGGAAAGGGATGGCCCATTGCCTCAGGAGGGGCAGAAAAGGCACGGGGGCTCTCACAGATGGAAAACTCCAGGTAGGGAGGGTGAGGGAGGCCTCAAGTCCTTGAGGACAGATAAAGCTCCAGGCCAGACGGTATCCACCCGAGGGTTCTGAAGGAACTGGCAGATGTCCTGGCTGCTCCAATGTTAGAACTATTCAATTCCTCACTCCTATCAGGATGGGTCCTTCTAGACTGAAGGTTGGCCAATGTCATGCCCCTCCACAAGAGTGGACTGTGGGATGATCTGGGGAACTACAGACCAGTCAGCCTGACATCCATAGTAGAGAAAATATTGGAGGCCATCTTGAATGAACAGATGGTGGAGTTCTTGGAGGTAAACGGTTTTCAGGATGAAAACAACATGGGTATGTCTGGGGAAATCATGTCAAACAAACCTGGTCACATTTTCGACTGGGTGACATGGTCCCTGGATGTAGGAAAGCCGTTGATGTCCTGTATCTAGACTTTAGCAAGGATTTCTATTTGGTTCCACATGGAAGGCTAATTTGGAAACTGAAGGAATTGGGGATGGGAAAAAGGTGGGGTGGTAGCAAATTGTCTTGGGAATAGGCAGCAGAGGGTGATGGTAGGGGTGAAGTCTCGACACCCAGAGAGGTCATCAGCAGGGTCCCACAGAGTTCAGTTTTGGGCCTAATCCTTTTAATGTGTTCATTGTGGACATTGGGGAGGGGGTTGGTAGTAAATGAGTTTATTCACTGATGATACTAAATTGGGGGTGGTGGTAGATAGCGAGGAGGAAGCAGGGCACTACAGGATGGCCTGGATCGATTGGAAAGCTGGGCCCACTGTGGCAGTTGGGGTTTAACGCACAAATGTAGCATTCTGTACCTAGGTGTTAGGGACCCTGGCATACTTACCACTTGGGGGGTACAGCTGACTGTTGCAATGATGGTGAAGGATCTGGGGGCAATGACTGATGCTGAATGGAACCACTCAGAGTAGTGCAGGAGAGCAGTGCTAAGGCAAACAAAATTCTTGGGTGTAATGCCAGGGATAACGTCCAGGAGAAGAGAGGTTTACTTCCCCTGTACATCTCATTGGTGAGGCCGCATCTGAGTACTGTGGGCAGTTCCTGTGCCCCCACCTAAAAAGGACATCACATTGCTGTAGAAAGTCCAGACAAGGGCTTCAAGGATGATTAGTGGTCTGAGGGGTTGTCATATGAGGACAGACTTAGAGACCTGAATATGTACTGTCTGAAGGACAGAAGGGATGGGAGGATATGACTGAGACCTTCAAATACCTGAAGGGGTTCAACAGAGAGAACAAGGAGGGTCTGCTCAGATTGAGGAGAAGGGACTATGAGAGCCATAGTCTAAAGTTAGCAGGAGGTGGTACAGAGGGGAGGCAAGGAGGCATTACTTCACAGAGAGGGTGGTGCCCTGGAATGAACTGACAGATGATCTGATAAAATTGGGAACTGTGGGTGGTTTCAAGAGGGGTTGGGACAGGCACAGGGGCATGGTATAGGTGGGGGCATGGAGATCACCAGAGTTGTATAGGGCAGAAGTGGGTGGGAGGGGAAATAATGGGGGGGTAGAGCAGCTACTGTGCACTACCAGTGATCTGAGTTGGCAGACACACTAGACCATTAGGCCTAATCTGCTGGCAACTATGTATGTATATATGTACTATGGTATCTGATTCTAGGGAGACAGTATATGATACTATGGTATCTGATTCTAGGGAGGTAGTATATGATACTACAGTGTCTGATATTAGGGGGCAGTATATGATACTATGCTATCTGATTCTAGGGAGGTAGTATATGATACTATGCTATCTGATTCTAGGAGGCAGTATATGATACTACGTATCTGATTCTAGGGAGGTAGTATATGATACTATGGTATCTGATTCTAGGCAGGCAGTATATGATACTACGGTTATCTGATTCTAGGAGGTAGTATATGATACTACAGTGTCTGATTACTAGGGGGGCAGTATATGATACTATGGTATCTGATTCTAGGAGGTAGTATAGATACTATGCTATCTGATTCTAGGGAGGCAGTATATGATACTACGGTATCTGATTCTAGGAGGTAGTATATGATACTATGCTATCTGATTCTAGGGAGGCAGTATATGATACTACGTTATCTGATTCTAGGAGGTAGTATATGATACTATGCTATCTGATTCTAGGGAGGTAGTATATGATACTATGGTATCTGATTCTAGGGAGGCAGTATATGATACTATGGTATCTGAGTTCTAGAGAGGCAGTATATGATACTACAGTATCTGATACTAGGGGCAATATACATACTATGGTATTTTATATTAGGGAGGCAGTGTTGCTAGAAGGTAAAGCATCAAGCTGTGAAGCTGCAGATCCAGTGGACCAAGGTTTGAAATCTACAGCTGCCACCTGCATATTGTGTGATCCTCAGCAAATTACTTACTCTTCCTGGGCTCCCAGGATTCACCCAGAAAGGAGCTTTGGCTCAGTGTGCCTTTCACGGACAAAAATTCTACAATAATAATAAAATTAAAATCAATAAACATGGAAACCAGGAGACTGTTCCATAGACTAGTTTGTCAGTAGGAGAAGTCAACTTGCGTCAAGAGCTTTGAACACCAACATATAATAAAACGTGTTTTCTTAGTTCATCACAATAGGGTTACAGGAGATAAGAGGCTGAGAAGGCTGCAAGAGAGAGTATCAGGCCAACATTTAAATAAGAGAGATACAACATGCATGTACTGATTTTCTTCTAGTGAAGATCAGTTTTGGTTGCTGTACAGGGTGCAGTGGTGGGTAAAAGGATAGGAGGGTAGTCTAGTCAAGGGCAAAATGACAGACAAACTTAAGACAGTGTCCAACCTGGCAAGGAGGATTTAGGGGCCACCACATAAACTATACAAGCATTTGTCAATGCCGAATGTTTGCTTGCTGGCATTAGTATTGATAGTGTAGGAGTTAGAGAGATGCATAATAGGAATGGCAGTGAAGTATTGAACTGAAGCCAACCCCACCACCACCCTGCAGAGACTGACAAGCATTGAGTGTGCTTGGGTCATCAGGCATAACGCCACACCATTTCACCACATCCTACCCTGCAGACTCTGACAAGTGTCATGGTGTGCCTTGGGGTCTTTGGGCCTTATGCTCACCCCATTCCATAAGGAAATATGGTGAGATGGGTGCAGTATAGGAGAATGGGGTGAACTTTGGGGCTGAAGAGTCCAAGGCACACCTCAATGCCTGTCACTGGCTGCAGGCTGTGGGTGTTGGTGGAATGGCATGAGCATTACAGGTGGCAATCCCAAGTCACACCCTGATGCCTGTCAGTCTCTACAGGGTGGGCGTTATGGTCAGAAACCCTCAACGCCCCAGGCGTTGCGTTATATTTCACCCAAATTTTGAACATGGGTTTTGTGACCCCCACCTCATGAACAGTGGCAATATCAGTTTGTTAGCCAAAGCTGATTTTGCACAGTGACTACGCATTTGGCACCACAGGTGCAAAACACATTTCGAACAGGATGTGAAAATGACAGCTGTACTTTTCATGGGGAGGTGTAAAAATGGCAATGTTGAAAATCTGGATTGAAAATATAAAAAGTGAAGTCACAAGTGTGTTTTGAAACTGCGAATGCACACCCATAATGTAATTATCCACATCATCTCAGCCTATATCCCCTGAGAAACCAGAAACTTGCATTTGAGTCTATCCTACACACTATCTCCCACCTTCCTAATACTAATAAACCATATTAATGGGCGACTTCAATGTCAACTGGCTATCTCCATCCACATCCAGCTACAAAGACGCAGCCCAGGCCTTGACCTTAACCAAATAGTCGCCTCCGATCAAGGGACACAAGATTTGGGACCTCAACCTCTTAGACCTCATTTTTACCAACAGGCCACTAAACCTCACCCAGGCAACTGTGCTCCCAGACTCAATGAGTGACCACTCCCAGTTACCTGCTGGTGGTCAGGTAAACTGCCCCTGCCCTCCTAAAACCTCCTGGCACCGGAGGCACAAAAAGGATGCCTAAAACACCTCAAAGACTATCTATCCAATAGCTACTGGCTCCCCATATACACCACGCAGTCAGCAGACATTGCTCTCACCCACTTTATAACTACCTTCAACAAAGCTTGTGACATATTTGCTCCTCACAAAACAAGTTGTGAAAACCAGGACAACCCCTGGATCACACCTCCTCCTAAACCTTATGCAACAGAGGGACAACCTTTGGCACAGGGCCATTGACACCCAACACACCCAGGATAGACAGCTATATAGGAGGCACGTAATAAATGCACATGGGCTGCACGCAGGCAAAACTACTATTACCAGCATACCCTTTTCCTCCTGGGAGACGGGAAAAGTTCTGGAACAATATACAAGAACTCAGTGGCAAATCCTGCCTCTAACCCTACTCAACTCAATTTGAACGGGATGTAAACTCCAAGATCCCACCAATATCGCAGGAAGCCCTTAATGATTCCTTTCGGACCTCTCACATATCCTCCTCCAAATTTCTTCCACCCTACCAAATCCTCCTCCACCCAAAACAACGAGTATAGTCTTCACACCCCCTTCTGCCTCCAAGTCATCTCTTGTAATGTGGCCAAACGCTATATCACCAAAGCTATTGTCAATACCCGCTACAGCAATGACTCACTAGACCTAAAACTCATTAGGCTTACCCTCGATGTCACACTACCCCACCTTAGAAAAATTCTCAACCTTTCACTATGCCTCAGCCAGTTCCCTCAACCTGGAAGAAAGCCATAATCACTCCTATTCTGAAGAACGGTGACCCCACCAACACCAGCAACTATAGACCAATCTCAATACTTTCTCCTCTCCAAAGCCCTGGAAAAATAGTCTTGGACCAGCTAACAGAACATCTAACTAAACACAACCACCTCAGCAAGGAACAGCATGGTTTCGGTCTGGCCATAGCACCGTCACTACACTCACTGAACTCACCACGCTCATACACGAGGCCCTTGACCAAGGCCTCGATAGCAGGGGGCATCTGTAGATCTGACCAAGGCTTTTGACACGGGCAGTCATGAACTACTCCTCCATGTCCTTCCACAACTCAGTGTGGTCCCTGAGGCCACGGCCTAGTTCAAGGACTACCTCACAGGATGGTCACAGCATGTTAGGATAAACTCCACCATCTCCACCCCCAAAGCTGTTTGTTCAGGGGTCCCAGGGGTCTATTCTGGGCCCACTGCTCTTCACCTCTTCCTAAACTCTCTCCCCAAAGCATGCATCGGTCATCTCCTACTCTGTGCTGATGATGCGGTTCTGTACTGGAACACCCTCAACCGAATGCCCTCCAACTTGCTCCTTCAGGGTTTTTTCGGGAGCTACAGAACTGGTTCATTGATCACCACCTGATCATAAACTATAGCAAAACTAAGTCCATGATCTTGCTCATCGTCAAAGCCCACACAGCCAGATGGCACTCCAAATTAAGAACTCACTTGGCACCCTACTGGAACATGTTACACACTTTAAATACCTGGGTATCACCTTGATACCTCCCTCTCCTACCACAGACACGTACGCCTCCTCCTCGCCTGCAGTCAACACCAGAGTGGGTACCCTCTACAGGCTCAAAACAGCCTACCTGCACAAGCCATGCAGATAGCAGCCACTTCCTCCATCCTCTCCTAATCGATTATGGGATTGTTATTTATGGCACAGCTGACACCACCACCCTTAGCAGCATAAACACTGCGCTTAATAAAGCCTGCCACTTAGTAACAAGTTGTGACAGACTCACCCATACCTGTGACCTGTACACACTGACTGGTTGGCTAAACTTCCAACAAAGACTCAAATACCACACCTGCATTCTCGCAATAAAATACACCTCCAGATTGCACCCGCGTCTACTCCCCATCATCAGCCCAGCCCCCATCAGGCGAATACAAGACTCACAGCAACATCATCTTTCCTGGTTCCTCTGTCAAACATCCCTTGGGCAAAGATCCTTCCACTACCATGCCCTCTATGGCTCAACACACTTCCCTCACAGTCTCCCAGTCCCATAGCATCTCACTCTTCAAATCAGGTCATAAAACCCAACTCATGGAAAATGCTAAATGTGTCTGTGCTAATCTGCCCACCCTCCCTCCCACTACTTCTCCTGACAGGGCTCCTTTAGACCCTACTAAACGGCATCCTTCAAAACTCTGTCTAGGGATTGCAGGCATGCCTCCTAATTATCTCACCTACTAAATAAGTTTCTCAACTGCCCTGTCAGTACTGTAACTGTATATAATACCTGTCAACGTTCATATACTATCTTGTTTCCTCCACCCCTGTAATCAATGTGGAGCCTTTGTAAAAAAAAAAAAGAAAAAAAGATTGTCTGTACTGAAATCTGTAAAAATACCTGTTCTCGTCTGTCATTATTGTATTTGTCTACCCTCCATCCCCTGTAACCTGATGTGGAGCCTTTGCAAAAGAGTCTGTGACTCAAAGGATTGCAATTCGATTTTACTCAATAAATAAAATAAATAAATAAATTAGTTTGGGGATATTTTACAGCAGATTGTCAACACAGGCATTTTGGGACCTCCGCTCATGAACAGTGTTACTGTGATTTTCTTAATCTGTCCCAACACTGATTTTCCAAAGCGGCCATGCATTTCTCGCCAGGCGAAACACATTTCAGCCAGGGTGTGAAAATGACAGCTGTACAGTTCATAAGGAGGTGTGTAAAATGGCAGTGTTGAAATCTGACTGAAAATAGTACAAATTTATGAACTTACAAGGTGCGAGGGAACTGTGCAACGACGTCAGAAATAGTCATTTTTGAATTTTTTTCACTAAATTTTAACATAGGATTTTGGGGACCTACCTCATGATTGGGACACTGTCATTTTGTTGTAGGTCTCGAAGGTGGTTCTGTGCAGTGACCACAAACTCACCTTTTGGGACTGAATAACAAATGACAGTGACTGAGTTCATGAGGTGGGGTCCCAAAACCTCATGTTGAAAATTTGGTGAAAAAATTCACCAGAATGGTGAAATATGCACCAAAGTTGAAAAACATTTATGCTATTACACAGCTTACTGCATTTCTTCAGTTCAAGGGTCGGCTTTGGAGTGTGCAGACATGTTCCTGGTCCACTGAAGATTGTCACGCCGGACTCAAGGTAAGTATGGGGGTTAGGGGGTGAGGAGGGATGCTCAGAGGGTGGGTGTGGGTTGGGGAGGGGCAAGACAATCAACTAGGGACCATTTTTTGTTTGTAGGTCTGTTTTTTTTTTTTTTTAGGAAGACAACGGGACTTGTGCCATGCTGGGGTGGGCTCCCAGTGAGGCAGCTGAAAGTTTTTGGGGTCAGTGAAGCCAGCGGGATTGGGCACCCTGTCAGCCATACAGATGTTTGCCACGCTGAGGTGGGCTCCCAGCGTGGCAACTGGAAATCTGTTCTTTTTTGGGGATGTTGAGTGGAGCCAACGGGGATTGGGCCTCTATCGCTATTCTGACTTTTGCCATGCTGGGGTGGGCTCCTCAGAGGCACCAAGAAGTCTGTGGGGAGTATGGAACTGACAGGGGATTGGCACCCCATCAGCCATACTGTGTAGAGCTGTGGGAGCACATGAGACGCTTGGGTGGGCTCCCCAGCATGCTGCTTCAGTGTTTGGGGAGGGGAAACATGAAGGAGTTGTCTCATGACAGCTGCATTCAGGATGTAGTGCGTAGAGACTGGTATACCGCCAAGGCAGTATGTAAATTACCTGCCCATGGCAGTATGCAAATTGCCTACACGTTACAACCACTGATTGCAGCAGTTTCTCGCTTTCAACTGTACATCACTGCATCTGAATGGCAGTCATAGACAGCTCAGACATTCATTGGCGCAGTGCAGCCACGCCTGCAAAAGGGAGCAGGGCACTGGAAGTGGGAGGCACACCTACAAAACTCAGAGTGGCATTATGTTTCTGCACATGGCAAGCAAACATAATAAATTAATAATGAAAGATGGGCAGCAACATTTTGAAATGATCTCAAGTCTGGCAAAGAGAGGAAGACAGCTTTGTTGTGATACTGTGCCCCAGGTCTGGGGAGGGTTTAATGCAGATAGTGACGATGTTGTGAGAGAAGTCTAAGTGCTGGTCCACCCAAAACGATACTCAAATATTTGAAGTGATTAACATGTTTTACTGGGGACCATCCAGGTGATGACACAAGCATTGCAGAAAACCTGCAGAGTCTTTGCTTGGTGTTGAAGAGCATGACAACAGTTATTGGGGGCAAATAAAGTTAAGTAATAGAAACCAATAATACATTTGGCTGAAATCTTTTGTAAGCAAGTATATGTTTAGAGCAATAGGATATGTAGGCATGATCAATGTTATCATTATTCTTCAAGGGAGGCTAATCAGTTCCTTGAAAGGGTGGTCAGTGATGGTGGAAAACAAAAATGCCGACACCCCGAATCACGATGACAAAAGGCGAAGTGGAACGCGACAAATGTTTGATCCCTTCCTGAGGTGTTACGACCTGGAGTTCGTTATAATAGTAAGGGAGGCAGGGATGAAGCCCTCCTCAAAAGAAACGGTTGGTATTCCAGTTTCGCTTTTATGACTCATGATTCCGGGTTTGCTCTTAGAGAGTCACCTTATCACATAAAACCCTTGGAAGTCAACTTGAAATGCTACAGGATCTAGGTTGCACATGTACGTGTGGGAATTCCTGAAGTGGGGCTGGCTTTGACCTGTGAATCTTACACAGTCAGTAGCTGATCCAGTGGTAATTAAATATGTCGGGAGGGTACCTGCATCAGCAATACACTGTGGGTGTGTGCAACATTTCAATCAATAAGAAAACAGCTAGGGAGATCAAAGACCAGAGAGGTGTTCGTGAGGTACAGGGCCTGATTGGATTGCTTGGATAAGTTTTTGAGGTAGTATTTGGTTTGTGTTAATGCCACCAAAGACAATGAATTTACCAGAGGCAGCAAGGCCAATGGAAGCGGAGATCTCCAGAAGCCAATCTATCTGACAACTAGGGCAGCAGTATACAGTATACTGCTAATGATAATTGAAAGGGCATGGGAAGATTATTTTACCCATTAAAGGAGAACTACAGTCAAAATGTAGAAAAATTTTTATACAGAGTGTTTTTCGGTGTAGTGCTGGTGTGTCTTTCCTTGTTAGCTATAAAGGGATTTTTCTAAAATTGCCTGCTGCTTTTATGGCCCCTGGGAATCTTCATGTTTGCAATTTTGTTGCTGTTCTTTTCTTACAGTGCCTCCTATCCCATGCAAAAGTGATGCGTTAATCACTCATTAATTCAGCAAGAGCTGGTTTTGGTCAAGTTTACAACAGTAGAGCTGTGCTTTTAAGAAACATTCCTTGTTCAGGCACATAAAGGAAAACTGAGAGGGTCATTCTGTAAGGAAACAGCTGCAGTCTTCACTAATTATAACACTGGTGACCTGGTATGATGTTTTGTGTTTTATATGGCTGTGTTTAGTTTGATGAAATGACAAAACATTTACTCTGCTGGCTACACCTAGACACATACAGTGCTCCTCGATTATTCACCACCCTCAATTATCTGCCATATCTTTCTTGCACAAATTGTTGCTAGTCCATTGCTCCTTATTATCCACAACCTCTATTATCTGCCCAAATCTTGTGTGAAAGTGAACAAATAATTGTGGGTGCACTGTACCTAGAAAACAAAACGTTTGGATGAGAAATAGTTATTTAATTGTGGTCAGAATATAGGGCTCCTAACAGCAGATTACTGCTGCATCAGCTGGTCCAGTGTGTATCATTGTCACATGGTATAAAAGGCACTGTAGGAAAAAGAAGAACAATAAAATATTCAGTCATATTTGTGCCAAGTGTGGAGGCCTGATTTGTGGGTAGGTTAAATAAGTAGGGCAATGTAATTTGTACTTCTTTGGATAACCAAGATTTAGTAACAATCATCACATCTGGGTTTACCTGAATGGTCCAAACATGAAGATTCACAGGGGCCATAAATTAGCTGGAAAATTTGGAAAAGAAAACACCTAATAGCAAACAAAAGGAAGAATACACTAGGGTGGGATATTCAGAGCAGATGCACCAGCTAAGAGCGGAAATGCACCACACTGCGATATTCAATGGGAGTGGCAGCAGCACAACATGCAATGCACCGGCACAACAGTAATGAATGCATGTGCAACTGCAGGTGGTGGAACCAGGAAAATGTATGCAATGCGATATTCATCAGAAGGCGATGTGCGTAGTAGCGAGCAAGCGGAAGTTGCGACAGTGAAATTAGCCAAAATAAAAGGGAGCAAGAGAGGGAGGATGAATGTACCACAGAGGAGCCATGAGGGAGCGTGGAGACAGAGTGGCAGGGAGGCAAGACAGAAGCAGGGGGCAGTGTGGCCAGGAGGGGACAGGCCCACCGGAGGTGTGCCTGAGTGAGAGAAGGAGTATGTGTGTGTGTGTGCCTGTGTGTGTGAGAGGGCCTGAGAGTGCCACAGTGGATGGAGGGCAGTGGCAAGAGGCAGGGCACACAGAGGTGAACAGCCAGAGGTGAAACCGTGCAGGGCAACACCAGCAACACACAGCGGGGAACAGGTAGACAGCCACTCCGGAGGGGGGGACACCAGCCAGGAAATGGCCAGTGCCACCTTTCAGATGGAGGCAGTAATGAGGGGTGGAGAAGGCAGGCAGCAGGGAGGCACGGCCTGGAAGGCCCGCTGGTGGCACCCAGAACAGGCTGTACCAAGCCCACACCACCTTCAACAGCAGAGTGACACTGAGATCATGAGCCGTACCGCCTGATCCGGGCGATTCTGAGGCAACTCTGTGAGCTGTGCAGTGATGAGATGCAGGCACACACACGACGGAGCCTGGCGCTGTCTGTGGAGATGAAGGTCACAGCGCCACGCGCTGCAGCACAGGCACCTTCCAGAGACCAACAGGGACATGACAGGCATAACCCAGTCGGCTGGCTCACACCTACTTACACAATTCCTCAGCTCACTGCTGCCACATGCTGCGGAGTACATCCATTTCCCCAACACACAGGCAGAGTGCACAGCACACACACAGGAGTTCCACAGGGGAGTGCGGTTGCCTGGCGTGCTCGGGGCCATAGACTGCACCCATGTAGGCATCCGCATGCCACCTGGCCTGGAGGCGGCGACATCAACTGCAAGGCTACCCGAGTGTCAGCTTCCAGGTGGTGTGTGGGCCAGGGGTGCATAATCAATGTCTGTGCCATGCACCCTGGAGGAAGCACACAATGCACTGTGCCAAGGTCAAGGTGGGGACATCCCACTGGCCATCTGGTAGGTGAGTACGCATAGCACACTGGATGATGGGTGCAGACATGGGGGTGTGGGGCATTGGCAGGGGTGCCATGGGAAATGGACATGATGGCCTCACGGCACAGTGATGCAGACCACCATGCTAACAACTCCTTCTACACACAGATGACAATGGTTACTTGGTACGGCCCTGGCTGCTCACACCATACTGGCACCCCATGACCCCAGCGCATCAACAGTACAATGAGGCACATGTCACAACACGGAATGTCATTGAGTGAGTGTTCAGGCTGCTGAAGGCACAGTTCTGTTGCCTCTGCACGCCAGGCGGTGCCTCACGTACAGCCCTCAAAGGCCCGCGGGCTATTCCTGGCCTGCTGAATCCTGCACAACATGGCCACCAACTGTGGAATAGCCATTGAGGTTGAGGAGGGGACAGCGGTGGGGATGATGAGGACGCCGGTCCAGCTGGCGTAGGGCAGTCACTCCCTGGGCGAAGGGACCCCGGCTGGCCCAGATGGCACAGCAGCACTGGGACACCATCACAGAGGAGCACTTTGACAACACAGGTAGGCGAACAGGGCCATGTGCAACCACCAAGGGCAAGAGCACAGCCCACACACAGGCAGGGTGGACATCAGGGTGGACGACATCAGGGGCATGGGAATGGGCAAGGGATGGCACGCAAAGGCAGGGATGGGCAGGGTTACACACATCACGCGGACACACACACACACACACACACACCACAACACATGCCCACAGGGTGACAGGCATGCCTACACCAACAGGCACCCCACACCCACACAGGACCCACACAACCATGCCCAGTGGCTGGCACTGTGCATGCCTCAGACACTGAGCACCATTGCACAGTGGTGGACAGCGCCACGCAGGCATCATCATGCACACACCACAGTGGCCAGCAGCTGGGAGGGTGTGCGTGACCATGTGTGTGCAGGGCTGGGCACCTCACCCATGCATCACACAAAGAACACCACAGTGCACACAGGGTAGCGGCAGACAGTGGCCATGGAGGGAGACAGGTCAGTCATGCGGCACAGTACCACGGCTGCCACGGATGCATGGGTGGCTCCACCGAGACCTGCCAGCCATGCCAGGCTGACCAGTGGCCTCATGGGGTGGCACCGACGGGCCCCAGGGGTGATGCTGTGTGAATGCCACCATGTCAGCGTAGGGTCTGCAGGCCACCAAACATGCCCGCACAGGCATGCTTGGTATGCCCAGAGCTGAACCTGCACGACACAGCAGGGATGCACAATGCCAGGAATGGGGATGGACATAGCACCTGCAGGGTGTGGTGGCTGGGCACCCAACCGGGTGGCCAGTGTAGCCATGACAGTCACCATTGCAGTGGTCTGCCTGTCAATGGCAGCAGTCATATCCGCCGCTGCTGGGCCAGCTCTGCCAGGGCAGGGGTGTGGTCCCTGCTGTGCTGCTCCTCTGCCTGGTGCAGAACCGCACTGAGCATATCCACCACCACCATGAGCCGCATCTGCTGATCTACTGAGGCCTGGAGAAGATGTCTGTGGTAGTCCAAGGGGTCATTTGCATGTCCAGCATGCTGTGCCCTGTGGTGTTCCTGGTCCTGCTGCCCAGCACCCCTGGACAGTGGGTGCTGCACAGTGCTCCATACTATTTAGATGCGTCCACGTTGGCCATCTGCTGACACCGCCCCTCCGGCTGCCGTTCACCAGGTGACACTGGCGCAGCCACAGCAGCAGCAACAGCCCCACCACCCTGGCCACACTTCAGTGCTGCCCCACTGGAGCATGCAGATGCAGCCTGGAAATGGGCTGTTGTGCAGGCAGCCACGCCAGCACTACCGTGGAACCGCCTAGGCGGATGCCATCTGAGGGACCATCCTTTGTCCCACGTACTGTACATCACTGTCCAGGATGTGCTGCGTCATCATGAGTGCTGGAGCTGGCCCCAATCCATGTCCCAGCACACTGACACCTAGGGCGGTGTCACGCTGGGATACAGGCAGGCAATGTCCGCACTCACACCACCGCAACAGTCCGGACAGACGGCAGGGCTGCAGATGGTCAGTCCTCGGACACCTGTAGAGGTGGATGGGCATTCCACCGTGTCCAAGGCCTCCCCTCGTGGACACACCACCACCGCAGCCCCATGTAGACATTCAGGAGCTGTAAAGGAACACAGTACTGGTAGTGGCTCTGCCTGGCCCTGGGGCCTGCCTCCTACCACCCACACACTGCCAGCACCGACCTACCATGTAGTGATGGGCTGCCACTGCCTGGAAGCCACTGCCAGGAACACCCTCAATGGCACTATGCCACATGCTGCTGGCCACCCGCCTCCTCCCGTGGCATCAGGTGGGGTATGTCTTGCTGGCCCCACCGGGCGGTAGCACGCATGCCCTGATGGCAGCCACTTATCTTTAATCCGCCTCCTGTCCTTGCCAACCTTCTTCTTGCATTCCTGCACAGACCACTGGTGGCTGCTCTGCTGGTTGACGGCATGTGCCACCTCACCCCCACGCCACAGCATGGGCCTGTGGTGTTCCCCATTTGTCCACTAAGCAGTGGCTCCTGTCGGTATGCTTTGAACAGGGCATCAGATTCTGCCCTGGTAAAGTTGGGCCTCCTCTTCGCACCCTTCCCTGCTCCTCCTCTTCCTCTCACTCGGTCATGCTCATGCCTGGGGATGGACAGGTGTTACCTTGGACTGTGCAGTCCCATACAGCCCTCCCAGACCACTGTCCCCACGTCCCTACAGCATGTTACCAACCTCAAAGGACTGCATTACCGATCCATGGCCTATGCAGCCTCAGGTCACATATTTATAGAGCAACGCATGCAAATGAGGGCAGGCGCAGCTGTAATGGGATGCTAATGCAGTGGATTCACCGTGGAATGGCTCATGAGCTGATTTGCATATCCTGGCTGAATATCATGCTGTTGTGCCTTGTGCAATGATGTTGAGCATGCTCAGGCTATGGCGCACCACTGTGACGTGCGCAATCAGCACTGCACCATGCATGCCTGCAGTGCTGATGCTAGCACTCGCTGACGTGCTGTGCGTGGGAGGCAGTACAGGGCACGGCCACCACTGTGCCTGTGGTGCACATGCACTGTATGCTCAGAGGGGCACTCATGCCATGGTATCACACACATGCACCCTACCATGCTACACGCAGGGCTTCCCAATAGTGCTGTGGTGCTCCGTGCATGGACAGACCCTTGACCCTGCAGCTGACCTTTGCTCCCTAGGTGCCATGCATATGCATGGCTGCACTTATTGCGCAGTCCAGTGCCAGTGCGATAGCGACTGGCAGTGCAGTACCACATGGCCTCCAGACGGGGGCACCTGCGCCACAGGGCACCATTTTGTGGCCGAGTAGCTACAGCACTATGCCACGCACCACAGCACCCATGTGGATGGTGACTGAGCTGGCCAACCTGGTGGCATTAGTGGAGCCCCATGCAGGTGCCCTTTGGCCAGGTACCTCTCCTGAGGCCACAGACAGCAGGTGGCAGGAGGTGGCAGAGGGCCTTGAGGAGGCCATGGGGTGCAGAAGGACCACCAAGCAGTGTCACCACTGCTATGGGAACCTCCAGCGGCGGGTCCCCGACCACCATGGGTGACTGCAGGCACGCTGCCTGGCGGGCGCTGTGCCACGGCCAGGTAGGTGCTCCTTCACACACTGGTAGTATCTGTCCTGGTATCACAGTGGTCATCAGGCCATGCTGCGGGGGGGCCCTACCTGTGTGCCAGTGTTGGGGTGCCTCATGTACACTCTGCACCACCGCATCACGGCTGGGCTGTGCGGGCACGCACACAGCAAGGGGGCTATGTTACTGGCCTGTACCAATGTTACCCTTTCCATGTTTGCACTCTAGGCCCAGAGGATCACCGAGGGCCTGGTTGACCCGTGAGCAGGGATGGCAGGCTGGAATCAGAGGTGTGGCCTTGCAGCCAGGGCACAGTGGTGGTGCCAGGGGTCAGCAGTGCCATGCTGACCAGGACACAGGTGAATGCTGTGTTTCCCTTTATATCTGTGCATGGTGGGTTGCAGGGTGGTGGTGGGGCATGGCCCCTGCACATGGACCCACTGCTGGCACCCCACGGTGCACTCCGCACTGTCCTGTGGGACTGCACGTGGGTGGGTGTCGCAGGTGGGCTGTGCATGCACTGGGCACCTGGCTGTGCCACTGCCATGACACTGCATAGCCATGACACTGTACAGCCACATTGGTGCTGTGCAGTGCATGGGTGGTGGGGTGTACAGCGGTTTGCATGGCTATGGGTGCCTGGGTAGGTAGGTCATGTGGGCACACCCACTGTGGGTGGTCGCATGCCATCACAGGGGCGAAGCCCATGGCTGTATGCCATGCACATTGGGTGGGCTGCGGGGGTTTGGTCAGTCACACGCACTGACTCTGCTCCCTTGTCCTAGGTGGACAACGCTGAATGACCCTGGAGTGTCACGTTCAGGAGATACTGCAGGTTACCTGGGCCACACTGGAGCTGCTGCAGGGCATGGGTGGAGTGACCAGCTGTGGCACAGAAGGCGCCACAGGGGTGCAGGGACAAGAGGGGACACCAGTAGGGCCTGCAGAGCCCGTGCTGTTCCTTCCCTCCTGGACTGTCCCTCACACCACTTTGTCCCTCCTTGCTATTTCCATTTGCCCCATGCCCGTTCCTCTGAGTTGTAGCCTTGTACCCTCTCCCACTTTGTATGTAGTACTGTATATAGTTCTTGTTCATTCTGTTACCTTTGAAATATAGATAAGTTTCATACTACAACTATGGTGGTCTCTGATTTGCAGCGGGCGTCTGGTGCCTTGCTGCAGTGGTGTGCATGGCGTCTGAGTGTGGTGCCGCCTGGTCACAGGTGTGTCTGCCAGGGCCCCTCCACTGGTGTGGGTGGGGCCATGGTCCCTGTCTGTGAAATGTGTGTTGTGCCCTGTGCACTGTATGCCTGTGTGCAGCGGTCTCAGGTGCATGCACTGTGTCCTAGTCACCCCAGGCAGTTTCTGCCTGGCCCGTGTGACTGTGCCCCTTGCATGTCTGTGGTACACATGGTCATGCTGACCCTCCACCGCATGCATGTCTGCTGGCATGACATTGGTGGCAGTCCATGCCAGCCACCCTCTGGGCACAGCGCCCTGGCAGCTGGCATCCTGACTCCAGGTCTATTGCACATCTGCCTCAGGTGACACTGTGGATGGTGCTGTTGTTGTCCCCTCCATGCTGTCAATGGCATCTGGGGTGGTGCCTGTAGTCTGCTGTCTACCACATGTGCTCCAGCTGCATGCTGGCGGTGGACAGGTTTTGGTGCATGCACCACATGGCTAGCTCACCAGTGCCATGGTGGTGTACAGGCCGTGGGTACACGGCAACATTGGACACATGACAGCAGCATCTGTTGCCCGCTATGTGTGGCTTTGTGATGGGGTACCCTTGGGACTGGGTGGGGATTTGTTCATGCCCTGTGTTGCATCCTGTGGGCGCATGCCTTCATGCTCCACAGTGGGCTGCTGTGCTGTCTGGTGGGGCCAGTGCTGGGTCATGGTGTGTGCATGGGTGGGTGTGCAGGGTGCCGTCCTGCTGGTGGTGGCATCCAGGGCGGCTTTGTCACATGCAGGGTCCCTTGAGTACTGACACAAGGTTGACCTCTTTGCTGTGCCACTGTGGGGACCATGCAGGGGGCATTGTGTATGCTGTGGTGATGTCAGTGGCTGGTGTCACCTGCTGTGCAGGGATCATGGTGGTACTGTCATGCATGGTGCCATGGGGCACAGGGCTGCATTGTCATGGTGGTGGTGGTGGCATACCTTGGGTGCCATGCACTGTTTGGTCATGCTTCTGGGCCAGGTGTCTTGGGATCGCTGTACAGGGGTGGTCAGCATTGGTGTGGTGCTGTGGTGTGGGAGGGTCCAGCCCTCCTTGTGTTCTGATCACTGTTTGCCAGGGGTGTGCTGAGGCACCTTGCCCTGCGGGTGTGGACAGCTGACCCATGTCTGCTGTTGGATCAATGCTGGGGTTCATGGGCTGGTGGTCCATTCAGCTCACCTCTGGATGTGCAGCTCATGGGGGCCTTGGGGGTTGGTCTGTCTGGCCTGCTGCATGCTCCTCCACTCATGGCGCATCCATGGCTAGTGCACCCCTGCTTCCTGTCCTTGTCCCTGTGCATCTCTGGATGTGCTACTGTGCATCAGCCCTGCTCCACTGCGCATCCTTGGTTGCACCATGGTGCATCGGGTGCAATATTCAGCTGTGTTGCACAGGCGCACCTTGGCCTATGCTTGGTTTGAATTTCATGCACATTGCGCAATGGAGCACTGCTCTTGTGCCTGCTCCGCTACTGTGCATCTTTTTGGCACAGTCTGAATATCCCACCCTAGGACTACAAACACAAATCAAAGCACTTTCCACAACATATGCTTTTGCAAATCTTGACAGTAGTTCTCATTTAACAGCTTGAGTGACCTATTGTAGGTAGCATTATACACTCCTTCAAAAATAAGCTGAAACTGTACATAATATATAGGATAACCAAGCCTCCACACTTGGCACAATCATGTCTGTGGACAGGGGAACAAGTAGGGCAATGTAATTTGTACTTCTCTTGTGGGATATCCAAGACTCAGTAACAATCATCACATCTGGGTTTATCTGAATGGTCCAAAGCCTCAGAAGATAAGTTTGAAGTTTATTGTTTTAGGAATTAATACCTTTGAGCCAAGGCTCTTTTACAAAGGTTCCATGTCATTAAGTACAAAACATAGTAGACAGTGTTATAAACAATCAGTAAGCCATTTAACAAGGCCACAACTTAAACAGTAACATTTATGTACAGAAAAGAAAAGGAACTCAGAGGCAGTGTCAAGGGCAAGGAATAAGGATTGGAGAGCTTGAGAGGGAAGAGGGGAGAAATAAGAAGTTAGGAGCAGACAGAACTACGTTAGTGGTACTCAGGTTGTCTTTGTCAAAGAGGAGACCATGGTGGTTGAGTGAAACAAATGTAAGTGCACTCAGTGGATGAGACTTTAGTCAAAGCAGACACAGGAGCTGGAGACTGTGAGGTGAGCGTAAGTATGGATTTGAAAGCTCCCAATGTCGTGGAGGATAGGGAGGCAGGTTAAGGGCATTGTACCAGGTAGGGGCATGGTATGTAAAGATCTTTGTCCCTGAGCAGTCTGGCATCTAGGGACAAGGAAAGGTTGGTGGTCAGATCTTCTGGTGGTACGAGTGCCATTGTTCAGGCAGAGCAGGTCCCGGATACATGGAGGCGTGAGTCCCAAGATTGATTTTTGCCATCACGCAGGTGAGATACATGAGGCGATTGGAAAAATGCAACCAACCGGTTTCCGTAGAGGTCACAAGTGTGGGTCCATCTCTGTGCTCCAGTGAGGAGTCAACAGGTTTTGTTTAGTGCTGTTGAGATGCGCTTTAGTCCAGTGGTAGTAACTGAGCCATAGACAATTAGACCATAGTCTATGATTGAGATGATGGAGCTTTGAACAGCAATCCTCAAGGCAGCTTGGTTGAAAAATTGACGGTTCCGCACAAAATTCCAATGCTGGTGCTCTGTTTTTGCAGTGTTATCGATATGGGCATAAAAGTAAGACATTCGTCAAAAGTGATACCAAGGTATTTGAAGGTGTTCACTTGTTCTAGTGTATTTCCAAGAGAAGTTTTATGATGAGTGAGTATGTCTGTTTCTGTTTTGATGACTGGCGAAAAGCATGGCGTTTCTTTTTTGATTTAGGACCAGTTTGGCTCAAGGAACCACTTTTCAACACATCAGAAAGCAAGCTGCAAGTTCTGTCGTAGTGGATTTGGATCCTTATGGGAGGAGAGAATTACAGCGTCATCTACATAGAGTATTAATTTTTCAGGGCAGGATTTGGAAAGCAAGTTTAGAAATAGGCTGAAGAGGAAAGGACCTAAAATTGAGCCTTGGGGGACACCAGAGAGGACCGGTTTGGAGTCAGAGAGAACCTCAGAGATTTTTACTGTTTGAGAATGTTGTGCCAGGTAACTTTTTACCCAGGCTTCAGGTCCCTCGGCTAGCCCAATGTTGAGCAGAAGAGAGATTAAAAGGCTATGGTGAACAGTGTCAAAGGCCTTTGTGAGGTCTATGAAAACAGCTCTGGTTAAATAACCCTTATCCAAGGCTTTGTGAGTTACACTAGAGAAATCAAGTAGGGCCCGGCGACTGTGTCCTTTCCTAAATCCGTGTTGCTGAATGCAGAGTAGATCATACTTTGCAGGTAGTCTGATAGTTGATCCACCACGATCCGTTCAAGAGCTTTGGAGAGGGTGGAAGTATAGATATGGGCGATAGTTCCCTGGTGTGGATTTGTTGCCCCCTTTATGCACTGGTGTGACTATAGCGGCCTTCCATGTGTTGGGGAATTGACTTTGGCACAGGGAGAGGTTGAGAATTTTGGTGAGGGGTGGATCACTTCTTCTAAGGTGAGGGACAGAAGTTTTAGATCAATGGTGTCACTGCTATTTCTAGATTTAGAGCAGGCCTTTTTATGTAACTGTAGGCTTCATATGTCTTAACTATTTTAAAGTGAAATAGCAGTTTGTCTGGCGAGGTGGTTTGGGATCGAGTTTTGGAACTGATAAGTCCTGGAAGAAGTCTGGTGAGAGGACACCACTGAGGTCAGTGAAGGTTTTATTTAGGGCATCGGCCATCGCCTTAGGGTCACGGGTCGTGGAGCCATCAATATTCATTGCCATGGGAGAGGATTTAGACTGTTTGCCCGTAATATATGTATATTGTCCCAGAAGGATCTCCCATCATCCCAGGTGGTTTCTTAGACCATTCTTGAAATAGGAGCTCTTCATTTGCCTGATTTGTGAAGTGCATAGGTTGCGCGCCTGTTTATAGTTAAGTGAGTCTGTTGTGGAGCTCTGTGGCCCTGGCTATAGCCCAAAGATGGTCACGTGCTTTGAAGCTGAGCCAGTAGTTTGGCTGTTAGCCAGGAATTAGAGAGGGCTTTGATTTTAAGTTTTTGAAAGGTGCGTAGGTGTCACAGGCAGTGTTGAAAGTTTTAATGAAGAAGTCTAGGCAGCGTCCACATCCAGCGTGATTGTGGATGGGGACCATCTTATTGTAGGAGGCAGGTCTTTAGCTACAGGTTTCCGTGTGGTAGCATTCGACTTAGGATGGTTTTAGGAGGTGGTTTGTGGAATTTATTTGTCCAGATACAGATCACAGGGGAGTGGTCACTGAGGAGTCGGAGAGAACGGTGGTGTTTTTATCCGGTCCAGGCGATTAGTAAGAATCCAGTCAATGAGAGTGCTGGTTCCAGTCTTGTAGTTTTTTCTAATAGGGGAGTTGACCATCTGTGTTAGGTTGGTTGCTAGGATAGTATCCCTGCTGGGTCCGATATCTGAGGCAAGCCAATTTATATTGAAATCACCGAAGGAGGAGCTCAGAGTCAGGAGGTTGTAATCTTGCAAATTCAAGGATAGACTGGAGCCCAGCTCATGGGTCTTTAGGGGGATAGACTGCAGCCATGGTAAGCACTTTGTTATGGGCACCAAGGAGAAGCTTGACAGGGAGAAGTTGTGCTAGGGTGTTTTCTGGGAGAAACTGGCAAGGTGGCACGAGAGGTAGTCCTTTATATAGATAACACATCCGCCTCCTTTCTTTTTACCTGGTCAAGTCTGAAGAGGTTGTAGCCTTGGGCGAGATTGCATGATCTGGAGTGCTAGGTGTTAGCCAGGTCTCAACAATTACAAGTATGTCAGGATTCTGTTGTCCAATAAAGGCTTGAAGAGATGCCAGCTTAGGAAGGAGGCTGCAGATATTTAGGGTAACAACGGATAGCCCGCTTTCAGTGTTGCAGGCTTTATCTTAATGTTTGAGCCAGGGCCAGGGTTTGGGTGGATCTCACCAGACATGAGAAGTAGGAGGAGCAGCAGTTTGAGGATATCTCCCATAGCTCATACCATGTAACGCTCTTCCTCTGCATGCTGCAGGTTTGGATACAGTGCAGTCGCCTAGGGTCCCAACAAAGGAGGGTTGCTAACGACAGGTGCTCAAATATGATTTTTCCAGCTAGGGCAGTCATTTGCACCCAGTCCTTAGTAATGGGGTGCCTCAGATAGAAATAAAGGTATTTGCCATGGTTCCATAATGAAGGTAGGATGTCAAGATGCTTACAGTGGGGGTTGCATGGGGTAGGAGAGAGAGAAAGTTGACACAGTGGATAACAAATGGAGAAATAAGCTTTGAGAAGTGAGATTATAACAGTTAATGGATTACCTTTAAACCTTTTAGTTGGTTGAAGAAGGACCTGACTAGCTTCCGTGTTGCTCGTAATAAGTACTGTAGTATGATAACAAAATAAGTTTTGTTCATTAGATGGTCTTTCAGAGGTGTTGTGATGGGGGCTGAGAATTGTTAAAAGAACTGAGCAAGATGCAGAATTCCACTTCCAAAATGCTTTTCAGAATTTCATTTTGAATTCCACTGAATTATGAAATGCATTTCTATGTTAACTAAGGATTATTCAGGACTTAAGGGAGAAGCTGGACAAACTGACACACCAAGATGACCCCTGCACTTCTCAGTGGTAATAAATCAGATAGTAGCCTTTGTAGTTTAGCTTGTTCATTCTATTTTTAAAACTTATAACATATTGGACTCTTACATACATTCAAAGGAAAGCTATAAGGCAAATGCACATTGAATGAAGAAATACTTCCTCTTTGTAGTTCTAAACTTCCTTAGCCTTTTTGTCAGGAGGACCTCTAGTAAGAATTTGATTATCTTATGCTCAGTCCCCATTTATGTTTCTATTAAAAGCTGAGATTTACAGGTTAGGTTCAATGAGAAACAAATCTTGTTTGCAGAATGTCCTAAGGCATAAAGAAATAATACAAACACAACATACTACAATAAACAAAACAATCAGGTGACTAAACAGTTACACTCTGTAAATTTGTCATATGTGATTTAACAATATTCTTGAAAGTGGCTAAAGAAGAATCATTTCTGAACAGAGGTTCCAAGTTATTCTACAGTAAGGAGCAACAGCATTTGTTGCTGTTGTTGTGTATCCTCATAATGTAGAACATTAGTAATAACCCCTTCTAATCTCAAGGTTCATTAGACCTGTGTTTTAAGTCTATCCTCAAATTTTTGACACCTCATCCTACTAATTAACTTTGTAGTCTTTCCTATTTATGTTCAATTGTTTACTTGTTCTCCTGGTATGGGGACCAAAACTAAGATGCATAGTCTAAATGCAGTCTGATGTGATTTTTGTATGTGGGACCTATTACTGAGCTATTACATAAAATGAAATTCCTTGTAATATATGGCTAAGCCTTAATAATACCATCTTGGCCCATTGGAAAATTTTCTTGTAATATACGACTGCCAATGCCATAATACTGTCATTCAGCACTGATAATACTTGGTTTCAGACTGATAATACATGGTTTCAGACTAATAATACATGGTTTTAGACTTGATAATACATGGTTTCAGATTGATAATACAAGAAAAATTTCGAAGGGCCAAGATGGTTTATTAAGGCTTATCCATATATTACAAAAAATAATAAATAGATAAGTGTTTACAAGGTAGTAATCCCATCTCAAGAGGAAAAATACCACCAACAGCTTAATCTGGTTCAAGATCAGTTGGCATTCATCTGTATCCCTCCCCGGTCGTGCCTGAACATAGGCAGGATACGCCAAATGCACTTACCCGGTCAACAAAACTAAATAAATAATAAGGTTTGTGATTTTGGGAACCTCTCAAGCTTCGCCTCGAGGTTCCAAGTCCCAACAACTCTCGATGGTATTATTGCCTTGCAATACACCTCTGACTTCTTGTATTCTTCTCCCTAGTCTCCCTATCCACCCTGGCCCCTGTCCACCCTAGTTCATCTCCACCCTTACACCCAGGACTCCTTCTATACCCTCCATCTCTGATCCCTGCCCAACTCTCTCCCTTGCTCTTTTGTCCTCTCGCAACTTCTTGCACTTATCCCTTGCCTCCACAGTCTGACTTCTTCCCATGCCAGAAGTAGTTATGTATTTCTCCTTACCCCTTCCTTCCTTCCTGCACTCTCAGCCATCTTGGGAAGCTGGCAGCAATCGTATAAGTTCTTACTGATTCTATTTTTTGTTCTCCTCTTAATATGAATTGGTTCCTGTATGCTTCACCACTGTTTTTCTTTTCATTGACCCATATGTATTTCCTACCAATTATTATTATCTTATGGTATGTCTCCGCTGCTTATCCGAGCAACGAGTCTGATCCGTTTTATTATTGTTTTTACTGACCATATATGCACTTTTTCTACCAATTATTGTGCCTGTATGTTATGTCATCACTTTTATTGTACACTGTTGTTTCACGTTGTCCTTACAGGACCTCCTTGAAACAAGCATGCTCAATGGAGTCCTCCTGCCAATAAACTTAAACTTAACTAGCTTAACACTTATCTATCATTTATTCTATTTTTAATGCATCCAAGTATTCTATTTAGGATACCTCCTATCTTGTCACAATGTTTGGAGTTACTTATAACATTAACAAGTAGTACTCAAGGCCTCTTTCAGTTTCTGTTAACATTAAGTCTAACCCCATTTAAATAATATGGGTGGGTTGTGTTTCCATGCCCACACTGCATGACTTTTGCATTTTCATTAGTTAGTGTCATTTTTCACTTTTTTGTCCATTCCACTAGTATAGGTAAGTTATGATGGAGTTTCAGACACTGTTTATCAGAATTAACTAAGTTCCCTTTTTTGTATCATCTGCAGATTTTTCAAGACAGCAGCTAGTACCCACACCAACAGCTGTTGTAAAATGTTTTGAAGTATTTTGCTGAGTATTGACCCTCTGGGGAACTCCACTGGATTACATAAACCACAGAATAATTTTCTGGGGATTGCGCAAAGGAATCCACAATTTGTGTAAATTGCAAAATAAATTTGATTTTGAAATTTCAGAATTCCACTACTAATGGAATTTCACAGAATTAAGCTACATTTTCCAAAATTCTACAGATTTCTGTTCCATTGCAATCTGAAAATTTCATACAGCACTGACTGATAATTCTAAAGGACGAGGAATCACCAGGGGACATCATGAGAAAACCAAGGGGCAAAAAATAGGCTACTATATTTGGTCCTGTTTCTATGTTTGCTTGCAAAGCATGCAAACATATTGGTCTCAGTCTGAGTTGTGAGAGGGCTTTTAGGACACATCCTCCTCCATCTATCATGGCTTCAGAATACTGAATCTCCTTCCTAAGCCTACCTTCTCTTCACCTTTCTCCTCCTTTTCATTTCCAAGTTCCTGCCCAATCACAAGGCTGGAAAATGCAAGTTAGAAGGTTTTCTTGTGCAATTCCTTCTGAAATCTTACCCTGCTTTTAAATTTCCACATATGCTACAGTTTACTACATATGTACTACTGTTGAGCACTTTTTTCTCTCAGGAAAGGTGGAAATGTTGCATAACCTATGTTATTTGCATATGCATGGTACAGTATTTGCAACTCATGGAATTAATGTATTCTCATACAATGGTAAAAGTAAATAAAACAGATGTAGTAATATGTTTCTACATTCATTGATCACTAAAAGATAAGGAGCTATGTTAGACTGCTTACCAGTGTTTTGAACACAATAACTACACTGTAGTCAATAATAGAGAATGATGAAGCTAGAGACAAGAAGATTGTTTTACCTCAGTGGTAGAGTCATGCCTATTTTTGTAGGACAGTTCAAGTTATGTGTAGATGTTCTTGATCAGGGAATCTATGTGGGGAGAAGGACATGGCAGGGTCAAGTGGATACCCAGCTGTTTAAAACCTGGGGCATGATTCTAGAAGCCCTCCTATACATGTTGTAAGTTGTGACATGCGAAGGTGCAGTTGCGCCAAGGACCCTGCATCTGATTCTGTAAAGGGCAGGGTCCTTGTGGTTAAGTCCTGTGACTTGCAACTTGTGACATGCATGTAGCTATGCCAAACACAGGGCATAAAAGAGGGGCATGTTGCAAGTCGCATCCCTCTGGCAGTTAGGCGATGTGCTCCCCGTGCCTGGAAAGCCCCCCGGAGCTATGGGACCCCCAGCCCTGACCCTCCCATCAGTAAAAGCCCTGGGGGCTGCTTTGTTCCTCCCCAGCCCCTCCTCAATACAGTAATAGCCCTTACAGGTCAGCTCTGTCCCCTCCAGCCCCCAATCCCCTACAGTGCATGCCCACAGAATAGCTCTGTCCCCAAGGACCTGTTCTCAGGGCCAAATTATCTCTGTAGTAAAGGTAATGGTATATAAGTCATATCTTCCTCATACCCTTGGTAGTTTGGTTTTCCTTTGTCTGTAGTTAGTTCTACCTTTTTACCTATCTGGCCCTTGTTTTTGTGCTGGAGCCAGAGTTTCACTATCGCCCTTATGGTTGATTGACTGGAGCTCCATAGAAGTATTGTATTGTATATAGCATGCCCAATGAATGAATATACTGTCATTCATTCATTGAGCTTGTATATACAGTACGCTACCCTACAGAGCTCAGTCGGCAGCTGGCTATGATGGTGAGAGGTGGCTGGGCCAGTCGCTAGCTGGGGATGGGTCGGGTGTGGGTGGACTGGCACCCTGGGTGGGGGTGAGGGGTCACTGACTACCAAAGATATTGGAGATATGACTATGTACTATTTGATGCACTGCAGGGACCTGGGTTTGGGTTTCGGGAATGGGTCCTGGGGGAACAGTGCTATTCTGCAGGGCATGTACTGTAGTAGGGGATCGGGCTGGGGGACAGAGCTGCTCCCGGTATTTGTATTGTATAGGAAGATCAGGGCTGGGGACTGAGCTGCCATGTACTGTATAGGGGATCAGGGGCTGGGGGACAGAAACTGACTTGGGGCATGTACTGTATAGGGGGATTGAGGCTGGGGAGACAGATCTGCCCTGTGGGGCTATTCCTGTATTGGGGATTTGGGGCTGGAGGACAAAGCAGCCCTGTGGGGCTTTACTGTATTGGGGATCAGGGCATGGGGATGGCACATGTTTTGGGAGCCATACCAGTGGCAGATCTGCATAAACCCTGGATGGTGTGTACACTTACACCGCTAAAAGCTGGTGTAACTGCACTTTGATGGATGTCCTCCAGGGGCTGTTCTAGAATAGCAGATCTGGGGACTTTGTTGCTACCCTTCCAGAATAGGACACAACAGTTGCTTAAACCCCTAGCACCATGTCGCAGGGGTTTAGGATGTAACTGGTTCGTGAAGTCCACTTTGGTGAAAGCAATCTATGACATGTCACAGGCTGCTTTGCTGAATACTGAATGATGTAACTGCTGGCGTAACTTGCTACTTGCACCATTTTTATGGCACAAGCAAGTTACGCCATGCATATCCTTCTAGAATTAGGCCCTGGACTTTGTGCAACTCAGGGATTCCTTCAGAGCATGGGTGCTCCCAGATAGAAGAAATTTGTTTCTTTTGGAGTTGATGACCAGCTTGTTTGAGGTGATCCATTCATAGACCCTGTTGAAGTTGTAGTGCAAGTTTTTCAAGGGTTTCAGATTACTGTGGAGTGAGGATTACTGTATCATCAGTGTATAAAATGTTTGGGAGCGGGCACAGGTCTCTGGGACTTTACTGACAAAAGGCTCAACAATAGAGGCAAAAGGACTGAGTCTTGTGGACACCTGCGGTCAGAGGTTGGAGCCCAGAGAACATGTCACCACACTTTACATTTTGGGTCCTGTTGGATAGGCAGTCTTAGAAACAGTTGGAGGCCTCAGATAACAGGCCTAGCTCTGTGCTGCTTACAATTTATAGGCTGCTTACCAAATTGAAGTTCTTGGGGAGGTTGAGGAAGGCAACACCAGCATACAGTAATCCCTTTTTCTAAGGTCAAGTGGAGTATCTCCATTAGCTCGATTAGAGTAGTGGACATGATGTGTAGTTTCCTGAAGATGTGTTGCTCAGCAGCTATTACATATAGAATAATACATGGGATAGTGTGTTTAATGAGAATTGTACACACACTGAGGTGTTGGATGCTACATAAACCTCAAGAGCAAAGCTCAAGGGGTTTATTTAAGCATCCAATACCAAGGATGTGAGTAAAATTTGAGTTTTACATACTCTCCCATTGTTTTATTTTGTATAATTTCTGGGAGCATTTTTCACCACAGCAATTATATAAAATAGAAACACATCACTGTGCAGCCACGGTCCAGTTGGGTATAAGCGCGGTCCATGGTCGGGTTGAAGTGGCTATTGAAACATTTCCTTATTCTCTTTGTAAAGAGGTTCATCCTAAGAGTGTAGTTAAAAGAGCCGAGTTGTTTTTTTAAAGTACTTACCATGGAGTCCAAGGATTGGTTGTCCAGCACAATGACAGGAAGACAGCAGCTGGCGATGCATGGAGTGAGAGAAACACAGCATGTGTTCTGGGCTGTTATAACCAGCTGGTTATAATGGCTAATTATAACCAGGTTTCCTATGGAAAAATTGCTCCCCAGTTATTATAATAATACACTAAAGATAATAGTAACAGTAAAATGAATCCTATAAATGGATGATAATCATACAAAAAAGATTAACTCAATCTACAAATGGAAACTTCAGCTAGTGGAACAGAAAGCAACAATTGTAGTATATACTGGTAAATAACTATGTGGGTGCTAGCATCAGTGGAAAAACAAAGGTGTTCATGATCGTGAGACAATAAGTATAAAAACATATAACTAAAAATTTAAAACCAATAAACAGGATCACATAATACGTATTTATGTAATCACAACAGGAAAAACTAGCAAGAGAAGGTAACATATACAGGGGATGCAACTGCTGGAGGTGCCATTCGCCTTATGTGATGCTGCCCTGAAGTCCCTTCTGCCTGTTCCTGGAAGGTTTTTAAGTAAAAATGAATATCCCATTACACTACTGCATTTGAAAGAGTAGTGAATGACTCTGGTGTCCTTCTTTCCTCTCTCTTTCTAAAAAGGGAACCTATGACCAATTGGAGAGAATAGCATTAACGTTGTCTCTGTCCTGAATGCTTGATATTTTTTCAAATGGAAAACACACACTCAAGCAGCAAAGCTAAGACAAGAAAAGCAAAGAAGGGAAAGACAATCCTCATAGATGGATGAGATCTAAGCACTCCTGGTCCACTGGACAAACACTTGAAGTCTTCTAGGCCACTGGAGCCTGAGAGAGTTGACAGCCATGGCTGTGGTGGTGGTGCTGAAGAAAGAATCCAGAGTTGGATGAATTGGTAAAGGACACTAAACTGACACCTGTAGCATGCAAGATGGAAGACATCAACACTTCATATCAAGAGCACCTGAAAGCGATAAGGAACTTTGAGACTAAGCTAGATATAACAGTATCCTGGAAAATCAAGTCAGAATTAGAATTTTGAAAACAAAACAGTAACTGGCATACAGGAATCAAGCAGACAAGCAAAAACTGATTCCCAGGCTGCTCTCAGTTCCTCGATGTTGTGAAACAAAAAGCTACAGATTGGAGAATTATGTGCTCAGAGCTAGGAAAGTAAATTGCTGGATTCTCCATCTTAGAGCTGCAAATGGAGAATACAGTTGTGGAATCATTTGATAAGGAATCTAGGCATTATATAGCACCATTATACAAACTGTTTGGGACCTGGCAGACTTAATGGAATGCAGATCTTTTCTGTCTGTAAAATTCTGTGTTTTGGGATGTGGAGCTAGCAGTCTAGCTGGAGAAGTATTTTCAGAGAACTATTGAGTCAAAACCTACAAACCGCTGCTTTACTACACAAATTTTCCTTTGAGGACTCTGAAATCAATTTTGTTCAATGAAGCTTAACCTCAGTAACAGACTGAATACAAAACTGTGACAGAATGGTGCATCCAAAGCTCTCAAACAGTGGAGGCTCTACACCATGGCACACCAGGACACACCTAACCTGGTAAACAAATGCTGTGCCCGTTGGTGCCCCATATAGTGCAGAGCATCCCCATAGTAACAATATATCAGTGCCCTGGTTGCCATCTGTTGTGCCCTGGAAAGCAATAGTGGCTAGAGCTGTTACTGCTCCAAGCAGGACTTTTTCAACCCAGGAGATGCCCTGCCAAGCAGCCTGATACTGCAGAGTCCACACAATCCATGACCTGCCAGAGCAGCACCGTATTAGACTCGCTATAACATTCAGTAACTTTCTTAACTAAGTCCATGCAAAGGATTGCTTAGAAAATTGACTCCTTTACTGTCCATTGAACATCAACTGAACACACATTGGGGCTACACTGGACACTGCTAAAAATTAACAACAGCTGGAAAAGAAATAGCATCAGCAACGGCTGTGGTTAAAGAACAAGCAGCACTTAAAATGTGCATTGAACAACTTGAAAAGATGGTGCGGCAGCCAGTATACGTATCATCCATTATTCTCCCTAAAGAAGCAAAGGGAGCAGATCCCAAAGTACTTCTGCAACAATGATTCCCTGAGGTGATGGGATGTGGAGAACTGAACATCATTAAGACCTACTAAATAAACCCATGATGGGCCTGGGACATCTTGGAGGGTCCGCACATCTTACTCCTCGTGACAAGCAACCTTGGTCAAATGTAATTCTATCCTGTGAGCAACATGAAGACAATTAATGATTCAACATACAGAGTCTACAGTAATACTGTTCCCTGATCTGGCCTATGCCATGAGGGTTCAATTACCCAATGCTTTTTGTTCTCCTCATAACCAACTGTCTGTTTGATGGAGTGATCATAATTAGTAGTGGCACAAAAGATAGCACTGCTGTGTTGAACTTTCTATTTCCATCATTTTGAAGCTGGGGAATCTGAATCAGGCACAAGGACTGGTATATCCAGTCCCTCTGACTTTGATGTTGGGGATCATCGCGGGTCTCAGCAATGGGAGGAGTCTGTACTGGGTTAGATTGGGGGACTCCTTATTTTGCTGGGTGCACTGATGCTTTGCCAGTTATCGGGTGACTCAGATAAATCCTGTTTTGCTTGAGGTGTTTGTTTGCTTACTACTATGTGTTTCATTGAGAGCAACATGATATAACTAATCTAACAGCAGCATTGTATACTTGATTTTTGCACACGCTCATAGGGACTCAAGCAAGCAAGTGATTCCGCTCTTTTGAATGATAACTATACAGTCTGAGTAGAGGTCAGTATTAATTCTTATCAATTAGTAATTGCATGCTTAATAGCAATGTCTGCATTAAAGAGCAGCTGATGCTTTTGGGAAGACTTTGGATAACATAAAATTTAAACACAAGTCAGCCTGTATTTCATATACCTTGTACAGATTTCTCCTCTCCATTATTTATTACTGAAGAAATTCCCACAAAACAAGATCTTTATCCTTTAGAGTTCATTTGTTTCTATAGCTTATTTCCTACTTGAAATGATAATGCCCTATTGTGACATCACAGTCTGTTACTGTGGAATTAACTGTGATGTCATAAGCAGAGTATTGTGACATCAGGTTGGGAAGCAATAGGAACTGGTGAACCCTCAAGAAACAACTATCCTGTTTTTGAAGCAAATGACCTCAGTAATAAGTAATGGGATATGAAACAGCCGATAGAGAAATATAAGATGCTTTGTATCCAAATACTATGTCTTTGAAAGTTCTTCTTGAGGCGTCGGTGGCTCTTTAAGCTTCAGAGTGTAAAATTCTTGTTTTTGTATAAATGACTAAATCTTCCAGCAAGATGCACCATCAAAGAGGATACTCATCATACATTTTGTAATGCACTTGTGAAACGTAGATACTGCTGTATGTACCATCTCAGCTATACAGTTCATGTTTGTGATAACATTTTATGAAAAAACTCTGTTTCTATGTATCCTAAAGTGCTTCACAAACCAAAAAGGGAAGGGGTGAGAATGTTACTTTCATTTTAAGTCTTAGGGAGAGTCAGAGAATGCAGAGACAGATTAGAGACAGATCACAGAGAGGTTAAGCTTGGGTAGATTAAAGGGACACTGTCAACCCTTGTTGCATTATATTATTTCTCATTGAAAACCCACATTTTATGATTGTTTACCATCTTTAAAATTCACTAATGTTGCTAGTTGTTTTATCTGCTTCCTTTCTTAGTAGAACTGAAATGCATGCTAATGTTATATTTATACCAACCTTGTTTTGTTTCAAATCCTTGATCTACTCTTATTGTATACTTCTGAACAATACAAAGACCCCCAAACTGTGTACACACTCATGATGCAATTGTGTAATCTCCTCCACTGCATAATGAGCGTCTAGATTGTGTGTGTGTGTTCCTAAATCCAGGAAAGATGCAGCGGAAATTCATCAAGGAATGTAAACAAACACATTTTGTGTGGTAACACCAGTATGTGCCAGTCTGTTTTCACTTTTAGAAAGAAAAGGAATCAGAATCAAACAACCAACTACATCAGCAGTCTTTACAGAATGTGAACAATCATACAATGTGTTTTTAGACTAGGGACAGTTTGATGCCTAAATGGGGTTGACAGTGTCTCTTTCAGTGACTTGCTAAAAGCCACACAGAGAGTGGGGTTGTAGGGTTCAAACCTAGGTCTCCAGTCTCAGAGCTTGATGCTCTAACCACCAGGCCAAACAGCCTCAGAAACTGTTTACCTGAGAAACGTTTCCTCCACCAGCCCATCAGCGCAGTGGTAGAGCTATTACTTATGACACCAGTAACCCAGGTTCAAGAACGAGGACAGATCACTCTGGTCAGTTGGGGAAAGTTTGATTTGAGCATCCCACCTGATGCTCGCCTCCTCTGGGGAGGTAGGGACTTATTTCACTGCACTAGTGCCACCTGGCTGTTGCCAGACAGAACAGCAGGTGGGATGGCTGTCTGAGAAGATAGCCAATTTTGCAGTTGCACATGCCTATTGCATGCATTTCTCCTGTGCATTCACAGTTGACATCTGGAGTAGGAAACATACAAGAAAAAGAATGCGCACAGCGACAGGGTGAAGCCAGTCCTCCACTGGCCCTGAATTGTCAACTGATGCTCCTACCTTGTTGGCTTCAGTTCTTCTGAGGGCTTGAGGGCACTTTGAAGGCCCACCATGAGGAGTGGAACCCTGGGGCTTGGGCAGCTAGGGTAAGTCCCAAAGTAGGTGGTGATGAGGTACTGGGGATGCTGGCTGATAGTGGCAGTCCAACATGCAGGAGAATAAGCAATAAAGTGCGTGCTTCCATTGTTGAAGGCATACAGAATACCAGTGTGGGGGACATGTGCTATGAAAAGGCAGTCTTTCTCAGTCTTGGCAACAAGTTAGAGTGGGCATTAAGCAATACCGATCCCAGTACCAGCTGCCCTGACTCACAATATGCAATTTATCTTCTAGTATAAGGGGGCAGGACTATAGCCCTGTTTACATGGTTGTATTCGCACTGCAGCAACCGAGCACTCAAATTGCTGTGGTGCAAATGCCACTAATGTGGACACTTACCAGATCGTGGTGAGCCTGTTCTTAATCCGCTCCATGATCTCATCAAATCTGGGAATGCGGTTGGGGCGAGGCGGTTTAAGCGCCGTGTGGACAGGCTACATTGCTCACTCCCACACGCTTAGACCCTGCATTCTGATGTCATTCAAAGAAATAAGAGACACTTATAGATTACCTATTATTCATTTTCCCTTTATCTTCAACTGAGAACATTACTCAAAGATAATATACTTTTAGATGACTATTCAATTCCTGATCACAAAGAATAGGACCAACTATCTAAAATGGTGCCCTTAAAGAAAGGAGCTAGTTTTATTTATAAAACGCTTAATAATTGTTTTCTCTCACCATCTTTAACCTATTCAGTCAAACAGAAATGGGAATCTGAACTCAACATGTTTATTTCCGATATTGACTGGATGAGACCTGGGATATTGCTCACAAAGGTAATTTAGACACTGAAGGTAAGCTGATCCAATTTAAAATTTTGCATCATTTTATCTTTCTCCCTAAACTGACAGAAAGGGGTCTAAGTCAAAACGATAAATGCTGGAAATGTATTGCTCTGAAAGTTAATTTATTTCATATGCTTTGGAATTGTCTTAAGATAATTCAGTTTTGAAGGAAATTATTAAAATATGTGAAACAATTTTACAGACCACTTTAAATCCTTCACCACTGATTTTCATTCCTGGCATTTTTCCTGATGATTATCCAATCACCTTTCAACAAAACAATGGCTCTCAGTGGTGTCTGTTTGCGCCAAAAGATTGATCTTAAATTATTGGAAAACTCCTAATTTCCCTTCCATGGTGGAGTGGATAAATCTGATGGGCTTCACTGCTAACAATGAAAGGATCACTTATACCCTTAGGAATAAATTAAATACTTTCCTAAGATATCTGGGGTCCCTTTTTTCTACAATTCTGAAGCATAGTTGTTAACTAAACAGTATGGCCAGATATTCAAACTGAGCTCAAAATGTGCGCAATAGCAGGAGAAGCGAAGTCTATTGCGCCTATGCGCAACAGACGGATATTCAAAACAGGAGCAAACCAAATTGCACCCACAGCCAAAGTCTGAATATCGCATAACAAGTGCCATAGCGCAACAAGGGAGGGAAGCTGAGCAGATATGATGCGTCATGGCGCAACAAGGGATGCCCAGCTGAGCAGTCCAGAGGCACCATAGCGCAAGCAGGGAGCCCCCACAGCTGCAGAGCAATGTAACTGTACAACCAGGGAGGCAGAGGCCCACCACCCATGCCACAGATGGGTACAGGAACACACAGCAGAACAGACATTGTCCCCCATACCCAAGCACATCACAACCAGGGAGGGCTGGAATAACCACTGGTCCATGGAGTCAAGCAACAACCCCAGCCTGACCATGGTGCCCTATCACACCTACCGGCAAGCAGTGACTGGCACAAGGAGGGTGGACCACCCTGTGCCACACCATTCCCCAGTGCACAGCACACCCTGCACTGTGACCCCAGACAACTCCCATGAGCAGTGACCAGCACTGCAGGAATCCCCATGCATGCCACCACCCCCACAGTGGCAATGCAACCCTGTGCACCACAGAACCATGCAAGCCAGCCCCACCATGAGCACCCATCAGCAGGTTGCAGCACAGGCAATGCAATGACAGACAAAGTGTCAGCACGACAGTCCCCGACGTACTGCTGAGAGACCGACCATGCATTGGCAGAAGAGTGACCCCAGATTGGATGGTCGTGTAAGGACACTTCCCAGTGGTACAGCGCACTGCACAGTGTCCCAGTAACACACCCTGGCCCACCACTGGCCACAACAGCCCAGCACAGACACCACAGTGGTGCGTGGAAGCATGCACACACCAGTGACATGGGCAACCCAGCAAAGCGACGGGTACAGTGTCTGCCCTGCAGGAATGCCACCACCGACATGCCAGCAGATCATGCAGGTCACAGACAGGCATGTGTGTTGGCTGCACAGGCCATGGATGGGCCAATGGATGCACCATGGACACAGATCACGTACATGGACCACTGCACAGTCATCCAGTGCACAGGAACAACACACACACCACAGACACTGACTGATATCTAACCCCACACCATAGTCCTCCACATGGACACACACACACATACCGCATGACTGCACCACCCATGATGCCATGCACACCACTGCAGCCACACCTATAGCCCACTGCAAATCAGAGACCACCACGGTATTCATATAAAATTCAAATGTATTGTAAAATATAAAACTCAACTATGTACAATAGCAATAACTATTTACAAGCTTGGGGTGGGGACACAAACAAGGTGGGGTGGGCTGGGGAAGGGGTGGACTAATGGGATGGGATAGGTGGGGTGTGAGGGTGGGTCCGGGGGAGTCAGGACCAAGGGACTTTCAGCTGGCCTGCTGTCCTGGCTCTGGGTCTGCCTTGCTCTGTGTCGCCGCAGTACTCCTGATGTGCCCAGCCTCCAGTGTACGCCACAGACTCCTGGGCCAGATCAAGGAGCTCCCCATGGCATCCTCATCTCCCTGAGATGTCTCAGACCTAGGACAAGGAGCACAGTCAATAGGTGGAATGCACAACCCCAGACAGCCCGCCCACTGTGCATGGCATATGGCCATGGGACATACCACTGTGATGGTGTGTGACCAGCCGCAGTGATCATGTCCACAGGACCTGCCACCCAGGCGCATACAGCCATGCTGAATGCTGCACACACCCACCAGCCAAGTCATGCACAGTACCACCGTGGCCATCTAGTGACATGGCTATGTGGTGCAAAGGCAGTGGCACAGCCATGCACCTGGTGCACGCATGCACCACCAGTCACGCAACACCCAGACATGCATTGCCACTGGACAGTGTTGACTGTAACCAGTGGCGTGCATGGCAGTGATGTCAATGAATGGTGGCCATGCCCGTTGCCCACCATGCCACACAGCATGCAATATTAAGAATGGATGTCTGTCACTCACCCTCATCGGGACGGGTTGGGTGGCCGTTGTGGACCCCCAGCCTGCCTGGCTCTGTCCTTCCGCCCGCTCTGCGCTCCTCTCTGCACGTAACTCTTCTGGGCCTGGGAACAAAAAGAGAAGAAGAACATCAGTGCAGTCCTAGCTAAAGTGCCCCTGCCCCAAGGAGTGTGCTCCCCCACCCAGCCAGACCCACCCACCCCACACCCTGTGAACGCCACCACTGGCTAACCCATACAGTCCCTCCCTATGTGCTGGACACAAACAACAATGTGACACATATGGACGACAACAGTGTGTTGGACGGAACCCCTACCTGGTTGTGGTACCGTGTTCCTCCTGGCATGTGACCATAGCCTGCCAGTAGCTCAGGCTCCCTCCTCATCAGGTCCGAATATCGGTGCCTGCACTGCTCCACCATCCTGCCTCTGCCAGTCACCCTCACGGGCTGTGGCCACCTCACTCCACACCTGGGACCTAGGCCTATCCAGGGGCCTCCCAAAGAGATGCCCATGATGTGGCTCCACTATGGCCACCAGGTTTGCTAGCTCTATTGCAGACCAGGGAGCAGCCCTTCTCCATGCCATTGTCAATGCGATAGTAGGCAATATGGCGCTATGCAGCGCGGTACCCCATGTGCAGATGCTGCGCGGTATAGTGCTGCCATTCCTATCGCGCTACCGAACAGCACGATAGAGGTGCACCGATGCCTGACACATGGCACCAAGGGGGGCAAAGGTCGGACACAGGGTCAAGGGTCCCTGCCCGCCGCTTGACAGCCATCGACGACAATGCGTGTAGCGCTGACAGGCTGCCTGTGTGCCAGTGCCACTGTGCATCATCGCGAGTTGTGCCATTGCACCGGTGAAGACCTATTGCCACAGCTGCCATGCACTGTCCTTCATTATAAGCGCCACTGGCACAATGGTGGCCGTGCCCTGCATCACCTACCGCACTGCACATCATCAGCGTGGCATCGACTGCGCCAAGCAATGTAGGCATGCACAGTGCAGTGTATTATGCATGCCACGGAACTTAATTGGCTCAGCACATTCAACACAATTGCAGCAAAGCACAACAGCGTGATATTCAGTTGTCATATGCTAATCATCCGATCAGCCATTCAATGGTGCAGCACCGTGTTTGCATCTCATTAAAGTTGCTCCACACCTAATTTGCATGCATTGCGCTATAAAACTGTGACAATGTTCTGCAGTGGCCATATTCGGTTACTGCGCTTTATTGGTGAGTTGCATGCTGTATGGGGGTCTGGACTGTGGAATCAGGGATATGCTTTGTACTGCACAGTCACAGGTAACCCTGTCATCCTTACAGGCTGAATAATGAGCGAGCAAGGTCTGGGTGAGGAGGACAGCGATGGTGGTCGGAAGAGGAGGCCCAACTTCACGGTGGCGAGACCGAGGCACTCTTGAGGCCTACCTGGATCAGGAGCCACTGCTCAGTGGACAGCGGGGCACCTCAGGCCCATGCTGCTGCATGGGAGGAGGTGCGGCAGTCAACCTGCACGGCAGCCACCAGCGCCTGTGCAGGAGTGTAAGAAGAAGATGCGTACTGACAGGAGGAGGGTGAAGGAGAAGGTGGCTGCCATCAGGGCGTGCGTGCTGCAACAGGCGGGGGACAGCTGGAGGTGGTGCAGCTCACACCAGCAGAGGACAGGCTTGCTGCAAGCATGGACTGCAGTGCAGGGTGTTCCGGAAGGTGGCTTCCAGGCGGGTGGTGCCCATCCTGCATAGTAAGTCATGGTTCGTCTATGGGGGCAGGGCAGGTCACACGCAGTAACGCTGATCTGCTTTCCCTACAGATCCTGCGTGTCTGCATGGGTCAGCGGTGGTGGGCCTGTCAACTGCAGACAGTCAGCTGGAGTTGTAGGAGGGACCATCCACCTCCACAGGTATCGTAGAGCATTGCAACAGTGAGTCCACCTGGCTGTCCACACTGATGATGTTGAGACAGGTGTGGGGAAGCCCTTCCTGTGTCTCAGCATTCTGGCTCCAGGGATGCCAGCACGCTGTGGCTGTGGCTGGGGCAGAGACCTGCACCACTGATGAAGACACAACCATGCTGGGCAGTGACATGTGTGTGCCACGGAATGGACACACAGCAGGTCAGCCCGCTCCCATGGCTGTGGCTGGGGCACCGTGTGTGCCAGTGTGTCAGCACATTCCCAGGCTGTGCCTGTCAGCACCAGTGGGGCAGCACGGTAGCTGGTCAGGACAGTGGGAGTGTTGCGGACACAGCAGCGCACAACTGATCCTTGGGCACAGCAGGCGCATAGGCGGCAGCAGCAGTTGGACACCGGGACTGGGGTTCAGGGTTCAGCAGTGGCATCTGTGCACCGCCTGTGGACATGCCCATACCTGGTCCTGGTGTGCAGCACCCACCACAAGGTGTGCGAATGCCAGGCACTTGCATACCCTGAGGGACGGGATGCCGAGGAGGCAGACAACCTCTTTGACGAGCACACCCGCCTACTGTGGCATCGGTCCAGCAGCAGATGCAGCTTGCAACGTCCGTGGAGTCACTGTGTGTGGCCCTGGAGCTGGCTGAGGAGCGACGCAGCAGGGACACCCGATAGGATCGTGTCTCGGATTGATCATTTCGGGAGGATGTGACCGCTGCCATTGACAGGCTTGCACAGCTGTTAATTGCTGTCATGGCCACAATGGGCACACAGTCAGGTGCCTATGCATCGCTCACACCACACAGTGCACTGTCCACTCCTGTTCCTGGCGTCATCGACACCCACCCTGTTGACGCTCAGGTTCAGCAGTGGGCATCCCGAGCACTCCCTGGTGCAGGACTGTTCGGTGTGCTGCAGACCCCTGTGCGGCACGGTCGCTGCTCTCAGTGGGACCCTTGGTGGACCATCAGTGCCACCCATGAGACCCGTGGTCAGCCTGCCAGTGCTGGTGGATCTCGGCGGGCCGCCCACGCATCCGGTGGACGTGACACTGTGCCACCGGACTGAGCCTGTCTCCAGCGCTGGCTATGTCTGGTGCTGCCCTGTGTGCATTGTGTGTTTTGGTGGGCAGTGCAGGTGGGTGCCGGCCCTGCACACGGACACAGGTCCACCTGCACGCTCCTGGCTGCTGTCCAGGTACTGCTGCACGATGATGCCTGCATTGCGCTGTACACCAAAATGTAATGGTGCCCAGCATCTGACACACGCACATGGACAGTCAGTGAACGGGTGGCCTGTGGACATGTGTGTTGCTAGTGTTGGCGTTCCGGCTCAGTTCCGCATCTGATCCCTGTGCACTTTTTGTGCCTATGTGTGTGTGTGTGTGTGTCCGTCCATGTGGCGTGTTACTGTTCACCCTCCCTGATTGTGTGTGTGTCTTCTGTGCCTGCCACATCCCTTGCCAGCATGCACCCTGGGTGTTTCCATGCGTGTCTGTGGGTTGGCCCCTAGCCACTGGTGGTTGCGCATGGCACCATGACTTACCTGGGTTGGCTGAAGTGCTCCTCTGTGATGGTGTCCCGGTGCAGCTGTGCCAGCCAGATCAGTCAGGGTCCCGTCAGCCAGGGGCTGCCCATCCCCATCATCACTGGCGCTCCATCGTCCCTATCGCTGTCCACCTTCTTCGACCTGTACGGCTATCCACAGTCTTTGGCCGTGTTGTGCAGGGTGCAACAGGCCAGGAAATATCCCACAGGCCTTTGAGGGCTATACTGTAGGGCACCGCCAGAGGTGTCCAGGCAACGGAAACGTGCCTTCAGCATCCCAAACACCCGCCGATGACATTGTATGTGGTGGCGTGCCTCATTGTAGTGTTGCTGCGATGGAGTCATGGCCGCCAGTAGGGTGTGAGCAGCCAGGGACGGAGAGTGGGTATCCACTGTCACCTGTGTGAAAAGAGTGGTGGTTGGTGTCGTGTTCAGCTTCAGACTGCCCCAGGCCCTGTGGCCCACTCCCATGGCACCTCTGGCCATACCCCCATGCCCACGATATATGTCAAGTCTAGTTACATACTCACCCACTAGATGACCTGTGGGGATGTCCCCACTCTCAAATCGGTGGCACAGTGCCAACTGGTGCCAGATATATGAATCATGTGCTCCCCAGGGTGCGTGGCACAGACATTGATGCGCCCACTGGCATCACACACCACCTGGCAGTTGACACTGGAGAAGCCCTTTTGGTTCATGTGGTGGCCCCTCCTCCAGGGGTGTGCATATGGCCACATGGGTGCAGTCTATCGCCCCTAGCACACCAGGCATACGTGCTACCCTGTGGAACTCCTGTATGTTTGCTGTGCGCTCTGCTGCAGTGCTGGGGATATGGATGTACTCTGCAGTATGTGGCAGCAGTGCACTGAGGAATTGGGTGAGGATGCGTGGCGTGGCCAACTGTGTTATGCCTGTGGTGTCCCCTGTTGGTCTCTGGAAGGTATCTGTGGTGAGCAAGCACATGCAGGCAGTTACCTTTGTCTCACTGACAAAGCATAACTCCGTCGTGTGGGTGCCTGCATCACATCACTGCACAGCTCACAGAGCCGCCTCAGTATTGCTCTGTTCAGAAGGTACCGGCCCCACAATCTCAGTATCTGTGTACAGCTCAAAGCTGGTGTGGGCTCGGTACTGCCTGCTAGGCTGCTCGCCCGATGGGCCCTTCCATGGCCACCCCCCTGCCACATGCCTTCTCACCCCCTCATTACAGCATCCATGTAGAATGTGGCACTGGCCATGTCCCTGGCTTCGTTCTCCCCAGCAGCTGTTGCTTTGTTACCCCTGCTGTCCTGACTGCTACCTCCCTGCACCGGGTACACCTATCTGTGCTGGCCTCTGTCTGTGTGTCACCACACCTTGCCTGTGCCTCTGTTCTGCTGTGGTATTTCCTTGCCTGCCCTCCTTATGCCACTTTCTCTGTCCCTGCCTCTCCCTCTGCCTCATGTGGCTTCCCTGTAGCGTTCTTGCGCCTCTTCCTTGCTCCTTTTATATTGGCTCCATTTCCGCTAGTGCGTAACTTCAGCTTCCACTGTTGCGCATTGGCAAGTCTTTGGAACTTCGCTTTTCGCCATTTATGCATGGTTCCTCCCCTTAGGTTGCACATGCCTTCATTATCATTGCTCTGTTGCTCAGTATGCTCGTATGCTGGCGCGCCACCTGCTGGTATCAAGCATCGCGGATTTGCGACTTACGCAATCCTATTGTGCATGGCGAAACTTCTTTTGAATATCCAGCCTTATATGTATTAATTGTATAGATGTTCTTTATGCCATTGTTCTCAATTATTACCTTAAGTAAGAGTTATTGTAGTTGATTGTTTAACACAACAGTGAATACTTATGGTTTGTTTTTACAGCTTATATATATGATTTTGGATCCATTTATAGTAATATGATACTGAACATAAGTTTCTACTCTCTGAAAATATCTTGATTGTATATTGATGTGTTATTGTATTTTTTTTTTTTTTTTATCAAGACAATAAAATGCTACTATGGAAAAAAAAAAAAAAGACCCTGCGACAACTTTTTCCTTTTTTTTTGCTGACCACCACTGACTTGCAGCCTCTCTCCAGCGTGTCTTGCATCGGTGCTGAGAGGGGCTGTGTGTGGATATGGAAGCAGAGCGCTTTTTCGGGTCAGGGGCCACACTGCAACGCTCCACAGAAGGAGTGAACCAGCCATATAAGCAGGGCTTATAACTCATGAAAGGAGAGCCACAAGTGAGATAAGAAAGTTCTGCCCCTCATAGTGATAGTAAACTGCATATTATGAGTCAGACCATTGCATATTCAGTTTATTCAACTTTTCTTTTAGTTATAACATATAAATCTACTGTTCATTTGAAGACTGAACTGTTGTTTTTTTTATTTCAACTACTGGCTTCAGTGCTGCATTAGGCAATGGTAATGCCATTTGCATTGTGAAAGCTGCCTGCTGAATGGTTCAGCACTCTGTTCTGATGATACTAACCTTCAAGATATATGCTGTGACAACCCTAGCAACAAGATATCATGAGGTTGGCTACGATCACTTGATATCTTTTCATTTCTATCTCCACTGGTGTGTAAGATAAAATGTTCATGAATGCAAAACTTGCTTTCAAGTGTAACAACCCCTAAAGTCACCTGGGCTGTCCCGGGGCCTTTGGGGTATTCTGCATCCACCTCCGAGGGGCCTGGCCTGAGTTCTGGCAGTGGTGGCAATTGTGGCACAGTGCCTCCACCTGGGGTAGTGGCAAGGACTCCTGTGGACAAAGAACAGGTTATAGCTCCTCAGGAAATAAGTGAGCTGCCTTGCAAGGCTTACCCCATAAACACAGTTTTCCTACTGTTGTTCCACCCTCAATAACACTTTTGAATAACCACAAAGGACAATAAATAAATGGCAAACCATAACCCCTTTATTTAGGGTACAATACAAAAGGGCAGGTCAATCACCTTGTACTTTCGGATAAACAGTATTGTCCTGTAGAAAGCTCCTCCCCCTTTGGGTGCACCTAAATTGTCTCTGCACGGGTGAGTACCTCTACCGCTTTCAGATGCAGGCCTGAGGTCTTTCATTGGGGCCCAGATAACACTGAAACAACTTGTGCTTCAATTTGAGTCTTCCCAACCTGGGCATCACCTTTGTCGAGGTGGTGAGGGCTTAGCCCCAGGACTCCAACTAACTAGCCAATAACTCCCCAGAGCCATGGCTTGTGGCACCACAGTTTCTTGTCGGTCACTGGATGGGACTCTCTGCCTGATGAGTTGCCAGATGCCTTGGAGGGTCTCCATTTGAGGGCACACTGGTAGGGCAGCTGGAACCAGGAGTGGTTCTGCGGCATGATGATCTTCCCCTGCCTGGCCTTTCCAACTTCACCACAGGCCTTTATTGATGATTGTTCACTCAGGCAAGCCTGTTTGTCCTTCTGCTCTGGGGTGTCTGCTCCTTCAGCCTGGGAACAAACTTGGCATGGTTCCCTCACCCTCCTGGATAACGCTACCTCCTCCACAGGCATAAGCAGGACACCCCAACTACAGGTCTCTCCCTGGCTGAACTTCCTGTTCCTGCTCAGTTTATCCCATGGGCACCTATGGCTCACTAAGCTCAGAAACCCACTGTACTTTTCAGTCCAGTCGGTCCAGCTGCCTGAGCTTACAATGGGACCCATCTGCATGCAGTTCCATAGAGCTGCTGTTTCATCTCCTGCACTCAACTTAAAGTGTGGGTAGCCAGGGAGCCCACAGCCAGACCACCTTGATTTTCTGTGACAATCTTTCTCCCATGCCACTCTGTTGCTCCTCTGGACTACCCCTGGACTCCCTCCTCTCTCTCTCTCTTTCACCATACACCAGCCTTTTATTTCCCTGAACAGCCTTTCTCTCACTGGCTGCAGCCCCCATGTGATCTCCAGGCTGCCCCTGGTATTTTCCAGCAGCCCCAGTCTGTAGTTCTTTAGGGAGCTGCCATTTGTCTCCTGGCAGGCTCCCTGAAGTCTGGCCCCATATTATTTTATTTAACCTGTTAACAGAGCTATCTATCAATAGATTTGTGACTGGAATCCTTCCAGTCACTAATTTTCAGGTTACCCCAGCTGCTCTGCTTACCTGGGGCCAGGGATATACTACATTCCCTAATGGCCACATGGCCAAATGGACAATAGGGCTCAGCTCCTTTAAATTTCATTCTCTGGCGGCGCGCTCATACTGGGCACACAGCCACCATTATTGCTGTTGTTTTCAAGCGGCCTGTGGTTTTGGATTATTGGGGTTGTTCCATCTTCCCCACAGCTCAAAAATGCCCAGGGAACACTAGTCGGACCCTGGCCCCATCTACATCCTGGGTCGAGGTCCTGAATCAGTGCTGCAGCTGCCACGGGCACGGAGGGGCATCCAGACTCGAGCCCCACCATTTACACCGAACGCCAGGACAAGGGTTGATGACTATAGCCCTGACAGGTAAGCCCAAATTGGGGGCTTACACACTTCTGGCTGAATGCTTGGCATCCCAACAAGCCACTTAAATATACCCAACATTTTAACGTGCACTTTTCTAACTAACATCTGATTCTAGCTAGCACCAGCAATACTTACATTTCCATCACAATTTGGCAACCCACAGATGGGTGTCTGTTCAAACATCAGAGGTTAACTAGGTACAGATAACTACAGGTATACACATACACCTTCCCACCCTCCATTGGGCAACACCATGGGGGATAAACAACAGGAACCACAGGCTTGTGAATAACATAGAGGAGAAAATCAGAGGAGGCACCTTTGTATCATAGGTAAATTTGACAATGGATTGGGATGGTCTGCCCAACTTCCTAGGCAGAACGGTGTCAGGTATGGGAATCTCCTCATCAAGCATGGGCCCTCCTCCCAGCTAGGTTCTACTGTCAATCCGGGCCTGGACCTATAACGCTGCACTACCTTGAATCAGGCCAGGGACTGGGACTGGGTCCGACCAGTAGTGGCAGTTACATCAGTCACTGGGGGTCGGGGCCCGAATCATTTGCACTGTCCAGTGCACTGTTCAGATCGGACCCCGGAATGGGGACAGCTGGCTGGGTTTCCGAACGAAAGGCATTGCAATAGGATTCAATGGCAGCACAGGGTCTGGAGGATTTGTACTGGTGGATGGAGCTGAGTATCGCAGTACCACTCCCATGGGGATGAGGTCAGGTCTTAACTTCCCTCCATGGATGGTATGCATAGTCCTCATCCTCACTCTCATCACCAGAACTGCTTGCAAGCTCCTCCTGGGGCTCAGTTGGGCCAGCATCCAAGCTCACCATGTTCTGTTCCAGAGGAGAGAATGAACCAGGACCCTTCTGTCCTCCCGAGTAACTTAACTACGCTACACGGGCCATCTTGCAGCTGGAGGGTAGACCTGGCAGGGGGTCCAGCACAACTTCCTAAGGGAGTAAATGGTTCTAGTGCACAGTTTCTTCTAGGCCTCTGCCATGCTCTTGCTTGGGCAGGCTAGGCAGCTTTTCTATCATTCTGTTAAACTCAGAAAATGAGTGGATTATCATCTGATTCAAGCCAAAGAGTCCCTTCCATATATTTTTGGGAATATACCAAAGTTTGCATCCTCTAGGGTACCATAAGAAGAAAGCTGATCTGCTTCTAGGGTTACATAAGTCCTTTTCTCCAGAGGTGTGTCTTCTGGGAGATCACAGCTCATCTCTGTAAAAGAAGGAAAATCCTATATGACTCTACTGTCTGCCTCAACTTAAGAAGTGGTATTGTGCCATTTGGCTAGATCAAGAACAGCCTACATATCAGGAGAGGTTTCAAGAGTTTTACTTGAAAATGAAAACAAATTATTGCCAGCCTCAATAATAAATTCCATTTGTTTGAGAAAAGATGGGGCAAACTCTATGCTTTGTATACCTCCCACTAGATGATGTGTAGTATTATGTGCAATGATCCTGGCTGTAAAGGGAGAACTGAATTGAATATATAAAGGCAGAACCGTTGATTTTTAATATGTTTATTTATTTACTTAATTTATTTCAGAGTCGGATTAATACCTTTGAGCCAAGATGGCTCTTTACAAAGGTTCCAAGTCAAAGGACGTAATACAGTACAATACACAGGGCAAAAAATAATGACACATATTGCAGAATCATATACATAGAACAGACAAAGGATTGGTAGTTACAAAAGTGCAAATATATGAACATTACCGTTTCAAGTTTATGTAGTAAAAGCTTAGTTATCACAGTAGATAACTAAATGCAAAGTAGTAGGGTGGTAGCAGCCAGAGAGGGCGTTGTAAGGGAGGAGGTGTAGGAGGGGTTTGAGGGAAGGAGATAGGTAGGAGGGTGTTGGGGAGGAGTAATCCTGGAGAGGAGCAAGGATATCATAAGTTTAGGATGGGCAATCACAGTTGTTAGCTTGGTCAAGGAGGAGTCAGAGGTCTTTTGAAGGGTAAATCTTTCTATGCTCTAGAAAGGAAGAAGGGAGGTCATTTACCCACTGAGACCCTGGAACCCAACTGAGTGCTGGGTGAAGGAGGTATGCTTGAAGGGACATGTAGTACACCCTTAGCTGATCTTCTTGTCATTTTTAGAGGTTGCATTCCATTGGAATAAAGCTGCCATAGAATCTGGTGCTAGACCTAGGAGGGCTTTTTTCCTGATCAGTCAGGCCTGGTACCTAGCCCTGTGGTGCAGAGGGAGCCATCCAGCTGAAGAGTAAAGGCTACACATGTATGTAAGGTGTTTAGCCCCTAAGACCAGATGACAGGCCTTGTTAAGTAGTAATTTGACCCTTTTCAGCACAGTTTCAGTTGCAGCACTGTAGATGACTAGTCTGTAGTCTATGGTAGACAGTATTGAGCTCTGTGTTACTAGATTCAGGGCATCCAGGGTCATTGCTTGTCTGTGGTAATATAGAATACCTAGTTTGGTATTAGCTGATTTGCTAACATGGTCAATGTGAGAGGTGAAGGAGAGGGGTTGTCAATGTGAAGGCCAAGATATTTGAAGGTCGTTACATGTTCAATGATGTTTCACTTTTGGCTAAGGATGGTCAAAGGGTCAGTAGTGTTTTTTAGAGTGAGGCAGTGTGAAGTGCATAATTTTAGTTTTTTATAGTTTGAGAAAAGTTGGTTTTGAGAAACCAGGACTCAAGCTTTGAAGCTATATTGCAGGGTTGCTGTTATTTCAGTTTGGTGAGTGCCTGGTACGGAAATTACTGCATCGTCCACGAAAGCAGCATCTTAGCTGGGCAGGCATTGTAGTGAATTTATAAATAGGTTAAAGAGTAACGGTCCTAAGATGGATCCTTGGGGACCCTCAACGTTATCTTCCTAAGGTCAGAGATTACCCTCTTATCATCACACATTACGATCTGTAAGCCAGATAGCTGCTAAACCATGAAACAGTGTCATTGGACAGGCCTAGTGACACAAAGTTGTCTAGTAGGATCTGGTGATTCACAGTATCAAATGCTTTAGCGAGTTCTATGAAGATGGACCCACTGTCTTTCCAGTGTATAAAGCATCATACAGGTGACAGGTAAAGTCTATGAGTGCTGTGTAGTACTGTGGTTTTGTTATAATCCATACTGTTGCTGGCAAGTAGATTATATTTGTTCAGGTACTTGGTAAGTTGATCTGATACAATTCTTTCTAGGGCTAGAGGGGGTAATATAGATGTGGGTTGGTAGTTGTCCAGGTTGGTTCTGTCTCCATTTTTGAATACAGGGTGACAAGGGCAATCTTCTACCTATCCGGGAACACTCCAGTTCTTAGGCATATGTTATATAATTTTGTAAGTGGAAGATCTAGTTTGTGCTGATAGACGGTTTCATATTGATCATGTCACTACCAATCCTGGTTTTACATAGGATCCTCTTGACATATTTAATGGTTTGTCACCTTGTGATTTCTTTGAAGTAAAATAGAGGTTGTCCGGTAGTTAAGGGTGGGGGAGGGTGTAATTAGAGGACTTACTAGTGGGCTGAGTTTTTAGGTACTCAGGTGATAGTACAGAGCTTAAGTCCAAGAAGGCATGATTAAAAGAATTTGCCAGGTCCTTAGGTTGCTGTATTGTGCCCAATGGAGTGACAATGAGACTGGTGGTACTCTGGATTCCTTACCAGTCAGAGTTTTAATGTTGTTCAAGATCTCCTCCCTTACCCAAGTTTCTTTCCATTTGTTCTTTGTAATAGGTTGCTTTTGCATTTCCTTACTAGTCAAGTACACTAATTTCTGGCTGTTCTGTAAGCAGATAAATCAGTCTGACTACTGGTCGCCAAGCTTTGCACCACAGGTTGTCCCAAAGGTTCACTTGCTCGATGAGGGAGCCTGTGAGCCAGGAGTTTATAGAGCCATTGACTTTCGAGATTCTTACAGGGCAAATAAGTCACAGACATTGTTAAAGATTGTGCTGTTGTAATCAAGGGCCTGGTTAGCATCCTCACATTCATCCAATGGTGTCCAATCAGTGTCCATTAGATACCTTTTGAAGTGCTCCAGCTGCCCTTTTCTCAGAGATGTTTTTTGGTTATCTGTGGGGAGGGGTTATAATGTTGTGTGTCCATAAGCAAACTATGGATGAGTGGTCACTTAGGGTGTTGGGTAGGATGGAGATGTTTTTTTATATGTGCAGGGCAGGTAAAGTGAAGCCAGTCTATAAGGGTGCTGGTACCAGTGAGGTAATTTATTTGGTCTCTTGGGGAATATGTCTTACAATTGATCCAGTTGTAAGTATCCAACCACTTGTCACCTGTTTTCTTTCTTTCACTCCCTTGTACATATGTTGGAGGCGTGTTTGTCAATTGCTTTGTTGTCTTGTTTCTTATTGGTGTACTATACTGAAAATGTTATAAAGTATACTGACTTTTTTTTAAGAAGCCCATTGTCTCATCTAGAGAAAGTGCCATCCTGCATTGTACAGTGAGAATAATGTTTTCCAAATAGATCTGTCCAGGATCTGTCCACTCATCATTTGAAAAGCAAATTTGCATCTGTGTCTGCCTGGATGTGTTTCATCTTTACAGGATTCAACAAAGTCTGTACATCCATCCAATCTGTGACCTTTGTGTCAGAAAAAGACATAATTTGGGTGGGTGCCAACCCAGGTGAGGGGTAAGCAGACACAGATGTAGTCCAACATTATGTCTCTATCTGCTTTTTTTTGTATTATTTATACACCAGCCCTGCAGCTCCTCTCACTCTGGGGAACCCCAGCCCTGTCACCCGGTGTCTACCAGCCAACATAGCTTTTGCCTAGGGCTTACCTCTAGTGGGGTTGGAGAGGAGGCCCCTCCCCCAAAACAGGATTTAATGCCACCATGCTGTGGCTAGCCTGGTGCAGGGCCTGTGAGTTCCTCTCATCATCTGCAGACTATTTTCTCATTTGTCTCCCTTGCTGGAGCACAGCGTACTATGCTGCCAGTGACTGGGACTCTTGCACGCCCCGTGCATGCCCGTGGTCAAGCGGTTGCCAAGTCCCCGCCTCCTCTCACTGCGGTGGCTCCATGCCCTTGAGCCCCAGCCTCCATTAGGGATCAGATGAGCACTGGTCATGGGTTCCCCTCCCCCAGAGATGGAGAGCAGTCCATCATATTCTCAATCCATCTCCCTCAGCCGACCCCGGCGACCCATGCTCGTTACCAAACACGGGTCACCGGTGTGAGCGAGGTGTGGCATCCAGCACCTGAACCCTCAGTGCCACTGGCTGGCCCTGTATCTGCTGTTTTGAAAAATCCAACCCAGAGATTTTAAAGTTGAAATCTATATTAAATTATTATAGTATATGGTTAGTGCTTGTTATGTGTGAAATTGTACACATTCTAAAATGTTGTTGTGTATGTTCCAAATCAAGTTTAATGTTATCCCTGCTGATGCTGTCACTTCCTGCACTGATAACACAATCACACTTCATTCATACTGAAAGCAACAGTCATGGCACCCATGGTAATTTAAAACTGTAAAAAATTAATAATTAATTTTTTCAAAATATATACTATACAAAATAAAAATATGGCAACCATATGAAACTCACCATGTTTCCAACTCTGGGTTAAGATAACAGTGTGGACCTCTTGAGCTTTGCTCTAGATCCATTTGTTGTTATCTTACTTCCTTGATGGAAACACAGACTCATTGTGTATCATTGCAGAAAGGTTATTCTACAGTATACATACTTAACCAGCCGATTTTATGGATATGAAAGCACTAATTTCCACAGAATTCTGAACATCTGTCTCCAAGATATCATGATGTCCTACTTTTGTACCTCTTATTCTGCCACCTGCTTTAAAGATAGTATCAAGTGACAAAACCTGAGATGCATTTTAAGGGTCAGTGTAGATTCATGATTGAGATAGGAACTTTCCTGCTCTAAGATTCTTTGGCTCATATAAAACAGCACAGATGTGACCTGTAATCATGAACATTACACCCAACATTAACACCACTTTACCTTAACTTTAAGTAATCAAATTCAGCAATGTGCCATTGAACAATATGGGAGCTTGCTGAATCAATTTACTTAAGGAAATTAGTGTTAACACTGGAGGCAATATTCCTGAATGTAACCCAATGTTCCTAGCATGACTTGCTTGAAATGGATATCCTATGCCCCTTTCAGGAGTTAACTCTACTGTGTACCTTCTTAGAGATTGACCAAGAAACAATGGAGAATGCCTTGTCAGCTAAAACTATACCATTCATGCCCTAGATAAATATTCCAAAGTTTTCAAAAATATTAAATGACAGAAGCGTGTATATTTTCAATAGCCTGACAAAAATAAGCTATGTAGAGGTAAACCAAAGTGCTGAAAGAGGTTGCTCAGTATTGATCTATGAAATTGAAATTCAGCCATAAAATGTAGGCAAATTATGATTATGTGTCCATGGGATGTCACCAAAATTTAATTTTTCAGTTTACAATCACTCATCCAAATTTAACTACATTTAACATGTTAAAAGTTCTATAATAAATGCATGTGCCTAGTTTCAGATCTCTAGCACCCTTCCACCCTCTGGGCAGAAATCTTCCCAATCTCAGTGAATCTGTATAATTATAAAATGCATTGCAAAAGTATACTAAATCATGGAGCACGTGTCCCTTTTCATGTTCTTTTGCTAGACACGTATACCTCCAACCTCTCCACCCACCCATTCAACGCCCACCATCTTCCTCCCACTCACCCCAGCAACTGAAAACAAATGGTCCTACAGGGGGCAGCTGGTAACAAAAGACCTCTTCTCCTTCCTGCCCGGCTGCCTTTATCAACTGAATGACTGACACCCCCAACCCTTTCTACCCACTGAGCACTCCCACCGCCAGTCCCACTCACCTCAATAATTGAAAAATCATGGTGCCATGGTACAGCCAGGCAACAACAACCTTACAGTACCTCCACTGTTGCCTTTTCCCATTGAGTTCAGTGGGAAATTGCAGTAAATTCTAAGTGCAACTAATTTTCAGACATAAATATTTACCACACGCTCACACTGAAATCATCAGAATATGGCTTCCCTGTTGATTTTACTGGGAAAGTAAGTGCTGCAAAGTTCTAAGTACAAAATGCATTTAGACTTCACATTTTACAGACCTTTGTTTTCTATCATTCAGAACCTTTTTGTTTTCAATATTTGTATCCCATTTTTTTCTGTAGCATGCTTCCCCACCCTCATGAACCCTATGGATGCTAACCCTTGCTGTGCCATGGACTGATATATTAGTCCAGAATTCCTATACGCTCTAATTCTATCAGCATCCTAAGGGTTAACATTGAAATTACTCCCAAAATGGGTGTTTGCAGTTTATGTTTAGCCTTTTGAGTTTTTTAATAACCACAAATAGTTCTAATTTTTTTGCCCCAGTGAAGACTACGCAAGTGTCACTTTGTTGGCAAATTCACTGACAAACTGGTACTTTATATAGTCTTTACCAGGTAAAGTACATATTTTGTAGAGTGATGAACTATTCAAAGAGGCACTTGATATTAAGCAAAGTCAGGAAACTCTGAAAATTTTCATGACGTTTCCTGACTTTGCACATGTCTTCATGCTACCAATACTGTACCTTGTTCTATGAACTGTCATTCTGTTACATATTTAGCATAGGCTGAGTCTGCAACATGTATGTCTATCATCTGAAACCTGCTTCTACAGGACATCATTGTAAATAACCTCTGATCAATGATTCTAATGCTGAATAAAACCTGACTTGAATAGTAGGCCTCCAGTTGAAGCAAGAGAGCATACAGGAAAATCATTTCTCTCTTCAATGCAGTTCATGTGAGAATCACACCAATCACAATAACTAGCCTGGTACACTTGGAAGGCCAGGACATAGAGGCAGTCACAGAAACCTGTTGGGGAAGAAAATGACTCAGATGTTAAGAGAGGAAAGATCTTACAGGAAAAAGAGTTGGCAGCTCTCGCTTTAAGAGAGAGTGTCAGTGTGCAGTACAAGGAGACTATGAGGGGACAAAAGTTCCAATGAGTCAATATGGTTCAGCTCAGAAAAAGAGCTCAGGTAGGGAGACAGTCACCCAGGACTGCACAACAAAATGACAAAATCAGCTGAGGAATTTGGAAAACAGCCACGCTGTCTGCAGTGGTGATACGTGCTTTGTGAAATTCAAAAATTACTTAGTAGGTATTATGCTGGCATTATATATATTCTCTTCCATTCATTTTTGAGAAACGTTTGCCAATTAGTACAGTAATCTGCAGTATTTCTATTGTAAACTGAAAGTTACTAATCCAAATTTCTCCAGCTTTGTTGTGTTCCAAGAGTCACTGCATTAGGGTATGCATGCTAAATGTCGGTCTCCACCTGAACTAGCAAGGGAGTTAGAAGCATCCAAATGCTCGGAAAAGTTCACAACCATTCATAAATAATTGCAGTAGCTAAAATTACTTAACCAAACCTTGCCTCATTTTTCAGATTCTGTGACCATTCAAAACATCATATGTTGCAAATTTTCGACAGCTAGCTCAAAATTTGGCAAATTAATAAGCAGCAAATTATTTTTCCGAAACTGTACTAGGAAAACAAAAACTGATTTTTAAGCCCTGTAAGTTCAAAACTTCTCAACTAATTGTTATGGTATTTGGCATGTTTTATCCCTTATCAATTAAATATACCAATATTCCAGTGGTATCCCATGAGAAGGGGCGACCGTTATTGAGCTTACAAAAGGGACGACTCAATAGCGGTGCCTGTTCTCAGGAGCAACTGGATGGAGGAGACTGTGGGCATAGTGACATCCTATCACTATATGTACATGCGCATGGGGGGAGACAAGCGAACATGCTGTGCGATGGGCAGAAGGGGAGGGAGGGTTTGTGTGGTGTGGTGTGGCAATGAATTGCTGAACTGGCCCGTGGTGTGGAGGTGCGTGGGTGGCAGGCTACAGCTGCAAGGGTTCCGAGTTTGGGTTGGAGAATGCATACATTTCTGTTGCACCCACACTAAAAAATGTTTTCCGACTTTGCACTCCCTCCAGACATGCACCCCCAGGAGTTGAGAATCCTTTAGTGGGCAACGGGGCACAGCCCCCACATAAACAAAAAACAAGTCCTCGCACCTTTTGTTACATAAGTATAGGGTGTACACACCAAGCAAAACTGGCTTTCACTGATGTACATTCACCCTAACAGTGATCACCTTTGTGCGATCGCTGTTATCATACAATCCATTCCAGTCTCTAACTAAAAGGGCAGATGAGTCAGACCAATATACAAATTTGCAGAATATCAAAAATTCTGCAAAACTTCATGGAATTCACAAAAACAGAGTGTGCTAATTTTGTCAAGCCCAATGTCTCAGTAATCTTACTGCCAGTGAAGAAGAGTTCATGTCTGAGGAAAACGTGAGGCTGTGAGCAGTTAAGTTATATTCTTCAGTGTGGAAATAGTTAAATACCTTGGTGTCTCATCCCTGTGCAATGAAGTTCCGCAGCTCATGAACTATAGTATTATAATGATGAAGTGCTTAGTCCTCTGACCAGAATTTTCAACCTCTCCCTCAGCCTTAGCCAGTTCCAGGACAGATAGAAATCTGCCACTGTCACCCCAGTCCATAAAAGTGGTGACAAAACTGCCCACTATAACTAAAGACCTATCTCCTACTACCCCACTCTCCAAGGCACTAGAACGCATCGTCCTCGGACCAGCTCACAGAATACCTGGATATGTACAACATCCTGTGCAAGCAACAACATGGGTTCCACAAAGGTCACAGCACCTCCACAGCCCTACTTGAATTCACTGGTGCAATCCACAATGCACTTGATTCCGGTGAACTACTAGGCTCAATCTACATTGACTTAACTAAAGCCTTCGACACTGGCAATCACCGCCTCCTACTTGTCCAGCTTTAGAACACTGGGCTGTCAACTGACACCATTGGCTGGTTTAAGAGCTACCTTGAAGAATGGTCCCAAACAGTAAGAATTGCTGATACACTCTCGGACCCTAGACCGGTCCGCTCGAGTCCCCAGGGCTCCATTCTGGGACCCCTCCTCTTCAGCCATTCTTAAACTCACTATCGGACAGCAACCTAGAACAAATAATTCTCTCACCGATGATGCTGTGATCCTCACCTCAGATCCTGATCCAAACCAATTACAAAATAAACTTCAGCGGCCTTCTTCTCCATTGAATCCTGGTTCCTAAATCATAAACTGCTTCTCAATCAGAAAAAACAAGTCTATGGTCTTTTGCAGCCCCACAACAAAACAAGCAACTCCAGCTCTCCATTGCAACCGAGCAAGGAGCCATCCTAGAAGCAAACACAATCATTCAAGTATTTTTTATTTATTTAGCTTTTGTTGACCGGGTAAGTGCACTAGACAAATCCTGCCTATTTTCAGGCATGACCCAGGGAGGGATACAGATGAATGCCAACTGACCTTGAACCAGATTAAGCTGTTGGTGGTATTTTTAGTGAATGAGGAAATTTGGCCAGGACACCAGGGAAATTCCCTACTCTTTTCGATAAGTGCCATGGGATCTTTAACATCCACCTGAACTACCACCAATCCAGGCAGATGGGACCTCGGTTTAACGTCTCATCCGAAGACGGCACCTCAGAAGTGCAGCACCCTCTCATGCTGCACTACAGTGTCAGTACTGGGATATTAACCAAGTGCCAGATGTGGGAACTGAACCCACAGCCCTCTGATCTCCCGGCCTCAGAGGCGAGTGTGCTACCTACTGAGCCACTGGCACTGCTAAGTACCTTGGCATCACCCTTGATCCCCACCTCTCATCGCTGTCCATATTAGCAATGTGGCAAAGTCTGCCAATGCGAGGTTAGGCATATTATTCTAGCAAGGAAACACCTAACCCCAGAAGCACTGTCAGTGGCGTCAAAGCTCCATTGTCAGCATCATAGACTATGGTCTTATCATATATGGGTCTGCAACTACCACTTCTCTCAAACGTATTGTAACCTCCCTGAATAAGACCTGTCATCTCATGACTGGCTCACATCGCCATACTCACACTTGTGACCTTTATTCCCAATCTGGATGGCTTCAACTGGACAAACACATAAAATACCAAACCTGCATCACGGCCAAGAAAATCATAATGAGACTTGCCCCACCTGGTGTCTGTGCCCTCCTTAAGCCTAGACATAGGAGTGTCACTACAAGGAGATCCAATTCCCATCTACTACATATCCCATGATGTCGCATGACCCAAGGACAAAGATCATTTGCCTATTGGGCATCCAAGTGGCTCAACTCTCTTGGCAGCGACATAGTGACCGCCCAACACCGGCCTTTTCAAGTTCAAGCTGTGCCTCTCACTGCTTGTATCCTGCGATTGCCCATCTTAACATTTCCACCATTCCAGCTGCACATGCCCCAGCACCCAGCACTTACAATCAGTCTTTGCACCCCTAACACCTTACCTGGCATATTCCCTCAACAAGGCCCCCTGGCTGCACTGTCTCCTGCCCTTCCCACCTCCCCCACATCTCCACTCCTGCCCCTGCCCCCCAACCACCTCCGTGCTCCCCCTACCCCTGCCTCCTACCCCCTCGATCTCCTACCCTCACTCCCCCGCCCACCCCTTCCCTTGTCTTGCTCATAGCTCATGTCTTGTACTGGTTATTACATGTCTGTAAATCAATGACTATGTTTGTAACTAAAATGATGACTGTTGCACACGCTGACGTGAACCTTTGTAAAAGAGCTTCGGCTCAAAGGTATTGTAATCCTAGATGAAATAAAAAATAAATAAATGACATTACTGTGTTATAGTGCTGATTATTCATATCACACAATGAGAACTGTTACAGTTTAGGAGTGGAAAATATAGTTTCTACGGGTAAGTGTACTGTTTGAGCACACATAAGGATAAACATTTCAACTCACCACATCTTAAATATTTCCCTTATGGGGTACAAGTAATCAGTAACACATGACAAGGTGAGGAGTGTGTTGCATAATACAGAAAAATAACACATTGGGTGGAGGGCATTATGGGAATTTAATACACACTTGAGGTGGTATATTCAGCATCACACACCAAGGGTGTGTATTGAATTTGAGTTGCTCTCCAACCTATGCATTAGTTTTTATCATTTCTAGTGAGCATTTTTTTTCAATAAGAAACTGTAGAAACAATTTAACCATGGCACTGTGTGAAAGCAGGATTTAAGTAGAAATCATGGAAAAATATTAAAAACATGAGCATGCAGTTTGAAACAAATTCATTGAAGAGCCTTTACGGAACTTTTGTCAACTTTGCTAAGCTGAGAATGATGCTGAATTAACAAACCGGGTGAACAGTGTTCAGAAGAGCTGCAAAAAGTTGATTTTATTAAAGCCATATTTTAACTGTACTGTGCACTGCCTGTGGCACAATGTTGATAATATTTAGATTCTGTAATAATATTTTCAAAAATAAGTTCCAAATAAGAAAACCAGTAAACTTCATTTCTGATAGGAGGCAATCCATTCTCACAGCAACACATGATCTGAAGTTAAAGCGACAGCAACTCTGCAGCTGTGAGAACGGAACTCATGCTTATTGAGGCACCATCTGTCTGCTGTAATAACTGGAAGTTATTACAGCAAGTAATAACTGGTTCAGCCATAGAAAAATTGCTCACCCGTTATTTATATAATGCTACTGTAAAATAGAGGCTTCTCATTGGCTAAGACCTTCTAAACACTGATAAATTAGACAAATGTATTACAAGTGACTCCCCAAATCAATCAAGGATCAATTATATCCTTGAGGCAGTATAGCACTGTGGTTTAGGGTTCTCAGCTGCAAAGCTGGAGACCTGGGTTTGCATCCCACAGCCCGCTTGCATACTGTGTAACCTTGAGCAAGTCACTTAACTTCCTTGCACTCCCAGGTCACACCTGGAAACAAGATTTGGCTTAATGTACCTTTCCTGGTTAAACAATTTCCTTCCCCTTATCTAAAAGCAATAAATAAGGCACTTCAGGAATATGATTTGATGCATATATTGTCACTCCTCAGGTCATTGCAAACACTTGACTACACACCTCGTGCCTCATCATGCACTTGAGGAATGATACTATCAGCAACAAATCCTGACCTGTTATGCCTAATTTTCCAAATACCCTATTCCCCTAGGTGTGTTGTGAGGCACAAGGCAAAGAAGTCCAAAGTGCTGACATAATAACATGGGTTTTAATAGTTAATAACCAATCAGAGTTCAGAATTTTCCAATCCATTTTACAAATAATAACTGGAGCTTCCATTGGAAAGTGGTGTCCTTAAATGCAAGTAGCCTGGTCAACAAGTCAGCAGACCTACAAGCATTGGTTGCGGAGGGGACTTGGACATAGCTGCCATCAAAGAGACTTGGGCAACTCAGCACCATGACTGGGACCTCAAGGTCCCTGGTTACCAACTGCAAGGAAGGACAGAGCAAGGGGGAGTGGCATTGTACATAAGGAGGGATAATGTGCAACAGGGAGGAGCGGGTATGGAAGGTGATGCCGAAGCCTATGAGCGGTTCTACAAACTCCATTTATTAATCAATTTAGTTAATTTATTAAAGTATTTCACCAGGAAAAAAACATTCTGAGCACAAAATAGCTTGTTTTATGATGTGTCCAGGGAAAGGGGAGAGGGAAAGCATAAGAACATTCTAAAAGATATATATAATTGTACAGGCTGACATACAAAGAAATATAATGAGTACAGAGGTGGATTAAATATACAGAATGTAACAGAAATACATAGGTATATACCTGTACAATGAGTGCAATATACAGTGGTAGAAGTTAGAGTGGTAGCAGTTAAGTAACAGAGTTCTACAATGTTCAAGTAGATGAATACAAAAGGGCAAAATACAGTCACAGTAGTTAGGACACAGGGAATGGAGTGAGGGTAAGCATACACTTAAGGACAGTGGCAGGAGGAGAGGTGTGGGAGTAGAGAAGAGAGATTAGTGAGGGTTGGCAGGAGGCTGAGTGAATGTTTAAAGGGAGAAATTTCAGAATTTAAGAAAGCGGAAAGAGAAGGCTGATTGACCAGCAATAGTTTCATAGGAAGGAGCTTGAGGAAGCGATACCCAGGTTCAGCGGGGAGGGGGGTGGATGGAGAGAGTAGGAGCCGAGATGGAGGGTAGGGAGGATAGCCACAGTGGAAGTAATGGAGGCACAGTGGGACAGATAGTGATCCTCTAAGGAAGGAAGGGAAAGAGCAGAGTAGAGAGTACAGTGGTGGGTAGGGCAGTTAAGAGCAAAGTGGCAGAAAGATGGAAGAGGGGATACAGTCTGGCCAGGGTGGATTTAGGGCAGCACCATAGACAATATAGCTATAGTCAAAGATGGGGAGAATCATCTTGGTAAGAATGTCTCAGTAAGCAGGGTGGGATACAGCTCTTATGCCTAGAAAGGGCACCCAGTTTAGGGTGGAGCATTTTACAAATGGTGTCTATATGCTGGGAGAAATGGAGGTGACAGTCAAGCCAGATGCCAAAGTATTTGAAGGCAGGTGCATTTCAGTTGGGATACCATCTAGGTGTGGAAGGAAGGGAGGATGGACGGAATTTAGAGAACCTTGGTCTAGTGCCAAAGCACATCGAGACCATCTCTTTGGCATTTAGAGATAACTGATTTGACTGAAACAAGTATTGAACTTAGTCAAAATCAGGTGGAAATTTGGATGCTAGCTCAGCTGACAAAGAACCAGAGACAAATAGGGCAGTGTTGTCTGCGTACATGTGTATGGATGCAGATAAGCAGGCAGAGGAAGGTCATTTAGAAATATGGAGAATAAAAGAGGACCAAGTATGGAGCCTTGGGGACTCAAGTGGTAATAGGAGGGAGGATAGGTCTCCTCCTAGCCTCACAGATTGAGATCTCCGTGAGGTATGAGATGAATCAGTGGGTAGTGGGGACTGAAAGACCAGATGAACTGAGTTTGTGGAGTAGGACTGAGGAGAGATGATGTTGAATGCTTTGCTAAATCAATGAAAATGGTGGCAGTGAGAAGACCCTGGTCCATAACTGTATAGATGGAATCTATCGGAGGAGGAAGAGGTGCAGTGGAATTTTGAAAGCCAGACTTGAAAGGGCTAAAAAGGAAGAGTCAAGGAAAGGAGAGTTGGTATAGCACTATGTGTTCTTGGAGTTTGGAGGGTAGACAGGAGAGATATAGGTCAGAAGTTACCAGGGTGGAGGAGTCACCACCTTTATGGAGGGGTTGACAGCAGCATGCTTCAAGATGATTAAACAGAGGCCAGAAGAAGGAGACTTAATAAGGAGGCAATAGGCAAGGCAATGGCAGGAGCAGAGAGGTGTGGGAGCTTAGGGTCAAGCCCGTCAGGGCTGCTGCTTGTAAGGGTTGAGGGCTAGAAACGGCTTTCCAGAGAGAGGAGAACGGGAAAACAGGAGAAGAGAAGAAAGGAGGAGAAGAGGTGGTGGAGGAGCGAAGGGATGAGTGAGGGGTGGGGAGGTTGAAGGAGGAAGGGAGGAGAGGAGGGTAGAAGCACAAGTGGTGAAATAAGTGTTGAAGGCAGCTGCCACAGATGGCGGGTCAGAGGCTGTGGAGGCCCTAAATTTAGTAAGGGGAAGACTGAGTTGGGGGAGGAGGGCATGGATAACTTTCCAGGACTTTGAGGGATGATTTAAAGATCCTCTGGAAAGATGATGAGAAAACGCAGCTTTTGACTAACCTAGTGACCGTAATACAAGAATTCCTCAGGGGTGTGATACCTGTAGCCAGGTCAGCAGGGCGGAGACCTTATAGGATTTCCATGCCAGGTCATGAGCACGCTGGCAAGCCATAAGTTCAGCCAAGATCTGGGGGTGGTGGGAGCCTCTGACCCTGGTTTTGCATATGGGGGTATACTGATCCCATATCTGTATGAATTTGGTATGGAAGTAATCAAGGGTTGTATTAACATCAGTGGCATTGAGATTTGTGACCAGTCAGTAGACTGTAGATCAGCATGGAGAATGGATCAGTTTAGAGATCGGAAGGAGAGGATGCGGATAATTTTGGGGTACTTTAGGATGGTGGATTGTTTGCATGCAGTATATCATGTGGTGGTCTCTGAGTGCATCGGGGAGGGTACCTGCATCAGTGACCATTGGGAGAGGATCCGTTTGTGGTGGTATACAGATCACCTCACAGACAATAGAGTTGGATAGGGAGCTGGGGAACAGATCAGAAGAGTGAGGCGGGAGAAAACACTGTAATACTGGAGACTTCAACCTACCTGGAGTAGACTGGAGCCCCTGCTACCTCCTACATGTAGGAACAGGTCCTCCTGGATTCTATCCAGGACTATTTCCTGATGCAGGAGTCACAGAGCAAACAAAGGAGGCGGCCATACTAGGCGTATAACTGTCAGAAGGACAGAATGTAGTGGTGAGGGAACCTCTTGCAGGCAGTGACCACCGCATAGTGTGGTTTCCATCTACATGGAGATGGAAGCAACCAATATTAAAACAATGGTGGTGGACTTTAGGAAGGCAGACTTCAACAGGATGGGGAACATAGTACAGGAGCACCTGGCAAAGCTCTGGCCAGAGATAGATATGGACCAGAAACGGACCATCATTAAGTTGGGGTAATCAAGGCTACCAACACCTGTACAAGGGCCAGTAAAAGAAGTCCAGAGCCAAGAGACCTAGCTGATATAGCAGAAAGGTGGCCAAAAGGTAAAGAAGAAGAGGGCAGCCTTCCTGAAGTATAAGCATACCTCTAGGAGCAGGACAGAGAGGTATATGCTGTGAAATCCCGAGATGCAAGAAGAGAAAGCTGGGCTGCCAAGGCTGAGAAAGAACTAAGACTGGCACAGGTGATTAAGGAAGGGAGAAGGACTTCTTCTGATATATCAAGGAGATGAAAAGCAGAAGGGATGGGATAGGCAGGATAAAGAGGAAGGAAGGATGGGCAGAAAAGGGGAGGAGCAAGTGGAGGCACTAAACAAGTGCTTTTGATCAGTCTTCACCAAGAAAATGGCTGGTCTTATGCCAAAGGGAAGAGTGGGGTCCTTGATGGGAGGAAGGACGTATGGGGAGATTGGGATAGACAGGGTCTTAAAGGGCTAAGAGAACTGAGGCGGACTTGGCACCTGGCCCAGACAGGGTACACTTTAGGGTCCTGAAGAAACTGGCAGAGGTACTGGCAGCCCTAGTGGAAGACCTATTTAACACCTCTCTGGAGAAGGGTGTGCATGCCACAGGACTGGTGGTCAGCTCATGTGGTACCCTCCACAACAGTGGACCCAGGGATGAGTCAAGTAACTATAGGCCAGCTAGCCTAACCTCCATAGTGGGGAAGTTAATGGTGGCCATCCTAAAGAGAGACTAATTTCCTTCCTTGAAGAGTATGGGCTCCAGGACGATAGACAGCATGGGTTTGTTAGGGGGAGGTCATGCCAAACCAACATAATAGACTTCTTGACTGGGTGACAAGATCACTTACATGTTCTGTACCTGGACTTCTGCAAGGCATTTGACTCAGTGCTATATGGCAGGCTGATCAGCAAGATGGGGACCTGGGAGTGGGGACAAGATCCTGGGGTGGGTCAAGGGCTGGCTAAGGAACAGGAACCAGAGAGTAATGGTGGGAAGAACTATCCAAACCCTAGGCCTGTAACCAGTGGGGTACTAGGGCTCAGTACTCAGTCCTGCGCTGTTCAACATATTTATTGGTGACAGGGCAGAGGAGGTAAATAGCAAGATCTGCCTTTTGCAGATTATACTAAGCTCTGTGGGAGGGTGGACACAGAACAGGGAGACAGGATTTAAGAGGACCTGGCTAAGCTGGAGCAATGGTTGGGCATATGGCAGCTGAGCTTTAACACTAAGAAATGAAAGGTAATGCATAGGAGCCAGAAACCCAAAGGCCAGTTACTGGCTGGGGAATACAGGTGACTGAATCAGTGGGGAAAAAGACCGGGAGTGATGGTCAGGGTGATATGAAACACACAGCACCGTGCAAAAGGCAGCAACCAAGGTAAATAAAATGTTGGGCTGCATCGCCAGTGAAATCACCTCTAGGAGGAGGAAGTTATTCTGGCCACTGTACAGGTCACTGGTGAGACCACACCTGGAATACTGTGTTCAGTTCTGGTGCCCTAACCTGAAAAGGATATCAAGCTACTGGAGTGGGTCCAGCAGAGGGCAACCAAAATGATCAGTGGCATAGCGGACAGAGCATATAAGGAGAGACTGAGGGTGCTGAACATATACTCCCTAGAAGACAGAAGGGAGGGGGGATATGATTGAGACCTTCAAGTACCTCAGGGACATAAATAAGGTTGGTGCAAAGGGTATCTTTAATCTAAGAAAGGAGGGAACAACAAGGGCACAGCCTGAAATTGGTGGAGGGTAGATTCAAGAAGGAAATGAGAGCACTTTTTCACTGAAAGAGTGGTGAAGGGTTGGAATGAGTTACGGAGGAGGTGGTGGCCACTTTCAAGGGAGGGTGGGATAGGGTGAAGAAGAGGATTAGAACTAAAGGAGATACTACTGGGAAACAGATGGGGAGGGAACAGGATGGTGGAGATGACTCCAGGAGGAGTTGGGAGGGCACTCAGGGAACTAAATGAGCTGCAGACTCGGTAGACCATTTCAGCCTGTTTCTGCTGGCAATTTCATATGTTCGATAGTTCATATGTTCATATTTATGAAATGCGGCAAGCAGTGGTTCAGTCAAAAATATTCAACAGAAAATAAGCTACAATACTTCTAAAACTGCTTTTGTGGTATAGAGATTGAAGGAGATCAAAAATGTTTAACATTTTAAGTGCTGCCAGCTACTCCGGCAGCAGAGCTTTGTAGCTCCTCTGCTCCACTCCCTAACTGAGGAGCTGAAAAGGGTTCAGTGTTTTCAGTGTCTGTGTAAAACAGACAACTCAAACAGTGTTTACTCTGATAGCTGGGGAAAGATAAGCCCCATAGCACCAGGACATTCTTTTCAGGAAAACAGAAGATTAAGTACATCCCCCTCCCTCACCATGGCAAATCTTTCAAATATTACAATTTTCTTTCTGCCTGAATTGGCTACTTACTTATTTCATCTCCAAGAGGAGTAGGGTCTCTTGGTGTTCATGTCAGAGCACCGATATGAATTAGCCCAGCCACAAACCTCATGATGGACCACCCAGGCTGGGTCCCTATTCTAAAATATTACTGCCTGATTCCCCAGTCAATGGGTGGTCCACCCTACATTTGGTGGCTGTGCTCAGTTTACATCAGAGCTCTGAAATGAACACCAAGAGGGTAAGAGGGCCCCACACCCTCGGAGATGAGATAAACAAGTAGCCAATTCAGGCAGAAAGAAAACTGCAGTGCTTGACAGATTTGACATGGGGTCACTGAGTTCCCTGTTTTAACACTGTGGCATATATCAGTAGCACCCTAATGAAAAGAGTGATTACAACTTTTGAATGAGAAAGGTTCAGCTGCTAATTTTGTGTTTCATTCTTTTTGGGAGGACTCCATAATGTACCTGGCAGGCAGGAATTTGTAAGAGTTGGGGAAATAGTGACTGTGTACTGCTTTAGAATTGTGGCCCAGCAGCAAGCAGGATGCTGCTAAGTAAACAGACAGCTTGTGGAGGAGAAGAAAATGTTTTAGAAGCCTTCTGGTGAGAGTAAACAGGTAAATTCAGATTTCAGTTTATTAACCTGGAAGGTTTATGAGCATCCTGTGTCCATTTGCATGGATGTCCCAGGCTATATAAGTAAATGGCAGATATGCAACCCCCATCTAGGGGCATCATTTTATCATTGCAGATGTTCCAGGGGAAAAGAACGATTACCGCAATAAAAACAACTCTGAGCAAGTGCACCTGAAATAAAGATATAAAGGCAGTTGTCCTACCTCTCGATGGCTTCATCCCACCATGCACTCTCAATCTCCACTTCTGTGACTGGATTTGCCCCAGACCTCTGGCTGCCAGATGCAGGACCTCCAAACCTGCAGCCTCCTGTCTCCTCTGAGCTCCCAAGCCCCTCAATCCTGGTGCAGCTTGATGGTCATCTTCTGGAATTACAACTTATGACACAAAATTAAATACAGGGGTTAATTTCATTTTTTCCCCTTTCAACTTAAATAAAGGAGCAATCACTACTAAGTTTCTTCCCAAACAGCTTCTTTATTTTAGCACCTGCATTCCAAATGATTTCAGGAGTGCAGGGTCCCATCCTTCACCAAGTAAATAAAGCAGCTCCACAGGACTATTTAAACTTTTACAGTTCACCCAATGCTGGACTTATCGAGCAGATTAACTGTTATACAGGCAATGCAAGCAGGTTATCTTCACCTCTGGAACTTGGATGGTTTACCCAAGTGGATCCTTTCCTGAAGAATCAACAGGCTCCTGGCTCACTGGCGCTGGTAAGCCAAATGATTTATTTTCCTGTTCTGGGTTATCCTTTCCTCATCTCTTTATCTGGTCTGGCTCTAGTGGGGCTGCCTGTCTCCAGCATGGAAGTGTGCTTCTTCCCCAGCTTGGCCCAAATCTCGAGGGTACCAGGATTGTTTCCTTCCAACTCAGGCCCTGTAACCTGAATACTCTCCTTCCTCAAACAACTTTACCTGCTGGTGCACAAAGCACTTCTTGCACGGTCCCCTGACCACAGCCGTGCATTCTCCCAACCCCACTGGTGCAGAGACGCTCAAACCTGGCCCTGTTCCAGTGCCTGAGCTGCACCTCGAGGGCTGCCCTGCCATGACCGAGACCTGAGTACTGCCACCACTCAGGTCCTCCAAGCATCCTCCCTCCACTGTGGCCCTTCCTTTCACTGAGCTCCTGATGACCATTAAGGGATGGCCCCAGCCTCCGGCCCACATCCCTGCCATTACATCCTGGGCTTGAACTAGCTCAACCAGGAACTGCCCTCCAAGGCCTGTCCTAAGACCTGTGACCCACCTGGCCTTAGTTGGTGGCATCCCAAGACCTGCTGCTCCATGTAGGTCCCTCTGTATGGGTGAAGAACGCCCTTGCTCCCTCTATGCCTGAACTGCCCTGCCACCCCAGGTATGGAAGAGGACCCCTGCCACTGGCCTCTCCCTGTGGAAACCCTACCACTGTCCCTACAGCCCTGGCAGCCCAAACACTCCTTACATGGGACACGGCTCCTGCCTATCCTGGCACTCTCCTACCACCTAAGCTTCCCTCATCCCAAAGATGCAGATACCTACTGGCCATCCTTCCTTCAAGCTCCCTTCCCAGTTTCTCAATGACACGTCATTGCAGAGGCCATCCCTGTCTGGCAACTTTGGGGAGGATCCCTCACAAGCCCAACCCAGACCATCAAGCTTCCTTCTTGCCTGCCTCTCCTGCTCTTAGCCACTCCCTCCAGCCCCAGGCCTAGTGCCTGGGCTGGAAAAAACCCCAAATTTCCTGTGTCCACTCCTTATATAGCTTCCCTAACCTGCTCTCTGCTGCCACCTTGAGGCATCCAGCAGGGATTAACCCCAGAGCACTAATAAATTCCCTAGTTCTGGGAGGTAGGAGGAGAAAGGGGTCTCTAGTGAGAGCATAAGCCCTCCGAAGAGAGGGGCTTACAGATACATTAAAAATACAGTGTTGAAATGCTACACTGTATGGTTATAAAGCATGTACATTAAGAAATGTAATATCGTTACAAAAAAGTCAAGCATCATAGGTATTTAGCTTCCAGCTGGTGAAAAACATGTAGAATAATGTGTGGGCAACAGTGTGTAATGAGATCTGTTTACACACCCGGTGTGTGATATCAAATAAATCACAAGTCCAAAGGGCATGTGGTGTATTCAGGTATCACACACTGAGGTGTTCACTAACTAGCTACACTGAGGTGTTTAAAACATCTTTAACTGTTGCCCACACTTTATTTTATACAATTACTGGCTGACAGAACTGCAGTTAGCAGGTACTTGCGAAGCTGATCAAAACTGACAGTAAATTTTGCCTACAGATGTTGCATTTCATACTTGGTGCTGTGTGTGAGGTGAGGCAGCTCTTGGTTACACACACTTTTGCGTAATGCTGCATGTGTAATGGATAATTTCAGGTACTGATCTTGGGTTATAATCAACCCTTACCAGTGAATTATATTTTCATTGTGAAACTGAGGGTTGACTACAAGTAACAATTAGTATGATCTATCCCATACCTTTTGGGAACAGAATGCTATATGTTAAAACTTAGTTGCCTTATGAATTATTCATCATTATAAAAGTAGGATATCAGGTCCTCAGATGTTCACTGGAGTTAACTGAACTTTTGAACATTATCAGTCACATGATTTTGGCCAGTCAGCGCTCAGGACTGCAGGATCTTTTATTCTTTATAAAGCATTTTTTTTTGTCCCATAGAAGTGAAGGAAGGCTGCAGCTTGTGAAGACCTCTTATACAGCCAAGAGGTCTTCATGTGCTTCACCGCCAAGCACAACCACGTTCGAGTTCTGGGTTACATTTTGCATTTACAAAAGTCTCTTACTGTTTAGAGCACAGTTCAGGAAGCCACTCTATGTATGTCAAACACCCACTTGTCACCTAGTGTTTCCAAAAGTAGTGAGACTAACAATCTCTGACCCACCTCACCACATGTGGTTGCTTTCCTTTCATTTACACTGTCCGGCAGCTTACTATATCTCTGTCCCATACCCACCACCAGCCACTCCTGCTCACAGAATCAGCAACTGATTAAACACGCCCCTGCTGCCTGTGTCACAGCTGGGCTTATAGGTGACAAGAAGGGGCCAGGATTTAGTAAGGACACTGGACTGCTACGTTTCCCAGCCGTTACTCTTTGCCCAGAATTGAGTTATCCAATGTGAGGCTCTGTTTATTTCTGCCTCATATCATCCGGCTGGTACCAGTTAAAGGAGTAGTCCACCCAGAATGTGCAAAAACATATGTTATGTAGAGTGTTTTGATATGTATGTTAACTCCTAGTGTGTCCTTCCCTCTGTCTGCTATTTGGAGTTTTCCTAAATTGCCTGCTAGCGTATGGTAGTTTTATGACCCCTAAGGGATCTCCATAATAAATAGTTTTATTGGCTTTCTTTCTCCCAGGATGCCCCTGTCTCATGTAACAGTGATGTAGCCATGCCCTTAGATTTAGCATGTGTATTGCTTTAAAATTAGTTTAGCAATAGCAGAGCCTTTTAACTTCTTATTCAGAGAGCACAAATGGCAACAGCTAGTTTAGCAGATACCTGAGAGCAAGCTAACTGGGGTTTCTGTAAGACAACAGCTACTAAATAGCTCTAATTCATTATTTGTGTTTTGATGTTAAAACACTCCTTGTAGCTAGACCTGATGCACAGAGAGAAACAAAAATAGTGAATCAGAGCTATTTAGTAGCTGTTGTCTTACAGAAACTCAATTAGCTTACTTCAGGTATCTGCTAAAACAACTGCTGCCATTTGTGCTCCCTGGATAAGAAGTTACAAGGCTCTGCTGTTGCTAAACCTAATTTTAAAACAATACACATGCTAAATCTAAGGTATGGCTACATCACTGTTACATGAGATGGGGCATCGTGGAGAAAGAAAGCCAATAAAACTATTTGTTATGGAGTTCTAGGGTCGTAAACTACCATACAGCTAGTAGGCAATTTAGGAAAACTCCAAATAGCAGACAGAGGAAGGACATTCTAGGATTTAAGATACATATCAAAACATTCTACATAACATATGTTTTTTCATTATCTGGGTGAACTACTCCTTAAATGGCACACATGATTGCAACTGACACAGTAGGGCAAAAATGCAATTAAAAAATGCTTGAAAAGTGCAAATGGTGTCAATGAGATGTCCTTTTTTATTTTTATTTTTATTTATTTATTTAGTTTTGTTGACCAGGTAAGTGCACTAGACAAATCCTGCCCATTTTCAGGCTAGCCAGGAGGAATACAGATGAATTCCAACTGCCTTTGCCTAATCAAGAGTGCCATCGCTGTGCAGGAGCATTACAATGGGTGTTCCATTTCACAGCCAGGAAAGAGACACATTACATTCACGTTTTAAATTAAAAAACGTAATATAAATTCTATTATAAATGTCTCTAGTTAACTTCAGTGATGCATAATAAGTTATCGGGTACTCCAAGGGTGTCACTCATGGTATAAAAAGTATCCACATGAACTTTGGCAAAATGAACACATAAAGTCCTTTGCCCAAACCTTATGTCAGACAATCATATAACATAAGAGACACCCAATGGAAAACTTAGCAACTTATATTAACATTTCTAAGAATTCATTAGACTGCAGTGTCGTGTCATTTTCTTGCACAATTCATGAATATCCTACTCGCCTTTGGTTCCTCACAGTGACTGGCCAGTCTACTATCCCCCATGCCCAAGATGGCACCTAATAGACACTGTCCAATCAATCAAGTACTTGGGGTCTGGTTGGACCCCAAGTTAGACTACTCTGTTCATGTCGACTTCATCCCATCAAACTCCGGCCCAAGTTGGGGCCTTATATAGAATTAAAGACTGGTCTCCTCACCACCGATCCATAAAGAACTAGTCACTATGCTAATTCATCCTACTTTTGACTCGCTCACGTTGTGTACTCTTCTGCCACCCAATCATCCTCTTCATCGTCAGACTTAATCCTCTCTGCAATGATTTTGCAACCAGCCTCCTTTCGAACCCATTACTGTTCCCTTTACTCCACAATTGTACTCCCCTTCCTTGCAACTCATCATCTTGGACACTGTGCCACATTTATTGGCAAGTTTTAGTTCTCCTCCTCTCCCCATCCATCCTCCATCCTCCCCCCCCTACCAGCCGGGCTATAGCCTCAGATCCCGTGATTGTCGCTCTTTCAATCACCCACTTCCACTCCCAGACTGGCAAGGCTGCTTTTTCCTTCAGACTTCCATCTCTGTGGAACCAACTCCCCAATCCAGCCGCTTTGCTACTACTCAGGCTATAGTAAAACACAAGCTCAGGCTTCTCCCCTTCCCCTGTAACTGCTCCCCGGCCTATGAAACACACCTCCCACCCCTTCACCTCACACCTTCTCCCCTCCCCTCCCACCTTCTCCCCTCTCCCTTGTTATCCTCCACTTACCCCCCCATTTCCCTTCACTTCACACCTTTCATTTTATCCCTCACACTGACTATTCTCTGAGTTCAATTCACCCCTCGCTAGTCTGTCTTTCCCTCACCCTTTTCTGCTCATGCTCTGTCTAGGTCGTTGGTTTCTACTTCATTAATGGTGCCTGGATGGCCCATTTCTCCTCCATACCCCAACTGCACTTGTGTCAACACTGAAACTGATTGTTGCACTAATTGCTACAGTATATGTTTGTATATGTTTACTTACTGCCTCCTGTTTTGGGCACTTCTGTATTAACGTTTATGGACATGCACTGCTTTGTTACCTGTTTTGGGAACTTCTGTACTAATGTTTTGTGTCATTGTACTGTAATGTTACCTCCTTCTTGCACATCAGTCCCTCTCCCTGGCTGGAGTGGCACCTGGAGATGAGCCTCAGCTCTGTGTGCCTTTCCCGCTCACCAAGATTTTAAATAAATAAATAAAATAAATATCCAAGAACATTTGTGGCGTAAGCACTGAGATATAACAGAGTGCTAGCAGTGACTGGGCGTTTGTAGTAATACCATGAACACACGCCCAGGGACATAGTAAACATGAGGGCATAGTCAGAGAGCCTTCAACCTCTGAAAGTGCATCCAGAGTACTACTACCAACAACCTTAGTGTCCTATGGTGCTTATACATTAGGTTTAGAATAATAAAAAATAACAATAGCAAAGAAATTGTTATGATTTAGAAATTACCGTAACAATTTTTTTGATGGTTTCTTCTACTAGATCCTGAAATTGATTCAAGGTAAAACTGTAAACAAGTCAAAGGTAATTGGTAGAAAGTCTCACATTTTATTTTGTTTTGTGGAACAGAGAATTCAGGCTGTCAGTTTTGAATGTGAAATTTCTAGATGGCACTGTAGGATTTGTTTAGGAGTTGATAGTATTGTGATTACGTATGGCAAGTAGCCAATCAGAATGCAGCATTTTCCTACCCATTTTATAAATATTCATGCTCTTTTGACTTGGATGTGGTAAGTTGCAAGGCCCTGTTTTCAGAAGATTTTCTCCACAGGCACAGAATGGGAGAAAAACTGTTTGAAAACAGGTCCTTCTCTTTTATTTTCACTGGTTGACCAGGAAGATAGCCCATGTGAGATGCAACTTCCCATTTACAGTGGGGTTCCACTTCTACTGAATTTTATAGTTTGCTGGAATGAAGTGCAGGGCGATCAAGTGACTTGCTTAAAGCCACACTGTGAGCCAATGTATGTGATGAGATTCAAACCCAGTAACTGCTGGCTCAGGGTGCTGTGCTTTAAACAGTTGACTTCATTGGCTGCTGGTTCAACTTTCCAGACTGTTTTTTGTTCTTTTATATAAGTTTTCTACCAGTGGGGCCTGTCACCTCCCCTCGACTGCACTCTCACCCTCCCTCTGTACTTACTGGATCTCCAGATTATAGCTGCCAGGGAGCAGTGTAGGTCATTGAGTGCAAACATGGTTTCTTGGAGCCCACATGTCCCCACTCTTCCTTTTTTCTCTCGTGTCCCCAGTCATAGTGGCAAGCAGACACGTGCATGTGAGGCATGCATGCTTTTTGGAATCGCAGCCCTTCCCTCTATGCCACTCTGACCCACACTACTACCAGACCTCCAGCTGGTGGAAGTCAAAGGCCAAGATGGCATGTCTCCCCACCCTGGGAGAGGAGGGCAGTCCACAGGATGCTCAATCTGTTCTCCTCCATCCAACCCAGTGATCTGGGTCCACTCTGGAACCCAGGTCACTGGCATGTGCCTGGGTAAGGTGCCCAGTGCCTCAGCCCTCTGTGCCACTGAGCTAGACTCCAGAATGTGTTTTGAGGCATCTGTAATCCACTGGAGCAACTGAAGTCTAGGTGGGCTTAGAAACCTGTTTAGGTGGTTACCCTTCTGGCTACCAGGGGACCCAAAATTCTATTTCTGTTTAGGAGCAACAGAGTTAATGTTGGGAAAGTTGTGTGGCACACTGATTACAGGGCAGGACTGCAAACTAGGAGATCTGGGTTCAGATACCCACACAGTCACTGGCTGACTATGTGAGCCTGAGTAAGGCATTTGCCATTCTTGTCCTTCAGTCAATCAGGATGTAAAATAAGCTAAGTACAGGACTCCATGGAAAATATTTTGCACCTTTGTGAGGCTATACTTGGTATATCATTTGTCAACACCTCCCTGAGGCTGGCCCAGTAGAGGAGGGCTGTGCTTCTGCCTTCCACGCCAGCGACCCTGATTTTGGAATGGACAAGGGTGCTTGATGGGCGGTGGGGTGAGGGAGGATTGAGCAGCCAATGGTAGCTCTCATTTCTCAGAGAGGGGATGCCAGTTTGCACTGTAGGGACTGTCACCTGGCGGAGTCTGGGCAGCAGCACAGCAGGAGTGCTCACTATTGAGGGAAGCAGCTGGAGCATGACATACTGGCACACATGTCCTGATGTTCCAGCCCAGGGAAGAAAATCAGGAGGGAACTGGATGCTGGGCTGCCCTAGCTGGCACCCCCACAGGCTCTCACATGACCAACACTGCTGGCCACCAACCCACAGGGTTCAGCATAAGTAGTGGATAATCGGTTAGTCCATGAGAAGGTAGGTGACTGGGATGGGTGTAGGTGCCATCGGGCAGACCAGGGTGACAAACAGCACTAAAAAAGCCCACCTTCCTGCTAAACTAACAAGTCCTTCTAATTCAAGCAGCTGAATGAATATTTGTTACTTGACCACCTCCTTTTCCATTCCCATTTAAAAACACATATTTTCTCCCTCCACTGCCATCCCTGTTAACACCAGCTCCTCTTTCCCTCTGCTCTTTCTAAATGCTATAATTTAGCATATTGACAGAAACATTCTAGTTACTGAAATGAAGCATTTTCATTGTTGACCTGCACTGCAAAAATCTGCTACACTCTTGCTTCAATTTTGTTTGAGCTATACAAGCCTTGTTAAGTGTTTTGGAACTCTATGTTTCTTTTCAAGCTAAGCATTTTTGTTCCTAACTACTGATTATCCAACACTTACAGGATGATGATAGTGATGGTCACCTGCCATATCAATCATGTGGGCCTGTGGGGTGAGGGGGAGGAGCGGCACTATGGTGGGCCAGAAAGTTTTTACAGTTTCTGTTTTTTTTTCACCAAGGAGGCTGGTGTTCAATGACATGCATGCATGCACACATGTGGGGTGCACATGCATGCCATCTCTGGCAGATGCCTCTTTCCCCGGCTTGTCCCACTGTGCTGTCTCCTTGCCTCTGCCATGTGGCAGACAAACAGTGGAATGCTATGTCCTCCCCTTTCTCTGAGGGAGGAAAGTTGTCCTTGGATGCCCCATCCTCTTTTCTCCTCGCAGTGACCTGAGTCCATCCCGAACTCAGGTCATTGGCATATAAGCCCCTTGTGGGTGGGTTTATTTCTACATTAACAACCCGCCCCCAGAGCTTAGGGAGTTTTGCGTGCTGTGGGGTGTGTTTTTCTGTTGCTGCCAGTTGAGGGCAGAAGAGTGGATTAGTATATATATAGCGGGAAGGTAGGCAGGAACTGGAGAGAGACTGAGTGGGAGTTTGCTGCAGAGCTGTTTTGAAGGATCCCCTTAGGCAGGTCGGCAGTTTGCTGTGGCCAGCTGGGTCCTGGGTTGAGGTCTCCGTGGGAGGCAGGCAGGCAGGCAGTTGCGGTCGTTGGGTCCAGAGTTCCCTTGGGAATTTGAGTGGAGAGAGCATCTGAAGGAGCAGTAGGAGTTTGGCGGGCCAGGTAGTAGAGGACCCCAGGGGCATTGGGTCCAGTTTTGGAGTTGCTGTTATTGGGCCATTGGGGGCTGTTGCGGTGGTGGAAGGCCACTACAGAGGATCAGAGGATGGTGGCAGCTCCTCTCAATCCTATCTCCTCATGTGGCATGATGGCTCAGGGGTTGGAAGGTGCGAGTGGGTGGTGGCCTGGACTCGATGGGGCCTGCTGTGCCTGTGTTTGAGGCAGGCCCGGGGCCTACAAATGGGTAGCAGGGTGGAAGGTTGGATGCAGGGAGCCACTGTAACTGTGTGGAGGCTCCGGTAGAGCAAGGGTAATGTGCAAGGGAGAATGCACCAGGACCAGGCCAGAACCAGTTTAATGGGAGAAACATTATGGGAGCAGTCACCGAGGTTTCAGGCTGTTCAATTTCACATTGAGCATGAATTAACTCAGTGGCGGCAGAAGAGTACATCACTTCCCTGAGAAGGAGAAAGGAAATGGAAAGAGGTTCAGCATAAAGAGGCGATGACAGAGTAAGGCTCTTACGAGTGCCAGTGGGTCATCAGGAGCTGCACGTTCCTGGAGGTTTCAGAAACAAATCTCTGGTCCTGGGGATTAAGTTTGTTGCTGGTTCTGTTGTATGAAAAATCTGTGGCATTTTGGTATTTGGTCTGACACTAGGACCGCTTACATCGTGGTATTCTGCTTTCCCATCTGGTGCTTCTGCTGCAGGAGTCACTAGGTACTGAACGAACTGAGTCTGACGTACAAAATGATGAACAAGATAAGGTTTATTTAGGAGCTTAGGAAGGCACATCTCATCAGCACAGGGAACATCCTAGACCGACCAGAGGACAAAGGAATTTGCCCTTCCTAGCCCCAGCTGGACACTAATTAGCATAACATGTGACAATAGCTGGCTGCCCATTACTGTTCCTAGTTAAAGAGGCAGCAGTTAATCTTTAGCCCCATGTGCAACTCTGTACTCCACATCACCCAGGGTATTGTAAGCGTGAGTACCACTCGAAAAAAGTAAAGACATCGTTATGCATGAACAACAACAGAAAGCAGCAAAACCGTGGTTAACAGTAAGTGAACATTTAACAGTATTGTGGAGACATTACTAGAAGACAATTGATTAACTGATTGATTGAAAATGCTAAAATTTAGAAGAGAAAAAAATTAGATCATACAGGAATTGAGAAACAATTTGCAGATTAAGACAAAGAATTAACAGAATCACTGCACTGAGTCCAAATAATAAGTTCGCTGGATTCTGCGGCTTTTACGGTCAGCTGGAATTGCTGAGTGGGTGGCTTGAACTAGTTCTTAACAGGATGTGGTCAAGTCAGAAAAGGGACCCATGAGTTATGAGCACTGTTATACCCACACCATTTAACACGGTAACCAAGATCCATTGAAGTACTTTTTACAGTATCTTCTCTATCTGATATACTATTTGGGGTATAACAGAGTCCTGAGAAGAGCAAGAGGCTGAGAAGTTCCAAAAGTTCATCTGGTTGGGCAGGAAAAATGGGATCTGGCTGATAAGTGTCAGTACCATGATGTACTAGTGGAACTGTTGTCAAGTTGTCAGCAGGAAGTTCAGTTTCTGAAAGGATTGCAGGTTCAAAAGCTTCATTACTTGGGGGACTGGGATCATCAGGAGGGAATCACAAAGTACCCATGCTTCAACCTGTTATTGTGAACCTGGAAGGAGACCTGAGGAGTGCAAGCTGGGGATCCCATGACAGTGCCAACAACACCTTGGGAAGGGGTCACTTGAATCTTGGCAATCAAAGCCATCTCTGACTTAGGAGGTACAGTGACTGAGTCTATAGCTACGAGTTGCCTCCGGGATCTAGTGACAGTTTGTTTGAGGCAAAGTCCAGTATGGCTTTGTGTGCCTTGATAAAGTCCAGGCCAAGGATCACGTCTGTTTGAAGTTCAGGCACTAAGTAGAATTTAACTGTAGCTTGCTGTGAGCGAGTGGCGCTTGAGATGGACCACGCCGGTGATAGGTACAGTAGCAGTGCTTGCAGTGATGATGTATTTTAGGTCGGCCGAGCACCAGTAGGTACATGGCAATTAGCTGGATTGTCTAGGATACTGCTGTGGATCACAGAGATTTCTGCTCCAGAATTGACCAAGGCATGTGTGGACCAATTGCTAATAGTGACGGGGACGTAGTTTGCAAGGAGGGTGATCTGAAGACAGGAACTTTGGCTCCTTTAGGTGAGATTGTGCCTGACTTAGCAGCTAGAGGGTGCTGTTTGTTTGTGTTATGTGAGTCAGTGGGGCAGTCAGTTGCTTCATTTTCCTGCCCAACAAGGCCCCTAGTTTGTTGGGCGCTCATTTCCTGGTCCTATGAATAGCTGCTAGCATATTGCTGATTGCGCTGTGGTGGATGCCTGTGGCTGTCTTGAGTCCTATTAAAGTTTTGCAGTTTCGGCAGACTGCAGCAGTGTGACCCTGAACCCACACCACTGACAGGTCACTGGCTCCCGTGAAGATGGAGGTGGCTCAGGTCGCTGTGGAGGTGGCTATAGGGCATTAACAGGAGTTGCAGTGGGAGCTGCAGTGGGGTAATGTATGCTGTTGACAGTTGAAATGAGCTGGTCAATAATTTTTTTTGCTGTTGGATGGAAGTAGCAAGTGTAGCCAACTGTGAGGACTGTGGGTCCTGAACAGTGGTAGGCTGAAGCATGGAAATAGACTCTTGGGCTAACCGGGCCACTTGGATCGAGTGTCTAGTCAGGTGGTTGGCTTTTGTTGGATAATGTAGGTGCAAATTGTGGAGGCAGGCCCCGGACAAATGCTGTACTCTGGTCTTTTCTGATTTTTGTAGGCGTTTGCACCGTGATTCAATGTCCACTATAAATGCTTCCAATGATTAGGAGGGTTGCATACTGCGCTCCCATAGTTGCTGTTCTAACAACCAGGGTGGATAAGCTTCTAAGAAATAGTCCTTGAAGGTGGAATACAGGAGACATTGTTCCCTCTCATCTGGTCTGGAAGGGCACTGAATCACGATATGGCCATCCCTCTCAGGAGCAAGCGCATAGCATTGGAAATTCACAAGGGATCCGTCCAACCATTGAAGGAGATCCAAGCCTGAAATTGCTCGAGCCAGGGACAGCATCTTCATGAAGTAGTGCTGAGAATGGTACTGGCTGCAAGCTGGAGTAGACCGTTCAGTGTGTGGAAATAGCTCTAAGGTAGGTGAGGTCATCCTGGATGGCCTATATAGTGGGTGTCCCTTAGGCTGGAATGGATGACAGGATGTCATGCAGCATAGTTCAATCTTGAGACCCCATGCTCTTGAGGTAGGTGAAGGTGGAGCCCAGAGCTGACAGTGTTCGAGAATTGGTGTCCTCGGAAGACATGGTTGGAGAGGGCTGCATGGCCCTGAGCAGAAGTTCATAGGGATGAGTAGGAGTGGTTGTCATGGAGAGAAGGAAATGCCTTGGAAGAAATGATTCGTTGAGAGAATAAAAGTTTTTGTTTTTTTTTTGTAGACAAGTATAGTTATATGTAAGCAATTTTCAGCAAGGACATCTCAATAAACAACTGCCACTCTAGTTTAGTGTTGTCTGTTATTGAAATAAACTTTTCTTTGGAAGATGCAGCTATTTGTTGCAGTGCCCATTCATTTCAAAAGGTGCCGCATTCTCCACCATGTGTGGCATTTGGTATTTGGTCTGCCACTAGGACTGCTTACCTCCTGGTATTCTGCGTTCCCATCTGGTGCTTCTGCTGCAGGAGTCACTAGGTACCGAGCGAACTGAGTGGGATGCATAAAATGATGAAGCGAGATAAGGTTTATTTAGGAGCTTAGGAAGGCACATCTCATCAGCACAGGGAACATCCTAGACTGACCAAAGGACAAAGGAATTTGCCCTTCCTAGCCCCAGCTGGACACTAATTAGCATAACATGTTGACCATAGCTGGCTGCCCATTACTGTTCCTAGCTAAAGGCGACAGCTAATCTTTAGCCCCATCGCAACTCTGTACTCCACAAATCCATGCCTAAGAATGCCTGTAGCTCTCTTTCTCTCTCTCTCTTAACAAATCAGTTTTGGTAAATAAGTTAGCCCCATGGAGCTGTATTATTTTCAGATTTAAGCTATTTGGACCCTGAGCTCTGTAATCGTTTTAGGAGCTCAGGAGAATAAAATGATTCGTTTGCAGAAATTGGAGTCCAGTTTGATTATTGTGTAGAAGGATTTTGATGAATTATAAATCCTTTATTTTTAAGGATTTCCACAGATTTTCCTGGGGTCTGAAGTATTTAATTTCATACACCCTCCTACTCCAGGTCTGGTGGGTTGGAGAAGCTTGAAGATGAACTGACCAGTCTGCCTGCTGGTTTTCCTGCTGGGTAAGAAACTGAACACCCTTGGGGCTCGGTGTCTTGGTGTTTGAAGACATCTCAAGGCAAGACACCCATGGTTTTATGCTGATTTTAATCTGAGAGAACTTGGTGAGGTTCTAGATTCTGAGGCTCCCTTCCCCTCCGTAACATCTGGCCCTAGACATGGGAGCGAGGGGGCTACACATAACAAGCAGTAGTGCCACCATCTGCTGCTTTACTGGGCCAACCATGGAATGTAATTTTCTTTTACAGTTCATTGTTATTTCTTTAACTGCCCACCTATGACATATCTATTCTTATTTTTGACTGAAATGTAAACTATACTGCCTGCCACAATGCTGCTATTTGTTCCAGACCCACAGTACTTGAAAGCTATGTCCTTATACAAGATTACAGTGTAATTGTTTCCTGTTGTTGTTTATGCATCTGCGCTTAAAGCATTCTTAGAAACAAGTGTTTTCATCTGAACAATGCAATGTTCCTAGGAAGCACTTTATTAAATAAACAACTTTAATGTGTTACATGAAATTGTATTGTATTGTACTAATTCCTTAATTTTTAGGTTTTGTTAATTTGTCTGGAAATGATGGGCAGGATTGTCAAAGGGATAAAAATACAGAATTTGTCAGCAGAAAAGGACCACTTGGCCCACCAGTCTACCCACCTGCCTAATCTGTCTCCTCAGACCCTAACTGGTCTCCAGCTACCTTTCCTCCTCTCTGCCTATTTACTAATATTCCTCTATATCTGTCCCACACATGCTTGTAGCCTTCTGCAGTTTGCCTCCACCACTTCCATTGCACTACCAGTCTGTTCCAGGCATCTACAGCCCTTTTAGTGAAGTAGTGCTTCCTCACATCCTCTTAATGCCCTCCCCAGCTTCATTGCATGCCCTGTGGTCCTGATGCTCTGTCTCATTTGAAAGAGACTCCTCCTGTAACCTGTTTACTGCTGTAAGGTACCTGTAGGTCTCCATTATATCCCTTCTCCTCTTCTCTCTTCCATGCTATACATGTTGAGATCTCTCAGTCTCTCCACATAGGGCTTTTGGTGCAACCCCTGCAGCATTTTAGCTGCCCCCCCTCTAGACTGCCTCTACCCTGTCTATACCCTTTCTAAGGTTCAGCCTCCAGAACTGGACACAATAATGCAGATGGGGTCTCATCAGAGAGCAATACAGTGGTAATGCTACCTCTCTCCTAAACTAATAAGAGGAGCAAGGGAAACTGCTGTAACCACCCTCCCTATGTAAGCCATTCTATCAATAAAATTACGCATGGACTGAAACGTATGTATAAATGCAAGAAGTATAAATAATAAACTGAAGCTTTAGAAATGTTATTGAAGCAAGAAAATATACCATATGTGTAATAACAGAAACTTGGTGGGCACCTGATAGCTGGTGTAAACAGATCTTGAGCTATCAGCTTTTCCATAAATCCAGAGAGAATACACAGGGGAGGGACTAGCTATATACAGTATGTTGACAACCAGTTTAAGGCACATGAATGTAATACTCCTGAGCAGAATTCTAACATGGTAGAACAGGTCTGGATAAAATAAATCTAAGCTAACTAAACCTGTAATAGTGGAGTCTTGACTTGCAGCCAACTGGGCAGGTCGATAATCAGAGCTCTGTCTGACTGTATAAAAAGGGCAAAAATACCCATTGTTAACTGCTCAAACATCTCTAAAGCTACTATATGATTGGCAAATCTCCACACTATTCAATTATAAACATTTTGCAGGAAGATATGGAGAATCCTCGAAAAACAGGGCACCACGAATTGAGCAAAGGAAGCATGGCAGGCAGTCTGATGGCGTAGGATCTAGCAGCCTTGCGACCAGAGCAGATGGTGACCTTGAGCCCACTAACAGCGTGTACTCCAGGCTGTTAAGGCGCTCAGAACAACAGTGAAAGCCCTAGATGCTAAGCTGGACAAATACAACAACTGGGTGTCCACATTGGAAACAAAACAGAGACTATTGCAGCAGAGTGCGTATCCCAAAGAATCATCTGACAGGACATCAGCGACAACTGCAGGCCTCATTTAGGAGAACAAACTGCTCTGACTGCGTCTTGAGAAACTAGATAATGGGGCCTGTCTGACCCATGTTTGTTTGCCAGGGATACCAGAAGGATTGGAGGGATGACCTGTAACTATATGTGTAGCTTCTGCAAAGTGCATTGAGCTTTGAACTCAGGGGACAATCTTTAAAGCCTACAGAATCACACCACGGAAACCCGCATCTGACTCCCATCAACCATGTACCATTTTGATCCTGACTGCAGGGCAACATATTGGGATCAGATTCTCTACTTGGCTAAAACCAAAGACACACTCCATATACCTGAAGGCCCTAGCTTCTATTTTTCCCGAACCTCAGTTACTTCTGTGGCAGCTCAGGAAGGCATTAATACGCTGAGAGCTAAAATCGCTGGGAATCAACCACCCTCTATTACTCCTGCAAAGCTGCGGATATCCTACGAGGTAAAACTTTATTTTCATTGAACCATCGGAGGCTGGCAAATAGCTACTCAAGATTAAAGCAGGCTTTATTCATAGAGAGGCAGGTCCAGAGGAAATTAATGACACCTGAACAGTGACTTGGTTTTGAATTTTAAACAATTTGGGTTTAAACCCTTGTTTACTACCAGCACACTTCTAGTGCAGTGTCTTGAATAATAATGTCTGAGCAACTTTATCATTGTTTTGTTATGTACTGCCGTTCTAAGTCAGAGTGAAGGCTTGTGGTAGCAACCCTTATCATTGTACTCACATAAACTAAGTGTCTACATGGACTTTATATAAGTCAGTTTTTGACTTAATGGGTTTTATATGCGGGACTTTTGGACAATTTGTTTTTTAGCCATATAGTCCATGGTCATGCTACGAAAACATTAGATATCTATTTCCTTTACGAGTTGATTTCAGCTGAACTTCCCTCCCATGCTGTAACAAAGGGAGACAAGAAATATGTTCCTGTATACTCTCTATGCCTCTATTCATTTCTATGCCTTGGAACCAAGAGTTATCTCATGTCAGTTTCTGATATAATGAATAAAATTAAGTATAAAAAAAAAAAACAAGAACAAAAACCCATGCAATAGTAGGGGCTTGTTATGGGCACCATCTCTCTCATTGGAACAGAACCAACAATTTATGGAACTACTTAATGAAATGGGTTCTGAACCTAGAACACTAATTATGGGAGATTTCAATCTCTCAAATACTAATTGGAATACTAACACTGGATGCTCTGCTAATGATTACATGCTGCTGTATTTTATTAAAAGCAATGATATGTCACAGTTAGTCAACTCAAATACAAGAGGGAATAACATTCTTGATCTTGTCATTACAAATCTAGATCCAGAAACTTAGAAACATAGAAGCTGATGGCAGATAAGGACACAAGACCCATCCAGTCTGCCCATTCTTTTCTACCTTATAAATTTGCCATCGTCCTTTGCTGTCAGTGGCCCATCTATTCATACTCATCTGTATTGCTCCTTATGCCTATCCCATGCCTGTTTAAAGCCCTGCACTGTATTCATAGCCACCACACTTCCTGAGGGTAGGCGTTCATACATCCACCACCCTTTCTGTGAAAAAGAATTTCCTCACATTACCCTTAATCGGCCTCCCTCTAATCTCATGCTGTGTCCTCTTGTCCTGCTATTTTTCTTATATTGAAACATGTCAGACTCTTTCACCTTGTTAATGCCTTTAAGGTGTTTGAATGTTTCGATCATATCACCTCTCTCCCTCCTTTGCTCTAGGGTATACATATTGAGCTCCATTAATCTGTTCTCATATGTCTTCTGATGCAGTCCTTGCACCATTTTGTTTGCCCTTCTCTGAACTGCCTCAATTTGGTTAATGTGCTTGTGAAGCGTGGCCTCCAGTACTGCCATGAGTACTCCAGATGGGAGCCTAACCAGTGTCTTGTAAAGGGGATTATTACCTCACTCTTATGACTTCACGATATCCCTACTAATACATCCTAACATCCCCTAGCCTTACCTACTGCTTTAGAGGTCTGCTTGGATAATTTCAGGTCATCAGTGATGATGATGCCCAAGTCTCTTTCTTTCTTTGTGATTGCCAGCAACTCCGCTCCCAGCCTATAGGTGGCTTTGGGGTTTCTCTTCCCTATGTGCATGATCTTGCACTTCTTTGCATTAAATCCCAGTTGCCACTCTTCTGACCATTTTGCTAGTCTATCCAGATCTCTTCTCATTCTGCCCACCCCATCTGGGTCATCTACTCTGTTTCAGATCTTGGTGTCATCTGCAAACAGACAAGCCTCTCCCTCTAGTCCATCTGCAATGTCACTGATGAAGATATTGAAGAGGACAGGGCCCAGGATTGATCCTGAGGTACCCACTTGTGACTTGCATCTCTTCTGACTGCATACCATTTACCACCACTCTCTGTTTTCTGCCCGTCAACCAGTTTGCCACCCAGTTGACCAACTTCTGACCCACCCTGAGCCTACACAGCTTGTTTATCAATCTTCTATGTGGAACAGTGTCGAAAGCTTTGCTGAAGTCCAGGTAGGTGGCATAAACTGCTCCCTTTGGTCCAAACTATTGAATGTTCAGCCAGGGAACCTTTAATGAACAGTGGATCATAATATGGTTCAAGTAATAATTAAAGAAACATGGAACTCTGTGCATGGAAAACAAAGATCAACAATATTCAAGGGCTATTTCTGATAAAATGAAAGAATATTTAGCTACATGGGACTGGAAAACACTAGAGCTAGTAGACTTAGCAGTGGAACCTATGTGGGGTAAAATTAAGGATCATCTCACACATTGTATTGAAACATTTGTCCCTACTAGAACAAAATGTAATAATAAAGCACAATTCAATAAGGTTTAACCATGGTATCAAGAAAGTTATTGCAAATAAAAATAAAGCTTAAAATTTAAAACAACATTATCAAATGAAGCATGGTCTGTATACAAACAAAAATTAAGGAAATACAAACATCTTATAAAAAGGCAAAATAAGAGGCGAAATAAATCTGGTTAAAAAGGTGGGAAATAACATAAGCATTCTACAATGATATTAATGGACTCAGGGTGACCAGCACAAAATTGGTTGCTTAAAAACTGAAAATAGACAAATAGATCTTGAAAAATACATGGCGACTGAATTTACCAAATTCTTCTTGGCGTATATCAGCAAAACAGGAATGTATGATTGAAACAAAGAATTTGAAAAGCATAGTTATAAAAGAAAGATGTTCTGGCAAGACTGAAAAAAAAAAATTAATAAATCAACTGGCTCTGACAACATGCACCTCTGTCTATTAAAGGAATTGTCTAAAGAACTAGCAGGCCTTACAGCATTACTATTTACCCAATCGATATCAAGTGTGGAAGTGATAGAAGAATGGAGAGAGGCCAATGTGACCCTAATTTATTACAAAGGAAGGAAGTGTGATCCTTCTAATTATAGACCCATGTGTTTAACCTCTATCACAGGTCAACTCATGCAAGGGTTCGAAAAGACCTAATTGAAATGTGTGTGGAGGGGCAGCTGGGTTTTTGCAATGTATCCAACATGGTTTCACTAAAACTAGATCTTGCCAGATCATCCTGTTCCATTTCTTTGAATCTGTTAGTAAGGCATTGGATGTTGGACTTCTCGTGGATGTAGTCTACTTGGACTATACAAAAGCCTTCAACATGGATCTGCATAAGGGACTACTGGAATAACTTTAATCAATTGTTTAATAGTAACATCATTAGGTGGATTGCTTCATGGTTAGACAAAAAGGAGACAAAGGGTCTTGATCAGAGGTCACAGTTCAGATTGGGGAGAGTGGTAGTGGGGTGCCCCAGGGATCGGTTTTGGGTCCTACCCTCTTCAACCTGTATGTGGCAACTATGGAATCATCCATCACTTCCTGGGTTGGGAAGTTTGCCGATGATACAAGCTTGGACCTATTGTAGAAAATGATAAAGCATGCAGCTTACTACAAGATGATTTAAACAAAACATCCCACTGGACCAGTAGTCATAAATTACATTTCAATGAGGCCAAGTGCAAGGTAATGCACTTGAGTAATAACAAATTACAAATACTACTATCTGAATGGCAGCAAGTTGGCAGCAGTGAGAATCGAGAAGAATTGGAGTGTGATTATAATTAAGGATTTAAATTTTACAGAGCACTCTCAAGTAGTCACTGCACATGCAAATAAAATCCTGGGATCCATATTTAGATATGTAAAGAGCAGAGAACCTGAGGTCATTATACCACCGTATGGCATCATGGTTGGGTGACATCTTGAGTACTGTGCCCAGTTTTGGGCGCCATACAAAGTAGGAGATATAGCATGTCTCAAAAAGTTCAAAAGAGAACAACTAAAAAAATCAACAATATGCTGGATAAAATATACAGTGAAAGATTAAAACAACTTAAACTATTCCCACTGGAATACAGACTCTGTAGGGGAGATCTCTGCCTTGTATTTATAGCCTTCAAAACCCAGATCTTTGGGAATGTTTAGGACTACAGGTCAAAATAGCTGGCATCAATATAAGAAAAGACATGCTTTGCAACTCTTGGGAGAAAGTATAATACAACAAAAAGAGGAATGTGGTTTAACTAATGAGTGGTTAATATTTGGAACACATTTATCACATGAGGTCGTTGCCTGTACTGCCATCGAGGCTTTCAAACTGGCACTGGATAGTCATTTAGGTTTCTCCAACTAGTAGTTGGTGAGTCAGTTATGGCACTAGCTCTTGACTCATACTAATCCTATGAATCCTATGAATCCTAGTGCTGGAGATACCTCTCTGTATGCATCCAAGCATCCCATTAGTCTTACCCGCTGCTTTGTTACACTGCCCTGCCACTTTGAGGTAATCACATCAGTATATGAGTTTCTCAAGATCCCTATGCATTTTCTCTACACCCTCCTAAGTGTCCACCCTGTTACAGATTTTGGTGTCATCTGCAAAAGGCATACCTTCCTTTCAGTTCTTATGCAATGCCACATATGAAGACATTGAAGAGGACAGGTTCCATTACTTAACTCTGCTGGTCACTCTCCCATCATTAAAGTGAATGCTGCTAACACAACCCTCTGTCTCCAATCTGTTAACCAGTTTCTAACTCAGTTCACCACTTTGGATCCCATCCTAGGATGCTCAATTTCTTTATCAGTCTGCTGTGTGGCACAGTGTTGGAGGTCTTGCTAAAGTCCAGACAGACCACATCCACTGTCTTTCCTGATCTATTTCCCAGGTCAACCAGTTGAAGAAATCAATCAGATTAGTCTAGCATGACCCCTCCCCTCCGAGTAAGACTGACTGGCCTACATGGAAACATAAAATCTGACAGCAGATAAGAACCGCCTGGCCCACCCAGTCTGCCCATTCCCTACCTATTGTATATGCTCCAGATCCTATTCGATCTGCAGTTTACATTCTTCTACCTACCCCTAGGGTTGCTTTTTGTCTGTCCCATGCATTCTTGAATCTGCCTATTGTTTTGTCCTACAACCTCCTCAGGGAGGTGGTTCCATGCATCCACCACCCTTTCAGTGAAAAAATACTTCCTCACGTTGCTTCTGGTCTTCCCTCCTCTAGCCTCATTGGGAGTCCCTTGTTCTTGAACACCTCTTGTTCTGAAAGATGCTGCTCTCCTGAACTTTGTTAATCCCCTTAGGGTACTTGAATGTTTCTATTATGTCCCCCTCTCCCTCCTTTTCTCAGCCTACAGTTGCTAGCCTCCTCCCTACTGCCGCTCTGGTGTGAGGGACCTGCGTTTGCTCATTTCCAGTCCTCAAGAACCACACCTATTTTCAGAGAGCTGCTGAATAACGCCTTCAGAAGGGCAGTTAGCACTTCCCTGGGTTCCTCTAGTACTCTTGAGTGTAGCGATCCACTCCACAGCCTTGTCCACTTTTAGAGCTACAAGTCCCTTCCGGACTCTTTCCTCTGAAAACAGATTTGTGTCCACCACCCCTTTGTTCCTGCTGCTCCCCAGCAGTCCACCACCCCGTCCACTGTGAAGACTTAGCAGAAGTACTTGTTCAGAATGTCTGCTTTTCTTGGTCCTTTTCTGTGCAGTCCCCATGCTGCCTCCTTATCCTCATTGTCCCTCCCTTGTCTTCCTCTTCTCACTTACAGTATGTACCTGAAGAAAGTCTTAGCTACCCCTTTGCTATCCTTTCCTTTGTCTGCAGCTTTACTCCTCTCACTGGCTTTCCTGCTTCCCTGTGTTTTCTTGATATACCTCCCTATCTTCCTTTCTCTTGCATTTCCTTATACCTCCTGAGTGCCACCCTTTTTTCCTTCATTACATGGCCTACTTCCTAGAGAACCATAATGGTCTCTTTTCTTTCTGCTTTACTCACCTTCACACAGAGGCTGGTTGCCTTAACTATGCCCTCCCTTATTTTTCCCCTATACATTTACCTATCCCTGGCAATTCCCTTCTATGAGTCAATGTCTTAGGCAGGCTCTCATTTCTTTAAAATCCACTGTCCTAAATTCCAGGACACTCATCCTTCTGTGGTTGGCCTCTGTTCTCATCTTAATATTAAACCACACTGCAGGGTGATCACTGGTGTCTAGGAGACTGCTCAATGTGACATCTGCAATGCCATCCTTGTTTGTAAATACCAGCTCCAGCACTACCCCATCCCTAGTAGGTTCACTGATTAGCTGCCTGATAAAAAAACCCTGTAGGGAGTCAAGGGACGGCCCTGCTCTTTGCTGAAGCTGCAGTTCAAAGGCTCCAATCCACATCTGGCAGACTGAAGTCACCAACTATCTGCACCTTCCCTTTACCTGCCATCCTGATGATGGCTTCCCAAAGTGCCTTACCTAACTCCTCTCCTGCATTGGAGGTCAGTGTACTATCCATGTACAGATAGTGGCCCTAGCACCTGTCTCCAGGAGAAGCCACAGCACATTTAGCCCTTGCTTTTCCTCTGGGTACCCTGCACTTTTATAGCCTTGATTTCCTCCCTTCCATATAGTACAACCACTTCTCCCTCCTCCACTCCCTGTCTCTCCTGAACAGAGTAGGCTGGTATGACCATGTCCCAGTCGTGGATGTCAGTGCATCACGACTTTGTTATGGTCACCAAATTAAGGCTAGCCTCCACCATGATGATCTCCAGGTCTGGAATTTTATTTCCCAAACTCCTTCCATTGGTGCTCATGTCTTTCTATATCTTACTCCCTCCCTCCCTGACTGCTTCCTTCATGCCCCCACCTGTGCTGCTCCCTGACACTCCCCATCTTTCAAAGATGCATCCAGTGCTGTTTCCTAAACAAAATGTGTCCAGACTGTTAATGTCTCTATTAGATAGTCTAAAAGTATCCAGATTTTGCAACAAAAAGGATGCAGTTGTGGCAAGGAATGACACAAAGCGACATAAACAGCAGCGGGACTGCTCAGATGCATTGGGCAGAGAAAGGTGCAACATGCATTTGTGTCCCCATTTGCCCATTAGAAATTCTTCCCAGTGGGTTTAATCTGCACAGGTTGTAGATCCTTTACCTGAGACTTGGATTTGCTTAGCTATGTATACTTAACAGTATTTACTTTAGTTAGATTTTGCTGACCAGGGCAGGAGGGCTAGGCAATTCTGCCTATTTTCAGTCTTGTCCTGAGGAAGGGGTGATATTTATAGTGAATGGGGAATTTGACCAGAACAATGGCAAAATCCCTGACTCTTTTTGAGAAGTGCCATGGGACCTTTAATGTCCACTAGCTGGAAGAACCACCAGAACAGGCAGACAGGACCTCAGTTTAACATCTTGTCTGAAGATGGCACCTCAGGAGTGCAGCACCAACCTTATGCTGCACTACAGTGTCTATATTAGGATTTGACCCTGTTACTGGTGTGGGACTAGAACCCACAACCTTCCCAATCTTCCAGCCTTATATATGAGTGTGCTAGAAGGTCAGAAGGTGGTAGGTCCTAGCCTCATTTATACAGGAAAAGCCTCATTGGATGCATCACCTTATTTACAGAGGTGTCCCATTTACACCAGCATTTAGAGTTAAACTGAAGCAGCATTTTGTTTATTGTACCCAGACAATCTTGGCAAGAGGCATGGGTAGCCTATTTGCTGAGAGTGATTGATTAATTAACTGATTGGGAAGATTACAACATTACTTTTAAAAGTTGTGCTCGCCATGTTATCAGTGACACCTTTTATTTCTTCTCTGAAGCAAAATGTTTGGAAATACTGAGCAAAATTCTGGTGTGAACCTGAGAACAGTGCCAGCTTAGGCTGTGACTTGATCCAGCCTGAAATGCTTGAAATGTCATGGGGCCACTGTTAGTTTTTATTAAGCTTGACCAAGTTCCGTCAGCGCCACTTGAAAATGCAGGACACTACTGCAGGATATAGCAAATATTCTAATAAATTCACAACTGTAGAGCTTTTCTTTCCTAAAAGTCACGCACGTTTGTGGCATATAACCCTTACAAAAATATGTCATCTTTCTGAATGGTAAAGAGGTATGATTTTATCAAATGAAAGACTGATTGCCTTTTTGATCACCAGCATGAAGTCCTGGAGGCTTGCATGACTGTAGGCTTTCAACTCAGATTCCCCTTAGTGATCTATATCAGAGAACTGCAAGGAATTCCAACTGCAAACAGTGATCAATGATCCCAGAATGTGATCTCTGACCGAGAGTGCTTCAGTGGCAGTCACAAAACAAATGATCTGAATACAGAGCTGTGTAGGAGGCTTTGTTTTCTGCTTGTAAAGATTTAGCATAGTGTGAAAAGTTTATTTTCATTTACAAGCATTTCACTCTCAGTTCATTAAAGTGAAACAAACAAAAAACTCTTTGGAAATTTCAGTCATCCAAACCACACACTTATTTTAAAACCCAGTCTTTATCAGCAAACTCCTAAAACACTTTGGAAGATAACAGTGCTAGTCAAACAGTGGTCATGGTCTGAGATACCACAATTCACAAACCAGATTTATAACAAACATTACAAAGGTGATGCTGAAGACTCAGATATATTGGGAGCGAATGAACAGCTTGACTGTTTTGTAACATAGCCACCTGGTGTTCTGCCAGCTTAACTGGCTTAGTATTCACAGCACAAGAGGGTGTGATTCAGTCATTGGGATATGATCATACCTTGTCCTCAGGCTGCTGAGCTGAATGACCACACTGGGTTTAACTGTGGAAATATAACCCATATACTAATCAGACCAATGGAATTCATGGAGCTCAGTTTAAGAGCTAGCACACTACCTGAAATTAATATTAACTTTTAAACTGCTACTTTTTATAATTGAAGTTATTTTTCATTTCCCTTTTGCTAATTAGAAGATCTTCTACCTGACAGTACTAGCTGTGATGTTTGGAAAGGTGCTCTACCTTGAGGCTGACATATCTAGTTTTATAAAATGGAATGAAAAATCCTGCCATCTGATTGGCTGACACTGCCTGGCACCCATACTTACCTCAGCCTACTGCCCAGTATGTAAAAGTTCTAGTGGGATTTGGAATTTGGGTGAATCACATACAGGATTCAAAACCTATTTCACTCATCCCTGATTGCCATCAAACATGGCTGCCACCTTTTACTCTTACTGAAACCATTCAACAAGGCCTAAAAGTAAAACTCTCTCAAATTTCAATAAATAAATAAACATCTTCTCCTCTCATGATCTCCCACTTACACACATAACAAATTTTGAAAAATTAACTGCAATTCATAGATATAATTCCTGGTGTTTCTTTGATGACCATGAAAATACCCTCCTATCCTTAAAAGCTTGCCCAAGGGCAATAGGGTGGCTGTAGACCCTATATAATACCCAGAGATCCAGCGACCCCGCATGAGTGACACCAAAGCATGAGTGCCACAAAACAGGAGTGTGGCATCTGACTCAGTAACATCTGGGACTTTGGCAGGCCATCTGCAGGAGGACCAAAGACCACAGGCCATTCTGGTCATGGGGGGATAGGTAAGTGTAAAGAGAGGTAGGAAGTACACTGCAGGATGTTGGAAAACTACTGAAGGGGCTGGAAGGGATTGCAGCAGCTAGTCCCTATCTAGAGTCAGCTTACATTTGAACTGAGCATCAAGGAAGCATGAGGGTTTAGGAAATCAAGGAAATTTGGGGATTGCTGCAAACACTAACCAGGCTACATACAGGGATGCATAACTGGGGACTAGGAAGCTGGGCTGAGAGAATGTGGGGCAGTAGGAGCATGTACAGGAGTCTGGATAGCGGGGAGAGTGGTAATCTGTAGTTGTGGGACAGCAGTCTTCCTGGGGATGATGTGGACTGTAGGAGCCTGGAGCAGCTTAGAGCAGAGTAAGGCTGCTCAAGCGGGAGCTGGGAGGATGGTGTAGAGAGTGGGAGGAGCCGAGCAGTGGCGAGAAAGGCAAATGGGGGTGCCGGGGCGATGGAATCAGGCAGGGAAGGAAGCGGGGGGCCACAGTATCTTGGGTATCTCTTCCTCAGAGAACTACAGAGCCCAGGATGGAGGAATGGCAAGTGGTAAGGGGAAGGGGTGGGGCTGTGGAGGTAACAACAGAGGTGGGAACTCTTGTTGGGGTGCCTTTAATGAATAGATTTGCACCACTGTGTGGAAGGGAAGGGGCATCAGGAGGTGAGTTAGGAGGTCTGGTTAAGCCAGGGTTGAGGGTAGGAGGACAGGGGAGGGCAGGGAGAGGGACCAGACAAGCTGGGCCGAGTAGAAACAGACAAAGTGGAGCAGACAATGGGAGGCAAAGAAAAGAATAGGAAGGGGAAGGAAAAGTGGAAGCACACATGGATAGCCAGAAAGAGAAGGGCAGAGAGGGAATGGAGAAATAGTTGAGGGGATAAGTAGTGGATGTGGTGAAAGTTAACCAGGGTGGAGGAGCAGTTAGACGGGGTAGCTGGAACCGCAGGCAAGGAAGAAAGAATAGGAAACACAAATGCAGGGGCGGAATGGTGATACTCATAGGGGACTCCATAATTAAGGGTATTCACTGGGGAAAAGGGACCCAAATGCAAGAAGGAGGGTGGTTTGCATGTCAGGGATGACAGTGGGAAGAGCCCATGAATCAGGGAAATGGTAAGGGAAGTTGTAGGAAACCAAATCTAGTTATACACATGGGTACCAATGACCTAGCTGGGAGGAGGTGGAGGTACTGCAAAGGTAGATTCAGGGTGTTAGGAAGACCTGCAGGGAGAAATCAAGATCACTGCCTTCTCAGAGGTCATACAGATACCAAAAGCCAGCACAGCCAGTAAGAAAAGGATAGAGGAATTCTAAGACTGGCTGAGGAAATGGTGCTAGGAGGAAATATTTGTCTGTATTGGTGACTGGGGAAGACCTGGTCAAACAAAACACTTTTTCACGGATAAGCTACACCTCACTAGAGAGGACTAGAAGGTACTCAGGGACAAGCGGGGGCATTACATAACCAATACACTTAATTTAAACCACTGGGGGGTAGGAGGCCCAAAGACTATGGGAAGAGGGTCATCGTGGACCTCTCTCCCCATAGTAGTAGAAAGAGGTGAGGGTAGAGGTGGAGGGCAGAACATTTAGCAATGGGGCGTGGGGGCACAGAGGGAGAAATGATAAAACAAAAGAGAGGGAGGAAGGAGGCTCAGATTCTAGGTGGAAGGTGGTGTCTCTGACTGCATGGAGTCTTGGAAACAAAAGGATGACCTACAGGCACTATTAGCAGAAGGAAGGGTGGACATAGTGGCAGTAGCCGAGACCAAGCCACACCACACCATGACTGGGACCTCTACTTCTGGGAACTATACAGGAGGGACAGGGAGGTAGGGAAGGGTGACAGTTTATATGAGGGAGAGTATAACATGTATGAGGGAGGATGGGAAGGTGGAAGCATTGTTGGTTCAGTTACAGTCCAAGAGAGGAAAAGGTGAGGTTGGGGTGGTTAACAGACCAACCAACCAGCAAAGGAACAGGACAAGAAACTGAGCTCTGAAATATTAGAAGCTGCAGGGAAAGGAAGAGGTGGTAATAGTGGGGGACTTCAACCTGTCCAACATGTGTCAGGAGTCAGGTGATCCTAGAAGTGTTGCAGAATGGATTCCTGACTCAGGGCATCCTAGAATCCACTAGGGAGTGGGGCAATCCTTGATCTAGTGCTCACAAATGGGGAGCATGTACAAGAAAAACGGTCAGAGAGCTCCTGGGTGGAAGTGGCAATGTGGTTCTGGTTGGATCTGGGCAGGAAAACATCCCCACAAAGAACACAATCCTGGATTTTAGGAGGGCAGACTTCAGGAAGATGGACAAGGTGATAAGGAGGTACCTGGTGGGTATCAGAGTAGATATGGAAGAGAACAAAAGATGGTTCATCATTAAGGAGGGAATAATTGTTGCCACAGAGGGTGCATTAGGATCAGGGAAGAACTCAAGAGCTAAAGGCACCCAGCTGGTTCAGTTCTGGGGTCGCCATGCAGTAGGGGAAAGAGGTTACTGCAGGAAATTCAGAAAGTCCAAGAGAAAGGTGGATAGGGAGAATTTTCTAAGGTTGGCTAGTAGAGGCAAGTAAGGCAGTCCAGTGGATAAGGCACAGAAGGAACTTCAGATAGCTGAGGGAATTAAGAAGGAGAAGACCTTTTTTCACTACATGGGTGAGAAAAGAGACATAAGGACGGGACTGTTAGGCTTTGAAAAGGGAAGAGTGGGTGAAAGAGAATGGGGAAAAGCAGAGGTACTGAGTGAATACTTCTGTTCCGCCCTCACTGGGAAGTAAGACAGACCGGTGCCTACACGGAGGACAAGAGGAACAGGTGGGAGGGAGATCAGATGTAATGGTAGAGGAGGATAGAGGAACGGAGGGCCTGCTAGCATTGAATGTGGACAAATCGCTGGACTTGGATGGCATACACCCAAGGGTTCAAAGGAACTGGCAGAAGAGCTTGCAGGGCCACTGGTGGCCCCATTCAATAGTTCACTGGAGTTGGGGAGGATACCACAAGACTGGAGAGGGCACATGTGGTGCACCTCCACAACAGCGATCCCAAGGATGACCCTGGGAATTACAGATTGGTCAGTCTGACCTTAATTGTTTGCAAACTCATGGATACCACATTTAGGAAAGGTTGGTGCAGCATCCAGAGGAGTATGGTCTTCAGGATGTAGGCTGCGTGGGTTTATGGGAGGAGATTGTGTCAAATTAATCTGATTGACTTCTTTGACTGGGTCACAAAAGACAATAGACAGGGGCCAAGTGGTTTATATCCTTTATCTGAACTTCAGCAAGGCCTTTGACTCTGTTCCCCACAACAGGTTGATCAGGAAGTTGGTGGATCTCAGGGTAAGAGAGAGATGACCAGATGGATAGAAAACTAGCTGAGGAACAGGACCCTGAGTGTGGTGGGGAAGCAATATCTAGCACCAGGGAGTCCTCAGCTAGTTCCCACAGGGCTTGGTGCTGGGACCAAAGTTATTCAGTGTCTTCATCAGTGACATTGGAGATGCCATTAAGGGCAAAATGTGCCTATTGTGAATGACACCAAGCTCTGTGGAAGGGTGGATACAGCCAAAGGGATACAGGACCTACAGAAGGGTTTGAAAAAGCTTGAGATGTGGTTTGGGATTTGGCAGCTTGGTTTCAATGCCAATAAATGCAAAGTTATGCACATTGGAGCCTAGAATCCCAGGACAGAGCACTGCCTGGAAGGGGTCCAGGTATCTGTAACAGAGGAGGAGAAGGATCTGGGAGTGATGATCATTAGCAACCTGACACATTCCATGCAGTGCAAGAAAGCAGCAACAAGGGCAAATAAGGTGTTGGGATGCATAGCTACGAGGATCAACAGTAGGCAAGAGGTGGTTATACTACCCTTGTACAGGTTACTGCTGAGGCCACATCTAGAGTACAGAGTATGTTCTGGTGCCCACAACTCATAAAAGACATTAAATTGCTTGAGGCGGTCCAGAAGAGGGCAACAAAGATGACTGTGGGTGAGCAGGTAAAGTTTACTAGGAGAGGTTGAGGACACTGAACATGTTCTGCCTGGAGGAGAGGAGGAGAGCGAACCGTATACCTACCAAACATTGAAACATTTACAGCTAAGACCATTACAGCAACAATTTAGAGGTAGTCGCTGTAATGGTCCCACTATGAATTTTGCTGTTTTGGCGGTGTTTCACCCCTTCAAATCAACTCCAACTCGGAGTTGGTCATTAAAAAATGGAGGGGGCAGTGCAGGGAGCAAAAAACAGTGATGTTCTGATGGATGAAATTTAAGCCTGTCGCCATTTGCCTGTAAGCTGTCGGGGTTTCCAACAACTTCGCTGTTGAAGCAACTTGGTGGAAGCAGAAGAGACATGATTGAGACATTCAAGTACTTGACTGGGATAAATAGGGTGGATAAGGAGGGTCTCTTTAAGTTAAATAGCAGCCATAACATGAGGGACACAGACTTAAGCTGGAGGGAGGTATAGGAGGAGGTTAGGAAGCACTTCTTCACGGAGAGGGTGGTGGCCAGTTGGAATGCACTACTGGAAGAGGTGGAAAGAGGTTGTCTTGTTGAAGATGATGGGCAGCTTCAAAGAGGCTAGATAGACATAAAGGGAAGGGAAGATCGTGTGGGTAAGCGTGGTGGCGGATGTGCAGTCTACTTGCGTGACTCCCTCCTGGGCCACGCACTCCTACCCCCAATCTTGATCACGGTGCCTAAGCCATCACCTTAAAAATCTCCCTGACCCGTGCCAGGGCCCTCTTTATCTTACAACCATACATACCCTCACGGGCCCCAAAGTCTAGCTATCCACACCCTCACTGACTATCTCTCTACCCTGCCCCAAAAGCTGAACAGCTTGTCCTAGGTGAACTCAACATCAATTGGCTTGGCTCCACTGCAGCACACATAAAGGACACCTTCACGGCCCATGACCTATCTCAATTAGTCATCCATCCTACCAGATTCAACCAGTCAAGTGGGTCCAGCTCCTCCTTGACATAATACTCTCAATGTCCCCACAAAATCAAGCCTGTTAGCGTCTAGCCAACTCCTTAGCGAACACTCCCTATCCTCTGTTTCTGGTCCTCCCCACACTCAATCCCACATGCAAAGTCACCCCTGCCACCGCTTTGCCCCAGGAGCCTTAATAAGCTAAAGCAGTACCTAGTCCAGTTTGACTGGTCCCCAATCTCCCTTGCAACAGATATAGGTACTGCACTAGCCTTCCTCACCAGAGCCTTCTGCAAGGCCTGTGACATCTTTGCCCCGTCACCAGTGCTCACTCGAAAAGACACGATGCTGCCTGGATTCTCCTTCCTGATCAAGCAACTGAAGTAGCGAGATAACCTGTGGCACATTGCAGTCGAGACAGGCAGGACAGTTGACAGAGAAGCCTATAATGCGGTCGCAACCAATGCACCTGGGCCATAAGGCAAGCCAAAGCCAGATACTACAAACCACCTGGCCTCATCCTGGGCTCTGCACAAGCTTTCTGGGATAATATTAGGAGCTTAATGGAAAACCCGCTCCCAGATGCTTGTTAACACTGCTATTACCACTGACCCCCACTTGTTGCCAACTGCCTCAGCACAACCTTTTCCGACCTAAGTGCAGTCCTTCCTGTCCACTTCTTTGATCTATCCATGCCTCCAACCCCCCACTATGAATTGCCCCCATTTCTCCTCTGGACCATATCTCCCATGACTCAAACCAATTCTACTAAAGCCCTCTCCAGCCCAACCCCAGTTGTGACCCCCATGATTCAGGATTCTCCACTAACACTTGATGTCATACTAGACCCTCTCACTGACTTTTTAACCGGTCTCTATGCCTCGGCCAATTCCAGTGCATGGAAATTGGCTGAAGTACCCCATTCATAAAATGGAGACGCACATTATCAAACAACTACAGACGATCTCCATCCTCCTCCCACTCTCTAAAGCCCTGGAAAAAATTGCATCCACCCAACTCATGGATTATCTATTCAAGTACAACATATTATGCCCAGAACAGCATGGCTTCCATCCTGGACACAGCACCACTTCAGCCCTACTGGGTTCTCCCACCAAATACACTCCTCACTTGACTCTGGGGAGATTGCGGGCAGTGTTCATTGACCTATCAAAGGCCTTTGACACTGTGTGTCACCCCTATTGCTTGACTCCCTCCATCATCTTGGTTTCTCATCTGACCCTGGCCTGGTTCTCCAGCTACCTCCATGACAGATCCCAGCAGATCAGAATCATTGGTACCCTATCAACTGCCCTACCTACGCTCTGGGGTCCCTCAGGGTTCCATCCTGGGCCCCACATTGTTCAGTCTCTTTCTAAACACCCTCCCAGCTCCTGCTTGGGCAAAATGCTCCTATCTGGGTCCTTGGCCTCCCACCTTGACCCACTCACCCTCCAGAGCTCTCTGCAACTCACCTTCAGCCAAGCTGAAAAATGGTTACTAAAACCATCGTCTGGTCCTGAACCACAAGAAGGCAGAAATCTATGATTTTGCACACACCAAAGTAACTACAGAAATGCCCCTTTTCACCCTCCCCACACCCACACCCTACACCCCTTGAACAGGTATCAGCATACAAATACCTGGGCATCACCTTCGACTCAGCTCTCTCCTTCCATGCCCATCTTAACTCACTATCCTCCGCCATGAATGCCCGGATTTGACTCCTCTACCACCCCAAAGACTGGCTCCTGGGTATGCCCTATGCTGGCTATCACCTACTCCATCCTGTCTTTGGTTGATTATGGGTTCCCTATCTATGCAGCTGGTGACCCACTGCCCTCACCAAAGTCCAGACCTCAATCAACAAGGCCTGCAGGCGCCTGACTGGTGCCCCAGCAGAGCCACATGCCAGCTTTACTCCACCTCGAACCTACTCACCTTTGAAGGCGCCTGTGATACCACACCTGTATACTGGTCAAAAACAATACTTGAGCTCTCCCTCCAGGGGTTACTACATCCTACAATGGACCACCCACTCGGTCACCACCAAATACAACCAAAGCCACCTTCTAGGTGCTGAGAGCCAGAACCTTGCTCGCCCAAAGATCTGTCCACTCCAGAGCTCTCTCCTGGTATAATCCCTCCCTGCTCACATCACAGAAATCTCTAAAATTGGCCCCTTCAAAATCACCCTATGTAAACACCTCACTGACACTCAGACTGCAAATGCCCATGACTGGGCCATACCTAGAGCTCTGCCTGAGCCAATCCACAGAAGAAGTCCTCCCGGTCCACCACTCTCCTAGCAACTACCTCTCCGCACCCCCAGGTATCCGCCACCTAGTATCTCTAGGGATCTCATAGTATTTTATGTATACTAGTTTATTTAGATCGGCTTACTTGTAGCCTGTACACCACGATTGAAACCTTCATGCTCCATTGTATCGCTGAAATTACTTTGTTGGTCATTTGCTTTGCTTTGTATGCTCTTAATTGTATCTCACCTGTAGTGTTCCCCACTGTTGTACTCCACCAAAATGTTGTCTCCCCTCCATGTGACGAGGTGCCTTTTGTAAATGAGTCATTGACTTAAAGGTTGTCAATCCAATTGTGAATAAATAAATAAAGAAAGAAAGAAAGAAAGAAAGAAAGCAAGGGTCCTGGGTGGGTTGGATGGAAAGGATGGGAGGAGCTGGGTGGCAAGGTCAGTAGCTCAAGCTGTGGACCCTGCAATATGAGCAGACTAGAAAGACCAAATGGCCTTTTTCTGCTGGCTTCTTCTTATGTTCATATGTTTGTATGTCTCCTCTTTACTCTGCCACAGATAAAACAGAGACCATGTCTCCATATAAAACCCTCTGTTACAGTGAGAGTGTGAAGATTCTGCCAGAGGAATTCTGCAGAAGTTTGAATTCCTGTGTTCTATAACAAACAAATATTCCATCTATGGGATGTGTAGAAAGACAGATGATTGAAAGGTGCCCCTGGGTGGGCAGTTATCTCAGCCTAACCCAAACCCTCTCATGTCTTATTGCTTGCCTATCCTTCTTCACCCTCATCAGGTTTGTGATCTCACTTTCTGTGACATCACAACTGACCAAGAATAGCCCTTTTGGTCAAACTGGTCACTTACGATGTCACAATGCATGAATTAACACAATGTTGATGAAGTATAAAGGAAAATGGAACTGGATGTGTCAGCTTCCATGTAAAGTGCTGCTCTTTTCACATTCTTTTTGCCCTTTATTGCACAGGGGCCTTTTCCATCTGAGACCTCCCAGTTCCAGCCCCAGCAGTTTCTTCTCTGCCTCTTATCTCACCATCCTCTTCCCCAGCACTTCCTCCTCATGGATGAGGTCCATGAGGATCTGGGCCTCATGCTCCCCACCAGAATGACTCAGTTTCACAATATGGAGGGCAGTTGGCAGCTTGGGGCCCAAATGTGCCCTTGTTTTATCCTGCACATCTGTGGCATATTTCCTGGTTTTCTGTTTCCTGCCCCAGGAGACTGAGTGCCCAGGCTTGAGCACATGCTTGCAAGCTAGTGAGTGACTATGCCGTCTGAGCCAATTGGCACCATTCCTCCCAATTCATAGGCTCGGCAGCTGCTCCACCACCCGTGGCCACCCAGCTGACAGTCGCGCTACAGAGACTGCAATCCTTCCTCCCTCCCCATGAGGAGAGCATCTGCTGGGACATTTGATCCTCCTCCCTCCTCCCCAGCCTGCCGATGTCCAGGACCCCTTCCTGAACCTGTGTTGCTGGTGTTACAGTGGCAGCCTCTGCTCTGTGCCAATGGACTGGCCTCAAAGTATTGCTTTTATATCACAGCTAATACTACCAGGTAACAAACCTTCAAATGATTAGAAAGAACAAAAATACCTCTGTAATAAAAAGTAACAACTGACTGCTTTTCAAAATTAAAGGATAACTGTCAGCACCAAGAGCCCCACAACCAAGGCTGGGGCTGGTCCCAACTTACACTTAGTGTGCAAAAAATTTTTTTACTCACTGCTGTTGACTACAGTATAGTAGATTGTATATGTATGTAAAACAGTTAAAGTAAAACCTTTATCAGGCGTGAACTCAGGAGCTGGGTCAGGCAGCTGGAGGGCTGGGGTGCTGCTGCCAAGTGGCAGTGCTTCCACCTGGAGAGGGTTGGCATTGTGGTTCTGCTACTGCAGCAACACCTGTGGTGGACCAGAGAGCTTGCCTTCTCCACAGAGACATTGCTGCAGGCGTGGCTCATAAGGGCACTATCCCCAGTTTCAGGGAGGTGGGATAGTCAATGGAGACTAGGGAGAAAAACAAAAATCCCCTTTGTCTCCTGTACTGCCAGTATGATGGTCATTATTACCTCGGTCCACACAAGTGTGGATCCCACCACCATGATGATGGGGAGCAGCAGATGAGGCTGGGTGGTCACTAGCAATGGCCAGAAGGTAGGAACAGAGAGCAGTGAGGGGGAAGCTAGATAAAAAAGAACATTTCATTTTTTTCTGCAGTTAATCCTTTTTTCCTCCAGAGCCCACGCCACCCCAGACACCAGCCATCCCAGCCCCACTCCCTGTTTTTCTTCTGGGATTTACCTACATAGGGGTACAGTGTGGCCTGGGTATTTAATGGGGTTGAGCTGCTAGGTGGCCAGGGTCAGCAGCAGCTTGGAGCACATCATTTTCCTGCCTTTTGTCCCCTGGAGAGGTGGCATGCAATGCCACCTAGACATCCCTAGCAAACTTCTGTATGTGGTGCATCGGCAGCTGTTGCTCTCAACCCCATGCTGTCAGCCCTGATCTGCCAACCTCGAGCCAACGCTTGGGGCCAGGCAAGTACCAGGCACTGAAACTCTTCCTCCCGAGACAGGAGAGCAGTTCTCTAGACACTCAATCCTCTCCCTCCCGGCCGACCCGCCGACCTGAGTCTGCATCGGAACCCGGGTCACCAGTGTAGTGTGAGGTGTGCCATTCAATGCCTCAGCCCTCAGAACCACTGGGCTGGCCTAACATTTTACATTTTAAACCACAAAATAAAGATAAAAACAAAACTAATAGGTAATTTGAGAATATATTTTGCACAAGGTAATACATTTTAATTTTCAGCACTGGTCACCTTTAACAGCAAACCAGAGCATTAGTTTCTACAGAGTGTTGAGCATTAAAGGGACACTTTCAACCCCTCATGCCTCAAACTGTCCCTAGATTAAAAAGAACAGATTTGGTTGCTCACGTTCTGTAGAGTTTCCTGATGTAGCTGGCAGTTTGATTCTGATTCCTTTTTTCTTTTAAAACGTGAAAAAACAGACTGCCCACTATACTGGTGTCATCACACAAAACTGTGTTTGTTTACATTCTTTGATCAATAACACTGCATCTTTCCTAGGCTTGGAATACTGTTTCACAATGTATCCACTCAGTGCTGTAGGAGGAGAGGAGACCATTGCATCATGAGTGGCTGCACTGTTTGGGGTTATTTCTCATTTTCAGTATGCATGCAATAAGAGTAGATCAACGATTTGAAGAAAAAAGGTTGACTATAATTACACCATTCCCATGCATTTCAGTTCTACTAAGAAAGGAAGCAGATTCAGCAACCAACAACTTAACGTGTTTTAGAGAAGGTATGCAGTCATAAAATGTGGGTTTTCAAATAAACATAATATGACTAAAAGGGTTGACAGTGTCCCCAATTTTAAGAGCCAGTGTTACATATTTGGTGATGGAAGGTTGAGTGTGAAAGAATAAATACCTCACAATTCAATACTTTGGGACCTGTGTCTCTTAGTGTAAGTGAGCTATTTTCATTTAAGAGTCAGAGGATTTGTAGTGTCCTTTGAGCATGAATGCACCCTCGAGTGGGCCAACCTAGGTTCTTGGTGTGAAGACCACTGGACTTACAGATGTTAAATTTAACAGTTGTACAATGCCTCCACCTGAGGTAGTACTAGGGACCTGACCTCACTCTCAGAGCTGTTACCCCACCCCAGGAAATAATGACCTTGTTCCCAAGCTGCAAAGTAAAATCCTGCATCCAACCTACTTTCAAATGAGCCTTGGAGGATGGGGCCAACAGACATCCTAGCTGGGTGTAGGTGTTCCTTTAGGAGGATTTTCAGGAGTGAACGTGGAGGTGGACTACTTGGACCCCTGGGTATCTCTGCTTAGCCTCCATCCATCGTTCTATGCACCAGTTCACCAGTTATGTTAAGGTTTTCACCATCTGCGTCATTTCTTTCACTGCCCAAAGTCATATCTCTGCCACTCCATAGTGTCTCTGTTAGGTGCACCAGTGCGGCCATCTGTTTGGTGGTCATGCCTATTCTTGACACACCTTTGCTGGATTCTTGCCTGGGCATACTTGTCAGACCTGCTCTTTGTTGTATAGCCCACCTCTTGAAGAAGGCAGACATGCTTTCAAGTTCTGTCCCTGCCTGTTCTTCTTCTTCCTCTACCACTGGTGCCAGTTATATAGCCTCAGTTTGGATTTTGCCTCTCTAGTTTGGCTGCCAATCTTCTAGTATTCACTCCTGGGCTTTCTGTTGCAGGATTCATACCTTTCTTCTATGCTTCCCTGGTACCAGGTCCAGTACCCAAGCACAAAACTCCTAGCTTAGAGTTTGCACAGTGTAAATCCTACCTCTGACACCACCTGTCATTGAGGCACAGGTCAGGAAGCATAGGAAAACCAGAAGCAGTTATAAATTGGCAAGTAGCATTTATTATCATCAATAACAATAAAACAAAAAAAAATGAAAATTGTGCAGGATAGCTCTTATACAGGCAATTCAAACAAAATCCTTCATCTGAGGTATCTCTAATTCTAAATTTCAATCTCTCTCTCTCTCTCTCTCTCCACCCCTCTCTCTCTCTTCTCTCTCTCTAACAAAAGATTGCTCTGGTTATATATAATGTCTTTTCCTTGCAATTAACTTCAGCATCCTGAGCTTGTTAAGACATGTCCTGTTTTCACACAATGTCCCAGAACTTTGTTTCTATATGTGCAGGTGCTACAAAATAGAACAGTGTGTCCCAGAAACTACCTCCTATTGACAACTCTGCCAATGAGCTTGTGGAGGTCAAACTGAATCTCAAGGTTAGCCCCTGAGTTCCAAATAACTTTCTGCAATCATTTCAACAGTATAACGATATACATTTCAAACCAGAGAACCCAGTTTCACATAAAGATCCACATATATTTTTATATATATTTTTATAATTTTTTATATTTTATAATGGTCTCCTATACCACCTAAGCCCATACCTCATCAAAAGTCTTGTTCTCACATTGCCAACGTTACCCTCCTGCCCACTTCTCTATGGTGCTCCAGTCCTTCACTTAGTTAGATGCTCAGAGTGTGATAAGCTCAAAGCGTTGTACCATACCATAGCTCGATTTGCAGCTGGTGCTTCTCCGAAGAAACACCGCTGCAGAGCACTAGATTCACTCAATTGGCCAACACTCAATGGTAGACTAAAATATGCATCCTGATTTCTTGCCTTCAAGATAAAAGGCCCCAACACTCCGCCTAACCTCAACGACCTAATAGTCAACAAACCAGAGGCAGCCTCTCAGATCCTCCAGCCGTATACTCCTTCAGGTTCCCAAAGTCAGAACTGTGGCATGAAGTAGGTCCTTTGCTAACTCTATCTCTGCCATTTGGAATGGCCTTCCCAATTCCTGCAGGAAACCTCCTCTCTCCTGAGATTTAAGAAAGGCCTAAAAGCACATATCCTAGAACAGAATCAGTGTAATTGCTACTGTTGATAGGCCAAAACATTGCTATAATGCTAATCTTGAGACTCAACTCTCTAGCTACTGCCCTTGCCTCTGTGTTAACATAAACCAATGCTCTGTGTGAATACTGATTAAACTAATGTATAGCCCATGCACGTGCTTCATTCAAGCAATTGTAATTCTGTAACCTAACCTGTTCCATTGTATTGTTATTGTTGTATTCCAATTGCTTCTCTTGTGATGTACTTATGTTGTTAAATCTCTGTAATTAATTCGAGTCGCCCTGAAAAGGGACTCTCTGAGGCCCAGTGGGTTTCACATGATCAACAAAATTCAATAAATAAATAACCACAGATAAGCAAGGGAAGAAAAAATAGAAACAGCAAGGCAAGAAGTAGCAAGTGAAGGCAGGGAGATAGCAGGAGGGAGAACTGTGAGACTGTCAGAGTGATCAGTTCCTTGGTCTCACAAGAAAATTTAATTGCACAATCAGACAGACAACAGACAAAAGGAGAGGATAGAACAGATCCTTGCTTTTAACATTTTCTGCACAATAAATGGGACAGCATCTTTTCAACCCTGTCACAACCAGAGCCCTTGCAGCATTAAGGAGTGAGAGTAAGAAGAAAGTTTCTTTGGGAGTGACTGGGTAATAATGCTCAGCTGAGTGAAGGCACCCAATTTTAACTGACAGGCTTTTATCTGTGGGTACCTCACTGAGGAGATGGGCCCAGACCAGTTCCTCAAATTTCTGAAACAAGTTTGTTGGCTCACTTAATGGGTGAAGCTGAAACACAACAACATCAACACACAAGGGGCCTCTATGTGTAATCCAAATAGTTAGGTGCTGGTCCTAGCGAGATTTAGTACACCATCTGCCAAGGATGTGATGCAATCCAACAAAATCTGTCCTAGGTCTTTTCAACACCTCACGCTTCTATCTAGCTAACTAAAACTTGTTGCAGCAGGCCCAGAGACCGCTATCTTATTCATGGCTGCATTTACTCAGCTGAAAAGTGTACCCAATCACTCCCAAAGCATTCCTCCCTCTTACTCTCACTCCTGCAAATCCCTTAATGGAATGAACACCTACACCCGGCTAGGATGTCAGCTGGCACTAATTCTGTGAGGCTCTGTTTGTAAGAAGGTTGCATGCAAGCTTTCACTTTTCAGCTGGTCATCCTCCATGGCTTGTTCACGAACCCTAGGCAATATCTTTCTGGACTAAGTCTTTCAAGTGGTCTGGCTTCCCAGCAGAGAACAGGTGAAGCATTATCACCTCGACTGCCAACACAATGCCTTTCTCTTGCATGTAGTGTCCAGCAGCATTCTCCTCCACTGATATCAAACAGTTGTAAGTGCACTTTATTGGCATTACAAACTTATAACCATCCTGGTACCCAGGACTCCATTAATCACATTCTTCAAGTGGCAGTTCCCAGAGCGTGTCACAGAGCCCAGATCGGTGGTGCAGAAACAACAGCAGATTGCAGACTCAGAGCCCAGATCACTTGCGTCCCATCTCTTTAATAGAGCTCTTCCACCTTTTGATTGATGGACATTCACCAGAAAACCATGCAAAATTCCATTCCCTGAGGTTCCAAACAAACTGTGTACAAACCAGATTCCTTACCGTATACAGTTTGCGGCACAATCCAGCACCTCTGACCCCTAGCAAAACAGAATGCTAAAGATCACGGTGCAGGTTCAGGATGAAGATTTTTGTATGTGTTTGCATATTGCAATCCTGTCCCTGCAGCGTCCCTGTACCCCAAAGGTGTACGTTTGTTGCCCAAAGTCACCATCTCAGTTTTACTAATGAAGTCCCACAGTTCTAAGGGCAGGAATATTAGGGGCTACAGACTGGATAAGAACTTACGTTTTATTGTAAAATGACCACACCAGACCCTAAACTGATGGAAATCTGAGTTTCACCACTAAAATAAGGGACATTTCACATAATTCTAATTAAGGGCTTTATGTATATGGTGGTAGAAATGTAGGATTAGACCCTTTAATAGACAAGAACAGTCTGTTATTTGATTCAAGTGTTTGTTGGAGAACTGGAATGGTGCCGTGAGAAGCATGCAGAAGGTATCAAAACATGTGCAAAATCAAGAGCCTCCCAAAAATAAAGGAATTGGAAGGTGTTACATGTACAATAAGAGCAGAGAAATAGCATGGCCTAGTTGTAAGAACACTGACCTGTAAGTATGCGATCCAGGTTCAAATCCCAACAAAAACTGAACTCATTGTGCAGCTTTCAGCAAGACATTTGACCTCCGTGGCCAGTAGTCCTGCCCAGCTGTACAACTGGATATAAGCAGGATCCCACTGAAAAGAAAATGCTGAATCACAACTGGGTCATTCTAGGAAAATAAATAACATAAAAGTAAACTGCAGTAAACATGGGCTGTAAATTTGGTTTGAGACTACTGGAACTTGACAGTACTAAACAACAGTGGTCTTAAACCTTGCAGTGCTGACAGAGGTGTTTATTTGCTGCCCTTTTCCCCTAGTAAGGACTGCAGCCCTACAGAAAAATGTAATGCCATTAGTCTGTTCCCATTAATTACAAGGGCTCTTACATCCAATCTGCAGGAAAATCTTCCTGCAAGAGGTGCTATGAGCTAAAGAAATAAACAATCAAAGCCAGCTACTCTGAGTCAGGCAAAACAACAGAAAAACAAGCATTTGTCAATGCTGAATGTTGTCTCGCTGGCATTGGCATTGGTATTGCAGGAGTTAGAGATGCATAATAGGAATGGCAGTGAAGTATTGAACTGATGCCAACCCACCCCACCCTGCAGAGACTGACAGGCATTGGGGTGTGCCTTTGGGTCATCAGCTATAGATCATGCCATTTTACCTCACCCTACCCTGTAGACACTGACAAGTATCGTGGTGTGCTTTGGGGTCTTTGGGCCTTATACTTATCCCATTCCATAAGAAATACGCTGAGATGGGTGCATTATAGGAGAATGGGGTGAACTTTAGGGACGAACACTCCAAGGCAGACCTCAATGCCTGTCACTGGCTGCAGAGTGGGGATGGGGTGGGGTGGAATGGCGTGAGCATTACAGCCAATAATCCCAAGTCACACCCTGATGTCTGTCAGTCTCTACAGGGTGGGGTGTTACAGTTGAAACCCTAACGTCGTAGGCGTTTGTTGTTATTTCACTCCAAATTTTCAACATAGGCTTTTGTGACCCCACCTCATAAAGAGCAGCACTATCAGTTTGTTAGCCTGAAAGGTGGTTTTGCACAGTGGTTTGCCATTTGGCGACACTGGGACGAAAACACATTTTGGGCAGGATGTGAAAAATGACAACTGTATTGTTCATAGTAGGTGTAAAAAAATGGCAGCGTTGTAAATCTGGAGTGAAAATATGAAAAGTGATGAAGTCATGAGCATGCATAGAAACTGTGCAACACACGTCTGTAACCAATTATTTTTGGGATTTTTTAACCACATTTTCAGCATAGGCATTTTGGGACCTCCCTCATGAACAGTGGCACTGTGATTTTGTTAATCTGTCCCAAAGTTGATTTCCCCACAGCGACCATGCCATTGTGCTCCACAGGTGCAAAACTCATTTTGGGCAGGATGTGAAAATGACAGCTGTACTGTTCATAAGGAGGTGTGAAAAAATGTCAGTGTTGAAAATCTGGCATGAAAATATTACAAATTTACTGAAGTTACAAAGGTGCGTGGAAACTGGCAACGACGCTTGTAACACAGTCATTTTATGGACTTTCATCACCAAATTTTCAACATAGGCATTTAGGACCTCTGCTCATGAACAGTGTCACTGTCATTTTGCAAACTGTCCCGAAGCTGATTTTCTGGCGACGCTATTCTGTGCGCGGATGTGCGAAAACACATTTTGGCCAGGATTTGTAAAATGACAGCTGTACGGTTCATAAGGAGATATGGAAAATGCCAATTTTGAAAATCTGGAGTGAAATATTACAAATTCACAAGTTCAGTGAGTGGAAACTGCGCAATGCACACTGTAAAACAGCCATTTTTGATTTTTTTCCACCAAATTTGCATCATAGGCTTTTTGAGCCCCGTCATGAACAGTGGCACTGTTATTTCATTAATCAGTCGAAGGTGATTCACGCAGTGACAGCAAAACCGAAATCACCTTTGGAACTGAATAATGCCATGACAGTGACTGAATTCATGAGGAGGGGTCCCAATAACCCTATGTTCAAAATTAGTGCCAAAATCCCAAAATACCCAAGATATGCACAAAGTTGAAAAACCCTATTTATGCCATTATTCAGCTTACCGGCATTTCTTCAGTTCGAGGTCAGCTTTGAAGAGTGCAGACGTGTTCCTGGTCCACTGAAGATCGTCAGCGCCATGCTCCAGAGGTAAGTATGGGTGTGGGGAGGCAGGGTGTGCAGAGGGTGGCGTGGGTTGGGAGAGGGCCACCGAACTCGACGGGGACCATTTTCTGGTTTGCAAAAAAAAACACTGCAGAATGGTTTTTGTTTTACAGGGCATTTGGCACTCTGGGTGGGCCCCAGCATGCCACCTGAGTGTTTTTGGGTGATGCTGTAGCCAATGAGGATTGGACACCCCATCAGCACATACTGAAGGAGAGAGGACAAGAGCTGAGGATTGGGCACACCTCGCCACACAACAAAGCGGGGACATTATGCCTATGGGAGTGGGCTTCCCCATTGGCAAATCAAATGGGGTAGGGGGACTGAAGCCGATGGGGATTGGGCCCCTGTTGGCAAGAAAGACTGTTTGGGAGGTGCATGATGCCGAGGGATTGGGCACCCCTTGGCATACACTTTAAATGGGAGGGGCCATTATGCCAACGGGAGTGGCCCCCATCAGCAAATAAAGTGGTGGGGCACTCTGCACAGCAGCAGTTAAGTGCACTATGTTTATTGAACTGCTTCACCAGGACAGGCACGTCGGGAGGCGTGTTATTGTACCACTGCATGGCGGCTAGCTTCTCATTGCAGCGGCACTTTCCTTAGATCTGGTGGCCACTTTAGGTATAGCTGGTGTCAGTACCTGCATGCTACCTTATTGGGAATGAGGGAGGCACCTACTGATGCATGCCCTGCATTCGCCCACAGTGACTGCACCTCCAAATCCGCTACTAATGCAATATGTTGCTTACAGAGTAGCGAGCCAACATAAAATTACTATCTTGCAAAATTCCATGCTCCTGCTTCACCAGAAAAATGGAACTTACCACACTGTAGATATATGAATGAAATGAAGACCCTTCCATCCATTTTGCAGGAAAATCTACTACCAAGAGAGGTAGGTTAAAGAAATAAACACAAACAAAAAACAGCCACACTGAGTTAGGCAGAGCTATAGAAAACGAATCTACATTGCCAAAACCCAGGCTCCTGCCACACCAGAAAAATGGAACTTGCCATGCTGTACATATATGGCTAAGTAGAATTAATGTATTAACTGCATGTAGCATGCAAAGAAAAATAAACCTTATACAGCATACGCGCAGCAGGGTAACCTACTGCACCTGTGTGTGAGTGCTTCAACTTTTTCTTGTATGTTACATGCAATTAATCAACTGATCTTGCTAAGCCATATATCTACAGTATGGCTAATTTCTTTACTCATGTGGCAGGAGCATGGACTTTGGCCAGATAAATAGATAAGCATCACTGCAGTTGGGTAAGGGTTACAATGATATAATAGCATAGTAATTTAAGGATGGAAGAAACTCCAGTTCCATCATGTCCACCCCATGCTGCTTCATAAGCAAGGATAAGATCAGTGGTGCTCAGTGAAAGGTTCCATTATAACAGAAGATACCCTGACAGGATTATCATTATGCCTTTAGCTGTAACTACTGTAATTATAACACCAGGTATCACTATGTGTTAAATAGGTACCAAGTTGATAAGAATAACCATTACATCCTGCCGTCTTTATAGTACTCAGCCATCATCTCCAGTGGGATATCCCTCATCCATCCTGCAGGATGATGCATGATCCAATAAATTCAGACTGGCTGGAGGCCAGCCCTGAGTCCGTCCCAGAAACTCTGGTTTACTTCAAGCAACCCTAGAAGTCGATTACATGATCTTAGACTGCTCCCAGATGTTCAGGTATTTCATGAAAAAATAAATATCTTTGCTGTTTCTCCCCCACCCCTGTCTATCCACCAGCATCATTTTCTGCAGTGCTTTGCAAATGTATAATACTGCCTTTCTATTTTATGCTCACTAACTAGCCTCCTAACCATGTGTTGTTTTGGAACCATCTGCAGCTTCCAAACCACTAGTGAAGTTAGCACCCCAAGATCACTACAACCAAAGCAGGTCTGGCCCTCCTGCATTGTCCAGCCTTTGTTAGCAGATGGGCTTACTGTGGCTGGGACTATTCTGTAGCAGGCCTGCTATCAGAACACAGACAGCATACCTGATGGAAGGGACCCTTCTAGCATCCTTTCTACAGTCAGGTTGGCATGGATTTCCCAGCTACTTGTTGGTGTGGACCTCTTGCAGTGTCCACAACTTTGTTGCTATGCCACAGGGAGAGACCAAGGAGGGGAAAATAAACTTTGGCCCTGTGCCAGCTTGTTTGCCTAGATTGTGAATGCTGCTAGGCAGTGGAATGAACCCTACCTGCATGCCATCCCTGTACTCTGCTTCAAATCTCTTCCCAACTCCTTTGTGGGCTGAGCATGCCTCCAACCACATCAGCACCCCAATGGCAGCCCAATCCCTCTGGCTGACATGGCACCTGATGCCACTAATGATGACCGTTTGTGAGTTTTCCCCATGGCGCAACATCTCCTTCTTGCACCAACCCACGACCTAGCCTACCGCCAAGTACTGTTCCCCACTGGGACCATAAAAATCTTGGAGATCTTGGGGTTGCCATCTGGAGTGGCAAGATCTCAGGAGATATAAGGGGCATATTTTGCATTCGCTAAAGGCCTCCATTCTTGTGAGACCGGCTGCCATTTTGAGGCCAAAACACCGTGTTTCTTGGGGCTCTGGTTGCCCTATGCACTCATTCTCATGAAAAAGGTGGCCATTTTATTGCAAAATCTCACAGAAGACAGTTTAGGTGGCAGTCTATGTATTTTACCAGGCTTGGATCACTTTAGGATACTGTATGGCACTATTTTGAGGATGTTTGGCAAGCGGAGGCAGTATCCCATCCTTATTCCATTTTTTTTGTCTCTCTCTCCCACAGGCTTGTAAGAAGCATCACAACAGTGGCAAAATGTAAAGAATGTGGGACCCCCGCTGCTTGAGAGATACGTGACAGTGCATCTGCATACTGTGCACTGTCACAGAGGGAAATGGCATGCAGCACATCGATATCTCCCAGCAAGATGGTGTGGTTGTCTCGGACCCATGCCCACTCCACCATCAGTGCCTCTTGCATTGGACACAGAGCAACACAGCTGCTATTCCACTTTCTGGAGGAGCTAAAATCCAAGAAATCCCAATCACCAGCACCAGAAAACGGGGCCCTTCAATCCCCAGGGTCCGTAACCAAACAAACCCGAAGGTCCCCAACAAAGTGCAAGGGATCTGCATGGCAGAAAGAGGGAAGAGAAGTAGGCAGTATGAAAAGGAGAAGTAGGGGAACAACTAGACAACATGAGAAGGGACAAGAGTAGGACTAACAAAATCTGGACAGTCATGTGTACCAGTGCTAGAAGCCTGGAAAATAAGATACCAAACCTTGAGGGCCCATGAGGCAGGCCTGGATATTGTAGCCATCACTGACACATGGTGCATTTACAGTCATGTCTAAGAAATGGTCATACCTGGATACACACTGTTTAGAAGAGATAGGGTAGGAAGGTGGAGAGTGGTGCTTTATGTTAAGGAAAACATTAAGCGATGGAGGTAGAGGGAAGTCGGGGGAATCAAGGGTATTGTGGGTCAACCCGAATCTGGAAATGGAGTCATCATTCGCATGGGAGTGGTAAACAGGCCTCTGACACAAGGAGGGACATAGACAAAGAGATGTTGGAAGGCATAGGCAAAATAGCTAAGAAGGGAGGTGGTGCTGGTGGAGGACTCAATATGCCAGATGTAGAGTGGAGCCTACCTCCTGCAGCATCAGCTTGGAACAGAGACATCCTGGACTCCTGCGGGGACGTGCCTCAGGCAGCTGGTAAAGAACCCACTCAGGTGGGGCGATTCTGGATCTGGTGCTACAAATGGGGACAGGTGGTGGATGTCAAAGTGGGAGTCATCTGGGGACCAGTGAACATCACACAGTATGGTTTAATATAAGAACAACAGTGGTATCCAGCCACACAAGGCAAGGGTCCTGGATTTCAGAGAGCTGACTTTACAAAATGGGGAATGCATCTGAGAGGACCTGGCGGGGGAGATGTTGAGGGGAGTGGTGGGAAAATGGGCCAGACTAAAAGACAGCATAACAGAGGCAACAAACTTGTACATTGGGCAAATAAGCAAAAGCAAGAGGAGGAGGAGGAGGAGGAGGAGGAGACCATTATAATTCTCAAGGGAAGTGGCAGAAAAGGTAAGGGCAAAACAGTGGCATTCCAGAGGTATAAGGCAACGCGAGAGAAGAGGACAGAAAAGTGTATCTGGGGAAATGAAGGGAGGCAGGCAAGGCAGTAAGGAATGGAAAGCGCAAGCTGAGGAAAGAATACCCCAGACAGTATCAAAGGGGACAAGACATGTTTCAGGTATATCAGTAAGAAAATGAAGACCAAGGAGGGTTGCATGGTTAATAAAGGAGGGAGGGGCTATACTTAGGAGGACCAAGAAAAGGCAAACATCTTAAATATTTCTGCACAATGTTCACAGTTGAGGGTAAGGGGACCACAAATAAGCACCAAGAGATTGGAGGGGAGGGAGGAAGTGGACACCAATCTCTTTTCCAAGGAGAAGGTTGGCAAGCATTTGCTAACCTGTGGGTGACAAAGCCACAGGGCCAGATAGGATGCATCCAAGAATATTAAAGGAACTCAGGGAGGTGCTAGCTGCAGCTCCGACAGACTTGTTTACCAGTTCACTGGAGACCAGTGTGCTCCTGGAGGACTGACCAATGGGCTGATGTAGTCCCACTTGCAACAGTGGTAGCAAGGAGGAGGTGGAAATTACAGGCCTGTCAGCCTGACATCTGTAGGAGGAAACTGATGGAAATGCTATTGAAAGAAAGAATCATGGAATACCTGGAATCCAATGGACTGCAGGACCCAAGGCAGCATGGCTTTATGGAGGAGGTCATGCCAATCAAATCTGATATTTTTGACTGGGTAACCAAGTTGTTGGATCAGGGAGGAAGTGGATGTGGCTTACAGTACTTGTACTTCAGCAAGTCCTTTGACACCTTTCCCATTGGAGGCTGACAAACAAGCTGTGTAACATGGGGATGGGCAATAATGTGGTAACCTGGGTAAGAAATTGGTTAGGGATAGGAGGCAGAGGGTGGTGGCAAATGGAGTTTGCTCTGAGGAAGGGAGAATGATCAGCAGAGTTCAGCAGGGGTCAGTACTGAGCCAGTCTTCGTTAATGTCTTCATTAGCAACATAGCAGAGAACTGGAAGGAAAGGTCTGCTTCTTTGTGGATGACACCAAGATCTGCAACAGGGTGGACTCTCCAGAGGGGTGCAAACAATGAAAAAGACTTGAAATGACTGGAGGATTCGTCAAAAGTTTGGCAGCTAAGGTTCAATGCAATAAAGTGCAAAAATAATGCATTTGGGTCACAGAAACCTGGGGTACAGTACAGAATGGGAGAGAGATACTAGCTACGACCAAGCAGGAAAGAGACCTGAGGGTAATCATATCGGACTACATGAAGGTGGCCAGACAATGCAACAAAGCAATCAGGAGAGTTAGTGGGATGCTGGGGTATATAAGTAGGGGTATTACCAGCAGGAAGAGGAAAATGGTGTTGCCACTATGTAGGTCCTTGGTAAGACCCTACCTGGAGTACTGTGTCCAGTTTTGGAGGCCACATCTCAGGAAGGACATAGGATGGAGGCTGTCCAATGGAGGGCTACCAAGATGTTACAGGGTCTACATCAAATGTGAGGGGAGGGAGGCATCACTGGCAGGTGGGGGAGGGCTAAGCAGGGAGAAGGGTACCAGAAGTGGAAATCACAGCAGAGAGGTGAGGGAAGCCCTCAGCTCCCTTAAGACGAGAGAAAGCACGGGGCCGGATAAATTACATCCTAGAGTGCTGAAGGAACTTGCAGATGTCTGCCGAAACCCCTGGCAGAGCTTTTCACCATCTCTGAGGACAGGGTGGGTGCCCTAAGACTGGAAGGTGGCACATGTAGTGCCTATCCACAGGGGGATCAAGGCAGGTGGCAGGGAACTACAGGCCTGTCAGCCTGACATCGGTGGTGGGCAAGGTGATGGAGGGCATTGTCAAGCAGAGGCTAGGGGACCTGGATAAGTCAGGGTGCCTGGACGAAGACAGCATGGATTCATCCCGGAAATCGTGTCAGACAAACCTGGTGGAGTTCTATGACTGGGTGACAAGTGCCTTGGACCTGGGTAGACCAGTGGATGTCCTCTTTCTAGACTTCAGCAAGGCATTTGACTCTGTTCCTCCACGTGGGCCTGTTGGATAAGCTAGGAGAAATGGGGGTGGGAAACCAGATGATCAGATGGATAGGCAATTGGCTCCAGGACCGGACCCAGAGGGTCGTAGTTGGTGGGATAGTCTCATCCCCAAGGAGGGTCATTAGTGGGGTCCCACAGGGATCAGTCCTTGGGCCCCTTCTGTTCAACGCCTACCTATCTGACATAAGGACAGGAATCAGGAGTGAGATGAGTCTCTTTGCAGATGACTCAAACTGGGGCGGTGGTGGATAGGGAGGAGGGAGGGTGGCCTTGCAGGGGACCTGGGCTCTGGAAAGATGGTCTAGAAAGTGGAAGCTGAGGTTCAATGCAGGAAATGCAAGGTACTCCACCTGGGGGCAGAAACCCAGGCCAAGTGTACACCCTGGGAGGGAGAAATACTAAGTCTCAATGGCTGAGAGGGACCTGGGGTTGTGGTGGATGTCAAGATGAACAACTCTGAGACTTGTAGGAGGGCAGCAGCCAGGGCCAACAGGATGCTGGGATGCATCGCTAGGGGATCACCTCAGAAGGAGGAAGTGATGCTCTCCCTGTATAACTGCTTGGTGAGGCCGCACCTGGAGTATCTGTGCAGTTTTGGAGGCCACACTTAAAGAGGGACATTAACTCCTGGAGAGGGTCCAGAGGAGGGCAACCACAATGATTTGGGGCTTGGGGCAGGACCTATGAGGAGAGGCTCAAGAGCTAAATATGTACACATTGGAAGAGAGAAGGACCGGGGGACATGATAGAGGTCTTCAGGTACATGAAGAGGGTAAATGGGGAGGAACAGTCAGGGTGCTTGAAGGAAGAAAGAAGGGGCCACTAGAGGCATGGGTGGAAGCTGGAGGGGAAGATTCAGGGGAGAAAGGAGGAGGTGCTACTTCACTGAGAGGGTGGTGGAGCCATGGAATGCACTACCTAGGGGGCTGGTGGAGGCAGAGACAGTGGAGGGGTTCAAGAGGGGGTGGGACAGGTACAGGGAAGGGTTCTGGAAGCAAAATCCAATGCAGCAAGAATATCCGAACTGGGAAGGGAGAAGCCAGAGAAGGCGAGGGGACAGCAAGGTCAGCACCCAGGGTGGGGGCTGACTAACGAGCAGACACGAAAGACCATTAGGCCTATTCTGCTGGCATTTTAGTATGTTAGTAGTAAATGTCCTATGAGGAGAGGTTAAATGAACTAAACATGTATACCCTGGAGGACAGGAGGGAGGGAGGGGGAGGTATGTTTGAGACCTTTAAATACATCTCGTACTAATAACATTACTAATTGCTCTACAGTACTACATTTAAAAGAAAATTACGAGTTGGCTAGAGTCATCAAGTGACTGTACTTGTTACCTACATAGTCAATGTTATTGATCTTTTCTGTCATGAATACTGTATTTTGTACTATTGTTCACTGTTTTATGTTAACTTATCGCATGTGAAAATGGGCAATCATGCTCATCACACTCACAAGTATAGAAAATAAAAGAAAAGAAAAAGGGATGAATAAGGTATAAGTGTGAGGTATTTTTGGAGGAAAGAGTACTCCAGAACAATGGGCCACAATATGAAGCTGGAGGAGGGTAGATTCAGGAGAGATGTGAGAAAATAATTTTTCACAGAAGGGGTGGTGGATGCCTTGAGGGGTCTACAGCATAAGCAATGCAACAAAAAGGTCAGACTGGATGGACTATACGGCCTTATCTGCCATCAGTTTCTATGTTTCTAAATACCTCTTCTCACACTTCTGATTCTGAGGACCATGGCCATGACAAGAAATCCACCAAACTGGTCATGGGGAAACGTTGATGAGCATATTAGGATAGTGAGGGCATTCTCAACATATCAGAGGAAGCTCCTGTCCACTCTACATCCTCTGACCCCCACCTCCCTCTCAGGGGCCAGCAGTCGGTTCTCATTTCTCTTCATGTCAGGCGATCAACACTATTGTTCAGAAGGAGTATGATATGCTGGAGCCCACGAGGCTGCCAGACAAGTACATAGTGACAAGTTCTACCCAGTCTCCACTACCAGAAGGGATGCCTGGTCCAGGGCACATAAGCCATTGGCTTGTTACTCTCTCACCGACATAGCTACCTGATTTATTAGTACAGCTCTACTCAGGTAGGTGGAGGCCATGGCACAGAATATCCCAGATGTCTCCCACTCAGAGGACACAAGAGCCTGTGCCCTACAAGCTATTAGATACCTCACAGATGCTTCTTTGGATTCTCCAGGTTTGGAGCCAGAGCCACAGTACTGGTAAATAGGGTCAGAAGGGCGCTGTGGCTAAAACTGTAGCAGACCAACATTGAGTCAAAGACAACCCTTATTAAGTTACCTTTGAAAATGGTCACTTTTCAAGGAGGCTCTGACACCATTTCTCAAAGCCAGGGAAGGAGACAAGCAAGCGAGGTGACAAGGTTCTCTGCCTGCCCACAAACTACTCCTTTCACCCCAAGTTCAAGCAATTAAGATCAAAGGCACACCTCAGTTCACTCAGGAATCAAGGCAATGGTCCTCTAGGCTAAAATGTTCTCACAAAGCTGACGACAATAAACTGGACTTCAGCAATAACCACAACTTTGCTCCCCTACCGGCAACAAACCAGTTTTCCATGCCGATCACAAACAATGAGATGAGGAAGGCCCCAGTGAGATGGGGCAGGCCCCAGTGGACCACCCCAGTTGCAGGAAGTCTTCAGCAGTTTGCTGCTCAGTGGGCCCAAACAATGGTGGACAGACGGGTCAGGAGGCAGTGGCCTGTGGCTATGCAATAGAGTGAGAATGCAGGAACATACCACACAGACACATGTCCTCCATGATACCAAATTACCCAATGAAGAAAGAAGCACTATACTTACTTATTTCCAGTTTGACAGTTAACAATGCTATTTCTCCTGTCCCACTAGAGGAAATGAACCATGAAGTGTACACCTTATTCTTCATGGTTCTCAAGAAGTCAGGGATATGCGCCTGGTACTGAACTTAAAATATCTCAGCCAGTCTATGACTTATAAAAAGTTCAAAATGGAGACATTACACTCCACGCTTGCTGCTATTTAACCAGGGTTTTCCGATGTTGATAGTTCTCATGGATGCACACTTACACATCCTAATTAGTCTCTCGCATCACAAGTATCTGAGATTTGCTGTAGGAAACAATCATTTCCAGTACAACTCTCTCCCATTTGGCTTTGGCCAGCTCCCAGAGTCTTCACCAAGATCAATGAACAACTCGGCACAATGTAGGAAGGCAGCTGCAAAGGCCAACAAAATGCTGGGTTGTATTGCTAAGGGATATCCTCGAGGAGGAGGAGGTGATTCTGCCACTGTATAGGTCATTAGTTAGACCACACCTGGAGTAATGCATGCAGTACTGGCGTCCGTATCTGAAGAGAGGACATTAAGTTACTGGAGGGTGCAGCGCGGACACAAAGATGATCAAGGGGCTGGGGACTTATCATACGAGAGGAGGTTGAAGGAGTTGAACATGTACTCACTGGAGGAGAGGAGAGACAGGGTGACATGATTGAAACCTTTAAATACATGAAAGGAATAAACAAGACGGGTACAGAGGGCTGTTCAAAGTAAGGGAGGGAGAGCCACCAGGGCCATGATATGAGACTGGAGCGAGGAAGGTTCAGGAGGAGATGAGGAGACACTTTTTACAGAGAGGGTGGTGGCTGGGTGGAATGCATTACCTGCTGAAGTGGTATGCAGTAGAACAGTGGACTGCTTCAAACGAGGATGGGACAGGACAAGGGGAGGGTTAATGAAGGGGAAGGGTGGAAGGAGGGGCAGCTGCAGGATAAGGGTGCTAGCTGCACATTTGAGCAGACTTGATAACCTCCTAGGCCTTTATCTGCTGGCAAATTTCGTATGTTCGTATGCTAGTGGTTCTTGTGGCAGACCTTTGCAGGAAGGTGCATGTCACACTTATCTGGATGACTGACTCATCAGAGCCAGGCATGACAACAGGCACAGAGAACTATGGATCTAGTGATCTCCAGAAACACGGATGGCTGCTAAATGAGGAGAAAAGTTAGCTACTGCTGACACAACAGATTTCCATCTGGGGTCAATAATAGATACATACCGCAACATAACGCCTCCCATCAGAAGATAAAGTAGCCAATCTGACTGCCATGTATCAGAGATACCATATTGGCTGTACAGGCTGGTATGGGACTACCTACAACTCATGGGTCTCACAGCAGCAATGTTAACGAGTCACATGGGCCAGGCTGCACATGAGACCAATCCAGAGATTATTTTTGGACACCTAGGACTGATCATCCCCAGATTTCCACCACAAGATGAATCCACGGAGGAGATTACCTCAACCTTGACATGGCGGTCCAAGAAGTAAAACTTACAGAGAGGTACAATTTTGGATCAGCAATATTCCAAGACTGTGACCATGGATGACAGTCTCCAGGGATGGGGCACAGAATGTCATTGTCATGTGACTCAGTGCCTTTGGTCACCTTCCAAAGCCAGGCTGACAGTCAGTGTACTGGAGATGTGAGTGGTCTACCATTCACTGCAGTTCTTTGCCCCAATTCTCCAGGGCCATTGTGTCATAATCAAAGACAGACAACCAAGTGACAATGGCGACCTCAACAAATAGGGGGTACATGTAGCGATCAATCATCCAGAAGTTCATGAGAGTGCTCAGATTGGTGGAACAGAACTTGAAAATCATATCAGCTTCCTACCTGGCTGGGAAATCGAACACCCAAGCTGACTGGCTCAGCAGGAAATGCTAAATCAGGCAGAGTGTAAACTTCGTCCCACAGTGTTTCAGCTGGTCAGTCTCAAGTGGAGACCATTACAAGTGAATCTCATGGCGCCCAGCATGAACAAACAACTCCCATACTAACACTCTCATTTTCAGGATCAAGGAGCACAGGAAATTGACACACTGTCAGCAACATGGAACTTCCAACAGTGCTTACATCTTCCCCACCCTATGATTCCAAACATACTGCACAAAATTCGGTCTACAAGAGCAACAGTAGTACTGGTTGCATGAGACTGGCTGAAGAGGTCTTGGTATTTTCTCATACAAGCAATGTTGCTAGACACACCTTTTTGTCTCCTATCTCGACAGAATCTTCTCAGCCGAGGACCGTACTTCATCACAGTCTATCAGCCTTCAACCTGATGGCCTGGCTACTGAGAGGGACAGACTACTAACCCTGGGCTACCATCCAAGGGTGGAGGAGCACCTATTACAGTCAAGAAGGCAGTTCATTAACAGCACATACAAAAGACACTGGTCGATTTTTTAAGAAGTGGTGTGTAGAAAAAGGGACTTCCCATCTGTTACATAGAAACATAGAAACATAGACTTTGACAGCAGATAAGGACCACTTGGCCCACCCAGTCTGCCCATTTCTCTACCTATTGGATAAGCTGCAGATTCTAGTTAACCAACAGCCTACTTCCTGCAACCCCCACTATAATTGCCTTATGTCTGTCCCATGCATGTTTGAATTCCCCACTGTTTTAGACCCCACAACCTCTCCAGGAAGGCGGTTCCATGCGTCCACCACTCTCTCCGTGAAAAGAATTTCCTCACATTACCCTTGAGCCATCCCCCTCTAACTTTAAATTTGCCCCTTGTTCTTACACATCTCTTTTCTGAAAGATGCTACCCTCCTGGACTTTGTTGATTCCCTTGAGGTACTTAAAAGTTTCTATCATGTCCCCCTGTCCCTCCTTTCATCAAGGGTATACATATTAAGCTCTCTCAGTCTCTCTTCATATGGTTTCTGATGTAGACCCTGCACCATTTTAGTTGCCCTCCTCTGGACTGCTTTCATCCTGTCTATGTCCTTGCATAGATGAGGTCTCCAAAACTGCACGTAGTACTCCTAATGGGGTCTCACCAACTGTCTGTATAGAGGGATAACCACTTTCTTTTTCTACTTGTGACGCCTCCCTATGCATCCCAGTATCCCCTGGCTCTCCTTACTGACTTCTCACATTGCTTACCCACCTTTAGGTCATCTGATATGACTACACCCAGATCCTTTCCATTATTGTTGTCGTTACTACCTCCCCTGCTATTGTGTACTCTTCTCCTGGATTTTTTTTCCAGGTGCATTACTTTGCACTTTTTGCATTGAATCTAAGTTGCCATATGTCTGACCATTCCTCCAACGTTGCCAAGTCCCTTCTCATCCTTTCTACCCCCTTGTGTATCAACTCTGTTACAGATCTTTGTATCATCTGCAAAGAAGCATACCTTTCCTTCCAGACCCTCTGCAATGTCACCTATAAAGACGTTAAAGAGGACTGACCCAGTACTGAGCCCTGAGGTACTCCACTAGTAACCCCCTTTCTTTAGAATGTGTTCCATTCACTATTACCTTCTGTGTCCTATTGTGCAGCCAGTTTGCTACCCAGGCTACCACCCTGGGACCCACTCCCAGGCTGGCTAACTTGATTATTAATCTTTTGTGCGGACTGTGTCAAATGCCTTGCTAAAGTCTAGGTAGGCCATATCCATAGCCCCTCCCTGGTCTATTACTTTGGTCACCCAGTCAAAAAATTGATTAGATTCATCTGACATGACCTTCCTGCTGTGAATCCATGCTGCTTTGGGTCCTGTGCCCCACTGGCCTCTAGGTATTCAACAATTCTTTCTTTCAGAAGTGATTCCATCATTTTCCCACCACTGTTGTGGGACTTACAGTCATATTGGACTCCTAAATGATCAAGCAGAAAAGGGTCTAGGCCCTGCTTCTATCAGGGTGCAGATCTTAGCTAAATCAGTCACTGGGGTCCCCTATCATGGATAGGTCAGTTTGGTGCCCAACCTGATGTCGTTAGGCTTTTGAAAGTGGTTCAAATTGCTTCTCCATGCATTAGACCGATGTAGCCCTATGGCAATTTAACCTTGTTCTGACACCCTTCAACCCCCTTCAGCAGGACTCCTATATTGAGTTATACTTAAAACAGCCTAAAAGAGGAGATCCATTAAATCCAAAGACATATAGACCAATTAGCTTAATAGACATCTCACAGAAATTATTCTGTAAAATTTTTAAAAAAAATTACAGAATTGGATTAATGAGAACTCAATTCTCAATGAATATCAAAATGGATTTGGGGCAGGAAGATCCATGGTGCAACACTGCTATGTCCTGAGACATTTACTATGGAAAAATGTGACAGTGAAGCATGGCAAATTATACTGTTGCTTCATGGATCTAACAGCTGCTTTGATAAAATAAGCAGGAATCTGCTTTGGAACAAACTAAAACATTTAAATATAAATAGTTCCTCATTAGACATATTAATTAGACTGCATACTGACACCTGGATGCAGGTACAATACAATCAATGGGGATCTCTGACATCTCCCGTCAGTACAAATGTAGGTGTCAGGCAAGGATGTATTCTTGCTCCAACCCTATTTAACCTATACATAAATTCTATATTGCAAGGCCTGGAAAATAAGACTACCATTCACCCAGAATAGGCAAAGACAGAGTATCACTTTTAGCTTATGCTGATGACATTGTTCTGTTTTCAACTTTCCTGTTGGTTTGCAGAGAAAAATGGATACATTTTCCATGCTATGTAATAGGGATGGTTTGCTAATTAATGAAAACAAGACCAAGGTTGTGGTCTTTGAAATAAATCAAGGATTTTACCTAAGGTTTTCATGGGACAAAACAGAATAGAAATAGTTAAGACGCATCGACTGTCTTGGGGTACACTTCTCTCAAACCACAACTTGGAAGGAACATATTGATTATATTAAATCTGAAATTAAAATTGCAGCTAATGCCTTCAGACAATTTAATTCAAAGCTGGGAAGAGCTTCCATACAAGGAATACTGAAGGTAATAAAAGCAAAATTAATACAAGCATATCCTATGCTGCAGAAATTTGTGAAGTCAATAGCTTGATGATAATATTAAACGAAGTGATTAATAAACTTTATCGCGCATATATTAATGCTCCATCAATCAGTACCAAAAGAAATTTTACGTTCAAGTTGGGACAACTTTCTCAGGAGACCTTAATTTTAGAAAAACAAATTATATTCCTGCTAAAGTTAATACAGTTATCTGAACAAAGAATTCCTAGACGGTGTCTAGAAGAAGAGATGTATTATGTCTCTATGAATTTTATAGCACCTACCATTCAACTTATTAGGAACAAACTTTATCCTAGTGGGTTAGGTTATGTTATAACAGATATATACTATAAGTCATTAGAAGAAGTTACATCTCTGGTTAAATCTAGAGTCAGAGCTGTAGCCAAAGCTCAGGATACTGAGAGGATAACCACCTTGAAGAACTATAGATGGTATAAAATAATTAGCAAAAACAGTTTGGATCGGCATCTTATCAAACTAATCAATCCTCAACCCAGATGTTTAATAACAAGATTTAAAATGGAGTTATATAAGGCAAACTGTATCTACTTTAGACAGGAAACAGGAAAAGTAGATTCTCCTTTTTCCATGTGGGATTCAAATGGAGGACGACTTGAAACATGTATTACTGTTGTGCCCTCTTTATAATTCTGCTAGGAGGAAGTGGTTAGGGATATTCTGGGCACTGACCTCCCTCCCAACCAGTTGGTATTGTTTCTCTTTAATAATACAAATGAGGTTGTTTTGGAGAAACTGATAACATTTTATCTGCTCTTCATCTATGATGATCTTGAATGAAATATAGGTGTATATCTATGTGAAAATCGTGATGACACTTATGGATATATTTAATTAGAATTTCAAAATTATTAGAGATGAAGGTTAACATTGTTTTGTATTTATGAAATCATGTAAAGCGTGGAATTTATATAATTATGACATTTCATTGTTCCTTTTGAAACTGTATTTATGCGATGCACTAACATGATTTTTAGACTTTTAGATTTTGTAAAAGCTTAGGCTGAACAAATAAACTTGAAACTGAAAAACTGAAAATGTGGGGCATCAACTTAGATTTTACCTCACTGTCATGGAGACTAGTCACAAGTCATATAGAGTGTTCACCCTTACAGCAGTCACAGAGTGGACCACACAGTGTCTAAAGACATGATTGCATAATGGCTCTGCTCAATGACTGACAAAGCCTATTGGGATCTCACCTGAGCCAATGTCCACATTTTTCCAAGCCATATTATTTATTTAATTGTTTTAGTAACCAGGTAAGTGCACTAGACATAGGAAATACCTATTTTCAGGCAACGACTCGGCGGTACATACAAAAATACAAAATACAGTTACAATCAAATACAAAGTAGTAAAGTTACATAAAATACAAGATCATAAAGCAGTACAAGAGAAGCATGTAGTCTTTGTAGTCTGCAAATACACTTCAGCAATGTACAAACATCTTGGAACTGAGTATAGCAAACATTGTGGTACAGTGATCAATGACAGAAATAGTACAATTATCAGTCATAGTAAATACATAAATCAAATAAGTGAATGCAATAAAGTACAATATAAGGATGAACATTATAAAGAGCCAGTGCAGAGCAGAAGTCTAGGTGTCCCTAGTCAGACGAGAAGAGTATTAGTAGCAATTGAGGGAGTAGGAGGGGAAAAGTAACATTGATGATAGGTGGAACAAACAAGAAAAGAGGGCAATAAGTGCAAGGGTACAAAATGTACTGATATAGAATCAAGCATGTGTCCTGAAGCATAGAGCATGACAAGAATAGTGATAAGGAGAGTTCAAGGTGGAAGGAAGCAGGAGCAGCAGTCAGCAAGAAGTAGTTGACTTCTTAGTAGGTGTTTAAAGCTAACATGAGTAGAGGTGAGGCGGACATCAGTGGGAAGAGAGTTCCAGTATACAGGTGCAAAGTGAGAGAAAGCTTGACACCAATGGCTGTTTTGCATCTTGCACTTGAAAGAGCAATTGATCACCTGAGCAAAGAGCATAGTGGGGTTTTGTGGGATGAGTATCTGGGCTAAAAAGAGGGAACACCAGATCAAGCAATGCTGTCAGTCAGGACACCTAGTGTGAAGTGACGGTGGGCCATGGGTGATAGCCATTAAAGGGTGATGTAAAGATGACAGTGGTAGGTGTGGTGATGAGAGGCCAGTGCAAAGACATATATTGTTATATGAGGTGTTCCATTTAAGCAGACTAGATTTGGATGCCCCAGCATATGTAACTGAGCTATAGGTAAGGGCTGGCAGAAGTATGCCCTGAGCCATGGATGGCAGGGCAAAGGGTAAGAGCATGTCTGGTTCTGTAAGCCAGACTGGTCTTGGAATTAACAGCTTTACAGGTGAGGAGATATGAAGGTCAAAGTCTAGGGAGGGGTCAAGAGTGATACCCAGGTATCTGAAGGATTGCACTTTACTGAGAAAGGAGCCATCAGTGCATGAAACTGCTAGCTGGTTAGAGCATTTCTTTAGTCTAGGGGCAGACCAAAAGCATGGCTTGAGTTCTGCCAGTATTTAGTACAAGGTTATTCCTGGAAAGCTAGTCTTGAATATGGGAGAAGTCAGACGAGAGGGTAAAGTTGAGGTTAGGGATGTCCTTGAGTAGCTTAGGCATTGCTGCAAAGATCCTACTGGTAACAACTGTGTAGTACTATAAAGGGCAAGATGTAATGGTATTTATTCACTTGGTAAAGGTGGCTAAATTAGCCCTTTTAGTAGTCCACAGGCCCTCTCATTGCAGACTGATGGATGTAGAGGGCGTGTGTGGTGGAGGGCAGCATGACATCCTTCTGTGTATTAAAGTCTGGTGCTCATATGTCTCGCTGTTCTGATATGAATAAATAAATGTTGATGTATACTTGTAAACACTGCCTGAGGCACTGCTTATTTTCATACATTGACCCACTGGGAGTTGACATGCACTGCAATATATTGATGTGGTTGCTTTTCTCCTGTTCTGTTTCTTTGTTTTTGTTTTTCTGCTAGGAAGATTCTTCCTGAAGTTTCTGGGATGGACTAGGGGCTGGCCTGCAGCCAGTCTGAGTTTCACTGGATTGTGCATCATCCTTCAGGATGGATGTGGATATCCCACTGGTGATGACTGTGGAGTACTATAATGGGGGCTCATCTAATCACCCTTACCAGGTGAGTAAATAGCCACTATTCAATTGAGTTCCTGAGAGTTACTGAATGACATGCTCTGACAAAGCAGGACTTGTCACTTGGCACCACTGTATGTTGTGCAAACATGTACTGACTTAAAGGGTTCTTAACATTGCATTTAGGATTCACACCTCTCCATAATGAGTCAACCTATATGATTTGCAGGGCTTCAGTTATAAGAGATGCCATAAGTTTACAATGCCATGCTGTCAACTGATGATGCAATAGAAGCATAAACACCAAGAACATTATAGCGTTTAGATTTATTTATTTAAAATGTGATGACGGGAAAAGCACACTTAGCCAAGGCTCATTTCCAGGTGTGACCAGGGACATGGTTACAAATGCATACAGAGGTAATACATACAGTCTACATTCAAAATGCAAGTGCAAGACAGATTAGGCATTATGAGATTAACAGCACCTTTCTCACATAAAGACCCTCAGAGCACTTTACAGAGTAATTACTGTATATACTTACATACTGTATACTGTGAATCTAGATTTTGATGCTACAAATAGGCCCCCAAAGGGGAGCTCGACTTAACTGTAAGGCAACCTATCTGCAGGGTTTATAATGGTAAACCATTTTCGCAATGATGCAATCTGGTTTTGTGTCCAGTTCTGGCCACAAAGGCAAATTCTGTGCCTGATGTGGCTCACAAAATAATATTTCCAGCTGATTTGGCAGCAAAATAATGTTTATCATTTTGCTAAAATTGACAAGTTAATGAAATAACTTATATGTGAAGCTGGTATATATGCAGTAGTAACTAGTAATGCAGTTGCTATAACAGTTGTGCACACAAGGATGTTCCTAATAGTGCAGCAAATGACACCCATTCATTTTGTAGTGTATGATGATATAGTGTACAGTGGAATGCTGTTATGCATGGAATTCCTGCCTGAAATATGCTTGTTCTGCTGCATTAGTGACATCATTATGTTGTTCTGCAGCAGAATCATTTGGAATGCTGGCACATTGTTGCTTTCCTCTATTTAACTCTGTGTAAGACAGTATTCTAGAACCTCTAGGGACTTCACAAGTCAGTTTCATTATGAAAAGAAAAAAACATACAATGCAATATATTTACATAATACTGCTATACACTATAAAAATACAGGATGAACAACTTACGTGCCCAACCTGTGCGTTCTGTCACCTCGGGTTCTAATTCCCATGGACCTCTCGAGCCGCTCTTGAGGTCAGAGGAATCAGAACCCTCTGTGGCAGAGCACACTGGTTGTGCATAGTTGCCATCCGTATTCTCTATCTGTCATACCTATTGTGAGTTTGATAATGTTATGTTATACATTTCAAGGCAGTTAGTTGCAGTTTGCCTTGTTCACTTAGCAGCCATTCAAAATACTGATTCTAACACAAGCCAGTACAAGGCAATGGGGAATTGGTAGGTTGTTGGATTTTCTTCTTCTGCCAAACATCTATGTTTCTATTTTTCTTTGATTTATCTGCAGAATAACTAGATTTTCTAGAAGATAACACTGTGGTATCTGGGAAGATCTTGGTGGTGCCACTGTGTGTCTGCAGACAGAGCAGCCTTCATGCAATCAACAGCATCCAGGAGTCTTCGATCATTGTTTAGGCCTTGGTTTATTGGGAGAAATGAATTAACGAAATTACTGTTGGTTTTACATAGGTCATTCACGCTCAGAGTATCACAAAGCGCTTTACAAAGCAATGTGCTCCATTCTAATTGTAGTGCAGAGATTGTATACAGCCAATTCACAACCATTATGACCTAGACAGCCACTCAAAGAACTAGGCAATTGAATTACAAAACATATTTCTTATTGATAATGGAATGTTAGCCAAGGCACCAGGGACAAATCTCTTGTCTTAAGGAAGAGTTATGGGATCATTCGGTTCCACCTGGAAAACCACGTAAGTTTCATGTTACATGCCAAGGATTAGGGATGGATTTACACATTTTTCAGAGTGGTAGTAGTTTTGTCAAGAGGGTAGCCCTGTCTCCAAAATGTAAAATGCTCTGTTTAAAACCCAGATTAGGCTAAAGAGCTACTGTTTGCTGGCCTAAGGGGTAGCAGGTGTTACTATACTGGATCTACTAGATCCAAATACAGACTCTCTAATACAGCTTCCCCAACCTAGTACTGTCCAGCAGTGTCAGTCCTGGATATATGACCAACATTTCATAGCCAGAGCAGAGAATGCAGTGCATTACTTGGGAGGGAAGAATTTGGGGAACGTGTGTGTGTGTGTGTGTGTGGGCAAGGGGTTTGAGATGACTCGTAGCTATGGGACTAACCCTAACTGCCTGACCAGGACAGATGGGTTTTAAATATCTTTTTCCCTTCATTTATGGGCCAAATAATGAATAGCTGTACATCTGAGAGCTGAGTACAAATATTTAACAAGAATTCAAAGAAGGTGCAGCGTACAGTGGCTCAGTAGGTAGCACACTCGCCTGAGGCCGGAAGATCAGAGGGCTGTAGGTTCAGTTCTCACATCTGGCACTTAAGCAATAACTCCAGTACTGACACGTTGTGCAGCATGAGAGGGTGCTGCACTTGAGGTGCTGTCTTCGGATGAGACGTTAAACCGAGGTCCCATCTGCTTGGATTGATGGTAGTTCAGGCAGATGTTAAAGGTCCCATGGCACTTATCGAAAAAGAGTAGGGAATTTCCTCCATGTCCTGGCCAAATTTCCTCATTCACTAAAAATACCACCAACAGCTTAATCTGATTCAAGGTCAGTTGGCATTTATCTGTATCCTCCTCCCGGTCGTATGCCTGAAAATAGGCAGGATTTTTCTAGTGCACTACCTGGTCAACAAAACTAAAAACAAAAACCCTACTACTTTGAATACTTCTCAAGAAAGGCCAACTTGCCTTTCTGAGGGACTGACCTAGACATTTCTGGGGAAACAGCTGGCCTTTTGCTGCCATGTGGGAACTAATAATCATTTTCACTGTTTTTGGAGTTCTATTTTATGCGTACTGTAGTTGCATGTGGTTTGGGCTGTATGTTTATGTTGTTTATAGGAACAATCGAGGGAATTTTAGGCACTCAGCTACATCTCGCATCAACACACTCTGATGTCCGTGATATCACAGTGTGACTGTGCACCCAATTACATGTCATTACCTACAGTACATATATGTATATTTATAAAATGGGTCGAGATGAATGCTATAGATACTGCTGTCTCATTGGATGAACCAGTTTACCTGAGGTGCCTATACTGTACATACTAATGAAAGCACAGTGCTGCATTTTCTAAGTCACAAACACAATGAAATGCAGTGATAGCCTTCACCACTTTCAACGATATCACATATTACACTGCATCACAGGTGCTACCAGGTTGTGAATGTGCCACCCAATGCTGGAGGAGCAAATGCTGAATTTTGTAATTGTTTTGTCTGCCACTAGATGTCTTGTTATCTGTTGCTCAGCTTGGCATGCTTGTGTAGCCACTGTCAAAGTGAAGTACACATTTAAGATGCAACACCTAATAACCAATACACATTTGTGACTGACAGCACTCGATTTGGCACTTTGTGTAAGGTCACCTTGCAACCTCCCTCCTCCCTACCCCTGCATTTAGCTAGACCACCAAGCCAAAAATCAGCAGGTACGTTAACTAACATTATCCCATGTGATCCCATCCTTGTTGTTGCTATTGCTGTATTTCTACCTTTCCCATTTTAAGTCGTGATCTGTCAAGCCATTATTATCTTCAGAACCCAGTATGTTCACAGAATAACTGAGAAGTCAGATTCTTTAAAGACTTTTATTTTCAAAGAAGGAAACACTGTTGTACAAGTTACTATGTCAAACTGTATTGCATACTGATGTGCATCCAAAATATTTCAGTGCACAGCATGGAACAAAACCAAAGTTAAAATCTCACAAATCATTGGGGACTGGGGTTCCACCTGGAGGATACCAGCCTATACTGGCAGGATGGTCTGCATCTGTCCAGGAAGGAACAAGTCTCATTAGGGCGATGGGTTTAAATGCTTCATTGGCAAGCTTTAAACTAGTCAAGGGGGGAGGCACTGATGAGCAGCAGGAGATTCTCAGCCTCCCCAAAACCGGGTGCTAAATGAGGTAAAGACCAAGGTAAGAAGGTCAGTAGGAGCAGAACAGGGTAACTGGAAAGGCAAGGTCAATGAGGACAGGGATGGTGCTACAAGAGGTAAAAGCATCAAAAATGGAGAGCAATGAGTACCAATGCCTGTAGTCTGGGTAACAAGCTTCCTGAATTAGTGGCCTTGATGGAGGAGGAAAATTTGGATATTGTGGCAGTCACAGAAACATGGTACACACAGAACCATGACTAGGACATAAACATACCAGGATACACCATCTACAGGAGGGACAGGGAGGGTAAAAGAGGAGGTGGAGTAGCTGTCACATAGGGATGGCATCAAAGCAACAGAACAAAAGGGTAAATGGGGAGGAGAGAAAGCACTGTGGGCCAATTTGGAGACAGGCAATGGCACCACAATCCACATAAGGGTTAGTCAGAGACCCCATCTCAGGGGGAGGAAATGGACAAGGAAATGATAGAAAGTATCCTTAGAATGGCAGAAAAAGGAGAATATTGCTAATGGGGAACCTGAATATGCCAGATGTTAACTGAGTGCATTTGCAGCAGCCACTTCTAAGAGTGGGGTCATTTTAGATGCCCTACAGGGGGCATGTCTTAGACAACTAGTATCAAACCCACTCGAGAGGGAGCAATGTTAGACCTGGTACTTTCAAATGGAGATGGCAAGAGGATCACAGATTTAGAAGTGGGTAGTCCGCTGGGAACTAGTGACCATCGAACAGTATGGTGCACTATAAACATAGAGGTAGAGTCAAGCCATACAAAGGCAAAGGTACTGGACTTCAGAAGGGCAGACTTTGCCAAAATGGGTGCATGCCTAAGGAATGCACTAGCAAATGGACAGGAAGGAGGGGTGGAACAACAATGGGAATAATCAAACTGCCAGCACAGAGACAACAAGCTTTTTGTGTGAAGCAAATAAACAAAACAAAGAGATGTAAGAAACCACTATGGTTCTCAAAGGAGGTGGCAGGAAGGTTAGGGAGAAAAGAGAGCATTCAGGAAGTACAAGGAATCACAGAAGGATCAGGACAGAGAATTGTATCAGTTAAAGCAAAAGGAAGCAGGAAAGGCAGTCAGAACAGCAAAGGCCCAAACCAAGGAAAAGATAGCCAACTCAGTTAAGAAGGGGATAAACCTTTATAGGTACATCAGGGAGCCAAGGAAGACCAATGGAGGGATAGTGAGGCTTAATAAAGGGAGGAGGGTGGGCAGAGGGTGACTGTGAAAAGGCAGAGATACTAAACAAATACTTTTGCTCAGTATTCACAAATGAAGAGGGGAGGTACCTAAACCAAACAATAGAAACACACTGGATATGGGGTTGATACCATCCCTTTCACAGAAGAAAGGGTTCTGAAAGAACTCTTAAAACTGAAGGTGGACAAAGCACTGGGACCTGATGGGATTCATCCCAGAATTCTAAAAGAACTATGGTAGAGCTAGTGACATCACTGACTACCCTCTTTAATAAATCATGGGAGGATGGGGTGGTACCTGAAGACTGGAGGAGGGCAGATGTGATTCCACTCACATAAAAGTGGGAGCAGGGCAGAAGCAGGAAACTATAGACCTGTTAGTTTAACCTCAGTGATTGGGAAAATGATGGAATCACTCTGAAGGAAAGAATTGTTGAGTACCTAGAGACCAGAGGAGTGCAGGACCCAAGGCAGCATGGATTCACAGCGGGAAGGTCATGTCAGATGAATCTAATAGATTTCTTTGACTGGGTGACCAAAGTAGTAGACCAGTGAGGGCTGTGGAAATGGTCTACCTAGACTTTAGCAAGGCATTTGACACAGTCCTACACAAAAGATTAATAATCAAATTAACCAGCCTGGGAGTGGGTCCCAGGGTGGTAGCCTGGGAAACATTGGCTGGACAACAGGACACAGAAGGTAATTGTAAATGGAGTCCACTCTGAAGAAAGAGGGTTACTAGTGGGTACTGCATGGTTCAGTACTGGGTCCAGTCCTTTTAATGTCTTTATAAGTGACATTGCAGAGGGATTGGAAGGAAAAGTATGCCTCTTTGCAGATGACACAAAGATCTGCAACAGGGTTGATACACAAGGAGGTGTGGAAAGAATGAGAAGGGACTTGGCAAGTTTGGAGGAATGGTCAGAGGTATGGCACCTAGGATTCAAAGCAAAGAAGTGCAAAATAATGCACCTGGGAAACAAAACCGGGAAGATTACACAATGTGGGGGAGGTAGTAGCAACAACAAAAATGGAAAGGGACCTGGTGGTAATCATATCAGATGACCTTATGGTTAGCAAGCAATGTGAGAAGGCAGTAGGGAGGGCTGGGGAGATACTGGGATATAGGGAGAGGCATCACCAGCAGAAAACAGGAAGTTGTTATCCTTCTGTACAGACAGTTGGTGAGACCCCATCTGGAGTATTGCATCCAGTTCTGGAGACCCCATCTCTGCAAGGACATAGACAGGATGGAGGCAGTCCAGAGGAGGGCAACTAAAATTGTGCAGGGTCTGTAAGAGAAGCCACACGAGGCGAGACTAAAGGGGCTTAATATGTATACCCTTGAGGAAAGGAGGAGAGGGTGACATGATAGAAACTTTTAAGTACCCTCAGTGGAGTCAACAAAGTCCAAGAGGGTAGCATCTTTTAGAAAAGAGATGTGCAAGAACAAGGGGACACAATTTGAAGATAGAGGGAGGATGGCTCAGTGGCAATATGAGGAAGTATTTTTCACAGAGAAGGTGGTGGACACATGGAACAGCCTTCCTGAGGAGGTTGTGTGATCTAAAACTGTGGGAGAATTCAAGAACGATGGGACAGACATAAGGCAATTCTTGTGGGGGTAAGAAGAAATAGGCTGTTGGTTAACTAGGCTCTGCAGCTTATCCTGTAGGTAGAGAAATGGGCAGACTATGTGGGCCAAGAGATCCTTATCTGCCATCAAAGTCTATGTTTCTATGAAGGGATTGGGTGGCCATCAGTTTGGCAAGATGTACAGTTGTGTTACTGCTCTTCTCTTCCTGTCAGGTCTGGTAGTCACCTTCATTCCAGTATACAGTGGTACAGTATCTTGCCTTTCAGTTTAATGTCTGTAATCACATTTTTCAAGCTCCACAAAGCTCCCTCATATACTGTTCCTGACTTCAAGACAGCCAGCAGACAGGTGTAAATTAGTTAACACTGTTTTGCACATCACAGTTACATCATGCCTACTGCTCCCCAACATCTGGGTTGTCTGCTCCTTAATCCCCAGCTTGTGACTTGTCACCATTCATGGCTATGCCTACTGTACATGCCCCTCTACTGTATAAATACTGTGTGCCTTTTGTGGCATTTAATCACATCTTTTGAAGGAGATTCTAAGATTGAGAAACCATCACCTTTACAATGTTACTACAACCAGGAAGCTGGATGAGAGACAGCAATGGTGTTCATGAAATGTACAAACATGGGACTCCAAAGGTGGCAATACAGAACTACCTTGCAGCAGCCAGAATCCTGATTTCTGTCTTTGCCCTCTATAAGCTCCATATTTCCAAATAAAATCCCACAAGGTGGCAGTGTGCACCAGGTGGGCAACTTTGACAACCATAAGCGCCATGAGTGATGCTGTGAGTTGGTCTGGTGCTGCTGGTGCTGTGGCCTTGAGCAAGCCACACACAAAGCAGTGAGATGGTCCTGTACTGCCACTGCTGTGGCCTTGAGCAAGCTTCACTACAAGGCAGTGAGATGGTCTGGTGCTGCCGGTGCTGTAGCCTTGAGCAAGCCACACTACAAGGCAGTGAGATGGTCTGGTGCTGCCGGTGCTGTAGCCTTGAGCAAGCCACACTACAAGGCAGTGAGATGGTCCTGAAAGCCTCTGTAGCTTTGAGCAAGCCACACTACAAGGCAGTGAGATGGTCCTGTACTGCCAGTGCTTTGGGCCTTGAGCAAGTCACACTATAAGGTAGTGAAATGGTCTTGTGCTGTCTCTGTGGCCTTGAGCAAGCCAAACTACAAAGCAGTGAGATGGTCCAGTGCTGCCTCTGTGGCCTTGAGCAAGCCACACTCACAAGGCAGTGAAGTGGTCCTGTACTGCCACTGCTGTGGCCTTGAGCAAGCCACACTACAAGGTAGTGAAACGGTCCAGTGCTGCCACTGCTGTGGCCTTGAGCAAGCCACACTACAAGGCAATGAAATGGTCCAGTGCTTCTGGTATTGTGGCCTTGAGCAAGCCTCATTACAAGGCAGTGGGATGGTCCAGTGCTGCTTCTGTGGCCTTGAGCAAGACACACTACAAGGCAGTGAGATGGTCCTGAAAAGCCTCTGTAGCCTTGGAGTAAGCCACACTACAAAGCAGTGAGATGGTCTGGTGCTGCCTCTGTGGCCTTGGGCAAGCCACACTACAAAGCAGTGAGATGGTCTGGTGCTACCTTTGTGGCCCTGAGCAAGCGACATACCACAAGGCAGTGAGATGGTCCTGTACTGCCTCTGTGGCCAGGATCTAACACCTAGCCTAACAACTAGCCTTGCAGTATCCTGAGGCGTGATCTCAGGTTTGATAATTGTAGCTATGGGGATGGGTGTCAAAGACATCCAAGGTTGGTTTCAAATTCTGAAAAACTACTGTATTTTACCACAGGTTGTGTTGTGGTGTCAGGTTCCAACACCTAGCCAGGCAGCATCCTGAGGTGTGATTTCAAGTTTGATAATCCTGGCTGTGGGTGGGGTGTCACTGAAAACCACGGTTGAAAGCCCTGTCTCAAACCATGCTCATGAAAGGTAATTAAGAAATGTTTGCAACTTATCTTGGGATTCTTTGTTTCCTGAAAAGCTGTTTCATACAGTACCAGTCCTGCATGTCATTGTTCTGAAAGTAAAGAGCAGACAACTGACACTTTTATGGTAGTTGGTAAAAATATTTTATACAAAATCAGACAGTCCCACCTGGATTCTGTAAATTTCCAGGTAAGACCCTCAGTTGAGTATCTGGCCACCTTCTAAACTCTGACATTCTTTGCATTTATAATTTTTGTCCAATTAAATGCATGTGCAGCACTATAGGTAAATGTAAGATGTGAACATGCAGCAAGTGTATCAAGTCTGCATCCCAGACACCAGGTCAAGTTTAATCTCTGAATGAAGCCACAGGGGTGATAGATCTCCAACTGTGATATAGAAGCAGTCTGCCACATTTACATGCTACACGGGTTCCACCATCCCATGATCACATTGAGCACAGCGACTATCAATACAGTGAAGGCATGACACCGTCGATTGGTGTTGTGCCATCGCTGGAAGTAAACTAATGTGTTTTCTGTGGGGTCTTTGCCCCCACATCCCCAAGCAGGGGCTCTGTCCCCTGCACTGACCCAAAATAAACAACTTCGAGTCAGAGTTGATTCAGGGAGGGGCAAACACCCGGAGGCAGTGGTGCCAGGAACCCAGCAGACCATCACAGTGAACTGCCGGAAATGTAGCTGTGATGGTCTTCGCTGTATTTCCATCGCATGACACAAGTGATAACATGTTACGCAATCACCATCACCCCACCCACTGATAGAGTACCTGTTAGATTCTGATGTTGATGCTGACTCCAGTTCCACCTGTTTTGGGGAGGGGGATGCTTGGACAGGTGCTACTGTAACATTTGTACAGTAACTGAAGTGGAGGTAATGGCATTGAACTGCTCCACTGCTGTGCTACTTTTGGATACTGATGCAGTTACTGAGTGTCTGATGAGTAAAGTTGTGTTTAATTTTTTTTATCCATTTTTCCTGAACTGTCACCCCACAATATGAATCTCACAGAAAATCTCAGCTGTGTAATCAATGACATTCAGCATGCTATCTTACTGCAATCCAGTACAATCCTGTCCTGAATCCATCATGGCAGCAACACAAGGTGGGTCAGAAGAGAGTGTGGAGAGGTTTGGGTTTACCCCAGAAAACTGTAGAGGTGTCCTCTCTCCACTTACTAGGACTCCTGGTGGGGAGTGATCTGGCAGGTGACCAAGCCTGCAGAGGTATATACGTTACACACCTGTCATGGGTGCTGGTGCATGCTTTCCTGTTTGTGTATGCACTGTCACTTGTAACCACCCCCGCTACTTTACACAGTTAGCTACCCTTGGTACCTTTGACTGCACAAAAATTACTAGAAATTGGTACCATTCCTAGCTTTGGGAATGTATACTAGATTCATTACCCTCTAGAGGCCGGAAAAAGGGGTGGGGTGCAAAAGCAATAACTTTATGACCAAAACCCAGGTCCTGAGGAGAGAACTTTTTGTAGGGCTATGCTAGCTATCTATACTTCTAGAGGGGTACACAGTAACTCCACACAGGAAACAGTAACATGAATGTCCAAACCAGGTTGGGGTTCTAGAGTGCCACTTTATTCCAAAAGACGTTTTCTAAAGCAAGGGTGGACCCCAAGGTTTAACATCATGGCACAAGGCAATTGCAGAACAACAAAATGACTGTATCTGACAGATACTCTACGTATTCCCATATTTCATAGACATTGAATTCTCTTCAGTGGCAATGGCCTTAACTGAACACACATTTCTTCTAGTGGCACTGGCCACAATTGAACCTTTCTTCTAGTGGCATTGGCTACAACTGAGCACACACTTCCCATATGGCACAGGACTTAAAACTTCAAGTGGCAATCTGGCCACAGCGGAGCAACACAGGGCTCACTACTAGCAGAACCCACACCAGGGGTAAACTTCTTCAGACATTTGCCACCATGTCTTGAATAACCAGGCACCCTTACGGAACCTGTAGTGCTGAACTGGTTACTCCAGATGGGGAGGGCTGCCCACCCTTTGCTTCCATATTCACCCACCCTTTGCTTCCATATTCTTACCCAGCCATTCTGTCAGAGTTACATCTGAAAATTTCTTGTAAAATATGTAGGAAAATGCATCTTGGAATGAACTTTCCATCCTGCATATGAAAAATACTACTCCAGGAGTGTAGAAATTAAAAGTCCTGAACAATGTGCATTAGTCTGCCTCTGACCCCACTATTGTCAGCCAACTTTAAACTTGACAAAAGTCTCAAACTTAGAACAGAACTGGTGTTCCTTTTCCTTTAGTCAGAGAAACACCAAAGCACAGGTACTTTCTTCAGGAAGCACAAATCAAATCTACTCACAGAACAACACGAGCAGCTTCAAAGTGTCCTGGATCAAATAAGGATTGCCCCTAGGATCCATTCTCTAGCAGTCCTTTCCATCCCTCTGGAATGAAAATCAGGAGAGCCTGCTGTAGACAAGCAGTTTCCACCACTTCTATTGGCAGGCTGGTAACTTTCAGGGCTAGAGCCCACAGCAGCTTCACTCCTCACACTTCAATTACCAGACCAGAACTAACTACCATATGACCCAAGATTCTAAAATTCCCCCACTCATAGCCAGCTGCTGTGCTTATATTGCTGTAGAGTTCTAATGACCTCATCTCTCACTCATCTCAGCTGAAACCAAGTAAACAAGAGAGTGAGTAGGTGAAAATCCATTTAGCTAGTTATTCATCAGCTGTCTTCCCTACCTAGCACTGACACTGATGTGATTCTAGTAACCCCAGGGGACTGGGTGGTTACACACTGATGTTGTTTCAATCTTTATGTCTCCACAGAACTTCAATGGACATCTGGGCAGATAGTCCTTGAACAGCGGGATCAACCCAATGGGGCCACATCCATGATGGTGGCCCAGAGGAAGCCATGGACACTTTATTCTGGAGTTCCTCTCCTGTAGGACGAGGTGCAGAGACACCCACTACAAAGATAATGTGGGAGAGTTGGGGACTGGAGAAACCATTAAAGGTAGGTGCCAACTGTATACAGCTGCATTCTCACTCTTGTGCAACCTGGCTCATGACTGTTCTTATGTTCTTCTCATTTCAGGGGTACTTTGGTCCCATGCAGCATGGTGTTGATGGAGAGGGAGTACACTGCCACCACCCCAGGACTGCAAAAGGGATTCAGAGGAGGAAGAGGAGGGGAGACTAGGCACTGTCTAATTTGTCAGTCCATTGATGGGATACACTGATTAATTATATAAATAATGTTTGTATACTGTACTACACCTGTTTAATTTTCATTCCAGTAGATGATGAAATACCACCTGACAGGTCTGTCATACTGTGAATGGAGGGTCAAGTTATTTGCAGTGAAACTGCCATTTGGCTAGCCCCTTCCATCTCTTTGGAGTGTTTAAAGTGTTTTAAAGATCTCTGCAGTGAAACTGTTGTTTAGCAAGGGCCCTCCCTCCCTTGGAGGGTTCAAAGTGTTTCAAAGTTCTCTGCAGTGAAACTGCTGTTTGGCCAGGCCACACCCCTCCACCTTGGTACCTTTTCCAGGAGGGACCCCTGTACCTCAGTATGACTCTGTTTTTATACTCAGGAAGTGGAAGAAATAAATGTGGATGGTACTTACCTGTGGGGTTGACCTGGAAGGGTTGATAGCCTGTGTGGTGGTGTCCTGTCAATATAGCAAATGAATAATAGCAAATGAAAGAAACAGTGAGTGTCATTTTAGCTATGTGTTCTTTATAGCACATGATTGTTTGAGTGATTATTTGCTAGTAATGTTGTGGTTGTATGTTGTTTGACTTGTTTTGTTATTGCTGTGAAAATAAAGTTGGATGTTGAAGAGTATAGTTTCTGGTGTTGTTTTTGTTATAGCTGGTGTTGGTGTGTTGTGCTGAAGGTTAATTTTTTTGTTTCCTTTATTTTCACTGTTTCAACTCTTCACTATTATTTCCATTTGCTATCTTTGTTGGTACTAATGTTCATTTGTTGTTGTTTTCTTCACTATTTTTGTTTTCACTGTGTTGAAATAGCACCTGTGGGGGTACACTACTATCTGTTCCCTGATGACCCAGCATCCATGACAGGCACTGGGGTGCTGCACAGCCATCCCTTGCCTTCACATCAAACCTATGTGACCTTTGACATGCAGTGTTCCTGTGCTGGGTTCAACACTTTTAATTCTTTGATGAGTCACATTGACAAACTTATCATAGAAACTTAATCATCTGCGGTAAACTAGAAAATTAAGAGACTATGGAGGGAAAGCCTACATGGGCAGACTAAATGGATCACACAGTCCCCGCCACCAGCACTTTCTTATGCTCTATGTTCTTTAAAGGGTATGTGCCTGGTACACAGGCGCAATAAAACTCAACTGTGATGTAGAAGCAGTTTGCTACAATTGCACACGATGCACTCACACACCACCATGCCCAGTGATGCAGTAACTGTTGGATGCTGATGCTGATGCTGACTCTAGTTCCACCTGTTTTGGGGAAGGGGGATGCTTGCAGGTGAATTTGCCAGATCACATTATAAGAGGTACCGACACTACAGTGGGCTATTTACAGTTTATCAATATTACATATTGTAATCTATGAATTTCTGTAACAAACTTTTTAACAAGTTAGACTAGGTTTGCCCCATTTTCCCAAAAATGACACTCCCACAATGGCAACCTCAAAGAACATCAAGCCTGTGCGACCTTTTGACATGCAGTGTTCCTGTGCTTGGTTCATCACTTTTTAATTCTTTGATGTATCACGTTGACAAACTTACTATAGAAACAAAGGTTGGTAGCAACCAGAAGACCAGCTGGAAGGCCAGTACTTCCCAAGAGGTTTGTTATACAGAACTACACCCATGAGGCAAAGGCTTTCATGTATATAGCTGATGGATACATGAAATGGTAGCAGTCCCTCACACTGTAAGTACAAAAGGTTTCATTACTACAGTGCATGTTACAATAACTTTGTCCATTACTGTACTACAGATACAATACTCTACTAGGATATGTTTTAATGTTCCTTAAAATGTTTTATCACTACTGAAGAAAATATTAGTCGGAGGATGGCAGTGAAGCAGGGCATTGAGTCGGGTACTTTATATACCCTGCAAGCACAACCACCACCAAATCCCATCTGATGATATGGCTACCAGCAGTGCTGGATCTCGGCCCGATGCGGAGTCCTATCAGGACAACTTCGGCAAGACATGGCTGATTGCTGCCTGTTTTGTAAGTGTTTCTCACTGTAGCACTGTGCTGTACGTATACCATGTACAGCAATAGTAGGGTTCATTGTACTGTAAGCATACCTTGTACAGTAATAGCAGAGTTCAAAGACTTAATGTGCTTTTCTTTTTCTGCAGATGAGCAGTACTGTACCTGAGTTTTGAGAATTTTCTTGTGTTAGGGAAGGGAGATTTTATTTTGTTGAGTTTGTGGTACCTCTTTGTACAGTGCAGCATATTTCACTGCTACACATTACTGAATGCTACTGCTTTTGCCAAATAAATGATTGTTGTATATTTTATATATGCTTGAGTGTTGCAAAGGGCCCCCTCTCTTCATTCACAGCTTCGGCTTGCTGAATCACTAAGTATTCAGTTGGGAATGACACAGAGTGTCTCAAAGTGATTCCCCACCATCACCACTTGTGCAGTTGGGAATGGCAAAGAGTGTTTCAAAGGGCCCTCTCCTTAGTCAAAGCTCTATTACCTGGTCTACTGAATCATTAAGTATTTAAATGGAACGGCCCAGAGTGTTTCAAAGGGTCCCTGTCCTCAATCACAGCTGTATCCCTGGCCTGCTGAATTACTAAGTATTCAGTTGGGAACTGCACATAGAAATACTGGATGGGCAACTATGACAACCAGTGTGTTCTGTCACAGAGGTTCTGATTCCCTCTGATGTTGAGAGCAGAGCTTAAGAGGTCCATGGAAATCAGAACCCGAGGTGGCAAAACACACTGGTTGTGCATAGAGTTGCTCATCCTGTATTTTTTAGTGTATAGTACTGTGTGAAATATGTGTGAGTGAGTTCTGCTTTCAAAATGAAACCGACTCATGCGATCTCTAGAGGTTCTAGAATGCTGTTCTACCACAGTAGGGTAGAATCACATTCCATGACCTTTGAACTGTGGTACAACAGCATTTTGAAAGGGATGGAATTCTGTACAGAACAACACTCCACTATACACTATAGAGTGTTTCAGGGGACTCCTCCACCCACTTAGTCAGTTGGGAATGGCACAAAGTGTTTCAAAGACCCCTCTCCTCAGTCAAAACTTTATTTCCCAGACTGCTGAATCATTAACAGGACACTATCCGTGGACACTGTCCGCTTTTTCTACTTGTCCTAAATGCACTGTAGCATTTGTGTAGTTGGTATTTGTAAGCAAAAGAATGCTCCATGCAACAAGATTTCATAAGAATGAATTTTTTCCATTTTTTTTTTAAAAAAATTTGAGAGGACCACTTTGAAGTCTGCTGGCTGATGCTTTCATGCATTCCTGAGTATCATGGCATGATGAGACTGCAGGTAAATTCAATCGTGAACGAGTTCGAACATTTTCTGACATTTTTAGGGGTAAGATACATAATGTGCCGTGCTGTAGCTTTTTACTGATTTCACCGACTTCTTTACATGTTAAATATTGAAATCATGACTATGGGCACGAAGCGCGGTGTCATCGCCCATAGTCATGGTTTCAATATTCAACATGTAGAAAAAGGGTTAGAGCCCCCATTTCAAAAAAAGACCCACATTTTTGAAATCTTAAGAAAAGCTACTGTTAGGCACAGTATTCACCTCATACCCCTTAAAAAATGTCAGACTCATTCACAAACAAGTTTACCTGCAGTTCAGTGCACCATCACACTAGAGACACAAGAGCATCACACTCGGGACACGAGCGAAGGCCAGCGGGGACTTCAAAGTGGTAAGCTCAAGTTTTATTTTTTTAAGAAAAACCCAGGAAAAATTAATTCTATGAAAATCCTGTAGTATGTAAAAGTTAAACAGTTTAAAAGTGAGCTGTTGCTTAAATAGGTCAATGATGGTTCATCCACGGTAGTGTCCCTTTAAAGAGCTACTGACGTCTCAAACAAAACATTGAAAACCATAATAATTAGGTACAATTCTGCCTGCATTCTATATATGTTCTATGTAGTTTTCCTCCCTGGTATTTATTACAAAGGAAATTTGCATGACTACATGATCTGCATCCTTTAGAATTCCCTTAGAGTTCAACTGCCTCTATAACTTTCTCCTTACTTCAAGTCATAACCCCAGTTGTCACATGACAGTCTGTTGCCATGGGAGTAACTGTGATGTCACAATCAGTGCATTATGACCTTAGGTAGGGAGAAAGCAACAGAATAGATGAACTCTTCAGTGGCAAAGATCCTGTTTTCATGCACATGGCTTCAGTAATAAATAGTGGGGACGCGATTCATACAGAACTTGTGAATACAAGTTGCAATGTGTCTAAATATTATGTTTTGTTAAAGTTCTCCGAAGGTGTCAGCTGCTCATTAAGTATTCAGTTGGGAACAGCACAGAGTGTTCTAAAGGGTCCCTCCACCCACTTATTCAGTTGGGAATGACACAGAATGTATCAAAAGATCCCTCCCTGCTTATTAGTTGGGAATGGTACAGAGTACTTGAAACGGCCCCTCCACCCACTTATTCAGTTGAGAATGGCACAGTGTTCCAAAGAGCCCTCTCCCACTTATTCAATTTTGAATGGCACAGAGTGTTTCAAAGGCCCCTCTCCTCAGTCACAGCTGTGTCCTGGCCTGCTGAATCATTAAGTATGTAGTTGGAATGGCACAGAGTGTTTCAAAGGCCCACTCCACCTGCTTATTCAGTTGGGAATGATACAAAGTGTTTCAAAGGATCCTTCTCCTCGGTCAACGCTGAATCCTTTTGCCCTGATAAATCATTAGCGGTTTACACGCAGAGATCTGTATCGCAATAAGCTACAGATCAACAGCAGTGTTACTTTTCTGCCATGTTCATGGTATCAGTTCTGCAAGGAGCCAAACGTTCACCAATTCCACTTTCCTGCTTGCTTGGGCTTGTGGAGTTTTGTTCTGTTCTACCTGACCATGTAATAGCACCCTTCTGCTCATTTGGATGCCAGGACAACAGGGAATCCCATGCTCTCTTGGCTGTTTCCAGAGCGGATCACCTGTACGTGGCACAAAAAGGCATCATGTTGCAGTTGATCTGTACCACTTGTTGCAATACAGATCACTGCATGTAAAGGCAATCCACTCTGCAACAGTCCCAGGGAACAAAGTGCCATCCCGGAACAAGTGTCCCATGTAAAAGTGCCTATTATATATTCAGTTGAGAATGGCAGAGAGTGTATCAAAGGGCCCTTCTTCTCAGTTATAGTTGCACTCCCTGCCCTGGCCTGCTGATTCATTAAGTATTTAGTTAGGAATGGCACAGAGTGCTTCAAAGGCCCTTCCGTGGCTACAGCTGTATCACCTGACCTGCTGAAGCAGTAACTATTCAGCTAGGAATGGCACAGTGTTTCAAAGGTCCCCTCCTTCTGCTTATTCAGTTGGGAATGCCACAGAGTGTTTCAGAGGGTCACCTCTCCTAAGCCACAGCTGTATCCCCTGGCTTGCTGTATCATTAAGTATTCAGTTGCAGATAGCATAGACTGTTTCAGCGGGCCCCTCCCATCAAGTATTCAGTTGGGAATGGTACAGAGTGTTTCAGAAAGCCCCTTCTCGGTCAAAGCTGTATCCTGGCCGGCCTGCTGAATCATTAAGTATGCTGTTGGGAATGGCACAGAGTGTTCCAAAAGGCCCCTCCACCTGTTTATTCAGCTGGGAATGCTACAGAGTGTTTCAGTGGACCCCTCTCTCAGTTACAGCTGCATCTGCTGGCCTGCTGTATCATTAAGTATTCAGTTAAAATGACAAAGAGTGTTTCAGAAGGGCCCCTTTCACCACTTATTTTGTTTGAATGACGCAGAGTGCTTCAAAGGGCTCCTTCCCTGCCACAGCTGTATCACCTGACCTGCTGAAGCAGTAACTATTCAGCTAGGAATGGCACAGTGTTTCAAAGGTCCTCCTTCTGCTTATTCAGTTGGGAATGCCACAGAGTGTTTCAGAGGGTCACCTCTCCTAAGCCACAGCTGTATCCCCTGGCTTGCTGTATCATTAAGTATTCAGTTGCAGATAGCACAGACTGTTTCAGCGGCCCCTCCCATCAAGTATTCAGTTGGGAATGGTACAGAGTGTTTCAGAAAGCCCTCTTCTCGGTCAAAGCTGTATCCCTGGCCGGCCTGCTGAATCATTAAGTATGCTGTTGGGAATGGCACAGAGTGTTCCAAAGGCCCCTCCACCTGTTTATTCAGCTGGGAATGCCACAGGGTGTTTCAGTGGACCCCTCTCCTCAGTTACAGCTGCATCTGCTGGCCTGCTGTATCATTAAGTATTCAGTTAAAATGACAAAGAGTGTTTCAGAAGGGCCCTTTCACCACTTATTTTGTTTGGAATGACGAGAGTGTTTCAAAGGGCCCCTCCCTTAGTCAAAGCTGTAGCCCCTGACCTGCTGAATCATTTACTACTGAGTTGCAAATGGCATGGAGTATTTCAAATAACCCCTTCTCCCCCTTATTCTGTTGGGAATGTCACAGAGTATTTCAAAGGCCCCCGCTCCCTTAGTCAAACTGTATCCCCTGGCCTGTTGACTCATTAGTATTCAGTGGAATGGCATGGAGTGTTTGAAAGGTCCCCATCATCCTCAGTCAAACTGTATCCCTAAACCTGTTGAATCATTAAGCATTCAGTTGGGAATGGCACAGTGTGTTTCAAAGGCCCCTACACCCACTTGTTCAGTTGGGAATGGCACAGAGTGCTTCAAGGGCCCCTACACCTGCTTATTCAGTTGAGAATAGCATTGAATGTTCAAAAGAGCTCCCTCTCCTCAGTCAAAGCCGTATCCACTGGCTAGCTGAATCATTATGTATTCAGTTGAATAGCACAGAGTGTTTCAAAGGACCCACTCATATCTCTTTTTTCACTTGGGAATGGCATGGAGTGTTTCAAGGGTATCCCGTGATAATAGCAACTGTAATATAGCGATCATTGAAATAGCGACAGTCACAATAGTGACTGACTACATAATAGCAACTCATAAATACAGTGTTCTGAATATGTAATTCTCCAAAATCAATGAGCAGCATGGTGTTAGAATATTTAAGATGGGGGTGGGGCACAGCCCCCATGCATATTTATCAAGTCATCATACCAAGAACAACTGTTGAAAGAACAGGTAGTAGTAGCTGTTATGGGCTTTGGCAGTCGCTATTTTGATGGTCGCTATTTTGTAGTTGCTATTATCACATGGAACTGCTTCATGAGCCCCACACCCACTTATTCAGTTGGGAATGGCAAAGAGTGTTTCAAAGGGCCCCTCAGTCAGTCAAAGCTGTATCCCTGGTCTGCTGAATCATTAAGTATTCAATTGGAAAGCCACAGAGTGTATAAAGGGCTTCCTCTCCTTAGACAAAGCTGTATCCCTGGCCTGCTGAATCATTAAGAATTCAGTTGGAAATGACACAGAGTTTTTCAAAGGGCCCATCCATTGCTTTTTCAGTTGGAATGGCACTGAGTGTTTCAAAAGGTCCTCCACCTGCTTATAGGGTTTCCCATTTGGGGGCTGATTTTAAATATGCCTTCGGGTCTTCCCATGCCTTCTGACATCTCTGTTCCTCCACAGCTCCTTGTGCCTCTAACCCAGGTCCCCAGGTGCCCCTCTGTTTGATTGAGCCCTGAGGCTCAAAACTCCATCTGCAAGTGGTCGGCATGTTTGCTAAGCCGCCGCATGTTTGCAAAGGATGCCCTGTACATCCAACCGCCATTGTGGTCAAAAGTCGAAGGTGTTTTTCCATGGTTGCTAGTGCTATGACTAAGTAAAAGGCACTGGGACACAAACAAACAGCAGCAAAGGAAAGAAAGCATTTTAAAATAAATAAATAGGCAGACACCTAAAGCGCTGCCTCCAGGGCACCAGAGACAAAGGTCAGGGGCAAGTGTCAAGGCAAAAGGATGCCCTCATAAATATTCATAAGCTTGCAGTGTGTTCCTAGGGGCAGTGTGTTACTGGAGCTGCAACTCCAGGGGAATTGTTTATTTTATAAAAGTGGACTTGTTCAAGAGAGGACTGTGAGGGCTACAAGGCAGTGGAAAAAGTAAATTAAAATAATGTTGCTCTGGCTGCACCAGAACTTTTATGTGAGACAGTGAAATAAACTGCAATAGAGACTGAATGCAACCACCATTTTAGCAGCCAGTAACCAATTGGAAGCCAGGATTAAACAAAGGGCTCTGGGACAATGGCAGAGACTTATGGGAAATTAACTGGGACAATTTCTAGGTGCCAAAAAGCAAGCCAATGATCATCTGGGACTGTTTAAGACAGTTTGGCAGATAATGGAAACTTGGAACTCAGCCCCATATAAAGGGGGTAACTGCTCAGTTAGATCAGATTTGAGAGATTCGTCCAGGAGTTCAGTGCATGAGCCTCTGGGAGCTTGCCAGCTGCAGGGGGTTAGGCCTGTTTGGCCTAAACTTCCGGGTCATCAGTCCGCGGTCCAAAGTGTCCAGTTGGCACATGTTTGGGTCACAGCAGCAGGGGATTCATGCAGCATCCAAGCTGAGAAATCAGGATCAGCCTGCAAGCTGACTGGAAGGACCAGAGGAGGACAGGGCCTTACATATAAATGTGCTTAGTTTGCCAAAGTGTTTGTCACGACCGATCAGTTTGAGACATTGGTTTGCATGTTTTTGGCCAGTGTAGAATTGCTCCTGATGAGGACTATGAGGGAATTCTATTGTTTCACCAAGCCATCTGCACCAGGTCTCATTTCGCGAATCATCATTCGATCTGGTAGTTTGAGTACAAACAGGGTGGCTCCTGCATCAAAGCTGCAAATCACTTGTGTGTGTCATCTAATTTGCTTGTCTGGGTTCATTGCAACAAACTGAGCCATCCAGCTCCAGATTACAAATTCTGTGTTATTGTCCATGCTAATTGTTTCTTCCAAAGGGCCCCAACAACAGCTGCAATGCCGGCTACCCTGGGCAACGCTCAGGCTAGCCTGCTTAACAACTGGGTACCCAGGGTTGTGTGACTGTATACAAGGCACTCACTGTGCATGCATATTTAGCCTGAATTAATCAGATCTGTTAATCATTTGCTAGATTCATGCCCCACCCATGTTCACATTCCCTGCATAAATCAGATTGTTGTTTTTTATATTTAAATCTGGCTAGTGTGTACCTTCTTGGTGGGGATACAGTACTGTTATTGTATTGCTGCATCATTGGCCTTATTTTACAGGGGTCTCCGACAGCAGCAAAGGATCCAACCTTGGTGCTAAGTGCAAGGGTGTGAGCAAGTCATTACTGCCTTATGGTACAGGTGAATGTTTTGTTGCTATACTGTTTAGGCCACTAGGGGGATGGGGGGTTATAGCATCCCGGAGGCTATACCAACAGTAGTTAAGCTACCCCAGAACCATTCTTCTGGGTGGAGGCACCCGTTCAACGAGCTCAGGCCCTTCAACCTGCGCGATAGTCACACAGGCAGAGTAGTAGCCCTTAGGATAGCACCACCTAGGGGTTACACATAGAAACGACACCATGATGGCAGAAAAGATGAAAGGTCCATCCAGTCTGCCCATATTTCCTATAATCCTGGAGCCTGTTGTTGCTCCAAGGTACTAACCCTGCCTGTCCTATCTCCACTCTCCTCCCTGGTCTTGTCAACCCAGGTGACCACTATTCTCGCCATTCTATCCCATGCCCACTTGAAACCCCTGACTGTGTTTGCACCCACTACCTTGGCCAACAGACTGTTCCAAGGTTCCACCCATCCTTCTGTAAATAAGTACTTCCTCATGTCCCCCTGAACCTCCCCCTGTTTATTTCCACTCGTGATCACGTGATCTCAAGTTGGTATTCAGGATAAATAATTCCCCACAGTTTACCTTGATATTTCCTTTAAGGAACTTGAAAGTCTCTGTCCTATCTCCCCTGTCTCTTCTGGTTTCCAGTGGGTACACATTTAGTGCCTTGAGGTGCTCTTTCATAGGATCTGCCTTGCTGTCCCTGAATCATTTTGTTACTCTGCACTGCACTGTTTTTTCTAACCTGTCCCTGTCCTTTCTAAGGTTTATTCTAGCTGGGAATGACACAGAGTGTTTCAAAGTGCACCTCTCTTCAGTTAAAGCTGTATCCCGGCCTACTGATTCATTAATTATTCAGTTGGGAATGGCGCAGAGTGTTTCGCAGGGCTATCCCCCAGCTACTTCTTAGGAATGGCACAGAGAATTTCAAAGGGCACCCTCTCCGAGCTTATTCAACTGGGAATGCCACAGAGTGTATCAAAGCGCCCCTCTCCTCAGTCAGAGCTGTATCCCTGGCCAGCTGATTCATTAAGTATTCAGTTAGAATGGCACAGAGTGTATCAAAGGCCCACTCACATCACTTTTCGATTGAAATGGCACAGAGTGTTTCACAGGCCACCTTCCCCTGCTTACTCTGATGGGAATGGCACAGCGTGTTTCAAAGGGCCCCTCCCTCAATCAACCTGTATCCCTGGCCTGCTGAATCATTAAGCATTCAGTTGGGAATGACAAAAGTACACCTGACAAAGTATTATGTAGTATTCTGGACCCCACTCAAGACAGGAGACCACCCCTGACCGTACTAGGAATCTAATACATTTTTGACTAACATATCGTATAGGTTTTAGTGGCTTAGTTCCCTGGCCTATTGCTCAGCCTTTACTCCAGCTGCTGTGAACCATAAATTTAAGAGTAAGCACCACTGAGATCAGTTCCCCTAGAGGTCAAAACTGAAAAGTACAACTAAAAATGTAATGGGTACCACTGAAGAAATGACTGTGCATCAGTTGTTCAGATGGTGTATGGGCATGAAATTGACCCCACAATGCCCTGTTAACACTAGATATACCCGGCACTAGTAAAGATCTTATAGAAAGGGCATTTTCAAAATCGAATGCTTGAAAAAGATGTAGTGGTAGCCGACATGCTGACCTGACTACCCAAACTCTAATGGCGTTAATGGAATGTAGCAACCCTGTGGACAGTATTAAGATGCCCAAACTATTGCCACTGATGGGTCCCCAGCCACCTGGAGGGTAATAACTAAGGATAGTGAGGACCTCTAGGAAACACTCTCCCACCTTTATCAGAGACCTTTGAGGAAAAGATTGCCAAATTGCTACTGGAGGAAGGTAAAACAGTTGAGGACTTTAAAAAGTTGTTTGTGCCACCTAGGGGTGTTCCTTCCTGATGCCCACACCAGCTCCAGTACCTGTCCCTTTACCAGCTGCTGTGCCAGTACCAGTGCCAGTGGTTAGTCTTTACCACAAGCTTAAAATGTTTTCTGGCATCCTCCCTACCCCTAATGGGAAGCCGACTTGGAGACCTGGATGAACTCCGCTGCCACAGTAGTACAAGACTGGCAATGCTTAGAGGCCAACAAAGGCACGCCTGGTGGAAAGCTCCAGGGCCCGCCTCACATGCTTTTCATTTCCTGAGGTCCTATAAACCTGATGCCAACACCCAAGAGTATTTAGTCACCCTTGAAAATGTGCTTGTGGGTACCGCTAGTGTCGAAGCCTTGAAATGGAAACTTAAAGATGTTAAACAACAGCCAGGATAATTGTTATCAGCTTACATGAGTCGATTAGAGGAACTCATACAAACCATTTTTCAGAAAGGAGGCTGGCTCTAGCGAGCTGCACCAGATAAGACTAGATCATATACTTCGCCTGCCCGGCATTCCAGCTGGGTGTTGTTCAAACTGCAACTACACCAAAGGAGATCTGATCCCTGCCTTTCCATATGTTGATGAAACAGGTACGTGAAGATGAGGAGGAGGAAGGCTCTAGGAACCCTGCATGGTTGTAGCTGTTGCAACCCCTGCTCTTTGCAAGGGTCAGTCTCTGATGTCCCAGAATTTCAAGAGCCATGTAAAGGGACTCAAGAACTAAACACGGTGCCAGCCCCAGGGAGCCCAGTGAGAGACGGATAGCTAAGGATGCTCCACCATGGGCCGAGATGCTGAGAGACGAGCTGCTGAGAGAAGTCAGAGAAATGAAAACAGATGCCTCTACTAAGGCTCCTCCCATGGACAAAGGCTCTGGCCCTCTCACAGTGTGTCTGCTATGGGGTGGTGGTGCACGCCAGGCATCTTCTGCCGAGGGCAGCTCCAAGACTGAGATCAGTGAACTGGCTGCCACCACAAAAGAATTACTGAGACATATTGCATCTCCTTCAACTACGCAGACAGAGGTTGAACCACAATTTTCTGTTGTTAGTGCTCCTGCTCCAGCACCAAATGTGTACTCTGCCCAACCCTCTAATTGGGAATGAAGACCAACTCCTACTGCAATGTTTCAGCCGAGACGGACCAAGAGCATATCATTTGTCACAACTGTAGAAAAGATGAACATATGAAGAAACAATGCCGGTCTTAAAAGGACCTAGAGAGAGTGGTAAACAGACTCCAAGGGGCGCCTGAAAACAAACCAATGGCAGAGGGTGCAGAAAATAATCACAGTGGAGGTTCAGGAAATCCAAGACCCAATTTCTTTGTGGCTGAATCGCCCATCCAGGTTCCTACTACAGTTCCCTCTGGACTGGTCCAAATTGGTGGGCCTTCCATGGACACTGCTGTACACATAGACGGATTCCGCCTGAGCAGTTTTAGATAACAGGCCTGAAGTCACAGTAATCTTCCAAGACTGGTATGAGCAGCATTTATCTGACCACCCATTATAACCTCTTGATGGACTGTATGTGTGGGGCTAAGTGAAACGTTGTATCCTTACCTTGGCAATTTAAAGATATGGCTTTTTTTCCATCCTCTGTGGCTTGTGTAGGAGATTCTGTGGAGATGCTAGCCCTCGCCTGCCCTTCCACTGGACTTTATGATGGTATCCCTTACTGACTGGCACCAATGCACACGTCTTGGGTGCCTGGCCCAGCTAAGTGAAGAAAGGCAAAGAAAGAGACAGAAAAGCCCTGCATGTTCACGCCTGATCCAAACGGCTTATGAGAAACAAATGCACCCTGAGGAGAGTGATACATATCAGCCTGTGTGGATGGTTTTGAAAAGGATCCTGCTATGATCACGCTACTTCCAAATGCAGAATGCAGTATCAGTGGTGAAATGCGACTGTGAAAAGATGTGACTAACAAAATGTTGATGCTGGATGCCCCAGATGAGGGAAAATTACTCGAGGGACTGCTGATTAAGCCACTGTACTGCCCCGGCTCATGCTTACGCCCGCGAGTGGTGGTGAATACAGATACATAGATACATAGACAGTGTCGGCAGATAAGGGCCTATGGCCCACCCAGTCTGCCCATTTGAGCTTGTAAGTTCAGTTTGTTTTCCTAGAAGTCTATTTCCCTTACCCTGACCTCTAGAATTCCTTTATGTCTATCCCATGCATTCTTAAATCCAGTGATTGTTTCAGCCCCACCACTTCCTCTGGCAGGTGTTCCACTTGTCCACCACCCGCTCTGTGAAGAAATTCTTCTCATGTTTCCTCTGAATCGTCCCTCCTCCAACTTCATCCCATGCCCTCTAGTCCTGAAACATCTTTACGCTTAAAAATAGTATTTTCCTGCACCCTGTTCCTCCCTGTAAGATACTTGCATGTCTCTATCATAACCCTCTCTCCTCCTTCCTCCAGGGAGTACATGTTCAGTTCCTTCAACCTGTCTTCATAGGACTTGTGATGCAATCCATGCACCATCTTTGTTGCCCTCCTCTGAACCTTCTCTACCCTATGTCCTTACGAGGTATGGTCTCCAGAACTGTACACTGTACTCCAGGTGGGCCTCACTAGTGTCTTGTATAGCGGAATTATGACCTCCTTTTCCTGCTGGTGATGCCCCTGCCTATACATCCAGCATCCTATTTGCTTTACCTGATGCCTTGTCACACTGTTTCTACCTTGAGGTCATCAGAGATGACAACCCCAAGATCCTTTTCCTGCTTGGTACATGCCATATCCTCACCCCCAACTGATATATTGTGCCAGGGTTTTTGTGCCCCATATGCATTATCTTGCACTTCTTTGTATTGAATTTCAACTGCCAAACCCTTGACCATTCTTCAAGTTTCTGCAGGTCCCTTCTCATTCTGTCTACACCTCTGGTGTGTCTACTCTGTTACAGAGCTTTGTGTCATCAGCGAACAGTGAAATTCTGCCTTCTAGATCCTGCAGCAATGTCACTGATGAAGATGTTGAATAGGACCGTCCCAGCACTGATCCCTGTGGTACCCCACTGGTCACTCTTCCCTCTGTGGAGTGACAGCCATTTACCACCACCCTCTGTGTCCTGCCACCCAGCCAGTTACCCACCCACCACACTACTGTCCTGCCCACACCCATATTCCCCAGTTTGTGTAATAGTCTTCTATGTGGCACAGTGTCAAAGGCCTTGCTGAAGTCCAGAAACGGCCATGTCCACTGCCCTCCCGATCCACCTCCCTAGTCACCCAGTCAAAAATTCAATGAGGTTGGTCTGATATGACCTCCCTGGTGAAACCATGCTGCCTTGGGTCCTGTAGTCCATTGACAACCAGATGTTCCACCAATCTCTCCTTCAGTAGTGCTTCCATGATCTTTCCCACTACCAAGGTGAGGCTGACTGGTCTGTAGTTCTCTGCTTCCTCTTTGTTCCCACTTTGTATAAGGGGACTACATCTGCTGTCCTCCAGTCTTTGGGTACCTCCCTGTTTCCAGTGATTGGCTAAACAGGATAGCCAGAGGTTCAGCCACCACCTCTCTTAGTTCTTTAAGGACCCTGGGGTGCACCCCATCTGGCCCCATTGCTTTATCGACTTTATTACTTCCAGTTCCTTCAGGACCCTTTCTCGTAAAGGGACTTGTGTCCATTTCTGCACCATTCTCACCCCTGTACTCCCTTCAGACCCATTACCCCTCTTCCTTAGTAAAGACTGAGCAGAAATACCTGTTCAATATGTCAGCTTTACTGTTGTCATCCTCCACGGCTCCCATCCTCCCCTTCAGTCTCACTATCCTCCCTTTGTCTTTCTTTTTCACTTATGTACCTGTAAAAGGTTTTGTCCCTTTATCCACTGATTTTGCAATGTGTTCTTCTGTCTGAGCTTTGGCTTCCTTACTGACTTCCCTGCCTCCCTTTGTTTCTCCTGGTACTTATCCCTATCCCTTCTGCCTGTGTCTTTTGTATTGCCTGAATGCAATCTTTTGGCTTTCACTTTCTTTGCTACCTCTTTGGAAAACCATAATGGTCTCCTCTTCCTTTTCCTCTTGCTAACCTGCTTAATGCATAATTCTGTTGTTCTTATAATCCCATTTTAAATACTGCCCACTGTTCCTCAACCCCTGATTCTCGTCCCATTCCCTTAATGCCTCTTTCAAGTATCTACCCATTTTCCCAAAGTCTGCCCCTAAAATCCAGGATACGTGTTTTGTGTGGTTTGGTTCTGCTCTTTCTGTGATTTCAAACCACAATGACTGGTGGTCACTGTTACCCAGGTGCTCCCCACTGTTACCCCCATCACACTGTCCCTGTTTGTGAGCACAAGGTCCAGTATTGCCTTCTGCCGAGTTGGTTCCATGACCAGTTGCTTGAGGAAGGCACCTGAAGGAGTCCAGGATAAATCTGTTCTAGTTGATGCTGCTGCTGGGATGCTCCAGTCCACGCCTGGAATATTGAAGTCTCCAACCAGTACTACCTCACTTTTGTCTGCCATCCTTGGATGGCTAGCATCAGCTCCCTATCTGTTTCTTCCTCCTGGGCTGGTGGTCTATAGACCACACCTGTGCAGATGGCTGGCCCCATTTTCCTTTCCAGCTTAACCCACAGTATCTCTCCCCCATTTGTTCCTCCTGGATCTCTGTGGCCCTTATGTCATTTTTCACATACAGTGCCACTCCTCCTCCCTTCCTGCCTGCTCTGTCTCTTCTGAATATGTTGTAGCCAGGTATGGCCATCTCCCAGTCATTGTTATCATTACACCAGGTTTCAGTGATGGCCACATGTCCAGGTCTGACTGTACCATGACAGCTCCAGATCTTCCATCTTGTTGCTAAGGCTCCTGGCATTTGCACACATGGCTTTCCATGATTTGACCTCCTAGACTGCTTCACTGTTCTACTCCAGCCCCTTCCTTGGTTGTCATTTATCCCTGGTTCTCCTTGCTGTCTGCCTTTCTGCTGAATTTTGCCCCTTTCTGCTTATCCACCTCTTGGACACTAATCTCCATCTTTTGCACACTGCTTTGCAGAGATAGCCACTCCTCTGGTTCACTGGTTCCACTGCTAGCTGTGGGTGGTGAGCAAGTAGGTACCCTCCTTGCTGGCTCACCCCTTTGCTAGTTTAAATGCTTGTCAATGTAGCATTTAAACTTATCATTGAGTGCTTGATTCCCTCCAGGATGGATGCAGGCCGTCAGACTTGAACAAACCTCCATCCCTCCAGGTGGGTCCCCAGTCACCAATGAATCCAAACCTTTCTCACAGCACCAGTTCTTCAACCATGAGTTAAAGTTCCTGGTGCATGCACTCCTATGCTCTCCTTGCCTCTCACAGGTAGTACTTGAGAAAGTGACAGAAGTAGGTACTTGTTTGAGACCCTCCCCAGTTTCCTAAACTCTTCCTGAACTTCCTTTGGCTCCCCCATTTGCCAAGTCATTAGTACCTAGGTGGATAATGACATCCAGCTCACCCTCCCGCCTTGCCTTCCCAGTGATCCCCAGTATCTTCCTTCCATCCCTCCATGCCGTGGCACCTGGTAGGCACCCTCACCTCCCTGTCCTCCCCTCCTGTGTTCCTAGCTGGATCCCTCTTACGATGGAGTCCCCCACCAGGATTCGCTTCCTCCCTCCTCTGGGGTCCACTGCTTTCCCCACTGAGGTCACCTCCTTGGCTAACCTCCACATCCTTTCCTTCCACTTCTCTGGGTACCTTTATTTGGTTGTCCTCATTTGCCAGTGTGGCATATGAGTTCTTGAGAGGAATAGGATCTGGGATGTGCCTCTGCCTGACTGCTCTAACCTCCCTGAGCCCACTGTCATCCAAGTGCTCCTCGCTCGGCATCCTTTGAGGCAGCTGCATTGGACTGGGTGGTCCCTGGATAGGGGTGATGGTACTCTGACCCAGTTTACTTCCACTCTGAGTCTGGCTACCTCATCCTGCAGTCCAGAGAGATGCATGCAGATAGGCAGCACCTCAGTGTCCAGAAGGTCTGCCTGAATATGGCTGCCCCACAGCCACTGCATTGCACCACTCCCCACATTATACTGCAATTCCACTACTTGTCTGCTACTGAAGCTCTCTTAGTTCTCTTTTATTAATTTACAGTACTAAAAATCCTGTAACTGATCCTCAGATATATATATATATTTTTTAAGGAAAAGAAACCAATAAATAAATAAATGAGTCAAAACACTTGTTGTGCTGAGGGTGGTCTTCTTCCCCTTATGCCCCTCCTACTTCACACCTCTTACTATACCCTGTGTTTAGCTCCTGTCAATCAGATTTATCAGGGCATATAATTAAGAGTTGGGGGAAGGAAATTTGCAGTATTAAAGACAGCACAGAATTACACCACCACTATGTTTTAAATTTTCAACAGCCCAAAAACAATTATAAGTAAAGACAACAAAGAAAGAAAGTATAGTGTCACTACAAGCCTACAATCTAAGTTTAAAAGAAAAATACCAATTACCAGTTACTCTAAAGCACTGAATTGAATATGTTTCCTTCCTTCTCCTTCTGGCTTCTTCTGAGAAAGTAAACCTCTGTTTGCTACTTTAACTGTGACTAAGCCCCACCTCCAGTTATCATGTAGCTGAGGTCAGAGGCCAGACAATTAACACCCTTCACCCAGCTACAGGACAGTCAGACAAGCCAAGATAAAATTTGCAGCAATTAAAGACAGCACAGAATTACACCACCACTATGTTTTAAATTTTCAACAGCCCAAAAACAATTATAAGTAAAGACAACAAAGAAAGAAAGTATAGTGTCACTACAAGCCTACAATCTAAGTTTAAAAGAAAAATACCAATTACCAGTTACTCTAAAGCACTGAATTGAATATGTTTCCTTCCTTCTCCTTCTGGCTTCTTCTGAATGTACAGAATGTTACAGACTGAGACATCATGGTACCTAGAGGATGCACCCTGGCTAAAGTCTACTGTGCTGACACTGCTGTGCTCCCATACCAGTGCAGAACTGAAAAAGGATGTGAGGTATCACCTGACATGTTTGATTTTGGGGATTCATCTCTTCCAAACAGCTGGAGAACCAGGATCAGTAACAAGCTGGCTCAGAGAACCAAGGTACTCTCCTCCAGGAATGGAATGTTGGTTGTGTCATAGGTGCTGAACACCACATTCGTCTGCATGATGAGAGACCCATCAGGAGAGGTCTATACATCTAGCTCCTACTGACATCGACGATGTCAGATTTCACCTACAAGAGATGTTAGCGGCTGGCATCATACAAGAGTCACACAGCCCATACGCCTCCCCAATTGTTGTGGTGCAGAAAAGAATGGCTCCATCTGTATATGTGTTGATTACAGGATCCTTAACAAAAGAACTGTGCCTGATCAGTATGCAATGCCACGTATACAGGATGCCCTGGACCGTCTAAATGGGAGTAAATGGTTTTCATCATTGCCTCCAAAATAACAGATATAGTGGGAAGTGTTTTGATCTTGATGGTGATTTAAACTGTGATTGGAAAATACACAGGGAGATACTTGAAAGACATAGTTACTACTCTAGGGCTAAAACAACTCATTAAAAGCCCTACTAGATATACATCTGATACAACAAATGGCTCTATTTTAGATCTAATTTTGGTCTCTACTCAAATTGTAACTGAAGCTTCGGTATTTTACCTCCATGCCTTGGAGATCATAATCCGTCTAAGCATTATGTCACGGTCCCAGGTTCTGCAAGATTTGATTTATAAAAGCGAAATTGGTCAAGAGACTTTAGAAAGTTCTCAGAGACCCGATTTTGGACAGTATAGGTAAGGAAAATTGGGATAGCTGCAGATTAATTCCAGATATTGATACTGAGGTTGAATAGTTTACTCAGACTTTTGGAGAAATCTCAGATCTGCATGCACCAAAAGTTAAAACTAAAATAAAACCTTTAAACTACCTTGGATTAATGATAGATTATTAAAGCAAATCCGAATTAAAAATAGAATCTGGAAAAGTCTTGAAATCTAAATCAGAAAAGGACTGGACTTTTTAAGGTGGCTAGAAATAAGTGTAAAAGGTTAGTTAAAATTTCTAAGATTTCTTACTATAAAAACAAAATTGACATGAGTATTGACCCGAGACATTTTGGAGAGTGGTTAAACAACTAACTAAACAGGCAGTAATTCCTCAGAGGAAATAATTAGGTTAAAACATGGTGATATTTTTATTGATAATCCAAAGGATATTTCTAATGCATTAAATTATTTTTTTGTTGACCTTCCTAATTGTAAGATTTCTCATAAGCAAGATTTGGAACAAATAAAAAGAACACCTTTACAGGATGAACTGCCCCCATTTAGATTTAAAACCTTGACTGTCACTAGTGTTTATAAAGTATTACAAAAATAAATATCCATAAAACCTTTGGAAGTGATAGCCTAAAAGGCAAGTTTTTGAAGTTAGCAGCCTTTAATATAGCACCAATCATTACTTATTTATTTAATTGAGCCTTCAAATTGGTTACTTTCCTTATTCTGGAAAGAAAGTAGAATAAAACCGATCTATAAAGGAGGTGGTAGAAGTAAACAATTATAGGCCTATAGCCTTATTACACCTTTATCAAAAAGTTTGGAGAAACTTATTTCTGTACAGATCACGGATTATTTAGATAAATATAGTTTGTTAACCTCAAAAAGTCTGGTTTTCAAAAAACTAGTCTACTACAACAGCCCTTTAGAATTTAGTGATCTGTTAAACAGGTCTTTAGGAAATAATATGGAGACAGTGGTAATTTTTGTAGATCTTTCAAGGCTTTTGACCCGTGGACCACCCTTATTGATCAAGAGACTGCAAGAGATAGGTATCAGAGATGGCCCCTTAGATTGGCTAAAATCTTATTTGGATAATCACCTCAGAGGGTGGAGGTACAGGGTTATTTATCAGAGAGCAGAAGTGTCACCAGAGGTTCCTTAGGATCGATCCTGGGACCTCTTATGTTTCTTATTTTCATAAATGATCTTCCACTGGTGGCGAGCATACAGAAATTCAGTTATATGCTGATGATACAGTAATTATTGCATCTGGTAAATCAGAAGATGAATTACAATTGAATTTTCAGTCTGATTTCTTAAAGATCGAGGGGTGGTTCACCAGATCAAAGTTGATTATGAACACAAAGAAAATGAAATGTATGAAATTTTCATTAAAAAGTGATGATACTACTCTTACACTTCAAATTTATACTAAGAATTTAATTAAATTAGAACAGGTTAAGGATTACAGTTATTTGGGAGTGATATTTGATGAGTAGATGTCTTTTCTTGTCATATTACTGATTTGGTAAAAAGTGAATGAAAGGGTGGGTGCTTTAAGGAGAACTACAGAATGTTTAACATTGATAGATAGGAAGAAGTTGGCTGAACAGTTAATTATTCCAGTGTTAAGATATGGTGAATTAATATACAGAAGAGCTAATAAAATACTTTTGGCCAAGTTGGATAAAACTTATTTCCGAGTGGTCAGATATGTATTAAAGGGGAATTATTATACTCATCATTGTTTATTGTTGAATAAATTAAATTGGCTGTCTTTGGATACAAATTTTATATGTCATTGGCTAACTTTAATTCATAAATGAAATATTCTTGTTTAAATCATCCATCTCATTATTGCTGTTTCAGCAAAGCAACATTCTAAAAGGTTATTAACTAGATCAGTTCACTTAAATAAGATTATCACAGAAAAAATCAAGAAACAAATATGGGATAGACTTTAATTCATCAAGCTGCTAGTTTTTGAATTTTCTTTCTGCAGATATAAGGAAATTACAAATCATTCTGCATTTGTTCATATTATAAAGGAATTGAATACTCATGTTTGTAATTGCTGATTATTCCTTTCATTGTACTGTAAAATTAGATAATATTTCTGTCTTTATGTAAAGATAAAGGAAGTATTTTTATACTTTGTTACATTAGAAATATTTATATTGATGTGTTTTGTGTATGTGTTAATATGGAACCTTATTGTATGTATTTAGATAGGGATTGCACAGGTCTGTCTTGTAAACTGGACTTTTGTCCAAATGACATGTATTACCTGTATAAAAGTAAAATGTTACCTACCTTTTACTTACCATACTATCAGATCCCAATGGCTCCTGAGGATAGGGAAAAACTGCACAAATTTGTCCCTTGGGCTTCTATGAAATTCTTTGCATGCCTCAAGGCATATCCGTGAACCAGCAACATGTCAGTGACTAATGGAGCATGCAGTGGATACATGAATCTCTTGAATGTCTTGTCTACCTTGATGACATCATAGTCTTTGGCAAAACTTTGAGGAGCAAGAGGCTCACTTATTTAAAGTGTTGGACAGACTGGAGTAGTAAGGTCTTAAGTTATCCATTAACAAATGCCAGTTTTTCCAGAGTCCTGTTAAATACGTGCACACATTGTGTCATCAGAAGGCATACAAACAGACTCCAGTAAAGTGGAAGCATTAACCAGCTGGCCAAAGCCCAACAATTTGAAAGAGCTCCAAAGGTTTCTTGGATTCTGCTGCTATTATTGTCAATTTTTCAAGAACTATACCAGGGTGATCCTCTCTGCTAAACCTAACTCCAGGGTATCCACCTACTCACAAAAGCTTTAAAAGGGTTCTGACAGAGACACTGAAAAACTGTTTCAGACCCAATGAGCTGTTTGGACAGAGATGGACTCTTGATTGCGACATTGCTTTCAAGAAATAATATATAGACTGACTCACGCCCCATACTTGCTTATGATGATCCATCAAAGCCTATGTATTACATACAAATGCCAGTTTGAGTGGTCTCAGAGCCATACTCTAGCAAGAATATTTGGAAGGACTGCGCCCGTAGCCTTTGCTAGCAGAAATCTGACATCTTCAGAGAAAAATTATCCGCGCATAAATTGGAATTCCTCACTCTCAAGTGGGCCATGGTTGACCAATTTCACTAATACTTGTATGCTGCTAAAATCTTGGTTAAAACTGATAATAATCCACTAACATATGTCCAAACAACTGCCAAACTAGATGCTACCGGACACAGATGGCTTTCTGCTCTAGCAGCCTATGATTATGCGGTGGAGTACTGACCAGGCCCAAAACCACATAGATGCTGATGCTCTTTCACGAAGACCTGTTTATGAACAACAGTGGGTCCATATCCCTGAGCAGCCTGTAAAAGCACTATGTCACACGCTCACCCAGAAGAAACTCTGTTCTCTGAAGCTGTAAACTGTCTGGCAGATTGTTTGGGACCTCCAGACTTGTACACCAGTTGCCTACTGTAGTTTTGCAGCATTAGACTTGAGTTCTTTATCGCAGCTAACTCCAGCTGATATCCGCAGAATAGTACTATGATCCAATGATCAGACCAGTAGTTGATCCTTTAAGAAAAGGGGAAGATATGTCTAAGATGCAGTCCAGAAACCCCAAGACTGCTTTATTTCTCGAGAAGAGCCCAAACTCAAGCTTCGAGAACAGTTATTGTATTGAGAACTTACTGACAGCCAAGGTGAAATTGTGAGGAAACAACTAGTACTGTCAGCTAAGTTCAAGAATATTGTTTTGAAAGCCTTGCATGACTAAATGGGATGTCTGGGTAGTGAGAGAACCTTGATCTAGCCCGCTCATGCTTCTACTGGCCCAAATGGCCTAGACATCGAGCAGCGTGTTAAAACCTGCAGTAGGTGTCTTCAGCGAAAGCTCTACCCCAGAGAGCAGCCCTCTGGTCAATATTATCACAAGTGTACCAATGGAACTTGTCTGTATTGATTTTCTTAGTCTGGAGCCAGATTCAAAAGGCATCGCAAATGTACTGGTAGTCATTGATCACTTGACGAGATATGCACAAGCCTATCCAACCAAAGACCAAAAGGTCTCAATTGTAGCCAAAGTTCTTAATGGAAAAGTTTTTGTATATTACGGTGCCCCCAGCGATCCACTCAGTCCAAGGATGGATTTTGAAAGCAGACTTATCAAAGAACTGTTGTCCCTATAGGGTGTGAGAAAATCCAGAACAACCGCTATCATCCACAAGGAGACTCTCAGACAGAGAGGTTTAACAGAACCCTACTTGATATGCTGCGCACACTGCAACCTAAAGATAAGCCAGAGTGGAGCCAACAGATAAGCACACTTGTCCATGCTTATCATTGCACAAAGAATGATGCTACTGGTTTTTCACCATACTACCTTATGTTTGGCAGAGAAGCTCATATCCCAGTGGATGTGTACTTTGGAGTGTTTCCTGATGGTGTTCAGTCAGAAAGCTACCTGCAGTGTGTTGGAAAATCTAAAAGCTCAGTTGGATCACACATATCAGCTGGCAAATACCATGGCAGCAAAGAGAAACCTGGCCAATAAAATCTGTCATGACAAATGTGTTAAAGCTCAAGAGCTCCAACTAGGTGACAGAGTATTGATGAGAAATTTTGACTTCCCAAAACACAAAATAGTTGACTGCTGGAGTCACGCTCCATATATAGTAGTCAGTAAGCTGCATGATTTGCCAGTGTACAAAGTACGTCCAGAAGGAGACCCTCATGCTGTCAAACCATTCACAGGAATCATCTGTTACCCATCAGCCAAACTGTAATCAATAACGCTCAAGAGACTGAAGTTCCTCGCACCCTGTGACTAGATTCTACTAAGGCCAAGCAACAAGATCAGCAAACTACTGCTCCCCACCTGTTGCTCCTAATAATGTCTCCAATCCTGATAACATTGTAGAGACTGAAAATGCTTACTCTGAAAATGATGACAAAATGTATTATAACCTGCTTTCTATCCATCTTTTGAACTTGAGAGAGTGTTCCAGGGAATTCTTTCATTAACTACGGTGATGACTCTGAGCCTCCAGCTGCATTAACAGATCCCAATTCTTCAATTGTACCTGAACCTCCAGAGAATGATGCTCACAGCGTGGATTTCAAAGAGGTTGAACCCTTTGTATAGTGGAACTAATAGAAATCAGTGAACCTGAACACCCTGGAGCAAGTAGTGAACATACAGTCAACATGCAAGTGTTAATGAACTATGGGCTAAGTGAACTGTTTCATGCTAATGAAAGTATCGCTCAAGAGCCAGAAAGATTTGTCTTGATGATTCTGACTTTGCAGAAATAGCTCTGACACGTGACAGTGAGCTTCAACAACAAGAAGTGCCAGTGCCAATGTTGCCACGCCGCTCAGAAAGATCTGTAAAACCAATCCCAATGCTCACGATGACACCCCAGGACAGCCTGTTAACTTGTCCATGAATGTTGTGTACAAAGGAATTTATGCCATGTCCAATTCCTTGCCCAAAATTGTGTTCAAAGCCTTCACCCACGTTAATGTGCCCACTCAGTGTGATAAGGAGTATAAAGTAAAAAGCTGGGAATAAGGCTAAAATGTTGTGATAACGTGGTAAATGAAAACTGTACTAACTTATGTGATACTGTCAAATGTAAACGGTGATTCTACACTGCTAAGGTATAACACATGAATTTAAATGTCATGGCAATGCTTAAAATATAGGACATCCAAATGCTAAGTAAGACCAAATTGATAGCCTGCTAACTTGTACATAGTTATATGCCTAGCTTGGTTGTTCAGATATATCTGTTGTAATAGAATATTAGTAAGAGTATATCTAGTAATGTGTTAATGGTTGCCAATCTATTTTAGACTTGGCACAGATGCCAAGCTTTTCTAGGCAGAGGAGAGTGTAATGTCCCCCATTTGGGGGCTTACTTAAATATGCCATCAGGTTCCTCCTGCTGCTTCCTGGCATCTCCATCTCCGCTGGATCCTTCTGCTACTAACCCAGGTCCCCAGGTGCCCCCCATTTGATTGATTTCATGGGCTCAAACTTCATCTGCAAGTGGTCGGGTATGTTTGCTAATCCGCCATCGCATGTTCACAAAGGATGTCCTGTACATCCGATCGCCGTCGCGGCCAAAAGTTGGAGTGTTTTCTCCGTGTGGTTCCCGCGTGCTATGCCTAAGTAAAAGGCACTGGGGACACAAACAAACAGCAGCAAAGGAAAGAAAGCATTTTAAAATAAACAAATAGGCAGACACCTAAAGCGCTGCCTCCAGAGCACCAGAGACAAAGGTCAGGGGCAAGTGTCAAGGCAAAAGGATGCCCTCATAAATATTCATAAGCTTGCAGTGTGTTCCTAGGGGCAGGTGTGTTACGGAGCTGCGACTCCCTGGGGAATTGTTTATTTTATAAAAAGTGGACTTGTTCAAGAGAGGATTGTGAGGGCTACAAGGCAGTGGAAAAGTTAATTAAAATAATGTTGCTCCTGGCTGCACCAGAACTTTATATGTGGGGACAGAGAAATAAACTACAATAGAGACTGTATGCAGCCACCATTTTAGCAGCCAATAACCAATCGGAAGCCAGAATTAAACAAGGAGGCTCCTGGGGCAATGCCAGAGACTTATGGGGAATTAACTGGGACAATTTCTAGGCACCAAAAAGCAAGCCAATGATCATCTGGGGACTGTTTAAGATAGTTTTGCAGCCAATGGAACTCTGGAACTCAGCCCCATATAAAGGGGTAACTGCTCAGTTAGATCAGATTTGAGAGATTCGCCCCGAGTTCAGTGTGTGAACTCTGGGGAGCTTGCCAGTCGTAGGGGTTAGGCCTGTTTGGCCTAGACTTTCCGGGTCATCAGTCCGCTGGGTCCAAAGTGTCCAGTTGGCCCATGTTTGGGGTCACAGCAGCAGGAGATTCAAGCAGCATCCAAGCTGAGAAAGCAGGATCAGTCTGCAAGCTGGCTGGAAGGACCAGAGGAGGACAGAGCCTTATATATAAATGTGCTTAGTTTGCCAAAGTATTTGCCCGGCCGATTAGTTCTAGAAGTTCGGTTTGCATGTTTTTCGGCCAGTGTTGAATTGCTCCTGCATCCCGAAGATCAGTATTTGGAGGAGGACCACGAGGGAATTCTGTTGCTTCACCAAGCCATCTGCACCAGGTCTCATTTCATTGGATCATCATTTGGTCTGGGTAGTGTGAGTACAAACAGGGTAGCTCCCTGCATCAAAGCTACAAATCACGTGTGTGTCATCTAATTTGCTTGTCTGGGTTTATTGCAACAAAGTAAGCCATCTGGCTCTGGATTACAAATTCTGGGTTGTTTTGCATGCTAATTGTCTTTTTCCTAAGGTCTCCAACAACAGCTGCAATGCCGCCTACCCGGCAACGCTTCAGGCAAGCCTGCTTAAAAACTGGGTACCCAGGGTTGTGTGACTGTATACAAGGGACTCACTGTGCATGCATATTTAGCCTGAATTAATCAGATCAGTTAATTATTTGCTAGATTCATGCCCCACCCCTGTTCACATCCCCTGAATAAATTAGATTGTTGTTTTACACATTTAAATCTGGCTAGTGTGTACCTTCTTGGTGGGGATACAGTACTGTTATTGTATTGTTGCATTATTTCCTAATTTATGAGGGTCTCCAGGGCAGCTGCAAAAAGGTTCCAGCCCTGGTGGTAAGTGCAAGGTGTGAGCAAGTCATTACTGCCATATGGTACAGGTGAATGTTTTGTTGCTATACTGTTTAGGCCACTAGAGGGGTTGGTGGGGGTTATAGCATCCCAGAGGGCTATACCAACAGCAGTTACGCTACCCCAGAACCATTCTTCTGGGTGCAGGCACCCATTCAATGAGCTCAGACCCCTCAATCTGCGTAGTCATGCAGGCAGGGGTAGTAGCCCTAAGATAGTGCCACCTAGGGGTTACACATAGAAACACAGACTATGATGGCAGAAAAGATGAGAGGTCCATCCAGTCTGCCCATATTTCCTATAATCCCTGGAACCTTCCCTGGAACCTGTTGTTGCTCCAAGGTACTAACCCTCCCTGTCCTAGCTCCACTCTCCTCCCTGGTCTTGTCAACCCAGGCACCACTATTCCCTTCATTCTATCCTATGTCCACTTGAATCCCCTGACAGTGTTTGCATCCACTACCTTGGCCAACAGACTGTTCCAGGGTTCCACCACCCTTTCCAGAATAAGTTCTTCCTCACGTCCCTCCTGAACCTACCTCTTGTTAATTTCCACTGGTGACCATGTGATCTCAAGCTGGTATTCAGGGTAAATAATTCCCCACAGTTTACCTTGTTATTTCTTTAAGGGACTTGAAAGTCTATATCATTTCCCTTCTCCTTCTGGTTTTCAGTTAGTACATATTTAGTGCCTGAGGCGCTTCTCATAGGATCTGCCCTGTTGACCCTGAATCCTTTTTGTTACTTTGCACTGCACTGTTTCCAACCTGTCCCTGTCCTTTCTGAGGTTTATTTAGTTGGGAATGACACAGAATGCTTCAAAGGGCACCTCTCCTCAGTTAAAGCTGTATTCCCAGCCTGCTGATTCATTAATTATTCAGTTGGGAGTGGCACAGTGTTTCACAGGCCCCTCCCCCACCCAGGCTTACTCAGTTAGGCATGGCACAGAGTGTTTCAAGGAACCCTCCACCAAATTATTCAACTGGGAATGCCACAGAGTGTATCAAGCGCCTCTCTCAGTCAGAGCTGGTATCCCTGGCCAGTTGATTCATTAAGTATTCAGTTAGAATGGCATAGAGTGTATCAAAGGGTCCACTCTCATCACTTTTTCAGTTGGAAATGGCACAGAGTGTTTCACAGGGCCACCTTCCCCTGCTTACTCTGATGGGAATGGCACAGCGTGCTTCAAAGGGCCCTCTCCTCAATCAACCTGTATCCCTGGCCTGCTGAATCATTAAGCATTCAGTTGGGAATGACAAAAGTACACCTGACAAAGTATTATGTAGTATTCTGGACCCCACTCAAGACAGAGACCACCCTGACCGTACTAGAATCTAATACATTTTTTACTAACATATTATATAGATTTTAATGCCTTAGTGCCCTGGCCTACTGCTCAGCCTTTACTCCATCTACTGTGGGACCATATATTTAAGAGTGGGGCACTATAGGCCTGACACGATATATCGCTTTTATGATGCATGACATATACAAACTTTTGAGAGATTAAAGACATCTATAACCTAAACAACTGAGGCTGTTTTGATATCTTCAAGTATACCATTATCTATTAACTAACATGGGGATAGCAATTGATGAATCAGTACTCTGCCCATTAATATCCTTTTCTCAAGAAACCCCTGCAATACACTTGGCCATCTAGGTTTATATCCTTATGTTACCAGAGAGACTTCAAATGAACATCCTGTAAATGTTAAGCAGACGCAGGAACCATGGGAAGCAGAACTTTATATCTTATCCACTGACGCGCAATGGGCATTGATCTGGCACAGACTACATAGGTGACAGCATCCCTGTGGAGGAGAGAATTTAGCTGGAAAATGGCCACATGACTCTTTTGTACACTGCAAATTACCACTAAATCTCTCTCCCAGGACTCTTCCTGATGGATAGGCTGCAATTGCAAAGTGGCAACACCTATGCATGTGTTCTAGGCGTGCCCCCATCTTGATCACATTTTGGAACAAGGTGGAAGCTGAACTAAATGTGATGTCACAGATTTATTGTGCCTCAACACCTGAAGCAGTCCCACGCTTACATTATGCCCCCACTTTAAGAATTATTTATTTATTTATTGAGATCTAGGATAACACTTGTGAGACTGCTCTTTAAAAGGTTCCACGCCTGTTACATAGGACATCAAGGTACAAAACTGGGGACAATATACATAGAATAAAGTATATCTATATTTGCTAGGAATCTTTATGGCAGCAGGAAAAAAGCAGTTACTAGGTTTGCTCTTGTCACAAGTGCCAACATGTAACACAGTGGGAAGATACACTTGTGACCTTTACAGGTTGGAAAAACTTATGGCTCAAATACAAAAAGTGACACCCAACACCAGAACAGATGGAATATATGGCTTGTCCACATAATGGTAAAAGATCAGACATTATCACGTATGACTGATTAGAACCAAGCAGATCTTCTGGTCTTGGAGGATTTTCAGAGGCAGAGGTGGACAAGGGAGGGGAAGGCCTAGCACTCTAACAGGGTAGACAACTGGTTACATTGGAAGTGGGCATGCCCCTCCCTGAGCTGTGCCTGAATGAACCTATTCATAAATGTTTTTATTAGCAGTGAGGAAACTAGAGTCATTTCAAACCTTACTGAAGAACTGGCTTTGACTGTTCATTGCTTGTGTTATTTTGATATCTAAAGTACTCTGTACAAAAACCTAATAAACTTTAGGTTTTTAAAAAGGAAAAGGTATAGAGTGTTTCATAGCGTCCCCTCCATCTGCTTATTCACTTGGGAATGGCACGGAGTGTTTCAAAGGGTCCCTCCCCTCAGTCAAAGCTGTATTCCATTGCTTGCTGAATCATTAAGTATTCAGCTGGGAATGGCACAGAGTGTCTTTTCAAGGGCCCCTCCACCTGTTTACTTGGTCAGGAATGGCACAGAGTGTTTCAATGGGCCCCTCCACTTGTTTATTTGTTTGGGAATGGCACAGAGTGTTTCAAAGCCCCCCTTAGTCAAAGGTGTAGCCCCTGGCCTGCTGAATCATTAAGTACCCAGCTGGGAATGGTACAGACTGTTTCAAAGGTACCTCCCACCACTTTTCAGTTGGGAATAGCATGTAGTGTTTCAAAGGGCCACCTCCACCCACTTACTCAGTTTGGAATGGCACAGAGTGTTTCTAAGGGCCCTCCACCTGCTTATTCAGTCAGAAATGGCACAGAGTGTTTCAAGGCCCCTTCCACTGCTTTTTCTGTTTGGAACAACACAGAGTGTTTCAATTTGCCCCTTCCATCCACTTGTTCAGTTGGAAATGGCACAGAGGCCCCTTTCCTCAGACAAAGCAGTATCCCCATGCCTTCCAAATTAGGTCAAAGTAAGGTAGAAACACACCTATGAAAGAGTTAAGGGGCTAGGCAATTAAGGCAGGAAACATGAGAGGGGACCTACAGTACTGTGTAACCTGTGGATAAACATTAATACTGTTAATCATAGAACATTAATGCATGATTGCAAAGTGTGTATTAGCATGTTTATTGACCTAGATTACCTAATACCTGGTGTGACTGTGTACTGCTGTCCTCAGACCATGCTCGTGGGTGACGATGTGTAGTATAAATGCCAAACAGTGACATCTGCAGGAGCTTCTGTGTCTGAAAAATTCTGGTGTTGGAATGAAACAGAAAAAAACCCGACAACATGAGTCCAATGCCTGGTGCCATGGCACAAAATCATTGAAAGTGGCAATGGCTATCATTGTATAAATAATTTTATAAAATGGCACAGCCAGAATTTCTTTGGCAACTGTATTTACCTTATAGCAGTTCCATCAGGGTCTTCCACTGGTTTCTGGGAAATACTTGCAAGGCATTTTGTGTAAGCACCCCTTGGGAGCTTACGTGCCCCAAAGAGTTAACTTACTGCCACCGGGCCTCCTGCAGGTCAGATCATGGTGTGTGAGGGGTTATTTAAAGGCAAGTTTTGGGCAGGTAGGGGAAGGCAGACAGAAAGAGGGAGACCAGGGAGTTAATCATTAGAGCACTGCCAGAGTTGGAGGCGATTGCCTGCCCCAGCCCAGGCCGCTCAGTATGGGTCCGGAAGATAGCTTCGAAGTAACTTTGGGAGCTAGCAGTGAGAGAAGACCCAGTTGGTGAGAGGTGGGAGAAGTGAGGCTAACTGCCAGCCTCTCCACAGTGCGCCAAGTCCTGTTAGGGGTCTCCAGGGCCAGTGTCAGATGTAGAGGATATGGCAGATGAATGGACAGAGAAAGATGAAGGATTTGTGACCACTTTTGGGATGTGCTGCCATCAGTTTTGGACAGTTGCCACAGTGAGGACATTGTGGCCAGCCGGAGAGTGAGAACACAATCTACCCTGCAGAAATAGAGCTCTGCTCTGTAGGATTGGTGTTGAAAGGTGCCAGTACTGGCAGAGAATGGGAGCCAGAAGAGGAAAATAAGTCCAAGCCATGACTTTTCCAGAGGGGTTCTGTTGGTACAGGTGGCACCCAAGTGAAGAGCAGTAGGTGGAGAGAAGAAGTTCGAGGGATGCTGCTGCCTCATTTAATGAAGCCATATCAGCTCAATAGCTGCTGCTGCTGTACAATAAAAGCCAATTTCTGCCATCTCACCCTCTAGACACAGGGAGGGGTGGCCACATTTGAACCTCCTGGACTGTCAAATATTTAGGATATCAATTAGGATAAAAGAATCACTAGTGAGAACCAAAGTCTTAGTAACAGTATTCCATCAATAGGGCACTGCAAAGAGGGCTCTGTAATGTAGGCACCAGCAAAATGCACGGGCAATTGCAGTACACGGGAGTTTTGGTTGTGGTGCAGTGGGCGATGGTGCTGAGGGCACCTTCAGTCTCCTCTCACTCTTGCTGCCTTCCTCAACATTACCCTTTCTCCACACCCATACGGGCAGGAGGAGCTTATATATATTTGGGGTGTGTACGGAGGGCACAGTGCATTACGGTGGCATGGGCGATACACATGTTGCACTAATGACAGGCGACTCTTTTCCTGTGGCCCTTGTCTGCACTCTTGTTTTTATTTTTTTATTTTATTTAAACAACAGTTTGAAAACCTTTGAGCCATAGGCTCATTTACAAAGGTACCTTGTCACAGTAAGACAAACGAAAATACACAGTATAACAGTACAACACATAAGTATAACAGTAAATTAAGACATAGATACAAACAAGCTGGTACAGGTAGAATGGATGCAAACAATACCAGAGTTATGTTGTCCTTAGCAGCTTAGTAATAAGCTTTGTCATAAGAATTGAATACGGCTTTGACTAGTGGCAATTACAGCATCGGTGTTAATAAGGTGGTTACGTAAGGAAGTTTGAAGCACTATATAGTTGGAGCTCGGAGATGGAGGGGGCAGTGTGTTGAACCAGGAGGGGGCCTAAAGCTGAAGGCTCTTTGGCCGTGAGAGGTCCTAGCTCTAGGGATAACAAGAGAGTTTTCCCAGAGGTCCAAGTATGAACTAGTGGGACAGAGCGGCGTATGGTGGTGGTCAATCCTGGTGAGGATAGCCCAAGGAGCATCTTTTTGTAAGGTACAGGTCAGATGTTTGGGCGCTGCGTCAAGATCAAGTACCAGCGCTTAGCATACAGTAGACAGGTGTGTGTCAGCCTAGGTGCTCCAGTACTTAACCCGCAGGCCTTATTCAGAGTAGCGAATTTTATGGAGTGCGGTCTGCCAGCACTTTCTTTGTTTTCACCCAAAAGTGGGTTAACTTTTAGTAGCAGGTTCAAAATTTGGGAGGCTTTTGGGAACAAATCTGTAAATATTTGCAAAATAAATGTTAAAGCACTAAGCTTGGGAGGCAGTATAGCGCAGTGGTCTAAGGCTCTGAGCTGCAAATCTGGTGACATCCAGCAGACCAGACCAGGGTTTGAATCCCACAGCTTCCACTTGCATACTGTGTGACCCTGAGCAAGTCATTTAACTTCCTTGTGCTCCAGGTACTCCTCTGAAAAGCTTTCAGCTTAGTGTACTATTCCTAGTTAAACTAAAAAAAAAAAGCCTGTTCCAGCGGGTAGTTAAAAAGTCCATTTAAAATACAAGGGCTGTCTTTGTCTTACACCCCAATAAACCCTTCAACATTTTCCATTTACAATGAAAGCTGCTTAGTGCGGACACATTCGTGCACCACTATAATGTCCAGGGTATCACGTGTCCATACTTTGACGGCAGAGCGTTATGATACAGTATTGCGACCAGGTTGCTAAACGGTATTACGCATTGTACTGTGTTGTTCTGGATTGAGTAGTGCATATTTATACACTTTATTAGACTCACTGTGCGGTTTTTGTGTTCGAGTGCGCAAGGTTAGAACTTGAAACTTTATTTGTGATGCTGTGCAACTTGTGTTCAGGAGTGGTGGAGGTTAAAACTTGAAACTTTATTTGTGCTGCTGTGCAGCGTGTTTCTTCATCCTTTTGTTCGGGAGGAGATGGTGGGTAAAACTTGAACTTTGTGCTGCTGTGCAGCTTGTGTCAGAAGGGGTGGTGGGTAAAACCTGAAACTTTATTTGTGCTGCTCGGACTGGTCTACTGTTTATTGAAGAAGCAGTACACTGTTGTTTGTTTCCAACCCGTGGATGTGTAATGCGGAAGCTTCTCTCAGTGATGTCTATTAGCTGCCAGTCTGGTCTGACATCAATGTGCTGCTCCATCGCCGTCTTAAGGTAAGCAGAGCAGACACCACATCTTTGGTGGTCACCAGACTTGGTTCTGTGTCCTCCAGTTCTTATTCCTCATCGCACTGGATTTGGCTGTCGCCTGGCTGCAGTATGTTCATCAGGCGTGACATCTCATTGTTTGTTTCAGATTCCTCGTCTGTGTCTCCCAGATGACACAGTATCAAATTCAGTTGCGGTGAGCCCTGGAAGTGGAGGGATGAGATCCTCAACTGCTGCAGGTTTGGGAGGAGGGGTTCAGGAAAATCTGACTGCTTTGAAACCTGCTTTAGAGAAACAGTTGGCAATGGTTTCAGCAGTCACATTATCCCATGCTTTCTTTAGAACCTACTGCATCTAGAGGCTGATGTGCTTAACATTCAATTGCAGTAAGCCCCCTCTGTCCATCTCCTCGATAGCCCTTGTCCACATTTCTCTGACATAGCACCTCTTTAAAAAGTATATTACACCTTGATCAAGCAGCTGAATGAGAGATGTAGTGTTTGGTGGCAAAGATCAAATGGATGTTACAGAGGTTCTGAACATCCGGATGATCAGTGAAATTATACAGCAGCAGGGCTACAGTATTTTACAGCCACAAAGCTTTAGATCCCATGTTTTATCCACTCTGTGAAAATTTCACTGGTCATTTATGCTGTTTGATTGCTCCAGTAAACAACAAGCAAGTGAGCAACCCCACGGAAGCAACGAGGCATGGCTGATTTGCCAATCACTAACACTTCCGATTCTCAGTTCCATTCATGTTGCAGCACATGAGTACAGACATCCACTCTTTTGCCTTTTTTATGGCCTCTGTAGGATCTCACTTTAAATGTTAGAGTTCCTTGTCCTACACATCTAAAAATGAGCCAGTTTCATCGGCATTAAAGATGTTGTTTGTCGCGATAGCCAGCAAGAATGTCTGACAGGACACCACAAACTCATTTGTTAGCACCCAAACCATCGGTATATTGTTTTTGCCATGGGCTTGCAGTAACAAATATTGTTCCGACCCTTCCACCTCTGTAGCCACCCATCTGTTGGCCTAAAATTCTCCTTCCCACATTGCCTCTGCAATCTGTTCAACTTCATGTAAGAGCAGAGGACCACTCAGCATTGCCTCCCATTCCCTTCGCTGGTGAACACACCAGGAGAGCATCACCTCTCCATCTTTCCCTCTATCTTCCTCTTTTGCTGGGGTTTTGATTGGAATACCAGTCCGATAAAAGCTTTGCTTTGTTGTGGAGGAGATCAGAAATTGTAGATTTGTGAACAGAGAGATGAGATGCTGTGTCACTCACTCTCATCTTAGGCAGTGCGCTTATTTGTTTTAAATGCTCTATTTTATGAGCTAGTGGGATGCCGGCCTTTAGACATGATTCTGAAGAAAAGAACAGCTCACAACTCTGTAACAGCTTGAAGGCAGCACAACAACAGACAGGCAGGTGATAAGCTGGCATGTTCATAATGTCCATCAAGTATTGTGACCAATTAGCACCTAATTAGGCAGCGCTTAATGCACCCGCTGTGGAATGTTGCACATAATTGCCTCCTAAATTCTCCATGTTTTGACGGTCTGCCATGTCCGTGATAATCAATTTATTTAGCATTGCTGATAATGGGCATGGTTTTGGTTTGGACGTTTTGTCCACGGTAAATGATTGTCCACGTTAAGCGTGTCCATCTTCTATGATTACTACTGTATCAGAAGCTGAATTGTCCCATCTGCAGGCACCTCTGGGCTGAGGCGGAGGTTGCTCATCTCCAGGCTGAGTTGGTCAGGATTTGTGGGACCTCCTCTTCCATCCAGGGACCACCACTGCCACTGCCGTTGCCTCAGGAGGTTGCCAAGAAAGAAGAGCGTTGGACCACAGTGGGCTCAGAGAGGGTGAGGTGGTGGAACAGAGGCACATCCCTCCAGTTGTACCTCTCACAATTCCTATGCCATTTTGGCAAAGTGTGGTTCCTCTATGGAGGCACCTACAGTGGAGACCAAGGAGGATGCAGGGAACCTCCACAAAGGAGACCCACAGGAGGGTGGCAGGGGACCCTGCAGGGGAAGGAAACAACTCTGGTGGGGAACTCCATGTTAGGAAGGTAGAACTGGGCAAGGAAGGGGAGAGGGAGTAAGGTGCCTGCCTGGCACTATGCTTGGAGGGACAGGGAGCGAATCCTCAGGATTGCCGTGAGCAGCTGCACAGGGAGGGAGCTGGATGTCATTGTCCACCTAGGGACAAATGACCTGGCTAAGAAAGGGATTAGAGAAGTGCAGGAAGAGTTTGTGGGAATTGGGGAGGGGCTCTTGTCATAAGCACGCACGTAACCTTCAAGAGGTGCTACCCATCTATGGCATAGGAGAGGCTAGGGTGTTCGCACTCATGATTCAATCAGTGGTTGGAAAACTGGTGTGGAGCTCAGGATTTGGCTTCATTGGGGACTGGGGTCCACCTGGAGTGATGCAAGCCTATACTGGCATGATGGGCTGCATCTGTCCAGGAGGGAACCAGGATCCTAGGTGATAGGTTTAAATGCTTCATTGGCAAGCTTTAAACTAGCCAAGGGGGGAGGCACTGGAAAGGAGCAGGAAAATCCTAGCCCCCAAACAATCACGGTAGTAAGTGTGGCAAACACCAACATGGAGGTGTCGATGGAGAAAGGCAGTGGTAAATGGAGAAAGTGACAAAGGCAAGAAGGACAGGGATGGGGCAAAAGGGGTAAGGCTATCAGGAAATGGAGGGTAATGAGTACCAATGCCCGTAGTCTGGGCAACAAGCTCCCTGAGCTGGTGGCCTTAATGGAAGAGGGTTGCCTGGATATCGTGAGCAGTCACAGAAACATGGTACACAGAGAACCATGACTGGGATGTTAACATACCAGGGTACATAACCTACAGGAGAGACAGGCAGGGGAAGAGGGGAGGAGTAGCTCTCATGTAAAGGAAGGATAAAAGCAACTGAACAAAAGAGTAAACAGGGAGGAGAGGAGGCACTGTGGGTCACCTTGGAGACTGGAAAGGGCACCACAATCCGCACAGGGTTGTGTAAGACCCCCATGTCAGGGGGAAGGAATGGACAAGGATATGATGGAAGGCATTCTTAGAATGGCAGAGAAAGGGAGATACTGTTGATGGGAGACCTGAATATGCCAGATGTTAACTGAACACATTTGCTGCAGCCACATCCAAGAGCAGGGCCATTCTTGATGCCCTACAGGTGGCAGGCATTAGACAGCTAGTTTCGAACCCACTCGTGAGGGAGCAATCTTAGACCTCGTACTCTCAAATGGGGGCAGTGAGAGGATCTCAGATCTAGAAGTGGGTTGCCATCTGGGGACAAGTGACCATCAAACAGTGTGGTTCACGTTAAACTCAGCTACAGAGTCAAGCCATACAAAAGTGAGGGTACTGAACTTTGGAGGACTGACTTTGGCAAGATAGGAGAGTGCCTCACAAAGCACTAGCAAACAGGCTAGAAGGAGGTGTGGAGCAACAATGGGGAATTATCAAACTGCCATCACAGAGGCAACAAGCCTTTGTGTGAAGCAAATAAACAAATCAAAATGAAGAAAAAGCCACTATGGTTCTCAAGAGAGGTGGCTGTGAAAGTCAGGAAAAAAAGATAGCATTCCGGAGTATAAGGAAACACAGAAGGAGCAGGACAGAGAGCTGTACCAGTTAAGGCAGAAAGAAGCAGGAAGGGAAGTCAGAATAGCAAAGGCCCAAACTGAGAAAAGATAGCCTATCGGTTAAGAAGGGGATAAAACCTTTATAGGTACATCAGCGATAGGAAAGACAAAGGGAGGATAGTGAGGCTGAATAGAATGAACGGTGGGTGGGCAGAGGGGACAGTGAAAAGCAGGAATACTGAACGAATATTTCTGCTCAGTATTCACAAAAGAGGAGGGGGAAGTGCCTAATCCAGTTAACAGAAGCTACTCTTGATAGGGCTTCCATCCCAGTCCTTTCACAGAAGAAAGGGTTCTGCAAGAACTCCTAAAACTGGAAGGTGGACAAAGCAATGGGTCCTGATGGAATTCACCCCAGAATTCTAAAAAATTAAGGAAGGAACTAGTGAAACCACTGGCTACTCTTTTAATAAATCATGGGAGGATGGTGGTACCCGAGGACTGGAGGAAAGCGGATGTGATTCCCTTCACAAAAGTGGGACCAAGACAGAGGCAGGAAACTACAGACCTGTCAGTCTGACCTCTGTGGTAGGGAAAGTGATGGAGTCACTTCTGAAGGAAAGAATAGTTGAGTACCTAGAGGTCAGTGGAGCACAGGATCCAAGGCAGCATGGGTTCACAGTGGGAAGGTCATGTCGACGAATCTAATAGATTTCTTGACTGGGTGACCAAAGTAGTAGACCAGTGAGGGGCTGTGGACATGGCCTACCTAGACTTTAGCAAGGCATTTGACACAGTCCCACACAAAAGATTATTAGTCAAATTAACCAGCCTGGGGAGGGTCCCAGGGTGGTAGCCTGGGTAAAACATTGGTTGGACAACAGGACACAGAAGGTAATTGTAAATGGAGTCCACTCTGAAGAAAGGGCGGTTACTAGTGGGGCACCGCAGGGTTCAGATTGGGGTCCAGTCCTTTTAATGTCTTCATCAGTGACATTGCAGAGGGACTGGAAGAAAAGTATGCCTTTTGCAGATGACACAAAGATCTGCAACAGGGTTGATACACAAGGAGGCGTGGAAAGGATGAAAAGGGACTTGGCAAGGTTGGAGGAATGGTCAGACGTATGGCAGCTAGGATTCAATGCAAAAAGTGCAAATAATGCACCTGGGAAACAAGAACCCAGGGAAGAATACACAATGGGTGGGGAGGTAGTAACAACAACAAAACAGGAAAGGGACCTGGGGGTAATCATATCAGATGACCTTAAGGTTAGCAAGCAATGTGAGAAGGCAGTAGGGAGGGCCGGGGTATACTGGGATGTAGGAGAGGCATCAGCAGTAGAAAACAGGAAGTTGTTATCCCTCTGTACAAACAGTTGGTGAGACCCCATCTGGAATACTGTGTCCAGTTCTGGAGACCCCATCTCCATAAAGACATAGACAAGATAGAGGCAGTCCAGAGGAGGGCAACTAAATGGTGCAGGGTCTGCAAGAGAAGCCGTATGAGGAGAGACTAAAGGAGCTTAATATGTATACCCTTGAGGAAAGAAGGAGAGGGGGGACATGATAGAAACTTTCAAGTACCTCAAGAGAATCAACAAAGTCCAAGAGGTAGCATCTTTCAGAAAAAGAGACTTGCAAGAACAAGGGGACACAATTTAAAAGATAGAAGGAGGGCAGTTCAGGGCAATGTGAGGAAGTATTATTTCACAGAGAGGGTAGTGGATGCATGGAACAACCTTCCTGAGGAAGTTGTGGGGTCTAAAACTGTGGGAGAATTCAAGAATGCATGGGACAGACATAAGGCAATTCTTGTGGGGGCAGGAAGATATAGGCTGTTGGTTAACTAGGAACTGCGGCCTATCCTGCAAGTAGGAAATGGGCAGACTAGATGGGCCTAGCGGTCCTTATCTGCCGTCAAAGTCTATGTCTATGTTCCTATGTTTCTATGAATTGCACTTTTATGCTGTTTGTTCCTAAAAAATGGATGCTGGTTCATCAAACCAGGGACTGCTGCCTGCCGGTGGCTGCCTACAAGACCACTCATCTGAGCAGGACTCAGCCAACAGTGCGTTGTCACCCATGCACCTCATACCACAGTGTCAACACAAGTTATTTTAAATAGACAGCACATCACAAATGGGATGCGAGGCCACATTGGTAGCAACCCACTGGCAACAATCTGTGGTGTGATTGCTAAAGGGGCTGCATGTACAGGAGGACTATTAAAAGTGTAGGGCGACTACAGAAAGCTGATCAGCTGTGCTCCAGTTTTCTAGTAGCAGACGTTCTGCTTCTACAAATTAGTTGCAAAGTAAAACCATAGGGACTAAAATATAAGCTTTGACTAGGTACCAGGTTGCATTTGCTTTTCGGCTGCAGTTTCACTTTCATTACTTTCAAGGTAGTGTAGTCATGGTGGTTAGAGCACAGGACTGTGAGTGAAGAGACTCCAGGCTCCAAGCCCCCAGAACCACTGACTCACTTTGTGGCAGATCTCAGCTGTCATATTGAGAGAAAGCAGGGTAAAATACTCCTCATTACAACTTCCAAGGGCCCAAGGGGCTTAATCTCCTGAATATGAAATGGTATGCCAAAGTGGTGCAAATGCCATAGCCCTATTGCATACAGTTACTCTGTATAAAGCCTAGTGGAAAGATATGGAGGTAACCCTCAACAGTCTTGAGAGCTTCCCCATTTATTCTAGGGATCCTCCTAGATGTCTCCCACTGACACAATTTCAGACATTCACTGTGGAATTTTTAGATGCTGGTTACAATATGTGGCAACACCTCCTGTCTGCACTTGAGAGATGATATCTCTCAGTTCTCCCATTTCGCAGTGGGGAGCATACCATCTATGCTGCACTTTCCAGATAGTGGGACCCCTGGCATCCACTCCTTTTCCTATTTGCAAGCCAACTATAAAATCCCCACACACCAATACTCAGCATGTATGACTCTCAGGAATAGGCTTCTTCTTTTGAGGAGGCTTTGTGGGGGTAGTTGAATCGCCCTCTAGCCTAGTTCAGATGGTCATTTATCATTTAAGGGGAATGTACAGGAACATATCATTAGAAATCTCTATCAAGCATTAAGGTTTTATACTACAGATTCCTTAGATTACCTTAGGCTCCACTGGTCTAAGGAACTGACGAAGACTTAACGAAGAGCTATAGCACAAAGTCAGCCCTTTTATACTCCAATATCTCCTCTAATTTATACTGGAGGAGTATGTATGGAAATCTAGAATCTGATTTTTAGAACACCAAATATCACTGCAAAGTTTAGGGGCCGGAATATGGGGACTGCTGGAGAGGTGTGGTCAGGTTAAAGCAGGAATAAACATGCATTATGGTCATGCCCATACATAGCTGGTTACTGGCAAGATATCATAACTGAACTGAATGATAACATTGAGGTACCTGACATGTTTACCCCAGCCTTTGTTTTGATGGCAATACCCCCACTGGTCTTAAAATTAACAGGGCTCTTTATCAAATGCTGTACGTTTGACCTTGGTAGCCAAAAGGTCATTACCAGACTTTGGCTCTCCACACAGTTCCAGTTAAGGAGTCCTAGAGAGGCTTAACCTATGAAGTATCGATTTGGGGCGGGTCTCAGCTAAACTGAATAATCGAGCAGCCAGCTTTGACAGTCAATGGAGAAAATGGACCCAGTACCAATTGGAGCATTACCCAAATTTTGTACCATAATGGTAAATGATAAAATTGAAAAACCCTGATGCCCTTGGTTGTAACAATGACTGAAGTGGGACTTATACTCACCAAAATCCCCTTATGCTTATACTTGGGCCTGGCCACAACATGGTATATAGTAGCCTGTTGTTATAACACTGTCTTCCTTGCTTTTAACATCTATATGAAGAGTTGCTACTGTACTATTTATTTATTTAGCTTTTGTTAACCGGGTAAGTGCACTAGCCATAAAATGACTATTTTCAGGCACGACCATGACTAACTGCCTGTCATGGACCTGGACTAAAAATGAAATATTATCTTTGTCAATATGTCGCATTTTTAATTGTACACCTGATTGCAAACTGCACCACCTTGTATTGCATAAAATAAAAAATATTTCAATTTAAAAAAAAAGTCCTTCTTAATCATTTATCTCAATATGCCTCCCTGGATCGTATGACACATATCTCTTTCGACCAACTCACTATGTATAATAAATGTTGGCAGGACTATTTTAAATATTTGGATTCATCTAGCCGTTCTGGTACTTAATGTATGGATTGAAATGCTTTGCATACTATCTTTCTCTCTCTCCTCCTATTGATACTTTTTTTCTTTCCAAGTCTCAGGTTGTGGTCTAGCTCTTTCTCTCCTCACTTTATACTTTCTCTCTCTCTCTCTTCTTCCCTTTTTTTCCTTCTCTTTGGATTTTCCTTCAGATTATCTTTCTTTTTCTTTGTTATTCTGTAATCCTTTCTATATAGGTTTTAGCAGCATTCTGTGATGTTATATATCACAATAATGTACAACTATGACTATTCATACCTCCTCTCTCAATTTCTACTCCTCCTACTTTCACTCTGTATTATGTAATGTTAAGCCTTCCTTTATTATAAAATTGTAACTGTTTAGCTTAGGTCTGTAACCCAAAACTCATTGTACTACTATTGAATAGTCTTTTTCTGTTAGATAATATTATGCTATATATATATAATTTTATATAGTATAGTTATAAGTATACTTGTTCATTTGTTTATTTTATAAATACTTCAATAAAAAGATTAACTACAAAAAAAAAAGATTGCGAGGAAGCAGGTCAGTACTCAGGATCCACTGTAACCAGGAAGCTGAACTGGGATGCAAGGGAATGGCATTGTAATGCTGCTGGTACAAGTGGGCAACACAGAAACACAGAAACATAAATTGTAGCCATGGACCGTTGGTCCAACCAGTCTGCCCATTTTCCTACCTGTCAGCAGCACTGACCTTCAGTTCACAGTTCAGATTTGGAGTTCTAAAGTTTGGATTTAGAATCTGACCTTGAACATGGTAGCACGTACTTGAAGGAGTCTGTGAAAATCTGAGAAAAGTTTGAATAAACATAATATTTAAAGCAATTTCGCTCATACAGTATGTTACATATTTTCTGTATTTACTTTCCACTCTTTCTTTACTACTAAGGGTAGGGATATAAGTTTGTCATGGCAGTCATGCGTCATTGATTCCATGACGTTTGATCTTTATTCAGGACTTCCATGACTTTCACTAGTGTCATCAGAATGTAGCAATGATGACAGTGCCACAACATTACTACTGTTTACTAATGATTTCATGAACAAACAATGAGTCATTAAAACCATGACAAAGTTACATCCCTACTAAGGAGAGCTGCTTAAAAATAGGACCCTGGACCCTCAGATTTCATCTACTCCTGTTACCTGTCTGTTCTGGATGTCATAATTTTCTATTTATGACTCTCAGTTGATTGCCATGGAAATAATTGTTATGCCATGTGTAGACAAGTAGCAGGATCAGATGAAGTCTAAGGGACAAAGAACCTGTCTCCATGCCAATTTCCTTAGCAAAAGAGAAGAAGAGGAAGATGAAACCAGAAATATAGAGATACAACTAAATCATGTCTAATTTCCAAAGTTTTCTCAGAGGTATCATAGGTGAAGGGACTCTAGGTTAATTGTGTCCAGGAGAGAACTGTGGTGTTTTTACATAGAGTACCTGCACAGTACAAGATACAAAACACACTTAGGAAACATTGCTAAACTTGGCATTAAGAAAAAACTTTTAGGTTTCATAAAATGTTAATGCTTGAGGAATGTGGCTAAAAGTAATGCATCCTAACTAAACAGATCCCTGGACCCTAGGTCTGAACCAGCAAAGAGTCTGGATCTCAGAGACTGTAGTACACATGCTTGTGTTCAGGTCTCTTCAAATCTGGACAATGATTTTGCATCCTTCATCACTGCAAGTGAAATGTTAGTGCATCAGACTGTGGGTGTTTTGTTGTTTGTTTAGTTAGGTAGATAGGTTGGGGGTTTCTTTTATCTGTATAATGGTGCACTTCTCACCAGTTCACAGTGCCAGTACGGTGTGATACATTTCAAGGAAAAGAAGCTTGGACAGTAAGCAGATAACACCAATCATATAACTCAAAAGTCACTAGCACCAAGTAACAACTGAACAAATAAGTTTGATGAAAGAATAGCTTTGCAAGCAAAACATTCACTTTTGCTCGAAGACCCAGACACATGCCTAGAAAATAAAACAATGAATGAGAAAGATTTACAATATTTAGTTGAGGCCAGAACAAAAGGAACAGCATAGTACAGCTGCGGACAGGGCAAAAGTCACCAATGGTCTCCAACAACATCAGTGTCACATTGGATGAGAGGTACTGTAGGAAAAAGAAGGTATTTAAAAAGGAAGTGCAGAGATCCCAGGAGCCATAAAAGGTATTCAAATGTAAAAGAAAATATCCTAAAGACAAAGGAAGGGACGCTGTAGGACTACACACAAGCAAAACACTCTGCACAGCTTATCTTTTGTAAATTGCAACTGTAGTTCCCTTAAGAGCACCTACCCTGTGGAACGAGGTTGCTCTCTATGAGCTTGTAGGGGTTCTTTCTGTTATCTTTGGAGGTAGGGTGCATGAGTCTCCATCTCTTACTATGAAGTCTGATGATTTTCTGTTCACAGATCCTGATTAGTATAAGGGTTGAGATGATATGAATGACTGCAAATCTCTCCTGTTGCTTAAAACCACTTTCTGAACTGACCGTTTCATAACCCTGAACTGCAGTAGCACAGTAATGTAAAACATGTATTGCATAATCAGACAGTAGCAGGAACACTTCCTATATGTGTATGCCCTACAGTAGTACAGTGCACATGTTTCATGTTCCACATATTAAAGCTGTTCAGCACTCTGCCTCTCCTTTTTACATGTTGGCTATTCAGACTATAATATGAGTTCCAGAATCCTTCCTTAAAGATCCTGACAGAATCTTTAACCAGTATTGTATCAGTCAGTGAGAAATCAAAATGCTGTGAATTACAATTTTCAGATATTATGCCGTTAGTGAATATTTAGTAACTGTGGGGCTTGTAGTCAGGACTTCCAGTTCAGTACCTCTCAAATGGGGAGATCTCCAAATTTTGACAACTGTAATCAAGGAGATTTTCACTGGGCCTTAATTTATGTGCCTAAATGAGTATAAGATGGTTGAAATGAGTCCTTGACACATTAGAAGACACAGGTACTGTTTGTCCTTCAACTATGGGAAGCTTAGGGGACTTGGAATGGTGCCACACAAAAGACTTGGGATTTCAGAGAATGGACACATTGAGAAAGACTACCTGAAAACAGCGAAACCTGAAAGATATGTATTAACACACATTGTAGTTGCTGTTTTAATTACTGTGTGGAACTGCCCCTGATCTAATTGGCTTACCTCTGAGTAATTGTATGTCTCAGGGTTGTTTGGAATCAGTCTTCTTATCTTTAAAGTTAAATTCCTCACCCCAGGGGAGTTCTACATATAGAAGGAAAGCACTGTAGTACCCTAGTGAGTAGATTTAAAGGACACTTCATTCGAGAGAGAAGCAACTGCATTTTCAAAGGTTTATATCACATAAACTTACTTGGCAATTGCTCTAAGTTATATGTTGCTTGTTTTTAGACATGGTTTGCTTGTATCCTTGGTACCAGGGGACAGCCATTAGCTTCCAGTGACATGAAAATGATGAGACCACATGTGGCAAAAGAATACAGGTTGTCTTATCATTTTGATGCCTGAGGAAGCTAATGTCTATCCCCTGAATTATCTCAAACAGAAAATATCTACTGTTAAGCACCATATACAGTAATTTGGACAATCAGTAGTACAGGTCTTCTTGTGAGCAGTTGTAAAATTCAGATTTTTTCTGTAGCCTGAAGCTGATCTTAAATTAGTAAATACAAAAACTCCTACATTTTCAGTGGGTGGAAGGAAGTCAGAGCATTGCTGGAAAGTATAATCTGATGTAGTGTGCATGGCAAGCTAAAAGCACAGTTCTAAATGACCCACATGTGCCCTGGAAAGAGCCTCTCTGTCATACTTGAAGGATTCTTGCTTTCATCTAAATGCTCTTGAATGACACACAGATTGTTTTAAAAACAGAACTGGCAACTATAATTTGAGGTGTATTTCAACCTCCTAGTAGTAGCCCAACTTGGTCTTTAAATATATTTTACTTAAGCAGCACGTCCCTGTCTGTTACCTCTGTTTGTGGCACCAGCAATTAATGCCATTCTCATTTCTATTTATACAAGTGATCCTTTCCAAATAGGGAACTACATTTGGGGACTGAACAGCAGATTCAGCATTTTCCGTTAAATAATTATACTCTTCCCCCAAGCGGTGAGGGCTTACCTGACTTTTCCTCTTTGCACCAGAAAGACTGCCAGCACCTCAATTTGCTTCCATGAGACTGCCAGTATCCTATGCTCACTCCAACAGTGGAAACTCAAACCAAGACCTTAAGGTTTGAGGTCCAAGCACCATTAAGCATGTGTAATAAACTGTGTTCTCATCTCTCACAACTGTCCCCATCATTGCATTAATCTATGCTGTGGTTGATATAGTTGGTCACCAGATTGTTTCTACATCTGTAATGATCCTATGTACCCATGATTATGTTTTGTAATTGTATTTATGTTGTTGATATACTTGATCACCGCCTTGCTCCTATATCTTATTTTATTTATTTATTTAAAAATTGGTAACTGGAAAGGCACACTGAGCCAAGCTCATTTCAGAGTGTGACTCGAGGGAGGGACTACAGAGAGGATAGCATACAAAATATGAAAACAGTATCTGGATAACATAAACATATCTGAGAATACAATAAAGCTAATGGAAGTTACAACAGACATCATTACAGAGGATGAACACGCAGATACCATGTGTAAAAGCAGCAGCAGTGTGTATCACAATAAAATGGACACTTGAGAGAGAATCAGAAACATGCTCAGTGTCTGATGGGGTAGGTGACAGTGCAAGCAGCATGCAAAGACAGACAGTAGGGGGAGCAACAAAGATAATACGGTGGGACCAAGCAAGAGGGGGTGTGCGAAGGGGGAGAGAGTCGGAGGGGTTTGGTGGAACAGGGAGGAAAAAAGTATTGTTTCTATGTAGCCATAGTCTGATGTTTTGTAATTTTTTCTTTCTATAGTCCCTTCTCCCTCCCTAGGTCACATCTGAAATAAGCCTTCACTCAGTGTGCCTTTCCTGGTCACGATTTTAAATAAATAAATAAAATAAAATATTTATGTCTTGTAAGCCTAGACTGGAGCCTTAATAAGTTATGTCAAGCTTTACCAGCTAGCATCAAGGTCGGATGTCAAACTAGGTCTGAGAAAACAAAAGGAGTTTCTACTATCTGAAAGGAGTGATTCCATTGGGTGCTTCTGATTAAAAAGATTAATTTTCTGTACTTTTTCTTAGCAGTCTGACATCATGCTCTTTGGCTATGTTTCTCTGTCCTAGGGGTGGGTCAGAAAGACACAACAATGATGAGCTCCTAAGGCGGAATTGAAGGAGAGCAGTGAGTTAGCAATGAGCTCTCACTGAGTGAGGAGGGCTTGTGCTGCTGGCCAAAATCAACTCAGGAAGCCTGCCTGGGCTTCCAAGCCAATCGATCAGGAAGATTCTAAAGGTTTCTACAGCCATTTTCGATAACAACGACTGAACTGTGTATGCTGAAAGTGTCAGGGTGACATTTTTCCTGTGAAAGAGACTGAGGCCTGCCATGAGAGAAAGGAGATAGAGCGTGTGCCGCAGCTGCCAGCCTAAGGACACTGGAGACTGAATACGTCTGTGTGAGAAATGGAAACCTAGAAATATAGACATTGTCAGCAGAAAAGGACCTCTTGGCTCACCCAGTGTGCCCTAAATGTCCCTACCTAATGTGCTACTCAGACCCTATACAATCTCTGGCTTATACCCCCAGCCCTAGTATTAAGGTCCCTTGTGTCTATCCCATGCATGCCGAGTCCTGCCACCATTTTAGCACCCACAACCTCTGTTGGTAGTCTGTTCCAGATGTCTACAAAGTTTTCTGTGAAGAAGTACTTCCTCACATCCCCTCTGAGCCTCCCCTTCCAGTTTCATATCATGACCCCTTGTCCTTGAGCATCTCTTTCCTATGACAAATACCACCCTCCTGTACCTCATTTATACCCTTGAGGTATTTGAAAGTTTCTGTCATGTCTCACATTTCCCTCCTTTCCTCAAGAGAGTACATATTTAATTCCATGAGTCTTTCCTTGTAAGGCTTCTGATGCAGGCCCTGCACCATTTTGGTTGCTCTCCTCTGGACTACTTCCACCTGATCTGTCTTTCCAAAGGCAGGAATTCAGTACTTGACACAGTACTCCAGGTGGTGCCTCATCATCGATCTATACAGGGTAACAGTGCCTCCCTCTTTCTGCTTGTGACGTCTCCTGTGTACCCCACCCTTCTACTAGCCTTCCCTGCTGCCCTCTCACACTGCCTTGCTATCTTCAGGTCATCAGATATGATGACCCGAAGTTCCTTTCCTGATTTGTGGTTGCCATCACCTCCCTTCCATTTGGTATATTGTCCTATGGTTTTGTGCCCTATATGCATCATTTTGCAGTTTTTGACATTGAAGCCTAATTGCAAGCTTTTGACCAGTCTTTCAGCTTTTCAGATCTTCCCTCACTCCCCCACCGGTGTGTGCACTCTTTTGCAGATTTTTGTGTCATTTGTGAACAAACATACCTTCCTTCAGACCCTCCTGAAATATAAGCTAATAAAGACCCGGTCCCAGTACTGACCATTGTGGCACCCACTGGTTACCTTGCCTTCTTCCAAGTAAACTCCATTTACCACCACCACCATCTGACTCCTGTTACTTAGCCAACTCGTGCCCAGTTTACTACTTTGGTCCCACTCCCAGGCTGCCCAGCTTGCTTGCCAACCTCCCGTATGGAGCGGTGTCAAAGGCCTTACTGAAACCCAGTTAGCCACATCCACCACCCTCCTGACCCACTTGCCTGGTCACCCAGTCGAAGAACTTGATCAGGTTTGCTTGTCAAGATCTCCCTCTGTGAACCCATGCCTCCGGATCCTGTAATCCCTTGGTTTCATGGTACTGCCCAATCCTTTCTTTTAGCAGTGTTTCCATAACTTTGCTCACTGCGAAGTCAGCTTTATAAGTCTGTAGTTTCCTGCCTCATTCCTATTCCCACTTTTGTAAAGTGGGACCACATCTACCCTCTTCCAGTTCTCTGGGACATCCCTGTACCAGTGATAGGCTGAACAGGGCTGTCAGAGATGCAGTCAGCTCTTCCCTAAGTTCCTCAGTATCCTGGGGTAAACCCCATCTGACACCATTGCCTTATTCACTTTCAGTTAGCTAGCTCTCTAAGGACTCTCCCTCTGTAAAGGGCTAGTGTCCACCTCCGCTTCCTTTAATGCCCTTTCCCATCTGTGGCCCATCCCTACCTCTTCCTTAAGTAAATACTGAGCAAAGTACTTGTTCAATATATCAGCTTTCTTCAGGTCATCCCCACAGTCCCCTTCTTCCCCCTTTAGTCTTACAATCCCTGCCTTGTTTTTCCTCTTTTAACATATACTTAAGAATGTTTATTCCCTTTTCAACTATGTTGGCAATGTTCTCCTGTGTTTCTGCCTTAGCTCTCCTAACTGCTTTCCCTTCCTTCCTCTGTTTTTCTCTGATAGTCCTCCTATCCTCATTTCTTCTGTATAGAGCTTGTACCTTTTAGTACTAAGCTTCTTCACCTTTACTTTCTATGCTACTTCCTTGGGAAACCATAGTAGTGCTTTCTTCTCTTGCTCTTTTTAACCTGCCTGACACAGAGGTTTGTTGCCTTTTCAATGGCCTTCTTTACATTTGCTCACTGTTCCTCTACCCACCCATTTTCCCTGTCCTGCTAGGACTTCCCTGAGGCACTCTCTCACTTCCTTGAAGTCAGCCCTCCTGAAGTCCAGGACCCTCATTTTAGTGTGGCTCAATTCTGGCCCAGTTCTTATGTTGAACCACTATATGATGATCACTGGTCTCCAGGTGACTTCCCACAGTGACATCAGCCTGCACTGTAACACCAGCATCAAGCCTGCAGACAGTCTGGGAGATGGTCAGTTAGTGTCACTGCCAGGTACTAGCTAATGCACCACACAAGGTTCTTAAGCCTAGACATTGGAGTGATGTGTGTGGCCCCTACTCTTAGACTGGTCTGTCCTGCATAAGAGGAAGAGGAAGAGCCAGTGAGACACAGATGACTGCGGATGCAGACAGCCTGATCCACATCCAGAGGCATCTGAGACCTGCATCTTTGAGTTGTCCCCACAACTGCACCAACAGAATCTTCAATCTGAAAGGACCTACATCCAAAGGAAGGAGGAAGATTAGCCCTAGATGACAGGGAAGCTCGTACACCAGAACCATGAGTACTCTCAGGGCTTGCCCTGCAACTGGGAAAGTTTGTACTAAGTTTTGCCACCAACTCTACTGATTTGGCAAATGGGCCAGGCGTTACAAATACTTTATTTGTAGGTTTTGCCATTTAAGCAATTGCATGACCTGTGGGGTTTGGGTTTAACTGTTTTGTTTGTTTAAAGTGCACCAACACCGGCCAACCAAATGCAATGTCGCGGGCCTGCACCACTCATACGGTTTGGTATCCAGTGAAGCACTGGGAGCTCACTTTAAGGTTTAAGGGTTAAAACTGATACCAGTGGGTAGTACCCCAGAACAGGTGGGCTAGTAATACCAAAAGGTGTGCAGTATTATGTGCTACTGCCTCGTCTTTCCCGGTGGGGAAGGGATGGGCATTATTATTGTGTTTCACGTCTTTTATTGGCCGAGCCTAGTCAGACACTTAATTTCAGTCCTGCACATACACCACAGGTTTCTGGCAAAACGGTTTTGTTTTGTAGTCCCCACCCATGTGAATATCTCCCAATAAACATTTTGTTGATATTTTACATTGTGGCCCATGAGCATATTATTAGTGGCAAGTTACTAATCGGATTTTGTTGAATTTAAGGTTGCACTGTGATTTGTCATGTGTAGGGGACACTGTAGGGAGATACTGCATCCCAGAAGGTTGTACCGCTCTAATACCAGACCCACATAAAGTTTACTCTGTGTGGAGGCACCTCGCTAAATTTAAAGATCCAGATTCAAACCCTCCAATCAGGGAAACTGGAACCCAGGCCCCACAACCTTGTTTGAGACCACAAGGCAGGGGCAGTAACCACACCACACGGTGACCCAGTTACAGAGTTGTTATGAATCGCTGGGGAAGTTGTTTAAAATTGATTAGCAATGTTCTAATTTAGGGAAGAAGAGCACTACCCATTTATGGTGTATGTAATTTAGCAATGTTGCTGTGGTTTTGCTCCTTCTTTTCTCCGTGGAACAATCATGCAGCATCCTTGTTGTCACAGCCTCAAGTGATGAGCAAATGAGGAATCATTAGGTTCCCAAAGTATAGGAAAGTAATAGGTACTGAAAATCTGTCAGTCACAGCCTGGTCAATTTCACCCATCCCTTTTCACATTTGCTTTCCCTGAGCCAAGCACCAGGGGACTGCTGAACCAACTGGACCAGTTTACAGTTTTCTCTTGTTAGTGAAAGGAAACCTTGGAATAACCACTTTACGTATGCATGTATGTATGTATTTATATTTATTGTTGACGGAGTAAAGTAATCATATATTTTCAGGTACAACCTAAGAGGTTACAGTGAGGACCACATTCCTCTTCCTCCTGTCTAACATGAAAGGTCAACAAAAGGTTCTCAGACAGGTTTCTTTTTATGTTTCTGTTTGAGGAGGCAGTATAGTGCTGCGGTTTAGGGCACAGAGCTGCAAATCTGGAGACCTGGGTTTGAATCCCACAGCCCCACTTGCATACTGTGTGACCCTGGGCAGGTCACTTAATTTCCTGTGCTGCCAGGTCACAGCTGAAAACCACCTTTGGCTTAGTGTGCCTTTCCTGGTTAAACAATTCCCCTTTTCATATCAGACTCAAGCTCTGTTCTTGTGTTCTATGATGTCACAGTAAGTACCGGTGTGAGAATGACTTGTTCTTCACACTTGGGTGTTATATATTCTCTATATTGTTACAGTGATGCTTTTCCTGTCACTCTCGCTTGAGTACACTCGGAGACAGCATACAGAAGAGGCAGTTTGTAGTTAGAGCAGTGTGTGGATCCATAAAGGATACAGGAAGAGAACAAATTACCCAATTGTTTGTTTTTGTGTCTCTCTCCCAACAACATGCATACACTCTAAAGCCCTAAACTCAGTGTAAAGCATCGTGGGTAGCAATAGGAACTAAGCCATTAAATTCTGCAAAGCAGCTGTAATTCAAGTACTTTTCGGGTAAGAAAGAGTCTTTCTTCTCTTCTAAAACATCTGTTAATTAGCTAGTTCTACCTACGACATTCTTTTAAAATGCAAAGGAAAAACAAGGATGGTTTTGACTGTGAGTCCATGAAGGTGGAGAAAAATTCTAAAGCTAGTTATCTGACTCTGTAGGTTACTGCCTACTGTTTTATCAACCTTCCAAACTCTGTTGCTAGCTATCCAACTCTGTAGGTCACTGTAGTGCTGTCTTTAACAACTTTCCACAAAGACTGCAGTAGGGTGCATCAGCCATTCTGCCAAGGTTTCTCCAGCTGCACTTTGTATACACCTTCACATATGCAGCAGTTATTCCTCAAGAATGCTGCTTATTTCAGAGCCCAGTCTGTTCACTGCACTGAAAATCAGGAACGAAATCTATTACCTGAGCAGAAGCAAGGCAGCACTCAGGAGTAGCTGTAACTGGGCAACATTTCATTGTCCCCTCCATATTCTTGCTAGTATTGACTAAAACAAGTAAGGTGGCTCCATAGTTCAGTGATATAGAAAGCCATGGTCCTAATAGGTTTCTTTCACTGGTTGCTTCAAGGCCCGGAGGCAGTATAATGCTGTGGTTTAGGGCACCAATCTGCAAACCTGGAGACCTGGGTTTGAATCCCACAGCCCCCATTTGCATGCAGTGTGACCATGAGCAGGTCACCTAACTTCCTTGTGCTCCCAGGTCACACCTGAAACAAGCTCAACTTAGTGTGTTTTCCCTGGTTAAACAATTTCCCCTTTCCCTTTCTTTCTTTGGATCCCCAAGCAATAAAGCAGTTAAGCAGTAGGAGTGAATTTGCATCTCCGACAACTCCGGTGTCAGTGCACCTCTGGAGTATACAAAAGAGTAGCCTATTGTCAGAATTCCACCATAGTCAATAATTCATTTTGTAACCTTGAGGAAGTCTCTTTGTTTTCATCCAAAATGGGATGGAAACAGGACCCCACTGAAGAACTAAACAGTAGGGCAAAAATAGTTGTTCAAATCCTAGCTGAGGTTGGGCAACTTTTCAAAGCAAGTAAAATATTTTACAGGCTACAACTATTAGGATAGCAGGAACAGACCTGATAGACTGTTGGTCTTCTTCCATCCCACAAAATACCAATGTCTGTACCTAACCTAATGCTACATGTAGCAGCTTTCCCTCTATCTTGGTATAGGGATAAACAACTTCATTCACTAGTGGGATTGCCACTACCACCCCCTCGGCAACACATCTGCAAATGTTTGAACTTAATGCATCCTGGCAACTGATTTTGGACTTTGAATTCTTTTGGTCTGTTTGACATAAGACAGAAAAAAGGCCTTCCTGACTACTTCGAAAAGAAATTGCTATCCTTAAGGTGAGGCTGAATTTCCACAACTTAGGTCACAGGAAGTCTTTTGAAAACACTTTATAAAAAATAAGAGAAAGAAATGAATATGCAGCAGCACAGTGTGTGGTGCAAGTGAAACAATATATCAAAGTATTTGTTAGTCATCAAAACATTTCCTTATATAGTTCAGTCACATTTATTGTCATTGTTCATATCAGACTGCTGTTGGGTTATTGTCATTTCTTTATGGTACTCTGAGTGCCTGCAGTAGGGTACCCAGCAAATGAATAGAAATGAGAGATGGTTTTTAGCAGTGGGGTATTCCTGTCATTGGATTCATCAGCAGCAGATTTATAATCCCTTAGAAACTGTAAACCATTTTTGCTACCAGCTTTGTATTTAATCACTCACGTCAATAAATGTGGCTGCTACCAGTCATTTTATTTTATTTTATTTATCATTAGGAAAATACTTTTGAACAACAAGTGCCCGTTTTCAAAGGTTCCCTTTTAAAAGTCTATTTTCCATGATATTACTCTTTAACTAATTGTATCAGAGTCATACTGTTGATGCATCGAATAGCGCCAGTCCACACTTCTGATGGTGCACAGCAAAACAGCACACAAAAATGTTTAGTCTCACATGCTATGGCCAGGGTGCTTTCAAAACATCCAAACCCTACACCCTGCTTTGAAATAACATAACATGGAAATGAAAAGGAGCATTTCTGTGTGTATTTGTGCCAGCTGCTGATAATATCATCTAAAGGAAAGGACTATGTTTTATATAGCACCTTTATACACACTCTGTCCTAAAGTACTTTACAATCTAGCAGAGGGCAGGAGGCAAGAGAATGTTGCTGCCATTTCAGGCACACAGGGAGATTCAAACAGCAGACAGACAGATTACAGCAGAAGATTACAGAGATGTGAAGTGTATTTTGCAACCCCATGAGAAAGGAATCATGGTTATTGAGGAATGAGGTGATAAATGCAGGATAAGGGAATGAGTGGAAAATAGGTTTAGGTAGTGGGAAGATAAGGATTTGCAGAAGGCATGTACAATGTACATGGGAGTTGACTATGAGTCAAAAGAGACTCTGAGGTCTTGAACAGTGTGCCTAGGGCAGGGTTTCTCAAATGTGAGGCCAGCTCTCCAGGGAGGCCCAAGCAAGCCTTAAAATGTACTAAATTTTAAATGTCAGGTTTTGGATGCTTTGTGTGATAGGATGCAGCAAACTGAAGTGAATAATGGCATGTGAATTTATGTACAAAATAGGTGACCAGGAAAGTCGCACTCAACAAACACTTGTTTCCTGGTATGACATGGGAAAGCTGAATGGAGGAAGTACAGTTCTTGGAAACAGTGCAAAACAAAATGCAAAATAATACAAATAAATAGGTACAAGGTAACAACTGACCCATTATACTGCCTGCAGAAAAGCACAAATGCAAAGTCTAGCTTGAGAGGTACTATGAGTAAGAGCGGGACAAAGCAAAATGGTCCCCAGAAGGTGTTTAAAAACAAAGTAAAACTGATAAAGAAAGTAATCTGATTCATGGACGATTGCAACAAGGGTACAGTAAATAGGGTCAAAACCCAGAAGTGTGGAGGAGTAGGCTGACATGGGGAGGGGGTTATACAGATGGAGAATAAAGTTTAATAAAATGAGGATAAACTCAACTACTCAAAGGAGTGTCACTGTATTCCTTGTGTTCTATGGAAAGTACACAAGGAATACAGTGTACTATGTGTACTATGCAAAGTACGATAATTGTTCTAACTATGGGGAGGCCCAAAATTATTTCTATATTTGGGGGTGGGGCTCAAGATCTTTTCCAAGGCTTGAGGGAGGCTCACTATGACAGTGTGTGAGAACTACTGCCCTAGGGTGAAGGAAATGCCCAGTAGGTGGCAGGAGGTAGCAGGTTATGCAATGGTAGCACAGACAGCAATGAGACAGAACCATGTAGTCAATGGCTATGTTCCGGATATATACAGTGGTAAGGCAGAGCTGCTTCAATGCTACAGTCAGGTTGCAGTACAGAGAGAAAGAATGTAACAGAGTATCGTGAGAGAGTGAATGAGTCTTGTCCTGAGCACAGAAATGGTTGCTTATAATAGCAGAAAAGGCAGCTTCAACCATAAATCAGTTCCAAGGAGGACACTTTTCCTTCTTGTTCTTTTCTTGTAAATCTCTACAAGACTGGAGGGCATCTCTTAGTAATTAATCCATTAAGTAATTCATCCAACCTGCCTCTTTGGGCAGAATCTCCCGTAACACTACGGAACCTCCTATTGTCGAACTTCGCTTGGTCAAAGAGCCCTTCTATACAGAGCTCCCATTGGCTAAATAGCCTCCCCTGTCTCCCTGGACCCCAGGATTGGTCCTTTCTAGACTAGTCTCAAAGCTCTTCTCCTAGAATCTTCAGCCTGTGACTGTCCCTAACCCCTCTTTCCTCCTGATCCCCACATGCTGGAGCTCTGTAGTATAACTCCAACTTTTAAATGGTTATGATGTACCTCGAACATAAATGTGTATCATGTATTGCCTAAGTATTAGGGACAACGCTGGGTCCTCCTCACCCAAAGACTATTGTTATGCATCCTCCATTGGCGTGTTTTTGTAATTTTGTGTAATCTTCTTTCTCCTGATCACTGTGTTATTAATGTATGCATAAGCCCATTCCTTGTTTTCTCTAACCTGAACACTGTACTGCTTAATATTGTATGTAAGTCCTTTCACTGTTCTTTGACATGGACCCTTTGTAAAGAGTCTATGACTTAAGCAGTTGTAATTCGAATGTTATTAAATAAATACAATTGAGTTAGTTTAGTAGCTCTTAGACTACAGTAGAAGTGCTGGATAAGTTGCTGCCTAACACCTATCAAGATGTTTGGCTTAACCAGACTTCCCATTATATCTTGTACCCTTTATAGTACTCCACAGTCAGAAACCACTGGGATATTCCCCATCCATCCTTTAGGTTTTATTTTATTTATTTTATTTATTTAGACAGCAGTTTGGAAAACCTTTGAGCCATAGGCTCATTTACAAAGTACCTTGTCACAGTAAGACACACTAAAATACACAGTATAACAGTATAACACAGTATAACAGTAACTTAAGACATAGATACAAACAAGCTGGTACAGGTAGGATTGATGCAAACAATACCCGAGTTATGTTGTCCTAGCAGCTTAGTAGTAAGCTTTGTCATAAGTATTGATACGGCTTTGACTAGTGGCAATTACAACCGATGTGTTAACAAGGTGGTTCCGTAAGGATGTTTTGAAGCACGATATAGTTGGAGCTTGGAGATGGAGGGGCAGTGTGTTGAACCAGGAGGGGCCCTAAAGCTGAAGGCTCTTTGGCCGTGAGAGGTCCTAGCTCTAGGAATAACAAGAGAGGTTTTCCCAGAGGTCCAAGTATGAACTAGTGGGACAGAGCGGCAGATGGTGGTGGTCAATCCAGGTGGGGATAGCCCAAGGAGGGTCTTTTTGTAAGGGTACAGGTCAGGTACAGGTTGATGCAAGATCCAATCAAATTTGAGCTGACCGTGTGCCAATCGCTCTGTCCCATCCCAGCTTCTCCAGTTTACTTCAAGCATCCAGAAAGGTTAATCTCAATCTGAGTCTGCTCCCAACAACCAATATCATTCAACAAAATTTATCAGGTACAGCACCCTTTCCTCAATTTCTTTTTAGCAACTAACAAGTACCTGGTAGCCACTGAAAGCGCAATCTAACAGCTTAGCCAGATTAACTTTAACCTAAAAGTTGCGCCTATACCACGTTGAGGATTCAGAGATTTACAAAGAGAAAAAGGGAAAGATAACCGCCTGATCATCTACATTTGATTCTAATGTAACCCCTTTGTTACCTGGGGTTACTAGAATCCCAGTAAGACCTAGTGGTAGGCAGGGAAGGCAGCTTGTGAAACTCTAGTTAAATGGGTTTCACACTGTCTCACTCTGTCCTCAGTCACAGCTGAGACTTGAGAGATGACATCATTATAGAACTGTTGCAGCTGCATGAGCCACATTTGGAATCTTCAGCTCAGAGAGTGAAGTTTAGAACTTTGGGAAATTCAGATAGGGCAGTCTTCCGTTTGTCCTTAAGCAAGAAGGAAGCATTAGTGTGCAGTGTGATTTCTCACTCAGAAAAAGGAACTGTTCCTGTAGTTTACCTTTTAAAGTGGTGGAGACCGCTCCCCAGTCTCAGTGCCCCCTCTCCCGCTGGGGAGGAAAGTTCTCTGTGGGTTCCAGGGGCAATCCCCTTCTCCCAGCTGCCTGTTTTAATTTAAGTTCAGTCTGTTCATGTGTAACAGTAAAGGTTACAGTTCTTAGCCTGTGGGGCACCTGCAATGAATGGGTGAGTGTTTGGCCCCATTGGAAGGGCAAACAACTTCTTTTCTTTAGTTGGATTTCAAGTATTGGGGACTGCTCTTTGGGAGGACTATGTCAACTAGGACAAACAAATAGAGCAGTCAACTGTTTAAAGTTTAAATGGATTTAAAGTTCGCTGTAGAGGGTGCTTCAGGTCATCCACCGCTCAATCTACGTTTTAAAGTCTAAAGTTTTCTGTGTGTCCAGAGAAATGGCCGGGTATGGGCTGTGGGAGCTGAGGTGGAAAAACCCCCATCTTTAGTAACCAGGTCCACCTCTATGGATTTCTTCTGTGTTTTGCTACTTGCCTCATGCGCTTGGCCAGTGATGGGTGGGTACCCAGGCGTGGGTCGCAACGAAAATCTCTCTAGGAGTCGCAGACTCTAAGTGGTGTGAGGAGCCACAGGATGGGAAAATTACTCCTTGTTGGATAGGAGTCTCCTTGTTTGATGAGGTTTCTGATTGGAAGTACGAAACAAAATCTCTAGGAGTCGAGACTTCAAGTGGTGTGGGAGCCACAGTTTGGGAGCCTCCTTGTTTGATGGGATGTCTTTCAAGTAAAGTTTGGGTTCATTCGCCAAGTGGACCATCAGTCGAGTTGCCCGGCAGGGAGCCGGGCCAGTAGGGCTGTGTATCCAATGCACATGCAAAGTCCGGCTGAGTGCCTGGTGGTCAAAGCCAGACATCTGTAAGTGTGTTCATTCCTCAAATGGACCACTGTGTTTAACCTCTAATCTGCATTACAGATTACGTAGCCCTTTGGGAGACCATGCAGTGCTTTGTTTATTTCAGTGAGTTAATAAATAAAGCCACACTGAAAAATCACAATTCTGGTTCTGGACATTACAGTTATTGCTTCCTGTAGTTGGATTTACTTGGGTGCCCCTGTGCAGAGTAGCAAACCTAGGTCTCTTGTGCCAGGTAACCTCATCCTTCCCCGAACCCGTAGAGACATATGTATATCCATGTTACAAAATGGAGACATATGGTTACATAAATGGAGGCACCGCTTTGGATTTGTTTGGGAAGGAAGGCGTTTGGGCAAATGAGGCTAGCGTTTAGGCTATCTGGCGATCAGTAACCCAAAAAGTTGAAGCAATTTCCTAGTGTGTGCTGTGTGCTGTGAATCTTGTGCTGCTGTTTAAAATGCCAACTGTTTACCAAGGAGCTGTAAAGCCAAAGTGTGTGTCCTTGTCCTGCATCAACATAGTTTACAGCATTTGTCAGTTTTAAAATAAAGTCCTGTGAAGAAAAGTGTGGAAAACTAGGGGTAGCAACAGAGAAATTATGCCCTGGACGTTGGAAATGTTTTCTGTGCAATACTAGAGACTGCAGAGTTAATGGCAATGTTACATGGTTGAAATGGGCTCCGCCATGGAGTCAGTTGGAAAAAAAAAGTGCATCTTTTCAGTTTAAATTTGCCTGCTCGGACGATCGTCGTGAGGAGAGGACCCTCGTGAGGAAGAAGAGGCTCATTTGCATGGCATCGTGTGGTTGGTCAGTTTGCCATTAGTCCGCCCCTCAGCCAGTTCTTCAGAGTCTGCTTCAGCATTCGAGAGGGAGACAGAGAGTAGATGCGTGTACTGGCAGTGGAGGAGCATTCACGAAGTGTTCAAAGCGCTGTAAACAGTAAAAAGTGACTTTCCAGTTAAAAATCGGGCTCAACCCGCTTATCGATCATGGGATCAGTGAATGTGTGTGGTTAATACTACGATTATGAGACTGCCCGCCCATTTGCATTCTGAGGCCTTCAAAATCTGGCTGCAGGCCATTTTACCCCATCGCAGCAATCTGCTTCAATAACAGTGAGTAAACGAATTAAAACTGCTCAAATCAGTGATTTTCAGATAATGCCATATAAAATGTGTGTGCAGCTGTGTAGTCGCTTGTAAGTAGCAATTGTGTGATGTTCTGCTGGCAAGTCTGTAAAGCCATTAAATGTGTGCATAGCAATGAAAGTAGCCTCAGTTTAAAGTTTGCAGCCAGAAGAGACTGTGGGTTGTAAAATAAGTGCAACACTAGTAGAAGAAGGCAATCCTGTGCTGAAACCCAAGTTTTAAAAGGGACTGTAATTAAATGAATGTTGCCAGCAAGTGAAAAGTCCAAGGAAAATCCTGTAAATGTGTTAACAGCCAGAACAGAGCAAGTTGTGCAGTTTGAAATAAAAGTTATTAGTAGCTGATGTAAATCGGGTGCGAGTGGCTTGACCCAGAGTCTGAATGTTGATGCACAGAGTGCTGCCGCCGCCATTACAGGGTGGGGTAGTAAAGTAAACACAGCAGCAGAGGAGCCATTTTAAAGCTACAGAGTGTGTTCATTTAAAGTGGGACTTTCAGTTACAGTGAATTTTTGTTTGTTTTTCTGCAGTTATGGTCTCAGGACCAGCTCGTTACCTGATCATGCCCGGTTGCAGTAACAGCAGCAGTAAATAGATTGAGAGATATTGAAAATTGATGCTATAGAGGGCAACTCCTCCTGATGTGGCAATTCCTAATTATCCAGTCGTGTATGCCAGATGTGCTTGAGTGCTGGAAGGGATGTCTTCATGATTCCTCACTGTGCTGGATGTCTACAAAAATATGGCTTGTATAAAGTGCCTCAAATTCGTTTGGCTCCCACATGGACACAACTTCAAGAATCTGCAGTTGGCAGCACACAGCATCAGGCGGAGCCTGTGGAGGAAGGTCCCCGGGAGTGTGGCACAAAGTTAGAGAGCAGAATTAGAGACTGAATCTGAAATTGAAGCATTGGATGCTGGATCTCAGAAGGCAAGTTCAGATAAAGCATCAATAGTCCCTGGGTGGGGGCCTAGCCCAAGTCTCAAGGTGAAGATGAGATGCGGGAGGCCTTTGAATGGGAGGTGTCGACCTCCACTCCTAGTGATGAATGCATAGTCTCGGGTGAGAACGACTGCTCACTCCTGGGCTCAGATCCTCAGTGAAGAGGAAGATGAGGGGGAACCTATGTGGCCTTGTGAGAAAGGAGACGGTACATAGCCTCAAGATCTTGCCTCGGAGGAATGTGTTCAAGAAGGTGATGATGCCACTGCCCTGGCTTCACCAGAAGAAGAAGTAGTCAGGGATCCATTTTAATTTCATTGAGGTTCGAAGCTGGCAGAACCAGGACTGGCCACCCCAAGCCAGGCCAGCGGTCTCAGATTGACCAAAGCAAGTAAAGAGGAGAGACTGGTTCATAGAAAGGCCAATGAAATCTTTGGTATGACCTTTCCTACCTTTCCTCGGAGAGTCTGGGAGAGATTGAGAACTGCAGGAAATCCTGGATCTGGGATGAAGCAATGAAACATGTGCATCCTGGGGCTAACCAGCATGTAAAGAATAGACTGTTCCACGAAAAGTATACACAGTGGAAGAGGCAGGACACTGTTTATGGACAGAGTGAGAATAGTGGATGGAAGGGGACAAAGTCTCCACTGTGTGAATTATGTGCATCCAGACGGAGTAATAATTCAAGCCCTGACCCCTCTACTATTGGCCTCAGTGCAAGGACCTCCCAGTAATTAAGCCCGTGCCTACAAAATGGAGAGTCGAGCAGTGGTAGTCAATACTGCCACATCTAGACTGTGAAGTGCCCTTATTGAACTGCCAATATGAATAAACAAGAAATCAGGTGCCCCATATTCTTCAGTCCACAGTGTACTGCCTAATCAGCAACCATCTACTGGTACCACCAGATGACTTCAGATTCAGAGAGGACACCAGCCCAGCTGTTATCCTGTTCATCGCCTGGTAATTGGATGACGCCGGACCAGCTGTTTCTCTTTTGTTCCTGTTCTAAGGTTCCTTCTCCAGTTATGACATCAGCCCAGCTGTTTCCAGATGTGCACTCCTGTGGGTTCCGGAAGATGTCCGCCCAGCTGTATCAGAAGAAATGCTGCCAGGGAGAGTCTTGGAAGGGACCAGGTTTGTGATGTTCGAATACTTCAAGAGGCTGGTAAGTCCGCAAAACCCTTTTATTCTATCTTTATGACATTGCATACACACCCTACACTACAGACTTCAAACAGTGTGTGAACTGTCCATAAAGACTCTCCTGGATTATTGCCTTAAAGAACTATGCTTCGTGGGCCCGCCCAGGAGACTCTTGATGGACTGGCCTCGGGCCTTGTAGTCACTAGTGGGACATTTTAGGGCATTCCATCCCCAAAGGTGTATTGTTACCAATGTCATTGTACTTAATGTAAATACTGTTTTCTACTTTTCTTAAAAAAAAAAAAACCTTTTTTTTTTTTTGGGATTGTTCAGTGCTTTTCTGTGTGGTAAGGGTTGTTGTTGTCATTGTTGTTGTTTAGATAGACTGTACATGCAGATTAGGATGTGTTTTTTTTTTGTTTTGTCTTTTCTTACAGGTGTTCCTGGAAGACATAAGAGAAGACAAGAAGAGGAGGAGGCTCATCGAGTCCCTGTCAGTGCTTATAGTGTAGAATTTAAATGTACTGTGTTATTATTGCTAAAGGTTGTAGTTGCAGGCTGCCCAAGGTCGGGAGGTCCCGGGTTTTGTTTTGTTTGGGATGTTATGTTAGAGGCAGATAGGTTTTCCCTAGAGGGTTAGGGGATGGACAGGCTATGGCCCTGACCTGCAGTAGGGCCACAGTGCTGATCTATCAGGGCTATGCTCTGGATGGTTCTACCAGAGCCACTAGGTGTCCATAGTAAGTGGATAGAGTAGAGGCTGATATGTCAGCTATAGGCCTCTGGCCTTCGTGTTGCTTGCCTACCTGTGCTTGCACATGGTAGGAGGGGGCCTGATCACCCCACTCAGGTAGCACATAGGGTGGGATGGCCTAAGGCGGGTGCATAATGACTGGGGACAGTCATTTTCCTGGTCAAGATGAGTGTAACCCTTTGTTACCCGGGTTACTAAGAATCCAGTAAGACCTAGTGGTAGGCAGGGAAGGCAGCTTGTGAAACTCCAGTTAAATGGGTTTCACACTGTCTCACTCTGTCCTCAGTCACAGCTGAGACTTGAGAGATGACATCATTATAGAACTGTAGCTGCATGAGCCACATTTGGAATCTTCAGCTCAGAGAGTGAAGTTTAGAACTTTGGGAAATTCAAATAGGGCAGTCTTCCGTTTGTACTTAAGCAAGAAGGAAGCATTAGTGCAGTGTGATTTCTCACTCAGAAAAAGGAACTGTTCCTGTAGTTTACCTTTTAAAGTGGTGGAGACCGCCCCTTGTCACAGTGCCCCTCCCTCTGGGGAGGAAAGTTCTCTGTGGGTTCCAGGGCAATCCCTTCTCCCACCCTGGGAAGAAAGCTGCCTGTTTTAATTTAAGTTCAGTCTGTTCATGTGTAACAGCAAAGGTTACAGTTCTTGCCTGTGGGGCACCTGCAACAAATGGGTGAGTGTTTGGTCCCATTGGAAGGGCAAACAACTTCTTTTCTTCAGTTGGATTTCAAGTATTGGGGACTGCTCTTTGGGAGGACTACGTCAACTAGGACAAACAAATAGAGCAGTCAACTGTTAAAGTTTAAATGGATTTAAAGTTCGCTGTAGAGGGGTGCTTCAGGTCATCCACTGTTCAATCTACATTTTAAAGTCTAAAGTTTTCTGTGTGTCCAGAGAAATGGCTGGAGTATGGGCTGTGGGAGCTGGGGTGGGAAAACCCCCATCTTTAGTAAACCAGGTCCACCTCTACAGTTTCTTCTGTTTTTTACTTGCCTCATCGCTTGGCCAGTGATGGGGTGGGTACCCAGGACGTGAGTCGCAACTTGAAAATCTCTCTAGGAGTCGCAGACTCTAAGTTGTGTGGGAGCCACAGGATGGGAAAATTACTCCTTGTTGGATGGGAGTCTCCTTGTTTGATGAGAGTTTCGATTGAAGTACGAAACAAAATCTCTAGGAGTCGAGACTTCAAGTGGTGTGGGAGCCACAGTTTGGGAGCCTCCTTGTTTGATGGGATGTCTTTCCAAGTAAAGTTTGGGTTCATTCACCAAGTGGACCATCAGTCGAGTGGCCGGCAGGGGAGCTGGGCCAGTCGGGCTGTGTATCCAATGCGATGCAAAGTCCAGGCTGAGTGCCTGGTGGGTCCAAAGCCAGACATCTGTAGTAATGTGTTCATTCCTCAAATGGACCGCTGTGTTTAACCTCTAATCTGCATTACAGTTATGTAGCCTTTGGGAGACCATGCAGTGCTTTGTTTATGTTCAGTGAGTTAATAAATAAAGCCACACTGAAAATCACAATTCTGGTTCTGGACATTACAGTTATTGCTTCCTGTAGTTGGATTTACTTGGTGCCCTTGTGCAGAGTAGCCAAACCTAGGTCTCTTGTGCCAGGTAACCTCATCCTTCCCGAACCGTAGAGACATATGTATATCCATGTTGCAAAAATGGAGACATGGCTACACTAAAAGGGACAGTAACAAGATAAAGAATTGTTTGGAAGAGGAATCCTACAGTAGTGCTCCCTACTCAATCGGAGGCAAGCTTCTGGTGACTCCACATACCCAAATCACAAACTACAGCTTACAGGGTTCAAACTAGTCCTCCAGGAGCAACATGCCAACCCTAAACACTTTCCAATATCTATGGCATCTTAGCGAGTGAGCTTCCCTCCAGGAGGCGTGCTCTCTGTGTTATAGAATCCCCAGTAGGTCCAGCAAGAATGTTCCATGACTGTCCAGTGATTAGGGAACCTCCAGCAGGTTCCCAGTCACAGCAATCTCAACATAAAGAGTCTGGGCACCCTCATGTTACCTGGTCAACTGGTAGCCACCAGATCCAGCAGTTCAAGATGCTCCAGATTCTCACTCCCACAAGCTCTTCAATGGTGCCTTGCTGCACCAGTCTTGCTGTAACTCCACCCAGAAGTGATCCGTGGCCACCTTAGCCTGCAGCCCACACACGACTCCTAACAAAGGGTAATAAATAACCCTCAGTAGACTCAGCAGGAATCAATCTCCACCACCACCCCCAAGACTCGTGCGACTGCACCGGGGTTGTGGTCATTGGGGTCTCTTCTTGTTACATCCCAGAAGCCTCGGGAGTCTAAGTCATGAACTCTAGGAATAGGTCCAATACTTACATATCTCATGAGGCATTCATGCAAGTTTAAGCAGCCATCTTGCCTGGGACTCTTACATTGCTGGGCATGGGCTGTCCCAAATCTCACCCTACATTGAGAGATTTCGCTGCCATCTTACCTGGGTATAATAACATCAGCCCCTATTATACTAATCAATGGAGGTTTGTTGGGACAAAGAACATCCCTCATTATCCAGCACGGTTTTCCCACAGACTGGACTAGACCAATCCCCCACTTTCCAGCATTCAGATAGAAACATTAAGGGACTAATTTTTAAATTCATTGCCTTATTCATTTTTGATGGCAATGCATAATGGACAGCATACCTTATGCAACTTTTCTGCCTAAATTCCACAGATCGTCAGAAAGGAACCAGAACCATGAGGAAATGCAAGGAATGCAGAATTTTTTCAGCAGATGCCGATGAGGGGACTCTACCTGTGCAGTCTGCACGATACCAGAAAACTGGGGTTCCAGAGGTTCAGAAGGGCAAGCATCAGACAAAACAGCCTCTCAATGGCCCCACAGGCCCTGGACACAAGCCAAGCACAACTCCTACTCCAACTGCTCGACTCCTGAAGACAGGGAATCCACTACTGATCCTGAAGAAAGCACCCCTATACTCAACAGGAAGTGAGCCCCTCCAAGCGACCCAGGGAGGATATGGAGAGTATCACAATGGAGACCCCTACCAAACCCAAGGAGGAAATTCTGAACAAAACAAAGAGAATGTGTCACAGTGAAAACACTGAGGAGCTGAACAGGATAGTGAGGACAGCCTCAGGATTGTGGACAAACCCAAGCAGCCATCCACGCCAGAAGACCCACTGTTATCATGGGGGAGAACCAGAAGAGAAGGTACACCTCCCATCCTGCAAAACCATAGAGACCATTATTACTAAAGAGTATGATGCTACAGAACCAACAAGGTTGCCAGAGAAGGACATGGTCCATAACTGGTACCCATTACCTGACACAAGGAAAGAAACCTGGGAAACATAGAATTTGATGGAAGATAAGGACCGCTTGGCCCACCTAGTCTGCCCATTTCCCTACCTGATGGATAAGCTGCAGATTCTAGTTAATCAACAGCTTACTTCCTCCCACCCCCACTAAAATTGCCTTTTGCCTGTCCACGCATTCTTGAATTCTCCCACTGTTTCTGGACTCCAAAACCTCCTCAGGAAGGCTGTTCCATGTATCCACAACCCTCTCTGTGAAAAAATACTGTCTAACACTACCTCTGAGCCATTCCCTCTATCTTCAAATTGTGCCCCTTGTTCTGGCACATCTCTTCTTCTGAAAGATACTACTTTCTTGTACATTTGGGAAGGCCCCAAAAGTAGATCAACCCGTGTCAGAGCTTTCCATGCACAACCATACTGATCAAAGTGCAGCAACATTGAAAGACCCCATGGACAAAAGATAAAAGAACATCTAAGAAAAATTCACAAAATATCAGGAATGTCACGGGCCACAGATATGGTAATTTGGTTCACTAGCATAGCATTCCTGTGGTGGACAGAATCCTTGACTGAGTCCATTCCAGAAGACTTCCTTCAGGCAGACTTGTCAGAATGTGCTATACAAGCTGTCAGATGCATCATGGATGCATCCTCAGACATTCTGAGGTTCGAATCCAGAACAACGGTACTGGCCATCAGAGCCAGGTGCACGCTTGGCTGAAGTTATGGCAAGTGGACAATGAGTCTAAGAGTGCCTTGATGAAATTGCCTTTCAAGGAAGGTGCCCTGTTCAGTGAAAGTCTCACCCTTACCTAAAAACATGTCAGAAGGGAAGCTGACTCAGGGAAGAAGGACATTTACCTGCCATCAGACAAGATTTTTGCCCTAAGGCCAAGCCCTTAAACACAAGTCACAAAACTGCAATACCCAAAGCTCCAGAAAATGGAATCAGAGACCAAAGTTCCACCACAAAACATATGAAACAAGACTAAAACCAGCACCAGCAAGTCCCTATTGCAGTGCATACAAACCCAACTTCAAAAGTCAGGGAAAAAAACAATGAAGGTATGCGGGCCCAAGCAAGTCCCAAGCAAATCCTGCCCCATCAGGTTGCAGGGAGACTATGGGATTTATATCTCAGTGGACCCCACAACATCTGACAAATGGGTGAAATAGGTGATTACCAAAGGGTACGCCATCCAACTCACAAGCAAATTGATCCCCATAGAACCTTTACCTTGCCTACTCCAAAATGCCTGGAAAAAATCGAACCATAGATCAAGCAATACAGAACTTGCTCAAAATGGGGCTATTTCTATAGTCCCAAAGGATGAGAGGGACACAGCAGTCTATTCCTTATTCTTTGTGGTCCCAAAAGATGGGGTATACGACCAGTCCTAGACCTCAAGCACCTGAACAAGTTTGAGGTATACAAAAACTCAAAATGGAGACACTGAGTTCTACCCTGCTAGTAATTCAACCAGGGACTATCTCACATCTATAGATCTGAAAGATGCATACCTGCACATCCCAATATGATGGACACACCAAAATACCTCAGGTTCTGCATAAAGGGAGAATACTATCAGCATACTTTCTTACCTTTTGGACTGGCCTCAGCCCCCAGCGTGTTCACCAAGACCCTAGTAGTGCTGGAGGCCCACCTGCAAAAAAAAGGGTACAAGTAATCCCATATCTGGATGACTGGCTGCTCCAAGCAAGAACAGCAGGGCAGGCACAATTCAACACGAACCTAGCAGTGCAATGCCTCCAAGAACACGGGTGGGTAATCAACTGAGATAAGGTCAGCTAACACAGACACAGTCCTTTCACACTTTGGAGTGACAATGGATACACGGCATGACCGAGTAATGCCCATAAAGGACAAGGTGCACAACATTTGCACACAAGTCACTAGGATCATTTAGAGGCCCAACAGGGCAGTGTGGGATTACCTACAAATCCTGGGATTCATGGCTGCAACAACAGACATGATCCCATGAGCCAGGCTACATGAGATTACTGCAAAGATCTCTATTAGAGACTTGGGACCAATCATCCCAGAATTTTCAAGTTCTGGTAGCTCCACCTACCAAGATACTAGCAGAGCTACGGTGGTGGACAAACAAAACAAACTTACTGCAAGGTCGGACACTATCCAACCTGAGTGCAGCCATCATCACTACAGATGCAGTCTGATGGGATGGGGACAACATACTTCAATCATGTAGCACAGGGTCTATGGTCCATTAGGGAGGTGAGACTACCAATCAATGTCCTGGAGATAAGGGCAGTGTTCCTTGTGCTGAGGTTCTTTCACCCATTAATCACCAGACAGGCAGTCCTGGTGAGATGCGACAATCAAGTGATGGTGGCATACCTCAACAAGCAGGAGATGCGCACAGCAAGACCATGATAGCAGAATAGCTGAAAGTGTTATACTGGGCAGAGACATCTGCTGTCAATCACAGTGATATACACTGCAGGGAAGTCCAACACAAGCGGATTGGCTGAGCAGGGTGACGACAAGTCAATCAGAATGGAAACTCAATGAAAGAGCTTTCCAACAGATCCAACACAAGAGGGGCTGCTTCAGGCAGACCTAATAGCTACAAGACACAATACATAGCTACCAAAGTTTCACTTCAGGTTCAAAGATCAAAAAGCACAGTGATAGACACTGTCAGCACAATGGACCTTCAGCAGAGGTATGTATTCCCACCAATCACAATGGTACACAAGATTCTCCACAAAATACGGACCACAGGGGCAATGGTGGTGGTGATGGTAGCACCAGATTGGCTCAGGAGGCCATGGTATTCTCCGATTCAGGTGATGTCGGCAGACTCTCCAATGCCACTACCACAATGGCGGACCTACTGAGCCAAGGAACAGTCCTCCATCTGAATTCCTCATCTCTCAAACTGATAGCTTGGTTACTGACAGGCTGAGACTGTTGAGCCTGGGTTACCATCCCAGAGTGGTGGACCATCTTCTGCAGTCACGGAGACAGTCTACTAATGCAATGTACCACAGACATTGGTTAATCTTCAGCAAGTGGCGCCTAGAGAAAGGGACTTCGCCATCAGTAGCTGGACTCCCACACATTCTTGACTTCTTGAAAAATGGAGCAAGTAAAGGCCTTAGTCCTTCCCCCTCAGAATACAAACATCAGCAATGTCCTCCATCAGGGTCCATAACCAGGGATAGGTCCCATTGGATCACCAAGATGTAGTTAGACTTCTAAGGGCAGTCATGTTATCTAATCCCAGGGCTGGAAAGCCATGCACCCCATGGCAACTAAACATTGTTTTAGAGGCCCTTGAAGACCACTATTCCAACAGGATTCACTTTACTGGTGTACTCTGAAGACTGTATTTCTTGTAGCGATATGTTCAGCCAGAAGACTAGGGGTCTACAAGCCTTATCATGTAGAGAGCCCTTCCTGATCTTACACAATGACAGAGTCACTCTTAGAACAGTGCCCTCCTTTATTCCAAAGGTGACCACCCATTTCATTTAGGACATGAAGTTCACCTGCCAGTGCTGAATGCAAAGAAGAACACACAACAGTTATCCCACACCCACTGGATGTTGGCCAACAGCTGAGGGTATACCTCACAAAGACCAACAACATCTTCAGATCTGACAGGTTGTTTATCCTGACCACAGGTAATAAGGCAGGTCAAGCAGCCTCAAAGGACACCATAGATAGGTGCTGAAGTGTACCACAGCAGAGATGATACAGGGAGGCAGGCCAAGAACCACCTGCTGGCATCAAGGCTCACTCCACTCGAGCAGTGGCTATTTCTTGGGTGGAGAGAAGATCAAGTTTCAATAGCTGACATTTGTTCAGCAGCACATGGTCATCACTACACACCTTCGCCAGGCACTACTGCCTGGATGTGGCATCCACAGAAAGGGCATCCTTCTGTAGGGCAGTATTAAGAGTGGGTACTCAATCAAGGGACACAATCTGCCTTTACACCCCAAACTAATAATGGTTATACTACTTCAAAGATCCCAGTGGTTTCTGACTGCGGAGTACTATAATAGGAATGAGATACAATGGAATTTATTCACCTGGTAAGGTGATTATTTGTCTACCCTTTATAGTACTCACAGCCCCTCCCAGGATGGCAGATGATATCTATTAAGATGGGCACAGGAGTCTGCAGGACTTGACCTTGAGTATTAATTAATACATTAAGAGTATTAATATTCCTTTAATTTGTAGGTGTGCTGAGATTAAGTAGCATGTATCTGGCATCACTGCAATAAGAGTAACCATATTTTCACCATAGACTGAGAGGTATTGTGTTTCACATGGGTTATGTAAGGCTACCAGGAACTAGCTAGAGAAATTGCTATTCTTTTGGAATTCTTGTTCTCTGCGTCTAGGTATCATTCAATTGCTAAGGAAATATCACACTGGAAGCTAGGCTGGGACAGAAGGGTTGGCCCAAGGCCAGCTCAAATTTGATTGGATCATGCATCAACCAGTAGGATGGATGGAGATATCCCAGTGGTTTCTGACTAAGGAGTACTATAAAGGGTATTATAGTCCATGTAAAATGTATTATCCAATCAGATTACCAGTTTACCTGCAAGGCGTCCTTCATCATTCAAAGTGACAACTTGTTTTCCTGGTTTTCTCCGCAGGAGATGAGATGTAATGAAGCCTGTGGAGTGAGTGCGCACCTATCTGCATGCACTCTCTCCCAGCAACTGTCCGAATCTCCTCCCATTTTCAACAGTGTCGCATGATCTGTGCCCCATTATCCACAAGGGTCCAGTCAAACATGACCACTGGCAACCCCTTCCCGTAGAAGGAGAGCAGTCCATCGGTCTCTCAATCCTTCTCTTTCCCCTGCTGACCCCCGGCAGCCCTTGTTCGTTCCTGAACAAGGCTCACGATATATCACGGTAGGCATCCAGCACCTCAGTCTTTAGTGCCACCAGGTTGGCTCAGTTAGACATTTAAAAGCAGTAGTTCCTCAACCAGTATTTAATAATACTGATTCAAAATCAGAATGCATCTTTCCGTTAATCAAGCGGTGCCCATAGGACTCTATATGTGGAAGTGAATTAGCAGCATTGTGCAGCCAAGAAGTATTTTTGAACCAACAAAAATAGTATTTGAAATGTACTGTACTTAAAATTATCCCCCACCACCCCTCCATCTGTAGTTAAAAGTAGAGTGTGGGGCTGACCCTCTCGTGCTGAGGACTGAGGTGCTGAATGCCACGCCTTGCACTACACCGGCAACTCGGGTTGGGAACATACTCGTGCCGTCGAGGCTTGGCATGGGAGGGAGAGGATGGAGCATCCAGTGACTGCTCTCCCTCTCTTGTGTTGGTGTAAGGGTTCACATTGCTCACCAGTGACAACTGGAGTAACTTGGGAAACTACAGGAGTGACAAACAGTAAAATTTTGTAGTATGTTGGACGTCAGTATGTATTACACTGACATCATTGTGTCCGGCTCAGGGTGAAAACCAGGCATTAAACTGCATGCCAGTCATGTCGGTTGATGGCCGTGGTGCTGCACCACTGTACCTAGAGGAGTGTGCCTCTAGTGTTGTCCATAGACTGCGTAAGATAGCGATTTGCAGACCACACCGGTCAGAGGAGTGTGGGTGCCGGCTGCCATACAACCTGCATGCCCACTCAGCAAAGGAGGAGAAAGAAATATAAAAACAAAATAACAAAGTAGAGTGGGTTGGGCACCCTTAACACTGGCATGGCATTAGGCAAAGTGGGACTGAGTGTTGAGACACTTCGCCACACCTCGCATCACACGGTGACCTAGATCCGTAAGCTAGCTCAATAAGTAACATTGTTTTCAACATGTGTCAGGCCCATTCCAAATCAGCTCAACCTAGTTTAATTGTTGATCAGCTGGGTCATCATGACATAAAATAAATAAGCATAAAAATGTCTCTGTTTGTGCGAGCATCATCCCCCGTTGTGTGGTGTACAACCAGTGGTAGAGTAGCAGGCCCAGTGGTGCTCAAGGTCCAGACACAACACACCACACCTCTCGTTAGATAGCATACTCATAATGTTGTGTGTCTGTGTGTGTGGTGGGCAGGCTGGTTAACAGCAGTGGAGTACATAATTGATTGCCCATATGACAGCTCTCCTATCATGGGAGGTAGTGGGTGGTCAAAGATTCTGTTCCTTAATTGAAACCTGATGATGACTGAGGGTGTAAAACAAGCTTGTGTATCTTACTGGAGGCTGTATTGCCTGTGATTGCAACCCAGCATGCATGTGCATCAAGCGCACACACTGAGCGCTTTGCACATTCAAGCCTATCAAACAAAGGGAAAAGCCCTGAGCCAAGGTAGTTGTTTGTTTTTATGTTCTTTTAATGCACTAATGCATACTGTGTGGTTTAATTTGCATTCTGTAAACCCCCATAGGAGTAATACATAACAAGGTAGCCACAATTAACAAGCTGTTCCCAATAGTGTGATAAAATACTGTATGCTTCCCTTATTTAAACGAAAATCATTTTCTCCCATACACCCACCATAGACCAGATCAAGTGTGCCCAGCATCATGGCTAACCAGGAACAGAGCCTGCAAGGCATCGTCCATCATTCGAGGTGACAACTTGTTTTCCTGGTTTTCTTCCCAGGAGATGAGGTGTGTAATGATGCCCGCCAGAGTGAGTGCGTACCTATCTGCATGCACGCACTCCTAGTGACTGTCCCAATCTCCTCCCATTTTCAACAGTGTTGACGATCTGTCCCCATTATCTGCAAGGGTCCAGTCAAATGCTGGCCACTGGTGACCCCTTCCCGTAGAAGGAGAGTAGTTCCTCCACTGGTATTTTAATAATACTGATTCAAAATCAGAATGCATCATTCCATTAATCAAGTGGTGCCCATAGGACTCTATATATTTTCTAAAGTATCCATGTAAACCAGGTAGAACACGACAGTCTAACATTAATAAATTTGCATCTGTTAGAATAATAACACCCAATCAGATTTCAGAAAGCCATTATTTTTTTCTGTCAAAGAGAAAAGCTTAACAAAAACTTATTTGTACAAATGTTGCCCCTAGAGTAATAAATAGTTGTATAAGAGAGTATCTTACAAAATATTAATTAGTAGTATGTTCTTAATCATAAGTGTCAAAAAGCATATTATTAACACAGTTATTAGTATGTTGCTTTTATTTTACTCAGCAAAATGGAATCTATCAGTTTGACATAAACATAGACAATATATTTGATGGAGACTTCACAGAAGATGACTTGTCACAAACCTCGGAGACTGAGCAGAGTACATCAGTCAGGAAATCACCGAAGATGACTTGCCACAAATCTTGGAGATTGAGCAAGTACATCTTTCAAGAAACCACAACAGAAATCAACATACAAAGGTTTCCTATTTTGACCAAAGAAGCCATAAGAACTGGAAAACTCAACAACCAAAAAACCCACAAGATACCAGAAAAAACGGGCTGTGCTCGTCATAAAAGAATTTAATAAAGAAAGAAAGAAATAAGAGGAATTTGAGATGTTACCAACTCCACAGATAGCACATCTCCTTTCAGAGTTCTATGTCTCGCTTCATCAAGGTAACAGTTCCCTATATCGGATAGGTAGCTTGATAAACATCCAAGTGGAATAAATAAACATCTCCAGAATCAGCCATGGAACAGAAACATAAATATAACAACAGACCCCAGAATTTGGTCAAGCAAACAAGAATCTTAATCTTCAATGTGAAAATTCCGCTGTACAAGGATTAACACAGTTGAACAAAAGACACCTATTAGTAAGTCAGACTTAAAAAAAAAAAATGTCATAACTGAAACATTGAGTTGTGTGACACCCTTGAACCTACTCTATAAAGTATGGTTCAATTACAGCTATTTTTTGCAGACGAGGACAAGAAAATACTGCAAACCTACTGGTAGACGGATTTGCAATATGCCATGATTCTTCAGGAACAGAATATATTACAAAGGTGACTGCCGAATAGAACAAAAATCACCAAGGAGGTCTAAATGATGTCCCAAACATTTCAGGCATACGTATGTATGCACAGCCCAGTAATCAAACTGTCCAGTAACCAGTTACAAGCTCTACATCTCAAAGCTACACCCGAGCAGGAAAGACTATTTCAAAAGCCCTGTAATGCTGAGAAACAGAGTACAATCTGGTATGGTAAAGACCCAATATTAGCACAAAAACAATCAGTACCTTAATGAGAAAAGATTTCATCAGCAGCAGGCCTGTCCGTACGTACACAAATCACAGCGTCAGAGCTACATGCTGCCAGCTACTGAGTGTTGCCAGAGTAGAAAACAGACATATTATATCAATTTCAAGGCATACAGCAGAAACAAGTTTAAAGCATTATGCAAGTAACACGGATGATGACCAGAAGAGACATTTAATCAACTCCTGTTTGGCACCCTTCAAGATAGTGAGCCACCAAAGATATGCATTCACCCTTGCCAGTCAACAAACAAATAATGACCGTGTCGATGGACAACGAAACAAAGGATGTGTTTGACCCATGTTTGCAATGGACACTAACTTCAATAGCTGTGCTTTTAACTACGTATCAAAATTATTTTTGCTTAGAAACACATAATGTGTATTTATATGTCCCACATAGGCACTAGTTGCTCACTTATTTATATTAGAACCTCCTCAGTGCATTAGTAGAGTTGTCACTGGGTTAATTTATTGAGTATAATTATTTATTAGTTAAATGAAATAGAAAGAAAGTATAAAGCATCACACCTATCTAATGTGTAAGGGCAACATACATAGTTTTTTTCTTGATGTAATAGTTAAACATATGAAGAAAACAAACAGCCTAATTCATATAGTTATCATAGAACAATAAAAGTATTCCTTAAGGATATTTGTAATATGTGATATTTAAATAAATGTTGATATCCTATTTACTCAACACCTGATTTCTTGTATAATTTTTTCAACTGGTTACAGGTTTTGTCAAACAGCATATTAAATAGGCCATTCGGTGGCACCAAGGGCTGAGGTGCTATACTCCACACTTCACGCTACACCAGAAACCGGGTTCGGGAGCGAACTCAGAGTGCCAACGTAATTGTCAGGGTATGGAAGTGGTGAGCATCCGTAGAACTGCTCTCCATTCCTGGTACAAGATCTTTCATTGTGCAGCTCCAGGGCGTCTCTTGGTGGTGGCCTGTGGCAGCAGGACACGTGGCACAAAGCTAATGCTGGAGGGTGAGCATGGAATTGGAAGTCGTCAGTGGTCAACACCATGTACTGCATTGCACGTCCACACTCCATAGGGGAAAGCAATAAAAAACACCTCTGTGGCACAGTGTAGATGAAGGGGCTCATGTGAAGTTCCACATACCAACACTGAGCCAGGTGCACCAAGGGACTCACAGGCTGACCTGTCACCCAGGTAGGTCAGTCTAGTATCAGTAAGGCCACCACAGGTGGTCGTGCCCTTCCTAGGGGAGATATACATGACAGAGTTATCATGAGGGGTAGTAGCTGCTTACAGTTCAGGTAGAGATTAGAGACCTATGGCAAGTGAGCACATAGAAAGGATTTCAGTGCTGCAGGGTGTATAAACAGCATATCATACAAAAATATCATATTAAAGTAGACTCCTCACCTCCTACCAAGAATGTTGTGGTACCTTTAGGTCCTGATTAAGACAAACACAACGAAAGTACATTTTCGATGTACATACTAGTCTGTAATGTATTTTGATTTCTCTGGTAGATCCTGCAACCCTCAGCCCACCATTCTTACTCACTATGTGTCCCACTATCCCCATGAACAACCCTCTGATGACATGACTGATGGACTGCAGTGCAGGAACCTCCATGTGCCGGCAATTCAGCTAGTAGTGTATCAGTGTGAATGGCGCATGTTCATGCTAATTCTACTGGTTTCAAGCGGCTAGTGGCAGGCGTGAACAGCACTATTAGAATAAGCATGATCATGCAGTCATTCACACTGATACACTACTAGCTGACTTGTCGGCACATAGAGTCCCCTGTGCGCGAGTCCATCCATCACGTCATCAGAGGGCAGACTGTGAGGGACAGTGGTACACATAGTGAGTAAGCATGGCAGATGGAGGTTTGCAGCATCAACCAGATACAAAAATCCGTAATAGTCTAGTAAGTGCATAGAAGAAATGTACTTTCTTTGCATTTCTCTTAATCAGTACCTAAAGATCCTGCAGCATTCTTGCAGGAATTTAGGATTCCCCTTTAAATAAATATAGGCAATATTCGAGTGTAAAAATGATTTGATGTTGAGTGTGAAAGTTGTGGGATGGCATGTATCATCAAAGTTTACTGTTTTTAAGATATTACAATTGTTGCCCCTTCTAACCCACAGACCAACAGACACACACACACAAGCACAAGCAATACACCAAAAACAAAAACAAACACACACATCGCCATGGTACCATTAGACACAAAATTTCTAAAAACACGAGATTAACACTAACATAGACAGCAAGACAAACAGGCCAGGAATGTATACTGTGGTATATAATACCATAATAGAAAGGATGATCACTGAGAGTGCAAGAGCCCATCCTGTACAGCAGTTCAGCCTGTCCTGTTTAAGATTGTATATGGCAACAGCACATGGCGCAATTGACAGATCTGGGACTGTGCCTTGGTCCCCACCCCCATGCATCCTCTGCCACATCATTGTTAGTATAAGTGGCTCAGCAGATAGCACACTCACATACGAGGCCTGTAGATCAGAATATAGGTCAAGAGTGCTCCTGACCAATCAGAGTGCCCTTGCCCTGCGTGTGAGGCACTCTTATTTTGTGCAGAGCGCCTCATGTGCAGATGTCCTGGAAACGTTTCTGGGAAGTTTTTTTGTTAAATATATTATTGATCACTCTCGATCAATAATATTCAAATACTGTCACTGTCAGTGTAACATTTTCTGTGTGCTGCAATTATGGTGTTCCATCTTTTGAATTAAACATTAAACTGAGATCCCATCTGCCTGTTCAGATGGCATTTTAGTTGCATGTTAAATATCCCATGGTATTAATAGAAAAAATAGGTACATTTCCACAGTGTCCAAGCTAACTTCCCCGCTCACTGGAAAAACACCAACAGTTGAATCTGGCTCAAGGTAAGTTGGCAATCATTTGTGTTGGGTTGGGTCCAACATGATGAGTTGAAGCTGCAATTAGGGTACTAGCTGCACAACCAAACATACTTGATATACTGTGAGGCCTGTTTCTGCTGGTAAGTATTCAGTAAGTAAGTAATAAAGTTCCAGCAGGAAGTTGATAGAAAGGTAAAGGCAATACTACGAAACCAGTAGCCTGAGCACCACAAATAATTAGAGTACGCTACCAACACAGCTGTAGTCCAGCAGGTAAAAGAGTATTCAGGCCATACAGGTCTGTCATGGTAAAACTGCAGGACCTGTGGTTGGATCCTATAGACCATCACCAGTCAAAATCTACAGCATTTGTTTTTTTTGGTAGCAATAGATTTTGGTGTTTGTAAAAACAATGCACATCACATTTAGTTGATAAAGAGTTTTGCATTCCTCTATCATCTGCCTCTGATCTGAGGAATAAAGGAATAACTGCTCTGCAGACAGTTGCGATCAAGTGTCGAGCATCAGTCATGACTGAAAAATAACTGGCTGTGCATAATGTAAACATAAAATCAATCCGTTCAAAAACAAAGAAAAAATGCCTGACATGACACTCAGACATGAATAAAAGGATTCTATCTGAAAACTTCACAATCTAATACATTTTGATGAGATTTAGTTCTGCAGCATCCGGTTTACTGACTTTAAGGCTGCATAATGAATTCAGAGTTTCGTTAGTATTTCAAATGACAATATTATCGGTACCTGACAGAGTACCCCAGGTAAAATCTTTAGCAGTGCATAAAAACTGTTAAAAATCTAGATTAACTGCATTAGATGTGCTCGTTTCACCATCGCCGATTAACCCCAGACCCATCATGGAGCAAATGTCCAAAGCAGCGACCTTTGACCCACATACTGTAAAACAGTGCTGCAAGCTGCATGCGGGCAATAAAACAAAATATGATACAATTAAGGCAATAATTATTCCACTGTGCTAGTAAAAGAATATAACTGTAAAATAAAATTTAACAACTAGTCTATCATGCACTTATTTGTGTATGTTTTCCTTAAAGTCATCATGGAAATGCTCACGCAATGACCTTTCACCTCCACATTCCATTCGACAGCAGAAACGAACTAACTGGGCTAATAAAGGTGTAAAAAGAGCATAACATTCATTCAAACCACTGTGCCAGTTAAAATTGGATTTAATAAAATCAGATATGTGATCTCTCACCAGCTCCTGTATCCCACCCCACCCGAATGGAAACACAGAGGACAGACTTTTACGATTAATAGAGCTGATGAGGTGAGTACACTTAAATGTGGCACACTGGTAAAACACTCATTTTCTTTCGTTTTTTTTTTTTTTGCTCCTGCATAAGCCACTACTGTTCAACGGACAATAATATTTTTATATGTCCCACATACGCCACTCGTTGCTAGATGAGTGGTTTCCACGTTCATCCTGTTCATGCCAGAACAGCTCAGCTAACCGCTGTTCTCTCATAAGCAAAATGCGGGTGAAACCACTCTTACCTAGCAGTGAGTGGCTCCGTAAGTTATATAAATACATACTCAAATAATCACCTTTACCAGGTGAGTAAATTCTAGTATCTAGGGTGAGGTCCAGAGTAACTAACTTGAAAGGGTTTCTGAAGTACTGCCATAACATTTTCAATGACAATTTTCCTGGAACATACTAAGCATTAAAAAGCATTTGTCGATGCTGAATATTTGCTTGTAGAGTAATAAAGCTTAAAAAGCTCCTGATGTTGTTGGGACAGTTTTGAAAAATATAATATTTAGACACAATTTAGCTTGGGTTTCACACTTTTCTGTAACTGCCACCCTCTTTCTTTATTATGAAGGACATTTGCATGGAAAAAGGATCTCTGCCTTATTTGCTCTGTCAGTCTATCTACTTTGGCAGTCACAAATCTGTTTATGACATCCCAATCTATTGCTGTGGAGATAATTATGATGTCATAAACAGGTCATTATGATGCCATGTGGACAAACAGCCAAAGCAAATGAAGTCCAGGGACAGTAATCTTGTTTGTAGATCATGACCCTCAGTAATAAATAAAAGGGAAAGAATTGCAAAATATATTTCTGGCTGGATAGTACAGATGGTAAAAGCACAGAACTGTAAAACAATGGGCTACGGTTCAGTCCCCCTCATGGCCACGAGCCATATTGTCTAAGGAGATCTGAGCTCCAGTAAACTTGTAGATGGCCCAGTGGCATGGAGGGCTGAGGTGTTGGATGCTTCACCTCCTGCCACACTGGTAACCGGGTTCTGGAATGGACCAGGGTTGCTTGAAGGCTGGAGGGAATTAAGCATTCATAGATGGCAGGCAGCTCTCCTCCCTGAGTGCGGGGAGATAATGTGTACCGCTACTTGGCTGGAACCTAGTGGAGGCTAAGTGGCATAGCAGTAATCACCAGAACTGAAAGCAGCAGGCGGGACTGAGAGCATGTACCTTCTTCACGAGAATTTGTGCATGCCATTGCACAATGCCTGCTCTGATTCATGGGTAGTAATGGGCAGCAACCCCCGCCTACCATCTGCAGGATGAAACTGCAACCCTGCAGGAACTGCATCACCATCATCCATGGTACCAAATCACACAAAAGGTAAAAAGTGGATGGGATAAGTCCTGGAGGTGAGGTGACAGGGCTGGAGGTTGACAGCAGAAGGGGGGCAATTCACGAGGGCAGGAGGATAAAATTCATGCAAAAAAAAAAAAAGAATTTGCAAAAATATGTGAACTATAAACTGAATTTTGTCTAACCCTCACATTTTCAGTTATCCAACTGGTATCAGGGCTCTTTTGCAGTTAATCTTTTTGTTTAGGGAGGGTTTTACAATTTTAAAAAGCACAGTTACACACAGACAAAGCACAACTCACAATTTGCAGATATTGTATATCGATGTGAAATTACAGTTTTGAAATGTCATAGTTCCACAGACATGCAGTTCATTCAACACAGTACATAAATCCACCCTGAGTACAACTTCAGTTCAAGGGGTTTCATGAGATTTTAGACTCATATCTTTCGGTGATGGGAGATGGGAGTAAATTATTCCCCAGGCCCAGATTTCCTGATATGCCTGACTTGTGTGTTTTGCAAAGTGGGCTAATCTTGTGTGGGATGACACGGATTCTATTGCCTGGTACCACTCCTTGTATAAAGGAACACCTGGGGTCCTCATGCATTTTAGAATTAGCCTAATGAGTTCTACAGATTCCTGAGTTAGCCATAACCTGTGTTTGTCCTTCAGCTGGTCCCTCAGTGGGAAGGCCAAGCAGCCAGAATCCTAGGTTGGTAGGGAGAGTCAGGTTTAGGATTCTGGAGCAAAGTGGATTACCCCTAGCCCATAGAGGGTGCAGTAATCCACACTGCCAGTGTGAATGAGGTCTGCATTGGGGTACTGCATCTCCAACATAGATCTTGTGCCATTAGACTCATTTTATGTTTGCTTGCGCATGTGCAAGAAACATAGTGCCATCATCGGAGATTTGGAGGTGTGTCACCTCCTCCTCCAATTCAGGCAGTGTGCTTGCAGGCGCGGCCCTGTAAGCCAATGCATTTTGGAGCTGTCTATGACACCCTCAAAATGCAGTGGCATCTGATTGAAGGGGAGCTACGCTTGGTGAGCAGCGATAAGAAGCTGCTCACGCGGCTCCCAACACTGGCGTCGCGGCGCCCCCTGCATGTAGTGTATAGCCGACAGGGTGCCCAATCCCCGTCGGCTGAACTCGTCTGTCTCCTCCCCTCCCTCCCAATACTTGATGCCACGCTGAGGAGCCCACCCCAGCGTGGCAATCCCATCATGTTGCCGGCGGGGTGCCCAATCCCCGTCGGCTGGGCTACCAAAGTCCTTGTGCCATGCTGAGCCCACCCCAGCGTGGCAAATAGTCCACAACGTCTTTTTTTTTTTTAACCTGTAAACGGTCCAGCAGTAATCGACCCCCCTCCCACAACCCGCACCCACCACTGCGCACAGCCTCCCCACACACCCCACCCCATACCCTCCAGACTCCAGCGGCGATCTTGGTGGACCTGGAACACGTCTGCACTCTTCAAAGCCGACCGTGAACTGAGGAAATGCCGGTAAGCTGTATAATGGGCTAGATAGGGGGTTTCAACTTTATTGCATATCTCAGCCATTTTGAATTTTTGCACAAATTTTCAACATGGGTTTTGGACCCCTTCTCATGAATGATGTCACTGTCATGGCGTTATTAGGGCCCAAAAGGGTGATTTCGGCGCGGTGACTGCGCGGTGACTGCGAAATCACCCTTCGGGTCTGGACACCACCATGACAGTGACATCATTCATGAGAAGGCCAAAACCCCATGTTGAAAATTTGGTGCCAAAATTCCAAAAATGACTGTTTAGCAGCGTCGTTGCGCGGTTCCCTACGCAGGCTCGTAAGTTCGCGAAATTTCAATATTTTCACTCCAGATTTTCAACATTGCCATTTCACTGCACCTTCTTATGAGTAGTACAGCTGTCATTTTCACATCTCACCCAAAATGTGTTTCCGCCCATGTAGCGCAGAATGGCGCAGTCAGTGTCTCGAAATCAATGTATGGGACAAATTAATAAAATCACAGTGACACTGTTCATGAGCAGAGGTCTTGAAATGGCTATGTTGAAATTTGGTGAAAAAATCCTAAAAATGACTGTTTCTGGCGTGTATGCGCAGTTCCTCATGCGCTCATGGGTTTGCAATTTTCAATATTTCCACTCCAGATTTCCAACATTGCCATTTTCCACCTCCTTATGAGCAGTACAGCTGTCATTTTTACATCCTGCCTAAAACGTGTTTCCTCCATATGGCGCATGATGGTGCTGTTGGTGTGCGAAAGCAATGTTTAGGACAGATTAAGAAAATCACAGTTACACTGTTCATGAGCAGAGGTCTTAAAATGGCTATGTTGAAAATTTGGTGACAAAAGTCCATAAAATGACTGTAGTGCGAGTGAGCATTGTGCAGTTTCCACGCATCCTCATTAGTTCATGACTTTATAATATTTTCACTAGTGGCATTTTCAACACTTCCTTATGAACAGTACAGCTGCCATTTTCACAACATGGCGAAGTGTGTTTTCACACTTTCAGTGCAGAGATGCGTGTGGTCGCTGTGGGAAATCATTGTTCGGCACAGATAAAGAAAATCACAGTGACACTGTTCATGATTGAGGCACCAAAATGCCTGAGTTGACAATCTGCTATAAAAATCCCCAACCTAATTATATAGCGGCTGTCGTTGCACAGTTTCTATGTCTTCATTGACTTCACCATTTTTTAAATATTTTACTACACATTTGCAACATAGCCATTTTACCTCCCCATGAAAGAGTACAGCTGTCATTTTTACATCCTGTTCGAATATTTTGCACCTGTGGTGCTAAATCCGTAGTCACTGTGCATAAGCAGCTTTTGGCTACCAAACTGATATTCCCCTGTTCATGAGGTGGGGTCACAAAACAAACATGTTGAAAATTTGGAGTTAACATACCAACGAATGCCTGAGGTATTAGGCTTTTCAACTAAATCGCCCAACCCTATAGAAATGACAGGAATCAGGGTGTGACTTGGGATTCTTGCCTGTGATGCTCATACCATTCCACACCTGCAGTCACTGAGAGGCATCGAGTATGCCTTGGACTCTTGGCCCCAAACTTCACCCCATTCTCTATATCGCACCCATCTCACGTATTTCCTAATGAAATGGGGTGCACATAAGACCAAAGACCCCAAGGAACACGTGACACTTGTCAGTCTCTGCAGAGTGGGGTGTGGTGAAATGGCGTGGCGTTATGCCTGATGACACAAGCGCACACCCAATGCCTGTCACTCTCTGCAGGGTGGTGGTGGGGTTAGCTTCAGTTCAATACTCACTGCCATTCCTATTACGCAGCTCTGTAACTTCTACACTACCACTGCCAATGCCAGCAAGCAAACATTCGGCATTGACAAATGCTTGTTTTCAGTTGGCATGGGGTGCGATACCATAGATGTAAGACCTTGTTCCTGATTAGAAGACTACACTGGGCCACACAAGCTGTGGGCAATTCTCAACACCTGCTCCACTCTTGGTCTGAGATCTGTGAGTTCAACATCATAGCCCATCTGGCCCTCACAGGCACTGTGGGATCTGGGACACAGTCCCTCAACCAGCCCTGAATATTTCCTGCCAAGCCTTTGGTTTTTGAGCCCAGGCCCGGAGGGAGCTTATCGGAGGGGTAGGTGATCTTACAATAGTGTAACAGAGGCAACTCTTTCTTTTCCAACTATAGTACTGGCTTCTGAGATGAAGATATTGCCAAAAACACTCCTGTGGTATGTGATTGTTATCCTTCGGTGTTGAAAGGAAACAAAGGTATAAGTTAGTATTATCTGCCAGCACCCAATCCTGAAATGTGTATCTGGGCTTTAAACCATGTGTTACACTCAATGGGAGATGTTCTACACAGAGGTGTGGATTATTCCACTGGAGTGTCATGAGGCCAAGGTCCAGACACTTGTGTGCCCCTTTTTCCCAAATTGGTCCAGGCCTGGTGACTCGCCCTGATTGTCAATCATTTGTGAGCTTTTTTGGCAGGGTAATGCCCAGGTAACTAATAGGGAAGTTCCACCCAGAACCACTGTTTCTATAGCTAACCACATTGGGGCTTTATGGTCTCTTTTGCTCAGGTTGCTACATATCTTGGCAACCAGAAAGGCATAGGAATATTTAGAAAAGTCAGGAAGTTCCAACCCCTCTTTTCCAGGAGGCCCGAGTTTAGCTCTGCTAAATCTAGCTTATTGCTACCCACAGGAATCTGTTCATTAGAGTGGAATTTCTGTGCCCAGAGTACCAGCATCGTGAGGGGTAAGTGGGAGACCAAATAATATATCCTGAGGGCCAGCACCATTTTATTGCAGCTATCTTTCCCACTAAGGACAGATGTAGGTGTTCCACTGTAACCCTTACAAATGGGGGTTCCCAAAAGTCTTCAGGAGCTTGCTTGGCACAGTCTGGATGGTGTTCGTTTAAGCCGTTTTTAAATAGCACTGCAGCGAGTGCTTTTAGAGCCTCTGTGTACTGTCGCCTTAAGAGCTGCCTGCGTGCAGGCTCCAGTGACTGTGTAAGGGGACTGTGTTTCCTTGCTCGAATCCGCCTGAAGTTGTGGTGAGATCGCTTCAATTTTACAGTCGCTGTAAGCGTAAAGGGAACCCTCCTGATGGATGTAACTGCTTGGTTATAGTTGCTTAGAGTATTAGTGAAATTACAGTTTGTCTAACCTGCTTCCATTGCAGCTGGGACTTTGTGTGCTTGGCCCTCCATTTGGACCTGAACTGTTGAGGGGTCCAATAGGAAGAAGCGGGTACCTAAAATGGAGTGAGTAGCAGCCAACCAGAATCAGGACTCTTGAGGGAGCCAGCTGACCAATGGGACACAGCTAGTAATTCTGGGAAGTGAAGTCTGGATTATGGCACCTTGTTTGCACCAATAGGGGCAGTATTAAGTGACTGGCATCTGCAGCCCACCTATGGGATCGTGTGGCGCCCAAATTGTGAGGACTGCCCTGACTGCCCGAGGCAGAGGCGTTGTGGCTGTGAGCAAGGAAAGGCTCGGGGCTCCTGCGCTGGTTGGCGTTCATGCAGGAAGCGTGTAAGGCCAGTGTCGGGCGTTTGAGCAGATACCCAGACTAAATCTGCTGGGTAGCGGTCAGGGAGGCTGTGCAGGAGCGTGCTACCTGCAAGGCTCACCCTGTAGAAGACTGGAGAATCTGCTTGAATCGAACTTGGTCTGTCAGGAATAGTGAAGCTGCGTTGGCTTGGCCCGGTGTATGGCGTGCAGGTGATCGAGAAGGACAGCAGCTGCCTGGTATGGTACCCTCTGCCTTGCATATAAATGTGTGAAGAAGTGTTTGAAGCCCAGGCTCGGTCCTGTGAGTGGTGCGAGAGCACTCTGTCTGCTGGAGTTGTGAGTACTAAATCAGGGTAGCTCCCTGGCAAATGGTCCTAGTGAGGGCAAGACTTTCTGGGTTCTGTACTGGTGACACTATCTGAGCCTGATGGCTCTATTAAATCTTTGTGGGAATTAAATGCTCATTTGTGTCAGGGCCCCAACCAGCTGCATCGGGAACTAGCCTTTAGAGCTTGGGTACCCATAGACAGTGACTTATAGGTTAGGCCTGTGCACAGAGCCCTAGATAGATACTCATATATTGTAGTGGTAAGCTAATTAACCTGATCACCCCAGTCCCTGTTACTTCCCTTAAATAAATCAGACTGATTGCTTTGCAAAGGTACACTGGCTAGTTTGTGTGTTAATGGTGAATTACTGTACAGTGAATATTGTGTAACTGCAACTTACTTTCAGGGGTCCCGGAGCAAGCTGATTGGTTCAAGCTGGGGGTAAGTGTATATGTTAAGGACACTGTGATTGAATTGTGTGGGCCACTAGTGGGAAGAAAGTGGGTTGCAGCAACCCAGAGGGCTGTGACCAAGTCATACTCAACCGTCCTAACCCCGACCTCTGGGTGGAGACACCCGCCAATGGATCTAGGCCCTCACCCTGTTACAGGCAGAGCAGGCAGGGTAGTAGCCCTTAGGATAGTGCCCCCTAGGGGTTACACCACTTTGGACTTCTTTGGTCAAACTGGCCCATACTGGAGCATAATTACTGTCTGTCATGCTGGGTAGGTCAGGGGACAGCTTTACCCCAACAACTTAATTTCTGAGGGGGCCCAATTTAGACCCCTAGTTATTTACCATATTGGGAGTAGCAAGGGGTTTCAGGGGAGTACCTCTGATTTAGAAATGTTAATTACATGAGCCAGATATATCCACAAATGAGGTTAAGGTGTTAAGGATTGGCTGTATGCTGCGTTCAAGATCTCCTGTCACTATCAGGCAATCGTCCGCATACAGCTTGGCATGGTAGTGTCTGTCACCCACCTGTATTCCCTGAATACCTGAAGTGGTGCGTATGGCTGTGGATAAGGGCTCCATAGCCAGGACAAATAGTAATGGGGATAGGGAACAGCCTGCCTTGTCCCCTGTGAAGTTCAAAAGCTGGGGAAAGGGTAGCATTTGTTATAACCCTGCCACTGGGTTTACTATATATGGTGTGGATCAAGAAGAAAAGTAGGGCCCTACATTGAAAAGGTCCAGTACTGCGTTCAAAATCTATGGTCACCATTGCTGCAGGAGAGGAGACCTGCCGCTTGTTGTATCAAAGTGATGAGGCGAAGGTGATCTGAGCTACATATCTGCTTCACAAAGCCCACTTGAGAGGGGTGACAATATCGGGCAAAGTTTCTCCATTCTGGAAGCCAGAACTTTAGCCAAGATTTTGGCATTGTCATTTGTTAGAGATGGGCCTATAGTTCACAGGAGTGTAAGGTCCTTCCCTCTTTGGGGAGGATAGTAATCATGGCTTCTCTCAATGTTGGGGTTAATTCCCTCTCTGAATTGACTTCTTGTAGCATTCTCAGCATGGGGAGTTCACCTCTAGGTGCACCAGTCTGTAAGTCGGTGAGTTAGCCATCACTGCCGGAGGCCTATGCTGCGTCATGTTTAAAATGGCTTGCTTATTTCTGAGGTAGTGAGAGGCATATCTAGTGCATGTTTTGGGGCTTCTGACAGGGCCGGAGGGACAGCCACTCAGTGAAAGCAGGGAATTTGGCTTTATCACAGGTTGTATGGGAGCAGTAGAGATTTTACTAAAAAGCAGGCATGGTTTAGTTAATTTCCCATTGGTCATAAACCAGTTTTCCTGTGGGTTTTAGCCCCTGGATGTGTCTATCTGCCTGTCTTTTTTTGAGCCTGTAGGCTAGTAATTTCCCAGCTTTCTCTCCCTCTGTCCAATACTGTGTTGGGTTCTCCTTATCTGTAGTTCAGCCTGTCTAGTTGCTAAGGCATTCAGTTGTATTCTGAGCCTCGACAGGTCAGAAATTAGTTGAGGTCCTTGAGCCTAGGGGTTGAGCTTTGTACTCTGCCTCCTTTGTTTTAAGTTGTGCTTCTAACTGGGCCATTTCTTGTCTCTCTATCTCCTCCTATGTGTTGCAAAGCTAATGATATGACCTCTCAGTGTGGCCTTGTATGCTTCCCAGATCATGGCAGTGGTAGCAGAGTCTGGAGGGTTGTTCAAAAAATGTAGTCATTTCTTTTCTGACCAGTTGTTGGAAATCAGCGTCTTGCAGAAACAGTGGGTCCAGCCTCCAAGAAGCAGATTTTTGTGGCTTAGAAGAGTCTACAGAGAGTGTGAGCATTAGCGGGGCATGGTCCGATAGGTAGAGTGGTGCTATAGATGTGCTGGCCACCATAGGTTTAACCACCCCTGAAGTCAACCAGTAGTCTAATCTGCTAGCCATTGCTCTAGCTGCTGAGAAATAGGTGAAGTATTTGCAGATGGGTGATGGAGTCTCCAGACATCAGCCAATTGGTGCAGGTTAAGCATATCCTGGAGGGCTCTATGTGCATTAGAGTGAGGCTCTGGTCTGGCATTGGACCTATCTAATACAAAGTCCATTGTCAAATTGAGGTCCCCACCAATATACCCAGGTTATCAAGGATTGGTTCAGTATTTTTGGGAGAGGGCATTGAAAAAGTCGAGGACATCCTCATTAGGTGCAAAGGTGTTTACCAATAGAATGGGGCCATTGGAGTAGCTAGTTTGACTAAAATCCAACCCTCGGCATCTGCATCATGGTGGATCTATTTCCATTGCAGCTTTTATGGATCAGAATGGAAACCCCTTTATTTGATTTACCTGAGGTACTGTGGTATTCTCTGTCCACCCACTCCTTGCCAGCTTCCGGGCCTCCTGGTTTGTAGTATGGTCTCCTGGAGAAAGGGAATGTGACATTTTCGTTTTTAGGCATGTTAAATATTTTCTTTTGTTTGATTGGGAATTCAACCCTCGAATGTTCCAAGAGGTTAAAATGACATCAGATAGGCTAGCCATAGTCTTGAGTCAAGATAATGTTACTTGAATAGATGGTCAGTAGGTGCCTATCCCTAAGGCTGAAGGCTCGGCCTTTGCGCTGCATGCTAATTGAACCAGGTGGAGGTATAACCACTCAAAAGTATGTCTGTGTCAGTGGTTGAAGCTGTTCCATATCTGAGTGTTATGCATGTAACCTGAATTGTTAACTTGATACCCGTACCCTATTTTGAAGGAATCTGTCATTGACTCCTGTGAACATGTTTGTTGCCTATACATACAATACTTGAAACGATTTATGAACAAACTAATAACATTTACCAGCACTATGAGGCGTGGCCAGCAACCAAACAGGGCAGGCGCATTGAACAGGAGCTCTATCAATATAGAATAAAAAGCGATTTAAATCCGAAAATTTCGCGTTCCTCTAAAATAAAAGAGAAATAGAGACCTCTAACAAGACTGGGAAACAATTTTGCAGCCTAGAATGGGAAAAACTCGCCATACAACACAACAAGACCGAGTAAGTCTTGATCGCTGCGGAGACACCGCATGGCAGCGACCTATCGGCTGAGGCATCTAACCCTACAGTTCCATCTATCGCCACGGTTTTGCAAGCAATCCGAGATCTGGACAAGAAAGTGGGCGACTTAGGTACCAGATTTACCATAATGGAATCCTGGATGAATGTGGTGGCTGCAGATGCTAAGTCGGCAGTGGATTCAGCGAATACTTGGCGGCAGCAGTGGCGAGGATTTTGGCGAAAACAAGACCACGCGACTCCGGCTTGAAATGCTGGAAAACAACATGCGGCCAGTAACTTGAGATTATTGGGGGTGCCAGAGGCTCAAGAGGGTAAAGTACTCCAGGAATTTGTAACAGACTTATTAATGAATCGACTGAACTTGGACCCTACGGGGCCAGTTTATTAAGGCATACCGTCTGACCCCATGGAAACCAGCCGTTGAAACACCTCGAACTATTATGATTGCCACAGCGGGTGCTCATATCAGGGACACTGTTTTGGGCAGCAAAATCTATGGGCCCTTTGAAACTTGAAGCTGGAGAAGCGGATATATCTTTTCCCAGATTTAAGCTATGCCCGAGAGCAGGCGTAAAACTTGATGCAGTTCGTTCAGGACTTAGAGCACTGGGGATTAATCACTCCTTACAACTACCAGCCCGTCTGAGACTTTACTATGCTGGTAAGACTTACATTTTACAGATCCGACAGAAGCGGGCAAGAGACTAGAGATAATTAAACAAGATTTTATGCAACGCCCTAGGTCTCAGGAAGAGGAAAGTGAGGAGGACTGAAAATCCCTGAATTTTCTCATGGCAGTTTAAACCTGAGGTTAAATGGACACTGCTGATGCTAAAAATACTTGTGCTTAAATAGTCTATGGATTGGGAAGCTTGATAGCCCCTTATAATGTCTTGCATTTCATCTGAATACATATTATTACCTGTTTGAGTTTAAAAACAGTTTGTTTGATTCTCAGTCACTTAGAGTCACAATTGAGAGGCTACATTGGCATATTAGGCCATGGAGGATTATAGCTTTTTATTAGATATGAGAATAGAGCCTCTCATAAATCATAGTTGTAAGTTAAATATTAAATAATAGCCTTTGTTTAGCTACATTAAGAACTAACGCTGGTTCTGAAATATAAAATGTTGTATAAGGGCTAAATAAGAGCTATCTCTGTTCTAATGTAGTCAAGGATATATAAGAAGCTACAGTTTTAGGTTTACATGGACACATAAACACTAGGTGTTTATAGGTGTTGATACACCCAGGAAAGCATTGGTTAAAGATTTTCGAATATGTCCATGAGTCTGTTGCAACGGTCTTTTCTCTAGACATATCCTGGTATTTGTTTAAATATGGCAATGGAGACCCCCACATATGTGGTCACTACAGTATTAGCACATAAATCCTGTCTTTGAATTACTAAAATTGTAATCTCTGTGATTGCTATTACTCGATTAATTTTGTATTGTGTGTATTACACAATTGAAAAATGAATAAAAATAAAGTTAAAAAAAAAACATTTACCAGCACTAAAATGCATAGAATTGTAACAGAGCAACATTTCAGTTCAACTAGAGGCAGGGCTCTGAATACGAAATGGGTGACCACCACACATCGTGGGACCCTATATTCCCAGAGCCCCTCTCCTCTCTGGGAGTGGTTATTGTTCTGCAGGTGAATCATACCAGCAGTTAATTGTGAAGGAGCATCCTCACGAGCGAGGAGCAGCCCTTCTCTCAAAGCAATGTAGTTGTCCAGCGATCTTGAACACCCTACAGGCCAAATGCTAGGCCGTGGTTCCAAGGTGTTGGGGGTAAAATTCAGCCCTTCTAAAGGTGCCTCTTCAACTTGGGTAAAACAGAGGATGTGCAGCATGGGTAAGCAAGGATGGAAGGGTCCCTAGTATGGGCCCATCTGAGAGGAAGGTGAATGAGGTAGCGTTATATTATTCTTTGTAAAGTCGCAGAGAATGGTCATTGTCTGCTCCCTCCCTCCTGAAAGTGTATCAACATTACACACAGGGACACCCCAGAATGCCCCTTGTGAGAATTCAACTGACTTACGTCTGTACATCAAAATGTATAAATGCTATCCATTACCTCGTTAGCCCTTTATTTTATCATAGAGAGGTATAGCACTTTTTATTAGTGTTTTCCTTTCTGTCACATATGCACAGGGCTGAATCCATCATACAGCATGAGAAAGTGTAGAGGGGGACCGTTTTAAACAAAAACAACTGTAGAGCTGGTTTCCTCTATATTAATACTGCAGTTCCCTCCACCTAAAGTCCCAGCAGCATATGCAAGTGTAACCACCTTGGCATTACACAGAAATTATTACAAGAACCCGGCTGCTGTTAGCATTGAGGTGATAATCAAAACCACCGTGCAGCTGAGGTCAGCCCGTCGGGTCAGTGTTGTCTGAGGGCATTAAGCAAAGCCCCAGTTTGTCAGGGTATTTTCATCTTCAGAGTTGTCATGTTGAATACAGTCCACCCAATCGTCTGGTAGCAGGGACCAATCCCCACAGCAGTGGGTACAGTCCCTTCTTGCTTGGATGCTCTGACAGGCCCAGCCACAGGTCTGGGGGGCTAAGGTTAGATCTCTCAAGGGTTCAAATCTGTAATGTGTTTTGATTGCGTTACCCTGGGGTAGCAGCTGCTGGTGTCAGAGGAAGGAATCTTCGTTGTTGACTGCGGGAGCATTCTCTTCTGGGTTGGGGTCTTCCCAGGGTATCCCTCTGGATTTTTCTTAGGTCATCCTGATGTTGTGGATTGCCAAGGTGCTTCTCCCTACTGGCCTCGAGATTTCTGGCAACTGTCTGGTTCTTGCACCTCATGGCTCACCTCCATCTCGATGGCGAGCCACCTTCTGAAAACAACTATTTGATGGGGATGCTGCAGGCTTGTGGCAGTGTTCCTGAATGAAGTTTTCAGCTTCTGCAGGGCAGGTAAGCGATGTATTCCCATGAAAATTAATCGTTGGATGGCGGGTACTGTAAAGAAGTCTGAATATTCAGTCTAAAACTGCAGCTTAACCCCAGCATCGCCTTCTTCTGTTGAATAAGTCCTGAGAAGTCCTGATACATCTGTATCCGGTGGCCATGCCACTGAAATGAACCTTGTTCCGTGCCCTCCAGAAAAATATTCTTTCTCAGGGTATCGGAGAAATTTGCAGAGGATGGGCCTGGGTTTATCTCCTGGTTATGGGCGAGGGGCTAAGAAATGATGGGTTCTCTCAATCTCAGGGGTGGTGCAGTTATTGTCATTGAGCAGCTCTGGCAGGAAGTGCAGAAGAAAAGTATACCTGTCCCTGCCCTCTGCTCCTTCTGGGACCCCACAATTCTAATATTTTTCTCCTTGCCGGTTCTCCATGTTGTCCACCTTATTTAACAGAAATTGGATTTTTGCTGTGGTCTAGAGGTCCCTTTATGGGAGTGAACTGTTGCCTCAAGGTGCTGGGTGACCTGCTCACTATGTGCTACTCAGGAGGCAAGTGCGGTTAAGTCCACATTGGCTTTATTGCCACCTTCTTTAAATCATTTATATCCAATAATATTTTATCTAGTTTGAGACACTATAGCCCCATATCTGTATGAGCTTGACTTGCCTGGTTTGCAGGTGGGACCAGCGTTTAACACTGATGTCATCACAACTAGGCTGGCACAGCAGTGACTCCTGGAGCTCCTCGCTGGGTAGTAGAAATCTAGCCGACCCGTCTGACAGGGCCAGTGCCTCATGGTGCTGTGCTGGCTTCTTGATGAGATAATTAGCCACTGAATATGAGCAATGCGACCAAGTTTGGTATCTGATCATAACAGGAGACTGCGGCTATCTTTACGTGGAATTTAAATTGCAGCTGTGTACTGGACAAGTGAAGATCATTGGATGCTCTCTGTGGATGGGTGCTAAATTAAATCACACTGCCACTATCGTGCTGACAGGCTCCAACCCAAAAAACATCAGGGGCTCTTTGAAGGGAACAAATACAATATCTACTTTAAATCAACTATTTCTGGCATTTTCTCTTCATTATGGACATTCTGTTAACATATTTGATGCTACTGTATTTGCATTCTGCATGATGAGTGATTTTTCCCAGCAAGGTTTAATGCTTTCAAACAGATGCTCTCAAGACTCCTGTCTGTAACTAGGGAAGCCACTAAAAGTGGAAACACACACACACATTGTGAGGCACGTTGCTGATCTTCAAAGCCCAATGATGATGTCTGTTAGCTGGCTAATGGGTGGATAGCCAGTGTAATTGGTGAGGCTGCATCCTTTGAACTACATCAAGTTTACACTCATCAGCCAGCTAAATACTGACATCATCAGCCTTCTCAGCATTGGCTTTTGAGTAGCAAGGGTCCTGCATTTCTACATCCACCTACTTATACAGCACACACTTTCATAGCACCTACTCTGCCAAAACACCACCAATATGTTCGCTTTGTGCTTCCATGCAGCAAACATATGAATAGTCAGTGTGTCTCATTAGAGGTGGGGAGAGCAGAAGATGTCTGAGGAGAGAAAACAACATCTTTTGACCTGTGGCACAAGTTTGGAGCCCTGTAAAATTTTCATTTACAAGTTCATGTAAGGGATCTGAATACAACCTGCATTGTGTAATAGACAAAACCTCTGTAAATATGTGCTAAATAGATGTAATAGTTCAACAATATCTTCTGTGTGGATGAAGATTGTTACAGAATGCAGTAACTACTGTCACAGAGAGCATGACTACCCATGCTATTCTGGAAGATCCAGTGAAAAGCTGTAGGCTAGCGTCAGGCAGCTCAATATAAATGAGACATTACCTAGGTGCAAGAAGGAAGCATATAGGTAACATGCCAGAAAAAAGCATTACACTGGCTTCTTGGCAAGAGTCCCACTGGTGGACAAAAATTGAGTGCCAAAGACATTTTATCATGTGTTAGATCGCAGCAAGTGCATGCTGCCAATCATCATCATAGATCAATCTTCAAGATCTAATGGTTAAAAATAAATTCTAATTTTGTGTTCTGTTTTCAGCTTGAATTAAATTTAAACCTTTTGTATTACTTGCAGTGTGCATGCTGACATAATCCCTTTTATTTTCCATGCTTCCATATTCTGGGATAAGTGGCACGTCAGCCGTGTTACAAACAGTCTACTACAGGACTTGCTTAAAAAAAAATTGGAGATGGGCTGGAAGTCTGAATCAAGCTCAAGGGATACATTTTCTATCCAGAATGAGTGGTAGAGATCTGCTGAGATGGCAGAGGTGTGGACTGCAGGGACCACTTTGTCTTCTTCTGTCTCTTGAATCATAGGTTAACTCTCCAAACAAGCGCTCATTATTGTTTTGTATTGAAATTAAGGATGGAAAAACTGGTTCAGATAAGTTCAGAACTTTCTAGAACCTGGACTATTTTCTGTAAAACAAATCTTAGCAAATTTTTTATTCAGGTTCTGCTAAGGTTCTGATTATTTTAAAGCATTAATTTTGAAGTTTAATATACTCCCCAGAAGATATACTGTAAATCTGGAAAGAAGGCTGCTGGTGATTGAAAGACCAAGAAACAAAGCATTGGAGGTGGGGAAAGGACATAGTGAGCTAGATCTGTATTATGTGGCCGTGCTTACAGGGTATTACACAAAGATGCGACAGTATCTAGCAATATAGCACACACTGCATTCTCTGCAGTACCAGTCCAAGATGTTTTAAATTAATTTATGCTCACTGATAATATCTTACTCTAGCCAGAACACAAACTTTCTCAATGTCACTGAACCTAAGTGTGGCAATTTTATAGAGTTGTTAAAAAATATCTCTCTAGTAGGGATGAAACATCTTCTATCCTAATGGTGTTCTTGTGTTCATTTATTCCAGTGTGTTGTACTCTCATAATTTTACCTATGCAGGCTAAATCACAGGGATATTTTATAATTTATACAACCTGTTCAGATTGACACGTTATGAAATGTATTTTCTGAATTTCCTCATTCATGTAAGAATTCCTAATACTTTTCCGTCTATGAGTATTCTTACAGCTGCCACAAGGAAAGTTACCTGTTGTTGTTCTCTGCTGGAAATAAATTCCTGCCCTTCATGGTAACCAGTGATGATGAGCGATTATAAATGAATGACTGTAAAAACAGTGACTCATTTATAGCACTATCATCATCAGCTACCCTGCAAGTGTAGCGATGCTATAGGGAGAAAGTGACCAGAAGGGAGGAATAGGGATGTGTGGGGAGGGATAGGAGGGAGGGTTTGTATGGGTAGGGGATCCTGCTGCAGCCGAGCTAGCCATATGGTGTGGTGGTGAGGGTGGCTGGTTACAGTGCAGCAGGCACTGGGTTTGGAATCTGCTGGGGTGATTGTTTGCCACTGCTTGTGGCTCTCTATTTGTTTTTAGTTTTCCGTCTGTGTTTGCCCCCTTCTTGACATGCACCCCCAGGAGTTAACAATCCTTATTCAGGGGTGTGTGAGGTGAAGCCCCTGTGAGGAGAGTGCAGTGGGTGCAACCGCCTGCAAAACAACTTAAAATAGTTGGAAGTTAGTTGTTTGGTTCTGTATATCACTGAAATGCTTTTCAGCGATATACATTTGCTATAAAAAGGGCAACAAAATGGTGCAGGGACTGCATCAGAAAACATATGAGGACAGATTAACTGAACTCAATATGTGTACCCTAAAGCAAAGGAGGAGAGAGGGTGATATGACTGAAACATTCAAACACCTTAAGGGCATTAACAAGGTGAAAGAGTCTAACATGTTTCAATATAAGAAAAATAGCAGGACAAGAGGACACAGCATGAGATTAGAGGAGGCTGATTAAGGGGTAATGTGAGGAAGTTCTTTTCATAGAAAGGGTGGTGGATGCATGGAACTGCCTACCTCAGGAAGTGATGGATATGAATACAGTGCAGGGCTTCAAACAGACATGGGATAGGCATAAGGGAGCAATACAGATGAGTATATATAAATAGGCGTTGACAGAGCAAGGCCGATGGCACATTCATAAGGCAGAAAAGAAATGGGCAGACTGGATGGGCCTTGCGGTCCTTATCTACCGTCAACCTCTATGTCTCTATAATTATCGCTATCATGACATGGAACCGCTATTCAATGGCCAATCATGGAAGAATGAATAAACCTGTCTGCTATGTTTCTTACTTTCTTGCAGTCACCAAGTTTATTTTGAAATGTTTGTCCCAAATTGAATAGCTTGTAGAATCAAGCTAATGCATATTAATGATGTGTTTAAGTTGTTCATTCATAGCAAAATCAGTTTGTCCTCCTAGCCCTTGCATTGTTTCTAAAATTCCACTCTGGGTTGGCTCCACATATTAATCAAACACTTCTTAAAACACCATTCTTGTATCTGGCACTTCAAATCCTTTACCCAGATCTTCTGCTGCTGCAGCAAAGTCCTCTTCCTTTGTAAATTTCATTTGAGATGGATAACTTGTCCATAAAGTATGTTTTCAATTACTCCTGGTTGGTGAAGACTTTGCATGCTTTTCTGTAAAAGTTTGGTGAATAATTTCTGTTCATCCTTAAAGATACATACATCCAAGAAATTGATATATTTGCTACTGTAGTTTATAATGAATTTCCCAAATAGTTTGTTCCTATTGTACATAATGATACAAACTGTCTAGGTAATCTCTGAACCCCTCCAAATGAGTAAAATATCATCAAAATAGATTCCACACAACAATATTTTTGAAAACAGCATTAACATGTTCATTGAAATTAAAACCATTTTCAAAGTGATCCATGAACATTCAACTGCCTGCTTATGACTTGTTTGCTCATTGTGAATGTTCTATGGTCTTTGTGTTCTCTGACTTTGCACTTTTAGCACTGACTATGTCTATGCTTTGCGTGTCTTGTTTATCCTTTGCTGCCCTCCCTGCTCCCCTCCCCAGGTCGCACCTGGAAACGAGCCTCAGCTCAATGTGCCTTTCCCAGTCAAGAGTATTCAAATAAATAAATAAAAATTTATGTAATTTAGGGTCATCAAGTATCCATCGCCATTCCTTTATTTGCAAGTAATAGGTATTTTCAACTTTAAAATTATGCTTCCTTAACACCAGTTCTGCCATTCATATCAAAAACTAATTTTGAAAGTATTAATGCCAATCGCAATGCCTCCAGTCCCTTCTAGTGAGGGATACTGATATGAACTCCTCAACATCTAGCCCGACTAGGATACAATCATCAATGGAGTCAAACATCTGATTCAACTCATTAAGGATTTCTGCTGTGTTCTTGGTGCTCTTCAGGTAGAAACAGGTAGTGGACACTAAAGGTTAGATATGGTAGTCAACAAATACAGTGAGAGGGGCTGCTCAATGACCCAGTGGAAGCACATTGCGCTTCTGCACAGGCAACCATGGTCTGGTAGCAAACTCTGGGCATTAGGTCAGATGGCCAGGGACTGGGTGGTGCAGATCATGGCATAAGATGTGATAATACATTTGCCAAGATAAACACGCTATTTTGGCAACATGAGCAAGATAAATGAAGTTGGTCACTGAGCATGCTCAGAAATTTACTTTACTCATGTGACCAGAATGAGCATGCTCAGAAATTTATTCTCACGTGTGAGGTGCCTTTCATTTTTGATTGAACTTTGGTTGTCCCAATGGTAACATTGTTCGTTGTTATTATGCTGATCCAGTAAGAAAAGGGGCACTGTTTACAGTTTGCTCTTTTTTTCTTTTACTTTTAATCGCAAAACCACCTAAACACCTTGGCCCAGATATTCAAAGGGTTGCGCATGGCGCTTAGCAGTTATTCGCGCCATGCACAACTCACTGATGTCTTGGCTGCGATATTTAAAGGGAAAGTCAGCTGCACAAATCCAATCACGCCCGGGCGCATCAGTAATGTCTGAGCACAGGTAGAGAGGCGTGCCCATGCATAAACTACAGCCCGATATTCAGCCCGGGCTGTGCAGAGTTGTGCAGCTTCACCCCTACCTGCGCCTGCACAAAGTTACGCCTAAAAAGGAACAAGTCGAGGGCCACCCACAGGTGAACTGCCGCATTGCAGGGCACAACACAGCAGCTGCCATCTGTGGGTGGCCATCACCTGTTCCCTGTCGCACCTGGCGGTGCCCCCATGCCCGATCGCGGCATAACTGTATCCCGATTAGCCCGATCGCGGGCATAACTGTATCCCGATGAGCCTGATAGTGGGCATCAGTATCCCCCAACGTCCAATATCCTGGTGGTCCAGTGGACGCGCGAACCCGATCCGGGCGGCATTCCTCACCCCAAGTCCGAAATCCCTGGTGATCCAGTGGACCCCCACACCCACCGCCCACTGGCCCACCACCCGCTCCCCGTCAGCCGGCAGCACCCACCGCCTGCCACCCGCCGCCCGCCGACTGACAGCTCAGTATGGCTGCGCCCACTGGTTCAGAGCAGGAGCCAATGGGCGTGCAGCCCATACGTACTAGTCGGTCCAGATATGTGAATGAATTCATTCACATATCTGGACAACTAGTACAATATAGACTCTTGCCATTGGCTCCTGCTCTGAACCAATGGGTGTGCAGCCATCCTGACTTCGGTTGGCGGCGTACTGGCTGGCGGGCGGGTGGGCTCTTACCCGCCCGGCACTGACGGGGGCAGATGGTGAACTCGTGGCGGAATAAGGGGATCCTGGATCACCGAGATCCGGGTTTGAGGGTGAGCCGCCATGTCGAGCTCGTCGCGATCACTGGTTTCCTGAGATGAACTGAGGTGGTCTGATGCCCAGCGATCAGGCTAATCATCAGTCACTGGACCACCAGGGATAGGAGATGTTCTTTGTCCCGTACGGGGCGTCCGCGATCAAGCTGCAGGGGCGTCGGTCCTCGGCGGCTGCTGCCTGGCAGGCGCCAGGCGCGAGTGCGTCGAGATCGGCACACCTGCATGCTAATGGCATGCAAATGGGGCGTAATCAGATGCAAATGGCCCCTGTGCGCCTTGCATAAATTATGGCCCCATTTGCATGTCACCCTTTGAATATCGCGGGTGCTGTGCATGGCGCAATGGCACTAGCCACCGCATCGCAATGCTCCTCTGATCACTTGCGCTGGTGCAGTTCCACTGCACCATGCACAATGAGGGGTGGCCAGAGGCGATATTCAAAGCAGTTGCACCATAGTGCAACTCCATTGAATATCGCCCTGGCCACACCCCCATGCAACAAATTTGAGCGGCACAGGCTTGCGCCACAGAATGGTGCAGTTTGAATATCTGAGCCCTGTGTATAAATGGATTATGACATTTGCTGACTTGGGATATCATTCTTATCTTCATTTTAGGGTTTAGATCTATTGCTATCTCACTCGTGGCTTTGCTCATGCCTTGAGAAAGCCCACCAGTCACATGGGTGAAGCGTTGGCTGCTGCTGCTGGTGGGGTGAGTCGTTTGTGAGCTATTTATTTAAATAAAGGCTTTTTAAATATAGAGACAAACTATGGTCTCTTTATTGCTGCTATGCACACTTGTTGCCTAGTTAGCCACCTTTCCTATTGTCTTTGATTTCTATTTTGGTGAGCTTCTGGCGTGGATTCCCTTAGCCACTTTTGGATATTCTTCATTCATTTTGTACTTGCAGGTCTCTTTCATGTCCCTCTCACTTTCCTCTCTTCCAAGGTGTACATGTTGAGATCCCTAAGTCTCTTCTCATAGGACTTTTGGTGCACCCGCCATTATAGCTGCCCTCCTCTAGACTCCTCCACCCTGTCCATGTCCTTCCTGAGGTGTGGCCTCCAGAACTGGACACCATACTCTAGGTGGGTCTCACCAGCAAGTGATACACTGGCACCAGCATCTCCTTCTCCTATGGAGATACCCTATCTATGCACCACTTTAATGATCCTTGACATGGCTGGCTACTCCCCAATGCTTTACCTGCACTTCTGTAGCAGCCTCTGTGCCAACACAGTTACCTCCATTTTGTTCTCAGTCTCAATTAATTACTGACTGCAAATCTCAACTTCCCTATCTAGATCTCTAACTGCTGTCAGGAACTGTCCAATAGTGGGACCTGGTTCTGAACTGGTGCTGGTTGATGGGTCTACCTCTGTCCTGTTGGTGTTCATGTTACAGCCTGTTCCTCCTGCTTGCTTTTGTTTCTTAGGTCCTCCACTGCAAAAAAAAACAAGCATTTGTCAATCCAAATGTTGATTGCTTTTCTCTGTTGAGCTTGCATCCGCCCCGTCAGTCGCTCATTCTGTTTCTCTTGGCACTGCAGGCTGCGCTTTAGTACTGGGCTCTTGCCTATGTTGGCACTTTGTCTGCCCACAAAGAAATCTGCAGCTGTCCTGACAGAGCTCTGTTGAGGTCGCTCAGTCTCCCTTTCTCACGCACTCATTCTGTTTCTCCTGGCGAAGCAGGCTGACCTTTGTAGGGGGCTCCTACCTCTGTTGGCACCTTTTCTGCCCACAAAGAAATCTGCAGCAGTCCTGACAGAGCTCTGTTGGGCTTACTCCTCCCCTCTCACTCGCTTGTTCAGTTTCTGCCAGCGCTTCAGGCTGCCCTTTCTACTGGCCTCCTGCCTTTGTTGCTGCCTTTTCTGCCCTCAAAGAAATCCGCAGCAGTCATGATAGAAGCTCAGCTGAGCTTGCTCTCCCTCTCTCTCAATCATTCGTTCTGTTTGTCCTGCCGCTGCAGGCTGCCCTTTGTACTGGGCCCCTGCCTGCATTGCTACCTTTTTCTGCCCACAAACAAAGCCGCAGCAGGCCCAACAGAGCTCCGTTGAGCTCCTCCTCCCTTCCCTCACCCGCTCGTTCTGTTTCTCCCAGTGCTGCAGGCTGATTTTTGTACTGGGCTCCTGCATTGGGGCCTTTTTCTGCCACAAAGAAATCCGCAGCAGTCCTGACAGAGGTCAGTTGAGCTCAGTCCTCCCCTCTCATTTGCTCGATCTTAATTTGCCCCAAACACTGATTTCCCACAGTGACCATGCTATTCTGTGGCAGGAGTGCAAAAACATATTCAGGTCAGGATGTGAAAAATGACAGCTGTATTGTTCATAAGGAGGTGTGAAAAAATGCCAGTGTTGAAAATGTGGCGTAAAAATATTACAAATTTGTGGAGTTACAAGGGTGCCTGGAAACACTTCAACGTACGCTTGTAACACTGTCATTTATGGACTTTCATCACCAGATTTTCAACATAGGGATTTTAGGACCTCTGGTCATGAACAGTGTCACTGTCATTTTCTTAATCTGTCGAACACTGATTTCCCAGCAAATGCGCTATTCTGGCTGGAAGTGCGAAAACACATTTAGGTCAGGATGTGAAAATGACAGCTTTACTGTTCATAAGGAGGCGTGAAAAATGCCAGTGTTGAAAATCTGGCATGACAATATTACAAATCTCTGAGTTACAAGGGTGAGTGGAAACTGTGCAATGCACACTTGTAACACAGTCATTTGATGGGCTATCATCACCAAATTTTCAAAGCAGGCATTTTAGGACCTCTGCTCATCAACAGTATCACTGTCATTTCTTAATCTGTCCTGAACACTGATTTCCCACAGCAACGCTATTCTGCGCTGGAAGTGCGAAAACACATTTCGGCAGGATGGGAAAAATGACAGCTGTACTGTTCATAAGTAGGTATGGGAAAATGGCAATGTTGAAAATCTGAAGTGAAAATATTATAAATTTGCGAGTTGTAGTAGCGCATGCAAACTACGCAACACATGCTAATAACACAGCCATTTTATGGAGTATCATCACCAAATTTTCAACATAGGCATTTTAGGACCTCTGCTCATGAATAGTGTCACTGTCATTTTCTTAATCTGCCCCAAACACTGATTTCCCACAGCACTGCGTTATTCTGCCGAGTGCAACCACATTTCAGCCAGGGTGTGAACAATGATAGCCATACTGTTCACAAGGAGGTGTGGAAAAATGCCAATGTGGAAAATCTGGCATGAAAATATTGCAAATTCGTGAACTTATGGCGTGCGTAGCAACCGCACAATGCCGCTCGTAAAACAGCCATTTTGGATTTTTTCCATCAAATTTGCGACATAGGCTTTTGAGAGCCCACCTCATGAACACTGGCACTGTTGTTTTGTTAATCAGTCCCAGTCAATGTCAGTGGCTCAGTAGGTAGCACACTCACCTCTGAGGCCGGGAGATCAGAACAGCTGTAGGTTCAGTTCCCCATCTGGCAATTGGGCTAATATTCCACTACTGACACTGTAGTGCAGCATGAGAGGGTGCTGCACCTCTGAGGTGCTGACTTTCGGATGAGATGTTAAAACCGAGGTCCCATCTGCCTGGATTGGTGGTAGTTCAGGCGGATGTTAAAGATCCCATGGCACTTATCAAAGAGGAATTTCCCCGTGTCCTGTCCAAATTTCCCTCATTCACTAAAATACCACCAACAGCAATGTGGTTCAAGGTCAGTTGGCATTCATCTGTACCCCCGCCCTGGGTCGGTGCCTGAAAATAGGCAGGATTTGTCTAGTGCACTTACCGGTCAACAAAACTAAATAAATAAAATAAATAAAAATAAATAAAAGGTGATTCTGTGCAGTGACCATGAAATCACCTTTCAGAATAAATAACACCATGACAGTGGTAGAATTCATGAGCGGGGTCCGAAAACCTCATGTTGAAAATTTGGTGCCAAAATTCCAAAATATGCCTGAGATATGCATCAAAGTTGAAAAGACCCTATTTATTTCATTATACAGCTTACTGGCATTTATTCAGTTTGTGGTGGCTTTGAAGAGTGCAGACATGTTCAGTTCTCCAAAAATGTCGCCCAGACTCCGGAGGTAAGTATGGGGTGGGGTTTGTGTGGGGGAGGCAGGGTGTGCAGTGGGTGGGGCGCAGGTTGTGGTGGGGGCAGGGAGACCAAGAGGGACCGTTTTTCTTTTGACAGGTTACGAAAAAGAAAAAAAAAAACATTGCGGGATAGTTTTTTACAGGGCCATTTGGCACGCTGGGGTGAGCTCCCAGCGTGCCAATAGTTGTTTTTGGGTAGGCTCTAACCGACAAGGATTGGGCACCCCAGTCGGCACAAAAGGGGGGACACAAGAGCCTGAGCGATTGGGCACCCCCTGGGCACAACTGCACTGGGTGTTTGGGGATTATGCTGATGGGGAGGGCTCCCGATCAAGCAACATGAATGTAGGCACTGAAGCCGGCAGGGATTGGGGACCCTGTCAGCAAACAAACACAGTGGGGGCACATGCTGCCGAGGGATTGGGCACCCTCAGCAGTGGGGTGCTTTAATATTGTTTGTGAACATGGCAAGCCAACGCCATGTTCACAAACAATATCACAGTAACAGGTTCCGCCCAGCAATGACAGGTTGCTCCCTCATTGCAGCAGAATGGTTTACACTGCAATGATGAGGCAGCCCTGATTGCAGCAGCTGAAACCTTACAAGGTGTGGCACACTGGCTGAACTGAGTGTCAGCAGCAGCTGTGGGGGCATTAGCCACAACGGTGCGGGCCTCCACAACCTGCTTCTGCAGCAAGCTGCTGCAATATGTTTCTTGCGCCTGCGTGCAATCAACATAAAATCTGTATCTTTTTATTTTTACTTTGCTGGATTTGTAATGGGGCCTTTAAGTCAGAAGAGGTAAGTCTATATGCTGTACACATTTAATCATTTAATGTAAATCTCTGAAAAGCCTCAGAAGCTAAGACTGTGTGTCTGGTCAGCACTGCCCCACCTCACCCCACCCCCAATAACATGTAAAAGTAAAGTTTAACTCTGGCAGAAAATAACTATATTCAAAACCTTTTACCACTGGAGAATGGGTTTCCATGATATCCTATCTTTTGTACAAACTTCTACCTTTTGGAAAGATGCTGTTACTCTGACTGCTCTGAGAACACAGAGCCAGATAAAGGAAGATTTTTCACCAACAACAGGCCACAGATGGTTGCTTTTAAATGGCCTGATGGACTGACCTAAAATTTACTGGCCTCGAGCTGATCTGATTGTGCAGATCTAAACTGCTTCTGGCAGAAATCTCCATGCAATGTTTTGCTTACGCTAGATGGGTTCTTTTATATTTATTTACTATGGCATTTGACAATTAGCAGACAGTGGAAACAGCATTTAAGCAAAGCTCTTCTCAAGTAAAGCGATACATTTGTCTTCTTTCTGGCTTTGTTCTGTTTAGCAGCCCATACCGCCCATTCCACTATAATTAGACTATTCATGAGGGAGTAAGAAAATACAGATTTTCAATTGGATACAGTGGTGGGATATTCAGAAATGCGCCAGATGCCGGCACAACACAAGTCCAATGCGCCATGGTGCACTGAGCATGATATTCAAAGATTGCACAAGGCAACATGCACCAGTGCAACATGGCTGAATATTGCATGGATGCACCAGAGTGCAGTCAGGGGTGCGCCAGGAAGAAACCAACATCGCAATAGCGCAACCAGCGGATGCTTAAGGGGCGAGGAAGATGCGCCAGGACACATGGACTAGCCACAGGCACAGCAAGGAGCAAGGTACCAGGGAGGAGGGTGTGGCTGCGGGAGATGGGGAGCCAGGTGAGAGGCACAGCCGCCCACGATGGAACACCACCCAAGGAGAACAGGCATGTAGCCGCCCCCACCCACATACACCACAGTGTTGGACGAGGAAGGGGTGGCACCAATGGCCATGGGTGGACTGCCACCGGCCACCCCTGCTGGAAGACATGCACTATGCCATCTGGGCCACAGCTGGCAACACCCAGGCAAACGGGCACCCAACACATACACCACACAACCTAACAGCCAGCCCATGGCCACCCCAGGGCAAAGCTACTGACCGATGGGCAAGCACCACCATGCACAGCCCTCAGAACAACACAGGCGCACCACACAGCCACCCAGTACCCACTGCAGCATGGCTTCACTCGCCAGCTGCAAAGCAGACCGGACACAGATGAGTAACCATAACAAATCTGTATTAAATAACAAAGAACTATCAACAAGTATAATACATTCAATAAATAAATCAAAGGAACAGGGAATAAGGAAGGAAACTATATACAGAGCTGGATGACAACAGGCAAGGGAGTTAAGGGACAGGGGACAGGGCTACACAAAGGGACAGGAGAGGGCATGTGAAGGGAGGACAAGTGAAGGAACAGCTGGTGCAGGCCCGACAGGCCCGGCGGGTGGCCTCATCCCGCCGCTGCCTGGCACTGTCCCCGCTGCAGGAGCCGACGTGCGAGTCTTGCAACCTCCAGTGTGGGGGTGGTGTTGGAGATTATCCTCCTCAGGAGGTGGCCGTGATTAGCCTGATGAGGCCCTCATTGGACACCTATGACAAAGGAGGGAACACGTGATCAGTGCATGTCCAGGACACCCTGGCCCCCACTGTGCACAGCGGACGGTGGTGACACGTTCCCCTGGGGTGGCACCTTGGCCACCCACAGTGGAGTGGGCCCACCTGCCACCGACCTGGCATGCCATGGCTATGCAAAGTGCTGGACACCACCACCCATGGTCCAACCACCAGCAATGCGGCAGGCAGGTGGCATGGTACAGCGCGGAACCGCGCAGCACAGGTGGCAGCGGATGCACCCACAGCCAACCAGCAGCAGCCACACTCATGTGCAATGGCTGCAGTACAGCACCACGCACACCGCGGGCAGAACACAGCTGCCACGGCTCTGCGCACAGGGGCGTGGCCTCACCCACCCGCTGCCCACCCTGCATAACAATGTAGTAAAACACTGCACCTACCTACGATGTTGTGCTGCTCGTGCTGATCTGGCGCTCCTCCCTCTGACCAGCATCCCGAGCTGTGGGTCCCACTGCAGCCTGCCGTGGTCCGCCAGGCACGCCTGCTGCCCTGGCTCTCCTCCTGTCCTCAGGGCCTAGGACAGAAACATGAACATGCACACATCAGTACACAGCAACACCATGTGCCCACGGCCCTCACCCCCTGCACAGAGTGTACCTTGGCCCGGCACGGCCACAGTGCAGTGGCGCAGTGCACCTAGGGCGTGCTGCCCCAGGCCACAGGGTATGCAGTGCCAGTGCCCCCACATGGCATGCAGCCCTGCCAGCCCCATGGAACACTGGACATGCACAAGCGCAGGTGGTGCACAGTTACCTGGCCATGGCACGGCCCCTTCGGACGCGCTTGCAGTGCACTGAGCAGTTCTGGGTCCCACCTCTGCAGGTCACCATACCGGTGGCGACACCATTCCCCGCTGTGCCACACACCTGTGGCCTGCTCCAGTCCCTCTGCCACCTCCTGCCAGACCTCCGTCCTAGGCCTGGCAAGGGCTGCTGCCCAAACTGGCAGCCTGCATGGGGCTCCACCTGGGCCACCAGATTCACCATTTCTACCTGACTCCAGTTAGGAGCCCGTGTGCAGCATTGCAACTCCGCGTCAGCAAACCAAAATGGCGCCCTGTAGCACACATGCTCCACGCGTTCGGGATGCGTGCCTGCTCAAGGATACGCCGCCTTCATCAATCAAGCATCCCCAGGGATGAGTGGTACTGGCGTGGCCACACTGGCACGTGGTGCAGAGGTCCCTGGGGGCATAGGGCAGGGGTCAGCATGCGCACTGTGCGTGAGTACGCTATTGGGACCACAACACATAGTGCGCAACAGGGGTCTGAGGCACCCACGGCCTACAGGCCTGTAACCTGAGCACCATGAGTTAATGGCACCTGGGCACCATGGGGCCAATGGGGCCCGAGCCCCATAGGCCCCATAGCGCCAGGCGCCAAGCGCCATAGGCCCTACAGAGCCCGAGCATAATAGGCCCTATTGCAGCTGAGTGACATAGCCTATGGTGCACCTAGCGTACACACTGCGAATGTGGTGTGAGGCACAGGCCATGGCGCATGCTTGTTGATGGCCGCACTGCGCATGTCACAGCATTGCACCATGACTTCTGCCAGCACATGGCGCAACATCGCAATATTCAGCCGGCATATGCAGATGAGCTCATCAGCCTATCCGTGGTGCACTGAGGAATTAGCATCTCAGTACAGTTGCGCATCCACTCATTTGCATGTGATGCGCTATAAAGGCACCATGGGACTGCACAGGACATGGACCAGTATTGCAACCATCCGAGGTAAGTTGTGCCCACTGGGGGACAGACAGCACAGCGGGATGATCGGCTGGTGTGGTCTGCTGCAACCACTGACCACATGTCATTGCCCACAGGTAGCAGCATGTCTGAATGAGAGGAAGGCGAGGCATGCACCTGCATGCAAGTGCAGGCCCAACTTTACAAAGATGGATGCCCTGTTCAGGTGTACCTCAACAGGGGCCTCTGCTGAGTGGCGTGACTGGCACACCCCAGGCCAGGTCCCAGCCTGGGAGGAGGCGGTGGAGGCCATGAACCAGCAGGGCAGCCACCAGCAGTCAATGCAGGAGTGAAAAAGAAGTTCGGCACTGACAGGCGCAAGATCAAGGAGAAGGTGGCAGCCGTCTGGGCCGCAAGGGCAGCCACGGGTGGGGGTCAGGCTGACATGCTACAACTGATGCTGCAGGAGGAGATGGTGGCAGCCACCATGTGGCACAGTGCTGTCGAGGGTGCCAGGTGGTGGCTTCCAGACTGGAGGAGCCCATCACTGCATGGTGGTACAGCATCATCAGGAGCAGGGGGCGGGGCTGGGGGCCCTGTGCATCGGCGGCACTAATGCGACTGTTTTCCCTTTCAGCACCAGAATGTCAGCATGCAGTGGCAGGGGTGGCGGTGTCTGCTGTGGGACATGCCCAGCCCTGGAGGACCAGCCATCCACCTCCACCAGCGTCCAGGGGCCGATCGGCTGCAGCTCACCACCATTGTCCAGCCAGATGTCCTTGGCATGGTGGTGGACAAGGTCTAGCTGTGTTCCAGTGGGACACCAGCCATGGAGTGCAGTGTGTGGAGACACAGATTGGGGCAGGTTCCAACACTGTTGATGATCGACCATTGTCCTGGACAGTGGGGTGTTGTCGAGGGAGGCACCCATACCATACACCATCCCTGGCAGCCCTGCCAGTGCCCTGTTGGTGGTGGATTGACTGCCGCTACTGCGCCGGTGCCGCCGTGAGCAACAGCGGTGCGGGCGCTGGTGGGCGGTGGTGGTGGTGGTGGTACAACCGCACAGGCACTGCCCAGTGCACAGTGGCTGGAGGGGCACAGTGGCAGACAGCCTGGGGACATTAGGGGCCGGGTGCTGCGTCCGCGCTGGTGCGCCTGTCGGTGAGCAGCCCAAGGGACCTCACTGTGCAGTGAGCACCTGAGCAGGGGCTGGGCAGCGTGGTGCGCACACCACCTGTGGGTGGCGCAATGCCCAAGCGCCTCCAGGCCCCGACCCTTGCCAGAGCACACCCGATTGCTGCAGGCCTCTGTGGAGCAACAGGTGCTGCTCGTGGCTGGAGTGCATGCGCTCTGCGCCGAGGTGCACCAGACAGCAGAGCAGCATGACAGGGGCTTTGCGCGGGTCCAGGATGCCATCGATTGACTGCGGGAGGAGGAGGACAGGCCGTGGCTTCCATGCATCCCTTACCACTGCAGTCATGGTCGGCCTAGTCCCTGGCCGCCACAGACCCGTAGAGTGCATTGTCCACCCCACAGTCATGGCATCATCGACCCCCTCGGTGTCAATGCGGGATCTGCTGTTGGCATTCCAGGCATGGCTGGTGCAGGCCTGTTTGGGATCCTGCAGACCCTGTGAGGACACAGTAGCGTTCCCGCAGTACCACCCCAGGGGACTGTCGCAGACACCCCTGTGGCCGTCGCGCAGCCTGGGTCTGCTGGGCTGCCTCGGTGGGGCCGTCCCACGTGTCCATGGCAGCCATGTGACCCACGGCACACCTGATGTGCCCACCTCTCTGTCCACAGTCTGCTGCCGCGCTGCCTGTGTGCACATGGGTGTTGTGTGTGTGCATGCCACGGATGTGGCATCCGTGGACTGCGCCACACACTGGCTGTGTGTGCCTGCCTGGCCGCCGGCCTGTGTGGAGCATGTGTGATGATGCCAACTCAGCACCAGATGCTCCTGTGCACGGTGCTCTGCATCTGATCCACGCCTGATGCTAGCACCGGGTGTGTGCCTGCGGGCACCAGTGTGTGTGTGAAACATACAAACACAGGATGTGGCAGATAAGGGCGCTTGGCCCACCAGTCTGCCTATTTTCCTACCTAATGGATAAGCTGCAGATCCTAGTTAACCAGCAGCCTACTTCTTCTACCCCACCCCTAGAATGCCTTATGGCTGTCCCATGCATGCTTGAATTCAGCCACCGTTTTTAACTCCACAACCTCATCCGAGGCTGTTCCATGCATCCACAACCCTCTCTGAAAAAATACTTCCTTACATTACCTCTGAGCCGTGCCCCCATCTTCAAATTGTGCCCCCTTGTTCTTGCACACCTCTTTTTTGAAAGATGCTACCCTCTTGGACTTTGTTGATTCCCTTGAGGTACTTGAAAGTTTCTATCATGTCCCCCTCTCCCTCCTTTCCTCGAGGCTATACTGTACATATTAAGCTCCTTTAGTCTCTCTTCATATGTCTTCCGGTGCAGACCCTGCACCATTTTAGTTGCCCTCCTCTGGACAGCTTCTATCTTATCTATGTCCTTGCGAACTGGGTCTCCAGAACTGCCTGTGATACTCAGATGGGGTCTCACCAGCTGTCTGTACAAAGGATAACAACTTCCTGTTTTCTACTGGTGATGCCTTTCCCTATGCATCCCAGTATCCCTCCCACCTTCTTACTGCCCTCTCACATTGCTTGCCCACCTTTAAGTCATCTGATATGACTACCCCAAGTCCCTTTCCATTTTGTTATTGTTAGTATCTCACCCCCATTGTGTACTCTTCTCCTGGGTTTTGTTTCCCAGGTGCATTACCTGCACTTCTTAGCATTAAATCTAAGCTGCCATACATTTGACCATTCCTCTAACCTTGTCAAGTCCTTCACATCCTTTCCACCCCACCTTGTGCATCAACTCTGTTGCAGATCTTTGTGTCATCTGCAAAGAGACATACTTTCCTTCCAGTCCACTGCTGTGTGTGTGGGTGTGTGGCGGTGTGTGTGCATGTGTGTGGGTGGGGTGTGCCATGCTGTGCTGCATGTCGATCGTGTGGCCTTGTGGTCTGGCCCTTGCCGCTCATGCCCACCACCCAGCTGTTCAGGCAACTGGGTACACCACACATGCCTGTGTGCCGTGCCACTGTTTCCATCCTGTGCGTGGGTGTTTGTCCACCTACTTGAATGCCATAGTGCTCCTCTGATATTGTGGCTCTGTGTTGGTGTGCCATCCTGGTCAGCCGGGATCCCTCCACCCGGGGGCTGCCCACCACCACACAGCCCAGCGGCCATGTCATCCCCACTGCCGCTTCCCTCTTTGACCTTGACAGCTATCCCATGGTCAGTAGCCATGTTGTGCAGAATACAGCAGGCCAGGAATAGGCCACAGGCATTTGAGGGGCTGTACTGTGAGGGCACCACCAGACCTGTCAGGCAACGGAACTGTGCCTTCAGCAACCCAAACACATGCTCTATGATGTTCCGTGTGCTGGCATGTGCCTCATTGTACCGCTTGTCCGCAGGGGACACCGAGTGCCAGTCGGGGTGAGCAGCCAGGGCGGAGTGGGTAGCCACTGTCACCTGTGTGAAGGAGATATGGTTAGCCTGGTGTCCTATGTTGCTGTGCCCCGCATCCTTCCCAGCTGCACCCTGTGGCACAATTGCCCTGGTGGCCCCCATGCCCTGTTGTGCCCAGCTGCCCATGGTCTCGGCATACTCACCCACTAGGTGGCCAGTGGGGATGTCCCCACTCTTGAACCTGTGGCACAGTGCCGAGCTGTGCCAGATGAAGGCATCATGTGCTCCCCAGGGTGTGTGGCACAGACATTGATTATAGCCCCTGGCATCACACACCACCTGGCAGTTGATACTGGGGTAGCCCTTTCTGTTGGCGTAGGCTACCCCTCTGGGCCAGGTGGCATGCGGATGCCTACATGGGTGCAGACGAGTGGCCCCTAGCATGCCAGGCATACTTGCTACGCTGTGGAACTCCTGCATGTTGGTTGATGCGCTCTGTCTGTCTACTGGGGAAGTGGATGTATTCTGCAGCATGTGGCAGCAGGGCATTGAGGAACTGTGTAAGGAACCGTGGCAGTGACTGGGTTATGCCTGTGGTGTCCCCTGTTGGTCTCTGGAAGGTGCCTATGGTGAGCAGGCACATGACATCTGTAACCTTCATCTCCACCATCAGAGCATGGTTCCATCTAGTAGGTGCCTGCATCTCCTCACTGCACAGCTCACAGAGCTGCCTCAGAATCACCGGTTCAGGCGATACTGGCCCACGATCTCCATATCGGAGTAGTACTCAAAGGCGGTGCAGAGCACGGTACCACTTGTTCGGTGTACCGCACCGACCCTTCCATGGCCACGCTGCCCTGCCTCCCACCCTCATTATGGCCTCCATCTGGAAAATAGCACTGGCCATGGCCCTGTTGTCCTGTCCCCTGGGAGTCTGACTCCACTGGCCCACGGCTGTGTGCGGCTGTGTGGACTGTTCAGCAGGGCCCATGCCTGTGTGTCATACCCCAGCTGGCTGCCTGTTGCCTGTGGCCTCTGACTCCCACCCTGTGGGTTCCTGTGTTGCTCTCTCGGGCCTGGTGCCACAGGCACACACACACCGATGCCTCCCTGCCTGTCACACTCACTCTCACACACACAGTCACTCCCTCTCTGTCTCAGCCTCTGTCTGTGTCCCTCTCCTTGTCTCCTAGTCAGTTGTCTGCAGGCCTGTCTGTCTCCTCTCTCCTGCTCCCCTCTGGTGCAGGTGCCCTTCTCAACTTGCTCCCTGTATTTATAGGCTCAAGTGTGCTCCGGCGCAACTGCCGTTTGCTCCACGCTTGCACCGTTTGTCCGGTGTTGAATATCGCACTGTGCTGCATATTCATGGCTATACCCCCTGCACTTGTGCATGCATGCATTCCCATTGAGCACTGGCACACTGCCATTGAATATCGCCTCCAGCGTGATGTTTGCTGTTGCGCAGGCGCAACCCAGTTGCACAATGCGCAATTACTTTGAATATCCCACCTCGTATAGCTTAGTGACTAAAGTATAGAGTTGTGAACCTTGAGACCTAGGTTTGACTCTGATTACCACCACGAGTTCAGTGTGTGACCCTGAGTAAGTCCTTAGCCTCCTGTACTTATCCTCCTAGCCCCCGTTCTTTATTTCATCTGTACTTTTTTTTCCACAGCGTTTTATCCTCCTCGGCCTGAGTGGGTAGCTCTTAACTCGGTCCCTGCTTCCCCAACTGGCAACCAACCTTCCCTGAGGACTTACCTGCCCCAAGTAATCTGCCGAGGATTGCCTCCTGTATCAGAGCCAGGAAGGCCATTCTCCCACACAGTGCTTCATATCCAGATGTTGGGGCAGGCACCTCCAGTGGCAGTGTGGGTTGTAGGCTGAGCTTCATGAAGCCCACTCAACTGCTGCTTCTTTTCATTTCTTCCTCCCTCCTAATGCTGTGTTGAGGATATCAGCATGCATCATGTGGATGCTGCATGCTACATCAAACTGGCAGCCTGCCTATTCTCATCCTCACCTGCACTACCACCAGGCTTCTCTGGTGGCAGTTATAGCACAGAGGTGATTCCTTCCTCCCAGGAAAGGAGAGTAGGCCCTCATATGCTCTCCTCTCTCCCTGGCAACCCTGGTCCATTCCCAAATCCGGGTCAATGGCGTGGCATGGCTTAACTGCCGCCCCTCTGGGCCAGCTCCATTTTATCTGTACTAACTTTCCTGAGAGTTCCTCGATCTCTTTTAAAGCAGCTGTATGGTTTTATTTTTTTTATTTTTTTTTTTTAGGTTGTTTGGCTGGCAAAGACACACTGATGTTCCCAGTGTATCCAGTGAGCATTGAGAGGTTAAATGACTTGCTCAGGGCCACACTGTATGCAAGTGGAACTGTTCGATTCAAACCCATGTCAGCTGGGTCTTCATGTTCTCAGGTCTATTCTCGAACCTGTAGGCTATATAGACAGGTAAACTAGCTATGACAAGCCTATTTCAGCTATGCCTGGGTAAAACACAACAGAAAAACAATTACAGAAAATTGAAACTGACAATACAAGTTAGAAACTTACAAATACCACTTATTATTTATTTAGTTTTATTGACCAGGTAAGCACACTAGACAATTAAATGACTATTTTCAGGTATGGTTCAGGAGGTTACAATAGGGTAGTACAGACAAACAAATTACAATACAAGATAAAATCACAGTAACAAAAATTACAGGAGTGCACAGGAACAGTACAGTATAATATTTATACAAAAGTGCATAGATCAGGGTACATAAGAGGAAAAACAGTACAGTTAGAATCAAAATATACCCATGGGATACATACAAGACACATAAATTATCCTTGATTGGTGGAGAGGCCAGGCATTCGGGCAGAGTGCAGGCAGAGGTCTTAAGTAGTAATCAGAAGAGCTTTGCAAATACACATGCACTTTTTATTTAAAAAGCTTTAGAGAGTCTGACAGAACAAGTCCAAATGGGAGGTTGTTCAAATATCTTAAGCTACAATAAGAAAAGACTTTTCACCTACTTTAGATCTACAAACTTTCTCATATTACCCTTTTGTGGAGGCTCTCAATGAAGGTTCTTGGTGACATTCCTGAAAATGTACAAACATTAATAACAAATGTAATAATACCTGTAAAAACAAAATTAAAAAATGAATTTCTTAGTCTACAAAAATATAATCATATAATATTTTAGCAATAATGTATTTCTAGCAGCCTGAGTCACTGTCAGTGCCTTTATAATTCCCTTATATATTTTATTACTAGTTCTGCAATTAAAGGCTCAAGTCAATAAATATAACCACCACAAGCAATTTTAGAATTCTCTTCCACTGAGACTACATTTGAACTGTATATACTAGATTCATACTGTGGATGTATTAGGATGGTGCTAGCGAATGTTTCTGATGGTAAACAGCACCACATCAGCATGTTTAATTTTGTCACAGTAGGTGGGACAAGAATGCAAGGCGCCAAATGTTTTGGGAGCAACTGAATTGGAATTGTTACCATATTAACCAGTTGGTTAACCTAAAAGATGTTTGGGATATGATAAAATAATTGCTAAACGTCTCTGTTGTTTACCTTTTTTTCTTTTACGCAGGAACAAGTGCTACAGTAATTCTGTTTGGACTGTGTATATAATTTTACAGTGAATTAGATAAATAATTAGTTCAATCACTACAAAATAGTGAAGAATAGAGCCTTTAAGACTGCTTTTAATTTACTCCCTGTTTTCATTAGTTATGTATGGGGACTTTTAACCCATGGAAGTGGGAACACTATGAAGAAAAGTAATTGTGTTATGTCCTTGCTTATGGCTACAAAAGCTCTTCTGAGGCAATGTTGGAAATGTAATTATTTGTAATAAGTGACCCCCATGTTGTAACAAATATATAGAAACATATGCATCTTTCTTACAAATGCAACTGTTGTACGACACTGTATTGTTTCTTGCTGGAGTCATATGCATTGTTTGATGCATAACTGAATAAATTATAAGTTTTTGTTTTTCCCAAAACCACATATTTCATTTCAGAAATAAAACAGAATGAAAAGAAAATGGCTATATTGATATTTAGCCAGAAATACACAATTGCTAAACAAAAAAAAGTATTTGATGTAATCATTTTTTCTGAGAAACAAACATGGTTGCTATATCCTCCCTAAATTTCACTTAACACCTCTGTGCATGCCTAATTGCTGCTGCCAAGTGTTCATGGATTCTAAAATGCTTTAAAATAGTAACAGCATCAATGAAAGGTGCTATGTAAAGCCAAATTCTAAAAGCAAATACAGTAAGTGAAACTCAGACAGGGACTCCCCACCCTTGGAGCACAGAATTCCAATGATTTCCTTTTCCTTGCAGAAGCACCCCTGCTCTACATACTGTGAAACAGAAGAGTAAGACTCATGTACTCACACATCAGCATTAAATAGTTACGTTATGCAGCCAGCAAATGTTACTGCTCATTGATTGGTCAACAGCTGCTAGTTCTTTTTGTAAAGAAGTCTTAAAGTATGTGGCCAAAGTTAAGATGTTGCTATCAAACATGTTACTTACTAGCTCTAGTGGAATGGGACTGCTGGGAGGAGGCACCGTGGTACTGGCCAGGAGGATGTGAGGGTCATTCATACGGGAGTCCCAAGGTGGGAGGAATAATAATAATAATACTCTTTATTTAGTAGCATAATTCACAATGTACCAAAACTCTGTACAAAAAATAAGATAAACAATTTAAAATCGGTAGGAATTCTAAAACATAAAAACACTCCAATTCTAACCTTATCTGAAAATCAATAAAAAATACTTAAAATCTTAACATCTTACTCCTCATCAATTTAAATATATTCAGCAAAGGCAAATCCAAAAAGATGTGTTTTTAAAGCAGTTTCAAAGCTCTCCACTGTCAGGCACTCTCGTAACTCTCAGAAGGTAATAGAGAGTGGAACACATTCTGAAGAAAGGGGTCACTAGTGGAGTACCTCAGGGCTCAGTACTGGGTCCAGTCCTCTTTAACATCTTTATAGGTGACATTGCAGAGGTCTGGAGGAAAGGTATGCCTCTTTGCAGATGATGCAAAGATCTGTAACAGAGTTGATACACAAGGGGTAGAAAGGATGAGAAGGGACTTGGCAAGGTTGGAGGAATGGTCAGACATATGGCAACTTAGATTCAATGCAAAGAAGTGCAAAGTAATGCACCTGGGAAACAAAAACCCAGGAGAAGAGTACACAATAGCAGGGGAGGTACTAACAACAACAAAAATGGAACAGGACTTGGGGTAGTCATATCAGATGATCTAAAGGTTGGTAAGCAATGTGAGAAGTCAGTAAGGAGAGCCAGGGGATACTGGGATGCATAGGAAGGGGCATCACAAGTAGAAAAAGGAAGTGGTTATCCCTCTGTACAGACAGTTGGTGAGACCCCATCTGGAGTACTGTGTGCAATTTGGAGACCTCATCTCGCAAGGACATAGACAGGATGGAGGCAGTCCAGAGGAGGGCAACTAAAATGGTGCAGGGTCTGCATCAGAAATCATATGAAAAGAGACAGAGAGCTTAATATGTAAACCCTTGATGAAAGGAGGGACAGGGGGACATGATAGAAATGTTCAAGTACCTCAAGCTAATCAACAAAGTCCAGGAGGTAGCATCTTTCAGAAAAAGAGATGTGTAAGAACAAGGGGACACAATTTAAAGATAGAGGGGCGGCTCAGGGGTAATGTGAGGAAATATTTTTCATGGAGACAGTGGTGGATGCATGGAACTGCCTTCCTGGGGAGGTTGTTGGGGCCAAAACAGTGGGGAATTCAAACATGCATGGGACAGACACAAGGCAATTGTAGTGGGGGTGGCAGGAAGTAGGCTGTTGGTTAACTAGAATCTGCAGCTTATCAGTAGGTAGGGAAATGGGCAGACTGGGTGGGCCAAGTGGTCCTTATCTGCCATCAAAGTCTATGTTTCTATGTTTCTATGTAATTGATGAGGTAGAAATTCCACAGGGTGGGGACAGCAAATGCAAATGCCGAGCTCCAAGTTTCAATCATACCCTAGGAATCTCTGGCAATCCCTCATTGGCTGAGTGGAGCAGTCAGAGGGACAATAAAGATTCAGAAGATCTTGCACATAACTCAGACTCTGTCCATGTAGGGCTTTATAAGTCAGCAAGCTGACCTTGAGAGATCCGCCACTGAACTGGCAGCCAGTGCAGTTCACGCCGCACAGGTGTAATATAACTGGATTAGGTTGATCCAGACAACAACCTGGCGCAGCATTCTGCACCAACCGCAAGTGGTGCATATCAACCCCAAAGCCCTAGGTACAGGAGTTACAGTAGTCATGGCATGAGGTCACAAAGGCATGGACCAAAGTTGGAAGATCACCAGATGGAACAAGGTGCTTAATCCGAGTGATGTTCCTCAGATGGTAAAAGAGGACTTGACCACAGCCGGCACCTGTGAATGAAGTGTCAGCCTGTCATCAAGTATCACCCCCAGATTCCATGCCATTTCAGAGGTCAGTAACTTGGTACCCCCAAGCCAAAGTCCTGAGGACATCCACCGCTAACCCCTGTATCCAGTGACCGGTTCCACCACCAACACCTCAGTCCTGTCAGAACTGAGTTTTAACCAACTGGGCCCAGATATTCAAACTGTGCCATTTTGTGGCGCAAGCCTGTGCCGCTCAAAATAGTTGCGCAGGGGTGTGGCCAGGGCGATATTCAACGGAGGTTGCACTATGGCGCAACTTCTTTGAATGTCGCCCTGGCCATCACCCACTGTGCATGGCGCTGTGGAACTGCACCAGTGCAAGTGATCAGAATGGAGCATTGAGATGCGGTGGTACAAGTTCCATTGTGCCATGCACAGCACCTCTGCGATATTCAAAGGGTGACATGCAAATGGGGCCATAATTTATACAAGGCACATGGGGGCCATTGCATCTGATTATAGCCCCATTTGCATGCCATTAGCATGCAGAGTCGCCGATCCACGAAGACTTGCACCTGGCGCACTGCCAGGCAGCAACCGTCGGGGCCAGCCCCTACAGCGAGCGCATTACGTCCCCAAGGGACAATGCAGACTCAATCCCTGGTGGTCCAGTGGACCCGGAGTAGCCTGATCGCGGGCAAAACGGTACCCCCGAGTAGCCCGTTCATTAGGCAAACAGTATCCCCACCCCTGGTAGCCCGATGGCGGGCAAGTGTTCCCCCTCCTCAGGTAGCCCGATTGCGGGCATAAGTATTCCCCCTCCCCCAGTAGCCCGATCGCGGGCATAACCCTAACTTCGCTCATGGGCAAAACAGTATCCCCCACCCCGAGTAGCCCGATCGCCGGGCATAAGTGCTCCCCCTCCCGGAGTAGCCCGATCATGGGCATAACCTAACCGCCCCCATTAGCCCGATCGCGGGCATCAGAACCCCTCTAAGTCCAATATCCCTGGTGGTCCAGTGAACTGAATGGAGCCCGATTGTGGGCGGCATTCCTCCCCCGCCCAAGTATGATATCCCTGGTGATCTAGTGGACCCCACCACCCCACGAAGCCCCACCACCCGCTCCCCCACCGTCAGCGGCGGGCAACAGCACCACCGCCTGCCGCCCGCTGACTGACAGCTCGGTAGGGCTGCCGCCCGATGGTTCGGAGCATGAGCCAATGGGCTGGCTAGCTATACCGTACAATCCAATCCAGATAGTGAATGAATAAATTCATTCCATATCTGAACAGCTTTCTCTGTTATAAACTACCGCAGTAGCTCCGCTCTGAACCAATGGGCGTGCAGCTTCGGCTATCGGCTCGGCGGCGGGGTGGTAGAGTAGGTGGGGTGCTGCCACCACCGGCTGACAGGGAGGCGGGCTGATGGGGCTCCATGGGGTGAGCGGTCAGACTGCTCACCAGGATATCATACTAGGGGTGTGTGGAATGCCACCCGCGTCGAGCTCGTTCGACACTGGACCACCAGGATATTGAACTGGGGAGTCTGATGCCAGCGATCGCTATCGAGGGATGGTAGGTTATGCCTGATTGGGCTACTCGGGCGTGAGGGGATACTGTTTGCCGTGGGCTCGGGGTACTTTTGCCCATGATCGGGCTACTGGGGGTGGGGAACACTTCTGCCCGTGGATCGGGCTACTGGGGAGGGATACAGTTATGCCGCGGTAAGGGCATGGAAGCTGCCAGGTGCGGCAGGAACAAGTCGGGGCCCACCCACAGAGTGGCAGCTGCTGTGTTGTGCCCTGCAATGTGGCAGCTCACCTGTGGGTGGCCCTCGACTTGTTCCTTTTTTTTTTGGCGTAACTTTGTGCAGGCGCGGGTAGAGTTGTGCCTGCATAACTCTGCATGGCCGGGCTGAATATCGGGCTGTGCAGTTTATACATGGTTCCTCCCCTTGAGTTGCGCATGCCTTCATTATCATTGCGCTGTTGCTCAGCATGATTTGGGGGCGCAACTGCCTCCTGCTGAATATCGCAGAATGGCGCATTTAGGACTTGCATAGGTGCAACCCTATGTGCATGGCTCAACTCTTTTGAATATCTGGCCCTGGTATTCATCCAGTCCTGGATTTCTGTGAGGCAGTTGTTAAACACTGAGAGCACACTATCCTGGTTGGGCACAAAGGACAGGTAGGCTGAGGTCTCATCTGCATAGCAGTGAAAACTCAGCCCATACCCACCCACAATGTCTCCCTAATGGCATCATATACACCACGAACAACATGGGGACAGCACAGAGCCCTGCAGGACTCCCACATAGCAGAGAGGTTGAATCAGAGGAACAAGTCCCGATACCACTCTCTGCACCCTGCCAGTGAGGAAAGAATGAAACCATCTGAGGAACCATACAGACAGGCCACAGATGACCCCGAAGCACTCAAGTAGCACCCATGGTTCACGGTGTCAAAGGCTGATGAGAGATCAAGAAGCACCAAGATGGAGCGGCGCTTCTGGTCTCTCACAATCAGAAGGTCACTGAGCACCTGAACCATAGCAGTCTCTGTGCTATGTCTCTTATGAAATCTGGACTGGAGAGGATCATAGATATCATGGATGGTAAGATGGTTATCCAGATGCAGCACAACAACTTTCTCAATAACCTTCCTACAAAGGGAAGGTTAGAGACACGATCTGTAGTTAGCAGGACAATCTGGGTCAAGAGAAGATTTCTTGAGAGGGTGTTACCATTGCCTCCTTCAGGAGTTAGGAAACTCACCCATCTCAAGTGAACACTAGATTAATTCTGCTAGAACCAGGTCAATGACATCCACACACCCTATTAAAAAGAAGGGTAGGGCCCAGATCTAAACTACAGCTGGTTGGCTGCATGTCTTGGAGAATTTGCATGATATCCACAATCTTCAGCCGGTCCAACTACATCCAACAGAACTGAGGGCAGCGACCTGCACCAACCACCACCACCCACCATAAAGCACTAAGCAAATCTCCAATCTGATGTCAGCAATCTTCTCAGCAAAGAAGCGAGCAAACTCCTCACACTTAGCTTGAGAAAATGCTCTCGAACTTGCAGACAGGCGGATTGCACAGTCTGTCTACAGCTCAAAAGAGTTGAGCTGGTCGATTCTGAGCTGCAGCAAACTCCCTGGATGAGAATTCTGACTTCTTATGGGAGATTGCTGACTGATAGTCTCTATAATGCTCCATCAGTCTAAGTCTGTTGGCATCAGGCCAGATCTATGCCAAACACACTCTAGCCTTCGTCCTTCGTCTCAGCTCCCTCAAGGCCCCATCAAACCAAGGGGACCAAGGGCTGAAGAGTGAGAGGGCAAACATGGACAGGAGCTCAGGTATCCAGAGCCCCCGCCACTGCTTGATTATAAGCCTGAAGCAGGTTCTCTGGACCCTCGCTTGCACCCGCATTCCCAATAGATCTAACAGTGCCAAAAGGCCTTCTGGGGTCACTCCCACAAAGGGCAATGATCGGACCATCTCCACAGGGGCAGGCCTATAAGGGGAGCCAAGAAATTGAACCTTATGATGTGGTGATCGGTTACCATCCACCCAGTTCCACCACCAGGTTAGAGGTCTCTATCCCGAAGAAAACCAGATCCAATAAGTGACCATGATCGTGAGTCTCAGAGGTAACTACCTGTGTGAAGCCCAACAAAGTCATAAGTCACAGGAATTCCTGACCAAATTGCAAAAGTTCATCATCAATCCAGGCATTAAAGTGCCCCAGTACCATCAGCCTGGGAGACTCCAACAACATATAGACAACGAAGTCGCGACTTCCTACAAGAATAGCTTTTGGCCTCCAGGTGGATGGTAAAGAGAATGATCCTGCACCCCACCTATGACCACTGTACACTCAGAGGACCTGGTATCCTCAACTGGCACATCAACAAGGCCCAATTCCGATTTAAAACAAGTTGCTACACCCCACCCTGATCCGATCTCTCATGGTGTATCACCGAGAAACTGGATGGAATTGCTGCCTTCAAAAATGGAACCAGCGTTATCATTCAGTCAGGTCTCAGTGATGCAAGCCAGATCTGATGACCCAACAAGATCAACTATAATGGCCATCTTGTTTAAATAGATATGGCATTGCACAACACCATGTGGGTCGGATGGGATACCGGGGGCCTGCAGGAGTTAACGGCTCACCTGCATGGAAGATGACCTAGCAGAGGAAGCAACTAGGTGGGGTCTCAATTGTTAGAGGGTGATTTGCTAACAGAAGTGAAGGGAAAGAGGAGGGAGGTGAGGTGCCTAACCAGAGCCTCAGCTGCTTGAAGGGATGAAAAGTAGATCCTAAGGATCACTAGGGTGGTGGGGCAGGAGAGGGAGCTGAATGTTTTGTCCACCTGGAGACTAATGACCTGACTAGGGATGGGGCTGGTTAGGTAGGGAAATGGGCAGACTAGGTGGGCCAAGCGGTCCTTATCTGCCATCAAATTCTATGTTTCTATTGTGCAGAGATTTTAGGGTGCTGGAGAGGGTCCTTAGGCAGTTAGTGTGTGCTCAGTGGCTTTCACTGAGGTGCTGCCTGTCTATGACAGGAGGATGACAGGGTTCTCTGCACCAGGAGCTTCAACTGAGGCTGAAGGAATGGCGTAGAGAGGAGTGGTTCAGTTACATTGGGACTGGGGACCTACCTGGAGAGATAAGGGCCTATTTTTATTTATTTATTTATTTAAGAGATTTACCAGATAAGCATTCTGAGTGGGGACCGCTCATTTCCAGATCGACCTGGGGTTACATAGGTCAAGAATAGATACAGTTAAATCACAGTACATCAGTGTTACATAGGTCTAGGTAGCTAACAGTAGTACGCAATTACAACAGTGTGGGTAGACAGCAGACAGCAGAATGCGAAGGCATTATTATATAAGACAGCTAAATCTGTGGGTGGCAGTTACATACATCTGAGTAGTGGGACCTTAGGCGTGGTTTGAGAGCCCAGTGGGAAGCTGAGAGCCTGATGTCTGCAAGTAGCTCATTCCATAGTTTGGGCAGTCGATGCATGAGGCCATTTGGCCCTTAGAGTGCTGATGAAAATTACATGGAGCTGTTTTGAATCTAAAGCTCTGAGGGGTAGGCTGGGGGTGGTTGGGTTGCTAGAGCACAGCTGAGGTAGAGGGGTGATGCCCTGCATCTGCCTGGGAAGAGAATCACAGTCCTCAGTGGACAGTTTAAATGTTACTCTGATGAATATTTAAACTAGCTGAGTAGAGTATAGAAGAACTCAGGGAGACATAAACTGCCCCCACCAACTGAAGAGAGAGAATGGAGGACTGGGGAGGTAAATCTCTAGGGTGCAAAATAAAGAAAAAGCAAAGTGGTAGAAAGGAAGGGATGGGAATACAACCTGTAAGAAGAAGGAGGAAAAGAGGCAGTGCAAAAGGGAAGGACTGTGGAGTATTTTGAATACAGGGGTTTACAAGACCCAACACAGCACAGATTCACAGTGGGGGAGGTCATGTCAGATAGATTTTATGATTTTTGACTGGGTGACCAGGGAAACTAGATTAGGGTGGGTGGTGGATGTTGCCTACTTAGATTTCAGTAAGGCTTTCAACACCCTTCCACATAAGAGACTCATAAGGAAAACTGGACAGCTTAGTGGTGGATCCCAGTGTGGTGAACTGGTAGAAATTAGTAAAGGGATAGACTTTTGCAGAATTTGATTAATATGTACATATGCTTTGTACGTTGAATCTGTTTGGCTAATTTATCTGGTTTTATGTATCTTATTTACTATCTTATTTTATTGTACAAGCTCTTTGATCATTCATGGAATTGCACTTTTATAAATAAATATTGATTGACTGATTGAGCAATTGACAGAGAGTGATGGTAAACAGAGTTCACTCTGGAGAGGAGGCGACCAGCTGGGCGCCTCAGGGCTCAATACAGGAACCAGTCCTCTTTAATGTCTTTATAGGTGACATTGCAGAGGAGCTAGGAAGGAAGGTCTGTCTCTTTGCGAAGACACCAAAATCTGCAATAGGGTGGACACTAAAGAGGGGTGGAAAATGAGCAGAGACCTGAGAAAACATAAAGGAGTGGGCAAGGGCATGGCAGCTGGATTTCATTTTTTTTATTTTATTTTATTTCAGATTTTCTCACACAATTACAGAAGAAGCAGTGAAACATTCATGTTAAACCTTGCAATCAACAATCAGTATAGGTTGGACAGTACAGGCATTTAATCTTTAAGGGTAGAGTAAGTTATAAGTCAGTAATTCAAGAACTAAGTTATACCACTGGGAAAGGTCCATCTCCATGTTACCCATTCTCAAAATAGAGTTCCCAAATTAAGTTAAGGCATCTCCTAACCATACCCATAGGGCAATTTAGAATGTTTCATTTGTCCATAGTAATTGCTAGTCTTCCTTCCCTTGGTTATATTCAAGGGCAGAAGGTGGGTTCAGCCAGGGAACAGTAATGAACCCAGCCCTGCCACTTCAGCATGTGCAATAGACAATTACCCCACAACTCTGCATTAAAGCACTCTGATTTATAGTTCTCCGACATAATCTTTCTCCATTCCTGTATTGTTGGGATCAGAGGTGACATCCAACATCGAGTAATTGCCTTTTGGCTGCTAAAAGACAAACTGGCAACAAAGTACCCAAGAAGGGCGTGGTCCGGAGGATCACCAAGAATTGTTTGGCTGTAAGTTCAATAGGTTTCTTAAACAAGATTGATAGCTCAATTTGGAGAGAGAGCAAATAGGGCATAAGGTAGGGGCAGAGCCAAAAACATGACCCAAGGTGGCAACCTGACATCCACAAACTCTCCAACAATACCCATACTTCTTGAGGAGGAATTTGAGAAGAACAGCCGGGCCTGAAAAAATCGGGAATGGCACCTCCACACAAACTCCCTCCAATGAGGGGATGTTGTTGACTTCACCTCAATCAATGCAGAGCACAACCATGTTTCCATGGAAACTTCTAGCTGAGGTCCTTATTCCATTCACAGAGGGTGGATGCAGTGGACTCTGGCTTTTCATTTCTCAGCTCTCTCTAGATTAAACCAATGATATGTGACCCCAAATTACCCTTGGTTGCCTCAATAAATAGTTTTAATAAATTGAGGGTAGAAGAGGAATGCTAGGCTGGATAATTCTATTAGAAGAATATGATTACGCATTTGAAACTATCGAAACAATTCAGAGTTTCTGAGTGGGAACTGGGACTGTAGTCTTTCAAAGGAATAATACCCTGAGGGAGAGGGTTGTAAAACATGAGAGGCCAATCCCCTCAAGAGGAAAAAGCTTGGTCCATGCAGATAGGGACAAAACTTTCATCTTGGGATATAAGTTACAACATTCATAAACCTTAAGAATAGGGCCTGAGCTTCTCATCTGTTTCCAAAGCTTGTAAGTTTGAGATGTAATATTTGTTAGGTCTGAAGCCAAAACTGATCTCTCCTCTGAAGAATACAATATTCTCTTAATGTCAAAGAGATCATTTAAATGAAATTCTATAGCTTTCCAAGGATAGCAGTAGAACTCAGTCAACCACAGTACCAGTGTTCTTAAAAAAGCTGCTTGGGCATATAGATCAAAATCAGGAAGATTGTGACCCCCGGGACAATGATAGCTTTAAAATTGAAAGCCTGATTCTTGGGCAATTTTACCCCATAGAAGTCTGAAATCAGTCTATCCCAAGATTTAAAGTAATATTTTGGGGAAAATAGGGATAGTCTGCAGTAGATATAATATCTGAAGGAGAATATTGGTACAAACAATCTCAATTCTTTGGTGGAACGGAAAGAACCCTGTCACCCATCTATCCAAATCAGATTGGATCTGTAGCATAAGGGGTTCATAATTAATTATCTCAAAACACCTAAATCAAATGGTACTTGAAGACCTAAATATTTTATTTAAGTAGACAACCACCTGAATGGATAGGACTTCTGCAGTTGCTGGGTTGATACAAAATTAAATGCAAGGTTTCAGTTTTAGCTACATTTAATTTAAAGCCAGATATACTTTCAAAGAGGACGAATTCTCCATGTGGCAGGGATGGACTGTGAAGGAGTCACTAAGGTCAACAACACATCATCAGCAAACATGCTTATTTTGTACTCTTGTTGGCCAATCGATATCCTGTTGACCTGAGGAGTGTTGTGGAGGACAGGCGCCAGGTGTTCAAGAAATAATGTGAAAAATGCAGCGGACAATGGGCATCCCTGGCGTGTCCCTCTGCCAAGGGGAGGGGAAGACAGTGAACCGTTGGTGCGGATATAAGCTCATGAGGATTTATGCTAGTTAACTAGACTTGTTATAAATGAAGGGGTGGAAGGCTCTTAGGGTATCCCAGAGGAAGGCCACCTAACACAATCGAAGGCCTTTTCTGCTACTAGACTAATGAAAACAAAAGGATTTGTCAGTGCGTACATATTCCTGCAGGACCAATGCTCATCGAATGTTGTCAAGTATTTCTATTTTTGATAAAGCCTGATTGATCAACGTGTATGATTTGAAGGATAATGAGTTCTAGTCTAGATGCCAGTATGGCCATATAAATTTATAGTCTACATTAAGAATAGATATGGGGCGATAGGATCCTGGATCTGAAGGATCCTTATTTGGTTTGGGAATAGGGCAATTGTATCAAAATCCCAGGATGGAGGAGGCAGACCACCCTGGGAAATTTCATTAAATAAAGAGTGTAGTTTTGGAGTTAGCTCCTTGAGAAATTTCTTGTACCACTCTGATGTGTAGCCATCTGGCTTGGGACACCGACCTGGATTAAGATTTTTAATAGCCTCTTATATCTCTAAGGTTGAGATAGGAGATTTCAATGTTTTAATTTGAAGGGAGACAGAGTAGGAAGGCCAGCTTGATCTACAAATTGTTTGGATATGGTTTGACAATGGGGCGGGGTTGGGGAATGTAGTTTAGAGCAGAAGTCGGAGAAGGCCTGTTGGATATGACTATCCAAGTGGTGTATCTTCCTGTAGATAGATTTTTAAGTTTAAGGATAGTGGAAGAACTTTTCCAAGCCCTTAATTTGCGTGCCAGTTTCTTAATACCTCAGGGCCTCCTCATGCACTGACTGACGGAGATAGTATAAAGATTGCTGTACCTTGTTATCTATAATCCATTGTAGAGCCGCCTTAGTATTACTAATTTGTTTCTGAAGATCAGTGTCTCCCTCATGGTATAACATCTGGTAATCTAGTAGTAGACTTGACAACCTTTGGTATTCAGCCTCTTTCTTTATTCTTTTGAAGAATATGCTATTATTTCCCTCAGATGGTGGCTTTCATCGCATCCCATTGCATTGACTCTGGAATTTCTGGATCTGCATTCTTGAGAAAAGAGGGTGAGTCTGGATGAAATATTCTCCTGGAATTCCCTGTCCGCTAAAGTGGATGGTTCAGTCTCAGAGGATTTCCTCTTCTCTCTTCCCATATCTAGCTTTAAGATCAGTGGGTGATGGTCAGATAACAGCTTTGGGCCAATAATAATGTACTGAACCAAGGATAGATTTTCGCATGTGATCATAAAATAATCTAGTCTAGAATAAGATTTAAATCTTGGGGAATAATAAGTAAAGCTATGAGTAGAGGAAATATATGTCTCCACCGTCAACTAGTCCCAAATGTTCAATGGTGCTTTTGAATTGTTTGGTGGTGGAAGAATTCCTGTGTTTTTGCGAATTAGAACAATCTACATGGAGAGATAATGTTAAATTCAAATCACCACCCACAATCAACTGACCTTGGAGAAGATCAAGTAAGGTGGATATAAAACCCTAAACATAAGGAACTTTGTTTGCAGGGAAAGTATCGCTAGCCAGTGTGACCTGTTTGCCATATAATAGTCCCTGATAATTACAAAGTGACCTGGGCATCTATATGGGTTTGTTGTATCTCCATAGGCGTATTCTGAGAAATTAAAATTGCCACCCTCTCCTTCTTCCTCTAGGGTGCGATGAGGCCACCGATATTTCTTTCCCAGTTTAGTTTGAGATGTTCAGATTCTGAGAGGTGTCTCCTGGAGAAAAATAAGATATGAGTTTTTTTTACTAGGAATTACATTAGATGTGCTATTTTAATAGGGTCATGGAGACCATTGATATTGTGTGATATGCGCAGAACCAGACCCTTGAGGAAAAGACATCAACTGATTTGGACTTCGCAAACTGTTCAATAAAACATGCTTTGAAAATATCATTTCTCTGTCGTGTGTTTTTTTACCCCCATAAGTTCTCTATCAATAAACTCATACAAATAACCATTTTGTGGAATAATCATAAATAACTTTTGGACCAAAAACCAGGTCATTGGGCATTTTTGTCTTTGTGTAGTAAAGGAAAAACAGCAAATGTTAAACAATATAAAACAAAACCATTAAAGGTAAAACTTTTACAAACTGTTTTCAACCAAGATAAAACTACGCACAGTCTGACTCCCATTTGGGAGGTGCTCATATAGAGCTTCTCCTGTAACATCCTGTCCTGGAATCCACTAGGGATAGGAGAGGAATGTGGGGCTTTTAAACTGGACGAAGAAAAAATATTCCTAGGATCGGAACAGAGACCCAAAGGAGTGAAAAAATGCCACTCGGGTGGAACCGGTGAAGCCAAGGCTACTATAAAGCATCCATCACCTCGGAGACGTGGCACCTTTTGTGAAACCTTTAGGCCAACATAATAGAATGTGGGGTGCAGGTCAAAATATGGTATGTAGCACTGAGTCATAGGATTAGTATCCAAAGAAGGCCCCACCAGTCCTATATAAGAAAATAGCCCCTTTATATAACTTGGAGCCATCTTTTGGAAAGATAAACAAAGTATATCAGTTAGTAGGACCTCTCCAGCCCGATCCCAGAGTAATACTGGAGTGATCTCAACATCCCCCACAGTCCACAGTCCAGAGTTCAAGTCTCCGCCCAAAAAATCAATGTCTGAGTATATTAGGAGGACCAAATGAATCCCCAACTCTTCATACTAACACAAGAGTATACAAATTCTGGCAGAACTCTTTCTGGCTACTACAAGACTCACAGAAATAGCCTGTGGTGGTGACCAGTCAAGGACCAGCTGGATACCACTAGGGGCGTCCAAGTCCAGTAGGGACCTAAAATCCTAACCCCTCTTTCCCGTGAGGAGGGCTCCCACCCTGAAAACCAGAGAGACTGCACCTCTCTAGTGACTGTGGCAGGGTAAGGACAAGGAGCACCAGAAGAGGCAAAGCCCAACCCATGTAGTGAAAGAGGGCTGGGGTCCCCATTATTCCAAGCATCTCTGCATATGAGGTATTCTCCAACCCTTTAGAGCAATCACGAATCTAGGATGCAACCTCAGATCTAGCCCTGCAGAGAGCAGTATAGTGACAGAGCAGTTAACGTGTAGATTAAACTGTTTAGGAAACTTACCACCCCCAAGCTGCCTCTCCATCCACCCCTATAGGTTATTATTCTTTCTTTTTCCCCTTTTAATTTTTTTTTGTCTGTTTTAAAATATAGGTGCGAGTTAAATTGTCAAAGTATCAGCACAGTTCAAAAAGGGGTAGGCAAATCACTCAAGCAGGAGGAATAAAATGTCCATTGGCGTCCAAAATTTGGCTTCAAATAATTATCCTCTTGGAAAGATCCAAGGTCTGAAATACCTATACCTGTGTCCAGATGAGCTCGGGGAGCCCACCTCAGGGTACAGGAAGGGGTGGGAGCCCCAGAGAGGACAAATCAACCACGAGGGCATAAGATAGGAGGCCATAGTCCTCGAGTAGTGATGTTCCCTAGTTTGGGAAAATCCCACCATCAGGGAGCACACAATGGTCCAAATGGCAACCTAGCACCGAATTTATATTTAAGGAAATGTATTTTGTTGCCTGAACCAGTAAAGACGCACCCATCCCTCAGCCCCTTGGCATCCCCAGACTTCCCCCAGCCCCACAAGACAGGGACCCACACCAAGCTCAAGACTAGAAGGATTAAATAGTACCTCAGGGTTCTTCAGGGAGGCATTGTAGAGTTCTTGATATTGCTGTGGCACTTCAGAATCTCTGTAATTGATGTATTTGTTGCTTGGGGCAAGTTGGAATGCTCTGGTGTATTAAACTGTTTCTGGACGATCTCACTTCCTCTGCTGTCTTCTCCATGATGATTCCTCTGAGCAGGAGATCGGATGTGGCCTCTGTAGCTGAAGTGTATGTTTGCTGTCCTGTTGACAAGGTAACCACCAATTTGGCTGGGTAAGGGGTTTGAAATCAGATTTTTGTGATTGAAGGATGGGAAATAATGGGCTATATTTTCTGCGTTGCCGCTGAGTGCATGGAGCATAAGCGTTATCAAAAAGTAGTCTTTGTTGGCTCCACATCACTTTGCTTTTCTGCCAGGCTTTATTTAGGAGAGTTTCTTTGGTCTGGAAGCTTAGAAGGTGCGTGAAGGAGCCGGGTCTGGCTTCAGTGGGAGGGCTTTGGACCCTAATATGCAGTGGGCCCTCTCCACATCTAGTTAATCTGAGTCCAGTTCAAGCGATAAGTGAAGGAAATAATCCTACGAGCCCTAGGGTCATTTCCTCTTCCCCTCTGGAAGCCCAAAAATTTGTATATTTCTTTTCTGCCCTGTTCTCTGCATCTTCCTGCCTGATGGAAATGGCTAATTGCTTGGTGGCAAGAGAACAAACTGTTTCCTTGAGGTCATCTAGTCAGGAGGCGTTCAAAGAAATCTGGTGGTCTGCCTCAGTAGCTCTACTCTGTGAGGCTGTTTAATTCATTTCGAATGTTTTTAGCGATTCACGGACCTCACCACGGAAGTCTGTGATCGCTTGCAGGATAGTTTCGGAGGTCGGCTCGGTGGTTTTTTTGTCCCTTAGATTTGAAAAGGATGATTTTTTCTCTGAGCCCCAGAGCAGGCCTAGACTAGGCCTTCACCTCGTCTGACACAGGGTCCTCTGTTTCTGTATATTCCACAATGGTCTGAAATCTGTTGCGGTGCTGCTTGGCCATGCTTTTAATAATCGAGCACAGCAATTTAATAGTTGTGGGACAGAGTCCCAAATTTTTAGGTTTGGACATAGTTTGTGCTCTTTTAATTAATTTCAGGCGGAGTCTCACAGTACATCTTCACCCAGGCATAACCAGAACCGAAAGTCGGCAGCTGGATTTCAATGCGAAGAAGTACAAAATCATGCACCTGGGGCACAGAAACTCAGAAGTGGAATACAAAATGGGAGCAGAGGTATTGATGGTCATCAAACAGAAAAAAGACCTGGGGTAATCATATCTGATGACCTCATGGTAGTGAGGCGGTGCGACAAGGCAGTTGATAGGGCAAGTGGGATGTTAGGGTGCCTAGGGAGATGAAGTGGTGTTGCCACTGTATAGATCACTGGTGAGATCCTACCTGGAGTACTGTGTCCAGTTCTGGGACCACGTCTCAGGAAGGGCGTAGACAAAGTGGAGCTGTCCAGTGAACAGCAACTAAAATGGTGCAGAGTCTGCATCAGAAAATAGATACTGAAAAACCTCAATATGTACACCCAGGAAGAGAGGAGGAGGGAGATATGATAGAGACCTATAACTACCTCATAAAGATAAGTAAGTTACAGGAGGAGTATTTTTCAGAAAAAAGATGAACAAGGGACAGGCAATGAAGCTGGAAGGCAGTAAATTCAAGAGAGATGCAGGAAGTACTTCTCCACTGAAAGAGTGGTGGATGCCTGGAACAGTGTTCCAGTGGAGGTGGTGGGGTCAAAAACACTGGTAGTATTCAAGAATGCATAGGAGAGGATAGGACAGGTATAAGTGAATCTTAGTGGAAAGCAAAGGAGGGAGGAGACAGAGGTCAAGTAAGGTCTACAGTGACTGTACAGGCAGGGGAAAAATGGGCAGACTGGGTGGGAAAAATGGTCCTTAACTGCTTTCAAAGTCTATGTTTCTGTATTTCTATATAGCAGGAGTTTGCTTCTGGATATAGAAAACTTGAATTCTATGAGAGGCACATTACATCCCTCCAAAATGCCACCAAGATCTATAAACTTGGAGTGCACCTTTCAACAGTCACCACCTGGGCCAGCAAAGATTTGAACCAGCAGTCCTTGTACAGTAGAATGCAACTGGGTCTTGCAGAGCACCTTTCAAACAAACTAAATTTCAAAGTGCTTTACAGACTGCTGAATTTAGTCGCTAATAGTACACAACATCCCGTGCCTAAGCGGATGGGTCAACCATTTGGGATAAGTTCAGAAACTCCCAGAACATCTATCATTTTCTGTAGAAGAACCTCATCAGAACATTTTCTTTTTTGCTTTATCTGTTTATGCTCCCCAGGCCCTTAACTGGTCACTCCTTCAGGCTGCCTAGGACCCCTCAACCCACGAGACATCCCCACCTCACCATTCTTGCCATCCCCTCTTCTGTGAGACCTGAGTGGCCTGACATATCCCTTCAGAATGTTTTTCAAGTTCTGAAAGGTTCTAATAATTTTAAAGCATTTAGTTATTTATTTGAATTTTGATGACTGGGTAGGCCCACTGAGACTTACAAGTCCCTTTTTCAGGGTGACCTGGAATTAGTTACATGCAGTTAAAAAGATCATTTCACAGTGATTACAGTGCAGGATAATATTATACTACAATAGGGGTGAAATAAAAAGAAAGAAGGCCTACCTACAGAGACCACATGTTAGTTACAATTTGATTGGAAGTGGTACTGTATTAATATTGTTTTGGAGCGAATGTCCACTGCGCCAGCATGTCTTTCACCTGAAGATACTGTAGGCTGAAGGAGTACTGGAGGGTGCACTTAGAACAGCAAAGATGATCCAGGGATTGGATAGGGGTGAAATAAAAAGAAAAGAATGCCTACCTACAGAGACCGTAAGTTACTTACAATTTGATTGCAAGTGGTACTGTATTAACATTGGTTTTGAAACTGAGGTACTGTAGGCTGAAGGAGTGCTGGAGGGAGTGCAGTACAGAACAACAAAGATGATCCAGGGATTGGAGGATATCATATGAAGAAAGGCTGAACATGCTCAACATGTATTCATGAGAGAGAGGAAGGACAGGGAGATATGATCGAGATCTTTAAGTACCTGAAGATGATAAACAAGGCTAATACAGGAGAGATATTCTGGATCAGAAGAGGGAGGGATACCTGAGGCATCAACTAAGGTTGGGGGTAAATTCAGGAGGAGATCAGAGACATTATTTCACAGAGAGGGTGGTAGACACATGGAATGTGCCACCTGAGGAGGTGGTTACATGTGGACAGTGGGCTGCTTCAGAGGGAATGGGACAGAGTGAGGGGAAGGTCAGTGGGGAAGGGTGGGGCAGCTGCATGCTGAGGGGCTTGCTGACTGTCAGCAGACATGAAAGACCATGTGCCTGTTCTGCTGGCAGTTCATATGTTCGATGATGACAAGACACAGCAAAAAGTTTGGGTTGAGAAATGAGGTGTGTATTAAGTGGTCATGATCACAGTGGTGTTGTACAAGGGCACTAGTTAGTTATATGGCATTATGAACTGAGGCGTAAATAGGGAATCTGATTGGCGAGAGCTCTTTGAAGCCATGATGATATCGGGCTATATCTTCATGGCTTCAAAAAGTCTCTAGCCGCAGACTTCACTGCCCACCAGAAATACATCCGAGAGCAACGCTCCTTGATGAAGAAAAGCAGCTCCAAATAGTAAAGAAAATGCTCTCGCTGCTTTCAACAAGCAGTATTTTATGTTTATTTACATTTCCCCATCACAACATGCTACCTGACACAAAACGCAAGCCTGCAACCCACTCCAAATCGTCCATCCCATCCAGAACACGGCTGTAAATATAAACCACGATGCCTCGCCTCTCAGGATGTTAACTGCAGTGTGTCTTCCTCGTAGTATGGCACAAGCCATCTTCCCAACACCAAGAAGACTCTAAGAGGAAAAAACTTGCATCACTCGAGGAGCCGTGGTGCAGGTCAGTAGGTGGTTTCCCAGGAAAACAAATGTGACACACGCTCCTACGCAGTTTCCATGTAAAATAAAAAAAAATGGCACATACAGTATTTTAAACAGATGACAGAAACATACTTTTCTTTTCATGCTGTGTGTGTTGAGGGCAGAACACATAGGAGAGTCCCAACACTAGTTAATACCAGCTCCTACAACAGTGCCACCAGCTGACCACAACTGGAATGGAACTATTTTCAGAAACAGTACTCCTACACCACCTTAGAAATATATTTTTTAAATGTTTGATATTTTCAGCAGTTTTTATTTACACTGATTTTATGATCCAGTTCATAATAGCAATAATGCACTCAGGGTGTGGTATATCATGGGATATCATCACTTCTTGGGCGATGGTCCATCACTTCAGCCTCATGCCCAACCACCCGAGGTGTGATTTTATATCTCATGATATACCACACCCTGTCGTGCCTTATTGCTTAAGTATAGCACAGTGTTTTAAGGCTCTGAGCTGAAAACCTGGAGACCTGGGTTTGAATTCCACAGCTCCCACCTGTATACTGTGTGATCCTGAGTAAGTTACTTAACTTCCTTGTGCTCCCAGGTCACAGCTGGAAACAACTTAAACAGTGTGCCTTTCCTGGTTAAACAATTTGCCTTTCTCTATATGGACGTGGAGTATATTTAGTTTAACTCTAAGATGTGTTTGCAATACTATCATGTCCTTTCAGTGACAATACATTTTGAGTGGAAATTAAGTTAAAATCCATTTTGTACATTAAAACAATAAAAAACTAAGAAGAACATGGAAAGGAAAAAAAACAACAGATACACAACTAGGCCAGAGCACTCCTCCCTCTTGATCCCATGTAGAAAGACAGAAATATGTCTGAGTCTGATGATTAATGCAAAAACGTAAAATGCAGAAATACAGAAAAGTTTGTACCAGTCAGAAGTAGTAGTTTGTTAAATGAAGTTTGAAGAGGAGCTTTACAGGAATAAATAATAAGCAAATGGTAGACCTGCATATAAGAGGGTACAGTAGACAAGCAGGTATTGGGACAAGCATAATAATCAAACAGTGCATGCTAAAGATAAAGGAGAGAATTCAGAATTACAGGCAAACACTAAGAAATAACGAAGAAAAAAGGTATAAGCATTGAAGAGAGGAAGGCTGAAGTATAAAGCAGCAGGTCTACACTAGCAGATGATGGAACAAAATGACAATGAAACCTGTAACATAAGTGTACTATTTGTATTTTATATGAAAAATAAAGTATAAAAACAAAATAAAACAATAAAAATTAAAATAATCTGAATGTTCTGACAAGGCTCAGATAACTTTCAGAACTTCTCATAACTTATCTGAACCTTTCAGAACATGTTGAGGTTCTCCATTTCTAATAGCCACACACAAATGCAGAGACTTTCTAATTAAGATAGGGATGTTGACCAGGACACGTGCTGGGTTGGATAGCTCCAGCTCTTTTGTGAAGTGCCACTTCCACCTAGAAGACTACCCCAAACTGTCAGAAGGACCCTGGACGTACCTCCAACAGTGTAGTACCCCCTTCTCTGTACTGTACACTGATGTACCTTTATTGAGAATGAAACACATTCCCTGTTTTGCAACTTGAACCTCTGGCTTCCTGCCAAAGACAAAACTGTGCTACCTGCCCACTGGCAATCTGCTAAGAGCAGAGGGTTAACAGGCTTCATTTCCAGGACATAGGGCTCATCAAGGAGGAATTTGCTATTCATGCTTCCAGATGGGAAGGAAGTTGAAGGACTTTTCAAATGCATGCAACTGTTGACAGTGTAGGCAATCCCAGTTATTAATATGTGGTACACTTCAAAGCAAACAGAATGAAAGGAGGACTGTGTGTGAGTGTGTGTGGAGTGTGTGTGTGTGTGTTTGTGTGTGTGTGTGTGTGTGAGAGTGTGTGTGTGAGTGTGTGTGTCTGTGTGTGTGTGTGTGTGTGAGTGTGTGTGTGTGTGTGTGTGTGTGTGAGTGTGTGTGTGTGTGTGTGTGTGTGTGTGTGTGTGTGTGTGGAGTGGTGTGTGTGTGTGTGTGTCTGTGTGTGTGTGTGTATGTGATACAGAGGGGCTCATGATGCTGCATCTTATATGACATTATTCTGATATGTCTGAGCAAGTGTAATTTGAAAGGTGGCCTTTTATGTGAGGCCCTTCCTCATTTGTACTGGTCCTGAAAGAATCACTGATAATGTGACAGAAACATTAGACAATCATACCATTCAGGCATTCAGCCCTGACATATGTAGCACTGGCCTATAAAACAGAGCAAATAGCCAATATTATAAACAGCACATTTCTAAATTTAAAGAATAGGAGATTTAAAATAGTGGGTACCTTGTGTTTACTGTTAAAGAATAATTCTATAATTTTTTTTATCTTTTTAATAGCTTCTCGTCTAGAAAGAGCTTCAGTACAATGTGGAATATTAATCTGTCTTCATACAGCAAGAGGACATTTAGATAACATACTATAATTACTGGTAAGCAATTTTCTCAATGGGCTGACCAGTTAATATTCCGTGGGTTATTACAGCATTCACATGCACTGTCATTCAAAATGTGCACTACCTCATTGGCTCTCTCTTTCTGTGTGAGGACGGGCTTAACAGTTTTGAAAACATAGCAGTTCCGTCTCTAACATACCGAGGAACTGCTACAAAAACCATCACTTATTTTTTTTTCAACTCTATCTGGTTGATCCTTTCTTCTACATAAAAAACCCTCTATCTAGTTGATCCTGCTCTTCATCCGTTTTGGCAATGGGCAGCGTCTTGGTTGCCAGTGCCAGCGCCAATCTCAATGACAAACTGTAAGTAAAAAAAAGAGGGAAAAAAAACCTGAGTAAAACCAAAAAAAGAAAGAACAAAATGAGAGAGTGACAAGGAGACATATGCTCCTCCTATGTGTGTGTGTGTGTGTGTCTGTGACACATGGTCACAGAAATGGGCTGGAGAAACATTGCTGACCAGCAATTATATAAAATAAAAAGGCAGGGAAAGTGTACATGTAAATTTAATGCACACCCTCGGTGTGGGATGCTTAGTAGCACCCCACACCCTCGGGTGTGCATTAAATTTCATATCACATACTTCCCCATCCTTTATTCTATATGTAACATTGTAACATAGCGATGTGGCAGTGGAAAGGACTTAGGGTCCATCTTGTCCATCCCTCCTCCCGCATGGCATTGACTATACCCCAGTTTGAGTACCGACACACATTCTAGCTTAACAGCCAGAACGTTACCCCTACTCAACCTGTAGGTCATTCTCCTCAGGAATCAGGCTAATCCTGCTTTGAAAGTCTGAATGGTTGAAACTGAAACTGCTTGATTTTCAATCCATCAAAGATGAACATAAGTTATTACAGGTGAAGACACAGACCTATAATTAACATGCACAAAAGCTTATAGGGATGTTAGATCAGCATATACAATTGGACAGACATACATAAATTATAATGAAAATGTATATAAAGAATATCCAGCTTCCATGTGGCTTCTGTAAGGTCCCAGCTTCCAGCGCCTCACTGGTAGGCTTTTACACATGCTGATCACCCAGTGTGAAGTACATAGAAAATAAAAATTGACTGCAGAAAAAGGCCCACCAGCCTACCTAGTCTGCCCAGCCCTACCAACATTATGATGCAAATGCTGAGTGGTCCTCCTCCCCTTTCCTGCATGTTATCCTCCTGCTGTCCTCCCACCAGCCCCATATGTCTGTCCTACCCTTGCCAGAATCCTCCACTGATTTGGCACAGATCAAAGCGTGCAGCAGCCTGTTCCACTTACCCCCCTCCCGTAAAGAAATAATTTTGAAGTCCTTCCTGAACTTATCTTAAGACAGCTTCTTTGAGTGCCCACTTGTGCCAGTGTTTCCACTTCTTGTGATCAGTTCCTGGTGTCTACCTTTTGTCCCATGAAGAAACTTAAAAATTTCAATTATGTCCCCCTCTTCTTCCTGGTCTCCAGTGTATAAATGTTAAGGTCCTTGAGCCTCTCCATGTAGAATTTTCCTTGCTGCCTCTGAATCATTTTGTTAGTTAAAACTTTATTTTTGACAGGATAGAACTTTAGGCCCATGGGCCCTATTTGCAAAGTTGTCCTGTTAGAAACATTCATACAGTCCATACAGTAATAGTAATCAAATAGTAAAACATTCACCAGTCACTGAAAACAACATATGTATCACATACAGATCAAGCACATATAGATACAACAGGAGACATTGCAAATTACTGATTACCTAAAGATCTAAGTACAGGTACATACTTCCATCTAAGTTTTGTTAATAGCTGTTTTAAAATTGTATTTATTTAAAAGTTGGTAACCGTGAAAAGCACACATGAGCTGAAGCTGGTTTCCAGGTGCAACCGGGGATGGGCAACAAAGGGAGAAGGCATAAAATAATAGCATACAAATACATGGAGAAAACTAACATCACAGCGTCAGGGTTACAGACCCAGTTACAACTGTTACAAAGCCACACAATAATATCTGCAACAAATAACAAACAGTCAAGAGTCTAGCACTCAGTAAGAGGGAGGTTAGGTTATACAAACCCCAAATCCAATTTCTGTATCAACATCTAGATTGCAACACAGCAGAGACTTAAAATATGCTTACAGGGGTAAAGGTTAGGGCAGTGGGAGCATGTCTGGTAGGGAAGATGTCTGTTAGGAGCCTCTTGAGTGACAAAGGGAGGAACATGAATGAAGGTCAAAGGGAACTTTATTCCAGAGAGAGAGGTAAAAGAATCAAGTTTGGGCAGGTTTCTCAATAAAGGAGGAATTTCATTCCATATTCTAGCAGCATTGTACTGAAATGTCATATGGCCATATTTTATTCTCACTTTTGGGATTATAAAACCTCTATGTGCTACGTCCATTAGGTGATATCTTTGAGCGTTTGTCTCATAATCAGTAGATAGAATTCTCTTGATCAAACCGTTTTCACTTTGTATACTAACATCCTGTATTGCTTTTTCAAGTGAAGGGACAAACTATTCCACCATAATTGCTAGTCAGTGAGACAATGATGAGTTTAGATGGACACTCCAAAACAAATCTAACAAGTTGGTTATATGAATGATTAACTTTATTCAAGTTTTTCTGTCCTGTAAACCCATAGACAGAGTTGCCAGGACTGTTGCACATCTGAGGTGTGACTATAGGTGCTGACCTTCTCAACGCACCTATTCAAGCGTTGAACTATCTAATTCCACTGCAAGGTATTTGTATTTGTTCATTACTAGAAGTTTTGATCTTGCCGAGTTAATATTTCTAAATTCTGAATGTTTTCCATTGTGTTTTTACTTAGTTTTTGGGGAAGTACATTACCTGGGTTTTTAGCACTTACTAACCTTGAATTTCAAAACCAGTCCTGGAGTATGTCAAAATCTGAGTTGCTGCCCTCCTGTGAACCACCTCAACTAGATCTCTGTCATCTTTTGAGTGCAGACTCTAAAACTACACACAGTACCACAAATGCAGCCGAACCAAGGATTTATATAGAGCGGGATGACCTTCTGCTGCTGATTCCCCTGTTGCTGCACACTATTCTATTTGCTTTCACCATTGCTCTGTCGCACTGTGCTGGATGCTTTAAGTTGTCTTCTATTAAGACCATGAGATCCTTCTCCTCTGTCATTTTTCTAACTCTACATCTTCCATTCTGTATTCTGTTTTCGGGTTCAAGAACCTTATGTGAATGACTTTGCGCTTTTGGGACTAAAATGCTAGTTGTCAGACCGTTGGCCATTTCTCAACTCTTTTAAATTATCCTCAGTGCCCTGACCTCCTCATCACTGTTTGTTCTAGCACAGATTTTGTGTCATCTACAAATCCGTGCATCTTCCATTGGACCCCTTTCCTGATGTTGCAAGTAAAGATGTTGAAAGGTACTGGGCTAAGACTGATCCCAGAGATACCCCACTGGTTACTTCTCTTACTTCAAGAACATTTCAAATGTATTACTACACTGTGTTCTCCACATAACCAGTTTCTGATGCATCCTGGAACCTTGTCCCCACCCCTAGGTCCTCTGATTTCTTAACTATTCTCCATGTGGTACTAAGTTGAAAGCTTTGTTAAAGTCCATATACAGTAGATTCGCTGCTTGTTCTTTGTCCACTATCATAGTGACCCAGTCAAAGAAAGGAATCAGATTTGTCTGGCAAGACCTCCCCATGATGAATCTATGCTGCTTTTTGTCCTGGAATCAACGGCCTCCAGAAACTCCACTGTCTCTCTGAAATAGTGTCCTCTAGTAATCTGCCCATTATAGACATCAGATTACCTGCTCTATAGTTCCCAGTTCATCACTACTACCACTTTTGTGCAGGGGTACCACATCAGCTGCCTCCAATGCACTAGCTTTTCTCCTATTTTGAGTAAACAATTGAAGAGGACTGTCAGTGAGGCAACCACCTCTTGATACATTTCATTTAGCACTGTATCTGCAGAGTGCTTAGATCCTCGACACCCCTTGTCAGTGATTCACTCTATATTAAATTTAACCCCCTGCCCTTTTTGGCCTTGAGGCGGCATTCAGGTAGTGGCCCCTGTCCCATACCATGAATACCAAGCAAAACTCTCATTCAGTATTTCTGCCTTACCATATCTTCTACTCACCTCTCCCCTTTCCAGTCTAACTATCCTGCCCTCCTTGGGCTCCACAGTGATGCTTTCTGATGCTTCCCTTATTCTAACTAAAGTCCTAGACCAGAATCATAGCCCAGAACTTCAACGGATTCTGACAACTCTAATGCCTAATATGTAAATTTGATAAGTACAGTATCTCATTTGAATGAAACTGTGCTGAGCCATCCTTCCAGCTTGAATCCCCAATTGAATACTCTCATGGTGTACTTATATTGAGTAATACCAAAAACTCCATCTCTTGACATGGGATCATAATGTCAAGACACTATCCACAACAATATACTGTGCTGCCAGTACAGTGCACTATATTGCCAGCGACATATGTCTTTTGTGGGGCTTGCCCTGAAACCCTAACTACAATATAACTGGGACAGTTAAATTCACACAAAGTGCGTAAAACAAAGAAAACTCCATGTGTCTGAGACCAGGAATCAAAACCCAGCCCCAAACACACTGCCTGTGGCTCATCCCGCAAGCCATGGCAGCTGCTCTCCAGCCCTCTGTCCCAGCAGAGGTCTTATCCTCTGCCTGGGAAGAGTGAGAGGGTGCACTACCGAGCATATACCCTTTGGTGGTTTTGCACCCTCTCGCTCTTCCCTACTCGCTATTCCTGTTGTGCGGTTTTGTTGTTGCGATAAGCGTTGACATATTGACCTGGTAGGCATCTCTTCTACATTTGTCTGCCACCTGCTGAGGACACACATCTTCTCTCTTCCCTGACTATATCCACTGGTGCCTTGGTCAAACATAATGAGTTTGTTCTTTAGGAGACTTTACTGTTAACTGGCTCTCTGACTGCAACAATACTGTGGCACATGCCCTTAGCAAACTTAATCTGACCCAGTTAATTTCTGAACCCATTAGATGATCTCATAATGGAAACAAACTCTCACTGATTGGATACTCACCCTTGCCCAGATAGAATTATATACTCAGATGTACTCCTGGTGTCATAAGCGATCACTCACCTGTGTATTGTGTATGGCATGCAAAGTTGTAAAGTCCTCCAGAACCATCCAGTTTAGTAACTACTCTACTCTAATCTGGACCCTGAACTTTTAGCATATCAGTGTCTCAAATTGACTGGTCCCATCTGTATGAGACCTCTGATATCAACTCAGCATAGCCTTTTACCTCAGTTTTACAGGCCTGCATGATAAATTTGCCCCCATTACAAAATGAAGAGTGAGATGTCCTGTCACTAAATGACTGGACTGCCCCTCATCACCAAGCTTATTGACAGGGATAACAAAGTGATTTGATTTTAAGGCCTCTTCTTCATCAGATTGAGCAACATACAGGGCATGCGAAACAACTGTAACATAGCTATCAGGAACAATAAGAACCCTCACTGTAACTGGCTCTTTAATTCTACGCCGCAACTCACAGTTATTTTGGAAATGTGTCAAAGCGTATTCTGGGTCAAAATGGAATCATTCCCCCTCTGACGTACTCCTAAATGGCATTAAGTGCACGAGCAGTATCAGCATAGCCAATGCTTTCAACTGCTTTCTCATGGACCTCTACTTATACATCAAGGCTTCCCTGTTACGCCACATCACTATCTAACAGTGAGTCCCTCTTCAGACCTCCCCACTCACTGGATGTCCTCCTTTTATTTTAAGAGGGTTGGCACATGTGAGATCTGCAAATTCCTTGGACAGGTCCTGACTGAAATCTGCACACTTGGATGGAATCAGCCTAAACTACACAAGACTGCAGCTTTGAGCCCCCATTGCTAGACTAATTTATTTATCGCTGTCATCTGGTGTTGTTCCTGATCTCTTGAAAACCCCATGTAGTGCCTGTTTTAAGAAAGGAGACAATAAGCTGATTAACAACTACAGGCCTATCACCATACTTCCGCATTAAATAAAATCCTTGAGAGAATAGCTTCCTCCAAGCTCACAACTATCTCTGCCTTTGACCGCCTCTCTCCCATGCAGCACAGCTTCTCTAAAGAGCACAGCACTACTACTGTCCTGATCATAAAAAGATTAATATATAAGTTAGCCAGCCTTGGAGTGGGTCCCAAAGTGGTAGCCTGGATAAAAACTGGCTGGACAACAGGACGTAAAGGTAATAGTAAATGGAGTCCACAGTGAAGAAAGGAGGGTAACTAGCGGGGTACCACAGGGTTCAGTACTGGGACCAGTCCTCTTTAATATCTTTATAAGTGACATTGGAGAGCACCTGGAGGAAAGGTATGCCTCTTTACAGATGACACAAAGATCTGCAACAGGGTTGATACACAAGGTGGGGTGGAAAGAATGAAAAGGGACTTGGCAAGTTTGGAGGAATGGTCAAATACGTGGCAGCTCAGATTAAATGTAATGAAGTGCAAGGTAAATCATCTTGGAAACAAAACCCAGGGAAGAGTACACAATGGAGGGTGAGTTAATAACAACAACAAAAATCGAAAGAGACCTAGGAGTAATTATATCAGATGACCTAAAGGTGGGCAAGCAATGTGAGAAGGCAGTAAGGAGGGCTGGGGATACTGGGATGCATTGGGAGAGGCATCAACAGTAGAAAACAGGAAGTTGTTATCCATCTCTACAGACAGTTAGTGAGACCCCATCTGGAGTACTGCATGCAATTATGGAGACCCCATCTCCATAAGAACATAGACAGAGTAGAGGCTGTTCAGAGGAGGGCAACAAAATGGTGCAAGGTCTGCAGCAGAAGACATACGAGGAGAGACTAAAGCAGCTTAATATGTATACCCTTGAGGAAAGGAGGAGGGGGACATGATAGAAACTTTCAAGTATCTTAAGGAATTAACAAGGTACAAGAGGGTAGTATGTTTCAGAAGAAGAGATGTGCAAGAACAAGGGGGCACAATTTGAAGATGAGGGGAGGCGGCTCAGAGGTAATGTTAGAAAGTATTTTTACAGAGAGAGTTGTGGATGCATGGAACAGCCTTCCTGAGGAGGTTGTGGAGTCAGGAACAGTGGGAGAATTCAAGAATGCATGGGACAGGCATAAGGCAATTCTAGTGGGGGCAGGAGGAAGTAAGCTGTTGATTAACTAGAATCTGCAGCTTATCCATCAAGTAGGGAAAAGGGTAGACTGGGTGGGCCAAGTGGTCCTTATCTGCCATCAAATTCTGTGTTTCCATCATGCTCACTAATCACATTGCCTCATGTGTGGACATGGGCAGCCTTACAGGTGAGGTGTTTATTGACTTGACAAGGCTTTTCACCATGTCGACCACTTTCTACTACATGGAAAACTTGCCAGTCTGGGTATTTCTTTATGCAGATGACCTGGTCCTCTATGCTAGCTCAGAGGACATCATCAGTATGTTCAGCACCATACCTCTGACCTCCAGTTTGTGCATAATTGGCTGCCTAATAACAAACTAATTCTTAATGTGACCAAAACACAGTCAGTGCTATTTTGAATGCCATCTCAAATGAGCGAATGAGGCAATGCCCTGTCCTGATATCCATTGCTTATCATAATAGTACCTCAGTTTATTTAGCCACCTCCTTCACCTACCTTGAGTCACCATTGATCCCCTTCCCCAATTATTTGCTGTTTGGTGTCTCCTATAATGTCTGCTGCAATCTGACCTCCAAGCTCGTCTTGCTTTTGCAAATAGAATGCTCCTTCCTAAACTCCTCTATGACACTCCCATATTCTCTGCAGCTTTGAAAACCACTCTATCCAGATGGGATGTTTCCTGTAATAATGTTTGCCATTTTGCACTTGCATTCCATCGAGTTGCCACAAAAGCTCTCTGTATGACAAGCTTGGCTGGCTTCCTCCATTCTGGTCTCAAACTCTCTCCCTTGGGTGTCATTTTCAGCATCCTCCACAATCTCTGCCTTTATCCCTTGTCCACTCCTCAGTCCATTGCATAGTGTCTACCCTAAGGTCTAGTGAAAATGCCTCTTTCAATTTTCCCAAACTAAAACTAGGGTTGGTGAATCCTCCTTTGCCTATGCTGCTCTGAGGTTATGGAATTCCATTCCTTCTGAGATTCGATTTTGTTCTTGACAACCTCATTTCGTAGTAGGCATCGTGACTATCTCCTCAATGTGTTTAGGTGTTCCTGCCCTTGAACTGCACTACTTGGTTATGTATTTTTATTTCTATAATCATGATAGCTTTTATACTTTGCATTGTATTGCCATGACTATCTAAACAATCTGAAATTTCCATGTCCCAATGTACCTTATGTCAGTTTAAATCCTCCACTGACCCTGCTGTTGCTGCCTTTTTACTGTTTCATGCCAATTGTGAATGTCTGCTATACTAATTTCTACTTGTGTTCCATTGTGTGCTGCTTTGTTCTGACATAATTGTGACTCCAAATGTTTTGCCTTGTAAACATTCTCTGTAACACGTAGAGGATAATTGTATGGGTCTTTGTCAGTAACCACACTATAAATGCTTTAAGAGATTACTATGACAACTTTATAAACCTCAAGAGCAAAGTTTGAGAGGTTTTCAGTTGTCATGGTAACCTCGAGCGAGTTCAGTGAGGTTACCAATAAAAACCCATACATTAGCTTTATAGTGTATGGGATAACAAGCAGTCGTACTAAATCTAGAAGATAGTATTTACTTTTTCTTTTTGCCCATAGTGCCACTCTCCCTAAGGGCCAGCTCTCACCATTGCAGCTGTTAATTGAGTCGCTGTTCCAGATCTGCACATGCACAGATCAGCTCCTGTGGTTATGGTATCGTTGTGACATAGTCAAGAGGGTCAACAATCTCTTGAAATCACAACAATACAATAACAACACTGTAAACACCTCAATTTTGGTGTGTATACGGCCTCCCCATACGTTATATTTTTGTATGTAATCTCCCAGGTTGTGCCTGAAAGTAAACAGTTGTTTGCCTAATGCAATTTTCTGTTCAGCAACTAAATAAATAGATATCATCCATCTAAAGGAGTTCTGGGTGGATCTCTCAGGCCTTCAGGTCATTTCATTTGGATGGAGTCTCCTTATTTTCAGGTAATCTTCCTCTTCCCTTTACATGGGATGCTATGGAATCCCTTATAAAATCTTATCACATACTTAGTTGTTGATGGAATAATTCAGTTTTCTAGTTTCATATTTAGCCCTTGGGTTGTAACCACTAGAAATCTGGTATTTGTAGTAGGCCAAGCAGCATCGTGAGATCTTCCATTAGCATGTTTGTTTTGGTTACTTCTGATCGGACAGTAAGTAGCCATGTGACATAATAGAGATACATGACTGCAGTGCTGGACATTCAGGAGTGTATTGAGTGCAAAGTGATGGAAAGAGCCAACTGGGTCAATGCTTGCCTGCTGTACTTCACACCAGCAAACTTCAAGGGTCCTGCTGGGAATGGGCAATTGTAGCAAATGCAATACCCACGAAGGACAGGATCACAAACTCCTGCATCTCTATCATTACTGTGACTGTCCCGTCTTCAATATTCTCAACCTTTCTTACAGGTACGGTTCCTGGTGCTTGGAAGATGGCTAAAGTTGTACCCTCTACAAAGGAGTTGACCCCTCTGCTCCAGATGGCAGTATAGGCAGGGAAAATGGGCAGACTGGGTGGGCCAGGTGAGCTTTATCTGCTGACAAATTATATGTTTCTATGTTTCAGATAACTACAGTACTGTCTTATTTCCCTCACCTCTTTTCTAGCCAAACTTCAAGAGAATTTTGTTTTCTCCCAACTCTCTCAATTCCAATCTGGCTTAGTTAATTATTTATTTCTTTTTATACAATGGGGTCTCATATTCCAGCACTCTCATTGGCTAACTGGCACCTTCAAAGCGTTGTAAAATCTAGCATTACCAATGCAAAGGTGCCAGTCACGCATCTCTCAAATCACTGTCACCCCAACCACAAAAAGCCACCATATTTAAACATCGCTAAACAGCAGTCTCGCACACCTGTCACTGCATCACACCAAATTCAAAACTAAAACTCGTACAAAGCAACACTCCCAATCCAATTCATACCTTAAACAGTCTGGTACTGTGAAATTATTCCCTGTGCCCACAACCACTTTTGCCCAGCTCACCTCTGACCCTCAATTCAACTCCCTTCCATCATCTCCAACAACTGCTCAGTTGACTGCCATAAACAAGTGGTTTGCGCCATGTGGAAAACTAAAATACATCCTAATTTTGCAAAACCACTTTCTCCACTTCAGAATTCCTCACAGATTTCTTAAAAAATATTACGATGTGAAACGGATACAAGTACCCATCACAAACCTCTCATGGCTTCAGCACTGTGGCAGCAACCATGCTATCACCGTCTTACGTTGAAGCACACAAAAGTAACGGTCACACAGTCTGTCTTACAGTCTGCTGTGCAGCTCCTTCAATAATTCATTTCTCTGACAATGAGGTTTCAATTGAAAAAACTAAACCCTCCGATGCTCGTCTCCTATCTGAAACTATGTGAGGCACTATTCTACCCAGCACCAAAAGGAACTATTTTTTTATGTGCAACAATAAATTCAATTAAAACTACTACAATGAACAAAAACTATACTTTTTATTTTATTTTATCTTACAGTAAATTAACAGGAACATTGTATAATAGCAATAAACTACTTCAGGGTGTTGGTGATGCTGGGATTTACCACGCCTGGATGGTTTGGTCACTCAGTCTGCGGCCTGTTGGCGAACCATGCCAGGCATGGGTAAACCCAGCATCACCAACACCCTGTCGTGGTTTATTGCTTAAATTGAAAACTATTTTGTTCAAGAAACACATATAGAGATTAGCAGAAATCTTGTTTATAGATGCTTCTTGAAGTCTTCACTATCTCTTCCCTACTCCAGCTCACTGATACCATCCTGAAGAGAATGTGCCAGGGCTTGATCACCTCCACCATTTGTGTCCACTTATCCAATGCCTTCACCACTGTAGCCTACCCACTTTTACTGGACCTGCCCTTTGGGGCTGGTCTATCAGACTTGCAGTCAAATGGTTCAGCTCTGGTGGACAGGCTGCTGTCTGCCTTGCAGGTGAACCCTCTCCGTCCTCCCTCCCAATTAGTTTAGGAGTACCTCAGGACTCAGTTCTTGTTTTCCATCCATTTCTTGATTTTCATGCATGACTTCCCCAGTGCATCGTCTCTTCATTCATATACTTATTTATTGAAAATTGATAACTGGAAAAGCACACTGAGCCAAGGCTCATTCCAGGTGCAAGCTGGGGAAGGAATTAAGGAGATAAATATACAAGATATGCAACATATGTAAATGAGAAAACACAGTAGTAAAGTGCAGCAGATACAACTGGTAAATTGGCAGATATCAAATCTTGCAGCATAGAATATACAAGATATAAAAATATTTAAAAGAATATGCAGGATAGTACAGTGCAGCTATATCAAATGGTAAAGTAAGTAAAGTAAAATTTATTTTAAGGGCTTTTCAAAAACAAAAGCTGAACAAATAGAACAACATTTAAAACTACATATATTAAAACAGTATAAATAAAATTATTCTCCATAAGCTTTTAAAAACAGATATGTCTTAAGCTTTGATTTAAAGCTCTCAACGGCCAGGCAGCCTCTTATCCGGCGAGGTAGAGAATCCCACAGGGCAGGGCAGGGGCAGCGTAGGAGAATGCACATGCCCCAGATGTCTTCAGACAAACCCTGGGAACCTCTAGCAATCCCTTGCCGGCAGATCGGAGTGAGCGAGGAGGGGCAGTAGGGAGTAAGGAGATCTCGCAGTTACTGAGGGTCCCTATTCGTGTAGGGCTTTGTAGGTCAGTAAACTGACCTTAAAGGTGATCCGCCACTGAATCGGCAGCCAGTGCAGCCCACACAGCACAGGAGTAATATGATTATTTCTAGATGTCCTGGTCAAAGCTTGGCCACTGCGTTCTGCACTAGCTGCAGGCAGCGGATATCAACCCCGGTAGCTCTAGGTACAGGGCATTGCAGTAATCAAGGCGGGTGGTCAAGGCGTGGACCAGAATAGGAAAGCCAGCCAGAGGAACCAGGTGTTTCACCCAGGCGATATTCCTAAGATGGTAGAAAGAGGACTTAACGACGGCCAACACCTGAGATTTCAGGGTCAGACTATTGTCAATAATAACGCCCAGATTACGTACCTGGTCTGAGGTCGAGAGCTGGACACCATCAAGCCAAAGGCCCGATGGCACCCTAGCCCTATGACCCTCCTCAAGGCGACCCAGGTCCACAACCAACACCTCGGTCTTATCCAGGTTTAACCTCAGCCAGCTAGTACTCATCCAGTCCCTGATCTCGGATAGACAGCTGTTAAGCAAAGGACTGCATCATCCTGTCTGGGAATAAAGGAAAGATACAGCTGGGTATCATCTGCATAGCAGTGAAAACCCAAACTGTATCACCTAATAATGTCTCTAATGGCAGTATACTGCTAACAACATAGGCCAAGATGGAGCCCTGTGGCACTCCACAGGACAGAGAGATGGTGTCAGAGGAATAAATTTCAGTGACAACCCTCTGTGTCCAGCCTGTGAGGAAGGATTGAAACCAATGTAGAACTGTTCCAGACAGTCCACAAAGCATAAATGCTCCAACAGCACACCATGGTCCACAGTATCAAATGCTGCAGAGAGATCAAGAAGGTCTAAGACTGTATGAGCCTTTCAATCTCTGCAATTAGGAGATCATTTAAAACCAGATGAGAGCAGTCTCAGTGCTATGTCTTTTCTAAACCCGACTGGAGAGTATCATAGATATTGTCATTTCTGAGATGGTTGTCTAGCTGTGGCGCAACCACCTTTTCAATAACCTTACCCACAAAGGGCAAGTTAGAGATAGGTCTGTAGTAAGCTAAACAGTCCGGGTTCAATGAAAATTTTTTAAAGAGTGGTCGCACAACTGCCTCCTTTAGGGATTAGGAAAACCCCCTGCTCCAGAGATTTCCAGACAATTTCAGCAAGGCTCGGGCAGATAACCTCTCACGCAACCTACTAATAGGCGTGGGGCCCGGATCAAACTACAGCTGGTTGGTCGTACAGTCTGAATAATCCTCACAACATCCATGAATTCCGACCTACTGAAGTCAGACCAGGCAGCAGGGGTTCATTTCCTCCACCGATCACCGCAATCCCTTAAAAGGGGCTGGGCCAATGCCTGACCTAATGCTGGCAATCTTATCTGCAAAGAACCGAGCAAGTTCATCACACTTCATTTTGTGAAAATCTCTTCCAGCCTGCAAACAGAGTGGATTGCACAATCTGTCGACAGTCTGAAAGAGTTGAGCTAGTCAGTTCCATGCAGCAGCAATCTCCTTGGACAGGAATTCTGCCTTCTTACAGGTGATTACTGATTGATAGATACTATAATGATCCATCAATATTAGTTTGTCAGCATCCAGGCCAGATTTCTGCCAAGCTCTGTCTAGCTTCACCCCACTCTCCTCAGCTCCTTCAAGGACTCATCAAACCATGGAGTCCTTGGGCACTGAGTGAGTGGGTGAACATGAACAGAGCAATTAGATCCAGGGCCTCACCCACTGCCTTATTATAGGCAAGAATGAGATCCCTAGATCCATGCACTCACTTGAAATACTCGATAGGTCCAGACCCCAATAGACACTTCTGGGGTAACTCCCTTAAAGGCGGTACGGACCATCTCCATAGGGGCAGGCCTATTTGGGGTGTCCCAAAACTGAATCTTATGGTATGGTGGTCTGTCCACACATTTGGTTCCACCACCAAATGCTGACCTCCAACTCCAGCAGGAACACTAGGTCCAATGGTGACCCCCTGTATGGGTGAGAGGTAACCACCTGTGAAGGACCAACATAGTCATAAGTTGGAGGAGATTACTCCCAAAATCACGAGAGTTCATCGTCGACCCAGGCATTGAAGTTGCCCAGTATTAACCATCTGGGTGACTCCAACGCCCACGTCGATGATGAAGTCTGAAACTCCTTCAGAAATTCTCCACCATCACCGGGTGGATGGTAGATGAGGAGAATCCTGAACCCTACACCTGCTCCCAGGGTACACTCAAAGGATCAAGTGTGGTCCACTGGAGTATCCACGAGACCCAGCTCCATTCCAAAAGATGGCTACTCCCCACCCCTATGATCCATCCTCGGGCGGTGCATCACCAAGAGCCCAGCTGGAACAGCAGAAGCCAATATAGGGCCTGCATTCTAGTCCAACCAGGTCTCAGTGATGCATGCCAGATCAGATGTTTCAACAAGATCTGCTATAATAGCGGTCTTGTTTCTAATTGACCTGGCATTACATAACACCGCTCGGGTTGGATGAGTTTTCAAGGAGGATCACAGTACCTGCCCACTATTTGTAGAGCCCTTGGGTATGGAAATCAGACAGGCAGAGCCCCTCTCATGATTCCATTTGCCCCAGGGCGCCTCCTAGTCCCTACTACCTCTATCTGTCCATCCTTTCCATTCTCCCACTCTGCCCAGTCCATCCAACCTTTACGCCTTCTCACTATCCCCAAAGCATGACATCTATTATAGACCTTGGCTAACAAAGGGGACAGTGAAAAGGATGGAGGTCCCGGACAGAGTGAGAGAATAGCGCCTGACCATCTTGGAGCCCTCCCAACACATCCTGATATACAATAAACAACCAAATAATCAAAAATTCCAAACTAAATATTCTGCTACAATAATATCCAACACACACATTTACAATTAGACTAATTTAGTCCATCAGACTCATCACAATAAATCAACTTAACAGCAAATAATTAAACAATCATAAATACTGATAATATGTTTAACTTTGGTGGATCCTATAATAAAACTAATTTCATTATCCAAATTCCACATAAAAATAGAAGTCCAGTTAACATTTATCAGGGAAATATCTACCATAAACAGTAATATTAACCTAGCCAAGATCGGAACTACAGCCCCTAGAGTAAGGCCACCCTCAGCAGACTCCCCAAGCAGGCCTAGGAGACACCAAGTGCTCACACTTGCCCTTTGGCAGGCCCAAAGCCAGTGCCACCCATTCCAAGCCCAGCCAGAGCAATAAATACCCTGGCAGCTCACCCTACAGCAAGTATTTGCAATTGCCAGAAAACCAGACAATCATAAAGTAAAGCACAATAATAATTCCAACCAATACAAAGATGCAGGCATATAAGTCCAGTAAATCCAATGGATATAGACTCCCACAGTTCAGCAGCTCACCACTATAGCTGAGATCAAATAACCATCACAGCATAATTTGTGTGTTTACTCACAGACCACAGACCAATGAGTCCATATCTCCAAGCAGTCAGGTTTCAACTCAACAGTTCCAGCATACACGGATTAAAGCATGGTTTCCAAATCAAAGAAATAAACTGCAAACTGCAGTAACAGCATTAATTATTCAATATGTCCATAATATAACCACTCAATTGGAAAAACACAGTATATGCAAAAGGATATTTAAAAATGCAGGAGCAGAAACAGTCTTAACTCGAGCCAGTCAATCCACCACTCCACTCCATGGCAGCATTTTAACCACCAAAACAATCCTCAGCACTGGGATGATCAGCAGCTTGTAGCCCAAAACAATAATAATTCCAGCTGGAGGTCCCAGCGTCATCCGCCTCCACAGCGCTAATCCACTGCCAGCAGTTCTGGCTATTCCACAGCTCCATCGACTCCCAACTCCAAAATAATTCACAGCACACACAATATTCAATATGCAGTTTCCAGTGTGCAAATTACAATTCACTTTGACAAACACTCCTCAACTCCACGATAATCGATCAGCGAATCAATCAGCAATCCACAGCCAAAAAGTGGCAGATCTCTAACACACAGACAACGATAAAGCAAATAAATAACATAATAAGATGCATGGGATGGCACCAAAATAACAGAGAGCTAAAACGAGCATAAATTAATTTTAGACAGAAAACAAAACTCTTGCAGAAGCTGGCCCAGCGTGGCGCCATCTTATTCCTACTCTAGCTAGTCCATCCCTAATCTCCAGTGTACTAATAGCAGTGTACAGGCTGAGACTCAAAATCTCACAGCACTGGAGCAAGTGTGGTAGGCAAAGGACTGAGAGTTTATGTCAGCTATGGCCAAGGCAGGGGCAGCAGCAGCAGCACAAGGTTTAAGCTGATGTCTGAGGGAGAAATTGGAGGGAGAGGTGGACAGTGGAGTGGAGAGTGTTCAAGATGGAGGGAAGAAGAGAGGAAAGCAGAGTGTCCAGCAGAAGTGGACTGAGGAATGGAAAAGGTATGGGAATTATGAGAGCAAAGAGTAAAGAGGCATAAGGCATAGGAGAGGGGAGAAAGGAGAGACAGGCAGGTAGAGAGTAAAACCAGAATCTGCAAATGAGGAAGCACAGTGCATAAGGCAATGGGAGGGAACAGGAAGTATAGACAGAGAGTGTATAGGGAGCAATGATGAGTGTGAGGAGGAGCATTAGAAGCAAAATGGCAGAAGGCATTGCATAAGGTGTCCAGCCTGACAGGGATGAGGATGGGGTGATGCCACAGACAATATCTGCATAGTCAAACACCTAGAGCACCATTTTGATGATAAGTTCACAGCAGACTTGTGATGACAATCATTGTTGCAATACAAGAACCAAGTTTGGGGCTGAGCTTGCTGTGGATGGCATCAATGTGGGTGGAGAACTCTAGCCTGCCATCCAGCCACACATCAAGATATCTGAAGCAGGGGACAATCTCAGGTGGAGTGCCATCCAGGGTGGTTAAAACAGGAGGGAGAGAGCCTGGCAAATTTATGGCTAGTACCAAGGGTCATTGATTTGGTTTCCGTTAGTCTGACCGGAGTTAGTTTGAGGGAACCAGTGTTAGACATGGTCAAAGTCATGCTGTAGCAATGTTACAAGGGCAGGGACTGAGGCATCAGAGAGGCAGAGCACGTGTCCTCTGCATACATGTGACTATACAAGTCTACACTGATCGAAGGAAGATAATTGAGGAAGTAGGGAAAGAAAGTGACCCAGGATGGAGCTTCATGGAACCCTAGACTGGATAGGGAGGGGATAGGCATTGCCAACTTGTACTGACTAGGGGTGGCCACAGGAGGTTGTGGAAGAGGGCAGCAAGATTTAAGGACCATAGAGACCTGGATCATACATATTTGGGAGGCGCCAAATAGAGCTGAATTTTCCTGTTGCAGAAAGTCCTACAGTAGTTGCTAAAGGAATCAGCTTGAATGCTGGTAGCAACTAAAGTGTCAGTGGCTCAGTAGGTAGCACACTGCCTCTGAGGCCAGGAGATCAGAGGGCTGTGGTTCAGGTCCCACATCTGGCACTTGGGTTAATATCCCAGTACTGGACACTGTAGTGCAGCATGAGAGGGGTGCTGCACTTCTGAGGTGCCGTCTTTCGGATGAGACGTTAAACCGAGGTCCCATCTGCCTGGATTGGTGGTAGTTCAGGTGGATGTTAAAGATCCCATGGCACTTATCGAAGAGTAGGGGAATTTCCCAGTGTCCTGGCCAAATTTCCCTCATTCACTAATAATACCACCAACAGCTTAATCTGGTTCAAGGTTAGTTGGCATTCATCTGTATCCCCTCCCCGGGTTGTGCCTGAAAATAGGCAGGATTTGTCTAGTGCACTTACCCAGTCAACAAAACTAAATAAAATAAAAAACTATGCAGTGGGGTACAGGAGAGGACCCAATCCAGCAGAGAATGGTTAGTGGTGTGGGGATTGAGTCAGGTGGGCTCCATAATGACCTGCAAGAGTTCAGTAATTCAATGTTTTGAATAGTAGACCTGGTAGCAGGGACAGCCAACTGTACTTATTTATTTTTTATTTAAAATTTGTTAAGGAAAAGCACACTGAGCTGAGGCTTGTCTCCAGCTGTGACCCAGGGACATGAGTAACAAGATTACAAACAGAAGAAGCATACACATTTATGAACAAGTGCCAGTTGCAGTTTAACAAGTGCCAGTAGCTATTAGGCAGTGCCAGAGGCTAGGAAGTTACAATTGAGTAGTTAGACGACCAAGACATATGTATAATACAGACTATTATGCACTTGGATAGGTAGAAGCCTATCTGTGGTGCAGGATTTGAGAGGTAAATAAGGTGTTGGCTCAGAATTGAGCAGACACACTAGGTGCAGATGACCAGGGAGGAGTAGAGAAGGTGGTAGGCAAAGAGTAGGAGATAGAAGAGATGGGAAGGGGGAGACAAGTGCAGGGGTGGGGAGATAAGTTTAAGTTGGCATTTAAGAGCAGGGAGGGAGGGATGTAGATTCAAAGGACTTGAAGTCCCTTGGGAGAATACTGTAATTTCACCCATTGAGGAATGAGAGGTCAAAAGGAAGAGTATCGACTAGCACAGAGGGAGAGATTTTGGAAGAGACATAGACAACACCAACAAAGATGGGTTAGTGGGAAAGAAATGTGAGCTTACCTAGAAGGAGTTCATGAGAAGATGGAACAGTGTTAGTGAGAGAGCTAGAGCAAGTAAGAGAATAACAGACATAGAGGGCCAACCACCTCCCCATCTACTACAGTCCTGCCTGAAGAGACTGTAGCCAGAAATAACTAAGATACTGTTAGAGACTTTAGGGAAAGTCTGGTTTCAAAGATGCAGAACAAATCAGGCATGTACTGCCAAACCACACTCACAGTAGATCATGTTTAGGTAACAGGCTCCAAGCACTGAGGTGGTGCTCAAACTTTGGGGAGAGCAGGTGAAGAGGAAGGGGAGCCAGGGCCAGGGTTGGCATCTCCAGCCATTTGCTATCCCAGCTAAGTAATTAGTAGAACTTTAAGGGCTAGCCAGCTAAACAGCAGCTGCAGCCAAACTGGCTTGTTATAGAACTAATGTCAATAATCAAACGTAGGGGCTACTGAGACACGGAGCAGCAGCAATTTGTTAACCCAACTAAGTAGTTACTATAGCACAAATGTAGGTTTACCCAGATAGGAGCTCTGTACAACTGGTTTATTATTTATTGTTTTATTTATTTAGTTTTGTTAACTGGTAGGTGCACTAGCCATAAAATGACTATTTTCAGGCACGACCGGAGAGTACAACAAAAGGAGAACAGTTGAACAACAGCAACATGGGTACAATAATACAAATAGAGGAACAGTACAGCAGTGCTACAAAAATACAATGGGTAGAAACAACAAAAAATAATGGCAAGCATTATACAGATAATGGCAGTAAGATATATAATAAGTGCAGAAACCATGGACCCTACCGTGGAGTGAAAGGGTTAATAAGATAGTAAGTTATATAGAGAGAAATGTGAGGAATGTTCAAACATAACAAGAAAGACTGACAGACGGAAGGTCAGGGTGGTAATTGGTAAAACAACAGTGGATGGTCAGCAACAAGGTTGGAGAAGGAAGAGAGCTAGTAGTCAAGAAGTTATTTACAAAGAGAAGGAAAAATATGGTGAAGGAAGAGGAGACAGTCTTGGAGCTGGATTAGAGCAGGGTGACATTACTGGTAAGTCTCAGTAAGGTTAATGAAATAAAATATAGGGTCTTCCCAGATAGGGAACAACAGCAAATTGTTAACCCAGCCAGGTAATTAGCACAAACTTATATATCTATATCTCTCTATCTATCTATCTCTTTTTATATATCAGCTGCAAAAACTTTAATGCTCCAGTTAGGGTCAAGGTGACAAAAGTTGCGAAATGAGGCATTAGGATTTCCAACCTAACACCCCACCCTCCCAAACTAGGCAGGAGAGCGGGTGTGGGTGTGCCTTGGGTTTCTCAACCTAACACTCACCCCATTCTTATAAACTCTACAAATCTGACCTTATTTACAAATGGAATGGGGTGAGTGTTAGGCTTAAAGCCCAAGGCACACCCACATCTGTTTTTCTGCCTGGTTTGGGAGGGTAGTGTTAGGGTTGGAACCTTAATGCCTCATTTCCCAACTGTTGTTGCTTTGACCCTAACTGTAGCATTAACAATGTTTTTGCAACTTATTTCCTTACTTTTGAGATAGTATAATAGTATCCTTATTTCACTGTGGAACGCAGGGTCCTTTGGACCCTGTGCTCATCCCTCCGTAGATGTGTATATGTATGTAGCTATGGAAACACAGGGCCCTTTGGGCCCAGCGCTTCCATTTATAGGACAACAGTGACCAAATTGTCAGTGTAGCCATCTTATTACCCCACCTCATATACCCAGTACAGAAAATGTTGAATCCCTGCCAAAATGTAATTCTGTGCAACTGCAACACCATTCTGCACCACAGGAGCAAAATCACATTTTACCAGGATTTGAAAAATGACAAATGTGACATACATGAGGTGGTGTAATAAAAAGCTATGTTGAAAATCTGGGACAAAATATTTAACATTTTCAAAGTTACGAGTAGGTGTAGTAAAACTGCAACAAATGGTCACAACTTTGGGATTTTTCATATTTTGACTCAAAGTTTCAACATATTCTTATGACCCCATTTCATAAACCCATAGGTGAACATTTTCTAATCCATGCCAAACCGCAATTTCACACCATAGATGCAAAACACATTTTGGACAGGATGTGAAAATGACAGCTTTACTGTTCATGAGGTGGTGTGAAAAATGGTTATGTTGAAAACTTGAGTCAAAATATTGAAAATTACCAAAGTTATGCATGTGGGTATAAAATTTCAATGAACATACTTAACTCAGCCATTTTTAGGAATCTTTTTCACCAAATTTTCAACATGGCCTTTTGGGACCCAATTTTATGAACACTAGTGGTGAAATTTTGTTATTCAGTCCTGAAAGGTGATTTCACAGTGACTGCAGAATCACCTTCTGGGCCAATTAATGAAATGACCATGGCAGTGTTTATGAGAGGTCCCAAAAGGTCATGTTGAAAGTTTATTGAAAAAATGCCAAAGTTATGAACATAAGTTCAAAATGTCATTGAAATAGATCATCGGCACTTACCTTGATTCCTCAGTTTGCGGTTGGCTTTGAAGAGTACAGACATGTCCTGGTCCACAGAAGATGGCAGAACTGAACATCGGATGGTAAGTATAGGATAAGAGAGGGGTGTGGTGAGGTGGGTTCTCAGTGGGAGGGTTGGGATGGGGAAGGGGTCAGCAGTGATGAGGATAATTTTCTTTGTTTCAGTAAAAAAAAAGTGTCAGGGACGGTTTCCTTATGCAGTTATAATAAACCATCTCCACAATGACAAAGAGTTGCTCACTACTCTGTGGTGCAAGGCAGTGGAGAGCTGTGACACACAGACACAGGACACATTCTGTCACACATTAAATCCACTCACTGTCACTCTCCCTCTCTGTGCCACTACAGGATGGACTCTGTCTCACACACACTGTGCTGAAGCAGATCAATAGTGGGTCACAGCTCTCCTGCATACTAGCCTGCTGTGACCTGCAGTCACGACCTCCTCACCTTGTTGGTTGCACACACTGAAGCGCTGTCCCAGGCAGTGGAACTGCACCTTCCAATGTCCCTCCGTTGCCTGCTGTCAGTAACTCGCACCACCCCAGTCCTCTCCTGATGTGCTCAGCTACTTGAAGCCCTGGGCCGAAACCTTTCTATGCAAAGTTGAGGGTGGTACTCTCTGGTGGGGTGGGAGTAGGAACAGAAGACAGGCTGGTAAACCTAGTGTCCACACAATTTCACCACCAGGTACATGGTGCTGCACAACAGTATCCTCCTAGCCAGTCTTGACACACTCTTTCATTCCTTCTGTCACTACATCATGGACTGCCCCCCGACTCATCACTGTGACCTCTACAGGTCCCTTGACCTACCCTCACTCCACAATCACAGGCAGATGCACCGTGCCAGGACCATAGCAAATACTGGGCACAGTCCCTTCCCCTATCTTGAATCCACCCTCTCAGCCCAATCACTGCCTGCGTACTCCCTCAGGAGCACTGACTCCAGGCTTTTCATGTCCCATTCATGGGCTCATCTAAAAGTCAAGCTGCTTTCAAATACCACATGCCCAAACTCTGGAATGCGTTGCGGCAGGCAGGCAGACTCATCAAACACTCTCAGCATCTCAACTACCTCCTAAAGACACACTTCTCCTCCACATGCGTTTGCCCCGCTCTACACTATTTATAGTCTTTCATTTTGCTGGACCCTTGCAATTTGCACTATGCACTGCATAGCCTTTAACATGGGTTTAGGCAGCCCAACAATTCATGTTGGTCCCATTATTGTCCCCACTCTAAGTTCTATAAACAACCCTGTAGTGATAGGGATTTCAAATGTGATTCAACACTAATACATTTTCTACTGAACAGGTATACTAATGATAAGTTGCTTGTCAAGATTACCTTAGTGCTCTCAGCCATAGGAGCTCTGTTAATCTATATATGCAGAATCGATGTCACTTGTACAATCTGTATATTTGTATAATATTTATTGTCTGTATTTGCTCCTCTTCCCCTTCCCCAGGGATGCATCTGGAATGAGCAGTTTCTCTGCTCAGTATACCTTCCTGGTAAAACTCCTAAATAAATAAATTAATTAATAAATAAATGTAGCTGCTCAGTACTGGCATCTCAACCTGCTTGCTCCCAACTTCGCACATGATTGCCACTCTGTATTCACTGCTAGCCATATGCTGTCAGCAACCTCACAAAGCCTCACCTGTGTGTTCCTGTTCAGTGTGGTATGCGCCCACAGCTTTCTTCTCCGGAGGTCGTGAGGGTCCATTGATGTCACCTCCCTGCCCCCAAACACAATGCGCTGATTGAAGCTTTCTTCTCTGAAGGTCGTGAGGGTCCATTGATGTCACCCTCCCGCCCTCCGAACGCGTGCAGATTGAAACTTTCTTCTCCGGAGTCATGAGGGTCAGTTGATGTCGCCTCCCCCCCGAACACACACGCTGATTGAAGCTTTCTTCTCGGAGGTCGTGAGGGTCCGTTGATGTCGCCCCTGCCCCGAACACAACGATCGGATTGAAGACAGGCTGCATTTTCCTCGGCTCCACTTGCCAGCTGTGACCACGGTGTGTGCTTTTTGGCGCCTTTTTTAAATTCAAAAGGACTACAGACCAATCCTCCTAAACCAGTGACTTTAATTACTGCTAGTGCTTGCTACTTTAATTTACTGTTGATAGTTTTAGTTTTCATACAGCTAATTAACTTGTTAGGTTACCTTAATTTTTACTGCATATCTCTCTTAAAGTCACATGTAAGGCTGCATGAAATTTGTACTACTGTACTGCTGTTAAATCTTTCACTCTGCTTCTGACTCTCTCTCTTTGTGTGTCCATTGTGATAGCCCCATATCATGGTAATCTCCTGACCTCCTCCCTTCCCTGCATCCTCATATAAAATATCTGACCTTCTTCTTCTTCTTCCACAGCTTTCTTCTCCGAGGTCGTGAGGTCTGTTGATGTCGCCTCCCCGCCCCAGAACACAATGTGCTGATTGAAGGTAGACAGCATTTTCCTCAACTCCACTTGTCATCTGCGACTGTTGTGTGTGCTTGCTCCCGACACAGAGCGTCGGCTCCCCACCAACCCATCACCACCCTTGGTCGGCTCTTCATTTTATAGCTCATCAAACCACTCCCTCTCCGCTTTTTAACCAATCACCCAATTTTTCCATCTGCAGGTTATTTTCTCACCACCAGAGGTCATACTATCACAACCTGCCCAAAACCATATATTTTGTCCCTTTCCTTCCTGCCCCTAAAACTATAATAGCACCCTCACTGTCCAACAGGCTGTGCCCATGGTCTTCTATCTCCATGCTGCTATCCCTCCCTCCCCAGAAAAACTGGAACTTTTCATGTGTCCCTAACAGGCTGGCACTCTTCCTCCTGCCCTCCTTCCAACTGTTCATCCCTGAGCGGAACTACCAAAATGGCTGGCAGGTACCACGCTGCCTGCACTACTCAGCCCCACAATCACCGCAGTCGACCACTCCCTACCATCCTCCTCTCTATCAGTACACAGCATTATGGGCACTGGACTATGTGCAGTCCTGCTCCCCCAGCCAACCCCAGTTGCTTTCCTCTACCTTCCCCAACCCCTACCCCACCTCCTCCTCCTCTTGGCTTCCCCCAAATCTTGAAGCTCCCAATCCACCAACACTCAACCAAAGAGTACATGATGCTTAAGTGTCATCAACTTTATGCTCAAATGAGAAACTACCACCTCAGTACACTTGTCCTATTACTACTTCTCACAGGTAATGTCCATCCCAACCCTAGCCCATCGACTGCCCCCTACCCACCACTACTACTTCCAATGGGTTACAAATCACCTCGCTCAACATCTGTAGCCTACAAAAGAGTGGGACCTCTTTCAGGGGTGGGTACTCCAGCACCACCCTGACATTATCGGTCTGACTGAAACCTGGCTCTCCCCTCTATGCCGGACTCGCTGTTAACCTCCCCAGGTACATCCTCTATCGCTCTGATAGAGTGGGTAAAAAGGTGGCGGCTGCACTGCATACCTTAAAGCTTGCTGTCAGGCCAACCACTCCCTACCCTCAACTAGCATCGAGAGCACAGGCCTTACACTAAAAATAGCTCCGGCAGGTCGGCTGCCCCCTCCTACTCACCATTGTCTATCTTCCACCAAGCAAACACAAACTTGCCTTCCAGACCGTCCTCAACTATATCACGACTCTTCCACCTCAACATGAAAAATAGTCATGGATGACTTCAACATAAACTGGCTGTCCGCAAAGTGGCCCCTCATACTAATGATGCCTCAGCGCTCAGCCTTACCCAGGTAGTCACCTCCCCACCAGAACTAATCCCGCACAGGGGCATCCTCCCTCCTGGATCTGGTCTTCACAAACCACCCGTACAGAATTACCAACACCCAAGTACTCCCCAGCGCTCTAGCGACCACTCTCTTGTCCTCTGCTCGTCGTCTTGCAGGGCACCTAAACACCTCCAAAATTACCTTACAGCACACCCTTGGCCCTAGCAAACTCTCCCAACTCAAGCCTTCCTTAGAAACTGGTACTGACACCCTCATTAACACCCTGGACCCCGATCATGTGCTGATCTATTTACCTTCACTTTCAATAGGATCTGTGATAAATTCACCCCCTTACCAAGAAACTGTCCAAAGACTACCAGGTCCCTGGTTCTCTGCTCACCTCATGGGTTTAATGAAACAAGCGTGACTCCCTTTGGCATATTGCTAAAGAAACCAAGCGTCCAGCTGACATGCAACATTTTAGGGAGGCTTGTAAAAATGCACGTGGTCCTCCGCATCGCCAAAGCGGACTATTACAAAGCGTCCTTAACCCCACCTGGGAGAGCGGTGGAAATTCTGGAATAATATTAAGGAACTCTGTGGCAAACCCCAAACCAGCCAACAGACCAATTAGAAATAGACTGTGACATTGCCACGGATCCCCCGCATAGCCTCAGCCCTAACTCCTCTTTCACAAATCTCAGCCATATTCTCTCCCCTAACTTCTTGATCCCACGACCGGGCCCACCCCCTCCCCAGCCCCCCTTTCACCTTCACATTCTGTCACCTGCAGATGCCAAACCCTACCTAGACAAAGCCCTTAGCCATTCCACAAACCACAGTGGTCCCTGGACCTGAAGCTTCTTCGCCTTACTCTCCAGGAAGTCCTCCTCCCTCTTACTCATATCCTAAATTGCTCCCTTTGTCAAGGGAATTTTCCTCCCAATGGAAACTAACCAACTTCACTCCTATCTTTAAGAGTGGGGACAGCACCTACCCAACAACTACCAGTCCAATATCCATATCCCCCCTCTAAAGCCTTAGAACAAATTATGGCCAACCAAATCACTGACCACTTGACTAAATAAAAACTTCTCTGTGACCAACAACATGGTTTCCGTAAGGGTCATAGTACCACCACTGCCCTCCTCATTTTCACCTCATGTCCACTCCGCCCTGGATCACGGTCACCTCACAGGTGACATATTCATGGATCTCTCAAAAACCTTTGACACTGTCAACCACGTCCTTCTCCTAAACACTCTTGCCTCAGTGGCTTCTCCAACGATACTTTAAAATGGTTAGCCAGCTACCTGTTGGATAGAACACAACAGGTTAAGGTTGGCAGTGTCTTGTCCCCTGCCTCCTGGTCGGCTCAGGAGTACCACAGGGGTCAATTTTTGGCCCCTTAGCATGCCTATTCCTAAACTCTCTCTGTCGGCCGTCCCGAGACCTGCTCCTCTATGCGGATGGCGTAGTACTCTTCGCCTCCGACTCGACACACTTAATCTCCACCAACACTCCAACATAGCTTCCATGAAGCTGAACATTGGTTCTCCAACCAGAGGCTAACTATCAACTACAAGAAAACTAAAGTCATGATCTTCTCCCACCCACAGAACCCTCGGAAGAACGCTGCCCCCATTCCTCACTATCACAGCACCCCCTCGAACAAGTTAGCTGCTTTAAATACCTAGGAATCACTCTGAACCCAGCCCTCAACTATAAACAACACATTCTCCTCCTTGCCTTGGCCCTCAACTTGAGACTAGGTGTGCTTTATAGGCATAGCGTTGCCTCACCCCAGAAGCCCTTCAGCTTGCCATCAATGCCTCCGTCCTTGCCCTCCTTGACTATGGTATGACCATATACTGTACCGCCCTCAACTCAGCACTGAACAGTCTCCACCTGGTACTCAACAAAGCCTTCCACCTCACCCTAGGCTGTGATCACCGCACCCACACCTGCACTCTTTACAACTCCTCAAAATGGCTAAACCTTGATAGCAGAATCTGGTATCATACATGCCTAATAACTAAGAAGATCCTCCTAGGATCACACCCTCTCTCTCTCTCCTCTATTATCCGCCCATCTGACCCAGCCAGATCCAAGAGAAACTCGAACAAGCAGCTGCTATGGGTTCCCCGCCCATACCTCCCAACTTCAAGGACCTTCAGCTACCAAGCCCCTAATCTGACTAACTCTCTCCCTATCCAAATTGCAAATGAAACAAGGCTAGGTCCTTCAAAGCTAGACTGAGGGAACTCCTCCAAGTCGCTAACGATGTGATTGCACTTGACACTATTCTGCATCTTGCTGTCCTACAAACTCCCAAAACTATCCCAGTTCTGGTGCAAACTCCCCTAACCCTCCACCGACTATCAGCCAGTTACAGACTCTCCTGCAACTATATGGCTGTGCTTAACTGTGACTCAACTACTATACTGACCTAATTCTCCTCCTAATCTACCCTGTATCCCATTGTAATGAATTGTAATGTAATCCTTAGCTATTTAATATCCTGTACTGTCATTTCTGGTTACCAATTGTTTGTAATGTCCTTGATGTATGACGTGGAACCTTTCTAAATGAGACTCTGGCCTTAAAGGTCTTTCTGAAAATTTCACAATAAGCGAAACAAAACCTTTGAAGTCAGATGGTGCTCAGGAATCGACTGTCTCTGTAATGCAGTATGCAGTTATTGCACCTACGATCAACTGTCTGATGTATGTTGTGGGATTTAAGCTCTGACCAAATGTACCACCTACTTGCCCCATCGCTCCATCACACTGTACTGTCCCTGGGTCACTATGCTGCTGAAGAGTGCAACCCACTCGCTGTCACTGTCCCGATGTGGGACTCCGCCAGCCACTTACAGTTGCAGGGTTCTGGTGATCAGTGATGGAAACTCCGAAATCCTTATTTTTAGGGTATATTTCTAACACTTAAGTGCAGATTGCACCTAAGGGGGTCCCAATCAGCCAGCTAGGTTTGGTGATCTCTCCAGGATTTAATTTTGTGACTTTTAATTATTTATTTTTTGAAAATGGAAAACAAGATGGCAGCTCATGAAAAGGAGTTTTCTGTCATGAAAAAGTTTTATTCTCATGAGAAAGAATGGGTCTCATGAAGCGAAATTCACTATCAAAGATCAAATCCTTTGTCAAACTTTCTCCTGCTATCCTGAAAGTGATCTTCCCATTGAAAGCAATGGAAATGAAAAATTGAATAACTTTCTAACAGAGTAATATTTTTCACAAATAAAACATGCCTGTTCTGTTACCCAAGCTGTTTCTACCATAAAAATCACACAAAATTCCACACCATCTGGATGAATGGCAATGAGGAAAAAAACTGCAAAAGTGGCGACTTCATGACTTTTTGCACTGTCCAGATCTCAGAATCTGCTTATTCAACCAGAACAAACTTGTCACTTTAAGAGATCTACCCCATGGGACAGCACATGCCAAATTTTGTCAAATCCATTAATCGGATACAAAGTTCCTAAAGTGCAAAATCTGAAGTTTAACATTAAACATGCTATTCAACCCTAACTATAGGGGTGCTACCATGCCCTATAATACACACACACACACACACACACACACACACACTCTCTCAACACCATACTCATGACACCATGTTTTTGCTTGGAATGCTAACCTTCTCAGCTGGTTGCCCAGCTCCAGCATGACTTCAGTAATGTCCAGTGCAGGTTCTGTGACAACCAGTACACCCTCAATGCCCAGAAGATAGCTTGCATATCTTAGGAACCAGGCAATGGGTGGCTTAATCCAGGACCCAATGATGTTAAAAATCATGTATGGTTCCCAACTGGACAGGTCTCCTCCTTTAAATACCTGGTTCTGTGGCTGAAACATGTAAACACGCATACATTCAAAAGTACATCACTGATGACATATAAACTGTGTTTATTACAAGAGACCCTGAGTAAAATTACCATAACATAAAGTGATAACAACTATTTTGTGATATGTGATATCATATTAAATAAAAGAATAATGTATGCATTTTAATGCCTGTAAAATAAGATGTTTAAGAACTGTTAGACAGGGGAAGCAGGTGTACATTTAACAACTTATACCTGGAAACTTGGGTTGGCTTCATCTAACTTTCTAGGCACAGCAACAAGACAGACAGGGCTGACCGATGGAACACCCAAGAAGACAAACAACACACTTTTGTTGCTAATTCCACTGTTCTCACAAGGGTGAGTACAGTCTGACAGGACTGCACTTAGCCCTGAGAGAACAGTGGGACTTGCAAACATGATTGGAGTTTATAAAAGCTTTTACATGCACTTCAGGATATTGAATCTTCTACTCTGCAACAGTGCTCTGATGTCAGCTGGAGGAGTTCTGGGATCTGTTATTACAGAAAATGCCAGCCTGGAAATTAGCTGAACCAGTCTGATACAATCTACTATACTGCAGTAAACAGTAAGTGAATAAAAAAAAATGTTTTGCACACAAAATGCAAATTGGGACCAGCCCACATTTTGGTGTGGGGTCCTTAGTGCTGACTGTTCCACTTTAACATTTTTTGACATGGCTGGCCTGCCAGAGTGCAGCAATAAGCGCTACAGCTTATGACACTGATAACCTGGGTTTGAAGTGAGCCTGAGGTGTTGGAGGGCCTGCCGAGGGGGGAGCTGGGGAGCCAGGAATAAATTGAACACTGACACGATGAAGCAGCGAGTGCTGCTGGTAGTGAGAATATCAGGTCAGCCTTTATTAACCTTGAAAAACTTCTAATTAAAGAGACTGAAATCACATTTAATATCAGCACAAAAGAAGAATATTTGGAAAGGGACAGGCACAGAGAATACAATAGAATACAATAGTCCTTCCAGTGGGTTGGAGGCTTTAAATACAAGGATGCTTGGATTAAAGCTGCCTGCAATGTTCAAAATTTTTTGGAACTGTTAATAAAAGATGATTTAGTTAAACATGCTGAAACTTACTAATGAGCTACAAGAAGCACAATTAGCAGTGTTAAATCATAAAACCTGTAAAGAATACCTAGACTTTAATGACTAAATAGCTGCCATAAGCTCCGAAAAAGGACTTGGTTAGTCTGAAAGCTTACTGCTTTGTCCTTTTGTAACATCTATGTTGGTCTAATAAAGGTATCAAACCATTTGCTTCTGGATCTGTTCTTACAAAAGACCAATATGGCAGCGAAACAAATGTGTATGTCAGACTTTAATGAGTAACTGAAAAATAAGTTAATAAGTATGAAGCTGAGGTAATACAGAGGAAAACCACAAAACTACTAAGAGACAAAAATGGTTATGAGCGTGGAGATATTTTAAGTTGAGTAAACCAAGATCCCAAAGTAGAGGTAGATTGAGAGGAAGATTTAACAATCCAGAAAAAGAAATCAAGATAATACAGAATATAAAAGACCACACAGCAAACAACGGAAAGGAACCTTCTTTTCAGTAACAACCAAACCCAAAAGAAAAAAAAACAAATAAGGAGGCAGGAGGAGGAAGTGCAACAGGAACAGAGAATCTTTAAAGGAGCATAAAAGAACTTGACCTACAGATTTTAAATCTGTCCAATTTAACATTAGACAGCCACCAAGAGACAATTTTAAAACCTGGCTTGAGTTTCATCCCAACCCCATATGGCAATTTAAAACTTTGTGGATCTGAATGAATTCTTCAAAACGTTGTTTAAGATTTCATTTTTGAAGGATCAGGCTGGGATTTATCAGAATTCAATCTTACAGAGATGGGATTTACACAGGAAGAATCAATTTCCAAGCAGAGGATATAGACTTTTATTGAGAGAAATTGTACCCACTCTGGTTGATGTTTTGCATCCATGCTCAGAACTTGAGAATCGAAGACTTAAATATTTCAGTTATGATGCAAGCACTGGAAGAACTGCAATCCGAAAATGAAGCAGACAATGACCCCATGACCTCCCAGGTGGTAAGAGGCACTGGACTATTAAGGGTTAATGAGAATATAAATAGACCGAGAAAAAACTTTTTAGACCAAGTGTGTTTTCTGTCCTAAAACCTATAACAGTATAGCAGTAGCATTTGAAAAAAAGGTAGAAAAGAAGTTAAAGAGTTGATTAGTGACAAAACAAAAAATTGCAGGCTAAATTTGACCAAAAATAGAAAATTGCATTAGATCAACTATCAAATGACAGTTCAGAGGTGATTAAACCTGCAGATAAGGGGAATATTGTCATATTAGACACTGCTACTGTATGTACAGGGATATTGTTCTTGGCTTATTAAGCAATAGAAGAAACTATAAAGAACTTTGATGAACCCAGGTCCCCAGTACAAAAGGAACTGCACTCATTACTAACACAAGCACTTAATGAAGGAGCATAACGAAGAATGTGGTTTTATATGGCAGAATACCCAATAACACCAGGTTTTTACATTCTCCATAGAGATACATAAAAACAAGGGAGTTGCCACCAACAGTATCTGGATTAGGCTCCATGACACAAAATCTAGGAAAATTTGTGAACTTTTTCTACAATATAGTGCAGAAGTTTGAATTCATACATCAGGGACATGTCAGACCTCCTTGAGAAACCTGATAGTGTGACATGGTAGGAAAATTGTTGTTGGATATGTATTGATGTTGAATCTCTATAAACATCTATACAGCATGATCAGGAATAGCAGCAACAAAGTACTTTCTTGAACAGTACCAGGAAGGGAAGAAGTGCTGATTAACTTCATTTTAAAATCACTTGACTTCATTTTAACTCACAATTATTTTAAATTTGAAGGCACTTATTATAAAACGGATGTGTGGTACTATCATGGGAGTAGCCATGGCTCCTGGCCTAACCTCTTTCTGGGACAATGGGAGACTACTGTAATTTTTAATAAAGACTTTAACCCATATCACAAAAATATAAAAACTGGTTTTGCTTTATTGATGACATCATTTGTATATGGGAGGGGAACCAGGTCAGATACATGAATTCATGAATTGGCTGAATAATAACAAACTTAATCTCAAACTCACATACATGAGTCAATCCCACAACACTTGATTTCCTAGACCTAACCCTGGATGCATGCACTCTTGAAAATAATAGTTATACTATTAATACAAAGATATACAGAAACCCACTGCCATTAACTCAGTGCTCCATTCAGACAGTGCACACTCCCCAGATCTGAAAAAATCAATTACATACAGTCAGTTACTGAGACTAAAGAGGAACTGTATCAGAGACTGATTTCAACAAACAAGTGGATGATATTATTGAATGAACTAGAGCAAGGGGTATGACTTGAATTTGTTAGTCAGCGGCAAACAGAAGGTGGAAAAAGCGGATAGGAAATCACTACTCAAAAGAAAACAGTGCAGACTCTGGAAAACATGACCGTGTACTTTCATTACGGAGTATAATCACATGACCAGCCAAATAGGCAACATCATCAATAAAAAGTTACCTATTTTACTTAGTGACGACAGAGTTGGAAGTGTTGTTGGTGAGAAACCACATATGACATTCAGCAGGGCAAAGGAATCTGTGTGATCATTTAGTACATAGCAGAATGAAAAACTATCACAGATAGCAGACAGACATGGCTACCAAAAGGCCAGATGGTTTCTATAAATGCCAACGCTGTAACATTTGTAAATATGCCTATGCTGGAAATGTCTTTCACACCCTAAACATTAAGGATGTGATGTTAAAATTAATGAATTAGGAACATGCTACACTCCCTACATCATCTATATACTCTGGTGCAACTGCAATCTAATTTACGAGGCAAAATGGTAAGATCGCCAACAGCACATCCAGGAACATATAAAGGTCTATTGTGATGATAGACAGGGCACACCAGTGGGTATCCATTTCTCTACATATCATAACTCCTCCCCAGAAGAACTGCAATTCATGGGTATAGAAGGGTACAGCCCAACCACTAGGGGAGACAAATCAAATATCCTTCTTCTTCAAAAAGCATGTGGATATTTAAACTAAATGGAGTAAAGCCATGGTCTAAATGATAAGTGGGATATAAAGCCTTTCTTAAAGAAATTAATAAATGAATTTAATGAATGAAAAAGAAAGTCCACTAGCAACTAATGTCATGCTTTTTGTTATAATACTGAATGATAAGTTTTGAAATTTTATGTTTAGAAGGTAGCCTTTAGCTCTCTGATATTGGCATTGCTTGCATAAATTGTGATCAATAAATTTAAATTTTATTTCTTTCTCTTTTTCAGACTGCATCTTTCACTAAAATTGGTCCTTGAAGCTCTCTCCTACCCGATATAATATATTTGGAGCTCAGATTGCAGTTGCAGTGACACCAATCAAGCCAGGACACTGGTTTTTCTTTTCCCCTTTAAATAATTAACTTTGGTAATTTTGCCTTTTTGATTTATAAACTTTAATGTCAGGAAAAGTAGCGACTGTTTAAAGTCTATAGTGTATGAACTTTTTTTTTATATAACTTGCATCTTGTCCTTTTGTTATACTATTGAATCTACTTCATGTACCTAACTAATTGATGGTTAGTCTCTTTAAATGACGTAATACATTGTGATTAAGGTTTTGTATAAAAGTGTCGTTGAATCCTACTTGGTTTTCCCCAATGAAGACTTGTGAGAGTTGAGGCACTAAGGAGAATCTTGTTATCAGGAAACAGTGTATTTTGATTGCATTTTGCTGTTACTTTGGAGCTACAAGTAAAGTATCACTTCAAAATCAATTAGGCTTCTTACATCCTTGTGTGTGTGCATTTCTCTGCTTGCCTTGTTTTGATGGTGGGGAAAAGACTGGTGCTCGACTGGACTCTGGCAGAAACCAGAGGGAAGGCATCCCAAGTCAAGAGAGGTGGGGAGACATGGCAGACATCGACACGCTTGCACTGATGTCAGCACATGCCGGGAGAAACGGAAAACTCTCCCAGTCATGCAAGATAACCATCAGACTCCACAGGCCCCGCACATGGCAACTGAGGCACCTCCCAGAATCTGGTCCTGGTGGGTTGAGGGACTCCTGCCACCCTGCCATGGAGGGCAGGCCCTGGGGGACTACAGGAGAGGTAAGTTCTGGGGAAGCCAGGGTGAAGGGGCTCAGAGAACTATGGAAGGAGGGTCAAGGGACAGGAGGAGAAAAAACACTTTGACACATCTACAAACAAATAGGTACACAAACACCATCAGTCATTGAATGGGAGGTATGTTGAGCTTCTGATTGGTTCAAATAATGTTAGACCTCTCTTACTAAGATCTGACAACTGCTTTAGGAAAGGACGATAATGACATGAACATGGAGGTGTGCATACATTTATGCTGCAAAAATAAACTGTTTAAAACTGTTTATTCCTAGTTAGAATACCTGCATTTTTACCTCACATACTGCATACCTTAAAATGTGTTAGACAGGAGAGGAACACATGGAGCCAAAACCTATTTCAGGTGCATCTTGGGGGCAGAGTTACAAGGTGGTAATAGACAGAATAAACAAAAACTGAGAAATGCAATGTACAATACCAAATAAACTGACAGGTGCAATATAATATACAGAGCATGCAAGGTACAACATTTACAGACTTTAAAGTGCAGTGTACAACATAGAATATCTGGTAGTGCAAGGTGCAAAATGTGAAAATGTACAATGATTTACTGTGTTAATGGTACAACATTATTGAATCAAGCTGAGGTAATATTAAATTAGTGGTAGCAATTTAACAAAAAAATATATTACAATGGAATGGTAATAAATAAAGTACACCTGAACCAGTGTGAGTGAATAGCCACAGAAGCTGGGTAGGGAGATGAGCAAATAGGTGTGATTTAAGAAAGGAGAGTGAGGACAAGAGACAAATCATGATAAGAAGAAGATATTCGGAGACTAAAAAGCAGACAATAAAAAGAACAAAATATGATCAGAGTGGTAGGCAAAATGCAGTAAGGAAGCCTGTATGATGGGGAAAAAATGATGCTACTAAGCAGTGTTACACGAGGTCCCTGCACCCTAATTGATACCTCAGAGGTACACTGGGAGACAGCTAATGCTTAGGTATAGGTTATACTAATACTTAGGGCTAAGGGCATCTACCGTACAAGAGTAGATATCAGGATATGAATGCATATTGTTGTAATCCACTTGCTTGCTAATGCACACATATTATACCATGTATTTTCTATTTCTTACTTGTCAGATGCCAAGACACCTGTCCTTGAAGTAACTATAATATGTAAGGCAACATTGCCATCCTTTGGTGATGTCACTACTACACCTTGTTATGTAAGACTCTGTATAAGAACTTCTTTGTTCTAAAACTGATGACTTTACAGAATTATATAATGTTATCTTGGACCATGGAGCCACCTCTAATTTAGCCAATAGGGCTCATCTCTGTAACTAGAAATGTTTCTATCTTTTAGTAACCATAGTAATTATCACAGGTATATAATGTTATGCACAAGCTTTACACCTCGGAGACCCAGATATCCCAAGAGACTACAGAGAAACCTCGAGGTGTAGGCAGCTTAGCACTGGCTCCGGTTCATATTGGTAAGAACTGCTTAGGGCAACTGTGATTTATCCTTTTGCAATAAACTTGTTTATTACTCAATGCAACTCATTTGTGATTATTTGCATTCCCAATATCGATCAAGAATCTAAGCGAGGTTTAGACCTCTTACAAATTAGCGACCATGTACAGTGAGGATATTTGGTGTTGTAAGTTTTCACTTGTTGCTGAAACTTTTCCATTCCCCACGAGGACTGTAGTTGTACACTCCCGTATCACCTCTTCCATTTTTCCTACCAGTTTGTAGTTACTTGCAAAGTCTGGCTGACTTTTTGGGTGTGGTCGATGCGTCTCGACCCACTCCATAGCAGCTTTGAATTACAAGCCTGCAACTTATACAGTAGCCCGCCTGTGTTTATAGTACTCATGTTGTGGATCGATAACAACACACTTTTCACAGTTTGAATTTTCGTCCCTCCCACACAATGGCCACAGTATCAGATATCTGCAAGAACTGAGACTCGATGTCTCTAACTTCCTTACCTCCCAGTGGAGGATGGGCTGACTTCACGGGATGCAAGTCAATCCGACAACCTGGCCACCTGGGGATTTCAGCAATGCGCAGAGACGTGACAATCAGCCAATAATCGTTGCGCTAAAGGGTTGATGGTTGCCTCTCTACACTGCTTTGAAGTCTCAGCGAGGTTTCGCACCTTGATCTACAGATCACATCTCTTAGCAAGAGATGGGTTTACAGGAAACCGAATGTGTTAGAATACAGCAGAACTTGGAGTCGGGCTCCAAACTCTGCAAAATGAAAAGGATTCACTGTTGCATCATTCAGCACAGGCTGGTGAACAAGAAATGTGTACTCTGAAACAGGTGTGAAGGTTTGAGACAGGATAAGAGTCAGGTTGTGCAAATGAATGATTTGTTGAGTGCTGCGAATACTGATTGGTGATGAAATGGGTGAGCTTCAGGATGAGATTAATCAGAGTACGTAATGATTTAGAAATAGCCTTAAAGGGACAATCACGAATTGAGCGCCACGTACCGTGTTTTGCAGAAGCAGGATCAGGTTGATATGGATGTTGCAAGGTGAATCATGATAAATGTAGAGCTAAGATGGATAAACTGCGCCATCAGCAAGAGGTTTTTGGCTGGCCATGTTAAGGCAATGGGAGGGTGTGGCCCCTGCCCCAACTTTCCTCGTCATCAGAAGGGGTTATCTGATGATGGCGTCTCCTGCATACAACGCCCAGTCACGCCCCTACTATGGCCCAGAATCCCACCCAGCCATCCACAGCATGGCGGGTCCCTCCCACAACTCCCCAGGTCACACGCTGACGACGCCGTGATGCTCATCATGGGAAGCGCCAACATGGTGGCCCCCATGATGGGGGAGCAGGCCCAAGCTCTGGTCACGGCACTCCGGTAGCCGCTATTAGTGTGGAAGACAGGCAAGAGATCGAAACCATGATTGATAGAGCATTGGTAATGTTCCTCTTCCTGAAAGGAGCATGAAAGCCATTAAAAGTCAAATTCAACAAATTTTTCAAGAAGCTGGCACTCAGGAAGGTGTTGTCCGCACTGGCTGAAGCTGCAGCTCGCGCCAGCATTAGACGGTGCGGGACGTGTTACCTTTGCCTGATCGACCACCGACTAATCCCTAGCAAATGGCCTACTCTGTTCAGCAATTGTTGACAGTATCGGTCGGATGAGCCCGTCCGACAACCTCAGCTGTCACTTGAAAAGGTAGCGCCTAAACCAGATGCTTAGCTCGCTGCAGAATATCAGGTCCAAATACTACGCCAGACCATCGATTCTGGTTTATGAGCCAAACTCCCGAGCAGTTTGCCAGGATGGAATGCTACCTTTGGCGAGGCTGCAGCTGAGCTCATCTCTGCTCATAGCCCAGGTGTAGTAGGAGTGATGCTGGCATACCCGTAAAGCAAAATGCAAAAGAAAGCCCAGTGACCACCTACCAGAGACTCTGGATGGCCTACCGAGCAGGAAAACACCTGGCACAAGAAGCTGCGGATGTAGATCTTATTGAATATAAGACCTTGTTCCTTAGGAACATGATCCCAACCGTGAGAAAAGGTAGAGCCAACCACTTACCCAAACACGGATAGGTTTGCCGATATTCTTCGGAAAAACCGAGAGGGTGTAACAACTGTACATCCGTGATTTGGGTTCGGTTCCAAGAATGTCGCTGCCGTGGAACCCACCTCCGGGACCGCAACACACTATACCGTGGAAGGGCAGGCCCAGCAACAGCAAACTAAACATCCGTCGGCCCCTCCAGCTAGTAACCAACAAAACCCCCAACAAGGCCAACAACAACAGTGGGGTGGGAACCGGAATTGGCCCAAAAACAGGAGAGCATAAGGAGGGAAACCATTACAGAAAAGCGGGTCCCTCATATAAGGAGATAGCTGAAGAAACCGAAAATTCAGAGCTCCTGGAGCAATGCGCTCTGTAGCAGATGCTGTCCCGCACAGACCCTTACGACAGTACAACCAGCGACCCATGCCACTACTGACCACGGAGACACTGGAATCACGAGCCCCAGCCCCATACAAGCCTGAACAGAAGCTCCTCCCTATATCACATCAGTATAACACTGTGAAGTCATTCATTCGAGTCAGACCCAACCTTTGCATGCCTCCGGCAGTATGGATTGACAATTACAGGCCCAGCCGTATTGTAAACAAGCTGGTCTTGGATACAAGCGGAAGGCCCTGCACCGAGCCGGTAGGGGGCGCCAACAGATGGTCTACTAGATACAGGGGCAGCTGTATCTGTGTTACATGATGAACAACCAGACACGTCCCTTGGTCGACTGGACGGAAGACCAATATGTCAGGAGTTGATGGTACTAGGCTGCCTGCATACGTTCTCTACCCTCACTGGTAGAGCTAGGCCATTGAAGGCCTCACATGCATTATAACTAATGGTACTGCATGATCATCCTAGTATCATAGGCATTGATTTCCTTGCACCACACGGCTGTGTGGGGATCTAGCTAACATGCTGTTGATACAGATCCAGGGTCAATACCATACCATTTTGATTCCTGATTCACATGCTGTGGCAACAATATCTATCAATAACAAAGAGTATGGCGTCATAGATTTGTTCAAGAATCACAAACTTTTCGAAACTTTTACCTATTCTGCAACAACATTTGAAGTGTTTGCAGTCAACAAACATGACTGTGACAGAATGCATACTGTCATCGAGGTGCCAGGCCCAGCACATGAAAGGCAAAGACAATACCCCTTTCCAACTGAAGCCTTACCTCTCTTGAGAAATGATCAAGTCACTTCTTAAACAAGGAGTAATCAGAACTTGTGTTTCCACTGCCAACTCTCCCATTGGCCCGTGAAGAAACCACAGGCACTTGGAGACTTACTATTGACTACAGGAAACTGAATCAGGTCCTCCCAGTTGTTCCCCAACTGTGGCATCAGCACCAGATGTGCTTTGCCTTCTAACACCGGATCAGAAATGGTTCAGTGCCCTGGGTATTTCCAATGGTTTCTGGTCATTGCCATTGGCCCTCAAGAGTCAATATAAGTTTACCTTCACCTTTGAAGGGCGACAATACACATGGACTTCTTGCCACAAAGTTTCCATAACAGTCCATCCCTCTTCCATCTCCACATGATGGACGCCCTACAGAGTTTCTCAGCCCCCAATGTCTTTTACAGTACGTAGATGACCTGTTGTTGGCCACAGCCACGCAGGAACAACATCTGGATCTCTTGGATGAACTACTGACTCTCATTCAGAGAGCAGGCCTGAAATGTAACCCAGCAAAAGCACAATTGTGTCAGAAGAAGTACTCTTTCTGGGTCTGAAAATACTGACCAAGGCGAAGCCTACCTGGAAAAGATACAGGGATTACAAGACTTGCCATTACCACCAGTGTGGCAACTCTTCAAGGTTTCTAGGTATGGTAAATTATTCGAGGGATTTCATTTGTGATTTTGCCCAGAAAGCCACTCCTCTGTATGACCTACTCAAAAGGATGTTCCATGGAGCTGGGATCCTGTTCACCCAGGCTGTGACATCACTGAAGCAGGCTCTGGCCTCCGCTCCAGCACTGGTCAACCCCAATCCAGCACTACCATTCCATCTAGGTGTGCTACCTCTGACATTGCCATGTCAGCAGTGCTGGCCAGAAGGTGCATGGCACCTTGAAACCCATCATATGCATCACAGCTCTTGACCCAGTGAAACAAGTATGGCCTTTGTGAAAGGAACTTCTGGCCACCTACTGGGCTGTCAAGCACTTCCTGTATATCATTGGGTACTCACCACTGATCCTCAACACAACCACCGCCTACTACCTTCCTACTCTCAGATAGAGTGAAGGATGGGTCCAGTCTCTAACACTAGGCTGACACATTGGTCACTTCTCCTCCAGGATAGAAATATCCAGGTCCACCAAACCAAAGTTCCGTCTCTACTAGCTCATGGTCTCCTTTTGCAGGAGAACCTCATGACTGTACACTGCAGTCACCTGACCTCCCCAGATCCAGGTCCTTTCCTCCCTGCCACGCCACAGGTACTGAGAGTACCTCTGGAAACCCATTTTCACTGATGGTTCAGCATCATACTATCAGGAGAACAGGTTGCAGGGATAGAGTATTTTGGTGATATATCATAATGGGAACACTGTCAAGATATTGAAACGCTGTAGTGTAGCTTCCATCGCAATATGCAGAGATGGCAGCGGTGGCCTGTGCCTTTGAGTTCATCCAACATGGAGCTCAGGACACCATCATTTTCAGACTCTAATTGGGTTTGTTGTTTCCTTACAGAATTTCTTCCTTTTGGCAGAAGAACTCCTTCCTTCCTTTCTTCTGACGGTAGTCAGTGAAGTACAAAGAATTGGTGATCTACATATGCTTTGGCACAGAAATACACACACAAACTTTATGTGCACAAGGTCAAAGCCCTCTCTCCATGACCCATATCATGCTTTCAATGACACCATGACACACCTTGCTAAGGAAGGGGCCAGAGGAAACGTCTGGATGATGGACCATCCGAAGCCAATGCATCTGTACATGTTGCAGCTCTCAAGAAGAAATCTGAGTCTTTTCTCCACTGGACCTCTCAGCAGCTCAACACCTGGACACTGAACTTAGGTGTTCAGATTCCTTGACAAAGGTACTGAAGAAAGACTTCCTACATATAATCCATACCGAAGGCATGAAGGTAATTACACTTATCCCCTGATGACAAGCTCATTTGGTTTCCAACCAGATGACACTACCACCAAGTTGTGGGTATTCCCAGACACCTGAGATCTGAATTTTTGCATCAAGTACGATACTCCTACCGGTGGACACCAAGGAGCAGAAAACACCCTCAATGCCTCAAGACCACCGCCTGGTGGCCTGGTATTACCAAAGATGTTAAACAATACATAGGCAATTGCCTTGTTTGTGCAAAACAATCCCATACCTACAAAACAAACTGCCAAACTTTTACCACAAAGACACCTGGCCCTTGGCATGCCATCCAAATTGATTTTATTGGCCCTCTGACCAATACCAGTAGAACAACAAGTATGCTCTTGTGGTAACTGACCTATTCTCTAAGTGGGTTGAGGCTTTCCCCACTAAGACATGCACCGCAAAGACAACTGCCAAAATCCTGGAGAACAGATTTTCTCCAGGTGGGCCTGCCTCTCAAGGTAGACTCCGACAAAGGAACCAGTTTTACAGGTGAGTTGATAAAATAGTCCCTTGAACTCCTTGAGGTTCAACAAAGTTCCACATACCTTATCATCCTCAATCCTCAGGTCAAGTAGAAAAGAGCCAACAGCCGGATTAAGCAAATGCTTTCCAAATTCATTGAGGATAATCCCAAAACCTGGGATTCCCTGTTGCCTTTACTCCTTATGGCAATCAGGGCACACCCTCAGCCACTACCCAGCTGACACCTTTGAGGTGATGACTGGAAGACAAATGAGATTACCTGAACACTTGCTGTTTGACCTGCACCCCCACTGCAGACCGTGTGTCTGTGGATCAGTATGTGGAAAAACTCAGAAAAGACCTCATACACACACACTTGTATGCTGCAAACTGCATGGGCAAAGCCCAGCAACAATCAAAATACAATTTGACAAGCACGCACAAAAGTGGATTGGCGGGTGGGAGATCAGGTAATGGTACTTGATTTGCACATCCCACCCACTCCTTCTCCAACAAGTGGGAAGGCCTTACCCCATTGTCAACAAACTCAGTCCGGCAGTCTATCAGGTTAGACTCCTCACAACAACAAATTGACTGACAAATGGTTGCATGCAAACCAGTTGAAACTGTACAAAGGAACTTAATTTACTTTTCCCAACCCCATTGGGTGGAATTGTACTAATACACTAATCTTTGATCTTCCTTTTCAGATACACTGACAAGATGGCTATCTTGTTCCTATACCTCCTCCTTGCAGGAGTGATCCCTGCATCCCAGGCACGGTGCGGACCTCCTTCGACAACTGGATCCTCCAGCACCTCCTACAGAGGAGTTTCCATCAAAATACCAGATACTATGATCACTGCCCAGGAAGGTTCCGATGCTTACCTCACTGCCTCGGTCATTGCTCCTGACAAATCTACCCTTCAAATTGGTGGCAAACCACATCACAAGGACAAATTCTCCCTGTGGCCAAACTCTCCAAGGAACTTTTCAGGTTGGCCTAACGCTAAATTATCCCAAATGGTTCACTGTCCTTGTTACAAACAGCACTGAGACACTCTGGTTTGTACAACATTACTGCTTTAATAGATCCTTCTTACTGTAATTCTCTCCAAAGATTCTGCTTGCAGATTCTGTACTGTCACCACATGGCCTCTGCTGCCATGTGTCTCTGTTTTACCGCCCACTGAAAACAACTTTTGAAATGTCCAAAACATAACCCTGGTCCCGTGGTGGTCTTACAGCCACTGCCCTCCCAGGTTCTTTGATTAATAATTTACAGTTTATGCATATACCTGTTTTGTTTAACCTTACTTACTGGAACATGAAAGAATTTGGTATGTGTTACAATACTAATACATCTGCCTTTTACAGTACATTATTACTTGATAGTTTAGCTGCATTTCAGATTAGTACTAAGGATCCCTTTACTGGGGTTTATTCTACTGAACATAGAGGTAATTTTAGGAGAAAACCCTTCCTGGTACTTTCAATCATAAGCGTAATAAGCGTGAAGTTGACAGTTCTGATGTTACAGGTGCTACAGGTACTGTCACAGGTCTTTTTGGTACTGCTATGTCTATCTGGAATAAGACAGACATCGCGCTATCAAAAGTCATTCATGGAGTTCTCCACTGGTTTGGTTAATAATGTTTACCTCCATTATTGCATGGTGTGGATGGTCTTAGTCAGGAAGAAAGATATACTGTATACAATATGCATGATATTGCTAAAGCATTCACTGATTCAAAAGATAAGATTAACGCACTCATACAACAGAACAATAGAGAAGCTGAAAAACAATGTATTGGTAGGAAATACTTTGTTCAACTTATGGCTCATACATCCTCACTATCATCAACAACCTCTTCCGTGATTTAGAAACTGGAAGAATCCCTGACATCATACATGATAGACGCATTTCCAAATGGTATTGTCCTAAATGTAAACTCTACTTGTGTTTCCATGTATGCAAAAGATTTTGTCTATTCTCTCTCCACAGCAAGAAATTTGGGGTTTGTGACCAGGCACCCTAATACTGGTCCTTGTTTCTCTACTAAGAAATGTTCCATAACAGATACCATGTTTGTCTCTTTACTGTCTCCTTACCACGTTTTGATCCCACTACAGCTTTGTTTGACAAGCTTGCACTGGCGCACTCCATAGGGCATTTGGATGAAGACATCTACAGAAACGCCTGGATCTACCACCTCTACTGGTCTACCATTCTTTCCTGGATGCCTGGGTGGCACCGCACACGGACTGCTGTGCGAAAAAGCAATACATCTACTTGTGCCGATGTGATGTGTTTGATGTCATACCCTGTTTGTGGCTACTCTCCAGACAGCATTGATTGGACTTTCACTATGGATGATGACATCACTGATAATGGCACCAACTCTTTTGATTCGACTTTGTCTCCTGATCAGCTCTACCAGTCCTATCATGAGGAAGCTCATCGCCTGTCAACACGGATTTCAAAGACGACCTATACATGCCCGTCCAGTTGCAAAAGTGGAGACTGCCTACTGTACGCTCACAGTACAACTCTGATGGTGAATACTGTATCGTTACTAACTATAAATCATATACATATAGTTCTGTTACTTGTGCTATTGATTACCCCAACTTCTGTTTTGTTCCCCACCAGAAGACTGTTATTGACATACTGTTATAACCCCCGTCCCCTTATGGATGCAGACATTATTGATGGTAATCCAGATTATTTACTCACACTGTCAGAATACCTACCATACTTTAACGTACACATAGAACCACTTACACTGCTTTCTGAAATCCCTTTTAGATAGAAAGGACACACCTCATCCACATCAGCAATAATATAACCAAAGCCAATGAAGCTGTTCTTGGTTTGATTAACGATGGAGATATGAATAATGCATTAACTAACACCTGGTTAGAGATTACTTTTAAAGGTTTTGTTATTATACAAGCATTTTTGATATTCACTTTGATTATTATGCTTTGCTGCCTACGACATACACTACACCAACACCGTGAGCAGCTCGAGTTCCTTTACAAGGGCTCACGCGTCCAGGATTGTAAATGACCACTGCTTCTGTCCTTTCCTTGGATTTGCCTGTGCGTTCTTAAGTGCAAGGGGGAATTGTTACACGAGGTCCCTGCACCATAACTGATACCCTCAGAGGTACATCGTAGACAGCTAATGCTTAGGTATAGGTTATACTAATACTTAGGGCTAAGGGCATCTACCGTACAAGAGTAGATGTCAGGATATGAATGCATATTGTTGTAATCCACTTTGCTTGCTAATGCACACATATTATACCATGTATTTTCTGTCTATTTCTTACTTGTCAGATGCCAAGACACCTGTCCTTGAAGTAACTATAATATGTAAGGCAACATTGCCATCCTTTGGTGATATGCACCACTACACCTTGTTATATAAGACTCTGTATAAGAACTTCTTTGTTCTAAAACTGATGACTTTACAGAATTATATAATGTTATCTTGGACTGTGGAGCCACCTCTAATTTAGCCAATAGGGCTCATCTCTGTAACTAGAAATGTTTCTATTTTTTAGTAACCACAATAATTATCACAGGTATATAATGTTAGGTACTAAGCTTTACACCTCGGAGACCCGAGAGATCCCAAGAGACTACAGAGAAACCTCGAGGTGTAGGGAATCGCTTAGCACTGGCTCCCGTTTGTATTGGTAAGAACTGCTTAGGTCAACTGTGATTTATCCTTTGTAGTAATAAACTTGTTTTATTACTTTGAATGCAACTTGTTTGTGATTATTTGCATTCCCAATATCGTCAAGAATCTGAAAACGAGGTTTAGACCTCTCACAGCAGGGTACCAGAAGGTTGGCTCTAGGGAACAAAGGAAGTCACATTTAGGCGGGAAGGGGTGTTGTCCCACTGCAAGGAACAACATATAGGAAAGTAGGGGCAGTAGCAAGAGACAAAAGGGTAGAAGGTGGCACTGTACAGTAGATGGTCAGGAGAAGTAGGAGTGCCACAAGCGCACTCAGCAGGTCAGGCCTTCTGCTCCTACAGTGCCAACCTCCGAGCGCAGTATTGTGAACAGGTAACAGAATAGGTAACCCTCCTGTCTGCTTGTGGGTCATAATCACCTTTAGTCTCAAGTTCTGGGGAGGGGATTCAAATTGTGAACCTATGCTAGCGTACCCAAATGTACAGGCTCAGATAATCTGCTCTTGGGGGATGCCAGATATCTTTCACCTAAGGGCACCTAACCAGGTATCCAAATGAACCCTTAAAACTCTATAAAAGACCTTAGGTATATTCTTACCTTTGCCCAGTTTTGTAACACCATCAAGCTTATGAACAGTTTTTAGTCAGTCTTAATCATCTGTGCATCACATCAAAAAGAAAGAACTTGAAGACACATCCAGGCAGTCTTTTCAGATGAAAGGGTTACTTAAAATGGATAAAAATATGTAAAATGTAAACACAGAACACTATATCACAAAGCATACAATCACTTATAAGAAAACAAGGAAAAGTACAAACATAAACTCCTACCACAATACAATTGGACTTTTTCTATCTAATGCATTACCTCTATACAGTGCTTAGAGTTAGATGTTGTTTCTTAAGAGTCCAAAAAGTTAATGTCACTCAGCTGAAACACAGAATACAGTTTAAACTCTGTTTCCACCCTTCTATGATGTCATCTAGCTCCCTGTTAGAATATAAAAATTATGCAATGATCTTCCTGACAAGAGATATTTAAGATACTGTGACTTCAGCAAAACAATTCCCCAAATTATGTCTGATTTCCCAGTTCCTTCTGTTTGATCTTTGAGCAGTTCCTGTTCCCAGAGCACATCAAAGATTTTATGACTTTTAGCACCATAGTGATATAACAATGTGTTTTCCTCTACAACATCATAAAAGTTTGTAATCCCTATATCCTGTTAACTGGGTCAGCTCCAATTAAGTCAAATAAACAGGAGACCCTTAATTAAGGCTCTCTAGTCTTTTTAATTACCTCCTGGTTTCAGGTTAATATATCCTGTTATTTCCACTAAAATCTGACCCATGGCACAGCTGCCTTATGGAGAAAATCACACACTACATTTGTTATATTACAAATATCACAGAACAATCATAACCAGCTGGCCAAGCATCACAGGGGAACTACAGTTGAAGAAGAAGGGAGGAGACAGAGAGAGGTTCATTACAGCAGCAGTTAGAAGTCATGAATGAAAGAAAGAAACTGGCACTCACCAAGCTTAAGAACAGCAGTTATTATTAGTTATTGTGCCATGTTCTGAATAGCAATAGCCAGGCTAGCGCTCCCACATATTGCTGCAACCAGAGGCCCCATCGGGTGCAAAGGAAGTCACGATGAAGGACAGTGAAAGAAAGGGAGTAGGGGAGGCATGACAGCTAGAGGGAGGTTGTTCCACAGAAGGTGATGTGGGAGGAGGAAGCAGATTGTCAGGGCTTCCAGATCTATGGAGATTACTGAGTTTTACAGAGAAATGCAGCATCCTTATAGGGAAATTGTTCTTATAGACTTAACTGCATTGGCTATGTGGAAAATAGAGCAATTCAGCTTCCAAAGGAAACAATGCAATCTGCATGAAAATTGCTTGAGTTGCAGGAAAATTCAGACTGATTTGGGAGCCCTGCATTACCCAACAGAGGTTTGGGAACAGGAGACAGCAAAGTACTGGAACTCAGATAAGTGGAGAAAGTAGGAAGAGGGAGGACAGGAAGGTAACAGAAGAGCTGAACTAGAACCTGGAGCAGAACGAGGTGCACTGAGACACTAGCACCAGGAATCAAGGGAGGAAGGTGAAGTCAGCAGGGGTAGGTGTTGGGAGGACAGTTGAGGGCAAAGCAGCAGAAAGGTTTAGTTCAGTGTTGTCCCTTGATTAGGTAAGCAATAAGACATGACAGGGTGGGTGATACCTGCAAACCCAGGGGTATAGTGAGGCTAGCAGCTGCAGGCGGAGGGCTTCACAGCCCTGGAAGTATAGGTATTACCCAACACAACTCTACCTTGGAGTGTTGTATTGTACTTAGAAAATGGGTTGGGCTGCCAACCCTCCTTTACCTCACTGACCAATATGTCTCTGTCCTGTGACTCCTGTGTTAGGGATTTATGGATGGCAAACTTCACCAGGTGTCCCCTTACAAACATTTTGACACTGGTGGCCACTTTCTCATATGGAATTTACTAAGACAGGATCCAGGTGGTAGGAAAATAATCACATGGCACCCAGAATTGCAAGTCATTGGCTCATCTTTACTGAGGTGATCTTGAACAATTCATTACAGTACACTACACATTTGGGCCACAGAAGCACAGACTCTCATCCACTGCTATATCATTCATTATGATACATTTAAGGTTGCATCATGCAACCACCTCAGGTCCTCACTGCAGCCACAGCTATGGCTGTGACCTGCACCATGAATGTGACCTGTCCCAGTCCCTGATTTGATCTGGCACTCCTCTGCAAGGGGAAATTCCTACTTTCCTCCCAGTGCTTTCCTGCTATGGCTGGGGCTTGAACCTAAACTGGTGCTTCCAACTGAGCTGAGTGGCATGCTGTCCTTCTGTCCAAACTACACATTCTGCTTACAGACAGCCAGACTGGCTTTCCCTCACCAGAGTATGGCACCCCAGAAGTTGTAATGCCCCACCTGATCCCGTAGGGCCCACGCCAGCTGGCTCTTCTGAAGATGGCATCAAAACCTGCAGCCCATCCTCCCAAGGGCTACCTTGCCCAAATAGGTGATACAGCCAATCCATCCCAATCTCAGGGAACTCGCCTCTTCCCTAAATCTTGCTCTCTACTACCTGTACCTGTGGTTCTGTCCTGGTACTTCACCTCCATCCCTAGTAGCCTGGTGGGTCACAAACTCTTCCTCATGATCACACCCCCGAGACTCTACAAACACACCATCTTTGTAGAACCTTCAGGCCAAAGCCATCAGAGGGCACTCCTTAAGGGATAACCTCCTGAAATTCCTACGCCTTCCCAGGGTCCCCATAACTGCTTGCCTAGGGGCCAAACCCCAAATCCTACCAGTCCCAATGCCCTGATCCTTTGGGAAAGCAGAAGGCCACTTGCTATGCCTGGGGCCCAACTTGGCACAAACCAGGCCCACAGATTGCACCCTGGAATCACTGGAATATCAGCAACATTGGTGAGGGTTTGAGGCAGGCTATGTCTCTTTGCAGATAACATGAAGCTCTGTGGGAGGGTGGATAGTGATGAGGGGATAAGGGAAATGCAGAGAGACTTACAAAAGCTAGAGGGGTGATCGAGGTTTGGTTGTTGAAATTAATGCCAAAAGTGCAAGGTAATGCACCTAGGGAACAAGAACCCCAAGACAGAGTACTGGATGGAAGGGTGAAACTTATTACTACAGCTGAGGAACAAGACCTTGGAGTTATCACCAGCGACTCCCTAAGCAACTGAGTCAATGCAATATGAGCTACAGAAAGGCAAGTAGGATACTGGGATGTAATGGGAGGGTACTGATAGCAGAAAAAGAGAGAGAGAGGTAATACTTCTCTATATAGATCCTTGGTGAGGCCACACCTGGAGTATGCACCCAGTTCGGAGTTCTCACCTAAGAAAGGACAGGGATAGGCTGGAGATGGTACAGTGGTACAGTAACAAAAATTATTCTAGGCAGAACACCTCAAGGCACTGAACATGTACTCACTGGAGAGCAGAAGGGAGCAGGGAGATATGATAGAGACCTTCAAGTTCCTAAAAGGAATTAACAAGGTGAACTGCAGGAACTATTTAGCTTGAATACTAACTTGTGGACACATGCACATGAGTGGAAACTAACAGGAGAGAGGTTCAGAGGAATGTGAAAAGTTCTAGGTTACAGAAAGGGCGGTGGAGTGTGGAACAGTCTGCCAGCTGAAGTGTGGGTGCAAAAACTGTTAGTGGTTTCAAGCACAGCTGGGACAGAATGAAGAGTAAAGTGGTTGCTCAGGGCAAAAGAATCAGAGGGTAGAATGGGGAGAATGGGAGGACTAGGACCCTGGAGGTAATGTAAGTCCCAGGACTTAATAAGGAACTCACACAGACACACCTAGTACCCAGCATTTAAGCTGGTGGTGCCTGAAGTGCATTCCTTATCCCACTTCCCAGCTTGGGGCACCAAACATTTCCAACACCCATGCCCTAGGGCACAGGGTAACAGATACATAGGTTGGATGTCCCTTACCCCCACCCACACCCCAGAGATGGGGCAGCAGACTAAACATGCCCAGCTATACTAACTCTGCCAAACTACTCCCAGACTAAGACTGCTGGACTAGGACTCTCTGGCTCATGGAGTCCCCTACATATGCTGTATTCTAAGTTCCTCCCTCACCACTAAGGGCAGAGCATGATGTCAAGGCACCACATTCCTCTGATGAGACCTGCCAGTCTCAACTCAACCACCTCGTGTAAGGAGGGAATCGTTACATAAGAAAAGACAGTAATTCTTTTTAAATACGTTTATTAAAGTGGCACAGAGAGCTGTAATGCTTAGGCCTTACCTGCCACCATGCTGGTGATCTGGGTGTGGGAATGAACTCAGGCTGCTGGGGGTCGACTAGTGAGGAGAGGATTGTGCATCCAGCAGACTGCTTTCCTCTCCGGGGAGGGACAGCTTGTCACCTCTCCTATCAGCTGCCACCTGGTGGGGGCTGGAGGCAGTGCAGGACAGAGTGGCACATAGGGAGCTGCAGGATTCTCATGGCACACTGTGTGCCTCCACACGCATGCACTTACATGCACAATCCAGCAGGGTCTGGGAAGAAAACCAGAGGAAGAATGACAGGGCTGGCACCAATGCAATCCTGTGTGCCTGTCCTCTGCCCGTGCTACTGCCAGGACCCTGAGCCCTCACTTCTGGATGTGTGTCATGGGGAGGAAGATGGACCTCCTTCTCCTGGCCCCGCCATGGAGGGGTAGTACATGGAGGACTCACTGGGCTAGGTAAATGCTGGGGAAGTGGTTGCCAGTGGAGCAGGTGGGAAAAGGGCTGATGAGTTGCTGGCTCCAACAAGGAGAGATAAAATCTTTACAGAAAAAATATACACGTTTATTAAAATTGTATTTACAACATCAAATAGTCATTTCCATGGCAAGTTACCAGCAACTTCAAGCGTTACTAATGTGTGCTATAGTTACAGGTCACTAAGACTGTGATTGGTTCAGCTTCCTGGTCAACACAAACTAAATAAATAAACCCGCTGTGGTGTACAGGAGAAGGTAATGGGACCATGTCTTTTAGAAAGCAAGACAAGTGGTCAAATGAGTGGGTGTGTGAGCATGTGCATGAAAACAGCACTGTAACTAAAAGGAGTTCAGGAGCTGGGAGAACAGCGGTACAGGGTGTGTGGTACTGATTGACAGCAGAGAAGAAAATTGGAACAAGTGTTTTGGTAAATGAGATGAGTGGTCAAATGGGTGAAGGTCAGTACTAGGGCTGATGCTGATCAACATCTTCGTAAACAAATTACCTTCATCAATGATATCAGAGCTGACATCAAGAGGGAATCTGCCTTTTGCAGAGGACACCAACCTCTGCAACACGGTCTCTAGTGTGATAGTGAAGAGGGATCAGAGACATAGGGAGGATCTAGAAAGGCTGGAAATTTGGTACGTGATCTGGCAATTAGCTGCAATAAAAACAGAATGGTTTTCCAGGTGGTCTGGGTACAGATCCTAGCTAAGCTAGTTACTTCTTTCTCTCTTCTGTTTGTTTGGTTCTCCACAAATGCACACTGTATGCTGCCACACCCTTATGAATACAAATGTAATTATCTGTGCAGCACCAGGCTGTGCATTAAAGAAAGAGTAAAGTGCTTCTGGGAGTTCCAGGTTTCCAGCTGCCTTGGTGATGCAGATGGTAGCACAAAGGAATGGTATTCCAGGCAGCCTTCGTTCAAATCCTAGCAAAGACACTTATTTCTTTCTCAACTAGCAGACTGAGCAGTCTTTAGAACAACGAGGAATCAATGCACTAAATTAGTAAGGGAAGAACAAGCAAATTATTTTTAGTCAGTGCTGGACTCTTCTACTAACAATTCCACTAAGTTCTGAAAATTCTAAGGAAATTCCCCATTACATCTCTTCCTGCTAAGATCACCTCTGGTGGTAAAACCACCACAAGTAAACAATGCATCCTAGAGCTGTTAAACAATCATTTTGCCACGGCTGGACTAGCCTTCAACACCTCCTCCACAAGTAAATTACTTGTTCTGACCAGGAACGCCAATACAGCATGTCCAGCTACAATGGCCCTACCCATATAACCAAATTCTCCTTCAGTCCAATTTCATTTAAACAAGCTGAAGACATTTTACTGGCCTTGGATATGAAAAAAGTGTCGAGCCGATCAATTTGAACCCCTCTTCTTAAAATTGGGTTACTATGTGCTGACTGTGCCAATTACCCATCTTTTTAACCTATCTCTTGCACAAGGTGCTCTCCCCACTGCATGGAAAATAGCGCATGTCATTCTGCTATTTAAGTCAGGCAACACGAGTGACTCCAACAACTATAGACCTATATCCCTACTACCTACCCTATCAAAGCTCCTCAAAAACTAGTCAACGCAAAATTAAGAGATCACCTAGAATACAACAATATGCTCAACCCCTGCAATCTGGTTTCAGACCCAAACACAGTACAGTAACTACCCTGGCCAAGGTGATGAACAATTGACAAATGGCACTTGTCTCCAAAATCACGTGGTGCATTGATTATTTCTTGACCTGAGCAAGGCTTTTGATACAGTAGACCACGACTTACTACTGATCATGTTGCGGAATACTGGCCTTGATGTCACTGCCATGCACTGGTTCTCATGTTACCTTATAGGCAGACAGCAGCAGGTCAAGGCACAGGGTGATCTCTCTCCTCTTAAAACTCTACAGAGAGGAGTTCCACAGGGTCGATACTGGGGCCCTTACCATTTGCCATATATATCAACAACAATTCCAGAATTAATACAGCAAATGTCCATCACTTTGTGGATGATACCATACTCTGTATCGCAAGGCCCTCCCTAGAACTTGCTTACTTGGAGATGCAACAAGAATTTAACCTGTTGCAATACACCTCCTGCATGTAAAACTGTTGCGCGACCGAAAAAACTGAAGTTATGTTTATCTCCCTACAAGCCAACTCGATAAATTCACACCCTATGGGAAGCAAGCTACAAATCATGACTCTATCGGGGAACCACTAGAGATAGTGGACAAATTCGAATACTTGGGCTTCTGGTTAGACTGCAAGCTCTCCTTCCTCATACATATTGACTGAGTGAATACAGAACAAGTACTAGAAAACATATCAAACAACTAGTTTTGACTAAATGGAATATGCTGTGAAGAAAAACTGGTTTAGTAACAGAGTTGTCCAAATATGGAATAATCTCCCACTTGCTGTAGTAAAGTGCCCTGATACAGATTCTTTCAAATCAAGCTCAGACCAAGCTGTTACAGATGATGAGAAATTTTGTTCTGGTAATAACACTGCAAGCACCACAGACTTATCGGCCATTTTGCTTGACTCTACCTATGAAACATATGAAACTGTCAAAAAGCTAGAACAAAGATTAGGTCTCTTCTTTGAATCAAACACTTATTTACCTATTAAGTTAAAATAAGGCTGGTGCAAACCACATTTCTCCCTCTCCTGGACTACACTGACCTTATCTATAGTCATTGCCCCATCGATTGTGTTAGCCACATTGGATACACTGGCCGGATATTCAAACTACGCCAGGCTGTGGTGCAAGCCTGGGTGCAAGCGCCAACCCCAGCTGCGCGGGGGTGTTGACTGGGCGATATTCAGTGGAGCCGTGCCATAGCACAGCATCATTGAATATCGCACCCTGGCCTGCATTGCGCGATGTAGCACAGTGGCACTGTGCCAGTGCAAGTGGCCAGAGTGGAGCAGGGGATGCACTAGTGCAAGTTCCATTGCGCTATGCGCAGCAACCGCGATATTCAAAGTCGCATGCAAATGGGCCCATAATGTATGCAAAAGGCACAAATGGGGCCATTTGCATGTCATCTCTTCATTGCATGCAGTCGCCGATCCTGGCGACTTGAGCCTGGTGCCCTGCCAGGCAGCACCGTCGGGACCGGCCCCCGCACAGTGCGGCAATGTGCCCCACAGCCCGATCGCGGGCATTTGTAAATAAAATAACACCTATATCCCTGGTGGTCCTGTGGACGCTGTCAGCCGATCGCGGGCCGAGTATAAATAAAGTAAATCAATATCCCTGGTGGTCCAGTGGACTGCTGTCAGCTCGATCACGGGCATTTGTATAAGAAAAGTCGTCAATATCCCTGGTGGTCCAGCGGACCCCTCTCCACCGTCCACTGGCCCCCGCTGCTCCCTACCCATGCGCCCATTGGTCCACAGCATGAGCCAATGGGTGTGCAGCCACATCGTACTACACATTCCAGATATGTGAATGGATCCATTCACATATCTGGAATGTGTTTCGCTACGAGCTGCAACTCATTAGCTCATGCCTGGACCAACGGGCATACAGCCCTCCCACGGTGTCAGTTGGCGGGGCAGCGGGCAGCAGGCAGGTGGGTGCTGCCGCTGACCGGGTGGGGAGCGGGCGGTGGGGCTCAGTGGGCGAGGGAGAGGGTCCGTTGGACCACCAGGGATGTTGGGCGTACTTTTCTTATACAAATGCCTGCGATCAGAGCATCAACAGGGTCCACTGGACCGCCAGAGATATTGGATTTACTTTATTTATACTTAAGCCCGTGATCGGGCTGACAGCGTCCACTGGACCACCAGGATATTGGATTTACTTTATACTCAAGCCCACAATCAGGCTGACAGCAGTCCACTGGACCACTAGGGATATTGGATTTACTTTATTTATACTCAAGCCCGCGATCAGACTGACAACGTCCACTGGACCACCAGGGATATCGGAATTTACTTCATTTATACTCAAGCCCGTGATCAGGCTGACAGTGGTCCACTGGACCACCAGGGATATTGGAAGTTATTATATTTACAAATGCCTGCAATTGGGCATGGGGTGCACCACCAGGTACAGCCGGAGCTCAGGTGGCTACCCACAGGTGGCAGCTGCCATGTTGTGCCCTGCAATCACGCAGCTCACCTGTGGGTGGCCAGCTGTTGTTCCTTTGTTTTGGATCAACTGTCTGCAAGCGCAAACAGGGTTGTGCATGCATGGACTCAGCACATCCCAGGCTGAATATCAGAATATGCAGAGTATGCATGGGCACACCCCCACCTGCGCTGCATACATTACTGATACTCCAGCGCATCAGGATTTGTGCCAGTCACAATTCCCATTTGAATATCATGCTGGGGTGCATCGGTGTTGCACCATGCGCAATCCTTTTGAATATCTGGGCCACTGTATCATAGAGCTTCAAGATTTATTACCAGTGCTCTGTATAATACCCATAATTGCTCCCTCTATTCACTGCTTGGTTGGCAATCATTGCAAACCCAAGACTGAGAAATGCAGGCACTTGGATCTACAGAACTTTCACCAACAAACTTCCCAATACATCTCCATTCTCTTACATAGTACTCCTGGAACTCTTTCACTCAGAAGGTACTCCTATATCTTATTCGATACTCCTAGAATCAGAACACATCATGGCGTAGCCTCCTTAAGTCATGCTCTCCCTACCCTATGGAACAATCTACAAAAATCCCTGAAACTTTCATCTATTGTCAGAATGGCGACCTTCAACACTCTATTTAGACATTTCCTAAAGGACATCTGTAATTGCCATTGCTAAACTCATATCTAAGCACAAGGAACTATATACGCTATGCTACAGTAGCTTCTTAGCAATTATTACACGCGCCACGTACTACTGCTGCCATTCCGAACTATCCAGAGTAATGTGCTGTACATCGCATTCTCTTTCCACCTTGTCCACCCCTTATCCTCCCCTTCCCTTGGCTACTCTATCAGAATGGGGCTACATTCGGTATGTGGGTAGGGGTAACAGAGGTACACAACAACTCAGAACTTTGTTCAACACACAAGAATTTTGTGTGAAGTTTATTTTTGTAAAATAACTTCAGGTTTAAAAATATACAAAAAATAAACAAATCAAATAAAGAAAATTAGTCTTAACTGCAGACTTGAAAAGAAAATAAGAACAAGCTCTCTTTGAGCCTCAGAACCACTTCCCCACAGTGATTCTGCCACAGCGTAGAACACTAGACAAACAGTAAATTCTATTGTCTTCTTGTGCTCACAGTCCAACCTCTCAGGACACTCTCCCAGGTTGATCTGATCTCTCTGAGCACAGTACCTGCTTTTATAGTCAGTCAATCATGCCGGTTGGACAGCTGACCCACCCCTTTTCTAATACATGTATTTTCCTGTCTAATACATACATGTGGGGGCAGCCTGGCTCTAATCATTCTCATATATATTTCATTACACCTTCATGCATTTCTGGTTCATAGGCTATCTATGTTTTATCCTTCCTGAATACGTAAGTGCCAGGTAATGAGGGTTGTAGCTCCTCCCTCTAACTCTGACTGACAGCTGGCACTCCCTAAGTAACCCTCACTTTGGGCCACAGTCTCCTAGGAGCCCAATTTGCTTTTCAGTCAGTCCAGGCATCCTGAAGACAAATCCCTGCAGAGCATTGTTCTTGCAGCAGCAGAATAACAGCATACCGGCATTTCCAGAGTCTAAAAATGTATTCTGAGCATCCTGAGCCTCCCAGCATGCCCAGGTATGGTTTTACATGTTTTAGTAAAACATGAGTCTGACGCTGAAATATCATGCCATCGGAAATAATTTCATTTGGGCCCCTTTTTGTTTAAAGCTATAATTCTGTAGCACTTTACCAAAGGAAAGTATTTCTAGGGTCTCATGCAACTGGTACCTTTGTGCTCTTATCAGATATCGCTGTATACCGCATACAGACAACAGTACACTTATCTTGCATACCATGTGGCACGCCCATTTCCTTTGGCATTTGCATACTTATTCAGCAAGCGCTTCCTACGCTCACGGGCTGCATTCTTGCAATGCCGAGTATTTTCCTTTGCTTTTCCTAACTGGATCATGTCATTAGGCTCCTTGAGGACATCGCCTGCAGCACAAATCCAGACAGTAAGGAGTTTAATAGTTTGGTGCTTTTTCTATTTCGAACAGCGATCCCCAAAATGGTTAAAATGACGTCTCCTTTAATTCTGGGTATTTTCTACCTTCACCAATTGCTATGAAACAGCATGACTTCTGCAGAGAGCAAAAATGTCTAGTGATGGCATATCGTATGGCAAGGCTTCAAGGCAGGGACAGAAAAGAAGTTGCAGAGGGTGCAGAATAGTAGTGGAGATACTGTAGTGGGCGGCTACCCACTATAGTAGAAAGGTGAAATTGTAGATATAGAAAAGAAGAATGTACTACTGCAGTAGACTTAAGGATACAAGGGGTTTGAGAAATGCCTTTCCTGGCGAACAAGGAACGGGGGCGGGGAGACCAGGCTTCGCTCCTCAATGAACATGTCCCTTTCTTCACTAGATTTAATCTGTAATACATGCTATGATAACTTGCACTATTTGTCTGATATAAAAATGTTTGTATTTTATATGTAATTATTTAATGATGTATTCTTTGGTGGGATATTCAGAAATGCGCTGAAGCCAGTGCAAGGCGGCACAGTACAAATCAATGTGCCATGGCACAAAGAGGCGATATTCAAAGGTTGCACATGGCGACATGCACCAGCGAACATGACTGAATATCACATGGATGCGCCAGAGCGCAGTCAGAGGTGCACCAGGGAGCAACCCAACATGCGCACAGCGCAACTATAGAGGCACAAGGGGCCGAGGAAGATGCGTCAAGGCACAAATGGACCAGCCATAGGCACAGCAGGGAGCAAGGCACCAGGGAAGGGGTGTGGCCACTGGGGAGGTGGTGGAGCCAGGCTGAGAGGCACAGCCAGCCAACAAAGGAACCCCACCAAGGAGCGCGGGCATGTAGCCAGCCCCATCCATGAGCACCAGAGCAGTGGATGTATGAAAGGCAGCACCAACGGCCAAGGGTGGGCCACCATTGGCCACCCCCACTGGATGGCACGCCCCAACCCACTTGGTCCACAGCCAGCCACACCCCTGGCACACGGCACCCAACACACATGCCACACACACACCCAACAGCCAGCCCATGGCCACCCCAGGGCACAGCCACTGACCGATGGGCAAATACCACCATGCACAGCCCACAGAACAACACAGGCACACCATACAGCCACTCACCATACCACTGTAGCATGGCTCCACTCGCCAGCCACAAAGCAGACACGGACACAGATGGGTTCACAAAGCAAACTGTATAAAATAACTATTTACAATACAAAACAGGGAAAAAACAGGGACACTATATACAAAGCAGGAACAGGGTAGGTGAGGGAGGGATGGGGACAGGGAAGGCAGGAAGTGAGGACAGGTGCAGGAATGGTAACAACAGCCCCAATGGCGGCCACGCCTGCAGCCTGGTGCTGACCTCTGCACTGCCCCTCAGCAGGAGCCATCTCATCAGCCTCACAATCTCCAGTGTGGTGGTGGTGATTGAGATGATGCACCGCAGGATGTAGCCGTAGAGTGGCTGTCAATCTCCCCATTGGACACCTATGGCAAAGGAAGGAACAGGTGATCAGTGTGTGTCCAGGGCATCCTAGCTCTCCCACCATGTGCAGCGGACAGTGGGGACACATGTCCCTGGGTAGCACCTTGGCACACCCACAGTGGGTGGGCCTCGACTGCCGCTGACCCGGCATGCCAAGGCTGTGCAAAGCACTGGACACCGCTGCCCGGTCCAACCGCCAGCACAGTGGCAGGCATATGGCATGGTGCAGCAGCAGATCTGCAGCAGCACTGGTGGCAGCCAGACACACCCACAGCCCACCAACAGCTGCCACACACATGCAATGGCTGCCCCATGGTGCCACACACACCACGGGCTGAACACAGCTGCCACGGCTCAGTGCACAGGGGCCAAGCCGTACCCCACCCCATGAACACCCTGCACGACAATGTATGAATGCACAGTGCCTATCTGCCCACTATGGCACTGTGCGCTGGTGCAGCAGCTCTTTCCCTTGGTCCTGCAGCACCTGCTGAAGGCCACAGCAGCCAGCCACAGCCCACCAGGTGCCCTGCCACCCTGGCTCTCCTCCAGTCTTCAGGGCCTAGGATGGGAACGCAAACAAGCACACATCAGTACACAGCAACACCATGAGCCCAGTGCCCCTCACCCCCAGCACAGAGTGTACGCCTGCCTGGCACGGCCACAGAGCAGTGTCACAGCAATGCCAGGCCACAGGGCACGCAGTGACAGCACCACCCCCAGCATGGCATGTAGCCCTGCCAGCCACATGGAACACTGGATGTGCACAGGACGCAGGCAGAGCACACTTACCTGGCCATGGCACGGCCTCCGGACATGCACCTGCAGCGACCTGAGCCTCCCGGGTTCCTCCTCAACAGGTCCCCATAATGGTGGTGACACTGCTCCCTTGTCGCCACACACCAGTTGCCTGTCAAGGCCATCAGCCACATCCTGCCAGACCTCAGTCCTGGGCCTATCGAGGCTGTTGTCCAAATATGCTGGCAGCATTGGGCTCCACCTGGGCCACCAGGTTCACTAGCTTTACCTGGCTCCAGTTCTGTGAATGGGGCACTGTGCACCATAGCATGTTTCCTCCACAATGAAGCAGTCCAAAATGGCGCCCAGCAGCGCCACAGCTCCATGTGCTCAGATACATGCCTTGCCCAGAGATGCGCTGCCTGTGGAATCGCACAGATCCCCAGGGATGCACAGCATGGGCATGGCCACACTGGCATGTGTGGCAAAGGTCCCTGGGGAGCATAGGACAGGTCAGGGTTCAGCACCCGCAATGTGCGCGGTGTGCTCTATTGGGCCCATGATGCATGTTGTGCAATAGGGGCCTGAGGGCACCACGCCCATAGGCCTGATAGCAACCCAGTGCCATGGGTCCAATGGCACCGAGCCACAGGCCCTATAGCATCTGAGTGCCATAGGCCCTATAGAGCCCGACTGACATAGGCCCTACTGTGCTGGAGTGCCACAGGCCCCATAGCGCCTACATGAAAAGTCTCTATAGTGCCTGAGTGCCTTGGCCCTATAGTGCATAGGGTGAAATGGCCGCCAATAGTGCTTCTAGCACACGCTCCGCATAGGCGGTACATGCCATGGCAGATGCATGTTGATGGGTGCACTGCACACGCCACAGCATTGCGCCATGACTTGTGCCGCACAAGTCCATTGCACAAGGTGCAACAACGCGATATTCAGCCAGCATATACAGATTAGCTCACCAGCCTATCCATGGTGCACTGGGGAATTAGCATTTCACTACTGTTGTGCATCAGCTCATTTGCATGCGATGCACTATAAGGGTGCCGCAGGACTGCACAGGCCATGGACCAGTATTGCAACCAACCGAGGTAGTTGCACCTGCGAGGGACGGACAGCATGGTGGGATGGTCGTGGTGTGGGCCACTGCGGCCACTAACCACATGTCACTGCCCACAGGTAGCAGCATGTCCAAATGTGAGGAGAGTGAGGGAGCGCGGGCCTGCCGCAAGCGCAGGCCCAACTTACGGGCGGAGGTGGATGCCCTGTTCAGGTGTACTAACAGGGAGCCTCTGCTGAGTGGCACAGCTGGCACACCCCAGGCCAGGGCCGCAGCCTGGGAGGAGGTGGCGAGGCTGTGACCCAGCAGGGCAGCTAACAATGATCTGCACAGGAGTGCAAGAAGAAGGTGGCACTGACAAGCGTTGGATCAAGGAGAAGGTGGCAGCCATATGGGCCCCAAGGTTGGCCATAGGTGGGGGCCAGGCTGACATGCCACAGCAGCACTGTCGAAGGTGTTCCGGGTGGTGGCTTCCAGACTGGAGGCAGCCCATCATTTCATGCTGGTAGGTAGCGGCATCGGGGTGGGGTTTGGGGTGGGGTGCCATTGCATCAGCGCACTAATGTATCTGTGTTCCTTTCAGCACTGGAACGCCAGCATGCAGTGGCAGGGATGGCTGCTTCTGCCATGGGGGCATGCCCAGCCCTGGAGGACCAGCCATCCACCTCCACTGTGTCCGGGGCAGAGCCGGGTGCAGCACACCACGCCATCCGGCGGATGACCTGGGCATGGTGGCGGATGAGGCCCTGGCTGTGTTCCAGTGGATGCCAGCCACAACGTTCAGTGTGCGGAGACACAGATTGGGTGGGGTCCGACACCAATGATGATGTGACCATTGTCTTGGACAGTGGAGGACTTGTGGAGGAGACATCCATACCATCCACCATCCCTGGCAGCACGGCCAGTGGCCTGTTGATGGTGGGACAGCCACCACCCCGGTACCACTGTGTTCGACGGTGGCACGGCGCTGGGGGGATGGTGGTGGTACAGCCACACAGGCACTGGCCAGCGCTTAGGGGCTGGAGGAGTGGCAGCAGCAGATGGCTGTGGATGTTGGGAGGCTGGGCACAGCATCCACTGCTGGTGTACCTGTCAGTGAGTAGCCCCAAGGGACCCTGCTGTGCAGTGCCCACCTGAGCGGGGTAGTGCAGTGTGGTCGCACGCCAATGGTGGGTCAGCACAATGCCCAGCACCCCTCGGTGCCGACCCCTGCACAAGCACACCTGATTACTGCGAGCCTCCATGGACCAAAAGGTGCTGCTCATGGCTGGGGTGAGTGCACTCCACGCAGAGGCACGCCAGGCTGCCGAGCAGCACAAAAGGGCATTGTGCAGGTCCAGGAGGCCCCACATCACCTGCGGGAGGACACGACTGTGGGCCTGGATCACTTAGCCACTGCGGTCACGTCGGCCTTGCCCCACTGGCTGCCATGTGGTGTGGCGGGCACCACAGACCCGCAGAGAGTGCATTGTCTACCCCACAGACCTGGCATCGGGTGACCACCTCGGTGTCGATACTGGGCTCTGCTGTTGGCATTCCAGACATGCCCAGAGTGGGCCTGTTTGGGAGCCTGAGAGCCCTGCGAGGACACGGTCATGTTCTCGCAGTTCCTCTTAGGGACAGTCACAGACCCCCGTGGCCGTCGCGCGGCCTGGGTATGCTGGTGGCCATGGGTGGCTGTCCACGTGTCTGTGGCAGCCGTGTGACCATGCAGCAGAGCTGATGTGCCTGCCACCCTGTCCCTGCTGCCGCCCTGTGCGCATGGGCATGTGTGTGCATGCCACAGATGTGGCATGCGTGGAATGTGCCACATTGGCGTGGCACACCTGCACAGCCACTGGCCCCCGTGGTATGTGCGTGATGGTGCCACCACAGCACTGGATGACATGTGCACGGTGGATGCACATGTTCACCAGTGCCCAGTGTCTGATCCACGGCAGGTGCCAGTGCCCGAGCGTGCCTGTGGTGCCAATGTGTGTGTGTGTGTGTGTGTGTGTGTATGGTGTGCTGTGCTCTGTGTTGTTGCATGTGGCATGGCTCCCATGCCTGCCCCTGCCCTCCCTCTTTTTGTGCATGCCACAGGGCATGCCTGTGTGCCATGCCACTGTGGCCATCCTGCATGGGTGTTTGAACACCTACCTATGTGCACCGTAGTGCTCCTGTGCTATCGTGTCTCAGTGCTGGCATGCCATCCTCATCAGCTGGGGATCCCTCCACCCGGGTGGGGCTGCCCACCACACACAGACCATGTTCCTCATTGTACTGTTCCTCCACAGGGGATGATGGGCGCTGGTAGGGGGTGAGCAGCCAGGGCTGGAGTGGGTAGCCACTGTCACCTGTGTGGATGGAATATATTTAGCCTGGTGTCCTCTGTTGCTGTGCCCTTGTCCTTCCCAGCCACACTCTGCGGTGCCCCTACCTGGCTGCCTCCCATGCCTTGGTGTACCCAGCTGCCATGGTCTCAGCATACTCACCCACTAGATGACCAGTGGGGATGTCCCTCTCTTGAACCTGTGGCACAGTGCTGAGCTGTGCCAGATGAAGGCGTCATGTGCTCCCCAGGGTGTGTGTCACAGACATTGGTTATATGCCCCCTGATTGCACACCACCTGGCAATTGATACTGGGGTAGCCCTTTCTGTTGATGTAGGCTACCCCTCTGGGCCAGGTGGCATCGGATGCCCACATGGGTGCAGTTGAAGGCCCCTAGCACGCCAGGCATCGTGCTACCCTGTGGAACTCCTGCATGTTTGCTATGCGCTCTGCCTGTGTGCTGGGGAAGTGGATGTATTCCACAGAGTGTAGCAGCAGGGCACTGAGGATTGTGTGAGGAGCCGTGACGTGGCTGACTGGGTTATGCCTGTGGTGTCCCCTGTTGGTCTCTGGAAGGTGCCCATGGCGAGCAGGCACATGACAGCTGTTACCTTTGTCTCCACTGTCAGGGCGTGCCTGCATCTCCTCACTGCACAGCTCACAAAGCTGCCTCAGAATTGCCTGGTTCAGTCGGTATAGGCCCACAATCTCAGTGTCAGAGTAGGTCCACATAGCTGATCGGGGTAGGTACCGCCTGTTCCAGTCGTTCAAATCAATGGAACTTTCACAGCCGTGATTACTGCCTCCTGCCTCCCCACATCCCTCATTTGGCCTCCATCTGGAATATCTCTCTCCGGCTATGGCCCCTGTTGTCCTGCCCCGGCGTCCGCTCCACTGGCCCACCCAGCTGTGTGTGGCTGTGAGTGCTGCTCTGCAGGGCCCACTCCTGTGCCCTGCCCGGCTGTTGCCTGCAGCCTCTGTGTCCTGCCCCTGTGGGTGCCTGTGTCACTCCACTTGGGCCTGGTGGCACTGTGTCCACCCACACTCTTTCACCCGCCGTCACCTCCCTGTCTGTCACACTCCACTCACACACACTCTCTCTCTCTCTCATACTGTCTCTCCCTCTCTGTCCCGGTCTCTGTTTCTTTTCTCTCTCTGTCCCCTTCTTTGTGGGCAGACGGCCTGTCTGTCTCCTTCTGTCCTGCTCCCTCTGGTGCAAGTGCCCTCTTCCTACTTGGTCCCTGTTTTTATAGGCTCAAGTCTGCTCTGCACAACTGCCATTTGTTCCTCTCTCAGCAATTGGTCGAGGTTGAATATCACACTGTGCTGCATATTCATGGTCACGCCCCTGCACATGCGTGACATGTCAGTAGTGCATTTGCACACTGCTAGGTTGCATCGCGCAGTTGCTGCTGCTGAATATCGCTCTGTGATGGATTTCACAGTGTGCGCAACTGTTTTTAATATCCTACCCTTTATGTATTATCTGTCCAGGTCCACTCTGTATTAAGTTTTCTCAATGGTGTTTCTCCTGGTAAAATAAAGATGGATTCATTTGTTTAGATTCTACATACATATTTTATATATATCTGTAGTGCCCCAGAGTTGGGAGCACCAAAGAAAATAAAGAATAGAAAATGCCAGTTATAGGTGCCTCAATATAGTAAACAGGTGCCCAAGAAATGCCCAGGTGCCCAGTTTAAAATGCCAACACAAATCTCTGTACAAAGCCTGTCAAAATAATATAAATAGTTTATAAATAAAGCACAAAATAAGCCTTTCTGCCATGCTGCAGCTAATGGAATGTTGAGCTGAGCTAATGAAGTGCTCACCGTGTGGCACCTGCTATGCCTTCCAGAACCAGAATACAGTGCTGCAAATTTAAAAAAATAAGGCCCGTTCACACTGCACGCTCAGACGCTGTAACAGATAGAAACGTTACAACTGGGGGCGGTGCGGTGTGTCCACACTGCTGCGGTGTCAGTTATGGGACCAACACCGCCCGGTTCACGCCGGGGCTACGGCGCTGCACTAGGGGACTGAATGCCACGTGTCCACACTACGCCGGTAACGCTACCGAGGCATAACCGTTTCATAACTTGTTGTTGAAACCACCTCATATGTGGTTTTAACAACGGTTATGAATTAGCCTCCTGTAACATTACAGGTGTAAACCAAACCGTTGCGGTAATGGTTTGGGCACTCTGTAACGTTACAGAAGCGTAGTGTGGACAGGGCCTTACTGTTAAAGAGAATCATGGTGACAGTGGAGGAGTGAGGACACAGAAGCGAGGAGGGATGAGAAGGGCTTGTCAGGAGGGCTGAAGCTGTCCTTGAGGGCTTTGCTGTGTGCCTCCTGCCTCCGTCACTGAAGAAAATGTACCTGCAAGATTGTTGGTCTGTGGTGCGGTTTGAGCCACTGGTGAAGTCCAGAAATGTCCCGTGTGTCCCCGGAAGGGCTTGGTGCCCCATTTATTATTTTAATTTAAAATCAAGTGTTCGGTTCCCGGGGGTAGCGATTGCGCTGCGCATCCCACTCACAGGGGAGGGACAGCAGAAGGGAAGCTCAGGAAAGGCATGAATATTTATTAAGGAGGCGTGGTTGGGCAGTGAAGAGTGACAGTGTAGCCCAGCTGTAAGGGACGTTGGTAGTGCGTGTCTGTGTTTAAGGGCACAACTACAGGGGTAGCCCACCACTGTACTAAATCAGGCCCACCAGTTCTTAAAGGGCAAGTTAGACCCACCACTGTGTAAATGGAAAGTCAGGCCCCACCAGTTCTTAAAGGGGCAAGTTAGGCCCACCACTGTAGCAAAGGGCAAGTCAGACCCACCAGTTCTTAAAGGGCAAGTAAGGCTCATGCTAGTTAAAGGGCAAGTTAAGCCCACTGCTACATGCTCTGTCATTTAAGAGAGCAAGTTAGGCCCACTGCTAACCATTTAGAGTCCCCAGGTGCTAGGGCCCAGCAAACATTAGTGACCCCAGATGTTTAAGGAGTCTAGCTAGCCATGCAGAGTCGCAGTAACAGGAAGCACCCGATTTAGTCAGACGGACCCTTGTTAGTTAGGTCCACCAGTGCTAGGGTTCTATCAGAAAAGTGAATTGCCTGTATATTTACTGTGATTTGAACATTAAGACTGGATAAGAGACCACTGCAACAAGAACTGAGACTTTATTTTGCATACTAGTGCTACAGCAATGAATGTGCCAGAAAGTATTGCTTTGTTACCAGCCTTCCAAGTTGCAAGGTGCTTGAATCAGTCCCTCAGAGCTTTCCAGAATCTGTTCACCATTGGTATCCAGATCAGTCTTCAAAGTACTCAAAACTGTCTCCAGTGCATCCTCAAGCAGCAAGCAGCAGATCTTCAAGGAACCATGCATAATTGTTTACAACATCCTGTTTATTGTTTGCCGCTTTTCAAAGTTTCCCCAAAGTACAGCCTGGCCTGGTACAAATGTACCGTCTGCTTTCTTGTTTTGTCGTCCGTGATCATGCTATCCAGATCTTCTGCCACAGTGTTTTGCAACATTGTCCTGTTTCTTATTTACATAGTCCTTGGCTCATCCAGCCTTGGTATCCAGAACCCGTTGGTGCTTCCAATTCACAGATCCTTTCTTCAGAATCTTTGTCATGTCCTGCAGTCCAGAAGAGGACTTTGGGTCAGTTGGTCAGCACTTTCTTCTTATTCCTCATGTCCTGGCAAGTCCAGAAGAGGACTTTGGGCGGTTGGTTAGCATCTTCTTCTTCTTCATCTTACCCAGGTAGTCCAGAAGAAGGCTGTGGCTGGGTTTGGTGTGTCTCCAATTGCGGCCCTCTGTGGGTCCTGAGCCAAGACAATAGTTGCTTTGTTCTTAACAAGTCCAGCAGCCCTAGAGAGGTGGGGTGGCGAAGAGACTCATGGCCTGTACAAAATCCTCTCTGCAGTCCCTTAGTTGTTAGCCCAGTCGGCCAAGTGTTCCCTTGTGTTTTATCCTGCAACCCAATTTCTTCCCGACGACAGAGAAAGCTTATCCATGCACAAACTGCCTCTTATGACTACCACACACTATAAAATACAGGATGAGCAACTTTATGCACGACCTGTGTGTGTCTGGTCATTTGGGGTTCTGATTCTCATGGACCTCTCGAGCTTCACTCTCGAGGTCAGAGGGAATCAGAACCCTCTGTGGCAGAACACACTGGTTCTGTATAGTTGCTCATCCAGTATTCTCTATATGCAATAGAGTTCCTTAAAGTGGAGTACTATAGGTAATAGGCCCTAGGCAGAGGTGCACCTAGGTAGTATTGAAAGGATTATATAGTGATTTGCTGATTATAGAGTGTAGACCACATAAAGTGGAGCTGTTACAGCCATTTATTTAGAATCCTCCTCATACAGGAGAATGGAAATAAGTGTGTGTCCTCCGTGACCATGTTTCCCTTGGTTTGGTATAAAATAAAACCTTATGAAGTATTTGGAATCTATTTCTGGACTCTCGCTCTCTCTTGTCTGGTGCCAACATCCACCCTTTTGGACCTGTGTTAGTAATTTGTGTGCAAGTTACTGATGTCATTGACACAGTTGCTTTATTACCCCTTTTTATTGATGTGGAAACCCAGCACTACATATATATTATATATTATGTATATATATATATATATATATATATATATATATATATATACACACACACACACATACAGTATATATACACACACACACACAAAAGTAGTTTTCTGTGCAGCACCAGGTTCAACAGTACAGAAAGATTAATGTGCCTCTGGGGTTCAGGTTTCCTACCATGGTATCCGAGCTGGCAGTGCAATGGCATGGTATGCTGGGCTGCCTTGGTTCAAATCCCAGCTAAGCCACTTATTTCTTTCTTGCTTCTGTTTGTTTTTGTTCCATATACCTATACACACTGTTGAATAAGCATGCATAGGTAAAAGGGGTTAAGTATAGGCTGGTGGTGTGGCAGTCATGGTGTCTGAAGAGGTAAAGGATCTGGGGGCAGCACATTCAGGAAACCTCATGTCATCTGCACAGTGCAATAGCATAGTGGTAAAGAAAACAAGATGCTGGGTGAATAGGAAGGGTTCGTGTAGCAGGAAGTAGGTTATTCTGCCACTATACAGAACCTTGTTGTGGTCACACTTGAAATACATGTATCCAGTATTAGAACCCTCACCTGAATGAGGACATAAACATGTTAGAGGCAGTTCAGAGGGTAACCAAGATCAGCAGGGAACATGTACGAACAGAAATTGGGAATCTAATCATGGACTCACTAGAGACCAAGAGAAGAGGGATAACTGTTCACAACCAGTAAAAATAAGAAAACTAAGGAGAAACAGCAGCACATTAACAAGGGGTAGATTTAGGAGAAATGTGGAAGCACTATTTTACAAAAGGTGGTGGAAGAGTGTAATAAGCTCCCAGAGGTGCTTGTCAATACAAAAATGTGGAGAGCTCCAAGAGGGTGTGGGAGAGGCAAGAGGGCTGAGAAAGGGTAGATGGATATGAACCTCTAAGGCATATGTTGTACCTCCACACTGGACAGACTTGACAGACCACAAATCCTTCTTCTGCCAACACACTTCTATGTTTCTATGAGTGGGTGGGTGGGTGGCTAGTTAGGCATGTACTGTGCAGAAAACAACACTGTACTAGCTTGAGTTGTTTTTTGTTTTTTTGTCTCCAACCGAGGTCAGCCCGGCGTTCAAGAGGTGCCCCAGTCCCATCCTCTGATGTTCACCAGGACCTACCAAGAGCCATCTTCCCAGGAGCTTGCCCCTTGGCAGCAGTCAGCTGGGGCCCCAAGCCCCCACTGGAGGATGGGATCCAGTTTGGGCTGACAAGCCCCATTCAGCTATTTGGGAAGCAGGACCTGCAGTGTCTGCCTTCATCCAGCCGCTGGCGATTTTCCCGTGTTCTGGTCCCTAGGAGTGTACGCAAGGACATCCAAGCGCCGCCATGCACTCCCATGATGTGAGCCAACGTCTGCCCCATTTCCCAATCTTCTGGCCTGAGCTGCCCTTCCCCAGCTTCTGCCAAGAGACAGGCAAGCCGAGGACTCGGCTCAACCCTCCCTGGAGGAGAGCAGTCCATTGGATGCTCGATCCTCCTTTCCTGACCAACCCCAATGCCTCAGAGTTGCTCCTGACCCTGAGTCACTAGCGCGTGGCAGGTGAGACTTGGTTCCATACCATGGGCGGCTTGAGTTTTAGAAAAGCAGCATAAACATATTCAGCATAAGCGGTAAGTAACTAACATTGCTATAAGTTATAAAGTTAACTGGGGAGAAGTGAGCCAGATACCAGTTGTGATGCTGTCAACCCTGATTCTGGAAGGAGCCCAGGCCATCAGAGGGTCAGCTAGGGAGAGGTAGGATAAGCATCCACAGGACTGCTCTCTTCCTCAGGGGTGATATGGGCTGTAGTTCCCGCATAAGTGCAACTCCCAGCGGAGGCTAGGAGTACAGCACCAGCCCAGGGCCACGAGTTGGGAGATGTTGGTGGACATCTGTGGGGTATGTGTGGAGGCGCATGTGCCTGCACTGGCGTCATTGCACATCTGCATCTCCTGGGGCAACTAAGTAGAAAACTCTTGAAGCAGCCGAACAAGGATGCCAGGACCTTCGTAAGCACTGTCTCTAGCCCATTCTGGGGATGCCAGGGGACGGATTAGCATTTCGTCCCCCTCGTGGTGTTGGGAGCCCACTGTGGGGCAATCCACATTCTCCCAGTTTCCATGTAGGTCCCAGAGCCGGCACAGCACAGAGGTGAATCTAAAAGGCGACACTGGCAGATATGGGTATATCCCAGCCTCCTTCAAGAGAATAAATAGAGTTAATAGAAAAAGAATTGGGGAGAAGTGATAAGGACACAGTTTTAGTGAAGCAATGTACTGAGAGACTGGTGTATGTGGAGATAAAGATGGCAGATTTTCAAAAATGATCAACCTGAGCTGGTCCAGTGGGGAAGAGGGCTGAGGCACCTTGGGTGACTTACCTTTTCCCCACACCAGTGACTTGGTTCAGGAATGGACCCATGTCATGGGGCGGCCGGAGAGGAGGACTGAGAATTCAGAGGACTGCTTTCCTTCTCCGGGAGAGAGGTTTGCTGCTCCGTGCTTGTCTGCCCTCTCAGAGGCTTGGGGACTGCTTGGGACACCACTCGTGCATGGGCATGTCGCGGATGGCATTCATTGCATGTCTGTTCTTTCTGGGAAAATTGGAAAATGACCAGGTGCAGTGTGTGGTGGCTTGGGCCCTCGCAGGCTCGCACCAGCTGGGCCCCCTCCTGGCACGGATCCGCTTCTGTCAGTGGTAGGCGCCACCTCCACCCCCACAGGGACAAGCCGTGGAGGAAGTACTGGGATGGAGGTAAGTCCATGGGACACCAGGTGACAGTGCTGTGAGAGTTGGTGGAAGGAAGTGCCTGCATCGCAGCAGGGCGGACAAGACGATTAACTGCAAAATGACCAACCTACTGGACCAGGGATATCTTTTGCAAAGTTCCATACTTCCAAACTGTTCTAATTATGAGGGACATCCCCATTTTATCCCTTAAAATTACTGTCCCTCATCTAACCTATTATGGAAAAAGTGCTCCCGTATGGAGAATATTCTGTAAATTCAGACTTTAAAGCAAAATTTATAAAAAGCATAATACTGTAAGATACTAAATAAAAACTGCACAAGTAAACACAATTTCCACAGCGTTTTGATCTTGAATCTCTGTGTTTGAGAAGGTGTCTCTCAAGAAGGTCACGGTCTCTCAATTCTGAGTGTCCCTGTCCCTAATTTCAGTGAGAAAAGGTTAAGAAGTATGCAAGGTTTGGTGGTCACTGAGACTTTCTAGCAAGGTGGTATTGGTTTAGAATCTTAGCAGCCTATCAGCTTCAAGATTTTTCTTTCCTATTTTCTAATTTTAAATATTGCGTCTCAGAAATTTCTTGGAATGCTGTCCCTGTGCTAAATGCTAATCCTAGCTTGAAGCATGCTATCGCAAAGTGGGCTGGGGGGCCCAAGCGCCACCAGCCAAGGCGTTTCTCTTCACAGCCAAATGCTGGGGCGAAGGTGCAGCAAAAGACCCTCAAAGATAATTCTCATTATGCAGTGTGGAACAGAAGCTGGAGGGGCAGGTGCCCGTACTCACAGCCAAATTGTGTGTGTGCGGGGTCCGGGTTCAGCAGAAAAAGACCCTGGAGAGAATGTTCGTTATGCAGCGTGGAACAGAGGCTGCAACATATGGACGGAGGTTATTGTTTGTCTCACGACTCAGGGTACAAAGCCAAATGAATTTAGTTCTTCTGGAAGTCTTTAATTTGGATATGTCAATCTCACTCCTCCAGAACAGTCTCATGGTTAAAGTAATAAAACCTCTGGACCATGTTTGATACTTGGCGGTTAAAACCGCAAGCATGATTGACTTGACAGAAAGTTTACATTCTCGCGACATGTATATTTCTACCTAAATGCGTTTTCTTTTAACTACTCCAGAACCTTTATTTTACGGTGAAACGTTGGACTATACAATATACCTAGATCAAAAGCTGGACCTTCAAAAAGGTTTCCTAGCACAAAGCGTAGCCAGCCCAAGCTTTTTGGAAACGGCATTGTAATGATTGAGCGTAACTCAATATTCTTTCTGCACGTCCCCAGAGGGTTTTTCCATTACAGAAGCACCGCAGAATGCTTCAGCTATTCTCTGCCTTCCCAACCCCGCCGTGTTTTTCCATAGGCGCATTGTGCAAATGTAACCTTTCAGTAAACCCCGCCCACGTCAGGAAGCCATGGGGGCCGTTTGCCAGAACACAGCCGGCTGGAGGCCGGAAGGCAGCCCGTTAATCAGGGGATGGGTTGACAAAAAGCACGAACTGCAGGGAACAGGCTGTTCGAACTCGTCTGCTTCGTCTTGCTGCTGTCACTCTCTCTCTCATTCTTTGTCAACGGGTGCTGCTTTATCAGGGTTGTTCAGTTAGAAGGGAAGGAAGGATGCTAGCTGTAGTTATCCATCCCTGTATTTTTTAATGATAAGTGAAATAGTTAGTTTAAGCCCTGACTACAGTAATGGGCTTTATATTTGGCCCCGTAGATGTTTAAAATCAGAGTGAAGTGCAAATGCTGTTAAATGGATGATGGTGTAGTTGTTTTAATGTTCTTGATGGCTTAAATTTGACACATACTAGACTAAGTCAGAATACTGTGTGATGGGGGCACTCAGGTTTAGCCTGTCACATGGGAGGCGATCTGGAAAGCTGGTATGGGGGTACCTAGAAAATAAATGGCCTGGTGCCCAGGGTGAAACCTTCTACTCCAGTTGAGGGCACAAGTTTGGAATGTCACAGGGGCCATCTGGAAAGCTGGTATGGGGCACCTGGAAAATAAATGGGCTGGTGCCCAGGTTGAAACCCACCTAAATTGTGTACACGCTGCCTCTGTGTTTGCATCTGCTTACAGTGATCAGAAAACCCTATGTTCTGGAGAAATGGATTATATATGCAAGGATTTGGAATGTTTGAAGATGGGCCCAACTGAGAGGGGCCCATCTAGAAATTCTAGATATCCAAGTTGGCCCATCTGGCATGGGGGGCAGGGTTAAAGTCTCAACCCTTGTACTGTGTTCTTCTTACCAATAATTGCAACACTGGAAAGAGCTTGCTTATGTGGTTGTGAGCCCCTCCCAAAAAAACTGTTCTAGTCCCCAGGGTTGTACTGCAATACAGGAAAGCTGATACAAGGGCCCACCTGGGAAATCAATAGTAAAGGCACATGGTGACACATGCATCAGTATTCCACTTCAATTTGATCTACTGCTAGCTGTTATTTGCATCTTAAATGTACTTGTGGTACACTGAATATCTGATTTAATTAGAAAATAGGTGATAAATGCAAAGATGTTCAGAGTTTAGAAGGTGGACAGGTCCCAACGGGCGGCACCTGGAAATCTTCAGATATCCTGGTGGGCCAGTCCAGCTCAGCTTGTCCTCAACTCTCCTCTTCAAAGGCACAGCTTTATCTTAGCACAAAACCAGTCCATCTGCTTGACAGAGCTGAGATAGGCAATGCATCTCATCTGTGTAAACCGAGATTGTGTCACCAAGCAGACCTCCGCACTTAGAAGTAGTGGTCTTGCAGGGACAGGCTTGTCATACTTCTCAATCTTCGGTCACCAAATGAGGGACATAGACATTTTGGGGCACTCAAAATGAGGGGCAGTATGGGACAGACCCTCAGAATGAGGCACATCCTCATGGAGATACATGCTCAGAACACTGTAGAAACTATTGTGTTTACTTGTATATTTATTTTTATAATATGTTAGAAGCCATATGAAGAGAGACTAAGGGAGCATAATATGTATACTCTCGAGGAAAGGAGGAGAGGGAACATGATAGAAACTTTCAAGTACCTCAAGTGAATCAACAAAGTCCAGAGGGTAGCATCTTTCAGAAAAAGAGATGTGCAAGAACAAGTGGGCACAATTTAAAGATAGGCGGAGATGGCGCAGAGGTAATGTGAGGAAGTATTTTTCACGGAGAGGGTTGCGGATGCATGGAACAACCTTCCTGAGGAGGTCATGAGTCAAAAAGGGAATTCAAGAACGATGGGACAGACATAAGGCAATTCTAGTGGGGGTAGGAGGAAGTAGGCTGTTGGTTAACTAGGATCTGCAGCTTATCCATTAGGTAGGAAATGGACAGACTAGGTGGGCAATCGGTCCTTATCTGCCATCAGATTTTATATTTCTATTATGAATTCCTGCCTTAAACTCTGAATTTACAGTACATTCTCTGTGTGGGTAGCACTTTTCCATGAGGACAGAGCAATTTGAATGGGTAAAATGAGGGATATCCTTGTAATCGAAGCCAGTTAAGAGGTATGGGGCTTGTAGAGAAGCATATGACTATAATCTCTCAGAGAATTCCCAAGGTTAAATTTGTTTTGTGAATTTGACATTCATTAAGAAACACATAAATAAACATCCTGAGGCAACTGAAAAACAGCTTGAAAAGTTAAATGAAGGAATATAGGACTTCAGGGTTTCTATTGAGAATACTTTGCAGTAGAAGTAGGTTTTCCTTGGGGTTTACACCAACTTAATGGTGCGCTTGAACACCCTGGGGAGAATGTATGTCTATTTTAAACAGACCATATTGACACTGAGGTGGTACTGTATCCATTTAAGAAAATAATTATAGTTCTGCCACATTTCTTCACACTTTAACTTGGAAACAGATTGCAAAATCTGAGTAACCTCTACTAAGTCTTTCCTTATATGTATACTAAGGTGGGATATTCAGACTGCATGGCTGTGGCGCCAAGCCTGGGCATAGCGCAACTGGAATGTGCCAGGGGTGCTGACAGGGTGATATTCAGCGGTGCTCCATGGCACTGCCGTTGAATGGCTGTGCGGCCACCCGCATTGTGCATGGCGCAGTGGCACTGCGCCAGCGGCAGAGAGGGCAGGGGATGCGCTAAGCGCCAAGTGCTGTTCGCTAGGTTGCATCAACGTGATATTCAAAGGTGCACATGCAAATGGGGCCATAATGCATGCAAGGTGCAAATGGGACCATTTGCATGTCATAACCTCATTGCATGCAGGTGCTCATCCTGGCAACTGGCACCTTGCCAGGCTGCAGCCGTCGGGGACCCCGCCCCCTGCACAAGCAGTAGAGTGCCCCACGCCCGATCGCGGCATAAGTATATAAATAATAAACTCCTATATCCCTGGTGGTCGATCAGCGGGTATAAGTATAGAAATAAGAAACTCCGATATCCCTAGTGGTCCAGTGGACCACCGTAGTCGAATCATGGGCATATGTATAGAAATAAGAAATCCCATATATCCCTGGTGGTCAGTGGACCGCTCACACCTGATCGCGGGCAGATGTCTAAAAAGATTAGATCCAATCCTGGTGGTCCTGCGGTGCCCCATCCCCTCCCTCCCACTGAGCCCATACCTCGCCCCGGTCAGCAGCGTGCGCGGCTCCCACCTGCAAGCCGCCCGACCACCCACCAACTGACTGCGTACAGTACAGCTGTATGCCCGTTGGTCCACAAGCGTGGGCTAATGGGCATGCAGACCATACCAATACTACAAGTCCAGATATGTGAATGAATCCATTCACATATCTGGAATGTAATATAGTATGTCTGCACACCCGTGGCCACACTGGCAGACCAGCGAACTGTTACAGTACTATCACGCAGTCAGTTGAGCGGCTTGTGGTGGGCTGCCACCCGCCGCTGACCGGAGGGGAGCGGTGGCGGGGCTCAGTGGAGGTGGGGAGTACCTCTGACTGCCAGGGATGGGATCTAATCTTTGGGCATCTGCCAGCGATCAGGCTGTGACGTTCACTGGACCACCAGATAAATTTCTTTATTTCTGTTACTATGCGTTCATGGAGTCCACTGGACCACCAGGGATATAGGACTGTTTAATTTCCTACTTCTGCCAGCGATCGGGCATGGGGGGTGCTACCGACAGAGGACGCCGCCGAGCTCGGTGGCTACCTACAGATGGCAGCTGCCGTGTTGTGCCCTGCAACACGGCAGCTCACTCGGATGGCCAGCTGTTGCTCATTTATTTTTGGAACAACTGTATGCAGAGCATGTAGAGGTTGCGCCTGCATGGGCTCCGCGCATCCGGGCTGAATATCGGGATGTGCGAGGCATGCCTCCAGTTGCGCACATACATTACTGATGTGCTCCGGCACATCGGGATTAGTGCCCGCATTTCCCCTTTTGAATATCGCGCAAGCGATCAGTGGGTTGCACATGGTGCAACTGTGTTACGCATGCAGCCTCTTTCTGAATATCCCACCCGGCGTTCTATTGTGCCTGTCTGTAACATGGTTGTCATTTTAATTCACGTGTAGCCATCACAAGTGTAAATAATATGTATTCTTTTTTGAAATTGTATTTATCCTCCTCCTCTGCCTCCTCCGACCCTTCGCGTTGTCCCGCAGATCCCACTACCGTAACCCAGCTCACACAATCCACAGGCCCCATGGAGCCGCTGCTTTACCTCAGGCGGGGCGAAGCCTCAGAATCTCACAGTTTCGCCGGCCCCTGCGGATCGTTGAGTGGGCGCTGGCAAATCGCTGGCACGCCCCAGGACCCGCTTCCTCCCGATGAGGCAGGCTCCATTTTTCTGTTTCCTCCCTCCCCTTAGCAGATGCAATCCCTGGCGTCATGGCCGTCGTCGTCGCGTCTGCTCTGCTGTGGTGGCCGTCCGGTAATCCTGAAAGGGCATGCGCTTCCTCGAGCCTCCGCTCGGGTCGACAAGGGCCGGAATGTGGCTAAATCCTCCCTCGAGAAGCGAGCTGTCGCTGACGCCGAGCCCTCACCCCCAGCCGACCCACCGCTATTCCCGAGTCCGCTTCCCAACCCGGTCACCGGCGTGAGCGAGGTGTGGCGCTCAACGCTCAGCCCTCTGCGCCACCGGGCGGCTAGAAATAATATGTATTCTATTGCTTAAATGTTACTATTGATAACCTCGTGTTATCACCCTATTACCCCCCATTCGCGCAGGAACTAGCAGCTTTGCTCAGTGTGCCTTTCCTGGTGAAACAATTTAAATAAATAAAAATAAATAAACAGTACACATCTAATTTAGAGGCACAGAAAATGACAGCACAGGAGAGTCAAGGTTCATCCAGTCTGTCCAGTTTTCAGTGAAATCCTGCTTCTGTTTAATTTTACAACTGGGTAACCTAAAGTACAGAGAGGCTCTCTAAGTTGCTCAGGGTCACATGTAAGTGGCTTTGGTGGCATTCAAACCTAGCTCTTCTTGCTCCTAAGCCAGTGCTCTAACTACTTGGCTAGAGGTAGGCAGAACCTAAAAAGACTGGCCTGGAAGTACTTGGGTAGCACTACTACCACCTGTTACACTAGTGACCCAGGTTCAAGAATAGACTCGTGTCACCGGGATCTGGCTGGGAGAGGAAAGATTGGGTATCCCTGAGACAGCGGTCAGGAAGGGGAGTTAGCATGTCCCACTGGTTGGCTGCCACCTGCAGGAATCTGGGTGACAGTGCAGCGGGACTGCATTAGGAAGAATCCCACCTGAAGCTGAGGGACATCTCCATGGAGACGAAGCCACGTACATCATGTCATTGCACGTTTGGACCAATGGGTAAAAATAGTGGAACTAACTCTCGACTGCTGCTGGATGATGGCCTGGTTCCCCAATGGCCCTACACTGGCAACTGGGCACCTCTGATTAGGTCTTGTGACAGAGGATACCCAGAATGAAGGTAAGACCCAGGGATGTTGGGTGATAGTGGGATCGATCCTGATGGGAGAAGGTCATCTGACAGGTGAACAGCAGAGTGAAGAAAAGGAACCCTATACAGTTTATCTGGTTTTAAAAGTTGGAGCCAAATTGAATCTTCCTTTAAAACTGTGGTTCAAAATGCAAATTATTCATTAGCATCTAATAAGAATATACATTTCTGGAATGGTAATTTCCTTCTAAACTATGGTATTTACTGAATTATAATCGGCCAGTACATCGTGATTTCTTACTCACAGTTCTGGCGTTGGAACTCACCGATTATAGGCTGTGAGCAGCGTGTTCCTAAGTCACTGCGTCACGCATCAAAAGTGAAATAAATTAAACTGCTTACTAGTGGCAACAAAGTGGGTGTAAGCAGACAGCAATTAAAAATAAAAAGATAAAATGCTCCAAGCATGTACATTTAAGGCTTTATTGGCATCTCAGGGTTTTGTTGAAATATAAGCCACTCCTGCTTTGCACGCGTGGGATTATAAATATCCTCGAACCTCAGAAGACCATTACAGCCTTGTAATATATGGGCTGTCCATTTTCCCATAGGGGAACAGTGACACTGAACACAGGTAAGACCATCATTCACAAGGTTCTTTTCATAATACAGTACTTTCAATCTGATGTTAGTTCAATAGTATTTTGGAAAGGAGTCTGTGTGTCAGTCAAGTGTGAGCACAGCTTCAACTATAAATACCGTTTGGGACACTAACCTACAGAAACCATGTGGAGATAAAGGTTAGTGAGCACTGAAACGTCCAAACTGGTACCATCTGTACTGCCTGCTTTCCACACCACAGGAAAAAGAAAAAAAACAGAGATCAAAGTGGGGGATCTTTGAGGGTGCGGTGTTCCACTACTTTTCTTTACGATCAACCATGTGTTTAATATGTGACTATGGTGACCCCATGCATAGTTCCACCACAAATGTCCAGCCAATCAGCAACAAGGCTTCGGATTCGATCTCAGGATTCTGTGACAGCGAGAACCTCTCGAGTTCTCTCTTTGTCGCTGTCTGTCTCTCTTACTCTCAGTTTGCTAGTAAAGCATAGTGGTTTAAGGCTCTGAGCTGCAAACTTGGAGACCTGGGTTTGAATCCTACAGCCCCACTTGCATACTGTGTGACCCTGACCAAGTCATTTAACTTCCTTGTGATCCCAGGTCGCACCTGTAAACAAGCTTCCAGCTTAGTGTGACTCTCCTGGTTAAAAAATAAAATTGTCACTAGAATCCCTTAATAAAATTACAGCCTTGTTAATGATGACCATGACATCTGTTATTCTGTTCATTGTGTACATTTGGGTGTACTTTATTTTGTATGCAGTCATTCTGTGACTACATTACTTCCATCTAAAGACCATATAAACTGGCAATAAGACAAGACAGGGCATTGGTTGTTGGGGGTTAATAAAGCGCCAAGGTGTGTAGTGAGGCACAAAGTGCTTGTACCATGTGCCCTTGGCAACTGGAAGTGTATTAATACAGGACAGCCAGTGGCCTGGAGTGTCTTACTGTGTGTATAATATGAGCAAACAGAGAAACAATTTAAAAAAGTTGCCAACTTTAAAAATTCAAAATAGGTATTTTATTTTTTAAATGTTGCTAGTAGAAAGTAGTCCATACTGCCAGTCATCTTTCTTTCCGCACATTCAGTAGATATAATGTTCCTTTATTATAGAACATTCCTCTGGCAGAATGTTTGCCCCCATCACACACAGCAGAAGGCCTTATATGGCGCCACGGTCTCAATTTTACGGTAGCGGGCTAAGCAGCAGAGACTGCCTCTGGTAGGTTGGTAAGGATAGGAGGGTTTTTCATGGTTTGCAAAGAATCACCAGGAATTAAAACAGTGAACTGTACTTACTGGTATTTAATTTGCTAGTTTGTGTAAGGAGGGATCATGAGAGAAAATAATGTTTTACTAATCTTTTTTCTTTTTTAAATATGAAGAGCACCTTTTGTGCCCTTTTACTAATTGCCATTAGAACCCCACAGGGACCCTTACCTGCCCCAAGTCGCATGCTGCCAAATCCCGGAATTTTCATGGCCTGGCTTTTGAGAGGAAGGGATCATATTTAAGTTCAAAGAGCCGAGGACTGATCCCTTCCACTTCCCTATACTCAGCTCTGTGCTTGCATGTTTCATGATTTAAGTCTGAGAGCAGGGGCACTCTTCATAGATTTATGTGCTTTTTACTACTGTTGTTAATACCTTAGGGGCTGATTTGAACAAATCAAGGCTGCTGCTCAACAAAGGACCTTGTTAGCGGACCTGTGGTCTTGATTTGTTGAATCAGCCTCTAACATATTAAAATAGTGGTTAAAAAATGGCCTCTTATAATCCTAGGGAGCATACTCCCACACTGTCTAGACTCTTACATCACGAAACTTGTGGGGGCAGTGCTCAATATAGAGAAGTGGAAAGGCTCAGGTTCTCAGTTCCACAGAAGCAAAATACAGTCCCTTCCCTCCCAAAATCCAGGGCAATGGAAAATTCAGGATGTGGCATCATGTGACTAAGGAGCAGGTAAGGGTCTTTGTAGGAGTTCTGGTGTGAGCACCAAGAAAAGTTGGGCTTTAAGGAGTTTTACTTTCTAGGGCCTTGTTAGATGTTTCCAGTGAGTAAAAGGTGGCAGCCATGTTTGTGATGGCAATCAGGGATGAGTGAAGTGGTTGTAAATTCTGTATGTAGATTTGCCCAGATTCCAAATCCCAATGTCTGAACTTGTTCCAGCCTGTACATTCTTGTATTATAATCAAGGCTCCTGGAATTCTGTGATTTTATGACTGCAGAATTTTCCGCAGAGTTTGCGTCATGCCACAGAATATATGTAGTGCTGCAGAATTCATTGTTTTGGTAAATTTCCATTTAACTATAGTTTTCCATAGTGCCTAGCTCCCTTCTCCATCTCGTTTATCCTGAAGTCCCTCCTCTATGCTCAGCATGTTATGTCATTAATGACATCCCATCATATTTCAACCAATGGTGGGACTGCTTCTGCCATAGAAATAAATCATGCTGCAGAAATCTGAAAATGCTGCCGCAGAAGCCCAGGAGCCATACTACAGAAATGAGGACAAAGTGCTGCAGAACACTAGGGGTCCCAATTATAGTGCACCCAAACCCTACAAAAATAAAGGTGTAATGCTATATCAGGGTTTAGGCGATAAGTATAAACCATGCAAACCCTGACTCTCTTTCTCTAAGTCACACTTGATTATGTGGTCTTATAGTTCATTAATGTCTACTAACCCTTCGGTAGCATTAAAGAGCACCAATTTTGGTGCCACCCCGGAAGCTGGCCTGCGCCGGTATTTGAGTGCTTCATATTTGAAACTTTATCATTAGATATTCTCAGAGCGGAAGGATCGTACAATTGAGCAGACCACCCAGTTCCTTCCCTTCCTGGTGCCAGTCTAGTCAAAAGCGCATCCATGTACTGCCCATGCGCTCTATGTTTTGTGATGTAGAAGATTCGTAGAGTGTGAGAATACTCCATTGATAGCAATGTGAGCATCATTAAAAACTTCTAAAAAAAAAAAAAAAATTGTTTCTATAGTTTTAGAGGTCCACTGAGGGGGTCAAGCCACAGCTCAACCAACAAGGCCTTGCCAGCTGAGCTGTAGCTTTCTTTGCCCTCAGTGGACCTCTAAAATATAAAAAATAGATGTTTTTAATAATGCTTCTGTTGCTACCAGTGTCACGTGACTCACGCTTACAGACTTCTATATCACCAAATGTAGGCATGTGGGGACGGTATAGGGATGCTGCTGGACTAAATTGGGACCAGGAAGGGAAGGGATTAGGCAGCCAACTAAAATTTACGATCCATCCCTTCTCAGAATATCTAATGAAAATGTATAAAATATGAAGAATTAAACTCAGGTGCTGGTAAGCTACCAGTGGGGGGCCATATAGTAAAATGAAATGAGCACTTTAAGCCCTTAATATGTATGGATGTATGTTATTCCTTATACAATTGATGTGGGCATATGCCAATTACTAGGTTCAAAAAAGAAGAGCCTTTTAGGGTTCTAGTAGAAGTCGGTCCACACCTGTATGTGACCACGCAGCCTCTTTCTTTACACCACTGTTAATCATTCAGCTTCATTACTTCCTTTACATTCCATGGGGTCATCCACGGAAGAGACAGCAGCCTAGCTTGCTCTTGGCCAAACCTAAAGACAAATTAGGGTGCTTGTTTCATTTTAGTTGTTTTAACAGGAAAAGCTCTATTGAGCAGAGGTCCTGGTTAGGACAGTATGGTACAGAAAGAGCTCATTTGCAAGGAGGCCCTGGTTAGACAGTACAGTACAGAAAGAAAACACCAATTACAAGGGTGCATAATAAAGAATAAAACAAAGTTACAAGCAGTGTATAGTCTGATAAATCAAAGATATACAGCAAAAATCAAACAAAGATATAACATAAAACATGATATAAGATAGCAAGGTTGTTACAATTGAGACAGCTAAAACAGCAATCAATCTACAGGCCTAGGAGCAGATAGGTGGGTTCCTTCACCCACTGTACAAGGAATCCCTGTTGTAATGAATCAACAAGGCCTTTCTCCTTGCACAACCTGGCTGCTTCCAAGTCCATATCTGAGTGATTAAGATTGTTCATTAGACCCACATTCCCTAAGGTGGTAGCCCTTCTCATTTTCTCTCCCTAGCTCCTGTCCCTTCATTGGACTGGTTTGTTAGCCTGTACACCATTTCCATTCTTAAAGTCTTCCGCTCCCACCTACCAGCTGCACTCATACTGGTTTCTTTCCTATCCCTTCCAGGCCTTTGGCTTCCATGGCTTTTATGTTGTCTCTAATGTAAAGTGCCATCCCTCCCCCAACTTTACCCTTATCCTTTCTGACTAGGGCATATCCCAGAATAATGAGGTCTCAGTCATGGTTATGTTGCTCATCTCATGTTTCCATGACTGCTATTAGCTTAGGTTGGGCTTCTGCCACTAGTGTCTAGCAGTCCTCTGTGTCATCCCCAAGACTAGTAGAAGTAATTAATCAATCAATCAATCAATCAAAGTCTTTAACCAGGCGATCACCATTGAGCAAGCTAATTTTCGAGGTGGACCTGGGTTTGTTAGCAAGAACAAGGGACAATATATGGATGCAAACACAAGAAAATAGTAATAATACAAATAAAGTGAGATACAATAATACAGTACATACAAAGTATCAGTAGGTAGTACTGACAGTAGTATATGTTTGGAACAGAAGATACAGTTAGTTTTGGTAGGACACAATTTTTCATAAAAAATATACATATCAGGTGCACCGAACACAAATAAAACCTAATATACAAAGATATATAGTGATACGGTATGGAGAATTTAAAGCTGGAACCAGGGTCAAAGGAATGTGGAAGGGACAGATTTGGGGTAGAAAAAGGGGAGAAGGAAGAGTCAATTATAGATGTGATTAGTTTTTAACAGTAGTAATTAGAGTGCTTGGACTTATAGGAGTCATTATTTAGGGTAGACAGGCACATGACTCCTTATTATGATGTAGATATAGAGATTTAAAAGCTGCTAGGCTGATGGGGTGAATTAATTTCAAAGTTTTTGCTGCTTGTTCCACAGTTGAGGAGCACAAAGCTGATGGCTGCTCTGCCAATGCGAGATTTTGCTTTGTAAACATAAAGGTAGATATATGAGGTGCTTCTCAGGGCATACTTCTCCAGAGTGCACAAGGTAAACAGACAGAGATATATGGGGCAGTTTATTTGAGATAGCTTTGTATGTCCAAATCACAGCATTTTTTGCCATCTGTAAGCAAGGGATGACCATCCCACTGCCGTGTACAATGCACTGTGGTGGGTTGAGTATGGAAGACCTGTGATAAATCTTATGGCTCTGTGATAAAGCGTATTGAGTTTGGCTAAGGTACCTGCAGGTCCCTGACTATATAGAAAGTCTGCATAATCCAATAGGGAAAGAAAGGTAGTTTGAACCAGTTTCAGTCTAGCTTCTCTTGTGAGGAGATTATTAATCCTAAAGAACAGACCAAGTCTTTGTCAAAGTTTCTTTGCCAGTTCTTCTAAGTGATCTGTGAAAGTAAGTCTATGGTCTAACCAGATCCCCAGGTACTTGAACTTTGGTACATAGTCCAACTGCTCACCTAGAATGGTAGTGATCTGTGGGAGTGTCCCAGCAATTGCAGGATTTATTGCATTTTGAAGGCGAGAGAAACATTGCTTTGTTTTTTGCATTTAAGAGTAGTTTCTGGTTTATAAGCTGATGCTGCAACAGATTAAATTCATTTTGAAGGGCTTTACAGGCCGCTTCAGGTGTGGGGGGCTATCACATATAGAGTACCATTTCATCTGTGAATAGGTGTATTTGTGCTTCTTTGATGGGGCATCTATTGTTAATATAAATGGAAGAACAAGGGACCAAGAATGGAACCTTAGGTACACCCTCAATAGGGGTTTGGTGGAGAAACTTCCCTTCTGCCTTTACTTGTTGAAGTCAGTCCTGAGAGGTAGTTGGAAAACCATTTAAGGGATAGGAATCCAAACCAGTGTTCGGAGGGCGACAGAAGCAGTCTGTGATCAGCGGTATCGAACACCTTGCTTAGGTCCAAGAAAACTGCATAAGTTTTTTTGTCTAATTCAAGCTGCCAGTCGCTTTGTCACTGTGGCTAGAACAGAGATTGTACTGTGCTGTGCTCTAAAACTAGATTGTAACGGGTTGAGCAATTTTTCTGATTCCAGGTACTTCCAGGTTGGGAGTTCACTATTTTCTCCAGCGTCCTTTGACAGGATTGAAGTAGGGAGATTGGCTTCTAGTTACTGAGGTCACTAGGATCTCCTGACTTAAACAAAGGACCACAAGTGCATTTTTCCAAATGGGGTAGGTCACCCTGGGACAAGGATAAGTTGAAGAGATGAGTGAATGGGACTGTGAGGACACAGTAGCGACCTTTAAGAAGTACGGGTCAATGGGTCGGCCCCAACACTTTCCTAGTGTCTAGCTGAAGGAGAAGATCTTTGACTTCTTTCAGGGAGGTAGGCTGCAGAGAGAAGGATGGACTGGGATGGGTTTTTTGTGTATCCAATCTAAGTTGTTGGTGGAGGATATTTATGGAGAGGAGTCAAAGGCTAGCCCTACAGTGGCAAAATGATTATTGAGAGCATCGAGGATAGACGGTCTGTCGGAGATGACAGTATTGTCAATCAATAATTTAGTAGGCAGGGAATTTACAGTGGTGTGACCTTCAATGTCTTTGATAGTCCTTCAGAATTTGGAGGCATTTCTTGAGGAGCTCTCCAGCTGAGAGCGGTAGAAATTAGCTTTGACTTCTCTGACCAGTTTGGTGCAGAGGTTCCTCGCCCTCCGAAAGAATTCCAGTCATTTATTAAATTAGTTTTCCTAGCAGTTCTCCAGAGTACATCCCTACTCTGCAAAGAATCTTTCAGGTCTTCTGTAAATCACCGACAGGATTTGTTTCTGGTGCAAACTTTTACTATGGGAGCATACTTGTTGAGAGCCCCTAGCACAATTTCTGAGAAAATATCATAAGCCGTGGTCAGGGACTTGGCTAGATAGAAATCCTGCCATCGCATGGAGTCTCTTAGGTCTGATATATACCCATGGAGATCAGAGTTGCATATGTACCTTTTAAAGGAGAATTTTGCACAACTGTGGATTTAAGAGTGGATCTTACACACGCGATGAAGCAATGGTCTCTAATATCAGAGAAAAGATGCCAGCATGGGAGAATAAATGGGGTTTGTTAACTAAAATGATACCCAAGAGAGTACTGTTATTAGGGTTGAGCTTGTTAGGATGAGTAGATTCATTTATTAGCTGTGACAACCCAAGAATCACAGAACATTTTAAGTGGAGTGGATGCACTGGAGAGCCAGTCTAAGTTGAAGTCCCTAGTATGATACACTCTGGAGATGCGAACCTAGGATGTTTTCGAGATGTTTTAACAACTGTAGTCCAGCTGATGGGGTCTGTAGCATCCTACAATACATAGTGAGACACTGGTGGCAATTTCAATCTTTAATGATAAGCTTTTGAATTCTTTTGGGACAGAGGCTGAGTCAATTATGGGGCAGGGAATTTATCCTTGATGTAAATAGCTACCCCACCACCTCTGGTTTGACTGTCGGCTCTGAACAAGGAGTAGGAGGGGATGTTAACTTCATTGTTACTGGTCGCAGTCAGAGCCAGGACTCCGTAATCACCAGAACATCTGGAGCAGTACGACATACCCAGGCCTGAACAGAAGTGATTTTTTAATAGGCTACATACATTAATATGCAAGAATGTAAGCCCTTTGAGGCTTTGTAGCTCTGCTGGGGATTCCATGGTGCCAGAGGGCCTGGATTAAGCCTCAACATTTCCTGCAGAGTCCTAGGAGAAGTGTGGGTGGCTGGGTCTTCTGTAGGTTACATGATTTGTCTGGGCAGTATAGGGAGTTCTGAGGCTAGTTCCCAGTTTTCCTGATGCTGCATACAAAATACCCTGACCAAGAGAGTCAATGGGAGTGGGGGGAGTATGCAGAAGGTGGTGTAGCCCTGTGGGCAGGCTCTAGGAGAGTTCCTGTATGCGTGCGGTGAAGGACCAGCAGCAGACTAGGGAAGTTAGAGCACATACAAGTTCTTCTACTTGATAGGAAAAGTCACGGTCGGACAATATAAAAAGAGAGCCATTCTCCACTCTTGCAGTTATTTTTGATTCACGTTCGGGTCCAACGTGTAAGATGAGCAGAGACAAGCATAGAAGCAGATAATATGCCCTCATTATGAGACTTATCACCCAATGGGCACTACAGGTGCGGGCAAGAGAAGGGATTCTCAATGGAGGCGAATTTCTTAATCCCTGCAGAATACTACTATAGGCAGTGGAACCTGAAGCATTAATCCTTAGTACAACTCCTAGTCAGGCTAATAAGAAAAGAGTTCACCTGACTATAGAGTAGTACCAGGGGCAGAAGGCTTTGAAGCAAATTTGTTAGCTTCAGCTCTGGAGCAGGCTAAGCACTAGAAGTCACCTGATCTAAATCAACTGCCTTAGCAAGACAGGATATGCTAGTGAGCGAAGGCGAACCTAAAGTACCGGGTATGCCTCAGCAAGACCGAATGAGACAAACCTGCTAGAAGGCTTAGTTGCAAAAAGGGATGGGAGGAATTGCAGTTGTTGACAGTAAGTAACCAATAAATTGAAACATCAGATAGGAGGGCGGAGACTGTGTGCATTTAAAGGAGGCCGGGAGAGGGTGAGACGAAAAATCAAGGGAAGTTTGCAGAGCTAGCACTGAATCAGTGCACATACAGTTGGAAGAAACTGCAGCTGTGGGAAATGTGAGTTACTTTACACAGCCGAGCAGAACAGGCTAAATTAAAATATATAAATTAGAAGCCAGTACTGGGATGCAGGCTACATTAAGCCACACGTCTCGGTGCTTCTGTCTCAGGTGAGTGAGACCAGCCAATCAGGAGCTCTACACAGGTGTGGAGTCAGTAGTGCTACCCTGAGAAGGTGCTGAAATTGAAAACAGCAAATTGCAAGTGATGATCCAGTTCAGCATTCACACAGCCCAGAGAAATCGTGGCAATTTTTTCAAGCATCGCACCTTATCTATCTCTTTGGGGGTGGGTGGATCAGACTCCTTGCACCATAGATGTGCTATGGCTGGATCGTGACCGCTGCCCATGGGGCAAGTGGCACTTGTAAGGAAGGAGACAGCAGATTAAATAGGAGCAGATGGGGGGTGTGCCTAAACAGAGACACACAAAGAGGCTGAGCACCAATTTGAAAGACAAGTCGGGGTGGTCTCAGACAGAGGGAAGGTGCCGGCTAACTCGGGAATCCAAAACAAGCACAAAAGAACAGACTGATGGGGAGGGCAGGAGGGACAGAACACAGGGGATGACGGGGAGGGGGACAAAGAAGATGATTAAGAATGAAAGTCAAGGGCAGGAGCCTTAGGATCAAGACAGAGGCTAAACAGATTTTACAATTCACTGAATTTTCTAACTAAGTCCATAGCAGTAAGCATGTAAACCCAGTACAGTCTTAAATGGGATTAAAAAATATATATTAACAAAACCAGTAAAACATTTTTACAAACTCAGTTCAAGGCAGTGTACAGAGTGAAAGCTTAATTGGGGAAAAAATCATGGGGAAGTTTGCAGAGCTAGCACTGAATCAGTGCACATACAGTTGGAGAGAAACTGCAGCGGGGGAATGTAAGTTACTTTACACAGCTGAGCAGAACATGCTAAATTAAAATATATAAATTAGAAGCAGAGTACAGGGATGCAGGCTTACATTAAGCCACACATCTCAGGTGCTCCTGTCTCAGGTGAGTGAGACCAGCCAATCAGGGAGCTCTACACAGGCGTGGAGCCAATAGCGCTACCCTGAGAAGGCGCTGAAATTGAAAACAGCAGATTGCAAGTGATGGTCCAGTTCAGCATTCACACAGCCCAGAGAAATTGTGGCAATTTTTAATCCACGTACCTTATCTATCTCTTTGGGGTGGGTGGATCAGGCTCCTTGCACCGTGCCTGGGGGCAAGTGGCACCTTGTCTATCTCTTTGGGGTGGGTGGATCAGGCTTCTTGCACCGTAGAGGTGCTATGGCTGGATCGCGGACCGCTGCCCGCAGTGGGAGCAAGTGGGACCTTATCTATCTCTTTAGGTGGGTGAATCAGGCTCCTTGCACCATAGAGGTGCTATGGCTGGATCGTGACCGCCGTCTCGATAACAGCCTTCCACAAACTTAGTTTGTCCTTTCCCTTGTGACTGCCTCCCATTCCCTTCATTCTCTTCTCTACACTTCCTATATTTTATGAACCTTCTAAATCTTCTCCCATATCTGTCATTGTCTAATGGTCAGACGCTGTTCTTGTGTGTAGGGGAGAGCCTGTGTGTGTGTGTGTGTGTGTGTGTGTGTGTGACCTGCCTTTAAGTACCACCCCCAGCTAATTCCCACATTTAACATCTGCCCCAGTGCACTGGTGCCATTCCTGCTCAGATGCCTACCATCTTTATCAAACAACCTGCACTTTTCCCAGAATGTTCCCCATTCCCTACAGCTGTCTAGGTCTCCCTTTCATCAGCCTGCCTGCACAAACATGGTGCTAACATGTGCTGTTGATTTGTGTGGATGTGGACTGCAGCGTTCTTCTCTGCCTCAGCTTACCTTCTTCTCCCAGTGCTATTTTGAATCCATTACTCAAGCAGAGTGGCCTGTCCCTGACCCTGTTTCTCTAAGTGCATGTCTCTCTCTTGCATGGGATAGACATAAAGGAATTCTGGAGGTCAGGGTTAAGGGGCAACAGACTTCTAGGAAAACATAAACTGAACTTACAGGCTCAAATGGGCAGACTGGGTGGGCCATAGGACCCTTATCTGTCGACACTGTCTCTGTATCATAGGGTGTTAACACTCGATTATGTCCGAACGGCACGTAACCTTGTGGCACTTCAGCTCATTGCACAATCACAAGACAACTCACTATGCTTGTGGAAAGTGCCCATATATACTTTCTACTGCTTCACAACATGGAATTCTCCTTCACGCCCTGCCTCTGAGCACCTGTAGTGGAGTTGCAGGATGCAGCGCAGAATCGCATGGCATTCTGCAGAGTTACTGTAGAAAACTGCAGTTTCAATGGCAGTTAATTTGTTTGGTCATGCAGATGCCTGTGACACTGCATTGCATCCTGCCAGCTTCACGGTATATAAAATCCCTCCTGCTGGGCCACCGTTTGGTCCACACTTCTCTCTATTATATGGGATACAACCACTAAAAGCACTTATTAGGCTACATGACAATTGGCGCCTGTCAGTCTGACCCATGACATGTCGCTCCAATCCTTTGAGCTCTGGCACAAACTGCACCCTAGAACAAATCATCCCTGACAATTGCCCCAGTATAAATATAACAGAAAAACTCCGGTGTGTGTGAATTGGGGATGAATTACTGAGGGAAGTAACTGATGCCAGATCCCTTAGCCCAGACCAAGTTGTCACAGTGCAGAATGCCCATAGCAAATTGATGTGTCCCCACGTTACCACTACTTACCAACCCACTCTAACACTAAGTAGTGAATAAAAGACCTTATTTGGTGTAGGCTAGCTGATTTGTCTTCTCTCTCTTTCAGGTCTTCCAGCACAGAGCCCCAAGCTCTAGTCCCTTGAATGTCCCACCTGTCTCCTGTAAGTCTGATTCAGCTCCTTTCACAACCACACACCTGTTTCTCAGATTGTAATTAACCACTCAGCCAGCAAGAGCTACAATAGTATACCCAGCTAGTTTCCCACACTGACTGCTTAGAGTTAATTTAAATTTAATGAGTAAATTGATAGTGGTACAGTTGTTGCAAGAGTGAGAGCAGAGGTTGGGAGGAAGATTAGAGAGGCTTGTACAAATGTTGTGGCTTATGGGTCTAGGGTGTAAGAAGAAGAGGGTGGTAGACACTCGGGGGGCTTGTGAACAAGGTTCCCTGGACAGCTATAGATTTTCCCGAGCTAATTATCAGCAGAGGCTTTCAGAAAGTGGAAAGATTAGGGTAAAACTGGAGAGGATTGGTAGTTCAGTCAGTTAGGCCATTGCTACAGTCCTCCTTGAATTCAAGCACTAGTTTTCCAAACTAGAAGAACCTCACTGAGGTGTAACACCTATTTCAAGGGATCCTGGGGAGGCAGAAAGGCAGCAGCAATTCTTTCAAGCGGTTTCAGTACAGTAACACACTTATGAGACATCAGTACAATATGAGATAATTTTGAGGTAAACCAAGGTTGTAACAGAAGTACAGGTATTATAAATATGTCTGAATAAGACATTTTGATAGGTAAGCAATTAAGGAAGCAACAGAAAAACATTCAGTAATACAAGTTGTGGACATCAAGTAAAGGAACTCCTTTCAGAAATGGAGACTTTTGAAATGCACAATGAAAATTGTCACACTGTCGGATAACTCTTTCAGTCAAGACACATGCCATCTATAAATGATATCGAATCCATTTAGAGATTTCAAATATTGCAAAAAAAGTTGTGCAAAAGTCTCAGCAGTGTCTCCCCAGGTAGTGGTAAACCTATGGAATAAGGGAAGCAATGCGAGTGGGGTGTGTTGAATTTTTTGAACTCCGATTGGATTGGTTCCTCATAAAAAGAATGTTACTGGGTACATAATTTAATTCATTGTGGAGGGAGGATTCCTTGAGGTTTCTTCATGTCAGGTGCTGTTGCTGCCTGGTTGTCGGAGGAACACAATAGATCATGGCCCTTGTTCATTTAGGATTCCTATGTAAAATTCTAATTTTCAGTGCCCCCCGACTTTAGCTCATATGCCCAGAAAATTGTATTATTTTAATGTTTTAGAATTTAGTTATAGCATTAGTGTGAGTAGTATGAACTCAGTTCCTGTTGCAAGAAAATATGGAATTCTGTTCCTGAGCATCCCAGCTCCCTATCTTCACTGAGAATATAAAATAGCAGTGCTTTTAGAGGTTATTCAAGAGCTACAGGGTTTGATTAGCAGATTCTTTCTGTGTGTCTCTGTGCAGGCTGCTGGGGTGTTTGGGCAGTCCCTCCCCTTCGTGGGTGTGAGGCTTGAATAACTGTTTACCACAGTGGCAACACACATTGTTACAGTTCAGGTCAGCGTAGAGTCTCGCTTTATCTCATCACCAGTGGCTGTTGCTATGGGCACAGCAGAGGAATGGAGTAGAAAGATGGGGATAAGCAGAAAATCACATGCTGTCCTCATAATGTAGTGATGGTGGGTGCTGCTTACTGTTCTAACAGCAGTTCACTTCACAAACCTTAGTTTTTGCAGTGGGGGAAAAATAGGTGGATTGAGTGTCTCTATATGTTCTTATCCTCATGGTTACAGAGTGCTCTGTATCCTTCTGTGATTGCACTCTGGTGTCCCCAGAGTGCGACGTGCAGATGAAGCCTTTGGCTGCCTTATGCAGCAGGATGGGTGGCATCAGGTGCCACTTGCACATCCAGCTTGGCTGAGAGAAATTTCACCACAATAAAAAGTGCCATGATGTAGCCCCTGCAGGTATGCCCATACGTTCAGGCCTCAAAGCTCCACCCCTACCATGTGAAACTTATTTCATTGGCTCTCAACCTAATTGGTATAGGTATGAGCACCTCTAACACTGTAGTGTCAGGATGGGGGGTGGATTAAGCCCTTAAAGGAGTGACTGCTCCATGGAGTTCACCCAGTACACACTGGGTGACTAGGAAGGAGAATAAGATGTAGGCCGCAGGGACTGATGGAGAAAGGAAGTAATGGAGAGCCACGATGAGGTGCAGTGTCACTGATGGCACCTGGACAGCACGGTCAACTCTGTAGGCATCAGCTGAGAAGCTTCAGTATCTGGAGTTCCCAGCACATAGTCCAAGTGAAAAAATGGGTAAAACAGATGACAAATAATTAAGAGAAAAAAAAAATGCCAGATATGAAGACAAAGACAGAGATGGGGGTGGGGCGGCAGTGTCTAGTGGTTAGAGGACTGGCCTTTGAAACCAAAGTTCACAGCTTTGAATCCCACCATCACCACTACCTCATTACATGATCTTGAGCAAGAGCAAGTCATCTGACCTTGCCAGGCTTCAGCAGGACTGCACTGTAAATGAAATGTTATAGCTCACTTGGACTGTCCTTAGTAAACAATCTTAAGATGCTCAACTGAGCTGTAACATCTCATTTACAGTAAGGTCCTACTCCACACAGTTTTGCATCTGGAAGGATTGATTATTGCATTGTATCATTTTGTGTAAAGGTATTTTTATTGTTTTGCCCTCTTCTTTCTGCCCCCCCTCCAAACTCCAGTTGCACCTGAAACAAGCCCTGGCTCAGTGTGCCTTTCCTGGTCACCCGTTGTCAAATAAATAAGCACAAAGGGGTCCAGTTAATTGCTTGAGGTTACACAGTCACTAAGTCAATAGCCATGGTGGGATTCAAACCAGAAATATCCTGGTACTTAGTTTTTGCTCTAAGTACTAGACTCCACTGAATTGGTTGGCTGCAGTTGTCATGGAGCACAGCTTGTGTTCCCCAGGAGATGATGCTGTTTGCACATGCTGCTTTAATTTGGGCCTAGATCTTCAAAAGCTAGTACTTGGGTGGTTACATAACACACATGGAGATCTGATGTAAAAGGAAAGCATTGTGCATCCACTGCTGGCTTTTATAGAGTGAATAAACAAAGCATAGCATTCATGATTGAAAAGGGCAACTTGGTGTCCAGAAAGGGCACAGAAGTGCCTGAATCATGCAAGGCATAAATCTGTCAGACAGAGTTTGTCCCACTTAGTGTGCCTTGTGGTGGACCCTAGAAAGCACTTTGAAGATGACCCATGCAGTAAGCTGTCCAGATGGGCAGCAGCATATTTAGCGCTTGCTGGTGCCAGCATGTTTATATTTGTTTGGCATTTGTGAATTGGTAAAAATGGAACTGAAAGAGACCATAAAAGGGCAGTTAGTGATTTACTTAATCCAGAGTCCTGCACTGGATTCAGAGATCCATTTCAGTATACTATTGCAGGTTCTAAGGGTTGTCTAGGACTACATGGGATATAGAACAGAATAGAATGTGGTTTTGTGTCACCCGTGTCCTGTGCACTGTATCTGAAAGTGCTTTACAGGGCAACAAGCTGAGACATCTGTACTGCAAGGGCTATCTGTGGTGTGTGGTAAGCAGCCATTCAGCATGCTGAGCAGTACCACACCCATAGCCATATTGTATCTGAACGTGTTATTGAGAGGGGGCAATATTAACCAGGCTACTGGGGATAATTTCATCTCTGTTTTAAAAAGTACCATGGGATCTTTAACTTCCACCTAGGCAAACAGCCACCATGGACTGGCAAATGGGATCTTGATTTAATATCTCATCTGCAGGATGGATATGACAGGTGAAAAGGGATAGAAAAACAGTAAAGAAAAGCATTTACTGTCATCTTTCTATAGTTATGTGACAGTCGCTGCCATAGCTGCATTTGCAACTCTAGTTAAACCCTTCTTCTTACAAAGCTATTACTGAGGCTATGGTACCCTCACTCCCAGTTGCATTAGGACTCCTCATACAGTGTTGGCGAGAGTTTTGTACACCAGCTGCAGAAGGAAGAGGAATGAAAAGAAACAGAAGTTAAAAGTGAAGGACTTTGTCAACTAATAAGAGACCCATCCTACTTTACATTAACTAACATAAGTGATCAGACCAGTAAATTGCATGAATTAACTTTTATCTCCTTTTTACTTAACATTCCCTACCCCAACATGCAGGGGTTGCCTTGATGCACTGCTTTTCCTCATTTTATGGAGTGTGGATGAGTAGCTGTCTTCGTAGTAACACCAAAGCCGATCTTTAGTCCTTGCTCATCTGGCAGATGATACCTGATGGTGGCCAGCCCACACCCTCTTCCCTGAGAGCTGAGTGCCTCACCTCTTCCATGGGCCTAGCCCTCAGCTGGACCCGTTGTGGGGTTCCTTATAAACCCTGTTTTCCCATGTGGCAATGGGTGCACCACCCCCATACCACTGGGCTGGCCAACTTATTTATATAAAGCTGGAGGCAGTATGCGCAGTGGTTTAAGGCTCTGAGCTACAAATCTGGAGACCTGGGTTTGAATCCCACAGCCCCACTTGCATACTATGCACCCTGAGCAAGTCACTTAACTTCCCGTGCTCCCAGGTCGCACTCTGTAAACAAGCTTTCAGCTGGTAAAGTTTGAACTTCCTGTATCTTCAGACTGAAGCGCAGATTATTCTCAGGATACTGATGCATGTAGACAAAGTTTAGCATGATTGATCAGAACTGCTGGTTAAACAATTGGAAACAAAAAGTATTCAAAATAATTCTTACCTTTCAATGTATGAGTTTCTATGGTTTCCAATTCAATTCTTTTTTTTTTTTTTTTTTCTGTTACTGACAGGTGAGGTAGTTCAACTTAACTTTTGGGGAAGGAGAGAGTATGATGGCATTGTATTGTAGAGCTGCATGAACCACTAAACAATCCAGATGCCAAACGAGAGGGTCAGACCAGTAAAAATCTGAATCTGCTGAGCAAGCTCAAGTTCTCTTCCCCTCACCGCTCAGATTTTCTTTTTTCAATAATGTCTTCTTCCTTCTACCTCCTCACATCACCTCAAACTCTCTGTTATCTGTCCCCAGCTATGTCTAATCCATCCTTCCTTTCCCAGTTCACTAATCTCCTTTCCATCGTTGGTCTGTCCTCTGACTCATCACTGCAGAGCATGGTTGCACACTGATGCAACTGAGATGGCAGTTTAACGCCCATCGGCTCCAGCACTGTCTAGTACCCTTGATAAATCTGCTACCAAACCTTGCATTGTTTGTGGTAAAAGCAGTTCTGATCAAGCGTGCTAAACTTTGTCTACATGCATCAGTATCCTGAGAATAATCTGGTGTTCTAGTCTGAAGATACAGGAAGTTCAAACTTTCTCAATCTGGCCTGCTGCTTATCTTTCAAATATCTAGCCTTTGGTAAGGAAATTTAAACAGAGCATCTCATTTAGGTGCGGGGTGGAGCTCAATCAACTCTGCCTCCCTTAAGTTTGATCTGAATGCTATAAAGGATATATTAGGAGACATTAAATAAAATTAAACTGACATTAAAAAGATATTGCAGAGCTTAAAACTGGTGGAAGAAGTTAAAACCAATTTATTATTTTTCTAAGCGTTTGACTTCAGCCAAATCTAGAGTGGCTGTGGTGGAGGATTCAGTCTTAAAACTTGAAGATCCCTTTCAATTATTTAATAAACACATTTTACTACTATGTTAAAGATAGGCAACCTTAAGAATAAAGGAGCAGGAACAATATTAGGATTGTAGGAGTTACTGAAGGCACTGAGGGTCTGAATATGGTGGTTTTCCTTCAACTCTTTCTCCCAACCTATTAATATACTCTTGGAACTGGCCCTTGAAATAACAAGCATTTGTCAATGCTGAATGTTGATTGCGTTGGTCCGTTGAGCTCGCTCCACTGCCCTGTGTCACTCACTTGCTCTGTTGCTCCTGGTGCTGCAGGCTGCTGTTTTGTACAGGTTCCTGCCTGTGTTGACACGTTTTTCTGCCCACAAAGAAATCTGCAGGTGTCCTGAAGAGCTCTGTTGAGATGGGTCCTCCCCTCTCTCACTCGCTCATTCTGTTTGTGCTGGCGCTGCAGGCTGCCCGTTTGTACTGGGGTCCCGCTTCTATTGGCGTTTTTCTGCCCAAAGAAATCTGCAGCAGTCCTGACAGAGGTCCATTGAGCTAGCTCACTCCCCTCTCTCACTCGCTCATTCCGTTTCTGTTGGCGCTGCATGCTGGCCTTTGTACTGGGCTCCTGCCTGCATTGCCACCTTTTTCTGCCCACAAACAAATCCACAGCAGTGACGATAGAGCTCTGTTGAGCTCGCTCACTCCCCTCTCACTTGCTCATTGTGTTTCTCCCGGTGCTGCAGGCTGCCCTTTTGTACTGGGCTTCTGCCTCGTAGGCACCTTTTCTGCCCACAAAGAAATCTTCAGGTGTACCGACAGAGCTCTGTTGAGGTCGCTTACTCCGCCTGTCTCACTCGCTCATTCTGTTTCTCCTGGTGCTACAGGCTGCTGTTTTGTAGTGGTCTCCTGCCTCTGTTGGCGCCTTTTTCTGCCCACAAACAAATCTGCAGCAGTCCTGACAGAGCTCCGTTGAGCTCGTTCACTCCCCCTCACTCCATGCATTCCGTTTCTGTCGGTGCTGCAGGCGACCCTTTTATACAGGGCTCCTGCCTGCATTGCAGCCTTCTTCTGGCCTCAAAGAAATCTGCAGCAGTCACCGATAGAGCTCCGTTGAGCTCGCTCACTCCTCCCCACTCTCACTGTTCGTTCTGTTTCTCCGCTGCTGCAGGCTGCCCTGTTGTACTGGACCCCTCGTGCATTGCTGCCTTTTCTGCCCAAAAATCCACAGCATTCCCCAACAGAGCTCCGTTGAGCTTACTCATGCCCCCCTCCTCACTCACTCTTTCTGTGTCTCCGCTGCTGCAGGCTGCCCCTTTTGTACTGGGTTCCTGCATTCATTGCCAGCTTTGTCTGCCCACAAAGACATGTACAGCAGTCCCAACACAGCTCCTTGAGGTTCCTCGCTCCTCTCTCTCCCTCGCTCATTCCGTTTCAGCGGGCCTGCAGGCTGGCCCTTTTGTACTGGGCTCCTGCCTGCATTGCTGCCTTTCCTGGCCACAAAATCGCAGCAGTCACAATAGACCTAGTTGAGCTTGCTCACTCCTCCCTCTCTCTCACTCCTCATTCTGTTTCTCTCAGCACTACAGGCTGCCCTTTTTATGCTAGGCTTCTGCCTGCATTGGCACCTTTTCTGCTCACAAAGAAATCTGCAGCTGTCCCAACAGAGCTCCATTGAGGTCTACATCCTCCCTGTCTCCCTCGCTCATTCTGTTTCTCCTGGCGCTGCATGATGTCCTTTTGTACTGGGCTTCAGCCTCTGTTGGTATGTTTTCTGCCCACAAAGAAATCTGCAGCAGTCCCAACAAGCTTCGTTGGCCTCACTCCATTTCCCCTGTCTCACTCGCTCATTCCATTTCTACCGGTGCTGCAGGCTACCCTTTTGTACTGGGCTCCTGCCTGCATTGCTGCCCTTTTCTGCCCAAAGAAATCTGCAGCAGTCATGATACAGCTCCGTTGACCTCACTCCTCCCTCCCCTCCCTCCCTCACTCGTTCGTTCTGTTTCTCCCACCGCTGCAGGCTGCCCTTTTGTACTGTGCCCCTGCATGCATTGCTGCTTTCTGCCCACAAAGAAATCTGCAGCAGTCCCAACAGAGCTCTGTTGAGCTCCTCACTGCCCTCTCCCTCACTCGCTCATTCTGTGTCTCCAGCTGCTGCAGGCTTCCTTTTGTACTGGGTTCCTGCCTGCATTGGTGGCTTTTCTGCCCACAAAGACATCTGCAGCAGTCCTGGCACAGCTCCGTTGAGCTTGCTCCCCCTCTCACTCGCTCATTCCATTTCAGCCTGGGCTGCAGGCTGACCTTTGTACTGGGCTTCTTTCTGCGTTGCCGCCTTTTCCTGGCCACAAAAATCCAGGCAGTCACGATGACCTCCGTTGAGCTCGATCACTCCCCCCACTCGCTCATTCTGTTTCTCTCAGCGTTGCAGGCTGCCCTTTGTACTGGGCTCCTGCCTGCGTTGGCACCTTTCCTGCCCACAAAGAAATCCGCAGCTATCCCGACAGAGCTCCGTTGAGTCGCTCACTCCTTCTGTCTCCTCGCTCATTCTGTTTCTCCTGGCACTGCATGATGTCCTTTTGTACTGGGCTTCTGCCTCTGTTGGTAATTTTTCTGCCCACAAAGAAATCTGCAGCAGTCCCAACAGAACTCAGTTGGCCTCACTCATCCCCTGTCTCACTTGCTCATTCCGTTTCTACTGGCGCTGCAAACTGCCCGTTTGTACTGGGCTCCTGCCTGCATTGCCACCCTTTTCTGCCCACAAAGAAATCTGCAGCAGTCATGATACAATTCCGTTGACCTCGCTCCTCCTCCCCTCTCTCACTCATTCGTTCTGTTTCTCCTGCGCTGCAGGCTGCCCTTTATTGCTGGCCCCTGCATGCATTGCTGCCTTTTCTGCCCACAAAGAAATCTGCAGCAGTCCCAACAGAGCTCCGTTGAGATCCTCCTCCCCTCCCCTCACTCGCTCATTCTGTGTCTCCTGCTGTTGCAGGCTGCCCTTTGTACTGGGTTCCTGCCTGTGTTGGTGGCTTTTCTGCCCACAAAGGCATCTACAGCAGTCCTGACACACTTCGTTGGCTCGCTCACTCCCCTGTCTCACTCGCTCGTTCCATTTCTGCCAGCGCTGCAGGCTGCTCTTTGTACTGAGCTTGCCAGCATTGGCACATTTTGCTGCCCACAAAGAAATCTGCAGCTGTCCCGACAGAGCTCCCTTGAGGTGGGTCCTCCCCTCCCACTTGCTCATTCTGTTTTGCTGGTGCTACAGGCTGCCCTTTTGTACTGGGCTCCTGCCTCTGTTGGTGGCTTTTTCTGCCCACAAAGAAATCTGCAGCAGTCCTGATAGAGGTCATTGAGCTAGCTCACTCCCCTCTCTCACTCGCTCGTTCTGTTTCTGCTGGCGCTGCATGCTGGCCTTTTGTACTGGGCTCCTGCCTGCGTTGCCACCTTTTTCTGCCTATGAAGAAATCCACAGCAGTGACAATAGAGCTCCGTTGAGCTCGCTTCTCCCCCTCTCTCACTCGCTCATTGTGTTTCTCCTGGCACTGCAGGCTGCCCTTTTGTACTGGGCTTCTGCCTCTGTTGGCATTTTCTGCCCACAAAGAAATGTGCAGCAGTCTAGACAGAGCTCCATTGGCCTCACTTACTCCCCTGTCTCACTCGCTTGTTCTGTTTCTACCGGCGCTGCAGGCTGCCCTTTTTGTACTGGGCTCCTGCCTGCATTGCCGCCCTTTTCTGCCCACAAAGAAATCCCAGCAGTCCCAACAGACCTCTGTTGAGCTCCCTCACTCGCTCATTCTGTGTTTCTCGCTGCTGCAGGCTGCCTTTGTACTGGGCTCTTGCCTGCATTGGCGGCTTTTTCTGCCCACAGAGACATCTGCAGCAGTCCTGACACAGCTCCGTTGAGCTTGCTCCTCCCCTCTCTCACTGGCTCATTCCATTTCAGCCTGGGCTGCAGGCTGACCTTTTGTCTGGGCTTCTGTCTTGGTGCCACCTTTTCCTGGCCACAAAAGAAATCTGCAGCAGTCACGATAGACCTCCGTTGAGCTCGCTCACTCCCTTCTCTCACTCGCTCATTCTGTTTCTCTCAACGCTGCAGGCTGCTCTTTATTACTGGGCCCCTGCCTGCGTTGGCACCTTTTCCTGCCCACAAAGAAATCCACAGCTATCCGACAGAGCTCTGTTGAGGTCACTCATGCCTCCTTTCTCCCTCGCTCATTCTGTTTCTCCTGGTGCAGGCTGTCCTTTGTACTGGGCTTCTGCATCTGTTGGTATTTTTTCTGCCCACAAAGAAATCTGCTGCAGTCCTGACAGAGTTCCGTTGAGCTCACTAACTCCCTCCCTCACTCACTCATTCTGTCTCCTGCTGCTGCAGGCTGCCCTTTGTACTGGGTTCCTGCCTGCGTTGGTGGCTTTTCTGCCCACAAAGACATCTGCATCAGTCCTAACACAGCTGTACTGAGCTCGCTCCTCCTCCAGTCTCACTCGCTCATTCTGTTTCTCCTGGTGCTGCGGGCTGTCCTTTTGTACTGGGCTCCTGCCTCTTGTTGGCATCTGTTTCTGCCCACAAAAATTTGCAGCAATCCCGACAAAGCTCCGTTGACCTCAATCACTCCCCTGTCTCCTTGCTCGTTCTGTTTCTGCCAGGCTGCAGGCTGCCCTTCTGTGCTGGGCTCCTGCCTGCATTTCACCCTTTTTCTGCCCACAAGAAATCTGCAGCATTCATGATACAGCTCTGTTGAGCTCCTGACTCCCCTTCTCTCACTCGCTCATTCTGTTTCTCCCACCGCTGTAGGCTGCCCTTTTGTACTCAGCCCCTGCATGAATTGCTGCCTTTCCTGCCCACAAAGAAATCTGCAGCAGTCCCAACAGAGCTCCGTTGAGCTCACCTCCCTCCCCCACCCTCACTCACTCGTTCTGTATCTCCCAGTGCTTCAGGCTGCCCTTTTGTACTGGGCTTCTGCCTGCATTGTCACCTCTTCCTGCCCACAAAGAAATCCATGACAGTAGTCCCGACAGAGCTCAGTTGAGTTCTGTCCTCCCCCCTCTCAGTCGCTCAATCCTAATCTGTCCCAAACACTGATTTCTGACATCGACTGACGACAGGCTACCGGAACGCTGAAACACATTTCAGCCAGGATGTCAAAATGACAGCTGTACTGTTCATAAGGAGGTGTGAACAAATGCCAGTGCTGAAAATCTGGCATGAAAATATTATTAATTTGCAAATTTACAAGGGTGCATGGAACCTGCACAACACATGCTCATAACACAGTCATTTTATGAGTTTCATCACAAAATTTACAACATAGGCATTTTAGGACCTCTGCTCATGAATAGTGTCTTGTGTGATTTTCTTAATATGTCCTGAACACTGATTTCCCACAGCGACCACTCTATTGTTCGTCGGAAAGTGAAAACACATTTCAGCCAGGAAGTGAAAATGACAGCTGTACTGTTCATAAGGAGGTGTGGCAAAATGGCAGTGCTAAAATCTGGGTGAAAATATTGCAAAATTGCGATGTCACGACGTGCGTGGAAACTGCGCAATGCACATTAGTAACACACTCATTTTATGGACTTTTGTCACCAAATTTTCAATGTAGGCATTTTAGGACCTCTGCTAATGAACAGTGTCACTGTCATTTTCATAATGTGTCCCAAACACTGATTTCCCACAGCGACCATGAGATTCTGCCGGAACTACGAAAACACATTTCGGCCTGGATGTGAAAAATGACAGCTGTACTGTTCATAAGACGTTGCAGAACAATGGCAATTTTGAAAATCTGAAGTGAAAATATTATTAATTCGTGAAGATGCGAGCATGCATGCAAACTGCGCAATGCCGCTCGTAACACAGTCCTTTATGGAGTATCATCACCAAATTTTCAACATAGGCATTTTAGGGCCTCTGCTCATGAACAGTGCCACTGTCATTTTCTTAATTTGTCCTGAGCACTGATTTCCCACAGTGACTGTGCTATTCTGCCTGAGTGCAAAACACAGTTCGAGCTGGATGTGGAAAATGACAGCTGTACTGTTCACAGGGAGGTCTGAAAAAATACCAATGCTGAAAATCTGGCATGAAAATATCATGAAATTCGCAAAGTTATGAGCTCGTAAAATAGTAATTTTTGGATTTGTCCCACCAAATTTGCAGTATAGGCTTTTGAGCCCACCTCATGAACACTGGCACTGTTGTTTCATTAATCAGTCCCAAAGGATTGCGCCGCGAGTGACCACAAATCACCTTGGGGCCGAATAACCATGACAGTGACAGAATTCATGAGAGGGGTCCCAAAACCCCACATGTTGAAAATCTGGTGCCAAAAATGCCTGAGATATGCATCAAAGTTGAAAAACCCTATTTATTCCATTATACAGCCTACCGGCATTTCCTCAGCTTCATGGTCGGCTTTGAAGAGTGCAGACATGTTCGGTCCACCGATGATCATCGTGCCAGACTCTGGAGGTAAGTATGGGGTGGGGTGTGGGAGGCAGAGTGCACAGTGGGTGGGCGCGAGTTGTGGGAGGGGGCAGGGGAGACCACCGAGGACCATTTCCTTTTTATAGGTTAAAAAAGACATTGCAGGACCGTTTTTATTTTACAAGGGCATGTAGACGCTGGGGTGGGCTCCCAGCATGCCAAAGGAGACTTTCTTTTGAGGGAAGCTGTAGCCGACAAAGTTGGGCACCCCATCAGCACACAATAAAGGGTTGTATTACATTATGCCAATGGGGATTGGGCACCCCCATCGGCACAAAACAAAAGGGGTGACATAATGCTGACGGGAGTGGGCTCCCGTTGCAACGATATCTTCTTGGCACTGAAGCCCGGCGGGGATTGGGGCCTCTGTCAGCAAACAAAACAGTCGGGGGCACATGCTGCTGAGGGGTTTGGCACCCCTCGGCAGGGAGTTAATATTGTTTGTGAACTTGGTGGCAGCCGCCACCATATTCTAAACAATATCAATTTTCAAGCTCCCACCCCTGCAATGACGGGTCGCTGCCTCATTGCAGTGAATGGCGATGCTGCAATGACCAAAGGCGGCCCCTGATTGCAACAGCTAATTTTTTACAAGGTTGTGTACGCTGGCTGAACTTGTGTCATCAGCAGCATGCCCGCGGCATTGAGAAACAAACCAAGCCTTTAAAGGCTGTGGGGCATTGGCCACAACTGTGCCGCCTCCACAACCTGCTTCTGGAGAAAGCTGCCACAATATGTTTCTTGCACATGTGCACAATCAACATAAAAGGAGACACAGTTCCTTACAGCAAAACCTAAACAAAGTGCCCCCACTTGACCGATAGTGGCAAATTCAATCAATGAGGACATTTTTAAAAATGCTCATGTGGGTAAAATGCTACTGTATTTTGGAAGGGTACCTTTAATCTTCCATGACTATTCAGGAAGTAGTGAAAAAAGAGAAAGTCTTCTCAGACATAAGGGTGGCACTTCTACAAAGCAAGGAGTCTGATACATAATTATGTATCTTGCCACACTGTTAATTGACATGATGGAGGTACACATGCTTTCACTTCTCCAGACTTGGCAAGGAGTTCATCAGAACTGACCAAAGACATGGCGTGAGGGTGGGTGCCACGGGTGAGCCCCATCAAAATGAAAGCGGCTGTGATGTGGATGAAAGCCGAATGGCGAGGGGAAGGGGCGACTAGATGGTGGGGTGGGCGAACACAGCGACAGGATGTGGCTATATATACAGTGGGGTGAGTGAGCACAGCGAGTGGCCAGGAGGGGCAGAGGGAATTAGGGGGTGACAGTGTGGTCAGCTGCTGAGCTGTGCCATGGCGTTTGGGGTTGGCCTCTGCTTGCGGTGCATGGGGTTCCAGGTTCAGGTCTGGGTCTGGCCACTACTGTGTTTTTGTACCCGGCCCAAAACTTGCATTTTTTTTTGCTTCGCTCCCCTCATGACATGCACCCCCTGAGTTGAGCATCCTTAAGTAGTGGGGTGCGGGGTGGATGCACGAGGATGTCGGGTGGCAAAATTGTTTTCGCCACTCCTGACGTCGCAGAATAATGCAGGTTGCCATTCGGCGCCGCCATTATCATCACATTGAACCGACTAAAAGTCAACTGCAGCTATGATTGAGAATCCACCAAATGTTCCATAGTCATGTCACAGTGTGTGGACACTGCTCCACAAGAATCAGAATTCTCCCACCATAACACTCCATCCATAAGCACCGTAAACAGAAAAGCTGATGCAGCCTTACCTCAATGTTCCCTATCCAAAGACTGACAGACAGTAGCAAATGCAAAGGCCTGACAAGAGGTTGTCCCAAATATTTCCTCAGAAGCAAGTGACTATCAGGAGAAAACATGACCGGAGTAATAGCCTAGATGCCAGACTAGTGCGGAGCTCTCAGCACAAGGCCACTCTTGTTTAAGATACAGATTACCAGCCTATAGCGGTATGTCTTTCTGGGGTCCAATCACCTACTGACTTTTAGTGACTGACACAGATATTGATTCTAATGGAGAAATCTTCAAAGAGGAAGAACAGCCTGAAGTTTAGTTTTCTCTTGCTTAATTTTCACTAGTTCACGCTGCATGTTTCATGTAGTACAGTGGCATTCAAGCATCTGGACACATGGAAACTACACTATCAAAAGAAACTGTCATTGTTCTCCTTCTGATCTGCATTTACTTTTAGAAAAATTCTTCATTGGGGCCTTTTCACCCCTATGATGTAGGGGCATATGTATTATATTTACTATCAGCCTATAGCAGTAGCTTTCCCTGGGGAACAGTAGCCTATTATTTTTCTAGTGACGGAGTTGGATGTTGATTCTGACGTAGAACTCTTCAGAGGTAGAACAGCCTGAAGCCTAATTTTCAAATAGGTAGAACAGCCTGAAGCATAATTTCATTTTGCTTAATTTTCACTACTACACTATGCAGAATTCTTCAGTGGGTCCTTTTCATCCCCCATGATACAGGGGCATAGGCATTATATTTATCCACTATCTGGTGGATTCGGCACACTCTCACATCCTATTACATAGCTATAACCCATGTCTGCCCATTGGGTATACTAGGCATTGTGCATGCCTCAGGTGCATTGTGAGGCACAAGGGCATAGTCTGAGTGACCTCCAACCACTTGAAGCATGCATTGGTGCCTAGTATACCCACAGAAGGACGTGGGTTATTACCTATAAATGGGTCTCAAAACTGAGTCAAACAAAGTTGCAAAGTGATAGAAACATACTTTTTATTTGTATTTGTACCTGTGTCATTCCGAGCCCCAAGTAGTTCCTTATATCCAGAATTGAAGCGAAGTGGAACTGGAATGAAATTTCATTCAATTTTGAGGTTTTTTCTTGCACATTTACATGCTGCTAGTTTTTGATTCCTGTCTTGAATTGGCTTTTTGATAATCGGGTTTTCCAAGTAATTTGGTAGGCTGCAAAACCGAAAGTACCCGTTTACTTGCAGTCTTGTTTTCCAATTCATAAAACTGAAATCTCAGATACTCTCCCAGAATCGGAAAACTGACTGCATGTAAACTCACTGACCAGAAGACTGCTTGTTCATTTCTGGTGGAATTAAATGCATTTTGGGAGTTCTGTTTTTGCAAACTCTGTGCTTTTCACAGAATATAAGTTTAGGCTACCAGTTTGAGCACTTTACTTGAATGCAGTATGGCATTAAAGATTATTTTCTCGATGCACCTCCGTACAGATGAGATGTGTTGCCAAAACTAATGCTTCAGGCAATGCAGGGCACTAGCATACTTCTCAGTCTTATCTGTCACAATTAAACATTGCACAGTTGCATAAAGAGACCAGAACTTCCAAAGTGCCATAGTTCCAGCAGTGTCCGAGACTCAAACCGCGAGACATCTCAAATCCCATGGTATTTATGTATGTATTGTAATTTATTTTCTGTCTGAAAATATTGCAGCAACATTGAGTGCGTGTATACATGTGCCCGTTTGGTAATAGTGAACATCTAAAGGTCCCTGGTGTGTGTTTGGTTCGACTAGGAGAATTATGGTACATGTTCTTTTTACTCTGCTGCTGAATAACAGTAAAACACACAAAAAAGGGTAACATTAAAGCGTGATGCATAAGAGCTGGGGGTACCCACAGAAAAGCTGTTATGTGCTGGACTGAAAGTATTACTAACCACAAAAGGTAATATTGAGGCGGTACATAGGAGCCCAGGAGGTGTGGGGGCGCTCCCCACAGAAAAAGCTTTATTGCAGGATGCTGGAGTCAGCCTTGATCTCCGTTGTGCAGTATTGGATCTTGCAGCAGAAAATGGCCTGACCTCTCATCAGGGGCGAGTTGCCGACAGCCCCAAGAGGGTGGGGCTAGGAGGCTGCCCACCATCAAAGGGAAGAGTTGGCCCCAAGCAAGTGGCCCTATCGGAGGAGCTCCTCCGAGATGGCTAGCCCTCATGGACCTGGCAAGGAGGGGTATGACAGGGCTTTAAGGAGCAGTCAGGGATTTTGCCCTCTTGTGACCATTCCTTACCACAAAGTTTTGTTTTCCTGTTTTGCCTCCAGTTTCTTCCTCACAGCATCTCGGCATCCTCGGTTGTGCCAGTTGCCTGCCAGCCTGGTATTGATCTCCATTGTTTCCCAGCATTGGTCTGCTTCCCGGCTTTCCTCAGGTGAATGCTTTCTTTTTACCTCCCCATCAGCTCTAGCTTCTTGGCCAGCTGGCAGAGACACGTTTCCCTCCATGGGTTGTTGAGCAGACAGCTCCCCTGCAGGCTGAGCCGCCCGGCCGCTGCTGTTATTCTCTCCCCCTTTATCATTGGAGACTCAGGCTCTGGTGTTTCCATTGTCCCTCGTCAGATCGCGTTTTGCAGGCCAGTGTGCTGGGTTCCTCCGGTGACAGCGCCCACTGTGACTGGCCTGGCCATGACTTCCCGCTCTGGTTGCCTCCCCTCTCTATGTTTCCTCTTCAGTCCCTGTCTCTCTCCACCCCTCGCTTCGGCACCTCGCTGCTCTCTTGGCCTGGGTAATTTTTGCCGCTGGGCCACAGTTCCCTGCAGCACAGGCTGGCCGGCATCAGGTGTGACACCGTCTACCTGTGCTCCACTTTGGCATCCTCAAAATCGTCGAGTGGTACATATCACATTGCAAGGGTGTGGGCAGGGACACTGACTCTGCTCACTTACGCTCCAGATTGAGGTTTTCAACATATCTTTCTCAAGCTGTTGGCTTTTAAACCTACACAGGCAGATCTGATTTTTATTTCAGTACCGAGTTTGTCAGACACACCACCGGCTGTGCTGTGCTTGATGATCATCGTTTTAAAATATGGTCTGAACTAGTGAAAACCATTTTGTGATTAGTTGTAATTATTGCTGTAATGGATGTAGTTGGTACCACAAATGGTACAAATAGCTGTGTGTGTATGTATTCTAACATTTGTTCCTTTTAGACTGTGATCCAATTGTTTTTTGTGTTAAACAGTATGAAGCTGGTCTAACGTTCTTCAAAGCTATGGACAGGCGCATCCCCTGTCCAGCTCAAGCTAGGCTGTGGTACCACTATAATTTTCCCATTAAAGCATATTTAATTCACAGAGATACCCTTTTAAAATTTAAAATCCATGTTTTGTCTGTCGTAAGTTGTATGCTTTCTATCATTCGCTCCCTTTCTCTAACGTCGCCTGTTTCATTCATTTTTGGCTTCAATGTGCTTGTCCTCTTTCCTGAGATTCATTTTCCCACATGGTAAGGCATGTTCGCACCCACGTAAGACTTGTTCCGTGCATAGGACAGGGCCCTGAACAGAGAGAAGATAAGGCCAGGTGTCAATTAAAACTCTAGGTTCTGATTGTGCCCAGATGTGTGGTGTTTTCAGAAGGGATTTCGTGCAGAATGAATGATCGTTGAAGGTGAAATGGGGTGTATTATGCATAGAACTATCCGAGAAAGACTGGAATTGCAGAGCCTAGCTCAGAGCTGCAGAGCTTCAATCGTGGTGTCCACCATCTTGTAGATAAAGGCCATTCGGGTCCCCCTTTTTTTTTCAGATGTTTCATTCTTGTATAAGGTCTTGTACTAATCTCTTTCATATAAAAATCAAACTTGATGCCTGCATTTTGGCAGCATTTGCAAAATAGTTGTGAATTTTAGAATCAGGGTTTTCTCACTTGGTCTTTGTCTGCTTTAGTTGCCTGCCTTCAGGTGACCGCTCCCTCCTCTCCCATTCATTCGGCTACCATTTTGGGTCTAGCAGAGGATTGTGTGTCATGTGTGGACAGGCAGCTGGAGTGGTTAAGCACCAAATGACGTATTTTCCTGTTTAAAGTCTTTTTCAAAGAAATTATAAATAAGAAATTGCTATATAGTTCCAAATTTTATTTGCCCCCTCCCTGGTTCCCTGCATGCAAAGCCCAAAAGGATTCCCTCAGCTGGGGCCCCATTTCAAAGAAAGTGTTCCTTACAAAACTTTGCAAGTATGAGGGGTTCCCTGGCTATGCAATTCCCTCTTTGCTGTGCCTGACCAGTTCCTAATGGAGCCGCCTCCTGGGTCTGCAGCCATGAGGCACCATCTCAATTTGACCCTGCATGGGTACACCAAACACAGGGTCTTTTTTGCTTCCTTCCTCTCACATCAAGGTCATGGCTGTAAGGTTACAGGGCAGCACATTCAAGAATAATTTTGAACAGTTGGTTAGAAGGCTAACTAGTAGAGGGCAGGTGGAATGGTGCATTAATAACTAATGTTTTTGCCTCATAGGTATTGCCTCGCTGAACACCCATTGCCCTTACAATCAATAGCTAAAATGGCCAAATCACAGAATAGTCAGGTTCTGGACAGCCAGGCCCCCAAATCTCTACACTGGCACAGGGTTCGGTCAAGACATCTCTGGGCTAGGAAGCCAGACACAATATGTGGAACATGCTATCCCTGCACAAGGCAAGATCAAGCATTACTGAGGCCCTGCAATGCCTAAAGGACATTGGGGGGTCGGATTGGCTGACTGCCATATCCAGGCTGGAACCAGAACTACTAGTTGCCCGTCCAGGCGGGCAACAGCAAACCGTGGCAGGCCATCCCACCATAGTAGAACACAGGCTGCAAGTACCAGCTGAAGAGGAGGGACATCAGCCCAGGTGTAGCCAGCCATTGGCCCGATTATTGGAATCTGTGGCTCAGAAAAATCTGTTACTAAAAGGGCAGGGCAGGCAGAGTAGCGTAAGGTACAACCAGTGGCAGAGGCAGGCAAAAGCATGCTGAGAAAAAATGGAGCAGAGCGAGGAGAACACATCTGTGGTCCAACCAGGCAGTGAATAAAGAAATGGAAAACCCCAGTGGTAACGGTGGTCCTGCAACAGATCGGTGAATATGAGGGAGATCAGGACAGTGATGTGTCATTAGAATTAGTGGTCTGAATCTGATAGTGAGGAGGAGCAATCCAGTGATAGCCGTGAATGGCTGCCATTGGAATCTGCAGCGGAAGAAGCAAAATATAAAAATGGAGAAAGAACCTTGAAGACATGGCTAAGGCCACAAAGGTAAGAGCAGGGAACAAAAGAGGGCAAGGCACATGGGAGACAGGATTGGGGCCGTGGTCAGAAAAGCGGTTTTGGAAAAAACATAAGGAGATCAGCGGGGACAAAAGGTAAGCAGCCAGGTAGGGCATCAGGGGGCTCCAGCGGTCAGTTTGGTGCCGCTGATGCCAGGGCACCAAACATGGCAGCATAACCCCTTCATGTGGCCATTTATGTATGGGGTGGCAGCAATATGCCCATCTCTTGGGCAGTGATGAATCCTTGGGGCCCCTTCACTCCCGGTTTCCCAAAACCCAGCAGGGTGGAATGGCCAACCCCATCACAGGGTCTCGGCATTTCTGGCCAATGAGCCTGGTGAGGTACTTCTCTGGGTCCAGCGGGATCGGTGCTGGGGCCAGTGGATAACTATGGTTAAGGGCACGCCAGTGGGCGAGTCCGTGGCAGTAGGATACCAAGCCCATTAGACAGACAAGGGGATGGAAAAAGGCTTACAGAGCCTAATAGGATAGGGGCAGAGGAAGCCCTGTCAAGTCACCTAGGAGGCGGACAGCAGATCACCACGAGGTCGAGGCTCGGTTGTCCCAGCCACCCAGTCCATTGTTTCCCAGGGGCTATGGCAGAAGGGTAATGCACAAGGGCAGCAGTTCAGTATGGACAGCTGCTGGGCCTTCAGTAATACAACACCTCCAACTAACAAGGAAAGTTTGACACCAGGCTTACAAGCGGGAGAATGTAGCCTCTCAAATGGGTATCACTCCCAGTACTACAATGGGTGACAAGTCAACCAGCATAATAACAACATCACGGGTGTTGGGCATATGCGGTGGAAGACCCATGGGGACCACTTATCTGATGCTGTCAGTGAAAAAATTTGGAAAGAGAATTTATAGATATGTTCTCGTTATTACATAGAGAAATCCCAGAAGTGAATGATGAGAAAAGAACAAACAAGAGAGGCCAAGGTGGCGAAGGTGCCTTTCACATTTGAGGGTGGCGGCAGCATTTGACATATTTATGTCGTTACGGGATGAAACACCCAGATAAGCTAACTGCTCTTTTTAAATACAGGGATACCATAAAATTCGCACATCTGTCCTTTGATGGATATGCGTGGCTAAAATCGATGAGCAGTTTCACTAAAATTATCTAGAACCCAATCTCAAATGGGAAAACACACGTAGACCTCTGGGTCCCTTATATGACTCGTGGCCGCCCCAATATGGTAATCCACACAGATAGTAGTCACGTTATTGCCACAAATGGGAGAGTACAAGAAAGAACAGAGGAAAGGGACAGGAGGAAGCCTTGTTACGACTACAACAAAGGAAAATGTTTTCGTTTCTTTTTGTAAATCACGGGCATATCTGTAAACAGTGCAGAGGGGCACAAGGTTTCAGAATGCACCTGACAATCCTCCAGGAAACCAAGCAACGAAGGAACAGGTAGTGAAAAGGAAAGGGTCTGCGAAGTTTAGCTAATTCACCAGATGCGGTTAGACCGTATGGACCCTAGCTTGACTGCTACCCAGACAGAACAATGGCAAAATACATACATGACAGTTTCAAGCATGGTTTTAAGATACCATACAAGGGGCCAGGGTGGAAACCACAGCTCGAAACCTAAAATCTGCGAACTCACTCCCCAATATCCTAGACATAAAAATGCCAAGGAAGTAGAGTCAGGCAGAGTGTTGGGGCCATTTGATTACCCCAGTTCACAACCTCAGGGTATCCCCATTGAGGCTGATCCCAAGAAGGCAGAAGGGAATACAGGCTGATTCAACACCTGTCCTCGAAAGGCATTCAGTGAGCGACTTCATCGACCCAGAGGATTAGGACAGTCTGTCGCAACTTTCGTGTGGCACTCTGCCACATACAAGAGCTGGGTCAAGTGGCAATGATGGCAAAAGTGACATCAAATCAGCATTCTGCCTTTACAGGTACATCAGAGTGATCAGAATCTACTGGGTTTTAAATTTAAAGGGCAATGGTATGCAGACAAGGCTATGTCCATGGGATGTTCCGTAAGCTGCGCAGCCTTGAAGCATTCTCAACCTTCTTGGAGTGGGCCACCAAAAAACACCTCAGAACATGCACATAGTACACATTATCTCGATGACTTCCTATTTGGGTCCTAAGGCGGAACCGCATGTGCAGAATACGCTGTGGGGTTTCCTCTCTATGGGGTATTTCAGTGTTCCGCTAGCGCAGGAAGAAACAGAGGGACCCGCCACCTGCCTCTCCTACCTGGGTATAGAAATAGACTCGGAGACCATGGTTTCTAGGCTACCACAAGATAAAGTGTAACTTTTGAGCACACTGTTAAGGAAGATGAGAGGAACAAAGAAAGTGATCCTACAACAGCTGCAATCTGATATAGGGCACTTGAATTTTGCATGCCGTGCAATCCACCCAGGCAGGCCGTTCCTTAGGCGGATGGCATCAGCCACTGGGGGCTCTAAAACCATATCACCACATCAGACTGATGCCGGGCATCAAAGCTGACCTCAGGTATGGGAACTCTTCCTACAGGATTTTAAAGGTATCACCATCTGGCAGACACCGGCAGAACAATTATTGGACCTGCACATGGTGACCGATGCTTCTAGTGGTATTGGCTTTGGGGCATTCTGGCAAGTGGCATGGTTTGCAGAGCACTGGCCACAAGATTGGGTAGTAAGGGCTCACAAAAACATCACCCTGCTCGAATTGTTCCCTATCATGGTAGCCGTAAGGTGTGGGGCACAAAATTCAAAATAAGAAAGTGCTTTTCCACACAGACAACAGGGCGGTAGAGACTTATTGAACTTGCAGATGTCTCGTTCTGAAGCGGTGATGAAGGTTCTGTGGGTCTTTGTGTTCTACTGCCTACGGTACAACATCTCTTTCAAGACGCGTCATTTTCCGGAAAAGAAAAATGTTATAGCTGATGCCCTGTCTCGATTTCAGCTCGAGCACTTCGGGCGGCTAGCCCCGTCAGCAGACCCTTTCACACAGATACGGAAACAGTGTGGAGACTTGGGAACCAAGATTGCAGCAACTGGTACAGCTTGCTGTGGCCCCTCGACATGGAGGAAATATGTAGGTAGCTGAGTCTTTCAACAATTCTGTGGTCACAGAGGTAGCGTGGAACTGCTCAATCCCAAAGACAAGTTCAAGCTACATCCTCCATTTAGAAAGCCTGGGAAGATCTCAGTGCTATCGCCTCCAACTGCCAGGCATTGCATTTCTCCATAAGTCCAAGGGTTTCACTGACCCAACCAACAGTTTCATTACAAAGAAAATGGTCAAAGCTTGTCCAGACTTGCAGGGAAAAGGCAGACACAAGGAAGCCCATAGGACTAACCGAACTATCCAGCCTCCTGAGGCACTGTCAGTTCACTTGAAACTCTGGCTATGAAATAAAGCTGTTCAGGGCCCTATACATTCTCCGGGCCTTCTGGGTGTCTGAGTTGGTACCGCAGTCAAACTCAACAGGTCAGAACACCAATCTCAGTTCAATGATTTGACATCTGCCAAGACAAACTGTGTCTTCAGCGTGAAAATCAAAGACTAACCAATGTGGCCCCCGCCATTTATAAAATTATTTATGGCTCCTCCGGTGCCCATGATCATCAATGAAGGAGTATGTGGCTGTCGTCCAACAGGACCAGGGCATTTATTTTACATGGGGATGGAAAGCTGTCACAAGGTGGCAGTTCACAGCTGTCCTCTGAAAGGTCTATGGATGGTGGGTGTAAACCCACCTCATACAACACACATTCATTCAGAATTGGAGCAGCCACTGAGGCAACCAGGTGTGGGTTAAAGAAGAACAGATAAAAGGGGTCAGCAGATGGGCATCGAAAGCCTATATGGGGTATATTAGACCCCAGCAAAACACATCGGGAGTGAGGCTAGAGAACCCAGCACAAGAAGTAACGGATGCTCAAAGTGAAAAAATACTCACATGTTTGTTTTGTCTTACAGGCATGGCTGCTATAACCCCTCAGATATGGATCGTGGGTCATTCACACATGAGGAGGCCTACACAAAGGCGAGAAACAACGGCTTTACAGAAGACAGCTGGGCATTCCAAGAAGTTGAGCTGCGATTCAATGGGTAGGAAAAGGGATGAAGTGGGGGCATTATGTGAAATGATTTTAGATTGGGCATACATTGTCAACCACCGCTCATGTTGGTGATCCACTTGGGAGGAATGACTTAGTCACCCTGGGGGCACCCAGATTAGTGGGGAAATTAAGAAGGATTGGCCTTCTTAAAACAATTGTTGCCCTGCACCATTCTGGCATGGAACAGAATCATACCTCACCAGAAGTGGCGTGGTGGCAAGCGGAGCCATGGACAGACCACGCAGGTCTGTAAATAGGGAGGTGTCCCATTTTGCAGCCTTGCTTGGCATGGAAGTAATCAGGCATTTCCTTATTACCAAAATGGTTAAGGGCCTGTATAGCGGGATGGGGTTCACCTGTTGGACATTGGAATGACATTTTAACAGTACCCTCAATGATTTTGTGAGACAGTACTATTTGGGAAAAGTAAGATCCCTTGGGCTTTAGTGGGAGATACATGTTGACACCGTATGTAAGTGGCAGTAATTCATGGCTGACCCTGGGTAAGAGAGGCTCGGACATAGAAGAGAAGCTGCAATTGGGTGTCACCGGGAGAGGCATGACCGAGGATGGTATGCTTCTGAGATCTGGGAGGAAGGCATCCAGGTGGGACATGCACTGAAATGCTGGGAGCCAAGATTCTGAGATGGGAGTGCAGCCCGGATGGGCATGCTCTCGTCAAGGGTCTAGGAGGCCCTAAATTTGGGGAAGATGGGGAGGAACTGTCTTGAGGAAAGGCACAGCCATTGATGGGTCTGTTTGACTAAAGGGCCAGAGTTCCCCTCAAACAAGAGGATGATGGATCCGGGTTTCAGCAATACATGAATTGTGGCTGCCAAGTGGTCTTACAGGATGGGATACTTAATGCGTATAAATATTGAATTAGGATGTGATGTATGTATAGTGATGTATGTAGATAGATATTCTATAATGTGCATATCTGTCAAATGTCTTGTACATATTATGCTGTATAAATGATTAAGTATTCCATGTAATGTAAACAATTTTGATTAAGTAAAAGAGCTGCGCCCTTTTTATACAAAAAGCGTGTAGTGTGTGTTACTGATTTGGGGGTCTGCTTTGGGCAACTGAACTTTAAAACAGACTGCCTTACCAGCAACTGCTGTCGATTTAGTCTGATACGACTAATGTGTGAAGTAAGAATCACTCATTTTACGTTTGCTTGCGCATGCGCAAGGGGCGTCTTGGGAGAATAGGACAGTTTGGAGGTGTGACTGTTCTGTGCAATCCACTGCTCCATTGAGCAGGCGTGGCGATCCTGCACCAATGGATGCGGGTGCTGTGTATGACAGCAGTGGTCTTCACTGAAAACCACCGCTGTGTGCTGGCAGTGCCTCATGCCCCCCAAAGCTTTGGTGCCACGCTGGGAGCCCACCCCAGCGTGGCAAATCTTGTTTTGGCTGACGGGGTGCCCAATCCCCATCTGCTCCATGTCCCCAAACAGCTTTCCTGTTGCCATGCTTGGAGTCCACCCCAGCGTGGCAAACATCCCGTGTCACACCGCTGTGTTGGCAGCGCCCACGCCTCCCCAAAGCTTTGTGTCACACTGGGAGCCCACCCCAGTGGGGCAAACCTTGTTTGGCCAACGGATGCCCAATCCACCGCCTGCTCCACATCCCCAAACAGCTTTCCTGCTGCCACGCTGGAGCCCACCCCAGTGTGGCAAGCGTCCACGTCGTCTGAATACAAAAAAACCCTGTAAATAAAGCGTTCCGCCGCTGTCTCCCACCCCACAACCGCACCACCACTCGCACCCTGCCTCCCACCCCCCACCCCATACTTACCTGCGGGCTCGGAGCGATGATCTTACGTGGACTGGGAACACGTCTGCACTCTTCAAAGCCGACTCGTGAACTGAGGAAATGCCGGTAAGCTGTATAATGGGCTAGAAGGTTTTTCAACTTTGTTGCATGTGTTAGGCATTTTTGGAATTTTTGCACCAAATTTTCAACATGGGGTTTTGAGACCCCTTCTCATGAATGATATCACTGTCATGAGTGTTAGTGGCCCGAAGGGTGATTCCGCAGCACCGCGCAAAATCACCTTCGGGCCTGATTAATGAAATTACACTGCCAGTGTTCATAAGGTGGGCCTCAAAAGCCTGTTTTGAAAATTTGGTGGAAAATTCCTAAAATGACCGCTTTACGAGCGCGTTGCGCAGTTCCTACGCGAAGGCTCGAAGTTCAGAATTTTCAATATTTTCACCCAGATTTTCAACATTGCCATTTTACACCTTCTTATGAGTAGTACAGCTGTCATTTTCAAATCTCACCCAAAATGTGTTTCCATCCATGTAGCGCACAATGGCACAGTCGGTGTGCGAACTCAATGTATGTGACACATTAAGAAAATCACAGTGTCACTGTTCATGAGCAGAGATCTTAAAATGGCTATGTTGAAAATTTGGTGAAAAATTCTCAAAATAACTGTTTCATGAGTGCAGGCTATGCAGTTCCTACGCGACGCTCGTAAGTTTGCGAATTTTCAATATTTCCACTCCAGATTTTCAACATTGCCATTTTACCACACCTCCTTATGAGCAGTACAGCTGTGATTTTTACGTCCTGCCCAAAGCGTGTTTCCGCCCATGTGGCGCACAGTGGCGCGGTCAGTGTGTGAACTCAATGTATGGGACACATTAAGAAAATCACAGTGTCACTGTTCATGAGCAGAGATCTTAAAATGGCTATGTTGAAAATTTATGAAAAATTCTAAAATAACTGTTTCTTGAGTGTCGTTGCAGTTTCTCGCTGCGCTAAATAAGTTCAATTTTCAATATTTCCACTCCAGATTTTCAACATTGCCATTTTACACACCCTTATGAGCAGTACAGCTGTGATTTTTCACGTCCTGCCCAAAGCGTGTTTCCGCCATGTAGCGCACAGTGGCGCAGTCGGTGTCTGAACTCAATGTATGAGACACATTAAGAAAATCACAGTGACACTGTTCATTAGCAGAGGTTTTAAAATGGCTATGTTGAAAATTTGGAGAAAAATTCCTAAAAATGACTGTTTCTGACGTGCATGCATGAACTTCTCTGTATTCCTGAAGTTCATGAATTTTCATATTTGCACTCAATGACTTCCAAATACCTAAACAGCACATAGAAGCAAGCAACATTTGGCATTGACAAATGCTTGTTTATTTTGCATTCAGCTTGCATGCATGTGCAAAGACGTTTGGACAGTACGACTTTTTGAAGGTGTGTGACCCTCCTGTCCAATGCAGTGCTCAGTGTAACATGTGCAGCCTACTGCACCAATGGATGCATGAGCTGTCTATGACAGCAGTTTGGCTGCAATGGTCTTCAGTTAAAAAAGCACCACTGCAATCAACGGTGGTAACGGTGTGTTTAACATATTGACATCACCCTTTTCCTCTGGCTGCTAATAAAATCCCTCCCACTTCTCCCTCTGCTGCTGTCTACCCTGTTCCCTTGTTATTGCCCCCACCAAACACATTGTATGTGCAGACGGAGTGCCCAGTCCCCAGTGTCTCCAGGCCCCCAACAAACACCCAGGTGGCATGCTGGGAGCCACCCCAGCATGCCCATTGTCCTGTAAATGGGAAAACTGTCCTACAACATCTTTTGTTTTTTAAAACCTGTGAAACAGAAAACTGTCCTCGTTGTGTCTTGTGCCCCTCCCCAAACCCACACCCACCGTCTGCATACCCCACCTCCCCTCACCCCATACTCTACCTCCGGAGCCTGGCACAATGATCTTCAGTGGAGTGGGAACATGGCCATCTGCACTTTGAAAGCCAAACGCTAAACTGAAGAAATGACGGTAAGCTGTATAATGGCATAAATGTTTTGTTTTTTCAACTTAGGTGGCTATCTCGGCATTTTTGCAAATTTTGGCACCACATTTTCAACAGGAGTTCTTGGGACCCCACCTCATGAATTCAGTTACTGTCATGTGAGTTATCGGTCCCCAAAGGTGATTTCATGGTCACTGCTCAAATCACCTTTTGGATTGATTAACTAAACAACAGTGTCACTGTTAATGAGGTGGGCTCCCAAAACCTATGTTGCAAATTTGGTGAAAAAATGTCAAAAATGACTGTTACAAGCGTGTGTTGTGCAGTTTCCACGCACACTCATAACTTCGAGAATTTGAAATATTTTCACTCCAGATTTTCAACACTGCCATTTTTCACACTCCTTATGAACAGTACAGCTGACATTTTCACATCCTGGCTGAAATGTTTTGCACATCCAGCGACAATGGTGTGGTCACAGTGAGAAATCAATGCTCAGGACAGATTATGAAAATCACAGTGACACTGTTCATGAGCAGGGTCCCAAAATGCCTATGTTGAAAATTTGGTGACAAAAGTCCACAAAATGACTGTGTCATGAGGTTCATTACGCAGTTTCCATGCATGCCGTAAGTTGAAAATTGTTGTATTTTCACTCCAGATGTTCAACATTGCCATCCTCACACTCCTATGAATGCTACATCTGTCATTTTCCACATCCTGCCCGAACTGTGTTTTTGCACATGTGGAGCAGAATGGTGTGGTCACTGTGGGAAATCAACGTTCAGGACAGATTAACAAAATAACAGTGGTACTGTTCATAAGCAGAGGTCTCAAATGCTTTTATGAGTGGGGTAACAAAAAGGTCATGCTGAAAATTTGTAGTGCAAACACCAGCAATACGCACAGGGCATTAGGGTAAAGCACCATACGTGCCAAACACCACTGCAAATACCTGCAAGCGAACGTCTGGCATTGACAAATGCTTGTTGAAATTTGTAGTAGACTCGATTCTTGTAGCTTACCAGTGATTTCTAGCTATGTGTTTGTTTTGTATGGAATAATAGGTTTTTCTGCAATTAAACTATGTTTGATGTAACAATCAACTACGAGGCTTCATGATTTCTTTGCACACTGAATGAATGCACTGCTTTACTTAGTTGTCGCAGTGTTGGCATGCGTTCACCTGGGCACCGTATTTGGTGCAACATTTTTGAGGAGCACACTAGGAACCCTTAGATAATCAATAACGCTGCTTGTTTTGTGCTTTATAAACACTCTGGAATTGGGAGGGGTTTAACACACATTTCAGGTTGTTTTTCCCCTTGCTAAGCTCGCCCTCTGTTATTAATATTTTGAATATCGCTGGATCTTTCTTTTTCCTCCGAATGTTTGCGTAAGTGATGTAACTCGCACTGATTTCAGTACACTGCAAGAAGAGAAACAGCATTCCAACTGTGCATATCTAGGGATTAATCAATGGGCATGTCGAACCATTGAACCAATGGGATTGCATGTTTTAGGCAACTCATTTTATAAAAATTATAATAACTGTGGAGCCTTTTCTCCCATAGGGAACCACAGTTACAATTTGTCATTATAACCCACAGGTTATAACGCGAACATCTTGCCCGATTTCCATGCTCCATGCATGTGTCTGCCTGCTGTCACCCTACACAGTGCAGGAAAGCTTGCCACCTCGCTCCACTTGGTGATAAGGCAAGGTTTTTCTTTTAAAAAGCATCAACAGATTACTTCAGCAGTCCGTGGTAAATGGCAATTTTCAGGAGAACCATGGACTGGTAAAACTAAAAAAGGTTTCAGTAGCCCTTCGGTCTACAGGCTGCAGACAGCGAGTCAATCTGGTGACTGAACCATGGTGATGACTGTTTTATTTTATATACTTGCTGTGGCGATAAAAGTTCCCCAGCAATTATATAAAACAAAACATGAGTGTAGTGTGTTTAACTTGAGTTTTACATACATCCCTCAGTGTTGGATGCTTAAATAAACACCTCGAGCTTCACTGTCGGGGTTTATGTAGCATCCAGTACCTGAGTGTGTGTGTGTAAAAACTCGTCATAACTACCCCATCACAATATTATATATATGTTATAGCATAATCCATAACGTTACTCTGAGCTTCCCCTCTCCTCCAGTCTTCATTTCCTTCTCCCTCCTCACTACCCCTCCTACTTTTAGCATCAAAGGTAGAGCAATTCAGACCATATAGTATAGTTTGGCTATGAGTTTCTTTTTATTGAGAAAAGGGACCCAGTTGGGTAATGGAGGATAGAGTACAAACTTTGGATAATTGATGGTCTCTTTAGAAGTGTCTGATATGATTCAAGATGCAACAGAGGAAGATGGTGTTCTGTTGTCAGATGCCTTGCTTGAACACATAATAGCTTGTGTGGCCCTAGCAAATCATTAGCATGGCGATGCCTCCCTAAGAAATACCGTATATAACCGATCTGATCCTGGACTCTAAAACATATATTATAGACAGGGAGGAGGGAGGTCACTGGAAACCAGATAGGGTCTGTGGAGACAAACTAGGCAGGAACAATCTGGGCAGACTGGGTGGTCCAAACAGTCCTTTTCTGCTGACATATTCTAGATTTCTATACCCCATCTTCCCACCACGCCCGAACAGACTTTTTTTTTCGAACTTTGTTTCACTCCAGCGCCTGTATCCTGGGCATCTCTCTGGCAGGGACCCACTCGGCATCGCCTCACCACCCACCATGCCCTTTCCCTTTCCCTACTGAGAATTGGTTGGTGGCCCCCCCATGACCCAAATGGAGAGGCGGGGACCAGAGAGAGTCAAGTCGGGATCAGGCGGCATTGAGCATGTGGGCTCAGCCACTTGAGCCCTGCCATCGCCTCCCAGGACACTGGGGTTTTCCACCTTGGTTATATCCCTCAATGAGGTGCAGACATGCAGTGATGTCTGCACTGAGGAGACCCTCAGCTGAAGTCCACATGAGCCTCACCCCACCTGTAAGCGGCATGCTACTGTGGTGTCCCCAGTCTCCACGGGGGTCACTGCAGAGCAGTGCATCCCCAGGCACCCACCCCAGGAGAGAGAGCAGTCCTGCAGATGTTCAAGCCTCTCCTCCCTGCCAACCCTGATGACCAGAGTTTGTTCCCAAACCAGGGTCACTGGCATGGTGTCCAATGCCTCAACCCTCAGCACCACCGTGCCGGCCTGCAGAACAAACTTTACTAAATATAAATATACAGAAATGTTCTTACTACTTTGTATATTATGCTAAGTTGTTTTTCCTTCCTGTCCCCTTCATTAGACTGAATATACCTCCCTCCTTCCCTCACTGGGTTTGGGAATTAGTAAATGATTATCTTTTTATCCATGTTCCTTCCTGCTATTCATCCGAGAGGCCATGCTAATTTTACCTTGGAAGTCTTCTGACTGTAAATTGAGGTAGTTTAAAGGTCTGTGACTCCATTGGCTTTAGAAGTAAAACCACACATGGATTGCAAATTGGATGGGCTGCCTTTGGCAGAACTTTTGTGACACTAACTTATTAGCCTACTACCAATCCTATCAGTGTCAGTAGCTCAGTAGGAGTGCATTCACCTCTGGAACCAGAAGATCATAAGGTTGTGGGTTTAGCCCCACACCAGGTACTGGCATAATACCCATAACTGACACTGTAGTGCTGCGTGAGGAGATGCTACACAGTTGAGGCGCTATCCTTGGATGAGACATTAAACTAAGGTCCCTTCTGCCCATCTCTGATCACTGCCCAGGTGGAAGTAAAGGATCCTATGGCACTTATCGAAGAAGAGCAGGGAATTTTGCTGGGTAAAATATATTTACAAAATGTTCACATTTTTAACCACAATCAAAACAAATAAATAAGACAAAAAAATGGTTCTCCATCTCTACTACATCTATGTCATGAAATAAATCCTTAAATGAAAAAAATTGAGGAAGTGGGAACTATAAATCAGAAAAGCCCCTCCCAAAAAAATCTTGATCCGTCCTCCAAAAAAAATGTGAGGTTATAACTGTAGTCCAGCATTCATCAGACACATATATGCAATCTATATTTTCCACCTAGTATTTAAATTAGAATGTATTGGCTATGTACTAACTTTGTGTTAGATATTCAATAATTCCTTTTTAACCATTTTGCTACTGTAACAACAGTAACAGTTTGTTGCTGAAATAATAATTTACACCTAGCCTGCCATTAAAAAATATTATACAAGACAATAGTAATCATCATTGTCTATCATGAGGAAGTGTCCCATTGCAGTATGTGCATATGTCACTGAGGCCCAAGCCACATCATTCCACCTTTGCAATAGTGTCCTCCAGTCTTCTCTGGGACAATGTCTTTCATTCAAACTTTTATGTTTTGAATTTCCTTCTATTCCCAATTGGCCATGACAGCACAGCCAAACAGTGCTGCACATTTTGGCAGGGGATCTTTGATCCATAAGATATAGTTTAATATACTAGTAGTTCTGTTGTTGTATTCTCTTACATCGTCTACCTTATATCCTCTTTCTTGGGTAGTATGATGTATCTGTTCCATAGATGCCGACTGTAGTTTATCATACCTGAAGCTTTCATTGCCCTTAGAACAGGAACAACATTAATAAGATCAGGAAGAAAGAGGGAACATCGTGATTAGACCCCAAGACCTTAATAAGTTATTTTACCTTTTCACCAAGGAGTTATATAGAAGTTCATTGAAGCATAAGTAGGAACTGACAGAAGTCTTCCTTAAAAACATTGATCAGCCTGGAGTCAACCCAGTGGTGCTGAGGGTTGAGGCATCTGCCTTACCTCGCAGCGCGGTACTGAGGTTCGGGCGAGCTGGGGGTCAGCTGGGGAGTAGAGGATTGAGCATCTGATGGACAGCTCTCCTCTCCCTAGGAGGGAAGGGGTTCCTGTCCCATGATGCTAGTGATGCCCAGTAAGGACTGGGCACACTGCAATTGAGAACCAACAAGCAAGGGAATTTCAGATGGCCATCCTACAGACATGTGCAGCAGCACTCACACTGCGCTTTGGATGGCATTGCACATCCCTTGTTGGGGGACCCAGAAACGTGGAAAAGCCCTGGTTCCTGGTAGGTGAAGGAGTGCCCAGAGGATGGCCTCATGCCCAAAGCTGGACCGTCCAGCTTGCTACGTTATTTCCTCTGCCCTGTCTGCTCCACTAGATTCTAGATACAGTGCCAGGCAGGAGTTGGTGGTCTGACCCTGGGAGGCTCAGAGCCGGGGTTGGGTGCAGTGGGTGGAGGCGGTCCCATATTGGGTGGGACTGGAGCTTCAGGTAGGTGGGAGTAAGGCGGACGGCGACCACCCTGGAGAGACAGTCCAGGAGCAGGGGCATAAAGAAAGTTAAACAAAAAAACACATTGATCAGCCTAAGATCTCTGAGGCAGATAATGTAAGACTAATCGAACTAACACTAGAAGAAATACACCTAGCCGTTATATCTTCTGCTAAAGTAAACAGGAACTGGTGGTTTTCTGGGAGCATTCTGCTTAATTTAAAAGAAGAAATTAGTAGTCACCCTTTAAGAGTGTATATAAAAAACTCAGGATAAGTCAAACCTGCCTTCCATTATGTCAGAAGCCAGTATAACAGTTTTATTTAGGAAAGATAAAGACCCACTAAACCCCTAGATTGCTGTCCAATTTCTCTTGTCAAAGTGGACTGTAAAATTCTAGCAAACATTCTGACAAAGGTTGCAAATTATCATAGATACTGATTCATAAGAACAAGTAGGTTTTATCAAAGCAAGACAGGGTTTGAAAATATTAGGTTGTTAGCGATTATATAGTATGCTAATGGGCAGAAAGATCCATCTGTTTTAGAATCAGTAGATACTCAGAGAGCATTTGACTCAATTGAATGGGGTACCAAAACTGTATTCTTTTAGAATTAAATATAGGTCAAACATTTATAGGATGGATCTCGACTATTTATATTGCTCCCACTGCCAACATATGCACTAACAAAAACTTCCTGAAAGATCTGTGCCTGGAGGAGGGACAAGGCAGGGCTGCCCTCTGTCTTCATTGTTATGTGTTTTGGCCATTGAGCCCTTAGTATCTAGAATATGTCAGTCTTTCAGCATAGCAGAATACAAATTAATGGCGAAGAGCATAACATTTTGGGATATGCAGATGACCTTATACTCTCCCTTTCCAAACCACACCAAGGGTTGCTTTCCACTACAAATATTTTAGATGAATTCAAGATGTTATCTGGGCTTTCAGTTAATTGGTTTCCATCAGAAATACCGGCAATCCCTAAGCTGGATAAAAGCTAGAACAAGTTTGTTCTGACAATGAGCTAAAATAGAAAGACTCCACATAAAATACTTAGATATCAAAATTTTGAAAAGATTTAATTAAACTAGTGAAACTAAACTTGGATCCTCTACTCACCATTTGGAAGGCTGAGCCTGTGGTTCAATGGACAAGCAGCCAGCCACTCCCACTTTCTCAGCTATACAAGTCGTTCTTCTCAGCCTCCTTCTCAAGCACTTTTTCTTTGTTGAATGGAAGCTCTGTTGGTCTGTCTTCTGCAGCTGGCTGCCCCCCGACTTGTTGCTTCTGCTTTTCTCTTCTGGACTTCTGTGTTTGTTTTCCTGCATCTAGTTTATATTTTGCCTCCGACTGTGTGCTTTTTCTGTTATTTGTTCCCTGTTTTCTGTGTGTGTGTGTGTCTTTGGTTTTGCCTTTTGGGGGCTTTGTTTCTAAGCTCCTAGCATATTGCTAATCCAGAGCTCATGCTACTTGCTCTCAGTTACTCACAATGCTACAGCAATCATTATCTGTGTGTTTCAGCTAAAACCAAATAGCTGCTCTCCATGCTACACAGTTTTCACCTGATGCAAGCTCACTCTGAACTCTAGCTATGCAGCTCAATCATGCTTTCTCAATTCATTCTACCTACCTCATTACTGCAGTTTCATTGCACTGCCTGGTGATAGCTGCTTTCAGGCATTGCATCTCTCCAGTCTATGTTTATTAATTTTACAACTCACAGTTACTCAACACAGATGCTGCTCTCCATGTTTGTACACTGCTATTATACTCTAAGGTCAGTTAAGCTACTGCTGATGCTGTAAACTGATTTCAGTATCTGCATGTGGGTCTTGGCACCTTCCACCACTTTCTTGTTTTTTCTATGGCTGGGATTTGGAGGTGTTGGGAGTCATGGCCCTGTGTAGCTACTTACTTTATATTCAAATCCTGCCCCACCACGAAAATCCTCAGAGTATTTGTCACCTTCATTGACTTTCTTGAATGCCTGTCTGGCTTGCCCCATTATTCATATTGCTACTCTTTCGACCTATGTGCAGATCCAACTGTTGCTACTCTGTTTTGCTGACCTATGTGCAGTTCTGACTATTGCTACTCTGCTTACTGACCTACATGCAGGTCCAACTATTGCTACTTTGCCTTACTGACCTACATGCAGGTCCTCTTTGCTTACACAATCATTGCTTGATGCTCAACCTCACTACTCCCATCTGACCCACATGAGGTCCCAGCACTCTATGCTCATTCAGCTCCTTTTCAGTTTTGGGGCTCGCCAGCCATACCATTCTGGTACAGGGCCTCCCTGCAGCTGACAGTCTCTCCTGCATTTCTAAGTCCGCATCATGAGCGTGCCTGAATTGGGGCTGGGTCCATCTCACCTGGCCCATAGCTGGGAATGTCCTCACTCCGGGCCTGGCTTTAACTGTTCGAGACTAGTCAGCAGCTCCTGGTGTAGAATTTAAGACTAGCTGGGTACCTTCACCGTCCCAGAATGCTCCACATCTCTGCCTCAGCTATAGCCGCACCCTTAACACACTTACTCAACCTCTCTCTCACCACAGCAATGGTCCTCACTGCCTGAGAACTGGCTAAAATTCTTTCTCTGCATAAAGGCGGTGACCCTCCCAAATGGGTAACTACAGACCCATGTCTGTCCTCCCTTCCCTCGCCAAACTCCAAGAATCCCTCATGCTATCCAAACTGTCTACAATTATCTCCACAAACTGCTCCCCCTTTCAATCAGGTTTTAGAAAACATCAGTGCACTATCACCACCCTGCTACGAGTAACTGACTCTATTCTCTCTGCCATGGACAAAGGCCAAACCACCACCGCATTTTCATCGACCCAGTGAAAGCCTTTTACTCAGTATGCCAACCCCTGCTGCTCTGCAAACCAAGCTCCTTGGCCTTGCTCAACCTGCCATCAATTGGTTCTGCTCTTACCTCCAGAACAGGCAGCAATCTGTACAAATAGGTGACACCTCTCCCCCACTACCCATCCTCTCAGGCATCCTCCAAGGCTCTATCCTTAGCCCCATCCTTTTCTCCTATTCATAAAGACCTTCTATCCACCTATATCTACTCTAACATGCATCTGTACACGACGAGACACTATCATCTTTGCCTAAGGTCCATCCACGATAGTGTACTTCCAGATCTTCAAGCGACTTCAACAGGGTCCAAACTTGGTTCCAAAAAAAACAGCTTAAACTTAATGACAAAAAGGTTACCATGGTATTCAGTGCTAGACAAAAGCTCGCCTCCTACCTGCCCCCCACCAATCTACACCTTGGAAGAATCTCCCTTGACTTGGTACCACCTTCAAGTACCTGGAAGTCTGGCTGGACAGCCACCTCAACTTCCACCCACATCTAGGCCATCTGCACTAAACTCTGGCCCAAGCTGGCCATCCTCTACCACCACAAAGCCAGCCTTCCCTTCCCACTCGTAGTGAACTCGTTATACAAAACCATCTTGCCAGTGCTGGACTATGCGGACATCATCAATGGCACAGCCCCATCCTCATCCCTCTCAAAACTTGACACCCTTCTCAACTCTTTCTGTCATTTTGCCACTGCCTCGCCCACACTTACTCACCACTGCCTTCTCTACTCCACCCTATCCTTGATCCCACTCTTGCACAGGAGGACTGCCCATTGTGCCTCCTTATAGCCAGATACTGGTTAGGCTCCCTGCCCCTACCTCTCTTCCCTGCTTTCTCCAGCCAGCTACTTGGGCTACTCCCTCTGACACAGAGATGCATCGCTTTCCACCTCACACCCCCTCTCTGCCTCTGGTCATGCTGCCTTTTTCTATTGTCTCCCCTCCTATGGAAAATTTCCTTCCCAACCTTCACCAGGCCTCATCCCTATCATCTGTTAAACTACTCCTCAGGCTTCTCCCTCCCTCCTGCCCTAGTTGCTCATCTGGTCCCACCCCAACATGGGCTAGCCTACCTTTGGTGGCCTCTGTTGGTCAATATCTTGCACTTGCCAGCCTTAAATTTGTATACTGCTAATCTACTGTACAATCTCTGTGCTAGTTTACACACTATTTGCAATACCAATTGTAAACACTGTATATATAACGTTTGTAATATACTGTATACACTACTTTTAGACATGAACTGTCCTAGATGCTGTAATTAGTTGTACTTTATTGCACACTTCCGTGAAATGTCATTGATGTTTGTACCTAATGCCTGTAACAAGAAATTGTTGTACTTCTCTGCCTACTTTCAGTGTACAGCTCGTGCCGGATCGCACCTGGAAGCGAGCCTTGGCTCAGTATGCCTTTCCTGGTCACCAGTTTTAAATAAATTCTTCCTATGACTGCCTCTAGTTCACCTTGTTTGTTTTTTAGGGTGAGTAGGCCAGGTGAGTGCCTCAGCAGTTGTTGCTGTCCTCCTCCTGCCTTGGTTGTCCCTGATGTTGCAGAGCATACTGCAACCTTCCATGGCGTTCTCGGTAGAGGATCAAGTGAGATCTTTCCTCTAAATTGGAATATTTTCCACCTTCCTTTATTGGGTTTCTAAATTGCAGCAGCAGAGCCATCACAAAATAAACATCCCAAGCCTGGAGGGAAGGTGACTAGGCCTTGGATCCCCAGAGATTTCCTCCTCAAGGTGGGGGTTCTCTCCTCCGTGTCTCAGGTCATAACAGTTAGTTAGCCATAATTAGTGTTCCCTAGTTCCTTTTAGGTAGGTTCCACTGTTGAATGGAGGTGGATGGTGTCCTACTTGCTGTTCCCTCTCTCCTTAGGAAGCCCTCTCAAGCTCCAGCACAACCCATCATACTCATGCCTTTGCTAACCTGTGCATCTCATTATGTTATCAAGCTGCTTGATTCCTTATCTACTATTATGTCTCACGGCTACTGATTGCTAACATGCTCGATACTACTACTACATTTCTTTTGGGATCCTTCCTAAAGTACCTTTAGCCAAGGGAATCATCCACTGGCAGCTCTAGGGGGTGGAACCCTCTTCAAGGGTTCCTTGCCTTTATTACCCTACAGGAAGTAATTCATCTGGAATAGAGGTTGAATGGTCAAACCCTAAGATACATAGTTGCACAAGCATAACACTATACTGGCTGTGTAGGCCATTGAATTGAAAGGCTGGGCATGTGGTTGAATGGTCAAGCAGCCAGCCACTCCACTTCCTGACCTATATAAGCAGTTTCTCTCAGCCTCCTTCTGAAGCACTGTTTCTGTGCCCCATCATCCTCCCCTCCTCATCCAGTAGCAGTGCCTCTTTCCTTGGGGTCCTTCCTAAGGTACCTTTAGCCAAGAATTGTCCCCAGCACCTCTAGGGGTGGAACCCTCTTTGAGGTTCCTTGCCTTCAGTACCCCTACAGGGTGGTAATTCCTCTCGAATAGAGTGAGAATGGCCAAAACCTAAGTTACATAGTTGCACAAGCATAACACTATACTGACTACGTGAGCCATTGAAACTACAATTAGATTTCAAAAATGGGACAAACTCAGTTTGTCCTGTGAAACAAGATAAATGCTCTCAAAATGATTACCACCCAAACATTTGATACTTCCTGGAGAATCTCCTATCTACATAAATTAAACCTGGTTCATTAAAATAAATAATATTATCAAGAACTTTATCTGTGAAGGAATCCCTCATGTATAAGCATGCATAAACTAAGGAATCGATGGGATAAAGGGGATATAACTCTTACTCATTTGAAAATCTATCACCAATCTTTTATTTTATGTCAAATTAGTCACTGGTTTCGGACAGATCACAGTCAGCCTCTTTGGGTTAAATTTGAAGAAGCAAGTATTAAGTCTCTCACTGTTATGCACTTAGTGTTTGGTACCCTTCTCAGACTGGTCAGCTCTCACCCAATCTTAAAGATCTCTGTGAATGTGTGTTCCCTATTTTGTAATATACTAAGCAAAAGTAATTTACCAGCAGAACTGACCCCTTATGAAAGAATCCCAGAATTAAATACAGTACAACAATGAATCCTTGTTTAATGTCCCTGTGAGACGTGAAGATAACAGGTAAATGAAATAATTTTTCATGTAACTGCCTCAAGGCTGGGATACTCTTCTTCACTGAACTTAAGGAGAAGTGCAGACCCCTTTACCCAGTTCTACATTTATCTTCATCTTAGATCTGCATTAGTAGAAGTGTTAGGTGATAATATGTCAATTCAGGTTAATAAGGACTGGAATAATATACTTACAGTTGCTAAAAGGGAGGAAAGGAGGGAGAGGAGGCAAACTATATAATATTTATATAGGAAACATACTGGCTCTAACTATCAAGGCTAGAGAAATGTGGGAAGAAATGTTAGTTTGTACAATTTCTCAGAGTACATGGGTCTTATCTGGAAAAATTCTTACCAATCAAATATGAATGTTCAAGGGAAACTAATAAAATATAAATTATCCATAACTGGTACTATACCCCAGCTAAAATGTTTAAAATGGGCATATGTCAGGATTCAATTGCTGGAGATATAATCGTCCCCAAGCAAGCCTTTTAATATTCTGTGGGTCTATCCATTTATTACACCTAGATAGACAATAATAAATAAAATATTTACCACATTACTTGAGGCATCTGTTCCAGCAGACCCCAGAATCTTCATTTTGGGGACACTTCTAGCCTATTCAAGCTAGATGGGAGAGAAAGATGGTTGTTATTGTTGCATCTGGAATGAAATGTATGATCTTAAGCAACTAGAAAGAACTAGCCCTGCTAGCCTAGAAGAATGGGTTAAATGCATGTCCAAAATTGCAATCTAATGCATGAGACATATAGCTACTGGGACCGAGATAAATTTGACCAAATATGGAAACCTTTTTTCACATGGTTAGAAACAAAATAATGAACCAAACCAAGCATTGTTTCAGCTCTTTATTACTATAATTGTTACAGAATATGAATTTCTAGTATTTACTTCCATGCATATAATCATAAAGTGTGGGGATTATGTTAGCACTATGATATGTAGTAGACAGACAGTTTTACATTTTTTTCATGTTTATTTTTCAGATTTATGTTATGTATGAGTCGCTATTCGACTTGATATTTTTATGCTATGTGTTATGTTAAAACTCTAAAAGAATAAGTAAAAAAATAATTGCAGATGATGACCTCTATATGTACATTGATGTCCCTTGTGACTCTTGTGTCTCAAACTTTCTCTCAATACTCAGGTTTCCCTCCTTCCTCCAATCTGTGAGCTCTTCCACCCACTCTTGTGGACACATCTTATCATATGTATCTGTTATTCTGTCCTACAGTACTTCCATTATCTGCTCAGGATTTTCCTTATCAAATCACTCACTAGTTGTATTTAATGCTACTTCATATGACTTGCCTTCTCAAGCTGCTTCACTCCTGCTGTCCATTCACTTTGTTATTTCTAAACCCTACTCTTCAGTCTGCTCAGTTGACTTCTCCTCTGAACTCTGGTGCTTCTACCTCTCTCAAATCTTCCAATGTTTTCCTACCCTCTGACCTCAAGCCACCATCTCCTTTTATGACCTGCTCTCTTTTCTCACCTCTAGGTCCCCAGTACCCTGACCAGCAATGCAGTGTATCTGCTGATGCTTTGAGCTGCAAAAGACATCTCCCAATTTACAATTCATTTTTGAAATTTGGAAGTCATGTCTGAGTCATCCAAGGAATGCTCTTAGGTGTGTGAAATCTAAATTTCTCACCACTATATTCATTAAAAGTGGCAGCAACCTAACATTCTTTTCCACATCAGTTCCCTCCTTCATCCCCTACTGCATTCACTCACCTTTCACTCTTGTATTGTGAAGACTATATCTTCTTTTCCACTCAGAAAAACACACCAAAAGGTAAAGAGGTTGATCTTCACGAGGACTGGAGGAAGGCAGATGTGATTCCCTTTACAAAGTGGGACCAAGACAGAGGCAGAAAACTACAGACCTGTCAGTCTGACCTCTGTGGTAGGGAAATGATGGAGTCACTTCTGAAGGAAACAATAGTTGAGTACCTAAAGGCCAGTGGAGCACAGGACCCAAGGCAGCATGAGTTCACAGCAGGAAGGTCATGTCAGACAAATCTAATAGATTTCTTTGACTGGGTGACCAAAGTAGTAGACCAGGGAGGGGCTGTGGACATGCCTACCTAGACTTTAGCAAGACATTTGACACAGTCCCATACAAAGATTAATAGTCAAATTAACCAGCCTGGGAGTGGGTCCCAGGGTGGTAGCCTAGGTAAAACATTGGCTGCACAACAGGACACAGAAGGTAATTGTAAATGGAGTCCACTCTGAAGAAAGGGGGTTACTAGTGGGGTACCAGGGAGTTCAGTATTGGGTCCAGTCCTTTTAATGTCTTCATCAGTGACATTGCAGAGGGACTGGAAGGAAAAGTATGCCTTTTGCAGATGACACAAGATCTGCAACAGGGTTGATACACAAGGAGGCGTGGAAAGGATGAAAAGGGACTTGGCAAGGTTGGAGTAATGGTCAGAAGTATGGCAGCTAGGATTCAATGCAAAGAAGTGCAAAATAATGCACCTGGGAAACAAGAACCCAGGAAAAGAATACACAATGGGTGGGGAGGTAGTAACAACAACAAAAAGAAAGGGACCTGGGGGTAATCATATCAGATGACCTTAAGGTAAGCAAGCAATGTAGAAGGCAGTAGGGAGGGCTGGGGGTATACTGGGATGTAGGGGAGGCATCAGCAGCAGAAAACAGGAAGTTGTTATCCCTCTGTACAGACAGTTGGTGAGACCCCATCTGGAGTACTGTGTGCAGTTCTGAGAGACCCCATCTCCATAAAGGACATAGACAGGATAGAGTGGAGTCAGAAGAGGCAGCTAAAATGGTGCAGGGTCTACAAGAAGCCGTATGAGGAGAGATTAAAGGAGCTTAATATGTGTACCCTTGAGGAAAGAAGGGAGAGGGGGACATGATAGAAACTTTTAAGTACTTCAGTGGAATCAACAAAGTCCAAGAGGGTAGCATCTTCCAGAAAAGAGACTTGCAAGAACAAGGGACACAATTTAAAGATAGAAGGAGGAGGGTTCAGGGGCAATGTGAGGAAGTATTATTTCACAGAGAGGTAGTGGATGCATGGAACAGCCTTCCTGAGGAGGTTATTGGGTCTAAAACTGTGGGAGAATTCAAGAATGCATGGGACAGACATAAGGCAATTCTTGTGGGGGTAGGAGGAAGTAGGCTGTTGGTTAACTAGGATCTGCAGCCTACCCTGCAGATAGGGAAATGGGCAGACTAGATGGGCCAAGCAGTCCTTATCTGCCGTCAAAGTCTATGTTTCTATGTTTCTATCTGGGTGTGGCAGCACATCACACTGCCATCTGGAAGGCTGGGGTTTCTTGGGGCTCTGGAATCCCATACAGTGGCATCTGGGGCTGCAGAAGTTAGGAGCTCAGTTGCCTCAGGAGGAAATGGGGTTCCCAAGCGTTTGCAATGCCCCTCCCGCTGGCCTTGAAGGAGTGGTATTGATGCCTGCCATCAAGGCAGCATCTCTCATGCCTTCCTGACCAGAGGCGAGTGCAGACATAGGGCCCCAGTTTCTGGTGTGACAATAGTGGAACAATTGAAATAAGAGATAATTTTATATTTTTCAGACACTGTCATGTGCTGACAAATGATGAGCTGGCAATATTCAGCATTTAGTATCAAGTTCCAGTCAGTGAAGGGGCTTCATCACACCCCAAAAACACATGTTATACATGTTATTTCTTGCCTTGTGCAAAATGGTTAATTCAGAATAAACAAAGTGCTTTAGTGATGCCTCTCAACTGTCCCACGTTAGGAAGTAGATAGCTGATTTTACAACCCAGAAGGCCACTATCTCACAAGGAAAAAGACACGTTGTAGTGTATTCAACGAATTTAGAACAACAATTCATAAATGAGTTAGGTTGCACAAGCAGCAGCTAACACTGTGAACATGAAAGAGTTAACTAACACAGTGGTCTGAACTTTGCGATTTGTTAATTTACTCTACAACCTTTCCTTCCACATTTGGGCAATGAAGGGTCACAAGGTATGGCTTTAGTGCAGTTATTATGAGTCCAGACACACAATGATGTTAGAAGTAGGACCAAGGGAATCTTTTAAAATAGTAACTTAGTAAGTTAAGGCCACATGGGGCACAAGGTCCATGATGTCCACCCCTCTGTTTCATCAACAGACACCAACAAGGATGCTGTTTAGACATGTACTAATTTATAGTGATTCCCCACCACACTAATACCAAGGTATCCCATGATTCCCTTGGTATAGAAACTTATACAAGCTTACCTTGAAGGCCTCTACTGTCTTCATGTACACTGTCTCTGCTAGTAGGCTGTTTCATAGGTTTAAAATCCTTTGCGAGGAGAAGTGCTTCCTGACTTTACCCATAATGTACCACCTTTGAGTTTCAGGGTGTGCCCTCATCCTTCTGGAGCACACCAGATCAAACATTCCATCTGTTCAGCCTTGTTGATACCCTTCCATAAGTGGCAGACTTAGATCATGTTCCCCTCAGCCACCTTTTAATTATTATTTGGTTTTTGATTACCAGGTCAGAGCACTAGACAATAATATGCCTATTTTCAGTTTCTCCAAAATGTATATGTTTAGGGCCTCCATCTTCTCCTCATAGCTTTTATCCTCTGTACACCTGATAATTTTGGTGTTACAGTGTTGCACCCTCTCTAATGCTTTGCTGTTGTTTTGTATGGGAGAACCAGGATTGCACACTTTATTCCAGGTGGGACCTGACCAGGGCCTTGTAAAGTGGTAGGCTTACACTCCGTGCTCTGCGGTCATTCCTTTTAATGCACTCCAGTATTTTCCTAGCCTTTTTAATGGCAGCTGTGCAGTGCTTGCCATGCTTTATAAAATGGATAGGGAGATCCCTGTATTCTGATTGGTTAGAACTCATGCATTGGGAGAGTAAAAAGTCCTGCCATCCAGGATGCATAATATTAAAGAAATCTTTGTGCCAGGCTGTAGAGTATTCAGATTCAAATTGGTGACCATTTTTATTCCTAGTAGACACACAGCTGAAAAATTTCCATGCCACACAGACCCATAGTACTCTTTAAAGTGCTTCTTATCATGCAAGCCGACAGTGCAGTGGTATATGGCTACCAACAGCAATGACAGCAACACTGGTTCAGGAAGAAGCCCAGAAGAAACTGTCCATGGAGTGGTTCTGGAAGGACCGTTAGCTAAGTAGGGATGTGTTGGGAAGATATATTTGTGTGCAATCTGGTACTATGCAGAACTGAAGTTAATAAGAAGAAATTTTATGTAAACTGTTTCATGTCATGCATTCTTTACTTTGAGCCATGTTTCCATTGCACATTTTTAAATAATCAGTTGTTTTGCTCTTACTTACCTGCTTGATGCTACCCCATCCATTTCTACCCACAGCAACTCACCTACCCACTCACCTCTATAACTGTATAATTATACGACCACCAGTTTGAAAACATCATCAAGTTTTTTTAAAGTAGAGAGCCTCCACAAAATTTACAGTGGAAGCAGAACTGGAAACTGTCACAACTCGGCCTCCATACAAAGATCTGACTTACTGCCTGTAGCTCTGCCCATAGAGACAACCTTCTTGTCACTAATTGCTACACTGATTTGAGATGCAAACTAGAACAAGCTTAATTTAAAAGGCAAATAGACTACACTTTTTGTAGATGATGTTATTACTGCAGTAGAAAAAAATTGAAAACACACAACCAAGAAAACTCACTAACTAGGTCTATATATCAAAATCCAGAGTAGTGCCCCTGTGACAGCCCACCAGCGGAGGAACAATATTGAATAAACTACAGATAATTTTAAAATGTTAGGTTTCTTTAATGTATGCTCTGTACTTGTTTTATAAGCATAGGAAGACACTCCAGGGTACTGCATGTCCAACAATGAATGTATCCAGGGGCTGAGAGGAGCCCACACAGTAGGCCCCTCCATTTCTCTTCCCCACCAAGTGTAGCACCTTGCAGTTGACTACATTGAATCTAAGACTCAGGGCAAAATTTTCAAAGACCTGATCATCCAAACTAAGTATGTTTGCGCGACTCGCTGGTGTGAAAAAACATAGCACCTGAAAAATGCTGTTTTTTGACATTTTATACGCTGAGGTGCCATTTTCCTATTTCGTCACAGCCGCACAAAAGTATGTGCAAGGTGCCATACCTTTTGAAACATGCAAGGTGCCATATCTTTTGGAAAGGTTGCAAAAAGCAACCTTTGGAAAATTGTGTGCATGCAGAAAAAATTGCGATTGTGCAAGGAAATCCTCCCTTGAGTAAGTTTTTCCACACGTGCACAGTTTTTCTACTTTTGAAACTCAGCCTGGGAGTCCTACCAGTTGCCCAGCTTGTTCAGGATATCCTGAAATTTGTTCCCATTCTCAAGGCAGTCCAGCACCATGGCCAGCTTAGTGTCATAAGCAAAAGTAGGTGGCCTGTTGGAGACTCAATGTCTAGATTGTTCATGAAAATTTTGAAAGGCGGTGTGTTCCAGTGCCTCATTTTGTGAAAGTTGCTTATTTGAAAAAAGTGTTTCAGGAGGCAGTGCATCACATTGACCTGCTAAACTAGCCTTTTTCCACTGAAAAGTTAAACTTACAGTCCATTTTCTGTTTTCATACTATATGGTAGTCTCCTAAAAGATGATCTTTTGCCACCCTGGGATCATTTTGAGTTGTGGGCTGGCAACTTACTTTTTGTGCACAGAATTTACAGGACGCATAGGGTGCTGATGGGTCTATTAATGTGACTGTGAAGCTGCAGTGACGTTCTGCCACACCATTTTCTTAGGGGACCATAAGCAGCAGGCGAATAAAATGGAGGGCTAACTGGCAAGCAGAATAGGGTCAGGGTGATGCACTTGCAGTAGTTGGCACTGCACACTGCTATCTGAGAAGCTCGGATTATATGACGTCATTGGACTATCCCTACCCCACTCCTTAGCTTTCTTGGTAGCTTCTATAGCAGCATCACAAATAGCAGCCAGTTGCAGCAACCCTGCTGAGTTTGACATCCCTTTCTCCTTCAGGAGCAGCCTAATAGCTTTCAGAAGCATGACAGTCACTATGAATTTTCTGTTGTGGGTGGGGAGACCCCCACTCAGCAGTGCTGTTGCCTGTGCCACTGAACCTCCTCAGTTATCTTTTGCCTGCTAATTATAGTCCCATTGTAAAAACAGCATGCTAAAAATTTATGCAGCTTCTGTAGTGGGGCTGCATCCTTGACCTAGCCTCTTCCACCTCTGTAAGTTTTGCTGTAGTGGCAGCATTCATCTCCTGACCTATTATAGGATGGCCGAGTAGTGGATGCCACTCCGCCCAAACTAAAGTAAAGAAGGAACATAGCTAGCACAGTCAGCTTTACAATCAAAATGAGCAGTCCCATTCCAAAACAAGGTTTAAAAAGGAAACTTAGTAAGTGTATAGAAGGTTTGTTTTGTCTACTGAAATACACAACAATTCGGCACCAGCACTGAATGAATCCACTACACGCTCACACGTGTTGTAGCTTATGCAAAATCATTTTGTTGATATGCAAAAATCTATGTGCACTAAATTCCGTATGCTGCTGCTATCTGTGAGTTGCAACAGCATATCCTATACTAGTAGGAACTTCTCAACAGCATCCCCAAAAGACCGATGTTTCACATATGACCCTTGTGCTTCTTCTTCATTTTTTTTTCATTATATGTTTATGGACCTTTTCCTCCAGTCATCTTCAGCTTCCTGTGTGCCCAGTCCCATCTCCCACCATCTCTGGGACCTACCTGGCCTCCAGTAATCCCCAAGGATTGCCTGTCATGGCAGAGTCATAGGAGGAGGTTCGCCCTCCGCACCCTCAGTGACCACATCCATAATGGAAGTTAGAACCCAGTTGGTAGTGCGGGGCCTGCATTGGTAGGAACTTCATCCTGCCACTGGGGTTATGAGTTTTAATTTTCTCCTAGCCCTGCCTACCTTCCCAGCATTGGTCCATGTCCCGTCAGACTTCGCACACACTAGTGTACCTCTATGGGAGAAAAAGCTCCCTGACCCACCACACAGATTGCTAGAGCGTCAGAACCTGATGCCTTCCTTCCCTGGGCTGGGAGTGCTGCTGTGAGACAGTGCCTCCCCAGTCCTCAGGATCACCTGACTGGCTTCCCAACATGTTTGAACCCAGGTTGCCAATATGGGAGTCCCAACATGTTTGAACCCAGGTCGCCAATATGGGAGTGAAGCGCTACCCACTGGGTCATCTGGCAGCCCTCCTTTGCACTTCTTCACAGTGCCTACCTGTCTCTATGCCTTTTAAACATATCAATTTAAAGATATAAGATGCAGGGAGCTTGGGGCAATAGCGTGTCATTAAACAGTGCAAAAGTGTTTACACAAAGTGCCATACAATAAGGTTTCAAAATATTTTAAAAGAGTATAAAAATAGAGTCGATTTACAATATATATACAACTTGAATGCAAGATATATTATCATTGAAGAAAGATTGCTATTGAAATTGCTATGCACTGCATATAAACAGTTAAAACTTATATTCAGTTGATCAAGCTTCATGGTATCCAGACTTGGTGGATCTGCTTAATGTGAAACAAAAGATATATCCACCATTAGATTAATGTTATTCACATTTTTCAAAAAATATCTGAAGATTTAGTGATTGCATTTTATATTCCACTCCCAGAACCTCTTTAACTGGATTCCCACTGCACCCACTATAACAATGCTAACATGTATACAGATATAGATATGCTGCAATAGATAATCACATTGTCATCTTCCCATTTTTAAGATTTTAAACAAAGACATGTGTCACCATCAATCTTGAGCTATTTACTAAACCTGAAGATGAATGAGCAGTACTAGTGAAAACATGATGCCTTTTCCAACTGACAGTATTGATCTACCATGTCAAGGATGAAAAATTACTTCATCTATAACCTAAGGGGTTATTGAATATACTTACTAATAACTGTAATATACACAAAAGAAGATGGTCTGCACACTAAGGTGGGCTATATATATGCAGTCTCTCAAATTATTATGATCACAACTTACTGGAATTAAAGAAAACACATTGATAACTGTAATACACAAGAATAAAACAGTTTTGTCTACTACCTGCTTAGATAGGATGAGCAGTGCATCACTCATAAGCCAGAGTGCATCAAACAGAAATTTACTAAAGTAAAACCGACATGGGGCTTCACATCTAATAGTCCTGCAGGAAGTTATGGAATTAATCTCAAAGAGGAAGAAGAAGCAGGATTAGCATTTATGTAATACATATTGAATTCAAAGTGATTGTTTTAAGCATTGAGAGACTGGTAGTGAAGTAACTGTAATGTGTAGTGGCAGCCATTTCACACATCAGTCCCACACACAGCCTTGGACAATTGCAGCACCAGTTTTTTGGGAAGGAGATGTTGGCCAGGACACTGGAGAAACTCCCTACTTTCAGACTGACAGATGAGCAAAGCAAATACGATTTTCTGTGACATGTCTTATTTGAAGAAAATGTGTCAGGATGCTGACCTAGTTGATGGTGTCTGCAAAGTGAACAATACTAGAGAACACACTTTTAACAACATGACCATCTCTACCAGGATTGATTTTTGGTTTGTGTCTCCATGGTTACCCCTCCTATGACTCAAACAGTGCCATTTGAAACCTTGGACCTTATTTTATGTTATTTATTTTTATATATTTAAAAGTTTCACCAGGTAGGCATACTGAGCAGTATTGCTTGTTTCCACATGCATCCTGGGGTGAGGGGAAGGGACATAACAGGTTGCAATAGTAACAGTATATATATATAGCATTAGAATAATAGAATACAATAGTTGCAAGAGATACAACATTAGAACAATGCCATTGAATAAACAAAATGCAGGTTACAATAACATGCCGTCTCAGTGTGGGACAGCAGATTTAGCAATATCCATTGGATACAAGTCCATGTTGTGGACCATATATTATTTGCAAATAGTGCTAAGGGACTTATCTCACCCATGTTTTGGACCTGGGGTTTAGAGACATACAGTAGTACTTCTCTTTTAGAAAATATGAATATGGTACTAAGATGTAAACATTTTATGACTGCCAGAAAGTCACTTCTTATGATGTATGACAATCCCCTACTATGGTGGGAGGATACAAAAGAAAACTGCAAATGTTTTTCAACATCAGGACAAGATATAGAAAATGATAATTATGATGGCTTCCTGGTCTAAAGGAGTGTTCAGGGTTACTTAGTTCAAGGGTACCATCTGAACATGGATCTTATGCAGATTTGATGTGGCTACATGCAGACAAAATGAGAGGTGTGGCCAGGTGGATAGCCCTTGAAACACAGATAGGGAGGGAACACACTCAGAGATATTGATGTGGGACACATCCAGAAAAATAAAGGGACACCATCTCCATGCCTTCATTTTAGGAGTATGGAAGGGCATCCTCTATATTTGTGATCCCTGTGGCACAATCCAAAACTACAAGGAGGCTTCCAGCTAGCCTGGCAGGAATGGGTAGCAGGGTCATAGAGAGGGTGGGAGTCTTGTTCTCCCCTATCACGAGGAGTTTTAAAGACTTCTCAGAGTTGAAGTCACAGGCTTCCCTCCTGCAAACATATACATGAGGACACACACAAATGTGGCACTCACTGGCATTCTACATAGGGTCCCAGCTTCTGTTACCTGCAAGGGGATCTGGGAGGATATAATTGGACTTGCAGGGGTGGTCAGTTTCAGGTCCCACCTCCAAAACTAGAAATTATATGTTGAAGGCTGTTAAATGAGTACACCCACCACAAAAGGGTACAAGAGAAGTTGGAGTGGCTACTTGGCCATGAGCTTACAGAGGTCAGAGTTGGAATGGCCCACCAGGATTCCTGAAAATTTCAAGGTGGGCCCCTTCTGGGATCCTGGCCACCTTCTAAACTCTGAAAATCTTTGCATTTATTCATCTATTTTCTAATTAAATAGAGTATTTTACACTACAAGTAAATGTAAGAGGCAAACATAGAGCTAGTTTATCAAATTTAAGTGGAATACTAACATGTGTGTCACCCTGGGCCCTCCCTATTGATTTACCAGGTGGGCCCCTGTATCTGCTTACCAGGTGGGCCCCGTAGTACTCCAGTCCAGGACTGACAGAAGCAGAATGGAATTTCAGTGGGGCAAATGCTTACGAATCGAGCTCCTCCAGTAGATGTGCTCAGCGGCAGATGGCGGCCTGGTGCTAAGCATGGGGTTGCTAATCCCAAACAAGTAACGACAGTCCAATGTAGCTAAGCACTCATGGACCCTAGGGTTGCCACCTGCCATGTTTTTACCTGGTGATCAGGTTTTCAGGGTCCCTATCAGGTAATTCGGTTTTGCTCAGTGCTGGTCCGGTTTCTGAGCCATTTTGAGTGTTCACATACTTTTGAAACAGATGTTGTCATATCATTCATTGTTTCAGCTGCATGTCAGGTTACAGACAAGTTCTGTTGTTAATATAGCCTTTTGTTTGTGAAAGCAGTCAACCTGGGAGATGTAAAGTATGGCCATTAACACCATTAGCACTTAATTAACCTAATCTTTTCCACTACTGCTGTCCCACCTTTATAACTGTAACAGAGCATTCCACTTTCATTTGATAGTAAACATTTTCATCTCTAACATAATTTAGGCATTTTAAATGTCTTAAATTATTTTTCTTAAGAAAAAAGTATGGTCACTTCTTTGGCTTTAAATAGTGATGTGGACATGAAAAGAAATGAGTCAAATGTCACATGATGCAGCGAGCCTAAGAGACTCCTTTTCAGCCTCTCCTGCCGCTGCCGCTATTTTTACATATTTTCTTGAGTTAACCTCGTTGAGAGCCCAATCAAAGTTACTAGGTGGTGTGGGAAGTACTGCAGAGCTGTGCTGGAGTGGTTTGGGGAGAATGAAAGTTGACATGAAAAGCTTCAGCCAAACATACACCCCTTCAACCCCAGAGAAGGCCCCTAAAAGCCACGAGCCAACACTGCTGGGACTCACAGACAACATCGCACCCTAATCCGAGTAAGATCCTTAACGCCGCTGGTTTCCTGGCTGAATTTGCCCATTCAAGGAAGAGCTGAAAAGCCTCACAAGTGAAATTAAAACACTTTCCCAGGCTATCGAGGATATAGCGCTGAGAACATCGGATACTGAGGCTCGACTTACCTCATTGGAGAGGAGGATGGATAAGCAGGATCCTAAGGTGGTCCCAAAAAAGTAAAAAATCAGCAGAATGGAACAGAAATTAGAGGATCTCAAGGTGCAGCCACAGGGAATAACGTGGTGATCATTGGGCTCCCCAAGTTGGAAGAAGGACAGGATGCTGTTTTATTTGTTCAGAAATTCATCAAAAAGATTATTGGGCCCCTCTCTATGGCTTCCACTACATCATAAAAGCGGGCCCACAGAGCATTGCAACCTAAACCTCCGACGAGGCTCCCCTCGACCTCTAATTTTCCGTTTCCTAAATTATTTGGAGAAGCAGCATTTTTGTTAAATTGAGGTCTATTCAAGAGCTGCAATGGGAAGGGTGAGAATCAGAATCACCCAGGACTTAACACTCCTCAGTCCAGACAGCACAGAGCTGCCTTCCACCCGGTAGCCAAGAAGCTAATCATAGCTGGTCTTAAATTCAGGATGCTATACATACATAGATACATACATAGACAGTGTCGGCGAGATAAGGGCCTATAGCCCACCTAGTCTACCCATTTGAGCTTGTAGTTCAGTTTGTTTTCCTAGAAGTCTATTTCCCTTACCCTGACCTCTAGAATTCCTTTATGTCTATCCCATGCATTCTTAAATCCCGTGATTGTTTCAGCCCCCACCACTTCCTCTGGCAGGGTGTTCACTTGTTCACCACCCGTTCTGTGAAGAAATTCTTTCTCATGTTTCCTCTGAATCGTCCTCCTCAACTTCATCCCATGCCTCTAGTCCTGAAACATCTTTTCGCTTAAAAATAGTGTTTTCCTGCACCCTGTTCCTCCTGTAAGATACTTGTATGTCTCTATCATATCCTCTCTCCCTCCTCTCCTCCAGGAGTACATGTTCAGTTCCTTCAACCTGTCTTCATAGGATTTGTGATGCAACCCATGCACCATCTTTGTTGCCCTCCTCTGAACCTTCTCTACCCTGTCTATGTCCTTACATAGGTATGGTCTCCAGAACTGTACACTGTACTCCAGGTGGGGCCTCACTAGTGTCTTGTATAGCGGAATTATGACCTCCCTTTTCCTGCTGGTGATGCCCCTGCCTATACATCCCAGCATCCTATTTCTTTACCTGATGCCTTGTCACACTGTTTCCTACCTTGAGGTCATCAGAGATGACAACCCCAAGATCCTTTCCTGCTTGGTGCATGCTATATCCTCACCCCCAACTGAAATATTGTGCCAGGGTTTTGTGCCCCATATGCATTATCTTGCACTTCTTGCATTGAATTTCAACTGCCAAACCCTTGACCATTCTTCAAGTTTCTGCAGGTCCCTTCTCATTCTGTCTACACCCTCTGGTGTGTCTACTCTGTTACAGAGCTTTGTGTCATCAGCGAACAGTGAAATTCTGCCTTCTATATCCTGTGCAATGTCACTGATGAAGATGTTGAATAGGACCGGTCCCAGCACTGATCCCTGTGGTCCCCACTGGTCACTCTTCCCTCTGTGGGTGACAGCCATTTACCACCACCCTCTGTATCCTGCCACCCAGCCAGTTACCTACCCACTACACTACTGTCCTGCCCACACCCATATTCCCCAGTTTGTGTAATAGTCTTCTATGTGGCACAGTGTCAAAGGCCTTGCTGAAGTCCAGATAGGCCATGTCCACTGCCCTCCCTGATCCACCTCCCTAGTTACCCAGTCAAAAATTCAGTGAGATTGGTCTGACATGACCTCCCCCTGGTGAAACCATGCTGCCTTGGGTCCTGTAGTCCATTGACAACCAGATGTTCCACCAATCTCTCCTTCAGTAGTGCTTCCATGATCTTTCCCACTACCGAGGTGAGGCTGACTGGTCTGTAGTTCCCTGCTTCCTCTTTGTTCCCACTTTTGTATAAGGGGACTACATCTGCTGTTCTCCAGTCTTTGGGTACCTCCCTGTTTCCAGTGATTGGCTGAACAGGATAGCCAGAGGTTCAGCCACCACCTCTCTTAGTTCTTTAAGGACCCTGGGGTGCACCCCATCTGGCCCCATTGCTTTTGTCAACTCTTATTACTTCCAGTTCCTTCAGGACCCTTTCTCGTAAAGGGACTTGTGTCCATTTCTGCACCATTCTCACCCTTGTACTCCTTCAGACCCATTACCCCCTCTTCCTTAGTAAAGACTGAGCAGAAATACCTGTTCAATATGTCAGCTTTACTGTTGCCATCCTCCACGCTGCTCCCATCCTCCCCTTCAGTCTAACTATCCTCCCTTTGACCTTCTTTTTTCACTTATGTACCTGTAAAGGTTTTGTCCCCTTTAACCACTGATTTTGCAATGTGTTCTTCTGTCTGAGCTTTGGCTTCCTTACTGACTTCCCTGCCTCCCTTTGTTTCTCCTGGTACTTCTCCCTATCCTCTTCTGCCTGTGTCTTTTTGTATTGCCTGAATGCAGTCTTTTGGCTTTCACTTTCTTTGCTACCTCTTTGGAAAACCATAATGGTCTCCTCTTTCTTTTCCTCTTGCTAACCTGCTTAATGCATAATTCTGTTGTTCTTATAATCCCCATTTTAAATACTGCCCACTGTTCCTCAATCCCTGATTCCTGTCCCATTCCCTTAATGCCTCTTTCAAGCATCTCCCCATTTTCCCAAAGTCTGCCCCCTAAAATCCAGTATCGTGTTTTGTGTGGTTTGGTTCTGCTCTTTCTGTGATTTCAAACCACAATGACTGGTGGTCACTGTTACCCAGGTGCTCCCCACTGTTACCCCCATCACACTGTCCCTGTTTGTGAGCACAAGGTCCAGTATTGCCTTCTGCCGAGTTGGTTCCATGACCAGTTGCTTGAGGAAGGCACCTGAAGGAGTCAGGATAAATCTGCTCCTAGTTGATGCTGCTGCTGGGATGCTCCAGTCCACATCTGGTATATTGAAGTCTCCAACCAGTACTACCTCACCCTTGTCAGCCATCCTTTGGATGGCTAGCATCAACTCCTATCTGTTTCTTCCTCCTGGGCTGGTGGTCTATAGACCACACCTGTCTGGATGGCTGGCCCATTTTCCTTTCAGCTTAACCCACAGTATCTCTCCCCATTTTGTTCCTCCTGGATCTGTGTGGCCCTTATGTCATTTTTCACATACAGTGCCACTCCTCCTCCCTTCCTGCCTGCTCTGTCTCTTCTGAATATGTTGTAGCCAGGTATGGCCATCTCCCAGTCATGGTTATCATTACACCAGGTTTCAGTGATGGCCACAATGTCCAGGTCTGACTGTACCATGACAGCCTCCAGATCTTCCATCTTGTTGCTAAGGCTCCTGGCATTTGCACACATGGCTTTCCATGATTTGACCTCCCTAGACTGCTTCACTGTTCTACTCCAGCCCCTTCCTTGGTTGTCATTTATCCTGGTTCTCCTTGCTGTCTGCCCTTCTGCTGAATTTTGCCCTTTTCTGCTTATCCACCTTTTGGACACTAATCTCCAACTTTTGCACACTGCTTTGCAGAGATAGCCCCCCTCTGGTCCTCTGCTATACCCTTCCAAGCTGCAGATGCAATTATTGGGACAGTGGCATACCTATGAAGATTTGGATTCAGCAACCGCAGGACTCAAAAGCTATGCCTGATCTTTTTAAGGACGCTTGAAATGCTTAGAGTATTATTTGTGGGGTCCATTCTGGAAGCAGGAGGTGTGATGGAATGCATGGTATTTTCTTAGGAGGCTGGGTCCGAGATGTTCGGAGCTGGGCATTGTTCTCTAGTCCAGACTGGACCTCTTGTGATTGCTCCTCTATTTAGGGCTAGAATTTGAAAGTAGCTGTATTCTTATAGTTCTAGTTATTAATGTATATCCCAAATTTGTTGTGGGGCTAGCACGGGGTCTGGGTGGGGCATCCTTGCCTAGAGGTATATCAGTGCGGTTGCCTGCATTACTCAGGGTGTCCAACCTGGTTGATGAGCAAGTCTTGTGGGTCTGTAGGGCACTCCTGATCTGAGTCCCCATTAAGATGCCCTGTGTGTAGAAATGAAGCCCCAGGGTAGGACTGAGTTGGGCCTTATCTTTGGATAGCACTGTTAGTGTTGTCCCTACAGGACAAGCTCCTCCCTCCTTCTTCTCTTTCTCAGCCAGTTTATGAGAGGGGCTCCTTTTCAGATGGTGGCATGCACAAGGCTAGACCAGTAGGTTAATGTTCGCACTGGGTTGGCATGTGGCTGGTATTGTTTGTCATGGGGGCTTCGCGGTAATTGGAGGGTTAGGTGTAACATTTCTCTGCGGTGCCTCCCTGTTCTCCCATTTCTTGCTTGTCTCATTTGGGGCCATAGGGTATACACATGGGGAAGGAATAGAAGCTGTTGCACTTGATAGCCACATGGGGAGTGTTGCTCTAGTATTCGTAGCATTCATTATTATGTTGATGGGCTTCCCTCGAGTATCGATTTCTTAACGGTACTGATTTTGCAGCAGCGGGGACATACTCAGATGCTGTTAAAACAGCTGATGTATCGGGAGGAGCCTGTCCTCTCTGGCATATCTTCCCTTCGGATGGCCACGTATGGTGCGCTTACGCCAGGTGTTGTCAGTGCCGTACTGCTGGTAGGAGCTCCTCGATTTACGTGCTGCCTGAATTAATAGGATTTATTCTTCACTTCCTTATTTCTCATTAATTATCACAGGAGGGATTTTCTGCAGTACAAGCATGGGGGTTGTGTATTAATCTGCTACGATAACGTAGATTCGATGGGAGGTAAAATACAGCAGGGTACATAGTAATAGGATGGTTCTGTAATGTTGGATTTATAGAATTAAGGGTAGGAATAATGGTGTTCATTTAGGATAAACCTAGTGGTTTTAATAGGGATTTCATAGTTAGTTGAGGTATTTTTGACATATATTTTATGGAACCAGCCTTGTTTCTCTGTTCCTTCACATATAGGATTTATAGGGAGGCAATGGAAGGGGAGGGCAGAAGGGGAGGCGATTTTGGTGGAGAGCTGCTATACGAAGTGCAGGAAAGGGGAGGGTCGGGTCAGGTGGGACTTAAGGGCATTGTGTATTGGGTTATCTGTTCTTTGGGCAGTTTAAGGGATGTTTTCAGTAGGTTCGAGGTTTGGGATTATGGGTATGTGGGGAGGTTGGGAGGGGTACAGTCCGCTGTAGGCAGGTTGACGGATGGTTTCATTGTAGTTCTCGACATTATGCACTGTTTTCATTTATTGAAACTGTATGATGGCTAATGAGCTTTGTTTTTCAACGTGTAATGTTAAAGGGGTCTGTAAAAACAAAAATAATATAAGATATTGAAGCATTTGGACATTTTACACACTAACATCGTTTTATCCAAGAATCTCATTTGCTTGACTCGGAAGCCATTCAGATGAGACGGATGCAGATAGGGCAGGTCTTTTCAGCCCAAGGAACTTCTAATAGTTGTGGGGTTCTAATCCTTGTTAACAGGAGTATTCCGTTCAAGGTCACACAGGAAATTAAAGATCCATATGGTAGATTTATTCAAGTTAAGGTATTATGTACTCCATAGATTTTGTCTTGGGTAGCATTTATGGCCCTAACAAGGATGACCCTCTCTTCTTTACGTGACTCCTCAACAATATTCTTTCCTTATTATATTCTACAATAATTTTAGAGGGGACTGGACTTTAGTGATGGAACCGGGTAAAGATCGTACTGGTTCACTTTAGGGCTCCTTTCCCGGCACAGCGTCACATACGAATTAATGGATAGGCTGGAATTATGCAATATATGGAGAGTTTTACATCCCAAGAATAGGGATTACACTTTATATCCCCTGTTCATAGGTCTTCATCCCGTATTGATTACCTGTTACTATTTCAGGCATTGTTACCAGGAGTAACATTCTCTGCCATTCAGCCAGACCCGCTCTCTGATCACTCTGTGGTGCTTTGCAAGTTGGCTCTCACCTCCTTGCCCAAGCACCAATCTAGGTGGAAACTGAATGACCAATTGCTCAAGGACTCTAAGAGTAGAAACCGTATTAAGGAGCAAATTAAACAATTTTTGATCTGAATTCTACACAGGATACTAGGCCAGACATATTATGGTGTGCCTTTAAAGTATACCTTTCGGGCATCCTAATTGGGATGGCCTTGGCATGGAAAAGGGATGGGAGGCGAAACAGAAGGCGGTGCTGGCCCAGATCAGAGCATTAGAGATTAACTTACAATCAAACCCATCTGATGAAACTAAACAAAATCTTGCAAAAGTGAGGGATTCCTATATAAGCATGCTCAATGAAAAAGCAGAATTTGCTATCTTATGCACAAGGGCCTCTTATATAGATCATGGGAAAAAGCGGAAAACTGTTGGCCCAGAGAATTAAGCAACTGGAATCTGCCCGATTTATCCCTCCCATTAAGCTCTAGAATAGATGGAGCTCTGAGATCTTCCCCTCAGGAGATTGTTTCAGAGTTCGTCAGTTATCACGAACATCTATGGGAGAAATGTCCAATCTGCCTTCTGTCTCTACTCTCTCCTCCTATCTAGCAGAAGCCCAGTTACCTCACCTCTCCGAATCTCAGTGTAGGGTGCTAGTAGCCCCTATCTCTATGTTGGAAATTTTGGAGGTGATGCAGGGCTTAGTCCTCAGATAAAACACCTGGAATGGATGGTTTTCCAGCAAATTTTTATAAATGTTTTAAGGAACAAATTACCTCTCATCTTCTTTCCTTTTCCAACACATCTTAACAGGTGCACAAGTAGATTCTACTCAATTTGAGGCCCTTATCGTGCTCTTCCGAAGTCGGGTAAAAACTTAGAGTGTGTTGAGAGTTACAGACCCATTTCATTACTGAACCAAGATATAAAAATCTTAACTAAAATACTGGCTGATAGGCTTAGTTTGGTTCTTCCTGACCTAATCGGTACACATCAGGGGTTTCATGAAGGGAAGATTGTCCAAAACCACTTTCGTACTCTCACATGTCTTCTCGGTGTCCAGGGATGCTCCTTTCCAGTGGCGCTGGTCTCCTGGATGCTGAGAAGGCCTTTGACAGAGTTAATTGAGTTTCTTACTCCAAACGCTAAATTCCTTTGGTTTTCCCAAAAATTCCAATTGTGGGTGAAGGCTCTATCAGAATCCGACTGCCAGAATTTCTGGGAATGGTGTAATCTCTCAGGTCTTTACCTTATATTCTGTGCGAGGCAGGGCTGTTCTCCCTCCCCTACTTTTTAACCTTTACCTGGAACTGCTAATCCATAAACTAATCCTATGTCCAAAGGTTCAAGGGCTTACTATTCTCCGCACCAAACTTAAGGTTGCTGCTTATGCAGATGATTTGCTCTTGCAGCTTTCTTACCCAGAAACATCTATTCCTGCCATGTTAGGCATTATCGAGCAATTCAGCAAACTATGGAATGTGGGAAAGTCTATCGTATTTCCTTTAAACCATAACGTTTTAAGAATGATATTACAGCCTTAGGCCTATTATGGTCCAGGGATTCTCTGTGGTATTTGGGCATTGTATTAACTAGAGATACGCAGCTTACTATTAAGTACAATATGGAGGCATTATTGTCTACGGTGACCTCGATTTAGCCAGATGGTCAGTCCTACCCATTTCTTTGTGGGAAAGAGTAAACCTGGTTAAGATTAATGTTCTGCCATTTACTATACCCTCTTCAACTGCTCAACATTTTTTAGCGGGTGGTTGGTTTAAAAAGCCCAGAGTTTGTTAGTTGAATTCATTTGGTCTAAAAGAAATCAAGACTAGCCTACTATAAGCTCGTAGTGCCTAAACTTAAAGGTGGCTACAGTTCCATACCTATGCATGTATTACTGGGCCAGCAATGCTGCTAAATACCTCAGGTGGCTGGATCCTAATCCCTCCACCTATCTTCCGCATGGCTCAAAATAGAACTCGAAATGATGTGATCTGCTAATATAACCCCTCCGCATTATTATTCCTAAATATCACCTCTCTACCAGAAAAATGTAAAGATACCACAATAGCAACTTCCATGAGGATTCACTTGCAGCTGTGTGGATTCTTAAAATATAAAACTTGTTTGGATGCGGTGCAATCAATCTGGAACTCCCCAGCTTTTAAAATAGATAATAAAATGTTATCCCTAGGTGGTTACCTAGATTGGGGGAGGGAGTTTGTCTTCACTTCTTAAGGAGGATGGTACATGGCTATCTGCTGACCGACATCGTTGTGAGATTTAAGCTTCAGAAAGGTAATTACTTCAAGGTACTCCAGCTTAGACACCTTCTTATTAAAAAGTTTGAAGATGGTCCCCTTTATCTTACAAATTCTCTTTCCAGTCAGACTTGGGCCACTAGCTAATTCCCCAAGTACCTCCAAACTTTATATTTTGTATGACTGGCATTTCCCAGAACCATTTGGACCCACAGAGTTTTGGTCCGATTCTTTCCACTCTGGGACAAAGACTGACGGCTATATGGAATAACTGCCATTGTTTTGTAACACTAGATAAGCTACAGTTAATGCAGTTTAACATCCTTCACAACCTTTATTACTACCTGCAGAAACTTGCCAAATGGGAGTAATATCTTCTAATATATGTACAAGGTACACTCAAGCGGAAGGCTCCTTATTTCACATCTTTTGGGAATGCTCCAAGATAGCACCCTTTGGAAGGCTATCAAGGACAAGGCTGACCCACTGCTTGGGCTGATGGATTTATTTACCTCAGAGGTCTGCCTTTTGGGGATTACTCACAGTTTCAGTTAACAAGCAAAGTACCATTTTGCCTTGATCTCTATGTCAGTTAAAAAGCTGGTGCTTAAATACTGGAAGAGTACTGATGCTGTCTCTTATTCTGAATGGCTTAACGAGTTGTTATCCAATCTTTGAGTGGAGAAGACCATTTTGAGCATTAACAATAATAAATCCAAATACAAAAGATCTGGACCCGTTACACATGTTATACACCATTCAGTGTTTTCTTCTCGGGTAACCACATAGTCTGGATTTCCATGCCTCAGGACTGTGGGTGGTGGGGTGCTTTGAGGAGGTGTTGGGGAGAGGGACGGGGTCATGTAACCAGCTTTGTCATATGTCTAAATGCCTTGGATATCATGACCCTGTCTACTGTAGTTGTTGGACTTTAATAAAATTTATATGGAAAAAAAAAGAAAAGTAAATGGAGCAAAAAAGAAAGATAAAAGTACACAAATAGGAAACAATTTCTTTATTATGTTATTATATACCATGTATACTATTGTATGATATTTATATTATCTCCTTTGTCTACCCCAGATCATATCTGTAAATGAGATTTCTTTTATCTTCCTTCTTTTATCTTTGTATGTTTATCTGGTAAACCAATGTCAATAAATAAATAAGTACATAAGTAAATAACTAGGAAGAACCTAAGAAAGTAACCTGAACAGGTACAGTACAGTATCTTAATATTGTTGTTGAACTGCTGCTTTAATGTTGTCTTTTACTGATACAACAAATGGCTTTGGAAAGGAACAATGCTCAGTCAGCCATGAAAGGGTGGGGCTATGGGCAGAGTTTAGGATTCGATGTTTGCTTCATCCAAAAGGTGGCAACCCCAAGGCTGGTAGAAGAGAAACTTGAACCACTCTATATCCAAATTGGAAATAATTTATTACAGCCAAATCACAGGTGAGAATAAATGTGTGAGATTGAAATTAGCCATACAGTCTCACCTTTGTTCTCACTCTTGATTGACTGTAATAAATTATTTCCACTAGATGAGTGTTTGAGTTCTCTTCTGTCAATCGAATATTGGTCCATGAGTGCTTAGCAACATTTGGACTGTTGCAAATGCTTACAGAGTCTGCACAGACACTGGGGAAGGCTGATGCAGCTAAAATGCCGCATTTATGATATCACATGCCAGAACTCTTGAAAAGAATGAATCTGATGTCAACATCAGAGTCTTGTAGAGTGCAAGAAACAGGAAGGTACATTACTACACATTTTGTGACTGCCACAACTAGCAAAGCTGGTGAAATCAGGTACTGACCAGAATACAGCAAACTATGGAACCAATGGTTATATTGGAAATGTTTAGGTGGGAGGACTCATATCTAGATTTCTAGCTGGTGGAACAGTCATTTTAGATGGTGGAACACTCCTGTAGAGAAATATGACAGAAGTGGTGGAACTGTCATACAGTTTTTAGTAGGCAGTGAAACTGAGTTTCTGTGGGCTCCTGCTCAATTAAACCCCTCGCAGAACTCAGAGTGCCTAAGGATGCCTCACTCATGACTGTAGGCAATACTAGGAGGCAGCCTGTGCAGCTTAAACCTCAGCACCTAGGGTTCATGGCAGCCATCACAGAGACAAAAGATTGCTACTCAGAAGAGAGGGATCAGAAGAGATACCCCCACTAAATGAGTGGGAGGACAGCATGCATGAACAGGTGTGGTATGAACACCTCTCATACATGTCAGTAGGTAAGGGTATCCACTTTGAAAACATATGGAAACCCTATAGTGTCACTGTACTGAGGGAAGGCAACCCCAGGGTTGACCACACATATTAGCTATTGAGCCAAACCATTGCCAGTAATGCAGATTTTCCTCTAGCCTTATGGACTGCCTGCATGATAGAAGAGAAGGACATCCCTAAGTGCCAACATAATGTACACTAGCATGTTCTAGATTTATATTTGCTGTTGCTTTTATTTATTGTTCATTATTACCTTAAGTTAGTGTATGTTTGGTCTGAATTCATAACCTGAGGTCTGTTCACTTAGAAGCTCATGGAATGCTAACATTATGTTGCCAGTAGTGCAGGGTGGTGGAGAGCGGGCTGTACAGAGGCACATGAACAGGTTCTGAAGACCTACCTGGAGTGTACAGTATGTGAGTAAATCTTTGTCAAATGATTTAGCCTCTAATCCATGGAACAAATAATGTATATGTTGACTGTGGCTGAGATGGGAGATTTCTTTGATGAATTAAGTGTAAACCATGTATTAAAGAAGAAACCTCATTTTAATAAAAAAAATGATAATTATTTAAAGTACTTACATTTCCAGAATCAGTTGCATTAATTGTTATTCATAACTACATAACAAAACAAAATTATGCTGCTCAAATTACGAAAATTAAAACTGATATGACTGATATGCGATATTAAAGAATATCATCACTGCTTTATAACAGAATTGAGCATCCAGGGCAAAGGCAACATATTAACCCATTTAAAGTAGTAGAGAGTCACTCTCCTGAAGAACCTTGTCTTTTTTACTGATGAGGAAGGTAATATAGTCTCCACCCAGCAAGGATTTTTAAGATTGGTAAATAGATATAAAGCAATCACCTTTTATACCCGCTTACCCCAACTGGGCGGCAGGAATAGATTTTGCTTATATATCAGTATTCCACTAATGTCACTGAATATAAGTGATAAATTGACATCTGGGATCACCAAGAAGAATTTAAATGGGTAGTTTTTTTTTTTTTATTTAGTTGTTTAACCAGGTATAGCACACTAAGCTGAAATTTTTTTACAGGAGCGACCTGGGAGCACAAGGAGTTAAGTGACTTGCTCAGGATCACACAGTATGCAAGTGGAAGCTGTAGGATTCAAACCCAGGTCTGGTCTGCTGGATGTCACCAAATTTGCAGCACAGAGCCTTAGACCACTAGCTATACTGCCTCCTAAAGGTTCCTCATTAAACATGAATTTCTCTCAGGAAGTATATGGAACTTTGGTTGGAGAGCTGATTAGGAACTGACAGAAGTTTATATTTATAAACATTGCTTGAAGAACTGATGGAGGGACTAAAAAATGTATAGTCATCTTTTAGAAAATAAACTTGTGGAGAATAGCATGTGAGAGGAATTCTTGTTTTGCTGCATAAAAAGGAGGATAAGGCCAACATTAAATAACGCTTATTAGCCTTCTAAATTCTGGCTTCAGCATTTTAAACAAAAACTTTAAATACAAGATTTTTGCAAGCAGCTAAACAACTGACTTCCACTTCACAAACTTGCTCCATTCCTGGGTTTATCATTCAGGAAAATGTTTTATTATTACAAGAAGTGTTAGAAATTGAGAGACTATTGGGATGTTGGAGGATCTTCTCCTGTCTCTTGATCAGCTTTGTTCAAAGTATTGAAGAAATATGGTATACTGGAAGGTTTCTAATCTGTATCCTTTTGTATAGAATTGCTATTAAAACTCCCTAGTAAATAGATAGAGGGGAGTATATGTCTTTATGGAAGGGTGTACAACAGGGTTGCCCTCTCAGCCCCATTCTGTATATCTTGTGTTTAGGCTCTTTACTTTACAAACTGGAAGAGTATACTCTCTTAAATAGGATAGTAATCCCAGAAGGCCGTTTGCCAGATATGTCCATATCATATGTAGATAATATCTTCTTGTTTCTACAAGACAAAACTGTGTTGTTGTTTTTTTGTTTGTTTCAGAGGTGTTGTTGTCACAGGAGATAATTGTACAGGTGAAAAATGCATTCCTGATGTTCAGACCTTTTCAGTTAATGTAGACAGGATCATCATTTCTCAAAGTTTTAGGCAGTGCTTGAGATCCAAATAGCCAAGGCACAAGCTAGAGAGAAAGGAAAGGAGGAAAAAGTAAAAGTATATTATGAATGACCAGAATGAAGAGCAGAATGGATGTCCCATATTTTCATACTTGTCCATACCTCCAGTCATGTTAGTGTGCTACTTTAATTTTGGATGATTTGGTCATTATTTAGAAATTTGTCAACAACTGAAGGGTTAGTATCCTTCAGTGTTGACGAATTAGCTTTTTGCAGTAATAAATAGATGTACCAATTTTTGTAACAGTTTGGTAGTTCCAAAGTGTTTGAAATTCTGAGCATAATAATGCCAGGATTGAATGGGAGGTTCTGTTGTATTACTTTAGAAATACATTCAGATATTTTCTGCCAGTACTGAGAGAGTGAAGTACACAGTGCAAAGATATGTGGATTGAACCCTTTGCAGTAAGACATCTTGGATAGGAATCGGAATGGACTGATTACATTTATTTAATCTTTCAGGAGTTTAATAACTTCTGTGTAGAATATTAAATTGAATCTATTTTAGTTTGTTGTTCTGTGGCATTGATGTAAACAATGAAGGAATGGTGGCCAATTATTGCTCACTGAAAGAGATCCCTAGGTGTCTCCCATGCATTTTTAAAGAGGACAAGTCTATGGAGGGCACCATCTTTGGTCAAGGAATAGACTCCTCCTATAAGTTTGTGCGGGAACTGATTCTGAAAACAGTTGCTCAAGAGAAGTCTGTAATGGAGGTCCACATCCTATGCATTTCCTTATAATTTCCTAATATGAAAATATTTCATGAAATAGAGCAGTGGGGGCAAACAGATTAGTTAAATATTTTAAAGTAATGAATGTTTTACTTGTATAGAGATCCTTAAAGACCATAAATGCATCATTCATCCATGTCTTAGGGATAGAGGCGACAGGGAGTTGTGGATTGAAAAATAGTGGAGAAAGGCAATAAAGATTACTTTTAGCCACCAGTTATTGTTGCAAGCAAGGGCTTTAATTTTTGTAAAACATGAGCTATTTTGGTGTGGCCTTTTATAAAATAAAAAATTCCAATGGTGTGGTTAGGCTTTACAAACTAAGATGTGAGCTTCAAAAAGCCATGACAGGGAGGGGTCAAGTTCTTTTTTCTCAACAGAGCTTTATTGGTGGATGGTAAGATACAGCCATTTATATCAGAACAGCCATTTACAAATTTATTTATTTATTTATTGGAATCTTGGATATACCACCTCTGAGCTGGCTCGTTTACAAAGGTTCCACATCATAAGGCAATAGACAAGATACGTAGACATTACAAAACAGACAGGGGTATATACAGCAAGTACATTATGGTAAATACAGATACAGATTTAAGCAAGCACAGTTAAAATACATCAGGTAGGAGAGGTCAACTTTATTGCAACAGTACTAAGAGCATTCCTAAGGTGGAAAAACAAACTTACTGAGGTACAGTTTAGGTAGTGCATTTTGCTAGTAATGAAGTCACTTTTTTTCCTGTTACTGTTATTGTCATCTTTTTTCCAGTAAAGTGACCCAGTTCCTGCATGATTTGCTGATGATCCACCAGTCTGGTGATGACCACTAACCAAAGTCAAAAGGCATGAACACTTTAACAAACAACATCTGACTGCTTGCCCTTATTCTACCATATCGTATAATTTATAAAGCCATTGATTAATGGTGATTAAAGTAAGGAAATTCCATTTTCAAGACTTAAGATTCCAGGATTTGCACTGTTAATAGTAAGTTTAATTTCTGGATTTTACCGAGCTTCCACTGTCATTCTTTTAGTATGTGTTTAAACAAATGGAATAAAAGAAGGATTAATGTACAAGAGCATTAAGTGAAGCAAATTGAAAATAGTACAGGAAGAAATTGCACAAAAAATACAAGTTCCGTAGATTTACTGATCTGGTTTTAAATGCCAAATTCCATGAAAATCTATGTTTTTACCAGTGTGTAGGCAGTCCAAATTCCGAAAACTGAAAAACAGTGGTCTTAATAAATTGCAATTAGTGTGTGAGGTATTGTGCCACCAGAAACAGATTTTACTAAATTAAATTGACTAATGCCCTCTCTGCCTTTACTAAGCCTCTTCCCTTTTAGCAGGGCTTTAGGTTTTGGTTTCCTCCCCAATGTCATATGTTTCCCACCTTAACCATGTCTCTGCATGCTTCTGTATAGTTAGACATAAAGGTTGCTGTGATCTTTTCCATCTGCTGTAGTTCTTGGATACTCACCACACCTATCTACTGAAGGCTTTGTCACTGTAAACCACTTGATTTTGATGTCTTTCACAGCCAATGTGCAAAGTTCCCAGAACAACATTTGTTGGTTCATAGGCCTGTCTGTCAGAACATTCTTTCCTAGAAAAGGTGAATAAATGAAAAGGGATAGTAACTCCCATATTCATTCCAGGATTCTGTGCTGTTTGCCACAGCCTCTCCAACAAAGGTCTGATCCTTTCCTTGCCCCCACAAAGTATTTTGAGGTAGCGGGATGTGGAAGAATCTAGTTAAGCACTTTCATCAGTATGCCTTCCAGCCTGGCAAGGTAGTCATCCTACAACCATTTTCCTAGATTCTCTCCCAGTCATCTTCTGTAATAGCTGTTTGAGTCCATTTCCCAGTGTTCTCTTCACTGCTAGAAATCCTGATCAGGGATCCTTGCAGTGCTCTGTAGGCTTTAGAGATATTGACCCTCGTACCTGTAAGCGTGGCTCCCCAGAACAGAACGTTCTCTAGATCATTAGGGTTCCTGCTCACTTTTTAAGGTCTGTCATCAGTGGAAAGGTAGTGGTTTACCTGCAGGCAACAGAAGAAGTCCTGCCAGCACAAGTTGCACCCCTGCTGTAAGTCTAGAAAGGTAGTACACACTCCATTCTGGATAAAATGCCAGTATCAGCTAAATGCATGGTGGTTCACCTTCTGTATCCTGTGTCACTTTGTGTAGGTAAAATGTCCAGATTGCTCATGATAATGGTCAGGGGACCCACATCATTTGGGGTATTTGTCAGTAACTTTGCCTTGAAGGTCACGTTCTTAAGACAGAAGTAAACTGGTTCAATTTGAGCAGCTAGGTAGTTCCAGTATAAATATGGTAGGCTAAGCCCACCTTGAGCTTGAGTGTGGTATAATTTGTGTAGAGTGAGTCTTGACTTTTCTCCATGCAGAGATACTTCCTCAGGTCTTTTTCAAAGTTTGATAGGAAGAGCTTGAAAATAATAAGAAAAATTTTGGCAGGATAAACTTCTTAATGAAGTTAACCCTTCCCATCAGATAAAGGAATAGAAGGGGACCGTCTGTCAAGATCTGAATAAACCTTCATTATAGCTGGAGTAAAATTTAGATCATGTCATTTTTCTATCTCCGTTTAATGTAATTCCTAAATAACAAAGGTTCTGGCTATAGTGACCAAGTGAGGATGAAAAGTGTTGGCATTTTACTTAGGATTTAGGGACAGTGTTTCACATTTCTTCCAGTTAATTTTATAACCTGGCATTTACTGAAATTATAGATCAAATCTAAAAAGAACAATATTGAATTTGAGGCATTTTGCAAATAAAGATTATCAGCTGCACAAAGCAAGAGGATATGCTTCTTGCCAGTGATAGATATACCTTTTATTCTCTGCTGTTCCTGGATGGCAGTTACAAGAGGTTCAGTATAAACTGCAAATGGTGGAGGGATAGGGTCAGCCTTGTCTTGTACCTCTTGATAACTTAATTTGATCTGAATTCTCCATTTAGCTTTTGATGCAATGTAAGTTAAGTCAACCCAATTCAAGAATTCACCTGTGAAACCAAATATGGCAGTTACTAATTTCAGAAAGTGCCAGTCTATCCTGTCAAATGCTTTTTCATTGTCGAGCATGCACCAGGAGTACTGTATCATTTGCAGGGGCCTGCTGGATAATACTGAGTGTTCTTCTGATACTATAGGTGAGCCTTCTTCCTGCTACAAAGCTCATTTGGTCATCATTGATGATTTTGTAGACAATTTGGCCAAGCCTGTTTGCTGGGATTTTTGTTAAACTTTGCAATCATTGTTTTGAAATGACGGGACAATAAGAAGCATGGAGTGTGGTCTCTTCATCTTTCTTTAGCATTAATGAGATAATGGGATTATTGAAAGAAGATGGCCAGGAGCTAAGGTTCTGTTTTTAAAAACTGTATGCAGTTTGTGACCTATGTTAATTGAAAAAACTTTGAAAGAAATCACTAATAATGGCATCTGGGCCTGGAGATTTGTCATTGAGAGATTCCCCATCACGGTATTTCTTCCAATGATAGTTCCTTATTCATGATAACAAGATCTTCTTTAGTTATATGTAGAAGTTGTAATTTTCCAAAACAATTCAGATCTGCCTCTAGGGAGTTAATATTTGAAGTGTACATGTTCTTATAAAATCATCAAATACTTTATTCATATTTTCTGGGTTGTAATTGAGGTGGTTGTGAATGTCATTTATGAGGAGTATTCTATTAAGATTTTGCTCACATTTTGGCTGGAATGCTTATAATTTGTCTGGCTTATCACTGAAGAAGTACTAATTGGGTCTTGCCCTTTCTGCTGCCTCCTCAACTTCCCCATTTTACAATTTACCTGAATGCAGAACCTCCTGCAAATCTTCCTGATTGCCAGTGTATATGCCTTACTTCTGCCAACAGTAATTTATTCTTCAGTTCCTTCATTTGTTTTTGCTGGGTTTTTTTAAGGGGTGTATGAAATAAAAGGCCTCTGAGTTAGACTTTCATATTCAAATTGGCCACACCCCTGAGGAAGGGCCTTGCGACCCGAAGTGCGGAGAAGAGTATGGCATTTTCTGGCTTGCTCTCACTTGCTACTTCTTTTTATTTTCAAAATAAACTTGGATTTCTTCAATCATTGGACTCCTGCCACCTCATTTGTTAACACTGGTATGTTACATTAAAGTGGCGAATGTGTGAGTCTTGAAGGCAAGTGTTTGTGATTCCATTGGAGTGCATGAGTTATGGACTTAGTGACCAGAGAAGTAAGTGATGTAACAGAGCCATTCCATAGAGATAACTGTAGTCACTGATTTGTGAGACAGGAGAAATAATTGGACTGTATTGTACTAATGAAATGAGATCTCTGGATCCTGTGTAACTGTTAAATAAACTCCATCAGTTCACTGAAGTAAATCCCAAACTGTGCTTTGTATCTGTTGTGTGCCTTTTGAAGAAGGTCCCAAGATCTGGATCAAGCAGGAGCACTGTGACCGTACCTAGTCCTGCTGTCCTCCCAGGGCTAACAAACAATAGCTCACAGCTGATAAAACTCTAACATACACTGCAGGAAATTGAATCTCCACTGCTGCAGCTGTTCTCTGATGTCGGCTGCAGAGGGTTCTGGGATTTCTGGTTACAGCAAAATTCAGCTTGAAGTCAGCAGAATCAGTTTGATAAAATATACTACATTGCAGTAAACAGTAAGTTAAAAAAAGTTTTTGCAGAAAAATGCAAATTGGGACCAGCTCCACACTTGATTGCTGGGCTCTTAGAGCTGACTGTTACCCTTAAATTTCATTCCAGAATAACAGGATAACGAGACATGATACAACTATAACTGAATCTAAACATGAAAATGTAGAACCACATTCTCAACTGAGCATGACATAATGGTACAATTTTTAGTCTCAAATTTTATCCCACCATCCTTGTTAATTACTGAAATATGCTTTATGTCTGTTAATTAAAAGAAAAAATCCCATCTAACTCATGTAAAAGGATCTTGTCTACCCTATTGGTCCCTTTTGAAGAGCCTCTCTAAAGACACAGGCCCAGATATTCAAACTGCGCCAGGCTGTAGAGCAAGCCTGGGCACAGTGCAACTTAGCTGCGCCAGGGGCATCGACTGGGCGATATTCAATGGAAGCGTCGCCATGGCACAGCGTCATTGAATATCGCACCCTAACTCCCTGCAGTGCATGGTGCAGTGGCACTGCGCCAGTGCAAGTGGCCAGAAGTGGAGCAGGGGGATGTGCTAGCGCAAGTTCCGCTGCACTATGTGCAGCAACTGCGATATTCAAGTGCACATGCAGATGGGCCATAATGTATACAGGGTGAAAGAGAGGCCATTTGCATGCCATTCTAGCCCCATTTGAATGCAGGTGCACAATCTGGCGACTGGCACCTGGCACCCTGCAGGCAGCAGCCATCGGGACCGGCGCCCCTGCATAGCACGGCAATGCCCCACAGCCCGATCATGCGCATTTGTAAATAAAAATAACACCTATATCCCTGGTGGTCAGTGGACTGCTGTCAGCCCGATCACGGGCTTAAGTATAAATAAAGTAAATCCAGTATCCCTGGTGGTCCGGTGGACTGCTGTCAGCCTGATCGTGGGCTCGGTATAAATAAAGTAAATTCAATATCCTGGTGGTCAGTGGACCGCTGTCAGCCGATCGTGGGCATTCGTATAAGAAAATCGTCCAATATCCCTGGTGGTCCAGCGGACCCCTCCTCACCCGCCCACTGAGCTCCTGCCCGCTCCCCGGTCAGTGGCGGGTGGCAACCCCACCACCTGCCTCCCACGCCCACTGACTGACACTGTAGGTCGGGCTGTGCCCATTGGTCCACAGTGTGAGCCAATGGGCATGCAGCCAATACCATACTACACATTCCAGATATAGATGGATCCATTCACATATCTGGAATGTTAATACAATACAAACTGCACACCCGATAACTCACGCTGTGGACCATGGACATGCAGCCTGTCGATCGTCGATGAAGCGATAACAAGCGGGTAGGTACGTGCTACCAATACTGACTGGGGCGGGCGGTGGGACTCAGTGGGCAGGTGGGAGGGGGTCTGCTGGACCACCAGGGATATTGGATGTACTTTTCTTATACAAATGCCTGCGATCGGGCTGACTGCAGTCCACTGGACCACTAAGGGTATTGATTTACTGTATTTATACTTAAGCCTGTGATTGGGCGGACAGCGGTCCACTGGACCACCAGGGATATTGATTTACTTTATTTATACCAAGCCCATAATCAGGCTGCCAGTGGTCCATTGACCACCAGGATATTTGAATTTACTTTATACCCCAGCCCACGATCATTGATAGTGGTCCACTAGACCACCAGGAATATCGGAAGTTATTATATTTTACTAATGCCTGTGATCCGGGCATGGGGAAACACCACCAGGTGCAGCGGGCTGGGAGGCCACCCACAGGTGGCAGCTGCCATGTTGCGCCCTGCAATATGGCAGCTCACCTGTGGGTGGCCAGCTCGATGTTCCTTTATTTTTGGATCAACTGTGTTCAGCGCAAGTAGAGGTTGCACATGCATGGAGTCAGCATCCTGGGCTGAATATCAGGATGTGCAGAGTATGCATTGGCCGCGCCCCTACCTGCGCCCGCATGCATTACTGATGCATTCCGACACATCAGGATTTGTGCCAGGCACAATTCCCATTTGAATATCACATCAGGGTGCATCAGTAGGTTGCGATGGCCTAACACTGTTGCACCATGCCAACCCTTTGAATATCTGGGCCAGTAGGTTATACTGCTTTCTGTCTTCACCAATGCAAAGTGAAAAGTAACTTACTCCATCAATCCAAGGTCAAGACCTTTGTCTTAGAATCAAGAACTGTGCTATTTTTCTGTGAATTAGTACTGACAGCATAGCTACCAGCAACTGAAGCAAGGTCTAGACCACCTGATAATATGTGAGATATTCTTTTCTTGTATGTGCTGTCTGTCCCCAGGAGGCACAATTTGGGGATACCTCCACTGAATAGTTCATCACCATCCACAGTGCTATGCCTACACCTTCTTAAAACTGGTGACCCATGTGATAAATGACATACAGTGCAGAACAATGCAATTTAATTTATTTTTCTAAAGTGTCTTTCATGCAAATTGTGTTTCGCAGTGCTCATTAGTGAAAGCAAGAAGGACATGAAGTGCAATGAAAAAATGTGGAATACAATTATACATAGATATAAAATGTAAATAGTATATATACATATAAAATATATCAAAATATAGAATCAGGGATCTTCTTGGGATACTCTGACCAATAAAAGCCATTAATTTTGCAAAATAAAATAAACACAGGCCTGTGTCAGATATCCAAGAGATTCAAAGTCATTTTTGGTAACCAAGCAGCAGTTTTATACAGAAAGGTCCTGAGTCTTAAATAATTTTTTGCACCAGGAAATGTGCCAACATAAACAGATACACTGGGGCGAGGGGTCAGAGAACCCTTCAGTGCAGATACTGCTATGCAAATCACAGCATTCAACTGTTGCTGTGCATAAACATGATTTACACATGGAAACAGTGTATGTGACCACCACATGCATGTGGGGCAGCAGATCGGTAAACTGTGTCCCCTACTCACTGTCTGTGGCTTTCGTCCACTTCTGGGTCTCCTCTGCATTTCAGCACTATGTCCCTGATGTCCTGCCTTGTTATCAGGTGGGCCCAGAACAGGTTCCAATATAACAAAATAAATTCTTAGTAGTCCAGTGGCAACTCCCCAACCTCATACACACATGTACAGCTAATGTCAGTCTTGGGTCCCACATCTGTGTGCACTGAGAACAGTGATTCACCTCCTTACTGCTACCTGCTAACACTTTTTAGTTAGAGGCTTGCAGCAAGAGAGCTGCTCAGGCGCTGCTGTGCATGGCAACCTCACTGCTTCCATGCAGCAGCACACTCGATGCACTGAGAGGAAAGGTCCATACACCATTGCTACTTGTACTTTGTTATACACTCATTTTATGGTTGTATTATTCACTTGTACTATTAAATTGTTTGTTTCCTTATACCCTTTTCCCAGGACGCCACTAAAACAAGCTGTACTAAGCTCAGCAAGTCTTTCCTGATAAATCTTTTAAATTAATAAACTAGCACTGTGCAGTGAAATAAAATATTCACAATTCAGACATCAGAGTTCCCCAAACTCACGTAAAATGCTACACTAATTTTAGGGAAATGTTCTGCAGGGTCTTGAAACTTTAAGACCAGTGAGACAGATTCACTGCTGCAACCACTTGTTAATGAACCACAATATTATAAATGTTCAAACTTAAAAGTAAAAGACCACCAACCAATTAAGTTCTTTCCCCAACAACTTAGTGGAGATGGCATTGTCCCTTTTTCAAGATGCTTACCTTTTATGTGCTTGAGTAGAAACCGTGCAGATTGGCACTTGTTGGAAGCCAATATCCAAGTGATTAGCACTTGTTTGGTGAAGTAGTTGTTCTTGATATTTGATGAGCCTTTCTCCTTTCAGAGATGAAAAGTACCCTTGTCCCCTCATCCTTGTACAGTTGAAAGAATTGGATTTTTGAAAACTGTACTCATGACTACTATATATCGCCTCTTTTCATGGATAACAGTCCTAATTCTGCTTGGATGTCCTCATTGCCATGCGTTCCAAGCTAATGGCACTAAGCCACTTTCCAACCTTTAACCCCACCCCACATCTAAAATTCTATGAACACAAGGAGTTGATAATCTAAAAATTCGGTGTGTGTTGGGGCAGAGCCCCACATGGGGATGGGTGGCGACATATATCTGCTGCTGTGATGTCGGTCGACAAAATACTGTAGTTGTCAAATCGGCATCATAGATCCGCTAGCAATCAGTCAGATTACAAGAAAATTGTAGCCCATTTCATAATAATCCCTATCCATAAAAAGTGTCTTCAGTGACCCTGCTATATATCCCCATTAGTTTGTAAGCTAACCTAGTGAAAGTATTCAAAAATTACTCTCCGGTAGACTAGAAACTTGTATGAATGAGAAGCATATTATAAATGAAGGGGTAGGTAGATTTCAAGAAACAAAGAAGTATGGTAGAAAAATTGTTCTGTCAGAACACATTTAATTGAAAAGTATTGCAATGTATGAAGACAAAAGTTGTTTATTGATTTTATCAATTTTAAAACAGCATTCAACTCCATTTCAAGAAATATTCTTTCAAAAATGTTGCATAGCAATTTACTGGGATTGCCTAATTCAACTCCAGCTTATTTACTCTGGGTAGAATTTATCAGTTTTCAATTGGAAGTAGAGCCACATTTAGACTATTGATATATTGGGGCCAATTCTAGAAGGTGCCTGCACCAGATACAAAGTCTTGACACAAGGGGGTCTGCATCTGGTGCAGGGTGACAACTGAAAAATGTGTTATTCCAGAAAGTTTGCCACTTCCGCCAAATGATCTGGAATAGCCACAGATTGCAGCCCTGCATCAGAAGGAGTAACACAGAGGGCAGCATCGTTGCAAGTCCGTGACACAGTCAGGGTCCTGGTTGCAGGGGCCTGCCCAGGTGGCCCAAGGGCAGCAAGCATCATATCCTGGCACAAACTGGGCAGCCACTGCAAGGCTGTGGAATGGGATGTTTGGCCCACAAAGGGCACTGTAATAGTACTGCTGGGACACCCGTGTGCCAATGTAACTTCCTGCAGTGTCAGGCTAGTGCCAACCCCACAATCCCTGATAACTGTGATGGTGCAATTGGGCCCCCACTGAGCAGTATCTCTGATCCTTGGTCCTGCTCATACAAACAACTCCAGTCCCAGCCTGTGTCCCCCTCCTCACTTCCCGTGGCCAGACAGAACAGCCCAAACATTACCTGGTGGTCTAGTGGCCTCCCACCCTCCCACCCCTGACAGGCAGTGGTGAGCACCCGCTTCTGCCCCCATCCCCAACCACTTCTGTGACTGGCACTTCCTTCCTCACACCACCATGGCCAGCTGCAGAATGCATTATGCACATATTGTATAACACTACACAATATGTCCATAACACATTCTGTGGCTGGCCATGTGTCGTGAGGAAGGAAGTGCATCTCACAGAAGCAGGTTGGGGATGGGAGATGAAGATGCTTCACCATTAGCCTGTCAGGTGAAGCTACTAGACCACCACCGAGTATGACAGGAATTTTTTTTTTGGTTTGTCAGGAGATCAGGGATCAGGGGCACTATCCTTACTCCTGGAGAGAGCAGGGATCATGGGGAGGGGGTGCACTGTAGCACCAGGGCTGTCACTTCATCATTGGGATGGAGGGGCTGCACTACCAGGGAACATGTGTGTTGACATTAAGGGCAGGATTTAACAGAGCTTTTTGGGGTTCTACATTAGTAGGGGTGACAGACAGCTGTGCCTCAACACCCACCATGGCTCCTTCCCTGCCCCTACTGCACCCTACGGTACACTGCTATCCAATTGTCCCTGTGGAACAACCACTTAGACCACCTCCTGGCTGGTCTAAGTGGTGCCCCTACTTCTGCATCCATGGTGGGGCTTTGAAGATACAAAAAAGGGATGTGGCAGCCCTGCCATAGTGCAAGCCCCTTTGCAATCTAGTGCACTGGATTGTTGGACGCAACCCTAGCACAAGGTGCTTTGGTGCTGCATGTCTGTGACAGATGCAGGCTGCCTTCCAGAATCACAGTTTGGCGCAAGTTGTGGCATGAGTCTCAACCTGCATCAAACCCTTTGACACAAGTCCCTTGCATCATTCTAACCCATTTTAGAATCCAGTCCATTGATTTAGAGTTAAAATATAGATTCTAACAGACTAGCCAATAAATGTTTAAAGGAAAAGCAGAATTTGTTGAATAGTATTATCAGTTCACATTGGCTGAATTTTGTAAAGAGGGTCTGTTAGCAAATGTTTTTGCATTTTTATGGGAGTTTCCATCAGAAACTTCTATTAAAGAGGTAGAAAATATCATTAAACAATGAATGTATGATGTCTTTATGCAGATGGATATGACCGGTCAGGGCTCATACAATTGCAGCCCATTTTTACCAGATATAAATTGAAGTTTGAGACAGAACCATATTTGAATATTTGTATTTTATTTAAAACCATAATTTACCAAATAAACAGATTCCAGTTGTGACCTGGGGTAGAAACAAAAGGCAGCAGAGATAATCAACACAGTGATACATGAGTAATAAAGAAACTTATACTCACATGTAAAATATAAAGGTAATTAACATAGTAAATATAGAATGTACATTCATAAATGAAATACAGACAAATTCAGCAGTAAAATGAGCAGCAAAAGTTTCAGGTATGGCAAAGCTGAGAGCACAAAGCATGGTATGTACATTAATAGGTTTTCTGAATTGTAGTACTTTGAAGGCACAAAAATTTAAAAAGTAAATAATCTAGAAATAAGCCACTTGAACAGAGAGGAGCACCATCACAAGGGGGCTAAAGGGTCCACGACTGTGAGAGGATCGGAAGGAGACAGACGTGGTCTGGAATCCCACACAGGCCAAGACTATGGTAATTTGAACTTGAGAATTGCATTTTAGAAACTACATGTTATTTCAGAGAATTGGGAAGTGGGGAACATCTGTACTGTATGGTTTATGTACTGTGGCATTTTTGTTTGCAGGTGAATGAAATAATTGTATTGTTCTGTTGCATTACGTCGTAGCTAAGTAACCTTTGTTTACAGGTTTGGCTCAGACATCTCTGAGGACCAATTTGCTTTCTAATGTACTTTGGGTAGCTGTGGAGGATTTCTGAAACTGGGCTGTTTGTTTTATTTCACAACTTGGATGCCACTGAGATGCCAGTGAGGGAAGGGCCCACGCACCTCCCCCGCTCATACACCTTTATAGGCTAGTATCATTGATACTTTCTGGAGCGAACGGAAGCACACGTAAGGATCACAGTAAAATCCCTGCATATTTATGGTTATCTGAGGTAATAACAAAGGAACAACTCCTATACCTAGGGTACATCAGGAAGAAAAACAAAAAAAAGGAGATACATTTTAGTACTCTAGAAAAATGTGTGGAGTGTTGCAGTGCAGTGGGTACAGGGCTGCAATATTCAGGAGAATGTTTTGGAACTGAGGTGTTGCCTCATATGCAGCACCTCTCTGGGCTGAGGGTGGAGGTGGCCAGTCTCCAGGCTGAGCTGTCAGAAATACTGAGGACCTTGCCCCACCCAGAGTCCACCATGTTCCCAGCCAGCACCCCAATGGATTACTCATCAGAGGGCTTTATGTACTACAGTGGGCTCAGGGAGCTTAGAGAGGAGGGTCCAATGGACATCCCAGTCCAGTCCATCTCAGAAACTCATATGATGTTCTGTGGGAGAAGGGAGTCACGGAAGGGAACCCAGAGTTAAGACCAAGGAGGATGTGCAGATCATTCAGAAGGGAGACCTGGAGGGTAAAAGAGAACCCAAGAGGAGGAGGAAGCTACTCCTGGTGGGGACTCCACTGTGTGGGGCATGGAGCTGGGTACCAGAGTAGAGAAGGAGGGAGGTAAAGTGCCTCCCAGGAGGCGCCCTGCTAGAAGGTGGGGAGAGGATGCTGAAGATTGCTAAGGTAGTGTCTAGGAGGCGGAGGCTGTTGTCCACCTGGGGACAAGTGACCTATCCAGTGAGAGGGTTAACATTGAGGAGATAAAGGAGGATTTCAGGCAGTTGGGAGTGAACCTTGGCCAGGTAGCAGACTCTGTAACTACTTCTGCGGTGTCACAAGTCCACGGCAGTAGGGAGACTAGAAATCTCCATATCAGAAGCTTCAACAAGTGGTTGAAGGGCTGGCGCAGTGAGAAAGGATATGGCTTCATTGGGGACTGGGCACCCACCTGGAATGATATGGCCCTGCATGCTGGGGACAGGCTGCATCTGTCCAGGAAAGGAAATCAGTCCTGAAGAATGGTTTAAGGGCTTCCTTGCCAAGCATTTAAACTAGCCAAGGGAGGCCAACAGGAGCAGGGAGACTTTAACAGCCCACCAACACATGTCAGAGTAGACAGAAAGGATGAAATGGAAGTGAAAGAAAGCAGGCAGAAACACCTGAAGCAGACATAAGGGCAAAGCAGTGGAAAGAAAGAAGCAGAAAAGCGGGTTGGGGAGAAAGCAGGAAAACAGAGGCATGAATAGAGGGAAGATAGGCAGAGAAACATGGAAGTTCATGGTTACAAATGCTCGCAGCCTGGGTAATAAAGTTCCAGACCTGGATGCATTGCTGTTGGGAACAGACCTGGACACAGCTACAAGAACAGAGACTTGGTACACCACATATCATGACTGGGACATAAATGTATCATGTATGCTCTGTTCAGGAGGGATAGGGAAATAAGAAAAGGTGGGGTGCCATATATTTCAGGGAGAGTATAAAGGCAACAGAAATACAAGGTAGGCAGGGAAGACGAGACACTGTGGGTGCCATTTAGTCAGGCAAGGGCCCAGCAGTCTGAACAGGCGTGATCTATAGGCCTCCAGTGCAAGGGTAAGAGGTGTATAGGCAGCTAGAGGAAGAAATACACGAGATGGCAGCAAAGGGAAGTACTGCTGCGGGAGATTTCAATATGCCAAGTATGGATTGGACCATCCAGAAGCAGCTTCAACCAGGAGCAGAGACATATTGGATTCCTTACAGGAAGCAGGCTTCAGGCAGCTAGTGCTTGATCCAACCAGAGACAGGGCAATTCTGGATCTGCTACTGACAAACAGCAACAGAATCACAGATGTCCAGGTAGAAGACCAACTGGGGTCCAGCGACCACCACATAGTGTGGTTTATCATGGGGACAGGGACACAGTCAAGTCACACAAAGGCCAGGGTCTTAGATTTCAGGAGAGCAGACTTTGAAAAGATGGGGAAGTATGAAGGAAGCACTGGAAAAATGAGGGATGGAGGAGGGTTTGAGGCCCAGTGGGAACACATAAAAAAAGCCATGGGGAGGTAACTAACCAGTGCACTAGGATGATAACCAAGGGCAAGAGAAGGAGGAAACCATTATGGTTCTCTAAAGATGTAGCAGAAAAAATAAGGGCAAAACAGTGGGATTCAGGAAGTATAAGGGACTTAAAAGGAAGAAGAGGAAGGTGTACCTAAAGTGTCTAAGGGAAGCAGGAAGGCTGTTAGAAGAGTGAAGGTGCAGACAGAGAAAAGATTGGCACAGACTGTAAAAGAGGGATAGGCGTTCTATAGGTACATCAGAGATGGAAAGCCGGGTGGGGACTGTAAGACTCAAAAGAGAATGAGGGATTGTAAAGAGAGAGACCTGAAAAGGCAGAAATACTGAGCAAAGACTTCTGCTCAGTATTCACTGAAGAAGGAGGGTCAGGGTCCTCAGCTGGGCAACAGACACGAATGGGGGAATAGGTCAACACTAGTCCATTCACATTAGAGAGAGTCCTGGAGGAGCTCACAAAACTGAAGGTGGACAAAGCAATGGGCCTGATGGCATACACCCAAGAATATTAAAGGAACTACAAAGGAACTGGCAGAGCCTCTGGCAACCCTGTTCACAGAGTCACTCAGCACAGAAGTGGTGCCACAGGACTGGAGGAGAGCATATGCAGTCCCTCTTCACAAGGGCAGTAGTTGGGAGGAGGCAGGAAACTATAGGCCAGTCAGCCTTATCTCGCTGGTGGGTAAAATCATGGAGGCTCTGCTTAAAGAAAAAGAGTAGGGCAGTTGAATCCAGTGGTGCCCAAGACCTAGGCAGCATGGATACACAGCAGGGAGGTCATGTCAAAGTAATCTGATAGATTTTGTTTGACTGGGTAACAAAGGAGGCGATGGGGAGCGGTAGACATGGCCTCACCTCAGTTTCAGCAAGGCCTTCGACACTGTTCCATATAGAAGGCTGGTCAACAAGATGGGTAGTCTGGGCATGGGCCACAATGTGATAAATTGGGTTAGAAACTGGTTAGTGTACAGGAGGCAGAGGGTGGAGATAAACGAATCCAATCCAGGAGAGGAGGATAACAAGTGGGGTACCTCAAGGATCAGTCATTGGGCCAGTACTGTTTAATGTCTACATTAGTGACATAGCAGAAATGCTGGAGGTAAGGTCTGCCTGTTTGCAGATGACAACAAAATCTTCAACAGGGTAGATACTCTGGAGGGTGGAGAAAATGAGAAGTGACCTAAGGAGACTGGAAAACTGGTCAAGGTATGGCAACTGAGGTTCAATTCAAGAAGTGCAAAATAATGCACCTGGGAGGCAGGAACCCAGGGAAGAGCTTCAGGATGGGAAGTTGCTGAGTCATGAGGAGGAAGGGATCTCGGACTTATAATTTCTGATGACTTAAAGGTGTCAAAACAGAGTACAAATGTGGCAGTGAAGGCCAGTGGCACGTTAGGGTGCATAGGCAGAGGTCTCACTAGCAAAAGGAAGGAGGTGGTGATTCTGCTGTATAAAACATTAGTGAAGTACCACCTGGAATACTGTGTACACTTCTAGAGGCCACATCTTCATAAGGGACATAGACAGGGTGGAGGCAATCCAGAGAAGAGCAACATAAATGGTACATGGCTTGCACCAGAAAACATATGAAGAGGTTGAAGGACCTCAATATGTACTCACTGGAAGAGAGGAGGGAGCAGGGAACATAATAGAAACCTTCAAGTACCTTAAGGGCATAAACAAGGTGCTGGGGTGGTATCTTCCAATACCAGTAGTACAAGAATGAGAGGACATGATATAAGAATTGAGGTGGGCAGGTTAAAGGGAATGTGAGGAAGTTTTCTTCACAGAAAGGGTGGTGGATACATGGAACAATCTGCCACAGGAGGTGGTGGTGCAAACACAGTGGGGGGCTTCAAGCGGGCATGGGACAGACATAAAGGGACCATCAGGGTGGGAAGGGAAGAAGATAGCTGCTGACCGAGTAGGGTTAAAGCCACAAATAAAGATAGGCTTATGGGCAGACTAGATGGGCATGGCAGTCCTTATCTGCTGACAATTTATATGTTTCTATAAGTTACACTTGAGATTAGGCATTAGAAAGGAGACAAGGTAGAGGAGCAGTTAGCATAGTAAAACTACTTGAAAGCATTGTTATGACTCCAGAATTCAGTTAGCCACGTAAGCTGAGACCACATCAGTTAGGACCAGACCAATTACAATACTTTGATGGCCTACTTGAGTGGGAGCAAAGAGCACCCTATGGGCAGCCATGGATAGACAGTTCAGCCATGTTGTATACACTGAACTGAGACTTAGCCAACTGTAAACTGAGAAAAAGTTAATCATGAACTAAGGAGAAATACTACTAGATTTCACTTTCAAACATGTAATGGTCAGATTGTGGAAGGAGGTATGATAAGATGGGCCAGACTAATGAAGAATGCCACTCGTGCATGAATCAGAGGGAAGATCCAACACTTATTGGTTTATTCTGTTGATGGTATAAAGTGAAAGAAAATTCTACCCAAGCCCCATATTTGGAAAGTTGTTCCTTTCCGGAGATCAGATTCTAGGTTACTTGTATAACAGACTGGTCCTCTACATTGGCACTTTAGCTGAACAATTGTTATAAGAAACACATTATTTATATTAAGGCTATTACTAAATCCAGCTAAGAATTTGGAAATCTAGGATAATATATAAAAAATATTGGCTTTTTTAAATATTATTTTATGTAAAAATAAATTAAAATGATTATAAAAGATTTTAGCCAAACAAATAAGGTTGAACTGAACTGCATATTTCATGTATGACCCATGTGTTAAACAATACATATTAGGATGGTAGCCAGTATAACAAAGTCTGTACAGCACATACAAAATAGTCGTATCATCCAAAATAGGAAGAAAATTGTATGCATAAGATGCTTCATAAAACAGTACAACAAGTTCAAGTGGGCAATAGTTTTTCCTGACATCTAGAGATCTGAGACAGGGATTTCCAGATCTTCTCATCTTGGAGGACACTTTGGGTTGAACTAGTAAATATTTTAATTTGGATGTTAAGTTAGAGAAGCATGGGGAACTGAAGCAAAAGAAAGGTGATCTGATCAATTTTCAATGAAGCTTCCCAGTATAACAAATCATTTGAACCAGGCGACAACTAGCCCAGATTAGTATACAGAGTACATTGATGAGTTGAGCCATTAGTTGTCAGTACAATGTGACGAGACATTATTATATGTGACATCCAATTTTAAGAGATTGCTTAGGGAAGTGTTGAAGTCAGCTTTGATGTTGTAAGTCAAACTTGGCATCAGAACACTTTATGCAGTAGCTAATCAGACCCTATCAGTAAAGTTGTGTCTGATCCTGTGAGCTAAGCCCAGAATGGTGTTGATAGATTTACCCAAGACAGTAATGTGGGCAGCAAAGTCAAAGGAACTGTCCAACAAAACCCCTAGGTAATTAATATTTTATGACATCAAAGGTTGACCAGTCAAGGCAGGTAGTATACTAAGAGGTTGAAGATAAAAGTGTGGAGCTTAGTTTTGTTCTGAACATTATTTCTACAACTATTTAACACCAGTTTTATTCAGATAAGAATTAAGATCTGAAAGGCTTTTGGCACAAATGTATATAAATTAGCTGAGATGCATAAACCTGAGTATTACATTTGTTACTGACTGGTAGAAGATTATTAATGAGCTGAGAAATGGCCCAATATGGAAACCTGAGATGCACCAACATGAGTTGATGTAATTTCAGAAAATATTATACCAATTTTGACTTGTTACATCCTTTCAGACAAATAATTTGTGAAGTGCTTTAAGAGCAATATTCAAAACACTAGAGCTCACCACAACGAAGTGTGTGATCTCTCAGGTCAAAAGTCTTGGTCAAGTCCACAAATGCATCTCTGGTCAGTTTTAGAGATGGTAGTGGCCTTAATTCACTCTGTGGGAGTAATTCGTGAATTGAAGGAGGAATTAGCAGAGTGCTCCGCCAATCTTGAGCGAATTATAGCATTATAATGAGGAACATGAAGTCCATTGAAAACAATTACTTCACTGTTACTCAGCCTTCCCAAACCACTACTCCACCAATCTTTAAGGTGAAGTACATTGAAAACAATGTACTTGCCTCCTCTCATATGGTTTTAAGCTTCAAAGGCGAATTTTGCAGTGATTCATGGGATTTGAGGTCACATGGGCTCTAGATGTTTCTGTACAGCCTCAGTTTGGGGTAGTATGTGTAGGAAGCTGTGGGAGACAGTCTGCTCTGAGAGCTCTCTGTGATTCAAACCTTCTAAAAGCTGTTAAGCCTTTTTGAGTATTTTTGCTGAAACTTTAGTTCTCGATTGTGAAACCCTCCTTTGCTCATATCATCAAGCGTTTATTGTTTGTGTATGGATTGTGAATGTTAATGTACAATGGTGAGTCTGTGTACTGAGAGACAGTGGAAGTGTGCTTTGAGGAGGGGTGTATCTGTGGTGTAGGTAGATTAATTTGGAGAAAAAGACACTTCTTTCTGTTTTTGTGATATTTTTCTTGTATAACTGTGTTACTGTACACACAGTAATATTGTCAATAAGTTCTTGCCATTTGTTTGTTGATTGTTGTGGTGCAGCAGTGCATAACTTTAGTTTGTTTAAAATATGTGGTTATATTACTGAAGTTTTCAATTTGCTACACATTACTTAGTGTGTGTGTGTGAGTGTGTGACACGTGTCATCAAATCAGACACCTTTTATTGTGCCACATAGTAATTTCAGCAATGTGAACCTGCTATTCACTGCAGCTGCATGATTTTGTACTTCTTTGTGGTATCTTTACTGTTACTAGTACTAGTGACTGTTACTGCAGTACACTGCCTCCCCATAGCCGCCCCAACCAGCAAAGGTGTTCTTTTCCAGATTTGAATTTCTGACGGTGAGCACTGGTTAGATGCTGTGCCTTTGCATCTGCATCTCTTCAGTGCACAGCGCAATCTTAATCTGTCTGTGCATTTGCATGTCTTTAGGGCCCAGTCTCAATATGTAACTTAAGTCACAGTTGTTTCTTTGGCTACCCTTCAGAATACTGGACTGGTGTGGTGCATACCTCTGCATGAACATTGCACTCATTAATATATGTTTTAAGTCAGGGCCATTATCACAAGTCACTCATGATGTTAATCATGTTCTTCATCATCGTGGTCACACATTATGATTCACGATCCGTCACGAATCAGAAAATACATTTTTTACTAGTTACTTGTATGTATTGTAAGCCTGTTTTGTAGTATCTCTCCAGCTTCACCCCCACCACTGTACTCATTAATAAGAGTTTTAAATTGGGGGAGTTTTGTGCTACAGTTCATCGGGAAGCACAAACATAGTCAACATTAGAGATGCAGCGAATTTAAATTCCACCTGCAAAGTGCCTCAGTGGGCACTTCACATTGGCTCTTTGCTACATGGGTGCCCATAGAAAGGCTCACTACTTCGCCTGTGATTATTACTTCACATTGTCATTCTGCCTTTAACGTGAAGTAAGGCAGGTGACAATATTGGCAGCACCCACACACACAGTCACCAGAATTAATGTGCATCCCCAAAGTGCTACTGTCTTGTATCCACAAACTCCCCAGTGCTGACAAAGTGAAATGAGAGTGTAACAAGAAATGTAAAGTCTCCCAGAATTAATGGTGCACTCAGTCATGCGCTGCAGTGGTCATACACAGTCACCAGAATTAATGTGCATCCCAAAAATGCTACTGTCTTGTGTCCAGAAAAATTCCCAGTGCTGACAAAGTGAAATGAGAGTGTAACAAAATGCAGTCTCTCAGAATTAATGGTGCACTGCAAACATACAGACAGATTAAGAGATTACGCTGCACACTCAAGAGATGCTCTGAAAGGCACAACAACACCTAACCAGTGCTCACAAGTCACAAATCCAAATCTGGAAAGGAATACATTTTGCCAGTTGGGATTAGTGCATAGCAGTAACAATCCACTACCAGTAAAGATACCACAAAGAAGTACAAAAATTCATGCAGGTGCAGTGGATAGCAGGTTTACACTGCTGCAGTTACTCTGTAGCACAATAAAGGTGTCTGATTTAATTATGCATATCACACACACACACACACACACACACACACACTGTCTACAAGTAATGTGTAGCAAATTGAAAACCTTTAGTAATATAACCAAATGTTTTAAACAGACAAATTATACACTGCTGCACCACAATAATCAGCAAAAAAGTCAGAATTACTGAAAATAATACTGTGTGTACATTAACAGTTATACAAGAAAAATATAACCAAAACAGATAGACTGCTTTTTCTCCCAGTTATGTACCTACACCACAAAGCCCCTCCCCAAAGCACACTTCACAGTACACAGACTGACTGTTCTAAATTAACATTCAAAATCCACGCACAACAATAAACACTCTATGATATGAGAACAGAAGGTTGCCTACAATCGATGTACCAAATTTTGAGCAAACAAAATTACTCAAAAGCATTTTAAACAGCTTTCAGGGGTTTTGAATCGCAGAGTTCTGAGAGCAAACTATCTCCAGCTACCACTACACACACCAGGCCAGAACTGAGGCTGTGCAGAATAATCTGGAGGCCGTGTGACCTGCAATCCCATGAATCCCTGCAGAATTTCATTTTGGAGCTCAATTACAAGGGAGTGAGGCAAATTACATTGATTTCAATGTACGCCTTAAAATTGGTGGAGAAGTGGATTGGAAGGTGGAATAATGCAAAGTCATTGGTTTCAATGGACTTTGCATTCCTCGATATGAAACAAGTACTCCGCTTCACATTTGGGAGTACTCCGCAGTCCCACATTACTCTGTGAATCACTTCCAGCGAATTAATTAAGAACACTTTGCCCACCCCTACTTACAGTACTGTAACTCACATGCTGTATAGGAAGGAACATGAATGCCTATGGCTGTACTTCCCTGATGAGCTGAGCCTGTATCATAAACTCCCCAATTTAAAAACTCTTATTAATGAGTACAGTGGTGGGGTGGTGAAGCCTGGAGAGATACTACAAAACAGGATTACAATACATGCAAGTAACTAGTAAAAAATGTATTTTGTGATTCCTGACATGATAGTGATTTGTGAATCATAATTTGTGACTGCATTTGTGATCATGATGATGAAGAGCGTGATTCGGTGTGAGATAATCAGTATGAAACTGTATGGGATCACGAATACCCTCTGACTGTACTTCCCCAATGAGCTGTAGCACAAAACTCCCAATTTAAGAATTCTTATTAATGAGTACAGTGGTGGGGTGGTGAAGCCTGGAGGATACTACAAAACAGGCTTACAATACATACAAGTAACTAGCAAAAAAAATTAATTTTGTGATTCGTGACATGATCGTGAATCATGATTTGTAACTGCATTTGTGACTGTGATGATAAAGAGCGTGATTTATATCACGAGTGACTTGTGATGATGGCCCTGACTTAAACAGCACATTAATGAGTACAATGTTCATGCAGAGACATGCACCACACCAGTCCAGTACTCTGAGGGAAGCCAAAGAAACAACTGTGACTTAAATTACAAATTGAGATTGGGCCTAAAAGATGCAAATGCACAGACAGATTAAGATTGTGCTGTGCACTGAAGAGATGCAGATGCAAAGGCACAACACGTAACCAGTGCTCACCGTCAGAAATTCAGATCTGGAAAAGAATACCTTTGCGGTTTGGGTGGGCTGCAGGGGAGGGGCAGTGTACTGCAGTAACGGTCACTAGTACTAGTAACAGTAAAGATACAACAAAAGTACAAAAATCACGCAGCTGCAGTGAACAGCAGTTCACATTGCTGAAATTACTATGTGACACAATAAAAGGTGTCTGATTTGATGACACACGTCACACATACACACACACTAAATAATGTGTAGCAAATTGAAAACTTTAGTAATATAACCACATATTTTAAACAAACTAAAATTATGCACTGCTGCAGCACAACAATCAGTAAAAAAGTCAAGAATAAATGAAAATATTACTGTGTGTACATTAACACAGTTATACAAGAAAAATACGCAAAACAGAAAGAACTGTCTTCTTCTCCAAGTTAATCTACCTATACCACAGATATGCCCCTCCCAAAGCACACTCCACTGTCTCTCAGTACACAGACTGAATGTTGTACATTAACATTCAAAACCCATACACAAACAAACGCTTGAAGACATGAGCACAGGAGGGTTTCCTACAATCAATTAACTAGTTTCAGCAAAAATAATTACTCAAAAGGCTTTTTAACAGCTTTTAGAAGGTTTGACTCACAGAGGCTCTCAGAGCAGACTGTCTCCTACAGCTTCCTACACACTACCCCAAACTGAGGCTGCGCAGACAATCTAGAGCCCATGTGACTTCAAATCCATGAATCACTGCAAAATTCACCTTTGGAACTTAAAAACAAGGCAAAGTGGTGAGTACATTGTTTTCAATGTGCCATATATAGTAGAGTAGTGGTTTGGGAAGGCTGAGTAATGTGAAGTCATTGTTTTCAGTGGACTTCATGTTCCTCATTATAATGCAAAGTACTCCGCTTCACGTTGTTGAGAACTCCCGATTTACCTTCACTTCATAAATCACTCTGCAGAGCAAATTGAGGCCACTTTGCCCTCTCTAGTCAGCATACCCTATCAATTGCTGTACAAATATTGTGTATGAGTTTGACCAGGGGTGAAGATGTTTCTTGTCCATGTATAAATCTATATTGACATTTGGATACTCCCTCATACTTTAGGATATGCTGTTTGCTCGGCAAAAAAATGTCATCATATATTTTTTAGCAAGAATGAATTTCTGACATCCCAAGATTCATGCTCAGTGTGTTTTTAGTTTTCCCAGATATTGTTAAAACAGTTTTATGGCTCATTTTAAAACAATGACTCGTGTCATTAAAAATGCCCACCACCCTCAATTTTTAAAAATGTATTCCGATGAGGTGATCTGCTAAATGTACATGCTACATTCATACTGTAGATGTGTTAGGATGGTGCTACAACATGTTTCTGATTGGAAACAGTGCAACACTGTACCAAGATATTAATACTTGGCTGGCAGTATAGCCTAGAGGTTAGTGTAACGCACTGTGAAAGAGCTTGCTGCGTCCAACAGACCCGGGTTTGATTCACACAAGCTCCACTTGCATACTGTGTCACTCTGAGCAAGTCAGTTAACCACCCTAACTACTCCCAAAATCCTGATTCACCCCTGAAAACAGGCACTTGTGACTAGTGGACTTTACCGGTTAACAAAGAATAAAAAAAAAGATATTTAATTTTTTCATGGTGGGCATAAAGTACAGGAGTGGAGTATTTTCAGAAAAAAGACTATGCAGGAGGGACTGATAAAAACTTCAACATTCTGTACATTGGTTCAGGAATAAAAGAAAACTAGAAGAAAATAGTTTTCCAAATGAACATTACTAATGAAAAACACTGTGGCCCAGATATTCAAACTGCGCTCAAAATGAGTGCAACAGCAGGAGCAATCACAAACCAGTTGCGCAAATCGCAACAGGTGCGATATTCAAACATGGAGCAGAACAAATTGCGCAAGCAACCAACGCCTGAATATCGCACATACCTGCGCCATAGCACAACCAGGAAGGAGAAGTTGAGCTGAAATGTTGCGCCATGGCGCAACCAGGGCAGCCCAGCTGAGCATTCCAGAGGTGCCACAGTGCAAGCAGAGCCCCCCAGAGCAATGGAACTGCACATCCAGGGAGGCAGGCTGGGGCCCACCGCCAGCCATGCCACACATGGGCACAGGAACACACTGCAGAACTCACACACACCTGCACACCCCAAGCACAGCATCACTGGGGTGGGACGGATGATCTACTTGCCCATGGGGACATGCCAACAAAGCATAGCAGAGCCATGACACCCCAGCACAACCACTGGCAGGCTGAGAGTGCCACACACAGGGCAGTGACAACCACAGTGCACATCAGTCCCCGTATGCACAGCACACCCTGCACTGTGACCCCAAGACACCACCTATGTGCAGTGACTGGCACTGCAGGAAACCATGCATCCCCCAGCACACGTCAACCCCGTGCAGCACAGAAGCCTACAAGCCAGACACACCCTGTGCACCCAGCAGTGGGTGGCAGCAGGCAACAAGACCAACCGAAAGTCACTGCCATGCTGGAATACCTCCCCATGCACACACCCACACACACACATACCCAGGACCATACCACCCCAGATGGCATGTACACCCTGCAACTGAGCACCCATAGGCAGCTGCAAATCAGAGACCAACACATTATTATAAAAATATAAATGTATATTAACACAACCAACATGAACAAGAACAATTACAACTATTTACAAGGGGGATGGGTACAAGGTAGGGGTGGTCAAGGGGTAGGGATGACAAACTTGGAGAGGGAAGGTAGGGTGGTAGGGATGGGAGAAGTGGGAAGGAAGATAGCTCATGGGCCAGCAGGCCGGCCGTCCCTCTGGCTGGTGTCTGCCAGTCCCTGCACGCCTCCTCCCAGAGCCATGGCAGTGTATCGACTGGAGGATAGTGTTGTTGTTGGCCACAAGCTGTCTGATGGCCCAGACATCCCTCGCCAGGCGATGGAGAACCCCGAGGCCTAGGAAAATGGGAACACAGTCAATGGCTGTGACTGACCACAACCCTGAACACCACCCAACCTGCAAGCCATATAGCCCAATGTCCGCACCTGTGATGGCATGCACCCACCCACAGTAAACATGCACATGGCCATCACAAACAGGTGGCACCAGCTATCGCACCACTGCACACACACACTGCCCATGTCCATCACAGCACAAACAAGGCTGGCAAGTGACGTGGCAATGTGGTGCGATGCCAGTTACACAGCTATGTGCCCAGTGCATGCATGGACCACCAGTGATGCATACACAGACGTGCTGTGAAACTGGACAGTGATACATGTCACCTGTTCGTGCCTACAGACATAGATACATAGCCAGTGTCGGCAGATAAGGGCCTATGGCCCACACAGTCTGTCCATTTCAGCCTGTAAGTTCACTTTGTTTACCTAGAAGTCTGTTGCCCCTTACCCCTGACCTCAGAATTCCGTTATGTCTATCCGTGCAGTCTAAATCCCGTGAGTGTGTCAGCCCCCACCACTCCTCTGGCAGGGTGTTCCAATTGTACACCACCCGTTCTGTGAAGAAAGTCTTGCTCATGTTTCCTCTAGATCGTCCTCCTCCAACTGCATCCCATGCCCTGTAGTCCTGGAACATCTTTTCCACTTCAAATAGTGTTTCCTGCACCCTGTTCCACCCTGTAAGATACTTGTATGTCTCTATCATATCCTCTCTCCCTCCTCTCCTCCAGGGAGTACAGGTTCAGTTCCTTCAACCTGTCTCCATAGGAGTTGTGATGCAAGCCATGCACCATCTTTGTTGCCCTCCTCTGAACCTTCTCTGCCCACTCTCGTCCTTACGTAGGTATGGTCTCAGAAATGTACACTGTACTGCAGGTGGGGCCTCACTAGTGTCTTATAGTGGAATTATGACCTCCCCTTTCCTGCATGTTTGTATTGTGCAGGGCTGCCCCCCAGCATGCAATAGCATCCATGAAGTCATGATACTCACACTGCTCAAGCAGCTCTGACTGCTGCTGTTGCTGGCGCTGCTGCTGCTGGTGGGGTGCAACCCTGCTGGCACCGGGTCCTAGCACGGCCCTCAGCAATGTGGCCCGCATCCTCACATCCCGGCCTGTGGGAGACATATGTTGAGACAAACATCAGTGTGACTCAAAGCAGACTGCCCCCTGCCCCAGTGACAGTGCCTGCCACACAGCCATACCCATTCATCTCACAGCTGCACACACTGACACAGCCAACCGTGGCCGAGCCATCACCTATGCACAGCCACCAAAACACACACACATCCCTACAGATAATACAGGTGCATAGATGGCACACCACCTGGCCTAGGCACCACGCCCCACCACTGGCACGTGAGCGCAGCCGCGTTAACAGCTCTGGCTCCCTCTGGCGGAGGTCACTGTGCAGTGCGGCACTGCTCAGCAGACCGGCACTGTCCAGTGACCCCCACCAGGTCAGTGGCCACTTGCTGCCACACCTCACTCCTTGCACTGGTGAGGGGCACCTCACCATAAAGGCCATCATAGTGTGGCTCAACTAGGGCCACCAGGTTGGCCACTTCAAGCTGGCTCCAGGACACCACCTCCTCCTAGCCATGGCACCAACTTACAGCAGGCAAAATGGCGCCCGCTGCACCGTAACCCCACGTGGAGATGTTGCGCAATAGACCACCACAGGCTCCAATCGCAGCTGCCGAACAGCGCCGTCACTACATAAGCGCTGTCACCAGACAGCGCAATGAACGTACACATGGCAGAGCGAACAGTGCCACGGGCAAGGTCATACACAGGTCATGGGCAATGAGCGCATACACGCACAGCGCCATCTGGACGATAGGCATCCTGCGCGACCGACCAGCTGCGTACCAATGCCACAGTGGTTGCGCAGTAGTGCCACAGCGCCATATAGTGCCCATTGCTGTAGCGCCACTGGCACAATGGTGGCCATGGCCTGAATTGCCGATCGCGCTCAGCACGTCAGCAGCGCGACAGATGCCTGCGTAAGCTATCTGGCATGCGCAATGCAGTGTACCACACAGGCACAGATCTGGCCATTGGCTCAGCCGACTCTTCGTTTGCAAAGCGCCAGATTCGCGATATTCAGCCGATACATGCAAATCATCTGATCAGCCATTCAAGGGGCTCAGTGGCGCGATTTGCATGTCATTATATTGCTCCACTCTAATTTGCATGTATTGCGCTATAAATGTGCGACATTGGGCTGCGCTGGCCAGATTCGGTTACTGCAGGTGAGAGGTGAGTTGCATGCTGTGTGATGTTCAGGACAATGGTCATGGGAAAATGCTGTAGACTGCACAGTGACAGGTGTCCACTTCCCCCATACAGATCGCCATGACCAAGCAGAGCCAAGGTGAGGGTGAGGGCGGTGGGCGTGGAGGAGGCCCAACTTTACAGCAGCAGAGGCGGAGGCCCTCTTCCAGGCCTACCTGGATGAGGAGCCAGTACTGAGTGGACGGAGGGCACCCCTCAGTCCCTGCGGCTGCATGGGAGGGGTAGCTCGGGCCATTAACCTGCACAGAAGCCACCAACGCCCGTGCAGGAATGCAAGAAAAAGATGGGGACAGACCGCAGGGAGGTTGAAGGAGAAGGTGGCAGCCTTCAGGCGACACGTGCTGGCACTGGCGGGGCCCGCCAGTGGTGTTGAAGCTGACCCCGACTGAGAGACACTGGTCACAGCCATGCAGCCGGCGCCATTGTGGGCGTACCAGGCGGTGGATTCCAGACAGGAGAAGCCCATCACTGCATGGTATGACATGGTGGTGGTGTTTGGGGGCGGTTGTTCACATGCACTCACATGTACTCTCTTTCTGTTACAGATCCTGTTCGTCTTCAGGAGACGGTGGTGGTGGGTCCAGACAGTGATGCTGACCTGCTGGACATGGAGGAGGGTCCATCCACCTCCACCACCAGCCAGTAGGCACTGCAGCAGCATGCACGCTGGGCTGCCAACTCTGGTGTCAGTGATACGGGTGCGGGGTGCACAGCCTGTGTCTCAGCAGTCTGGCATGCAAGCATGCCAGCGCGCTGTGACCATGGCTGTAGCGACGTACCTGCACCATTGATGATAGAAGGCCTGCAATGGGCAGTGATGGTTGTGTCCCATGATGGACACACGGCAGGCCAGCACATGCCCTGGGCCTTTCTGGTTCCAACTTGTGTACCAGCATGCTGGCACGGTCCCAGGCTGTGCCTGTCAGCACCGGTGAGGCAGCACGGTGGCTGTGCAGGTGTCTGGCACTGTTGCCAGCACAGCGGTGGAACGAGTGGACCCGGGGCACAGCGGTTGGAGGGGCAGCAGCAGCAGTCACCCACCAGGTCTGGGGGTACAGTGTCAAGCAGTGGCACATGTCCGCCGCCTTGATCCGCCCATTCCTGGTCCTGGCGAAAACAGCGCCCACCCTCAAGGGTGTTGTGCATCAGGACCCGTCCACACCCTGGGGGTCAGGATGCCGTTGGGGCACAGTACCCATTGGATGAGCACACCCACCTGCTGCAGGAATCAGTACAGCTGCAGGCGGGTTGCAAGGTCCGTGGAGGCACTGTCTGTGTCTGTGGGCGGCACAGCAGGGAGTGTGCTCGGTACCGAGCCGAGCTGGTCCGGATCGCGGACGGATGTGACTGCCACCATTGACAGGCTGACCCAGGCAGTGGTCTCTGTCGTTGGCCGCATTGGGCACACAGTCAGGTGCCCTGTACCGCACACCCCACATGCACTCTCCACTCCCCATTCCGGCGTCGTGCGACACCAGGCCTGTCGATGCCGGGTTCTGTTGTGGGCATCCCGAGCACCCCTGGTGCAGGTTTGTTCGGCATGCTGCAGACCCCTGTGCGGGCAAGGTCGCGTTAGTGCAGTGGGACCCCTGGTGGTGCAACAGTGCCACCCATGTAGCCCCTGCTCAGCCTGCCCGTGCTGTTGGGTCACGGCGGGGCGCTCACGCATCCGTGGTGGCGTGGGACAGTGCTACATGACTGAGCTTTCTCCCAGTGTGGGCCCTGTCTGGTGCTGCCATGTGCAATGTGTGTCATGGTGGGCAGTGCACTGCTGGGTGCTCTGCTCACCACGCCACACCTACGGACCACCTGCACACCCTCCCAACTGCTGTCCACAGGTGCGTGTGCATGATGATGCCTGCATTGCACTGTACACCAAGGTGCAAGGGTGCCCAGCATCTGACACACGTACTTGGACAGTACAGGTGGTGGGGTGGTCGGTGGTGCTGTGTGTTAGCAATGTCGGTTCTGCAGTGCTGTGCATCTGCCCATGTACACTCTGTGCCTGGTGTGTGTGTGTCCATATGAGTGCTCACCTCCCTGATGATGTGTCTGTATGCCTGGACGCTCACTCCCCTGACCGTCATGCACCCCTGGTGTGTTCCCCTGTGTGCCTGTGATTTGCGCATGGACAGTGTTGGTTGCACATGTCCCTTGACTTACCTGTGTTGTGCGTAGTGCTCCTCTGTGATGGTGTCCGGTGCAGCTGGGCCTGCCGGATCAGTCGGGGTCCCTCCATCCTAGGGGGGCTGCTCATCACCATCAACACAGGCGCCACTGGCATCCCCATCGCTGTCCCCTGTTCGACCTGTCACGGCTATCCCATGGTCTTTGGCCATGTTGTGCAGGATGCAACAGGCCAGGAATATCCCACAGGCCTTTTGGGGGCTGTACTGCAGGGCACCACCGGAGGTGTCTAGGCATCGGAAGCGTGCCTTGAGCATCCCAAACACCCGCTCTATGATAAGGCGTGCTGCGGCATGTGCCTCTATTATGGCATAGCTGCGCTGGGGTCATGGGGCGCCGCACGGTGTGAGCAGCCAGGGACAGAGTGGGTATCCGCAGTCACCTATGTGGAGATAGTGGAGATCAGTGTCATGTTCAGGTCCATATTGGCCATCTCCCTGTGTGCCACTACCATGGCACCTGTGGCATTCCCACCCTTGCCCCGAGTTTGCATTCCATACATGTGTACTCACCCACTTGATGTCCTGTGGGGATGTCCCCACTCTCGAATCGATGGCACAGTGCAGACTGATACCATATGTAGGCATCATGTGCTCCGCCAGGGTGTGTGGCACAGACATTGATTATGCACCCAGTGGCATCACACACCACCTGGCAGTTGACACTAGGGAATCCCTTTCTGTTCCGATATGCGTATCCATCGGGACCAGGTGGCGTGCGGATGGCCACATGGGTGCAGTCTATGGCCCCTAGCATGCCGGGCATCGTGCTACCCTGTGGAACTCCTGCATGTTTGCTTCACGCTCTGCCGCGGTGCTGGGGAAATGGATGTACTCCGCAGCATGTGGCAGCAGTGCGCTGAGGAATTGGGTGAGGATGCTGACGTGGCTCGACTGTGTGATGCCTGTGGTGTCCCCTGTTGGCCTCTGGAAGGTGCCCATGGCGAGCAGGCACATGCAGGCTGTCACCTTGGTCTCCACCGACAGAGGCGTGACTCCGTCGTGAGGGTGCCTGCATCACATCACTGCACAGCTCACAGAGCCGTCTCAGTATTGCCCTGTTCAGGCGGTACGGCCCACGATCTCTACATCTGTGTACAGCTCAAAGCTGATGCTGGCACGGTACCACCTGTCGGGGCATACCGCCAATGGGCCCTTCCAGGCGCGTCCCCCTGCAGCATGCATTCTCACCCCCTCATTACAGCTTCCATGTGGAAACTGGCACTGTCCATCTCCCTGGCTTCTGACCCCCTGGCTGGTGTTGCTGTGTTACCCCGCTGTCCTGACTGCTACTTCCACTGCACGGGCACCCCGCTGGCTCTGCAGACTATGGGCCACACTTTCCTTGCCTGCCCTTTGCTGTCTGTCTGTCTGTCTCTCTCTCTCTCTCTCTCTCCCCCACTTGGCAGCCTGGTAGCGTTCTTGCGCGCTTCCATGAGCCTTTTTATTTTGGCTCATTTCCGCTGAGTGCACAATTTCGGCTGTGCATCTTGCGCATCGCCAAGTCTTTGAATATCGCATTGCGGTCTTTATACATGGATCCACCCCTTCAGTTGCGCATGCCTTCATTTTCATTGCGCTGTTGCTCAGCATGTTTTCTGGGCGCAACTGCCTCCTTCTGAATATCACTAAATGGCGCAGTTTTGACTTGTGCATGCACAACCCTGTTGTGCATGGCGCTAACCCTTTGAATATCTGGGCCTGTATGTCTACTAACATATCCTGCTGTTTTAAGTTGCGAAGATCTGTTTTAGCATTATCAGTTGGGTTTTGCAAAATAGGTTTGTATGTTGTTAGGTCAGAGAACCTGCTATTAAAGACATTTGCAACTGAGACACTCATTACAATTGTCACCAATTAAGATAATGTTTCTTAAATGATTATGCATCTCTTGGGATTCTCTATAGAAGTATTCAGTTTATTAAAATGTACATTTCCCATGTCATGTAGTTTTATTCACTCCAATCAGCCTGCAAGTTTAATTCCTTGTAATTTTTCCATTATAAAGTATGTCTGTGGTTTTCCTAAGGTCTAGAACATAGAAACCTAGAATTTGATGACAGATAAGGACCAGTTGGCTCACCCAGCCTGCCCATTTTCCTTGCCTATCCCATCCTGTCACTGCTACCCTACTTGATCTCTGGCCCCTCCTCCCACCCCTTATTTCCCAACTAAGATTCTCTCATGCCTATCCAATGCATGCTTGAAGTCCGCCACTATTTCTGCCCATACCACTCCACTGGAAGACTATTCTGGACATGCACCACTCTATCAGTGAAGAAGTACTTCCTCACATTTCTCCTGTTTCCCCTTCCAGCTCCATGGCATGTCCTCCTGTTTTCGTGCATCTTTTCTATGAAAATACTCCTCTCCTGTATCTTATTTAACCCTGTGAGGTATGTATAGGCCTCTAGCATGTCCCCCTTTCTTTTCTCTCTTCCAGGATGTACATATTCAGGTCACTTTGTCTTTCCAAGTAGGGCTTCTCATGCAGCTCCTGAACCATTTTAGTTACCCTCCTCTATACAGCCTCCACTCTGTCTATGTCCTTCATGAGATGTGGTCTCCAGAACTGGACACAGTACTCCAGGTGGGTCTCACCAATGGTCTATACACTGACAACACCTCCCTCTTCGCCTGCCAATACCTCTCCCTATGTGTCCCAGCATCCCACTGGCCTTACCCACTGCCTTGCCACACTGTGTCACCACCTTTAGGACATCATATTTGATTACTCCCGCCATTCTTGTTTGGCGACCATCAATACCTCTTCTCCCATTTTGTACTCTGCTTCTGGGTTTCTGTGCCCTAGGTGCATGATTTTGCATTTTCTCACATTAAAACCCAGCTAGCATGCCCTTGCCCACTCCTCAGGTTTCTCTGGTCTCTGCACATTCTTTCCACCCTTCTGAGGTGTCTACCCTATTGCAGATTTTAGTGTCATCTGCAAAGAGCCATACCTTCCTCCCAGTTCATCTGTAGTGTCACTTATAAAGACATTAAAAGGAATGGTGCCAGTAGTGAGCCCTGAGGCACCCCACTGGTCCTTCCCCAGAGTGAATTCCATTTCCACCACCCACTACTGCCTGTCCATTAACCAATTTCTTACTCAGCTTACTACCTTAGGACCAACCCCTAAAGCTTCCCAGTTTCTACATGAGTTTCTATGTGGAACGTGTCAAATGCCTTACAAAAATCTAAGTAGGCCACATCCACTGAACCACCCTGATCAATTTCCCTGGTCACTCTGTCAAAGAAATGTATCTGATTTGTATGACATGACCTACCCCCCATCCCATTTATTTGTTTTGCCTCAGGTCCTGTAACCCGTTTAATTCAAGATACTCCACAATCTTTTCCTTTAGCAGTGACTCCATTAACTTCCCACCACTGAAGTCTGACTGACTGGCCAACAGTTGCCAGCCTCCTTCCTGTTACTGCTTTTAAAGCGGGACTACATCTGTCCTCCAGTCCTCCGGAACCACTCCTGTTTCCAGTGAGTTGTTGAATAGGGCTGTCAGGGTGCCAGTACCTCCTAGCTCCCTCTTTGCCTATTGGTGTCCCCATCTGGCCCCAAGCTTTGTCCACTCTCAGATCTGTGAGTTCCTTAGGACTCTCCTCTGTGAATGGACTTGTGTTCACCTCCCTCCCTCCCTCCAGTTTTCTTGCTGCTTTTATGTGGTCCATTCTCTTCCCTTCCTCTGTGAAGCTTGAACAAAAATATTTGTTGAGGATAACTGCTTTTCCTGATCCCCTCTGCACAGTCCCCTCCTTTCTTAACCTCACAAGCCCTCCTCATGCCTTCATCTTTTCACTTACATGCATAAAAAGGTCTTGGCCCTTTACTTATCCCTTGGGCTATTCTTTCCTAAGTTTGGCCTTTGCGCTCCTCACTACTTTCTCTGCTTCCTCAGCTTCTCTTGATATACCTTTCTATCCTCTTTCCTCTGCATCTCTTTATACCTCCTGAATACTACCCTTTTAGCCTTTACATTTTCAGTCACATCCTTTGAGAACCACAGTGGTTTGCTTTTTCTCCTGCTTTTGCTTATTTCTTTGCATGGAGGTTTGTTGCCTTCAGTATGCCTTCCTTTAACTTATCCCACTGTTGCTCTATTCTACACCGGTCATCTTCCCTGCTAGGTCATCTCTAAGGCATTCGCCCATTTTTTTAAAATCTGCTCTACTTAAGTCCAGGGCCCTTATCCTTGTGTGGTTTGCTTCTGCTGTCATCCTTATGTTGAACCACACTGTATGGTCATCATTGGTCGCCAGTTGGCCTCCCAACTGACATTTGCAATACTGTCCCTGTTTGTGAGCACCAGGTCCAGTATTTCCCCATCACGAGTGAGCTCCTGACTAGCTGTCTAGGTTACACCTGCTGCAGGAGTCTAGGATGTCCCTGCTTCTAGCTGAAGTTGCGGCTGGAAGGCTCCAGTCTTTATCTGGCAGGTTGAAGTCCCCCAGCAGCACCTCCTTGTTCCTGCCATTGTGCTAATGGCTTCCACCAGTGCCCTATCCAGTTTTTCCCTTGTGCTGGAGGTTTGTAGATCACATCAGTGCAAACAGTGGCTCCAGTTCCTGTTTCCAGGGTGACCCACAGTACCTCAGTCCTTCCTTCCCCCTGTATTCTCTGTTCTCCATCACCTTGATACCCCCCTTACATACAGAACTACCCCTCCCTTCCTTCCCAACCTATTTTTCCTGAATTGAGTACAAGCTGGTATGGCTATATCACAGTCATGGTCTCCTGTGCACCATGACTTGATAATGCACACAATGTCCAGATCTGCCTACACTATCATGGTCTCTACATCCAGAATTTTGTTTTCTAGACTTCTTGTGTTTACACATATGACCTTCACATCTTGTTCCCTCTGCCTGATGCCCCCTCATTTCTATTCTGTCCTGCCTCCTTTTCCCCTCTTTCTACAAATCTTGCTCCCATCCCTTTGTTTTCTATCACACTGCTTTTTTATTTTGCATCCTAGAGGATTTTCCTCCCTCAGGTCCTCCCTTCTCTGTGCATCAGTCTGTGGGGTGTGGGGTAGTGTTATGCCTCCCTTTTCCTTCCACTACCCCTCAGCTAGTTTCAATGCTAACAAAGTAACATTTAAACCATCCACTGAGGATTGTGGTTCCCCTCCCAAACCGATACGCAGACATCACCCCTGTATAGGCCCAGATCCCTACAGATTGGTCCCTAGTTCCTATTGCAGTTGATCCCCTCTTTCGGCACCATTTCTTCAACCTTGAGTTGAAGCTCCTAGTACAGAGAACTCCATACTACCCTGGTGCGTAGACAGGCAGCATCTCAGTGAAAGCCACCGAGCATGCTACCTGCCCAAGACCCCACCCTAGCTCCCTAAAATCCCTGGCACAATCCCAGCACCATCCCTAGCTAGGTCATTAGTCCCTAGGTGAACAGTGACATCCAGCTTCCTCCTGCTCTGCCACCCTAGTGATCATTGGATCTGCTTTCCATCCCTCTGAGCTATGGCGCCAGGTACTGTAGGCACCAAATCTCTGTCTTTCCTTCCCAGTTCCCAAGTATAGCCTCCTAACAACTGAGTCCTCCACTAGAAGTTGCTTTCTCCTGTGCCGGGGCTGTACCTCCCAACTTGGGGCCTCTCTCCGGAGAACACTCACATCCTCCCTGGCCACTACTATGGTGCCTCCTCCTGGCAGTCCCATCCCACCAGAGTGGTGAATGAGTTCCGTAGTGGCACAGACTGAGAATGTCCCCTGATCCACCACCTCCACCCTCCAGATTCCACCACAGTCCAGCCGGCCTTCCTTCTCCTAGGCATCCTCTGGAGCAGACTCGGTGGCCCCTGAAGTGAGGGAAGAGATCCTCAATCTAGCCAGCTCAGCTTGAACCTCTTCTTTCAGCCCAGAGAGATCCATGCAGATGGATAGGCAGCACCTGTCTCCAGATTAGAAGGTTTTACTGTAAACTGCAGCTCCACATCCACAGCACTGCACCGCTACCCAAATCCCCATTAGAATGCCCCATTCAGCCACTTGATTACAATTCCATGAAGTCTGTGTGAAATTAAAGGGTATACTTATTGTGAATATTCATGCATGTCTGTAAAACAGGTCAAACTTAGGTTACATTGGATGAGTGGTATATAAAGACCCAACAACTTATCCTAGATCATTGACTGGGTATACAGGATAATTTTTGGTTAACGCCTGATGTTCAGTATTTTGAAAGGAGCTTAGCAGTGTGGGCACACCAAATGCAGAAAATAGGGTATGATCAGCTATTGAGTTTGGGAGGATGCGACACTAATAATTCTGTCCTTGTCTTTTAGATAGGAACTACTCATTTAAGGTTTGGTGCCTACTTTTGTTCTTTCTCCTGGTGGAAACAGAAATCAGTTGTTAATTCTCAAAGCTTTCACTTAGAGACGAATAATCCAAAGTGAAGCCCCATCAGCATTAATTCCTTAGTTGCTGTCAATGTGAGCTACCAGGTAATCAGTTTGTGCATTTAATCCAGCCTGACCTCCCTATGGAGGATTCTAAGCATAATATGTTCAAGTGGATGATAAAATACAAGCTGAATTGTGTCAAAACGTTATGTTTACAGCATTAGTTCTCAGACTTTGTCATAGCGAGCCTCCTCCAAGCCATGGAAAAGATCTTGAGCCTCTCCCAAATATTGAAATAATCTTAGGCCTTCCCCAGAAAAATAGCATACTTTTTGCAAAGTGAATCAGGAATAAAGTGACACTTCTTTGAGTAGTTGGCTCTCATTCTGTTCAACTTATTATAACCCCCCACCATAACCCTCTCCAGGCCAGACTACTTGTTCTGCTATTTGGACTCTCGAACCATTGTTACCTCTTGTCACAATACCTTCATGGGTTAGACTGTATTCTGTGTCTGTTTTCCTGTATCTGGAATTACCTTCCTGCCCACCTCTGCCTTCCGCCTCCCTTGCACTGCTCTTAAACAACTTCTCAGGGATTCTTTTGCTCCCTCCTGCTCTTGTTCTTAGTACCTCTGCTTAACCATTGTATTGGTAACAGGTGATAACCGCACACACTAATCTGCACAGAGCAGGAGCACATTACAGGTAGCACGTGGGTGATTAGAATGAGAGGGAATATCAGCAGTGCGATCCTGTCGCTCACCAGGAAGGAGGAAGAGATTTAGCCACTGCCGGTCGGGTGCCTGGTCGAGTCACTCCCATGGTGGAGTGGCCAGAGCACCTGACCCTACAGTGCGGGGCTGGGGGAATCGTGGTTTGATTCCCCAGCAGGAATTTCTTAGAGTTATTTTTTATTTCTTTCCCAGTATCCACACCCTCTCACAGTTGATTATATTAGTTCTTGGGAAGGGGGTGCATGGGGAAAAGCCCTCACTAAAACAAAAGAACAGCTGTCTGTCGTTGCCACTTGCTGTTTTCTTCATGTGGTGGTCATATGCTAGTATCGCCTATGTACATTATGACCCCGCGTCTCATGCATTTGGACTGTTCAGGCATCAGTCTAATTTGCCAATTGCTACCTGTCATTATTTGTTTATTGTTCCTATTTGTTTGCATTATTGTTACTTTTGTATTGCTTGACTGGCTTACAGGTATCTTTTGATGCATTCACACATACCCTTTCCTGAGTGCACTTGTAATGAGCCTTTGTTCAGTGTGCCTTTCCTGGTCACAATCTGTAAATAAATACATAACTTAAATTCAGTTTGCCATATCCCTTCACACAAATTATCTAAAACTCACAGCAGAAATACAGCACTTTTTCAGACTTGCTTGAGTCTCCCTGAACAGGTTGGGGCCTCCTAGGAGGCTGGCTTTCATCAGCTGAGAAACCCTGGTTTACAGAGGTTTCGGTAGGCATCGACTGCTATTTAACCTCTTTATGTTTTAGTCTTTCTAGCAGTAACATTTGGTACAAGCAAAACTACTGAAATGTTGCATCCCAGTTACACTATCCTGGATAAATAAATTACCCGTGCATAAACATTACACAATTATAAGGATTATTTTAAATGAATATGATGTAATTCTTCATGTCCTTGCTAGATTTTCTTACCTGATAAAGCTATCTGCACATGTTACTGCATTCTACCAAATTCTTAAATTGGCTGTGTCTAGATCAGATGTGTGGGCTGTCTTAGCATTTTATATGTTTCTGTATTCTTGGTAAACTTGTTTGCTCAGATATCAGTCATTGGTGTTAGATTTTAGGATTGTACAGCTTTTAAAGTTCTAAGGATAAAACCAGTATTGGTAAAAGAATATCATCCTGCTTGACACTTATACCTGGAATCCCTATTAAACTGTCAAATGCTAAACACAGTCAAGCAAAGTTTAAACAACTGCTGTCTGATTCTTCAAAGGGTGTCGTAGTTGCATTGAGAAGGCTATTAAAGCACTACTTCTATGTGTGCTATTGTATTGTGTGCTTGTACATATTGTAATACTTCTGACCCCAGGGCATACTTTTAAAAGAGGTGTTTATCTCAATGAGTATTATCCCTTGTAAAATAAAATTAAAATACAATAACTGCAGGCTAATGGTTTAATTTTGTAACCTTCACTGAGGATTCTTGCAACAACCTTTTCATTGAACACAGTAGGCACAGTGACACATAACCCCTACAGTATACTGTACAATCACATTCACATTCAGTAGTCAAGTTAAATCTACAACCACATTACGTAGTAAGCTCCTTCAAGATAACATGATTTAGTAATACAGCCGTGTTACTATAAGAGCTCATGCCTTAGCTAGAACAGGATCTTTGATATGGCTCTGTAAAATTATTTCTAGTAACAAACTTCCTGCCATTTGAGTGACATGGCCCACATATTCAAAAAGATGTTTGCACATTCTAAGATGTGCCCATGCATCTCCAAACTTGAGAGGGCCATTGGGGTGTGGCAATAGTCAGAAGCCTCCGATGCATCCTGCAAACCCAACTGTGCCTCTGTGCAGAATATTGTGATACAGGCATGCAAATGAGGGGTCCCTCATGCATATTTCCTGCATCGAATATGTAACTATCCCTAGTGAAGACCACGGCATGATGCGCCAGCACAAAGATAAGTTCTCAAAACCCTGCCTTAACTATGTGTAGGGCAGGGTGGTGCCACCTACACAGTCCCGAGTCGGTCACATGATCCCCTTCTCCAGCTCTGATCCTTATTGCTCTAATAAAAGTAGCTCCATTCACATATGTTCCATAGTGTAGTAGCCCCCTTCCCCAGCCCCAACGACTGTAAAGAACACAGTCCACCCAATCCCTTTTGCTATAGTGTGGTGGCACCTCCTCCCCTGCCCTGACGACCATATAAAACAAAGTCTACCCGATCCTTTTTTTCATAGTGTAGGGTCCCCCATCTCCAATGCCTGTCTTAATGAATAACTGCCCAATCCTCTTTTGCCATAGCGCAGGGTCTCCCTCCCCATCCCCGATGTCTGTGTTAATGAACAACTGCCCGATTCCTTTTGCCATAGTGTAGGGTCCCTCCTCCTCCTCCTCCTCCTCATCCCTGATGTCTGTCTACATGAATAACTGCCTGATCCTCTTTTGCCGTAGTGCAGTGTGCCCCCTCCCCATCCCCAGTGTCTGTCTAACAGAAAAAACACCCCATCCCTTTTTTCGCATAGTGTGGGACCCCCCAGTCCTGATCACCATATGAATTATATGTAAAAAAGTCCTATTCCATAGTGAGTGCCCCCACCCAGTCACAGTACCACACCACCGCAGCCCCCATCCCGACCTGAGCTGGTGACTGGCTCATCCTCCACACTCTGCCATGACCAGCCGCCAATTGATTGGTCATGGAGTGCATACAATAAATAGTATGTGCTGATTGGTTGTCCAACCAAAGAGTATGTACAATTTACTGTATATACTCTCGGACCAATCAGTCGGGTGACTGGCGTGGCAGGGGTGTGGAGGAGTGTGCCAGTCACTGGTGCATGTTGGGATGGGGAGTGCTAGTGGTGAGGTACTACCAACCAGGTGGGGAGCCACTACACTATGGCAAACAGAATCTGGCAGACTTTGTTCTTTACTGTCATTGGGGCTGGGCGAGGAAGGTTGGCCCAGTGCACTTAGCCTCATGCAGCCATGCTAATGGTCTATAATGGGCATGCATGAGGCCCCTTTGCACCATGCATGCCCAATGAGCTCATTAGCATATTTTAGCTGAATATCGCTTTGGGGAAATGGCTCATCCAGGTATGCTCACGCATTCTCTATGGGCAGTCTTCAGACCTGCATCCTGAATGTGCTGTGCCAAACATGGCAGGCGGCTGCTTTGTGCCATGCATCCAGATCCTATATTCAAACAGAATATGCAATCTGTTCCAACTGCACATTCTGTTTGAATATCGTGTCAGAAGCTAGCCGGCCCAGTTTTGTGTGATGCATCAATTTGCACACGCATCCGGATAGGCTCTGAATATGGGGCCCATTCTTCTTTGTCAACTGAAATGATAAGGTGCTATCACAACCATTGGTAGCATCAGGTCCTTTACTGGTGTTTCTCATTGAGTTATAGTCTCTCAGAGCTCCTACTGTAGGCCACATTTATTCATTTAGGTATTTATTTGTAATTTATGTCCAGGAAAGGCACACTGAGCTGTGATAGCACATTTTAAAGTGTACCATGGGGTACATAAACTTGTTTTATTGACAAGGAATGTTGGCGTGGATACCAGGGAAGATCCCCCACTCTTATGGTAAGTGCTGTAGGATCTTCAGCTTCTGGCTGGCAGGGATGGGCAGAAAGGAAGCAAGATAGGCCAGGATATTCAAAGCTGTCTCGATTTGTAGTGCAATACAGTGTCAGTGCATGCAAATAAACTCCAGATCCTAACCAATGGTATATTGGAGCACTCACAAATGGACATAGTGTTCAAAAAGGTGCACGAGTGTAGCAGTAAAAAATGCCCCAGCAAAACCAACTGCAAAAGCAGCAGTCAGGTGCTCCACAAACCTCACATTTCAATTGTGAAGGCAAACCAAATAACGTAGGTGAGAGCATGAATGGTAAACCATAAGCAATGCCACAAACCCCAGACTATACCACACACAAGTCTACAGAATCATGAAAGACTGCAACACAGGTATATATGATGAAGGAACTTTACCAGTGCACATAAACAGAATAAAAAAACATGAAAATGGAAACAAAAACAACTTGCACAACACCATGGGACAAAGTTAAAAGGAAAAGCAGCTGGCCCAACTGATGGCCAAATGAAGACTGAAATGTTGATGTCACTGGCCTACTAGCCAGCACTGTCAGTCTGACCCCTGGCCCTTGCTGTGGCTGCCCCTGTAGATGTGCAGGCACCCTCAGTCATGCTTCAGTCTCCTGCAGCAGCTCTGTTGCCACCCCAAGCAGCATGTGCTTCCTGTGCACATGGTGGAGGATCCGTTACACCATGGGCAGGAGTGCTCCATCCTCAGTCTGGACCCGCTGGCATGGATCATCATCTGGAACAAAACAAAGGGAAAAATCATCAGGATGTGCTGGACATGCCATGGGGACAGACCTGCTGCCAGTGATCTTCAGACTCCATGGTGGAAAGGTTGTGCCAAACAAATCTGCTCAAATTATTTGACTGGGTTACTAAGGCTTTGGATGACAGTGGGGCATTGGATGTGGCCTACCCGGACTTTAGCAAGGCAATAACATAGAGGAGTAGGCAAGATGGAATCAGACCTCAAGAAACTTGCTGAATGGTCTGGAGCATGGCAGTTGAGACTCAGTGCCAAAAGAGCAAAGTCATGCACATGGGAAAAGAAATCAAAGAAGGCATATTACCTGGAAGGGAAAAACTAGCTGCCTCAACCAGGAGTGTGATTTGGGAATCATGATCTCCAGGCGACTTAGGGTGGGGAAACAGTGCGAGCGGCACTGAAGGCAAGTGGAATGCTGGGTTGCATTGGGAGGAGTCACAAGCAGGAGCAGGAAGGTGGTCCCCGCTGTGAAGAGCACTGGCCCAGCCACACCTGGAGTATGGTGTCCAGTTTGGAGGCCTCACCTCAAAAAGGACATTGACGGATAGAGACAGTGCAGAGAAAGGCAACAAAAATGATACAGGGATTGCATCAGATGCCATATGGAGAAAGATCTAGACTATTTACATCCTTCCTAACTTAGAAATGTATAATGGGCTCCTTACATATTCATCTCTATTAACAATGATTTTCTTTTTCTAGCTGTACTATAGTACCTCTCGATTGCTGTAATTGTGTAAAAGATGTACTCTTAAATAGTTTTGTCTTTTCATGGCAGAGATTTGTTGACCCTTAATTCCATGGATGATCACTATTCTATATCTTCAGCATATGTAATTCTAAAATTTTCTTTTCCTTCTTTTCTTTTCCTATGTGCCAATGTGATATTTTTGTCATATTATTGTATCCGAGTATTATCAATCTCTGCATATTGTTATTCTGTTATGATTTATATTTTAATAACAATAACAAGATTAAAAAGGACACTGTCAACCTGTTTTGCACCATATTATTTCTAGTTAAAACCCCACATTTTATAATTGCTTACCTTCTCTGAAATGCATTGATGTTGCTGCTTGTTTTGTCTGTCTCCTTGTTTAATAGAACTGAAAGGCATGCTAATGTGTATTTATAAACAACTTTGTTTTGTTTACAATCCTGAATCTATTCTTCTTGAATACTTGTTGAACAATAGAAGCACCCCAAACAGTGCAGTCACTCATGAGGCAGTAGCCTCCTAAAGTCACACTGCATCATGGTGGCTAGACTGTGTTGGAGAGTGTTCCCAAAGTCCAGGAAAGATGCAGTGGCAGCTGATCAAGGAATGTAAACAAACCTGTTTTGTGTGGTAACACCAGTATAGTGGGCAGTCTGTTTTCACTTTTAAAATAAAAAAAGAATGAAATCCAAACTACTAGCTACACCAGCAGTCTTTACAGAATGTTAGCAAACATAAAATGTGTTTTTAAACAAGGACACTTTGAGGCCTAAGGGGTTGACAGTGTCCCTTAGCTGCAAAAAATAAACATGTATTCCTGGAACAGAGAAGGGAGAGGGAGACCTGATCAAAACCTTTAAATACATAAAGGCGTAAACAAGGTGCAGGCATGAACTTTCACTTCAAGGAGGCAGTAGAACTAGGGGAGCACGATCTGTGGCTAGAAGGAGGTTCTCTTCCAATGTCAGGAAGTTCTTCTTCACAGAGAGTGGTGGACACATGGAATAGTCTGCCCCTAGTGGTGGTGAGGGCTAACATGGTAAGGGAATTCAATAATGCGTGGATAAACACAAAGGAGCCCTCACACTAAAGGGCAGCTAGGGGGTAGGAATAGACAAAAACACAGGGCAGACTAGATGGACCTAGCAGTCTTCTTCTGCCATCACCTTCTATGTTTCTAGAGTACAATTAGCATGTGTACATGGCCTTCAGAGGTGGGTGCCAGTACACACTGCGTGCGTATGACAATGCACTTGTGCACTGCAGAGTGGCACATGTGGACATGGCCAGTGCCAGGAATGCACATCACAGGTCCTAGGCAATGACTGTGCGGGGAGTAATGACATGGCCATCCCCAAGGCTGGTAGCATGGCTGTGGCACTGTGGTAATGCTGTGTGCAATGCTGTGTGCTACTGCCCCATGTGAGGTCAAAAGGCAGTACGCGTGTCCTGAGGTCACATGGCATTGTAACAATAATGCATATGTGTAACCCCACTACAAATGGGGTTCCTAAAAGCCTCCATGGAGCTTGCCTAGGTGTTCCCCTGCCTGCTGGCATTCAGTGAGTAAGCTGGTAAGACTGGCAGAGTGAGTGCTGATAGAGCCTCCTCATACTGTCTCTTTAAGAGCTGTCTGCTTGTAGACATGATTACTGTTCCTGGGGAGGGCTGGTGTTTCTCTGCTTGAATCCCACCTGAACTGCAGGAAATTGCTCCGTTTCTGCAGTCGCTAAGAGCGCAGAGGGAGCCTAAATGAAAGATGTAACTGTTTGCTTGAAACCAGTTAGAGTGTTAGTAAAATGCAGTTTGTCTAACCTGCCTTTCTTGTAGCTGGGAATCTGTGTGTGTTGCCCATCCATTTTGGATCTGAACTGCCAAATGGGTCCAATCAGTGTGGGGACCTTTAAAATGGAGTCTGTTTGGACCAGCAGAATTGGACTCTCCTGGGAGCTGGCTTACAATGAGGAGGTACAGCTAGTAATTCTGGGAAGTGAGTTCTGGACCTTGGCACCTATTTGCACCAATGGAGAGAGTTTCTTAGTGATTGACAGCTGAGTCCACCAACTGGACCAGGTGGCGCCTGAAAGAATGCTCTGCCTTGCAACTGGGGAGTCAGATCCATTGTGACCATGAGGAGAGAAGGAGCTCTGTGCTTCTGCATTGTGTAGTTTCCAGCACAGGAAGAATGTGAGAGGCCTAAAGTTGGGCCGTTGCCATTCTCCTTTCGAGATCGGACTGAATCCGAGTACCAAAGTAAAGGAAGGCTGAAGAATGAAACCAGGCTCACCCTGTAGAAGACTGGAGAAATTGCTGAATCGCTCGGTCTGTCAGGAATTGAAGCTGCCATGTGAACTCACTGGTATTTGCAGTAAGTGCATTGGGACCTGAAAGCAGCAGCCTGGTATAGTAATTTGCTTTACATATATTTGTGTTGAATGCTCATGAAGAACAGCTATTCCGGTTCTCTTGTCACTACGCAGTGTAAGCTGAATGTTTAGCTGAATATGTTCAGACTGAATCCATCTGCTGATCAAGGCAGTGTGGCCTGAGCAGTAGAATCACTCTACCTACTTGTGTGTCTGGCAATCCAGAAGCACCATCTGCGCCAGGTTTCCTCAGTGTGGGGTAGCGTGAGTACAAATCAGGGCATCCTCGACCTGTTAACAATCACCAGTGTTTCATCTGATTTTCTTTCTTTCATTTTCTCAAGGACTGAGCCATCCGGCTCTGGATTACAATTGGGTATTGTGCATATCTCTCTTACAGGGCCCTTTCCATCTGCACCTGCTGGCAACCCCGGGCAGCAGACCTGGCTAGCCCCTCAATCTAGGTACCCAAGTGTGACTTTATGACTTTGTATGAGTGCACAGTATTGTGATTTATTTCTGTCAATCAGCTGATCTCCCCTCCTGTGTTTCCTCCCTAAATAAACCAGATTGGTTGTTACTAACTTTAACCTGTTTAGAGTGTCAGTACCTATATAGTAGGCATTGCATTATTTTGTGTAAACTGACCAACCTTATTTCACAGGGTCCTCCGAGGCGGAACTGCAGAATCGGTCTCGGGTAAGTGGTACTTATGATTGGATATGGTGTACATGTGGGGTATTGGTATTGCCATCCTTGTATATCATGTGGACCATTAGAGGGAACAAAAGGGGTCTCAGTGTCCAAGAGGTCTGTGACCAAACTCGAGCCAACCAGTACAAACCCTGACCTCAGGTGGAGGCACCCCGTAATAGAACCTAGGCCCTCAACCTGTCCGTGATCAAACAGGCAGGGTAGTAGCCCTTGGGATAGTGCCACCCTAGGGGTTACATATGCATGTGCTAATAGTAAGTTGTTGTGTGGCACATGTGACACAGGTCAGGGTGGTGAGGCACAGGGTAGTTGGTAGGTGACTCCTCAGTGGTGCATGGACATGCACCTACCAGAATGTGATGACCCGTCGTGTACTGTGAACCACAATGTGTTGGCCAACTAGCACGTACAGGCACAGCAACTGAAGGATACGGTGGAGTGGTACCAAACTGGGATGCCCCATTGTACAGCAATGTACACAGGTTACACACTGCGTATCAGCAAGCACGCCACCAGATATAGCAGGGGCACACAGGCATTGCAGAATGTACCACAGGGGCATGCAGAACAGTATGGACACAGTGGACACCACTACAGGCATGGACAGCTGCAGGTGGTACAAATGAAACACATATGTGCAGGACACGTGGGCACAGTAGGAGCAGTTCCACGGAACAACATAGTGAAGTGTGATCCAGTATGCAGGATGCATACGACTTCAGCATAATGTGCAGTGGCATAGGTGCTGCTGCACAGATGTACTAATGACTGCAGGGGAACATGGTGAAGGCAGCACTAAACCATCCCCACCCACACGTGGCGAAGACCTGTCACATGTGCCACAGCCCTGTTGGCCCTCCTTGTGAACATGGCCATATGAGCAACCAAACACTATGCACATTCCATATAGTATGTTGTGCATCACACATGAGCAGCAGGACAAACAGCGGAGCATAGCCATTAGCAGTGGACATTGGATGGAACACTATGGGCACAACAGGTATGTGTAAAGCAATGCTGCTGGATGCTGGGCATCAGGGCAAGCATACAGCACCACACATGGGCCAACATGCAGCCCCCCACCCCAAACCTGTATGCTGCGCAGACAAAGTTCATCACGTAACACCAACATGGGGCGGTGGACAAGGGTAAGTGACATGTATGAGCACCACCCCACTGTTTGACTATTATCGTGCTGGGCCACAGGCAGAACAGGGACCAGCAGACACAGTCACCACATGTCCTGACCATGCATCAGTGCTGTTGGTTTGCACAGCGCCTACACACCACAGGAATGCTGCAGCCAATGCCAGGTGGCGTGTGTACCCAACATGTGACAGAACTGTGAATGGTGCTATGGTGCCAGTACAGTTCTACAATGTCTATAGTTGCCACAATATCTATGTGATGGACTCAGACCCCACAGGTGTATCCTGGAACACAGTAGCATACTGTGACACCAGTGGTGGCAACATTGCTATCCTAAAGTGACAGCAGCCATAAGTACCACAGGACACCTTTGCCAATGCTTACACAGTTACATGGATACATGGTTACATGGATACCTGGCCTGACTGACTAACACTGTGGTGTACAGTGAGTCAGCCATCTTGTGACCAACATAGGCAGGTATGCAGCGGCTGTGGGAGTGCTGGGGCAGCAGTACACCCAATGCCCAAACACCCATTCAGTATTACCGCCCCTCCGGGGACACAGTACAGCTGGTGCAGTGGATGTCCCATGTTGTGCATAGGGCTGCATTGGATACCAAGTAAAGTCCACCACATGTATGTATGACACACCATGCCAAACTACACAACCTCGCACATACCATGAGTAGACAGTGCACATTGCTGCACAGTGGCAGTAGACATGCATAGCCCAGAAGCTGCATGCCCCACACATAGGAATGTACAGTACAAAACAACCCATATGGTGTACAGAGCATTGGCTGGTGCATTATGCAAACACATGAAAATGTACCTGAATGGGCTACTCCCCATGGCCTTGGTGGTGAGTCCTAACCTTGATCCAGATCCCAGATATCTCTGGGGTGCCACCTCTCCTGGCTATGGTGCTCAGCCCTGTGTTCAGCTAGGATCCCATGCTGGCTATGGCTGCTCCTGCTCCTCCCTTGTGTGAGGCCAGCCATGGGTGCCTAGGTCGTGGTTCTGTACATCTCTCATCCTCCTCTGGAACCTGAGATGTCACTTCCTGCTGCTGGACCTGTCAAGACACGGAACAATGAAACAGTATGTAAATGAATGACAGTACACAGAGCAGCACAACAGGTATTTACATGCACACCCATGTGGCATGGATGACATATAACACACAGCACTGCACAACCATGCACAGACACAGGAGCTCATCGAGTGTGTGATGCAACACCACTGGCACTGGGGTGCATACAGTGGTGTGGATAGGAACATGCTTCATGCATGTCTTCTAACCCACATGGCCTCCCCAACATGGCAAACCCACAGATGGGAGCCAGACACAGTGCACACACATACTACAGTGAACTGCACACTGCAGTACATGTAGGACATACACAGTGTGAGGATGGCCCATATAACGGAAGTGGTACAGTAGATGCAAACAGTAGTGGACCATGGCTGTGAGTGTAAGCCCCCCTTGTTCGAGAGTTTGTATAATGATAACTGATCTTTGTTCAAGGAGGACATTACACAGTAATGTACAATAAAACATAGTAATCATACCAGATCTGGGGTGAACACCCTTTCCTGCCTGTACCTCAGACATTACATGTGGTCCTGTAAGGCAGGGTAGGTTAACAAACCACAGATTCAGAATCAAAAGCCCCTGTCCATCACTGAGGGATAGTGGCTAATCATTTACAAAGTTTATACTCTCAGAATGTTCATGATAGGTGTAATCAGAAATCTGTGCAAATGTCCAACATGTCACATATACTTCATCCAGTGGGCACAGTCTTTTAGGGTTTCTTGTGCCCCTGCCCATCAGAAGGAATAAGTCTGCAGATTGTGTGGGGGGCACGCAGATGTCCAGAACACAAACATGTAGTAATCCAGCCACAGTGGCATTCAGGTACATGACAGCTTCCCTTAGTCTGCAGCAAACAACATACCTCAAATGTCTATGGGCAGGTTTGGCAGGGGATGTGGACTTTTAGACTGTACAGAAACACAGGTACCCCAAATACATCACCACAAATCAGTATATACCCTGGTAAATGTGTGACTTACACCTTGGAGGACCCAAATCAAGGGTCCCACCCTCCAACAAATGGTGGGCACTGGTGGGTTCCATCGACCCTTCAAAGGGATTGAAGCCAGTCACCTAGTCTATCAAGTATAGACCATCCCTATGGCATCAGTGGGGTGGCAACAGTGTCCAGCATGGACCCCTCTCTGAGCCACACTCAAGCACTCCACACTCCACACGGGTAGGAATACCATGCTCACATCTCACCAGTCTTCATGGATCAGAGGTCTAAAGGGTCCAAACAAAACAGATACTTTATTAAGTAGAAGGGGTCTTATTTAGAGTTAAAAAAAAGAAAGTCAGTGTGTGTTCTGTGCTGGGAAGGATACTGTATCAACTTACTTTGCTAAGTCAGTAGGAGGAGAGAGAGCTAATTGGGGTGTAGGCTAGACAATATAAAAGCAGGTGACTCAAATTACAACTTCCAGTTGCTAGCCTTTTTCTTACTAATTGTCCTCCAACCCACCTAAATCAGTTCTACTTTTATAGCCACTGGATTTGACTGAGAAAGGAACTTCCCTATTTGGCAGTAGGAAGGGAAGGATCATAGAGAAACATTGGTTTTGTCAACCTAAAGGAAAAAGTAGCTCCTCTCCTCCCTAGCTGCTGGTGGTCTGACACTGAGCAAGGAAGAAGAAGGCTACTGAAGAATATAGGAAGTTGCTGTCCCAGAACAGGAAGGGTGAGAGTTGTAAGGAGAGGAGAGAGTAAGCATACAGAGAAACAGGAGAGGGACACAAAATAAACATGATAGGAGTGGTACAGTGCAATGGCTGTGGGGTGGCAGTGTTCCAGGAGACATTCTGGAAGGCTGCGATGCTGCCCTATTTGCAGGCACCTCTCTGGTCTGAGGAGGAGGTTGCCCGTCTCCAGGCTGACCTGGCTTGGATTCATAAAACCTCCTCCCCACCCAGGGACCACCAGGGCCAATGCCACTACCTCAGAGGTTGCCAAGAAAGAGGAGAGGCTGGACCAGGGTGGGCCTAGAGAGGAGAGGGTGGTGGAACAGAGTTGCATCCCTCCAGCTGTACCTCTTTGCAATTCATACTCTTTTCTTGTGGATAGTGGTTCCTCTATGGAGGCACCTGCAGTGGAGACCAAGGAGGATGCTGGGAATCTTCACAAAGAAGACCCACAGGAGGGTGGCATGGGACCCATGGGAAGGAAACAACTCCTGGTGGGGACTCAATCATTAGGGGGTAGAAATGGGGAGGAAGGGAGAAGGAGGTAAGGTGCCTGCCTGGCACCATGGCTTGGAGGGACAGGAAGCGAATCCTCAGGATCATGGGAGCAGCTGCAGGAGGAGGAGCTGGATGTCATTGTCCACCTAGGGACAAATGACCTGGTTAGGAGGCAGGGATCAGAGCAGTGCAAGAGGAGTTTATAGAGTTGGGAGGGCTTTAGACAGTAGCACATACGGTAACCTTCTAGGAGGTGCTGCCTGTCTATGGCAAGGTGGTGCTAAGTACTCCTCACCAGGAATTCAATGAATGGTTGAAAAACTGGTGTGGATCTCTGAGTTTAGCTTCATTGGGGACTGGGAGCCACCTGGAGGATGCAGACCTATACTGGCGTGATGGTCTGCATCTGCCCGAGGAACCAGGATCCTAGGTGAGAAGTTTAATGCTTCCCTGCTCCTTTTCAGTGCCTCCCCCTTGGCTAATTTAAATGCTTCATTGGCAAGCATTTAAACTGCCAAGAGGGCACTGAAAAGAATAGGGAAATCCCACCTCCCCACAAAACACGGTAATTAGTGAGGTAAACACCAAGGTAGAGAAGTCATTAGGAAGTAGGACAGAGGTAAATGTAAAAAGGCAAAGGCAGTAAGGACAGGAATGAGGCTAAAAGGGTAAGGCCATAAAAGAGGAGGAGGAGAAGCTCTCATGTAATGGAAGGAATCAAAGCAACAGAACTAAAGAGTAAACAGGAGCAGATGGAGTGGAAAGGATGAGAGGGACTTGGCAAGGTTGGAGGAATGGTCAAATGTGGCAGCTCAGATCCAATGCAAAAAGTTCAAGATAATGCAACTGGGAAACAAAAACCCAGGGAAGAGTACACAATGGGGGTGAGATACTGACAACAGTAAAAATGCAAAGGGACCTGGGTGGTAATTAATCAGATGACCTAAGGGAGCCAAGCAATGTGAGAAGGCAGTAAGGAAGGCTGGGGGGATACTGGGATGCATAGGGAGAAGCCTCAATAGTAGAAAACAGGAAGTTGTTATCCTTTGTACAGACAGTTTGTGAGACCCCACCTGGAGTACTGTGTGCAGTTCTGGAGACCCCATCTCCACAAGACATAGACAGAGTGGAGGCTGTCCAGAGGAGGGCAACCAAAATGGTGCAGGGTCTGCACCAGAAGACATATGAAGAAAGACTAAAGGAGCTTAATATGGTATACCCTTGAGGAAAGAAGGAGAGAGGGACATGATAGAAACTTTCAGGTACCTCAGGGAATCAACAAAGTCCAGAGGGTAGCATCTTTCAGAAAAGAGATGTGCAAGAACAAGGGGCACAATTTGAAGATAGAGGGGACAGCTCAGAGGTAATGTGAGAGAAGTATTTTTCATGGAGAGGGTTGTGGGTGCATGGAACAGCCTCCCTGGGGAGGTCGTGGAGTCAAGAACAGTAGGAAATTCAAGAATGCATGGGACAGACATAAGGCAGTCCTAGTGGGGAAGGCCAAGTAAGCTGTTGGTCAACTAGGATCTGCAGCTTATCTGTTAGGTAGGAAAATGGGCAGACTAGGTGGGCCAAGTGGTCCTTATCTGCCGTTAAATTATATGTTTCTATGTTTTGGGCAGGAGATCACAAACCATGGGATCCCTCCCCAAAGGAGGGGGAATGAAACATAGCATTCCAACAGTATTGCAACATTATCTTCAGTTCTTTCATTCTCAAAGAATGTGCCAGTTCTGAATAGCAGGACTTTTCTCATTGTATACAGGCACCCTGATCCTGACAGGGAACTGCAGCTGGACCAGGGTAGAATACTATGCTCACACCTCACCAGCCTTCATGGATCAGAGGTCCACAGGGTTCAAACAAAACAGTCTCCCATGCTGCATATTACTGTACATTAGTTGTCAACTGATATGCATAGAGTATACAGTCTCTGCTTCCAGGTGCATGGTACTGCTGAATCCCCTGTGGCAGCCACCTGGGATGTGGGTACACCAATGGACATAGCAGCATGTGCCATACCATGGGAACAGTACACAGGCACAATGACACCATTAGCACTGTGTGCATGTGTTGACTTATGCAACAGCTGGTAGCTACAAAGGGCACATGTAGAGCAGGCCCACATCCAGGTGGGACATGTGTACAAGGGACCAAAGGGTAGAGCGCAACAAGGAATGGAACAAGCTACAGAACAGCAATACATATGAACACACAGGTCATGATGCAGGCAGTTCACCAGCCAGTGTACAATATAAGATGTTATACTGCTCCACAGCACTAGGACAATGAGTCAGGCACTGCCCAAGTCCCAGGGACACACTGGACTACTGTACACACATACATTGTTAAATGTGACAGTTGTACTGTAAATGCACTGTAATCTCCCAGGACAGAGTCCCTAGGTGAAGCCATATTCAGGACCGAGCTGCCACCAGGGGCCTGTAGTCATTGCAGCAAAGTGAACCTTCATTCTGCAGCAGGACATTATATTTTCTGTGACAGAACAACTGCTGATTCTGTGGCCATTCTGCAGCAGTGGGACATCGCACCAGGAGCAGGACAAGAGATGACGGAGCAGTGACAGATAGGTATGTGTACCCTGGCACTGCTGAGGGAAAAATGGAGGCTAATACAATCACAGTATCTCCTTATTTGATCATCCCCCAACACAATCAGCCAGGCTTGCGACTTCCTGTGTACATATGCGTAATAATATGTACTTCAAAAACTCAAAAACTCTTTTCTTGTGTGATCACATAATGCAATCCTCCTCCCCCAACAAGCAGGTAACCCTTCCAGCAGTGTAGCAGCGCAGGAGTAAAATTAAAAAAATAAAAAGGAACTTAGTATAGCATGTCCCAGCCTGCTCCACTATGCAGCATCTGAAGCAAAACGAGCTCACAAAGCACCACACAAAAGCAATAGGGACACCTGCAAATGAAGGGAAGGAGACATGAACCATGCACTCTGCCTGCTTGTTGCATGAGGGGGGCAAAGAATACTGACATGGAAGAGGATCACAAGTGGCATAACGCGATCAGTTTTGTGTTTGCTGCCTGGTTAGTGGAGCCAATTGGGGGTGGCTGGCTGCATTATGGCTTAAGCCTGCTGCTGGAATTGGGAGTTGGATAATCGTGGGATGATGGTATAATCACTGGCCTTTATTTTGCATATTGGTTTCTTAAGAGGGATAGATGGGGCCATCTTCAGATGTTGCAACAATCAATGCATGAGTTTCTGCCAAACTCGGACTGCAGGACTCACGAATAACTGGTCAGTGAGTGCTCTATTTACTTGCAGTGCTTCACTTGGTGAGATTGAGGGTAACATTACAGTACATACTCTACTGAAGCCATTATTTTGTGGTGCTTCACTCAGTGAATGTGGGGTGGGTGGCATTCACGTAACACAAGGCCAACATACCATTTTGCAGCTGTGTGGCTGGTTTTCCTGATTTCTGCAGCCGGCACCAATTTCTGCAGTCAGCCCCAATTTCTGCGGCCAGTGCCACGCCATAGAATTGCAGTAAACACCGGGCCCTGGCTGCCACTCATGTGCAGTAACAGTGCCATTCACAGGAATGCATCTACAAACTATGTTAATATACAATATATAAATAAATATAAAAACACAGCAAAATATAAACACATCACAGTGTCAAATACAATCACACAAGCAATACAGTATTTCTGCCCTGAAGTTGCTATCATTGGGTAAGGTTCAAAATATGGGGCAGGGGAGTGGAGTTTCAAAAGTTGCAGGCGTATAGATCATAAACATTGCCTTACCTGTCTGATCCCTCCTGCAGCGTGCTGTACTCAGCTGTTGAAGGTCTCTTTTCATGCCAGGTGAGATCATCCCTCTTTTTTGAGAACCTCCTGATCAGGACAGCCATCTTGTGAGGGTGAATCTTCAGTCCCTCACCGGTCAGCCACCTTATGAGGGTGAATCTTCAGTCCCTCACTGGCTCCTGCTCATGCACATGACTATTTATTACTTGCATATGTTTTGCTTTTGTTTAATTGAAGCTTTTATTATTATGTGAGGGCTCTGAGCTTTATCATTATATAAAGAGCTTGGAGCCCCTTGGATAAACAATTATATATATATATATATATATATATATATATATATAAACTATTACTAACATGTGGCTGGGGTAAAGATTGCACAAGGCAGGATGGGGCACTCGCAGTGCATGTGGTTATTGCAGGTGTTGGGTTGTTCATCACGGCATACAAGATGCATAGGTGTGCATGTGGTCTACATGACTTAAGTGCCTGTGGTGGGTTATATGCCTGGGCAATTGGTCAGACTGGGTGTGTGCTGGTATATACCATTGCTGTGCCGTGGCCCTATCTGTGACCCATGGCCCCGTGTTCTATACTTCCAGATCCACCAGTGAGCGATGGCCATGATGACAGTGGTGATTATCATAGATCCTCAGATGTAAGGTGATGTCCCTACCACTGACAAGGACTTCGTTGGAGAGGACAGTGAGGAGGAGCAGTGAACACCGTTCCTCATTTCTGACACCAAGACAGGGAGGTTGATCTCTCCTACAATATGCAGGAGGAAGAGGCTGAAGACAGGTCCCAGGCAGTTGTACCAGTCAGGTCCCACAGTGCAGATAGGGCAGGAGACAGGCAGCCCAGAAGGGACACACAGTTGCCCCATCTGCAATCACCGCAGGGCATCCTGTTGACAGCCCTCACCTCTACCATGAGGGTCACCCCATACAGATACTTCCTACAAGGATAAGTACCAGGGTGCATTGGCAGCCTATGAGTCATGCAGAGAGTGCTGGGGGACTGATGGCCAAAGTGCATGAGCAGGGCAATAGGCAGGTGTAGGCTGTGGTGGACTGAAATGACCAAGGCCACTGATTTACGGTGATTAAAGTAATGAAATTCCATTTTCAAGACCTGAAATTCCAGGAATTGCACCGGTGATTGTTAGTCTAATTTCTGGATATTACTGAGATTCTACTGTCATTCTTTAGTATGTGTATAGATAATCAGAATAAAAGAAGGTTTAATATACAGAGCATTAAATGAATACAACTGAACATAATACAGAAAGCATTTATAACAAAATACAAGTTCTGTAGATTTACTTTTTTAATCAAAAGTTTTATTTTCAGAAAAGCAGAAAACAAGAACAATTAACACAAGCAATAACAATATAGCATAATACAATTAATATCAGCAAGTATTATTAGCTAATCCACATCTAGACAGCATTTCAGGTATATAAACTAACTAGAACAACAATATTCCCAAGTATGATAAAACCTTTAAAGACCTACCATACACTTTACAATATGACTTTATGCTTGGAACTCAAAACTTTGAATGTCACTTATTTTAATGGGTTAACTCATCATTTAGCTAGAAGTCTATTTCTCAAAAAGAAAGGAAAGGAGACCAGGCTCTCTCAAAAATTATCTAACTTGTTACGAAGTATTGCAGCCACTCTTTCATTGTTAGCTAATAACCCTACACTATCACCATTCATTTACTGAGGGCGGAGTGGGAGATTTCCAGTAAAAGAGAAGTAATGTTTTCAGTGTAAGGGCAACTGCAAATATCCAGTATTTCTGTGATTCTGTAGATTTACTGATCTGACAAAACAATGCCAAATTCTGTGAAATGTTTTGTTTTACCGTGTGCAGGCAGTCTAGATTCTGGAATTTTACTGGGTTTTCTGGCAAAAATCAAAAACAGTGACCTTGGAAATGACTCATTGAAGGCCATTCACTCCACCAGGCAATACAACACTGGCCTTCTTCGCACACTGCAGCAGCAAAGAGGACTGGTCCCAGCTTATGGCCTGCAGTACTGTGGCTGCAGTCACAAGCAGCATCCCTTGCATGCTTGGTGGAGGTAACCATGGCATTGTCCAGGAACCCTCAACAGTAGATGCAGGAGGGTCAGGACACAAGGGAACACTATGCAGAGATGTGATAGGGTCTCCACTGCACCCTGCCCTGGTCATGAAGTTGGCATTGAAGCCATCACTCCTGGCTTGGCCACATGGACCCACCACGGCTGCGGTGGTTGTGGGTGCAGTGCAAGCCCACCCATGAGTGCTGTGGTGAGGTCCAAGGAGGATAGTGTTCCCTAGAAGTATCCACACAAGACAAAGGCACCCCTGAGATCCTGGGACGTGAACACTACCTGGAACCCTGTGCTGCATCATCCTGGGTGGCACCCATAGATAGCACTGAGTACATTCTTTTGATTGCCCTTCCACCCTCTATTCTACACCCATGGACCCCAATGTGCCAGTTGCACTTACTTTCTTTGGCTGTCCCCAGTGCTGCCTATCCCATGCCCAGTGCCCCCACCCCATGTGCCAGGTGCACTTTCTTTGCTCTGTCACTGTGCTGCCTATCCCTTACCCAGTGTCTTCCCCGTTTAATTGTTTTTTATTTGAAAAGGTTTCACCAGGAAATGCATACAGAGTTGCAATAGCTCATTTCAGATGCGTCCCTGGGGAAAGGGAAAATGGAGTACATTCAGAATAAGAAGTATGATAAACAAAGTGCTAAAATAAACATGAAAATCATACATAAGACAAAAATGAAAACATGAAGGGCAATAAACAAAATCAAATTGCGGCTAATAAACAATTATAATGACATACACTGAAAGTCAATAATGCTAAGGACAAAATACATTCACTGTATGATAAAGGCGGAAACTGTGATACTCAGGGCAGAACCACACACTTGAGTAAACAACACAAAGCCCACTTAGCCAGTACATGGGGAAGAGTCTATCTAAGGAGGTGGAGAAATTGGAGGGAAGTGATATAGAATAAAAGGAAAAGAAAAACATAGGGAAGAGGGTAAGGGATTAGGTGGGGCAGAAGGTGAAGAATTAAGAGAAATGAGTAACAGGGAAAGGCATGTGTTCAAGAGCAGGAGCAGGAAGGGAAATGTGGTTATGGAGAAGCTGGGACAACAAGTTAGAGGATGGGACAGAGTGGATATTTAAAGGGAGATACATTAGTTCCAGATATTTGGGAAATGGTAGAAGGAAGTCCGTCCTGAAGTTGAAGTTTGGGCAGGGAGGACAAGGGTCCTGTAGGGAGTTAAGGAGGGTGTAAGTTGGAGAAGGGGTAAGAGAGGGCATTTAGTTATGGTGAAGGGAGCCAAGCCACAACTTTCCAACTAATAAGGCACAATGGGCAAGGCGCCTATCCCCAAGAGGAGGAAAGAGGACAAAGTAAAGGTCATGGTGATGTGTACATGGGGGACAGTTTAGGGCAAAGCAACAGAAAAGAGTTAAAAGGGTGTCCAGTCTGGAGGGTGGACTTAGAACAACACTGTAAACTATGTCTCCAAAGTCAAAAGATTGGGATGATCATCTTCTGGACGATCGCACAGCAGGCTTGAAGGGGATGCAGCCACGGTGTCTGTAGAGTGCATCAAGTTTGGGATGTAGTTTTTGTGAATAACATCCACATGTCCAACAAAATCTAGGTTCTGGTCTAGCCAGAGCCTGAGATATTAAAACTGGCGGCATCCTGCAAAGGGACCCCTCAAGTGTGAAAAGTAGGGAGGGCCGTAAGCCTGGCTAACCTCTGCCTGGTGCCAGAAGTCATGGAGACTGTCTTTTGGCATTGAGGGCAGTTGATTTTGTGTGAAACCAGCTGTGGACATTATTGAAAGCGAACTGGAGGCTGGTCGCCATATCAGAGGGAGGTACCAGAGGTATACAAGACAGTATCATCAGCGTACATTTGGATATCAGCTGTTGAGCAGACAGCAGGTAAGTCATTCAGAAAAATCAAGAAAAGAATCAGTCCAAGCACTGAACCTTGGGAAGAGAGGGTGAGATGGAGTCACCAGTTCTGACTGATTGGGACCTACCCACAAGGTATTAATGAAACCAGTTAGTGGCGGACTCTGAGAGACCAGCCACTGCAAGCTTCTGAGGAGGAGAGAGTGGGCAACAGTATCAAAAGCTTTGGCCAAGTTGACAAAGATGACAGAGGTGATACAGCCTTGATCCATACCAGAGAGATTGGAGTCAGTGAGCCGGAGCAGGAGGTCATAGTGGAATGGGCCTTGCAGAAACCAGACTGGAAAGGGTGAAGAAGAGGAGGATTCAAGGAAAGGGAAAGCTGAGCCAGAACAAGGTGCTGTTGCAGTTTTGCAAGGATTAGGAGAAGGAAATTCAATCAATCAATCAATGAATCAATCATTTCTATTTAACCAGGCAAAACACCATTGAGAGAACTCATTTGCAAAGTGGACCAGGGCAGCAAACATACTGCTGAAAAAGCAATCAAAATACAAGAGATAAACAAAGTAATGAAATACAGAGAAAAATAATACAAACATAAAACTTAAAATAGCAAAGTATCACTCAAATACCTATGGGAAATGTTTACATAAGTAGGGAATATTTACAATATGTACATATTTACAAGAAATGCAATATATTTACAATATAAGCATGAATCCAAGACACTGTGAAGAGCTTACTAAACTTCAAGAATACTAGGAAGTGGCACCGTGCAATTTGGAGCAGCGTGGAGGTAAGGGAAGCAGGGTAAGGAAGGGAATAGGTGCAGGCACCAAGGGAAAGGGAGGGAGAGTGAGAGTCCAGTTAGTTGTATAAAAGGGAAAGGTGTTTGTAGTGAGGGAGATGAAAACTTATATGTGATAGAAGAGCATAGATTGGATTGCCCTTATTATCAGTGTACTAATGGGGGCTAAGAGAGGCAATTGCATGTATCAGTGGTGTGCAGCCTTAGTAATGACTTGAAAGTTGACCATTTGACAAGGGATCAATTGGCCCTTATTGTCAGAGTACTAATGGGGGCTACAAGAAACAATTGCTTGTATCAGTAGTGTGCAGCATTAGTAATGACTTGAAAGTAGACAATTTGACAAGGGATGGAAGCTTCATGGATTTCTGGAGGCTATTCCAAAGGACTAGTAGTGAGTGACTAAATGATGAGGCCCAAAACGTGCTCTTACACCTGGGGGTGTAAAGTAACAAGTAAGAATTCTTCTGAGTGAGTAACTTCCAAATGCATAGGGTTAGAATGCTTGAGATATATGAGGGCAGATAACCGATAAAGGCTCTATGAGTCCACATAATCACATTTCTGACTCTTCTAGTATTTAGACTGCCAGCCCACCATTGCATATAGAGTGCAATGGTGCATCCTGAATGGAGTGCCGGTTATAAATCTTATGGCCCTGTTATACAAGATGTCTAGTTTTATCAGAGCAGTCTTGGGACCATGTCTATTCAGAATGTCAGCATAGTCCAAGAGGGGAGGAATGTCGAATGCACTAGCATACACTTGGCCTCTTAGGTTAAGAGGTGTCTAATTCTGAAGGATCCTTTTCAGTTGATTGCGAGTCATTGCATGGTTCATTTCCTTCATTTGTTTTCCCATTTGCCTCTCAGATATAGCTCGTACACCATTTTTTTTTCCTTTATTAGCCTGCTTTATTTCTACCATCCTGGCTATTGTTATTTCTTGTTGTGGTAACTTTTTGCAAGAAATTTGGCCATATTGAAGTAGAGATGAAGGATTGCTGATGTGAGTCTTCAGCGTGCTGGATCCTCGAGTGTCTTTTGGCATCGCATTTGAATCCAGGAGATCCGTGGAAATATGTTCTGGTGTTTTGTGTTTTCGGGGCAGCGAAAGTAGTGATATGCTAGCAACTTACAAAGTTAGTCGATAGCAAGACTTTATGGCCTAAATCCATCCTGCACCAACAGTTACAGCTACATTTTGGTGGTTCCATTTGAAGGATTACACAAAGACCTAACTTTGTTTTGAACTCTTTATATATATGGATATTTGGACACCTGTGCTTTGAGTTGTGAACTGCTTTCTCTTGTGGACTTTTTGGACTTAATTCGGCTGTTTATGTATTAATACTGATTGTGGTTTTTGTTTTTTTTGTGTATTATCAGTATTTATAAGTTAGTATCTAATTCAGTCTCCTCTTAGTAACTGTCTGATAATGACACAACAAATGAAAACCTATAGTAAGAAAAATCCTATTAAATCAGGTAAAATGGGTAATATAACAAAACTGTCAAAAAAAGGGCTAAAGAATACTATTCTGCCTGATATTTCTAAAATAAGGCACTTCATAAGACCTCCTTGAGATCAGATAGAATTAAGAGGTAATAAGATTGTAAATAGAGGTTTTGTCCCAGGTCTACGCCATCCCCTGATCTTAGTTTAAGGAGCAGAGACCAGTTCCAGTGAGCAACCTTTATTAGAAGAAATCAGAAACTTCAAAGAAAGTGACTTTCCAAAAGTATAGAGAATTAGATGCTTCCTAAATTTGGTCCTGAGCTCTGTTATTCAGTTATAATCCCATGAAAATTTGACTGGAGAAGAACTTGGGAAAGAGAAAAGCATAGATGCATTGAGGAGAAATCAGTTAAAATAATAGTTAACAAGGAAAAGCCAGGGTCAAGAGGAAATAAGAGAATGGTACAAAATGTTTTAACAGTTAATAAAAATACTGTTATTAATGAGAAAATTGATTTGGATATCAAGTGTGAAACTGATTATGATGCTAGTGCTGATGATAATAATGGTAATGTTCAGGATGTATTTGTGTTATCACCAGAAGCTGTGGTCATTTACCAAAATAGTACTGAAGGTGGCCTTAATATAGATAGTCATGAATGTGAAAGTGGATCTTTTTGAGAGATTTTAATTCTTTTATCACACCATATATAAAACAAAGGGCATAAAGACACTTAAATGAACCAAGAAATAAAGTAGGACATAAGGGTTCTGATATGAATTTCCCTCTTTTGGATAAACTATTTTATGAAGTTGGGATGCAGACAGTAAGTAATAGTAATCCACTAAGTCAAGAGAGGATAGTGATCTCAATATTATGCTTAACAAAATTAAAAAGAAATTTGTTTTGGTAATATACAGCTTGTGGAGATGAGTACGATGATGAAATCACTGGTGGATTATTTTATGAAATCTCCTTTTAGGCAAGAAAAATAATCCCTACTATGGAAAATAATAATGTTATAAAGGATTATCAAAACATAGGTAGTGGGAGAAATATGGCTGTTGTTTCAAAAAGAAAAAAAAGGATAAAAAAGGAATATGGTAACTCAGGATGAAAGAAAAAGGGATAAAAGATATTCGAAACTCAAAACTGAAATCAGTAAAAACTATAACAACAGAGATTGCCAATAAGGAGGCCAAAGAAATCGATCAGCTAATTCAAGATTTAAAACAGAGAAAACAGCAGTTTGGAAAGAATTATGAAATACAAAGTGGTTATCAAATACCATCTGAAAGGACTGCTGTAAGGAACCTGAAAGAAAAACCTGCAGGCAAAGGTAAATTGAAAGTGACAGAAAGATGTAATCATGTGGTGGAACAGCCTTCTGTACAGAATAATGTTACTTCTAATAAGAATAAGGGAAAAATGTAAACATGGCTAAAATTATTACTGAAGCAAACTGGAAAGATAGGTTAATTAGGTAGGGTGTTATGCTACCCACTTTGTTTTTAATGGTGTCCCAAAGGAAGAAATGAAAACCCTATACCCTGAAATTAACAATCTATAATCTAATAAAAGGGTTCATGGGCCACACATTTGGTTGGCAGGATATTGTCTCTCTGTACAGGTACAAATCAAGCCCTTATAAGGGATGGATCTGTCTTGTATTAAAAAAGCTGATCTAAGATTAGTTATGCTGAAAGAAAAGTTAATCTTCAGGAAACAGGCATGGATTTGGACTCCACAATTGGAGAACAGTTGCAGATTAATGTACTCAAAGGAAAAAGCTAAAATTCGAGATTATTAGGTAAGAGTAAAGAAAATAAAGCATGTAAACAAGCAAGAATCACGGCCTATATGAAACCATCTGAAAATGAAATTAGCCTAGAGGAGATTCTGAATTTCCAATTTATATTAGAAAGAGAAAGAAATTAGGGCATAGAATCAATAATAGTGGAATTTTGTAATTGGATTCTAGTTTTAGTGCAAATTTCTCAAAATGGATAATGCAGCCACATTAAATGATTCTCAGCTGAGTACTCTGAATTTAGATGATAATAACAACTGATTTAGTAATTTGGGCTCTGAAAGTCATCCATCCATGTTATCAGTGGGATTAAGATCTAAAATAGAAGATAAGTGTGTTCTGGAATGGATAACCCAATTTCCAATTTTATTATTCCAGGAAACCTGGATGGTTAGACCTGATGAGTTTTTATTGGATGGTTATTATATGTGGCATGTTCCTCCACCCGCAAAATAGATTTGGTAGGCGTAAGGGTGGCTTGGTTATTTTATTCACAACTTACTTGTTCTAAGTTGTATTGAATCTAGCATGTATAGTGAGTCTTTTATGTATTTAATTCTGAAGTTTGGGTCTAAGTGTATTGCTTTGTTTAATATTTATATAAACCCTAATATAAAGCAGAAGGACTATCAGTTTATATTGGATAATCTAGAGGATGTTATTGATTCTATTAGAGTTCGCTATCTCAGGCATTGAATTTATTTTGGCAGGGATTTTAATGCATGCACAGGAAACTTGATAGAAGAAAGAAAATGAATGGGATTTGGATGATACTTTTAATATCCCAATAAGGCATTTGAAAGATAAAATGGTTATGAGTAATGGTAAGGTGTTGATACAGTTCTTAGGAAAAATAATCTAAGAGTATTAAATGGGCATGTAAGAAAGGACTGAGGGGAAATTACGTTTCCTTCAGCAAAGGTGGAAGTGTAATAGATTATTTTATAATAGAAGTTTCCTATACCATAAGATAGATTTTATTAAAATACACAGAGTATGGATAGTGACCATTTTCCTGTGGAATGCTAAAGCAAGATAATAGGTTTAACATTTAATAGAATTAGGAAAAGTGAGATGGAAATAAATCAAACTATGTGCATAAAATACAGTAAAAATATTATTTGGAGCAGTATGCCAAATTGATAGTTGATGGAGTTATAGATTGCAATCAGTGTCTGAAAACCTTATTTGATCAGAATAAGGACATTAACCATGAAAATGAGATGAACTGTGACAATATGATAAACATTTTGATCAGTTCATGGTGAATTGTAGTGATCAACTTTGTAGGGTAAAGCGTCCATCATTTAAAGGTAATATTGGTGTGGATAAACCTTGGTTTGATAATGACTGTAGGAAAATAGGAAAGAAATATGGAAAGTTGGAAAACTAAGGCAGAAATTTTCAATTCCCACAGTTTTTGTGCCCTGCAAAATTTGGAAAAAGAATATAGGAAGCTATTAGTTTATAAAGAAAGACTATATAAATTAGATTTATGATCACAATTACAAAATTCTATTTGGATGAAAGATACAAAATTATTTTGGACACTTGTTGCTTTTGGCTGTGATGAAAAGAATGTGAGATACAATTTATATGGCATTATACCTGGAAACACATGGGTCCAATATTTTGAGAGTGTCTATAATAGTAATTTGAGTATGGAGAATGTAGAAGACTGTGATCTATTAGAAAATAAGCTTGATTGTTCTTTTGTTTTTCAATATTGGAAGTTAGATTAGCCATTCTAAATCAAAAGGAACAAGGCAGCTGGCCATGATGGTCTTTCAGCGGAAATTTTCCTCCATAAACCTGAAGAATGGGCTAAGCTTCTGACTTTAATGTTCAATATTATAAGTCAATGCCTGGTATTACCAGATGGTTGGAACCAAGGTATAATTATACCTCTATTAAAAAAGGAGACAAACAAGACCCTAGGCTAGACCAATTACACTTCTACCGATTGTACAACAAATCTATACTAGATTAATTTTAAATAGATTAGAGAGTTGGATAGCTGAAAATAAAGTAATATCCAAATGGCAATGTGGTTTTCAAAAACAGTGTAGTACTTTGATTTAATTTTTATGCTGAATTATATCATAGATATTTATGTGAAGTTAAGAGAACTACATTATATCTGTGTTTTATTGACATAAAAGCTGCATTTGATCCGTTAATGGACCTATTCTTTGGGATATTCTAAAGAAGATGCATATTGATCCACACTTATTGGGCATCTTAAAAATGTTACATCATAATATTACTGCAAGGATATGTTATACTAGGGATGGAGCTCTATTTGATCAGATAAAATCTCTAAGGGTGTAAACAAGGGTGTCTGTTAGCCCCAACTTTATTTAATTTATATATTGAATTCTTGTTTTCTGGATGAAAGAATGTCGACACTTTTGTGCCCAGTGTTGATAATGAAGATGTAAAGCTGTTAATGTATGCAAATGATGCTATTCTTTTATCAAGAACACCTTTAGGCCTGAAAAGAGGCATTACTAGTATAATGTCATCCTTAAAGGAGTTGGATCTTGAATTGAATATTAGGAAGACCAAGATTATGGTAGTAGGTAGAACATATGATAAGAGAAAAACATGGAATATAAATGGTGTTAACCTTGATGTAGTTCAGTCATATAAATATTTAGGAGTAACATTTGAGAAAAATCATTCCTGGTCCGCTCATTTGAGGGAAATTAAAATAATTTCTATAAAACTACAAGTGCCATTTTGGCATTTGCAAACAAATTGCTAGAAATAGTTTTAAATCTTTATCATCAACCTTTGAGGCAAAAACAATCTGCCAACTGTTATATGGTGGGAAATTTGGGGATTTCCTTGATAAAAATGATAATATTGAAGCTGCTCAGAATAGATTATTTAAACTTAAATTGAATTTGTTGAGGATTGTCCATCTGCAATTTTACACTTAGAATCTGGTATATTACCCCTAAAGGAAAGATTGCTAATTAAAGCAATTAAATGTTGGGGTAAAATACAAGGCATGAATGAGGAAAGGCTACCCAAACTTTGTTGGAATGATTTTATTAATCGCTTACAAACACAAAAGTTAATAATGTTTGATTCTCAAGATCAAATAACAAAATCAAAGCTGCAGGTTTAGAATGCCTCATTTACCCAACAGTGGAATATAATGTTACACAATATATAGATAATGCCATGTCAAGATTAAAAGATATAACTATTGCTAAGGATCTCGAATCAATACATGACATTGAAAAATTTGGTGTTTATTCATCACTTAAACAATAGTGGGGTATGGAGCCCTATCTTATGTTCTGTGAAAAGGCTTCAGATAGAAACGCTTTATGTAAATTAAGAATGGATATGTTAGGCTTAGATACAACTTGTTAAACAAAATTATGTTGTGATTAAGAAATGTGATTGTAATGATAAGTCACTCCCTAGAATGCTTCACGTTATGTATAAGTGTCATAACTAGGAGAAAGAGAAAAGAGATCACTGTCTCCACTTTTGTATCAGGAATTTTCGGACTTCCTTTGTCGCTCAAAAAGAAATTTAAAATTACAGAAAGTAAACGTAATGTTTGGTATTGCAAAATTTTACTGGCATGTGGAATTTAGATTTCTCAGGTTATGTATGTGTATTGGTGATATTTATGTAATTTTAGATGGAATGTTACAAATCTCTTGGATTTTATACATTTATATGTGTCAATAATAAACTTGAACTTGAACTTGAAGAATAGCCCTAGCTGTTTTTTAATTTTTACCCAGCTCCTCGGTATGGACTGTGTATGAGAGTTTGTTGTCTATCCAAAACCAAGATATTTAAATTTGTCAACTGCTTCAATTGGCTTCCCAGGAGGGATGTGATTAGAGCTGGCTCCTTGGTAGAGGAATTGTCAGAGTATAGTTTTGGTGCAAGGAACATAACCTTTGTTTCTTTGCATTTAATAAGAGTTTTAGGCTTAGGAGATTGTGTTGTAAGATAGTGAACTCTTGCTGCAGTGTACTACAGGCAAGTTCAAGTGTGGGCTCACAACATAGATGACTGTGTCAAGTAATGACTCAGCAAGTAAGTGGACATTTGCTCGGCTTAGGCCTTTATCAATATGGGTAATATATAACACAAACAACAAGGGTCCCAATATTGAGCCTTCTGGACACCTCTAGGTAGTATCTTAAGGGCTGACAGGGTCCCTTGTGCCTTGATTTGCTGTTTTCTTCTCTTTAGGTAACATGTGAACCAGTTGATGGCAGTGGTATCTAAGCTGATATCGTGGAGTATAGATAACAGAAGGTCATGATCCACTGTGTTGAATGCCTTCCTTAAGTCGAGGAATAAAGCACTAACATAGTGTTTTGTATTGAAGACAGAAGTCCTGCCAATGGAGATTATTAAGGTCTGCTAAGAAATTGTTAGGGTTGAAATTGCATAGGTTCCTTTTGGGTGAAGGTGGAGGAAGAGGATGGTTTAGAGGCAGACTGGGCACAAGCTATTGTTCTGTGATTGCTGATGTCGTTGAAGAGCACATCAGCACGGCTGAATGGATGAGGTTTGTTAACTATGATGAGGTCGAGGAGTGTGCCATTCGCAAGGTTTTTAAAGTTAGGGCGGTAATCTCTGGTATGAGCTGAGTAAGCTCATGCTCATCACACAAATCTTTTAGAGGTTTGATGAACTAGAGAGCCAGTCTAAGTTTAAGTCTTCCCATAATAATGACTTCACCGGGCTGGGAGGCTATGAATTTATGTAGATGCCTCAGGAAGGCAATGCCTCCTGAAGGAGGCCGGTAGCATCCATTAATACAGATGGCTTCTGTGGATGGTAGGGAGAGTTTCAGGAGATCCACTCTTATTCTTTTGGGACTGATGAAGATTTGATTAATGTGACGATAACTTGTCTTTGACATACATCGCCACCCTCCCCCAGATTGCCTATCTGCCCGATACACGTTGTAGTTGGGGAGGTTAAATTCACGATCTGGGGTTGCGCTTATCAACCAGGTTTCAGAAATAACTAGTACATCTGGTTCTGAATGGAGGGCCCATATCTGTACATAGTCAAGTTTCAAGGAGGCTGCACACATTTAGGTGCAGGAATGTTTGGCCCTTCAAGATGTTGCATGTCTGATGGTGTCAGGATAGGCAGTGGAGGCCTGGAGTAGGCTGACATTCCTGAGCAGAATAAGCAGTATGAGTAGTAACCTTTTAAGGGCTCCTGGAAGGAATGTACACAGCCTAAGCTTGCTCCATTTGGTTTGAAGCAGAGACTTTGCAAGGGTAGGGGCGTGTGAATGATTGTTTCATAAAGAATGCGTGGACAACCACCCATGCTGAAATACATAGGGGTTGGTTGCTGGGGAGGTTGGTGTGCCATATGTGAGGGAAGTGTTACTTCATGGTAAAGGGTACCCGAGTGGCTGTAAGAGCAATTTGCCAGTTCAGCTTTTAAGTGGGTACTGGCCAATTTACAGGCACTGGAGGTTTTGGAATGTAGTGCTGATGTCCTAAATAAAACACAAAACAGTAAAAGCATATACATGGTTAGGGGTAAAGTGAATACTTGTATTGTAATCTGTGAAAAGAAAACAACTTAGTTGAGCAATGCGCACAATGCACACAGCATAACTATAAACTGAACACTCTGGCAGTACATTTTATAACTGCTTGATGGTGGCTGATACTTTAAGGAAATTACAAACAATGCTACCAATGGGCAGGAGGGCAAGGGATTGGGAAGGTAAGGATCTATTTAATAGAGGCTGGGATGGTGTGGGCGGTGGGACAGAAAATTGAGCCATGGCCAGCCAGAAAGTGGGTTAGACTTGGAATCGGGGAAACAGGGGCAGCGCTTGTAAGCCATGGCCAGACCCTGGTTCAGAAGACTGCTGCCCGCCAGTCCAGCTAAAAGCCAGAGCAAGTGACCAATCACGGGCAGAGTGTAATAGAAGCGCCAATGAGACTGCCGCTCACAGTTACGATCCATACCTTCCTTAATCCAGGGGCTGCAGAGCTTCAGCAGGTAGGCGGCCGACTGAGGAAAGTGGCCGGGCTGCAGCCAAAGGCTTTGTCGGTGCTCCTGTCAGGCCAGGATCTGAAATGAGAGGAGAGAGAGATTAGGACTTAGGCTAAACGGAGTCAGAACAGGTGGGGAGAAGCTAAATGGGGCATGAGTACAGGACGGGAGTGGGCTGGGTCAAGAAGAGATTAGGTGGGGAGGATTATGAGGTGTCTGGGTTCAGGTACCAACTCAGTTTGAAAAACAATGGAGGGTAGCAGAAATTAACTGCCGTCCAGAGGCATCTGGGTTCCAGCCAACTCAATTTGAAAAAGAAAAGAAAAAACAGAGGGGACAACATTAAATTGACTGCCCTGCAGTATGGCGCTTAATTTAGCTGTGACTGAGGGAAGGCAGGGCTAGCTGAGGAAAGGGCTGAGGAGCAGAAATTTAAAATGGCAGGGTTAGGCAGAGAAAGGAAGAACAGCTGGGAAAGAGAGAAACTAAGGGACTAGCAGAGGGAAAAGAGGGCACAAGGCAGTTTGGCAAAATTAATTAGGCTGGCATTCGCCTATCAATTTAAAACATTTAGACCACAAAATGCTATTAGAATTACTAAAATACTGGAAACAACACATTAGAGAAACACACTTAAGGATACAGCTAGAATACAGCCTTAATGCAGATTAAGCAATTGGCTTAGCGGAGTTCTTTAACAGCTTCTAAACTTGTGGCTAGAATTAGTCCTTGAAACACTACACAGTTGGATAAGCTACTCTAATGTTTGAGCCAGACCAGCTGGAGAAAAATTGAGCCATGGCCAGCCGAGGAGCTGGTTAGACTTCAGGAACTGGGGAGCCAGGGGCAGTACTTGTAAGCCACAGCTGGACCCGGCTCAGAAGACTGCTGCCCACCAATCCAGCTAAAAGCCAGAACAAAGTGACAGTCACCGCAGAGCCATGAATAGAAGTGGCCAATGAGACTGTCATCACAATTCTGATCCTTTCCTTGCTTGATGCAGGGGCTGCGAGGCTTCAGCAGGTAGTGTGCCGACTGAAGAGAGTGGCCAGGCCATAGCCAAGAGCTTGTCGGTGCCCTTGTCAGCAGGATCTGCTTTTGATCCGCGGCCGCGGGGCTCGCGGTAGTGCGGCTGACTGAGAGAGGGTCAGCCACAGTCAAGGGGCTTGCCGCCGCTTTTGTCAGGCCAGGATCTTGCTTGATCCATGGGCCGTGAGGCTTCAGTGGTAGTGCGGCTGACTGAGAAGAGTGGCTGGGCCACAGCCGAAGGGCTTGTCGACACCCTTGTAAGGGCCAGAATCTGAAACGAGAGAGGAAATTGGGTGGTAGTTACCTAGATTTGAAGAGTTGCCCCCCTGGGAGGGGACAACTGTGGCAGTCTTCCAAGCATCAGAGACAGAAGCAAGTGTAAAGAAGAGATTCAGAAAGTAAGTGAGTGAGAGAGTAATGGCATGGGCCAAGAGGTGCAGTTGGGCCAAGCCCATCCTGGCTTTTGCCCTTATGAGAGTTGAGGGCCAGGAGCACTTTAGGGTATCAGCAGGGAGACTGGAGTGAAGGAAAACCAGTGAGGAGAGGAAGAGGGTACTGAAGGGGCTGAGGAGAAGGAGCTGTTGGGGAGAAGACGCAAGAAGGGCCAAGCACAAGTATTAAAGAAAGTGTTTAATTCATTGGCAACAGAGGGGATCAGAAATAGTGATGTAACCAAACTTTAGGACCAGCAGATGGGGTTGTGAAGGGGAGAGAGTAAGGCATGGGCGACTTTCCAGAATTTGGAGGGGCAGTTATGTGCCCTGGAAAGTGGTTGAGAACACTCACTACTCTTTTCTGGCAAGTCTGATGGCTCTGGTGCAGGCATTACAGAGTGTCTGGAATTTAACCAGATCACCTAGAATGCCTGAGGCCCTTGTAGGCCTTCCATGCAAGGTCAAAGCTTACTTACAGGCCAGCAGTTTCAGCCTATACCCAGGGAGATGAGAACCTCTGACCCTTGTTTTCCCGACAGGAGCATGCTGGTCCCAAACATGCAAGAACTGGGTCTTGAAGCTCAGGGCAGAGTTGACAGAGGAGGCCTTAGCAATCAGAGGCCAGTCAATACCGACAAGTTCCTTGTGGAGGGAGGACAAGTCAAGAGATGAAAAGAGCAAAAAAGAAGGATGTGTGGCAGGGTTTTGGGGCAATGGATTTTGTGTACACAGTAGACCACTGTATGTCACTGAGTGCATCTGGAAAGATTCTGATGTAACTACCCAGTGAGGATGAAATGCTAGAACCCAATATAACAGGATATGATTGCCTGACTTGTGATTAGAACGAGTTGGTTTAGAGACCAACTGTGTGAGATTCAAGGAGGAAATGTGTTGACAGAATTTGGATTTTGTACTGGAAAGCCAATCAATGTTAAAATCCCCAGGATGAGATGTTCACCAGATGAGAATGGGAGATGAGATTAGAGATGAAATCAGAGGTAGAGGATGGTGGCAGGCTAGGGCAGCAGTATGCCACCACCCACAAAGATAGGAAAGGAGGCGGCGGCCCGGCTGGCCCGCTGCAAGGCGCCTGCTTGTGGCGCCAATATCCCGGTTTGGAGACAGACTCAGGAGTCAGTAGCTGTTGGCCGGGGAGAAGGATTGAGCATCCCAGGCATCTGCCTCCTTCCCTGAGGGAAGGGGAAGAGTGCTACTGCACATGCAGACCTCTGGCAGACGCGCCGGGAAGCACCACCGCTGCGGGGCCATAATGCAAGGGGGCAGATGCGGCCATCACTGCACATCCCTGCCCCCAGGAAAGTCTCAGCATACAACAAAAATGCTGCCACCTTGTGCATGATACCTGCCTCCTGCACCACTGACCCCAAACTGCGCGATCCCACAGACACTATTCAAGAGCAGCCACCCTGTGGCCTCACCCAGGGTAAACCCAGGAGCCCTGCCAGTCATGGTGATGACTGGTACCTGGATGTGATGGGGGTGTATTTGTGGCACCGCCTTGGTGGGAAAGCCAGGGGATCGGGTCAGGCATGCAGAGGGACAGTGCCAGGAGTGCAGGGAGGAAAGACAGACAGTGACACACACAAAAAAAAAGATAGTAAAGGAGCATGGAGGGTTAGTTTATTAGCAGAAGTTCATAGGCAGAGAGGGATGAAATAGAGAGGCATGGTTCATGTGCCAGGTGAACTTACTATCTTTTAGCCCTGCCCCATGCTGCTAATCCTCATGCCCATAGTTCCCCATGCCAGGTGCATGTGTTTTTTTTAGCCTCCATGTGATCTTTTCATCTTTTCTGTGTCCCTTCCTATATGTTCCACACCTTTCTGTTCTTTTCATAGTAAACATATTTGACTTTGCACACTGTTGTGTTGTGCCTTACCTTGTCTGTGAGAAACTCTTACCTACTTGAAGTGTCTGGCCAGTCTGGGGTCATGCCTACTGTACTGGAGCAGTGGCTGTTCCTCCATATCTGCACCACTATCCCCATCCATGTATCACCCTCAGGGCTGTGGTGGTATCCCATGTTGGAATGCAGTGTTGTGGAAGATGGCAGGTCAGGAATATCTTGCATATCTTCGCAGGGCTGTACCACAGAGATCAACAGGACTAGTCCTGGCATCAGAGGCTCATCTTGAAGATTCTGAAGATCATTTGGATGATGTTTCTTGTGGCCAGATGTGTCTCATGTTAATACTCCTCACTGCCAGATGCTGCCTGCAGCACCGTGTGTCATCAGCCAGGGACAGAGGGATATACACTGTACTTGTTACTGAGTAATGTGGAAGAGGAGATGAGTGACTGCATGGTCAGGAGCCACTATTAGGAAGTGACCATAGTATGGTACAGTTTGACATTACAGTAACTAGGACAAAGTGGGGGTAATGGTTATAAAATGTCTAAATAAAGCAGATTTGGGCAAAATTAAGAACATAATAAATGCTTGGGACTGGGAAAAGATTTTGAGAGAAGTTCACTGTGTGAGAAATGGGACCAACTAAAGAACAAACTGACTAATGCTCTAATTCAGTACATACCGCCGGTTAAGAAATATAACAACAAGGATTGCATACCAGTCTGGCTAAACAAATGTATTAAAAAGCTATCAAACTAAAAAGGAGAGTGTACAATATGGCCCAGACAAAAGATACAAAGGAAGCATGGGGAATTGCAAATCTAAGGTTAGGCACTGTAAAATATTAATCAAGAAGGCAAAAGGACTATGAAATAAAACTGGCAACCAGGACTGTGGACAATAAAAATTATTCTTTGGCTATATAGGAGGTCTAAGAAAGACTAGGACACAGATTGGACCCTGATGGTTAATGGTTCTATTACAAGTGACTGTGGTTGAATGGCAGAAGAGCTCAATAAATACTTCACCAACATATAAATATAACGAGTGAAGAGGGTAACAGGGCACTAAACTTAGAAGATAAGGGTACCAAAATTACTGTATCAAAACAGGATGTGCTAAAAGACTAAAGGGATTGGACGAAATAAATTGCAGGGTCCTGATGGGATACATCCAAGAATCCTAAAAGAGACAACTGATATCATTGCAGCCCCAGTTACAAATATGTCAGGCATCTATTGACCAGGGAAGTGTGGTGGACGATTAGAAGCTGGCCTTGCTTACCCCTATATTTAAGAAAGGAGATAGGGTAAACAGGAGAATTATAGGCCGGTCAGTTTAACGTCCATATTGGGAAAATGCTGGAGTCAATAATAAAAGGCAACATTGAGACCTTTTAGTGAACACTGGCCAAGTGGATGTACTGCAGCACGGATTCAGGGAAACAGGTCTTGCCTCACTAACCTTATGAACTTTTTGAACCCGTTAGCCAAGCTATGGACCAGGGAATCCCAATGAATATGATCTATTTGGACTTTTGAAGGCCTTTGACTCTGTGTCCCAGACTGAGTTAATGGAAACATTGTCTAATATGGCATTAAATTACAACTTGTCAAAATGGATAGGATCCTGACTGGAAAACCGTAGACAGAGGGTAAATGTCAGAGGCTATTTGTCAGACTGGGCAAAGGTTACGAGTTGGTTCCTCGCAGGGATCAGTCCTGGGCCACTGTTCAATATGATTGTGGCATCTTTAAACTGTTGTGGTCATGTATGGAAGAGCAAGTTTGCAGATGATGTCAAAATAGGATCACTGATCAACTCCCTGAAGATGCATTCAAATTCCAGCAAGAAATAGACAGGATGGCAAAGTGGGCAGAAGGAAAAATCTCCTAGAATGCAGATACATGCATGATCATGCATTTTGGTATTAGAAATATCAGGGCAAAATATAGACTAAATGGCGTGAAACTGAAAGCAACAGAAGAACAGAAAGATGAGAGTATTTATAAACAGAAACCAAATCTACATAAGGTGCAGAGAGAGGTGATAGGAAGGGAAACAGGTTACTTGGCTGTATAGCTAGAAACATAAGGAGTAGGGAAAGTGAGGTGCTGATGCCACTGTATGGGGCCTTGGTGAGATCACATGCAGAGTACTGTGTGCGGCTTTTGGGCCTCAAGAAGCAAAAATTTATGATAAAAAATTAGAGGCACCGCAGACAAGAGCAACTAGGATGGTAAGAGTAGTGAGAGATAAGGAATACATTGAGAGGCTGCAGCAACTGGGAATGTACTCACTTCAATACAGAAGACTTAGGTGGGACCTTTGTTTGGTCTCTAGAGCCTATAAGAATGAAGATCTATGGGAGTGTTTTGGTCTGGTCGAAAAAGAAACAAACAGGGACATTAGAAGCAATGAGCTGATGCTGGGGAGGGAGAAGAAGAAGAAGAATCAGCATTTATATAGCGCTTTTCGTACACAATGTATCCCAAAGTGCTTTACAAGCAATGCTAGACTGGTAGTGAAGTGACTGAATGTGTGTGATGGCCATATACGCACATCAACACCCACACACAGCCTGGATAATTGCATGAACTGGAGAACTGTAAAAGGAGTGCAAGGGGCATTGGTTCAGTCAAAGGGTGGCGCTAAATGGAATTGTTTTCTGGAAGAGATAGTAAGGAGTGTGAATATGGAGCAGTTTAAAAAACAACTTGATATAATTATGAAAACAAGGTTAAGACTAGGATTTGATAGTTGAAGAGACAAGTCATAATGGCTAACTGCTGCTGACTTGGAAATGCCTATGATACCTATGATGATACCTGTGGAGGGAGGTAAGTGACATTTGTTAGTTATGTGCTGTTGGTAGGCCAGGGGTGGGCAGGAGGGTGTTGCTTTTTACCAAGTAGCCATCCATCCTTCATCTTCTCAGTCTTGAACATCTAGCACATGGAGGAGTTGTGCAAGATGAAGGCATTATGTGACCCACCATGGTACTTCACAACCACTTTAGTGGTGCATTGCTGCTATCACACATCATCCATACATTGAGGGAGTGGAATCCTTCCTGTTGGCAAATGCATCTCCTCCCCAGGTGGTGCCTTAAATGGCACGCATGCAGTCCACTGCTCCCAGCACATTGGGTATGCATGGCATCTAGTAGAATACCTGCATTGTTGCTGATCTCGCTGTTGGGACATTGGGAATGTGTGTAGTCCACACCTTTAGTCTGAGCATTTAGGATTGGGTCAGTAGTCAGGACATTGCTGACTATGTAATCCCTATGGAGTCCCTACATGGCGCTTTGAAATGTACCAGTGGACAGAAAGCACATGCTGCTGTTATCTTCGCTCCACTGACATGCCTGACTGAGCTGTGGTGCTCTAGAGATCCTCCCACAGTATGTCACACAATTCATGGATGGTATTGCAGTCCAGCCAGTAACAGTCCACCGTCTGCTGGTCAGACAGCTCCAGCTAGGTGTGGCGGGTATATGGACCCTGTGGGAGCATATGGGCATGGGACATGCCTGTGTTGGTGCTGTCATATGCCTGGGCATCTTTCAGGTCCCAAGTGAGCTCCAGCAGCAACCAGTACAAGGGAAGATGTGTGGCAGGGTGTGTCTTACACGGTCCGCCAGCATTTTCTAGTGCTCTGCACAGGTGTTATGCATTCTTGTGTTGATTTGCAACTAGAAGACCAGCTGCAGCAAGGTGCTATGACTGCAGATGCTGTCTCCCACTTTGTGGGCACAATTTGCTTTGAACATGTGACTGTGCCTGGTGTGCATGGGCAGGAACTCATTGGCATGGTGTTTGCGTGAGTTGATTTTAGCACTGGCTGTCCCATTTGCAACAGATCCTTTTGCACTTCCAATATGGGACAGGGTCTGTTAAATGGTCACAATCATATTTTGTGCCTGCTAATCACATTTGTGACTAAAAATGCTATAATATCCTGGCTGTAATGTCTAAATAGAAGGATGACTTACTAATTGGTCTCTAAGTACATTCTGTAAAAGTGGTCCAGACTTGCAGGTCCTTGCATATCTTCAGTGTATATCTGTCAGCTTTAAAGTTCATTGGGGTACATTGTAGCTTGTCAGTCTTTTTTGATAGATGGAGCCTGATGGAATGTGCCCATCAGTTCTGAAGGAACTAGCTAAGGAATCAGCCATACCATTGGCAATAAATCAGTCATAACTATGTATAAACCTCATGACTGGAGAGTAATCCACGTGATGTCAGTTTTCAAGAAAAAATCAAGGGCAAAACTAGCAAACTATAGGCCAGTCCATAGCTGAAGGAATGCATACCCCTGATGAAGCCTTAAATGGCAAAGTACTGGGGCACCTGCACATGGACTTTATTGGTGTGCCAGGAAGTATTTTTCATGTGGCATTGTGCTGAAATAAACTGAAAAACTTTCTGAAATCAATCTGGTATTATTTGGCTGTATTCTAGGCCCTGACCATTGGTTATTATGCCGACTGTCTGATATCCACTCCTATTGGTCTTATTATATGATTGTTGTTCTCTGTTTGAATTATGCTAAATGCATAAAAACTAATTAATGTGGGGTGTACAAATGGTCTGGGTAACAAACATAGGTATGCCTACAAATGCGTGATGGGCAGCAAGAGGCACCAAAGGGTTCTGGCTTACAAATTTTATTTCTCTCTACATGGCTGTGCCAGTCAGTTTGATACCTGGTGCATAAAAGCTACTCTACATAATCATAAGACACAGAATTTTAGACTTGACACCCAGTACAGATTCTGTATGTGGAAACCATTCCAAACACACCTCATTGCAGTTTTTAAAAATGTCACGAAGATCTAATTGTGGGAAATCCAGTGTGGTTGCTACATATCAGGACTTATGTATCTGATATTTTCTGCACAGAAGACTAGTTCATAAACTGCAGAACCTACATAGGCATAACGGATGGTATGATAAAATCACTTAGAATCAGATTGCGTCATAGGAAGCACAGAGTCATAATAAATGGTAAAATATCAGTATGGAAACATGACCAGCAGTGTCAATGATAAGCATCAATATTACTGAAGCCAAGCAAGAAAATATGTGATACAGATCAGCAGCGACTTTAAATGGGAGGAACAGTGTGGGCAACAACAGGCCTGGTAAAATAAATCATGCATGCATCAAGAGAAACTTTGCATGCAAGCAGACAGATGCCCCTGCACTGATCTTTGATCAGGCCCCATCTTGAAAACAGTCCACAGTTCTGGCCCTGAATTCGAGGAAAGACATTGACAGGTTTAAGAAAGTACAGAGGAGAGAAACCCAGGTGGTTGAACATTTGGGAAATATGAGCTATTTGGACCTACTTGACAGAATTGGGGTTGTTTTCCATAGAAAATAAGGACTCTGAGGACATTATCAGTCTTCAAATACCTAAAAGGATAACACCATCAGATCAGATTCAGCTCTTCAGGGACACGATTTTCATTAGAAGGAGGAAGATTCAAAGGAAATGTCAGGAAGAACTACTCCACAGAATGAGTGTCGAACACTTGGAATAGATTTTCAGAGCAGGAGACATCAGTTGATACTGTAAATTGAGGCCCCACCTCAGAGACACAGGTGACCTGCTTACAAAACTTGAGGATTATGTGTGGCAGAATTATTTTATTTGGGCCTCAGTAGATGTAAAATCTCTCTACTTGTCAGCTAGCATGAAAATGGCATAACAGCCTGTAGCTATTTTCCCAACAGAAGCACAATAGGGGCTACCATTAGATTTTTCATTGAAGCTATCAGCTTTAATACACAATGCTTTGAATTTCAAATAAACATTATCTTCAGATCTGTGGGATGGTGATGGGGACCTGTATGCTCCTATTGTACACCAATTTGTTTATGGGGCTTTGGGAGTTAGAAACTGTATTCAGTGAGGATTTTCCATTGCAGACAATGTTGTCGTATGGTATCATTATATTGGCGACATTGCCTGAGTACTGAGGGATGACACAGATGGAGCCAGAGAGTTTGTTAGTTGGCTTAATGATAAGATGGTCAACCTCAAGTTTACCTCAAGAACTGAGAAAAAGAAATTTAATTTTTGATCTGTCTTTAAAAGGAGAACCAGGTAAACCTGTCCTCATGAAGAGTTTTAGAAAACCCACCTCTGCAAATGCCTTTTGCAGGTGACACGTGCACATCCTCTGGCATTAAAGAATTCAATTCCTTTCTTGCACTTCCTCTGAGGTAGGATGAATTGCAGTAGTAACACAGACTTTCAAAATCAGACAGATGATTTGGAGAAAAGATTCAAAAGAAGGTAACGATAACAGATTTCTAGTAGAGACAAGACAGAGGGTGTCGTCTTTAGAAAGGAAAGATTTATTGAAATTAAGAGAGAGGAAGGTTACAAATACTTAGCCTGTTATGCTGTCAATTGAATTTAATCATGTCGCTGGTAAAGTGTGCTTGATTGTGCATAAATATTGGGCATAATTGCAGATGAAACATTAAAAATTAATTGGGTGAAAAACAAGCATGAATATTATGCATCCCACAAACATTGGGACAGGTTGGTTCACAGCAGATACCAATGACCAGCAACACAGAACAAGGGCAACTTGCTGTCCTTCCTCCATAAGGGCTTATACTGCTGCAAAAGATGCAATGTTTGTACTTTCTGTAAGTTTGCCAAAATATTTGTCCATCTCTTAACCAGAGCAATGTGATTTAATTCAGTTTATTGACTGTGACACTGAGTTTGTTATGGATGTCCTGGTGTGCTCCTCCAATAAACTGTATGTAGGCAGAACTATAAGGCCAGGGAAGAAAAGAATGCTGAGCACACCAGGGACATAGTGTGAGAAAGAGAGGATACTTCCATCAGCAGCCACTTTAGAAATTTACAAAGCTTGGATCCAAAGCAACTGTATTTTATGGGACTAGAGAAGGTAAAAGTAACCTCTGGAGAGGAGGTCACCTGCAAGTGTTCTTACAGAGAGTCAATAGATTTTCCATTTAAACTGCTTAAAGCCTGCAAGTTTAAATGAAGATTTGGATTATAAACCTTTTGTAAAAACTGTATATATACAGTAGTATGACAGTTGTTTATTATGTTCATTAGTGAAGTCTTGAACTGTGGAAATAAAACCCATTATACTTATGAGATGGATAAAAAACAACTATGCCCCATAAACAGACATGATGTCGTGCCCTGTTTCGTTAAGTTATGGTCACTATGGCAAGAACCAATAAGAATCTCATAGCCATGAACTGAGTAAGATGTAGTTGTTGTTAACATATTTTTATTTTTGTTTAAGCGCTGTTGTTTTTTCTCTTTACTCTGAGGTATATTCATTTTAGTATAAAAACAGTGACATGTATTGGTTTCATGGTATGGAACATAAAAAGCAGCCGCCTGAAGATGTGGTTATTGAAGCACCAGATAAATCGCCAAGTGCATCTGCAGAGTATATTATGATGCATTGGATGGGGACACCAGCACATGGCAATATTAAAATGCTTCATCAGTGGCACCACTCTACAGCTGAATAGTCTGCCGGATTACGAAATCCTGGACCTTCTTAACACCAGGCATCTTTACTTGATGAAGGACTACCTATTGAATTCCACATGATTCTAACACAATTTCATTCTTTTTTATGTTGGTATGAGTGATGTCATCATGTGACAGGTGTTTCTATTGTATTGCTTTTAATTGCATTTATATGCATTGTTTTTCATTTTTGAGAGCGCTTATATTAGTTCTAATTGCTGTGTAGCTATGACTTGAGGAATTAGCATTAATCTGTAATATTCCTTTAGTAATGGTGAGTGCCCAATAACCATCAGTTATGGACACACTATATAGGCTCACAGTTTACCACCAAGCCCCATCCCTTGGTGGAGCTTGAGAGGAATGAAGTGCTGGGGTTGAACAGGCAGGTCAGACCAGGATGTGGAACATTGCCTTCACACTTATGCATTTGAATATTAAATATACATTATGAGCAGGAATATAATGGAACACCATCATGATATATGTTGATATTGCTGAGAAATGTTAAGACTGTTAATCTTGCCTTGGGTATTGTTGCAAACTGCTGAGACTGTTAACCTTGCCTTAATGAATTTGTTTGAAACTGGCAAGGCTCCAGCAGACATGGCTATCATTGCATGTCAGCAGTTGATTGATGTATTGCTGCTGTTTGTGAACATTTGCACAGTACTTAAAGTGTTTCAAGAAGTTATTCTTTGTATTTGGAATTATTTGGCAACCCCGTGAAGGCAAATGCATATTTGGTTGACCACATCTATATCTTAGTATTACCCGCGATATTAAAGTGCATGAAACATCTGAGTGTATGGAGATGGTGTTTTAAATGAGAATTAGCCAACCCCAGTTTTATGCAAAACCTCTACTATACTGTAGTACAGGCTCAGTATTTAAAATAGTTGATACTGTAATGACCTTCGAGCTCAGACCTGACAAGGGTTTTGAAGAAAATGGGTAAGATATTCCTACAGAAAAAATTGAGGGAGGAACTCAGTTGTCCAGTGATCTTTTTTCCACCCTGAAGCTGTAGGAATGTATGCAAAATGTTTTCAAAACATGGAACACTATCTTGTGTCATAAGGTACATAGATACATAGAAGATGTTAGCAGATAAAGACCTCATTGCTCATCTAGTCTGTCCTACTTTTCCTTACCTACAGCTACAATCGCAGACCCTTACTAAATCTTCAGACTTCTACCATCTTACTTCCAAGATCCCCTTGTATCTATTTTATTTATTTATGTATTTGTTGACCAGGTAATTACACTGGTCCAGTGGACCTTTTTCAGGCATGACCCAGGCCACCAAGATGGCAAATGCACAGTACAAAAACAATAGATATAAGCAGTGGTACAACTCTACACAATAGAATGCAATAGAAATTATGATTCTACACTGTACAGACATAGCACGGAGAGGTAACAATCATCAACCTTCAACGCTTAACCCCTGCTGAGAGATAACAAAATTAGAGCACCCCAACCCCATCAGACAGTTCCAGGCTATGCAATACTTATTACCTTAAACAGTCAGTCTGTAGTCTTACTGCATCAGCAGTGACTTTAACTAGAAAGGTGTATCTTAATTCCTCTTCATAGGGGAGCTGTCAAAAGACATTCTAGTGCTTAATTGGTATTGGGTGGGCTAGCACTTGCAGTCTGTATTAGCCATTAGGGTCTTCCGGAAGTGCAGTTTGAAGGTGGGAGGGATTTTAGGGACTGGAGCTCAGCTGGTAGACAGTTCCAGAACCTAGGTGCATCACTGGAAAATGCTGTCTGCCCCATGGCTATAGTTATTTTGGGGCATTCAAGGGCAAGGCACGAGGAGAACCTGAGTTGTCTAGAGACCTGTTTCATGGTAAGAATGCCCAAGAGTGGTGACCCTGCCCCATTGCAGAGTGCCTTATAGATAAGGTCCCGTACAGGAGGTCCCCTAGCTTGAGGGCAGCCATCCTAAGGATTTGTATAGAGTGCAGTTGTGTGTTATAGGGAGCCAAGAAGACAAACCTGCATATGTTGTTATAGGCAGTGTTCAGTCTAGTCAGAAGCTTGGCTGAGATAGAGTATAGGATAGATGAGCAGTACTCTAGGATTGAGATTAGGTGTACTGTCCTATTGCCAGTATAGCCTCAGGCAATAGTAGGTGCTTCACGTGGTAGCAAGCACCCAGTCTCTGATTCATCCTTTTAATAGCCTGTCCCACATGAGAGGCAAAGGTGAGCGAGGGGTTCAGGTGACCCTAGGTATTTTATATTATCCACCTGTTCCAGAGTGGATCCATCCAGAGTTTGAATGTTCAAAGAGAGCATGGAGGCATCTGAGTGCCTCCCCAGTCTTTGGCTTGAGCCAAACAGCATGGCTTTAGTTTTTTCACATTAACTACCAGTCTGTGCTTGAACCACTTTTCGTGGAGGTAAACTCCTAGATAGCTGCTGAGACAGTTTGTCAGTGGATCTGTCACTACAGAAAAGCATAAGGTCATCAGCATACATGACTCTATTGTTAGAAGTGGTTTCAAGTAGCAGTGGATTCACAAAGATCGATATAGTAGTGGTCCAAGAATGGACCCATGCAGGACACCCCTCCGAACTTGAAGAGGGCTGGACAGCGCCTCCAGTCCTTACTGACTGGGTTCTATCAGATAAGTAGTTCCTGACCCAACATTCTGCACCTGATGAGAAGCCCAGTACCAAGAGTTCCTGAGTAGCATATCTGATCCACCATATCAAACACCTTAGAGAGGTCAAATCATGGCACCAGTGATGTTCCCTTTGTCTGCCTCTGCAAGACATGATCAGTAAATTGCGCTAAGGCTGTTGTGGTGCTGAAACCCTTTCTGAAGCCATGTTGGAGCTGGGATAACTTGTTATTTGCTGTAAGATGGTCTGTTATTTGCCTGAAAACTATCTTCTCCAGTATTTGGTCATGTATGAGAGTATAGACAGGCCTATAGTTCTCAGGTAGGTTTTCTCACCTGATTTATATATCCGTATTACCCTAGCCTCTTTCCAAAGTGTCGGCATGGTAGCAGTGGTCAGGGATAAGTTGATGATGTATTCTTGTGGCTTGCTTCTAAGGTCTGGTGCCAGTTTCATGCATTCTTAAATCCTGTGACCGTTTAGCCTCCATCTCCACTGGGAGGCTGTTCCATGCATCCACCCTCTCTGTGAAGAACTACTTTCTCACATTTCCTCTGAGCCTCCCTCCTTTCACCTTCATAGTGTGACCCCTTGTTCTTGAGCATCTTCTTCTTTGAAAATGCTGCCTTCCTGTACCCTGTTTTTACCTGTAAAGTATTTGTATGTTTCTGTCATATCCCCTCTTTCCCTCCTTTCCTCCAGGAGTAGTTGAGAAACAGCAAACATGTAAGCATTAAACCACGACAGAGCATGGTTCTACTGTGGCATTAATCCATGGTTGGGCTGGTTGGAGCACGAGGCCGAGGCTAGTGCATCCAACCTGCCAACCATGGATTAATGCCACAAGTAGAACCATGCTCTGAGTGGTTTAATGCGCTTTGTAACATGGCAAGCGCTGATAGGAGTAATATGTTAGACAGAAAATAAAGTGGAAAATCACATAGTAGGATTGCTTTCTATAACACATGAAAACTATCATGTTTAATAAAACTATACGGGTTCAACAGCTGTGTCTGTTTTACATTGCTATTGCTGCCAATATTCAACATATTTGATAACTCTCTTTACATTTATCAGTGTTTTCTGACTAAAACTACAGTGTTTTTTCCTTTGCAAACTGGTGTAAACATTGTTAATATGCTCCATTTCTAAGAATTTTTCGACAGTGACGCTCGCTAAGCTGTCTGGGTAACGCTGAGACATTTCTTAAAAATATCCCTTTGTATGTGAAGACTTAAAAACTGTTTCTCTTACAACTATTTCACTTACATTTACTTTCATTGTTAAGTCTGTGCAATGTGCTTCTGCTATCGCTCCGCTATCCCGTTCTAACTACGGAACTTGGTTCGGTTTTCAGCTGCTATTAAACATAAACATTGCATCTGTCATGTGATGCGGTCTTGCAGATAACAGTTCTTCTGTGGCGCCTCCTGCTGCTTTCCCGGCTATTAAATCAACTTTATTAGAGTCTGACACTTAATTCTCTTACTCTGACTACTAGCCGATTTGTGTTCCACTACTGAGATTAGTTCTGGGCTCACTGTTTTCAGAATTATGGAGGCTGAGATGTGCTCTGTGCCTCCAAGCATACCCTCAACTACGCCCAAGAAGGCAGTAAAAAATCTAGGCAAACCATCATCATCACCAGGCCACACCACCTCCTATGCCAGAGCCAAATCTACTGGAAGATATCTCCTGACGATGGGGGACAATGGAGGTAAGCTCACTTGAGAAAAGGCTTGACCGGATAGACCCAGAATTGGTTTCCACCAGACAGAAGTTTTCCGACTAGAAATGAAGGTGGAGGATCTGAGGCGAGAGTAGGCACAACAATGCGGTCATCATAGGACTCCCAAGAAGGAGAAGGAAGGCACCGATACATTCTGTTCATCCAAAAGCTGATTCACAAGTTAGCCAGGTCATCATCATTTGGGCTCTCCTACTCTACTGAAAGGGCTCACCAGGCATTGGGGCCTATGCCTACTGGGGAAGCCACCCGACCCCTCATCTTTAAATTTTTGAACTTCCAGGAGTGGCAGCATTTCCTACTCAAAGTCAAGGAGTTGCAGGAGGTTAAATGGGGGAGTCTTAAACCCAGAATTGCCAAGACCTACCGGTGACCTCCAACAGCAGCGCACAGCCTTCCACCTGATTGTATCTAAGGTGATCCCGGCTGGGATTAAGTTCCAGATGTTTTACCCCGCAAAATGTCAGGTTACTCTCCACAGATCATGGGGCTAGATATGAGGATCTGAATGCTGCTGAATCTATATTGGGACGGCGCTGCCAAATCTGTTTAAACCCCATTGATCTCAGATGGGCCCACGTCTTAAAATATAAGGCACTGTCTGCTGTGAGATTTGAAAGTTTGCGGAATGAACCCTGCATCTGTTCTTGGTGAAGTGGGTCTTACCTGGCTTTTGGAGAGAACACTTTCAAGTTGCTTCTTTTCCCAGCCTCTGTCTATGATTTCAGCTTCACTGCCTTCCCATGGACTGTAACCTACGCTATTTCCTGTGTGCCACCACGAAGTTCGCAGACACCTGATTTAGGTTCATTACCCTTGGTTGCTGTGCAGTGATAAAGCTTTGTGCAACTCTGCTTTCTATGTTTTCTCTGCTGCTGATTTTCATTTAATTTTTCAGACCGACAATTTCTGTTATGTAATTCTGGGTGCTATTAAACCTGGGGCTTGTTCTGTGATGAAACAGCAATTGGGCCACATACACTTTGATAATTACAGCAGCTGAAGTGTTCTGTTATGGCAGGCCTGCTATATGTAGTAATGGGGACAATCTAATTTGTCTTCCTTCCTTCTTTTCTTTCCCTTTTTTGGACTCTACCAGGTTAAAACTTAACCCCCACTGTCATGAGGCTCCAGCTCCCCTATGCATAGTCAAGTAAGTTAGTCGTCAACAGCGCCTTAGAGGGGTGCATTCTTATGGGTGCGGAGCATTGTGCATATTTCCCATGATGTTAATGGGGAGTTTCCAGCAGGTTCCTGTAAGCACACAAGAAAACACAAAAAATGAGCAGCAAGGTGGCAAACAAAACAATCAGGCACAAAAATAGCACAATGAGCTCGCGGGTTGCTTTCAGTATCAGGTATTGGAATTGTGACCCTGAGAAAGGGTCACCATTCAGACCTGAAGTGTTAGGAAAGCAGTCATGGCTCCTTTGCATTTATGCTATTAATTTGTGCCTGATTGTTTTATTGCTGCTACCAAGTTGCTGCTTGTTTTGTGTTTTTCTTAAGTCTTCTTAAGCAAGCACCCATTACCAGCTGTGCGCCCTATTCTGTGTTTTTCTCCTATAAGCACAAGCAGTGCTGTTCTGTTAAAGTGTCCTATGCACTATATTTAATGCAATATTTCCATTTTTGTGTTTGAATGGGCGGCCAGTTATTCTTTTGTTTATCGTCATTGGTCGGGATGGCGGGGAGAATGAGTGCTGTTTAGTGAGCTTAGACATCATGGACTGACAGATTTTTGAGTTGGTGGGTGGGGGCTTAGACTATGTTTTGGTATACTTTGTCATTTGGGGATCTGGGATAGTGAGGGGTGGGGAAGGGGTATGAGGTGGTCTGTGGTCTTACATTTCATGGTCCCATGCAAAGGTTTTTTTCTTGGGGAGGGGTGGGAGGCTGGGTACATGTTGGGGTACAACTTGGAACAAGAATGGGATTTTGTGTGGAGGGGGGTCTGGCATCCTTTCATTTGCATGTGGCAGGAGACCATTCAGAAAGAGTGACAACACTTTAAAAGGGTCAAACAAGTTTTAGGCTCAGATGGCAGGCCATATAATGTTTATTTAATGAATGTGAGGGGCTCAGAACAAATCTAAGAGATATCAGATATTAAAGCATCTCCAGCAGCTAAAGGGACATATCCTGCTTGCAGGAAACACATTTGTTAGATTCTGAGGCTATTCTCTTTAGAAGGCAATACACTGAGCAGGTCTTCACCATGAGGATGCAGTACACAGAGTAGGGTATTGCCATTCTTCTTTCATGGAATTTCCTTCACCTGCATGCAGTGCATCCATGACCCAAATGGCCGATATCTCCTACTCTATAGGATCCTGGACCAACAGAGTTATAATAATAATAATAATAATAAATTTTATTTATAGGTGCCTTATCCAAAACCAAGGTGCCTAACAGTATAAAAATCAAAACAAACATTAATTCAATTAAAATCAAATAACAGTAGATAAAAAAAAATCAATCAATTAACTGAGAAGGCTTTGTGCCACAAAAAATGTTTAAGCCTTGCTTAAATCCCACCACAGTTGTGCACTCCTGCAGCCGATGGGGTAGAGAATTCCAAAGGGTGGGGGCTGCATACACAAATGCTGTTGCACCAGATGATTTCAGGTACACCTTGGAATCTCTAGCAACCCCTCGTCACTGAGCAGAGTGATCGACCAGGGCAATAAGGGACCAGGAGCTCTTTCAGATAGTCCGGCCTAGTCCATGTAGGGCTTTGAATTCAGTAGTTAGTGATAGGCTGCATTTAAGGTCCCAATTTAGATTCCCTCCTTTTTACAGACCTAATCTCTGTCCTTTCTCCCTTTCTAAACCTTCCCATTCTTCTGGTGGAGACTGAACCTCCCGTTTGCGCCTGACTTGGACAAGTCACATCAGAGGTCCTGAAGTTGTCACCGCTCAGAGGGATGTCAGGGATCTGGTGGATCATCTGGGTCTGTGTGACCCATGGTGGATGCTTAATCTATCTGCCAGGGAATATACCTTCTGTTCCCTGGTCCACGGTACCTCATCTAGAATTGATTATTTTTGGTGAGTAGATCTCTACTTCCAGGATTTTGGAATGCTGCATAGAGCCAGGAGCAGTCTCAGACCATTCCCGACTTGGTGCCTAATCACCCTGGAGTCTTGCCAGCAAAAGACACTATATGGAAAATTAATAACCATATATTAAAGGACGCCAAAATAGTTAAACAAATAGCTCACTCCATTGAGCAGTACACAGCTCGTAATATAAATATGATTGGCAAATCTGATATGGAATGGGTGCACTGAAGTGCTACATCAGAGGAGAACTGAAAGGATTGGCATCTACCAGAAAGCGCAAGAAAGAGGAGCAGGCTGCTAAGTTGTTGATCCTAATTCGGATTTAGAAGCTGTCCTTTTCTGACTGTGAACAAAGGAATTAGGTTAAACTCATTAAGCTCTGGGAGAGCTACAATTAGTTGCTAAGGGAACAAGCTGAGTATACCATTTAAGATCCTGATCTCTATATAGATCAAGGGAAAAGGTCAGGCATTTACTGGCCCTGCATGTGAAGCACCAAGAGTCTTCCAGGCTGGTGAAGGCTCTTCAATCCAAGGCAGATGGGTCATTCAAACTCACTCCAGAGACATAGCCTCTGAATTCAAACTGTACTACTGGGAAATATATGCCCCATGGCAGTAGTGCCATCATCTCGGCAAGTAGAGGAGTATCTAGACTTGATTCTCCCACCATCCCTGGGTGAAGAAGCAAAACCCTTTGCTGGCCCCCCATCACAGAAGTGGAAGTCAGGGCAGTGGTATCTAGTACTCCCTCGACAAGGCATCTGGTCCGGATGGCTTTTCCCCTAATTTCTATAAGAAATCTGTGGACCAGCTGACACCATGGCTACACAGATTCTTTACTCATATTCTTGCTGAAGATCCAGCTGATGCCCACTTGCTGGAAGCCCTGATTGTGGTTTTACACAAACCCGAAAACCGAGGATAAGGTTACAAGCTACAGGCCCATTTCCTTGCTTATCAATGATATCAAGATACTTGCCAAGCTACTGGCAAAATACACTTAGTAAGGTGCTCCCTACCTTAATAGGACCAGAGCAGGTGGGCTTCATGAAGGTAGGGCCCACAGGACCACCTTCATAAGTTAGCTCATATCTTCTCCGCATCCGGGACTCCACACTTCCTGCAGTGTTGGTGTCCCTGGATGCGGAGAAAGCTTTTACAGGGTGGACTGGGGTTTCTTATTTAGTTTTACAAAATGTGGGTTCCCTCTCAGTATAATAGATGGATCCACACGCTATACAAGGGCCCGTGTGCCAAGATATACTGCAATGAAGTCTTCTTCTCCTCCACCTTTCCCTTTACATTCTGGGACACGGCAAGGATGCCCCTGTCACCCTATTGTTCAGCTTATATCTAGAACCTCTTTTATGTAAACTCAGGGATAATCCCAGCACATTCATGGCATCAGGATTGGGTCATACAGAACTCAAATGTCGCCCATGCGGACGTATATCCTACTCCACCTTACCCAGCCCGCCTCCTGTCAATACAAGCTGCTCTTGATATTATTTCTGAATATAGTAAGTTCTCCAACTACAAGATAAACCCTGATAAGACTCGAGTTTTCCACTAAATAACAGAACCCATATTGGTAGTGTAAGTCACACAGGATTGAAATGGGTCCCCAAGATTCTCAAGTATTTAGAGATTCTGTTAGCCAGGAGTGATGCTAAAATGAAAAAGTTAGATTTAGATGCCCTCCAATTTATAATCCAGCAGGACTTGGCTTGGTGGAAGGATTTGCCCTTGTCCTTATGGGGTAGGATCTGTTTGGTCAAAATGAATGTTTTGCCTCATTTATTCTACCTCATTAATATGTTGAATCTTTGGCTGCCCCTTAACTGGTTCAAGAAGCTGCATAGAATCATCTGAGATTTTCTTTGGAGAAACAAGCCCCTAAGAAGAGCTTATCATAAATTGGCCACTCCTAAAGGTAAAAGGGAGGGCTGAGGTTGCAACATTTCGGCCTTTACTACTGGGCCAGCCATGCAAGCAAATACCTGCATTGGTTTAGACCACTGGAGGGTTTCCACACTTTCCATATACACCCACATGTCTTTCAATAGAAAAAGAACTATTAGACTCAAGAGGCATTTCCTCTGAGGCCATGTTACATGTAAGGGTAAAGGACTTACCCAGGGAATGCCTCAGTACCCTATTACCACTTCGGTGAGAGTTCACTCACAGCTGTGTGCTTTATAAAATGTAATCACACTGGGGATCCGAGCAACCCATCTTGAGTAATCCTAACTTCGAATAGGCGGTAACCCTTAGCCACCTGGATGGCTTCCATCACTAGTGGGGTGCGCATAAAAGATTTGGCACAGGGGATCTGCACTTACCTAAGAGGAAATCAGGCAGAAATACTAGTGGGCCCCAGAGGCTTATTCAAGCTTTTTCAGGTTTGTCATTTGTTGATTTCCAAGAAATTGCTGGTGTCAAAGCCAGGGGTGGTGCAGATTTTCATCCTCTGGCCTTGCTATCTCAGCAACCTCATGCAGTTTCTCATATTTATTCTGGTATGTACACTCTAGCCTTCCCTTCAATGGAAGGATCTCAGCCTATTGGAATGATAAATTCCCCAACAAGCCCTCAACTGGGAGAAGATTTGGAAGTCCTCCTGTCATTATTACAACACACAGGACAGGCTGAGATTAATGCAATTCTTGATTCTTCAGGATATGTACCTGACTCCGGCAAAGCTACACAAGATGGGCAGGCTCCCTCTCCGGCTTGTGTGCGATGTAATCAGGCTGATGGGAATCTGTTGCATATCTTCTGGGAATGCCCCTGTCACCTCACTATGGGAGGCCATCAAAGAGCAGACCCATTATTGGGCATTAATGAACTGTTTACCCTGAGATATGCCTACTGGGTGACTTTTCAGATGTGGGGTATTCAGACATAGATATCACATGCCTCTGATAGCTCTCTCCTCAAGGCCTTAGTGTTGTGTCACTGGAAAGATTCCAATGTTATAGCATATGCTGAGTGACTCCAAGAGCTTTTGTCTAACTTGAGGGTGGAAAAATGGTTGCTAGCCTCCATAATTGTCTTTTCAAAGTAGAAGGAAAGTTGGGAAATGTTGTACACTCTGTATAGCTTATAATACAGTTAAACACCTGATTATGCTGTCTGTGCACTCTTAGGGTTATTTCAGTTAGTAATGCCATGGGAGGGGGTGAGGTAGAGATGGGGGTTTGGACGGGGATTTTGCTTCTGTTTGTCTTGTGTGTAGTTGTATTATTCATTATTGTACTCTGTTGTTTTGTAGTTTTTGTGTATGGTCTTTCTTTTTGTTCTTTGTATTTGAAAAAGTTAATAAAGCATATTAAATTTCAACATAAACATCATCCGGTATGCATTATGGGAAGAGTCTACATGTCCGTGATCTGCAACATCGTCAGGCATTCTGAGCTGAAATACAAACAATACTACTTTTTAACATTTAAACGGACATTTTGGAATATTTAAATACAACTTTTTACATTGCAAACAACATTTGGAAGCTGCACAGGTCTGAGAGGAACTACACACTTTTGAGGTACGGTACCTGGGATGACCTCTGGAACAAGATTTGTACTGAGAATTTCAATGTTTGATTTGTCTGTATGCACCACTGCTTTGCAAATAGAAAATACAACAGTTTACATTCATATTCTTCATGACTCGGTATAAGCACTTGTGAATAGTGTCCCACTGGGTGGGTGGGAACAGCTCAGGTTTCTGCTCTTTGATTTACTGTGGTTGCTAAGGTATTACACAAGCAACCATGGTCCTACTGTGGCATTAATCCATGGTTGCTTTATGGTCACCTGTTGCCATTCCTCCAATCCATGTTAGTTATTCTGGGCTTTTGTTTTCTGCCATGTTACACAATGTCATCATACTGTGTTCCTGTCTCTCCAGTACATTTTTGAGAACAGCTATAGAAACCTGAATGCAAAAAGCCTCTTGCACTACAGTAAATAACACTAAAAATTCCTCTGATTGTACTAGCTGAAAATTATATACTCTTTCAAGCATAGTAATTTTTTAACTAGACTTATCTCATCCAGATATAACAGCCGTTACAGCTGAATCGTCTTATTTTCTCTAACTCACAAACAGGAGGATCGGATACACTTAACCAAAATGTATCAAGTGCTTGGGTTCACAAATAAAACAGGATTACTTCATCTTGTAGAACATAGTTGCCTTTATTGGTATAGCTTAACTATTAATTTACTGTCAGTACAAGGCTAATGAAAACATAAATGTGCTGTGAAGGATTAGCCTAGTGGTGATGTACAGTTTAAGAGCAATCATCAAGTGCCTTTGTCAAAAAACAGCAACAATTTTGGCACAAGACAGAAAGCACAAAACAAATGTATACAGTCTATGTGAGAGTCAGACCTTACAGATAAGCGATTCAGTTTAGCCACTGAAGCATTCTAAGTAAAGATAATTAATTTATCTTCATTGTAGCCATTTATAACCTCTTTAGACAGACAGAAAGGAACCCTTAACCAATGGCAAAGCAGTTTTAAAGGAGAATGACAGTGAACATTTGCAGAAACATATGTTGTGCAGTGTTTTGATTTATGTGTATAGTCTTTGTGTGTCCTTCCCTTTGTTTATTGCTAGTTTTTGTTCTAAATTTTCTTACTAGTTTTGTGGCTCCTGGGGATCTCCATGTTTGAATTTGTTATTGCTCTTCTTTTTCTGCAATGCCTCCTGTCCCATGTGACAGTGATGCATTTGTGACAGTTCATTCAGTGCATGATAACTGCTGCAAATGCAGACTGCTGTTAGGAGCCTGATATTCTGGCCTTAAATAAATAACTCTTTTTAATTCAGTCTTTCTGTTTTCTAGGTATGTGGCTTGGTCTAGCCAGCTGAAGTCAATCTTTGGTTTTAAAACCTTTTCATTTCACCAAATTACACACAGCTATTAAAAGCACACAAATAATCACAGGCCATCAGTGAAGACCCTAGCTGTTTCCTTACAGAATAACCCACTCAATTATCCCTCAGGTGTTCACCATCTGTAAATGTGGCCTTCATTAGTGCTCACTGGATAAGGAAAGTCATTAAAATCACAGCTGTGCTGCTGTAAACTTGACTAAAAAAGCACTTGCAGAATCAATGGTCACAGATGCATCACAGTCACATGGGACAGGAGGCACTGTAGGAAAATGAAGAGCAGTAAAAACATTTTAAAATGAGGATCCACAGTGACCATAAAACCAGCAGGCAAATTTAGAAAAACTCCCAACGGAAAACAAAAGGAAGGATACACTAGGACTACACCTACAAATCGAAACAGTCTGTTGAACATATTTATTTGTAAATTTTGATTGCAGTTCCCATTTAACAATGCCTGATGACATCAAAATGACCTCTGCTACCCTCAAAGCGGAGCACTAAAATCAAGCAGGAACAGTTTATTCTTCATAAAATAACTAATTTAAAAGTATTACAATATGAAATACATTGTATAAATTGGGCACACAATGACCTAGTTCAGAGAATATGCCACTTATCATCATTTCTGAGAGGTAAAATGTACATGATCCCTCGTGGCTCTGCCATTCACGAATTACGGTCCTGCCCCTGACTCATGGAGATAAATGGCATATTCTGAGTCAGGCTATTGCACATCCCATATTTATGCAATATATTATTTATGCAATATACATTAGTGTTTTTCCACTATGATAAAAATGTTATCAAAGGCACAGAATCCTAGCTAGATAAATATTTTATCTTGCTAGTAGGGTATGTCATCACATTTATCTTGGTAGTGGGGTAGTTATTCTGTACATGCACTGAGCATTATGCCTCACCCTCTCCGAACTGCATGGTAGCCACAGTTTCTACAAAAGCACTACAGTAGAGTGTATAAACTAGACATCTGATATGTGGTTTTCAGATATAGTTATTATCTTCATTCGTGGTCAGTGACCTCCCGAATCTTCACTCATGGCTTCCCACTTGTTAGTGTGAAGAGGTTACTGACCACTCATGAAGATAAAAATGATATCTGACAGCCACCCATCAGATATCCCCTATATCTAAAATAAATACAAACAGATACCCACATAGTTACCAATGGCAATGAAAAATCAATGACTTACCCACTGCTCAGAGCTGATCAATGTTTATGAAGAGTATCTGAAAAGAAAGTAATATCTAGTAGAAAAGTAAAGAAAATAAATTCAGCAACATTTAAACAGAAAAGGACAAATGGAGAACCCCTGTTCTAAACTGAGATTCTGTGCTTTAGGGTTGCTACAGAATCTGTAATTAATTTTGTATATTTGACATTGTATAGCCCTATTTCTACATGAGTCCAGCTTTTCAGGATCAGAGTCCAAAGCTTATCAATAACCTCAGTCTCAGTTGTGCTGGAGAACTCCACATACAGATTCTTGCATGAATTTAAGTTTTCTAATACTGTGTTGTGGATTTCAGATAAAGAGACTGTACTTTAAACTTGGGTGTACAAGAACAGAATATAGCAAATGAAATACTTTTTAAGGAACCAGCACACAATTTTACACCTCTCTCTCTCTCTCTCTCTCTCACACACTCTCCTCTCATATTCTCAGCAGAGACTCTGCAGCAGCAGCAGCTGCATTCTGTAGATCAGTACATTCCATTCCCATGGTAACAACCCACTTGAAATGCTAGAGGACAAACTCATTAAGCATTCAGGAATCCTACCAGTAAGTTAACCCTTTTCTTCCCCATAGCAAATCCCATGCTATTTCCCCATAGCAAAACATTTCAAGGTTGTTTGTGCCACTGTGCTTTTTTACATTGTTGCTTCTGTCAAATTTTCAGACCCATGACATTCTGAGGATGTCATAAACACTAGTCTAATTATTTTATATTCCTATATTAAAGGTTAGTTTTTAAAGAAATTACGTAATATAAACTTATGTCAGAATAAAGCAAAAGCAAATTGTCCTACCTTTTATAAAAAGCTATTTTTTAAGACATAACACTGTATAAACATGTATGTCAGAATAATGTAAATACATTTTCCATCCCTATATAGAAAGTTATTTTTTAAATAATACAAAATAGACATATGACAGAATAAAGCAAAATACATTTTATTTTATCACTGGCTTTTAATGATTAGAAATTGCATTTCACTATGAAAACTGCCCCTATGAAAACAAGATTATATAGTATTTTGACTTAGGGAAGGTGCTTGTAGCTTCAAATAGTAAGAGTAGTTTAATGTGGCATCACTAACTTTCATGGGCTGATACTTACACTTCTGAACTATAATGAAGAGTTGTCAGTGTCTGAAAACTGGAATGCAAGTCTGTGTTTACTTAATAAAATGATATTGATTTGCTTTGATTTAAGAAACAAATAGCATTGGTGCCATATTGGTGTGGTAACACAAAAGACAATGCCTCTTTACTTCTAATGAGTATACTCTGTGGGTAGGATATTCAAAGGGGTTTGCGCGCATGATATTCAAAGGTGGAAGTTGCACTGGCGCAACCCGGCGCGCCTGGTGCACTACAGTAATGGGCGCGGCGCAGTTCGGGGGCGTGCCCATGCATATTCTGCACATCCTGACATTCAGCCCGGGATGTGGGTATATGCAGGCACACATCCACTTATGCCACACAGAGGGGTGCAAAGATCCACCTGTAAAAGAAGGAGCAAGGTCTGGCCACCCACAGGTGAGCTGCCATACTGCAGGGCGACATGCCAGCCGCCAGCTGTGGGTGGCCACCCGACCTCCAGAGACAAAGTCTGGGTGTCGTGCTCCCTCGCCTGATCGCGGGCATTATGAATACATATATTCCTGGTGGTCCAGTGGACCTGTTCCCAGTCCGATCGTGGCTCAATATAGAAACATACTCCCTGGTGGTCCAGTGGACCTGCACCCATGCCCGATCATGGGCTTAATATAGAAACATACTCCTGGTGGTCCAGTGGACCTACACCCATGCCCGATCATGGGCTCAATATAGAAACATACTCCCTGGTGGTCCAGTGGCCCTGCACCATGCCGATCGTGGCTTAAGTGAAATAAATGACTCCCTGGTGGTCCAGTGGACCAGAACCCCAGCCCAGTGTGGGCTTTAGAACACATAACATCCCTGGTGGTACAGCAGTACCCCCTCCCACCCGCCCACTCCAGACCTGCCACCCCTTCCCCGGTCAGCGGTGGGCAGCAGCTCCCACCCGAAGCTGCCCGGCTGCCTGCCGACTGACAGCATATAGTACAGCTGTACGCCCATTGGCCCACTGTGGGGGCAATGGGCATGCAGACTGTACTGTACTACAGTCCCAATATGTGAATATGTACCACCAGGGATGTTACGGTTCTAAAGCCCATGATCGGCTGGGGTTCGGGTCCACTGGACCACCAGGGAGTAATTTATTTCACTTAGCCCACGATCAGACATTGTGCAGGTCCACTGGACCACCAGGGAGTATGTTTCTATATTGAGCCCATGATTAGGCATGGGTGCAGGTCCACTGGACCACCAGGGAGTATGTTTTCATATTGAGCCCATGATCGGCTGGGGAACAGGTCCACTGGACCACTAGGGATTGCTATATTTTACATTAGCCCGCGATCGGGCATTGGGTCATGTAGCCACTGAGGGGCAGGGGCGTCGGTTCCCGATGGTTGCAGCCTGACGGGGTGCCAGGCACAAGTTGCCAGGGGATCGGTGCACTCAGAGATGCAAATGGGGCCATAATGACATGCAATGGCCCGCTTTGTGCCTTATATTCATAATGGCCTCATCTGCATGCTCACATCTGAATATCACCTTGCCTAGCCGCAGCTGCACAGTCCCCTGCTCCTCAACTGCCACACGCTGGCTCAGTGCCACTGCACCTGGTGAGTGCCACCGCACAGTGCGAGTGCTCTAGTGTCATATTCAACGGTGCTGAGCCATGGCACAGCACCGCTGAATATTGCCTGGTCCATGCCCTGGCACAGCCCAGTTGCGCCGCGCCTGGCTTGCGCCCCCTGCCTGATGCATTTCTGAATATCCCGCCCAGTATGCAATCAATGTCAGTATTGAACCATAGTATTATTTTGTTATTTTAGATTTTTAGAACTACAATGGAGCTTGCCAGGCTGTAACTCAGTATCACAGGACACTGCATGACAAAAGGAACCAACTGCTATTATATTGTCCTGTTTTCTGCTGTCACTCTGCTGCAGCATTCTGCAGTATTGCATTGCATCCTGGTGGGCTTTACTCTAAACACAGCCTTGCATTCTGAGTTTCAAACACTATCAGCCCCTCAACACACAGATACATACACACTTGTTTAAAAGGGTAACACCTATGTAGAGCGCTGATTATTGAGTGCTGCACTTTGAGCAACTCAATAACAGCTCCTACAAGACAGTGAGTGGTGCAATACATCACTATATCACACATAGCGAGTACAGCAAGGAGCTGTACTCACTACTGCAACATATAGCATGCTTTGTGGCCAATTCCCACTGAGCTACTTGCATAGCTTAGTGGTGGTACACCACTGCTTGTGATGCAAGCAGACTCGGGTTCAGGTCCGCTATAGGCAGAAATATTTTTTGCCTCACAATCCAGTAACTTGCCCCATGGTCCGCACCCCTCGGAGTTGGTTATTTTGGTTTGGGTGGTGCGGGGGCTTGTAGGGGAAGCAGACCCCACATAAAAGAAAGATTTCTGTGAGGTTTACTTAGGTATTGTAGCAACCGCCGCTATTTGTGACGGTCGTACAATATCCGTCGCCGCTTTGCCTATGGGCTCAGGTTTGGTTGCTGTATGTGATAGGTGATCTTTCAGACTCGCTTTTATCACATAAAACCATTTAAAAGGACCATAGTTGACCAGTGGGGTTAATAATATCAATTTCAAAGAAAAGTCAACTGAACCCCAGTTTACCTTTTGGTTTGCAATATGGCAGACCTTTAGTATAACCAGAATACATAATAGGTTTGATATCCTAGGGTCTGTATGAGTTATGGGTTATTCCCTCATATTTGGGATATTTCCATATAGCACTGTTGTCCATAATGTACCCTTTTAACTATATAAAAATACAGTTGCCAGCAGATACCTCTGTATTTGCCACTCAATATTTTAGTGCACAGTTGTATTGAAACTTAACAATACATTAAAACATGGAAACATTTTATTTTTTTCTTTGGTAACTGGTAAGGCCCACAAGGCACAAATGCCTGTTTTAGGGGCAGCCTGGGAGCACTGGGTGATTAAGTGACTTGCTCAGAGTCACACAGTCTGCAAGTAGAGGTTTCGGGAATCAAACCCAGGTCTGCTGGATGTACCAAGCTCATTCACAGGTTGTTACTCTAACCTCTGGGCTATACTGCCAGCCTCTCCATTAGAACTGAATAAATACAGGAAGACAAAACACAATCCTAACAGTCATATCATCCTTTCAGTTTCATTAGTCTTCAACAGCAATTCTATCACAGTGCTGTTGAAAAGCATTCTACAACAAAGCCAGACCCTGAGCCTCATTTAGAAGACCTTTAGAGAGCAAGACTGAGAATTTCATGAGGCATCCGTCAGCTGGTGCACAAACGCAGGGCACTAAATGTGAAGCTTGGTGTGATGATGCTATATTTACAAAGTGTCTTACATAGACTAGCAGAGGGTTAGTAACTGTATGCCAGTCACCTTAAGTAACATCGTGGGTGCTGGGAACATGGAAGTACACTGTACTTACAGTGAAAGAAAATGCACAGCCTGATTTACAACACAGAGTTTGTCTGTGCAGTCAAGGAAACAATCAATCCAGTGAGGTTTCCACCATTTGAGGTTCAAAAGGAACTTGACCCAAGTAGCTCAAGGAAGCTGGGATATGGATCACATGTCCCCAAAAAGTGAATGAGAGAAAAAGACTTTTCATGGAAACAGCTGCAAAACTGCTTGACTGTGTTAACTCTGTGACACACATGGCAAGACCTGCCATGAGTTCCAGAGCACAAATGCATGTCAGCTGCCCAAGAGCATACAAGAGGGATCAAGAGTATGCCATCCAGGGACAGTATGTCAATTGCTTATGTTAAAGAATTATCCCAGATTTTCTAGCTAGGCAATAATTATTGCACGAACATGAAGTCACAGGATCCAGTGTTTAGAACATAGGAGCATAACAATCTATGAGTTCTCATCTTTTGGCCTTTTCTGAATAGGACAGGATGAGGGTGAAGAGCAGACATAAGCTCTTCTGAAACCATTTGATGTGCATTAAAAGAAGGTTATTTGTGCATACTTCTTTCAACTTCAGTCAGTGACTTGCTGAGTAGTGTTTGTTTGATTGGAAGATTTCTTTTATTGGGGAGTAGAGTCTATAAAATTTGTGAAGTCTTTTGTTCATGGTAGTGTAAAATGTTTCATTTGAAAAGTAAGTCCACAATCCCTAGCTCATTGGGCACATGGTAAAGAAATGATTATTTTGACATGGAGCTCAAGGTTGGCAGGAAGCTGTGCCATTTGATCATTTGGACTTCTGCCTTTAAATATCCAAAAATCAAAAGCGGTAACTGAATGGATCAGCCAAGCTCGGACATACTCAGGTAGCCAACAAAACAAAATGTTTTGACAAAGAGCACAGGTGGTGCTCAAAATGTTTGGTGGCATGGTGAGTGCTTGCAATGTGTTTTAATAAAGTTCTATGAATCAGACAAGTCATCATAACTTCTTCTGCCTGCCTTGCAGTGTCTTAGCATGGTCTTCTGACTTTAAAACCTAATTTAAGTGGGGCAATTGGTATTCCTGGGGATGGAATCACAGCAGTCATCTGCCCAACTTTGGGGTTCCTTCTGGCCAAGGTCATCTGGGACTCTGGGGTACCCATGACTACTATGACTACAGTTTAAGTCTGAGGTGGGATCCTGCCTAAAGCTTGCAGCAGTGAACCTCCATATCCAGCCACGAACAGTGGAGGTCCTCATGGCCATCCCAAAGGTCAAGAGGAAGGATCCTGATCTGGATATGTGGGGCTGACATTGTTTGATTTGCTCTTTTCCCCTCTTGCCTGGCTGTTATCTTTCTGTCCCTGCAGCTCCCCAACACCATCACTCACCATCTCTGGGACTTATCCTGAGGACCCACCTCTTCCTTCACAGCTTCCTCCCATTGCAAGGCCATAGGAGGTTCTCAAGCCCCTTCTGGATGGCTATGCTTAGTACAGTGGGTCCTCTGCCCGTAAGTGGTGTGGGATCTGTGAGGATCCACTGACTTCATCCTGCCACCAGCAGTGTTTCCTCTTTCTTTCACCAATTCACAGACATTCCAGGAGATGACAACTTGATGTATGCACATCATTGGACATGCTGACAACTCTTGTCAGGATCTGTCATGAGCCCAGCCCCAAGGACACAGTAGGACCGCCTGTTTGCAGAGAGGATATCTCTTTACAGAACACATGAGCAGTTGTAGGATTCAGGAAGAATCACCAACCTTCCTTTTCCCAGTGGGAGGTGGAAACTGTAGTTTCAAGTCCCCTTGACTGTGTATTATGTTTGGGGTTTGAATCCAACCACTGCCACTGGCAGCCTCTTGCCCAAGTAGTTTTGTTGGATAGCCATGCGGTCACTATCTTCATTATCAAGGCACACAGTCTTTACAAAACCCTTCTGTTAAAATGTTAGATCACACAATCAGAAACCAGACAGAGTTGATAAGAAAATCATAAAGTTTACTTAAATAAAAAACAACACAGTACATTCTACAATTTGGAAGATCTTATAACTGCAGACAATACCAAAAATAACACTGGATGGTTTGCAGAAAACACTACATACTGTTGTTCTAAACTCTACCTTATTCTGATAGTTAGAGTCAGAAAGATTAAATGTCCTTATCGAGATGAAAGTTCTGTCCCTGTAGGTGAAAGTTCATTAAGCAACAGAGTTTGTAGCAAGTTTGTGATCAAAGTCAGTTCTCTGAAGGTCCTTTAAAAAGGCTTCAGATGCTTACTTGGAGAAAAGTCTTGGTTTCCCAAATTCTGACTTAAAATCAGAATTTTCTGTTCAGTATGTGAAACATCATTTTCCACAAAAACACAGGTCTTGTTCTAAAAGTTGTCCCAAACCCCATATACTTCAACCCAAAGTATATACTGAAATAGCTTAAAATCTCAGCTCTGAGACCCTCCAAGTCCTCAAGATGTTGACTCCAAGCTAAACTGCTCTGATGTTCAAAATGGGTCTATTAGATACAGTCTGGTCATATTTAAGCCACACCCATCCCTTTCTCCTCTGGGATGACAAGCCAGTACAGACAGTAGGGTGCAACAGTTCACCTTTTCCTGTGAGTGTCACTGTGGTTCCATGTCAAACCCTGTACATCTGGTCCATGCATTTGGCTTGAACCCTTATCCCTAGGTCATCCCTGACCTATTTCCTGTTATTAGCAATTACATGACCAGTTTTATCTAATAGTTAATGATTTTTGGGTCATGAACCTGTTGGTCCCTTATCTGGAGAGATGGAGCCCAACCTAGCTTTACAGAAATTCTGGCTATTTTATTTAACTCTTAAACACCTTTTAAAAAGACAGTGTCTTAACTCTAAAGTACATTACAGCACATACAATAGGAACATCAATAAAACATATAGGCCTATCTGGCTACAGGAACATCCCCCTGCCCAGACTCTTACTCTTAGTTGCACTTCCACCCATGGTCACCTATGCAGTGATGTTGCAGTGGAACAGGCTGCCTGCCCTGTCAGAGGAGGAGGAGAGCAACCTGGAGTGCTTGATCCTCCTCTCTCTGTTGATCCCGAGTGGCCTAGGTTTGTTCCCAAACTGGGGTTACTGGCATGGTGACAGGTAAGGCATGGATGCTTCAGCCCTCTGCACCACCAGGTCAGCTTAGTTTCATCTGTTCAGCTGTCACTGTATTTCCCCATTTCTGCTTGCCACCAAGAGTGAGGCATGTGTCTTAGATGCCAGGATGCCTGATGCACTGATACACATGCTTACCTCTTAGCCTGCCAGAGGCAACCAAAACTGCACCTGTGGTCATCCAGGTGGTGATATTGTAGCAGGCGCCATAACCCTCTTTCCTGTAGGACAGCATTCTCTGGAATGCTCAATCCTCATTCCCCTGCTGGCCCTCCAATCACCATGGCTCTTCCCAAACCTTGGACACTGGTGTTGCAAGCAGTGCTGATGGGCTGGCCCTAGAAGTCATGATATTTAAGTGGCATGATTACCTTGATGTACAGGGGCTGCAGAGGCCTTGATGTCAATGTGGTGCAGAACCATTCAGGTTTGTGGGCAGAGAGCCCTAGATATCTTTAAGTGGAGCACTTGGTGTTTGTGGGGCATGGAGCCCATGATGTCTATAGGGCACTGAACTCTTGGTGTCCACAGGTATGGAACCTTTAGTTTTCAAGGGGCTTAGAGGACCTTGACATTTGTTGGTTGTGGAGCCCTTGAAGATAAAAGGGTATACAGCTTTATGTTCATAGGGCATGGAGCCATTGGCAGCTGTGGCTCAAGGAGCCTTTCATTTTCATCAGGTTAGAAGCCTTTGATGTGTGTGGGACATGGAGTGTTTGATGGTTGTAAGTCATGGAACCAGTGAAATTCACTGGATGTGGAATCATCATGTTCTTGGGTGCAGAGCCCTTGATGGCCATAGGGCATGGTGACATTGATGTTTGTGTGTACAGAGCCCTTGATGTTCATGGGTGCACAGACCATGATGTTCTTAGGGTGTGGAAATCTTAATATCTATGGGGCATGATGCCTAAGTCTGTGTGGCATATAGCCCTTGATGTTCATGAGGCATGGAGTGCTTTGTAGTTGTTGGCTGTGGAACCCTTGATGTTTGGGGCACCTAGACCCTTGATGTTCATGGATATGGGGATCTTAATGTGCATGGGTAATAGATCACTTGATGTTATTGGAGCCAGGAGACCTTGCTGTTTGTAAGGCACAGTGTCCTTTAGGTTCATGTGACATGAAGCTCTTGAGGTTCAAGGGTACAGAGCCCATGGTGTCTGGGGCATGAAGCACTTGATATTCTTTGGGTGTGGAGCCCTTAATGTTTTGGTGGCATAGAACCCTTGACATTTGTTTGATGTGGAATCCTTGAAGTTAGAATGGCATGGATCCCTCAATGTTCATTGGGCATGGAACCCTTGATGTTCATGTAGCATTGAACCTTTGATGTTTGTTGGGTGTGCAGTTCTTGAAATTAGAAAGGCATAGAGTCCTTAATATATACTGAGCATAGAGCCTTGCTGTCGATGGAGTATAGAGCCCTTGATGTTTGAAGGCCCCAGAGCCTTTGATGTTTGTGGGGCCTGGAGCCTTTCATGGTTGGTTGTGGAGCCTTTGGAGTTACTTGGGCATGAATCCTTGATATTCTTGGATGTGGTTCCCTTAATATTCATGGAGCATAGAGATCTTGATGTTTGGGGTGTGGAGCCCTTCATGTTGGTGGGTGCACAGTGGTTGGAGCAGTGAGAAGGTCATGCCAGCCCAGATGGTCTGTGAGTAGATATCATAAGTATAGCAACTGGAAATGGGTGGGGTCTGGTATGGAGCCAAGTCAAAGGAATCCAGAGCAGACAACAGAACACAGAGCCCAAAGCAAGAGAGGTACAGAGCTCAGACAAGAAACTGGGCATAAGTGAAAACTGTGAGGGAGGTGCAGAGCCTAACCTCCTAGCAGATGACAATGAAGGCACTGCAAACAGGGTGGGATGCACACCAGGCTAGCAGAAAGGAAAATGAGTGTCCACCAGCAGCAAGCAGATGCAACAGCAGGAGAAAAATGGAAGAAGATAGAAAACACTGCAGATGGGGCAACTCAAAACTGGATCATGGAGGTATAACTGCTGCAATCATGGGAAGCAATGAAATCAAGCCTCCAATGTAGACTCTGAGCATGTGCTTTATAGATCTTAGGACGAAGGTGGTGGAGTGTGATTTGTCCTCTCCCAATTGAACCACGGGCAATCTTGTCCTGTAAATTATGGCCCCACTAATAGAGAGAGTACAGTACAGTTTTAGTTTCTTTTCATTAAAATGTATTGATGATTTCATTTTTAAGGCATCTTGTGGGCACATGAGAGTAGATTTACAGGAAGGAAGCAGAAAAATTACACCGTGAATTGTGGACAGCTTTTGTGTGTTTCCACACCTAACCCATGTCTGCCTAAGAACATCCCTGTACAGGTTGCATATAAGGACTTACATAGTATACCACATTCCATAGCCCAACTAGGACAATGCATCATAAAAGTACAGTATATGTAAATTGCCATGCATATACTTTCCATGATGCTTTGCACTAATGAGATTTGTGCAATTTGGTATTTCTTTGATACTTGGGTTTGTTGTCAGTGCCCTTGAATGGAAATCATGCTGTAATGAAGTTTTAACTTTTCAGTGGCTTTTCTATTTTGGGCTCAACCTGACTCAAATAAATGAGATCGCAAGGTTCCATGTGACAGGAGCTAACGCAAAAGAGCGATCACTATTATGGTGAATGTATATCACTGAAAAGCAATCCAGCAATATACACAAAACAGCAACACTACATCCAGCCAGTAGTTTTCAATGTTTAGGCGGGGAGGCTGTGCCCCTCCACACTCCCCTCATGGAGGTTTGCCACTGCACCCCCTACTGAATGATTCTCAACTCCAGGGGTGCAAGTCGAAGAGTGGGCGAGACTCCCAAAAGAAATAAAAAAAAACAAGAGCCGCAGGTAGCAGCAAAATATTTCTCCCCATCCAATCCCTGAACCCAGAACCTCCTATGCCAGAGCCAGCCACCCTCACCACCACACCATGGGCTGGCTTGGCAGCACCAGGAACACTGCCCCACAGAAACCCTCTCCTATCCCTCCCCTTCCCTAGCTATTCCTGCCTTCCGATTGCCTGCCTTCTGCATGGTCGCTGTTTATCAGGCACTACCCTTGCAGGGTAGTCATTAATCATTTTGGCGCAATATGACTCACTCATGTGTGAGTCACTCATATGTGATCACCCTTTGATGTGATACCTCACAAGGCAGGTCACTTCCACTCCCAGGGCTGAGACAACAGGAGACACATACACACAGTTGCAGTGGTGGGTGGCACTAGTTTGAGTAATACAGAGTTCCCTTTACTGACACTCACTAAAACTCTAATATGTAAGTTGTTGTTACTGTCTACAGTTGTATTTCTCTTGACACAGAGGCACAGCTTCATTTATAGTATGCATAGTATAGTGTGCAGATTGTGTGTCTAGATATGAATGGTAGCATATAGACTGTCTGACCATTAACATGCTGAACTGCAATGGTGTACAGGGAGCCCATGCACAATGCATGGTGCAACTGTCACGTGGTTCCTCCTACCCCATTGCACCATACCCCAGTGGCTCCTTGATGGCCTTGTGAATATGTATACTATATATATATATATATATATATATATATATACATATATTTTTCTTGCCAGTCTGGGGAGCATACATTGATGCTATTTGGGGATGCACAGGGCTCCTTTTACTTTCACTCACCAAAACTGTCATACAAAAATGGGTGTTACTGTTTATAGGGGTGGATTCTCCCCTGTGACATCAGTGCACAGTACACTAATGCAGATCACTTCTTCCGGATGTTAGTGGTAGCATAAAGACTGTGCGATCACTAACATACTGACCTGTGACTGCCACAGAGGTTGTCCATGGCATATGCCTCAGGCACATGGCACTATTACCAAAGTAATTTCCTTTACTCATACCTTGATGGCCATGCCAATATGCATATGTAAGCTCTAACCCACATCAGGTCATTGATGTATGGGGACATTAATGTATGCCCTGGGTGCATTGTGAGGCATTTGGCCGTAAACAGAGTGCCTCCAACCACCTGGGATGTGCATTAATGCCCCATACACCCATGGCCTGGGGTAGATTATTGCACTTATAAAAGCAACTATTTAGTTTGTATAATAATAAGGCACAAATGGTTGTAATTGCTTAAAACTTCTTAAGTTCGAGTTATACCTCCACTTTGCAAAGTGGGAGGAAATTATACACAGAGATTGCAACATTGATTTTTAAAAGGCTTTAATGAGAATTCATTTAGAAAAGGAACTGTGAAGTTTTTTGTAAAACAAATCTTTGATTTTATTAATAAAATTTTTTTGTTTCAGGATTTCATGACTTCATCGCACACTGTAAAGTAAAGTGCAACATGTGAATATTTTTTCTTTAGAGTGGGCACAGTTGCAGCCACAAACCACAAAATGCAGGTGTCTTTTAGTTTAGTTTAGTTTAGTTAAGTTTAGTTTATTTATTTATTTCACCAGTACACGCTTCATTGAGCAAGCTCATTTACAGGGAGGTCCTGGGTAGAACAGGACAGCATACAGTAAAATTAGATACAATAGTTAGATACATACATAGTACAAGGCATTGATAAAAAAGTATACATTGTAAAATACATTAAGTATTAAACAATTATTTATTTATTAGCTTTTGGTAACGGGTAAGTGCACTAGGCAAACTGCCTATTTTCGAGACATGACCGGGAAGTAGAAGTCAAAAATACAGTGGTTAACAAATACACATACATTGCAGTACAAATTAGAGTTAAACAGATTTACAGAGGTGCAGGTTACATTATTTATTTAAATTTAGTGACCGGGTAGGCCCACTGAGACAGAAACAGTCCCTTTTCAGGAGCGACCGAATTAATTACATACATCTATAAACATAACAAAATATGTAAATGTCATTTCACAATTAACAGTCACTATAGACACACCTTCCCAGTCAAGGATACAATAACAGGTTAATTACAATCAATATCAATAGGGTAGAAGTACTATTATACACAAGACAATCACAATCAGACTGATGTCCCAATAAGGTTAGATCAGCAGCAGGAGTCTGATAGACCAGCGGTAGCAGTTGCAGAGGCTCAGATCCAACAGGTGGGCTTTAAGACCCTTCTTGAAGCTCCCAAGGGAGGTACATTCCTGGAGATTACTAGGTAGACCATTCCAGATAGGGGGATGAAGGCAGCATAGGACCCAAGTCCTAGGGAAGTCCTAACACTATGAACATGGAGAAGCTGGTGGCCAGAGGATCTTAGTGTTCTCCCATTCTTTTGGGAGCTAATGTGTTAATTAGGCTAGGAGGGGCCATTTTGCTGGAGCTTAAATGCAAGGCAGAGTGATGGATATGATAATCTGCCGCCTAGAGAAGGCCACCTAAGAGATAATAGTACCTTGCAGTGATGCTCCCATGGTGGCACCCCTGCAGCTAAGCACCCTATCCTGTGATACAGTATTTTAGCATTTGCATTTCAGAACTTCTACAGATTGTAGTAAAGGGCCCCTATATAGCAAGGTTGGAAGGAGTATACCAATGGAAGCCTTGAGTTTGGATTCACGAAAGTGAGGAAAGGGCTGAGGCGGTATAATAGACCTAACTTTTGGTTGAGTTTCTTGGTCAGATAGTCAATGTGGCTTTTAAAGGAACAGTCTTGGTCTAAGTATACACCTAGGTATTTGATACAATCGATCACTTCAATTTTGAGCCATTGGAAAGAGCTAGGACAATAAATGTAAACGCTGCTGGCCTGGGCTTTAGGGGCCAAATAGCATGACTTTGGTCTTTTACTATTTAGAACTAATTTATTAGCAAGAAACCAATTCTCAAGTAGACCAAGGTCTTGACTAAGAAGGTTGTTTATAGCACATAGGTGGATGGTAAATATCCCATGGTAGTAGAGGTAACAAAACAGGCAATAAAGGTGCAGTAAGGATAGAAGGTGTGACACTTGGACAGCTGGTTCTGATCACTGTATCATTGTTTGTAATATAAAAATGGGTTATGGACTGTCTTTCTTGAGAAATGCTGAAACAGCATGTGAGATCACACACACACACACACACACACGTTTTAGATACAAGGTGTTACCTGGAAGGCCAGAAGCTAATTACAGACTTTTCTAAGTTAATTATAGCTTTGACTGCTAAGAGAAATCAGTATCCCTTTTATGACATTTCGTGGAAACCAGGTTTAACACACAGTGGCGAAATCATAAATGCTTTGCTGTCTGTGTGAGAGGGATACTGCTCACAGATCAAAGAACTGTCATTTGAAAGAAAAAATGAGTTGTGCTGAGGATTACAGAATTTAATACTTTGAAAAGGCATCGTTTTTGTATAGATATATTTTGTATACATTCTGACAGAGGAGGAGCTAGGTCACCTCACACAAAGGGGTTGGCAATACAGTTTTCTTTAAGGAATATTCTGTTTTACTTCAGAGGATCACTTCTATCTAGACTCTGACGAAGAAACACTTCTGAGCACTTTAAGCAGGAATTTAGAGAGACAAATCTAAGTACTGTAGTAGGAATTGCACTGTTTAAACCTTGTTCTTTTAAAATATTGTATGGTTCTTGTGATAATAGTGCTGTATTTTATGTTTTACATTTTTATCTATTTTAGTATAACTCTATTTTAGAGCCTACTTGGTCTGTCTTTGATTTCTTTCCTTTACAAGTGGAGTATATATGGTTAAGCAGACACTGTACATAAGCTTGAATGGTGATACCAAACTGGAAAAAGGTAAGCATTTTAAATATGAGGTCTTTATTAAAGTTTTTAAGGGTTAATTTCTGTACACCTGGTTAGGTGCCCATAGGCAAAATGTCTGGCCCCCAAAGACAGAATAATCTGAGCCTGTGCATTGGGTATGCTAGCAAGAGGTTCACAGTTTGAATCCTCAAGACTTGAGACCAAAGGTTGATCAAAACTCACAAAACAGACAGGAGGGTTACCCTGTTTCTGTAAACTGTTCACAAGACTGTGCTCAGAGGTTGGCACTTTGGAAGTAGAGGCTGACCTGCTGAGTGGGTTTGTGACAGAAGGTACAAACAAGAAGGAGTAATAAGCTAAGTTCAGCTAGGAAACAGATATTCGACTGGAAACAGAGAAACCTAAGTGCTTTTCTGTAGCTTGTAAAGAGAGGGAAGGGGAGGGTTTGAGTAGGCTCAGAGTTGTAAGTGCAGGACAGGGGTGATTTCACAAGTCACAGGCTAAGAACATTTACATGCATTGAGGGAAGCAAGGTAATAGGAGAGGGCTTTCTTGAAGGCAGAGTGGGTTTGGAATGTCTGAGGTCAGATGGTAGAGTTCCAGAATTTGGGGCGTAATAGAAGAAGGCTAATTCACCCATCCTGGTGGAACATTTGGGGACAGAGAGCAGAGCTAAAGATCTATGGGTGAGCATCACTGCTAGGGCAGAGGGAAAAGAAGAATGAATTATGTTGTTGGTCAGGCAACCTAAAGAATAAGAGCAGTGAGATGAAGGGATAACCAGTGGAGGTCAGAGTAAAGAGTATACAATGGTGTGTACGACAGGGAATCGATAATGCAAATCTACAGACATTGCTTAGCAACATCCCACATTTGAAGGATGTTTGCCTGTGCCATAGCAAAGACAGGCAGAGCATTGCAGAGTCTGGGGAGCAGAAGGCCTTGGGCAACAGATGCTCTGGCGGCTGGGGTAAGGAACTGTCGGACTCGATAAGCCAGTCCAGTTTTGGCACTGATGGCCTTGCAGGCAGTGTTGACATGCAGAAAGATATTAAGAGATGGATCTAGTATGACCCCAAGTATTTGAAAGAGTGAGTTGCATCTACAGGGAGCCAGCAAGACATGAAACCTGAAGAGGCAGGGATGAGGTGTCAGATTTCCTTTGAGACTCAAAGAGCATAGCCTGGGTCTCAACAATGTTTAGCATCAGGTGGTGGGATGTGAGCCAGGTTCAGAATCGATGCAGATTAGAGGAGAGGTAGGAGTTAAGTTCATGGATAGAGTTGGAGAGACATAGAGAACAAGTCATCAGCATAGAGTAAGGAGTGACAATTGGTGGGAACTGCAGGTAGGTTATTTATGAACACAGAAAAGAGCAGGGCCCAAGTATGGAACCTTGTGGGACTCAGAATGTAATAGAGCTGGGGCAGAGATAACTTATGACAGGAAACAGACTGGGAGCAGTTAAGCAGATAACTGGAGAACCAGGCAATGGAGGCTTGGGAGGCGCCAAGAGAACCTTGTTGATGTAGGAGTAGGAGGTGGTTGACTGAGTCAAATGCCTTCGACAAGTTGATAAAACGGCCCCAGTAAGCAGGCCTCTGCCCATGTGGTCTTTGATGTTGCTTGTGAATTGTGCTACTGCTATAGTGGTGCTATGGCCAGGCCTAAAGCAATGCTGAGCAGGGGTTAGTAAGTTATAGTTGGCTAGAAGTCAGACACCTGCGACATATAAGCATCTCCAGGAGTTTACTGAGGTCGGCAGGAGAACAATAAGGGAGGTAGTCAGGTTTTCTGGGTCGCCTTTTAAGACAGGGATAACCTGGGCAATCGCCCATGAGAGGGGCACAATGCCTGAGGCAATGGAGAGGTTGAACAAGTGCATGAGAGAGTAGCAATAAGAGAAGCACCTAACTTGAGAATTCTGGGTTGTAACCCATCAGGGCCTGCACTGCCATGAGGAGACATTGTGTTAAGAACACATAGGACATCCGATCTGGTGACCTGATCAAGAACCAGGGAGGATGAGATGGGAGGAAGTCAGAGGGTGGAGGTGAGGCATGGGAGGGTGAGCCAGAGGCAAAGCTAGGAGAGTGGTGAAGAGTGAGTTAAAAGCGTTTGCAACAGTGTAAAGGCTGTTGCAGGAGACATATCTATTAGCATTTCTTGAGGGGTTCTGGGAAGTGTTACACCCATTATGTGATTGATTTGGGTCCAGTACCTTTGGGTTATTAGAAGAGGCACGGAAAAGGCCTCTATAATAGTTACATTTGACAGTATGGATCTCATTCTTATATGAGTTCAGCGGGGAGGCGATAGGCAATGAAGTCAGAATGAAGGGAGGAGGCTTTCCATCTGGCCCAGAACTTTCCTGCCTTAAGCATAACAGGGCTAGTTAACCATTTGGTGGGCAGCCCCGAACCCTGCACCTTATGGAATGAATGTGCTTGGATTGCAGGAAGCACAGGGAGTTAGTGAAGTACTCAAAATTATTAGGAGGAGGATGGTACCATGGTTGACAGGAACAGGGAAAAGGTAGAGTGGTTTGGGAGGGAGAGTTAATGTTTCCAGACAAGGGGAGGATGGGCAGAGAAGGCATTGGTGCAGTAATTGCTGAAAATTTGGCGATGTCAGGGAGGGACAAGGATAATGTGCTAGGGATAAGGTCGGACGAGGACATTATGAAAGGAGAGGACAGCAAGTGGGATTTGGGGGTAAATAAATCTCCTGGTGGGTGAGCTTTAGGGGATTTTGGTTAAAGAGGAGGGAATATAGTAGCTAGGTAGAGGGTAACTATAGTATTAACAGGAGAGGTGATGTATTCTGAAGGAGGAGGTAAACACTAGAAAGATAAAGGCAGGGAGACAAGGAGATATGGGGAAGGACACAGAGGGAGCATCAGGATTGGTCAAGAGGATGGGGATATAAGTGTCATCATTTTGGAGACTCCATTATTAAGGGTATCAGATGGGGAAATAGGAGCAGGAAGAGGTCTGTCTGGGTGAGATGCATGCCAGGTATGATGGCGCACAAAGCAAGGCACATCAATCCTGCAAGGGACAGGGACAGGGGAAGCCTCATTTTGTAGTGCATCTAGGAACAAATAACTCAGCTGAGAACAGTCTTCTGGAGATCAAGGCAATGTTTATGGGTTTGGCAAGGTTTATGCAAATGTGGCAAGTCAACTTCCTTCTTAGAGATACTGTCTGTACCCAGGGCTAGCTTATATGGTAAGCAGAAAATCAAGAAATTTAATGAATGGTTGAGGGGTGGTATGGCTATGGGATATGGGGTGGTAGGAAATTGGAGACATGGCTAAAAATAGCCTTTGCCCCATGCAAGCTGCACCTCAGTAATGAGGAGACAGTAGTTCTGAAACAGAAGTTTGAGGAGTTTCTGGCATCTAAGTTTAGTTTGACTTATAAGGGGAGCAAAACAAATCCTAACGTTAGTGTCTAGGGTAAGTGGTGGGCCATTGCCTACCCCTGTAGGAGATAATATAGAGCACTGGGAGACTACAGATGCAGGATATGATGGGAAAGGATGGGTGGTGGTTTCCATGAATGCGAGGAGCCTTGGAAATAAGATGTCAGAACTCCAAGCACTTTTGGCAGATGGGAGGTAGCTATTGCTGCCATCACTGAAACATAGGCTAATCAGAATAGGAATGGGACTTAATAATACCAGGCTTTAGGCTGTATAGAAGGGATAGGGAAAGCGGAAAAGGAGGCAGAGTAGCTGTATACATAAGGGAGAGGATAGAATGTAACGGGAAGGGGGAATCTGGAGCTTCTGAGTTACTTTAAAAGTCTAAAACAAAGAGGGTCAAGCTGGGGTGTATATAGACCTCCATCCCAGCTGCAGGAGAGGGCTATGGAGCTGGTTGGTGTTATGCAATGAAATTTGCACAGTGCTGGTTGGTGACTTCAGCCCACCAGGTGCAGATTAGCCACCATGTCATCAGCTTGCAGCAGGGAGCAGTTTATCTTGGATGCTTTTCAGGATGAGTTCCCAACTCAGCTGGTAAGGAACCAGTGAGAGAAGGGAATATATTAGATCTTGTCTTGTCAAATGGGAGCAGGTAAGGAGGTGATGGTGGATGCCCGATAGCAGGTAGTGACCATAGTGTGGTATGGTTCGGCCCTGAGCTGGACAAAGAGGAAACAAGTACAGCCACAAATGTCATTGACTTTAACAGGGCTGACTTTGATAGGATGGCTGTTGTGCTAGAGCTGAAGGTGGCTAGTATAAACCCAGACATGGACACCATTCAGAAAACATCTTAAAGCTGGACCTCATCAGGCCACAAGCTCCTGCACTAAGTGGAGGGTAAGAAAGCTAGGGTAAAGAAGCTGAGCTGGTGAACCAGGAAGTACAGATGAAGGTGTGGGAGAAAGGAGGCCTTCAAGGACTCTGTCAACCTTTTGCATCATATTGTTTCTAGGTAAAACCCACATTATATGATTGCTTACCTTCTCTAAAATTCATTGATTTTACAGGTTGTTTAATCTGCCTCCTTGTTTAATTGAACTGAAATGCATGGGAATGTATAGTTATACACAGCCTTGTTTTGCTCCATGTTGTTTACCTAAACTACTGCATACTTTCTGAACATTAGAAACACCTTCAAACAATGCAGCCACTCATGATACAATAGTCTCATGTACTCCACTGCATAATGAGTAGCTAGATAGTGTTGGGGTGTTCCTGAGTCCAGGAAAGATGCATGTGTAGTTGGTCAAGAAATTTAAACAAACATGTTTTGTGTGGTAATACTAGTATGGTTGACACTCAGTTTTTACTTTTAAAAGGAAAAGGAGTATCAATCAAACAACCAACTACACCAGGAGCCTCTACAGAATGAGAACAATCATAAAATGTGTTTTTAAACTAGGGACACTTTTGGGCCAAATGGGGTTGACAGTATCCCTTTAAAACTTTTAAGAGGACCTACAAAGAGCGTAGATAAAGAGGATTACATCGGAGTTCAAGGGAGATGACCAGGGTAGTGAGAGCAGCCAAGGTTGAGAAGGAAATGAGGCTTGCACAGAGGATTAAGCAGGGTGAAAGGGTTCTTCAAATATATCAGGAGAGAAGGAAGTGCAGGAGCAGATCTCCAGAATTAGAATGGATGAGGGATCAGTGGATAAGGGGATGAATAGGCTGAGGTAGTAAATGAATACTTCTGTTCAGTTTTACAAGGGAGAGAGAGATATCAAGACAACAGGGTAAGGACGGGTTGAAAGGATGAGACAACAAGGATGAGAGATGAGGGATCCATAATTAGAGGGTGCTAGAGGGTCTAAAGGCTCTAAGGATGGATGGATAAATCACCGAGACTGGATGGAATTCACCTGGGGTTCTGAAGGAACTCGTGGAGGTGCTGGCAGATCCCTGGCTGATGTATTCAACACTTCCTTCAAACAGGATGCATGCCCCATCATTGGAGGTGGCGCATGTGGTGCCCATGCATAAGGGTGGATCTTGGGATGAACTCACTGTAACCTTCTCGGAGGTGCTGCCCATCTATGGCATAGGAGTTGTTAGGGTGTTCCACACCATGGGATTCAATCAGTGTTGAAAACTGGTGTGGAGCTCTAGGATTTGGCTTCATTGGGAATCGGGGGTCCACCTGGAGTGATGCAAGCCTATACTGGTATGATGGGCTGCATCTGTCCAGGAGGGGAACCAGGATCCTAGGTGATAGGTTTAAATGGCAATTGGACATTTAAACTAGCCGAGGAGAGCACTGGAAAGGACAAGAATCCTAGCCCCCAAAAAAAATCACGGTAGTAAGTGCAGTAAACACCAACATAGAGGTGTCGAGTAGGAGAAGGGCTGGGGTAAATGGAGAAAGTGACAAAGGCAAGAAGAACAGGGATGGGGCAAAAGGAGTAAGGCCATCAGAAAATGGAGGGTAATGAGTACCAATGCCCGTAGTCTGGGCAACAAACTCCTGAGCTGGTGGCCTTGATGGAAGAGGGATGCCTGGATATCGTAGCAGTCACAGAAACATGGTACACAGAAAACCATGACTGGGATGTTAACATACCAGGGTACATAACCTACAGGAGAGACAGGCAGGGAGAAGAGGGAAGGAGTAGCCTCTATGTAAAGGAAGGATTAAAGCAACTGAACAAAAGAGTAAACAGGGAGGAGAGGAGGCACTGTGGGTCACCTTGGAGACTGGAAAGGGCACCACAATCCGCACAGGAGTTGTGTACAGACCCCATGTCAGGGGATGGAATGGACAAGGACATGATAGAAGGCATGCTTAGAATGGCAGGGAAAGGGAGATACTGTTGATGGGAGACCTGAACATGCCAGATGTTAACTGGAGCACATTTGCTGCAGCCACATCCAAAAGCAGGGCCATTCTTGATGCCCTACAGGTGGCAGGCCTCAGACAGCTAGTTTCGGAACCCACTCATGAGGGAGCAATCTTAGACCTCATACTCTCAAACGGGGCAGTGGAGAGGATCTCAGATCTAGAAGTGGGTTGCCATCTGAGAACAAGTGATCATCAAACAGTGTGGTTCATGTTAAACTCAGCTACAGAGTCAAGCCATACAAAAGTGAGGGTACTGGATTTCAGGAGGGCTGACTTTGGCAAGATGGGAGAGTGCCTCAGAAAAGCACTAGCAAACAGGCTAGAAGAAGGTGTGGAGCAACAATGGGAATCATCAAACTGCCATCACAGAGGCAACAAGCCTTTGTGTGAAGTAAATAAACAAATCAAAATGAAAGAAAAAGCCACTATGGTTCTCAAAAGGGTGGCTGTGAAAGTCAGGAAGAAAAGATAGCATTCCAAAGTATAAGGAAACACAGAAGGAGCAGGACAGAGAGCTGTACCAGTTAAGGCAGAAGGAAGCAGGGAGGGAAGTCAGAATAGCAAAGGCCCAAACTGAGGAAAAGATAGCCAACTCGGTTAAGAAGGGGATAAAACCTTTATAGGTACATCATGAGCATAGAAAGACAAAGGAGGGATAGTGAGGCTGAATAGAATGAACGGTGGGCAGGCAGAGGAGACAGTGAAAAGCAGGGATACTGAACGAATATTTCTGCTCAGTATTCACAAAGAGGAGGGGAAGTGCCTAATCCAATTAACAGAAGCACTCTTGATGGGGGTCGATCCCAGTCCTTTCCAGAAGAAAGGGTTCTGCAAGAACTCCTAAAACTGAAGGTGGACAAAGCAATGGGGCCTGATAGAATTCACCCCAGAATTCTAAAAGAATTAAGGGGAACTAGTGAAACCACTGGCTACACTTTTAATAAATCATGGAAGGATGGTGTGGTACCTGAGGACTGGAGGAAGGCAGATGTGATTCCCTTCACAAAAGTGGGACCAAGACAGAGGCAGAAACTACAGACCTGTCACTTTGACCTCTGTGGTGGGGAAAGTGATGGAGTCACTTCTGAAGGAAAGAATAGTTGAGTACCTAGAGGCCAGTGGGGCACAGGACCCAAGGCAGCATGGGTTCTAGCGGGAAGAGGTCATGTCAGACGAATCTAATAGATTTCTTTGACTGGGTGACCAAAGTAGTAGACCAGGAGGGCTGTGGACATGGCCTGCCTAGACTTTAGCAAGGCATTTGACACAGTCCCACACAAAAGATTAATAGTCAAATTAACCAGCCTGGGAGTGGGTCCCAGTGTGGTAGCCTGGGTAAAACATTGGCTGGACAAAAGGACACAGAAGGTAATTGTAAATGGAGTCCACTCTGAAGAAAGAGGGGTTACTAGTGGGGTACCGCGAGGTTCAGTATTGGGTCCAGTCCTTTTAATGTCTTCATAAGTGGCATTGCAGAGGGACTGGAAGGAAAAGTATGCCTCTTTGCAGATGACACAAAGATCTGCAACAGGGTTGATACACAAGGTGACATGGAAAGGACGAGAAGAGACTTGGCAAGGTTGGAAAATGGTCAGAAGTATGGCAGTTAGGATTCAATGCAAAGAGTGCAAAATAATGCACCTGGGAAACAAGAACCTAGGGAAGAATACACAATGGGGGAGGTAGTAACAACAACAAAAAGAAAGGGACCTGGGGGTAATCATGTCAGATGACCTTAAGGTTAGCAAGCAATGTGAGAAGGCAGTAGGGAGAGCTGGGGGTATACTGGGATGCATAGGGAGAGGCATCAGCAGCAGAAAACAGGAAGTTGTTATCCTCTGTACAGACAGTTGGTGAGACCCCATCTGGAGTACTGCGTCCAGTTCTGGAGACCCCATCTCCGCAAGGACATAGACAGGATAGAGGCAGTCCAGAGGAGGGCAACTAATATGGTGCAGGGTCTGCAGGAGAAGCCGTATGAGGAGAGACTAAAGGAGCTTAATATGTATACCCTTGAGGAAAGAAGGAGAGGGGACATGATAGAAACTTTAAGTACCTCAGTGGAATCAACAAAGTCCAAGAGGGTAGCGTCTTTAAGAAAAGAGACATGCAAGAACAAGGGACACAATTTAAAGATAGAGGGGGCGGTTCAGGGGCAATGTGAGGAAGTATTATTTCACAGAGAGGGTAGTGGATGCATGGAACAGCCTTCCTGAGGAGGTTGTGGGGTCTAAAACTGTGGGAGAATTCAAGAATGCATAGGACAGACATAAGGCAATTCTTGTGGGGAGGAGGAAGAAATAGGCTGTTGGTTAACTAGGATCTACGGCCCTATCCTGTAGGTAGGGAAATGGGCAGACTAGATGGGCCACGGTCCTTATCTGCGTCAAAGTCTATGTTTCTATGAACCAGGGAACTACAGGCCGATTAGTTAAGCAGTTGTGGATAAACTAATGGAGACTATTCTGACGGAGAAAATACAAGCATATTTGGAGGAAAATGATCTCAGCACGAGTTCACACATGGGCCGGTCTTGTCAGACCAACCTTGTGGACTTCTATGTGGGTGACTAGCGCACTTGATGAAGGCAAGGCAGTGAATGTTCTGTACTTGGACTTCAGCAAGGTCTTGACTCTGTGCCACACACGGACTGTTAGGCAAGCTGAAGGATCTGGGAGTAGGGGATAGGGTGGTCAAATGGATTGGGAACTGGCTGGAAAACAGGCAGCAGAGGGTGGTGGTTTGGGGAAAATAGCATCACCTAGGGAAGTCATCAGTGGGGTACTTCAGGGCTCAGTCCTGGGGCCAGTGTTATTCAACATCTATGTAGCAGATGTGGCAGTTGGGGTCCAGAGTAAGATAAGTATGTTTACAGATGACACCACACTGGATGCAGTGAAGGATAGGGTTGAGGGTGCTGCAGAGACCTAAAACATTGGAGAGATGGTCTTGCACTTGGCAGCTGGGTTTCAAGGCAAAGAGTGCAGGATTATGCACTTGGGAATAGACATCCTGGGTTCAGTTATCAGCTAGGAGGTGTGCAGTTATCAGTATCTATTGAGGAAAAAAATCTAGGTGTGTTGGTCACAGCACATACTGTATGAACCACTCTGCACAATGTCGGAAAGTGGGGCAAAAGCCAATAGGATGCTGGGGTGCATAGCAGGGAATTACATAAGGAGTGAAGGGTGATCCTGCCGCTCTATAGGGCACTGGTGAGGCCTCACTTGGAGTACTGTGTGCAGTTTGGCACCCTTTTAAAAGGGACATCACACTGTTGAGGGGACAGAGGAGAGCTACCAAAATGCTAAGTAGGATGAGGAAAATGCCCTATGAGGTTAAGCTGAGGTCGCACAATATGTACTCACTGGAGAATAGAAGGGACAAGGGAGATATGATTGAGACCTTCAGATACTCTAAAAGGCATAAATAGGGTTAGTCATGCTCACCTGTTTAAATTCAAAGGAGGGATCACAAGAGAGTATAGCATGAAGTTGGAGGGGGTGAGTTCAGAAGGAGATGAGGCAGCATTTTATCACAGAGAGAGTGGTGACAGCATGGAATTCTATGCCTGAGGAATTGGTTGTGCAAACATCAGTTGGGGAGTTAAAGAGGGTGGGTGGGACAGACTGATTGGCAAAATCAGAATGGGGAAGGGAAGGTAAAGGTAAAGCAGTTGGAGCACCTAGTGGGGAGGAGTGGAGGGTGGGGGATGCATGGAAAAGTGTAAAGCAGTTGGAGCAGTTAGTGGGAAGGGGAGGTGAGGGTGGGGGCAGTATCAGTGCCCAGCACAGAGAACTACATTCAAGCAGACACAATAGACTGTTAGGCTTTTATCTGCTGGCTTCATTGTATGTTCAAAAGTAAATATAGTTTATAGAAAACATTTTATAAAGTGGAGCAAGAAGGAGTGCTAAGTGCTTACCTACTACAATTTATGTGCATCCTAGGAGTGCGTAAGATAACTTGTGGCATTAATAAATACAGTTCAGGAGACTCTTACTCTGGGCAAGTGATGTCCAGTGGTGGTACATGTTGATGCTAATTACAGGTACAGGATTGAATGCTGTACTTACCTATGAGTGTTTTGAAAATACCAGAGCTGATTATGTTGGTGAGTTTGAGTGATTTTGCAGGTTGTTCCATACTGTAGGGATTACACTGCTAATGGCTATTTTGCCGTTGGGTAGCATATTTTGGGGGTTATCAAAGAGGATGTAATTGCTTTTCCTTAATGTATAGCTATTATGAGACAAGGTGGAAAGACCTGAAATATATTGTGGTACATTTTTGGTTATTGTTTTGTAGGCTCATAAATATAGATTTTAAGCCTCCTTGTAACTAATGATGACCACCTGCCATAGCAAAGCGTAGGCAGTGGTGAGTTCTAGGTGTGGAGTTAGTAATGAATCATGGGGCCCTGTGATAGAAGCGTCCTAATTTGTTAAGAAGGATGTTCAAACATAGAAACATGAGACTTTGATGGCGAATGGACAGCTTGGCCCACCTAGTCTGCCCATTTCCTACCTACAGGATAAGCTGCAGATCCTAGTTAACCAACAGCGTATTCTTCCTACCCCCACAAGAATTGCCTTATGTCTGTCCCATGCATTCTTGATTCTCCCACAGTTTTAGACCCCACAACCTCCTCAGGAAGTCTGTTCAGTACGTCACCACCCTCTCTGTGAACAATGGCTATACATCAGATCTGCATAATCCAAGAGGGAGGAAGGTGACCCATACTAGCCTCTTTCTTACATCCATTGGGAAGCAGTTCTTGTTTCTGTAAAAAGCCTATTCTAATTCTTAGTTTTCTGCAAAGGTCTTTAATGTCTGCATTGAAAGACATACATCTGTCAAACCATAGACAGGTATTTTAATTTGTCAGTCATTCAAGTGAGTCACCTAAAAGTGTTGTTATAGTGGGGTTGGGGAGAGTGGAGGGTACCATATTGGCAGCTGAGAAAAACATTACTCTGTTTTTTAGCATTTAGCACTATCTTTGAATAGAATAGATTTCATTGTAGTTGATTAAACTCACACTGGAGATCATTACATATGCTAGATAGGGAGGGCCTAGAGATATAGAGCACCATGTCATCAGCATAGAAATGTACATTAGCCATAGTGATGTTTTATCTAAATCATTAATGTATAGCATGAACAATGGGGGTCCAGAATTGAGCCTTGTGGTACTCCTCTAGGTAGTATTGTATAGGATGAAAGTCGCCTTCCACTGTAATTTGTTGTTGTCTGCCAGTTAGGTAATCTGAAGATCATGAGCTTGTGGTTGAATCAGTGCCTATATCTTAACTTCATAGCATTATGTTGTGATCCACTGTATTAAATGCTTTACTAAGTTCAAGGAATATGGTTCCTGTGTTATGCCTTTGATCTAGGGCTATTAACCAATCATTGGTGACTTTAGCTAAGGCCATTGTAGTCCTGTGTTTTGGTCTGAAATCTGATTGCATGGGGTTTGTACCATCTGTATGCTCTAGATATTCCCTTAGTTGTGTATTTACAAATTTTTGAGAAGCTTGGCCAGGGTAGATAGTATAGATATTGGTCTGTAATTACTTAGGTTGCATGACCGTCTGATTTGAATAAGTATGATATGTGCCATCTTCAAATTGTAGGGAGTTCTGTGCTGGAAAGTGAGAGATTAAGTAAAACAGTAAAAACAGGGAAGGGGCTGTTTGTTGAGCAACATCGACATCAAAATGTACACCTCTCCTAGTTCCTTGAGTTGTCTCCCCAATTCTTATGGTTTTCTTTTTAAGATATTTTTTCTTTTCTCACCTGTCTTTCCTTTTTTTCATCTCTGTGCCAGTACAAATGCTCTACAGCACTGGTGTAGCAAGAAGATGGTATCAATTTTTAGAAATAAGGGTCTAAACCGTCTGCTCTGGCACTTTTATTAGTGTCAAGGCTTATTAGCACATCTTCCACCTGCTTGTATGTAATAGGCCAGAATATGAAAGGGTTTGTCGGTTGAATATGAGTAGCACTATAATCCTTGTTGGGAGTGGGGTAATGTATTTTATTATTTATTTATTTTATTGAAAGTTTCACCAGGAAAGGCACACTGACCAACTATTTGCTCGTCTCATGTTGTGCCCTGGGGAAAGGGTAGTGGAAATAAATAAATACACGCATACAACAGCAAACATTACAACAATATTGGCAGCAGTGAACAGCAAATAACAGAAAGAACATATTAAGTGCAGTATATAAGTACAATTGTTTACAGAGGTCACAATGGACAGGTCAAGTGCATTACATTAGGATAACACCTTAAATTCATGGTGATGATACCATTTAGCCTGAAAGGAAGGGGTGGATAGGGAGTAGCTGACAGAGGTGGAAAGGTCGCAGGCTGGGAGGGAGCAGATGAATAGGAATCAAGGTTATAGATATATTGATAGTTGTGATTGATAGGAATCTAAAGTCATAGTTATATTGATAGTTATAGATAACCAAAGGAATGGCCAGAAAGGATTACTGGGAAAGAAAGTAATGGCGCTGGAAGAGCCGTAATTCAGAATAGTTACTTAATATATTGATTGAGGTTGGGGAGCAGGTCAGGAATACCAAGCAGGTTAATTGCAGGTACAATTCACACAGGAAATTATGCAGGGCTGAAGTTATGGAGGAGGGGAGGAGGAGGAGTGGCAAATCTGGTGAGAAAGTGAATTCCACAGTTTTGGGAGGCGATATGAGAAGCAGCCTGGCCTACAGTGGTGAGACAGCAAGGGACAACCAAGGAGCGGAGTGTAAGATCTAAGTGAGTGGGCAGAGGGAGGGAGGACTGATAGAGAGGAAGTGAGATAGGATGGAGTGATCCAAACCAGAATTTAGAGACAAATTTAGCACAGTGATGGAGGTGCCTATTTTCTAGTGAGGAAATGCCAGGAGTGGTAGAGTTGGCGGTGGTGGTGACAGGAGGAGAGTCCAGAGTGGGCGACAGAAGGAGTTGAAGAGGGTATCCAATCTGGCTAAGTAGGACTTAGGAGCAGCACTATAGACTACATCACAGTAGTCTACAAGTATTTGTCAATGCCGAATGTTGTCTTGCTGGCATTGGCATTGGTAATGCCAGAGTTAGAGGCATAATAGGAATGGCAGTGAAGTATTGAAGTGATGCCAACCCCACCCCACCCTGTAGAGACCAACAGGCATTGGGGTGTGCCTTTGGGGCGTCAGCTATTATCGCATGCCATTGTACCTCACCTACCCTGTAGACACTGACAAGTGTTGTGGTGTGCTTTGGGGTCTTTGGGCAGTATACTTAACCCATTCCATAAGGAAATATGTTGAGGTGGGTGCAGTATGGGAGAATGGGGTGAATGTTAGGGCCGAACAGTCCAAGGCAGACCTCGATGCCTGTCACTAGCTGCAGGGTGGGGTTGGAGGTGGAATGGCATGAGCATTACTGCCAATGATCCCAAGTCACATCCCTGATGCCTGGCAGTCTCTACAAGGTGGGGTGTTACAGTTGGAAACCCTAATGTTATAGGCATTTGTTGGTATTTTCACTCCACATTTTCAACATAGGCTGTTTGTGACCCCACCTCATGAAGTGCGGCACAATCAGTTTGTTAGCTGAAAGGTGGTTTGGACAGTGGCTATGCCATTTGCGACACAGGGATGAAAACACATTTTGGTCAGGATGTGGAAAATGACAACTGTATTGTTCATGAAGAGGCATAAAAAATGGCAACGCTGAAAGTCTGGAGTGAAAATATGAAAAACTGGTGAAGTCATGAGCATGCATAGAAACTGCACACACACATCCGTAACCAATTATTTTGGGGAGTTTTTAGCCACATTTTCAACATAGGCATTTTGGGACCTCCCTCATGAACAGTGGCACTGTGAGTTTGTTAATCTGCTCGAAAAGTTGATTTCTCACAGCGACCACACCGCCATGAGCCACAGATGCAGAAACACATTTTGGGCAGGCTGTGAAAATGACAGCTGTACTGTTGATAAGGAGGTGTGAAAAAATGCCAGTGTTGAAAATCTGGCATTAAGATTACCAAATTCTTGAAGTTACAAGAGTGCGTGGAAACTCGCAACACAACTTAACACAGTCATTTATGGACTTTCAGTACCAAATTTTCAACATAGGCATTTTAGGACCTCTGCTCATGAACAGTGTCACCGTCATTTCCTCAAACTGTCCAGAAAATGGATTTGCACTGGCGACCCGGCTATTCTCGCCAGATGTGCGGACAATTCGCCAAGATATGTAAAATGACAGCTGTACTGTTCATGCGAGATGGAAAAATGCAAATTTTGAAAATCTGGAGTGAAAATATTACAAATTCACGAAGTTACAGTGTATGTGAAACACACAATGCACGCAAAGTAAAACAGCCATTTTTGGATTTTTTCACCAAATTTGCAACATGGGCTTTTGAGAACCCCTCATGAACAGTGGCACTGTCATTTTTACTCAGTCCGAAGGTGATTCACGTAGTAACTACGAAATCACCTTTTGGGACAGTCTTCCATGACAGTGACAGAATTCATAAGGGAGGGGTCAATAATCATGTTGAAAATTTGGTGCAAAACTTCTAAAAAATGGCGAGATATGCACCAAAGTTGAAAAACCCTATTTATACCATTATACAGCTTACCGGCATTTCTTCAGTTTGTGGTCGGCTTTGAAAAGTGCAGATGTGTTCCCAGTCCACTGAAGATCATCCCACTGGCTCCGGAGGTAAGTATGTGGTGGAGGGTATGTGGGGAGGCAGGGTGTACAGAGGGTGGGCGTGTGTGTGTGGGAGGGGCAGGGAGACTCGAGGGACCGTTTTTCTTTCACAGGGTTAAAATAAAAAAAAAAAACATCATGGGACGTTTTTCTTTTCAGGGCAATTTGTCATGCTGGGGTGGGGTCCCAGTGTGCCACCTAAGTGTTTTATTTTGGGGATGCTATAGTCGACATGGGATTGGGTAGCCCCGTTGTACTAGCAAGTGGGGGAGCAGAGCCAGAGGACTGGGCACCCCCCTCGGCACATAACAAATGGGTGGGTGCATGATGCCCGATGGGGAGTGGGCTCCCCTGTTGGCACATACATTGGGGCAGGGCATGCCGACAGGAGGATTGGGCACCCCTGAAGTTGGCATCATGGCAGGCAGTGTGCCGCCATGTTATGTTCTTTTTCACCAGGAAAGCCACGTCAGGAGGTCCGCTGTGTATGACAAGCTTTGCTCGCATTGCAGCAGACCTTTCATTTGATGTGATCGCCACATTAAGTATGCATGGTGTGGCGCGGCATGCAGGCTGATTGGGGAATAAAGGGCGCACCTACTGATGTGTGCCCTGCATTTAAACAACAGTGACCACACCTCCGTCTGCTACTACCACAATATGTTGGCTGCGCGTATGCGAGCCAACATAAAAATAGGAAGGATCATCTTCTGGACACGTTTGCACCTAGCCGAGAGAGGAGGCAGTTCAGGTTCCTGTATAGGCGCTGAGCTTGGGGCACAGCTTTTTCAGGATGGCGTCCACATGACCAGATAAAGTGAGATGTTGGTCAAGCCAAATACCCAGATATCTGAATGAGGAGGTATCCTCAAGGACAAGGGCATGAAAGGAGGGCAGGAGGGAGCCTAAAGAGTCTCTGCCTAGTGCCGAAGGTCATGGAGACTGTCTTCTTGGTGTTTAGAAAAAGCTGATGAGAGCAAAACCAGTGCTGAACATTACTGAAGTCCTGCTGAAGTCTGTTTGCAGCATCAGTGGGGACTGTCCGGAGGTGTAGATGACTGTGTCATCTGTGTACATATGTATTGAGGTTGATGTACATACAGATGGTAGGCCTTTAGGAAATATGGAGAAAAGTATAGGCCCAACCCAGACCCTTGAGGGACACCAGTGTTGATAAGGAGGGTGGGAGATGTGAGTCAGCGATTCTGACTGACTGAGTCCAACCTACAAGGTAGGCTCTGAACCAGTTAGTGGTCTATTTCACAAAAAGTACTTCAGATTGGTCACTACCTCAATTACCTCATTTACCTCTACTGGTCTAAACTCTCTCCAACTAGACGGAGGCACACAGGACACTCAGGTGACCACTGTCAGCTCTGAACTGGATGACTGAAGGAATGCCCGCCAGATATTGGACACCCTGTCCAAGAAGAACCAAGCAAAGTCTTCATCATTCAGCACTGGAAAAAGTCTTCTTGACTGTAGACAGGCCAGGCGAAGTAGCCTGTTCACAGTCCAAAAAGTGCAGCTGGTCAGTTCTTCCCAGTGGCAATCTCCCTGGACAGGAATTCTGCCTTCCTACAGTTGATTGCCCCTGGTACAATCTATAATGTGCCATGGGACCAGTTTGTCCTCCTCCAGCCGGTCTTCCTCCAACAGCGCTCCAACCTCTGACCTTCTTCTTCAACTCCCTGAGCTCCTAATCAAACCAAGGGGATCTCAGGTAGGAAGATTTAGTGTCATACATGGACAAGTGCAAGGAAGCAATGGCTTCAGATAGTACCACATAATGAGTTACTAACTACATCACCAATGCGTCACAGCATGCATTGCCCATCACTAGAGAGAAAGGGCAAAGGGCCCATAAATCGCCTCACAACTCAATTTTGTTAGGAAGGGAAGGGTAGATTTCTGGCCTTCAATATTTTTACCGTTTTCCATTATTTGGCTGCATTATTTTTCAAGTTATCCAATGTATTTGGGTAATAGTTAGCTTTTTATCCTTATGAGTTTGGTACATGCATTTCTTGTTTGTTTAAAGCGGTCCATGCAGCTTCAGATTTTATATGCCTAGCAACAGTCCATGGTCTATCCCTTTTTCTTTAAGCTTTTTTTTGTTCAACATTGAACCATGGGCATAATTTCTTTTTGACTGTTATATGGGGGCAGGTTTGTTTATAATCCTAACAATGATTGGTTGAAGTACCTGATTTCTTCATGGATGTTTGGAGCAAGACAGAACTGCTGCCAATTTATTGTATGCAAATTAGCTAGGAAGTGAGTTGTGTTGAATTTTGTGAATCTCCTTTAAATATGACTTTTGCATGAGGATCTTGTTTAATTGGGCCTCTGACACAGGCTACAATGGTATGGTCATTGAGGTCAATGTAGAATACAGCTGCATGGGTATATTTATGGGACCTGTTAGTAAGTATAAGGTCTAGTATGGAATCATTGGTAGGGTTTTTATATTTGGTCTTGTGGGTTCAGTAATTAATTGTCTAGCCTAAAATCATCACAAAGGTTTTTTAAACTGTTTGCTTTTGTGAGTTCAATCTTGATTTAAGTCTCCCAGGATTATTGTTTCATTAGGCTGTGTAGTTAAGATGTTGTATGTATGTATGCTTCAGGAGTTCTAACCCACCTTTAGGCGGTCTGTAGTGATTCTATCATATCACAGTAACAGGGAAAACCCTGACCGTCATTAGGGCACAAGCACAATACTGATGGCGAATATCATGCCCGGCAATTGTGCACCCCAACCCCAGTGTGCCCAACCCCTGAGGTCACATTCTGCCTGTTTGCAGTGGGTTGTACTCCCCACACCCCGTGCCTACATAAAATCACCTCCAGGTCAGAGGTGTATGGGGCAGGGGCACAACACCTGATGGTGCGTCCCTGCCAAATGTCACAAAATCCAGTTCACCTGCATGATGGGCAAACTGGTTGTGGCACCCTAACTGCCACACCCATATAATGGTATATCGCTCTATAGTAGCCTATGACACTGATAGATTTAGCAGCTGATAGTGAACATTTGATTGCCAGACACTCAAATTCCTTTGCATTGAGACAGCACTGAATTCAACTGCGAATTTGTTATTACTATAGATGGTGATATCTCCTCCCTAGTAGGTCTGTCCAGGCATAAAAGGTTGCATGAGGGTAGGTCGATTTCATAGTGGGCTACTGTTCCATTAAGCCATATTTCAGTAAGGATAAGAATATCTGGGTTTTGTGTGAAACCCATGCTTTTATTCCATACAATTTATTTTTGTATTAAAATTTTATTGTACTTTATAAGAGAACGTTTACAATCCAGACCACTAAGCATAAACTAAAGAAACAAATAGATCTAGCCGGGAAGACCCCTTGTTAATACAACTCTAAACGTGATCCAACATCCATCCAAGAAATAGTTCCATACCCTATATAGTAGTTAACTAATTAAAGCTTATAACAAACAGGAAAAGCATAACTAGTGAAACTGCAACTGCTAAAGTCAAAGTATATATATACATAAGTGCAGGATGACTTAAAAGAAACATTATACAACTGCAAAGTAGCACTGATTAGAGGTGAGGGGTGAGGTGCAAGCACTTAGGAAGACAGTCAATGGGTGATTTGTAAGGAGGGGTTAGATACCAGCCTTCTCCACATCTTTTATCCTCAAGGAGGACAGAGGTGCTTTCTGGAGGGCCATATCCATCCAATTATTTGAGCAGGCTAAGCACATTGATTAAAATGAGTTTCAGTCCCTTAAGGGTGATAAATCAGCGAGGCACTACCACTGGAGAAAGCAGGCCAGGATTAACCTCTGCATTTCCTGAGCATGTCAGCAGTAGTAGGATTAATCTTTTAATCAAATAGTATTTGCTATGACACATATATGTTTGCTGTTCTGATTTAGTTTTGGCTCCTAAGGTAGGGCTACAGGGTGCTAACAATGGGATTGTTGACATATGAGGCCTTAATAAGTATCAACGAATGCACTATCATTAGCTGTACTGTGGTCAAGTAGGTTTAAATTTTATGGTGCTTATGCACCACTGAGGACTGGTCCCTAGATAGTAACTGCTTATCAAATTGCTGAGAAGGAGAGAATGATTCCAGGTAAATAATACAGTGGTAGTAAAGCCCCTATGAATACCTTAGCCATATTTCAGAACTGGCTGGGACTTATTGGGTTTTCAGCAGACTTTAATGATTTCTTAGACACTTAGAGCTTTAACTTTGCAATACAGACCTACCTAACTTGGGTTATCTGCAGACTTTATTAATTTCTTAGTCACTTAGAGCTTTTATGTTGCAATACAGTCCTACCCTAGATTGGGTTATCTTCTCTGCATTTTAAAACAAACTGATTCAGTTAGGTAATATATTTAAGTTTGTGCTAATAAAATAACTTTGCAATACAAGTTGATTTTTTAACTAAACAGTCATTTTATACAGCGGTGCAAAAAAAAGTGTTGAACACTGCAATTCAGCAAAAACATTGGCTGATGTCAGTGGATTTCAACAGGGTTCAAAATAACAGTGTTAAACAGTGTAAATTGGGAAAATATTACTTGTAATAAGTATTAAAATGAACCAGTCCATGAATATTGAATGTTTTGATGTTAAATTGTCCTGGAATACTGGTCATGTTAAAAGACTGAGTGTTGTTTCCATTTGGCTTAGCTTTTGGGGCACTATCAGTGAGTTGTTGTGGTGCTTCCTTTGGATCCGTTTCAAGTTGATCCAGCTTCATATCTGGCATGCTGGTTGTACTGGTGCTGCTTCACTGTTTTGGGTGTCTGTGAGTATGGAGCTCTACTGCTGTCATTCTGCGTTTGAGGCAGTCAGGCAATTACACAAGCTGGATTCACGTCAGTGACCATTTACTGCCATTATCTTTTGGGAGGTAAGTTCTGTTTCTGACAGTAAAGTTACTACTGTGCTTCATAGGAAGTGATTGATATAAATGGTGGAACGCTGCTTGTTTAGAGTTCGATGACATTAGGTTGTCCAAACAGTCGATTCCACAGGCTGTTTGCTATACCAAATCTGTTGGTCATCCAGAATGCATTGATGACATTTTCTTGAGGTACAGGTATAGACAGACTGCATCAGGAGGACACTTTGAAAAGTATTTTTATAAAGTCTGACAGGACAGTTTGGATAGCTTGGTTCACTGTAGAAAATCCTCTGAGGCTTTATTTATTTGGTTCAAGTATATTAGAATGGTTCTTTGCATGTTTATTGTAACATAATGTGAGGTATTCTGAACAATTCTCATCTGTTTTATTTGGAAAAGAATCCTGTTTGGATTTCCTAATGCCTTCCCAGCCATGTCTAGCAAGCAGAGTTGAAGCTCAAAACAAACGCGTCTGACTAATCCTTGATCAGTGTTGGGAGACATGTGATTTTCTTAGTGTGGTCAGGTCTTTCTTAGGTCTTTGTCAGTAATTCGGGATGGTGTGCAGATCAATCTTTGCCCTAGTGTCTGAATTGCTTGCAGACTGCAACAAAAACATTGTTGGCAGAGGTTAAATATTAGCAACTGATGAAACGAACAACTCTGCCAAACATGAACACTGTTTAAATGTCTGTTTAATCATGCACACAGACTAATAAAGCTAGTGATGGTGTAGTGCTGTTCTTACAGTTTCAAACAGAGGCACAAAACTGGTGAAGAAAAGGAGTGAAATATTCAAAAGAAATTGTTTTAAAGTCTTTGGTCTCGCTTATGTTTGAGAGCCAATCTGTAAATACAGCGATAGCCAGCATGTACTTTTCAGTGTTTTTCCTTTTTTCATTCTATGGGTTCTTTTCCTATGGCATTGATGTCTGCTGCAGACAATTCAATGCGTTTGCTACTTCACTTTTAATTTGACAGGCTGCTGTCATTTCTGGACTGGTACAGACTGGTATTTAAACAGGCTCAGTTTTATGAGTTACTAGTTACTTCATTTCAGCATTATAGCATTATTAAGTGGTTCATTTTTGAATGAGTAGAGTTTCCTTCTTCTGAAATGTTAGAATCATTTGACAGCATGGATCCACTTTTACTGCTGCTGGTCGGCTGATATGAGCCACAGTTTCAATATGTTTAGGTTTTGGTGTTTTTGGGATAGCGGTTCAGTTATAATATCTATTGTGCAAAAGGTATCTACCTATTTTTCTGCTGTTAATTTGTCAAACAGATTGAAATTGATAGGCATAATGTCACTGTGGTGTTTGGAAAAGTTGCTGCTTACCTCACTTTTAACAATGGCTTCAGAATGTTTATTTTAGGTGGAAATGTAACGTAGTGATTTTTTAAACATTTGTTGCAGTTTTACTTAAAAGGAAACATAGTTTGAATATTCAAATGTGTCTGTGCTGGGCATTGATTAATTGTCAGGCGATTACTTTTGAGTAATGAATTTAATAGATACTGTGTTTTTCTGAACCTATTTTATAAACACCACTTCTTGCCATTTCTAGTGGTCCAATGGCCCTGGAATCCTGAGAACTGGTTGTCCATGTCCTTGGCATACAGCTGATCCCCATCAATAGCCCCATTCCTTCCATTACTGCTGTCAGCAGTGCCTAACCCTCCTCTATCAAAGACTCCATGCCCCATGAACATCAAGGGCTCTGTGCCTCTCAAACATCATGTATTCCATCTTGCCAAAATGAACACTCAGCTTGTTTTGTATACTTTTAATCGAAAATGTAAAAAGCAGCTGTAAAGGCTGCAGCCAGTTCTTATTTAACTTTCTATTAATTTAGTTCACGTAAATTCCAGCAGATCGTTGTTGCAAAGAACCTAGATAATACATGACTTCTCTACATGTTATCTAAGAATGTAATAACCATATAACACCATATTTAACTTATACAACATGTATTTTAAGAATACTCATCCTCATACAATAGGAGTGTGCTCAAAACTCATTGAATAAATCCATTTATCTCGACCGTGTTTTGGGATAAATATGGAGATAAAAGTGATATCTCAAGTAGACAGTGAAGATTATCACTCATATCTCCATGTTCCTATATGTCATAGTGATATCTTTATGTTCCTATACATCATGGAGATATCTCTGTGTTAGTGTATGTCATACAATAGAAAGTAAAATATACTTTCCATTGCACATCTGTATCTGTACAACCTGCCAACCCTCCCACCTCACCCCCCACACACACACACACATGCCTCTATATCATTGGTCCTGCCCTTATTGGAATGTAAGTAATCATTTGTAAAAGTTACCTGGTTGATCCTACCATTCTCAGATCCGTAGCTATAGCTTAAGTTTCACTTCCTATAGAAATGTTACCGTGACCGCTGTTAGCACACACTGTATATACGCTTCCACTATTTCAGAGTAAAGTACTCTGTATAACAAAGTGATAAAACATTTTCACTAAATTCAAGTCATTTTACTGAGAAGAAGCTGCCAACTGTGATAAGAACAGAGTGAGCTAGTTAGCACCTTCACAACAACAGAAAAATGCGGCGTGCATGTTACTATATCAACACACGCCGCGACTTGCTCTGTCTGTGCAGCGCCAACTGCCTCACTCTCCTCTCATCACAGTCATCAGCTACTTCTCAGTAAATGACTAAATTACTCAAAAAATGTTATTCACTTTCTTATACCAGTACATTACACTGAAAGAGTGGCGTATTACAGTGTATGTTAACTTTTCGGTCGCGTTATTTCTACAGGTAAGTGAAACTTAAACTATTATTACAGGACTTAACAAAGGCAGGATCAACCAGATAACTTTTAAAATGATTACTTTATTTAAAATAAGGGCAGGATCAACCACATAGCTTACTTTCAATAACTTTAAATGCAGAGAATAAACCAAATATATCTCTATATATTTTCCAAATAACATGTGTTCTGTTCAATTTGTGGCAGTATTGGAGATTGTGTATTGGGGGGTTCTTTGCAACTACCCAAAACACATGCCTGTATAAACAGAACTATGACATGGTCTAGTGAAGATATCATATTTATCTTCACTCGGAGAGCCCTATAACATCAAGATAGCTCACTCGGCCTCGCCACTCATGAGATATCATGATATCATTGGCCTCTCATGAAGGTAAATATGATATCTTCACTTAGGCCATGCCATATCCCTATTTATCTTCACAGCCATTGAATAAATAAAATGTATTCATATAGTAGCTATGTCACAATCACTCTGGAACTCATTTAGAATGTTAGGCCTCAGTAGCAGTACTACCCATATTCAAATGCAAATAACTTTAAAATGAAAAAGATAGCATGGTACTGTGAGCATGAAAGTTGTTCAGCACAAAATTATCTATAAAATGAGTGGTGTTTCATTTGTAGATACCTTATAGATTTTTTATAATTAGCAAAAAGAGCAGAAAATTCAATTTTTTCTTCACTTTTTGACAAACATATGCAAAAAAGATAAGCAATAAAACAAATGTTCCTGCACTGACAGAAAGCATCCTATTGCACCAAATGAAATATACAATGGTGAGCTGTCAGATAAATGATTCGTACCTTGTGCTGTTTGATCTCAGACACCTCACTCATGGCATATGCGTGAGGTTACCTGAGGTCAAACAGCACTTGTGTAGATAAATCATTTATCTGACAGTCTCTCCATTGTATATCCTTTACATATCTGGGTTTGAGGATATTATTTATTTATTCCACATAAAACCCACAAAAGGATTGAGTCAGCATCTGCAGGAATAGCAACAGATGAATACAGTACAATTCAACGTAACCTAAGGTAGGGTAATACAGCACTCGGACAAAGACATGCTATACATTATGATTCACTAACTTGTTACCTACTACATTTAAGTGCTGCCACACTCAAGCTGTGGGCGCCATTAAAAACAATTAATAATATCAGTTCACAATTAATAATAACAGTTTACAGTAGCTCATTTAGTTTATGCATCCATGGAAATGGAGCGTGGCACAGTTTAAAGACAAGTTTCACTGAAATTGCATAGCATACAACATCATGATTCAATCAGCTTGAACTCTAATTTTCCCAACTCATAAACAAGACCAGGCTTGAGTATACACAGCAGTAAGCTCTTTGCTGTAAACTATTTAAATGTAAAATGTGTAGCATGTATTAACAACCTTTTAAACTGTTTTACAGCTGTCTCATTTCAGTTGATTTCTTTCTTGAAACTCCAGCCCTTCCCAGTGTTCAAATGAGACTTAATGTGACTTGTGTCAAGTGGTCCCAGAGCAAACTGCCCCTTTGCAGTGTGTTAAAAAGCCAGTCAACCCAGCTTGTGCAGTTCTGATTGGAACAGTCTTAGTTCAAATGCATAGGAGCAGGGTGCAAGCGGTAAAACAGACACAGCAACTAGTACCACTTAAGGCAGCCGAAGCTACACTGTGTCCTGTGCCCAAACCCAAGAGTGGGTAAGGTAACCTGAGGTCACCCTTGCCTATAATTAAGGCATGCATTGTGCTCTTTTGGGTGGAGCCAAGAACAAGGGTTCCCAGAAGGAGATTTCATATGGAGCAAAAGATTCAGGGTGATGGTGCCAGTGGCCAAGTCCAGCAGCAGGGGACAGGTGAGTGACATGATGACAGGGGTGACTCATCAGCAGACCAGGTCCCACCTATGATGAACACAAGACACTGCATCTCCTTTGTGCCTGAGGGTCATACTACTGAAAGTTTGTTGGACTGTTGCATCTCATGGCATAAGTCTAAACTGTTGCAAGGTCTTCTGGGGTTGAGGTCATGTGTGGGACTTTGCATAGTCTGACCTCTATTGAAGATTTACCACTGTTCCTAAGGGACTGTTTGTGACAATTTACTGGCTGCCAAAACTCATACTTTGTAGCTCTGCTTTCTTTAGTTGCATGCTGTTAACTGTGTACAAGTCCCAGTGCCCGTGATGTACAGTACCATCTCATGACCCTACCCAGTGGCTTGTTTTGACCATCCCATAGTTAATTAATAAATGTGTGCTCTCTAACTGTAAAACTGTTCTAACCTGTGATTAACAAGTTGCTCTGTAGTGGACAGGATCAGTGGGCCAACTACTACAGGAAACAGTGCGAGATTCGCTAGTAACCTGCTTATAACAAGGACATAAGCTACATCACTGCAATTATGAAATGGTCTTCAGCACCAGAGTTTAAATCAAAACCACCAGCTGAATTTACTAAAAGGCCAGTAAAGATGAAACAACAGCAGACTGTGGACCACTATTTGAAACACTGCTTCTATGGAAAATGCAGTCACGTGGAATTTTTTTTCAAAAGGAAAGGAACTAAATCAGCTCAGCCTAGCTCTAGAATTCTAAACAAGTGATGACACAGACTGAAATGCCCTTGCTCATTTAGTTCTTCCACTGCCACGTCGACAGGCTATCAGATGCTTTGAGTGGTTTCTGTGCAGCCTATCAGATGCTTCACCAGTGTGTTGTGAGCATGGACTTCCTTCTTGTGCTCAACAACCCTGACAGTCCCACTTAAGCAAGAGTCTGCCATTTAAGTTAAAGATACCTATTGTGAGCTTCCCAGTCTCAGCACACATAACTGCTTTTTATGGTAGCTGCTTGGCGGCAGTGGGTGTCATGCTGGGTGACCATAGGAAAAGTTTACAACTGACAGATTCCCCACACGTTCTAATCTTTGGGAATTAAAAGGTGATATCCTTGCATTTTGCAAGGGGATAATATACTTTGCACTTAGTTTCTGCTTCCTGCCATGGTGGGTCTACATCTTGAAGGGCTGTTTGTGTCAGCTTCCTGCCTTGGAACATCTTGGACCCTAAGGGCTGTTTTACAAAGCTACATTCCCAGTGACATAACTCCTCCTCTTGCATCTTCTGCCCACCTACCTTCTTGCCCCTTCCCCAATTACCAAATTGGTCCTGCATGCCTCCCTGCACATTCCAACTGACAAATGAGGCACACCTGACTTCCTCCCTATTCCCATAGCCACCAAATCATTCCCTCCAGCTGCTGCATCTCCTGCTCCCTCCTCCTTTCCCCAGCTACCAAATCAGTCCTTCCTGCTGCATCTCCCACCCACTATCCTGCCCATTTCCACAGCTGCAAAATTAGTCCTTGATACTGCATCTCCCATCCATGTAGATGCCCATATCCTCCAACCAGGAAATCAGTTGCTTCTGTTGCATCTCCCATCTGCCTCACTGCCCTTTCCTCCAGCCACCAACTTAGTCATGCCTACCTCCTACCTATTTCCCTTGCCACCAAATCTTTCCCTCCTGCTGACACATCTCCTGACTGTCCCCTGCCTGTTTCTCCAACTACCACATCAGTCCCTTCCAATGTAATTCCCACCCACCTCCTGTCCATTCCTCAGACTGCCAAATCAGTCCTTCCCACAGCATCTCCCACCCACTAGAATGTACAAAGTTGAGAAGACTTGGCTTCCACAGAACTTTGTGAAGTTGGCCAACTTTGTGAAGTTAGAAATGTCGACTTTCGCAATGTTTTGGCCAGGCAAAGTGGCACTTTTTTCGTGAAGTGACCAAAATTTACTAAAGTTGCCACTTCCATGGAAGAAAGTGCAACTCTTTGCCTTAAAAATTGTTGTGCAGTCCTCAGAGTTGACACTGATGATACTAAAAGGAACCTCATGACGCTGGAAGTTTCACAGCTTCTCAGCAACTCTCGATGTTGAAGCTTAACTTCACTGCATCTCTACCACCCACCACTCTGCCCATTTCCCAGCTGCAAAATCAGTTCCTCCCACTGCATCTCCCATCCTATTCCTGCCCTTTTCCCTGGCCACCAAATCCAACCCTTTCACTCCATCTACCACTTGCCTCCTCGCCTTCCCCAGTACCAAATCAGTCATGTCTGCTCCCTGCCCATTCCACTGGCCACCAAATCTCTCCTCCCACTGGCTGGCACATCTCCTGGCTGTTTCAACTACAACTGCCACATCAATCCCTCCTAATGTATTTCCCATGCACATCCCTGCCCAGTCCCCAGACTGCCAGATCAGTCCCTCCCATTGCATCTGCCACCAGCTTGCCTGCCCCTTTCATTGGCTACCAACTCATTCACTCCTACAGCCTCATTTCCTCCCACCTCCCTGCCTATTCGTCCAGCCACCAAATCATTCAGACCTTTACTTTATTTAGATAAGATAAATCTTTATTTTAAAACAGGATAGAACTATTAGGACTGTGCAGCCCTGTTTACAAAGCTATCCTGCTTTGTTACAAGGAGGTGCACAATTTCAGATGGATAACACAATAATTACGATACAACAAAATTACAATTGCATATGACAAAATTACAAAACTGGTTTCATGAAATAGCCAACGTTACAGATGCAAACTATCAATGACACATGCATATATCCTTTAGGTTTCATTTAACAGGGTTTTTAATGAGTTTATTGTTGGTGCTTTCCTGATTTCTGGTAATAACACGTTCCAGTCTTTGGCTACCCACCAGTTTGTTATCATTTTCCGTATGAGTTTGTTGTCCTAGGAATAAAACCTCCCATGTTTTTATCTCTCTCAGGTCGTCGGGTATGCCTAGGTGTTCCATCAGTATCAGATTCCAGGGGCTCAGTTTTGCCTGTGTACATTTTAAAGACAATTATTGTCCCCTGTTTTCTCCTCCTGAGTTCTAAGAAATCCCATTTTAGGTCACTGTACATTAGGCAATGATGTTGGTCATGGGGCAACCTAATACAAATCTTGTTAGATTGTTATAAGTTCTGTCTAACATTTTTAAAGGAAACATAGATAGATTCGGTATTTTCAGTGGTATTAAATACATTTTGTATAGTACTTCAACTCACATTGTAACATGTTGCTGTGTTAGATATGTCCAGTGAAAGGTGTTTACCTTATTTTTAGGCCGTTTACTGAGTCCCACCCATGTGCTGCGTTCTGGATTGTTCTTAATTAGTTGTAGCGGTCACATGACACAATGACATCATCTGGGCAACGAAATGGTGTTGTGCGACCAGATAACTATAGAAGATGGCTGATGTCGAATCCGTCTCTCACTGGAGTTTGATTTACATGTAGTGATCCAGCCCTACATGTATGAGCCTGATGCTGATGTGGATGAAATTAACATAGAAACATAGACTTTGACGGCAGATAAGGACCACTTGGCCCACCCAGTCTGCCCATTTCCTACCTATTGGATAAGCTGCAGATTCTAGTTAACCAACAGCCTACTTCCTGCAACCCCCACTATAATTGCCTTATGCCTGTCGGAGATGCAGGGGCGATTCATCGATGATGAGCTGGTGCTTTTGACTGGGCACCTTGCTGTGAGGCAGGATGACACATCTAGTCAGCAGATGCATGGTAAGTGCCTCATAGTGCGATTGTCTGTTTTTTTTTTTTTAGTGCTGCTGAGTGGAGTAATGGCATCACTGGTGAGATGCATTGCAATGGCAGCTCTGGTTGCGCCAAGTGATTGTTTGGGAAGCTGAGTTTACTGTATGTTTGCTGCAGCATGGACTGATTTACCCAATAGGGTTTTACTCTGTGCATTGAGAGACAGCACTTGTTGTGGTACCCATGTGGCAGTTGACTCCTGGGTAAGGCAGAAGATTATCTCTGATTGCTGTTGCAGCAAGTGCAGGCAGATGAGGTTGGGGGGACTGTGAAGGGATGGAATGTATTACTGTATAGATGATGGAGTTCGTGTATGGGTAATGAAGAGTACGTATTGGAACATAACTATCAAACCTGGGAGGCAGGAGAAACATCAAAAGCATTTCTTCTCGTTCAGTGTGTATTAGTGGCTGAACAGCCGCCCCACTTAGGTTCCTCCTACCCCCCACCTCCCGGATTGCCTTATGTCTGTCCCATGCATTCTTGAATTCCCCCACTGTTTATGACTGCATGACCTCCCAGGAAGGCTGTTCCATGCATCTTCAATCCTCTCCGGAAGAAATATTTCCTCACAGTACCTCTGAGCCTTTCTGCATCTATTTTCAACTTGTGCCCGTTATCTTCACATTTTTCGGAAAGATGGACTTTGTTGGACTTTGTTGATTTCCTTGAGGTACTTGACATTTTTATCATGTCCCCCCTCGCTCCCTTTCCTTGTTGGCTCTACATAGTATGTTCCTTTAGTCTGTTTTATATGTCTTCTGGTACAGAGCCTGCACCATTTGGTTGCCCTCCTCTGGACATATACCAGCCGTGTGTGTCTTTTGAGTAAGCGTATCAGAACTGCACTCAACACTCCAGATGTGGTCTCACCAACTGTCTGTACAGAGGATAACAACTTCCTGTTTTCTACTGGTGAAGCCTCTCCTATGCATCCCATTATTACTCTTAGCCATCTCTATTACCTCATCACATTGCTTGGTAATGTTTCGGTCATGTGATATGAGTACCCTTGTCCTTTTCTATTTTGTTGCTGTTACTAACCCCACCACCCTTTGTGTACTATTTCCTGGTGTTTAGTTTCCAGGTGCAGTACTTTACACTTCATTGAATGTAAGCTGCCATATATTTGAACATTAATCCAACCTTGCCAATTCCGTTCGTATCCTTTCCACCCCACCTTGTGTATCAATCCTGTTGCAGATCTTTGCATCGTTTGCAAAGAGACATACTTTTCCTTCCCGTCCTCTGCAATGTCACTTATAAAGAACATTAGAGGACCATCCCTATACTGAACCTGCGTACACCACTAGTAACACCCCTTTCTTCACTGTCAACTCTGTTTATTATTACCCTCTGTGTTCTGTTCTCCAGCCAATGTTTTACCCAGACCACCCCTCTGTTACCCACTCCCAGGCTGGATAACTTGTTTATTAATGTTTTGTGCGTGACTGTGTCAAATGCCTTGCTAAAGTTTACATAAGCCATGTCCACAGCCCTCCATAGTGTACTACTATGATCACCCATTAAAAGAAATCAATAAGATTCATCAGCCATGACCTCCTGCTTTGAATCCATGCTGCCTTGGGTTCTGTGCCCCAGTGGCCTGTAGGTACTCAACAATACTTTGCTTCACAAGTGATATCCTCTGTTTCTCTACCACTGAGGTCAGACTGACAGGTCTATAGTTTCCTGCCTCAGTCTTGCTCCCCCTTTGTGAAGGGAACCACATCCACTCTCCTCTACCCCTCATGTACCACACCATCCTCCCATGAATTGTTGAAAATTCTAGTCAGCGGTGTTACTAGCTCTGACCTTACTTCTTTGAATTCCGGGGAATCCCATTATGCCCCATTGCTTTATCCGCCTTCACTTGTAGGAGTTGTTTCAGAACCCTTTCTTCTGTGAAAAGAATGATATCAACCCCTATCCAGATTGGTTATTCTGACTTTATTACGTACCTCACCCTCCTCTTCCTTTGTGAATACTGAGCAGAAGTATTGGTTCACTATCCCTGTTTTTTCACTGACCTTCTCTGCACAACCAACCTCCTCCTTATTCAGCCTCGGTTTCCCTGCTTTAATCTTTCATTGTTCCCTAATGTTGCCATCCCTATAAGCATCTCTCTGCCACCTGTTTTATTTTATGTTACATATCAATGTGATCTAAATGTGTGTTGTTCTGATAAGGACTACGTACAGCACGTTCGACCCTTGCATGTATGTATTGTGACTGTTTACAAATTCTGTACGTGCAGCTAACATATGGAGAGTACTTGATGTAATATCATGCTAAACCAGTGTGTTCTGTGACAAAGGGGTTAGATTCCTTATGACCCGAGAGTGAATCTGGACAGGTCCATGGGAATCAGATCCCAGAGGTTGCAGAATACACTGGTTATGCATAACTTTGCTTAACCTGTTTTTTATAGCGGAGGGCATTAAGTCGAGGTTCACGGGGTGGAGTGACTACGCCACTCCTCCATTGAGCTTAAAGGGTCACTACATCCTGGCATACCCAGGATTCTTTTTCATTGCAGCTGATGCAGCTGCCTTTGGTCCTCCCTGTCCTCTTTGCCCACTCATTCATTCCTCCTTGCATTATTCGGCTCACTCTCCATGCCTTCTCTCCTTTCCTGCAGCTACTGCTGCTTCTTCTGTTGGCCCTTCTCTATCGGCATTTTGAGTGCCACATTTCCTTCTCTATCAGCGATTTAGGAGCTCCTTTCACTCTGCTCACTTGACCCCCGGACCTTGCTTCTTCTCAGCTCGTCCTTTCCTCCGCTGCCTATGCTCTGTCCTGGGCCCTTCCATCCATCACAGATGTTTTTGTTTTGCCAGTCCTTCAGCTCAGTCTCATCACCCTTTTTCACTGCTGCACCGCCTCAACCCTTCTGTCTGCATTGAGCAATGGTGCGTGGGTTCGCCAACTCCTGGTACGCTTGCCTATGTGGATTATTCATTGCTGCTCAGCTGAGCTGATTTTCAACCCATATTCAGCCACCTTCTCTTGTGGCTACTGCATCTGCTAATTCCGAGTTGAAGTTGACTAGTCGGCTTCCAGTTCCGTTCCAGTAAGCCTTCCTGTTCTTTTAGGGGTTGGAGGTCATTGTTGTAGTATATTCTGAGCTGCTCATCACTGGGGCATCTACCACTATGGGAGTTTTTCCCAGGACATTCTGCTCTCAGCTTAGTTGTATTTATTGTGCAGCAGTCAGTGGCGTCTACTAGGGTTATCAAGTCTCCATTGCTCCTTGACTGGACTGTTGTTTGTGGCCAGTTAGCGATTTTACCATTGCAGGTTAAGAACAATTACCTTTCCTTAGACTAGAGCAAGCCAGGCTCTTTCATGGTTTATACCATGTGACTCTTCTCTACCTCAGTTGGGGCTCTGTATCTCCATGCTACGTGGTCTCCCTTATCGTCAGGCTGCCTCTCACTTGCCCTCCGGTGGCTGTATAAAAAAAAAACACTACAGTTTCTTGAGCCTGTGCTCCACTTTCTGCCCATTTGCTTTGCTCTTGACAGTCTGTGCTGTGTTCCTTCCGGCTGTGGGTCTGGGAGGTATATTTGCTGCCCTGCTCCTTGTATCTCCCTCCTGCTCATTCTTTCTGCATTATATGTCTACTGATTTTCCCTCGACTTGCTTCCAGTGTGTCTACCTTTCCGCCATCGACTCCTGGAGCTTGACCATTTCGGTCCATGCTACCTCGCCTTGACCTGTGCATTTAGTTCGTTGGCCTCGGCCAACTTGCTGTCCTTGTTTTGGGGGTTCCTGCCCTACCACTACTCCAGCGTACCTCTTATTGGATCACCTGCTACCTCATCCTTGCCCACCCGTTCTGCCTTGGCAATCATCCCTTTCAGGCACTTCTTAGTCCTGCTCGAGTGCGGCTCCTTTTTGCTCCTCTCTTCAGCTCTCTCGATTGGCGATGATTTTGTCCTCCATTACCCTGACCTGTTACTGTTGGCCAGTCTTCTCCCGGCTGCATCGGATATCCTTGCCTAAGCATTCTCCCTCCGCTCTACCTGCGCTCGACCCCATCCAATTCAATCCCTACTTTCCTATGTCCTTTCATACCTGCCTTCATGACATCAATCCATCACAGTACTTTAATCCATTCCTATGTTACCTTCCTCAACTGCATTCGATATTTCTTTTTGGGCATAACTATCCTTGCTCATATGCCGCCTCCTCAATCCACAGCTGGGTCCTATGCTACCCATTGACCTCCTCTCTCCTATGTCCTTTCATATTTCACTTTCCTGTACCAGCCTCCATGGCTTCAATCCCTCATTGACATCAACTCGCTTTACCTTGGGCTTCCAGGGTTGATATCTGCCACTTGCAACTAGTGCAGAATTCCGCAGCCTGAGTATTGATGGGTACTCCTAGACCTTCCCATACTACTCCGGTGCTGCGGGAACTGCACTGGCTGCCAGTTCAGTGGTGGATCACCTTCAAAGTCGGATTACTGACGTTTAAAGCCCTGCATGATCTGGGCCCTGATTACCTGAAAAGAATTCCTGATTCCTTACTGCCCTGTGAGATCGCTCCGCTCAGCGAGGAGGGGTTGCTAGAGATTCCAAGGGTAATATTAAAATCAGCAGGGCCGGCTTTCATGTTTGTGGCCCTTCCCTTTGGAATTTCTACCCCATCGGATAAGGGAGTGTACGACCGTGGGGAGTTTTAGACAGACTCTTAAATCTTTTTATGGAAAGGGCATATGGTTTGACTGATTATTAATTGTTTTGTGTGTTTCATAACATTTCTTTTGTATCTCTGTTTTGTATTCTGTATTTTATCTCATTTTATTGGAATATGCTTGATATTCAAAAGGCGCAATATAAATAAAAATATTATTATTATTGCACCTCATCTGTTTCCTAATTTTACCTTCCTCGTCCTAGCACCTTTTTAGTACCAGCCATCATGGCTTCACTCTGCTCTTAGCTTCACTCCTTATCATACACCATCCAATTTTGCTCCTCCTCATCATACCTTGCCCAGTTTTGTTTCTCAGTTGCTCAAACTGGGTGCCTAGTTCCAAATCTCCAGTATTGGCCTCAGAGTCTATATCCTTTCTAGGAGCTCTTCCTTTCACTTCCTTCATACAAATTCATTTCAAATTCCTTCCTGTGTCCTCTTCTACTTCCGTACCAGACATCCAGGTTCACTCCACTCATGGCCTGGTATCAATATTCTTTTGGGCGTCCCTACCATAAATCCTATGCCACCTATCGACTGTGGCCATCATGCCCGCATATATCGAGTTTATACCTCCAGTCATATCGAGTTCATAAATCTTGTTATCATTCACTCAGCATTACCTCAAAGTTTATCTATTTTCGACTTGTACCGGCTGGGTCCTGTGCTACTCATTCACCTTCCTATTGTCCGTCACAGCCTTACATCAAGGTTCATCAATTTACATCGCTTTACTCGAACATTCCTATCATTGAATCTCTATGCTATCCCACCGACTACAAACCTCAGGGTCTAATTGTTCAAAGTCTGCTCGTTCATATAGCATAATCAAGCATGCCTGTTCAACCTCAGCATCAGCTTACTTGCATCACTCACTCAATCCAGTCTGCATTTTCCTCTGCCTTCTCATTTGCATCTGGAATCTCCTCATGAGCACATCTGGATACCCCTTGCTCCTCTGGCTTGTACATGGATCTACTTCCTCCCATCCTTGCTTCTCTGATATACTCTCTCCCACGATTACCGAGCATATCCTCCTTGGGTCCTGCCTACCTCATTTTCCTTATTTTTCTGTGCTTCTTTGGGGTTTTTCCTATCCCATCGTCATCCTCCCTACTTATCTCCTCATCTATGAACCATTCTCTTTACTGACATACGCCCTCAAATCAAACGCTGTCAGCCTGGAGGAAGGCGACCGAGGCCTTGGATCCCCAGAGGTTTCCTCCTCAAAGTGGATTTTCCTTTCCTCTGTGCCAATGGTCATAATATTAGTTAGAGTTAGTGCTTTCTTCGTTAGTTAGTTAGGTTCTGCTGTTGGATGGAGGCGGATGGTGTCCCCAAATTTCCCTCTCTCCTTAGGAACTTAGCCCTTCTCTTCACTGAAATTATTGATCATCCTTGCCTCTTTGATGCTTGACATCTTTAGGTATTCTTTATTCTTTTTGAGGCTTCTTCTTATCCGACCTTTAGCTGACATTAATTCCGGCACCTGTAGGGGAACCTCATCTAGGGTTCCTTGCATCATACTCCTACAGGGTGGTATATCCCACAGATAGAAAATCAGAAAGCCACAACGAAAACTCATTACACAAGCATTATCTCATATATCTCATTCAGTTGTGTAAGCACATTGAATGGGAGGCTTTAAGCCGAGGTTCAATGGGCAGAGCAACCACATCACTCCCATTGAGCTAAAGGTCACTACATCCTGGGCATACCAGGATTTTTTCGTGCCCAACATCCACCTGTCCTCCTCCAGTGGCTTGTCTCTCTTCCCTGTGGGCTTTATCCTACCCTACCTTTAGCCGGCGCATTCATTCCGGCACCTGTAGGGGGACCCTCCTCTAGGGTTCCTTGCATCAGTACTCCTACAGGGTGGTATATCCCATGGATAGAGAGGCAGAAAGCCACAAAGAAAGCCATTACACAAGCATTATCTCATATTATCTCATTCAGTTGCGTAAGCACATTGAATGTATATTACTATGTGCATTTCTTTTCTCTTTCACAATGAAACTGACAAATGCAGTAAGTAGTGGTTCTACAATGGTGCTGTACCACAGAAAGGTACAATCAAATTTCATGACCTTTGATCTGTGGTACAAACATATTTTGAAATGGATGGATTTCTATATAGAACAATGCTATAGTGCATAGTAGGTGTTGTTCTGTATAGAGATTCCATTCCTTTCAAAATGGTGTTGTTCACAGTTCCAAAAGTCATGGGAATGTGATTCTACCCCACAGGGGTAGAACTGCATTCTCAAACCTCTAGAGACTGCATGACTCAGTTTCATTTTAAATCAAAATAAGTCACAAAACACACATTTCACACTGTAAAATACACTATAAAAATACAGGATGAGCAACTCTATGCACAACCATTGTGTTCTGCCACCTTGAGGTTCTGATTCCTATGGACCTCGAGAGCGAAGGAATCAGAACCCTCTGTGGCAGAACACACTTGTTGTGCATAGTTACCCATCCAGTATTCTCTTATGTCCTATACTGTATAATTCATTATTTTGCAGCCATTTTCAACTCCAAGTAATCAGTTCTGCTTCCTAGTGTATTTGCTGTGTCCTGATTGCTATATGGTATAGTGTAGTGTAGAGCAGTTGTGTATATAGTAATATATTTTTATCTAAATACTGTCATAGTACGTTTCAAAGTTCCTGAAATGCGATTGTTCCTTTTGTGGTACAACAGCATTCTGGAACATCTGCAGACTGATCTACTCAGGTTCATTGTGACTGAAATAATAAACACAACGCTCACATTTCACATAACAAGACAGACAATAAAAATAGATAATGAGCAACTGTTGAGTATCAGTTACATAGAAACATAGACTTTGATGGCAGATATGGACTGCTTGGCCCACCCAGTCTGCCCATTTCCCTTCCAGAGGATAAGCTGCAGATCCTATTTAACCAACAGCCTATTTCTTCCTACCCCCCACAAAAATTGTCGTATGTCTATCCCATGCATTCTTGAATTCTCCACAGTTTTAGACCCCACAACCTTCTCAGGAAGGCTGTTCCATGTGTCCCACCCTCTCTGTGAAAAATGCTTCCTCACATTGCCCCTGAGCCATCCCCTCTATCTTCAGATTGTGTCCCCTTGTTCTTGCACATCTCTTTTCTGAAAGATGCTACCCTCTTGGACTTTGTTGATTCCACTGAGGTACTTAAATGTTTCTATCATGTTCCCCTCTCCCTCCTTTCCTCAAGGGTATACATATTAAGCTCCTTTAGTCTCTCCTCGTTGGCTTCTCTTGCAGACCCTGCACCATTTTAGTTGCCCTCCTCTGAACTGCCTCCATCCTGTCTATATCCTTGCGGTGATGGGGTCTCCAGAACTGGACTCAGTACTCCAGATGGGGTCTCACCAACTGTCTGTACAGGGGATAACAACTTCCTGTTTTCTGCTGGTGATACTTCTCTCTATACATCCCAGTATCCCCCAGCCCTCCCTACCACCTTCTCACATTGCTTGCCAACCTTAAGGTCATCTGATATGATTACCTCCAGGTCCTTTCCATTTTGTTGTTGTTACTACCTCCCCTATTGTGTAATCTTCCCTGGGTTTTGTTTCCCAGGTGTATTACTTTGCACTTCTTTGCATTGAATCCAAGCTGGCATACTTCTGACCATTCCTCCAACCTTGCCAAGCCCTTCTTATCCTTTCCACACCTTCTTGTGTATCAACCCTGTTGCAGATCTTTGTGTCATCTGCAACAGGCACTTTTCCTTCCAGTCCCTCTGCAATGTCACTTATAAAGACATTAAAAGAACTGGACCCAGTACTGAACCCTGCAGTACACCACTAAACCCCTCTTTCTTCAGTGGACTCCATTTACAATTACCTTCTGTGTCCTGTTGTCCAGCCAATGTTTTACCAGGCTACCACCCTGGGACCCACTCCCAGGCTGATTAATTTGACTACTAATCTTTTGTGTGGGACTGTATCAAATGCCTTGCTAAAGTCTAGGTAGGCCATGTCCACAGCCCCTCCTGGTCTACTACTTTGGTCACCCAGTCAAAGAAATCAATTAGATTTGTCTGACATGACCTTCCTGCTGTGAACCCATGCTGCCTTGGGTCCTGTGCCCCACTGTCCTCTAGGTACTCAACAATTCTTTCTTTCAGAAGTGATTCCATCACTTTCCCTACCACAGAGGTCAAACTGACAGGTCTGTAGTTTTCTGCCTCTCTGTTGGTCCCACTTTTGTGAAGGGGAATCATTAGCCTTCTTCCAGTCCTCAGGTACCACACCATCCTCACATGATTTTTAAATCGATAGTCAGTGATGTCACTAGTTCTCTGCTTAATTCTTTTAGAATTCTGGGTGAATTCCATCTGGCCCCATTGCTTTGTCCACCTTCAGTTTTAGGAGTTCTTTCAGAACCCTTTCTTCTGTGAAAGGACTGGGATCGACCCCTCTCCTGAGTGCTTCTGTTAATTGGATTAGGCACCTCCCACTTCCTCTTTTGTGAATACTGAACAGAAGTATTCATTCAGTATCCATGCTTTTCACTGTCACTCTCTGCACACCCATCATCCATTCTATTCAGCCTCACTATCCCTCCCTTCTTTCTACACTCCCTGATATACCTATAAAGGTTTTATCCCACTTCTTAACTGAGTTAGCTATCTTTTCCTAAGTTTGTGCCTTTGCTATTCTGACTACACTCCCTGCTTCCTTCTGCCTTAACTGGTACGGTTCTCTGTCCTGCTCCTTCTGTGTTTTCTTATACTTCTTAAAAGCTATCTTTTCTCCCTAAACTTCACCCACACCTCTTTTGAGAACCATAGTGGCTTTTTCTTTCATTTTGACTCATTTATTTGCTTCACACAAAGGCTTGTTGCCTCTGTGATGGCAGTTTTAGATATTCCCCATTGTTGCCCCACCCTCCTTCTAGCCTGTTTGCTAGTGCTTTTCTAAGGCACTCTCCCATCTTGTCAAAGTCAGCCCTCCTGAAGTCCAGAACCCTCACTTTTGTATGGCTTGACTCTGTAGCTGAGTTTTTGTGAACTGCACTGTTTGGTGGTCACTTGTTCTCAAATGGCTACCCACTTCTAGATCTGAGATCCTCTCACTGTCCCCATTTGAGTCTGAGGTCTAAGATTGCTCCCTCATGAGTAGGTTCCAAAACTAGCTGTCTGAGGCATGCCACCTGAAGAGGATCAAGAATGGCCCTGCTTTTGGATGTGGCTGCCGTCAAGGTGTGCTAGAGTTAACATCTGGCATATTAAGGTCCCCATCAACAGTATCTCCCTTTCTCTGCCATCCTAAGTATGCCTTCTATCATATCCTTGTCCATTCCCTCCCCTGACATGGGGTCTATATACAACCCTGTGTGGATTGTGGTGCCATTTCCAGTCTCTAAGGTGACCCACGGTGCCTCCTCTCCTCCCTGTTTACTCTTTTGTTCGGTTGCTTTTATCCCTTCCCTTACATGGAGAGCTACCCCTTCAGCCCTCCCTGTCTCTCCTGTAGGTTGTGTACCCTGGTATGTTAACATCCCAGTCATGGTTCTCTGTGTACCATGTTTCTATGACTGCTACGATATCCAGGCATCCCTCTTCCATCAAGGCCACCAGTTCAGGAGTTTGTTGCCCAGACTAGGGGCATTGGTACTCATTACTCTCCATTTCTTGATGGCCTTACCCTTTTTTCCCTATCCCTGTCCTTATTGCATTTGTCACTTTCTCCATTTACCCCTGCCTTCTCCCTATCAACATCTCTATGTTGGTGTCTACCTCACTTAGTAGCCTGATATTTTGAGGGGGGCTAGGATTTCCCTGCTCCTTTCCAGTGCCTCCCCTTGGCTAGTTTAAATACTTGTCAATGAAGTATTTAAACCTATCACCTAGGATCCTGGTTCCTCCTGGACAGATGCAGACCATCATGCCAGTATAGGCCTGCATCCCTCCAGGTGGACCCCAGTCCCCAGTGAAACCAAATCCCTGAGCTCTGCACCAGTTTTTCAACCACTGATTGAATCCCATGGTGTGGAGCACCCTTGCCTCACCCATGCCATAGACAGGCAGCACCTCTGAGAAGGTTACCGGTGTGCTATTTGTCTAAGACCTCCCATCTCCACAAACGCTTCTTGCACTGCTCTGATCCCTTTCTTAGCCAGGTCATTTGACCCTAGGTGGACAATGACATCCAGCTCCCTCCCTGTGCAACTGCTCCTGCGATCCTGAGGATTCGCCTCCTGTCCCTCCAAGCCATGGCACCAGGCAGGCACTTTACCTCCTCTCCCTTTCCTCCCCAGTTCTACATTCCTAACAATGAGTCCCCCACCAGGAGTTGTTTCCTTCCCTGTGGGGTCCCATGCCACCCTCTGTGGGTCTCCTTTGTGGAGGTTCCCAGCATCCTCTTTGGTCCCTGTGAGTGCCTCCATAGAGGAACCACACTTTTCCAGAACGCATAGAAACTGTGGAGAGGTACAGCTGGAGGGATGCACCTCTGTTCCTCCACCTCATCCTCCCTGAGCCCACTGTGGTCCAACCGCTCCTCTTTCTTGGCAACCTCTGAGGCAGCAGCAGTGACCCTGGTAGTCCCTGGGTGGGAGGAGGTCTCACAAATCCTGGCCAACTCAGCCTGGAGATGAGCAACCTCCTCCCTCAGCCCAGAGAGGTGCCTGCAGATGGGACAACACTGCATCCTCCAGAACATCTCCTGGAAGACTGCTGCTCCACAGCCACTGCACCACTCCCAACATGTCTTTTTCTGGCCCCTAACTGTTATTTGGAATACTTACTCTTTCCTCTGTTTGTTTATTTCTTTTTTTCTCTCCTACTTACTTACTGTCCACCCTGTTAGCTCCTGATCTTCCTGTTCTGAGACAAGAAGTTCCTATATTTCTCAGTAGTCTCCTTACTTGCTCAGAGTCAGACCTCCAGCAGCTAGGGGGATGGAGCTACTCTTGCCCTTCTAGGATGGTGAGTCTTTTGTGGCTCTGTGATCACTCACTTCCTGCTCCCAAACAGGAAGTTCCTGTTGTCAGTTAAATCCTGTGCCTATAAAAGTAGAACTGGTTTAGGGTGGGAGTGGAGGGGAGGAAGGAGGCAATATAGCCCCATGAGAAGTTTTAGTTATACCAGTAGCTCCTTCCTTCTGGTGTTCTGTCTGTTCTCTGGCAGAAGCTATCTAGGGCAGTGTTTATATCTGGTCTTAACCTGGCTCCTTCTAGCTAAGCCACTCCCCTTACTTTGCAAATCTTTCTACACTTAGTTAATTTCACAGATAATTCCCTTCGGCACCTGTGACTAGCACCTAGATAAGTACACAGATAACACAGATAACAGATAACAATTTACTTCAACTACCTCTGACAAACACACTAACTCCTTTTTTTTGTGTGTTTTTACCCTAAATTGAAGGTCCCAGTACAAGAGATCTAGTTCTTAGCCCCAGTAGAGAAGTTTTAGTTATACCAGTAGCTCCTTCCTCCTGGTGTTCTGTCTGTCAGTTTCCAGCTTAGTGGGAATTAAATTCCCTTTTGACATAATACACTAATTATGCATAGTTGTCCAGACAGTGGTTTTGTAATTATTTAAAATCCATGCGTGATGCAGCAAATCAATGGTTGCTTATTATTTTTCATTTTTATCCAGAGGTGCACTTGCGGTCACTGTGCAGCAATGGCAACTGATCTAGAATGTGTTTGCTGCTCCAAACTTGATGTCATGAGTGATGTTATGGAAAACAAAGATGCCAGCTGTGTTACTGACATTGACACTTTCCAGGTGAACTGCCTGGATCACAGAATAATTGAGGTTTCCTTCATGGAGTATCTTGAGTTGGAGGGCATTTTGACAATGGGACATCACTCAATGAGTAATAAAACATTATTTAATTAATTTTGTTGTTTATTTGGTGTGTGGTCTTGCCTTTTACAGTTGGGGTGTCTCCAATAGCACGTGTTTTGTGCTTCATTGTTATGGAGTTAGGTTGGACTGTAGCAGTACTGGCTGACAAGTAAAAGTATGTGTATAATAGATTGAGTGAGCGCTCCCGACCAATCGGACTGCTCCTTTCCCCTGCACATGACGCCTCTTATTCTGTGACGAGTGGGTCACATGCAGATGCCCTGGAAACAGGCACATTGTGGGAATATTTGTAAAATATACATATATATATATTTGATTGGTCTTGATCACTAATATATGAATTTGTTCCTGGACCTCTCATTGCTGATTTCAGTTGCCTTCATCTTGAGCTAGAACAGCTCAGCTTCACTTTGCTGTACTCGCTCAGCTGAAGGCATGAGAAAGCACTCGATTCAGCAATGAGTGGCTCCAGGAGGTAGTAACAATACTGCTGTCCGTGTAGGTTGGCTCTAGGTGCACCATGTATACTAGTTTTGAACAGCACAAACCTGTCTTGAAGTCACAAAGGTTGGACAGGATGGAGATATGATTGTGACCGTTAAGTACATGACAGGAATAAAAGTGTTATTTCCACACCAGCCTGATATCATACAGTCACGCTGAACCTCCTTTTGCCACCTCACACACCATGCACCATTTGCTAACCTCTTTTGTTCCTTGTTTTGTGTCGACATGATCACATATTTCCTATATTACTTAATGTTGTATTTGTATTTTTGTTAAGTTTTAACTGATGTTGTTGGTGTGGGGGGAATGTCTGCATGTATGGCAGCAGCTGGTGCTTAAGGGATGTGAATTATCATTCCCAAGGCCAGCAATTAGCACTGTCCCATATGGGTCAGTGTTTGTTCCACTGTTGTTTGATGCATTTTTTTCCCACATCTCAGTAGGCATAAATATCCAGATCACTATATCTACGGACAGCACCAACATAGGAGCAGTGATGCATGACTAAAGAGGTCTTGAGTATTGCAGGGAGATCTAACTGTAATGGAAACATTATCTGACATCTGTCAACTTGTCTTGAATGCCAAAGAATAAAAGGGTCTGCATTTCTGGGCAAGAAATCAATTGGGAAGTACCAGCTGGGGTGGGTAGAGTCAGCGAGCTGTGAATGAGGAGGAGAAAGGTATGGTGGTAGCAATTACAGGATCAATGAAGAACTTGGCACAGTGTGGATATAAGCAGCTGTTGCCATGGGGTACAGGTTGGACAGGGTGGGGATATGATTGTGACCGTTAAGTACATGAGAGGATTAAGCAGGACATGCATTGAGAGAGTGTTCAATGTGAGGTTGGGGAATGACAGCCGGGTTCATCACCGAGACTGGTACATTGAAGATTTAGGTAGGAGACAAGGAGACATATTGTTATAGAAAGTGTAGTAGTACAGTAAATTGGACTACTGGCAGAGATGGTTGTCTATAAAAAGATGCTTCAAATCAGGGTTGGATTGGTCAAGAGAAAGGAAATGGGATATTGTGGTATGCTGGTAGAGGTAACAGTGCAACTCAGCAGCCACCAGCTGTGGGTGCCACCTGACCACCAGAACACCATCCACGAGCAGACATATGGATCCTGTTGGTCTAGTGGTACCCTCTACCTCCAATCACTATGGTTAGAGTAGATAAATCTTCCCTGGTAGGGTTGTGGTCCCCTCATCCATGAAGTAGACACACCAGAGGTGTAGACAGAATGAGAAGGACCTGCAGAAACTTGAAGAATGGTCAGGGGTTTGGCAGTTGAAATTCAATGCAAAGACGTGCAAGATAATGCATATAGGGCACAAAACCCTGGCACAATATATCAGTTGGTGGGTGAGGATATAGCATGCACCAAGCAGGAAAGGGATCTTGGGGTTATCATCTCTGATGACTTCAAGGTAGGAAACAGTGTGACAAGACAGGAGGTAAAGCAAATATGATGCTGGGATGCATTGGCAGGGGCATCACCAGCAGGAAAAGAGGCGGTCATAATTCCACTATACAAGACATTAGTGAGGCCCACCTGGAGTACAGTTTACAGTTCTGGAGACCTTACCTACGTAAGAACTATAAACAGGGTAGAAAGGTTCAGAGGAGGGCAACAAAGATGGTACATGGATTGCATCACAAGTCCTATGAGGACAGGTTGAAGAAATTGAATATGTACTCCCTGGAGGAGAGGAGGCAGAGAGGGACATGAAAGAGACATACAAGTATCTTACAGGGAGGAACAGGGTGCAAGAATACACTATTTTAAGCAAAAAGATGTTCCAGGACTAGAGGGCATGGGATGAATTTGGAGGAGGATGATTCAGAGGAAATGTGAGGAAGAATTTCTGCACAGAGCAGTGGTGGACAAGTGGAACACCCTGCCAGAGGAAGTGGTGGGCTGAAACAATCATGGGATTTAAGAATGCATGGGATAGACATAAAGGAATTCTGGAAGTCAGGGGTAGGGGCAACAGAGTTCTAGGAAAACATAAACTGAAGTTACAAACAAAAATGGGCAGACTAGGTGGGCCATAGGCCCCTTATCTACCGACACTGTCTATGTATCTATGTATTTGTGAGTGACATGTACAGTATGCACTGCAAGGCCATTGAACCAATGGGCTTACAGCTCATACTGTACGCTGTCAGTGGGCAGGAGGCCAGATGATATGCAGGCAGGTTGCAGCCTTCCGCCAATGAGAGGTGGATGCTGTGCATGCAGGGGCAGTGAGGGTGGGGGGCACTGGACCACCACTGATTCATAGGTACTACAGTGCACTGGTGATTGTGGACATGGGTGAGGTGGGGTTACTGCTGGACTCCCACTGACGAGGTGGTGTATTCAAACACAGCTCTGGATTCAGGGAGGGACGAATACAGTACCAGGGAGAATGAATGTGTGATATAATTCCACAGATTGTTGCTTGGGAGGGGAGACCACTAGGCTCACAGAGGACTGGTGTTACTTTTCTGTACATGGTTCTGGTCTTAGGGAAGGGGGTACCGCTCAACTACCACTGGGTATGCACTGTAATATGTTATGGTCTCTGCGGCTCCAGGCATGGTGGGGTGCCAGTAGACTACCAATGATTGGACTTTGTTCTATCAAGGCAATCTGTGCTACGGGGAGGGTGGCGGTGACAATACACTACCAGGAGATCATTTTTGAACATTACAGGTGACCCTGGTTACGGACAGGTGGGGATCCACAGGACTTCCACCGACAGCACTGCATGCTGTGCTGGGTGCCAGGCATATTTTGCAGGCCTGTACTGCACAACACATGCAACTAGGGCCATAATGACTTACAAATTACCCTATTTGTGCCTTGCATACATTATGGTCCAATTTGCATGTCAGGTCTCAATATGATATGATTGCACCCAGTACAGCTACAGTTGTGCTAGATCATGCATGATCTTACCTCTGGGATATTCACTGGCACATTCTATATGTGCCCTGTGCATTATGTGCTATATTCAGAGGAGATGCGCCATGACACATCTCCTTTGAATATCACCCTTTCTTGCTATGGCGCACCTCAGTTGGGCTTTGCCTCCACTTGTGTCATTGTTGGCGCATTCTGAAAAGTGCTCCCTCACATATACCACTGTGCAATGTCATCAAAACTATCAGCTTCTGATTGTGGTGGGTTGCAACAATTACATGGTGTAAATCATGGTGTCACCCACATGACAAGTGCCTGTCAGTCACATACCAGATTTGAAAGCTGGCGTCTGCCTATTTTGTATCTCCAGGAAACAGATAAGCGTGACTAGCACAAATATTATAAAAAGTAATGGAAAGTTTCTATATACAACATTGTGTTCAAGCAATATGCCACATCAGGTTGTATGGTTTGTCAGGTTTGCGTGTTGTGTTTTGCCTACTTGCTCCAGCGGCATAGTAAGCAAACTGCCACATCATGCATGGTTAAATCATGCTGTCTCACACACCATATTGTGCTATATTGCTGTAACATATAATGATACGACAACACCTTTTGTCCACATAATGCGTAATACAGCCACTACAACTCACAGTGGTGGATGTGAAGGAGATACATGTGTGGTGAGGGGATGAGGATAGAGCATACACAGGCTGCTCTCATCCTCAGCGGGAGGGTGGGTTGCATGTCCTGCTGCGCTATCGTCACCTGGTTGACCATGGGTGGATGTGCAGCTGGACAGCATGAGGTGAGCCTTAGGAATTTGGCCATGATATGGAACTCTTGGATTTTGCTCCTTGACTACCCTAGCTTGCCCACATCTATTGGGGGTGTGGGAGGCATCAGAACAAGGAAAAGGCCAAACAAATTCAAGTGTACAATGGATCCACCTCCCATACTCCATAACCTTTCCCTCTTTTGGAGCTGTTTGCACTGCCTGACATGCAGTAATGGAATTTGGAGAGAGTCCTGTGATCCCACAGTTCTCCGAATGGGAGGAAGGAGAGATATGCCAAAAGCAGCATGGGTGTAAGGGCTGGGCGCCTCCACCCTCAGCACCACTGTCTGTCTAAATAAATAGTGTTCTAAGTGAAAATAATTAGTTATAGTGGCCTGGTGGCACTGATGACTGAGGCACTGGTCGCTGCACTTGCGCCACGTCGTGGACCCTGGTTTGGGAGCGAGCTTGGATTTCCGTGGTCAGCAGGGAATGGAGCATCTAATGGACAGCTCTCCTCTCCAGGGTGGGCTGTGGCACACAGACTGGCGTAGTCTGACACCTAGCAGAGGTTTGGTGCTAACTCATCTGGCCTTTTGGATTCAGGATGGTAGGTGGGTCAGCCAGTTGGCGTGCTTTGTGCGGATGTGTGTGCAATATGCCCTCTGCCGGCATTGCACCCCTGCCTCCGAGGCAGAAAAAGGAAAAAATTGGGTGCCTCAGTCACTGCAGATTGATGGCCATCTGAGTTTGACCCACAACAGCTATGGAGGGGACCACCAAGTGCATATCCAGTCTAGGTGGAGGAGTTGGTCATCCCCACCACCACGCCATGGGAGGGTTCAGCTGTGGGGTCACTGGTTGGTAACCCTCACTGGGGACCCACATGGGGATGTCATAATTTATGTACCCAATGAGTTCACCACTCATGCAGTATGTATAATGTTATCTTTGGTTAGGGAATATGTGATGCACTGTTTGGGAGTGTTGTGCTTCATGGTACCCAAAACATATGTTGTATAAACATAACATGAGATGGCCTGACTGAAGATATCATCTTTATCTTCACTTGATGGCAATTATATCAATATATGTCATTTGTGGCTTTTCCACTCATGATATATCCTAATATCATTTTCCTCAAGTGAAAATAAATATGATATCTCAAGTGAGACAATATCATATCCCTATATATATGGTGTTTTATATTGCCATGTTATGTCTTCAGACTTGCTATGTCATTATATTTTTTGTTCTGTTCTTTTCAGGACATACAGACATGTTGCATACCGAAGATTCATGACAAGGATCTGGCAGCGTCTGGGAAATGGAATCATAAAGTACTTCCGCATGTGCAGTTACAGCAATCCGCACAGCATTCCTTCGGACAATTACACCAGTTTCAAGCCACCACCTTCTGTAGTAGATTGAAGAACTGGTTAATGAACTTGAATGAACCTTGACATTTTGTTCTGACGTTGCTGTCTACCAATTGCAATGCGAACATTACAGTTCTGCACATGTCTGTGCCTAACTCTATTGTTCTGGTAGTGTATATTGTCATGAGTTTACAGAACTGACATATACACATTATAATTTGTATAAGTTTACCAAGTTGACATATAGTCATGTGATAGTTTGTATACACAGTACGTATGTGTTCTTCACTTACTGTAAAATTTTATATAGGCTTTAAGAAACAGTCACATCAAAGTTTCACATCGGCTACTGTTGTCCATTGGACTTGATGTACTACAATGTAATTCACTTGATTTATAGTTGATATTGTATATTACAGTGGCCCTGGTTGTTCATTTATCCGTCATACATGCCTCCATATACAGTAATCATCAGATTTAGTATCAGTAAGCTTTAAACACCTTCGTCCAGATGCAGTTTTTGTTGGATTTTGGTGACAACAAAACTCATAATCTTATCCTTGGGAACCCAGATTTTCTGACTGAACTGTTGCCATTGTTTTCACCCTCACTGCTAGTGAGTCTGTGGACAACAAGTTCACCACCCCAACACCTTTGCTCCTGCTTTCCCATACCTCCACTGTGTACAATGTAAAGCAGTTTTTTCACTCTTTATTACTGCAGCGAGTCAATAATGAGCAACATTTTAAAATAAAGTACAGACCCTCCAGCATAACAACAGTCCCTAGACCAAAAAAAAATTGGAAAGTAGGAGGGAAGTATTGTATTACAAAAGTTAATTTAAAGTGATGTTTTATCACCATTTTTATGGAACTGATTTTGTCTCACACTGCCCATTATTATAAGTGCAATAATACCCTCCTGGGTTGTCGTTATTAGGCTATACTGGAGCACCAGTGGCATAATAGAGTACCACCAACGTTGTCGTTAAGCCTCATGCTGCACCTAGGCGCTGCCTTATAGCCCAGTACCGACTACGCTGGACGTATTATTGCTCATGTACTTATACTCTCAATAGCCTGCACTGCAACCCCCATTGCATCGCTCTACCCCTCTTGCATACATACCGAGAGAGTTAAAATTCAATGCTTATTCATTGTTATGCCCATTATACACCCTTCCTGTGGGTGTAACATCTCATGTAATCACTTATGTCGCCTAAGACAATTGAAGTATTACCCACGACAGGCCATTGGTATTCTATGCATTGCAATGTTGAAAATGTGAAGCATTTTTATGTTTCTTATTTATTTTGCCATTTAAAACATGAACATTAAATTTAATATTTCAACAACAAGAAATCAGGTTCAAGAACAGTAAAGATTTGCTTTGCTTTTTTATGTACAGAATGTACTATAACAAATTACTCAGTATTTTTTAGCTATTAACTGTTTCAGTACACAACTGTATTTTCCCACAGTACTTTGGTATTCAGCAAAATAAATAACATGAGCTACATTTACTGTGGCGCCTGAACTTGAAGTATTCTTTTATTTTTATCAACTATTCTATATCTATATATATATATATATGTATATATATATATATAAAACAATATTGAACATGCATGTGTTATATACAGTACCACTTTCTCATACAGATGTAATGCAAAAGCTGGCCTTTTGGTGAGATGATTTTTTTCAGTGTTCACCTGCCTAGGGGTTGTGGTTACATCACAGTCTGCAGCCATGGAAGTATTTATAAACAGAAGCCAGAACAGGGGGTGGTGTAGCACTGTTAGTCAGAAATGGCATCGGTATTGGAAGGGTAGAGGAGGTGGGGGGAGCGTGGAGACTATTTGGTCACCCTGCCTGATGCAGAGGGTAGAGAGTAAGGTCAGAGTGTTATACAGACCACCTGCACTGGCAGAGGCTCTGGAAGAAAGTTTGGTGGCAAATCTCATGGGACACTGTAGTTTGGGAAAGGGAAGGGTAGTGGTAATGGGAGACCTCAACATGCGGGAACAGGCTGGGGACTATGTCATCACCAGTGGCCAGGGAGCAGAGGCTGCTGGATGTCTTCCAGGATGCATTCCTGACCCAGCAGGTGGGTGAGCCAACTAGGGAGGCATGGACACTGGGAGAGGACTTATGAGGGATAGGCTCAGGGAGCTCAACATGTACACCATGGAGGAGAGGAGGACAGGGTGGACATTATAGAGTTCTTTAAGTACATAAAGGGATCAATAAGGGGGCCCAGTCAGGGTGCTCCAAAGGAAGGAGGAGGGGCATCAAGGGAACAGGTGTAAGCTGGAAGGGGAAGGCTCAGAGGAAGAGGAGGTTTATTTCACTTAAAAGGGTGGTGGAGCCATGGAATGCACTGACCAGGAAGCTGGTAGAGCGGACACTATGGATGAGCCAGCAAAACAAACACAGTGCCCTACACTGGGTAAATCTCATTCTTTTGGTAAGCAGTCAGGCAGTATATGGCCCATTCATCAAATCTGACAGCCATTACACTACTAATACTGGAACGTGCCGTCACTGAACAGTACATCTGATCACTGTGACATGGTTCCACATACCAGTGACTTCAATTGTAATTACAAAGCGCACTGACAAATGTTGGTGACTACTTACTCACATGTGAGTCACACTCTCTAACTACATGGAAGAGAATGTCACTGCAAACATGGAAAGCGAGACCTGTGTTTTCAATCAATGCTTGTTTGTCAGCATCTCCAAATTTGGATGACAGTGGCTCTGGGACAGGTTGATCACTATACTACTGCCTGGCATGTTGGGTATGATGTGTACTGTTCTCTTAGTGTAAGAACCCTTGACTGGATGTCACATACATATCCTGTGAAGGCAAAGACAAATATTTTAATAAATGAAGTACCAAGTGTTGTCTGAGCATATTGCAAAAATCATCAATATAGAACATTGCAGTAAGGAGTGCCACCACTAGGTAAAACAAGTCCCCACAAGCCACCTATTTCCTAATTTCCATCACAATCATGGCTACAGCCTTTACTGAGATATAGAAAACTTCAAGTGAGCTCTCAAAATCCCCACCTATCATTACCACTTTGCCCGATAACTCCCTGCTTTGTACCTGGTTACAGCTGGGCCCGAGGGACAGCAGAAGAGGCTCTTTGGCCCCATGCATGGTCCTGGAGAAGCGTGTGAAAATGGGTGGTATATACACCCATGGGCAGGCAGAAGAACAGGAGTAAGGCCTGACAAACTCCATGAAAAGGGCAGGGTTGAGGAGGCTGCCATAGGCGAGGGGTGTCAGACCAGAAGACCTGAAGTATGGGTGCATGAAGAGATGGGGGCCGAGTGGCCAGCCCTCATGCATGGCACAAGGGTAATACAGACAGCAGGTAGGTTCGTGACAGGGATCAGGTGGGCAGGAACCCATCAAGGATTCAGAAACAGGTGTTCCAGCAGCCACAGAAGGCAATTTACAGTCCCACAGTGTTACTTAATTATGCAAATCACAGAGACAGCAGAAAGCTGAAATATAAATAGCATTCAGTAGATAACTGGGATATGTTTCATGTAAGCTGAATGCAGAGGCTTCAACACTCAGGAATAGATGTTATGTAAGCATCCAGAGGCAGAATCTGCGACACCTGCGGTGTCCTTCAGAACTCACGCGCTGGCTGTGCGTGTATCTCAGTACTACCATCACCACACCATGTCTTACTGCTTACATAACATCCACTCTTGACTGTTGTAAGCCTCTGCATTCGCAACAGGCCAAACGACATGAGACAAGATGGTATCACAGCACAACACCCTCTCCATAGGACATTATGCCTATAATACCCCACCTTGTTGTGCTTTAATTCTAATTACCAAATGTCGGTGGATTTCTGACAGGCTTCACAACTGCCTCCTTTTCCTGCTAGCCTTGGGATATGCCAAGCGGTACTGTAGTTCACTTGCTGAGTAGTGGCAATGGCACAATCAACATTTTCATTGTAATGCAAACCAGCGAGGAGATGTCTATGGAAAAGGACAAGTAGTAACATATTTTAGTGTGTTACCTAGGTATTTGAGTCATCAAAATTAATACTGTTTTTGTTTAGCACTGTACTTCACATCACAAATAAAAATGTGTCTTTAATACCTTGCATACATGGTATTGTAGAAAAAAATGAAAGAATTTTGGTGCAAAATGGCACACCAAGCTATGAAACACTTCAAGGCCATAGGTTTGGTACAAAGGAGAGATCTGTTTAAGGTCCTTCAAAAGTACAATTTGCTATTGTGTCTGATATAACTTTATGTACTCTGGTTCCTATGAGGAAAGAAAATAAATATGTTAATTGAGCAGGCAGCAGATTTCAGTATAGTAACAAAATGTATTGAATTAAAAAACTTTCTCAATCCACTTTTGGGCTTCTGAATTTCCCGTGCATGCATTCTGGAAACGTTTCATCATGTCCACTGTGTATATTGCCAACATGGTTCAAAACACTGAGCCATTTCTGTTGCATCAGATCAGTATCAGTCCCACTGCTGCTGGCCACCCAGAACAAGTGATTGGTGATGGATTTTATCCACAGTTGGATAATGCAGCATCCCTTTTCTTGGAAGCAGCATCTAGTTTTCCCTATCCCTGTGAAACAAATACACAATGTCACCTGACAGGCTAACTTGCCTTGCTTTACGTTTACATATGTTTGCATTCAGTGATGAGTACCTTTGGAGATATGCCACACATCAAAATAGTGGGTAATAGGATGCTGGCGTTTCATGTAGGCCTTGACCTGCACATGTCTGTCGGTTACAAGTTGCTCAGCAGTGCACCCATTCTTCTGCAGGAAATGTAGTGCTTGAATTAACCCTTCAACTCCATCGCTGTAGAGTTTTTCACTTCAGTGCTCAGCAAAGACAAGGATTTATAACTATTGCACTTAGGAATAGTAAGGAATGGATGATACAGCAAGCAGCAAAGATACAATAGCTAGACAGATAAGAGGAAGACAATGTACTGTTGCTTGTAACCCTCCTTTGTCTGTGCCTTGTCCCAATGCTATCACTAACAATCAAAGCTGCCCCCATCCACTTCCATCCACCCTATTCCTTGCAAATGTAGCGCACTCCAAGTATGTTTAGGGTCCAAGCATGTCTGGACACCTTACACTGACCCGGTTCAGAAACAGACTCAGGCACCATGTGTTGGCAGGAGGAGGAGGAGAGAACTGAGCATCTGACTGACTACTCTCATCTCCTGGGATGGGTTGCGGGGTTGCCATACTCGCAAGTGGACCCAGTGAGATTGGGAGTACTGCAGAAGCCTGATGCAACCAAAACTCCTCCATGGAGTTAACTCTGCCTCAGCAGCACCCCAGTCCAAATACTTAGCATGCCAGTGACTACCTGCACAGCTCACTTCACCCTCAGAAGAGAGGACACACCCATCGAATGGATATGAGGGTTTATCATGGGTCAGCTTCAGGTGTGAGGACAGAAGTCTCAAGTGAGGGTCAGTATAAATTAAGTTGGGACCATGGCTGCCCAAAGAGTTGGGGACTCTGGAGCATGTAGGGGAATAAACAGATAAAGAACACAAAAAAAAAACATTGTATTTGTGAAGACTGTACATATCAGTTGACACCAAAAAATGTTCAACAGCTAACATTAGACAGAAAATCTGAAACCATACCTGAATTAGCTGTAAATCAATAACTTTCTTTGACTTTAGGTCCATAGCGGTATATAACTGGGTTTACCTTTAAGCCGACAGGCGTAGCACCGACATCCTACAGTAACAGCTACAATGCCGACCATCGGCACTGTAGCTATGGAACGTCACAAGCCACAAGAACCTCCCCCACGCCTGGTCTCTAGGATTCTAACCCCGAGTCAGAGTTGGACCGGGGAGGGCAATCACCCAGTGAGGCAGTCTCAATCGGTACACTGACCACCACAGTGACGGGCGGATTTTGCCCGATTCCTGCCGCTGTGGTGGTGTTCGCCATCAGGGTTTCGCTGCGGTGATGGTACACCATTTTGCTGAGTGTCCTGGAGCACGCAGCGAGCATCTCCACTATGCAAATGGGTGTATCACTGTAAGACTGTAGCAAAGACTGTTGCTGCACTCTCCTTGCCTCTTTCACAGCGGAAACAATATACGATTGTTAAATATTATGGTAGGTAACAAGTGAAAAACAGGTGTGTTTAGACCTTGTCGCAAACGTTGTGCTTTTGCTGCTGTGACACCACTACAGAAGGTAGAAGTTGCCAACATAATGTTACCTAACGGCATCGATCCTGAGGTACACTGACTGTCCCATGTATGAATGTGACCATGGCGACATGTAGCCTGTACAAAATCATTGTTCCAATTATCGACTGATAAAGAACTCTGTTTTGTTCCGCGCCTTGACATCTTGCAAAAGCTTAGCCAGTCTTCTTTCTGATACTAAGAAGTATCTTCCATCTGCAATGTTAATATCCACTTTGCCAAATTCATGACAGTCAGTGATTCTACATGATCACAATCACTGTCTGAGGAATCATTACCATTATCTTCGTCATCCGAGGATTATACTCGGATCACGGTCATATGCAAAAGTTATATTTTCCTGTTCTATTTCACTTGAGTCTTCATCAGACTGCAACTCATTAGCTTGACGTGCCATGACATGCTCATCTTCTTCAATGGGACATTGGATGGCGATAGAACACACCTGTACTGGCTGCTTCACCTGGACATCTGGGATTGATACCTGGATTTGGCGTGTGCGTTGTGCTGGTTTAGGTTTGCCTGACACCGCATGCTTCTGGTTGCCTTTACATTGTCAGAAATAGAAACAGGCAGTGCATACAACCAATAATTGTGTTGGATATCATGATCTCAGACATGGAGCAGTACTATTCAATTGCTCACATGAAACATCGTCTCAAGACAGCTGTCTTCAGTATCAATAGATGAACAAAATGATTCCGTGTTATTAGTCACAGTTGCTGATTCCTCCATATTGCAGGTTGATTCAATATTGTCATTTGAGAGTTCACATTAGTTTCATTTTGTGCAGATGAATGATTTTCGTCAGCAGGAAACTGATTGAGAAACTGTTGTAAACAAGGTTTTCAAATAAGAATTAGAATGTACAGATTGTAATTGGCTGTACTTCTAGCACTTCAATAAATATAGAGAGGATACTGGATGGGCAACTGTGCACATCCACTATGTTCTGCCACAGAGTGTTCTGATCCCATATGACCGTGACAGCAGACCTTGAGAGATCCATGATACTGAGAACACAGAGGTGGCAGAACACCACAATTCTGCATAGAGTAGCTCATCCTGAATTTTTCATTGTGTATAGTACTGTGTGACATATGTGTGCATGAGTTAATCTGATTTTGAAAGAAACTTAATCATGCAGTTTCTTGAGTTCCAGAATGCTGTTCTACCACAGTAGGGTATAATGACATTCCATGACATTTGGAAGTCTGGCAAAACAGCATTTTGAAAGTCGATGGAATTCTATACAGAACAACACTGTACTATACACAATATAACAATAAATGGCTACATACACTAACAATAAAATTAGAAATAGCAGCTAATAAACATTTTAATGACAGGAATACTTTGACTGCAATAAGTGCCTTAGGTGCCACCAAATATAAATTCAACATGGCAGCAGACATCCCTCTCCACCTCACTCTGTTTCCTTTCTCCTCCTGAATGCCACACATTTTTATTAACAGTTACTTATTCTCATTCCTATTGTGCTTTCTTCCATTGCCTTAATCATGCACCCACCACCACCCATATACACACTATGCCTATATCTCTGCCATGGAAATTCATGAGGGGTCACTTTTGGAGGCTGTATTCACTTAATTTAAAACACATAGTACTGGGCTACATGCGTCACATCCATATGTGTCTTGCCCTGTTCCTCACTGGTGATCACACGTACCCAAAGAGACTGACAACTGCTTATGCAATACACCGAATGTTTGTAAACATACAAGTATAGAAACATAGAAGTTGACAGCAGATAAGGACAGCAATACCCATTCAGTCTACCCATTTTCCTACCTTATCAATGTGCCATCGGCCTTCACTCTGTTAATGACCTATTTATTCCTACTCATCTGTACTGATCCGTATACCTATCCCATGCATGCTGGAAGCCAAGCACTGTACTGATATCCATCACTTCATTATGTAGGCCAATCCATGCATCCACAACCATTTTGTGAAACAGAAGTTCCTAACATTCACCATTATTCGGGCTCCCTATTACCTCATGGTAACATACTACAAAGTCTTCAAATTACTCCCTATAATATAGGAAGTATGATCGATAATCGGTGCCTTCCCAAGGCACTATTCTATTCAAAACCAACCTTATAAGGTCGACCAACACCACAAACCAGCAGAACTCTGGAATGCGCCATCAAGATCTACTTACACAAGCCTTTTAAATCGTGATCTGAGTAGGCAATTGTACAGATGAAGGAGCACATCTGTACAACTTAGGAGTATCCCACTGGCTAAGCACACCGCCATTTAATTTTATATGCAGCACTTCCACAATGCTCTGAGTTATTGATTTTGGCATCCAACACCTGTTTTTGGCCATCAGGTATAGAACCTCCATTTCCAAACATTGAAATTTATGTTCCCTGATGTTGACCACCTCCAAAGCATATAGGTCTTCCTGGAGAGCTAGCTTCCCATCCTCACCATCCACCACAGCACACAGTTTTGAGTCATCATTAAATACTGTGCCTGATGCCTGAGATATAGTCATTACATATGTGTGGCCATGTACTGACCCCTCATGGAACCCACTACTAACCCTCCTAGAGGATGTTATCTCCCATACCCACCCTCACCTTCTGTACTCCTTCAAAATGACCTCCATCACTTTGCACACCACAAACTACAGTTTCACAGCTAGTCACATAGAGCCACACTTCTGTATAGCATTTACAAGCGTTCACTTTCTCATCTGCCTCCTCCACCTAACCATTCCCCATCATCAGCCTAGTAACCTGCACCTTTCATTCTCAGTTTTCTGACATATACCTGAAGAAACCTTCACACACTCAAATCCCTGAGCAAATCTAATTTCTACCACCACCTAGGCCGCCTCACCACCCCAGTGACCATCCTGGCTACATTATCATACTTCCTTGATATAGCCCACTCAGAATGTTCACGGAATATGCCCTCACTCCTACCACACTGATCTAAGGGTAGCCACCAGGACATCCTTCTGCTCCTCCCCTGCCGGGTGGTTTATATACAGCACACGTCTTCACCATCTTCCTCCATGGAGCTTGCAAGGTGTCACATAATGCCTCCACGAATTCCCTGCTTCCTCAACCATTCTTATCCCTATGCCATCACGAATGATAAAAGCTACCCCACCCTCACCGTATCCTACACCCTATCCCTTCTACACGTGCTGTTACCGTCATAGACTTTGATCATAATCATGTCTGGAAATATCCCAAGTCTATGTTACATCTGCCACATATACCCTCCCCACCCCACAACTCACAGTGAATGGATCTCTGCCATCATGTTTCACATACTCCTGGCATTAATCAGGACCCCCCTTCCAATGTGCCCCATTACCCCATCACCATGTACTGAACCTCACTGTTGACTACATACAATACCCTTTTGTGCACCATCTAGTGCTCCTGCCCTATGCCCCACCTACCGCATGTAGGGGAAGGCCAGGGCCTTCCTTACCTGGTCTGCCACGTACTCACATCACTCCCCATCACACGTTTAAAACAAAGTTGGAGAGATAAATTCTGCCAGTGTAAGCTGAAACACCTCTTTCCCTCTGAACTAAGGTGGAGCCAGTCAATTCCATACAATTCATTGTCCTTCCAAGTTGTAGCACAGGATACCAGCCAGTCATACCCCTCAGCACCACACAATTCACTGAACCACACAGTTAGACACCTTACTTTTATTTATTCTCCACAGTGACACTCGGTACTAATAACATCTCTGACAATGAGACACAGCACCCCACATCCTGAGGTGCCCTGTCAATTTAACTAAACCTAACCAGAATATCCAGCTCACTGCTTCTTTCTACATCGTTTGTACACAGAAGAGGTAATATGTGAGGGTCTCAACACAGTCCTGTGCTGCAGAATACACTAGATGTTTTACCTTATGCACCATCAAGCATGACATACTACAGGAGATAACATCTCCTACAAGTTCAACGACTCTGTCTCCAACTGATCCCCCTAATCATGGAGTCCCTCAGAATAAGGACTGTCACCAAATCATTTCTCTCAACCTGCTCCATACCCCATCTTTCACGCCTCCACCCTCCACCATCCCCTTAGGCAAAAAAAAATGCGAGCAGGCCCTGTGGCGCGAGGGCTGAGGCGTTGAGCGCCACACCTACGCTCCGCCGGCGACCGGGTTCGGGAGCAGACTCGGGTAACGGTGGGTCGGCGGGAGAATAGGCTGAGTGTCCGACAGCCCGCCTACCCGGGTGGGATTTGGCCGCATCCGGCACTTATGCGACCCCGAGCAGAGGCTCGAGGAAGTGCAAGTCCATGCAGGGATTGGCCGGTGGCCGCTTGAGCAGAGCGGATCGCCGACGATACGCCATGATCGCCGGGGATCGCAGTCTGCTCGGGAGGGAGAAAATGGAAAAGAGCCTGCCTCGTCCGGGAGGAAGCGAGACCCGGACGTGTCCAGCGATTTGCCCGCGCCCACTTGACAGTCCACGGGCCGACGAAACTCTAAGTTACGGGGTTGTCCCCACTGCCCGCCTGGGGTGCATGGCTCCATGGGGGCCTGTGGACTGTTCATGTAGGGTTGGGCGGTAGTGGGATGTTCAGGGTCATTGCCAAGTGTCAGAGGAGGCAGGCTGAGGAAGGAGGATAAATTACGATTTCAAAAAAAATGCCTGTCCCTCCCACTCCAAACCTTATCAAAAGTGACCTGACCTCCATGGCATATTTCATACTTGCTATAGCACCCTAGTCCATTTCCTGTCTTTGCCTTTAACAAGGGCTCTCACAGTCCACCAGGTCTTCCTACTCACTGACCCATCCACCTCAGCCCTTCCTTCCCCATACTATGCCCCGAGACAGTCCCCAGGTCATCAACGTGTTCCCAACTATTTTCCCTCTGCCAGACCTGGGTACAACTGCGTAGAAGTTAATTATCATCCCTGCAACTTATGTTACACTCTATATTGAGACATAAACATGATATAAATGCCACATTTTGAAGTTTCAGTCACTCAGGCTTCTTTCAGACAACCATGGTCTGACCCTCTGTCATATGAATGTATACATACTCAATCACATACTGTGACAACCTGAAATTTTTTTTTATGTCTTTTTATCCCCTTCATAGCATCCCAGACCGCTCCATCAGGAGACACCAAGACCATCCTGCTTCATCACCTACCTGAACCCCAGAGACGCCCATGGAACCTTGGCTATACCCCCATGTGGGTACGAGCTGAGGACAGAGAACCCAGACAATCCTTCATTTCATTGGATCCCCAGTCATGGATGCCCAGGAAGGTGGAAGCCATCAGAAATCATGCCAGCGATCCTTCCCCTTGGTACTCAGTGCCCATTTACACTATTTTATCCATAGCAAGTGGTGTGCACCCTGACATCAAGGCAGTACGCAAACGCCCCGCCACACATCATCGACCAGCCCATCCTGTTACTGCTGAACTTGTCTTACCCAAAGACAATGCACGGGATCAGGCAAACTGTGAACCTTTGGTCACCTCCCTCCAACGAAGAAGACAAGTAGTCATGGGATGCTCAAGTCTTCTCCCCGGCTATCTAGGTATCTATCCAGCAGCCCAGTGTCTTTCCTGAACACTGGTCTCTGGCATCGAGACAGAAATCCAACCACTGCGCGGTGGGCCAGATAGCCTGCACTTTTTGTTTTACACAGAGGTACTATATATAATGGAAAGACAATCAGAAGTCTTTCATTTATTATTGCAAATGCTTGAAACCCCTGCCTACTGCCCACTAATCAATCTGCTTCCAGCTATCATACATATCTTACTTCTCAGAAATCAAGTTAATAAACCTTATATGTGTACCTGTATTCGTTGGCGCTTCTCACTACACTCCTTGACTTCTTCGTAGGGGTGCCAGCAGTAGCAGAACATGGTGGCATGAATACAGATGGCACAGCTCCTGTTTTTAGCTTTGGCAAAGCATTCAGCCATCTGAGTGATGCCAGCTTCTCAGGATCGTTGTCGAAGAAGTACCTCAAAATGTACAGAACATATGCAACTAAACTTTGAAGGTTTAAAACTTTTCTATGACAAAATAAATCCATGCTTTCCTGATGACTTTGTAATTTGGAAAACTAAAAATGCAGACCACATCCTTTTGACTTTCATTTTACAACCAAAACCACACAGTAAGGCATTGTCACATAGAAAGTATCAAGAAAAACAATTGGTAAAAAATACAATATACACCAAAATAAAGGAATTTCAGTACTATATGCACAGGTAATCTGTCATAAATAATAAAATGATTAGTAAACAGTAATATTCAATACAGCAGATATGAAAGTCAGTGTATTTCAACTGACAGGAGGTAGCTGTCAAATCAGTACACTATTCCTCCAAATCAGAACAGGAGGTCAAAGGTTGAAGCAGTACACACGACCACAGTACATTGCAACAGAAAATATTGCTGCAAAGAAACAAAAGAGACAGACAGGGTAAAATAATTACTTTTATTATAAAATAAAAAGGAAACGTATAAATTTATTTTACATATGTTCACACAGAACCAGCATGAGGAGCATCATGGTAAACGTAGTTTTCAGCATCCTTATTGTATTACATTCATGGGCAATAAAACATACTTTGCATAACCTTGCAATTATGATAGCACCATTCATAATATTATTCCACTCAGAATTACATTATACACAAGTATAAATTATGTGCATACAAAAGCTCAATACATGCCTCCAAACACATAGACACAGGCTACATCAAAATGTCAATGCGATCCCTACTACTACTGTACAACAGATTACTTTACAGAGTCAGACAGTTTGCTTAGGTATGCTACTCACACACTAAATTCACAAAAGCTGAAAATAAAACAAGCACACTAGCTAATAACTTTCACTTCAGGACAGAAGGAAGAACACAAGGCGCAGGAGGTCCAGGAAGGGGTGGTGGGCGCAGAAGTGCCGTATACATTCTAGCAATCGACGGTGCAGTACTTACAGTTGACGACACAGAGTTCATGCTACTTTTTATTTTTAATTAAGGACAGTGAGAAATATGCTACATGCACGAACCTCACCAGTCCGTTGACTTAGCAAAGGGATACACGCTCAGGATAAACATTATTCTGAGAGAGATAAAGGGTTCCAGGACAGGGTTTTCCTTTATATTACACAGATTAGTTTGTGTCAGAAACCACAGAAGAGGCACACGATGGTAGGCAAGTTCAGCAACAGAATGACAAAGGAAGCAGATAAAAATGTAAACTAAGCCTTTATTTCATGATGAACTTGGGGAAAATACACAGTGAAAACAGGTGAAACCACGGAGCTTTTGACAGGATGTCTCATTAGATTACATCATCACCTGTTAGCCTCCACGTGAACAGTCAGCCAGATACCGAAATGAATACGAGCGCCTGCAGACACGGGTTTAAAAACATCATATTTTTAACAACTAGGCACTGAATCGGTAGAAAGGCGTTGCAGTTCAATACAGGACAACACAAAGCAAGATCACAGTAAGTGTCGGACCATTTTAAAGCATTATTTACAGGTCCTTTAACATTGTGTGAGCTGCATGCTGGTAGGCAATGCTTCCATATTCTAGTACAGGCTAAGGTGTTGTGTTGCTGTTATTTACCCAGAATAGATCAAATAAGACCCCAGAAGAGATTACCCACATCTCATTTTCTGGGGACCTGCAATTACCCATTTCCACTGCTGGATGTTCTGGCCTACTGGGAGGTCAACTGGCTTGCCCTAGGCCACACAGCGAGTATCTGGCTTAGGCAGGGCTTTAATCAGAGATCTCCTGGGTCTCAAGCCAGTCCTCACTCTGATTGGGCCCAGCAAAGGTGCTCTCAGAATGGGTACCATCCACTATCAGCTGCGATATCTTGGCAACTGATTTGGGAGGCAAACATCTAGCTGCTGAACCAACAAAATATATAAAGGAGGCAGAAGTTGGAGTCAGCAGCAGAGCATTTAGGTAAACTGTTTTTACTCTGTAGGAAACTGTGTTTCTTTGAGGCCCTTAAAGTAGTAGTTCATATTACCATGAAAATGGTGTTTTAACTCCATATATTTTTATGTCAACATTGTCCTCCTACACTAGCTTTATCTATTGTTTTGGCCACTACTGGTTATCATTCTGTGGCTCCACCACCAGTTATCATTCTGTGTCTCCACCACTGGTTATTTATCCTGTGTCTCCACCACCAGTTATCATCCTGTGTCTCCGCCATCGTTATCATTCTGTGTCTCCACCACTAGTTATCATCCTGTATCTCCACTACCAGTTATCATCCTGTGTCTCCACCACCAGTTATTATCCTGTGTCCCCACCACTGGTTACCATCCTGTGTCTCCATCATTGGTTATCAACCTGTGTCTCCACCACTGATTATCATCCTGTGTCTCCACCACGGTTATCATCTTGTGTGTCCACCACCGTTACCATCCTCTGTCTCCACCACCGGTTATCATCCTTGTCTCCACTACTGTTACCATCCTGTGTCTTCACCACCGTTATCATCCTGTGTCCCCACCACTGTTTATCATCTGGTGTCTCCACCACTGGTTATCATCCTGTGCCTCCACCACTTGTTATCATCCTGTGTCTCCATCTAGTAAGTATGACACCTTCAGTTCCAGATGTTGACACAGTTCAGTCTCAACAACAGCTCCCACAGCCCATGTGTGAAGTTCTCTTTGTAGCCTGGCCAGGGCATGTTTGCTGCAAATTGAGCACAGCTGTTTCAGTGTCCCAGTGCCAGGGCAGTGCTGATTGTTCAACATACCCATTGGGTAAGCTGCCTGTGTGTATTGGGTAGAGTGCGGTGTATGTATGTGTGTATGTGTTTATGTGTGCATCTAATGCCTCTGTGCAAGTTTGCCTGTTGTGTGTGTATGTGGGGGGTGTACAGTGGGATGTGTGACTGTATGTATCTCCTTTACTTTTCCTATCTCCAGTCATTTACACTGTTTTGTTTTTTTGTATATTTACTGTTTTACCTTAAACAGTAAGTTCTCCCCATTGCATTTTATTAATTTATTTCTACTCATCCTATGCCACCTTTTTACCTACATGCTACTCTGTCTCTGCACTCACTATTGATGTTTTACCTATGCTAAGCTATTTTTCCTTTTGTTTTACCAGGCATGACCAGATGTTGATCCCATCTATCAGATAAGTTCTATTTTCTTATTCATTTAGCCTACCTTATTTCTCTCCTGAAGAACTAAAACCCTTTGTGACTCCTTCTGTAGTTTATTTTACAGGGTCCAGCAAGTCTTTGTTTCAGTACTCCTACCCTAGGAACTCGAAAGTTGATTGCAAAACAGTCTCCTCCTGGGTCATCACAACCGCCTGTTCCTTAATGCAACTAAAATGAAGTCTATGGTATTTAAATCCCAGAACTTGCTAACTCAGCAGATCTACTTGCAATCATAACATCAGATGGAAGCACTATTGAGCAAGTCAACATATTCAAATGTCTAGGAACATGGTTTGATTTGCAGTATCACTTACATACAGTGGACAAACTGATCAGATCTTGACAACCGTGGAGCCCAAGCTCAACTTTCTAGAGGTCTGTACTCCACCTCTGTGCTAACATGAGAAAGCAGGTAGTCTCCACTCTGCTCCCTCCCATTGACTATGGTAACATCATATGCCACTATGCAGACAAACTCATTCTGCTGCCCCTTGATCATTTGTACAACAAGTTGTGCAGGTTCAACTTTTCCTGTGGATGGTCTACCCATGGTCTACCCGTCACTGTCTGCTGTATGAACAGCTTAACTTGACAAGTTCCTCAACAGGCATGACTACCACTGGTCTTTTGTTGTACAGCTGTGCACAATGAGAAGCCCCAATTATCTCCTAGCCCACCTCACAAAGTCAAGCAGTACCTACTCACTCCTTTCAACAGCAACACTTGCCTTCTCAATTCCCAGGATGAAGCGTGAATCTGATAGAAAGGATTTTGCATTTATGCACCAGTCATCTGCAACAAACATCCTCTCACAATAATGAATGCTTCTAGCTTGCAAGTGTTAAAGTCCAGTCTATCTTGCCACCTTAGAACTCCCTGTACATGTTTTGGTCAAGAATACCCCTCTCTGACAATGATCATACTGCATAACAATACTCATTATTTTTGTTAGCTGTTACCCATCTTTATTAGCCCAAAGTGCATTGTGGGTTGTCATCTCTGAGACACTCCATCTCCTTGCAAACTGATTATGTCTACCTGATAGGCTGATGATGCACATGTGACTTCAGAGGTGAAATCCAACCCTCCTTGGGCTCACCTAGTCCCAGAATCCTTGGTTTTACACGTGCACTGAACTAGGTTGCAGGCACAGTTATAGAACTCCTGCCATTCATGGGCCTTTTATCCTTTATTTGCCAACTTTATAAAGTAAGAACCTTGTTTTTCCTCTGATTTGTGACCTTTTGCTACCACTAACAATTGGTAGGCTTTTCACCATTTTAACTGTGTTCTTTGGCTTATTTCTTTTGTTTTGTGTCTCAGCTGTTACCCAGGCTATTATGAGGGAAGTGGGGCATAGTGGCACGAGTTTCCTGAGAATTAGAACTTTTATGCTGTATCACTTGTATTGCTTATTTTAAATATTATTTACCCCACAGAAAGATTCAGTTTAAATATGCTGCCTTCCTGGAGTTTGATTTCACATTTCCACTCATGACCCTCCTCTCAGCAGGGCTGGCATCTGACTAACTCATGCGTGACCTGCCAGTGTTCCTCACAGCATAGCATGACCATGAGCCAAAGGACACCCCCTCCTGTAGTGGAGCACTCTGGTCCCAAGATGCTGCTGCATGGTTAGGGAACACCCAGAGCCCCCTGCTAGCAGCTCAGGAATGACGACTATACCGCTTCCCTTTAAGGTGTACAAGGGACAACAAAGAGGAAAGGAATATGCACAGTGGAGGCCCAGTAAAGCTGAGTCAAGGTGTGCATTCTTCTGAATTTGCTGCTATCTTGGCCTGAGCATCTTCATTCCTATTGAGCCAAGGCAAATGCATGTGCTCTAACAAGCCAACATCATGATGCCGTGACGCTGGCACTTCCACTCACCGATGCACACTGCGCATGCACATACACCAGGAGCCATCTTGCTAAGGCACTGCATATGCACACTGAATGTTGACCTTTTGTCTTCTTCCTGAACCCTGCAGTCTATCCTTGATCTAGGTTGGGTCGAGATATAGGAATCAAGCCTTACTACATAAGTCACTACCGCACTAATAGCACTTTTTCCTCACAGACCACTGATGGAGTTACCCCTAGGGCTGTGAGAGTGGTGGCTTTCATTACTTCTGATGGCTGTAATGACCACAGCAATGGCTGTCGAATATAGGAAGTGACTTTACTGGCATCACTTCCAGCCTCCATTTTATGTGGGATTACTTACAGAAGACATCTTAGCATGGCACACTATTTGTGTAGGCCCTGAAGTGACACGAATCACATCACTTCCTCTCAGCCCAGTTGTCAGTGCTAACACCCTAGTCTCCACTGGGGCATCTGAGCAGCACTGTAGCTCCTCAGGTACCCCGCCCAGCAGGCTACTGATGTGATTATTGGGATAATGTTGCATGAAGGTTGTATCCATAGCAGGCCACTAATGATACCTTCATTCTGTTTTGTGTCATTCACAGGCATCATGGACAAGGCAAAGAAGTGCCACGCATGCAGCATCCAACACCTGACTTCTCAACCATGCCCGCTGAGCCCCATGTTTTCAGATGACATATATGCTTCAGAGCTGGTGTTTGGCAATGAAGAGTCCAGCAGTCCTCCTCAGGAGTTCACTCCCCTGCCAGTACCTCCTAGAGCAGATCCACCACCTAAAAAGGATCCTCCAGCATAAACACCGACACTACCTCTCTACTTATACAGAACCAACAGGCCACTACAGCCATTATACAGGCACAGCAGGAATGCATGGCCAAAATGATGGAGAAACTGGCAGAGATAGCCAGACCACTGAACACCTAACAACCTCACTAACTCACCTCCACCACCACTGCAACCTACCTCACAGTCAAGTGGATCTCACCCATAACCTGACAGGATAAATCAGATTTGGAAACAAGTCTTCAGGTGAGTCAGATGATGAATCCAACATGGAGAAAGACCCTAGACCTTCACAGTGAAAATGTGTTTCCTGACCACGTTCTGAATTTAGTCTAATTCTCAAGGCTACAGTGGGATTTGAGGCTTCACCACCTCCCCCAGAGCTGAAACTGGTTCTGTCCTTCCACCCTAGTACAAAGATTAACACATTTTTCTGGTATGTGAGTCTGTCTACTAGGTCATTACCAAGGAGTGGAAGCAGGAGAACAGTCAAGTACCCCAGAGATGGAGGTCCTGGGATAAAATGTATCCTCTGAAGGAGTACAAACTGAAACTGTGATGTACTGCACCAGTAGTGTATCCCCAAATTGTATCACTCAGCAAAGACTGCCCTACCCACTGAAGGGCAGCTGGTGTTAAGGACTCAGCAGATCAAAAGCTGGAGGACATGCTGAAGAAGAGTTTTGAGCTAGGGTGAGGGTGGCAACCACAGTTATACAGTGGTACCAGCCAGGATACAGCACAGTAATGCTGCCATATATCACAAATTGCTGCAGTGTGGGTAACAGTGTAATTCAATGGCAATTAAGCCCTTTTGTCATGCAGCATTTTGTGACATATCACTTACTGCAAGTTACTGCATTGCATCGTGGCTGTCTCCACTGTATGTGTGACTAAGGTTCAACTCTGCTTGGCTGCAAAACATGCTTAAGGCACTGAAATCAAAATCCTCACAACCACAGCTCATGAAGCAATCCATCCAAGCCTCTAAATACCTGGCAGACATGGCAGTAGATTCACCAAAGTTTAATGTCAAAACAGTGGCCTTAGCTAACAGGCACACAGGACACTTTGGTTGAAGCTGTGGAGTCAGATACAGAGTCTAAAGACATGCTTCAAAAACTGCTTTTTAAAGGAGCACAGTCTCAGAGAAGAACTTGAAAAGTTCATCAAGGCAAAGTAGGATGGGAAGTGTCTGGGCAAGGGCAAGACCATAAGAGCCACTTATATTACATCCGCTGGTAACAGATTTCCCCAAAACAGGAATTTTCATGACAGGTGACAGTCATTCAACAATAATGCTTCAGATCCTCCTTCTCCTTCAAGAGCAAATTCAAAACAGAAATTCATGAGGCAGAGGTCACTTCAGCAGTTCATTCAAGCAGAACAAACAATCGAACCAATGACTACCCTCCAACATGACCTATTTTAGCCCATCCCAATAGAGGCCAGGTTATTACAGTTTAAACACAAAATCCACAGAGGACAAATGGGTATTGTAATTAATACACAGGATTACGCCTTATAACTGTCCAAAACCCTGACACAGACTAGTAATCTCACCTATTTAGAGAAAAAGGCATACCCAGATCAGATCCAAAACATAATTGACAGCCTAACGCAAAACAGAGGCATTGCACAGGTACTAGAGGAACAACAAGGACAAGGAATATATTTGATATTCTTTAAGATGCCCATGAAAATGGTAGACTTACGGTCCATGCTTAATTTGAAATACTTAGATTTGTTCATACAACACAAGAAAATCAAAATGGAGACCATTAGATCCACACTAGGAACTATCCATTCATGGACTTTCTAATGTCTATATACATGAAGGATGCATACCTCCACATTCCAATAAGACCGTCACACTACAAGTTTCTCAGGTTCCACACTACCAATATCAAGCCCCACGATTCAGACTGGCATCAGCACTGAAGATATTTACTAAGGTATCCATAGTGCTGGTGGCTAAAGTGAAAGAAGAAGGTATCCAGGTGATACCATATCTAGATGATTAGCTCATCAGAACAAGATCATGCAAACAAGCTCAGAGGGACACCCTACTCCCAGGAGATACTGCAGTGTTTGAGAAATATGGATGGGTGAGTCTGAACCCCAGTCGACAGACAGAACACCTGGGGCAGACATAGACACCTATGCCATCCTAGTATGACCATCCCAGAAGAGGGTGGACAACATGCTACAACAAGTGACACAACTGATGAAGAAACAGACTACTATAATGGAGAACATTGTACAGGTACAGGTACAGGTACAGGCACTATAGCATTGTGCATAGATCAAGTCCCCTGGCCCATTGGAACATGAGACCCTTACAGAGGTTAGCAGTACAGAAGGAGGAAGAGAAAGACTATGACCTATCAGCAACAGTATCTAATATCTCGCCAAAATGAACAACTCGCTGCTGTGGTGGACAAATTGGACAAGCCTAGTCAAGGGAGTGATGCTGGATCCACAGCTGGACATGGTGATAGACACTGACAGTCCTATAGGATGGGGTGCAGCAGTGGGCCTCAACTCAGCCCATGGAAAATGGTCAGGGACAGAATCAACCTTACCAATCAATGCCCTAGAAATGAGGGTAGTCTACAATGCTCTACACCATTTTCAATCAGGAATCATGGGCAAGAACATATTGATACTGCAGGTTCAAACAACAGGGCCACAGTAGTCTATATTGCCAAATGGGAGAACCAGAAGCAAGAGAATGATACAAGACATCACAAAGGTATTAGACTGGGCACAGAACAATCTGGTCCACATCTCCACCATAAATTTTGCAGGAGGCTGGACACAACAGCAGACTGGCTCAGTAGACAACATATCAGTCCAGAAGAATGGTACCTACATTCACAAATCTTCTTGAGCATCAACAGAAGATGGGGTCTAGTTCAAGTAGATCTAATGCTACCAGCAAAACTCCCAGTTCCAAGCATTCTAGTCCAAATTCAAGGAACCTCACACAAAGGGCATAGATGCTGTCTCTGAACTGGTTTCAAAGTGACATATGTGTTTTCTCCATTCTCCCTGGTATCTCAGGTCCTGCACAAAATCAGGCAGTCAAGATCACGAATCATACTAATCATGCTATGCTGGCCTCATCAACATGGGTCACCAAAATGGTGGCAACTGCACTGGATCAGCCATGGAAACTATCACTCAGACCAGACATTCTCACACAGGGCTCAGTCAGGCATCCCAGCCTGCAAAATCTCAGACTGATGGCTTGTCTCCTGAAAGAGAGAGACTGCTAAAAGCAGGCTATCACCTTGGAGTGATTAACAATATGGTACAGTTGAAAAGGTCCACTACCACATCTACCTACAAAAGACAATAGGATATATTTACATGCTGGTGTAGTCTGAGAAGAATGGAGGGAAGTGGGACGGTTAGTACACTGAAGAAACAGTAGGCCCCAGGGATAAATAGGGAACTCGAGCAGACTGGATGGACCTTTGGTCTTTTTCTGCCATCGCTGTCTGTTTCTGTATTTCTATATTGAAAGCAAAACCACATACAACTAATAGGCTTCATCCCAGAGATATTATTGTGCTTGCAGGGTGGGCTGGACAAAGGCCTTTCACTGGCCTCTGAGGGCACAGTACACCTGGCAGCCACTAGAACTGCATGTAGCCAAGTTGGGATACAGCACCCAGCACTCACAGTGATGTAATATGTTTTCAAGGCAGCAAATAAAATTTGCACAAGACCAAAACAAGTCTTGGCCCCTGGGACTCATATCTGTTACTCAAAGCATTAACATCTGCACCCTTTGAACCATAAAATTTGGTCCATCTGGGGTGAAATGAAGTTGACGATAGCACTTGGTAGTACTATGCTCCATCAGAAGAACTTGTAAATTGCATGTCCTATCTTGCAAAGAACCATTTATTATGTTCCATAGTTACAGACTGACTTTTAGGACTATCCTCTCATTCACTCCAAAGGTCTCATCAGACTTCCATACAAATCAGACTACATAATTACCAACATAGTACCTAGAACCAAACAACCGAGAAGAGAATGGCCTGCACACCTTAGACCTCAAAGGAGCAATGTTAGTATACCTCAGCAAAACAAAATACTTTCAGAAGTCCAACAGACTTTGCAAATGGCTACAAGAGAGGATCACCAGCCTCCAATTTGCTGGTTAAAAAGGCCATACAGTACTTGTACAAAGCCCTGTCCATAACTCCTCCAAAGGATGTAAAAACAACTCCACCAGAACAGTGGCCGCAGCTTGGGCTGAAAGGAATTTGGCATCAGCAGATGAGATTTGCAGCTGCCACATGGTTGTCTGTCACACATTTATAAGACATTATAGACTGGGCACTTTCATGGCACCAAGTGTTGTGTAAGTGTGGTCGATCAGTCCAAAATGCAGCTCATGCATAAGGTTCCATCCTTGATCAGTCTCCACTACCCTGATATCTCAAGTATTGCTTTTAGTACCCAGTCTGTAAGGAATTGGAGTACCTCAGAGATTATGACCCATAATTAGTGTTGCTCAGATAGTATCCTAGAAATTAGAATACCAACAGATACCTCCCATTTGACCAGATAGTTGCTGTGGTAGGATAGTAGTACTATCTGATCATGGATCCTACCCTCTAGGATCCAGCTCGCATCCTATCTGGCCTAGGATCCCTAGGTCTGACCTAGGATCCATCACTATCTGACCCTGGATCCTAACTATCTGACCAAGGATCCCTGGATCCTAACTAGTATCACTGGATCCTAACTAGGATCCATCACTGTCTGACCCTGGATACTAACTATCTAACCTAGGATACCTGGAGCCTAACTAGGATACCTGGATCCTATAATAGGATCCATCACTATCTGACCCTGGATCCTACATCTGTCTTTGGTAGGATTTCTAGTAGGATCCAAGGTAGGATACCAGCACTATCTGACAGATAGTGATAGGATCCACAAAGCACTATCTGAGCAACACTACCCATAATGGTAGTTTACTCATCTGGTAAAGGTGATTGTGGGGTATATCTCTGAGGCACTCCAGGGCCCACCCAGAAAGGAAGACAGATATGTGACTGGAATCCTATTTCTGACACTATATGAATGAAACATTATATCGGCATGCCGTATGGGCCAATCTTAGCCTGTTCTCCTTAGCTTAATAAAACTTAGTCATAGTATATCATCTCCAGTGTTTTTATCACAAAGCCAGATAGGTATTTATACCTATGCTAACAGATTCTCCTATAGGTACAGAAGCTTTGGAAGAATCCCAGTTGAGGATTCTGGAACTAAGCAGAGCCAAGGTGGATTGGAGTTCACCTTTAAAGTCACATGTGCATCATTAGCCTATCAGGTGGACATAATCCAGTCTGTAAGAAGTTGAAATGCCTCAAAGATCTGCACCTTTACCAGGGCAGTAAACTCTCATTATATTCCCACCACTATCCAATACTACCACAACTGCATGACTTTTAAAACTTCCTTAAGGAGCATCTGTTTGCATGTAGACAGTGTACCTGTTTTCACTAAGAATCATACCATGGGTATATGTAATTATCTGCTTATATCTTGCTCTTTATTGTCCAGCTTCATCCTTTATTTGTATCTAATCTGCGTGTTGCTACTTGTATTATTGTTGTACAGTATCTCGACTGCTTCTCTCCTTCCAAGTACAGTATTTATTCCTTGTAAATTAAAATGTTTTACTTGTATATTTTATGTAATTAATTCCTGGATGCTCCTGAAAAGGGACATTTTTATTTTCAGTGAGTCTACCCAGTTGCCAAAATCCAGTAAATAAATAATAAATTAGCTTTGCCTTATTTATTTTGTTTGGTTTTGATAACCGGTAACTACACTAGACATAGAAATGCCTATTTTCAGGCATGACTCAGGAAAGTATAAATGAGAAACAGTCAAAAATACAATACAACATTGTACAGGACAAAGCAGTACATTTGTCAAAACATGATAAGAGATAATACAAATTAAATATAGTAGCATACACTGCAAGATATACAATGTTTATACAAAAAATCTTTGATTATTGTATTGATGAATTTATCTCCACATCCTCTGCCTGTGAGTTCCTTCATGCTACTCTCACCCTGGGAGCCAAGAAACTCCACATTGTCTCTGCCTACAATCCCCAAATGGGACACTGTAGGTCTGCAGGACTTATTTGATCAGACCTCTTTGCACGCCAAACATAATGAGGTTATTATATTGGGTGGTTTTAACTCAAAAATTGGCTAGGGACTGCCCATAGCATGCTGTTCACTCTGGTACAAAATTATAACCTCCACCAGCTGTTAACGGAGAATACCAGAGTTACTCCTTCACTAAAATCTCTTCCCTTATTGACTGGGTACTGGTAAACCATCTGATCATGTACACCAAGTAGGCATCTTGGTAGATTCGCTTACTGATCATTCTCCTGTCTTTTGCATCTGGAGTACTGAGGCTGCTCCATCCCTCCACCATGCTATGTCACCTTTACAGATTTAGCCAACCTGGATATTGAGGCTTTTTGTCATGATGTCTCGAGGACAAACTGGTCTGGTATTTACCTTTCCCATAATGTTGAGTCTGCACTAAGTATCTTCCTTAATGAATTCCTGGCCTCCAGAACAAGCATGCCCCAAGGTGACACGGAGGGTGAGGACTAAAAAAACAAGATGGCTTCACAAAGACTTGCTGAAAATCTACCAAGGGACAAATGCTAGAAAAAGTACAAAGCCTCAGGGCTATAATCTGACTATGCTACCTACAGAACCCTACGTAATTTCTGTAAAAACTGGTCAGAACAGCAAAGTGCCTATTGTAAAAATTGTTGCTAAGCTCTGCTGGGGACCCTAGGAAATTCTGGGCCAATGTCAAGACCTTTTCAGTGTGTCCCAGTCAACTAGCACTAGTGGCATGGTATTAAAAGGAGTACACTGCAATGACTCCAACACCATTGCTAATTCCTTCAATCAAATGTTCTCAGACCTGTCTCAGTATACCTCTTCCTTCCCATCTCCCCAGGCAGCCTCTCTGCTTGCAGCATTAGCACAGTCCACTACCCCCAGCTATCCTTCCCAACAAATGTCTAAAAATCCTCCATTCTACTTCAAGGCTATCTCAAGAACTGAAGTCTTAAAACTATTATGGACTGTCTCTGACAACACTAGCTCTGGATCAGATACACTTGAGCCTTGGCTCTTGAAACTAGCAGCACCATACGTAGCCTCCCTCTGGCTAGAATTTTCACCTCGTCTCTCTAATAGCCAAGTTCCTGACCTCTGGAAGGTTGCTCGTAACACTCGTCCTCAAAAAGGTGATACCAAGGAGATTATTAACTACAGGCCTATAGCCATCCTATCGGTCCTAAGTAAAATTCTGGAAAAACCTGTTGCAAATCAAACTGTTGACTATCTCACAAAGTACAGTCTTCTCTGACTCACAACATGGCTTCCATAAAGGTCAGAGTACCCTACAGCGCTCCTTAAATTCATTACCGATGTGCTTACCAGTATGGACGCTGGCCAGCTGACAGGGGCAGTTTTATAGACCTTACACAGGCCTTTGATCTTGTTGATCACCCCTGCTCCTCTCCACTTTTGCAGTCTGAGCTTTTCACCACCAGTCGTCACCTGGTATGGAAGCTATCTATCAAATAGAACTCAAATTGTGAAATTCAACTCCTCTTTATCTGATGGTGCTACCATCAATATTGGGGTTCCCAGGGCTCTGTTCTGGGACCTCTTCTTTCTCAATTTTGTCAATAAGATAGATGAGGTTTCTTTCATGCTCATCTGTTCTCTATGCAGATGATCATGTACTCTATTTAAGCTCTGATAAGGTCGCCAGCATAAATGCATCTCTTTCTTCAGATTTCACAAATGTCCAAAATTGGCTTTCTGCACATAAGCTTGTACTTAATGTTAAAAAAAACCCAAGCAATGTTACTTGGATCTGCCCTAAACTTAGGACATGTCAAACTCCCTACTGGTGCAAGAACCGCAGTGGCACACAAATATAATGCGTTACATCTTTTAAGTACCTTGGAATTCTTCTGGACCAATCCCTGGACTTCAGCCTGCATATACAATCTGCCTGCAAGGCAGTGAATGCTAAACTGGGGTTTGCTTACAAGTCCAGTTTCATGTTGACTCCTCTACAAATCCTGCTATTGCCAGAGGCATATTACACCTGCCCTCACCTATGGAATGCCAACCTTTGCTGCCTCACACAAAACCACCCTTCATAAGTGGGATGTCACTTATAATAACATCTGTCGATACCTCCCTCGTCACCATGGCTTAAGCACCACTGCCAACTGTACAGGGACCTGTGCTGGTTATCCCCTCAGCTTGCCGTCAATACTCTCTGGCCCCTAATTGACTCTATACTCAGAAACCAGATCCCTTCAGTGCTTGCAACATTGCTGGTACCTCAAACATCTTCCTATAGACTGTGATCGGTAGATAAATCCCTGCTAGAATGTACCTAGATGTAAAACATCAAAGGCTCTGTTGCCTTCAATCACTTTGCTCCTAAGCTTTGGAACTCTCTCCCCAAGCACTTCGAATATCTGATCCTATGGCAGCTTCATAAAGGAGCTGCACTTCCATCTATCCCTGCTGATCCCTGCACTTGTTTTAATCCCAATCCACTCACCCACCAGATGCTGCCTGGCCTAACTTTTAACCTTCCTACCTCATAGAACTTCTTACCCTTACTAGCTCCTTGACAGCTAATCTACCCCAACTCCCCCCACACACACACCTGAGCCTTGTTTCAGAGGTCATGATAATGTATCCTGCCCAGTCAGGAATCTGCCCTTTGTCCTGTTTCGTTGTCTATTTGAATCTTCACTGTTGTGACTAATTTTAACAATATTTCTTGCTTCTATGTTGTGGTATCTCTTCCTAGACTGTGTAGGTTTTCTGCCTAAAATGCTATGTGAATTGTATAGATTGTTATTGCTCTGGCTGCATGTATTCATTACTACTAACTGTTTTGACCTATGCTATTGTAATTTCATCATACTCATGCTGTGTACCTGTCTTTGATTGTTGTATTCTCCTGGTCGTACCTGAAAATAGTTATTTCATGGCTAGTGTACCTACCGGTTAACAAAAACTAAATAAATAAATTTACCTTTAGCATTTTTTTCCTGTGTATAATTTAGCCCATTAGTAACTATTCCTGCTGGACTATATTAATCTGTCAACTGGTGCTGTTCTACCTAGGACCCCATAAAAACAAGATTTTGCATCTCATGGGATTATCCCATTGCAGTAATTTCAAATAAATGTATAAACTAGGTGGCGTGCCTTTACTGATTAACTATGCTGGGAGTGGTGGTGAACTGTAATGGTGTAGCCATGCCTCAGCCATTTTATTGGAGCAGAAGTAGGGCTTCTGTTTGCTGATAAATTTCTGGAACTTTCTGTTAGTTTCTGATTGGGTTTGTCTGTAACTTCAGCAGCAGTAACAGCAGGCTTCAGATTTTAGGTGATTGCCTTTAAATTGCTTTTTGTTTTCTTAACTTGAATTTAGCTGCCTTAGCCATTTTGCTGAAGTGTAAGTAGAAGCTTCTGTTTGCTGATAACTTTATGGAATTTTCTGGCAATCTCTAACTGGTGTGTCTGTACTCTGCAGCAGTAACCACAGGCATCAGATTTTAGGTGAAAATTGCTGTGTTTTCTTAACTTGAATTTAGTTGCCTCAGACATTTTGTTGGAGCAGAAGTAGGGGCTTCTGTTTGCTGATAAGTTTCTGGAACTTTCTGGCAGTTTCTAACTGAGTCTGTCTGTACCTTCAGCAGCAGTAACAGAGGGCATCAGATTTCAGATGGTTGCCTGTAAATTGCTAAAGTGTGTCTGCTGAGTGGAAAACAGCAGTTTACCCTGTTTTGTTCTTCTTTTGTTAGCTACAGTTAGCTGATTGTTTCTGGCACACAGCTACTGTGAAATAATCCCACCCATCCTCCCCATCCCACTCACCCCAGGCTCATGATCCCACCCACCCTCCCCATCCCACCCACCCTGCTCATCCACCTTTATAGGCTTCCACTATCTTACAACTTCCTGCCTGGAAACAGGAACAGGTTAGCACAAATTTAAACACAACTTATTGGATATAGTCACTTACCACAAAAACAAACACCAAAAGGTAGAACTCAGATAGAGGACTAAGCAAGGCAGCAGAAGGCGTTAGTCTAGGGATGACTAACTTTGATTTAAAGGTGCAATATCCAGAGAGTAGAAGCAAAAATAGATATGGGGTACAGGGAGACAAGCACTAGGGCCATGCAAGGCAGCAGAAGGCACTAGTATAGGGATGACTAACCTTGATTTAGAGGGCAATATCCAGAGAGTAGGAGCAAGGAATACATCTTGGGTACAGGAGACAAGCACCAGGGCCATGAGATAAATTTGGGCAGCAGAAGGGCTTAGATAGGATAGAGACTTGTGTAGGACAAGGGTCAAGGCACAGTCAGTGCAAACAGAGAAGATGCTGGGAGTGGTGCAGTGTAATGGATGCAGAGTTGCTGTGTTCAGGAGGACATTCTGGATCATACAGTGCTTTCCCATCTGCAGGCACCTCTATGGGTTGAGGGCAGTGGTCACCTGCCTCTGAGCAGAGTTGGCCAGGATGCAGGCAGCCTCTGTCCCCACCCAGAGGCCACAGTGTCCACAACCACTAATTCAAAGCTTGCCAGGTGGAGGAGCGAATGGACCACTATGGACTGAGGTGGGTCTGAAGTACATCCCCATCCAGTCCAACTTAGAAACTCATATGCTGTTTTGAGGAGCAGGAGAGTCCCACAAGGACACTGGAAGTTGAGACCAAGGAGGATGAGTGGGTCCTCTGAAATGGATCCCCAGGGTGGGGGTAGAGAACACCAAAGGAAGCAGAAGCTACCCCTAGTGGGGGACTCAATAGTCAGGAGAATGGAACTGGGGTCAAGTAGCGGGGAGAAGGAGGTCAAGGCCTTCCAGGAGGCACAGCTCGGAGGGATGGGGCGAATCCAGAGGATCACAAGGATGACAGAACAGAGGGAGGAGCTGGATGTCATTGTTCACCCGGGAACAAATGACCTGGCAGGGGATAGTGTGGATTCATGTCAATTCACTCCCGGACATTTCACTCTAGTCAATTAACTCCAGCGTCTACTCACTCGCCTCTTCACATTTCTGTTCCTGTCAATTCTCTCCCAGTATAATTATCTCCCAACAGCAGAGGTGCTGATGACATTAGGGGAAAAACCTATGAGTAATAGCTCCCTCTCTCTACGTAATAAGTATATATAGCAGAAAGACAAGGGTTAAATTAATGCAAATTGGTTGAGGGCAATATAAACAATTAAACTGGCATTTTCTCAGTTCACTATTTAGAGAGGTGAAGGCGACATCAAGGGAAAATACCTTTTAAGTGGTGCTACCTGTAGGAAAGCAGAAGGGATTGTGCCACTTCATACTGAAGTTAAAAGCTGGTGCATCAAATCAAGGAAGCCGGCAAAACCTGAAGATGTCTATCTTTGCATACTCTAAAACCTCACTAGCAACCATGGGTTCCAGATGCCTCCCACACACTGCATTCCTTCAATAATCGGAGATGGATTTCTTTATTGAACCCTTCCATCGTATTTGTAGCCTACTCGCACTCCTCTCACCTTGCCTGCATGCTAGAATGGACCAGACATTAATTTGAGTAGCACTCCTCAGATTTTCTCCTTAGTTGACTTAACCAGACAGTGCAGGGAGAATTTTGTAAGTCATTCTTTTTCCTTTAGTGATGATTGGATCTTCCTCTACCTCAGACCATGGGGTAGGATACAGACCTCCTACATTTTCTTTTAGATTTTAGTCTTGGAGGGAACTTTCTTTAACAGTTCATTTTATCAATCTACATGAGGACCTGGACTGGGACTAGTGGGGTGGGGGTGAGTGAAAACAACACTGTATTAGCATGGCTGTAGTGAGTTAAAAACTTGGCAGCAAAAAATGTTTTTCCTTGATGTCGCCAGCACCTCTGCTGTTGGGGTAGATAATTATACTGGGAGTGAACTGACAGGAGTGGAAATGTGAAGGAGCGAGTTGACATGGGAACTAATTAGGCGGAGTGAAATGTCCAGGAGCGAATTCATGGGAGCGAATTGTTGTGCTCCTGAATAGGGTAGAGTGAGGCAGAATACAGGAGGAGTTCAAAGACCTTGGAGAGGCCTAAAGCAAGTAGCAAGCTCCTTGTCCTTCTTGGTAGTACTGCATGTCCACAGCAAGGGGGAGGCTAGGACACTCTGCATCCAGAAGTTCAACTTGTGGTTGAAGGAATGGTGGAGAGGCTGGGGTTTGGCTTCATGGGGACTGGGGCAAGCATTTAAACCAGCCAAGGTGGGGGATGAAGGAAGGAAAGGAGACATAATATGCTCCCCTGACAGAACATGAACTACAGGAGAACCCAAGAAGAGAATAAAACAACAAAGACCTCGGGTCAGCACAAAGACAGGAAACTGGGAGAGTCTGAAAAGGATTGGGATCAGAAAAGGGAGAGGCATAAGAGAGCAAAGCAGGGAGGGATCCATATCCTGGTGAGCCACGTGTGCAAATGCCTGAAGTCTGTGTAACAAGATAGGCAACCTCGAGGCTACCATGGTGGAATCTGGCCTGGACATTGTGGCCATCACGCAGACCAGATGTAATGAAAACCAGACTTGGGAAGTGGCCATACTGGGTTACAATCTATTCAGGAGGGACAGAGTAGGCAAGAAGGGGAGGAGGGTTCTTTATGTGAGAGGAAAATATAAAGGCCACTGAAATTCAAGGGGAATGGGAGGAGGGGAAATTCTGTGGGTTACACTAAAAGGAGTAAGGGGACAGCCATCCACACAAGGGTAATATGCAGACCACCAGCTCCGGGGAGATAAGGATGATGTTAGCAATCCAAAGGATGGCGACAAGGGAGGTGTTGCTGGTCAGTGATTTCAATCTACCGGACGTGGGTGGAGCCTCCCCATGGCAGCCATAGCAAGGAGCATGAGCATCTTGGACTCCCTGCAGGAGCATAGAAACATAAGCATAGAAATATAGAGTTTGATGGCAGATAAGGACTGCTTGGCCCACTCAGTCTGCCCATTTTGTACGCATTAGATAAGCTGCAGATCCTAGTTAATCAGCGGCCTATTTCTTCCTATCCCCACAAGAATTGACTTATGCCTGTCCCATGCGTCTTGAATTCTCCCACAGTTTTAGACCCACAACCTCCTCAGGAAGGCTGTTCCATGCATCCACCACCCTGTCTGTGAAAAAATATTTCCTCACATTGCCCCTGAGCCATCCCCCATCTTCAGATTGTGCCCCTTGTTCTTGCACATCTCTTTTCTGAAAGGTACTACCCTCTTGGGCTTTGTTGATTACACTGAGGTACTTAAAAGTTTCTATCGTGTCCCCCTCTCCTCCTTTCCTCAAGGGTATACATATTAAGCTCCTTTAGTCTCTCCTCATGTGGCTTCTCTTGCAGACCCTGCACCATTTTAGTTGCCTCCTCTGGACTGCCTCCATCCTGTCTATGTCCTTGCAGAGATGGGGTCTCGGGACTGGATGCAGTACTCTAGATGGGGTCTCACCAACTGTCTGTACAGGGGGATAACAACTTCCTGTTTTCTACTGGTAAGGCCTCTCCTATACATCCCAGTATCCCCCAGCCCCTCCCTACTGCCTTCTCACATTGCTTGCCAACCTTGAGGTCATCTGATATGATTACCCCAGGTCCCTTTCCATTTTGTTGTTGTTACTACCTCCCCTTAGCCTTAAACAGCTGGTCATACCCACATGGAAGATGGCACTACTGGACCTGGTGCTGACAAATGGGAACAGTGTGACATGGGTTACAGTAAGGAACACATGGGGAGCAGTGATCATTGAACAGTGTGGTTGGAAATAATGGAGGGGAGGAACCAAGCCACACAAAGACAAGATCCCTAGACTTTAGGAGGGTGGATTTCAGAAAGATGGGAAAATGCCTCAGAAGAAGCACTGGTTGGAGTAGGGGAGCAGAAGGGGATGGAGAAACAGTGGGCAATGATCAAAACAGGGATTGCATTGGTGAGACAACTCTGTGCCAAACAGGTCAGCAAGGGAAGAGGAAGAAGAGGCCACTATGGCTTTCAAAGGAGGTAGCAGAAAAGTTAAAGCAAAAAAAAATATTAATATTTAAGCAATACAAAAAGACACAGGAGGAGGGGATAGGAGAGGTACCAGGAAAAAAACAAGGAGGCGGGAAGGCAGTTAGGGAAGCCAAGGCACAAACAGAAGAAAGTATAGCAAACTCAATGGTGGGGTGTGGGGGACACAACCTTTACAGGTACATCAGTGAAAAAAGGAAGGCAAGGGAGGGATTGTGAGACTTTTTGTGCTTTTAAGATTGTATTGAATTTTGTATTATTACAGGTAACAATACAGTAATAGCAAATGCAATAACACTGAAATTACATTGAGGAAAAATATTGAAAAATGATGTAAATACAGAAGAAGTTAATCACAATAAGGTCTCCATCTGAGTATTACATCTAAATTAGTTCAGTGTTCTGCTTTAAAAAGATCAGAGAGTACTCCAAAAGATATATGAATTCACAGAAGCACTAAGCAGTTAAATTCAAGTGGATACAAAATTATGCATAAACAAAAAAAGATAACATCTTCTACATGTTTAAACAGATGGAAATACTATTGATAAAAGATAAAAGACTCAGAGAGTGCTAGTGTTGAAGACTAGGCCTTGCCTAAAGAAGTTAGAAATGGGTCCATATTTTCTCAAATAAATCATTCTTCCCCATGCTTTATAGGGATAATCTGCTTATTAATCATTCCACTCATTTTAGTACTCTGTTCCTTAATCTTGGGGTTGAGATATCTAATGAGAGAAATACCCTCTTAAGTGTCAAGATCACAGCCCACACCCCAGATTTTTGAAGTTGTGTCAGTTGAACTGAATATTCTGCTATCCCCAGAATACAAAATTTTGTGGAGAAAGGTACACTTATTTTAAAATTAGTTTCGCAAATATCAGTAACCTTAGTCCATATTTCTTTAATAGTCAGGCAGAACCAGAACATATGTAATCGATCTGCATCCTCCTTCTGACACCTCCAGCATTTGCTCTCATGTGAAAACCTATTATTGCTAACCTTTTGAAGAGTAATAATAATAGTGTAAAATTTTATACTGGATTGTTCTTCCCTGAATTTCTTTACAACTGTTTTAGGCATTTTTCCATGCTGAGTTCCATTCTGATTCTGAAATATCCAGCTTGATTTCCCTTCCCATTTTAATTTGGCTGAGGTAGTCAAGAGTGACTGATCCTGCATGTTCATTATAAGCCTGTAGGTTAAACTTACTCCCCTTTTGAGATCTGCTACCTTAACAACTGACTCTAATAATGTACCCCATCTCTTTGTATATTTGGGCTAATACAGAATCTTGCAGTGCTATCCTTAACTGTAGGTACAGTAATTCACAAAATTAAATTTGGGTAGTTTAACTTTTAGTTGCTCAAAAAAGTAATTCTCCATGTGGTCCCAGTAAATCCTGTAGGTTTGTTATGCCTAACCTGCTCCAGCCAAAATCAGGAAAGTGATTCCCACTATATAATAGGTTACATTACCCCAAATCGCCATCAATTGAACAGGAAGGTTTTCATACTGCATCATGTTATGCACTCTTTTGATTGACCAGATGGTTGTAGCGATACACTGGTTATTACTGAGTGGCTTGGTAAAGAGATAAAACGATAATCAGGTGGTTTAGACGGAGGTATTAACTGCTTTTCTGCCAGAAACCACAGGGGTAATTACTCCTTACTACAGGGTTCAAATAAAATGATTTTGTTTCATCCTAAAAGCCAGATAATATTTCTCCCAGTGTGGGAGTCCAAAGCCTCCAGCTGATCTATGTGCTCTTAATTTCCCCAACGATAATTTGGGAGACAAGGTGCCCCAAAGGAATGTTCTAGTTATTTTGTTAATCTTATCAAAAGTGGAGTGTTTTATCCTAACTGGTAGGTTCTGGAAAAGACAGAATAATTTAGGAGCCACTATAATTTTAAAAGAATTTATCCTGCCTCACAAAGATAGATTAAGGCTTTCCCACTTTGCAGGTCTGTCTCAATCGCATTCACCAGCGACTAAGTTAAGGGACTCTAGCCTTGAAAGGTCTCTATGTAGTTTGATGCCAAGGTATTTTAAATACTCAGCACACTTAAGTTCCATCTGAAATTTCGCTAAACCATCCCAAGTTTAAGGAAAGAGTTCACTGACATAACTTGAGTCTTACCCCAGTTAAGCGTAAGGCCAGAGAAAGAGGCAAAGTCAGAAAATTTTGTCTAGCTGAATGATTGATGCCCTTGGATTTGTGAGTTTGACAAGCAAATTGTCAGCATAGGTAAAACGTTATTTACTGATGTTGCCAATCCAATTCCCTTCACCTCTGAGCACTCAGTAATTCTCCTGTTAAGAGGTTTGATTGCCAAGATAAAACGATATGGTGCTAAAAGGCACCCTGCCTTGATCCTTTACATAAAGGAAAATGATTTGAGACATAACCATTTGTAATAATCTTTGCAGTAGGATTTTTATAAATAATCTTAATCCAGGAAATTAAAGGTGCCCCAGCAGAAATTTGGACAAGGCCTGGAAACATGTAATCCCATCTTAAGGAGTCAAAAGCCTTACTGAAACCAAATGCTAAAGCTACTGCTGGAGTGGAAAGCTTGTATGCCTTCCATATAGTGTTCAGCAACCTACTGTACATACATTGTCAGAGCCATTCCTAATGGGGACAAAACCAACTTGTTCATCACCAATAAGTTCTGTCGCCAGAATTTGGGTCAGAATCTTGTAATATACATATAACAATGAAATGAGCCTATAATTATCTCATTGTAGAGGGTCTTAATTATCCTTTAGAATCAGAGTTACATACTGTACGCCTGATAGAAAAATCAGGTAGAAATCCTGTTGAAAGGGGTGAACAAGAGTATTAAGTATGGATGATCCCATTAAACTCTTCTAGAAACATGAGAGAGCTTAAAGTTTCCCTAGTTATCTCATCTAACTGTGGGGTAGTTACAGAGTTTAGAAGGGCTGTGACTCCAACAAATCCCGAGTGGTCGAATCAGAGAACAGAGTTTTAAATAAGGACTCAAATTCTAGGTTGATTTTTGTTAGAGATTTCAGTAATGCTAGCCTTGCTGGTGATACCAGCTATTAAGTTTTGTCCTGATTTCTTCTTAAGCCTATGGGCCAGAAGTTTCCCAGCCATCTCCCCAGCATCCCAGTACATCTGTTTTGTTCTACTGAGAGCATATTCAGCTTTAGTCATGTAGATTCTATTAATTTCATATTTGAGTTTAATGATATTGTACAATAAAATTATTTTCTTGTCAGGCCTCTTTTAACATCCTTTTCTAATTTAAGCGATTCTTCCTGCTTTTGAGCTAATTCTTGTTTGCCTCTCTTTTTTCTTAATAATACTTTAAAAGTAACCTATAAGCAATTGGATGACACCTCCCGCTATAATTCAGAGTGAGGAATTCATCAGCTTCTAACTAATACAGGGTAAAAATTTAGGGTCATGCAATAAAGAAACATTCATTCTCCATCAGAAGCAATTATTTTTAAAACCTTCAAGGAGTGTCAATACCTGCAAATGGGCATGGCATGATAGTGTGATTTCTTTAATGTTTGCTGAAATAAGATTTGTAGTTTGCTGTTTTGACATAAAAATTGTGTCAGTTCAACTGAAGGAAGTGTCTTGAGGAGTAAAAGGTATAGTCCCTATCAGTGGAATGCAGGCGGTGCCAAACATCCACTAAATTAAGATCTTTAATGAGTTCCAGTAGTGTTAGCTGACCCTGTGAGGTTCTCATAAAGGAAGTTGTTGAACTCCTGTCCAGCAGATTATCCAATACTGCTAACATCACCCCCAGTATTAGGTCCTGAGAAGTAGTGGTATTCAACCTTAGATTTAGATCACTCCAAAGGAAGCCTGTTCCATTATGTGCATAAACATTACAAATACCGTAGTTATGTCTCTACCATCAATTGCACTCTACCTTCTGGGTTTGCATAATGGGAACCTTTAATGAAATTAACCCTTTTCGAACAAGTATTGAAGTACCCTGTTTCTTGGTGTTGAAAGCATTGAATTCTACTTGGGCAATCCAGGACCTGGCCAGTTTCACTACCTCCCATTCTACCAAGTGAGTCTCCTGTAACAGATCAATATCCGACTTGTATTTATGCAGCTATGGCAAGATTTTTTCCCACTTAATTGGTGAACCTAACCCATCTACATTACATTTACATTCCCTAAGCCAATAGAAAGACCAGATATTCTAAGTGTTTGAATATTCTATATGCTTAAAAGAAAACGTAAATAATTACCAAGTCAGCTATGTACAGATACCTAGATACAGTAGTCCAGCAGTGAACTAAGCCAAAACAGTTAAATATAACAATGAAAGTAGATTAATTCAACAACTGTAAATAGTAGATGTAAGCTTATAAATGTAAATAAAAGAAATAAAATGAAGAAACAGAACAAATAGCCTAATATAAACACAGTTGCACTGGAAACAGAGAATCTAATTCCAAGGTGCCTGTTGCCAGATTTTTTGTTCTAGTTCACCTAATAGTATTAAAACAATGCAATAGTAGAATTAAATCTGGTATTTCAGAGGCATGAAAGACGAAAGGAGAAACCAAGCGAGAGGGTATGCTGCTTCACCATATGTAAGGAAGTAAGTCACTATTAGGACCAATAAAAGAAACTCTAAATAAAAGGTATGAGAAGGAGGCATGGACCCATTTATATGTTAAATTGGATTTTAAAATTCAAAAGACAGAAAACGCACAAATGTTGTGGTGGACATGAAGGAACACCAGGAGAATAATGCATCCTCATTATGAAGAGTCCTGCTCCAAAAGGATAAGGTTCAAGTAAAACCCAAGTACATTAGGAGCCCTCAGCCACCAGGGATAGCAACTTTGAGTTTACAAACCTATATGAGAGCTGTACCATATCGGTAAGCATGGGACATAGCTCAAAGCCTTATTTATTAAACAGTATGAGGGCAATGACAACAACTTACCTCATGTACTTATAATAAATGTATCCCTGGTAAGGGTCTCCCACAGATTTTGTTGAAAGTGCATGCCACAAAGATGAGGTATTAAGTGTCACCACAGCCATCAGTAGACTATACTTACCAGGATTAGAAGTTGACTTCATCAAAATCTTGCTATTCCTACTTTGTCCACAACAACATTGCAACAAGAGATATTAAATAATTAAAATAAGATATTCAATGCAGCCTTATCATCCCTTTCCATAAAATAAAAATCCAGAGGGTAATAGATTATAGCAACATTATATATGAGGGAGGCACTAAGTAAAGCAAAGTTTTGGAAAATTAGATCAAAGTAATACTCAGTTGCAAGTTCAGATCCCGCCTTTACCGCTTGTAAATGAATGCACAAAACATTTCACCCTGCATTGAAATAAAAGTACAGGTTTAGAGAGTAACGGGCAGGCAATATTTTTAGCCCCAGACAAAGTATTATTAGCAGGACCTGTAAACTTTCCTCTCTCACAACAAAAGCACATATTTTATTTGTATTGAGAGACACAAAGGACTGCTCCTTACAGGGCATAGGTGGAGGGGTGTTTAGGTGTTCAACCCCCCACCGAAATGACCACCAAAATGTTTTATTTATCCCATTCCAGTCACACACACACAGTGGCACTGGCCCTTAAATGCGCATCCACTGTTTTGGCTGCCTGTCAGTGCTGGTTTACCTAACTGCTACTGGGTCTGGTCTGGGGTGGGATGGCTGCAGGAAGCCCAAGCAGCACGCAGCACCATGTGGAAGTCAAGGGTTGTGTGGGTCTGCTCCAGCTTTCTCCTCTCTCAACAGCAGCCAATTAATGGGCTCCACATAAAATTGGTGGCTTGGTGCACCAGTGCATGCACTACCACTTGTTGAGAGAAAGAGAGAGGAGACAAGATGAGAGTAGGTCAGGAGGAGGGTTTCTGTCGGTCGAGTCGGAGTTCGGAAATGCCAAAACAGAATTACATTTAATTTAAAATAGTTTGCTTGAACTTTGTGCCCCAGGTCCTCTGATTTTGGAGCCGTGGCCTAGCAGTAAAGAAGTGCACATGGAGGGGAGGAGAGGAGACAGACGAATCAGTCCTCGGTCCGGTCGGTGGTGGCACACTGAGGGGCCAGGTCGCAGTCAGGAGTGATGTCTCTCTGGAGAGTGGAGAAGGTAAGAAGACTCAAATGGACTGGTGGATGAACTGGGTACTGCTCATCATCATCGAAGAGAGGAGAGGAGACAGACTTTTGTTTTGACCTACTGGGCTGCCAGGCCAGCCTGCTGTTCCCTTCCTCAGTCGCTTGTCGGTCAACCCCTGCCCCAAGTTGTTGGGCACTTGTCTCCAGGCAGGGTCCAGGCAGGGTCCAGGCATTTGGCTTCCATTTGGTTCAGTGATTCAGTCAGGCCCAGCTGAGCTAGTCAAGTTCTGCAGACTGCAGTAAAGGAGAGAAGCCAATCACTCGGAGGACTCTTGAGGTAAGGAAGCATTTAATATTAGTGCACAGGCTGAACATGTCAGTATCTCCCAATAACAGCCAAGGGGACAGGATGGGGACTTCAAGAAGGAAGCCTACTGTTGTTCAAATAGCAGGCTCAGTCTGCAGCAGTTGCCAGTGCTGTCAAAGTCACTGTTTAGCTGCAGCACAGCCTGACTGTCCCCCGATGCTCTTCTGGCCCCAAAACAGCTGATCACTTTGTTAGAGTTTAGCAGTGAATTTCAAAAGTTCACTGTTCAGACCTGCCCCATTTTCAGCAGCTTGCTCCAATTGCAATTACGGGGACAGGTGGGGTGTCTGAAAAAGGAAGCCTGCTGCTGTTCAAAATGGCAGGCTTATTCTGCAGCAGTTGTCAAGCTGTCCAAGTCCCTCTTTAGCTTCAGCAGAGCCAAACTGGCCCCAATGCTGTTCTAGCTATGTGTCTATATATACCATTAGGCTACTGCACAGGTAGGATCAGGGACATGCTACCCTATGATTCTCAAAGGGTCTCAAGAGAAGGAGCAACCCTGGGGAATATACAGTGTGGTAGATGGCTACATCACACAAACAGGTGGATGGTTATGCATGGAGGACTGGGGAGAATGTCATGAGAGCCCTGGCAATGACACTGCTGTGTGCAGAGGGGTAACACTCAAATGTAGCCAGCACAGAAAGATACAGGTATGCCAGGGCTCATGTGTCCACACATGGGGAAAGGACATTATTGACCCCACTGGGATCAATACATGCATAGCCTACAGCGGCTATACATTATAGGTACCACAGACGTGGTAGGGCATATGTTAATGGCTGCCCCCATACCCGGCCATCAGCCAGGGAAGCCACGGTGCCTTGATGCTGGTGTGTGTGTGTGTATATATATATATATATATATATATATATATATATATACCATCCATGGTGGGACTGTCCCCAAGCATGCAGTAGTATGTAGCAGAGGATGTGGTGAAAGTGGCCATGCAGGGGCAGCCATGTGGGTATCTTAGGAGAGGCCATGTGGTGTGATAATGTTTAAAGCCCTGGAAGGTGCAGGGGCTCGGGTCAGCTGCTACACTGTGGTGTACCAGTGGCTGCATCCCTGCCATTTCAGTCAAATGTCCCCTGCAGAGTGGCACAGTGGAACACTGTACCACATAGACACACAGGACAGACCACCAGCATCATGGTCATGGGGCACGCAAGCACTGTGTCACTCCACATGGCCAACAGAGTGCCTGTCCTATGTACAAGGAGGTCAGTCAGGCATGCAAAAGCGAGGAACATCCCACTCAGCACTGCATGAGGAAGATCAGATTGAGTGTGTTGCTACAGCTTTCCTGACAGACACTGAAGGAATTCAGGGAAAACAGTAGCATTCTAATATTTGTACCTACCAGATATGTTTGGGAGAACAGTTATTCTGGAGGAAAGCAAAACCAGATAGGCAAGTATGCCCTGAACAGACCACTACAACGTAATCAGATACTAAAATACAAACTTTGGTGGGAAACAAAAATGCCTGACTTCCCCAGGATAGGCAGGGAAATGTATTCTGTTTTGCCAAGTATGTCACATTGTTTGTGAAGACAGTGACTGAATCCATTCTCTTGAACAGAAGGCAGTGGTGTGCACTGACCAGCCTGAATGGGCTAAGGCAAAACTTTTACAACAGCCCATTCTGGCTGGCCAGTGCATACCACTTGCCCTTTGTTCAAGAGAATGGATTCAATCACTGTCTTCACAAACAATGTGACATACTTGACAAAACAAAATACATTCTCTGCCTATTCTGGGAAGCGAGGCATTTTTTGTTTTCGCTCCCTCTATCTTCAAATTGTGCCACCTTGTTCTTGTACATCTCTTTTTCTGAAAGATGCTACCTTCTTGGACTTTGTTGATTCCCTTGAGGTACTTGAAAGTTTCTGTCATATCCCCTCTCCCTCCTTTCCTCAAGGGTATATATATTAAGATCCTTTAGTCTCTCTCTTACCGTATGGCTTCTGGTGCAGACCTGCACCATTTTAGTTGCCCTCCTCAGGACTGCCTCCATCCTGTCTAGGTCCTTGCAGTGATGGGTCTCCAGAACTGCACACCGTACCCAGATGGGTTCTCTCCAACTGTGTGTACAGATGGATAACAACTTCCTGTTTTCTATTGGTGATGCTTCTCCCTATACATCCTAGTATCCCCCACACTTCTCACATTGCTTGCTTACCTTTAGGTCATCTGATATGACTACCTCAGGTCCCTTTCTATTTTTGTTGTTGTTAGTACGTCCCACCCCTCCACTGTGTACTCTTCCCTAGGTTTTGTTTCCCAGGTGCATTACTTTGCACTTCTTTGCATTGAATCTAAGCTGCCATACTTTTGACCATTCCACCAGCCTTGCAAGTCCCTTCTCATCCTTTCCACCCCCTTGTGTATCAACCCTGTTGCAGATCTTTGTGTCATCTGCAAAGAGGCATACCTTTCCCCTCCAGTCCTCTGCAATGTCACTTATAAAGACATTAAAATGGACTGTTCCCAGTACTGAACTCTGCGGTACCTGCACAGTAACCCCTCTTCTTCAGAGTGGACTCCATTACTATTATCCTCTGTGTCCTGTTGTCCAGCCAATTTTTACCCAGGCTGGCTAATTTGTTAATTAATCTTTGTGTGGGACTGTGCCAAATGCCTTGCTAAAGTCTAAGTAGGCTAGTGTCCACAGCCCTTCCCTGGTCTACTACTTTGGTCACCCAGTCAAAGAAATCTATTAGATTCTGCTTGACATGACCTTCCCACTGTGAATCCATGTTGCCTTGGGTCCTGTGCCCCGGCTGACCTCTAGATACTCAACAATTCTTCCTTCAGAAGAGAGTCCATCATATAACCTACCACTGAGGTCAAACTAACAGATCTGCAGTTTCCTGACTCTGTTTGCTCCCACTTTTGTGAAGGGGAATCACATCCGTTCTCCTCCAGTCCTCAGGTACCACACCATCCTCCCATGATTTGTTAAAAGGGTAGTCAGTGGTGTTACTAGTTCTCCCTTAGTTCTTTAGAATTTGGGGTGAATCCCATCAGGCCCCATTGCTTAGTCCACCTTCAGTTTTATGAGTTCTTTCAGAAATCTTTCTTCTGTGAATGGAGTGGTATTGACCCCTATCCAGAGTGCTTCTATTGATTGGATTAGGTAACCTCTTCATTTATGAATACTGAGCAGATGTATTCATTCAGTATCCTGCTTTTTCACTGTCACCTCTCACCCACCCCCATTAAGCCTCACTACCCATCCCTTGGTCTTTCTTCGCTCCCTAATACACCTGTAAAGATTTTTCCCCTTCCCTGGTGAATCACATGGATGTGAATGATTATTGTGATCCAGTACAACAAGATTTGCTGGGTACTTGAAGAAATAAGAGTAACCTGTTTCTGTAGCTTTATTTAACCATAACAAAGCCCTTTCTCTTATCAATTACTTCAGAAGAAAAGTCTTGAAGCAAAAAGACACGTTCCCCATTCCAAGTCAGGTGCTTCTTTTCTCTAGCCACTCTCATGACCACTTCCTTTATTGTAAATTTCAAGAAATGAATAACCATGGCGCTCGGTTTAGATCCAGGATGAGGTCTGGGAGCAGAGTGATGGGCTCTTTCAGTTTCTAAAGCCCAGGGCCATTCACAGTTTAAAAGCTTTGGCAGAAAATGTTGCACAAAGTGTATTGTGTTGTCCCCTCCATACCTTCAGGAACCCCCACCAATGTAATATTATTCCTGCACCCCAATTTTCCAAGTTATCCAATTTCTTTAATATGCAGTGAATCTGTTCTGTTTGCTTTCTTGTTTGTCCTCAAACATTTTTACTGTGTTTTCAATGCTAACTAGTTTAAACTCCATCTCCTCTACTTTGACATGGATCAGCTCTGGCTCGTTATGAAGTGTCCCCACAGTAGATTTTAAATCTGAGATGTCCAGTTTTACTTTAGCAAACATTTCCTTTATAAGTGTGATGTTTGACTAACTATTTTGGTGTCGCTTGAAGTGTTCTGGTGAGATTTGCAACTGTCTGATGCTTTGACAGTTGGACGCACTCATCCGAGAAGCCATTCTTGTGACCGTGAAATTGACTGCGGAAAATGAATACTTTGACCCAGTAAAGCCGCAATCGATGTACAATGACACAGCACTACTTCTCATGTTCAAATAAACCTAAGCTAAAGAGATTTGCTTGAGATAGTGACTTTTAAAAAAAATGAAAACGGCAAAGCAGCAGCAACGGTTCGGGCTGCCATTCCCTTCAGGCATTTGTACACACCCCTAGGGATTGTGAGACTGAAAGGAGGACTGGGGTGGTGTAGAGGATGACCACCAGAAATCAGATATACTGAAACAAATACCTCTGTTCATTTTTACAGAGGAGGGGCATGAAATGGGCCAGCAATATGTGATATGGGCAGGAAGGGCACGTACATGGATACAGGTTCCTTTCCGAGGAAAAGGTCCTCAGGAAACTGGAGGCAATAAGAGTTGATAACTGATAAGGCTATGGGACCAGATGGGGTGCACCCCAGGATACTGAAAGAGCTAAGAAAAGAGTTGGTAGAACCTCTGACTACCCTGTTTAACCAGTCAGTGGAAACAGAGGAGATACCCAAGGACTGGAGGACAGCTGATGTGGTCCCTCTATACAAAGTGGAAACAGGGAGGAAGAGGAACCTTAGACTGGTCAGCCTGACCTCAGTAGTGGGAAAGGTCATGGAAACACTACTGAAAGAAAGAATAGTGGAACACCTGGTTGTCAGCTGTCTACAGGACCCAAGCCAGCATGGCTTTATGGAGGGAGGTTGTGCCAAACTAACCTCATTGAATTCTTTGACTGAGTAACCAGGGAGGTAGATCAGGGAGTGGTGGTAGATGTGGCCTACCTGGATGTTGATAGGCCTTAGACACCGTGCCACATAGAAGGCTGTTTAACAAGCTGGGGGCATGGGAGTGGGAATGAAGGTAGTGAAGTGGGTGGAGATTTGACTGGATAATAGGACCCAGAGGGTGGTGGTAAATGGCATTCACTCTGCAGAGGGTAAAAGTGACCAGTGGGGTACCACAGGGATCAGTGCTTGGTCCAGTCCTCTTCAATGTCTTTTCAGTGATATTGCAGAGGGTCTGGAAGGGAAAATTTGCCTGTTCACTGATGACACTAAGCTCTGCAACAGGGTGGACACCAGAGGAGTGGTTATAATGAGGGGAGATCTAAGGAAGCTGGAGGATTGGTCAAGGGATTGGCAGCTAGGTTTCAACACAAAGGGTGCAAGATAATGCACATAGGGCACAAAACCCAAGAGCTACATATCAACTGGGGCAGTACTCCAAGCAAGAAAGAGACCTGGCAGTGATACGAGGATAGGCTAAGTGAATTAAATATACTCCCAGGAGGAGAGGAGAGAGAGGGGATATGATTGAGACATTTAAGTGCCTCACAGGGAAGAATAAATTACAGGAGAACACTATATTCCAAAGAAAAAGATGCTCAAGGACTAGAGGAACAAGATGAAACTGGAAGGATGGAGATTCAGAGGGAACGTGAGGAAGTAATTCTTCACAGAGAGGTGGTGGACAAGTGGAATAGCCTGCCAGTGGAGGTGGTGGGGGTAGAAATGATTACAAGTTTTAAACATGTTTGGGCTAGGCATAGAGGATTGCTGGTAGTTGGGGAGAGGGTACAACTTAATGCCAGCAGTGCCTGATAAAGTGCTATTGTTAGTGCTAATAGGGCAGACTGGGTGGGCCAAAGGCCCCTTATCTGCTAACAATTTCTATGTTTCTATTACAGCTGGTTGTGGCTTTTTTAGCCTTAGTCAAACCTTTTGGCATAACTGGCTGGCCACATCTCCTGTGTCACAGTGTGTAAGTGGCTGTGGAGAGATTTGAACCAGATGTTCCTGGTTCTCAGCTTATACTCTAGCAACTACACCAGACAACTTTGTTTACATATGGTATGGGTGTGTGCTTCTTTGTGCATTGTGTTATTCTGTGTGTGCTTATTTGGCTTAGTGGTAGTGCACAGATGTGAACCTTGATACCCAGGATTGAATCCCACACTGCCACTTACTCACTTTGTGATCCTGAAAGGGAGGGGAAGAGTAGAAGCAGGCAGGCAGTTTGGAGTGCTATAGCACAGAACTGTGAACCTGGATACCAGGTTTTATCTCACTATTGTCGCCCACTTAACAAAACACTATGAAACAAATACTGTAGAACTGTTTAAGTTTGCGGTTATATTTAGTGCATGGCACTACTTGGCCGCAATTGCACAAATTTTATTTCACGCCTGCAATTAGTTCCTAATTCATGCCCATTGAAAAGGTACAGTTTGGGCCAATTAGCACCATTTAATTTTCACGCAGTTATCACTTGAGCGAATAGACCTATAATTATTTTACAGCAAATGTAACCTGTTCTACAGTACATAACCTCTTTCATGCAATAAAACATCATCTCTGTCTCTTTTTGCCCTCCATTTCATTTCTTCATCTTTCATTGTGTTACCATTGGCAAATCAAACTCCGTTATAGCCAACTTGCAGGTGTCTAAATTCTAGAATAAAGTTCTAGTTTGTGGATTTTACATGCTGTAATGAAAGTATATTGTAGCTAATATCCAGGAAACTGCATATTGCTTTGTTACCAGTAGAGGGCAGCTGATAACATCATTACCATCACAACTAGAAAGCAATGTATCTGGTGTTAGTGAAGTTATATGCAGCCGCCTACTGGTGACATAGCAGAATGCGATTTCATGCCTTTTCATAGCTGTTATTTACATAGATGTGAAAAATACAAAATCTTACATAATTGTAAGCACTTAAATGCAGAAAACAGGTCTAAAGAGTAAATATTTATTTAAACTTTTCTGAACCTGAGTAGCCCCATAAGATGCATCATCTTGTTTAGTTTGAAGTAAACAATGGAAGATAGATTTTTATTTTTCAATACTTGTTACCTTTAAAAATTCCCACAACAATGTAAATTTTGAATAATTTATTGATGTGTCACTTATCTTACCTGTTTAAAATGTTTGCCAGGCTAGGCCCAGTAAAGTGACACACCTCAATTACAGTGGCATCCTGACAGCAGCTGCAGCAGCAGGATGCACAATAAATGAAAGCCCCTCTCAAAAGCAAACTCAAAGACCCTGAAGATGGCCCTGAAAGTCTCCGATGGGATGCCACCCTGTAGGTCCTACCCTGATTTTCTATTAGTGAGCTCTTTAGGCATTGTCCACATTATAGGATAGTTTAGATAACCTTTTTAAAACTGGTTTAGTTAAACCAGTTCAGCAAGCAGTAACGGTTCCTGAATACTGTTCTGTCCACATTGCTGATGCCAAACCTGTTCACCCTGTAACCATTTCCTACTGAATTCTGGGATTGTTTTGTTGTTGTATCCCAGAATTCATTGTATGTGTCTCAAGAGTTCTGAGGCTGTTCCTTTGAGCTGCCACTGTGAGTTGTGAATAACACTGATGATGGATTGGATGCCTCTGGTGCTGTGTTGATAGCTGCACCAGTTCAACTGATGCTGTTTTTAAAGGACAACTACAAATGTAGACTCTGAGATGCCTGATTTGGCACAATATAGAACTCCATCCCTGAAAAAGACAGATATTTGGTATTATTATAATGTTATCCTGAAATAGTGTCTCTTCCCGGCTATAGTAGTTGGAAATGTAATTACATGTCAGTCAATAGAAAGTTACTTTTGTATAGTACTGTGCATGTTATTTCTTGTGTTACGAATAGTGATCCTGAGCTGGAACTCAGCTGGCTGGGGGATGGGATCATAAACAGACTGCCCTCCTGAACCTACCAATCAGTAATCATGAAGTGCCTTTATAAGCCGGGCTCTGCACCACCTTGATGGGTGCAGATCAGCTGCAGCGTTACCTTTTTTGTGTGTGAAGACAACCTGTACCTCTTCCAAAACAAGCGCCCCTGAAACAGCATTCCCTGTTTTCCTGGATTCACCATTTCTGCGATCGTTATGGAATGCATCAGCTGGCCATGTAATCAAATGGCAGTGCTCACATCTCTGCCAGAGAGTCTCACGTGACCCTCCAGGATCCCCATTGTCTGTCCATGCCTACTGCCTTATGGTGGGTCCCGATGCTGGAGCGAGCAATATTCTGCCCGAGTTCAGCTACTAATATTTTATGATAGAAGAAATAAAGTTTAACTTGGGCAAGTGTTCAGTTTTTAAAACGGGGCTAAAAATAGTTTAAAATCACTTGGAATGAGGGGTGTGACTATCAAAACACTTATGCATATTCATGCATAAGCAGTACGGGAAGTGAGGAAAGCACCTTTTTCATGAGAGAGAGGTGAGGGACAAAGCAACTTTGAGGGCTAAAATCTGGGACATCACTTGTAATCAGGGGCTATTGATAGGCATGGCTGTGAACCTCACCTAGGTCTGACTCACTCCATTTGCCACCTGTGGAGATAATGCAGAGTGCTGTGCTGCTGATCTAGAGACCAGCTTTGGCTCCCCTGGTAGTGTCCACTAATACTCTCTTACTCTGTCCCATGCCATGTACTGCCTGGTGTCCAGTGGTATGCCCTTCCTACCTACCCATCCAATACCTGGTACTGCCTGGTGTCTACTGGCATGCCTGTCCTTCCCCATATCATACACTCCCTGATGTTCAGTGGTAAGCTTCTCCTTGTTCCATGCCAAACCCTGGCTGGTATCTGATGGAGCTAACCTTTCTGTCCATCCAATACCTAGCACTGCCTGGTGTCTACTGGCATGCACCTCCTTCCTTATACCATAAAAAACACTGCCTGGTGTCCAGTGACATGCCCCTTCTACCCATTCAATGTATGGCACTGACTGGCATCCTGTGAGGGAGGAGGTAAAATGGAGGGGGCACTGACAATGGAGATAAGAGGGTGCACTGGCACCAAAATAGGGAGTGGTGGGGAACACAGTCAGCAACCTGACTCTACTTTCCCCTCCCCAGCAGGAGCCAGGACCAGGAAGGGGAAACACATAGCCAAATGCTGGTGGGTTTTTTGTTTGTTTTTTCAAGAAGGAGTTTAGTGGCCCAATTTCTCCCTTCCTCAGCAGGAGCTGGAACTGGTATGGGAAATGTCAAACATCTGCTTTTTGCTTTTACTGAAGTGGCTGAAGCTGACACAAAGCCCCTCTCTTCCACTCATCAGCATGGACTGGAACCAATGAAGGGAAGAAAGTCCAACATTTTTAAAAGGGCCTGATGCCCCACATACATTTCCCTCACAGGCAGGATGGAGCCGTGGCCTGCAAGGAGAATGGCTGATGCTTTACAACAAAAAACAGCAGTCCAAGGTCTTCCTCCCTTATTGCAGGAGCCAGAACCGTGAAGGGAGTGGCAAACATCTCAATCAATCAATCAGAATCTTTATTTAACCAGGTGAACATCATTGAGCAAAAGCTTGTTTGTAAGATGGACCTGGACAGGATACAAGAACATTACACAGCACATTGAAGTCAATAAAATCACACAATATTTAAATAACTAACATAGTCAGGGCTAAATTTAATACACAGGGTAATGACAGTGGTAGTGCATGAGTACTATATACACACACATGAACAGCTAAATACAGGTTATAGTCAAGATTGGACACTATGGTGTGGTGAAGGCAGAAGAACAAACACGAGTGAGAGGGGCAACAAGGGAAGTTAGGAAGCTAAGAAAAGGAAGGGAGTTGTGAAGGTTAAAGAGGGAGGGGAGAGTAGGCAGGGGAACCCATAAGTGTCATGGCAGTAAATAGTGATACCAGGGCCATGGGTCAGGACAGGCTCCAGATAAGGGAAGTGAGGAGAGGCAGTAGTAAGGTGAATGCCCCAGGGTCAGGAGGTAGGAGCATGTGAACAAGACGTAATGCTACTTTAAGACAACTGAAACCTACACAAGGGAGCAGGCTAAGCAGGAAAAGCAAAAAAGGAATGCTATGAAAAGGTTAAAGAGGGAGGGGAGGGAAGGGGTCAATGAGACGGGGTAGTAAATGTAATATTTCATCAGACAGGTGACTAGCAAGTCACTGAGGCCGTGAGGGAGAGCAGGAGAAACAATTGCAGGTTTTTAAACACATCTGTGTATTTTTTAAAGAATAAGTTGGTGGCCCTAGTTTGGAGGGGAACACAAAACATTTTTTTCAAACAAGGCCAAGCTGCTCAAGTCCTGGGGTTGAAACTGGCACTGGCCCACTAGCCTAATGGCGATAGATTTTGTATCAGGCTAGAATTTTTTTTCCTTTAGCTGGCCCTGTGGGTCTATACTGGAGAGGGTAACATTTTAAAAAGTACCTCAGCTGGGCCAGTGGAAATATCTGTGGGCTAGTGGATTTTCCTGTTACTAGCTCTGCTGTCTTATGGCTGCAAAATTTAATTTTGACCCCTGAAGTCTAGTGTGACTCCCTCACCTTGTCAAATGCCATGTACTTTCTGGTGTCCATTGGCAAGGATATCCCTCCCCATAATATACCAAGCACTGCCTTTGTACAGTTGAATGCCTATTCACCTCCTATCTCATACTAAGTACTGCCTTGTGTCCAGTGGTATCCTCTTCCCTCACCCTGTCCAGGTTTTAAGTTGCCTTAGTGTCCAGTGTTACCCCTCCCTTACCCTGTCCCAATTTGAAGCATTTTTGGTGTCCAGTGGTACATATTCCTTATCTTGTCCCAATTTTAAGCATTCCCTAATGCACAGTGATCCCTCCCTTGGCAAGTGTCCCAGTGTCTAGTGGCTCCCAGTCGCATCCCTATTTTGCCTCTCCCAATCTCAGATGACAGCCTCCCTCTCACCTCCCGGTCAGCTGCCATCTGGCTGAAACTAACACTAAACTGCTGTCAGTGCTATTTTCTATAAGGTGGTGGCTCATCAAGGAGGTGCAAGGAGAATCACACTGCTCGCTGTCTGGCAGGGGAGGGTGTAGATAAAACCTGGGAGGGGTTCTGGCACCAGAAATGGGCTCCTGGAGCCAAAGTTGAACTATCAGGGAAGGGGTTGGGGCTGGACAATATTGGAGAAAAACTGTATTTTTCATTAAAGGTCCAGAGAGCCTGGCTCCACACTCCCCTGGGCTGGAGCTGAGGTTACAAGTGGAATTTGTTCAGATCTTTGTTTGTTTATTAAAGGGTAGGTGACCTGACACCACACTCACATCATATCACTTGCAGGAGTCGAGACAAGCAGGGGAACATGGTCAGGAAATTATTTTTTTGTGTAGGGGCCAGGCAGCCTGACACCACAGGAGTCTGGACTGGCAAAAGGAGCACAGTCAGGACTTTGTTATTTTGTTTCTTGTTAAGGGGCCAAGAGGGCCAACTCCACATTCCCTTCACCAGCAGAAGGACCAGGACCAGTGAAAGAAACACCGTTAGGACTTTTTGTGTTTTATTTTTTTTTTTTTAATAAAGGGAGAAGCTGGGACCAGGGAGAGAAACGCATTCAGCTGGAGCCTCTGGACCAGTCACATAGGAGCACAGCTACAGCAGATACAGTTTTTTGTTGTGGTTACTTCCAGGTTAGGCAGTATAAGAATGCAGTGAAGGATAACAGTAAGTGTCTCAACACTGCTGATGGAGCTGTTTTCTTGAACCATTACAGCATAAACCATTGTTGAGACTAGCTCTTGAGGCTGTCTGTCTTTGCAAATTTTTTTAAACTGTTTTACCAGGACAGCAGTGTGGATACAAACCATTACAAGCAATGTTAAACCTTAGCCTAGCTAAACTGGTTTATCAACTGCAATGTGGATACAGCCTTATAAGCATGTTAATCCTTAGCCTAGTTAAACTGGTTTAATAACTGCAATGTGGACAAAGCAACTCATGTAGTTATCCATGCTACCTCACTGATGATTCTATTCAATGTGCTCGTCAAACTGTGATCTCTGTACCTCAACTATGTACCTTATTCTTATGTTACATAAGTGCCTTACTCTATGTACCTTATTTTTATGATACCTGTATATCATGTGCCTGAACCCTGTTTTGCCTGATGTTCATGTATTGTACCATTGTAACCCTCCGGTCGGCGCCTGAAAATAGGCACTTGCTGTCTAGTGCATTCACCCGGTAAACAAAGCAAATAAATAAATAAAGCCTTACAAGCAGTGTTAAAAGCGTAGCCTACTTAAACTGGTTTATCAACTGCAGTGTGGACAGTAGGGCTGTGTGAGTACCTTTTCCGAATATTTGGTCGAATATTCGTATTCAGGTCCCAGGTATTTGGTATTTGGCCAGAAAGGTGTTTTTTTAAGAAAACTTTAAAAGCACTTCAACAACACCATTAATCACCCATTAAACCTGGTGTAGCATATACACCTCAATGAGACTTCAACCACCAAAGCAGAGCTCTCATTAATGCAACACAAGCTACATGTGGCACACTTGATCCACCACACCACACCACACATATAGCACTCGAAAAGCGATATCAAGCATTGCATTGGGTCAGCACTGGAGGGTGTTCATGGTCACAGACACAGTAGCCCATGACATGGGCATCGGTGATTGAGTGCTTGCAATAATGGCAACTCAGTCCTGGTGCATGTTGAAGGGACTACTGCTGAGGAAGGGTGACGGATGGAGGAGTGGGCAAATAGCGATAGGACATCACTAAATGTGTCGTGTGCAGGGAGGGGTCCAGCATGACAGAAGACAGGAAAGGTTGGCTTGGTGTAGTTGGTGTGGGGCTGCCAAGCTGGCCCCATAGCGTGGTTGGTGGTTGCCAGCCCTAAGGTGCAAGGGTTCCAGGTTCAGGTCTGGGCATGCCTACATTTTTGTGTTGCCCGGCCCCAATTTTTTTTTCTCCAGAGTTTGCATGCCTCTGACATGCACCCCTGAGTTAAGAATTCTTTGTAGGAGGTATGGGGCAATGCAAGGGCACAGTCCACTGCATGAATAATCAAAATTTAAGTCCCTGGCACTGTTTCCTGTGCATTGGGGTGTACATCACTGAAATAGATTTACAGTGATATATACTTGCCCTGCCACCAATCGCGATTGTGTTTTCGTGGTTATCACATAAAGCCACAGACACAGGGAGACGGTGCTTTGGCCATGGGCATAAGAATAGTGGTAACAGTGGCTGCCATAGTGGTGACAGCTGAAAGGGTGGCTGCTGCATGAATGGCACTGGTGGTGGTGGGAAGCACACTGACTGTAGACGTAGCAGCCATAGTGATAGCAGTGGGAACACTGGTGGTGTCTGCTGCTTCCTGCACAAAGCATGTATGCACTAATGCCCTCCTACTACTGCACAAAAGGATGTGACAGTGAATGTATAGATGGAACAGGTGGTGACACCAGTAGTAGTAATAGTACTGCCAGTGGTATTAGTAGTAGTAGTACTAGTTCCAATGCTACAAGAACTAAAAGGCTTGCTTGGGAGAAAAATATTTGAGACCATCTAATAAAGAGACATCTGTCTGTCATCGCCCATGTAGTCTATCTCACCACCGTCTCTGGAATTGTATTATGTATCAATAGTATACAGTGAAGCAAGACAAGATGCAATTCAGTACTTTGCAGTAAATGCTGTCACAAATATTGGATGACTAGAGATTAACTGCCATTGATTTACACTGCTCCTTGCAGCATACTGCAGCACTTTGCAATAATTTTGCAGGAATGGAAAATAATTGAGACTGGTGATGCCACACTAGTAACCGAATATCTCAGGCATGTGAAATACTTGGAACTGGTGATGCCACACTGGTAACCAGAATATTTCAGGCATAGAAAATACTTGAGATACTTGAGATGGGTGATGCCATACTGGTAACTAGAATATTTCAGTCTTGTGAAATACTGGAGACTGGAGATGCCATACTGGTAACTGGAATATTTCAGTCATGTGAAATACTGGAGACTGGAGATGCCATACTAGTAATTGGAATATTTCAGGCATGTGAAATACTTGAGAATGGTGATGCCATACAGGTAGCAGAACATTTCAATTATGTGAAATACTTGAAATGTTATGCTATACTGGTAACTGGAATATTTCAGTCATGTGAAATACTTGAGACAAGTGATACCATACTTCGTAGCGGTAATATTTTAGTCATATGAAATACCCGAGGCAAGTGATACCATACTCATAACCGTAATATTTCAGTCATGTGAAATACTCAAGACTGGAGATGCCACACTGTTAACTGCCATTTTTATGCACTGAAATACTTGAGACTGGTGATGCCACTTGTAACTGCCATATTTCAGGCATGGGAAACACTGAGACTGGAGATGACACACTATTAGCTGCCATATTTCAGGCATGGGAAACACTGAGACTGGTGATTCCACACTTGTATCTGCCATATTTCAGGCATGGGAAACACTGAGACTGGAGATGACACACTTGTATCTGCCATATTTCAGGCATGGGAAACACTGAGACTGGAGATGACACACTATTAGCTGCCATATTTTATGCACTCGAAATACTTGAGACTGGTGATGCCACACTTGTAACTGCCATATTTCAAGCATGGGAAACACTGAGACTAGTAATGCCACAATTGTAACTGCCATATTTCAGGCATGGAAAAAACTGGTAACTGCCATATTTCAGGCATGGGAAAAACTGAGACTGGAGATGCCACACTTGTAACTGCCATATTTCAAGGCATGGAAACACTGAGACTGGAGATGACACACTTGTATGGCCATATTTCAGGCATGGGAAACACTGAGACTGGTGATGCCACTTGTAACTGCAATATGTCAGGCATGGGAAACACTGAGACTGGAGATGCCACACTTGTATCTGCCATATGTCAGGCATGGGAAACACTTGAGCCTGGAGATGCCACACTTGTAACTGCCATATTTCAGGCATGGAAACACTGAGACTGGTGATGCCACACTTGTAACTGCCATATTTCAGGCATGGGAAACACTAAGACTGGTGATGCCACACTTGTAACTGCCATATTTCAGGCATGGGAAACACTGAGACTGGAGATGACACACTATTAGCTGCCATATTTCAGGCATGGAAACACTGAGACTGGTGATGCCACACTTGTATCTGCCATATTTCAGGCATGGGAAACACTGAGACTGAAAATGCCACACTTGTAACTGCCATATTTCAGGCATGGGAAACACTGAGACTGGAGATGCCACACTTGTATCTGCCATATTTCAGGCATGGGAAACACTGTGACTGGTGATGCCACACTTGTAACTGCCATATTTCAGGCATGGGAAACACTGAGACTGGAGATGCCACACTTGTAACTGCCATATTTCAGGCATGGGAAACACTGAGACTGGAGATGCCACACTTGTATCTGACATATTTCAGGCATGGGAAACACTGAGACTGGTGATGCCACACTTGTAACTGCCATATTTCAGGCATGGGAAACACTGAGACTGGTAATGCCACACTTGTAACTGCCATATTTCAGGCATGGGAAACACCGAGACTGGATATGACACACCATTAGCTGCCATATTTTATGCACGTGAAATGTTTGAGACTGGTGATGACACACTGGTAACTGGCACCTGCAAAGCTGTTAAAGGGATCAATAGAATATGGGCATGAGCAACACAGCGGATGAGAGATGTAGCAACACCAGTTGAGGATTTTGTATTGAGAGAACAGCAATCAATAGGTGGGTGGCAGTTTTAGGCACTCGCAACTGCAGGGCATGCTCTGTTCAAAAGAATACACCATGACAGTGGAAGTAATAAAGGAAAAGGTGCTGGTCACAGATTTGTATTAGTATGATTTTGAATATAAATGTTAACATGTGCTTTTTGCTAGCAGAACAATGATGGTTAACACAGAATGGCTTGTGTATGGGTCAATGCTACAACACACAAATGTTGTATCCAGTACAAGACAATTATTTAGTGCAATTGTTAGTGGCCATATGTGTACCCAAGGTGAGGTAGATTTATTTTTATAAACACAAGTTGTTTCACATGTGCTGGGTCAAGTGAGGATCGGTGAGGTTCCACCACATCCCCTGCAGTGCTGAACATTCGTTCAGGCGATGCGGCTGGTAGGGGGCAACAGATATATTTAAGGGCCAACTGTGCCAAGTGCGGAGATGCTTTCATCCTTTGATCCAGTACTCCACTGGATTTATGGAGAATGACTCCAGAGGCTCATTGAAATAACTGTTCAGCAGATTGGGTGCTGACTGTGGCTGCTGTTCTGATCTCTTCCGCTGCTCAGCCTGTAGTGATGAGCTTAGTTCAGCCAACAGTCACCCTCCATCTCAGGTTTTTCCATACTGCTTTCAGTTTGTGATTCTGAGACTGGCTCATCAATAGGGTTACCTGCTGGTTTCATCGACCCAAGGATGCAGAAACTAAGTTCTGAGCATATCTGCTTCTGAATGTCTACAACCCTGTGAGTGGGCATTATAAGGTGTAGTACCTCACATTTGAAATGTGGATCCAGCATAGTGGCAAATATGTGCTTTTTATTGAACAGAGATCAGAAAATCTAACTTCTAGTTCTGTGGTGAGGTTTTCCACAAGGGATATCACTGTTCCTGGTGTCTGGTTTGGATCTTTCTCAGCATTTTCACTGAATCTCCTCATGGATTTTTCAGGATCTGTACAGCAGGAATCACCTGACTTAGCAGTGTAGAATCAGAGCTAAGGTCATGAGTGCTCCTTTCAAATGGGGCTAAAACTCTTACCGAACCCTCAATCACAGCCTAGTCCTGATGCCCGAGGACTCCCCTATATCAGTTTCCATGCTCATCTCATGAAGGGTCCACTTTTGCTCCAGAAGCTTTTGCAGCATGTAGTAGGTGGAATTCCACCAGGTCTGTACATCCTGGATGAGATGATGCTGCAGCATCTGAAGATGCTCTTGTAGCTGATGCAGATGGTTTGTGGCTTTCACAGTGTGATGGAAGTGACTGCATATGCTTCTGGCTACTTTGACTGTGTGATCTGCCTCCACTGTGTTTGCCAAAGCCTTTGTCACCACCAAATTTAGTGTATGAGCAAAGCAGCGTGTCCCCTCAAAATTGCCATTCTAAGTGCTTTTATCATATTTGTGGCATTGTCTGTGACCACAAACCCTACCTGCAAATTGTTGCCATCAATCCATGGGCCCAACATCTCTTGCAGGAATGACAGTATGTTTATAGCCTGGTGATCCTTTTCCATAACACTGACATTTAGCAAAGCAGACCTGCAGGGAGAGGGGGAAGAGACAGAACCAGCACCAGAACCACCATCTCCACCAGTGACTACCACATCTGCAACACACCAGTGTGCTGTCAGTGACATATATGCATGATTTGAATTCATGCTGGTCCATATGTCAGTTGTGCAGTGGAAAACTCCACCAACAGCCTGTGCTAGTAGTCTGGCAACTTCTTTTCTCAAATCATGGTAAATGTTGGGTACTACAGTATGTGAAAATGTGGTCCATGATGGTGTATTATACCTAGGGTGCAAATGCTGCAGCAGCCTCACGAAACCTGTGTTTTCCACAGTGGAAAATGGCTGCAGATCCAAGGCCATCATCTCACCAATTAAATTGTAGATCTGTTGTGCTGTTGGGTGTGACATCTGGTATTTGGTGCAGGCATGGAAGGCTTGCATGATGGGTGTAGTCAAAGTGGTACCACATCGCATTGATTTTGACTTTGAACCCATGGTGGAGGTGTTACAATAATAGACAATTGAGCAGAAGAAGGCAGAATGGTGATGCTCCTGTCACGGGATGCACTGTAAGTGGTGTAGGGGAGTTGAGGCACACTGTCTGTCTCAGTAATAGAATCACTAACAATACTTTGTGCATCTACTGGACCAGTACCGGAAGAGGGGCTGACAGGCACATGTTGTGGAGGAGGAGGAACAGCTGTGGATCGTTGAAGTGCACTGGGATGTTTCATTCAGAGATGGTTCATCATTGATGTTGTTGTGAGATTTAAAAGGTTTTACCACGACTTATAGTAGTCACCCACGGACATACTGCCTTTGTTGGATCATCTTTTATAACACTAAAGTACAGCCACACACTTTCCCTTGCACTGACAGTGAGTACGGGTCCCACTAGGGCGGCCATGGGCATGTTTTGCTCTTCCCCTTATCAGACCTGGGTGCAGTGGATGCAGTTGTTCTACCCTTTTTTCTCCGCAACAGATGTAGTTGTAAAACTACTTTGTGTATCAGATGGAGTTGAACTTGACACAACTCTTTGAAAGGACAGGGTGGACTGTTTGGTTTTTAGGAGGAGGAGGAGGGTGACCTGACCAGCCTGCTTGCCTCAACAAGAAGCACTGCATTTTTGGCAGCTGCACGTTCACGCTTCTCACACAGATATGCCGCATATTCGCCCTCATTGCCAAATTCGCTTAGGTGGGTATCACTGTCAGATGATGTACTTAGCAAGTTTTGAGGCTCTGGTAAATATTCAGAACCAGATGAATGCTCTTCTTCGAATCCTCCACATCAGCAAAAGGGAATGTGGTGAGAGGAAACTATGAGGCTGAGCAACAGTACATTTGTAACACAGTTGGTGCAGTCGTTGTAGCAGTCTCATGGTCAGTACTAGTCACAGTACCTATGGTCATGGGCACAGTTGGCAAGGTAGTAGCACTGTCGACCATAGTCCTGTTGCCAGAATTACAATCAGGAGTTGCAGTTGAAGAAATTGGTATCATATTACAGCTAGTTGTAATACTGGCAGCAGTAGTCATGGTGACAGCAGAACTCTCAGGACTACTAATGGAGGCAAAGGTTGTGGCGACAGTGGCTGTGCAAGGAGCACAAATAACAGTGCACACTGTTATGGCAGTGGTGGTGTCAACAGTACAAAAAGGATTTGCTCTGGTTGCTGAAATCACAGCACTGGTGGTGGTGGGAGGAGCACACTGATAGGTGATGTTGCCTCTATGGGGGCAGTTGTGTGAATAGTACTACCACTGGTAGTGGGGTGGGTTCTTGTTCTTGTATAACTGGAGATGTCAACTGTAAAGCCCTCCTACTTTTAAAAATGATGGTGCTGCAAATGCAGTACTAGTAATATTAGTGGCAGCAGTTGAAGTTATAGTAGTACTAGTACTACCCCCAATCTTACTGACACCGGAAACTGAAGGCTTATCAGGAGAAAACTATTTTAGAGTGGCGAATACGAACAGACCTTCTCTCACTCCTGTTCCTCACCACTTACGACTGGTGGTGAAGATGACTTGTTTGGCTGGACCATGCACGCTTACGGGATTGATAAGACATTCAGTAACTTACTGTGTATATTATTTGTGATTAGTGTCTTTGTTTATATTGGTGCTTCTTGCAGAAAACAACAATAGCAACACCCGTATGTAACAGCTAATAAAAGTCAAGTTGATGCTAGAGAGATGGAGTCAGCAATTCTTACTTATGCGGTGTCAGTTGTGCAGTCATACAGTACAGAAATTCAAGCTTTGAAGGTGTACCAAACAACTTACAACACACAGAACCCAATGAGTCACGCCTGACACACACAGAAATATTAAAGCAGTTCACAGAATATTTACGGTACACACTCACAGTAGTGCACACACAGGGGTGAAGACACAAAAAGAAAAAACTCACATGCGCAGGAGGCCACTCAGGTGCAGTGAGCTGTGGAGGAGGAGTCACCTGTGACACCCTCCTTACTCAGTTGTACAGGAACTGAGCCAAGAACCAGACTACAGTCAGCAACAATTCAATGGGCCAAGCCTGACCCAGTGGGAAAAAATACATTGCTTTTATATCACAAAAAAAATGAGCAGACAACTGTGCATGCACTTGCAGGACACAGATTACAAGAACAACAATACAACGACGACGGATGATGGGCGCGCTTACGGTAAGCTGCAACACAGATAAGAGGGAGTCAGATGACACTCACATCTCACTGCAGGGAACCGAGCCCGAACCTGATTACAACAAAATACCAATTTGCTTCACAAAAGAAATAGAAAATACCACAGGGGCTGTGTGTGGATTTGGAACAAAAAGCTAAGCAAGCACAGCAGTGGGATGGAGCAGTCAGCAAAGCTTGAGCCACTCACTGTTACTGTGCCCAGCATACCTCTCAACCTCCTGCCTCATAAATCAGGGACAAGGCATAAAAAATCAGGGACAAAGGACCAAAATCAGGGACACATCTTCTAAATTGATGATATCCACTCAGGAAGCTGGTGGTATATGGGGTTTGGTGAAATGCATTTTCTAAGTAGCAACAAGTCTGTAACTTTAACATCTGACATTATTTTGTGCTTACAAGCTCCATTGTTTGGTCATGGAAACACAATTTTAAGGAGGGACAGGGTAAAATTTTGAGGCAAAATCAGGGACATCCCTGAAAATCAGGGACAGTTGAGAGGTATGGTGCCCAGTAACAGTTACTCACTACATGCAAAAGCCAAACTGGACTTTGTTGACAAAAAAAATCCTGATTAGAACTAATTGGTACTTAAGCAAAAATCAAACCACACTGCTTCAGCTGAGCTGGAAACTGTAAGCAGTGGGGAGGGAGTCAGCATGCAGCAGCACACAGACAGATGCACTCACACACAGATTCTCCTTTTCCTTGAAACTGAGCCCAGTTTCAAGGATGAAAAAAATACAGTCAGTTGCAGTCACAAGAGCGATCAGATGTAAACTGGATCACACACAAAACATTTTTAAACAGTTATAAAAGTTACAAGTGGTAAACTAAACAGAGCTAGCTCTCTGAGAAACAACTATCTCCTCTCATCTACACACTCAGAGTGAGGAGATCACACGGTGTTCCTGGCTCAGAGCTCCAAAAACAGCCTCTGACTGGCCAGAAGCTCTGTGATTTTGAAATCTCACCCACGATAGTACGTCCTGAATAACGGCGAATAGTAAACTATTCGGAATGTCCGTCCGAATATTCGGCAAGCCTACTATTCAGTGGTATTCGGAAATACTATCGGACCATGCACAGCCCTAGAGGACAGAGCCTTACAAGCAGTGTTAAACCTTACCTGCTTTTTTTATTTCAAATTCGATTAATACCTTTGAGCTGGGGCTCGTTTACAAAGGTTCCAAGTCAACAAGGAATACAAGACATTTACAGGTGATGAAACATTGCAGAACAGAAAGGCATCAACTAACAAGTGGTATTAGTGTGCAGTTACAACATTAAGCAGGGTACAAGAAGTAAGGAGAAACAGGACCACACTTCCAGAGAAACATATTAATGCAGCACTAATTAAGTGCAGTACAGTGTTTAACAATCATGTTACAGTTCAGGCGGTGTGCTCCCAGTCTGCAGAAATGCATATTTTAGCAGCCAAGGTGAGGCTTTGTCAAGGGAGGTGGTAGGTGGTGGAGGTGGGAGGGGAGTGGGGTGGGAGGGGAAGTAGTTAAACTGGTTTAACAACTGCAATGTGGACAGAGCCTTACAAGCAGTGTTAAACCTTAGCCTAGTTAAACTGGTTTTATTTTATTTATTTTTAGCTTTTGTTTACCAGGTAAGCACACTAGACAGTCAAATGCCTATTTTCAGGAGCGACCGGAGAATTACAAAGGCAAAAACAACATGTCAGAGACAAGGTAACAATTAGTCAATATTGTACAGTCCAATGCTGGCAGGGAGTCCAGGCAAATAACACAGTGTGGAACATGATAGTAACAGTTCAGTGAGGTACAGGCAATAATAGGCAGCAGACTGCAGTCAGGTGCAGGCAGATAGGCAATGTGGAAGGAGCACTACAAGCAGTGTTAAACCTTAACCTAGTTAAACTGGTTTAACAACTGCAATGTGGACAGAGCCTTACTAGCAGTGTTAAACCTTAGCCTAGTTAAACTGGTTTACCAACTTTAGAAACATAGAAACATAGACTTTGATGGCAGATAAGGACCGCTTGGCCCATCTAGTCTGCTCATTTCCCTACCCATTGGATAAGTGCAGATCCTAGTTAACCAACAGCCCACTTCATCCTACTCCCTGCCAGAATTGCCTTATGTCTGTCCCATGCATTCTTGAAGTCCCCACTGTTTTTGACCCCATTACCTCCTCAGGAAGGCCATTTCATAGTCCACCACCCTCTCTGTGAAAAAATACTTCCTCACATTGCCCCAGAGCTGTCCCCTTTCTATCTTCAGATTGTGTCCCCTTGTTCTTGCACACCTCTTTTTCTGAAAGATGCTACCCTCTTGGACTTTATTGATTCCTTGAGGTACTTAAATGTTTCTATCATGTCCTACCTCTCCCTCCTTTCCTCAAGGGTATACATATTAAGATTCTTTAGTCTCTCTTTGTATGGCTTCTGTTGCAGACCCTGCACCATTTTAGTTGCCCTTCTCTGGACTGCTTCTATCCTGTCTATGTCCTTGTGGAGATGGGGTCTCCAGAATTGCATGCTGCACTCAGATGGGGTCTCACCAACTGTCTGTAGAGAGGATAACAACTTCTTGTTTTCTACTGGTGAGCCTCTCCTATATATCCCAGTATCCCCCAAGCCATCCTTACTGCCTTCTCACATTGCTTACTTACTTTTAGGTTCTCTGATATGACTACCCCACGTCCCTGTCCATTTTTGTTGTTAATATCCCCACCCCCATTGTGTACTCTTCCCTGGGGTTTTGTTTCCCAGGTGTAATGTGGACAGAGCTTTACTAACATACTAACATACTAAAATGCCAGCAGAATAGGCTCAAATGGTCTTCGTGTCTGTTGCTTGGTCAGCCCCCACCCTGGGTGCTGACCTTGCTGTCCCCTCGCTTCTCTGGCTTCTCCTTCCCAGTTCCAGATATTCTTGCTGCATTGGATTTTGCTTCCTGAACCCTTCCCTGTACCTGTCCCACCCCTCTTGAACCCCTCCACTGTCTCTGCCTCCACCAGCCCCTAGGAGTGTGCATTCCATGGCTCTACCACCCTCTCAGTGAAGTAGCACCTCCTCCTTTCTCCCTGAATCTTCCCCTCCAGCTTCCACCCATGCCCTCTAGTGGCCCCCTCCTTCCTTCAAGCACCCTCACTGTTCCTCCCTATTTACCCTCTTCATGTACCTGAAGACCTCTATCATGTCCCCCGGTCCCTCTCTCTTCCAAAGTGTACAAATTTAGCTCTTGAGCCTCTCCTCAGGTCCTGTCCCCAAGCCCCAAATCATTTTGGTTGCCCTCCTCTGACCCTCTCCAGGAGGTTAATGTCCCTCTTTAGTGCGGCCTCCAAAACTGCACGCAGTACTCCAGGTGCGGCCTCACCAGCAGTTATACAGAGGGAGTATCACTTCCTCCTTCTGAGGTGATCCCCAGCGATGCATCCCAGCATCCTGTTGGCCTTGGCTGCTGCCCTCCGACAAGTCTCAGAGTTGTTCATCTTGACATCCACCACCACCCCAGGTCCCTCTCAGCCATTGAGACTTGTAGTATCCCCCAGGGTGTACACTTGGCCTGGGTTTCTGCCCCCAGGTGGAGTACCTTGCATTTCCTGCATTAAACCTCAGCTTCCACTTCTAGACCATCTTTCCAGAGCCTCCAGGTCCCCTGCAGGGCCACCCTCCTCCTCCCCATCCACCACCGCCCCAGTTTCGAGTCATCTGCAAAGAGACTCATCTCACCCTGATTCCTGTCCTTATGTCAGATACGTAGGCGTGGAACAGAAGGGCCCAAGGACTGATCCCTTTACTAGCAGTGTAAACCTTAGCCTAGTTAAACTGGTTTATCAACTGCAATATGGGCAGAGCCTTACAAGCAGTGTTAAACCTTAGCCTAGTTAAACTGGTTTAACAACTGCAATGTGGACAGATCCTTAGGGTCTTACATGAGATAAGGAGTTCCATCCCGCTATGCTTTGTAGTGGTGGAAGGCCGGGCCCTCAGTAAACACTGAAGGATTCACACTCACAAGCAGACTTGACAGACCATGAGGTCTTTATCTGCTGGCTTATATGTATGTTTGTATGATATTTACACTGCAGTAAGGGAAAGGAACAGGAACACAGTGAGTGAGTGAGTGAGAATGAAAAGAGATATAGTGCCAACTCCTTTCAGATGTGCAGACCACTGTGCCATAGCCTGATGTTTCTCTCAAAATAATAGTCCTATTTTCTGATGTGGTGTGTCTTTGGGGTGGGCGTGAGGGTAGGCATAGTTCATCAGTTTGACAACATTTGTGTAAACTACCGGGTTAGCTGAACTCAGCATCACGGGCAGCGGTCACGATCCAGCCATAAGCATCTACGGTGCAAGAAGCCTGATCCACCCACCCCAAAGAGATAGATAAGTTACTTACCCCCACGGGCAGCGGTCACGATCCAGCCATAGCACCTCTATGGTTCAAGAAGCCTGATCCACCCACCCCAAAGAGATAGATAAGGTGCCACTTGCCCTCATGGGCAGCAGTCATGATCCAGCCATAGCACCTCTACGGTGCAAGGATCCTGATCCACCCACCCCAAAGAGATAGATAAGGTACAGCGGCAGAAAAATTGCCACGATTTCTCTGGGCTGTGTGAACGCTGAACTGGATCATCACTTGCAATTTGCTGTTTTCAATTTCAGCGCCTTCTCAGGGTAGTGCTATTGGCTCCCGCCTGTAGAGCTCCCTGATTGGCTGGTCTCACTCACCTGAGACAGGAGCACCTGAGACATGTGGCTTAATGTAAGCCTGCATCCCTGTACTCGGCTTCTAACTTATATATTTTAATTTAGCCTGTTCTGCTCAGCCTGTGTAAAGCAGCTTACCATTTCCACCCCCACTGCAGTTTCTCTCCAACAGTACGTGCACTGATTCAGTGCTAGCTCTGCAAACTTCCCTTGATTTTTCCCCAATTAAGCTTTCACTCTGTACACTGCCTTGAACTGAGTTTGTAAAAGTTTTACTGGCTTTGTTAATATATATTTTTTAATCCTATTTAAGACTGTACTGGGTTTACATGCTTACTGCTATGGACTTAGTTAGAAAATTCAGTGAATTGTAAAATCTGTGTAACCTTTGTCTTGAGCCTAAGACTCTGCCCTTGTCTTTCATTTTAATCATCTTCCTTTGTCCCTGTCCTCCTCTGTCTCTGTTCTGTCCCTCCTGCCCTCCCCATCAGTCTGTTCTTTTGTGCTTGTTTTGGATTCCGAGTTAGCGGCACCTTGCCTCTGTCTGAGACCACCCCGACTTGTCTTTCAAGTTGCTGCTCAGCTCTCTTTGTGTGTCTCTGCTTAGACACCCCCATCTGCTCCTATTTAATCTGCTGTCTCCTTCCTTACAGGTGCCACTTGCCCCCAAGGGCAGCGGTCCTAATCCAGCCATAGCACCTCTACGGTGCAAGGAGTCTGATCCACCCACCCCCAAAGAGATAGATAAGGTACGACGCTTGAAAAATTGCGCGATTTCTCTGGGCTGTGTGAATGCTGAACTGGATCATCACTTGCAATTTGCTGTTTTCAATTTCAGTGCCTTCTCAGGGTAGTGCTGTTGGCTCCACGCCTGTGAGAAGCTCCCTGATTGGCTGGTCTCACTCACCTGAGACAGGAGCACCGAGACATGTGGCTAATGTAAGTCTGCATCCCTGTACTCGGCTTCTAATTTATATATTTAAATTTTGCCTGTTCTGCTCAGCCTGTGTGAAGTAACTTACCATTCCTCTGCTGCAGTTTCTCTCCAACTGTATGTGCACTGATTCAGTGCTAGCTCTGCAAACTTCCTTGATTTTTCATCCCACCCCTCCCTCCCAGGCCTCCTTTAAATGCACACAGTCTTCGCCCACTCCTATCTGATGTTTCAATTTATTGGTTACTTACTGTCAACAACTGCAATTCCTCCCATCCCCTTTTTGCAACTAAGCCTTCTAGCAGCTTTATCTCATTCTGTCTTGCTGAGGCATACCATTTTGGCACTTTAGGTTCGCTTATCGCTCACTAAAATATCCTGTCTTGCTAAGGAGTTGATTTAGGTCAGGTGATCTCTAGTACTTAGTCTGCTCCAGAGTAGTAGCTAAGAAATTTGCTTCAAGCCTCTCTGCCCCTAGTACTACTCTATAGTCAGGTGAATTATTTTCTTATTAGCCTGACTAGAAGCTGTATTATGATTACTGCTTCAGTCTCCACTGCCTATAGTAGTATTCTACAGGGATTAAGAAATTCTCCTCCATTGAGAATCCCTTCTCTTGCCCGCCTTGTAGTGCCCATTGGGTAATAGTCTCATATGAGGCATATTACTGCTTCTGCGCTTGTCTCTGCTAATCTTACATGTATTGGACCTAAGCTGAATCAAAAAATAACTCCTAGAGTGGAGAATGGCACTTTTTTACATTGTCTGAGCGGGACTTTTCCTATCAAGTTGAAGAACTTGTATGTGCTCTAACTTCCCATGCCCACTGCTGGTCCTTCACCTGTGCCGCATACAGGAACTCTCCTAGAGCCTGCCCACAGGGCTACACCACCTTCTGCATACCCCCTACTCCCATTGACTCTCTCGGTCAGGGTATTATTGTATGCAGCATTAGAAAACTGGGAACTAGCCTCAGAACCCCCTATACTGCCCAGACAAATCATGTAACCGAACGAAGACCCAGCCACTCACACTTCTCCTAGGACTCTGCAGGAAACTCTTGTTCCTGCTTTTACTAAGCTCAGGAAATGTTGAGCTTAATCCAGGCCCTCTGGCACCCATGGAATCCCCAGCAGAGCTACAAAGCCTCAAGGGGCTTACATTCTTGCATGTTAATGATGTAGCCTATTAAAAAAATCACTTCTGTTCAGGCTTGGTATGTCATACTGCTCCAGATGTTCTGGTGATTACGGAGTCCTGGCTCTGACTGGCAGCCGGTAACAATGAAGTTAACATCCCTCTCTCTTTATTCAGAGCGACAGGCAAACCAGAGGTGGTGGGGTAGTTATTTACATCAAAGATAAATTCCTTGCCTTCATAATTGACTCAACCTCTGTCCCAAAAGAATTCAAAAGCTTGTCATTAAAGATTGAAATTGCCACGGTGTCTCATTATGTATAACAGGATGCTACAGACCCACATCAGCTGGACTACAGTTGTTAAAACATCTCGAAAACATCCTGGGTTTGGCATCTTCAGAGTGTATCATACTAGGGACTTCAACTTAGACTGGCTCTCCAGTGCATCCACCCTATTTAAAATGTTCTGTGATTCCCTTGGGTTGTCACAGCTAATAAACAAATCTACTCATCCTAACAAGCTCAACCCTAATAAGAGAACTCTCTTGGATATCATTTTAGTTAACAAACCCCATTTATTCTCCCATGGTGGCATCTTTTCTCTGATATTGCGACCATTGCTTCATCGCTTATGTAAGATTCACTCTTAAATCCACAACTGTACCAAAATTCTCCTTTAAAGGTGCATACACAACCTTGATCTCCATGGGTATATATCAGACCTAAAAGACTCCATGCGAGGGCAGGACTTTTATCTAGCCAAGTTCCTGACTACGGCTTATGATATTTTCTCAGAAATTGTGCTAGGGCTCTCAACAAGTATGCTCCCATAGTAAAAGTCTGTGCCAGAAACAAATCCTGTCAGTGTTATACAGAAGACCTGAAAGATGCTTTGCAGAGTAGGGATGTACTCTGGAGAACTGCTAGGAAAGCTAATTTAATAAATGACTGGAATTCTTTCCGAGGGCAGGAACTTCTGCACCAAAATGATCAGGGATGCCAAAGCTAATTTCTACCACTCAGCTAGAGAGCTCCCAACAAAAGCCTCCAAAGTCTGGAAGACTATCAAAGACATTGAAGGTCACACCACTGTAAATTCCCTACCTACAAAATTATTGATCGACAATACTGTCACCTCTGACAGACCGTCTATCCTCGATGCTCTCAATAATCATTTTGCCACTACAGGGCTAGCCTTTTACTCCTCTCCCACGAATATCCTCTGCCAACAACTTAGATTGGATACACAAGAAAAACCCATCTTCAGTCCATCCTTCTCTCTGCAGCCTACCTCCCTGAAAGAAGTCGAAGATCTTCTCTCAGCTGGACACTAAGAAAGTGCTGGGGCCGACCTCATTGACCCATACTTCATAAAGGTCCGCTACCATGTCCTCGCAGTCCCAATTACTCATCTCTTTAACTTATCCTTGTCCCAGGGTGACCTACCACCCATTTGGAAAAATGCACTTGTGGTCCCTTTGTTTAAGTCAGAAATCCTAGTGACCTCAATAACTATAGGCCAATCTCCTACTTCCAATCCTGTCAAAGATGCTGGAGAAAACAGTGAACTCCCAGCTTCAGAAGTACCTGGAATCAGAAAAATTGCTCAACCCATTACAATCCGGTTTTAGAGCACAGCATGTACAATCTTGCTCTAGCCAAGGTGACAAACGACTGGCAGCTTGAATTAGACAAAACACCTTTGTGCAGTTTTCTTGGACCTAAGCAAGACATTTGATACCGTTGATCACAGACTGCTTCTGTCGTCCCTCCAGAACATTGGTTTGTATTCCCTATCCTTAAATGGTTCTCCAACTACCTCTCAGGACAACTTCAACAAGTAAAGGCAGAAGGGAAGTTTCTCCACCAAAACCCCTATTGAGGGGTGTACATGAATTCCATTCTTGGTCCCTTGTTCTTCACCATTTATATTAACAATGTAGATGCCCCCATCAAAGAAGCACAAATACACCTATTCATGGATGATACGGTACTCTATGCTAGTAGCTCCACACCTGAAGCGGCCTGTAAAGCCCTTCAAAATGAATTTCATCTGCTGCAACATCAGCTTATAAACCAGAAACTGCTCTTCAATGAAAAAAACAAAGCAATGTTCTTCGCCCTTCAACATGCAACAAATCCTGCAATTGCTGGGACACTCTCAGATCACTACCATTCTAGGTGAGTAGTTGGACTACATACCAAAGTTCAGGTACCTGGGGTCTGGTTAGACCATAGACTTACTTTCACAGATCACTTAGAAGAACTGGCAAAGAAACTTAGACAAAGACTTGGTCTGTTCTTTAGGATTAATAATCTCCTCACAAGAGAAGCTAAACTGAAACTGGTTCAAACTACCTTTCTTTCCCTATTGGATTACACAGACTTTCTATATAGTCAGGGACCTGGTACCCTAGCCAAACTCGATATGCTTTATCACAGAGCCATAAGATTTATCACGGGTCTTCCATACTCAACCCACCACTGTGCATTGTACACGGCAGTGGGATGGTCATCCACTTAACACAGACGGCAAAAAAATGCTGCGGTTTGGACATACAAAGCTATCTCAAATAAACTGCCCCAGTATATCTCTGTCTGTTTACCTTTGTGCACTCTGGGGAAGTATGCCCTGAGAAGCACCTCATATATTTACCTTTATGTTTACAAAGCAAAATCTCGCATTGGCAGAGCAGCCAACAGCTTTGTGCTCCTCAACTGTGGAACAAGCTGCAAAAAACTTTGAAATTAGCTCACCCCATCAGCCTAGCAGCTTTTAAATCTCTATGTCTACATCATAATAAGGAGTCCTGTGCCTGTCTGCCCTAAATAGTGACCCCTATAAGTCCAAGCACACTCTAATTACTACTGTTAAAGACTGATCCCATCTATAATCGACTCTTCCTCTCCCTTTTCTACCCCATATCTGTCCCTTCCACATTCCTTTGACCCTGGTTCCAGCTCTAAATTCTCCATACCGTATCACTATATATCTTTTTATAGTAGGTTTTATTTGTGTTCGATGCACCTGATATGTATATTTCTTTACTTTTATGAAAATTGTGTCCTACCCAAAACTAGCTGTATCTTCTGTTCCAAACATATACTACTGTCAATGCTACCTGCTGATACTTTGTATATACTGTATTATTGTATCTCACTTTATTTGTATTATTATTACTATTTTCTTATGTGTTGCATCCCATGTATATTGTCCCTTGTTCCTTGTTAAGAAACCCAGGTCCACCTTGAAAATGAGCTTGCTCAATGGTGATCGCCTGGTTAAATAAAGACTTTGATTGATTGATGTGGGAGAGCTAAGGTGCCCTTGACTTTTACTTTTCATGAATGCATAAATATATATAAAGCACTTTTAAAACAATACTAACATTCAAATAATTATCAGTGTTATTTATTGTACCTATTTAAAATTATTGTTTTACCAGGATCAGCTCACTAAGGTGAAACACAGAGTGTTTGTCCTGGAGGGAGCAGCAGTAAGTTCAGCAAAATTAAAGACCATCTCAAGAACAAATTCTAAAACCTGAAGATTGTCACATACCCCACCACACACACACACACACACACACACAGGAAACCTTTTGCAAATGTACAAAGTGCTTAAACAGTTTTGTATGTGTGTCAACTCCCCCCACCCCACACACACACACCACACACTGCCTTCTGGGAGTGTAGCCTGTATGTGTGCATCACTGACTGGTCAATGTTATCTCCCTGCTGTCATCGCTGATTTGTTTCTGTGTCAGAAGGGGATGGGGGCTGCTGGCTCAGGAAGTATTTCTTTGTAAAAGGGAGCTGTGAAAAGAGGTGCTATTGAGGTGGGACCTATTCTCTCAGTCTGATCCAAGAGGCGAGGGAGCTTGCTCTACGTGTTTGACACGCTGGAAAGATTAAGCCACCTTTGCTTGTCTGCATACACCCCTCCCACTCCAAGAAATCTTCTGCAGGGTGCTGTGCCATCACACTCAACTGGGAGTAAGGACAATTGTCAGCAGCGGTGGGACACACATCTCCCATTGGCACTCTACTGCCCTGCATTTTGCCTGACACTGAGACAGCTGTCACCCTGTAGAATTTCACAGCAGCCTAGCAAGCAGCTGATGACCTCAAAAAGCCATTAGCTGTTGCATTTTGCAGGGAGCCCTGAATGCTCTGTGCATAATAATGTTTCCTGTTCCAAAATGATGTCAGTCTGTTTCAAAAACAATTGCACCATGACCACGTCCACTGGATAACTGAGTGCTGGGAAGCTGAATTCAGTGGGTGGATTTTTACGACCCACATCTGGTGCAATGTAACAGTAAAATTTAAAACACGCATCAGATATGCATTGTATAAATATTTATAATGTAAATAAATGGCATTGCTTTTTAGATGGTAGATGTGTTGGTTCAGGTCTACTAGCTGTGTTACATTTAAAGGGAATTTCGTCAGTTTAAGAAAACTTGAAAAATCATAATTACACAACTCAGTATATATTTTATATTGTATGTATTTCTGTTCCCTTTCCTCTACATTACTAGGTTAATTTGCATGGAAACAAGATCCTTGTCAACTAAAGTCCCCATCATCCACCCTGTACCCCAGCATATTTTCCTTCTCCCTGGTTTCCTCTGAGAACACCCTCAGTACCATAGTTTCTTAATTCTTCTAACAGGCACAGCCCTGATAGGTTGAATAAAACAGAAACTTAGACATTGTCTGCAAACAAAAGCCCCATGCCCTTCAAATCTGCCCATCCCTACCAACATAATGCTGATTTTGTGAGAATACTAGAGTGCCCTATCACTCCCCATTATTGCCTCTTTTGCCACTCTGTTTGCTAGTCCCATATGCCTATCCCATCCATGCTTGAATCCCTGTCAGTTTCACACAGGCTACCTCCTGGGTAGCCTACTCCCACCTCCACCACCCTTTCTGTGAAGAAATGTTTTCTGATGTCCCTCTTAAGTCTGTCACCTCCTGCCCCTGCTAGCGTTACTGGTGCTGGTATTCCATTCAGCATACACTAATCTCCACTGTCTACTTTGTAATCCCATGGAGGTTCTCTCATAGCCCTCCTCAACTCTCATTTCTTGCCTCCAATGTTGCATGTGAGCTTTGCTCCAACCTCTCCTCAGCCTTATTCTGCTAACCCTGAAAAATTCTGGTTGCCCTCCTCTGCACCATTCCCACCCTGTCTTTCTTCAACTGTGGGTTCCAGAATTGTAGAGTACTCAAGTACAGATGTATCAAAGGCCTGTACAGTAGTAGAATCACTTCTTTCCTCCAGAAGCTAACTCCTCATATATCTCTCAGCATCATATTTGCCATCCTTGCTGCACTGTTGCACTGGCATTTGCTGTTGTCTTCAAACTGTCTGATATTATTACCCAACATCTCTCCTCTCTGCCACTCTCCACAGTAACCCTGCCTCCATTCTATATTCAGTCACTGGATTTCTTGCCTCTGTGTGCATTACCCACAGTTATTGATACTGAATTTCAACTGTCAAACCACTGACAACTTCTTGACCTTTCTAGATCATCTTTCATACTTCTTACCCCTCCTCACTGTCCATTCTTCTGCATATCTTTGTATAATTTGTAAAGAGGAACACCTTCCCTTGGATCCCCACTCCAATATCACAAATAAAATGTTGAAAAGGACCAGTCCCAAGATCAATCCTGGTGGCACCCACTGGTGACCCTCCTAAACTCTGAGTAGTCCACATTAAAGTCTACCCTCTGAGTTTTGTCACTTAGCCAGTTTTTCACCCACCTTGTGATTTTAACCCTCTCCCAGGTACCCAGCTTCTTAACCAGCCATTCATGTGAGACGGAGTTGAAGGCTTCTGAAATTAAGCTACATTATATTTTCTTTATTTAAATTTGATTAACTGGATAAGGAGTATTGCACCAATGGCCTTTTTCATACTGGACCAGCCAAGCATACAAAGGATAGAAATACAATGTATATTCAATGTGAACAATAAAGATACATAAAAACAAAATCAGCAACAACTACAAGTTATTAGTCTTGAATAAATACTGACACAGTTTATTATAATAGAAGTAGTGAAGCAACAGGCAAAGCATTCCAAAGCCTGGAGCAGGCATAGAGTAAACATTGGAGCCCATTTAGTTTTACACAAGGAGTAACTAATTGTAAACACACAGATGATTGAAGAGCAGTATCAAGTGCAAAACTTTAATTCTCAGCCAGTATGAAACAGTAGGAATAATTGCTTTGTGTACCAAACTACCAAAAATATTTATCGTGACATTGTAAAAAGCCATTTAAGTTGGGAGTACAGAAAACAATGATGAGTTCTGGATGGTGCAAGAAGAACAAAGCGACATATTATAGGGTGCAGCCTATAGTTAGGGATGAGTTGGCTGTTTAATGTTAAACCCCATTTTGCACCTTAATAACTCTGGTGTTGTTTGACAAAATAGCACGAAATTTGACATGCACAGTCAGGCTGTCAGAGACTCAAGAGGTGAAAAGTTTTGTGATGGCAACTTGTTTGATTTTCTAGATACGGAGCACCAAAAACAGAAAAAAACTATATTTAACACTGTATATTTTTTGCTCTCGCCTACAGCTTAGATGGTGTGGAATTTTTCATGAAATTTTCAGGGTTGAAGGGGCCTATGCCAAAGATGTGCCTTTCGAAGGTTTCATAAAAAATATTATATGGTTCCAAAGTTATAAGGATTTATTAAAATGTGATCATTAAAAAAAAGAAAACTATTGTGAGTGCTTATTTTTATGATTTAGTTATCATGTGGAAAAATACTGATCGTGTGAAAACAAATACTGATTGTGACAGCCACCATTTTTAACTCACAAACATTGAAAATACATAAAATGATATATGTTCAAAGACAAACATCTGAACCTAGCAAAATGGGAACGTTTAACTAGATTCAGGTACTTGTTTTTGAAAATTGCCCCTGAAATACCTTTTCTGGGCCCCAAAATCCAGGGTGCCCAGCTTAGCAAGAGGGCAATTCACCTACATTCTCTGTGTAACCCCTTGTTACCGGGGTTACTAGAATCCCAGTAAGACCTAGTGGTAGGCAGGGAAGGCAGCTTGTGAAACTCCAGTTAAATGGGTTTCACACTGTCTCACTCTGTTCTCAGTCTCAGCTGAGACTGAGGGATGACATCACCAATAGAACTTTCGCAGCTGCATGAGCCACATTGGAATCTGCAGCAAAGGTAGTTAGATAGAGCGTTGGGAGTTTTGAAGTCAGTCTTCAGTCAGTCTTCAGTGAGTGAGTGTGAAGTAGGGAGCTTGCTGGTAAAGCAGCTCAGTGAAGGCTCTAGGAGCCTCAGCCCTGACAGAGGGCTACTTTTAGTTTAGAAGAGTGTGCATCTCCACCTTAGAGAGACACAGAAGATTACTGAAGTGTTGGAGACCACTGTTTCGGGTCTCAGTACCCCTCCCTTGGGGCAGGAGAAGGTTTCCCTGCAGATTCCTGGGACAACCCCCTAGTTTTGCTTTTGGAGGAAAAGCTGCCTATGTGTTCCAGTGTTTATTTGGGAGAATAAGAAGATTTGTGAGTTGCCTGTGGGGCACCTGCAACATGAGGGTGAGTGTCTGCTCTGGCTAAAAGGGGCCTATGTTTTTCGCCCTGGGACTTTGTGACAATGTGGGGATTGAACTACTAATATTGGGAAGCCTAGAGTAATCTGCTAAGCAAAGTAAAAGTAGGTTCAAGCCCAGAGTTTGTTGGGATGCAAATAATATGTAGAGAGATGTGACAGAGCGTCTACCCAGAATCTACATTTGAAAGTTTCAGTAAAGGAATTGTTCAGTTTCAGGAAATGGCCGGAGTATGGGCTTTGGGAGCTGGAGGTGGGTGGCCCCCATCTTTAGTGACCAGGTCCACCTCTATGGATTTCTTCTGTGGATTTCTACTTTACCTCACTCACTTGGCCAGTGATGAGGGAAGTACCCAGATGTGGGATTGTAAGAAAATTCTCTCTAGGAGTCGAAGACTCTAGTGTGGTTTGGGGAGCCACAACAGGATAATTGGTTCATTCTTCCAATGGACCGTGAATGGGATAATTGGTTCATTCTTCCAATGGACCGCTGGATCTAGTGGCCAGGGGGAGCCAGGCCAGTGGGGAAACACAAGTAGTGTACAAGTCGGGCTGTGTACCCAAAGCTACGTGCAAGTCCGGGCTGTGTGCCTGGTGGATTTAGAGCCTGAGGGCTGGAAATAGTGATAAAGTGTTCTGTTGTCTCTAATCTGCATTACCAGGAAATGTAGCCCCATGGGGGTCCATCTATGCTTTGTTTGGTCAGCTTGTATGCGAATAAAAGCCACACTGAAGAATCCATTCCTGGTCCTGGACATTACAGTTATTGCTTCCTGTGTTTGGATTTACTTGGGTGCCCCTGTTCAGAGTAGCCAAACCTAGGTCCCCTGTGCCGAGTAACCTCATCCTCCCCGAACCCAGTCCCCACCAGGTACTGCTGTCAGCTTCAACAGCATGCCACCTGTAGTTTTGCTAAAAGGCAGAGGTGAGGGGTTACATCTGTATGAAAACAGCAGAACTTTCTTGGATGCTGAAGCTGCAGCTGGAGTCTTGCTGCTGGCTTCGTTCAAGCAGTGAGCCAGTGATCTGCTTTCTCTGTCTCTGCTCTTCTCTGTGTCTGACTGTCTATCTATCTGTTTGTCTGTCTGCCTGTCTGTCTACCTATCTAATTATTTCCTAAGTAGACTGGGGTGCCTACCCTGGTAATGCTTCTTCCCCCACCCAACCCTCCAGCTCATCTGCCTGTCCTTCCCAGTAATTCATTTTATACTGTCTATAATATAAGCAGACCAGGGTGCCCACACCCCATACTGTTCCACTTGACCCCCAGGTCACCCACCCATTCAATTATGTGCATGGTGGCATGGAGGTGCCCATCCCAGAGCCACAGCCCAATGCTAGGTACCCAATCCCTACTGTCGGCAAAGTCCCTGAATAAAAATAAAACCATTCCTCATTGATTTTTTTAACCTGCAAAAAGAAAATGGTCCTTGCAGATGTCACCCCACACACCCACCCCTACCTCCCACTCCAGCACCCACCCCCACACCCCACTAACACCCCTCACTCAACTAAACATGTCCCACAGTGTAGCTCCACTCCAATCAAAGACACATCTTGCTGCTGGAACTGATAAATGTGATATGAAAACTAAGGTAAGCCCAGTTCAATGTGTTTGAATGGGTTTGAAAGTTGATTCATAACTCTCTATATTTTTGGATATTCTGACCCCTCATTTTCAAAATGGCCTTCCAGGACCCCAACTCATGACCAGTGGTAGTGGCATTATACAAATATGGCCCAAAGACAATTTTATGATCGCTTTGCAAAATCACCTTTTAGGTGGGAATTGGGATTTGAACATTTTTACCACCCTTGTTCATGCGGTGGGTTGAGGTTATGTTGAAATTTAGGGGTCAAAATATGTAAAATGACAAAGTTATGGAGCATACATTGAAATTTTCTACACTCACTCATAACTTTGATAGTTTTAAATATTTTGACCCCAAATTTTCAACATAGCTATTTTTCACACTACTTCATGAGCATGACAGCTGTTATTTTTGAAATCCTGACTAAACTTTTTGCACCTGTGGTGGAATGACATTTCAGTGGGAATTTGAACATTTAACCTACCAGATTCATGAGGAGGGTAATAAGAAGGTTATGCTGAAAATCTGGTGTACAAACACGGTAAAAGCCCAGGTTATGTGTGAACATTGCAGTATTTCAACGTTAACTCATAATCTCACTAATTTTCAATATTTTGACTCAAGACTTTCATTCTACACCGCTTTATAAACATGACAGATATAATTTTATAAATCCTGAATGAGACGTGTTTTCACGCTTTACACAAAATTACATTTTAGCCAATATATTATAAATTCTACATGGCATGTTTATAAAGGAGTCACAAAATTACTATCTTGAAAAGTTGAGGTCAAAATAAAAAATTATATATATATATATACACAGATATGTATATCAGTGGCATTCCCAGGATGAAACACACTTTTAAAGCACTCTGTAGTATGCTGCAGCAGACCTACTGAATAAAGCAATGTAATTTCAATGGCAATTAGTCCCTTTGTCATGCAGGAAACTTTGGCATTCACTTCATCCTGGCAGTGTCACATTTTCCTGAATGACAATAGGGACTAATTGCCATTGAGAATGACGTGCTTTATTCAATAGATCGCTTCTGTTTTGATCTACGAGTGCTGCAAAATGCTGCAGAATTGGGTTTCATCCTGGGGTGCCACTGTATATATAATTGTTAAGAAACTTGTGTGTAGTGCAGTAGATACCCGGAGGTATGATTTGTTATTCCATGCTAGTGAGCTGAGTTCAGTGCAAGCTCAGTGGCCAAACAGGATGGACTGAGGGTGGGGATGGCACTGTTATGCAACACCACCCCAGCCAGGAATGAAAACAGCAGGGCTGTCCATACAGGCTCAGGTACCATATAGTGAGAGACAGTTGTCCTCTTGGCATATGGCCTGCACCTCTACCCGAGGGTGGCAGAGTGTCCTTTGCATTGGATGACAGATGGACTCTTTGCCCTGTGCATCTGTATCCTGGCCACATGGAAGCACTGGGACCAGAGGGCCCTGTGTTTCCGCAGCCCATCAGACAACCCATGTATTTTCTACATTTGTCGCTGCATGGAATGCATGACCAAGAAGAGGGCCCTGCACTTCTGTAGGTGGACGGAGTCTTCCAGGCCCTGTGCATCTGCATCTTTACACATAGGTCCCTTCAGGACCTGCATGAAAGAGGATATGATTCCACTATCTCAAAAGAAGGAAATTCTTTGCAAAAACGTTGTTAATGCACCAGTTAGGGTTCAATTTTATGCCACAAAAGCAGGAAATGTGTCATTAGGTTTTCCAACCCTAACTCCCCACCCCACCCCCAAAGCAGCAAAAGGGAAAACATTAGGGTTTTGGGTCTCTGGAGTATTGGCAAATCAGTGGTGGGGTCTTCCTTGGGGTTGTCAACCCTTATGCGCACCATGTTCCTGAGCAAACAATGTTAGATGTGATCTCCTTTCATCATGCAGAGCCCTGCATGAAGAAAAGAAACACCAGCTTGTCTTGGTAACATGTGGCAAGACATCCTTCTCTCTTTAAAGAGTGTACCACTATGTGGCTCTGGCTTAGAGCTGTACCTTGTGCTTTGGACTGGAGGCTATGAACTGGGGAGAGGTGAGCATTATAGTTGTCAACCCCAATGAAGACCCTACCACTGATTTGCCAACCAAAACACAAATATTTTTTCCATTTGCTGCTTAAGGGGTGGGGTGGGAGTTAGAATTGAAACCCTAATGCCACATTTCCTATTTTGTGGTGTTAAGCTTAAACCTAACTGATGCATTAACTACGTTTTTGCAAAGAATATTTTTATAAACATACTGTAGTTTTGAAGCTCAATTTGCCCAATATCAGGAAACAAGATGGACACAAAATCATAAAAGGAGAAGTGTAGCAATTCTTACAAGTTTCCAGAGAAAATAAGTTTTTTAACTTGTGTACTGCTCCAAGCCTCTGAATAATGTTGTTACAGAGCTTTTCAATTAGCTCTGAATAAGTAAGAGAAGGGTCCAGAAGGACATCCAAATACCCAAAGAGAACAGCCTGCTCAATGCAGAGCCACCCAAGTCTGAGATTAAGAAAGGAACACTTTTCAACAAAACAGAAGACTCAAAAACATAGACTTAGTTTTGGAGGAATTTAAACCAAATTGCTGCTTTTAAACCATTTATTGACTGCAGAGACATCACGGTTCAAAAATCAGAAATTTACAAGGAACACTTGGAGCATTTGAAAATAATCAGATCATCAACATGTAAAACAGTTTCACAATCTGAACACTGCTCCAGAACCAAGCTTATGAACAAGCAGAATAATAGGGATCCTAAATGGACCCCTGAGGAACTCTCAAGTAGCTAGTCTTTGAAATGACATTTTGGACGTATTCCAAATGAATGAGTTCAGTTAGACAAATAATCCTAAATCCAGGAAACAACATCATGCGAGATTTCCATGAATTCCAATTTATTACAAAGCAATTTATGACTTATAAAATCAAACACCTTTTTCAAGTCCATTAACATGGTCCCGTTAAAAGTCTCTTTTCAGTTCCTCCTCCCTGACACCTGGCACAAGATGTGCATCACCATGCATGCCCTGTGTGTCACATAGTGAATCCTGTGGGAGAGGCAAGCTCCCTCGCTCACTGCAAGGGTTACTATGACTACTGATAACATGACCACTATGACTACTATGACACTGCAACCTTGATACCTCCATCCATCCTGGCCACCTGACCCAACTCAACTTAAACTTTTCTAGTGCTAAGGACTTCCTTGTTCTATCTGATCAACTCCAGGATGACGTTGATAGGGTTCAAGCTTGGTTTGCAATCATTACATAAGACTTGAAGATAAAGAAACAAAATCAATCGTGTGAAAAAATTAAAAGAAAATGGACGTATTAATGTGTTTCCAACAGTACATTATTATTGAAATAAACTACATGGAGACTAATAAATTTCTGCTGCTTTAAGAAAAACATAACAAATCATGCCCCTCCCTCCCCACATAAAGATACAGTGCCAGTTAGAATTTACTTAAGAAAGCAAATCTTTCTGTTACCAAAATCTCTGCTTCAGTACTTTTTATAACCTCTATAACATTTGTTGTTATGTGCTTCCTGATACCCCTCATGGGCAGTAGTGCTTTTGGCTGCTCCTCTCTCTGTGTTAATGAGCCCTGTCAACGGATGGCAGATGTGGCAAAAGTTCTTCAGACTGCAGTGTGTAGGAATATTATTGGCAAGTGAGAATCAAGCTCATTCTGACTTTGGAGCCATTTAAAGTGTAGAAGTTCACCTGGGGACTAGATTTAGCATTTTAACCCCTGCATCACACAAAGGAAGGGGCTGGGGTTGGGCCCACTGTTGGGGTGAGCTGCTTGACTCCTGGAGAAGAGGTTCAGGCCACATGGCATTCACTTGTCCCCTGGCAATGGATCAAGCAACATAATTGCATGGGCTGAGAGGGCAGCCACCACCTACCCTAATAACCAGCAGCAGACTGGTGGGCAGGGGAAGAAAGGAAAAGGAACAGGGAGAAACAAAGTCAAAATGTAATCAAGAAAAATATGGAGCTTTGAGGCATCAGATGAATCTGCCATACCCTCTCATGTGTTAAAGACAGCTAACAGGGTTATGTCATCTATAAGGAGTACATTGTAAAATTTGATGGGCTCACAAGGGCTCAGGGTGTACAGCAAATTGATGCACACAGGGTCTGTTGCTGTGGAGGCCTGAACTAATCTTGCTCAGGTCATAAATGAAATCAGTTCAGTGCTCCCAGCTGTAGTAGAGAGAATTTTACTGTCTGGAGCTGATGCATGTCCTTCCTGGTTCAGTAGCCAAGAACTAGGAAGAGGAGTGTAGTGTTCTATTTTAGTATACAGTTTCTTGAAAGGGAATATTATGTATCATCACTACTTCAGTAGGCCTGGGAAGGGATACTGTATAGTATCCCTGCTTTACTGCTCTATGCCAGTGATGATAATACTACATCTTATGCATGATTTAGTACTCAGGGTCTGGGGAGGGATACTACATCACCTCTGTTTTATTGCCCAGGGTCTTTCAAGAGGATATTGCATCTCTTCCGCTGCTGAACTCAGGGCTTTTATAGGGATAATTCATCTCATGTTCACCGTAGTACCTGGGGTCTTTAATGGGATAATTGCATATTTACCCTCTGCAACTAAATGGACTAAATGAATTAATTGATTTTGTGTTACACCTGTAATATCTCAGGTTTTATATAGACTATTAAAGACATAGTATGACTCAGTAGATGGCTATTTTGATGATCCTTATGTCTATACTAATCTTAACTCTCCAGAATTTTGATTTAAATTTTACAATGAATTTGAGGATCTGGGATTAGCTATTTGATTCTTACAACATCTCCTTGTTGAATGCCTACTTTGTGGTCTGGTGAATGTTTCTCCCCAGGCTTGGGCTCCCAAGTAGGATGAAGCCTGCTGTATCCCCTATTTTTACTGCATCACTTTGCAAGTTTCCTTTATCTGACTTGCTCTCTCTCTCTCTCTCTCTCTCTCTCTCTTTGACTTTAACCCCACTTCCACCCCACTTCCAACCTCTACCTCCTACCATCCTTTTATTTACTTCCACGCCTCCCTTCCCATTTGTTTTCCCATTTTCTTCCATCTTTACACTTTTTGTCATGCCTTTCCATCAGCCCTATTGTTATTTTTTTCTTTGTTTCTTCTGAGGTGGGAAGATTGTAAGCTCAGGGTTCTCGCCTTACCAGGCATTTGAGGTATTATCCATAACTGACATTGCAGTGCAGTGCAGTGGAGAGCTGCACTGTTGAGGTGCCATGCTTTAGATCAGATGTTAAACCTGAGGTCCCTTCTGCCCATCTCTGGTCACTGTCCAAGTGGAAGTTAAAGATCTCACGGCACTTATCAAAAAGAGTAGGAGTTTCCTGTGTCATGGCCAACATTCCCCAATCAATAAAACATGTCCTTGTAGCCCCTCCCCTGGACACACTTGAAACAAGCAAGCACAACTTAGAGTGCCTTTCTTGGTCAATAAACAACACAGTGGTGTTCCTTTCCTTATCAGTCTGTGTTCCTTTCATGGCTTTTATGACAAACTCTTGAATTAATGGAATGTGTATATTTTATAGTATTTGCACTGCATCTCATTAAATGTGAATATAAAGGGAATGTACTTTCCAAATAAACCCACCCAAGAGGAGAAGCTAGTGCAGCTCAAAGTACGAGATATGAGGATGAGTCCCCAAGCTGAGACTCATTTGGAGGTTGCCATTGTATGTTTGATAAAATATTTGCCTTGTTGCATGTTTGTACCTTTTCAGACAGCCTTCATTTGTTTCTCCTTTAGTGCTGGCATTTTCAGCTTTCACTTGTGTTTTGAGTTGTCCACTGCTTCTCAGAACTAAGCTGTTTATGACTGTATTTTCAATTATGTGTGTGAAAATCTGCCTGAGAAAGGATACTGCATCTCTTCCCTGCTGTAGCAGGGATCTCGTGTTTGCTCCTGCTTTTGTACCCACAATTTGGTAAAGGGATACTGCATTTCCTCCCTGCTTTAGTACCCAAGGTCTGAGAAGGGATACTGCATTTCCTCCCTGCTTTAGTACCCAAGGTCTGAGAAGGATACTGCATCTCCTCCTATTATAGTACCCAGGATCTGTGAAGGGACACTGCATCTCTTCCTGCTTTAGTACCCAGGGTCTCTGAAGGATACTGCATCTCCTCCCTGCTTTAGTACCCAGTCTCTGTGATGGGACACTGCATCTCCACCCTGGTTTAGTACCAAGGATCTGGGAAGGGGACACTGAATCTCCACCCTGGTTTAGTACCCATGATCTGTGAAGGAAACTGCATCTCCTCCTGGTTTAGTACACAGGGACTGGAAGGGACAGTATCTCCTCCTGGTTTAGTAAATAGGGCCTGTGAAGAAAACACTACATCTCCTCCCTGGTTTAGTACTCAGGGTCTATGAAGCAGATACTGAAGCAGATACTGCATAGCCTTTATGCTTAAGTACCAAAGGTCTGAGAAGGATACTGCATCTCCTCCTGCTTTAGTACCCAGGGTCTGGGAAGGGGCACTGCATCTCCTCCCTGTTTTAGTACCCAGGGACTGGGAAGGGACACTGCATCTCCTCCCTGATTTAGTAAACAGGGCCTGTGAAGAGGACACTGCATCTCCTCCTGGTTTAGTACCTAGGGTCACGAAGCAGATAGTGCATAGCCTTTCTGCTTAAGTACCCAAGGTCTGAGAAGGGATACTGCATCTCCTCCCTGCTTTAGTACCCAGGGTCTGGGAAGGGGCACTGCATCTCCTCCTGCTTTAGTACCCAGGGTCTGAGAAGGAGACACGCTCTTCTCCCTGTTTTAGTATTCAGGACTGGGAAGGGACACTGCATCTCCTCCTTGGTTTAGTATACAGGGCCTGTGAAGAGAACACTGCATCTCCTCCCTGCTTTAGTACCCAGGGTCTGTGAAGGGATAATGCATCTCCTCCCTGGTTTAGTACCCAGGGTCTGTAAAGGGAACACTGCATCTCCTCCCTGGTTTAGTACCCAGGGTCTGTGAAGGATACTGCATCTCCTCCTGATTTAGTACCCAGATTCTATGAAGGGACATTGCATCTCCTCCCGCTTTAGTAAACAGGGCCTGTGAAGAGGACACTGCATCTTCTCCTGGTTTAGTACCCAGGGTCTATGAAGCAGATACTGCATAGCCTTTATGCTTAAATAATCAAGGTCTGAGAAGAAGATACTGCATCTTCTCCTGCTGCTTTAGTACCCAGGGTCTGAGAAGGGACACTGCATCTCCTCCTGTTTTAGTACCCGGACTGGAAAGGGACACTGCATCTCCTCCTTGGTTTAGTAAACAGGGCCTGTGAAGAGTCCTCTGCATCTCTCCTGGTTTAGTACCCAGAGTCTGTGAAGGAGATATTGCATTTTCTCCTGGTTTAGTACCCAAGGTCTGTAAAGGAACACTGCATCTCCTCCCTGGTTTAGTACCCAGGGTCTGTGAAGGGATACTGCGCCTCCCTGATTTAGTACCCAGAGTCTGTGAAGGTGACATTGCATCTCCTCCCTGCTTTAGTAAACAGGGCCTGTGAAGAGGACACTGCATCTCCTCCCTGGTTTAGTACCCAGGGTCTATGAAGCAGATACTGCATAGCCTTTATGCTTAAGTACCCAAGGTCTGAGAAGGGATACTGCATCTCCTCCTGCTTTAGTACCCAGGGTATGGGAAGGGGCACTGCATCTCCTCCCTGTTTTACTACCCAGGGACTGGGAAGGACACTGCATCTCCTCCTGATTTAGAAAACAGGGCATATGAAGAGGACACTGCATCTCCTCCTGGTTTAGTACCCAGGGTCTAGTGAAGGAGATACTGCATAGCCTTTCTGCTTAAGTACCCAAGGTCTGAGAAGGGATACTGCATCTCTTCCCTGCTTTAGTACCCAGGGTCTGGGAAGGGGCACTGCATCTCCTCCCTGCTTTAGTACCTAAGGTCTGAGAAGGAGACACTGCATCTTCTCCTGTTTTAGTACTCAGGGACTGGGAAGGGACACTGCATCTCCTCCTTGGTTTAGTAAACAGTGCCTGTGAAGAGGACACTGCATCTCCTCCCTGCTTTAGTATCCAGGGTCTGTGAAGGGATAATGCATCTCCTCCCTGGTTTAGTACCCAGGGTCTGTAAAGGGAACACTGCATCTCCTCCTGTTTTAGTACCTAGGGTCTGTGAAGGATACTGCGCCTCCCCTGATTTAGTACCCAGATTCTGTGAAGGGACATTGCATCTCCTCCCTGCTTTAGTACACATGGCCTGTGAAGAGGACACTGCATCTCCTGTATGGTTTAGTACCCAGGGTCTATGAAGCAGATACTGCATAGTCTTTATCCTTAAGTACCTAAGGTCTGAGAAGGGATACTGCATTTCCTCCCTGCTTTAGTACCTAGGGTCTGGGAAGGGGACACTGCATCTCCTCCTGCTCTAGTACCCAGGGTTTGTGAAGGGATACTGCATCTTCTCCCTGGTTTAGTACCCAAGGTCTGGGAAAGGGACACTGCATCTCCTCACTGGTTTAGTACCCAGGGTCTGTGAAGGGACACGCATCTCCTCCTGGTTTAGTAAACAGGGCCTGTGAAGAGGACACTGCATCTCCTCCTGGTTTAGTACCCAGGGTCTATGAAGCAGGTACTGCATAGTCTTTATGCTAAGTACCCAAGGTCTGAGAAGAGGATACTGCATCTCATCCCTGCTTTAGTACCCAGGGTCTGGGAAGGGGCACTGCATCTCCTCCTGCTTTAGTACCTAGGGTCTGTGAAGGGATACTGCATCTCCTCCCTGGTTTAGTACCCAGGGTCTGTAAAAGGAACACTGCATCTCCTCCTGGTTTAGTACCCAGGTTTTGTGAAGGGTATACTGTGTCTCCTCCTGATTTAGTACCCAGAGTCTGTAAAGGGACACTGCATCTCCTCCTGCTTTAGTACCCAGGTCTCTGAAGGATACTGCATAATCTCACTGGTTTAGTACCCATATTCTGTGAAGGGAAACTGCATCTCCTCCCTGATTTACTAAACAGGGCCTGTGAAGAGGACACTGCATCTCCTCCTGGTTTAGTACCTAGGGTCTATGAAGGGATACTGCATCTCCTCCCTGGTTTAGTACCCAGGGTCTGTAAAGGGGACACTGCATCTCCTCCTGCTTTAGTACCCAGGGTCTCTGAAGGATACTGCATAATCTCACTGATTTAGTACCCAGAGTCTGTAAAGGGGACACTGCATCTCCTCCTGCTTTAGTACCCAGGGTCTCTGAAGGATACTGCATAATCACTGGTTTGAGGCACTCCTTAAGGAAAGGATAGTGCAACACCTGGAATCCATAGGGGCACAGGATCCAAGACAGCATGGGTTTACAAAGGAAGGTCCTGTCAAACTAATCTCATAGATTTCTTTGACTAGGTAACCAGAGTGGGACCAAGGGGAGCAGTTGATGTCGCTACCTTGACTTCAGCAAAGCTTTTGACACTGTTCCACATAGAAGATTGATAAATAGCTAGGTAGGCTGGGTGGGTCAGAAGTTGGTCAACTGGGTGGCAAACTGGTTGACTGGCAGAAAACAGAGAGTGGTGGTAAATGGTATGTCAGAAGAGATGCAAGTCACAAGTGGGGTACCTCAGGGATCAGTCCTGGGGCCAGTCCTATTCAACATCTTCATTAGTGACCTCCAGGATGGACTAGAGGGTAAGGCTTGTCTGTTTGCAGATGACACCAAGATCTGCAACAGAGTAGATGATCCAGATGGGGTGGGCAGAATGAGAAGAGATCTGGATAAACTAGCAAAATGGTCAGAAGAGTGGCAACTGGGATTTAATGCAAAGAAGTGCAAATCATGCACATAGGGAAGAGAAACCCTGAAGCCACTTATAGGCTGGGAGGAGTTGCTAGCAGTCACAAAGGAAGAAAGAGACTTGGCATCATCATCACTGATGACCTAAAATCATCCAAGCAGACCTCTAAAGTAGTAGGTAAGGCTAGGGAGTGTTAGGGTGTATTAGTAGGGGTATCACAAGTCGTAAGAGGGAGGTAATAACCCTCTGTACAAGACATTGGCTAGGCCCCATCTGGAGTACTGCGTGCAGTATTGGAGGCCACACCTTCACAAGGACATTAACCAAATTGAGGCAGTCCAGAGAAGGGCAACCAAAATGGTGCAGGGACTGCATCAGAAGACATATGAGGACAGATTAACGAGCTCAACATGTATACCCTTGAGCAAAGGAGGGAGAGAGGTGATATGATCGAGACATTTAAACACCTTAAGGGCATAAACAAGGTGAAAGAGTCTAACATGTTTAAATATAAGAAAAATAGCAGGACAAGAAGACACAGCATGAGATTAGAGGAGGCCGATTAAGGGGAATGTGAGGAAATTCTTTTCACAGAAAGGGTGGTAGATGCATGAATGGCTTACCACAAGAAGTGGTGGCTATGAATACAGTGCAGGGCTTCAAACAGGCATGGATAGGCATAGGAGCAATACAAATGACTATGAATAGATAGGTCACTGACAGAGCAAAGCCGATATGGCACATTTATAAGGTAGAAAAGAAATGGGCAGAGTGGATGGGCCTTCATGTCCTTATCTGCCGTCAACTTCTACGCTTCTATGTTTCTATGTTTCTATGTTTAGTACCCATATTCTGTGAAGGGAAACTGCATCTCCTCCCTGGTTTAGTACACAGGGTCTGTGAAGGGACACTGCATCTCCTCCTGATTTAGTACCCAGGATCTGGGAAGGGACACTGCATCTACTCCCTGGTTTAGTACCCAGATCTGTGAAGGGGACACCGCATCTCCTCCCTGGTTTAGTACCCAGGGTCTGTGAAGGGATACTGCATCTCCTTCCTGGTTTAGTACCCAGGTCTGTGAAGGGGTACTACACTCCTCCCTGGTTTAGTACCCAGGTTCTGTGAAGGGACACTTATCTCCTCCTGGTTTAGTACCCAGGGTCTGTGAAGGGACACTGCATCTCCTCCTGCTTTAGTACCCAGGGTCTGGGAAGGGACACTACATCTCTTCCTGGTTTAGTACACAGGGACTGTGAAGGGAAACTGCATCTCATCCCTGGTTTAGTACACAGAGTCTGTGAAGGGACACTGCAACTCCTCCCTGATTTAGTACCCAGGATCTGGGAAGGGGACACTGCATCTACTCCTGGTTTAGTACCAGGTCTGTGAAGGGAAACTGCATCTCCTCCTGGTTTAGTACCTAGGGTCTATGAAGCAGATACTGCATAGCCTTTCTGCTTAAGTACCCAAGGTCTGAGAAGGGATACTGCATCTCCTCCTGCTTTAGTACCCAGGGTCTGAGAAGGGACACTGCATCTCCTCCTGCTTTAGTACCCAGGGTCTGTGAAGGATACTGCATCTCCTCCCTGGTTTAGTATGCAGGGTCTGTGAAGGGACACTGCATCTCCTCCTGGTTTAGTACCCAGGATCTGTGATGGGGACACTGCATCGCCTCCCTGGTTTAGTACCCAGGGTCTGGGAAGGGACACTGCGCCTTCTCCTGCTTTAGTACACAGGGTCTGTGAAGGGGAAACTGCATCTATTCCCTGGTTTAGTACACAGGGTCTGTGAAGGGACACTGCATCTACTCCTGGTTTAGTACCCAGGGTCTGCGAAGGGGAAACTGCATCTCCTCCCTGGTTTAGTACCCAGGGTCTTGATGCAGGTACTGCATAGTCTTTATGCTTAGTACCCAAGGTCTGAGAAGGATATTGCATCTCCTCCCTGCTTTAGTACCCAGGGTCTGGGAAGGGGCACTGCATCTTCTCCCTGCTTTAGTACCCAGGGTCTGTGAAGGGATAATGCATCTCCTCCCTGGTTTAGTACCCAGGGTCTGTAAAGGAACACTGCATCTCCTCCTGGTTTAGTACCCAGGGTCTGTGAAGGGATACTGCATCTCCTCCTGATTTAGTACCCAGATTCTATGAAAGGGACATTGCATCTCCTCTCTGCTTTAGTAAACAGGGGCTGTGAAGACGACACTGCATATCCTGTATGGTTTAGTAAGCAGGGTCTATGAAGCAGATACTGCATAGTCTTTATGCTTAAGTACCCAAGGTCTGAGAAGGGATACTGCATTTCCTCCTGCTTTAGTACCTAACTTCTGGGAAGGGGACACTGCATCTCCTCCTGCTCTAGTACCCAGGGTTTGTGAAGGATACTGCATCTTCTCCTGGTTTAGTACCCAAGGTCTGGGAAGGGACACTGCATCTCCTCACTGGTTTACTACCCAGGGTCTGTGAAGGGGACACTGCATCTCCTCCCTGGTTTAGTAAACAGGGCCTGTGAAGAGGACACTGCATCTCCTCCTGGTTTAGTACCCAGGGTCTATGAAGCAGGTACTGCATAGTCTTTATGCTTAAGCACCTAACGCCTGAGAAGAGGATACTGCATCTCATCCCTGCTTTAGTACCCAGGGTCTGGGAAGGGGCACTGCATCTCCTCCTCCTTTAGTACCTAGGGTCTGTGAAGGGATACTGCATCTCCTCCCTGGTTTAGTACCATATGGTCTGTAAAGGAACACTGCATCTCCTCCCTGGTTTAGTACCCAGGTTTTGTGAAGGGTATACTGTGTCTCCTCCCTGATTTAGTACCCAGAGTCTGTAAAGGACACTGCATCTCCTCCCTGCTTTAGTACCCAGGGTCTCTGAAGGGATACTGCATAATCTCACTGGTTTAGTACCCATATTCTGTGAATGGGAAACTGCATCTCCTCCCTGATTTAGTAAACAGTGCCTGTGAAGAGGACACTGCATCTCCTCCCTGGTTTAGTACCTAGGGTCTGTGAAGGGGACACTGCTCCTCCTGGTTTAGTACCCAGGGTCTGTAAAGGAACACAGCATCTCCTCCTGGTTTAGTACCCAGGGTCTCTGAAGGATACTGCATAATCTCACTGATTTAGTACCCAGAGTCTGTAAAGGGACACTGCATCTCCTCCTGCTTTAGTACCCAGGGTCTCTGAAGGGATACTGCATAATCTCACTGGTTTAGTACCCATATTCTGTGAAGGGAAACTGCATCTCCTCCTGGTTTCGCACAGGGTCTGTGAAGGGACACTGCATCTCCTCCTGATTTAGTACCCAGGATCTGGGAAGGGACACTGCATCTACTCCCTGGTTTAGTACCCAGAACTATGAAGGGACACCACATCTCCTCCCAGGTTTAGTACCCAGGGTCTGTGAAGGGATGCTGCATCTCCTCCCTGGTTTAGTAAACAGGGCCTGTGAAGAGGACACTGCATCTCCTCCCTGGTTTAGTACCTAGGGTCTATGAAGCAGGTACTGCATAGTCTTTATGTGCTTAAGTACCCAAGGTCTGAGAAGAGAATACTGCATCTCATCCCTGCTTTAGTAGCCAGGGTCTGGGAAGGGGCACTGCATCTCCTCCTGCTTCAGTACCTAGGGTCTGTGAAGGGATATTGCATCTCCTCCTGGTTTAGTACCCAGGGTCTGTAAATGGAACACTGCATCTCCTCCTGGTTTAGTACCCAGGTTTTGTGAAGGGTATACTGTGTCTCTCCTCATTAGTACCCAGAGTCTGTAAAGGGACACTGCATCTCCTCCTGCTTTAGTACCCAGGGTCTCTGAAGGATACTGCATGATCTCACTGGTTTAGTACCCATATTCTGTGAAGGGAAACTGCATCTCCTCCCTGATTTAGTAAACAGGGCCTGTGAAGAGGACACTGCATCTCCTCCTGGTTTAGTACCTAGGGTCTGTGAAGGGATACTGCATCTCCTCCCTGGTTTACTACCCAGGGTCTGTAAAGGAACACAGCATCTCCTCCTGGTTTAGTACCCAGGTTTTGTGAAGGGTATACTGTGTCTCCTCCTGATTTAGTACCCAGAGTCTGTAAAGGGACACTGCATCTCCTCCCTGCTTTAGTACCCAGGCTCTCTGAAGGGATACTGCATAATCTCACTGATTTAGTACCCAGAGTCTGTAAAGGGACACTGCATCTCCTCCTGCTTTAGTACCCAGGGTCTCTGAAGGATACTGCATAATCTCACTGGCTTAGTACCCATATTCTGTGAAGGGGAAACTGCATCTCCTCCCTGGTTTAGTACCCAAGGTCTGTGAAGGGACACTGCATCTCCTCCCTGATTTAGTACCCAGGATCTTGGAAGGGACACTGCATCTGCTCCCTGGTTTAGTATCCAGATCTGTGAAGGGGACACGATCTCCTCCCTGGTTTACTACCCAGGGTCTATGAAGCAGATACTGCATAGCCTTTCTGCTTAAGTACCCAAGGTCTGAGAAGGATACTGCATCTCCTCCCTGCTTTAGTACCCAGGGTCTGAGAAGGGACACTGCATCTCCTCCTGCTTTAGTACCCAGGGTCTGTGAAGGGATACTGCATCTCCTCCCGGTTTAGTATGCAGGGTCTGTGAAGGGACACTGCATCTCCTCCTGGTTTAGTACCCAGGATCTGTGATGGGGACACTGCATCGCCTCCCTGGTTTAGTACCCAGGGTCTGGGAAGGGACACTGCGTCTTCTCCCTGCTTTAGTACACAGGGTCTGTGAAGGGAACTGCATCTATTCCTGGCTTAGTACACAGGGTCTGTGAAGGGACACTGCATCTGCTCCCTGGTTTAGTACCCAGGGTCTGCAAGGGGAAACTGCATCTCCTCCTGGTTTAGTACCCAGGGTCTATGATGCAGGTACTGCATAGTCTTTATGCTTAAGTACCCAAGGTCTGAGAAGGGATATTGCATCTCCTCCCTGCTTTAGTACCCAGGGTCTGGGAAGGGATAAGCATCTCCTCCTGGTTTAGTACCCAGGGTCTGTAAAGGAACACTGCATCTCCTCCTGGTTTAGTACCCAGGGTCTGTGAAGGGATACTGCATCTTCTCCCTGATTTAGTACCCAGATTCTGTGAAAGGGACATTGCATCTCCTCCTGCTTTAGTAAACAGGGGCTGTGAAGACGACACTGCATATCCTGTATGGTTTAGTAAGGAGTTCATGAAGCAGATACTGCATAGTCTTTATGCTTAAGTACCCAAGGTCTGAGAAGGGATACTGCATTTCCTCCTGCTTTAGTACCTAGGGTCTGGGAAGGGACACTGCATCTCCTCCCTGCTCTAGTACCCAAGGTTTGTGAAGGGATACTGCATCTTCTCCCTGGTTTAGTACCCAAGGTCTGGGAAAGGGACACTGCATCTCCTCACTGGTTTACTACCCAGGGTCTGTGAAGGGACACTGCATCTCCTCCTGGTTTAATAAACAGGGCCTGTGAAGAGGACACTGCATCTCCTCCCTGGTTTAGTACCCAGGGTCTATGAAGCAGGTACTGCATAGTCTTTATGCTTAAGTACCCAACGCCTGAGAAGAGGATACTGCATCTCATCCCTGCTTTAGTACCCAGGGTCCCTGAAGGATACTGCATAATCTCACTGGTTTAGTACCCATATTCTGTGAAGGGAAACTGCATCTCCTCCTGATTTAGTAAACAGTGCCTGTGAAGAGGACACTGCATCTCCTCCTGGTTTAGTACCTAGGGTCTGTGAAGGGACACTGCATCTCCTCCCTGGTTTAGAACCCAGGGTTCAAAGGGAACACAGCATCTCCTCCTGGTTTAGTACCCAGGGCTCTGAAGGATACTGCATAATCTCACTGATTTAGTACCCAGAGTCTGTAAAGGGACACTGCATCTCCTCCCTGCTTTAGTACCCAGGGTCTCTGAAGGGATACTGCATAATCTCACTGGTTTAGTACCCATATTCTGTGAAGGGAAACTGCATCTCCTCCTAGGTTTCGCATATAGGTCTGTGAAGGGACACTGCATCTCCTCCCTGATTTAGTACCCAGGATCTGGGAAGGGGACACTGCATCTATTCCCTGGTTTAGTACCCAGAACTATGAAGGGACACCACATCTCCTCCCAGGTTTAGTACCCAGGGTCTGTGAAGGAGATACTGCATCTCCTCCCTGGTTTAGTAAACAGGGCCTGTGCAGAGGACACTGCATCTCCTCCCTGGTTTAGTACCCAGGGTCTATGAAGCAGGTACTGCATAGTCTTTATGCTTAAGCACCCAAGGTCTGAGAAGAGAATACTGCATCTCATCCCTGCTTTAGTAGCCAGGGTCTGGGAAGGGCACTGCATATCCTCCCTGCTTCAGTACCTAGGGTCTGTGAAGGATACTGCATCTCCTCCTGGTTTAGTACCCAGGGTCTGTAAATGGAACACTGCATCTCCTCCCTGGTTTAGTACCCAGGTTTTGTGAAGGGTATACTGTGTCTCCTCCTGATTTAGTACCCAGAGTCTGTAAAGGGACACTGCATCTCCTCCCTGCTTTAGTACCCAGGGTCTCTGAAGGGATACTGCATGATCTCACTGGTTTAGTACCCATATTCTGTGAAGGGAAACTGCATCTCCTCCTGATTTAGTAAACAGGGCCTGTGAAGAGGACACTGCATCTCCTCCTGGTTTAGTACCTAGGGTCTGTGAAGGGATACTTGCATCTCCTCCCTGGTTTACTACCCAGGGTCTGTAAAGGAACACAGCATCTCCTCCTTGGTTTAGTACCCAGGTTTTGTGAAGGGTATACTGTGTCCTCCTGATTTAGTACCCAGAGTCTGTAAAGGGGACACTGCATCTCTCCTGCTTTAGTACCCAGGGTCTCTGAAGGGATACTGCATAATCTCACTGGCTTAGTACCCATATTCTGTGAAGGGGAAACTGCATCTCCTCCTGGTTTAGTACCCAAGGTCTGTGAAGGGACACTGCATCTCCTCCTGATTTAGTACCCAGGATCTTAGAAGGGACACTGCATCTGCTCCTGGTTTAGTATCCAGATCTGTGAAGGGACACCGATCTCCTCCCTGGTTTAGTACCCAGGGTCTATGAAGCAGATACTGCATAGCCTTTCTGCTTAAGTACCCAAGGTCTGAGAAGGGATACTGCATCTCCTCCCTGCTTTAGTACCCAGGGTCTGAGAAGGGACACTGCATCTCCTCCCTGCTTTAGTACCCAGGGTCTGTGAAGGATACTGCATCTCCTCCCGGTTTAGTATGCAGGGTCTGTGAAGGCGACACTGCATCTCCTCCATGGTTTAGTACCCAGGATCTGTGATGGGGACACTGCATCGCCTCCCTGGTTTAGTACCCAGGGTCTGGGAAGGGACACTGCGCTTTCTCCCTGCTTTAGTACACAGGGTCTGTGAAGGGGAAACTGCATCTATTCCTGGTTTAGTACACAGGGTCTGTGAAGGGACACTGCATCTGCTCCCTGGTTTAGTACCCAGGGTCTGCGAAGGGGAAACTGCATCTCCTCCCTGGTTTAGTACCCAGGGTCTATGATGCGGTACTGCATAGTCTTTATGCTTAAGTACCCAAGGTCTGAGAAGGATATTGCATCTCCTCCCTGCTTTAGTACCCAGGGTCTGGGAAGGGGCACTGCATCTCCTCCTGCTTTAGTACCCAGGGTCTGTGAAGGGATAATGTATCTCTCCTGGTTTAGTACCCAGGGTCTGTAAAGGAACACTGCATCTCCTCCCTGGTTTAGTACCCAGGGTCTGTGAAGGATACTGCGTCTCCTCCTGATTTAGTACCCAGATTCTGTGAAAGGGACATTGCATCTCCTCCTGCTTTAGTAAACAGGGGCTGTGAAGACGACACTGCATATCCTGTATGGTTTAGTACCCAGGGTCTATGAAGCAGATACTGCATAGTCTTTATGCTTAAGTACTCAAGGTCTGAGAAGGGATACTGCATTTCCTCCCTGCTTTAGTACCTAGGGTCTGGGAAGGGACACTGCATCTCCTCCTGCTCTAGTACCCAGGGTTTGTGAAGGGATACTGCATCTTCTCCTGGTTTAGTACCCAAGGTCTGGGAAAGGGACACTGCATCTCCTCACTGGTTTACTACCCAGGGTCTGTGAAGGGACACTGCATCTCCTCCCTGGTTTAGTAAACAGGGCCTGTGAAGAGGACACTGCATCTCCTCCTGGTTTAGTACCCAGGGTCTATGAAGCAGGTACTGCATAGTCTTTATGCTTATACCAAGGTCTGAGAAGAGGATACTGCATCTCATCCCTGCTTTAGTACCCAGGGTCTGGGAAGGGGGCACTGCATTTCTCCCTACTTTAGTACCTAGGGTCTGTGAAGGGATACTGCATCTCCTCCCTGGTTTAGTACCCATGGTCTGTAAAGGAACACTGCATCTCCTCCTGGTTTAGTACCCAGGTTTTGTGAAGGGTATACTGTGTCTCCTCCTGATTTAGTACCCAGAGTCTGTAGGGGACACTGCATCTCCTCCCTGCTTTAGTACCCAGGGTCTCTGAAGGGATACTGCATAATCTCACTGGTTTAGTACCCATATTCTGTGAAGGGAAACTGCATCTCCTCCCTGATTTAGTAAACAGTGCCTGTGAAGAGGACACTGCATCTCCTCCCTGGTTTAGTACCTAGGGTCTGTGAAGGGACACTGCATCTCCTCCCTGGTTTAGTACCCAGGGTCTGTAAAGGAACACAGCATCTCCTCCTGGTTTAGTACCCAGGGTCTCTGAAGGATATGCATATAATCTCACTGATTTAGTACCCAGAGTCTGTAAAGGGACACTGCATCTCCTCCTGCTTTAGTACCCAGGGTCTCTGAAGGGATATTGCATAATCTCACTGGTTTAGTACCCATATTCTGTGAAGGGAAACTGCATCTCTCCCTGGTTTCGACACAGGGTCTGTGAAGGGGACACTGCATTTCCTCCCTGATTTAGTACCCAGGATCTGGGAAGGGACACTGCATCTATTCCTGGTTTAGTACCCAGATCTATGAAGGGACACCACATCTCCTCCCAGGTTTAGTACCCAGAGTCTGTGAAGGGATACTGCATCTCCTCCTGGTTTAGTAAACAGGGCCTGGGAAGAGGACACTGCATTCCTCCTGCTTTAGTACCCAGGCTCTATGAAGCAGGTACTGCATAGTCTTTATGCTTAAGTACCCAAGGTCTGAGAAGAGGATACTGCATCTCATCCCTGCTTTAGTACCCAGGGTCTGGAAGGGGCACTGCATCTCCTCCCTGCTTCAGTACCTAGGGTCTGTGAAGGGATACTGCATCTCCTCCTGATTTACTAAACAGGCCTGTGAAGAGGACACTGCATCTCCTCCTGGTTTAGTACCTAGGGTCTGTGAAGGGATACTGCATCTCTCCTGGTTTAGTACCCAGGTCTGTAAGGGAACACAGCATCTCCTCCCTGGTTTAGGACCCAGGTTTTGTGAAGGGTATACTGTGTCTCCTCCTGATTTAGTACCCAGAGTCTGTAAAGGGACACTGCATCTCCTCCCTGCTTTAGTACCCAGGGTCTCTGAAGGGATACTGCATAATCTCACTGATTTAGTACCCAGAGTCTGTAAAGGGACACTGCATCTCCTCCCTGCTTTAGTACCCAGGGTCTCGAAGGATACTGCATAATCTCACTGGTTTGAGGCACCTTAAGGAAAGGATAGTGCAACACCTGGAATCCATAGGGACAGGATCCAAGACAGCATGGGTTTACAAAAGGAAGGTCCTGTCAAACTAATCTCATAGATTTCTTTGACTGGGTAACCAGAGTGGTGGACCAAGGGGAGCAGGTTGATGTCGCCTACCTTGACTTCAGCAAAGCTTTTGACACTGTTCCACATAGAAGATTGATAAATAAGCTAGGTAGGCTCGTGGGTCAGAAGTTGGTCAACTGGGTGGCAAACTGGTTGACTGGCAGAAAACAGAGAGTGGTGGTAAATGGTATACTGTCAGAAGAGATGCAAGTCACAAGTGGGTACTCAGGATCAGTCCTGGGGCCAGTCCTATTCAACATCTTCATTAGTGACCTCGCAGATGGACTAGAGGGTAAGGCTTGTCTGTTTACAGATGACACCAAGATCTGCAACAGAGTAGATGATCCAGATGGGTGGGCAGAATGAGAAGAGTTCTGGATAAACTAGCAAAATGGTCAGAAGAGTGGCAACTGGGATTTAATGCAAAGAAGTGCAAAATCATGCACATAGGGAAGAGAAACCCTGAAGCCACTTATAGGCTGGGAGGAGTTGCTAGCAGTCACAAAGGAAGAAAGAGACTTTGGCATCATCATCACTGATGACCTAAAATCATCCAAGCAGACCTCTAAAGCAGTAGGTAAGGCTAGGGAGTGTTAGGGTGTATTAGTAGGGTATCACAAGTCGTAAGAGGGAGGTAATAATCCCTCTGTACAAGACATTGGCTAGGCCCCATCTGGAGTACTGCGTGCAGTATTGGAGGCCACACCTTCACAAGGACATTAACCAAATTGAGGCAGTCCAGAGAAGGGCAACCAAAATGGTGCAGGGACTGCATCAGAAGACATATGAGGACAGATTAACGGAGCTCAATATGTATACCCTTGAGCAATGGAGGGAGAGAGGTGATATGATCGAGACATTTAAACACCTTAAGGGCATAAACAAGGTGAAAGAGTCTAATATGTTTAAATATAAGAAAAATAGCAGGACAAGAGGACACAGCATGAGATTAGAGGGAGGCCGATTAAGGGGAATGTGAGGAAATTCTTTTCACAGAAAGGGTGGTAGATGCATGGAATGGCTTACCACAAGTAGTGGTGGCTATGAATACAGTGCAGGGCTTCAAACAGGCATGGATAGGCATATGGAGCAATACAAATGACTATGAATAGATAGGTCACTGACAGAGCAAAGGCCGATGGCACATTTATAAGGTAGAAAGAAATGGGCAGAGTGGATGGGCCTTTAGTCCTTATCTGCAGCAACTTCTATGTTTCTATGTTTCTATGTTTCTATGTTTAGTACCCATATTCTGTGAAGGGAAACTGCATCTCCTCCCTGGTTTAGTACACAGGGTCTGTGAAGGGACACTGCATCTCCTCCTGATTTAGTACCCAGGATCTGGGAAGGGACACTGCATCTACTCCCTGGTTTAGTACCCAGATCTGTGAAGGGACACCGATCTCCTCCCTGGTTTAGTACCCAGGGTCTGTGAAGGATACTGCATCTCCTTCCTGGTTTAGTACCCAGGGTCTGTGAAGGGGGTACTACATCTCCTCCTGGTTTAGTACCCAGGTTCTGTGAAGGGACACTTATCTCCTCCCTGGTTTAGTACCCAGGGTCTGTGAAGGGACACTGCAACTCCTCCTGCTTTAGTACCCAGGGTCTGGGAAGGGACACTACATCTCTTCCTGGTTTAGTACACAGGACTGTGAAGGGAAACTGCACCTCATCCCTGGTTTAGTACACAGGGTCTGTGAAGGGACACTGCAACTCCTCCCTGATTTAGTACCCAGGATCTGGGAAGGGACACTGCATCTACTCCTGGTTTAGTACCCAGGGTCTGTGAAGGGGAAACTGCATCTCCTCCCTGGTTTAGTACCCAGGGTCTATGAAGCAGATACTGCATAGCCTTTCTGCTTAAGTACCCAAGGTCTGAGAAGGGGATACTGCATCTCCTCCCTGCTTTAGTACCCAGAGTCTGAGAAGGGACACTGCATCTCCTCCCTGCTTTAGTACCCAGGGTCTGTGAAGGGATACTGCATCTCCTCCTGGTTTAGTATAGCAGGGTCTGTGAAGGGACACTGCATCTCCTCCCTGGTTTAGTACCCAGGATCTGTGATGGGGACACTGCATCGCCTCCCTGGTTTACTACCCAGGGTCAGGAACGGGACACTGCGCCTTTCTCCTGCTTTAGTACACAGGGTCTGTGAAGGGGAAACTGCATCTATTCCCTGGTTTAGTACACAGGGTCTGTGAAGGGACACTGCATCTACTCCCTGGTTTAGTACCCAGGGTCTGCAAGGGGAAACGACATCTCCTCCTGGTTTAGTACCCAGGGTCTATGATGCAGGTACTGCATAGTCTTTATGCTAAGTACCCAAGGTCTGAGAAGGGATATTGCATCTCCTCCCTGCTTTAGTACCCAGGGTCTGGGAAGGGGCACTGCATCTCCTCCCTGCTTTAGTACCCAGGGTCTATGAAGGGATAATGCATCTCCTCCTGGTTTAGTACCCAGGGTCTGTAAAGGAACACTGCATCTCCTCCCTGGTTTAGTACCCAGGGTCTGTGAAGGGGATACTGCTCCTCCTGATTTAGTACCCAGATTCTATGAAAGGGACATTGCATCTCCTCCTGCTTTAGTAAACAGGGCTGTGAAGACGACACTGCATATCCTTGTATGGTTTAGTACCCAGGGTCTATGAAGCAGATACTGCATAGTCTTTATGCTTAAGTACCCAAGGTCTGAGAAGGATACTGCATTTCCTCCTGCTTTAGTACCTAGGGTCTGGGAAGGGACACTGCATCTCCTCCTGCTCTAGTACCCAGGGTTTGTGAAGGATACTGCATCTTCTCCTGGTTTAGTACCCAAGGTCTGGAAAAGGACACTGCATCTCCTCACTGGTTTACTACCCAGGGTCTGTGAAGGGACACTGCATCTCCTCCCTGGTTTAGTAAACAGGGCCTGTGAAGAGGACACTGCATCTCCTCCTGGTTTAGTACCCAGGGTCTATGAAGCAGGTACTGCATAGTCTTTATGCTTAAGTACCAACGCCTGAGAAGAGGATACTGCATCTCATCCCTGCTTTAGTACCCAGGGTCTGGGAAGGGGAACTGCATCTCCTCCCTACTTTAGTACCTAGGGTCTGTGAAGGGATACTGCATCTCCTCCCGGTTTAGTACCCATGGTCTGTAAAGGAACACTGCATCTCCTCCTGGTTTAGTACCCAGGTTTTGTGAAGGGATACTGTGTCTCCTCCTGATTTAGTACCCAGAGTCTGTAAAGGGACACTGCATCTCCTGCTTTAGTACCCAGGGTCTCTGAAGGGATACTGCATAATCTCACTGGTTTAGTACCCATATTCTGTGAAGGGAAACTGCATCTCCTCCTGGTTTCATACACAGGGTCTGTGAAGGGGACACTGCATCTCCTCCTGATTTAGTACCCAGGATCTGGGAAGGGACACTGCATCTACTCTCTGGTTTAGTACCCAGAACTATGAAGGGACACCACATCTCCTCCCAGGTTTAGTACCCAGGGTCTGTGAAGGGATACTGCATCTCCCCCTGGTTTAGTAAACAGGGCCTGTGAAGAGGACACTGCATCTCCTCCCTGGTTTAGTACCCAGGGTCTTTGAAGCAGGTACTGCATAGTCTTTATGCTTAAGTACCCAAGGTCTGAGAAGAGAATACTGCATCTCATCCCTGCTTTAGTAGCCAGGGTCTGGGAAGGGGCACTGCATCTCTCCCTGCTTCAGTACCTAGGGTCTGTGAAGGGATACTGCATCCTCCTGGTTTAGTACCCAGGGTCTGTAAATGGAACACTGCATCTCCTTCCTGGTTTAGTACCCAGGTTTTGTGAAGGGTATACTGTGTTCCTCCTGATTTAGTACCCAGAGTCTGTAAAGGGACACTGCATCTCCTCCTGCTTTAGTACCCAGGGTCTCTGAAGGATACTGCATGATCTCACTGGTTTAGTACCCATATTCTGTGAAGGGAAACTGCATCTCCTCCTGATGTAAACAGGGCCTGTGAAGAGGACACTGCATCTCCTCCTGGTTTAGTACCTAGGGTCTGTGAAGGGATACTGCATCTCCTCCTGGTTTACTACCCAGGGTCTGTAAAGGAACACAGCATCTCCTCCCTGGTTTAGTACCCAGGTTTTGTGAAGGGTATACTGTGTCTCCTCCTGATTTAGTACCCAGAGTCTGTAAAGGGACACTGCATCTCCTCCCTGCTTTAGTACCCAGGTCTCTGAAGGGATACTGCATAATCTCACTGATTTAGTACCCAGAGTCTGTAAAGGGACACTGCATCTCCTCCTGCTTTAGTACCCAGGGTCTCTGAAGGATACTGCATAATCTCACTGGCTTAGTACCCATATTCTGTGAAGGGGAAACTGCATTCTCCTGGTTTAGTACCCAAGGTCTGTGAAGGGACACTGCATCTCCTCCTGATTTAGTACCCAGGATCTTGGAAGGGACACTGCATCTGCTCCTGGTTTAGTATCCAGATCTGTGAAGGGGACACCGATCTCCTCCCTGGTTTAGTACCTAGGGTCTATGAAGCAGATACTGCATAGCCTTTCTGCTTAAGTACCCAAGGTCTGAGAAGGGATACTGCATCTCCTCCTGCTTTAGTACCCAGGGTCTGAGAAGGGGACACTGCATCTCCTCCTGCTTTAGTACCCAGGGTCTGTGAAGGGATACTGCATCTCCTCCTGTTTAGTATGCAGGGTCTGTGAAGGGACACTGCATCTCCTCCTGGTTTAGTACCCAGGATCTGTGATGGGACACTGCATCGCCTCCTGGTTTAGTACCCAGGGGTCTGGGAAGGGACACTGCGTCTTCTCCTGCTTTAGTACACAGGGTCTGTGAAGGGGAAACTGCATCTATTCCCTGGTTTAGTACACAGGGTCTGTGAAGGGGACACTGCATCTGCTCCCTGGTTTAGTACCCAGGGTCTGCGGAGAAACTGCATCTCCTCCCTGGTTTAGTACCCAGGGTCTCAATGCAGGTACTGCATAGTCTTTATGCTAGTACCCAAGGTCTGAGAAGGATATTGCATCTCCTCCTGCTTTAGTACCCAGGGTCTGGGAAGGGCACTGCATCTCCTCCTGCTTTAGTACCCAGGGTCTGTGAAGGGATAATGCATCTCTCCTGGTTTAGTACCCAGGGTCTGTAAAGGAACACTGCATCTCCTCCTTGGTTTAGTACCCAGGGTCTGTGAAGGGATACTGCGCCTTCTCCTGATTTAGTACCCAGATTCTGTGAAAGGGACATTGCATCTCCTCCTGCTTTAGTAAACAGGGCTGTGAAGACGACACTGCATATCCTGTATGGTTTAGTAAGCAGGGTCTATGAAGCAGATACTGCATAGTCTTTATGCTTAAGTACCCAAGGTCTGAGAAGGGATACTGCATTTCCTCCTGCTTTAGTACCTAGGGTCTGGGAAGGGACACTGCATCTCCTCCCTGCTTTAGTACCCAGGGTTTGTGAAGGGATACTGCATCTTCTCCCTGGTTTAGTACCCAAGGTCTGGGAAAGGGACACTGCATCTCCTCACTGGTTTACTACCCAGGGTCTGTGAAGGGACACTGCATCTCCTCCTGGTTTAATAAACAGGGCCTGTGAAGAGGACACTGCATCTCCTCCCTGGTTTAGTACCCAGGGTCTATGAAGCAGGTACTGCATAGTCTTTATGCTTAAGTACCCAACGCCTGAGAAGAGGATACTGCATCTCATCCCTGCTTTAGTACCCGGGTCCGTGAAGGATACTGCATAATCTCACTGGTTTAGTACCCATATTCTGTGAAGGGGAAACTGCATCTCCTCCCTGATTTAGTAAACAGTGCCTGTGAAGAGGACACTGCATCTCCTCCCTGGTTTAGTACCTAGGGTCTGTGAAGGGGACACTGCATCTCCTCCCTGGTTTAGAACCCAGGGTCTGTAAAGGAACACAGCATCTCCTCCCTGGTTTAGTACCCAGGGTCTCTGAAGGATACTGCATAATCTCACTGATTTAGTACCCAGAGTCTGTAAAGGGACACTGCATCTCCTCCCTGCTTTAGTACCCAGGGTCTCTGAAGGGATACTGCATAATTTCACTGGTTTAGTACCCATATTCTGTGAAGGGAAACTGCATCTCCTCCTGGTTTCCATCAGGGTCTGTGAAGGGACACTGCATCTCCTCCCTGATTTAGTACCCAGGATCTGGGAAGGGGACACTGCATCTATTCCCTGGTTTAGTACCCAGAACTATGAAGGGGCACCACATCTCCTCCCAGGTTTAGTACCCAGGGTCTGTGAAGGAGATACTGCATCTCCTCCCTGGTTTAGTAAACAGGGCCTGTGAAGAGGACACTGCATCTCCTCCCTGGTTTAGTACCCAGGGTCTTTGAAGCAGGTACTGCATGTCTTTTATGCTTATACCCAAGGTCTGAGAAGAGAATACTGCATCTCATCCCTGCTTTAGTAGCCAGGGTCTGGGAAGGGGCACTGCATCTCCTCCCTGCTTCAGTACCTAGGGTCTGTGAAGGATACTGCATCTCCTCCCGGTTTAGTACCCAGGGTCTGTAAATGGAACACTGCATCTCCTCCTGGTTTAGTACCCAGGTTTTGTGAAGGGTATACTGTGTTCCTCCTGATTTAGTACCCAGAGTCTGTAAAGGGACACTGCATCTCCTCCTGCTTTAGTACCCAGGGTCTCTGAAGGATACTGCATGATCTCACTGGTTTAGTACCCATATTCTGTGAAGGGAAACTGCATCTCCTCCTGATTTAGTAAACAGGGCCTGTGAAGAGGACACTGCATCTCCTCCTGGTTTAGTACCTAGGGTCTGTGAAGGGATACTGCATCTCTCCTGGTTTACTACCCAGGGTCTGTAAAGGAACACAGCATCTCCTCTCCTGTTTAGTACCCAGGTTTTGTGAAGGGTATACTGTGTCTCCTCCTGATTTAGTACCCAGAGTCTGTAAAGGGACACTGCATCTCCTCCCTGCTTTAGTACCCAGGCTTCTGAAGGGATACTGCATAATCTCACTGATTTAGTACCCAGAGTCTGTAAAGGACACTGCATCTCCTCCTGCTTTAGTACCCAGGGTCTCTGAAGGATACTGCATAATCTCACTGGCTTAGTACCCATATTCTGTGAAGGGAAACTGCATCTCCTCCTGGTTTAGTACCCAGTCTGTGAAGGGACACTGCATCTCCTCCTGATTTAGTACCCAGGATCTTGAAGGGGACACTGCATCTGCTCCCTGGTTTAGTATCCAGATCTGTGAAGGGGACACCGATCTCCTCCTGGTTTAGTACCCAGGGTCTATGAAGCAGATACTGCATAGCCTTCTGCTTAAGTACCCAAGGTCTGAGAAGGGATACTGCATCTCCTCCTGCTTTAGTACCCAGGGTCTGAGAAGGGACACTGCATCTCCTCCTGCTTTAGTACCCAGGGTCTGTGAAGGGATACTGCATCTCCTCCCGGTTTAGTATGCAGGGTCTGTGAAGGGACACTGCATCTCCTCCCTGGTTTAGTACCCAGGATCTGTGATGGGGACACTGCATCGCCTCCTGGTTTAGTACCCAGGGTCTGGGAAGGGACACTGCGCCTTCTCCTGCTTTAGTACACAAGGGTCTGTGAAGGGGAAACTGCATCTATTCCCTGGTTTAGTACACAGGGTCTGTGAAGGGGACACTGCATCTGCTCCTGGTTTAGTACCCAGGGTCTGCGAAGGGAAACTGCATCTCCTCCTGGTTTAGTACCCAGGGTCTATGATGCAGGTACTGCATAGTCTTTATGCTTAAGTACCCAAGGTCTGAGAAGGGATATTGCATCTCCTCCCTGCTTTAGTACCCAGGGTCTGGGAAGGGGCACTGCATCTCCTCCTGCTTTATACCCAGGGTCTGTGAAGGATAATGCATCTCCTCCCGGTTTAGTACCCAGGGTCTGTAAAGGGAACACTGCATCTCCTCCTGGTTTAGTACCCAGGGTCTGTGAAGGGATACTGCCTTCTCCTGATTTAGTACCCAGATTCTGTGAAAGGGACATTGCATCTCCTCCTGCTTTAGTAAACAGGGCTGTGAAGACGACACTGCATATCCTGTATGGTTTAGTAAGCAGGGTCTATGAAGCAGATACTGCATAGTCTTTATGCTTAAGTACCCAAGGTCTGAGAAGGATACTGCATTTCCTCCTGCTTTTAGTACCTAGGGTCTGGGAAGGGACACTGCATCTCCTCCCTGCTCTAGTACCCAGGGTTTGTGAAGGGATACTGCATCTTCTCCCTGGTTTAGTACCCAAGGTCTGGGAAAGGGACACTGCATTCCTCACTGGTTTACTACCCAGGGTCTGTGAAGGGACACTGCATCTCCTCCTGGTTTAATAAACAGGGCCTGTGAAGAGGACACTGCATCTCCTCCCTGGTTTAGTACCCAGGGTCTATGAAGCAGGTACTGCATAGTCTTTATGCTTAAGTACCCAACGCCTGAGAAGAGGATACTGCATCTCATCCCTGCTTTAGTACCCGGGTCCCTGAAGGATACTGCATAATCTCACTGGTTTAGTACCCATATTCTGTGAAGGGGAAACTGCATCTCCTCCTGATTTAGTAAACAGTGCCTGTGAAGAGGACACTGCATCTCCTCCCTGGTTTAGTACCTAGGGTCTGTGAAGGGACACTGCATCTCCTCCCTGGTTTAGAACCCAGGGTCTGTAAAGGAACACAGCATCTCCTCCTGGTTTAGTACCCAGGGTCTCTGAAGGATACTGCATAATCTCACTGATTTAGTACCCAGAGTCTGTAAAGGGACACTGCATCTCCTCCTGCTTTAGTACCCAGGGTCTCTGAAGGGATACTGCATAATTCACTGGTTTAGTACCCATATTCTGTGAAGGGAAACTGCATCTCCTCCTGGTTTGCACAGGGTCTGTGAAGGGACACTGCATCTCCTCCTGATTTAGTACCCAGGATCTGGGAAGGGGACACTGCATCTATTCCCTGGTTTAGTACCCAGAACTATGAAGGGACACCACATCTCCTCCCAGGTTTAGTACCCAGGGTCTGTGAAGGAGATACTGCATCTCCTCCCTGGTTTAGTAAACAGGGCCTGTGAAGAGGACACTGCATCTCCTCCCTGGTTTAGTACCCAGGGTCTTTGAAGCAGGTACTGCATGGTCTTTATGCTTAGTACCCAAGGTCTGAGAAGAGAATACTGCATCTCATCCCTGCTTTAGTAGCCAGGGTCTGGGAAGGGGGACTGCATCTCTCCTGCTTCAGTACCTAGGGTCTGTGAAGGATACTGCATCTCCTCCTGGTTTAGTACCCAGGGTCTGTAAATGGAACACTGCATCTCCTCCTGGTTTAGTACCCAGGTTTTGTGAAGGGTATACTGTGTCTCCTCCTGATTTAGTACCCAGAGTCTGTAAAGGGACACTGCATCTCCTCCTGCTTTAGTACCCAGGGTCTCTGAAGGGATACTGCATGATCTCACTGGTTTAGTACCCATATTCTGTGAAGGGAAACTGCATCTCCTCCTGATTTAGTAAACAGGGCCTGTGAAGAGACACTGCATCTCCTCCCTGGTTTAGTACCTAGGGTCTGTGAAGGGATACTGCATCTCCTCCTGGTTTACTACCCAGGGTCTGTAAAGGAACACAGCATCTCCTCCCTGGTTTAGTACCCAGGTTTTGTGAAGGGTATACTGTGTCTCCTCCTGATTTAGTACCCAGAGTCTGTAAAGGGACACTGCATCTCCTCCCTGCTTTAGTACCCAGGTTCTCTGAAGGGATACTGCATAATCTCACTGATTTAGTACCCAGAGTCTGTAAAGGGACACTGCATCTCCTCCCTGCTTTAGTACCCAGGGTCTCTGAAGGGATACTGCATAATCTCACTGGCTTAGTACCCATATTCTGTGAAGGGAAACTGCATCTCCTCCTGGTTTAGTACCCAAGGTCTGTGAAGGACACTGCATCTCCTCCTGATTTAGTACCCAGGATCTTGGAAGGGGACACTGCATCTGCTCCCTGGTTTAGTATCCAGATCTGTGAAGGGACACCGCATCTCCTCCTGGTTTAGTACCTAGGGTCTATGAAGCAGATACTGCATAGCCTTTCTGCTTAAGTACCCAAGGTCTGAGAAGGGATACTGCATCTCCTCCTGCTTTAGTACCCAGGGTCTGAGAAGGGACACTGCATCTCCTCCTGCTTTAGTACCCAGGGTCTGTGAAGGATACTGCATCTCCTCCCGGTTTAGTATGCAGGGTCTGTGAAGGGACACTGCATCTCCTCCTGGTTTAGTACCCAGGATCTGTGATGGGGACACTGCATCGCCTCCCTGGTTTAGTACCCAGGGTCTGGGAAGGGGACACTCGCGCTTCTCCTGCTTTAGTACACAGGGTCTGTGAAGGGGAAACTGCATCTATTCCTGGTTTAGTACACAGGGTCTGTGAAGGGGACACTGCATCTGCTCCTGGTTTAGTACCCAGGGTCTGCGAAGGGGAAACTGCATCTCCTCCCTGGTTTAGTACCCAGGGTCTATGATGGCACTGCATAGTCTTTATGCTTAAGTACCCAAGGTCTGAGAAGGGATATTGCACTCCTCCCTGCTTTAGTACCCAGGGTCTGGGAAGGGGCACTGCATCTCCTCCCTGCTTTAGTACCCAGGGTCTGTGAAGGGATAATACCTCCTCCCTGGTTTAGTACCCAGGGTCTGTAAAGGAACACTGCATCTCCTCCCTGGTTTAGTACCCAGGGTTCTGTGAAGGGATACTATGCCTCCTCCTGATTTAGTACCCAGATTCTGTGAAAGGGACATTGCATCTCCTCCTGCTTTAGTAAACAGGGGCTGTGAAGACGACACTGCATATCCTGTATGGTTTAGTACGCAGGGTCTATGAAGCAGATACTGCATAGTCTTTATGCTTAAGTACCCAAGGTCTGAGAAGGATACTGCATTTCCTCCTGCTTTAGTACCTAGGGTCTGGGAAGGACACTGCATCTCCTCCTGCTCTAGTACCCAGGGTTTGTGAAGGGGATACTGCATCTTCTCCTGGTTTAGTACCCAAGGTCTGGGAAAGGGACACTGCATCTCCTCACTGGTTTACTACCCAGGGTCTGTGAAGGGACACTGCATCTCCTCCCTGGTTTAGTAAACAGGCCTGTGAAGAGGACACTGCATCTCCTCCTGGTTTAGTACCCAGGGTCTATGAAGCAGGTACTGCATAGTCTTTATGCTTAAGTACCTAAGGTCTGAGAAGAGGATACTGCATCTCATCCCTGCTTTAGTACCAGGGTCTGGGAAGGGGCACTGCATTTCTCCTACTTTAGTACCTAGGGTCTGTGAAGGGATACTGCATCTCCTCCCTGGTTTAGTACCCATGGTCTGTAAAGGAACACTGCATCTCCTCTCTGGTTTAGTACCCAGGTTTTGTGAAGGGTATACTGTGTCTCCTCCTGATTTAGTACCCAGAGTCTGTAAAGGGACACTGCATCTCCTCCTGCTTTAGTACCCAGGGTCTCTGAAGGGATACTGCATAATCTCACTGGTTTAGTACCCATATTCTGTGAAGGGAAACTGCATCTCCTCCTGATTTAGTAAACAGTGCCTGTGAAGAGGACACTGCATCTCCTCCCTGGTTTAGTACCTAGGGTCTGTGAAGGGACACTGCATCTCCTCCCTGGTTTAGTACCCAGGGTCTGTAAAGGAACACAGCATTCCTCCCTGGTTTAGTACCCAGGGTCTCTGAAGGGATACTGCATAATCTCACTGATTTAGTACCCAGAGTCTGTAAGGGACACTGCATCTCCTCCCTGCTTTAGTACCCAGGGTCTTGAAGGGATATTGCATAATCTCACTGGTTTAGTACCCATATTCTGTGAAGGGGAAACTGCATCTCCTCCTGGTTTCGTACACAGGGTCTGTGAAGGACACTGCATTTCTCCTGATTTAGTACCCAGGATCTGGGAAGGGACACTGCATCTACTTCCTGGTTTAGTACCCAGATCTATGAAGGGGACACCACATCTCCTCCCAGGTTTAGTACTCGGAGTCTTTGAAGGGATACTGCATCTCCTCCTGGTTTAGTAAACAGGGCCTGGGAAGAGGACACTGCATCTCCTCCTGGTTTAGTACCCAGGCTCTATGAAGCAGGTACTGCATAGTCTTTATGCTTAAGTACCCAAGGTCTGAGAAGAGGATACTGCATCTCATCCCTGCTTTAGTACCCAGGGTCTGGAAGGGGCACTGCATCTCCTCCCTGCTTCAGTACCTAGGGTCTGTGAAGGATACTGCATCTCCTCCTGATTTACTAAACAGGGCCTGTGAAGAGGACACTGCATCTCCTCCCTGGTTTAGTACCTAGGGTCTGTGAAGGGATACTGCATCTCCTCCCTGGTTTAGTACCCAGGGTCTGTAAAGGAACACAGCATCTCCTCCTGGTTTAGGACCCAGGTTTTGTGAAGGGTATACTGTGTCTCCTCCTGATTTAGTACCCAGAGTCTGTAAAGGGACACTGCATCTCCTCCCTGCTTTAGTACCCAGGGTCTCTGAAGGGATACTGCATAATCTCACTGATTTAGTACCCAGAGTCTGTAAAGGGACACTGCATCTCCTCACTGCTTTAGTACCCAGGGTCTCTGAAGGATACTGCATAATCTCACTGGTTTGAGGCACCTTAAGGAAAGGATAGTGCAACACCTGGAATCCATAGGCACAGGATCCAAGACAGCATGGGTTTACTAAAGGAAGGTCCGTCACAAACTAATCTCATAGATTTCTTTGACTGGGTAACCAGAGTGGTGGACCAAGGGGAGCAGTTGATGTCGCCTACCTTGACTTCAGCAAAGCTTTTGACACTGTTCCACATAGAAGATTGATAAATAAGCTAGGTAGGCTCGGTGGTCAGAAGTTGGTCAACTGGGTGGCAAACTGGTTGACTGGCAGAAAACAGAGAGTGGTGGTAAATGGTATACTGTCAGAAGAGATGCAAGTCACAAGGGGTACTCAGGATCAGTCCTGGGGCCAGTCCTATTCAACATCTTCATTAGTGACCTCAGAGATGGACTAGAGGGTAAGGCTTGTCTGTTTCAGATGACACCAAGATCTGCAACAGAGTAGATGATCCAGATGGGGTGGGCAGAATGAGAAGAGTTCTGGATAAACTAGCAAATGGTCAGAAGAGTGGCAACTGGATTTAATGCAAAGAAGTGCAAAATCATGCACATAGGAAGAGAAACCTGAAGCCACTTATAGGCTGGGAGGGAGTTGCTAGCAGTCACAAGGAAGAAAGAGACTTTGGCATCATCATCACTGATGACCTAAAATCATCCAAGCAGACCTCTAAAGCAGTAGGTAAGGCTAGGGAGTGTTAGGGTGTATTAGTAGGGGTATCACAAAGTCGGAGGGAGGTAATAATCCTCTGTACAAGACATTGGCTAGGCCCCATCTGGAGTACTGCGGCAGTATTGGAGGCCACACCTTCACAAGGACATTAACCAAATTGAGGCAGTCCAGAGAAGGGCAACCAAAATGGTGCAGGGACTGCATCAGAAGACATATGAGGACAGATTAACGGAGCTCAATATGTATACCCTTGAGCAATGGAGGAGAGAGGTGATATGATCGAGACATTTAAACACCTTAAGGGCATAAACAAGGTGAAAGAGTCTAACATGTTTAAATATAAGAAAAATAGCAGGACAAGAGGACACAGCATGAGATTAGAGGAGGCCGATTAAGGGGAATGTGAGGAAATTCTTTTCACAGAAAGGGTGGTAGATGCATGGAATGGCTTACCACAAGTAGTGGTGGCTATGAATACAGTGCAGGGCTTCAAACAGGCATGGATAGGCATAAGGGAGCAATACAAATGACTATGAATAGATAGGTCACTGACAGAGCCAAGGCCGATGGCACATTTATAAGGTAGAAAAGAAATGGGCAGAGTGGATGGGCCTTGTGGTCCTTATCTCGCCAACTTCTATGTTTCTATGTTTCTATGTTTCTATGTTTCTATGTTTAGTACCCATATTCTGTGAAGGGAAACTGCATCTCCTCCCTGGTTTAGTACACAGGGTCTGTGAAGGGACACTGCATCTCCTCCCTGATTTAGTACCAGGATCTGGGAAGGGACACTGCATCTACTCCCTGGTTTAGTACCCAGATCTGTGAAGGGACACCGCATCTCCTCCCTGGTTTAGTACCCAGGGTCTGTGAAGGGATACTGCATTCCTTCCTGGTTTAGTACCCAGGGTCTGTGAAGGGGTACTACATCTCCTCCCTGGTTTAGTACCCAGGTTCTGTGAAGGGGACACTTATCTCCTCCCTGGTTTAGTACCCAGGGTCTGTGAAGGGACACTGCAACTCCTCCTGCTTTAGTACCCAGGGTCTGGGAAGGGACACTACATCTCTTCCTGGTTTAGTACACAGGGACTGTGAAGGGAAACTGCATCTCATCCCTGGTTTAGTACACAGGTCTGTGAAGGGACACTGCAACTCCTCCCTGATTTAGTACCCAGGATCTGGGAAGGGACACTGCATCTACTCCTGGTTTAGTACCCAGGGTCTGTGAAGGGGAAACTGCATCTCCTCCCTGGTTTAGTACCCAGGGTCTATGAAGCAGATACTGCATAGCCTTTCTGCTTAAGTACCCAAGGTCTGAGAAGGGATACTGCATCTCCTCCTGCTTTAGTACCCAGGGTCTGAGAAGGACACTGCATCTCCTCCCTGCTTTAGTACCCAGGGTCTGTGAAGGGATACTGCATCTCCTCCTGGTTTAGTATGCAGGGTCTGTGAAGGGACACTGCATCTCCTCCCTGGTTTAGTACCCAGGATCTGTGATGGGACACTGCATCGCCTCCCTGGTTTACTACCCAGGGTCAGGAACGGGACACTGCGCCTTCTCCTGCTTTAGTACACAGGGTCTGTGAAGGGGAAACTGCATCTATTCCTGGTTTAGTACACAGGGTCTGTGAAGGGACACTGCATCTACTCCCTGGTTTAGTACCCAGGGTCTGCGAAGGGGAAACGACATCTCCTCCTGGTTTAGTACCCAGGGTCTATGATGCAGGTACTGCATAGTCTTTATGCTTAAGTACCCAAGGTCTGAGAAGGGATATTGCATCTCCTCCCTGCTTTAGTACCCAGGGTCTGGGAAGGGGCACTGCATCTCCTCCTGCTTTAGTACCCAGGGTCTGTGAAGGGATAATGCATCTCCTCCCTGGTTTAGTACCCAGGGTCTGTAAAGGAACACTGCATCTCCTCCCTGGTTTAGTACCCAGGGTCTGTGAAGGGACACTGCGTCCTCCCTGATTTAGTACCCAGATTCTATGAAAGGGACATTGCATCTCCTCCTGCTTTAGTAAACAGGGGCTGTGAAGACGACACTGCATATCCTGTATGGTTTAGTACCCAGGGTCTATGAAGCAGATACTGCATAGTCTTTATGCTTAAGTACCCAAGGTCTGAGAAGGGGACACTGCATTTCCTCCTGCTTTAGTACCTAGGGTCTGGGAAGGGACACTGCATCTCCTCCTGCTCTAGTACCCAGGGTTTGGAGGGATACTGCATCTTCTCCTGGTTTAGTACCCAAGGTCTGGGAAAGGGACACTGCATCTCCTCACTGGTTTACTACCCAGGGTCTGTGAAGGGACACTGCATCTCCTCCCGGTTTAGTAAACAGGGCCTGTGAAGAGGACACTGCATCTCCTCCTGGTTTAGTACCCAGGGTCTATGAAGCAGGTACTGCATAGTCTTTATGCTTAAGTACCCAACGTCTGAGAAGAGGATACTGCATCTCATCCCTGCTTTAGTACCCAGGGTCTGGGAAGGGAACTGCATCTCCTCCCTACTTTAGTACCTAGGGTCTGTGAAGGATACTGCATCTCCTCCCTGGTTTAGTACCCATGGTCTGTAAAGGAACACTGCATCTCCTCCCTGGTTTAGTACCCAGGTTTTGTGAAGGGTATACTGTGTCTCCTCCTGATTTAGTACCCAGAGTCTGTAAAGGGACACTGCATCTCCTCCCTGCTTTAGTACCCAGGGTCTCTGAAGGGATACTGCATAATCTCACTGGTTTAGTACCCATATTCTGTGAAGGGGAACTGCATCTCCTCCTGATTTAGTAAACAGTGCCTGTGAAGGGACACTGCATCTCCTCCTGGTTTAGTACCTAGGGACTGTGAAGGGACACTGCATCTCCTCCTGGTTTAGTACCCAGGGTCTGTAAAGGAACACAGCATCTCCTCCTGGTTTAGTTCCCAGGGTCTCTGAAGGATACTGCATAATCTCACTGGTTTAGTACCCATATTCTGTGAAGGGGAAACTGCATCTCCTCCTGGTTTTACACAGGGTCTGTGAAGGGACACTGCATTCCTCCTGATTTAGTACCCAGGATCTGGGAAGGGACACTGCATCTACTCTCTGGTTTAGTACCCAGAACTATGAAGGGACACCACATCTCCTCCCAGGTTTAGTACCCAGGGTCTGTGAAGGAGATGCATCTCCTCCCTGGTTTAGTAAACAGGGCCTGTGAAGAGGACACTGCATCTCCTCCCTGGTTTAGTACCCAGGGTCTTTGGAAGCAGGTACTGCATAGTCTTTATGCTTAAGTACCCAAGGTCTGAGAAGAGAATACTCATCATCCCTGCTTTAGTAGCCAGGGTCTGGGAAGGGGCACTACATCCTCCCTGCTTCAGTACCTAGGGTCTGTGAAGGATACTGCATCTCCTCCTGGTTTAGTACCCAGGGTCTGTAAATGGAACACTGCATCTCCTCCCTGGTTTAGTACCCAGGTTTTGTGAAGGGTATACTGTGTCTCCTCCTGATTTAGTACCAGAGTCTGTAAAGGGACACTGCATCTCCTCCTGCTTTAGTACCCAGGTCTCTGAAGGATACTGCATGATCTCACTGGTTTAGTACCCATATTCTGTGAAGGGAAACTGCATCTCCTCCTGATTTAGTAAACAGGGCCTGTGAAGAGGACACTGCATCTCCCTCCTGGTTTAGTACCTAGGGTCTGTGAAGGATACTGCATCTCCTCCCTGGTTTACTACCCAGGGTCTGTAAAGGAACACAGCATCTCCTCCCTGGTTTAGTACCCAGGTTTTGTGAAGGGTATACTGTGTCTCCTCCTGATTTAGTACCCAGAGTCTGTAAAGGGACACTGCATCTCCTCCCTGCTTTAGTACCCAGGCTCTCTGAAGGGATACTGCATAATCTCACTGATTTAGTACCCAGAGTCTGTAAAGGAGACACTGCATCTCCTCCCTGCTTTAGTACCCAGGGTCTCTGAAGGGATACTGCATAATCTCACTGGCTTAGTACCATATTCTGTGAAGGGAACTGCATCTCCTCCTGGTTTAGTACCCAAGGTCTGTGAAGGGACACTGCATCTCCCTCCTGATTTAGTACCCAGGATCTTGAAGGGACACTGCATCTGCTCCTGGTTTAGTATCCAGATCTGTGAAGGGACACCGCACTCCTCCTGGTTTAGTACCCAGGGTCTATGAAGCAGATACTGCATAGCCTTTCTGCTTAGTACCCAAGGTCTGAGAAGGGATACTGCATCTCCTCCCTGCTTTAGTACCCAGGGTCTGAGAAGGGACACTGCATCTCCTCCTGCTTTAGTACCCAGGGTCTGTGAAGGGATACTGCATCTCCTCCCTGGTTTAGTATGCAGGGTCTGTGAAGGGACATCTCCTCCTGGTTTAGTACCCAGGATCTGTGATGGGGACACTGCATCGCCTCCTGGTTTAGTACCCAGGGTCTGGGAAGGGACACTGCGTCTTCTCCCTGCTTTAGTACACAGGGTCTGTGAAGGGGAAACTGCATCTATTCCTGGTTTAGTACACAGGGTCTGTGAAGGGACACTGCATCTGCTCCCTGGTTTAGTACCCAGGGTCTCGGAGGGGAAACTGCATCTCCTCCCTGGTTTAGTACCCAGGGTCTATGATGCAGGTACTGCATAGTCTTTATGCTAAGTACCCAAGGTCTGAGAAGGGATATTGCATCTCCTTCCCGCTTTAGTACCCAGGGTCTGGGAAGGGGCACTGCATCTCCTCCTGCTTTAGTACCCAGGGTCTGTGAAGGGATACATCTCCTCCCTGGTTTAGTACCCAGGGTCTGTAAAGGAACACTGCATCTCCTCCTGGTTTAGTACCCAGGGTCTGTGAAGGGATACTGCCTCTCCTGATTTAGTACCCAGATTCTGTGAAAGGGACATTGCATCTCCTCCTGCTTTAGTAAACAGGGGCTGTGAAGACGACACTGCATATCCTGTATGGTTTAGTACGCAGGGTCTATGAAGCAGATACTGCATAGTCTTTATGCTTAAGTACCCAAGGTCTGAGAAGGGATACTGCATTTCCTCCTGCTTTAGTACCTAGGGTCTGGGAAGGGACACTGCATCTCCCTCCCTGCTCTAGTACCCAGGGTTTGTGAAGGGATACTGCATCTTCTCCTGGTTTAGTACCCAAGGTCTGGGAAAGGGACACTGCATCTCCTCACTGGTTTACTACCCAGGGTCTGTGAAGGACACTGCATCTCCTCCCTGGTTTAGTAAACAGGGCCTGTGAAGAGACACTGCATCTCCTCCCTGGTTTAGTACCCAGGGTCTATGAAGCAGGTACTGCATAGTCTTTATGCTTAAGTACCCAAGGTCTGAGAAGAGGATACTGCATCTCATCCCTGCTTTAGTACCCAGGGTTGAAGGCACTCATTCCTCCTACTTTAGTACCTAGGGTCTGTGAAGGGATACTGCATCTCCTCCTGGTTTAGTACCCATGGTCTGTAAAGGAACACTGCATCTCCTCCTGGTTTAGTACCCAGGTTTTGTAAAGGGTATACTGTGTCTCCTCCTGATTTAGTACCCAGAGTCTGTAAGGGACACTGCATCTCCTCCCTGCTTTAGTACCCAGGGTCTCTGAAGGGATACTGCATAATCTCACTGGTTTAGTACCCATATTCTGTGAAGGGAAACTGCATCTCCTCCTGATTTAGTAAACAGTGCCTGTGAAGAGGACACTGCATCTCCTCCCTGGTTTAGTACCTAGGGTCTGTGACAGGGACACTGCATCTCCTCCTGGTTTAGTACCCAGGGTCTGTAAAGGAACACAGCATCTCCTCCTGGTTTAGTACCCAGGGTCTCTGAAGGGATACTGCATAATCTCACTGATTTAGTACCCAGAGTCTGTAAAGGGACACTGCATCTCCTCCTGCTTTAGTACCCAGGGTCTCTGAAGGATACTGCATAATCTCACTGGTTTAGTACCCATATTCTGTGAAGGGAAACTGCATCTCCTCCTGGTTTCGTACACAGGGTCTGTGAAGGGACACTGCATTTCCTCCTGATTTAGTACCCAGGATCTGGGAAGGGACACTGCATCTACTCCCTGGTTTAGTACCCAGATCTATGAAGGGACACCACATCTCCTCCCAGGTTTAGTACCCAGGGTCTGTGAAGGGGATACTGCATCTCCTCCTGGTTTAGTAAACAGGGCCTGTGAAGAGGACACTGCATCTCCTCCTGGTTTAGTACCCAGGTCTATGAAGCAGGTACTGCATAGTCTTTATGCTTAAGTACCCAAGGTCTGAGAAGAGGATACTGCATCTCATCCCTGCTTTAGTACCCAGGGTCTGGGAAGGGGCACTGCATCTCCTCCCTGCTTCAGTACCTAGGGTCTGTGAAGGGATACTGCATCTCCTCCCTGGTTTAGTACCCAGGGTCTGTAAAGGAACACTGCATCTCCTTCCTGGTTTAGTACCCAGGTTTTGTGAAGGTATACTGTGTCTCCTCCCTCATTTAGTACCCAGAGTCTGTAAAGGGGACACTGCATCTCCTCCTGCTTTAGTACCCAGGGTCTCTGAGGATACTGCATGATCTCACTGGTTTAGTACCCATATTCTGTGAAGGGAAACTGCATCTCCTCCCTGATTTAGTAAACAGGGCCTGTGAAGAGGACACTGCATCTCCTCCCTGGTTTAGTACCTAGGGTCTGTGAAGGGATACTGCATCTCCTCCCTGGTTTACTACCCAGGGTCTGTAAAGGGAACACAGCATCTCCTCCCTGGTTTAGTATCCAGGTTTTGTGAAGGGTATACTGTGTCTCCTCCTGATTTAGTACCCAGAGTCTGTAAAGGGACACTGCATCTCCTCCCTGCTTTAGTACCCAGGCTCTCTGAAGGGATACTGCATAATCTCACTGGTTTAGTACCCATATTCTGTGAAGGAAACTGCATCTCCTCCCTGATTTACTAAACAGGGCCTGTGAGAGGACACTGCATCTCCTCCTGGTTTAGTACCTAGGGTCTGTGAAGGGATGCTGCATCTCCTCCCTGGTTTACTACCCAGGGTCTGTAAAGGGAACACAGCATCTCCTCCCTGGTGGGTACTAAACCAGGAGTAGATGCAGTGTCCCCTTCCAGATCCGGGGTACTAAATCAGGGAGGAGATGCAGTGTCCCTTCACAGACCCTGTGTACTAAACCAGGAGGAGATGCAGTTTCCGTCACAGAATATGGGTACTAAACCAGTGAGATTATGCAATATCCTTCAGAGACCCTGGGTACTAAAGCAGGGAGGAGATGCAGTGTCCCCTTTACAGACTCTGGGTACTAAATCAGTGAGATTATGCAGTATCCCCTTCAGAGACCCTGGGTACTAAACCAGGGAGGAGATGCTGTGTTCATTTTACAGACCCTGGGTACTAAACCAGGGAGGAGATGCAGTGTCCCCTTCACAGACCCTAGGTACTAAACCAGGGAGGAGATGCAGTGTCCTCTTCACAGGCACTGTTTACTAAATCAGGGAGGAGATGCAGTTTCCCCTTCAAAGAATATGGGTACTAAACCACTGAGATTATGAAGTATCCCCTTCAGAGACCCTGGGTACTAAAACAGGGAGGAGATGCAGTGCCCCCTTCCCAGACCCTGGGTACTAAAGCAGGGAGCAGATGCAGTATCCACTTCTCAGACCCTGGGTACTTCAGCATAAAGGCTATGCAGTATCTGCTTCATAGACCCTGGTACTAATCCAGGAGGAGAAGCAGTGTCCTCTTCCCAGGCCTTGTTTACTAAAGCAGGAGGATATGTAATGACCCTTCACAGACTCTGGGTACTAAATCAGGGAGGAGAGCAGGTATCTCCTTCACAAACCCTGAGTACTAAACCAGGAAGGAGATGCAGTGTTCCCTTTACAGACCCTGGGTACTAAACCAGGGAGAAGATGCAGCATCCCCTTCACAGACCCTGGGTACTAAAGCAGGGAGGAGATGCAGTGTCCTTCAAAGGCCCTGTTTACTAAAACCAAGGAGGAGACGAGTGTCCCCTTTCCAGTCCCAGGGTCCTAAAACAGGGAGGAGATGAAATGTCCCATCTCAGACTCTGGGTACTAAAGCAGGAGAAGATGCAGTATCTCCTTCTCAGACCTTGGGTATTTAAGCAAAGGCTATGCAGTATCTGCTTCATGGACCCTGGGTAATAAACCAGGGAGGAGATGTAGTTTCCTTTCGCAGACCCTGGGTACTAAACCAGGGAGTAGATGCAGTGTCCCCTTCACAGACCCTGTGTACTAAACCAGGGAATAGATGCAGTTTCCCCCTTCACAGACCCTGTGTACTAAAGCAGGGAGAAGACGCAGTGTCCCCTTCCCAGACCTTGGGTACTAAACCAGGGAGGCGGTGCAGTGTCCCCATCACAGATCCTGGGTACTAAACTAGGGAGGAGATGCAGTGTCTCCTTCACAGACCCTGCATACTAAACCAGGGAGGAGATGCAGTATCCCCTTCCCAGACCCTGGGTACTAAAGCAAAGAGGAGAAGCAGTGTCCCTTCTCAGACCCTGGGTACTAAAGCAGGGAGGAGATGCAGTGTCTCCTTCACAGACCCTGCATACTAAACCAGGGAGGAGATGCAGTATCCCCTTCACAGACCCTGGGTACTAAAGCAGGGAGGAGATGCAGTGTCCCCTTCTCAGACCCTGGGTACTAAAGCAGGGAGGAGATGCAGTTTCCCCCTTCACAGACCCTGGGTACTAAACCAGGGAGTAGTCGCAGTGTCCCCTTCCCAGATCCTGGGTACTAAATCAGGGAGGAGATGAAGTGTCCCCTTCACAGACCCTGTGTACTAAACCAGGGATGAGATGCAGTTTCCCCTTTACATTCCCTGTGTACTAAACCAGGGAAACGATGTAGTGTCCCCTTCCTAGACCCTGGGTACTAAACCAGGGAGGAGATGCAGTGTCTCCTTCACAGATCCTGGGTACTAAACCAGGGAGGAGATACAGTGTCCCCTTCATAGAACCTGGGTACTAAACCAGGGAGGAGATGTAGTACCCCTTCACAGACCCTGGTACTAAACCAGGAAGGAGATGCAGTATCCCTTCACAGACCCTGGGTACTAAACCAGTGAGGAGATGATGTGTCCCCTTCACAGATCTGGGTACTAAACCATGGAGCAGATGCAGTGTCCCTTCACAGACCCTGTGTACTAAACCAGGGAGGAGATGCAGTTTCCCCTTCACAGAATATGGGTACTAAACCAGTGAGATTATGCAGTATCCCCTTCAGAGACCCTGGGTTATAAAGCAGGGAGGAGATGCAGTGTCTGCTTTACAGACTCTGGGTACTAAATCAGGGAGGAGACACAGTATACCCTTCATAAAACCTGGGTACTAAACCAGGGAGGAGATGCAGTGTTCCCTTTACAGACCCTGGGAACTAAACCAGGCAGGAGATGCAGTATCCCTTTCACAGACCCTAGGTACTAAAGCAGGGAGGAGATGCAGTGCCCCCTTCCCAGACCCTGGGTACTAAAGCAGGGATGAGATGCAGTATCCTCTTCTCAGACCTTGGGTACTTAAGCATAAAGACTATGCAGTACCTGCTTCATAGACCCTGGGTACTAAACCAGGGAGGAGATGCAGTGTCCTCTTCACAGGCCCTGTTTACTAAACCAGGGAGGAGATGCAGTGTCCCTTCACAGACCCTGGGTACTAAACCAGGAGGAGATGCAGTGTCCTTTCCTGACCTTGGGTACTAAACCAGGGAGAAGATGCAGTATCCCCTTCACAAACCCTGGGTACTAGAGCAGGGAGAAGATGCAGTGTCCCCTTCCCAGACCCTAGGTACTAAAGCAGGGAGGAAATGCAGTATCCCCTTCTCAGACCTTGGGTACTTAAGCATAAAGACTATGCAGTATTTGCTTCATAGACCCTGGGTACTAAACCATACAGGAGATGCAGTGTCCTCTTCACAGGCCCTGTTTACTAAAGCAGGGAGGAGATGCAATGTTCCCTTCACAGAATCTGGGTACAAAATCAGGGAGGAGACGCAGTATCCCCTTCACAGACCCTGGGTACTAAACCAGGGAGGAGATGCAGTGTTCCCTTTACAGACCCTGGGTACTAAACCAGGGAGGAGATGCAGTATCCCCTTCACAGACCCTGGGTACTAAAGCAGGGAGGAGATGCAGTGTCCTCTTCACAGGCCCTGTTTACTAAACCAAGGAGGAGATGCAGTGTCCCCTTCCCAGTCCCTGAGTACTAAAACAGGGAGAAGATGCAGTGTCTCCTTCTAAGACCATGGGTACTAAAGCAGGGCGGAGATGCAGTGCCCCCTTCCCAGACCCTGGGTACTAAAGCAAGGAAGAGATGCAATATCCCCTTCTCAGACCTTGGGTACTTAAGCAGAAAGGCTATGCAGTATCTCATTCATAGACCCTGGGTACTAAACCAGGGAGGAGATGCAGTGTCCTCTTCACAGGCCCTGTTTACTAAATCAGGGAGGAGATGCAGTGTCCCCTTCCCAGTCCCTGGGTACTAAACCAGGAAGGAGATGCAGTATCCCCTTCACAGACCCTGGGTACTAAACCAGGGAGGAGATGCGGTGTCCCCTTCACAGATCTGGGTACTAAAGCAGGAGCAGATGCAGTGTCCCTTCCCAGATCCTGGGTACTAAATCAGGAGGAGATGCAGTGTCCCTTCACAGACCCTGTGTACTAAACCAGGGAGGAGATGCAGTTTCCCTTCTCAGAATATGGGTACTAAACCAGTGAGATTATGCAGTATTCCTTCAGAGACCCTGGGTTCTAAAGCAGGAGGAGATGCAGTGTCCCTTTACAGACTCTGGGTACTAAATCAGGAGGAAACACAGTATAACCTTCACAAAACCTGGGTACTAAACCAGGCAGGAGATGCAGTATCCCTTCACAGACCCTAGGTACTAAAGTAGAGGAGATGCAGTGCCCCTTCCCAGACCCTGGGTACTAAAGCAGGGATGAGATGCAGCTCCTCTCTCAGACCTTGGGTACTTAATAAAGACTATGCAGTACCTGCTTCATAGACCCTGGTACTAAACCAGGGAGAGGATGTGCAGTGTCCTTCTTCACAGGCCCTGCTTACTAAACCAGGGAGGAGATGCAGTGTCCCTTCACAGACCCTGGGAACTAAACCAGGGAGGAGATGCAGTGTCCTTTCCCAGACCTTGGGTACTAAACCAGGAGAAGATGCAGTATCCCTTCACAAACCCTGGGTACTAGAGCAGGAGAAGATGCAGTGTCCCTTCCCAGACCCTAGAGTACTGAAGCAGGGAGGAAATGCAGTATTCCTTCTCAGACCTTGGGTACTTAATCATAAAGACTATGCAGTATTTGCTTCATAGACCCTGGGTACTAAACCATATAGGAGATGCAGTGTCCTTTCACAGGCCCTGTTTTCTAAAGCAGGAGGAGATGCAATGTTCCTTCACAGAATCGGTACAAATCAGGGAGGAGACGAGTATCCCTTCACAGACCCTGGGTACTAAACCAGGGAGGAGATGCAGTGTTCCTTTACAGACCCTGGGTACTAAACCAGGGAGGAGATGCAGTATCCCCTCACAGACCCTGGGTACTAAAGCAGGAGGAGATGCAGTGTCTCTTCACAGGCCCTGTTTACTAAACCAAGCAGGAGATGCATTGTCCCTTCCGGTCCCTGAGTACTAAAACAGGGAGAAGATGCAGTGTCTCCTTCTAAGACCAAGGGTACTAAAGCAGGACGGAGATGCAGTGCCCCTTCCCAGACCCTGGGTACTAAAGAGGGAAGAGATGCAGTATCCCCTTCTCAGACCTTGGGTACTTACAGAAAGGCTATGCAGTATCTCCTTCATAGACCCTGGGTACTAAACCAGGAGGAGATGCAGTGTCCTCTCACAGGCCCTGTTTACTAAATCAGGAGGAGATGCAGTGTCCCTTCCCAGTCCCTGGTACTTAAACAGGAGGAGATGCAGTATCCCTTCCCAGACCCTGGGTACTAAAGCAGGAGGAGATGCAGTATCCCTTCTCAGGCCTTAGGTACTTAAGCATAAAAGGCTATGCAGTATCTGCTTCATAGACCCTGGGTACTAAACCAGGAGTAGATGCAGTGTCCACTTCACAGGCCCTGTTTACTAAAGCAGGGAGGAGATGCAATGTCCCTTCACAGGCTCTGGGTACTAAATCAGGGAGAGACACAGTATCCCCTTCACAGACCCTAGGTACTAAACCATGGAGGAGATGCAGTTTCTTTACAGACCCTGGTACTAAACCAGGAGAAAATGCAGTATCTCCTTCACAGACTCTGGGTACTAAACCATGGAGAAGATTCAGTGTCCTCTTCACAGACCCTGTTTACTAAACCAAGGAGGAGATGCAGTGTCCCCTTTCCAGTCCCGGGGTACTAAAACAGGGAGAAGATGCAGTATCTCCTTCTCAGACCTTGGGTATTTAAGCATAAAGGCTAAGCAGTATCTGCTTCATAGACCCTGGGTACTAAACCAGGGAGAAGATGCAGTGTCCTCTTCACAGGTCCTGTTTACTAAAGCAGGGAGGAGATGCAAAGTCCCATTCACAGAATCTGGGTACTAAATCAGGAGGAGACTGAGTATCCCCTTCACAGACCCTGGGTACTAAACTGGGGAGGAGATGCAGTGTTCCCTTTACAGACCCTGGGTACTAAACCAGGGAGGAGATGCATTATCCCCTTCACAGACCCTGGGTACTAAAGCAGGGAGGAGATGCAGTGTCCTCTTCACAGGCCCAGTTTACTAAACCAATGAGGAGATGCAGTGTCCCCTTCCCAGTCCCTGAATACTAAAACAGGGAGAAGATGCAGCGTCTCCTTCTCAGACCATGGGTACTAAAGCAGGGAGGAGATGCAGTGTCCCCTTCCCAGACCCTGGTTACTAAACCAGGGAGGAGATGCAGTATCCCCTTTTCAGACCTTGGGTACTTAAGCAGAAAGCCTATGCAGTATCTGCTTCATAGACCCTGGGTACTAAACCAGGGAGGAGATGCAGTGTCCTCTTCACAGGCCCTGTTTACTAAATCAGCGAAGAGATGCAGTGCCCCTTCCCAGACCCTGGGTACTAATGCAGGGAGGAGATGCAGTATCCTCTTCTCAGACCTTGGGTACTTAAGAAAGACTATGCAGTACCTGTTTATAGACCCTGGGTACTAAACCAGGAGGAGATGCAGTGTCCTCTTCACAGGCCCTGTTTACTAAACCAGGAGGAGATGCAGTGTCCCCTTCACAGACCCTGGGTACTAAACCAGGGAGGAGATGCAGTGTCCCTTTCCCAGACCTTGGGGACTAAACCAGGGAGAAGATGCAGTATCCCCTTCACAAACCCTCGGTACTAGAGCAGGGAGGAGATGCAGTGTCCTCTTCACAGGCCCTGTTTACTAAACCAGGGAAGAGATGCAGTGTCCCATTCACAGACCTTGGTTACTAAACCAGGGAGGAGATGCAGTATCCCCTTCACAAACCCTGGGTACTAGAGCAGGGAGAAGATGCAGTGTCCCATTCCCAGACCCTAGGTACCAAAGCAGGAGGAAATGCAGTATCCCTCTCAGACCCTGGGTACTTAAGCATAAAGACTATGCAGTATTTGCTTCATAGACCCTGGTACTAAACCAGGAGGATATGCAGTGTCCTCTTCACAGGCCCTGTTTACTAAATCAGGAGGAGATGCAGAGTCCCTTCCAGTCCCTGGGTACTCAAACAGGGAGGAGATGCAGTGCCCCTTCCCAGACCCTGGGTACTAATGCAGGAAGGAGATAGCATCCTCTTCTCAGACCTTGGGTACTTAAGACAAAGACTATGGTACCTGTTTACAGACCCTGGGTACTAAACCAGGGAGGAGATGCAGTGTCCTCTTCACAGGCCCTGTTTACTAAACCAGGAGGAGATGCAGTGTCCCCTTCACAGACCCGGGGTACTAAACCAGGGAGGAGATGCAGTGTCCCTTTCCCAGACCTTGGGTACTAAACCAGGGAGAAGATGCAGTATCCCCTTCACAAACCCTCGGTACTAGAGCAGGGAGTAGATGCAGTGTCCTCTTCACAGGCCCTGTTTACTAAACCAGGGAGGAGATGCAGTGTCCCCTTCACAGACCTTGGGTACTAAACCAGGGAGGAGATGCAGTATCCCCTTCACAAACCCTGGGTACTAGAGCAGGAGAAGATGAGTGTCCCTTCCCAGACCCTAGGTACTAAAGCAGGGGAAATGCAGTATCCCTTCTCAGACCTTGGGTACTTAAGCATAAAGACTATGCAGTATTTGTTTATAGACCCTGGGTACTAAACCATACAGGAGATGCAGTGTCCTCTTCACAGGCCCTGTTTACTAAAGCAGGGAGAAGATGCAATGTTCCCTTCACAGAATCTGGGTACAAAATCAGGGAGGAGACGCAGTATCCCCTTCACAGACCCTTTGTACTAAACCAGGGAGGAGATGCAGTGTTCCCTTTACAGACCCTGGGTACTAAACCAGGGAGGAGATGCAGTATCCCCTTCACAGACCCTGGGTACTAAAGCAGGGAGGAGATGCAGTGTCCTCTTCACAGGCCCTGTTTACTAAACCAAGGAGGAGATGCAGTGTCCCTTCCAGTCCCTGAGTACTAAAACAGGGAGAAGATGCAGTGTCTCCTTCTAAGACCATGGGTACTAAAGCAGAGCGGAGATGCAGTGCCCCTTCCCAGACCCTGGGTACTAAAGGAGGCAAGAGATGCAGTATCCCCTCTCAGACCTTGGGTACTTAAGCAGAAAGGCTATGCAGTATCTCATTCATAGACCCTGGGTACTAAACCAGGGAGGAGATGCAGTGTCCTCTTCACAGGCCCTGTTTACTAAATCAGGAGGAGATGCAGTGTCCCCTTCCCAGTCCCTGGTACTAAACCAGGAAGGAGATGCATCCCTTCACAGACCCTGGTACTAAACCAGGAGGAGATGCAGTGTCCCTTCACAGATCTGGGTACTAAACCAGGGAGCAGATGCAGTGTCCCTTCCCAGATCCTGGGTACTAAATCAGGAGGAGATGCAGTGTCCCTTCACAGACCCTGTGTACTAAACCAGGAGGAGATGCAGTTTCCCTTCTCAGAATATGGGTACTAAACCAGTGTGAGATTATGCAGTATTCCCTTCAGAGACCCTGGGTTCTAAAGCAGGAGGAGATGCAGTGTCCCTTTACAGACTCTGGGTACTAAATCAGGAGGAGACACAGTATAACCTTCACAAAACCTGGGTACTAAACCAGGCAGGAGATTGCAGTATCCCTTCACAGACCCTAGGTACTAAAGCAGGAGGAGATGCAGTGCCCCTTCCCAACCCTGGGTACTAAAGCAGGGATGAGATGCAGTATCCTCTTCTCAGACCTTGGGTACTTAACATAAAGACTATGCAGTACCTGCTTCATAGACCCTGGGTACTAAACCAGGAGGAGATGCAGTGTTCTTCACAGGCCCTGTTTACTAAACCAGGAGGAGATGCAGTGTCCCTTCACAGACCCTGGGAACTAAACCAGGGAGGAGATGCAGTGTCCTTTTCCCAGACCTTGGGTACTAAACCAGGGAGAAGATGCAGTATCCCTTCACAAACCCTGGGTACTAGAGCAGGGAGAAGATGCAGTGTCCTTCCCAGACCCTAGGTACTAAAGCAGGAGGAAATGCAGTATCCCCTTCTCAGACCTTGGGTACTTAGCATAAAGACTATGCAGTATTTGCTTCATAGACCCTGGGTACTAAACCATACAGGAGATGCAGTGTCCTTCACAGGCCCTGTTTACTAAAGCAGGAGGAGATGCAATGTTCCTTCACAGAATCTGGGTACAAAATCAGGAGGAGACGTGAGTATCCTCTCACAGACCCTGGGTACTAAACCAGGGAGGAGATGCAGTGTTCCTTTACAGACCCTGGGTACTAAACCAGGGAGGAGATGCAGTATCCCCTTCACAGACCCTGGGTACTAAAGCAGGGAGGAGATGCAGTGTCCTCTTCACAGGCCCTGTTTACTAAACCAAGGAGGAGATGCAGTGTCCCCTTCCCAGTCCCTGAGTACTAAAACAGGGAGAAGATGCAGTGTCTCCTTCTAAGACCATGGGTACTAAAGCAGGGAAGAGATGCAGTATCCCCTTCTCAGACCTTGGTGCTATAACTAGAAAGGCTATGCAGTATCTCCTCTCATAGACCCTGGGTAGTAAACCAGGAGGAGATGCAGTGTCCTCTCACAGGCCCTGTTTACTAAACAGGGAGGAGATGCAGTGTCCCTTCCCAGTCCCTGGGTACTTAAACAGGGAGGAGATGCAGTATCCCTTCCCAGACCCTGGTACTAAAGCAGGAGGAGATGCAGTATCCCTTCTCAGGCCTTGGGTACTTAAGCATAAAGGCTATGCAGTATCTGCTTCATAGACCCTGGGTACTAAACCAGGAGTAGATGCAGTGTCCCTTCACAGGCCCTTGTTTACTAAAGCAGGGAGAGATGCATGTCCCTTCACAGGCTCTGGGTACTAAATCAGGAGGAGACACAGTATCCCTTCACAGACCCTGGGTACTAAACCATGGAGGAGATGCAGTGTTCCCATTACAGACCCTGGGTACTAAACCAGGGAGAAAATGCAGTATCCCCTTCACAGACCCTGGGTACTAAACTGGGGAGGAGATGCAGTGTTCCCTTTACAGACCCTGGGTACTAAACCAGGGAGGAGATGCATTATCCCCTTCACAGACCCTGGGTACTAAAGCTGGGAGGAGATGCAGTGTCCTCTTCACAGGCCCAGTTTACTAAACCAATGAGGAGATGCAGTGTCCCCTTCCCAGTCCCTGAATACTAAAACAGGGAGAAGATGCAGTGTCTCCTTCTCAGACCATGGGTACTAAAGCAGGGAGGAGATGCAGTGTCCCCTTCCCAGACCCTGGGTACTAAACCAGGGAGGAGATGCAGTATCCCCTTTTCAGACCTTGGGTACTTAAGCAGAAAGCCTATGCAGTATCTGCTTCATAGACCCTGGGTACTAAACCAGGGAGGAGATGCAGTGTCCTCTTCACAGGCCCTGTTTACTAAATCAGCGAAGAGATGCAGTGCCCCCTTCCCAGACCCTGGGTACTAATGCAGGGAGGAGATGCAGTATCCTCTTCTCAGACCTTGGGTACTTAAGCATAAAGACTATGCAGTACCTGCTTCATAGACCCTGGGTACTAAACCAGGGAGGAGATGCAGTGTCCTCTTCACAGGCCCTGTTTACTAAACCAGGGAGGAGATGCAGTGTCCCCTTCACAGACCCTGGGTACTAAACCAGGGAGGAGATGCAGTGTCCCTTTCCCAGACCTTGGGGACTAAACCAGGGAGAAGATGCAGTATCCCCTTCACAAACCCTCGGTACTAGAGCAGGGAGGAGATGCAGTGTCCTCTTCACAGGCCCTGTTTACTAAACCAGGGAAGAGATGCAGTGTCCCGTTCACAGACCTTGGGTACTAAACCAGGAGGAGATGCAGTATCCTTCACAAACCCTGGGTACTAGAGCAGGAGAAGATGCAGTGTCCCATTCCCAGACCCTAGGTACCAAAGCAGGGAGGAAATGCAGTATCCTCCTCTCAGACCCTGGGTACTTAAGCATAAAGACTATGCAGTATTTGTTTATAGACCCTGGGTACTAAACCAGGAGGATATGCAGTGTCCTTTCACAGGCCCTGTTTACTAAATCAGGGAGGAGATGCAGAGTCCCCTTCCTGTCCCTGGGTACTCAAACAGGGAGGAGATACAGTGCCCCCTTCCCAGACCCTGGGTACTAATGCAGGGAGGAGATGCAGTATCCTCTTCTCAGACCTTGGGTACTTAAGCATAAAGACTATGCAGTACCTGCTTCATAGACCCTGGGTACTAAACCAGGGAGGAGATGCAGTGTCCTCTTCACAGGCCCTGTTTACTAAACCAGGGAGGAGATGCAGTGTCCCATTCACAGACCCGGGGTACTAAACCAGGGAGGAGATGCAGTGTACCTTTCCCAGACCTTGGGTACTAAACCAGGGAGAAGATGCAGTATCCCCTTCACAAACCCTCGGTACTAGAGCAGGGAGGAGATGCAGTGTCCTCTTCACAGGCCCTGTTTACTAAACAAGGGAGGAGATGCAGTGTCCCCTTCACAGACCTTGGGTACTAAACCAGGGAGGAGATGCAGTATCCCCTTCACAAACCCTGGGTACTAGAGCAGGGAGAAGATGCAGTGTCCCTTCCCAGACCCTAGGTACTAAAGCAGGGGAAATGCAGTATCCCTTCTCAGACCTTGGTACTTAAGCATAAAGACTATGCAGTATTTGCTTCATAGACCCTGGGTACTAAACCATACAGGAGATGCAGTGTCCTCTTCACAGGCCCTGTTTACTAAAGCAGGAGAGAGATGCAATGTTCCCTTCACAGAATCTGGGTACAAAATCAGGGAGGAGACGCAGTATCCCCTTCACAGACCCTGGGTACTAAACCAGGGAGGAGATGCAGTGTTCCCTTTACAGACCCTGGGTACTAAACCAGGGAGGAGATGCAGTATCCCCTTCACAGACCCTGGGTACTAAAGCAGGGAGGAGATGCAGTGTCCTCTTCACAGGCCCTGTTTACTAAACCAAGGAGGAGATGCAGTGTCCCCTTCCCAGTCCCAGAGTACTAAAACAGGGAGAAGATGCAGTGTCTCCTTCTAAGACCATGGGTACTAAAGCAGGGCGGAGATGCAGTGCCCCCTTCCCAGACCCTGGGTACTAAAGCAGGCAAGAGATGCAGTATCCCTCTCAGACCTTGGGTACTTAAGAAAGACTATGCAGTATCTCATTCATAGACCCTGGGTACTAAACCAGGGAGGAGATGCAGTGTCCTCTTCACAGGCCCTGTTTACAAATCAGGGATGAGATGCAGTGTCCCTTCCCAGTCCCTGGTACTAAACCAGGAAGGAGATGCAGTATCCCTTCACAGACCCTGGGTACTAAACCAGGGAGGAGATGCGGTGTCCCTTCACAGATCTGGGTACTAAACCAGGGAGCAGATGCAGTGTCCCTTCCCAGATCCTGTACTAAATCAGGAAGGAGATGCAGTGTCCTTCACAGACCCTGTGTACTAAACCAGGGAGGAGATGCAGTTTCCCCTTCACAGAATATGGGTACTAAACCAGTGAGATTATGCAGTATCCCCATCAGAGACCCTGGGTTCTAAAGCTGGGAGGAGATGCAGTGTCCCCTTTACAGACTCTGGGTACTAAATCAGGGAGGAGACACAGTATACCCTTCACAAAACCTGTGTACTAAACCAGGGAGGAGATGCAGTGTTCCCTTTACAGACCCTGGGTACTAAACCAGGCAGGAGATTCAGTATCCCCTTCACAGACCCTAGGTACTAAAGCAGGGAGGAGATGCAGTGCCCCCTTCCCAGACCCTGGGTACTAAAGCAGGGATGAGATGCAGTATCCTCTTCTCAGACCTTGGGTACTTAACATAAAGACTATGCAGTACCTGTTTATAGACCCTGGGTACTAAACCAGGAGGAGATGCAGTGTCCTTTCACATGCCCTGTTTACTAAACCAGGGAGGAGATGCAGTGTCCCTTCACAGACCCTGGGTACTAAACCAGGGAGGAGATGCAGTGTCCCTTTCCAGACCTTGGGTACTAAACCAGGAGAAGATGCAGTATCCTGCTCACAATCCCTGGGTACTAGAGCAGGGAGAAGATGCAGTGTCCCTTCCCAGACCCTAGGTACTAAAGCAGGAGGAAATGCAGTATCCCTTCTCAGACCTTGGGTACTTAAGCATAAAGACTATGCAGTATTTGCTTTATAGACCCTGGGTACTAAACCAGACAGGAGATGCAGTGTCTCTTCACAGGCCCTGTTTACTAAAGCAGGAGGAGATGCAATGTCTCCTTCACAGAATCTGGTAAAAATCAGGAGGAGACGCAGTATTCCTTCACAGACCCTGGGTACAAAACCAGGGAGGAGATGCAGTGTTCCCTTTACAGACCCTGGGTACTAAACCAGGAGGAGATGCATTATCCTTCACAGACCCTGGGTACTAAAGCAGGGAGGAGATGCAGTGTCCTCTTCAGGCCCAGTTTACTAAACCAATGAGGAGATGCAGTGTCCCTTCCCAGTCCCTGAATACTAAAACAGGGAGAAGATGCAGCTGTCTCTTCTCAGACCATGGGTACTAAAGCAGGAGGAGATGCAGTGTCCCTTCCCAGACCCTGGGTACTAAACCAGGGAGGAGATGCAGTATCCCCTTTTCAGACCTTGGGTACTTAAGCAGAAAGCCTATGCAGTATCTGTTTATAGACCCTGGTACTAAACCAGGGAGGAGATGCAGTGTCCTCTTCACAGGCCCTGTTTACTAAATCAGCAAGAGATGCAGTGCCCTTCCCAGACCCTGGGTACTAATGCAGGGAGGAGATGCAGTATCCTCTTCTCAGACCTTGGGTACTTAAGCATAAAGACTATGCAGTACCTGTTTCAGACCCTGGGTACTAAACCAGGGAGGAGATGCAGTGTCCTTCACAGGCCCTGTTTACTAAACCAGGAGGAGATGCAGTGTCCCTTCACAGACCCTGGGTACTAAACCAGGAGGAGATGCAGTGTCCTTTCCCAGACCTTGGGGACTAAACCAGGGAGAAGATGCAGTATCCACTTTCAAACCCTCGGTACTAGAGCAGGGAGGAGATGCAGTGTCCTTTCACAGGCCCTGTTTACTAAACCAGGGAAGAGATGCAGTGTCCCTTCACAGACCTTGGTTACTAAACCAGGAGGAGATGCAGTATCCCTTCACAAACCCTGGGTACTAGAGCAGGAGAAGATGCAGTGTCCCTTCCCAGACCCTAGGTACCAAAGCAGGGAGGAAATGCAGTATCCCTTCTCAGACCCTGGGTACTTAAGCATAAAGACTATGCAGTATTTGTTTCATAGACCCTGGGTACTAAACCAGGGAGGATATGCAGTGTCCTTCACAGGCCCTGTTTACTAAATCAGGAGGAGATGCAGAGTCCCTTCCAGTCCCTGGGTACTCAAACAGGAGGAGATGCAGTGCCCTTCCCAGACCCTGGGTACTAATGCAGGAAGGAGATGCATCCTCTTCTCAGACCTTGGGTACTTAAGACAAAGACTATGCGTACCTGCTTACAGACCCTGGGTACTAAACCAGGGAGGAGATGCAGTGTCCTTTCACAGGCCCTGTTTACTAAACCAGGGAGGAGATGCAGTGTCCCCTTCACAGACCCGGGGTACTAAACCAGGGAGGAGATGCAGTGTCCCTTTCCCAGACCTTGGGTACTAAACCAGGGAGAAGATGCAGTATCCCCTTCACAAACCCTCGGTACTAGAGCAGGGAGGAGATGCAGTGTCCTCTTCACAGGCCCTGTTTACTAAACCAGGGAGAGATGCAGTGTCCCCTTCACAGACCTTGGGTACTAAACCAGGGAGGAGATGCAGTATCCCCTTCACAAACCCTGGGTACTAGAGCAGGGAGAAGATGCAGTGTCCCCTTCCCAGACCCTAGGTACTAAAGCAGAGAGGAAATGCAGTATCCCCTTCTCAGACCTTGGGTACTTAAGCATAAAGACTATGCAGTATTTGCTTCATAGACCCTGGGTACTAAACCATACAGGAGATGCAGTGTCCTTTCACAGGCCCTGTTTACTAAAGCAGGAGAAGATGCAATGTTCCTTCACAGAATCTGGGTACAAAATCAGGAGGAGACGAGTATCCTTCACAGACCCTGGGTACTAAAACCAGGGAGGAGATGCAGTGTCTCTTTACAGACCCTGGGAACTAAACCAGGAGGAGATGCAGTATCCTTCACAGACCCTGGGTACTAAAGCAGGGAGGAGATGCAGTGTCCTCTTCACAGGCCCTGTTTACTAAACCAAGGAGGAGATGCAGTGTCCCCTTCCCAGTCCCAGAGTACTAAAACAGGGAGAAGATGCAGTGTCTCCTTCTAAGACCATGGGTACTAAAGCAGGGCGGAGATGCAGTGCCCCCTTCCCAGACCCTGGGTACTAAAGCTGGGAAGAGATGCAGTATCCCCTTCTCAGACCTTGGGTACTTAAGCAGAAAGACTATGCAGTATCTCATTCATAGACCCTGGGTACTAAACCAGGGAGGAGATGCAGTGTCCTCTTCACAGGCCCTGTTTACTAAATCAGGGATGAGATGCAGTGTCCCTTCCCAGTCCCTGGGTACTAAACCAGGAAGGAGATGCAGTATCCCCTTCACAGACCCTGGGTACTAAACCAGGGAGGAGATGCGGTGTCCGCTTCACAGATCTGGGTACTAAACCAGGGAGCAGATGCAGTGTCCCCTTCCCAGATCCTGGGTACTAAATCAGGAAGGAGATGCAGTGTCCCCTTCACAGACCCTGTGTACTAAACCAGGGAGGAGATGCAGTTTCCCCTTCACAGAATATGGGTACTAAACCAGTGAGATTATGCAGTATCCCCATCAGAGACCCTGGGTTCTAAAGCAGGAGGAGATGCAGTGTCCCCTTTACAGACTCTGGGTACTAAATCAGGGAGGAGACACAGTATACCCTTCACAAAACCTGTGTACTAAACCAGGGAGGAGATGCAGTGTTCCCTTTACAGACCCTGGGTACTAAACCAGGCAGGAGATTCAGTATCCCCTTCACAGACCATAGGTACTAAAGCAGGAGGAGATGCAGTCCCCTTCCCAGACCCTGGGTACTAAAGCAGGGATGAGATGCAGTATCCTCTTCTCAGACCTTGGGTACTTAAGCATAAAGACTATGCAGTACCTGCCATAGACCTTGGGTACTAAACCAGGGAGGAGATGCAGTGTCCTTCACATGCCCTGTTTACTAAACCAGGAGGAGATGCAGTGTCCCCTTCACAGACCCTGGGTACTAAACCAGGGAGGAGATGCAGTGTCCCTTCCCGACCTTGGGTACTAAACCAGGAGAAGATGCAGTATCCTGCTCAATCCCTGGGTACTAGAGCAGGGAGAAGATGCAGTGTCCCCTTCCCAGACCCTAGGTACTAAAGCAGGGAGGAAATGCAGTATCCCCTTCTCAGACCTTGGGTACTTAAGCATAAAGACTATGCAGTATTTGCTTCATAGACCCTGGGTACTAAACCAGGGAGAAGATGCAGTGTCCGCTTCACAGGCCCTGTTTACTAAAGCAGGGAGGAGATGCAATGTCCCCTTCACAGGCTCTGGGTACTAAATCAGGGAGGAGACACAGCATCCCCTTCACAGACCCTGGGTACTAAACCAGGGAGAAAATGCAGTATCTCCTTCACAGACCCTGGGTACTAAACCAGGGAGAAGATGCAGTGTCCTCTTCACAGGCCCTGTTTACTAAAGCAGAGAGGAGATGCAATGTCCCATTCACAGAATCTGGGTACTAAATCAGGGAGGAGACGCAGTATCCCCTTCACAGACCCTGGGTACTAAACTGGGGAGGAGATGCAGTGTTCCCTTTACAGACCCTGGGTACTAAACCAGGGAGGAGATGCATTATCCCTTCACAGACCCTGGGTACTAAAGCAGGGAGGAGATGCAGTGTCCTCTTCACAGGCCCAGTTTACTAATCCAATGAGGAGATGCAGTGTCCCCTTCCCAGTCCCTGAATACTAAAACAGGAGAAGATGCAGTGATTCCTTCTCAGACCATGGTTACTAAAGCAGGGAGGAGATGCAGTGTCCCCTTCCCAGACCCTGGGTACTAAAGCATGGAGGAGATGCAGTATCCCCATCTCAGACCTTGGGTACTTAAGCAGAAAGCCTATGCAGTATCTGCTTCATAGACCCTGGGTACTAAACCAGGGAGGAGATGCAGTGTCCTCTTCACAGGCCCTGTTTACTGTATCAGGAAGGAGATGCAGTGTTCCCTTCCCAGTCCCTGGGTACTAAACCAGGGAGGAGATGCAGTGTCCCTTTCCCAGACCTTGGGTACTAAACCAGGGAGAAGATGCAGTATCACCTTCACAAACCCTCGGTACTAGAGCAGGGAGGAGATGCAGTGTCCTCTTCCCAGACCTTTGGTACTAAAGCAGGGAGGAAATGCAGTATTCCCTTCTCAGACCTTGGGTACTTAAGCATAAAGACTATGCAGTATTTGCTTCATAGACCCTGGGTACTAATCCAGGGAGGAGATGCAGTGTCCTCTTCACAGGCCCTGTTTACTAAAGCAGGGAGGAGATGCAATGTCCCCTTCACAGAATCCGGGTACTAAATCAGGGAGGAGACGCAGTATCCCCTTCACAGACCCTGGGTACTAAACCAGGTAGGAGATGCAGTGTTCCCTTTACAGACCCTGGGTACCAAACCAGGGAGGAGATGCAGTATCCCCTTCACAGACCCTGGGTACTAAAGCAGGGAGGAGATGCAGTGTCCTCTTCACAGGCCCTGTTTACTAAACCAAGGAGGAGATGCAGTGTCCCCTTCCCAGTCCCTGAATACTAAAACAGGGAGAAGATGCAGTGTCTCCTTCTCAGACCATGGGTACTAAAGCAGGGAGGAGATGCAGTGCCCCCTTCCCAGACCCTGGGTACTAAAGCAGGGAGGAGATGCAGTATCCCCTTCTCAGACCTTGGGTACTTAAGCATAAAGGCTATGTAGTATCTGCTTCATAGACCCTGGGTACTAAACCAGGGAGGAGATGCAGTGTCCTCTTCACAGGCCCTGTTTACTAAAGCAAGGAGGAGATGCAATGTCCCCTTCACAGACACTGGGTACTAAATCAGGGAGGAGATGCAGTATCCCCTTCACAGACCCTGGGTACTAAAACAGGGAGGAGACACAGTATCCCTTCACAGACCCTGGGTTATAAACCAGGGAGGAGATGCAGTGTTCCCTTTACAGACCCTGGGTACTAAACCAGGGAGGAGATGCATTATCCCCTTCACAGACCCTGGGTACTAAAGCAGGGAGGAGATGCAGTGTCCTCTTCACAGGCCCTGTTTACTAAACCAAGGAGGAGATGCAGTGTCCCCTTCCCAGTCCCTGACTACTAAAACAGGGAGAAGATGCGGTGTCTCCTTCTCTAACCCTGGGTACTAAAGCAGGGAGGAGATGCAGTATCCCCTTCTCAGACCTTGGGTACTTAAGCAGAAAGGCTATGCAGTATCTGCTTCATAGACCCTGGGTACTAAACCACGGAGGAGATGCAGTGTCCTCTTTACAGGCCCTGTTTACTAAATCAGGGAGGAGATGCAGTGTCCCTTCCCAGTCCCTGGGTACTAAAACAGGGAGGAGATGCAGTGCCCCCTTCCCAGACCCTGGGTACTAAAGCAGGAGGAGATGCAGTATCCACTTCTCAGACCTTGGGTACTTAAGCATAAAGGCTATGCAGTATCTGCTTACAGGACCCTGGGTACTAAACCAGGAGGAGAAGCAGTGTCCTCTTCACAGGCCTTGTTTACTAAAGCAGGGAGGAGATGTAATGACCCTTCACAGACTCTGGTACTAAATCAGGAGGAGATGCAGTATCCTTCACAAACCCTGAGTACTAAGCCAGGGAGGAGATGCAGTGTTCCCTTTTCAAACCCTGGGTACTAAACCAGGGAGGAGATGTAGTTTCCCCCTTCGCAGACCCTGGGTACTAAACCAGGGAGTAGATGCAGTGTCCCCTTCACAGACCCTGTGTACTAAACCAGGGAATAGATGCAGTTTCCCCCTTCACAGACCCTGTGTACTAAAGCAGGGAGATGACGCAGTGTCCCCTTCCCAGACCCTGGGTACTAAACCAGGAGGCGATGCAGTGTCCCCATCAGATCCTGGGTACTAAACCAGGAAGGACATGCAGTGCCTCCTTCACAGACCCTGCATACTAAACCAGGGAGGAGATGCAGTATCCCCTTCACAGACCCTGGGTACTAAAGCAGGGAGGAGATGCAGTGTCCCCTTCTCAGACCCTGGGTACTAAAGCAGGGAGGAGATGCAGTTTCCCCCTTCACAGACCCTGGGTACTAAACCAGGGAGTAGTCGCAGTGTCCCCTTCCCAGATCCTGGGTAGTAAATCAGGGAGGAGATGCAGTGTCCCCTTCACAGACCCTGTGTACTAAACCAAGGACGAGATGCAGTTTCCCCTTTACAGTCCCTGTGTACTAAACCAGGGAAGAGATGTAGTGTCCCCTTCCCAGACCCTGGGTACTAAACCAGGGAGGAGATGCAGTGTCTCCTTCACAGACCCTGGGTACTAAACCAGGGAGGAGATACAGTGTCCCCTTCACAGAACCTGGGTACTAAACCAGGAGGAGATGGTACCCCTTCACAGACCCTGGTACTAAACCAGGAAGGAGATGCAGTATCCCTTCACAGACCCTGGGTACTAAACCAGGGAGCAGATGTGTCCCTCACAGATCTGGGTACTAAACCAGGGAGCAGATGCAGTGTCCCTTCCCAGATCCTGGGTACTAAATCAGGAGGAGATGCAGTGTCCCTTCACAGACCCTGTGTACTAAAGCAGGGAGGAGATGCAGTTTCCTTCAGAGAATATGGGTACTAAGCCAGTGATTATGCAGTATTCCCTCAGAGACCCTGGGTACTAAAGCAGGAGGAGTTGCAGTGTCCCCTTTACAGACTCTGGGTACTAAATCAGTGAGATTATGCAGTAACCCTTCAGAGACCCTGGGTACTAAAGCAGGAGGAGATGCAGTGTCCCCTTTACAGACTCTGGGTACTAAATCAGGAGGAGACACAGTATACCCTTCACAAAACCTGGGTACTAAACCAGGAGGAGATGCTCTGTTCCTTTACAGACCCTGGTAGTAAACCAGGAGGAGATGCAGTATCCTTACAGACCCTAGTTACTAAACCAGGGAGGAGATGCAGTGTCCTCTTCACAGGCCCTGTTTACTAAATCAGGGAGGAGATGCAGTTTCCCTTCACAGAATATGGGTACTAAACCAGTGAGATTATGCAGTATCCCTTCAGAGACCCTGGGTAATAAAGCAGGAGGAGATGCAGTGTCCCCTTTACAGACTCTGGTACTAAATCAGGAGGAGACAGATATACCTTCACAAAACCTGGGTACTAAACCAGGGAGGAGATGCAGGGTTACCTTTACAGACCCTGGGTACTAAACCAGGGAGGAGATGCAGTATCCCTTCACAGACCCTAGGTACTGAAGCAGGCAGGAGATGCAGTGCCCTTCCCAGACCCTGGGTACTAAAGCAGGATGAGATGCAGTATCCTCTTCTCAGACCTTGGGTACTTAAGCATAAAGACTATGCAGTACCTGTTTATAGACCCTGGGTACTAAACCAGGGAGGAGATGCAGAGTCCTTCATGGCCCTGTTTACTAAACCAGGGAGGAGATGCAGTATCCCCTTCACAGACCCTGGGTACTAAACCAGGGAGGAGATGCAGTGTCCCCTTCCCAGATCCGGGGTACTAAATCAGGGAGGAGATGCAGTGTCCCCTTCACAGACCCTGTGTACTAAACCAGGGAGGAGATGCAGTTTCCCCGTCACAGAATATGGGTACTAAACCAGTGAGATTATGCAATATCCCCTTCAGAGACCCTGGGTACTAAAGCAGGGAGGAGATGCAGTGTCCCCTTTACAGACTCTGGGTACTAAATCAGTGAGATTATGCAGTATCCCCTTCAGAGACCCTGGGTACTAAACCAGGGAGGAGATGCTGTGTTCATTTTACAGACCCTGTGTACTAAACCAGGGAGGAGATGCAGTGTCCCCTTCACAGACCCTAGGTACTAAACCAGGGAGGAGATGCAGTGTCCTCTTCACAGGCACTGTTTACTAAATCAGGGAGGAGATGCAGTTTCCTTCAAAGAATATGGGTACTAAACCACTGAGATTATGAAGTATCCTTCAGAGACCCTGGGTACTAAAACAGGGAGGAGATGCAGTGCCCCTTCCAGACCCTGGGTACTAAAGCAGGGAGGAGATGCAGTATCCACTTCTCAGACCTTCGGTACTTAAGCATAAAGGCTATGCAGTATCTGCTTCATAGACCCTAGGTACTAATCCAGGGAGGAGAAGCAGTGTCCTCTTCCCAGGCCTTGTTTACTAAAGCAGGAGGATATGTAATGACCCTTCACAGACTCTGGGTACTAAATCAGGGAGGAGGCATGGTATCTCCTTCACAAACCCTGAGTACTAAACCAGGAAGGAGATGCAGTGTTCCCTTTACAGACCCTGGGTACTAAACCAGGGAGAAGATGCAGTATCCCCTTCACAGACCCTGGGTACTAAAGCAGGGAGGAGATGCAGTGTCCTCTTCAAAGGCCCTGTTTACTAAACCAAGGAGGAGACGCAGTGTCCCCTTTCCAGTCCCAGGGTCCTAAAACAGGGAGGAGATGAAATGTCCCCATCTCAGACTCTGGGTACTAAAGCAGGGAGAAGATGCAGTATCTCCTTCTCAGACCTTGGGTATTTAAGCATAAAGGCTATGCAGTATCTGCTTCATGGACCCTGGGTAATAAACCAGGAAGGAGATGTAGTTTCCCCTTCTAGACCCTGGGTACTAAACCAGGGAGTAGATGCAGTGTCCCCTTCACAGACCCTGTGTACTAAACCAGGGAATAGATGCAGTTTCCCCCTTCACAGACCCTGTGTACTAAAGCAGGGAGAAGACGCAGTGTCCCCTTCCCAGACCTTGGGTACTAAACCAGGGAGGGTGCAGTGTCCCCATCACAGATCCTGGGTACTAAACTAGGGAGGAGATGCAGTGTCTCCTTCACAGACCCTGCATACTAAACCAGGGAGGAGATGCAGTATCCCCTTCCAGACCCTGGGTACTAAAGCAAAGAGGAGAAGCAGTGTCCCCTTCTCAGACCCTGGGTACTAAAGCAGGGAGGAGATGCAGTGTCTCCTTCACAGACCCTGCATACTAAACCAGGGAGGAGATGCAGTATCCCCTTCACAGACCCTGGGTACTAAAGCAGGGAGGAGATGCAGTGTCCCCTTCTCAGACCCTGGGTACTAAAGCAGGGAGGAGATGCAGTTTCCCCCTTCACAGACCCTGGGTACTAAACCAGGGAGTAGTCGCAGTGTCCCCTTCCCAGATCCTGGGTACTAAATCAGGGAGGAGATGAAGTGTCCCCTTCACAGACCCTGTGTACTAAACCAGGGATGAGATGCAGTTTCCCTTACATTCCCTGTGTACTAAACCACGGAAACGATGTAGTGTCCCCTTCCTAGACCCTGGGTACTAAACCAGGGAGGAGATGCAGTGTCTCCTTCACAGATCCTGGGTACTAAACCAGGGAGGAGATACAGTGTCCCCTTCATAGAACCTGGGTACTAAACCAGGGAGGAGATGTAGTACCCCCTTCACAGACCCTGGGTACTAAACCAGGAAGGAGATGCAGTATCCCCTTCACAGACCCTGGGTACTAAACCAGGGAGGAGATGCTGTGTCCCCTTCACAGATCTGGGTACTAAACCATGGAGCAGATGCAGTGTCCCCTTCACAGACCCTGTGTACTAAACCAGGAGGAGATGCAGTTTCCTTCACAGAATATGGGTACTAAACCAGTGAGATTATGCAGTATCCCCTTCAGAGACCCTGGGTTATAAAGCAGGGAGGAGATGCAGTGTCCGCTTTACAGACTCTGGGTACTAAATCAGGGAGGAGACACAGTATACCCTTCATAAAACCTGGGTACTAAACCAGGGAGGAGATGCAGTGTTCCCTTTACAGACCCTGGGAACTAAACCAGGCAGGAGATGCAGTATCCCTTTCACAGACCCTAGGTACTAAAGCAGGGAGGAGATGCAGTGCCCCCTTCCCAGACCCTGGGTACTAAAGCAGGGATGAGATGCAGTATCCTCTCAGACCTTGGGTACTTAAGCATAAAGACTATGCAGTACCTGCTTCATAGACCCTGGGTACTAAACCAGGGAGGAGATGCAGTGTCCTCTTCACAGGCCCTGTTTACTAAACCAGGGAGGAGATGCAGTGTCCCTTCACAGACCCTGGGTACTAAACCAGGAGGAGATGCAGTGTCCCTTTCCTGACCTTGGGTACTAAACCAGGGAGAAGATGCAGTATCCCCTTCACAAACCCTGGGTACTAGAGCAGGGAGAAGATGCAGTGTCCCCTTCCCAGACCCTAGGTACTAAAGCAGGAGGAAATGCAGTATCCCCTTCTCAGACCTTGGGTACTTAAGCATAAAGACTATGCAGTATTTGCTTCATAGACCCTGGGTACTAAACCATACAGGAGATGCAGTGTCCTCTTCACAGGCCCTGTTTACTAAAGCAGGGAGGAGATGCAATGTTCCCTTCACAGAATCTGGGTACAAAATCAGGGAGGAGACGCAGTATCCCCTTCACAGACCCTGGGTACTAAACCAGGGAGGAGATGCAGTGTTCCCTTTACAGACCCTGGGTACTAAACCAGGGAGGAGATGCAGTATCCCCTTCACAGACCCTGGGTACTAAAGCAGGGAGGAGATGCAGTGTCCTCTTCACAGGCCCTGTTTACTAAACCAAGGAGGAGATGCAGTGTCCCCTTCCCAGTCCCTGAGTACTAAAACAGGGAGAAGATGCAGTGTCTCCTTCTAAGACCATGGGTACTAAAGCAGGGGGAGATGCAGTGCCCCTTCCCAGACCCTGGGTACTAAAGCAAGGAAGAGATGCAATATCCCTTCTCAGACCTTGGGTACTTAAGCAGAAAGGCTATGCAGTATCTCATTCATAGACCCTGGGTACTAAACCAGGAGGAGATGCAGTGTCCTCTTCACAGGCCCTGTTTACTAAATCAGGAGGAGATGCAGTGTCCCTCCCAGTCCCTGGTACTAAACCAGGAAGGAGATGCAGTATCCTTCACAGACCCTGGGTACTAAACCAGGGAGGAGATGTGTGTCCCTTCACAGATCTGGGTACTAAAGCAGGAGCAGATGCAGTGTCCCTTCCCAGATCCTGGGTACTAAATCAGGAGGAGATGCAGTGTCCCTTCACAGACCCTGTGTACTAAACCAGGGAGGAGATGCAGTTTCCTTCTCAGAATATGGGTACTAAACCAGTGAGATTATGCAGTATTCTTCAGAGACCCTGGGTTCTAAAGCAGGAGGAGATGCAGTGTCCCCTTTACAGACTCTGGGTACTAAATCAGGAGGAAACACAGTATAACCTTCACAAAACCTGGGTACTAAACCAGGCAGGAGATGCAGTATCCTTCACAGACCCTAGGTACTAAAGTAGGAGGAGATGCAGTGCCCCTTCCCAGACCCTGGGTACTAAAGCAGGGATGAGATGCAGTATCCTCTTCTCAGACCTTGGGTACTTAAGCATAAAGACTATGCAGTACCTGCTTCATAGACCCTGGGTACTAAACCAGGGAGGAGATGCAGTGTCCTCTTCACAGGCCCTGTTTACTAAACCAGGGAGGAGATGCAGTGTCCCCTTCACAGACCCTGGGAACTAAACCAGGGAGGAGATGCAGTGTCCCTTTCCCAGACCTTGGGTACTAAACCAGGGAGAAGATGCAGTATCCCCTTCACAAACCCTGGGTACTAGAGCAGGGAGAAGATGCAGTGTCCCCTTCCCAGACCCTAGGTACTGAAGCAGGGAGGAAATGCAGTATTCCCTTCTCAGACCTTGGGTACTTAAGCATAAAGACTATGCAGTATTTGCTTCATAGACCCTGGGTACTAAACCGTATAGGAGATGCAGTGTCCTCTTCACAGGCCCTGTTTTCTAAAGCAGGGAGGAGATGCAATGTTCCTTCACAGAATCTGGTACAAAATCAGGAGGAGACGAGTATCCCTTCACAGACCCTGGTACTAAACCAGGGAGGAGATGCAGTGTTCCCTTTACAGACCCTGGGTACTAAACCAGGGAGGAGATGCAGTATCCCCTTCACAGACCCTGGGTACTAAAGCAGGGAGGAGATGCAGTGTTCTCTTCACAGGCCCTGTTTACTAAACCAAGGAGGAGATGCATTGTCCCCTTCCCGGTCCCTGAGTACTAAAACAGGGAGAAGATGCAGTGTCTCCTTCTAAGACCAAGGGTACTAAAGCAGGACGGAGATGCAGTGCCCCCTTCCCAGACCCTGGGTACTAAAGAGGGGAAGAGATGCAGTATCCCCTTCTCAGACCTTGGGTACTTAAGCAGAAAGGCTATGCAGTATCTCCTTCATAGACCCTGGGTACTAAACCAGGGAGGAGATGCAGTGTCCTCTTCACAGGCCCTGTTTACTAAATCAGGAGGAGATGCAGTGTCCTCCCAGTCCCTGGGTACTTAAACAGGAGGAGATGCAGTATCCCTTCCCAGACCCTGGGTACTAAAGCAGGGAGGAGATGCAGTATCCCTTCTCAGGCCTTGGGTACTAGCATAAAGGCTATGCAGTATCTGCTTCATAGACCCTGGGTACTAAACCAGGAGTAGATGCAGTGTCCACTTCACAGGCCCTGTTTACTAAAGCAGGAGATGAGACAATGTCCCTCACAGGCTCTGGGTACTAAATCAGGAGAACACAGTATCCCCTTCACAGACCCTGGGTACTAAACCATGGAGGAGATGCAGTGTTCCTTTACAGACCCTGGTACTAAACCAGGAGAAAATGCAGTATCTCCTTCACAGACTCTGGGTACTAAACCATGGAGAAGATTCAGTGTCCCTTCACAGACCCTGTTTACTAAACCAAGGAGGATGCAGTGTCCCCTTTCCAGTCCCGGGTACTAAAACAGGGAGAAGATGCAGTATCCTTCTCAGACCTTGGGTATTTAAGCATAAAGGCTAAGCAGTATCTGCTTCATAGACCCTGGCACTAAACCAGGGAGAAGATGCAGTGTCCCTTCACAGGTCCTGTTTACTAAAGCAGGGAGGAGATGCAAAGTCCCATTCACAGAATCTGGGTACTAAATCAGGGAGGAGATGCGTATCCCTTCACAGACCCTGGGTACTAAACTGGGGAGGAGATGCAGTGTTCCTTTACAGACCCTGGTACTAAACCAGGAGGAGATGCATTATCCCCTCACAGACCCTGGGTACTAAAGCAGGGAGGAGATGCAGTGTCCTCTTCACAGGCCCAGTTTACTAAACCAATGAGGAGATGCAGTGTCCCTTCCCAGTCCCTGAATACTAAAACAGGGAGAAGATGCAGCGTCTCCTTCTCAGACCATGGGTACTAAAGCAGGGAGGAGATGCAGTGTCCCTTCCCAGACCCTGGGTACTAAACCAGGAGGAGATGCAGTATCCCTTTTCAGACCTTGGGTACTTAAGCAGAAAGCCTATGCAGTATCTGCTTTATAGACCCTGGGTACTAAACCAGGAGGAGATGCAGTGTCCTCTTCACAGGCCCTGTTTACTAAATCAGCGAAGAGATGCAGTGCCCCTTCCCAGACCCTGGGTACTAATGCAGGGAGGAGATGCAGCATCCTCTCAGACCTTGGGTACTTAAGACAAAGACTATGCAGTACCTGTTTATAGACCCTGGGTACTAAACCAGGGAGGAGATGCAGTGTCCTTCACAGGCCCTGTTTACTAAACCAGGGAGGAGATGCAGTGTCCCCTTCACAGACCCTGGGTACTAAACCAGGGAGGAGATGCAGTGTCCCTTTCCCAGACCTTGGGGACTAAACCAGGGAGAAGATGCAGTATCCCCTTCACAAACCCTCGGTACTAGAGCAGGGAGGAGATGCAGTGTCCTCTTCACAGGCCCTGTTTACTAAACCAGGGAAGAGATGCAGTGTTCCATTCACAGACCTTGGTTACTAAACCAGGGAGGAGATGCAGTATCCCCTTCACAAACCCTGGGTACTAGAGCAGGGAGAAGATGCAGTGTCCCATTCCCAGACCCTAGGTACCAAAGCAGGGAGGAAATGCAGTATCCCCTTCTCAGACCCTGGGTACTTAAGCATAAAGACTATGCAGTATTTGTTTCATAGACCCTGGTACTAAACCAGGAGGATATGCAGTGTCCTCTCACAGGCCCTGTTTACTAAATCAGGAGGAGATGCAGAGTCCCCTTCCAGTCCCTGGTACTCAAACAGGGAGGAGATGAGTGCCCTTCCCAGACCCTGGGTACTAATGCAGGAAGGAGATGGCATCCTCTTCTCAGACCTTGGGTACTTAGCATAAAGACTATGCAGTACCTGCTTCATAGACCCTGGGTACTAAACCAGGAGGAGATGCAGTGTCCTCTTCACAGGCCCTGTTTACTAAACCAGGGAGGAGATGCAGTGTCCCTCACAGACCCGGGGTACTAAACCAGGGAGGAGATGCAGTGTCCCTTTCCCAGACCTTGGGTACTAAACCAGGGAGAAGATGCAGTATCCCCTTCACAAACCCTCGGTACTAGAGCAGGGAGTAGATGCAGTGTCCTCTTCACAGGCCCTGTTTACTAAACCAGGGAGGAGATGCAGTGTCCCCTTCACAGACCTTGGGTACTAAACCAGGGAGGAGATGCAGTATCCCCTTCACAAACCCTGGGTACTAGAGCAGGGAGAAGATGCAGTGTCCCCTTCCCAGACCCTAGGTACTAAAGCAGGGGGGAAATGCAGTATCCCCTTCTCAGACCTTGGGTACTTAAGCATAAAGACTATGCAGTATTTGCTTCATAGACCCTGGGTACTAAACCATACAGGAGATGCAGTGTCCTTTCACAGGCCCTGTTTACTAAAGCAGGAGAAGATGCAATGTTCCCTTCACAGAATCTGGGTACAAAATCAGGAGGAGACGTAGTCTCCTTCACAGACCCTTTGTACTAAACCAGGGAGGAGATGCAGTGTTCCCTTTACAGACCCTGGTACTAAACCAGGAGGAGATGCAGTATCCTTCACAGACCCTGGGTACTAAAGCAGGAGGAGATGCAGTGTCCTCTTCACAGGCCCTGTTTACTAAACCAAGGAGGAGATGCAGTGTCCCTTCCCAGTCCCTGAGTACTAAAACAGGGAGAAGATGCAGTGTCTCCTTCTAAGACCATGGGTACTAAAGCAGGGCGGAGATGCAGTGCCCCTTCCCAGACCCTGGGTACTAAAGCAGGAAGAGGATGCAGTATCCCCTCTCAGACTTGGTACTGGTACTAAAGCAGGAGCAGATGCAGTGTCCCTTCCCAGATCCTGGTACTAAATCAGGAGGAGATGCAGTGTCCCTTCACAGACCCTGTGTACTAAACCAGGAGGAGATGCAGTTTCCCTTCTCAGAATATGGGTACTAAACCAGTGAGATTATGCAGTATTCCCTTCAGAGACCCTGGGTTCTAAAGCAGGAGGAGATGCAGTGTCCCTTTACAGACTCTGGGTACTAAATCAGGAGGAGACACAGTATAACCTTCACAAAACCTGGGTACTAAACCAGGCAGGAGATTGCAGTATCCCTTCACAGACCCTAGGTACTAAAGCAGGAGGAGATGCAGTGCCCCTTCCCAGACCCTGGGTACTAAAGCAGGATGAGATGCAGTATCCTCTTCTCAGACCTTGGGTACTTAAGATAAAGACTATGCAGTACCTGCTTCATAGACCCTGGGTACTAAACCAGGGAGGAGATGCAGTGTCCTTCACAGGCCCTGTTTACTAAACCAGGAGGAGATGCAGTGTCCCTCTCACAGACCCTGGGAACTAAACCAGGGAGGAGATGCAGTGTCCCTTTCCCAGACCTTGGGTACTAAACCAGGAGAAGATGCAGTATCCCTTCACAAACCCTGGGTACTAGAGCAGGAGAAGATGCAGTGTCCTTCCCAGACCCTAGGTACTAAAGCAGGGAGGAAATGCAGTATCCTTCTCAGACCTTGGGTACTTAAGCATAAAGACTATGCAGTATTTGCTTCATAGACCCTGGGTACTAAACCATAAGGAGATGCAGTGTCCTCTTCACAGGCCCTGTTTTCTAAAGCAGGAGGAGATGCAATGTTCCCTTCACAGAATCTGGGTACAAAATCAGGGAGGAGACGCAGTATCCCCTTCACAGACCCTGGGTACTAAACCAGGGAGGAGATGCAGTGTTCCCTTTACAGACCCTGGGTACTAAACCAGGGAGGAGATGCAGTATCCCCTTCACAGACCCTGGGTACTAAAGCAGGGAGGAGATGCAGTGTCCTCTTCACAGGCCCTGTTTACTAAACCAAGGAGGAGATGCAGTGTCCCCTTCCCAGTCCCTGAGTACTAAAACAGGGAGAAGATGCAGTGTCTCCTTCTAAGACCATGGGTACTAAAGCAGGGCGGAGATGCAGTGCCCCTCCCAGACCCTGGGTACTAAAGAGGGAAGAGATGCAGTATCCCCTTCTCAGACCTTGGGTACTTAAGCAGAAAGGCTATGCAGTATCTCCTTCATAGACCCTGGGTACTAAACCAGGAGGAGATGCAGTGTCCCTCACAGGCCCTGTTTACTAAATCAGGAGGGATGCAGTGTCCCTTCCATGAACACCTCCCTCACGCAGTTCACCTCCCAGGCAAGGACAATGTCCTGGCAGATGCTCTCAGCAGGATTTCCCAGGGCCATCACGAATGGTCACTGGACCCCTGGTCCTGGAGGTAATATTTGCCAGATGGGGCACCCCGCAGATAGATCTTTTTGCAGCCCCAGACAATCACCAACTTCCCCTTTTTTGTTGCATGCCCCCAGTGTTGGGCTCATTCCCTCTGGATGCCTTAGTTTTCAGTTGGGAAGGGAAGTTTCTCTATGCTTTCCCCCCTTCACTCTCCTGTTCAAAGTGTTAGTCAGAATCAGATCTCAATCCTGCAAGATGATCCTGATTGCTCCATATTGGCCAGACAACCCTGGTATCCACTCTTACTGTCCTTAGCAGTCCATCTTTCCCTGTGTCTTCCCAGGAATCACAACCTGTTAACCTGTGCTCAGGGGAGGGTTTGGTACCCGCACCTCAGATCTCTCAATCTCAAGACCTGGCTCTTGAAGAGTTAGAGTTTGCTGATCTACACCTCTCCCAGGGTGTAATGGATATATTGAAGGCTTCTAGGAAACCTTCCACCAGGGCTACCTTTAATTCCAAATGGAAGAGGTTTTCCATATGGTGCTCTGGGAAGCATATTTCACCAGAATCTGCTGATTTACCCACAGTCCTGGATTATATGGTCCATTTAAATACCTTGGGGCTGAGACCAGCTACCCTAAAAGTACATTTGGCAGCTGTGTCTGCTTTTATTTCAGCAGGTAAACCCTCTTCTCTTTCTGCTCATCCTGTATTCTCCAAGTTTTTAAAGGATTGCTTCACACCAACCCTCCATTCAGGGACCCTGCCCCTGCCTGGGATCTTAATTTTTGCATTGCTCAGCTTATGCAACCCCCCTTTGTGCCCTTGTCTTCAGCAGAGCTTAAGTACTTGACTTGGAAGACTGTGTTTCTGGTAGCCATCACTTCTGCCAGACGCACAAGTGAATTACAAGCTCTGTCAGTGGAGCCTGATTTTATCTCCTTTCATAGAGATAAGGTGGTCCTCAGGACTAACTGGAAGTTCTTGCCTAAGGTGGTTTCAGATTTCCACCTTAATCAATCTATATCTCTTCCAGTGTACTTCACTGACCATTCCTCCTCTGGCGAGAGGAGGCTGCACAGCTTAGATGTGAAGAGAGCCCTTAGTTACTACATAGAGCGTACCAAGGGTCACAGGTTTGACTCCCTCCAACTGTTCCTCACTTATGGTGAGGTTGGTAAAGGGACACCTGCCACTAAAAGATCCATTGCCAGGTAGATTGTCTCTTGTATCCAATTCTGTTATGAAAAGCTGGGTAAAATTCCTCCCTCAGGCCTGAGGGCTCACTCTACCAGAGGTACAGCTGCTTCCCTGGCTGCTGCCACGGACATCCCTATTCTAGAGATATGTCAAGCAGCTACCTGGAAAACAGTTCACACTTTTACCAAGCATTACTCCCTGGACATCCAGGCTAGGAGTGATGCTCGGTTTGGCACAGCTGTGCTTCAGAGCCTATTTCCTAAGTAGGTTCTGTCCCTCCTCCATGGAGATACTGCTATGTAGTCTGCATATGTCATAATATAGTACGACTTCATGTTGTTTGAAGAAAAAATTACTCACCTTAGTAATGTTGTTTCTTCTAATGGAGTCTTGCTATATTATGACCTCCCCCCCTGCCTGCCCCTCTCAGAACCTCTGTTTTTGGGATGTGGGTGGGGGCAGTGCAGCATTGGCACGTAGTAGATGCCCACCTTGTTGTTTTCATCCCTCCTTTTTTGGGGTGGCTTGGTGTTGTGTTTTTCATTTTTGGGTCTCCTGACTTGAGTCTTTGTTTTGGGACCAAAAAATGTGTTCTTATGTTTAGTAGCCAGTTGGCTAGTGTAGGTTTACAGCTTCCACACAGGACCTCAGTGAGTTTAGCTCATAAAGATCTGACGGTTTGAGTTTGAAGAACAACAGACAGAGTTTCAATCGAGCTCAGCGTTCCATTCCTGGCATGGAAAGTTAACTCTTTCACTTCCAGAGCAGTTTGAAAGTTGGGACTCACTGCATATGTCATAATATAGCAAGACTCCATTAGAAGAAACAACATTACTAAGGTGAGTATTTTTTTCATATCTGCCAATAGATTGTTTTGTCTGCGCTGTAGAACACACAACAGACTGAAAAAAATTAAACATAAGATACTTTCTGCTACTTGTTACTGGGATTTCTCGCACAGTGTTTTAATTTACAGAGGAAATTAAAATGAAACTTGGCAAACATCCAGACTCCACTCGCGGTCGCCATTTATGTAATCTAAACACTCTTGGTATGTAGAGTAAATAATTATACAGATTCTTGTGTCTCAGAGTCTGCCAAGAAACATTCGTAAACAAGTTTATTATACTGCTTACACCAAGCATGTGACAAAGAAAATCACAAAGGAGATGGGTTTCTCACCACAAGCCTGAAGAATGTACATAATCTCCAGAATTGTAGATCTTAGGTTGTCTAAGGTCTTGTCTCTCTCCCCCTGCTCTTCTAGAGCACTACAGTGGGTTGGAGACAACTATATACTACAGACAACAGCACAACAACAGAGATTACCTCATAGTTACAGATATGAGAAACATTATGTATTGGTCCTAAGTCATTCTCCATTGGAGAATGACTTAGGAGACAGAATTACTAATGGGTATCATATGAGACAGAATATGCTTCCATTAGCATTATAGCCTAGACAAAGAAATGCTGATTGGTTCAAACTACATGCGGCATTTCTTGCTTACATACAGTATAAAACATAGACATAACAAAGGCTTTCTCTCTGTCAGCTTGCTTAGACAAAAGAGAACTGCTGACAGGTCCCTATTGCATGTGGCATATCTGCCTGAGTGTAAAATACACACTACATATAATTATATGAGAATATAAGTATACACTGACGATCCCTCAGAGTCATCATATCAGTGATTAGGTAGAATATATATGGAATATCTATGAAAGACAAACTAATCTAGATAAATGTATTATAGTGAGGTATATTATACAATGGCAAGAAAGAATCCTGGTCTCTGATTGGTCAGTTTGGGGCTGGACCTGTGGCGTTATCCCAGCATGACGCCACAGGTCTAGTCTTAGCACTGTGAACCAATATGGATGATCACCACCAGCATGATGATTTCTTTTTTGCATCTTCTCTTGAGAAACAAAAATATTTTTCCACACTAACAAAAACATTCTTTAAAATTATTTTTTTGTTTTATATATAACAACAAGCCGTTGTATGATAGGAATAATGCACTCCAGGGTGTGTGTCGTTTGGGATAACGCCACGCCTGGGGCATTGGACGCACTCGGCCTGCGGCCTCGTGCCCAGCCCCCCCAGGCGTGGCATTATCCCAGCATGACACACACCCTGTCGTGCATTATTCCTTTAATGAATCATGCATGACAGTATTAGCATATCTTAGCAGCAAAGCACATTCCTAGCACTCATGCTTATATAATATGTGTCCATATCTACAATGTTAGTGCAAAATAGCAGTATTACAGTACAATAGACCAGGAATACAGTGTGAGGTGTATGTGGGACAGTAGTTTCATAACCCATGTGTAACAACATGCTAGTTTAAAAACGACAAATTCAGTTTTACTTCCAGTGTTTTCCATTGAAAATAGAAAATCATTTGGTGGTGGGTTCCCCCAGTGCCTTTTTGCATTTCCAATACTGAAAATGGGAGGGGTTACAGAGAAGTAACCTTTCATTTAGACTGGCTGAGTGAGCAGAAAATTCACATTCAGATCTGGAGTTGGGGAGGCGGTAGACAACTGTGGGCAACCGTAAGTTCAGTGACTGGCCTAGTGGTGCACAGCAATACACTGCCATGCTTCCTAAGATACTGGGGTTCAGGTGTGAGCCCTGGAATCTCATGCTGTGGCCATGCACATAGTGAAGGTGTACTGCTCGACCCCCTACTGGCTTAAACTTGTGAAAGCAGTCGCCAGCCCTCTTGACCAGAAGAAGGTTGTGACTGTGGCAACCCCAGTGTAAGGATGGGGACAGGGGAATAAAAGGGGGGGCAGGGCAAAAGAATAATTAAAATAGATCAAGAGCGCCTTTTCCTATGAGTATCTCAGAGTGCTTAACAGCCAACACACAACTCAAGGTTGAATAGTCACAGAAGTGTAGCCACCTCTGGGATGGAAGAAAACATTCAAACACCATGAAGTCTTGCTATATTATGACATATAGCAGTTAGCCACAGCACTTGAACTGCCCCGGAGAGGAAGGAGTTAACTCCAGGCTGACTGGAGTTCCAAGCGCGAGCGCCTTGCTGAAAGCTCTATCTGGCTAGTTTCAAATTGAAACTGTCAGATTCTTTACTCCGCTTCACTGAACAGTCGCTCCGGAGATCTCTCCTTCAGCTCGGTTCATTTCTCGGTTCAAACGAGTGTTTCTCGGTTCATTTTAACTGGCAAAAGTAATTATTTTACCGCATTTCGGTTCAAAGCTCTATCTGGTAAACCGTAAGTACAGGATTTTAAAGTCTGTGTGGAAATTCATTATCGGTTCGGTTTTGAACTGATCGGTTTGCAAAAATACTAATTTTAAACAATAATTTGGGCTTTTAGAGTGCGGTTCCCGGTTCTTATCGGTTCTAAAAAAACCTAACTTTTAAATTGGGTTTTTTCAAATACCCGTGACACGGTTAGGAACCGATAAGGGTGTCTTGCCTGGCACTGCCATAAAAAGGGCAAGTTTTGGATAGGCTGGCATTATGTCTGAGAAACCCAAAGAAAACCGGTCCCACTGGGTTTCAACACTGTGATGTTTGTGGGGAAGCCTTTGCCAAGGCTGACCCACACACCACATGTGTTTATTGTCTGGGGGCTGACCACCTCCTTTCAGACTGCCAGGTGTGTAAGAATTTCCCTGCAGCCACCCTGGAGAAAAGATTGGGCCAGCTCAGGGAACGAGAGGCCAAAAAGTCAGCTGACCCGGATGGCCAGCCCGGTCCAGCACCCACTGGACCAGAGGGAGTGCCCTCTGACCAGGGCGAGACTTCCTTGGGCAAAAGGAAGGCTGGTTCTGAGGAACCGGTCCCAGTAAAAAAATCTAAGAAATCAGCAGGTCTGGAGTGCAAAATTGCCTCTCCAACTGCTGCAGAGATAGCTAAAGCCATACAGATTGTCCAGTCACTGTCTCAGGGACCGGCCGAACCACCAACAGCTGGCAAAAAGTTGGTTTGTTCGGTTCCAGTGGTTCAAGAGTATGATGTTGAGGAATTTTATGAACCACAGGAGGGGGAGGAAGATTTTGATCATTATGTATGTGGCTGGGAGGGTCTGGACGTGCCCATTGAACTGAACATTTCTCCAGACAGACCATTAGAATCTCCCCCTATGCTGTCTGAGTCCCCTTCTCATTTTATGTTTTACAAAAAGGTTGCAGAAACCCTCCAGCTTCCCTTGGAAGAGGCTGTGGATGAGCAAGAGGAGCCTGATTATGTTGAGATGATGGATATCCCAGAGTCTAGGAGGTTGTCTATTCCTTTGCATAAGTCATTTAGGAAGCAAACAACAAAAATTTTAAAAAATCCTCATTCTGTCCCTCCTGTAGTAAAAAATGGACAGAAGGTATACTTTATCAGGCCCTGATATAGACTTCCTCACTGAGCAGTGTAGTCATGTAGGTGTGGTACAAGCTGCAGCCTGTGACAAGGCTAATATCCCCCTGGCCTCACATCCTCCTGATACGGATTCCAGGAAGATTGATGCCATGGCGAAAAAACAGTATATGGCAGCTTCTTTGGGACTCAGGCAGGCAAATTATATGGCTTATGTGGCTAGATATCAGAAATCTAGATGGGATACAGTGTTGCAGTTAGCCAAGCAGGCCCATGGCCAGCTGGCTAGTGAATTGGAACAGGTGGCTGCTGATGGCATTGAAGCCTCTAAAGTTCAATTTCATACTGCTGTAGATGTTAATGATGTTTCCTCTAGGGTCATGGCCACTTCTGTAGCTTTCCGTAGGTTGGCATGGCTCAGGTGCACTAATCTGTCACAGGATACTCAGTCAAAGGCTATGGATTTTCCTGTGGTGAAAATTCTCTGTTTGGAGAGCAAACGAAAATTATATGAAAAAGATGGATGAATACAGAACTACCTACAAAAGTGCCCAGGCCAAGGAGCGGCATGCCACTCCACAGAGGCACACCCCAGAGGTAGGGCAGGCCTTTCCACAGGCCTTTTATCAATCCCAAGCCTCCTCTGCTTTTGCACAGAGGTTTTTCAGAGGCAGAGGTAGATGGGGTGCAGGTAAACCGTCCCCCACCCCTCAGCCTAAGGCTACTGCCAAGCAGGCACCCTGATGGGATGCCCAGGGCCGATTCTCCTGTACCAGTTGGAGGTAGGTTGGCTTATTTCAGCCAGAACTGGGTGTCCCTAACTTCGGACAAATGGGTTCTGGAGGTAGTAAGCCAGGGTCTGGTTCTCAGCTTCAAACAGTTTCCAAAGATGAGAACCAGACATTTCCACCTGCAAGCCCTTTAGAGGCCCTTGCTTTGGAAGCAGAGGTCTCTTCCCTCCTAGACTGCAAAGCAGTGGAAAGGGTTCCTCCTTGTCACCAGGGCAAGGGGCTGTACTCCAGATACTTCCTTACCCCAAAAAAGACAGGAGAATGGCGGCCCATTCTAGACTTAAGGTACCTGAACAAGCGTCTTTTGCAACCAAAGTTCAAAATGTTAACTCTGGGAATGATTTTGCCCTCCCTCAGGTCAGGGGACTGGCTAGCCTCCCTGGACCTCAAGGATGCCTATTTTCATGTCCTGATCAGGCCTTCTCACCGAAAATACCTCAGGTTCGAACTGCCCTCAGGTCACTACCAGTTCAGAGCAATGCCCTTCGGTCTTACCTCTGCTCCAAGGGTATTCACAAACTGTCTAGCTGTGGTAGTGGCTCACTTAAGAAGGCAAGGGGTTGCTGTGTTTCCCTACCTGGACGACTGGCTCATTGTGGGTCAGTCCCCAGATCAGGTAAAATCCCACTTGCAAGTCACCCAGCAGCTTCTCACTTCCTGGGATTCCTGCTGAATTTACCAAAGTCAGTTCTAGAACCAGTTCAGGTACTAACTTTCATAGGTGCGGAATTGGACACAAAGTTGGCCAGGGCATTTCTCCCTCGGAAAGGGTAGAAGCTGATTGCCCTGGCATCCTCTTTCACCCTGAGGTCTCTCGACCAGCAAGGCACTTTCTGCAACTTCTAGGGCACATGGCTGCTCCACAGATGTAGTGCAAGGAGCAAGATTCCAGATGAGAGACATTCAGTTTCATTTGAGGGCCTATTGGTCCCAAAGGAGGGACCCCCTTACCAAATTGGTCCCAGTGACCCAAACTCTGATTCTAGCTCTTCAGTGGTGGCAGGATCAGAGCAATCTAAGACTAGGGGTCCCCTTCATTCCCATTTCTCATTCCCTCACCCTCACCACGGATGCCTCCTTGCTGGGGTGGGGGGCGCACTTGAGCGACCTTTCCACTCAGGGAGTGTGGTCCCCCCAGGAATCTCTGCTCCACATCAACCTGTTGGAACTCAGAGCTGTCTTTTTAGCTCTTCAGGTTTTCTCAGCATCTGTCCAGAACAAAGTAGTTCAGGTCAGGACAGACAATACCACAACAATGTGGTACATCAACAAGCAGGGGGGCACTCGGTCATCAGCCTTGTGCACCGAAGCAATGAAGTTGTGGTCTCTGGCTTACTCCCTGAACACCTCCCTAGTAGCAGTTCACCTTCCAGGGAAGGACAATGTCCTAGCGGATGCCCTCAGCAGGATTTCTCAGGGTCATCACGAATGGTCTTTGAATCCCCTAGTGCTGGGGTCAGTTTTTGCCAGATGGGGCACTCCTCAGATAGATCTTTTCGCAGCCCCAGACAACCACCAACTTCCTCTGTTCTGTTGCAGGCCTCCAGTAATGGGCTCAGTCCCCCTGGACGCCTTTTTGTTGGATTGGGAAGGGAAGTTCCTGTATGCCTTTCCCCCCTTCCCCCTTCTCTTCATGGTGTTAGTAAAAATCAGATCCCAGCCCTGCAAAGTGATTATGATTGCACCAGACTGGGCCAGGCAACCCTGGTACCCACTGCTTCTGTCCCTGTCAGTCCACCTTCCCTGGCCTTCCCAGGGTCCACAACCTGCTGACTTGTGCCCAGAGGAGAGTTTGGTATCCGGACCTCAAATCCCTCCACCTCAAGGCTTGGCTCTTGAGGAGTTAGAATTTGCTGAATTACACCTTTCTCAAGGTATCCTTGTTATTTTAAAGGCCTATAGGAAGCCTTCCACTAGGGCCACTTATAATTCCAAATGGAAGAGGTTCTCCATCTGGTGTTCTGGGAAGCAAATTGTCCCAGAATCTGCTGATTTGCCCTTTTTGCTGGACTAATTGGTCCATCTTAATTCCTTAGGCCTCAGGCCAGCTACCTTAAAGGTTCATCTGGCAGCTGTCTCTGCTTTTGTATCAGCAGGAAAGCCTGCCTCCCTTTCTTCTCACCCTGTGTTTTCCAAGTTTTTAAGGGTTACTTCACACTAACCCTCCTTTTGGGACCCAGCCCTACCTGGGACCTTTATGTTTCACTGCTCAGTTAATGCAACCCCCTTTGAACCTCTGTCTTCAGCAGACCTTAAGTTCCTAACTTGGAAAACTGTTTTCCTAGTGGCCATCACTTCTGCCAGACGCATAAGTGAGTTACAAGCCCTGTCAGTGGAAAAGGATTTTATTTCTTTTCACAGAGATAAGGTAGTCCTCAGGACTAACAGAAAGTTTTTACCTAAAGTGGTTTCAGATTTCCATCTTAACCAATCCATCTCCTTTCAGTATTTTTCACTGAGCATTCTTCCTCGGGTGAGAGGAGATTGCACAGTTTGGACGTTAAAGAGCTTTAAGCTACTATTTGAACGCACCAAGGGTCACAGGTTCGAATCCCTCCAACTCTTCCTTACCTATGGCGAGGTTGGCAAAGGAAACCTGCCACTAAGAGGACAATTGCCAGGTGGATTGTCTCTTGTATCAATTTTGCTACCAAAACTAGGTAGAGAACCCCTCAGGACTGAGGGCCCATTCCACCAGGGTACTAGCTGCATCTCTAGCGGCTGCTAAGATATTCCATTCTGGAAATCTGTCAAGCTGCTACCTGGAAAACAGTTCACACCTTTACCAAGCATTACTCCCTGGATGTCCAGTCCAGGAGAGATGCTCGGTTTAGCACAGCCATGCTTCAGAGCCTATTTCCTAAGTAGGTTCTGGCCCTCCTCCATGGAGGTACTGCTGTGTAATGTGCTATATGTCATAATATAGCAAGACTTCATGGTGTTTGAAGAAAAAATTACTCACCTTAGTAATTGCTTTTCTTCTCATGGAGTCTTGCTATATTATACACCCAAACCTGCCCCTCTCAGAACTTCTACTTGGGTAAGGGTTGGCAAATTGGTGCAAGCACTGTATCATGCCATTATAGTTCTTTTTTCCCTTTTTCCCTTTTCTTTAGGATTAGGAAAACTAGGTATTTCTGTTTTACTTGTAGGTTTGGCCCCCCTCCTGGACTTGAGTCTTTTGGGGAGGGGGGGGCCTAATAGTGCTTGTCAGGGTGATATTGTTGTTGTTGTTTCTGTTATTGTTATTTCTACTAGTAGGTAGCCATTTGGCTAGTGTAGAGTTTTTTCCACACAGACGTTTGCTTAGTGTTGGCTCCGTAAAGATCTGACAGTTTCAATTTGAAACTAGCCAGATAGAGCTTTCAGCAAGGCACTCGCGCTTGGAACTCCAGTCAGCCTGGAGTTAACTCCTTCCTCTCCGGGGCAGTTCAAGTGCTGTGGCTAACTGCTATATGTCATAATATAGCAAGACTCCATGAGAAGAAAAGCAATTACTAAGGTGAGTAGTTTTTTCTTACTTACCATAGTAATCTTGTTTCTTCCAAGGGAATCTTACTGTATTCTGACAATTGTAGTATGGTCTCACCATAGGACTGCCCCAGAGCCGAAATGGTTACTAGAACCTATGCAAATGTTGAAATGCTGGGCTTGAGCTTGGTTTTCATACCACTGGCTGCACTTCCTGCAACTGTCAGATTCTTACGAAGCATGCAGAAGCTAAACAAAACTAGCTAGCCATCTAATATAACAAAAAAAATAAATCAGTACCCCTTTTAGGGGTAAACACCTCTTAAACGACAGAGGACATCTCATAAGATTCAAGTCAACAGATTTCCAAGAATGTATTGGGTACCCACAGGTTTCCAACATCAGTTGTACAGACAGTATGCAGTGCCCTGTAGGTACTAGCAGGGGAGGAAGGGTGGGAGCTCAGAATACAGTAAGATTCCCTTGGAAGAAACAAGATTACTATGGTAAGTAATGTTTTCTTCAAACCCCAGGAAATCTTACTGTATTCTGACAAATGCAGACTACTCAAGCAGGGCCTATAGAGGCGGGCAAAGGACCTGTTTAGGAAGCAGGCTCTGCAGGACTGCTGTGCCAAACCTGGCATCACTCCTAACCTGGATATCCAGGCAGTGATGTTTAGTAAAAGTGTGAACTGTTTTCCAGGTAGCCGCTTTGCAGATTTCCAGCAAAGGGATATCCCTTGAAGCCGCTATTGATGCAGCTGTTCCTCTGGTGGAGTGGGCCCTGAGCCCCTGTGGGGGTTGTTTGCCCACTTTGCCAATACAGAATTGGATACATGCCATGATCCACCTTGCTATGGACCTTTTCATGGCTGGTTTACCGTTTTCTACTTCCCCATAAGTCAAAAAAAGTTGGGTCTTGTCCCCTCTGTGGCCTCTTGTATGTTCCAGGTAGTAACTGATAGCTCTTTTTATATCCAGGCTATGCAGTCTATGTTTCCCTGAAGAGGAATGGTCAGTGAAAAAGACTGGTAGTGTAATGGACTGATTGATATGGAAGTCAGACACCACATTAGGGAGAAACTTATTGTTGGTCCTAAGGACCACCTTGTCCCTGTGAAATGCAATTTCATCCGTCTCCACAGACAATGCCTGGAGTTCACTAATCCTTCTGGTCAAAGTGATTACAGCTTAAAACACAGTTTTCCAAGTTACATACTTGAGATCAGCTGATGATATAGGCTCAAAAGTTGGCTGCAATGCATATGTTCATATCCCACACTGAGGTGGGAGACCTACGTGGTGGGTGCAAATGTTGCAACCCCTTAATTAATTTCCTGAACACTGAACTTGAGGCCAGAGATGATGCCTTGCCTGCTGACAGATAAGCTGAGACAGCTGCTAAATGCACTTTCAGTGTGGATGGTCTCAGACCAAGGGAATGAAGGTAGGTTAGTTAATCCAGGACCATTGGCAAATCTGCCTGAGTGTGGTCTAGATTCTTGTTCTTACACCAAATGGAGAATCTTTTCCACTTGGATGTGTAAGTCTTCCTAGTGGAGGGCTTTCTAAAAACCCTAAGGACCTCCATTACCCTTCAGAGAGATGTAGGTCAGCATACTCTAAGTCCTCAAGAGCCAGGCCATGAGCCTGAGAGACTGGAGGTTGGGGTGTAAAATCCTGCCCTAGGAAGAAGTCAGCAAGTTGTGTTGCCTGGAAGGTCGATTGGTTTGGCAGCTGATAGTGCCAGAACCAGGGAGTACCATGGCTGTCTGGCCCAGTCTGGAGCAGTGAGGATCATTGTAGCTGTCTGGGATCTGAACTTGTTCAGGACCATCAGAAGCAAAGGGAAAGGGGGGAAGGCAAACAGAAACTTCCCTGTCCAATCCAGGATCAGTGCATCCAGCGGGACTGAGCCCCTCACTGGGGGCCTGCAGGAAAACAGGGGAAGCTGGTAGTTGTCTGTGGCTGCGAAGAGGTCCATCTCTGGAGTGTCCCACCTCTTGAATACTAGCTGCAACATCTGCCTGTTCAGTGACCATTCATGATGGTTCTGATTTATCTTGCTCAGTGCATCTGCTAGCACATTGTCTTTTCCTGGTAGGTAACCTGCTGACAATCCAATTCCCAGAGAGTAAGCCAGCCTTCGTATTTTCATGGCTTTTGTGCACAGGGCTGTTGACCTTGTGCCTCCCTGCATGTTGATGTAGCACATTGTGGTCGTGTTGTCTGTCCTGACCTGCACCACCTTTCCCTGCAGCATGCTGGCGAATGCCTGAAGTGCTAAGAAGACTGCTCTGAGCTCCAGCAGATTGATGTGCAGCCATGTTTCTTGTTTGAACCACGTACCATGAGCAGTGTGCTTCCCAAAGTGTGCCCCCCACACCAGTAGGGAAGCATCTGTGGTTAGCACCAGGGAAGGTTGTTCCTGTAGGAATGGAACTCCTTGCCTGAGGTTGTCCATGTCCAACCACCACTGAAGTGCTTGCAGGAACGTTTGTGTGTCTGGAACCAGCTTTGATAATGAATCTGTTTTCTGGTGCCAATAGAGCCTGAGATGATACTGGACATCTCTTATCTGAAACCTTGCCCCTTCTACTGTAGCTATTGAGGCTGCCATGTGGCCTAACAACTGCATGAAATGCCTGGCTGGCCTTAGGCTTTGGAGCTTGAAGATTCCTGTTAGCTGAACCAGGCTATCCGCCATTGTCTGGGGGGAAAAAAGCCTTTTCCTCTCACTGAGTCCAGTTCGCCCTGTGAATTCCAGGAGCTGCACTGGCTGCAACACTGACTTTTCAAACAACATGAAGTCTTGCTGTATTCTGACAATCTGCAGTTAGCTCCAGCCTTTAAACTGCCCTGGAGAAACATAGGGTTAAATTTCTATGCAGAGCATAGAACGTTGATGTCAAGATTTGTTGAGGTCTCTGTCTGCAGCCCTTTGAAATCCAACCGTCAGATTATTTACTCTGCATCACTGAACAGTTGCTCGGATATTACTTCAGCTCAGTTCAAAAGTCGGTTAAAGTGTCAGTTTTAAACCCGAAATTATTCTGAATTTATTCCATCATCGGTTCAGGCTCTGTCTGCGGTACCGTGAGTACTAGATAGTTGTTTCTGATTATTGTGTGGAAATTGTAAGTTTGTTCGATCGGTTCGGCTGAACCAGTCCTTTAGATTGATTTCTTGTACTTCACTTTAGTGTGTGGTTACCGGTCCTTATCGGTTCTAAAAAAAAAGTATTTTAAACATTTTTTTCCAATACCCGTGACACAGTTAGGAACCGATAAGGGAGTCTTGCCTGGCGGTTGCTGAAAAAAGGGTAAGTTTGGGTAGGTTGGCCATGTCTGAGAAAACCAAGGAAACAAAACGGGCCCAATGGGTTTCAACATTGCAGTGAGTGTGGGGAAGTCTTTAAGGCCGACCACCACACCACCTGTGTTTATTGTCTGGGGTTTGAACACCTCGATACAGACTGCCAAATTTGCAAAACTTTTCCTAAGTCTCCCCTGGAAAAGAGATGAGGTAGACTTAGGGAAAAGGAGGCCGAGAAGTCCGCTGACCCGGAGGGCCAGCCCGGTTCGGTTCCAACTGAACCAGAAGGAGTGCCCTCTGACCAGGGTGATACTTCTTCGGGCAAGAGGAGAGCTGATCCTGAGGGATCGATTCCTACAGAAATGAAAAGAAAAGACAAATCAGCTGGTTCGGATCCACAGGTTCATGTTCCGACCGCTGATGAGATTGCCCAAGCGATTCGGATTGTTGAATCGCTGCGTCTGGTTCCGTCTGATCCGGCTCCAGTGGCTAGGGGCTTGGTTCGATCAGTTCCACCGGTTCAGGGATATGCCCCTGAAGATTTTTATGAACTGGAATTTGAGGAGGAGGGGGATTTTGAACAGGATGATGACTATGATGGAGCAGAAAGTCTGGATGTTCCCATTGAACTGGACATCTCCCCAGACAGACCTTCTGGTGTTTCCCCTCCTAGGCTCTCTGAGTCCCCTTCCCACTATTTGTTTTACAGGAAAGTGGCTGAAACTCTTCAGCTTCCTATGGAGGAAGCTACAGAGGATTTAGAGGAACCTGATTTTGTAGAGATGATGGACACCCCAGAGTCCAGGAGGCTGTCTGTTCCCTTGCACAAATCTTTTGGGAAACAGACTCAGAAATATTTTAAACTCTCCTAATTCTGTACCTCCTGTTGATAGAAGAATGGATAAGAGGTACCCCTTATCAGGCTCAGACACAGAGTTTTTCTACCAACAATGCAGCCATGTTGGGGTCGTGCAGGCTGCAGCCTGTGACAGGGCTAATGTCCCCTTGGCTTCCACACCCCCAGATAAAGACTCCAGGAGGATGGATGCCTTGGCAAGGCATGAGTACATCGCATCCTCTTTGGGACTCAGGCAGGCTAATTATATGGCCTATACAGCCAGGTACCAGAATCCAGGTGGGACACTGTACTGGCACTGGCTAAACAGGCCTCCCCAAAGCTGGCCAAGGAGCTGAAGGAGGTGGCTGCGGATGGGATTGATGCATCTGAGGTACAGTTCCATGCTGTTGTGGACTCCAATGATGTGTCATCAAGAGTCATGGCTACATCTGTGGCTCTTAGGAGAATGGCTTGGCTCAGATGTACTAGCCTCTCACAGGACACCCAGGCTAAGGCCATGGATTTCCCTGTGGAAGGTAATTCTGTTTGGGGAGCAGACAGAGAATTACATGAAGAAAATGGAGGAATATAGGACCACTTATAGGAGTGCACAGGCCAAGGAGAGGCAGGCAACTCCTCAAAGGCAGCATTCTAGGGGCAGGGGCAGGCCTTTTCATAGGCCTTTCTACCAAGCACAGGCCTCTTCTCCCTTTCACAGAGGGTTCTTCAGAGAGAGGCAGAAGGGGGATGAGCAGGGCTGCATCCACACCTCAGCCTAAGGCCCTGCCAAGCAGACACCCTGATGGGTCTGCCCGAGTCGACTCTCCTATCCCTGTAGGGGACAGGCTGGCTTACTTGGTCCAGGACTGGGTGTCTGTTACTTCAGACAAGTGGGTCCTGGAAGTGGTAAGCCAGGGACTGGTTCTCAGCTTCAAAAAATTTCCGAAGATGAGAGCCAGATCTTTTCCACCTGCAAGTCTCTCGAAACCCTTACCCTAGAGGCAGAGGTTTCATCTCTTCTGGTCCTAGGAGCCATAGAGAGAGTTCCTGCCCTACCCTGGGACAAAGGTCTGTACTCCAGGTACTTCCTTACCCCAAAAAAGACAGGGGAGTGGCGACCCATCCTAGATCTAAGATACCTGAACAAACATCTTTTAAAACCAAGGTTCAAGAGCTGGCCCGTCGGCGCAGCGGTTGGAGTTCCGCATGTGACGCCGGTGACCTGGGTTCGGGAACGGACCAGGGTCGCTGGAGGGCCGGCCCAAGGAGAAGGATAGAGCGTCCTAAAGACTGCTCTCCTTCTCCGGGGGGAGGGTGGGGAAAGTGCCCGGAGCATTGATGACCCCTGGCGGAGGCCAGGAGTCACACAGCCACCAGCACTAGCATGTATAGGAGGCGGGGACACTAGGCATCATTGTGTGACCCGCCTCCCAGAAAGCAGGAAAAATAGCTGCCAGCTGCCTCAATGAAGCCCCTACGGCTTCAATTAGCTCCTCAGGCCAGCCCTCAACCTGTCCCAAAGACTGCGGCATGCAGGCAGTGCCGCAACCCGCCGTGGGGTTTAAACCACAGGGTATCGGAGGGCCCGAGGCCGATCTGAGGAGTGGAAGCCCGTGGCCCATGACTGGGCTGAAAGTACCGTGCAGCAGGCAGCTAGGGTGGCGGCAAAAATAATAAATAAAAAAAAAAAAAAAAAACAAGGTTCAAGATGGTGACTCTGGGAATAATTCTTCCCTCTCTAAGGCTAGGGGACTGGCTAGCCTCCCTGGACCTCAAAGATGCCTACTTTCACATTCCCATCAGGTGCTCCCACAGAAAGTACCTCAGGTTCAAGTTGCCCTCAGGCCATTATCGGTTCAGAGCAATGCCCTTGACTAACATCAGCTCCAAGGGTTTTACAAAGTGCCTGGCAGTAGTATTGGCCTTTTTAAGAAGACAGACTGGCTCATAGTGGGTCAGTCTCCAGACCAAGTCAAGTCAGACCTGCAAGTGACCCAGCAAGTGCTATCTTTCCTGGGGTTTCTTCTCAACCTTTCCAAGTCAGTCCTCGAACCAGTGCAGCTCCTTATCTTTATAGGGCAGAGCTAGATACTGTCAAAGCAAGAGGCTTTCTTCCCCGGAAAGGGCAAAAGTTCTTGTGGAACTGGCTTCTTCCTTCAGCCTTCAGGTGTCTCGACCAGCAAGGCACTTCCTTCAGCTCTTGGGCCACATGGCAGCTTCTATAGCAGTGGTCTAAGGGGCAAGATTTCAGATTAGGGACATTCAGTTCCATCTGAGGGCTTTTGGTCCCAAAGAAGGACCCTCTTACCAAACTGATTCCAGTAACCCTAGCGTTGATCCAGGCCCTTCAGTGGTGGCAGGATCAGGACAATTTAAGGCAAGGGATCCCATTTGTCACCCAGTCTCATTCGGTGGTCCTTACCATGGATGCTTCCCTATTGAGGTGGGGAGCTCATCTGGGAGCTCTCACAGCCCAGAGACTGTGGTCCCCTCAGGAGTCCCTTCTTCATATCAATCTTCTGGAACTCAGGGCAGTTTTCTGGCCCTGCAAACCTTTTCTCAGACTGTGCAGAACAAGGTGCTTCAGGTCAGAACAGACAATACCACAACTATGTGGTACATCAGCAAGCAGGGAGGCACTTGGTCTATGGCCTTGTGCATGGAAGCCATGAAATTGGTGTCTTTGGCTTATTCCTTGCAGACCTCTCTGATAGCAGTCCACCTTCCAGGAAAGGACAATGTGCTGGCAGATGCACTGAGCAGGATCTCCCAGGGCCATCACAGATGGTCCCTGGACCCTGTGTTGAAAGTGATTTTTTCAAAGTGCGGCATTCAAACAACATGAAGTCTTGCTATATTATAGACATTAGCAGTTTGATCCAGCTCTAGAACTGCCCGGAGTGAAATGGTTAAAACCATTCCAAAATAGAATTTTGCACGAGCAACTCTATCTGTGTCGTTTCAAACTTGAACTGTCAGATTCTTTACTCCGCCTCAGTGAACAGTCGCTCGGAGATTTCTCCTTCTGCTCGGTTCATTTCTCAGTTTAAAAAGTGTTTTCTGGTTGGATTTAACGAGAATAGTTTATTTAACCGCTAAAACCGTTCGGTTCAAGCTCTATCTGTGGTAACCGTAAGTAAATGAAGGTTTTGTCTGTGTGGAACTTGTAAGTTATCGGTTCGGTTTGAACCGATCAGTGGGTTTAAAACTCATTTAAAACTAAAAGTTACTATTTTAGAGTGCGGTTCCGGTTCTCATCGGTTCTAAAAAACGGTTTATTACGTTTTCCAATACCGTAGACGGTTAGGAACCGATAAGGGTGTCTTGCCTGGCACTGCCGTTAAGCGGGCAAGTTTTTGGTTAGGCTGGCATTATGTCTGAGAAACCCAAAGAACAATCGGGCCCACTGGGTTTCAACACTGTGATGTTTGTGGGAAGTCTTTGCCAAGGCTGGCCCACACACCATGTGTTTATTGTCTGGGTTTGACCACCTCCAGTCAGACTGCCAGGTATGTAAATTTCCCGCAGCCACCTGGAAAAAAATTGGGCAGGCTCAGGGCAGAGAGGCCAAAAAGTCCGCTGACCGGATGGCCAGCCGGTTCGGTGCCAACCGAACCAGAGGGAGTGCCCTCTGACCAGGGCCAGACTTCCTCGGCAAAGAAAAAGCTGGTACTGAGGAACCAATTCCAGAAAAGAAAACAAGAAAATCAGCAGGTCTGAGTCCAAAATTCTTCTCCAACTGCTGCAGAGATAGCAAAAGCCATACAAATTGTCCAGTCACTGTCTCAGGGTCCGTCCGAACCACCACTATCTGGTAAAAGGTCGGTTCGTCCGGTCCCAGTGGTTCGAGGATTATGATATTGAGGAATTTTATGAACCAGAGGAGGGGAGGAGGATTATGAACAGTATGAATGTGGCTGGGAAGGTCTGGGTGTGCCCATTGAACCGGACATCTCCCCAGACAGACCTTTAGAATCTCCCCATGCTGTCTGAGTCCCCATCTCATTTTATGTTTTATAAAAAGTTGCTGAAACCTCCAGCTTCTTTTTAGAAGAGGCTGTGGATGAGCAAGAGGAGCCTGATTTTGTCGAAATGATGGATATTCCAGAGTCTAGGAGATTGTCTATTCCTTTACATAAGTCTTTTAGGAAACAAACAATTAAAATTTTAAAAGCTCCTAATTCTGTGCCTCCTGTAGATAAAAGATGGACAGAAGGTATACATTGTCAGCCCTGATACAGAATTCCTTTCTCAACAATGCAGTCATTTGGGGTAGTTCAGGCTGCTGCCTGTGATAAACTAACATTCCCTTGACTCACATCTTCCTGACAAAGATTCCAGGAAGATTGATGCCATAGCAAAAACAGTATATGGCAGCCTCTCTGGGACTCAGGCAAGCAAATTATATGGCTTATGTAGCTAGGGATCAGAAATCTAGATGGGATACTGTTATGCAATTGGTCAAGCAGGCCCATGGCCAGCTGGCTATGAACTAGAACAGGTGGCTGCTGATGGCATTGAAGCCTCTAAGGTTCAGTTTCATGCTGCTGTGGATGTTAATGATGTTTCCTCTAGGGTCATGGCCACATCTGTAGCTTTTCGTAGGTTGGCCTGGCTCAGGTGTACTAGTTTGTCACAGGATACCCAGACTAAGGCTATGGATTTTCCTGTGGTGGGAAATTCTCTGTTTGGAGAGCAGACAGAGAATTACATGAAGAAGATGGATGAATATAGGACTACTTACAAGAGTGCCCAGGCTAAGGGGCGGCAAGCCACTCCTCAAAGGCATGCCCCCAGGGGTAGGTGTAGGCCTTTTCACAGGCCTTCTACCAGACTCAGGCCTCCTCTGCCTATGCTCAGAGGGGCTTCTTCAGAGGCAGGGGCAGACGAGGGTGGGCAGACCTGCTCCCACCCCAGCCTAAAGCTCCTGCGAAACAGGCACCCTAATGGGGTGCCCAGGGCCGTCTCCTGTACCAGTGGGGGCAGGCTGGCTTACTTCAGTCAGAGTGGGCTTCTTTAACCTCAGACAAGTGGGTTCTGGAAGTAGTAAGCCAGGGTCTGGTTCTCAGCTTCAAAAGTTTCCCAAGTTGAGAAGCAGACTTTTCTACTACAAGTGCTTGAGACCCTCGCTCTGGAAACAGAGGTCTCATCCCTGTTAGCTCTCAGAGCAGTAGAAAGGGTTCCTCCCTGCATCAGGGCAGGGGTCTGTATTCAGATATTTCCTTACCCCAAAAAGACAGGAGAATGGCGGCCCATTTTAGATCTCAGATATCTGAACAAGCATCTTTTGAAACCAAAGTTCAAAATGGTAACTCTGGCAATGATTTTACCTTCCCTAAGGCCAGGAGACTGGCTAGCCTCCCTGGACCTCAAGGATGCCTATTTCCATGTCCTAATCAGAAGCTCCCATCGAAAGTACCTCAGATTCGAACTGCCCTCAGGTCATTACCAGTTCAGAGCAATGCCCTTCGGCCTTACCGCTGCTCCAAGGGTATTCACAAAGTGTCTAGCAGTGGCAGTGGCCCACTTAAGGAGGCAGAGGATTGCTGTTTTCCCTATCTAGATGACTGGCTCATTGTAGGCCAGTCCCCAGAACAGGTAAAATCTCACCTGCAGGTCACCCAACAGCTTCTCACCTCCCTGGGTTTTCTGCTAAACCTACCAAAGTCGGTTCTGGAACCAGTCCAGGTACTCACCTTTATAGGGGCAGGATTGGACACAAAGCTAGCAGGCCTTTCTTCCCCAGAAAGGGTAAGGAATTTAGTGGCTCTGGCCTCTTCCTTCACTCTGCAGGTCTCTCGACCAGCAAGACACTTTCTGCAGCTCCTGGGGCACATGGCTGCATCCACAGCTGTTGTGCAGGGAGCCAGATTTCAGATGAGACACATTCAGTTTCACTTGAGAACCTTTTGGTCTCAGAGAGGAGACCCCCTTTCCAAGTTGGTCCAGTGACTCGAACCTTGATCCTAGCTCTCCAGTGGTGGCAGGATCAGAGCAATTTAAGAGCTGGGGTCCCCTTCATTTCCCCTTCTCACGACTTGACTCTCACTACAGATGCTTCCCTTCTGGGTTGGGGAGCCCACATGGGCGACCTTTCCACTCAGGAGTCTGGTCCCCAGGAATCTCTGCTCCACATCAATTTGCTGGAACTCAGAGCTGTCTTTTAGCTCTTCAAGCTTTTCTGCATCTGTCCACAACAAAGTGATACAAGTCAGAACAGACAACACCACAACAATGTGGTACGTCCAACAAACAGGGGCACTCGGTCTTGACCTTGTGCACGAGGCAATAAGTTGTGGTCTCTGGCCTATTCCTGAACACTTCCCTCATAGCAGTTCATCTTCCAGGGAAGGACAATGTCCTAGCGGATGCCCTCAGCAGGATTTCCCAGGGCCATCACGAATGGTCCCTGGATCCTCAAGTGCTGGGGATAGTTTTTGCCAGGTGGGGCATCCCTCAGATAGATCTTTTGCAGCCCCAGACAATCACAAACTTCCTCTGTTCTGTTGCAGGCCTCCAGTGCTGGGCTCAGTTCCCTGGATGCCCTTTCTTCTGGATTGGGAGGAAGTTCCTCTATGCTTCCCCCTTTCCTCTCCTATTGAGTACTAGTCAAGATCAGATCTCAGCCTTGCAGGTGATTCTGATTGCCCGGATTGGCCAGGCAGCCCTGGTACCCACTCCTTCTGTCTCTGACAGTCCATCTTCCCTGTGCCTCCCCAGGAATCACAATCTGTTGACTTGTGCCCAGGGAAGGGTTTGGTATCGGACCTCAAATCCCTCAACCTCAAGGACTGGCTCTTGAGGAGTTAGAGTTGCTGATTTACACCCTCTCAGGGTGTTCTTGAGATCTAAAGGCTTCCAGAAAGCCTTCCACTAGGGCTACTTATAGTTCTAAATGGAAAAGGTTTTCCATTTGGTGTGCTGGGAAAAATATTTCCCCAGAATCTGCTGAATTGCCCATTTTGTTAGATTATATGGTACATCTTAATTCCTTGGGTCTCAGACCAGCTACCCTGAGAGTTCATTTGGCAGCTGTGTCTGCTTTTGTGTCAGCAGGAAAGTCATCCCCTCTTTCCTCTCATCCTGTGTTTTCCAAGTTTTTTAAGGGATTACTCCATACTAATCCTCCCTTTCGGGAACCGGCCCCTGCTTGGGACCTTAATGTTTGCATTGCCCAGTTAATGCAACCCCCTTTTGAACCTCTGTCTTCTGCAGAGCTTAAGTTCCTAACTTGGAAAACTGTTTTCTAGTGGCTGTCACTTCTGCCAGACATAAGTGAATTGCAAGCCTTGTCAGTGGAGACTGACTTTATTTCTTTCCACAGGGATAAGGTAGTCCTTAGGACTAATAGGAAGTTTTGCCTAAGGTGGTTTCAGATTTCCATCTTAATCAATCTATCTCCTTCCAGTATTTTTCACTGATCACTCCTCTTCAGGTGAGAGGAGGTTGCACAGCCTGGATGTTAAGAGAGCTCTTAGTTATTATATAGAGCGTACCAAAGGTCTGAGTTGAATCCTCCAATTTTTCCTTACCTATGGTGAAGTTGGGAAAGGCAAACCTGCCACTAAGAGATCAATAGCCAGGTAGATTGTCTCTTGTATCCAATTTTGTTATCAGAAGTGGGCAGAGCCCCGGTTTGAGGGCTCATTCTACCAGGGGTACAGCTGCGTCTCTAGCTGCTGCCAGAGATATCCCTTTATTAGAGATTTGCCAGGCTGCTACTTGGAAAACGGTACACACTTTTACCAAGCATTACTCCCTGGATGTCCAGGCCAGGAGAGATGCTCGGTTTGGCACAGCTGTTCTTCAGAGCCTATTCCCTAAGTAGGTTCTGCCCCTCCTCCATGGAGGTACTGCTGTGTATTCTGCTAATGTCTATAATATAGCAAGACTTCATGTTGTTTGAAGAAAAAATTACTCACCTTAGTAATGTTGTTTCTTCTAATGGAGTCTTGCTATATTATAGACCTCCCAACCTGCCCCTCTCAGAACCTCTACTTGGTGGGGTGCGGGCAACAGTGTGGGCACTACTTATGTCCTGTTAGCATTTTGTCCCTTTGGGACTTTGGGGGTGTGTGTATGTGTGCGCGTGTGTGTTTTATTATGCTTATGTTCCATTTTCATATTATTAGAATGGTGTTAGTATTTCTGGTCCCCTGACTTGAGTCTTGGGTGTTGGGACCATCAATGGTTGTTATTATTTAGGTAGCCATTTGGCTAGTGTAGGTTACAGCTTCCACACAGACCTTAGTGAGTTTGGCTCGTAAAGATCTGACAGTTCAAGTTTGAAATGACACAGATAGAGCTGCTCTGTGCCAAAATTCTATTTTGGAATGGTTTTAACCATTTCACTCCGGGGCAGTTCTAGAGCTGGATCAAACTGCTAATGTCTATAATATAGCAAGACTCCATTAGAAGAAACAACATTACTAAGGTGAGTAATTTTTTCTTCCAGAGCTAGATCCCTTTGCAGCCCCAGACAATCACCAACTTCCTCTGTTTTGTTGCAGACCCCCCATCTTGGGTTCAGTCCCTCTGGATGCTCTGATTCTGAACTGGGAAGGGAAATTTCTGTATGCCTTCCCTCCCTTTCCTCTTCTGTTCAAAGTTCTAGTCAAAATAAGGTCACAACCTTGCAGGGTGATTCTGATTGCTCCAGACTGGGCCAGACAGCCTTAGTAGCCCCTGTTTCTGTCTCTAGCAGTCCATCTTCCCCTGTCTCCTCCCAGGAATTACAACCTGTTAACCTCCTCTCAGGGGAGGATTTGGTACCCCAATCTTCGATCTCTCAATCTCAAGGCATGGCTCTTGAAGAGTTAGAGTATGCAGATTTGCATCTGTCTCAGGAGGTTCTGGATATTCTCAAAGCTTCTCGAAAACTCTCCACCAGAAAGACTCGTAACTCCAAATAGAAAAGATTCAGCATTTGGTGTTCCAAGAAGCATATTTCCCCAGACACTGCTGAATTGCCTACAGTTCTAGATTATATAGCCCATCTTAATGGCCTAGACCTCAGACCAGCTACTCTCAAGGTACACTTGTCAGCTGTTTCTGCCTTTCTGTCAGTGGGGAAGTCTTCCTCACTATCATCTCATCCTGTGTTCTGTAAATTTTTTAAGGGATTGCTTTACACCAGACCTCCCTTCAGGGATCCTGCCCCTGCCTGGGACTTGAATGTTTGCATCGCTCAACTTATGCAACCTCCTTTTGAGCCTATGTCCTCAGCAGAGCTTCAGTACTTGACTTGGAAAACTGTATTTTTGGTAGCCATTACCTCTGTCAGACGTATCAGTGTACTGCAAGCCCTGTCTGTGGAACCTGATTTTACCTCTTTCCATAGAGATAAGGTGGTCCTTAGAACCAATAGGAGGTTCTTGCCTAAAGTGGTTTCAGACTTCCACTTGAATCAGTCCATGTCTCTCCCTGTCTTCTTCACTGATCATTCTTCCTCAGGAGAGAGGAGGCTACACAGTCTGGATGTTAAAAGAGCCCTTAGCTACTACATAGAGCGTACCAAGGGTCACATGTTTGATTCCTCCAGTTATTCCTCACTTATGGAGAAATGCGAAAGGGCAAACCTGCCACCAAAAGAACTATTGCCAGGTGGATTGTGTCTTGTATACAATTCTGCTATGAGAAACTGGGAAAGATTCCACCCTCAGGCCTGAGGGCTCACTCTACAAGAGGTACAGCTGCTTCCCTGGCTGCTGCCAGGGATATCCCTCTGTTAGAAATTTGTCAAGCAGCCACCTGGAAAACAGTCCATACCTTTACCAAGCATTACTCTCTGGATATCCAGGCTAGGAGTGATGCTCGGTTTGGCACAGCAGTACTTCAGAGCCTATTCCCAAAGTAGGTTCTCTCCCTCCTCCATGGAGGTACTGCTTGGTAGTCTGCAGATTGTCAGAATACAGCAAGACTTCATGTTGTTTGAAGAAAAAATTACTCACCTTAGTAATTGTGTTTCTTCTAATGGAGTCTTGCTGTATTCTGACCTCCCTCCCTGCCTCTCCTCTCAGAACCTGGGTTTTGGGAAGTGGGTGGGCAGGTGCAGTGTTGCACCCCAGAGGTGCTTCTGGCACACCCTCTCTTTTATTTGGGTGTTTTATTGTATTATTATCCTCTTTGGATTGGTTTTTAGTTTTGGGTTTCCAGACTTGAGTCTTCCTGGGGAATCCAAAACTCTTTGTTGCCAGTTGGCTTGTTAAAAATTTTACAATTTCCGCATAGTATAGTTAGTGAGTTTTTGCTCATAAGAATCTGACTGGTTGGGTTACAAGGGCTGCAGACAGAGACCTCAACCGAGCTCGAGCTCAGCATTCTAAGCACTGCATAGAAAGTTAACCCTTTGTTCTCCGGGGCAGTTTAAAGGCTGGAGCTAACTGCAGATAGTCAGAATACAGCAAGACTCCATTAGAAGAAGCACAATTACTAAGGTGAGTAATTTTTCTTCCTGACTTATGGGGATGAAGGAAAGGTAACCAAGCAAGAAAAGGTCAGTTTCTCGATGGATAGTTCAGTGTATCCAATTCTGTTGCACTAAAGCTGGTAGAGAGTCCCCAACAGAATTGAGAGCCTGCTCCACAAGAGGGCAGCTGCTACCTTAGCAGCTGCCAGAGATATTCCACTGGTTGATATCTGTAAAGCAGCTACCTGGAAAATAGTCACACACTTTACGAAGCACCACAAGAAAAAAATTACTCACCTTAGTAATGTTATTTCTTCTAAAGGAGTCTTGCTATATTCAAACAACATGAAGTCTTGCTATATTATAGACATTAGCAGTTTGTTCCAGCTCTAGAACTGCCCGGAGTGAAATGGTTAAAACCATTCCAAAATAGAATTTTAGCACGAGAGCAGCTCTATCTGTGTCATTTCAAACTTGAACTGTCAGATTCTTTCACCCCTCAGTGAACAGTCGCTCCGGAGATTTCTCCTTCTGCTCGGTTCATTTCTCGGTTTAAAAAGTGTTTTCTCGGTTGGATTTAACCAAGAATAGTTTTATTTTAACCGCAAAACCGTTCGGTTCAAGCTCTATCTGTGGTAACCGTAAGTAAATGAAGGTTTTGTCTGTGTGGAACTTGTAAGTTATCGGTTCGGTTTTGAACCGATCAGTGGATTTAAAACTCATTTAAAACTAAAAGTTACTATTTTAGAGTGTGGTTCCCGGTTCTTATCGGTTCTAAAAAAACGGATTAATGCTCCAATACCCACACGGTTAGGAACCGATAAGGGTGTCTTGCCTGGCACTGCCGTTAAAGGGCAAGTTTTTGGTTAGGCTGGCATTATGTCTCAGAAACCAAAGAAAAACCGGGCCCACTGGGTTTCAACACTGTGATGTTTATGGGAAGTCTTTGCCAAGGCTGACCCACACACCACATGTGTTTATTGTCTAGGGTTTGACCACCTCAGTCAGACTGCCAGGTATGTAAAAATTTCCTGCAGCCACCCTGGAAAAAAGATTGGGCAGGCTCAGGAGCGAGAAGGCCAAAAGTCTGCTGACCCGATGGCCAGCCTGGTTCGGTGCCAACCGAACCAGAGGGAGTGCCCTCTGACCAGGGCCAGACTTCCTCGGGCAAAAGAAAAGCTGGTTCTGAGGAACCAATTCCAGTAAAGAAAACAAGAAAATCAGCAGGTCTGGAGTCCAAAATTCCTTCTCCAACTGCTGCAGAGATAGCAAAAGCCACAAATTGTCCAGTCACTGTCTCAGGGTCCGTCCAGACCACCACTATCTGGTAAAGGTCGGTTCGTCCGGTCCCAGTGGTTCAGGATTATGATATTGAGGAATTTTATGAACCAGAGGAGGGAGGAGGATTATGAACAGTATGAATGTGGTCTGGAAGGTCTGGGTGTGCCCATTGAACCGGACATCTCCCCAGACAGACCTTTAGAATCTCCCCTATGCTGTCTGAGTCCCCATCTCATTTTATGTTTTATAAAAAGTTGCTGAAACCCTCCAGCTTCCTTTAGAAGAGGCTGTGGATGAGCAAGAGGAGCCTGATTTTGTCGAAATGATGGATATTCCAGAGTCTAGAGATTGTCTATTCCTTGACATAAGTCTTTTAGGAAACAAACAATTAAAATTTTAAAAGCTCCTAATTCTGTGCCTCCTGTAGATAAAAGATGGACAGAAGGTATACATTGTCAGGCCTTGATACAGAATTCCTTTCTCAGCAATGCAGTCATGTTGGGAGTAGTTCAGGCTGCTGCCTGTGATAAGCTAATATTCCGTGGCTTCACATCCTCCTGACAAGGATTCCAGGAAAATTGATGCCATGGCAAAAACAGTATATGGCAGCCTCTCTGGGACTCAGGCAAGCAAATTATATGGCTTATGTAGCTAGGGATCAGAAATCTAGATGGGATACTGTTATGCAATTGGCCAAGCAGGCCCATGGCCAGCTGGCTAGTGAACTAGAACAGGTGGCTGCTGATGGCATTGAAGCCTCTAAGGTTCAGTTTCATGCTGCTGTGGATGTTAATGATGTTTCCTCTAGGGTCATGGCCACATCTGTAGCTTTTCGTAGGTTTGGCCTGGCTCAGGTGTACTAGTTTGTCACAGGATACCCAGACTAAGGCTATGGATTTTCCTGTGGTGGGAAATTCTCTGTTTGGAGAACAGACAGAGAATTACATGAAGAAGATGGATGAATATAGGACTACTTACAAGAGTGCCCAGGCTAAGGAGCGGCAAGCCACTCCTCAAAGGCATGCCCCCAAGGGTAGGGGTAGGCCTTTTCACAGGCAGTTCTACCAGACTCAGGCCTCCTCTGCCTATGCTCAGAGGGGCTTCTTCAGAGGCAGGGCAGACGAGGGGTGGGCAGACCTGCTCCCACCCCCAGCCTAAAAGCTCCTGTGAAACAGGCACCCTGGTGGGGTGCCAGGCCCATTCTCCTGTACCAGTGGGGGCAGGCTGGCTTACTTCAGTCAGAATTGGGCTTCTTTAACCTCAGACAAGTGGGTTCTGGAAGTAGTAAGCCAGGGTCTGGTTCTCAGCTTCAAAAAGTTTCCCAAGTTGAGAAGCAGACTTTTTCTACCTGCAAGTGCTTCAGAGACCTCGCTCTGGAAACAGAGGTCATCCCTGTTAGCTCTCAGAGCAGTAGAAAGGGTTCCTCCCTGCATCAGGGCAGGGGTCTGTATTCCAGATACTTACTTACCCCCAAAAAGACAGGAGAATGGCCCATTTTAGATCTCAGATATCTGAACAAGCATCTTTAAACCAAAGTTCAAAATGGTAACTCTGGCAATGATTTTACCTTCCCTAAGGCCAGGGGACTGGCTAGCCTCCCTGGACCTCAAGGATGCCTATTTCCATGTCCTAATCAGAAGCTTCCATCAAGTACCTCAGATTGAACTGCCCTCAGGTCATTACCAGTTCAGAGCAATGCCTTGACCTACCTCTGCTCCTAGGGTATTCACAAAGTGTCTAGCAGTGGCCCACTTAAGGAGGCAGAGGATTGCTGTTTTCCCTATCTAGACAACTGGCTCATTGTAGGCCAGTCCCCAGAACAGGTAAATCTCACCTGCAGGTCACCCAGCAGCTTCTCACCTCTCGGGTTTCTGCTAAACCTACCAAAGTCGGTTCTGGAACCAGTCAGGTACTCACCTTTATAGGGGCAGAATTGGACACAAAGCTAGCCAGAGCCTTTCTTCCCCAGAAAGGTAAGGAATTTAGTGGCTCTGGCCTCTTCCCTCACTCTGCGGGTCTCGACCAGCAAGACACTTCTGCAGCTCCTGGGGCACATGGCTGCATCCACAGCTGTTGTGCAGGAGCCAGATTTCAGATGAGACACATTCAGTTTCACTTGAGAACCTTTTGGTCTCAGAGAAGAGACCCCTTTCAAGTTGGTCCCAGTGACTCGAACCTTGATCCTAGCTCTCCAGTGGTGGCAGGATCAGAGCAATTTGAGCAGGGGTCCCCTTCATTTCCCCTTCTCACGACTTGACTCTCACTACAGATGCTTCCCTTCTGGGTTGGGGAGCCCACATGGGCGACCTTTCCACTCAGGGAGTTTGGTCCCCCCAGGAATCTCTGCTCCCATCAGTTTGCTGGAACTCAGAGCTGTCTTTTAGCTCTTCAAGCTTTTCTGCATCTGTCACGACAAGGTGATACAAGTCAGAACAGACAACACCACAACAATGTGGTACATCAACAAACAGGGGCACTCGGTCTTGACCTTGTGCACCGAGGCAATGAAGTTGTGGTCTCTGGCCTATTCCTGAACACTTCCCTCATAGCAGTTCATCTTCCAGGAAGGACAATGTCCTAGCGGATGCCCTCAGCAGGATTTCCCAGGGCCATCACAAATGGTCCCTGGATCCTCAAGTGCTGGGAATAGTTTTGCCAGGTGGGGCATCCCTCAGATAGATCTTTTGCAGCCCCAGACAATCACAGACTTCCTCTGTTCTGTTGCAGGCCTCCAGTGCTGGGCTCAGTTCCCTGGATGCCCTTCTTCTGGATTGGGAGGAAGTTCCTCCATGCTTTCCCCTTTCCTCTCCTATTCAAAGTACTAGTCAAAATCAGATCTCAGCCTTGCAGGGTGATTCTGATTGCCCCGGATGAGGCCAGGCAGCCTGGTACCCACTCCTTCTGTCTCTGACAGTCCATCTTCCCCTGTGCCTCCCAGGAATCACAATCTGTTGACTTGTGCCCAGGAAGGGTTTGGTATCGGACCTCAAATCCCTCAACCTCAAGGCCTGGCTCTTGAGGAGTTAGAATTGCTGATTTACCTCTCTCAGGGTGTTCTTGAGATCCTAAAGGCTTCCAGAAAGCCTTCCACTAGGCTACTTATAGTTCTAAATGGAAAGGTTTTCCATTTGGTGTGCTGGGAAAATATTTCCCCAGAATCTGCTGAATTGCCCATTTTGTTAGATTACATGGTACATCTTAATTCCTTGGGTCTCAGACCAGCTACCCTGAGAGTTCATTTGGCAGCTGTGTCTGCTTTTGTGTCAGCAGGAAAGTCATCCCCTCTTTCCTCTCATCCTGTGTTTTCCAAGTTTTTAAGGATTACTCCATACTAATCCTCCCTTGAGAACCGGCCCCTGTGGGACCTTAATGTTTGCATTGCCCAGTTAATGCAGCACCCTTTTGAACCTCTGTCTTCTGCAGAGCTTAAGTACCTAACTTGGAAAACTGTTTTCTAGTGGCTATCACTTCTGCCAGCGCATAAGTGAACTGCAAGCCTTGTCAGTGGAGACCGACTTTATTTCTTTCCACAGGGATAAGGTAGTCCTTAGGACTAATAGGAAGTTTTGCCTAAGGTGGTTTCAGATTTCCATCTTAATCAATCTATCTCCTTCCAGTATTTTCACTGATCCTCCTCTTGGTGAGAAGAAGGTTGCACAGCCTGGATGTTAAGAGCTCTTAGTTATTATATAGGCGTACCAAGGTCCTAGGTTGAATCCCTCCAACTTTTCCTTACCTATGGTGAAGTTGGGAAAGGCAAACCTGCCACTAAGAGATCAATAGCCAGGTGGATTGTCTCTTGTATCCAATTTTGTTATCAGAAAGTGGGCAGAGCCCCCGGTTTGAGGGCTCATTCTACCAGGGGTACAGCTGCGTTTCTAGCTGCTGCCCGAGATATCCTTTATTAGAGATTTGCCAGGCTGCTACTTGGAACAATCTACACTTACCAAGCATTACTCCCTGGATGTCCAGGCCAGGAGAGATGCTTGGTTTGCTAAGCTGTTCTTCAGAGGCTATTCCCTAAGTAGGTTCTGCCCCTCCTCCATGGAGGTACTGCTGTGTATTCTGCTAATGTCTATAATATAGCAAGACTTCATGTTGTTTGAAGAAAAAATTACTCACCTTAGTAATGTTGTTTCTTCTAATGGAGTCTTGCTATATTATAGACCTCCCCCCCAAACTGCCCCTCTCAGAACCTCTACTTGGTGGGGTGCGGGCAACTTAGTGTGGGCACTACTTATGTCCTGTTAGCATTTTGTCCCCTTTGGGACTTTGGGGTGTGTGTGTGCAGCTGTGTATGTTTTATTATGCTTATGTTCCATTTTCGTATTATTAGAATGGTGTTAGTATTTCTGGTCCCCTGACTTGAGTCTTGGGTGTTGGGACCATCAATGGTTGTTATTATTTAGGTAGCCATTTGGCTAGTGTAGGTTACAGCTTCCACACAGACCTTAGTGAGTTTGGCTCAGAAAGATCTGACAGTTCAAGTTTGAAATGACACAGATAGAGCTGCTCTCGTGCCAAAATTCTATTTTGGAATGGTTTTAACCATTTCACTCCGGGGCAGTTCTAGAGCTGGAACAAACTACTAATGTCTATAATATAGCAAGACTCCATTAGAAGAAACAACATTACTAAGGTGAGTAATTTTTTCTTATGACATATGCAGTGAGTCCCAACCTTCAAACTGCTCCGGAGGTGAAAGAGTTAACTTTCCATGCCAGGCATGGAACGCTGAGCTCGAGCTTGGTTGAAAACTCTGTCTGTTGTTCTTCAGACTCAAACTGTCAGATCTTTAGAGCTAAACTCACTAAGGTCCTGTGTGGAAGCTGTAATCCCTACACTAGCCAACTGGCTACTAAACATAAGAACACATTTTTGGTCCCAAAACAAAGACTCAAGTCAGGAGACCCAAAATGAAAACACACACCAAGTCACCCCAAAAAGGAGGGGTGAAAATAACAAGGTGGGCATCTACTAAGTGCCAACACTGCACTGCCCACCCACATCCCAAAAAACAGAGGTTCTGAGAGGGGCTGGCGGGGGGAGGTCATAATATAGCAAGACTCCATTAGAAGAAATAACATTACTAAGGTGAGTAATTTTTTCTTCAAACAACATGAAGTCTTGCTATATTATGACATATGCAGACTACACAGCAGTACCTCCATGGAGGAGGGTCAGAACCTACTTAGGAAATAGGCTCTGAAGCACAGCTGTGCCGAACCGAGCGTCACTCCTAGCCTGGATGTCCAGGGAGTAATGCTTGGTAAAAGTGTGAACTGTTTTCCAGGTAGCTGCTTGACATATCTCTAAAATAGGGATGTACCTGGCAGCAGCAGCCAGGGAAGCAGCTGTACCTCTGGTAGAATGAGCCCTCAGGCCTGAGGGAGGAACCTTACCCAGCTTTTCATAACAGAATTGATACAAGAGACAATCCACCTGGCAATGGATCTTTTAGTGGCAGGTTTCTTAACCAACCTCACCATAAGTGAGGAACAGTTGGAGGAGTCAAACCTGTGACCCTTGTACGCCTATGTAGTAACTAGGGCTCTCTTCACATCTAAACTGTGCAGCCTCCTCTCAGCAGGAGGAATGGTCAGTGAAGTACACTGGAAGAGATATAAATTGATTAAGGTGGAAATCTGAAACCACCTTAGGCAAGAACTTCCTGTTAGTCCTGAGGACCACCTTATCTCTATGAAAGGAGATAAAATCAGGCTCCACTGACAAAGCTTGTAATTCACTTATGCCTGGCAGAAGTGATGGCTACCAGAAACACAGTCTTCCAAGTCAAGTACTTAAGCTCTGCTAAAGACAAGGGCTCAAAGGGAGGTTGCATAAGCTGATAAATGCAAACCTTAAGATCCCAGGCAGGGGCAGTGTCCCTGAATGGAGGGTTGGTGTGAAGCAATCCCTTAAAAAACTTAGAGAATACAGGATGAGCTGAACGAGAAGAGGGTTTACCTGCTGAAATAAAAGCAGACATAGCTGCCAAATGTACCTTTAAGGTGGCTGATCTCAGCCCCAAAGTATTTAAATGGACCATATAATCCAGAACTGTGGGTAAATCAGCAGATTCTGGTGAAATATGCTTCCCAGAGCACCATATGGAAAACCTCTTCCATTTGGAATTGTAGGTAGCCCTGGTGGAAGGTTTCCTGGAAGCCTTCAGTATATCCATTACAGCTTGGGAGAGGTGTAGATCAGCAAACTCTAACTCTTCAAGAGCCAGGCCTTGAGATTGAGAGATTTGAGATTCGGGAACCAAACCCTTCCCTGTGCACAGGTCAACAGGTTGTGATTCCTGGGAAGACACAGAGGAAGATGGACTGCTAAGGACAGTAGGAGTGGATACCAGGGTTGTCTGGCCCAATCTGGAGCAATCAGAATCATCTTGCAGGACTTGAGATCTGATTTTGACTAACACTTTGAACAGGAGAGGGAATGGGGGAAAAGCATAGAGAAACTTCCCTTCCCAATTGAGAACTAAGGCATCCAGAGGGACTGAGCCCAACACTGGGGGCATGCAGCAAAAAGGGGAAGTTGGTGATTGTCTGGGGCTGCAAAAAGATCTATCTGCGGGGTGCCCCATCTGGCAAATATTACCTCCAGGACCAGGGATCCAGTGACCATTCGTGATGGCCCTGGGAAATCCTGCTGAGAGCATCTGCCAGGACATTGTCCTTGCCTGGGAGGTGAACTGCCGTAAGGGAGGTGTTCAGGGAGTAAGCCAGAGACCACAACTTCATTGCTTCCGTGCACCAGGCCGTAGACCGAGTGCCTCCTTGCTTGTTGATGTACCACATTGTGGCCGTGTTGTCTGTTCTGACCTGTACAACTTTGTTCTGAACAGATTTGGAAAAAATTTGAAGTGCTAGAAAAACTGCTCTGAGCTCCAACAGATTGATGTAGAGCAGAGATTCCTGAGGGGACCACAATCCCTGGGTAGTGAGGTCGCCCATGTGAGCTCCCCAACCCGAGAGAGATGCATCTGTAGTAAGGATTAAGGAGTGAGACTGGTGACAATGGGAACCCTTGTCTCAGATTGCTCTGATCCTGCCACCACTGTAGGGCTTGGATCAGGGTTCGAGTTACTGGGATCAATTTGGTTAGAGGGTCTTTCCTTTGAGACCAAAAGGCTCTCAAATGGAACTAGATGTCCCTCATCTGAAACCTTGCTCCCTGCACTACTGCTGTAGAAGCAGCCATGTGCCCCAGGAGGTGTAGAAAATGCCTTGCTGGTCGAGAGACCTGCAGGGTGAGTGAGGAGGCCAGAGCGACCAGGGTCCTTGCCCTTTCCAAAGGAAGGAAGGCTCTGGCTTTCTCCGTGTTCAGCTCTGCGCCTATGAAGGTGAGAAGCTGGACATGCTCTAGAACTGACTTTGAAAGATTCAGAAGGAAACCTAGAGAGGTAAGCAGTTGCTGAGTTATCTGTAGGTGTAACTTGACTTGGTCTGGAGACTGGCCTACTATGAGCCAGTCGTCCAGGTAAGGGAAGATGTCAATTTTTTGCCTTCTTAGGGAGGCATCTGCTACTGCCAGGCATTTTGTGAATACCCTTGGAGCAGAGGTGAGGCCAAAGGGCATTGCTCTGAACTGGTAATGGCCTGAGGACAGCTTGAACCTGAGGTACTTTCAATGGGAGCTTCTGATGAGAATATGGAAGTAGGCATCCTTGAGGTCCAGGGACGCTAGCCAGTCCCCTGGCTTTAGGGTAGAATAATTCCCAGAGTCACCATTTTGAATTTTGGTTTTAAAAGGTGCTTGTTTAAGTATCTGAGATCCAGGATGGGCCGCCATTCTCCTGTCTTTTTTGGGGTAAGGAAGTACCTGGAGTACAATCCTTTGCCCTGGTGTAGGGGTGGAACCCTTTCCACAGCTCTGAGAGCCAGGAGGGAAGAGACTTCTGCCTCTAGGGCAAGTGCCTCTGGTGGATTTGCAGGTGGAAAGGATCTGGTTCTCATCTTTGGAAATTTTTTGAAGCTGAGAACCAGTCCCTGGCTTACTACTTCCAGGACCCACTTGTCTGATGTCAGAGACTTCCAGTCCTGGACAAAGTAAGCCAGCCTGCCCCCTAGAGGTAGGTGAGAATCGGCCCTGGCAACTCCATCAGGGTGCCTGCTTTGCAGGGGCTTTAGGCTGAGGGGCGGAAGCAGACCTGCTTGTGCCCCATCTGCCTCTCCCTCTAAAGAACCCCCTCTGGGCATAAGCAGAAGAGGAGGCCTGGGCTTGGTAAAACGGCCTATGAAAAGGCCTGCCCCTGCCCCTGGAAGGCTGCTTTTGAGGAGTGGCCTGCCTTTCCGTGGCCTGTGCACTCCTATAGGTGGTCCTGTACTCATCCATTTTCTTCATGTAATTCTCTGTATGCTCCCCAAACAGAAAATTACCCACAACAGGAAAATCCATGGCCTTAGTCTGGGTATCCTGTGACGGGCTAGTACATCTGAGCCAAGCCATTCTGCAAAGTGCCACAGATGTAGCCATGATTCTTGATGACACATCATTAGAGTCCACTGCAGCATGGAATTGCATCTTGGATGCCTCAATACCATCAGCAGCCACCTGCTCCAGCTCCTTGGCAAGCTGGCCAGGGACCTGTTTTGCTAGAGCCATAACAGTATCCCATCTGGATTTCTGGTATCTAGCAACATAAGCCATATAATTTGCCTGTCTGAGTCCCAAGGATGCTGCCATGTACTGTTTCTTTGCCATGGCATCAATCCTCCTGGAGTTCTTGTCTGGGGGGTGTGAAGCCAAGGGAATATTTGCCTTGTCACAGTCTGCAGCCTGCACTACCCCAACATGGCTGCATTGTTGAGTAAGGAACTCCGTATCAGAGCCTGACAATGTGTACCTCTTGTCCATTCTCTTACCCACAGGAGGTATAGTGTGAGGAGTTTTATAATTTTACTGTCTGTTTCCAAAAGATTTATGCAAAGGAATAGACAGTCTCCTAGACTCTGGGATATCCATCATTTCCACATAGTCAGGCTCCTCTTGATCATCCACAGCTTCCTCCATAGGGAGCTGGAGGGTTTCAGCCACTTTTTTATAAAACGTAAAATGAGAAGGGGACTCAGAAAGCCTAGGAGGAGACACTCCTGCTGGTCTGTCTGGGGAGATGTCCGGTTCAATGGGCACATCCAGACTTTCAAATCCACATTCACTCTCCTCATACTCCTCTTCCCCCTCCTCCGGTTCATAAAATTCCTCTAAATCGTACTCTTGAACCGGTGGAACCGGCCGAACCGTACACTTACCTGATGGTGCCGGTTTGTCGGAACCGGGGAAAGCGACTGGACAGTTTTAATCGCTTTGGCTATCTCTTCAGCAGTTGGAGAGGAAAGTTTTGGCTCCACACCAGCTGATTTCCTAGTCCTTTTTGCTGGAACCGACTCCTCAGAGTCGGCTCTCCTTTTGCCCGAGGAAGTCTCGCCCTGGTCAGAGGACACTCCCTCCGGTTCGGTTGGAACTGAACCGGGCTGGCCATCCAGTTCTAGCGAACTTTTTGGCCTCCCTTTCCCTGAGCCTACCAACTCTCTTTTCAGGGTAGCTCCAGGAAAATTTTTGCAAATCTGGCAGTCTGCATTGAGATGGTCAAACCCCAGACAATAAACACAGGTGGTGTGGGGGTCAGCCTTAGCAAAGACTTCCCCACAGACACTGCAGTGTTGAAACCCAGTGGGCCTGGTTTCCTTTTGGGTTTCTCAGACATAATGCCAGCCTAACCAGACTTACCCGTTTATGGCAATCCGCCAGGTAAGACCCTCTTATCGGTTCCCAACCATGTCACGGGTCGTGGGAAAAACGTAATAAAATCTGTTTTTTTTTAGAACCGATAAGAACCGGTAACCGCTCTCTAAATAACAAATTAATATATTTTAAACAACCTGATCGGTTCAAACCGAACCGATAAACCGTTTACAAGTTCCACACAGAATAGAATTAATGTAAAACCTATCTAGTACTCACAATACCACAGACAGAGTCTGAACCGGCCGGTTGCGGTTTAAATTCGGTCGAAAACCGAGAAAAACAATACTTTAACCGACAAAATGAACCGAGCAGAAGGAGCAATCTCCGGAGCGACTGTTCAGTGAGGCGGAATAAAGAATCTGACGGTTTGAGTTTGAAGAACAACAGACAGAGTTTTCAACCGAGCTCGAGCTCAGCGTTCCATGCCTGGCATGGAAAGTTAACTCTTTCACCTCCGAGCAGTTCGAAGGTTGGGACTCACTGCATATGTCATAATATAGCAAGACTTCATGTTGTTTGAACCTAGATATTCAATCCATGGGTGATGCTAGGTTTGGCGCAGCAGTCCTGAAAAGTCTGTTTCCAAAATAAAGTTATGTGCCCACCTCCAGTGGTACTGCTTTGTAGTCTGCAGAAAGTTATGAATACTTGAGTATTACTGGGGTTAGAAGAAAAAAATACTTACCATAGTAATCTTGTTTCTTCCCAGTGATACTCAGGTATTCATAACTTCCCACCCTGCCTCCCCTTCTGGAACCTTACCCTCTGCACTCCTGCATGCTGTGCTACCAGAGATTACAAGTGTACATACATATAGTATATAGATATCACATTCGAGTACAGTTTTTATCAAATAGGGTTCACATGTGTTTACCCCTCATTTCAGGTGTTTCTGACATTTTGGGGTTTCTTTCATTGTTGTGTTCTCCCTCCAGTTGGAGATTTTTATTAGGAGGTTAGGGAGTTTTCAAATCCTAAATTATATTGATCATTAGTACTTACAGTATTATAATTCCATGGGCCTGCCTTTCCAGGCTTCTAGGAAATCTGAGGAGTTTAGAACACTGGCAGTTAGTATAGGGTAGCATTTGAAAAGTCACGTGCAAAGAATTCCATCATTTGCATGTGTTCTATTCTCTCCGGGCAGTCCTACCTATAAGGCTTACTTCAGAAAGTTATGAATACCTGAGTATCACCGGTAAGAAACAAAATTACTCTGGTAAGTAATTTTTTCTTATCGGTCTATTAAACCGATGAACTAAGAATTAACCCAGTAACTCGTAAAATTCTTTAGAAATAAATGTATACCGCCTTACTGGACGGTAGAATAAATGAGTACAAACCTCAGAAAATATTTAAATAAGGTAAACAGTGTCGGTTCCTTCTCGGTTAAAAGAACCGCTAAGGAACCGAAAAAACTAACCGAAACTCACTTTATCTGGACTGTCTACCTGTGAACCAAGGACAGTGCTTCAAAACTCGAAATAAATAAATGGACTTTGACAAAACCGAGACAAATAAATTTCTTCAGTCAAAGTGAAGGCAAGCTCTCCGGAGACATCTTACTGAGGGAAGCGGAGTGAAGAATCTGACGGTTACAGGAAGTGTAACCAGGGACAGTGGTTTGAAAACCGAGCTCGAGCCTAGCGTTCCATCATTTGCATAGGTCCTATTAACCATTTCGGCCCCAGGGCAGTTCTGTGGGGAGACCATACTGCATTTGTCAGAATACAGTAAGATTTCCTGGGTGTTTGAAGGTAGATGGTTGAGAATTATTGGTGCAGAAATGGTCAGTGCTAAGCATCTACACTCAGATTTTAATGAGAAAGAAATAATTTAACCTGGAGTAACTGGGAATTGATCCCTAGGTCCTGGAATACCTTCCTGGTGCTCTATCAGCTGAGGAATCACGCCAATTGGCTAGCATTGTTTTTTCCTCAATTAAATTTTATTAAAGTTTTTCTAATACAGTGAGCATCCAGTCTTGTCTCTTCTGTTTAACCAAGGAAACAGTAAGCTATGACACCCCATGTATTTCACTCACATCACGGACTAAGATAAACACACTGAATATTGTTACTGTACAAAGAAATGTGGGCCCTATGGGGGGGACTTGTTTAACCAGGTACGGCATGCTAAGCCAGAGCTTATTTCCAGGTGCGACCTTTGCAGCTGTAAATTTTCCGTCACCGACTAGCACAACCGTTGCCTTACGTGTCTTGGCCCGCTTCACGACATGGATTAGTGTGACACCTGTTTCTCCATGGACTGCCGGGTCATCAAACAACGCACGTGGAAAGTGGGGCGCTCCAACCCTTGGGGGTCGGGTGCGTATCTCGCCGGGCTAAGCCATGTACTCGGCCTTTCCTCCCGCTTCCCACCCAGTACTATATGGACCGAGGAGGAGGAGCTCAGCTTCTAGTAGCCTGGCTGTTGCCGAGGCCTTGCGCTGCAGGAGGCCCGTCTCACTCCTTTCAGGGGGCGGGCGCCAAGGCAATCGCCCCTTCGGGGGTGAAGGCTCCCCCGGTGTCAGACCCATGGTTCGCAAGGCCTGGGTCAGCACTGTCCTCAACGCCATCTGTCGGCGCCGTTGTGGGCCTCAGAACCGTTAATGGCGCCATGGGCTCTGACGGAGCCATCATTGGTGCTGGTTTGTCACTCAGCACCGTGGCTGCCGTCAGCGCCGTTCGCAGCACTGATACTGCTAGCGGCACCGTGGGAGTCTCTACGGCACCGTCTTTGTCCTCTTCTCGCTGCGGAACTGAGGTTGAGCATGGCACCGTGTCCACCTCAGGGCTCGGCGCTATGGGGGCTTCCGATTCTGCTGTCAGCGCCATCGTCGGTGCCACCCCTGCCCTCCGCGCTGTTCTCGGTGCTGCAGAGCCGGGGGGGCACCATCCACGGCACCAATGGCACCATCAGAGCCATCATTAGTGCCATCCCCGCCCTCAGCGCTGCTCGTGGCACTGTGGGGCCAGACAGCGCCATGACTGGTTCTGACTCAGGGGCTGCTGTTCGGGCTGGGGCCGTGTCCTCTGCGGATACCGCTATGTGTGCTGCAGTTGCTGGGGCACTGGCTTGGGCGCATCTCAGAATCCGCACCCCATTTGGCAAGGATGGCACCGGGCGCCTCCTACGGTCTGGCACAGGGCCTCAGCCTCTATCTCTTCGGAGGTGGAGGCGGGCTCTGAGTCAGACGAGCAGTCTGGCTCCTTGGGGTTGACCGTTTGTGTGGGCAGCCCTGTAGTGTCCTCGACAAGCCAGAGTCAGCCCCCTTCTGTGGTGGGATCGGTGGCTGCCGAGACTGGGGTCAGGGGTGCTGACCAGCTGGCAGTGGTGCAGACCACCATTGCTCTGCAGCCCGGTCTTGTTGGGTTCACTGACCCCTCAGCAGTGGTACCCCCGCCTGTGGTGTATCTGGATCGCCCAACTTTGGGGCCGATCAGGGCTTCTATGGGAGGGGTGGATGCTGTGCCTGGATAGCTCCCTCGGTGCTGCCCAGGGCTGTCAGCTTCCTAGGTTGGCCCTCTCGAGGAGGAGGGCTCTTTCAGACTCCAGGGGGTTGAGGGGCATGGGGTCTGCACAGCAACCTTTTTCTGGGGCCCACCCGGGCTCTGGAAGTAGCCGTAGTGCGGATCTCCGCTCATCCTCCTCAGTCTCTTTGAGAGAGATGCGCTCTTTTGAGGTAGGGGACCCTCCTTCTGGACCTATACAGCCCTGGTCGCCTTACAGGGGGGATTCTTCTGGGTTCAACCAAGGCAGTACCAAAATGGTTGTTTAGCTGTCGGCTGTGGAGTCTTCTGGAGCACTTTCTTCTTCGGGTGCTCTTGGTCCACTCCTTAGCCCAGGAGGAGGTCAGCCGACATCTCCTCTTGGCTGTGTCCCCATCCCTCTGCCACATTCTCCTGCACTCCCAGGCATCCTTGGTCCTAGCGGGCCTCTCTCCTGGGAGCAATTCAGGGCTGTGGCTGCTCGGTTCCCAGCTTACGTTAGGGCAGTGGACAGACCGGGTTTTCAACCTCCCCCGAGCAGCCGCCCTCCGAGCAGTCGGTGCCCTCCAACTCTTCATCCCCCTCTTCTGGGGGAGAGGAGCCTTCTGTCCACATCTCTCCAGCTGCTGATCTTGCTGAGCATCAGCATTTTCTCATGAGGATGTTGGAGGACTTGCACCTTACCCCTTCCAGAGCACTCAGCGCACGCCTTTCTAGGTGATTTCAGCGAGGCCACCCTTGTGGTGCCCCCTGGCCTGCCCCTTTCGGGAGGCATCATTGCGCTCCTGGCAGAGGCCCTTCTCGAGTTCCTGCCCTAGGGATCTCTGCCAGTAGTATTGCCCCGGGAGTCTCCAGGTTCCATGCCTCATCCGCAGTCTGGCTTGACGCAGTTGGACAATCCCGATGGGCTTCACGCCCTTCACTGTGACTGGCCCCCAGATCAAGATTCCTTGGATTTTGACTTCTGGGTAGGAGGGCTTTCTACTGGCACGGTTGTTGCTTTCCATTTCTGCACATCAGGCCCACTCTGCAGTCTATGACAGGTTCTTGTGGTCCAGGCTAGGTCAACTTCTAGCCTCATTGCCTGACACGGAGCAAACCAGACAAGCCATTGCACTCTCTGCACATGGCCTAGAGCTAGCAAGGCACCAAGCGAGGGCATCCTATGATGCCATCGAGGTAGCTACCAGGGTTGTAGGGACAACGATCTGCACTAGGCGGACGGCATGGCTGCGTCTTTTCCGGTTGTCACCCTTGGCCCGGCATAGGGTGATTAACTCCGCTCACAAGAGAACCTATCTCGTCTCCTGTAGAGTGAGACGGTGTTTGTTGGGGCAACTTCCTTCCCCCTCCGGGGGGGTCCCTGTCTCACTCTCCCCACTCTCGAGCCTCTCCAGGCCCTGAAGGTTCTCCCGCTTAGTGTGTCACCCACTGAGAGCTAAGGGACTTTGTCCCTTAGGGTGTAAAAGAAAACCCTCCATTCTCTCCTCCTCCTCCTTCTTCCTGTCCATCTTATTTTTCCTTGTCCTTTGGACTATCTTTTATTACAAAAAAAAAAGAAATCTTTTTCACCAAAAATCTTTCCTTGAGAGGGTGTTAATTCTCTGTGCCCTGTCCTTCTTCCAGAATAGCTGACTCTGCTCTGATGGAGTTTTTGCCAGCTATTCTGTGCCTTGAATTCTGACAAGGAGCCTTTGGGTACTCTTTGCAGTTCATATACAATCTGGAGACAGACCAGGATCTGGGATGTGTTTAACCTTTTCCCCCTCTCTTCCTACCTTCTAAATTATTTACCCCACCCTACCTCCCTCCTTCCCTCCTCTATTTCCAGAGATTGGGGCCTCTCCCAATCCCTTTAGTTTCCGACTTCTCTCTTTCTGTCCTCTCAGTCATTATTTCTCCTTTTAGTTTTATATCTTTTCCTTTTTCCTGTCCCTTGGACTTCCTTGTCCCACCCTCCACTCCCTTCCTTTTACCTCTCCAGTGACTCAGAACTAGCAGGAAGGCGGAGTCGACAGCGCCTAACAGCCAACCCATGAGCGCCACGCAACCACGTCAACATGACTCCCTCCTCCTCAGTCGTGTAGTACTGGGAGGGGATCGGAGGAAAGGCCGATGCATTGGCTTGGCCCGGCAGTGCTCACGTGACCCCAAAGTTGGCGAAACTCGCCCCACTTTCCACCGTGTTCCCGATGACCCACATGGTCCATGGAGAAACAGGCGTCGCGATGAATCCATGTCATGAGCGGGCCAAGACACGAAGGCAACGGTCGTGCTGGTTGGTGACGGAAAATTTACGGCTTCGCAAGGGCAACTGGCGTGACGGGGGAGCCATCCTCGTTTTCAAGTCTTTTGCCCTCTGACCCAGACATGACCTCTAAGAAAAAAACACGAAAAACAGACTTGACGTCGCCAAGAATAAAAATAAATGGAAAGATCTTACCAAGCGACATCGAGTAAGGCAGCTAGAACCAGCAGGAAAGGAGTAGACGGACTGCAGCACGGAGGAATAATAATGAAAGATGAAACTGCATAGGCAGTAGGCCTCAAGTTCTGCAGCGCTTCCACACGAGGTGACCTCGATGGCAGGAGATGAAGAACTGGCAGTCAGGCGGAGTCAACAGCACCTAACGGCCTACCCGCGAGCGCCATGCAATACGTCGACCCCAAGGGCTCCACCTACCAAATAAAAAGAGCTCCCGGGGGGTCATGACTTCCGGCCATGTACCCAAATGTGATGAATGGTGAAGATACACAGAAAGATCATAATTACAGTAGGTACGTAATTTTCATTTTTATAGGTACTGACATTGCACATCAACATGGGTGGCCTCCAGCTAGGCAAAAGTTGCCAGAAGATCCTGACACCGACGGCTTACATTTCCAATGGTATGACCAAATGAAGCGATATCCTCAATGAAGATCAAATATTTTAACACGCACTAGGCCACCAAAGAAAACGAAATGCAGTATAACATAAAAAGAGCCTCAGTTTAATAGTGCAAGAGCATAGCTGAATCTCCTTCACCAGCCTGACAGTGGTCTGTATAAGAGTTGGTTGACCAGCTGTTAAATGCAAACATGATAAAATGAAAAACTCAAAAGATGAGAAAAATAAGACTTGGCAGCCAAGTAAGGATTTGGTGTGGAGAAACCATACCAGATCTCATGATTTCATTTGATATTGCTGCCAGGGAGCTCGATGAGCAAAATTGCTTGAATGCTGTGCATCTGGATTTCAGCAAAACCTTTAGCACAGTACCACAGAGGACACTAGTTCATAAAATGGAGAACCTAGATGTAACCAGTCATGCAATGCAACTGAATAGAAGCCAGTTGTAGGACAGGATACAAGAGGTTATAAAATGATAATTGATCTTCAAGTAAACAAGTGACCAGTGGAGTTGACAAGGTTCTGTACTGAGGCCGACAACGTTAACACATTTATAAGCAATGTGGAGATGGGTACCAGTAGTTGGGTTGCTGTATTCAGTGATGACACCAATAGGAAGTGTCATTGCATCTTACCAGAAGGTAAATGAAATGAAGTGGTACCTGAAGTGAGCAGAATAATGGCAGATGGTGTATTGAGTAAAGAATATGAAGGCAAAGTACTACCTGAACAGCAGAGATTGCTGAAACTCCATAGGAGAAGGGCCTGGGGGAATGATCATCAGCAACTTTAAATTGGTACAGCAGTGTACATATGTATGGGCAGCAACTAGCAGAATAAATAAAATCATGGCAGGTGTCAAGAGAAACTTTGCAGGTGGGTCAAGCGATGTTATAATGCCCCATACAGATTACCAGTCAGTTGCCATGTTCAGTGTAATGTAAAGTTCTCATTCCAAAATTGGAGGAAACATATTGACAGAAATGAGAAGGTGCAGAGGAGAGTGACCACTGTGTTTAAAGAGGTGGAAAACATGGCCTATGAGGACCAACTGGCAGAATTAATGCTGTTCTCCATGGAAAAGAGGAGACTCAAGGTTACATGATATCAGTATAGAAATATCTGACGAGGATAACAATGTTAAACCAAATCCAGCTCTTCCAGATGTACAAGGATGACAGGACAATAGGACACTCAGTGTGCTGATACAGAGTCTGTCTTGCGAGGTCACCAAGCATTCACTTACAGTACTGGGAAGGGAGTTAACTATAGGAGTGGAGGTGGAGTGCTGCCTGCAAGGAGGATGGTCAGGTCACTGAGTTTTAAAGGTCTTGGCTAATATCACCTACTCTGTGACCCAAACGAGGCAAACTAACCTGTTTTGTGGAAAAGCTTGCCTTGTGCACCCCTTACCCTTTCCCCAAAAAGTCTGGATGTCAGACTCTCAGGATCAGGGTGGGACAGAAAAGCAGTTGGATGTGCTGAGTGAAATGGGACCATGAAATCTGCAACTCCATGGTGTTTCTCCCTCATTGTTCTGTCCCTTCTATGAAAGGAGAGAGTCAGAGGTTTTGTCACTTGTTTTGGGTGACCCAGAGGTTGAGATGCCTGCTACCATTGTGTGCTGAACATCCACTGAGATGTTCTCATACGTAGCCTCTCAAGAGGTACGATGAAGGCTGTGACTGCCATGAGTCCAAACATCCTCTGCATGGAGCTTAACCTGTAGGTAGGCAAATGGGCAGACTAGGTGGGCCAAGCGGTCCTTATCTGCCGTCAAAGTCTTGTGTTTCTATGGAGTGCACTGTCACCCAGATGCGTTCTCTGACATAGAAGACCGTGAGCATTAATAAATCTGCTCTGTCCTCCAAAAGGAAGGATCTTGCTAGAGTGGAATCCAGGAGTGCACCTATTAACTGCAGTCTTTGGGGGGTAGTCAGCTATGGCTTCTGGAGAGCGAGTATGGACATCAGAAATTGGCATGCCAAGGTCACTGGTACCTCTGTCTGATGCTTGGACAAACTTTTTATGAGTCCGTCATCCAGGTAAAGGAATACCTGTATTCCATTATTTCTGACATGCACTGTGAGCACTGTGAAGCACTTAGTGAAGACACATGGTAACAATGCATACCTAAAGGGCAGATCTCAAAATTAATGATGTTTGAGACCCACACAAATGGTGGTATTTGTGGTGACTGGGCCTGCCAGGGATATGCTGATATGCATCATTTTATTTAGGGATGCCAGCCCATTCTAGGGTCTCGAGTATGGTTGAAGAGATCCCAGCGATACCATCCTGAATTTCTTGTGCCTAATACCTGTTCATTGACTTGAGGTGTAGGATTGGGTGCATGCCACAAGTGTTTTGGGGAACAAGGAAGTACTTGAAGTCTTTGCCCCAGTATGACTTTGGTACTCTCTTTCTACTGCCCTGTTTTGTAGACACCCCGCTGCTTCCCAGGAAAGGAGGTCTGCTATCAGCCAGTTAGCTGACACAGTTTCCTAGTAGATGATTAAGATGTCACTCTTCTAGTTCCAGGGAGTACTAGACTCTAATAGTCTTGAAGACATACTTGTCCAGGGTGTTCTCCCATTGCTGATAAAACAGGGCTAGTCACACCCCAGCAGAAGTCAAGTGTGCCACCTCGGGCAGCTAAGGTGTTAATGGGGCTAATGTCCTGCCAGAAGGTAATGTTGGTGCCTTCGCTGTCTGTGCCATCTATTGTAGCTTCAGTTTTGCTGTTGCTGAAAGGGCTTAGGCTTGGATTGCTGGTGGAAGCCAGGTTGATGCTGGCTGTAGAAGCCATGTCCTTTACCTATCTAAGAAGAGGCATGGATGTTCTTCATGCCCATAGGGGTGATTTTGTTTTCATTTAATTCTTTAAGGGCTCCATCCACATATTGATCAAATATATGAGTTCTTTTAAATGGGCCATCTATGATCTTCTGTTGGACATGGGAGGTGAACCCTGTCATTTTCAGCCAGGAGTGCCTCCAGATGCACATCTAAGCAGCAGCTACATGGGCTGCTGTGTCAGAGGCATCCAGATCAGCCCTTAATTGGAAGAAATTAAATTCTTTAAACCCCTTGTGTAATAACCGACAAAAGGTCCTGCATTGAGGAAGATTCTAGTAGGCTTTCTGTAATATCTCTGAGCCTGTTCTATAAGAAGCATTCATACCTTGACATGTAGACTTGGTAACTTGCAGCTCTGAGTCTTAGAATAGTTGAAGAGAACACCATTTTCCCATGACATCAATCTTGTGAGACTCTTAGTCAGAAGATTCTACAGTGAATTTATGCAGAGCAATTGATTTATCATTTCTAGCCTGATAAAAATGCCATCTGCTGTCAGCAGGATATAGTAAAGTGATTTGGTCTGGGATGGCAGAATGGAAGCTAGTTTGCTCCAGGTTGCCTCTGTAAGAGCCTCCACTGCAGGCTGAATAGGTGGCTCAAACGATAACAGAGAGTGAGGATATATTAAAGGGTCACTGTCAAACTTTTTTGCATCTTATTGCTAGTTGAAAACCCACATTTTCTGAGTGCTTACCTTCACTAAAATTAATTGATATGGCCCCGTGGTGCTGGTGGTGCCAGACGATAGGGGATTGCCTGGCATATTGGCAACTCGGGTTTGCGTTTCGTGTCGAGGCTGGCAGGGACGGCTCAAGAGTGTCCTCTGGACACTCTCCACCTGGGGAAGGGTCATGGACGCACCGTCCGGCCTTTGGTAGCTCCTGGCGGCTGAAGTTCGGCATCATGCTTTGCGGCGTGGGTGACCATGTGCCGCATGCATGATCTGCCAGGATACTGCAGTGTGCGTCCAAAGTGAGCTGGGCTGCAGAAATCTGGAAAATGGCTGCTTAGCCATCAGATGACGGCATCCCATCCTCCTATCACCACAGTATCCCAAGTAGGCCCCGTGCTGCGTCCTCATCACTGGCGAGGAATGAAAAAGGTGCCTACGGGTACTGGAAAGTCCCCCCCTCCCGGTCGCTCTCCACGGGTAGAAGGGCCCCCCCCAATAAGGGATATGTCGGGTCGGCCAGGTGGTAAAATGAGGGGCAGCAGTCAGCAGACGAGAAGACTGAGGCAGCGGGTGCTGGTCGCCCAAAGGAGAGACCGGTTGGGCTGGCACAGGAGAGGAGGTACAAAGGTAATACAAAAATAAAAATTAATTGATGTTGCTGGTTGTTTTAACTGCTTCCTTTCTTAGTATAACTGAAGAGCATGGTAATGGTGTAATTATATCCAACCTTGTTTTGTTTCAAATCTTTGATGTACTTTTGTTGTATACTTCCTGAACAGCAGAACACCCCCAAATAGTGCAGCCATGCATGACGGAATAGTCTCCTCTCCTCCCACTGCATCATAAGTGGCTAGACTGTGTTGGGGGTGTTCCCAAGACTAAGAAAGATGCAGTGGGAGTTGATCAAGGACTGTAAAAAAAACATGTTTTGTGTGGTAACATCATCATGCTGGGCAGGCTGTTTTTCACTTTTAAAAAGAATAAAGGAATGAGAATCAAACTGTCAGGTGCATCAGCAACTAGTAGAATGCAACCAATCATAGCATGTGTTTTTTAACTTTGAGGCTTAAGGGAATTGACAGTGTACTCTATCTGTATCTTCTCAGCTTCATCCACTGTCCCGAAGTTTAGAGCCTTGTGAATATTCATCAACAGTGACAGAAAAAGAGAGGTTCTCCTTAGGAGTCTGTACTTTCTGAGCAGTTAGGTTACCTCTGGATTCGAAGCATACGCTTTAGAATCCAAACCTCATTATCAGGGAGATCTGGATTATACTCTTATTTATCCTCCAGTAAGGAGGGTGAAGCCAGTGGGCCTTGCAGCAGTTAAGAACCGATCCATGGGGCACTCTTCACCGGCACTGAAACCTGCCCCGCACTGACAGGATAGCTAATAAGGAAACACTTCTGGAACCAAAGCTAGCTCCAGCACTGCAGGCAACACCAGCACTTCAAGTGACACCAACTCTTATTGGGCTGTGATGTTCCTGGCTCTGTACACGGCACGATAAGTGATGTCAGTAGCATGTGGATAGACCACTTCTCCATGAGAGCTGTCCATGGACCAAGCATCTCATCCAAAACAGCATTGACATTATTATTAGCCATGATAACAACAGCATCTGCTATACGCTGAGTGTAGTAAACCAGTTTTGTCCAGGATGCCATGTACTTTTTATCCAAGAGCTGGGGGGGTTGGGGCTGCTGGAATTGAAGCAGTTTTCCTCCAGGCCAACTCGTTGAGAGTCTGCAAAGTAGACTGGATAGGTGTCAGTAGAGATACAGATATAGCAAGTATATTGAGATACTCCATCTTTGTCTTCATAGCTTCCTCCACAGCCTCTGTCTCACAGGACTTTGTGCATATTCTTTAGCGCTGACTGAAAAAAGGGGTCCTCTTGAGGAGTCCGCGCTGTCTGCGCAGGCCAAATCCCTTCTGGGTTTGGAGGATACTCTTCAGAATCCTCTGAATCATCACCTGTAAGATCTGGATTATACTCTTACTCATCATCCAATAAGGTGGAGAAGGCCAGTGAGCCCCACAGTGGTGACAAGGCTGGATCTGAGGGGCACTCTCTCTAGCGCCAACACTTGCCCCAGCACCGGTAGTGACTTCCCAAGAGGAAGTTGCACTGGTACTGATGAAGGCCCTGGCACTAAAGGTGGCATTGATAGCTGCTCCAGCACTAATGATGACTCCAACACCAGTGCTGGCATGAACAATTGTGCCAGCAGTGACCAAGAGAGAGCTGAGCTCAGACATGTTCCCAGCTCTCCAGACAGCAGCACAAGTAAAGCTGATAGGAATGCCGAGGAGCCACTGCTCCATGAGAGTTGTCCATTGACCAAACTCCTCATCTGAGACATCCCCGGAGGCAAAGGGTGTCAGAGACTGTGGAACCAGCCCCAAGGGCACAAAAAGGTCTGATGCTGTATCATCATCCCTTGTTGGTGGCAGTGAAGGAGATGGCACTGGAATTCCCACACCTAGGAGAGATGGGTGCCTCAGAGCAGAATGACAAGAACTTGACCTGTACCAGTACTGTCACTTCTCTTTTTTTCTATGTGATGACAAGGTTGAGGTTGATTAGACCCTAGAACCTGATACTGAGCGTGAGAAGGGCCTGGATAGTTTTGTTTTGCAAACATGGAAGGACTTCCTATCCTACCGGTTGAGAAATCACCCTGTACCAGAACACTTGCCCATTTAGGAGTGGTGGTCTGACACAAGCTCATTGCTAGAGCAACTGGTGTCAGTTGACCTACCTGTCATACTGGTTTTCAAATGTTGTAGACTGTGGTAGGGCTGTGAGAAAATGTGGTAATAAAACTATCAAAACTGATTCGAAAGCAATTAATTGGGTGATAGAAATGCGACGAACTAGATGAGAAAGCTGTTTATATGCAAACTGATGTTCTAATTCCTAGTGAGGAAAGCACTGCAGTTCGACAACAGGGAAAAAATGGAGCTGAGGCAGTTGAGGTCACCACTGTAGTATACCCTGTGGGCATGTGGATGACACCATGTATTGTTCCTAAACATTCGTGCCACTGGTCCCAAAGGTTCTAGTTCTCTCAGGGTCCTGTGACCTCAGACTCTAAGATCAAAGAGTGGTACTCTGTGAATAAGATCGATTCTTGGAAGATCTAACAAAACTGTTACAAAAGCAGTAAACTCTGTTAAATAAAGTCATAGACATGTGACAAACTAGACTAGAAAGCTATTTGTACACCAACTGGTGTTCTGGTCCCCAAGGAGAAAAGCAGGCTGGCCCACTGGCATAGCTATAGTGCTACCGCTTAAGACTCCAACAATCTGAGTTTGGACTTCAGGAACGAGTCTAGTACAAAAGGCCGGCTGGGGATGGAGGAATCAAACATGCGAGGGGCAGTTTCTTCAGTAGTAGGGGAGAGGGACACTGCTGCCGGTGCTACACTGACATCCAGCAGTAGCTGGGTGTGAAGGTGACTGGGATCTTAGACTGGGGAGGAGCAATGTTGGGCAAGTTATTTTTAAAAAGTAATGTTACAGTTACTACTTATTTTCAAATAAATGTAACCAGTTACAGTTATTACTTTTATATAATAAGTAATTAGTAACTGTAACTGTAATGCAAGTTACTTTTCATATTATTTTATATTATTTTTGATAACATGGTTGTATTTACTCATTGAACATAGCTGTGTGCTCATGAAACCCCAACAAGTGTATAAAATAAATAAAACAGATTCCAAAGACAGTGAATGTTAGTTTATAACGCAGTACCCATCTGACTTTGCCAGCCACACCAATGCCTTTACATTTCCATAAGTAAGAGCTCTATTACAAAAACAAAACACTCATACACCCTGCATCTACTGCTGCCATCCATGATCTTTTCCCCACAGCTGAATCTGACTTTTCCAGACACTGCTGTCCCTTTTTCATTTCCATAACATCTGCACTCGCCCCAAACACACACACACACACCCTGCATCTACTACCAGTGCCTTTGGCAATCTTTCCTACACAGCCATATATTCTGACAGTGCCAGCCACAACTACCCCTTTACATCCCATTCTTACCCCACCACACACACACCCTGCTGCATCTTCTGCTCTTGGCAATCTTCCCCATATCTAGGCTGTATTCTCCTGACTATGCAAGAGCCACAACTACCCCTTTAAATTTTCATAATAAAATCCGACCCTCGCATAGTTTCCCCTACACTCACACACACACACACACACACACACACACACACACACACACACACGTACCCTGTAGATCTAATGCCCTTCCTTGCTTGGTGATCTTTTCTCATTTCCCCAGAGCAGCCTGAATCCTGACTTTGCCATTGCCAGTCACAGGTCCATCCTACATCACATACAGTAAATTCCACCAGCACACACGTGCTTACTCCAACACACAATTTAAACACTTTCTCATAGCTGAACTTTTACTTACCACTGCCACTGAGACACAGTTATAATAATTACGTCTGCCATGACTATTATGCCACTGCCAGTATGCCACAACTGAAGTCACAGTGTCACAATCAAATTATCACACAACACTAAACATTGTTGCACTCCGGTACATACCCCTTCGATGAGGATTTTCTTTGAGATGGATTAGGTGATGGTGATAGACCTGGCTGGTGGGCGGGCAGATGGATGATCAGGTGGCCTGCTGTGGCAGTTTTGCGCATGTGATGTTAATGGAAATAGGCACGAGCCCAGCCTGCAGACGGACTACTTGCCTTTTCCCTACAACAGCTCTGCTGGCACCAATTCCCTTGGGGTTCACAATGGCTACTACAGAGGGACACAACTGATAATATGCAGGGGTGCAGCTAGCTATCTACCTATTGTACATCAACTGGTCAGTCTGTTGCCCTTCAAACAAATTTCGTCAGTTCCTATAGCGATTCTTAGATGTCCCATGTAGCAGTGTGTACGTAGTATAATTTGTATATGAAATGTTGCAATGATATATATATATATAATAATACACCGCAATGTTTTTGACTTTTATTTGCACAGCACGTTACAGACATAAAACAAAATGATAATATTAAATGCATGCTAAAAATAGAAAATTGAGTTGGAATCAACGCTTCAACCATAGGTCTTCTTCACGAATTATCTAAAAAGAAAAAAAGCATGTAAGAGAAATATATGTGAGGAAAGAAAATAAGGGGAAGGCTGTAGGTGAAAAAGTGATATTAGGTAAGGTAAGAATAGAATCTGGAAAATGAAAAGATGATGATAGGTATAAAAAGGCATAGTAGAAGTGAATGAGCTGAGGAGTCCTTAAAGTGATTTTCCGATCTAGCTGAAAGCAGCTACCACTCACATATTGTGGTAGCTGCCCTCAGCAACAGTTAGTGTAGCCAGGTTTTAATTGATAATAGTACCTCATATTGTTGCAGTACTGCTCATAATTTTGTCTGCAGCTGGGCTCTCCCAATATTTTGAAGAGTTGCAGTCCCACCGTCACGCTCTCGTGCTCAAGCACGTAATGATGTGTGACCAGAGAGAGCGTGAGGGCGTGCCCCATTGAAGTGAATGGGGCTTCTTTTTTTTCCTAACATTTTTATGCTTCAGGGTGGCCAGTTGCACAGCAAAGGAGGACACCGCTTGACTAACAAGGTCCTTGTTAGTGTTAGTGTCCTCCCTTTACTATCCAACTGACCACCCTGAAGCATAAAAACGATAAGAAAAAGAAGCCTCATTCACTCACATGAGCACGGCCCCGCGCTTTCCCTGGTCACACGTCATTACGTGCTTGAGCGCTGGGGCATGGCAGCAGGACTGCAACTCTTAAAAATATTCGGAGAGCCCAGCTACAGACAAAATTACGAGCAGTACTGCAACTATATGAGGCACTATTATCATTTACAACCTGGCTACAATGACTGTCGCTATGGGCAGCTACCACAATATGTGAGTAGCCCCCTCAGATCGGAAATTTACTTTAAGTGGGGACTAATTAACAGGACCTAGTAAGAAGGCTGAAAGATAAAAAGCTATGTATGCACACTCATTTTCATTTTCTACAGATCAAAATAATACTCAAACTAGAGGGGTCGGTGATTTCAACCGGATCTGTGACAGTTTTTTTTTTTTTTTTTTTTTTTTAATTTTAGTCTTTGGTAACTGGGTAAGGCCCACTAGGCACATGTGCCTATTTTCAGGGGCGACCTGGGAGCACTGGGTGGTTAAGTGACTTGCTCAGAGTCACACAGTATGCAAGTGGAGGTTGTGGGAATCAAACCTAGGCTGCTGGGTGACAAGCTCATTCACAGCTCATTACTCTAACCTCTAGACTACACTGCCAGCCCACAGTTAGTAAGGACACCCAGTGCAATGACACCTCAGGAGAACCAGTCAGCCCTAACCACGTTTTCTGTAATGAGACAACTGACAAAAACAACCCCGACACCCACCGGCAGTGACATTGTAACCATGTAGAAAGCAGTGTGCGATAAATGAGGCTACCTTGTAGCCGTAGCCACCATGTTTAGAAAAGCTAGAAACCATTGTACTGGGTTGGTTAGAGAGAGGCCAAGGCTAGTTGTTTCCATAAAGAATTGGACTCTTCCACCAATTCCTCAACCAAGTTCTGGAAAACTGTCAAGGATATTGGAGGTCATGCTGCTCCAAACACCCTGCCCACAAAAATCACTACTGGTGTTTCTGTGGTGTCTGACAAATCCTCCATCCTCGATTCTTTTAATGACCATTTCACAACCGCAAGACTTGCATTCGATTTCTCTCCTGCCAATACCCTCCACTCACAACTCGGCTTACTGGACGCATCAGCTCCAGTCTCAAGCATGGCGTTCTCCCTCTAGCCTACCACTCTAAAGGAAGTTGAGGATCTTCTTCTACATCTGGACACTAGGAAGAGTGCTGGGGCTGACCTCTTAGACTCCTTCTTCTTGAAGCGGAGTCATTGTGTACTGGCAGTGCCTATCACGCATCTCTTTAACCTCTCCCTTTCACAAGGCATTATTCCCCCCTCTGGAAAATTACCCTTGTAATCCCTTTCTTCAAGTCTGGAGACCCCTGCAACCTGGACAACTATAGGCCAATCTTCTTACTCCCACCTAGCCAAATTATTGGAGAAAATAGTGAGTATACAGCTCAGGAACTACCTTGATATTGCTAACCTGTTAAACCCCCTACAGTCTGGTTTTAGGCCACATCATAGTACTATCGCAGCCCTTGCAAAAGTGACCAACGATTGGCAGTGTGCCCTGGATACTAAGAACTCCATCTGTACCATATTTCTGGATTTAAGCAAGGCGTTTGATACTGTTGACCATGATCTACTCCTTGTCTCCCTCCAAAACATCGGCCTGGACCCCCTACCCCTGAGATGGTCTCAAACTATCTTACAGGACGGCAACAGCAGATTAAGGCAGAAGGGGAGCTCTCATCCCTGAAACCTCTTCTGAGGGGTGTACCGCAAAGCTTGATACTGGATCCATTGCTCTTTGCAATATACATAAACAGAATCGACGCTTGATGTCAAATCTGCTAACATTCACCTTTTTGACGATGATACAGTACTTTACATTGAAAAATCCTCCCCAGAAGCAGCTTGCAGAGATCTGCAACAGGAATTTAACCTGCTACAACAACAACTCCTGCAACAGAAACTGCTCCTGAACACAAAGAAAACAAAGGCAATGCTTTTTTCTCCCTTTGCAAATGCTAATAACCTTGCAGTGCAAAGATAACACCTCAGATTCATACACTGCTCGGCGAACCACTGGACTATGTCACAAAATTAAATACCTGGGGTCTGAATAGACCAAAATTTTCCTTCAGTGATCACATTGATGAGCTGATAAAGAAGCTGAGGCTTGGCCTCTTTACAGGATCAAAACCTACTAACATTGGAGGCAAAAAGAGACTGGTCCAAACCACTTTCCTCACCTTATTGTATTATGCACACTTTTCTATAGCCAGAGCACTGCCACTGCTCTGGCCAAACTTGACAGGCTATACCATAGAGCTCTAAAATTCATTACTGGACTTCTTTATTCTGTTCATCACTGCTCTCTCTACGCTGCAGTAGGTTGGTCCTCCCTCAGGTACAGAAGACCAAGAAATGCAGCCTCTGGACCTAGGGCTATTACTAAATTACTACTCGGATATATCTCGGACTGTCTTCCTCTAAGCGCGGTTGGTAAGTATGCCCTAAAGAGTTCTACTTACATCTAGCTTGCAGTACCCAAGTTCAAGTCGCGCTTTGGTAGATCTGCCATTAATCACGCTCTACTCGTACTACGGAACAACCTGCAAAAAACCTTGCGACTGGCATTCCCAATCAAACTAGAAGCCTTCAAAGCACTATATTCAAACAACATGAAGTCTTGCTGTATTCTGACAATAGCATTGAGTCCCAACCTTCGAACTGCCCTGGAGATGAAAGAGTTAACTTTCCATGCCAGGCATGGGCAACCTGAGCTCGAGCTCAGTTGAGACTCTGTCTGTTGCTGTTTGAACTCAAACCGTCAGATTCTTTACTCCGCCTCACTGAACAGTCGCTCGGAGATTTCTCCTTTGCTCGGTTCAATTTGTCGGTTAAAGTACCTCTTTTCTCGGTTTTCACCAAATTTAAACCGTAACCTGTCGGTTCAGTCTCTGTCTGTGGTATTCGTGAGTACTAGATAGGTTTATATTGTTTTCTATTCTGTGAGGAAAAATCAGCTGGTGTGGATCCAAAAGTTTCTTCTCCAACCGCTGAGGAAATAGCCAAAGTGATAAAAATTGTGCAGTCGCTTTCCCCGGTTCCGACCGAACCGGCACCATCAGGAAGGCGCGGTTCGGCCGGTTCCACCGGTTCAAGATTATGATTAGAGAATATTATGAACCGGAGGAGGAGGAAGAGGAGTATGAGGAAAGTGAATGTGGTTTTGAAAGTCTGGATGTGCCCACTGACCGGACATCTCCCCAGACAGACCTTCAGGAGTGTCTCCTCCTAGGCTTTCTGAGTCCCCCTCCCATTTCATGTTTTATAAGAAAGTGGCTGAAACCCTTCAGCTTCCTATGGAAGAAGCTGTGGATGACCAGGAAGAGCCTGACTATGTGGAAATGATGGATATCCCAGAGTCTAGGAGGCTGTCTATTCCCTTACACAAATCTTTTGGGAAACAGACATTTAAGATTTTAAAGACTCCTAATACTATACCTCCTGTGGATAAAAGAATGGACAAGAGGTATACTCTGTCAGGCTCAGATACGGAGTTCCTTACACAACAATGCAGCCATGTTGGAGTAGTGCAGGCTGCAGCCTGTGATAAGGCTAATATTCCCTTGGCTTCACACCCCCCAGACAAGGACTCCAGGAGGATTGATGCCATGGCAAAGAAACAGTACATGGCAGCATCCTTGGGACTCAGGCAGGCCAATTATATGGCCTATACAGCTAGGTATCAGAAATCCAGATGGGACACTGTCATCGCTTTAGCAAAACAGGTCCCTGGCCAGCTTGCCAAGGAGCTGGAGCAGGTGGCTGCTAATGGTATTGAGGCATCCAAGGTGCAATTCCATGCTGCAGTGGACTCCAGTGATGTTTCATCTAGAGTCATGGCTACATCAGTGGCACTTCGTAGAATGGCTTGGCTCAGATGTACTAGCCTGTCACAGGATACCCAGACTAAGGCCATGGATTTTCCTGTTGTGGGTAATTCTGTTTGGGGAGCAAACAGAGAATTACATGAAGAAAATGGATGAATACAGGACCACCTATAGGAGTGCCCAGGCCAAGAAAAGGCAAGCCACTCTCAGAGGCAGCATCCCAGCCAGGCCTCCTCTTCTGCCTATGCTCAGAGGGGTTCTTTAGAGGACAGGCAGAAGGGGTACAAGCAGACCTGCTTCCACCCCTCAGCCTAAACCCCTGCCAAACAGGCACCCTGATGGGTTTGCCAGGGCCGATTCTCCACCACCTGTAAGGGGCAGGCTGGCTTACTTTGTCCAGGACTGGAAGTCTCTAACATCAGACAAATGGGTCCTGGAAGTAGTAAGCCAGGGACTGGTTCTCAGCTTCAAAAAATTTCCAAAGCTGAGAGCCAGATCCTTTCCACCTGCAAATCCCTCAGAGGCACTTGCCCTAGAGGCAGAGGTCTCTTCCCTCCTGGCTCTCAGAGCTGTGGAAAGGGTTCCACCCCTACACCAAGGCAAAGGATTGTACTCCAGGTACTTCCTTACCCCCAAAAAGACAGGAGAATGGCAGCCCATCCTGGATCTCAGATACTTAAACAAGCACCTTTTAAAACCAAAATTCAAAATGGTGACTCTGGAATAATTCTACCCTCTCTAAGGCCAGGGACTGGCTAGTCTCCCTAGACCTCAAGGATGCCTATTTCCATGTTCTCATCAGAAGCTCCCACAGAAGGTACCTGAGGTTCGAGTTGCCCTCGGGCCACTATCAGTTCAGAGCAATGCCCTTTGGCCTAACCTCAGCCCCAAGGGTTTTCACAAAGTGCCTGGCAGTAGTAGTTGCCTTTCTAAGAAGGCAGAAGATTTCCATATTTCCTTATCTGGACGATTGGCTAATAGTGGGTCAATCTCAGACCAAGTCAAATCTCACCTGCAAGTGACCCAGCAAGTGCTCACTTCCTAGGATTTCTCCTCAACCTTCTCAAGTCAGTTCTCGAACCAGTCCAGCTCCTTACCTTTATAGGGGCAGCACTGGATGCACTCAGAGCAAGAGCCTTTCTTCCTTTAGAAAGGGCAAGGGTTCTTATGAAACTAGCTTCTTCCTTCAGCCTTCAGGTATCTTGACCAGCAAGGCATTTCCTCCAGCTCTTGGGCCACATGGCAGCTTCAACAGCAGTGGTCCAAGGAGCAAGATTCCAGATGAGGGATATTCAGTTCCACCTGAGAGCTTTCTGGTCTCAGAGAAAGGACTCCCTTACCAAACTGATTCCAATGACTCTGACCTTGATCCAGGCCCTCCAGTGGTGGCAGGATCAGGACAATTTAAGGCAAGGTGTTCCTTTTGTTGCTCAGCCTTGTTCAGTGGTCCTTACCATGAATGCTTCTCTTCTGGGCTGGGGAGCCCACCTGGGGTCCCTTACTGCCCAGGGCCTGTGGTCCCCCCAAGAATCCCTTCTCCACATCAATCTTCTAGAGCACAGGGCAGTTTTTCTGACTCTAAAAGCATTCTCACAGTCAGTTCAAAACAAGGTGGTTCAAGTCAGAACAGACAACACTACCACCATGTGGTACATCAACAAGCAGGGAGGCACTCAGTCCACGGAAGCCATGAAGTTGTGGTCCCTGGCTTATTCCCTGCAAACCTCTCTTGTAGCAGTTCACCTTCCAGGCAAGGACAATGTGCTAGCAGATGCACTGAGCAGGATTTCCCAGGGCCATCACGAATGGTCCCTGGACCCTCAGGTGTTGAAAGTGATTTTTTCAAGATGGGGCACTCCAGAGATAGATCTCTTTGCAGCCCCAGACAATCACCAACTCCTCTCTTTTTGTTGCAGACCTCCAGTCCTGGGCTCAGTCGCTCTGGATGCCTAATCCTGGAATTGGGAGGGAAGTTTCTGTATGCCTTTCCTCCCTTCCTACTCCTGTTCAAAGTTTTGGTAAAAGTAAGGTCTCAACCATGCAAGGTGATTCTGATTGCTCCAGATTGGGCCAGACAGCCCTGGTACCCGCTGTTGCTGTCCCTAGCAGTCCATCTTCCCCTGTCTCTTCCCAGGAATTACAACCTGTTGCATCCTCTTAGGGAAGGATTTGGTACCCCAGTCTTCAGTCTCTCAATCTCAAAGCATGGCTCTTGAAGAGTTTAGAGTTTGCAGATCTGCATCTTTCCCTAGGGGTTCTGGATATCCTCAAGGCTTCCCGGAAGCCCTCCACCAAAAAAGACTTGCCATGCCAAATGGAAAAGATTCAGCATTTGGTGTTCTAAGAAGCATATTTCTCCAGACACTGCTGAATTGCCTACGTTCTGGATTATATGGTCCATTTTAATGGCCTAGACATCAGACCAGCTACTCTCAAGGTACACTTGTCAGCTGTTTCTGCATTTGTGTCTGTGGGGAAGCCTTCCTCACTATCTTCCCATCCTGTGTTCTGTAAATTTTTGAAAGGATTGTTTCACACCAATCCCCCTTTTTGAGACCCTGCCCGGGATTTGAATGTTTGCATTGCTCAATTTATGCAACCCCCCTTTGAGCCTATGTCTTCAGCAGAGCTTAAGTACTTGACTTGGAAAACTGTGTTCTTGGTAGCCATTACCTCTGTCAGGCGTATCAGTGAATTGCAAGCCCTGTCAGTGGAGCCTGATTTTATCTCCTTTCATAGGAATAAAGTGGTCCTTAGAACCAATAGAAGGTTCTTGCCCAAAGTGGTTTCAGACTTTCATTTAAACCAGTCTATGTCTCTCCCTGTTTTCTTCACTGATCATTCTTCCTTAGGAGAGAGGAGGCTACACAGTTTAGATGTCAAAAGAGCCCTTAGTTACTACATAGAGCGTACCAAGGGTCACAGGTTTGACTCCCTCCAGTTGTTCCTTACTTATGGAGAAGTGGGAAAGGGCAAACCTGCCACCAAAAGATCTGTTGCCAGGTGGATTGTGTCTTGTATACAATTCTGCTATGAAAAACTGGGAAAAACTCCACCCTCAGGTCTGAGGGCTCATTCCACAAGAGGTATAGCTGCTTCCTGGCTGCAGCCAGGATATCCCTCTTCTAGAAATTTGTCAAGCAGCCACTGGAAAACGAGTCCATACCTTTACCAAGCATTACTCTCTGGATATCCAGACTAGGGTGATGCTCGGTTTAACACAACAGTACTTCAGAGCCTATTCCCAAAGTAGGTTCTGTCCCTCCTCCTTGGAGGTACTGCTTGGTAGTCTGCAATTGTCAGAATACAGCAAGACTTCATGTTGTTTGAAGAAAAAAATACTCACCTTAGTAATTGTATTTCTTAATGGAGTCTTGCTGTATTCTGACCTCCCTCCCTGCCTCCCCTCTCAGAACCTGTTTTTGGGAAGTGGGTGAGTGGGTGTAGTGTTGCACCCCAAGGGTGTAGTTGCTTGCACCCTCCTCCCTTTTTGTTTGGGTGCTTATTTATTATTGTTATTTTTGAATACATTGGGTTTTGGTCTTGGGTTTCCTGACTTGAGTCTTCCTTGGGAATCCAAAACTTTTCAGCCAGCTGGCTAGTAGAATTTTTACAATTTCCACATAGCATTTTTAGTTTAGTTGGGCTCGTAAGAATCTGACAGTTTAAGTTCAAAACACTCCAGACAGAGACTTCAACCGAGCTCGAGCTCAGCGTTCCATACCCTGCATGGAAAGTTAACCCTTAGTTCTCCGGGGCAGTTCAAAGGTTGGGAATCACTGCAATTGTCAGAATACAGCAAGACTTCATTAGAAGAAATATAATTACTAATTTGAGTAATTTTTTCTTATGGTTCACTACCTATCTACACTACTTACTATACCACAGACAGAGGCCTGAAACAGAAAGTAAATTGGTTGAAAAACTGACGCGTGGTGAAACTTTACCGAACCGAAGCAAAGGCGCAATCTCTGGAGTGACTTGGCAAAGGTGCCGGGAGATCCTATGCAGTTAGGTGGAGTAAAGAATCTAACATTACAGTCTGAGGCACAACAGATGGAGGTTTGAAATCCGAGCTTGAGCTCAACGTTCTATGCCTTGCATAGAAATTAACTCTTTCCTCTCCAGAGCAGTTCAAGTGCTGGGGCTAACTGCATATGTCAGAATACAGCAAGACTTCACGTAATTTGAATGTAAAAAATGAAATGGTTCCCCCTATAGTGCTTCATACCTCCCATTACTCCACCATTTCAATTTATAAATCCATCAGGGAACAAAGAGATGGTCCTGAGCTGATATTGATATATAACCCATTTGCAAACAGATTTCAAAAGGTCCTCTCTATTCCACTTCTGGCAATAAGTTTTTCAATTGTGTATAATTCCCCATGACTTTGTACCAATCCTGTAGAGAGGTGGTGCATTCAACTTCAATAGTCGTGTTACTGCCTTCTTGGCTGCTAAAATATAGGTGATGATAAGAGATCCCCTTGCAATTTGGAGGCCCTCCGACGGGACTGATAGGAGTACCAGCTCAAAAGTAAGGGTGGCCTCTTCACCCACCAGAGAGTCCGAGATTCATTGCCAAAACTGTCTCAACCTTGGTGTGACAAGGAGCTATCTGGTCCATCTGTTATCCCACAGCCCCTCCACAGACGTAACCAAAAAACATGGATGTGTCCTGCCATGGTTTCTCCACATAACCTCCAGCAGAAACATAGAAACATAGACTTTGATGGCAGATAAGGACCGCTTGGCCTACCTAGTCTGCCCATTTCCCTACCTAGAGGATAAGCTGCAGATCCTATTTAACCAACAGCCTATTTCTTCCTACGCCCCACAAGAATTGCCTTATGTCTGTCCCATGCATTCTTGAATTCTCCCACAGTTTTAGACCCCACAACCTCCTCAAGAAGGCTGTTCCATGCGTCCACCACCCTGTCTGTGAAAAAATACTTCCTCACATTGCCCCTGAGCCCTCCTCCCTCTATCTTCAAATTGTGTCCCCTTGTTCTTGCACATCTCTTTTTCTGAAAGATGCTACCCTCTTGGACTTTGTTGATTCCACTGAGGTACTTAAACGTTTCTATCATGTCCCACCTCTCCCTCCTTTCCTCAAGAGTATACATATAAAGCTCCTTTAGCCTCTCCTCATATGCCTTCTCTTGCAGACCCTGCACCATTTTAGTTGCCCTTCTCTGAACTGCCTCCATCCTGTCTATGTCCTTGCGGAGATGGGGTCTCCAGAACTGGACGCAGTACTCCTGATGGGGTCTCACCAACTGTCTGTACAGGGGATAACAACTTCCTGTTTTCTGCTGGTGATGCCTCTCCCTATACATCCCAGTATCCCCCAGCCCTCCCTACCACCTTCTCACATTGCTTGCCAACCTTAAGGTCATCTGATATGATTACACCAGGTCCCTTTCCATTTTTGTTGTTGTTACTACCCCCATTGTGTAATCTTCCCCTGGGTTTTTGTTTCCCAGGTGCATTACTTTGCACTTCTTTGCATTGAATCCAAGCTACCATACTTCTGACCATTCCTCCAACCTTGCCAAGTCCCTTCTTATCCTTTCCACACCTCCTTGTGTATCAACCCTGTTGCAGATCTTTGTGTCATCTGCAAAGAGGCATACTTTTCCTTCCAGTCCCTCTGCAGTGTCATTTCTAAAGACATTAAAAAGGACTGAACCCTGCGGTACCCCACTAGTAACCCCTCTTTCTTCAGAGTGGACTCCATTTATAATTACCTTCTGTGTCCTGAAGTTCAGCCACTGTTTTACCCAGGCTACTACCCTGGGACCCACTCCAAGGCTGGTTAATTTGACTACTAATCTTTTGTGTGGGACTGTGTTAAATGCTTTGCTAAAGTCTAGTTAGTCCATATCCACAGCCCCTCCCTGGTCTACTACTTTGGTCACCCAGTCAAAGAAATCAATTAGATTTGTCTGACATGACCTTCCTGCTGTGAACCCATGCTGCCTTGGGTCCTGTGCCCCACTGGCCAATAGCAGCTTCCTACAGAGCCCTCTATGAATCTCGCCAGTTTCACTGGTGTATTAAAGACTCTATTTCTTGTCTTTCAGGAAAATTCCCTCCAATACGGGCCCCAAAACACCCAATAAAGGCCCTGGGGTTAGAATAGTTAATCTCCCCGCTCCTCGAGTTGCATAGTTGCATTCCCCTGGAGTCAAAATAGTTAATCTCCCCCATTGTGTCATCCCCAGCGGATTATAATAGTAAATTCCTCCCCAGTTGTGTCCCCAACCCGAGTTAGAATAGTAAATTCCCACCCCCAAGTTAGAAAAGTACATTTCTATGGATATGGATATGATGTTCTATCCACACTTCTGGCAGTTGTCTTTCCCTTTAAGACTTGACTGAAACGTCTTCAAGCTGGCTCCTTCCACCCACCCAGATGGTAACTCCCTTGGCTCTATCCCATGACGCCAGATCTTCCTTTCCACTGGAAGAAGCAGGTTCCCTGCTTACTGCTCTCACGCGTAGACCCTTGCAGCTACATCTACGGATTTACTTCCTAAAAAGTTTAATACTTTTGTCTTCAGCTCGACCATCGATTTCAACCGCGATTGATGACAAGTCCACTCCTGGTTCTGTCGGTGCCCTGCGCATGAGAAGATGTCCTGAACGGATCCAGACGCCATGTGCATCTATTGCCTGGGGCACAGGCATGATCCCCAGGCCTGCGACTTTTGTCAAACTTTCCATCCTACTGTCCTCGAGGACCATCTCGCTTGACTCAAGTCAGACCGACCGCACAAACAGAACCCTCCAGTCAAATTTAAGGATGCCCGTTGGGTGGTCTCTGTAGCTGTGGAGTCTGATGAACAGCTTTGCAGCATTTGAGGAGGCTGCAAACCAGGCTGCTTCCCACTCCTCTTCGGTGGCTGCATTCATGCTGCTCCTGCTGGGATCGACTTTCACAGGATCATTCAAAGAATTGTGCCAGTCTTTGCCGACCCTCTGTCAGGAACCCTCTGGGCACAAATCCAAGCCGAAGAAAGAGTCCACAAAATGGTCTTGTCAACATTTGTGTGATTGAGGTGCTCTTGGTTGAAAGCTTTGTATTCCTTACTTTGCAGAATCCAACCTTGGTCGAATCCTTGCCCACGGTGAACCCGTCTGGCCAGTTGGCCAAAATGCTGGTTGATCTTCCGCTAAGATTTTTCTCGAAGCCAGTCGACCAGTTGTCAACTGAAGAGGCTGACACTTCTTATCCAGGACCCGGTTTTGACTCAGACTGTTGGGATGGATTAGTCCGCTGACCCACCACCTCTGGTCAGTGACCAAGACCTGAAGGAGTCTCGGCTTTCACTGACTCCCTTCAAGTCCCACTGCTGGTCCCCCCAGAAGCCGAGGTCTCAGTCTTCCTTCCATGAATCGAGCGGTTCCCGCTGACATCAGCGCACCCACTCTCGACACCATGGAAAGTGGCGCCACTGCTACTCTTCATCCTCATCCTCCTCAGGTGAGGAGAGGCTTCGGTGCAAGTTGCATCGAGAATCTCATGTGGCAACAGCTGGTGCTCACCAGCATGAAGCCGGCTCTGGCTGCTACGCTGGCCATCACTTGGCATTGCCCGACAGGCCGACTCCTTCTCCACCTAAGGAGCTGACTAAGACGGTCCCAGCATCGCCGACCCTGGTGTCTCCACTGATTCTGGTGGAGCCACCGCCTAAACAGTTGCCGACCAGCTCTCCAACCAAGGAGTCTCGGCCTACCAAGGGACTTCCCCATCTGCTGTTGGTCGCCATCATCCCTGACCATCCGTGGAGGGTCAGTGGGGACTCTGGTGGTCAACCCCTCTTTAACAACTCCTCGGAGTCAGAGGGTTCTTCTCTGCACTCCCATCCGGTTGACATGGAGTTGGTGGGGATTGCTTGACAGATGAAGGCCATTCATCCTTTATGGGCCTTCTCTACCTGATCTCGAGTCACGTGTATGAAAATGGAGCCCATCCATAAATTGGCTCATTACCCGTTGACCAAGATCCTCAACCGGAAATACTTCTATGGAGACCTTTCCAGTAGTGGAGGCCATTCTGGGCCCTGCCCTGGAGCTTTGGTAGCAGCCCGCTTTCTGCCATGTGCCCTCTTCCCAGATGGCCCGCAAGTATGTGGTACCTACCGGCACCCTCTCGGGATTCACAGAACACCCCTTGGCCGATGGTCTGATGGCCGATTCTGTATTTAGGTGCTCTGGCAACACTGGGGAATTTCGACAAGCCACCTGACAAAGAGTCCAAGAAATTGGACCACGTGGCTAAAAAGGTCTGCACTGCCTCCTTGCTTGGTCTTCGCCAGGCAAACTCGGCCCTCCTCATGGCCAACTTCTCCCATGCCCTGCTGGGCACCCTGGATGAGGTCCTCACTTGCTGCAGACCTCCAGACCACAGTCAAACAGGTCAAAACCAGGGCTGGGCTGTGGCTAGCAGCAGTTCCAGACAGCCATGGACATTGGGGAGTCCTGTTCCTGCTCTGTGCTGGCCGCAGTGACCATGTTCTGCAGAGCTTGGCCAAAGATCTTGACCTTCATGGCTGACACTCGGCACAAGCTGGCATTTATTCCTTTCCTGGGCACTGACTTGTCCGAGTCTGAAGTCAAGGGCCACCTCACCCGTATCGAGAAGTCCAGTGCCACCTTGGACTCTGTGATATCTGTCCTAAAGGACCCCAAGGGCTCCAAAAGGAAGCCCTTTCGGTCCACCTTTACTCCTGCAGCCAAACCAGCCCAACCCCAGGCTGGTCAGCAGGCCCAGGCCTGGCAACCTCTACCAAAGTCAGTGGCCTTGGTTGTCCATAAGCCTGGGGGGGAGAAGCTCCGGTGGCCCCTCAGCCGGACCCTCCTCCCCTAAGCCTATGCAGTGACTGGATGGGAGGGGTGCCTCCCTCATGCCCATCACACCTCCACTGGGTGGCGCCACCACTTCCTTTCTACCTTGTCAGCTGTCACCACAGACAGGTAGTTCATCGAGGTGGTGGGTCAGGGTCTGCCTGTGGAATTCGAGCAGCACCCTTTCATGGTCCAAGCCTCCAGGAGGACTTGTATCTGTGAGACATTGTGTCACCTCACAGAGATGACACAGCCCAGCTCCTCTGCATGGAGGCATGGTTCCTGTCGGATCCTCTGGAACACCCAGGGTTTGTCTCCAGGTACTTCTTGGTGCCAAGCGGATGGGGGGGCTGGCACCCCATTCTAGATCGGCATGACCTAAGTTTCTCGGATCGTGCACCTTCAGGATGGTAACTCTGTCTCAGATCATACTATCTCTAGTACAGGACATGTGGTTTTGCTTCCTGGATCTTCATGACGCGTTCTTCCACATTCTGATTCATCCGACACACCAAAGTTTCCTCCACTTCTGAGCCAAGGGAACCCTCTATGAGTTCCAGGTCATGCCCTTCAGCCTGTCCTCAGCCCCCAAGGTTTTCACTAAGTGCATTGCAGTGATGGCAGCTTACCTGAGGCACAGAGGGGTCTGGGTTTACCCCTACCTGGACGACTGGATGATAGCAGGTCCCTTCAGGCAGGAGGTGGAGTGGTCCAGGGACATGGCCCTTCAGACCTGCATCATGCTTGGCCTCATGGTCAACGTGGCCAAGTCAGAACTTGTACCTTCGCAGGTGATCCACTTCATTGGGGCGGAGCTCGACTCTTGCAGAGTCAGAGCCTGGCTCCCAGCGGACAGGACGGATGCTGTCTCCTCCCTTTGCCCAGTCATTTCGGGTTGGGCAGTTGTGCCCTGCCTGGGACTTCCTGCGCCTGCTGGGTTGCGTGGTAGCCTGCACCAGTGTGTTCTGATGGACCCACTGGAGATGCATTCCCTGCAGTGGGAGCTGGTCAGTCAGTGGTCTCAGCGCAGGGGTCACTTCAACCAGCTGATCACTGTGACCCAGCAGTTTGGGACACCCTCCAGTAGTGGTTAGTCCCAGAGCATCAGGAAGCAATCCTGTTTGTCCGCCCAGAGCCAATGGTCATCTTGATGACCGATGCCTCTCTCATGGGTTGGGGTGCCTACTTTGGGGAACACAGAGTCCACAGTCTCTTCTGAACCCCCGAGGAGTCCCAATGCCACATCAACATGCTGGAGCTGTGAGCAGTTCAGCTTGCGCTGACTGCATTCTCTTTGCACATCCGGGGTTAGGTGGGACACGCTCCCAGCCATTGTGCAAGGAAGCTGTCCGCATGTGGACCTTTGTGCACAGCCTGGAGGCCGATCTCCTAAGACATCCATTTGGCAGGGGCCTCCAACCAGCTGGCAGCCATGTGGGCGAGGCATCTCACGAGTGGTCTCTCCACCCAGAGGTAGTATACAGTCTTCTCCCAGTGGGGCACCCCTCAGGTGGACCTGTTCACCTCCAGGAAGAATGCAACTCTGAATCTGTTTTGTGCCCACCCCTCAGTAGGGAATGCTGCAAGGGGATACCTTCTCGAGGGCCTGGACCCCAGGCCTCTTCTGTGCCTTTCCTCCACTTCCTTTGATTTACACAGTATTATTCAAGGCCAGGCGGGACAACATACAGCTTTGGACTGACCACGTCAGTTCTGGTACTCCCATCTCCTCAGCCTCAGCAGCAGGCTTCCGAGGTGTCTTCCTCTTTGCCCAGACCTGCTCTCCATCAATTAGGGGACGGTACTCCATCCAGACCTTCAATCTTTGTACCTGACAGCCTGGTTCCTCAGCGGCTGGAGTTCCAGGCTTTGGGTCTCTCCAAAGATGTTGTCACTGTTGTGGAGGCATCCCGGGAGGAGTTGACCGGGAAATGCTATGCCTTCAAGTGGAATAGGTTCTCCATTTGGTGCCAGGGCAAGGGGCTGGACCCCTTGTCCTGTCCAGTGGCTAGCATCTTTGACAACCTGTGGTTCCTCTCTAAGTCAAGCCTTGGTCAAGCGACCCTTAAGGTGCACCTGGCAGCCATCTCTGCTTACTAGGTGCAGGCTGGTCAGCAGTCGGTGCTTTGGGAGAAGGGGTCTGGTGCATTTTAAAGGCCTTGACCACATTTCTCCTCCATTGTGTGAACCACCACCACTGTGGGAATTGTTGCTGGTTTTGGCAAAGCTCATGGGCAAGCCATTTGAACCGATGCATGAGTGTAGATGTCTCACCTGTCATGGAAGACCACCTTCCTGATGGCTATCACATCAGCCAGAAGGATCAGTGAGCTCCAGGTGCTTTTGATGGTGTCTCCTTAACTGGTTGTCCACAGAGACAAGGTTGTCCTGCGTCCCAACCCTAAGTTCCTCCTGAAGGTTGTGTCAGAATTTCACCTTAATCAGGTGATTAATCTCCCAGTGTATTTCACCAGTCACACCTTGGAGGCTGAGCTCAGGCTCCATACTTTGGACCTGCAGTGAGCGCTTGCCTACTATAAGGAGCGCAGAGTTGGATTTGGGAGGTTCACCAGCTATTTTCACCTTATCTGAAGCCGCACCTAGCAGACCGGCAGCTAAGCAGATGATTGGCAGGTGGATTGTATCCTGCATCAACCTCTGCTATAGGATGGCAGGTAGGGAGCCTCCTGGAGGGCCAAGGGCTCATTCCACTCATCATACTGCTGCCTTGGTGGCTGCTTCCAGGGACGTCCCTATCCAGGAAATCTGCAGGGCTGCTACCTGGAGGTCAGCACACATCTTCATTTCCCATTACCACATTGACCTTGAGTCATGCCAGGATACTGGCTTTGGGGCCTCAGTTCTCCAATCTCTGTTCCCTAAGTAGGGTGTGTGTGCTTTGCCTCCTTCCTACCGGAGCACTGCTAGGTGTCTGCCAGAAGTGTGGATAGAACATCACATGGACGTCCCTAGAAAAACAGTTTACTCACCTGTAACAGTGGATCTTTCATGGAGTGGTCTCTTGCAGTAGGTAATACTTTTGGGTATCCAGCAGAGATTGCTGTGGTAAATGGCAGCTCGTATAGCAGTTTTTCACCAGGGACCAGCCACACACGACATCAGCCTCGTGTTTCCTGTATAAGTGTGGGTGGTCCCTGGTATCCTCAGTTCATTTTCCCACTGTCTTCAACTCACGCAGCAGCTAGTGCAACTTCTGTATAGCAGTCATCGACGAGAAGTTTGGAACTAAGATGAATGTCTACTGATTCTTCAGAGAAACAGGCTTTATTTTATTCCTGCTGTTGCAGTAGGAAAATATACCACTTTGACAATCACATATTTTGTGTGAGGTGTCTGGGACGCACACACGACACCAATTCCTGTAGTTTATGTCAGGAATTTAATCAAGCAACTCTTCGACGATGGTTGTTTGAAATTCAACACCTTTTGATGGAACAGAAAATGTCTCTCTTGGAGAACCAGGGAGGTCGTACCAAGGGCTCCCCCTCTTCTGGTTCTCGTTCCAAGCAGAAAAAGAAGAAGGAAAAACCCTTCTCACACTCCCTGCCTCATCGCCCGTCACCATTTCTGGTGCACCCCCGTCGACGGAACCTCATTCAGACACTTCATCATCGACGAGGGCTCATGTCCTCTCGTCGACTGTGCTTTCTTGTGCTTTAAATGCAGTTCAAATAGTGACTGCTTTGTTGACGGAGGCTTATACCCTCTCATTGACAGTGCTTTCCAGCGCTTTGCATGCAGTTAGATATACTGCTGCTCCGTCAATGGGGGCTCCTCTCCTGTCTACGGCATCTGACAGTTTGAGTGAAACTAACTAATTTTCCCCTGCGGGCTCATTGATGAGGCTCCACATTCCTCAGGGGAAACCTATGGCTTATGCCTTACTGACTGCCCCGCCACCTACGTAGGTGGCTTCTTATAGGGGTCAGGTGGACAGAGATCAGGACCCTGGTCTTTACCACCCAGGGGTAAGACCTGCTCACGCTATGCGTCCCATTCCATCTATCATCCCCCTTGTTTCCCAACGTGCCCCCCACCCCCTCCTTCCCAGGAACGGACCTTACCAAATGTAGTCCGACAGGTATTGCATGCCATGCGGCATTCTCAGCCCTCTGAAGAGCTGGGTGACCCCACCCAATCTACTCTTCCTCCTCCAGCTAAAAGATTTCTTAGTGACAGGGATACCATGCTACCCTGGTTTCCTCCTCCATTCATAGAGGATTATTTGTCAGATGACCAAGAATTGCCACCTGATTTCACCAGTGGTCTTGAGGATGATGAGTTTCAGGATTTGGATTTTCCTAATCCCAAATCCCCCTATTCTGAAATCTCTTCCCTGGATGAGGATCTGCCTCTCCCTTTGGCAGCCTCACCACCTGACGACCTGACCTTTAGTAAGATGATGGCTCAAATCCAAAAGGTCATGTGATTCTCCACTACTGAACACGACAAACAATGTAAGGATATGTCAGAATATCTTGAATTACCTGAGGAGCCTGTCTTAGTGGTTCCCCCACTAATTCCAATTTACCAGAATGCCATGCTGGCTGCTTGGCATCAGCCTTCAGCTATTACAGCTGTTCCCTGCAAAGCGGATAATCTATATCAGGCTCCTCTGGATCATCCTTTTCTGTCCAGTATTCTAGAGGCAGATTCTATGGTCATTACTGACACTCATGATCGTACTAAAAAAACCAAACACATGAGCTCCTTACCCCCTGATAAGGAATCCCGAAGATTTGACTATCTGGGGAAAAAGGTATTTTCCTCAGGTGCTATGAATATCAGAATCCTGAACTATATGGGTCATATGATTAAATATCAGCATACACTGGGGTCCTCTTCCATTGAGCTTATCAATAAACTCCCTCCCTCACAAGATAGGGATAAATTACTGGCTACAGTTAAACTAGTGATTTTATCTCCTGCCACCTTCTCAGGTTGGGATATGATACCGTCGATACCTCAGCCTGACTTTCAACCATTGGTATCACTCTGCACCACCATGCCTGGCTTTGCATTTCAGGCTTTGCACCTGATAGACAACATAAAGTAGCTAATGTCCCTTTTAATGGGTCCAAGCTGTTCAGGCCAGGTACTCAAACTTTACTGGATGACTTACAGGCATCAGGCAGAACCCACCGTAGGGTACATGGCATACATCATACTCCAGCTACAACCTACCATACTCAACACTCCTCTTATTCCAAAAAGAGGTGGAAAATATAAAGGTAATAATAAAGGGGGCTTCAGAGGTCGTGTTCAATCCACCAGAGGCAACACCTCTACCGCCTGGGTTGCCCGCTCCCGCCCTTCAGGTGGAGCTGCACAGCCCACCTCCCAGTGACCCACTAGGGTTTTCCCATGCCTCCTCGAACAGACCTCGGAGGCTGTGGGGGGTCGTTTTTCCCTCCATCTGGAGGCCTGGCAAACGATCACTTCCAGTAGGTTGGGTACTTCAGATTATACAGAAGGGTCATACTCTGGAGTTTCTCTCCACCCCTCACCCTTGCCCTCCACGGCAGATTCATTATCCTTTGGATCATATACCCATCTTATAGGAGAATTGTCAGCCCTCTTGACAAAACAGGCGCCAGTCCACAACTCATGAATGGACACTTCATGAGCAAGTGTTCCAAGAAATCTTCAACTTATGGGGCACTCCACAGATGGATGTTTGCCTCCCAGAGAATTACTGACTTTCCAGGTATTTTCCATTATCCCGAACAGAAGGAAATGATCTATAGATGCCCTGTCCCAACCCTGGACAGGTTTCTTCTTATATGCTCCCCCTCACGCCTTCTTCTCCTGCAACGGACTGTACTGAAACTACAGTTAGAACCGGCCATGATGATTCTCATAGCCCCAGTGTGGTCTTGTCAGACGTGGTTTCCCCTACTCCTACAACTGTCAGTACAGGATCCTATCCCATTGCCAATCGGACCAGACCTCCTGACTCAGTGTCACAGATCTCTCTTTCATCCCAACCTGAAGGCTCTACACTTTCATGCTTGGCTCCTGAGGACGCTTTCATAACTCACTTGCAAGTGTCCTTTCCTGTTGCCAATATTCTCTTGGCCTCCTGTAAGCCAGCAACAAGAGCGACATACAATTCCAAATGGAAACATTTTTCCAAATGGTCAGCCTCTTGATCTTTGGACCCTTACTCTTGTCCACTGACAAAGGTTCTGGACTACGTGGCCTCACTTTCTGAGTCTGGTCTAAGTCATTCTTCCATTGAAGTCCACTTTCGCATGTCCGCTTTCCATGAGCCTCTGGCTGGCAGGTTACTGTACCAACATCATCTAGCCAAGATGTTGTTGAAAGGAATGTTACATATTAAACCTCCTATTAGAAGACCCACTCCTCTGTGGGATCTCAATTTTATGATAGAAAAATTGACCCTTGAACCTTTTGAGCCAGCTGCCACTTGTGAATTCCATTTTTTTTCATAGAAAACCCTATTTCTGGTGGCTGTCACTTCCGCTTGGCGTATTTCTGAGTGCCATGCCCTCACGTATAGGGAACCTTACTTGATTTTCCACAAAGACCGAGTGGTCCTTCGTACCAGCCCTTCCTTCCTTCCTAGAATAGTCTCCGAACATACTGTAAATCAACCCTTGGAGCTTCCGGTCTGCTATCCAGACTACTCCAAGCACGGTGAACATCTACTACATACATTGGATATCCACCATATACTACGCTACTATACTATTTGGATAGAATCGATTAGAAAGACATCTCAACTGTTGTCTCTTTTGCCCCTGGTCATGAAGGCCTTCCGGTTGCAACACATACACTGTCATCCTGGTTGGCATATTGTATTTCATTTTGTTACAAAAAATACAACAAGTCTTTACCTAGACCTGTCCAAGCCCACTCCACTAGACCTATGGCCACCACTGCAGCTTGCTTTAATGGAGCCTCCATTTCAGATATCTGCAATTCAGCTACCTGGTCCACAATCCATACATTCACAAGGCACTATAATCTGGATATTGCCTCATGACGTAGGACAGCCTTCGGCCATGCAGTCCTTCAAGGTCTCTTATCATAACTGCCCTCCCACATGGGCATTACTGCTTGGGAATCATCCCAAAAGTACTACTGCAGGAGACTACTCCATGGAAGATAATACAGTTAAGTAAAAACTTACCGTAACAGTAGATCTTTGAGGAGTGTCTTTTGCAGTAGGTTTGATTCCACCCTCCATTACCCTCCTTCTCTAAGAGAGCAAATTCTGGTCCATTGTTTATGGATTGAGACTCCTTTGGTACTGCAGCTTCCCCTCGGTCCTTGCATTACGAACTGAATCCGGCAGGGGACTGAGGATACCAGGGACCGCCCACACTTATATAGGAAACAGGAAGCTGATGTCATGTATGTGCGGTCCCTGGTGAAAAATTGCTAGAAGAGCTGACGTGTGCAACAACGACCTCTGCTGGATACCCACAAGTATTACCTGCTGCAAGAGACACTCCTCAAAGATCTACTATTACAGTAAGTTTTTATGTAACTGTACTTTCTAGGAGTGGTATATGATGATCATCTACACGAACCCACCTGACCTCCCCTGGCTTTGAGCGACAACACTGCTTCCAGCGGCAAGATCTGGCATCATGGGTGGAGCCGAGAGTTACCACCCTGTGGGTGGGAGGAGCCAGCTTGAGGATGTTTCTGGCAAGTCTTAAAGAGAAAGGCAACTGCCAGAAGTGTGGATGAACATGATATACCACTCCTAGAACTACTGTTACAGGTGAGTAACCTGTTTATCCTCCCCCCACCTTGACTTTCTGTCACCCCCCAGTTGCGTCCCCCGGTGTGCAGTGTGGTGGGTTCACCTTTGCAATGTGGTAGCCTGCTGCAGTTTTGGATTTCAGCATTTTGCATGCGCAATTATCGGCTGTGTGGGATCTACATTAGCTGACTTATGGTTGAACAGCCTCCAACAGCCATAGCAGACCATTTCTCAACTGGCCACATGCGCGCTCTGGACTTTCCTCTGCCAGTGGAACCAGATACTAGGCAGTGTACTGCCATGGAGCAGTAGGTGGATCCTACCCTGGGGGGGACTTAAGGAGGAACACTTTAGTGTGCTTAGTGTGTTGCAGGTCAACTGCAGTTACCTGGGTCACTGGGCTGGGGTGATTCTGTGGGCTAGGAAGGAGACACAGACACGGACAGTGACTGAAGGAGGTCCTGGTGGGTCTTGGGGTGGGTGAGAAACAGGAGGGGTAAAAAGATTTAAATTTTTTTATTTATATTATCTTTATCGCTCCATGTTGTAATGGGAAGGTAGTTTATCGTGATGGGTTAATTGCTCCCTACTGGGGTGATCGTGCAGCTCCAAAGCTGTGACCTCAGCATGGACCACTGTGGACATAGTACATTCCAGCTGCCTTCCACTCCATTTCTTCTTGTACCACTGTAAGGGTAGGTGCAGAAGAATCCTCTCAAAGATTTAGCGTTATTTGTAGCTAAGGATTGTTTAACTCGGGCAGGTTAGGGCTTCCTGGTGGCAGGGGCTAAATCATACCTGTTAAGCTGAGGCTTTTAAATTAATTAACCTGCTAGCTAGCTTCCATTCCAGTGCCTCTTTGCCTGCCTAGGGTGCTGTTTCTTTGTCAGGTCTACAAGTTGTTAACAACCTGGTGCCACAGATAAGTTTTTGTTTTCTACATCTTGGGGTGTCAGGCAGTTTTGTTTCTACCTTGATGCTTTTCCCTTTGTCCTCCAGCATCTTTCAGTGTATATTTTTTTTAATCGCTTATTTTTTCCTTTGGGGTTGTTGTTAGACAGTCAGTCAGGGAGGCTTTTATAACGATTCCGTATAATTAATCCTTTTGCTTTTTCCCCCTCCACAGGGACTCCTGCCATCTGTGTGAGTCTGCTGCCTCCGTGTGGCTGGAGTACTTTGTCTTGCCTACCAAGTTTAACACCCCCCATGTTGACAGACTGTTACACCATTTTTTTGTTGGGTCACAGCCTCAGACAGAAGGACAAAAGTGTTGTGCTTATGCAAGGGTTTTTTTTTGTTTGTTTTTTCTGGATCGGGTAGCCACTCTCTGTTGTCTCCAGGGGAACTGTCTTATTTTCAGCGGGTCTAGTGCAGTGCCCCATTTGATATATGATCCCCTCCCCACCCAGCTTGGTGCCCGTTTTCTCGTCCACAGTGTTGCAGGGCGTTCGTCCCATCTTGAGTCTTGGTCTGATTTCTGGTGGTAGTCGTGCTCCCACCCCTTTACTGCTAGCCAGCAGTCTCCCTGCTGCACTTGGTGCATTTTCTTGTGGTGATGGTATGGGAGTTGTGTCCAGAGATACACTTGAATTTTTTGATTTACAGTGAGGACACACTTGGCTCACCACAGGATGTCACATGCACAGAAGTAGAGCATCTGTCTCTCGCTGTGCGCAGTTCTTCCCCAGTTGCACAGGCTGTCGGGCCCAGAGAATGACATTGCCAGTGTTGAAGTTCTTGTTTCTAAAAGGCCCCTCACTGTCTCAGTTCTCTGCCACACTGTTCTGGTTCTGGTTATTATGGTTGGGTGAGCAACCAGAGTGAAGGACTGGGACTCTGGTTGCTACGGGCACAGTGGTGTACTTCAGCATGGTGTATGTTTGGTCGAGATAACAAAATGCAGCCTCCATTGTCCAGAAGATCTCGACTGAGTCTTATGCTGGTGGTGATACGTTTGGAATGCACCTGGAGGTCTCTTGCTCCTATGCTGATGAGCAGCCAGCAGAGGAGCAGCAGTGAGTGTTTAGGCATATATATAGAGGTTTGCCCACGGGTCATCTTTGGAATGGACTGGGGTCGACTCCTGGCTAGTTCCCCCTGTGAGCCCAGGTCTCGGCAGTTTTCTTCTCACAGCTCAAGTCGTGACCTACAGTGCACTTTAGCTGTACTGCTGAGTAGTGTAGCAAGCCCTTTGGCTACAGCAAAATTAGGTCTTGGGAGGCCAGACTGTATGAGCTCATTAGTATATCTGGGTGCAGTATCTCTCCTCTGTGTATGTATGTGTATGTTTGTCTCCCTTCAGTCTGTGTGCGTTTGAAACATTTTTTTCCCTAATAGCTACTGCAGGCTTTTCATGCCGAATTTTCCTTTTAGAAAAGGAAAGAGAAGAAAAGACAAGGAGAGAGGAAGAAAAAAGGATAGTCAGCCAGGTGGCGACACAGGGCTTACATATGGGCTGAGGTGTATCAAAAGGCACATTATGGGCAGACTGTTCTCCTGCTCCTCTTTTCCCCCGAAGGGGCATGAATAGACTGTAGAGCTACATGGTTCTGTGTTTTCTTCATTCCAGGTATTCAGTGTGGTATTCTGGCTTATTGGAGACCACTATTGATAGATGCAAGACCTGCAGTATGGCAAAGAAACCAGTTTTTTGCTGTTTAAGGGATCTGCCTGCTTCACTCTGTATAAGTTTGATTAATATGTCTGTTTTTCAGTCCCTCCCAGCCAGCCCTTTGGGCTGGGGGTGGGGGGGTACACCTGTGGTACTGTAGGCAGTGGTAAGGCTGAGTTACTCAGTGTCCTCCTGGTTCCTCTGATATTGATTACACTGGATTGTTTCATGGAGAACCACAGGCCTAGCCTGTGAAGACACCTGCATATATACAGATTCCTTTCATTAGGGGAGGGCCCCTTCAAGCACATCCAGGTGTGTCAGTTCTGAGCAAGTTCGCTTGCATACCTTGCAGTCAACCCCCAACCTCAGCGGCAGGGCCAGAGGAGACTGTTTGGGGGCATAACCGTAATCCTGACTTGTTCATACTTGTTAGGACTGGTGACATCATGAGACAGTGAAATCTCGAAAGAGAAAGGGGGGGCGACCAGGCATAGAAGGTGTCACATACGCACCCCGCAGGTGAGGCCCTCTGCTCCCACTGTACCAAACCTCAAAGTGCAATATGTGAACAGAATACAAACAGGGTAACCCTTCTGTCTGTTTTGGGTCCGAATCACCTACTAGTCTCGAGTCCTGGTGTCAAATATGAACCTTTTCTGCTAGCACACCAAATTAACAGGCTCAGATATGTACTCTCTTCGGGGGATGCAGTACAGTACTTCACCCTGTGGGCACCCATCCAGGTCTAAAAGTCTACCCTTATGACTCAATTTGAGACCTAGGTATACTCTTTCCTTAGCAAGGTAGTAACATATTCAAGCCCTTAACAATTCTTGTCAGAATTACCCAATACTGTTTTAACCTCCACATGCAAAAGAAAAGACTGAGGCAGGATTAAGGAAACCAAAAGGTTTACTGGAATTAAAAAAATATATCAAATTCATACAAAACATAGAACATATAACCTGAGTACTTATAGTCTGAAAATAAATTGGAATTTTACAGAAAACTAAACGCCTGATTACTTAAAGTTCTAGCTTAGCTAAGTTCCAGTTGGGTGTTACCTATTTTAACAGAAGTGCCTCTTGGAGTTTCAAAGATGAAGTGTCTCACCCTTTAAGAGTCCAGAAAAAAGTGGATTTCCTCAGATGCTTGGCAGTCTTGAAAGACAACTCCTCCTCCTCCTTGTGATGTCAAAGCACATGAGGTCACTGTGTCCTGTCATTAATTTTGTAACCTGACCAAGTATATCCAAGGGTGTCATTTACTGCTGGCTGAAATCTACAAAGTTAGCAATATCAAAATATGACAGTCTCTTTGATCAGAGCATCTCCTTGATGCTTTCAGAACACACATCCTACCAGCAGTTCCTTCTAGGTGTGAAAGCAATAGGAATATGTTAAATGTCCCTTCCTCAAGGGCTATAAATGCATACTTGGTCCCAGCTTCAAAGTAGAAATATTTTACAATGTGCCACAACTTGGCCTTTTGGAATTTCAGCAGCTATGTGTTAAAACAGAGCAGGAAACCAGCCATCTGCTGCTGTAGTGCTGTGCTGAGGTCAAAGATCAAGCCTTCTTACATGTACTGGCTATTATTCCCTAAGCAGACATTCACATAACATATTTTTTTATATTACACAATAATGACAAGTAGATGGCAGAGCGTCACAGAAGGTACTCCTTGTGCTCTAGTCTGAAGAAAGGTGAGTGCATAGGGCCTTATTTACTTAGTGTGAAGATTTTGTGCTGTGTGATACATATCATTCAGGGCCTCTTAAAGGTTTCTTTTGCAGCCCACAATTCTGTGTATCGGACAGTTTGGGAATGGCGAGGTGACTAAGTCTCAGCTGCCCTGGCCTGGTCCCTGCTGTTATGTGGTTTTTGCTTTCTCCATTGGGAATGTGTTCAGTGTCCTCTGGGGCCTCATGAGGGTATGTACAGAGCTGTGCAGTGCTCCATGATACACTGTAGCATCATACTACCTGTTGGATGCTCAGGGCGTCCTGCTGTTTAGCCTCATGTTTGCTGTCAGTTGCTCAGGACATGGGCAGCAGGGTATGTGGTCACACATGCACATTGGTTGCAGCATTTGGCGACTGAGGTGCTCCATCCTCACTTGGGACTGTAGGGCCATGCTCTTCAGCTGTAGGATGTGGCTTCGATGTGTTTTTGTTTGAATGACCTTTCTGTAGTGTGACATGCAGGTGCGGTGGCCCTATCTTCAGAGCATAGGTCTTGTCCCTTTTCAGGCATGCTGACCAGTACCAATCCTCGGTTCTGAGGGCATGGTTTTCATTAGGGGTGGTATGAAAATGGACATGGTCCTTTGATCACTGCTCAATAATGTCAGACTTCTGAGGGTGGGGAGTTTCTTTTCCCAGCACACTGTGGGTGCTCTGAAAGTGGAGGCCATTCAAAAGGAGAACAGTTTTTCTACCGTCTCTTACCTGGTGGCAACTCCGCCATGGGGCAGCTGTTTCCTGTTGGTTGTTAAAAGGACACAAGGTTTTTTTTACCACCCTGTGCTGGTTCTTGTCCATTTGAATCCAGGTTCCGTTGGTCATGAGGTAATACAATTTGCTTTGCTGGATTTCTGGGAGGATTTCCCCCAGGGGTGTCTTTCTCCCAGCGTATTGCTCTACAGTTCACCTACTGTTTAATGCAACAAAGGCACAAAGCAAGCGGCACTCTCAGAACACAAACAAGAGAAAACACCAAGTTGGTAAGTTTGAACAGCCCCCCTGACGAAGAGTCACGCCTTGGACTCGAAGCACTGGCTGCAGCTGTTCAAACTTACCAACTTGGTGTTTTCTCATTTGTGTCTGAAAAGTCATTGTTCTAGCTCTTTTTTGCTTGTTTAGTCAAGACCGTGACCTTTCCAGTGACACCTCACACCTGTGTTTTTGTTTAATGCAACACTTGGGTTTTTATGCCATGGGATGGCTTTTTATGCTAGGTTGTTCCCCTGTAGTCCATCTACTGCCTAAAGTAATAAGCTTGTTTTCCGATCTTCAGCCGAAAAAGGGGATTAACTTGCAGCTCCTGGTGGCAGAGGCACCTGCCAATTGGTGCTTATTGGACCACATCAGCAGCTGTGGCACTACTGGCCTCAGCCAGGTGCAGTTAGGACTTGCTGCCTGGGGTACCCCTGGGGTGTTCCCTGACAGGTGGTACACGCCTAAAGGCTATGCATCTCTACTTCAATTGGCTAGGTCAGTCATTACTAGGATAGTACGCTAATGTTCGGAGGGTGTTCCCCTCAGTGCCTTTCTCCTCATGCGCTGATGTGAACTCCATTGCTGGCAGGAAGTTGGTGGGGACTTTCTGACAAGATTCGGGCACTGCAGGTCCAGGACCTTCACTAGCTGGGCACCCAGACTGAGGTCCTCGAGCAGTGAGGCCACTAATGCGTTGATGGCTCAATGAGGAGAGGATGTCTCACAGATGATATGAACCATGAATCGCAGACGCTGAGGTAAGGGATTCCTGTGATGTTTCGGGCTGGCAGAGTGGAAGATTGGTTTTATGCAGGTCGAGCAATTCGACAACGGGGATCTTTCAATGTTAGCAACAGTTGGTCGATACCAGTGACTAGAGGAGGAGAAAGTAGCTGCCTGACCTGATTGGATAGAGCTGCATTGGTCATGCTTGCTTGGTGTTTTTTTAGTGTACTCTGTTCATGCATCTGTCAGGGATTAGAGGTCAGGATGGAGTTCCATATGACAGCTGCAGAGGATCTGGACATGAAGGTGTTCAGGCTTGGATCTTTCCCTTTTGTATGAGGCTAGCAACCTGGTTTCCCAGGTCTCCAGGGGAACCCAGAGGAAAGATTCCTGACTGGGGACATGTTTTTCTGACAGTCTGTGGAAGAATTTTAGCCCAGAAAATTCCATTCAGAGTGTTACATTTGTTTTGTTTTTTTTGTTCACGTTGGTTAGAAGACCAGGGTGTTCGAGTTTTAAAAGCCATAGTTTGCTCATCCCTGATGCCAGTCTTTGTAGGTTTGTTTTCAGTAATTCTGCCATCAGCCCTGGAGTCTATGCTGTTTCAGCAATGTGAGTGATAGAAGAGGCATAGTGTATTACACAGGTGAGTAGAAGACCATAGATGTGAGTATTCTGTTTTCCCAAATGAAGGACCCCTGTCCGCTCAGGCGAGGGGTTGTTTCCATGAGAATTGGGGAAAGGCGAAATTCTTAGCAGGACAAGGACATGCCTGTGGGTGGGTCCATTTCATTTTTTTTTCTCTAGTGTAAATGGATATAGGAATGCAGACATTGCAGTTGTACTGGCACACGGATACAGTTATCTAGGAAAGGTCAGGTCCCATCAGTATAGGACTGTTCTCCATTTCGGTAGCTCTAGGCATTCAAGGTGGAGAGGGCTAGTCTGCAACTGAATTTGCCAGTCAGTAATATCGCGTTTAGTCTTATTATTTACAAGCCTCTGTGGGGATTGAGTCTCCATCAGGAATTTCCAGTTATTTGTTTGGCACACAGCTTTTTTTTTAATCACATATATCCAGCAGTTCCATGGTAGGGTCTTATATGGGACAATATTCTCTCCTGCCCTAAGTAGATGGCTAGTGCTTTTTAGAAACCCATATGTATGAACTACTTTCCCCACTGACAATGTGGAGTGATACAGAAAGGAGAAATTCCATCATACTTGCTGTAATTTCCTTTTCTTTTAGATCCAACATTGTCAATAGTGCCTCTCCCTGGAGAAACTTGCTTGTCTGGAGAATTTTGTCCATATATTCATATTTAGATACAGTATATCCTTATAGGTGTGTTCTACCTTTGTGTTCTTTTGTATTAGAAGACACGTACAATGCTCCTCTAATGGTTCAGGGTTCATCAGCAGTAGCTGGAAATCTTTTTTATATTCTGCATAATAACATATGACTTGGGTAAGAAGTTGTAGATTCACATGGAGAAAAATGAAATTGTAGTGACGTGCTATCCACACTCTAGCAGAATCCTTTCCCCTTTAAGAATGGCTGAAAGGTCTTAAAACTGGCTCCTCCCACCCACCCGGGTGGTATCCTCCTTGGCACTGCCCTGTGATGTCAGATCTTCCTTTCTGCTGAAAGCATCAGGTTCCCTCCATCGCAGCTCTGTGCTTGGTGTAGGTCCTAATCTTTAACTGTATCTTTGAGCTTTTTCTTCAGACTTTTTCAATCCAAAATGGAATTGGGTGAACCAGAATTGTGTCCTGTCTTCAAACTGTGCCCTTGCGGCCAAAAGATGTCGAGTATCGATCTGCACACCTTACGTGTGTATTGCCTGGGTACTGAACATTACCTGCAGAGTTTCAGCCTATATCGTACCCTCTGCCCCTCCACCTTGGATGACCATTATGCCCATCTTCTCCTGGGGCGTCTGGATGAACAGGACCATCCAGTTCGCTCCAAGGATACCCGTTGGGTGGTTTCTTCTGTGGCGGGCTCAGCCTAGCAACTCGCTGCCTTCAAAGACATCTACCCTCGTTCCTGTGGGCATTGGCGCCTCGTTTACCGGGGCATTTAGGGACCTTTGTCAGTCCCTTCTGACCCTTGGGGAGGACCCTTCCCATGAGTTAAAATCTATGAAATCCTCGAAGCGGGTCTCCAAATCCAAAAAGTCCCGCTGTAGGTCGTGGAACCGCGAGCGCTCTCAGGCCTAGGGTTCCCATGCTTTTCCTAGCTCGATGGCTGTTGAGCAGTCGGCTGTGGCCAACACTTCCATCCAGGCCGCTGGCCCCACAGTCTCCCCTGGGCGGCCTGTCGCTGAGATAACAACCAACGGTTGAGATTTTTCTAGAGCCGGTCGACCCATTGTCGCCAGACAAGGGGGGAAGACTCCCTCTCCAGAACCTCGATCCTGCCTTATCTCCCAAGGGAGGCTGGATCAGCACGCTGAGTTGGACCACTCCCTTCAGGAGCCTGCCCTTTTAGGGCTTCCCAGGTGTCCTTCGCCTGCTCCTGCCTTGCCTCACTGTCAGAAAACCCAGCAGTCGAGGTCCAGCTCAAGATCGAGCGGTTCCCGACACCATCAGTCCCACTCTCGGCACTCAAGCAAGAAACGCCATCAATACTCCTTCTCTTTTTCCTCTTCTGGGGGAGGATTGGGTCTGCCGTAAGGTGTGGCGCTGTTACGAGGAGTTTGTCTGGCAACAGTTGCTGCTCAGCACGGGCAACAGGCCAGTCATGGAGCCTCAGCCCACTTCGGCACTCGTGTGTCTGCCACAGCCACAACCTGAACCGACACCTCCAGCTAGGTTGGCTCTGGCCTCTCCACCCATTCAGGTAGAGCCTCCACAGCCTAAGGACAGACCCCCTCCCAAGTCTGCACGTCCTGCCACTGGGCTTCCTCATCGGTTGTCGGTCACGGTGACCCACCTGATGAACCCTGTGGAGACAGTGGGGATAATGGGCCTCATCTGGTGTTTGAGGAGTCCTCTAATTCTGACATTTCTTCGATGCATTCTCCTTGGACCCCTGACTACATCCATGAGTTTGGGGAAGAACCTTTGGTGGAGCCGGAGCCTACCTTGTTCAGGGCCATGGTCCACTTGATCTCCGAGTCTACAGGGACCCTGCAGAAGCCAGTCCAGAAGCAGGCTTTTTATCCCTTAACAGAGATTCCAGACTGGGATGCCTCCCCTGGAGTTGCCTCCTGGTCGCAGAGGCCATCCTCGGCCCTGCTCTGGAGTTGTGGCAGCGTCCGGCTTTCTGCCATATGCCATCGGCCCATATGGTCCACAAGTATGCGATCCATACTGGGTCCATTTCCAGGTTTACTCACCACCCTTCAACAGAAGGCTTGGTCACTGACTCGTTTTTTTGCCAATCGGGCAGTGTGTGGGATGTTGATAAGTGTCCTGATAAGAGTCAAAGAAGCTGGATCATGCGCCAAGAAAGTCTATGTGGCCTCCAGCTTTGGCCTTCAGCAGGTGAGTGCAGCTCTTCAGATGGCCAGCTTTGCCCATGGCTTGTTGGTTACCCTGGATCAGGTTATACCTCTGCTCCCAGTTGGCCTGCAACTGCAAGTCAAACTGGTTTGGGACCAAGGCTGCCCAATCACTAAGCAACAGCTCTAAATGGCCCTAGACATTGGTGATTCTTGCACCAGGTCCATGGCAAATGCAGTGGTTATATGCCACAGAGCTTGGCTGCAGATTTAGGCCTTTGGCCCGATACTCAGTACAAACTGGCGGATGGTCCCTTCTTAGATACCAGTTTGTTTTGGGCCTGGGGTAGATGGCCATCTTACACATCTTGAGAAGTCAGCGCTACCCTGGACTCCCGTCACCTCCGTCCACTGAGAGGTTAAAGGACCAAAGTAGAAGAAAGCCATTTCAGTTTTGGTCCTCCTCGCCCCTGCCGCCTGTTCCTCCACTCCCAGCAGCACAGCAGCAGCAGGTTTCGCAGCCTCGGCCAAAGTCCTCCTCCTTGGTCGCCAGACAGTGTAGTGGGTGAGGACCGGCAGCTTCCTTGGCTGGCACCACCACCACCACCACCACCAAGCCTATGAAATGACGGGTTGGGGTGCCTCTTCCTCACCCATCCCACAAACCACAGGCCTTCCCGTGGTAGTTTGGCTCCACCACTTCACTTCCATCTGGTCCGCCATTACCTCGGACAGGTGGGTGCTCGAGGTGGTACGCTGTGGTCTGCCTCTGGAATTCGAGGCTCCTCTGCCCAGCCAAGCCCATGCTCCACAGGAGAAAGCGGTATCCGAGGACATCACACTACTCCTCCAGAAGGAGGCAGTGTTTCGTGTGCAGGCTGCCGTGCCCAGTCTGGGGTTTGTCTCCAGATACTTTCTGGTTCCCAGATTTTGGGGGGGGGGGGCAGTCCTGCCAAGCCTATATATGGTGTACATCCACACAACCCACCTGACCTCCCCTGGCAAGTGACACACCTGTCTTGCTTCCAGTGTGCAAAATCTGACATCACGGGGCAGTGCCGCTACCTCGTGGGTGGGAGAAGCCGGCTTGAAGACCTTCTGCTCATTCTTAAAGGGGAAAAGATTCTGCTAGAGTGTGAGTGTACAACATATACCACTCCTACAACTACTGTTACAGGTGAGTAACCCTCAATTGTGTGTCTGAGGAATCGCATATTTTAGCTATTTTGGGTAGGTGTACTTTGCTTCTCTGTTTGGTATTAGAAGATGTTTACAGTGTTCTGCTGGTTTGCGATGCATCAGTGGTATTTAGATACTTGGTGACTTCCGGTGACGTCATGCTCGAGTCGGCGGCCTGAACTAGGAGCTCCGTCACAATCCACGAGTTTAACCTCCTAATTTCTCCTATTAGAACATCAAAATTTTAGAAAGAGACAGCGGGAGGTACACTATCCAAAGAAAAACGATCGAGTGTAAAATAGAGCGATAGATCCGCCAGATGCTGAGAGATTGCAGGGAGATGAATCAGTGAAGGCTCACAGGCCTCGGGCTGTTCTTCCCGGATGTTGCTGAAAGTGGCCAGGTATCACTGAATATCGTACAGCGACAAATATCTCTGGTTTTGAATGAGTTGAGAGTTTTGCAAAGAAATTAGGTCCTACGGCAGCTCTGCGTACCGATATAAATAAGCTCGAGAAACGGCAAGATGAAGCTGAGTCCCAGGCGCAAGAAACAGAATCCAATGACTGAAACCGAGAGGGCCATAGTACAACTATACACCGTTAAGCTTTAGAGACAGAGCCGAGATGCGGAGTAGAAACCGTAGAAACAATATTAGAATTTCTGGGATTCCTGAAGGGCTGAGGAGGTGAAATGCTGGAATTTATGCACAAAACTTTAAAAGAGCTGCTCTACTTCCCGACAGTGACCCTGGAGATTGAAAGAGCACATCGTACCTTAGGGCCGAGACCACAGCCGGGCTAGCCCAGAACAATCCTAGTCACGATTTCTCAGGTTCCAGGACAAAGAAGCAGTGTTGCATGCAGCGTGGGCGAGGGAGTCGTATCACTGGCTGGCAACAGGCTTTATTTCGAGAACGTACACACCAGAGATCATGGCCAGACGTAGGGCCTACATCCTCTGATGCGGGCCTTGAAGCTGAAAGGGATAAGATTTAGAACCCCTACCCAGCGAAGTCACTGCACTGTTCGAGAGATGGCCCGCTGACGTTTGACAATGCTGCATCAGCCACGCAGGAGCTGCGGAAACGAGGGATCGATGTGCAGGTGCAACGGACAAACCCTGAACCCTCAATAGCATCCAGATTGGCCCTTAAAGTGTGGAACAACGGTCAGAGAGAAGCGAGATGGCGGCAGGGAGCTGAAGCAATCCAGAACATTGTGGCAACGTTGAGCAAGCAAACCCCTGTAGGCTCTGGAGGGTCGAGACATCTGGGAGCTGAAGGATGAGAGCCATAAGTACATTTTTGGGCTGAGTAGCTACTCGCAGGGGAACTGCTCTTGGGCAAAAAGAATTTGGAACTGCTTTTGGACATGTTTGAACTCTGCTCCTTGAACGTGTAGAGAGGGATGGGATACTCTCATCCACACAAAACCTTCGCACAGCATGGATAGACTGGTACTGGGGGGGTTGGGGCGAGGGTAGTTCGGGAGGGGCGGGTGGAGTGCTACTTGTGGGTTTTACAATGAGCAGGGTTCAGCGATGGAAGGTAAGTCGTTGAGGCTGATCTCTCAGATTGAGCAGTACGGCTGGGTTACTGGGGTGTGCCCATTGGTTAGACTTAGGTCGCCGCCCGGGGGGCCAAGATCAAGCCGCTTGAAGGCCTTGGGAGGGGAAGGGTGGGGGCCCTTCGTCCTTGACATCCAAAGTTGTGTGGATCCGCCCACCAACGGCGTCTGGAATGCTGGAACCTAACACTGGCTGGCAATGCGAAAGGGGGGAGGTAGCGAATGCAGCCGCTTTTCTCACTAGGTTGCACAAATTGAATATGGAGCCTTATAGGCTGTTGGGGACGCGTTAAAATAAATCAGAGGCTGAGAACAGTTAAGAGAGCCAGTTGTGCAAGACGCAGCCGGTCGGGAGATGCGCTGAGGCATTGTACAGCGACTTCCTCTAAGGTCTCACCTTTTCCGCCGGATTGGAGGAGCACGGGGGCGGGGATGTTAATGGTTGGGGGGTGGGGTGGAGGAGAGTCCGGGCTATCCGGAGGTCCAGGAGAGCAGAAGCAACCGTCCCGCAGGTGTTGCTCTGGGTCCTCTGTTCCCCTCCAGTCGGCGGGTCTGTGGCCTATTCGAGGAGTGGGCTGTGGCTTACTGGGGGGGGTGCTCGGGCTGTCTTGCCGTCCATTGAATGGCTCGGCCTCACAGCCGAGGCGTGAGCTAGTCGGCCGGGGGGCGGGTTGGACGGGGAATCGGGGGCAGGTTGGGGGAATGTTCTCCTTAATGCTAGCAAATCCGGGGGTGAGCGGGGGAGGAACGTCTGGCAGAGAGAGCGGGCTTACTGTTCAGGGCCACACGTCTTCGCAGGGGAGATTCTTTGAATATGTGCGAAGACTTCCGCAGTACTTCTTTCCCTCAGGCAGCGACTTAGCACTTTTCAAAGGGGAACTTTTCCTAAACCTCGCTAATTAGGGGTAGGCTCGGGGTAGATGAAGGTCTGCTACATAGCGACAGGGGTTACTCCTTAGGTGGAGGATGCTCGGAGGGGCAGAACGAATGGGCCTGCTTGGGGGGACCTTGATTTCTGCGGGTGTGATAGGTCCCTTCCAATACAGCCAAAGCCCTAATGGGCCGGGGTGAAATTAGGATGGTTGGAATGGATGGAGGGAAATATTCACACTACTATGGATTGTGCTGAGACCTGGGATTATTTTTGGGGGGTAGTATCACCCATATTTAGGGATAGGTGCAGGCTGCTGTAATTGACAAATATTGGGGGGGCAAGAGGAGGGTGTCCATGGTATGGCTCCAGATCCCTGTAAGTAATGAGGTTTACTCAGGATTTGCTGCAGCACTGAAGCTATCATCATGATGCTGGTAAGAGTCCTCACTCCGAAGAGGCCGATCTGAGAGAGTAACTGCGCCCAGCTACACCTTGGATATTGAATTGGGGGGGATAAGATAGACAATGAACCTCAGATAGCCGGGCTACTGTACTCAAGAGGTAAGCGGAGGCGGAGCCGATGGTGGGTGATCACAGTGGGGCCCGGAGGGGGTGGGACAAAGATGCTTGTAGGGGAACCTGGGAGTCCCCTTAGAAAGTAAGGGCAGGCGCCTGTCTATACAGCATGGTGGGGGCCTGTTCAAGTGACGGACGGGGCAGGTAAGTCCCGATTGGGTAACCCGAGTACATAACAATGTGGGCCTGCCGCTTGGGAGGGAAGGTGCTGAGTGAGACAACCCATAAATGGAGCCTCATCGTGGAATACCCGCTCAGGGAATCGGAAACAGACTTACTGGAGGGGGAGGGGGTTTCAGGGAGGCTTAGCATGCAGCCCCTTAGGGTGAGTGCGACTTGATAGACCCTCAATCTAACCTGCTGAGTCAAAACGCTCTTATAAACTGCCGGAGGGACATTTGGGGGCAGGCGGATATTGGGGTTAAAATAATTGTATACCACTCATCGTTACAGTACACAAGATGAAATAGTTGATTCGACTTTCAAAACCCGTGTCACCACCCTTCTTTATTCCACTCTCAGAATAGGCACTTTAGGTGTCAGGGGGGCATCACGCTTAGTGATGAAGCCTCAAGGCGTGAGCAGTTCCATGCCAGGGAATCTGTTCCAGTTTCCCACTTTTGGAAGTTCCGGGTTTTTTTATTTCATGTTAATAGTTGGTTTGTTTGTGTGTTCCAATTCCACATGTTAGTGTGATTGTATTCAGTTAGGTATGACAGGTATTGAGCTGATAGACACTGATGGGATTCAGAATGAAGAAAAGGAAGGATCCTTCAGACCAGCGGACCACCTATAGGTGCAATGACCAACTGCACGGTTAGTTATTGTCCCTGAACATTAATGGGATTACCTCTCCAATAAAAGGTCACGAGTCCTGACATTTCTCCGTAGGAGTCAGGCGGGACTGATATACCTCCAGGAAACCCATCTGAGTTCTGGGGAACATCTCAAGCTCGCCAGGCTCAGTAGGGGAACACTATATAACTCCTCAAGTAGATCAGGCAGGCGAAGGGGGGTTGCAATAATCATTCCAGAAGGTACTCCATTTCAACAACAACGCACCATAAGAGATACAGAGGGACGGTTGATAATAGTCCAAGGATCCCTGAACGGGACGCTGGTTACCCTGGCTAACGCTTATTTCCCTCCTGGGACCCCCGTCCTGCAATTGAAAACGCTGATGGATAAAATCCTGCAAAATACAAAGGGCATGCTCTTGCTAGCGGGAGATTTTAACTTGACACAGAATGCCTCGCTAGATTCCTCCAATCCTAAGGTATCTAAGCAGACACCAGGGCAAAAGTTCTTTAGGAGATATGTTAGAGAGGTAGGATGGACTGACGTCTGGAGGCATTTACATCCCCTAACCAGGGATTACACATTATTCAGCAGTACATAGGACTTACTCACGAATAGACCAAACATACACACAGGCTGAATTTTTGGACCGGGTGGCGAGGCTCAAATAGGGATATCTCTCTCTCAGACCATGCTCCCGTGTGGACAACCTGGGAGATGGGACTAGAGCCAAAGAACTCCAGATGAAGACTCAACCCCTATTACCTACGCTCTGAAAAATTTAGGGAGTTTTAGTGGATAAATTAGCTGAAATACTGGAACTCAATCCTCCGGCGGACTCGGCACCCGCAATGCATTGGGACACTATCAAAGCTGTCCTAAGAGGTCATATCATACAACACACTGCAGAACTAAACTGACGGAGAAAGGCCCGCAGGGCCACCCTAGAGGAGAACTTACACTTTCTCCAATATGCACATAAGTGTGGGGACACCTCCGTGCTGCCCCGGCTTCAGGAGGTTAAGGCTGAACTGGATCGTCTGGCCCTCCAACAGACTGAGCTAGCACTGACTTTCCTGAGGCAGAGATACTACGAGGTGGGACCTCGTGCCACTAGGCTGCTAGCTATCAGGCCCGGAGGCAAAGGAAAGCCTCAACAATCACTTCCCTTAAACACCCGGTTGGGGGCCAGTCCCTAACTAAGATAAATGATATGGCAGCAGCATTTGCAAAGTATTATTCGGATCTTTATACCCCAGAACAGTCTCCCACTGTGTCACAAATTACGCAGTACCTTGGGAAAATAACCTTGCCTCGACTCGACCAAGTCCAAGCAGAATCCCTTACCTCAATCATAACGGAGCAAGAGATAGCTGAAGCAATCTCCTCAGCGAAAACTTTAAAATCTCCAGGTCCCGATGGCTACGGGAGTGAGTTCTATGGGGCTTTGAGGCAACAAGTATCCACTCAACTCTACTCTGTTTAATTCCATACTGCTGGGAGCTTCTCCCCATCATGGGCTCTTAACGATCTCTGTAATTCAAGCCGGGAAGAACCCACAGCATTGCAGCTCATACAGGCCTATCTCGTCTTAAACTCAGATTATAAGATGTTCATGCATATATTAGCACGTCGGCTTAGACAGGATTATGCCCATGTTAATAGATCAGGATCAGACAGGCTTTGTTAGAATGCGTTCAACAACAGATAACATCAAGCGTACGATGCATATTGTGCATAGTATGCAATCAGGGAATGTCCCAGCAGTCCTCATTAGTCTCGACGCTGAAAAAGCGTTCGACAGAGTGGCGTGGCCCTTTCTATATAAAGTTCTGGAGGAACTTGGCTTTCCCAGCAGTATTGTGGGGTTTTGCAAAACTACACGGGCCCTCAGGCTCATGCTAAGGTGGGGGCATCACTGAGTACTTCCCACTCAGAAGGGGAACCAGACAAGGATGTCCATTATCGCCCTTTTATTTGCAGCCTTTATAGAACCCCTAGCCCAGTACATTAGAGAAGCGCCGGATGTCACCGTGTGAATATGGGAGGCGAGAGCATCGAATAGCTGCTATACGCGGACTATGTCTTGTTGTACCTCTCAAACCCAGAACAATCCCTACCAACTATAAGGACACTCCTGGACCAGTATAGTCAAGTTTCCGGTTATAAGTTGAACTTGTCAAAAACAGAAATCCTGTCATTCCACTACCTTCCCTCGCCACAGGTAAGCTCCATTTTCCCATGTAACTGGAATTTAACAAAATTAAAATATTTGGGGGTAATTATTACTAAAGATTTCGCTGAATGCTTTCAAAATAACTATGGCCCCTTTACAGCTCAGCTCAGGGCGGACCTTGGGGCCTGGGCCGCGTTGCCCCTCACATTAAGCCGTAGAATAGACCTAATAAGGATGGTAACATTGCCTAGGGCCCTGTACCTGTTCCAGAATGTCCCACTTGCATAGAAAAACATTTGTGGAGTGGAGCCGCCTTATCTCTAAGTTTATCTTGGGGGCAGGAAGCCTCGTGTCCTAATGAGGATACTTAGCCTTCCTCGGTGGAGGGAGGCTTGGTATTACCAGATCTGCAGCTGTATTATGGGGCTGCTATGATGACCCATGTTATGGCTAGACAGAACGAGGTGGGGGAACCACATTGGTTACAAATTGAACAGTCCCTTATGCCAGATAAAGATTACTATCAGAACTTATATGCTTCTAGCCCCAGGCTTGATCCTCAGCTCCCTTCTGATCCGTGGCTCAGAGAGCGAAGTAAGGCATGGCAATGAATTAAAAAAGGTCAATCCCTGTCTCCTTTCCTGGCTCTGATCTGCCCAATTTCAAGGCTGGGGGATTTCCTCCCTAGCCGACTTGACCATGGATTCCAGATGTGGGAGAGGTATGGGCTAAGATATCTTACACAGATTATGTCCCAGGGAGAAATATGGCCCTTTAAGTACAAAGTAAGTTTAATATTCCGAATTGGGAATTTTACAGATTCCTACAGTTAAGGCACTATTGCCGAGGGCTCCCGAGGATTGCTCATAGCCTGGAGAGTTACCCTGCCTTGGTAGTAGTCCAGTCTCTGTTAAATACAGGGGCAGATAGGCTTCACTTAATCGCCTGCTACTACAAGGCCCCTCAATACTCAGGGAGTGATACACACAGGGACCATACGAGCTCAATGGCAGGAAGAACTTGGTTCTCCTCTCACACAAGAGACTGGCGAAGAGCATGCGTCACTTCTAGGGTCGCTAGCTCACATCAATGGCGGAATTTGCGTGGCAGAATCTAATTAGATACTCAGAACGCCAGTAATGACTAGTCACTACTCGCAGTCCGCTTCGGCAGGGTGCTGAGACAATGCAGAGAGAAGCAGAGTACACATCCACATTATGTGGTCCTGCCCAAACTCAAGCCTCTTCATGGATCAATTGCAGAGACACTTGAGAGAGATATTTGACCCTCAGCTACAACTCACAGGAGGGTATATCTTTCTTGATACTCAAGGGGTACAAAACCCAAATATTAGATACCTCCTACATCTGCTGCTTACGGGCCAAAAAGTAGTTACTAAGCTTTGGTTAACAGACAACCGGCCCACGATCCAGCAATGGTGGGAGGTCACTAGGCAGATTTATCAGATGGAGCAGATCACCCATGGGCTAAATCAATTAAAAGAGAAGTTCATTGATGGGTGGTCCCGCTGGTTAATATACTATATAAGGTATGATGACACCTTTATACCTTGAGGTAGTTGAGTAGGCCTGGAAAGCGATATCGCATTCATGGGAGAAGTGGCCACTGCTCTTGGAGTGAGAGTGGGTAATAAATGGACTATCTGGAATTAATACCTGTCCGGTACAGTCCCATGGCTGTCAACACTGAGAGAGTGGGGATTGCTGATTGATTTGAGAGGCCTCACCAGGGCTTTATGCCCGCGGGTTTATTTGATCTCGGAGAGGGATAACTCGGAGGATGTTAAGGTAATAAGGATTCGATATCCCTTATGAATTAATTAATGAACATTAGCGTTATCAGATATCAATTTATTGTAAATCAATAATCCTGTCACTGTTTTCGTGTATGTATGTTTGTCGTAATATGAAAAATCTAAATAAAATGAGATTTAAAAAAAAAAATACATACTTGTTGGCATAATGGCCTGTGGTCTGTGCAAGGAACCTAAACTTTTTCACAGTAAGACACACAGGTTCTGTCTGGGGTCTCTGCCTGAGTCCCCACCACGTGTTCTGTTAATTCTAAACCTTGTTAACTAACCTCTCTTTGTTTGGAGACAAAGTCCCAGCAGCAGAGGAACCTGGGATGCTATAGTGGTCTCTGAATGTGCAAGGTTGGGAGTCCACAAGTTATGGCCATGCCTCAGCAATAGAGGGTCCTTTTTCTTTAAGTAAGGTAGGTCCATATTTTTCCATTCAGTCTGCGGTTTTGTTTCATGGTACATGAGTATGTGAGTTAAAAAAAAAAGCCATATAATAGGTGATGAATCGCAGATACATGATAGTTTTGTATGTGTATACTGTGTTGACAGAAGTGAACTGAGGTGGAAGGCAGCTGGAATGTACCATGTTTACAGGGATCTTTGCTGAGGTCACAGCTTTAGAGCTGTACCACTAACTCCCTAAGGGAGCACCTTAACCCATATGTATGAACTACCTTCCCCACTGACAACACTGGAGTTAACAGAAAAGAAAATTACAGTAAGTATGATGGAATGTCTCCTTCATTGCATTTTAAAAACATAGTATATGCATCAGTGCACACAAGAAATGGCAGTAGGACTTAATATGACACACATTTTCAGTACAGTTATCGATTGTCACACATTTCTTTGTGTTACTACATAGGGCAATGACATGTTACCACAATAACAATGAAAAAATAGCACAAAAAGAAGCCATTATTACCACCAGTGCTCTGTGGTTAATAGCCAGTACTCTTTTACAACAAATTAATATTCAACCATTTCGGCAAAGTCTAAAACCTATGCAAATAAAGAAGACAATTTTTTTATCTGTCTCAAATTGAGGAGATTCACTTCTGCTAAGAAATAAGCCATATTTGGAACCGGTATACTGTCAACATAGCACTGGAATGATCACACAGTGAAATGACTGTGGAAATAGCGTGAGTAAACAGCTACTTGTATAGAACAGTGTGGGGATATTATAGCACAGACATGTAGCTGTTTCCACTCATGCTGATATTCAGTCGGTCACATTCATCCCCTGGCTTTCTCTCCTACCGGAGATTAGAATAGTAAATTCCCTTTTACTTTCTCCCTCCTGAAGAGTAAATCAAAACCCCGCTTTATGCTCTCCTTAACCTTGCGCTGTATTTGTGACATGTGGTTGTTGCTATGTGCATTTTGTTCTGCGAGTAATTGATCATGCATGTTTGTTTTCACGGTCTTGTGGTGGACCCTTTCGAACCTATATAGACATGATAATCAGTGAACAGGTAGTTATACTAAAACACTTAACTTACTTTATAATACTAGGATAGGGATAGCAGGAGTTTGTATGATTTACTTTGCAAATTGCTAGCATGAAGACCACAAGAAATCATAAACGTTCAGTTATGGAAGCTGACCAACTTGTTCCAGCACCTCTGACCAACTCAGTTCCCTAAGCCTCTGGAAAAACAAGCAGTCATCATACCTCCTTGAGCCAACACATGTTGCTTATGAAGCCCTGTGTGGTACATTCTCTGCAATCCATAACAGTATTAAATGTTTTCCACCCAAGAGAATGCAGGCCATGTAACAAATGAGCGGAACTTCAGCCTAACAAGTATGTGATAGTTTCAGCAGTACCAAATTGATTACCAATACATTAGGGTAAGACATTCACTTAGGTATAATGTACAGTGTCCATCATTAGGTATGTCTAAAGGAAGTTTTTAAGTCTGGTGCACCAGTTGATGATAAGTTCAGTGTTACAACTGTGATGCTGAGCTGCTGAATACAGTACTTAAGGCCAGGCCTGAAAGTTCATTAAAAAACGTAATTGTCCTCATTTGAATCAGAGGCCTTCGGCACAAGCTTCGGTGCTGGCAATGGCTTAAGTTTAGAGGTAAGCTCTGGCCAGTTTTACGTCAATGAATCTATAGTTCTAGGGACATGGATATGTTGTTCATCCACACTCATTGGCAGTATCCTTGCCGCTTTAAATCTTGCCGGAAGGTCTTCAAGCTTGCTCCTTCCACCCACCCGGGTGGTATAACTCTCGGCTCCGCCCCATGACGCCAGATCTTCCTTACCGCTTGGAAGCTCAGGTTCCCTCCTTAACGCTCTGCGTTTGTGACTGGTTCCTATTTCTCCCGTTTGATTTAAAATAATATTTTGCAAAAGACTTCAGTCTTCGATCCTCGCGGCCGCGATGGATAAATCGACCCGGATTTCGAGATGCCCATGCGGGCAGAAGATGTCCTCGGACGGATCCACACCCAACGTGTCTACTGCTTAGGCCTTGAGCACGCACCCGCAGGCTTCATGCGACCTGTGCTCATCTTTCTCGCCCACGCCCCTCGAAGACCGCATGCCCGACTGCAACTGGGCCGCCCCGAGAAGCTGCCTCCGTGAAGTCCAAGGAGGCCCGTTGGCGGTGTCCGCGGGCGGCGGTCAAGGATCAGCCGAGCGATGGTCGCCGAAGAGGAGGCGGCGCTGGTCGATTCTCCTCGGCCGCCGGCATTTATCCCGCCTCTCTGGGTTCTTCTCACACGGCTTCCTTTAAGGAGCTTTGTCTGTCCCTCTCCACTAAAGGAGAAGGGCTCGCGCCTGCTGGACCTTTTCTCGGTCCAAAAGAGGGACAGGTAAGTCCCTCCGTCGACGCCTCCTTGGGAGCGGAAAGGTCCTCTCGGGCCGCCGACCGTCGGCTCGTCGACAGCTGCTTCGCCACTGGCCCACGGTGTCCCCGGTCAGGTCAGTTGACCGAGACTCCCACTGATGAAGTCGAGATTTTTCTCGACCCATTGGACGGGCTGTCGCCTTTAGCAGCCGAGATTCCCCTCTCCCCGGGTCCCCCGGGAGGAGTTGAGGATCCCGTGGGCTCGCCTGTGCCTCCGGTTCCGGAGCCCTCGGATGGACCTTCCGAGCCGAAGGGAGTGTCGGTTCCGGCCGACACCTCCCTGCACCGACCCCGGAAATTCCGGGACTCTCGGTCTCGGTCTCGGACCTCTTCGCGGTCCAGCCGTTCCCACCGCCATAGGCGTCTCGGTCTCGCACCGCGTGGTAAGCGGCGCCGTCCTCGCTCCTCCTCCTCGGATGAGGGAGGCTTCGGGCGTGAATTACGCCGACGGTACGAGGACCTTATGTTGCAACAGCTCCTCCTGGCCGGGAATATGCCGACTCCGGCGCCTTCCCCGGCCATTAAGTGGCTGTCACCGGAACGGCCGACACAACCCCTCGACTTGCCCGAGGAGCCTATACCCAGGCCGGTTGTTCGGCCAAAACCAGCTGCTCCACCGATTGCGGTGGAACCTCCGCCTCCACAGCCACCAATTGGGGCTCCGACCAAGGATTCTCGGTCGGCTAAGGGTTTACCCCATCGGCTGTCAAGTTACCCTCACTCCTCCATCGACCTCGCAGGTGAAGGGTGGTTCAGGCCAGAGGCAGTTTCTTCGAGGACTCTTCCGAGTCCGAAGATGATTCCTCCTTCTTCTCCAAGCGACTGGACTTGAGTCTTCAGGAGGTCAGCCAATGGACTATAGCCCGTCGATCCTTCCTAGGACTGCTTCTGCTCATCTCGGAGTCTACCGGGATGGAGCTCGAACCCGCTTCCAACGGGCCAGGTATCCCTCACGAGATTCTGGACCGAGGGATTCTCCGACGGAGGCCTTCCGGTGGCCGAGGCCATAGTGGGTCCAGCACTGGAACTTTGGCAGCGCCTCTGCTTCCCTGCCCTGCGCTCGGCCAGGATGGCCAGGAAGTATGCGGTCCCTACCGTTCCTTGTCCGTTTCGGAACACCCTCTGCTGAGGGGTTGGTTACAACAGCGTTCCAGCGCCCGGCGGCATGAGGGATGTGACAAACCTCCTGACAAGGAGTCCAGAAAGTGGACATATCGGAGGCGAAAAGTCTACGCTCGCGTCCTCTCGGCCTCGTCAGGCCAGTTCGGCCGTCCTCATGGCACATTTTTTCCTGTACCCTGTTGGGCTCCCTGGATGAGGTCATTCCTCATCTTCCGCCTCGATCTGCAGACTATGGTTAAGCAGGTGCGGGACCAGGCAGGGCAGTGGCCAAACAACAGCTCCAGACTGCTTTGGATGTAGGGACTCATGTGCCAGATCGGTGGCGGCCGCAGTGGCTATCGTCGGCGGGCTTGGCTGAGGATATCACCTTTACTTCGGATACCCAGCACAAGTTGGCGGATGTTCCTTTTGGGGACTGACCTCTTCGACCCTGGGGTGGAAGGTCACCTGCAGAGGATCAGAAGTCCAATGCCACCTTGGACGTCTCTTCCGCTCAGAAGGACAAGGCGCAAACCACAGCCTAAGCCCTTCGTCCTTCTGTGCCCCAGCGCGCCCGTAACGTCAGGGCCCAGCAGGCTCGGCCTTGGCATCCCAAACCCAAGCCGCGGCTTCCTATACAGGAGGCAGGGAGGAAAGGCCCAGGAGGTCCCTCGGTCCCTCCTCCAAGCCTGCCCAGTGGCCAGGCTGAGGGTGTCGCCCCCATCCCCGTCACCACCCTAGGTCCCCGTGGAGACGGCTCCAGCATCCGTTCCACCTGGTCGCTGTTCCGCCGGACAGGTGGGTCTTGAAGGTGGTGAAGAGAAGCCTGCCTCTGGGAGCCGAGCAGGCACCACCCTTCAAGAGCGTCGCCCTCGGGGCTTCTGGATCCCCAGCCTCACTGGCGGACTCGTCGAGCCACATCGTACTCCTCCTCCAGAAGGAGGTGGTAAGAGAGGTGGTGGACCCTCCTTCAGACCCAGGGTTTGTGTCCAGGTACACTGGTTCCGAAGCAGACCGAGGCTGGCGCCCATTCTCAAACCCTACCACGACCTAAACAAGTTCCCTAAGGTCTGAACCTTCCGGATGGTCACTCTGGCTCCAGATAATACCATCCCTTGGACGCAGCGTGATGGTTCTGCTCTCTGGACTTGCAGGCCGCGTTTTTCACGTCCCTATCCGTCCGTCTCACCAGAGTTATTCCTGCACGGCGGAAGGATCTCTCTTGATTCAAACCATGCCCTTCACTTGTCTCCAGCTCCCAGGGTCTTCACCAATGCATGGCAGTGGTGACAGCATTCCCTCGCGGCCGAGGGTCGGTGTACCCTTACCTGGGCCGACTGGCTGATAGCAGCTCCCTCCAGGAAAGGCGGAGTGGTCAGAGATCTGGCCTCCAGGTGCTCTCAACTGGGCCTCACTTATCCACGAGGCCAAGTCGGACTTCGAGCGAGCAGGTGATTCTATTCATCGGGCGCAGCTCGACTCTCTTGAGCCAGCAGCGGCTCCGCGGACAGGGCAGGTTCTTTCCTCCTTTGCCCGATCATTTCTGGTTGGAGCAATTGCGCCCTGCCGGGACTTCCTGCGCCTCCTGGGTCTCATGGCGGCCTGTACCCGGCGTGGTCCGTTGGACGCCCGCTGGAACATCGTCCCTTCAGTGGGGACTGGCCAGCCAGTGGTCTGGCAGCTGCGATCCCTTGGACCAGCTTGTGTCGGTGACACAGGGATGTGGAGCGCTCTCCAGTGGTGGACCGTTCCAGATCATTTGCAGGAGGGCATCCCGTTCATCCGCCCGAGCCGGCGGTCTCTCTGTCGACCGATGCCTCTCTGATGGGTTGGGGTGCCCATCTGGGGAACAGCGGGCTCATGGCCTCTGGTCCCAGCGAGAGTCCCGATGCCACATCAGCCTGCTGGAGCTCGGTAGGTCAGCCCTAGCTCTCACGCCTTCGCTCCGTTCCTCCCGGGGTCAGTGGTCCAGTCCAGGCGGACCATACCACGACCATGTACTATCCCAAACCGCCCAGGGCGGGGCGCGCTCCATGCTTCTATGCAGGCTCTCCGCATTTGGTCACTCGTCTGCGCAGCCTGGAGCGGATCTCCCTAGCCATTCACGTGGCAGGAGCCTCCAACACCCTGGCCCGATGCCCTGAGCGGATAGGGCTGCATCCCCAGTGGTCTCTCCTGCAGGTAGTACAGCATCTGTTCTCCCTTTGGGGCACACCTCAGGTGGACCTGTTTGCCTCCATGGAGAACAGAGCTGAGTCTGTTCCATGCCCGCCCCCTCAGCAGGGCTCGCTGCAGGGATGCCTCCGAGGCAATGGACCCCGGGCCTCTTTACGCCTTTCCCCATTTCCCTGCGATCCACAAGGTGCTTCTCAAGGCGAGGAGGGACAAGGCGCGGGTGATTCTGATAGCCCCAGACTGGCCTCGCCAGTTCTGGTACCAGATCTCCTCAGTCTCAGCTCCAGGACTCCCGCGGCAGCTTCCAGCTCGCCGGACCTGCTCTCAGTCAATCAGAAGGTGTTCCATCAGGACCTTCAATCCCTGCACCTAGACCTGGTTCCTGAGGCGGCTAGAGGTTCCAGGCCTTGGGTCTTTCCGACGAGGTCCTCAATGTAGTTGGAGTCCCGTAAGTCGACGAAAATACTATGCCTTCAAATGGAAAAGGTTTTCCATTTGGTGTCAGAAACAAGGGCTTGGACCCTTCCTCCTGTTCCTTGGCAAGCATCTTGGACTATTTATGGTCCCTTTCTAGTCAAGGGCTTAGGTCGGCGACCCTAAGGTTGCACCTGGCAGCCATCTCTGCTTACCGGGCGCGGGCCAGGAAGCAGTCGATGGCGCAGGAGGAAGGTGGTCTGGCGCTTTTTCAAAGGCCTTGATCACATTTCCCCTCCAGTCGGGAACCCCCACCTCCGTGGGATCTACTGCTGGTACTGGCAAAGCTCATGGGCAAGCCATTCGAACCTATACAGGTGTGCTCTCTCTCACCTATCGTGGAAGACCCGCCTTCTTGGGTGGCTATCACGTCCAGCCAGAGGATGGGAAGCTCCAGGCGCTTTCCATCGAGTCTCCTTACCTGGTCTTCCCACAGGGACAAAGGTTGTCCCTGCGCCCCACGAAATTCCTTCGAGAAGAGGTGGTGTAATTTCACCTTAACCAGGTGTTGACTCTGCCGGTGTTCTACCCCAATCACACCTCGGAGGCCGAATATAGGCTCCATACTCTGGACCCTAGAAGGCGCAAGCTATTATAAGGAGCCATGGGCTGAAATTGGGAGAGGTTCGTCAGCTGTTTGTCACCTACGCTGAAGCCGCATCTGGCAGACCTGCAGCCAGCGGACGATAAGCAGGTGGGTAACCTCCTGCATAGATCTCTGCTATAAGTTGGCGGGCATGGAGCCTCCCAGAGGGATAAGAGCTCATTCTACCCGCCATACTGCTGCAGCAGTGGCTGCTTCAGGGCGTCCCTATCCAGAAATCTGCAGGGCTGCTACCTGAAGTCAGCAAACACCTTCATTACCCATTACCACATCGACCTTGAGTCACGCGGGATGCTGGTTTTGGGGCCTCGTTCTCCAGTCTCTCTTTCCCAAGTAAGTATATGGGGTGTCGTCTTGCCTCCCTCCTCCCGGAGAACTGCTAGGAGTCTGCCAATGAGTGTGGATGAACAACATATCCATGTCCTAAATACAGGTTACTCACCTGTAACAGGAGTTCTAGGAATGGTATATGTTGTTCATCCTACAATTCCCTGACCTCGGCTTGACGCACAACCACATGAGCTTCCAGCGGGCCAGATCTGGCGTCATGGGCTGAGCCGTGAGTTATACCACCCGGGTGGGTGGGAGGAGCATGCTTGAAGACCTTCCGGCAAGATTTAAAGCGGCAAGGATACTGCCAATGAGTGTGGATGAACAACATATACCATTCCTAGAACTCCTGTTACAGGTGAGTAACCTGTATTTCTTGTCCAAATATGTGTATTGAAGTCGGGATGGAAAGCTGATGCGATAAACAGAGTCAGCTTCACAAAGTCTAACAGCTACCGTCTCGAAGATCTTTCTGCAGAGACTCATGTCATAGGAGTAGTTGGGGAAGAACAGCACCTGACTGCCCCCCAACAATACGGTCTCTTGCATGCAGTATTATATGTCTTGTGCTGAACATGGTGGCCACCATTAGAATAGTTCTCAGTCCCTCCGGCACATTCGTAGTCCTTTGTGGGATTACTCCATAGGCTTGTACAGTAGAAACTGCATGACTGAGTCTGATTGCCTCAAGGAGCTATTGCTGTAGAAATATGGAGATGTTCCCCTCCAAGCCCTTGGGGACATCCAGTAAATGGACATTTGCTGCTTGTACCATATTTTTCAGTTGCTCTAATCTGGAGCGAACCACTCCCTGTTCCTTAATGGATGCCGCTGATGCAATCAGAACTTCCTGCCAGCTTTTCAGATTCCAACACCGAGTTTACATGGGTTAAATGTAGACGTGGAATGCAGTTACTGGGTTGGCCACTTTTTCCCCACTGGGAATGACGTTAGAACCTAGTAATGCCAGCAATACGAGTACGATTCTCCACCAGTACAATCCGTTCGTTGTATTGATCAACCATTTTGTCAAGCTTTTGTACAGTTTGTGTGAGTAGGTTGACTGATTGTTGTAAAGAGTCTAAAGTTTCCAGTTGCTCCCACACATTCTCTGGAGGCTGTAGGGCTTGCAGTTGTTTAGAGAACCTTGTTCCTGAAGAGTTGGCTTTACCAACTGTTTTAGGACAACCACCCATCCCTTACAGACTACAGCTATTTCTTTTAACATCCTACTGGCTATCACTGTAGAAGTGTTTTAGATAAGTTTTTGAAAAATTGCAATATTACATTGCTATTTTAATATATGTCTGGCAGGAGCTGAAATGAAGCATGTCTTTTGCACTCAGCAGTTGGCGCCGCCTCCCTGGGTAAAAAGAATTGAAGAAGAAAAAGAAAACAAGGAATGTACTGAGCTTTGGATGGAAACAAGGAACTAAGGCATTTAAAGCTGTCGCTGCTATATACCTTGCAGGCACGCAGGTGACATGTCAGTACTAGGCACCAGCACCACCAGTCCTAAAAGTTCTGGTTTCTGTGGGGTCCTTTTGCCTCTGACTCTAAGATCAAAGAGTGAAATTCTGGAGAAAATTGATTCTTGGAAAAGCTGAACTTTGTGACCTCAGTACCAGGTTACAGTATAGCAGTTTTTGTGTATATTTGGAATCTTGCTGCTGGGTTGCAGTAACATGGGTTAAATGTAGATGTGGAATGCAGTTACTGGGTTGGCCTCTTTTCCCCACTGGGAGTGACATTAGAACCTAGTAATGCCAGCAATGTGACATCAGAAACAATCATTCTGGCCTCCCCAATGGCTCAGTGGCAGCGCATCACCCTGCCATGCAGGTGACCAGGTTCGGGAGTTATCCCTAGTCGCCATGTCAGGAGCCAGGCCAGGTTGAGGTAGCTGCTGCTTGGCAGTGTGCCTCAATAAGGGAGGGTCAGTGGTGAGCTTTGGTGCCACGGCAACCTCTGCGGCAACACTCACTGATGAAGAGGTTCTTGTAAACTCACAGCACCAGGGTCACTAGTCCATACGAGTTTTGATGTTATGTACAGTGGTGCTTTACATCAAGAAAATCATTGCGACCTTTGGTACCTACGGGAGCATTTGTCTTTTTGCTTGCCATGAGCACAGTCTATGCCAGCCTCACACGCATGCAAGCTCCTCCCTCTGCCACCAGCAGAGTTGGGTAAGTTCCTGAGGAGCTCTGTATGTGCTGCATGTGTGTGGGGCTGGCATAGACTGTGCTCATGACAAGGGAGGTGGGAAGGACTTGAAAATTGCTGTTATAAGTATGATTTTTGTTTCCTTCAAATTTTGTTAAACTTTGTTCAGCATGTCATTAGACTTTAATGTACATCAAAGATTAACAATAGGCAGATAAGAGTGCTTATAGTCAGTCAGAAAATTTCATTTCAGGGACATGAGAGCCACTCACACAACAGGACATGTTTTTGGGCCACATTAGCAGACCTCTATATTAATCTGTATTTTGGTTATTCTAAAGTGATAATTTATTTTTATATCAGTAGTATCAAAAGATCTAATTCCCTGGAGCATTTGGATGCCAAATTGGTTATAGGGAGACCCCTAGGAACAGCAGGTGGCCAGGGACAGAAGCAGGTGCAACTGTCACAGCAGGCCCAACAAACCATGCCAGAAAATGCTGCGGTTCACAGCTCCAGTGGGGCAGGTGAGCCCCACTGTGGGACTCAGTATTACAAGCCGTCCGATCTATGGATAGAAAATTAAGAAAATTCTTGAGCACATGGGAGCACAGGACTGTAAACTAGAAGGAGCGGTGGCAACAGCAGAAGAAGCTGATGAGCATTTACTCCTCACCCAGGCTGCTTTCAGCAAATGACTACCAAAATGGTGCACCTTTGAGCCCACCTAGAAACTTTGGAAAATGTTGAGAGGGCTATGAATATCTAAGTGTTGGACCTCTCAGAGGGCTAGAAACAGAAACATAGAATTTGACGGCAGATAAGGACCATTTGGCCCACCTAGTCTGCCCATTTTCCTACCCAACAGATAAGCTGCAGATCCTAGTTAACCAACAGCTTACTTCCTCCTGCCCCCCACTAGGACTGCCTTATGTCTGTCCTATGCATTCTTGAATTCCCCCACTGTTCTTGACTCCATGACCTCCTCAGGAGGCTGTTCCATCATCCACAACTTTCTCTGTGAAAAATACTTCCTCACATTACCTCTGAGCCGTCCCCTCTGTCTTCAGATTGTGTCCCCTTGTTCTTGCACATCTCTTTTCTGAAAGATGCTACCCTCTTGGACTTTGTTGATTCCTTGAGGTACTTGAAAGTTTCTATCATGTCCCCTCTCTCCCTTCTTTCCTCAAGGGTATACATATTAAGCTCCTTTAGTCTTTCTTCGTATGTCTTCTGGTGCAGACCCTGCACCATTTAGTTACCCTTCTCTGGACAGCCTCCACTCTGTCTGTGTCTTTGCAGAGATGGGGTCTCAGAACTGCACACAGTACTCCAGATGGGGTCTCACCAACTGTCTGTACAGAGGGATAACAACTTCCTGTTTTCTACTATTGATGCCTCTTCCTATGCATCCCAGTATCCCCCAGCCTTCCTTACTGCCTTCTCACATTGCTTGCCCACCTTTAGGTCATCTGATATAATTATCCCTTTCCATTTTACTGTTGTCAGTATCTCACCCCTATTGTGTACTCTTCCTCTGGGTTTTGTTTCCCATGTGCATTACCTTGCACTTCTTTGCATTGAATCTGAGCTGCCATACATTTGACCATTTCTCCAACCTTGCCAAGTCCCTTCTCATCCTTTCCACTCCATCTTGTGTATCAACCCTGTTGCAGATCTTTATGTGAGTCTTCAAAGAGACATACTTTTCCTTCAGTTCCTCTGCAGTGTCCTTATAAAGACATTAAAAGGACCGGTCCCAGTACTGAACCCTACGGTACCCAGCTAGTAACCCTCTTTTCTTCACTGTGCACTCCATTTACTACTACCTTTGCATCCTGTTGTCTAGCCAATTTTGATCCAGGCTACCACCTTGGGGCCCACCCAAGGCTGGCTAACTTGTGTATGAACCTTTGTGTGGGACTGTATCAAATGCCTTGCTAAAATCTAGGTAGGCCATGTCCACAGCCCTCCCTGGTCTACTACTTTGGTCACCCAGTCAAAGAAATCTATTAGATTCATCTGACACGACCTTCCCATCGTGAATCCATGCTGTCTTGGTGCCCCAGTGGCCTCTAGGTACTCAACAATTCTTTCCTTCAGAAGTGATTCCATCATTTTCCCTACCACTGAGGTCAAACTAACTGGTCTGTAGTTTCCTGCCTCTGTCCTGCTCCCACTTTTGTGAAGAGGAATCACATCTGCTCTCCTCCAGTCCTCAGGTACCAACCTACCCTCCCATGATTTGTTAAAAAGAGTAGTCAGCGGTGTCACTAGTTCTACCCTTAGTTCTTTTAGAATTCTTGGGTGCATCCCATCAGGCCCCATTGCTTTGTCCACCTTTAATTTTATTAGTTCTTTCAGAACCCTTTCTTCTGTAAATGGACTGGTATCGACCCCCACCTTCAGAGTGTTTCTCTTGTTTGGTTTAGGTACCTCCCCCTCCTCTTCCTTTGTGAATACTGAGCAGAAATATTCGTTCAGTATCCCTGCTTTTTCACTGTCCCCCTCCACCCACATTCCCTCCTCTTTATTAAGCCTCAGTATCCCTCCTTTGGTCTTTCTTAGCTCCCTAATGTACCTATAAAGGTCTTATCCCCTTCTTAACAGAATTGGCTATCCTTTCCTCGGTTTGGGCCTTTGCTATTCTGACTGGCTTTCCCAGCCTCTTTCTGCTTTAACTGATAAAGTTCTCTGTCCTGCTCCTTCTGTGTTTCCTTATATTTCCTGAATGCTATCCTTTTCTCCTTAACCTTCCTGCCACCTCTTTTGAGAACCATAGTGTTTTTTCCTTTGTTGTGTTTTATTGATTTGCTTTACACAAAGCTTGCTGCCTCGTGATGGCTGTTTTGATTACTCCCATTGTTCCTCCACCCTCCTTCTTGCCTGTTTGCTAGTACTTTTCTAAGGCACTCTCTCATTTCCCAAAGTCAGCCCTCCTAAAGTCCAGTACTCTTGCTATTGTATGGCTGTGTTTATAGTGAACCACACTGTTTGGTGGTAGCTTGTTCCCAGATGGCTACCCACCTCTAAATCTGAGATTCTTTCTTGTCCCCATTTGAGTACCAGGTCTAAGATTGCTCCCTCCAGTGGGTTCCAGTACTAGCTGTCTGAGGCATGCCCCCTGTAGGGCATTAAGAATGACACTGCTCTTGGATGTGCCTGCAGTAAAGGTGCTCCAGTTAACATCTGTCATATTCAGGTCCCCCATCAACAATATCTCCCCTTTTTCTGCCATTCTTGGCTTGGAAGGGGATGACCCTCTAACTTATGTAAGACCCTGGCTAGCATCAACTTCACCCGAGCATCGCTCTGGACAACATTAGGAAGACATACCAGGTGAATTTTCAACAGGGTCCAGAGACACCCCCAGGACATTCCTCATCGTGACTACAGGTCCTGAAATATGGGATGTAATCCTAGCCTGGGCAAGGGTAAATTACCCAGTTTCCATGGGCAACCACCAGATCAGACTGTTTCCTGACTGGTCCTATGCTACCCGGACTCATCGAAGATTGTTGTTCACAGTGATGTTTAATTCCTGATTGCTCTACTGTATCTTTGCTCTGTGATTACCCTGCACTGTATCATAATGTATTGCTCTTATTGTATCTATGTAATTAGCTCTGGGTCACCCCTGAAAAAGGGACTCTATTGGTCCCAGTGGGCCCACCCAGTTACCAAAATTTAATAAATAAATAAAATGTTCAATCCTCTTCACCAGTAGCTACAGAGTCTTGGAGTCATGCATACTTTGCTAGCCCCAGCATGACTCTGTATTACATATGGAAATTAAGACACTTCAGTTCAATGCCCTGCTGAGGCAAAAAGGTGTGGACAGGGTGTGTGGAGTTCTGAAGAGGGAGGCTGCAGAGAGAGACCCAAAATGGGGAAGGGAGTGAGTGAATCTTCAATGTAACTGGGACATTCAGCTTTTTGCAGTGGTTTTTTTTTTACAACATGGGTTAGTGACAGAGTTCAATAAACTGATTGTTAGACTGTTTTTCCCCTCTCCTTTTCTATAAAATATGTGTGTACCTACAGAACTTTGGACTTTTACTGCCTTAATTGGACCCTATTGCACAGTTTACTACTGTTTTGACTTGCCAGGGTGTGTGTTACATCAAAATAATGCTGACCACATGGTGAAGTGAGTGACATAATCGGAAGGTGCCTCTAATCTGCTCAGGGACACTGATTCTCAGTTTGTTTATGTTAATACTGCGCTGTAATTAAGAGTGCCCATGATGCGATCTCGAGGTAGCTGATTCCTCTACACTATGATTTACATCACATGGTGCTGCAACTGCTCAGTTGCATTTTCTTTTTAGAGTGCCAAACAGGCAGAATTATAGGTTTGACACTCTTGTTTTTGACAATTGATAATGTTCTGCTTTAGTTGTGCTCATTGCACTGTATTACTTGTTCATTCTTATAATTAGTGGGAATAGAGACTGGATAAAGTCATGTCTATTATGTTGTTCTAAATTTTGATATTAGGGTCTCCCACTGTCCTTGCATGACTAATCTTCTAAATCATACTGATTGTTTCCTTAGGAATTTATGGATTTGGGTAGTATCCCTATGAAGTATCATATATTAATGATGGATAGTATCCTGCTGCTGGCGTACATGTTCAGCTGTTGCTAATGTAATAGTATATGTATCACTGATGTCATTAATTGTATGGATTTTTTGACTGTGTTTGGTTATAATTGAACATGAAGTTAAAAAGCTCAATTTCAGACCCTCTTTATTAATGCAATTTGTTTTCCTTTTGTTTCAGGTCTAGGTTTTACTCTTATCCCTCCTGGAGGGAGTGGCTGCACCACAATGCCTTCCTACTTGCTGCTTTTCTCATTATCGCTGTCTTCACCGTAGTGGCAATTCTGCTGCTTGTGTCCCATCTGTACCTGATCTCCTGTAACACTACCACATGGGAGTTCATGTCACGGCATCGATCTCCTACCTTAAACACTGCGGACAAGAAAACCCTTTTGACCAAGGAATCATGCACAACCTCTGGGTCTTCTTTTGCATCTGCGGATTATCAATTGGGAAAGGATCTACTTCCGAGATGAAAGCAGTCCAGTTTAGCACTGGGAATGCTTTTATTTGCTGAAGGAGAGAGCACTGTCCCATTCTGGATACAGTTTAGTACTGGGCATGTTTTAATTAGCCAAGGGAGACCTCCGTTCCTGAAGCACGAGATCCAGTTTAACAATGGGAAACATTTCATTTGCAGAGGGAGGTAGACATCCCTGAAGCTGCTTGATCCAGTTTTGCACTGAAAAGGTTTTCTTTTACAAAGGGAGACCAGTGTTCCTGATGCAGCCTGGATTCAGTGTTAGCTGTGCTGCACAGTGGCATCTGAAGAGCACTATAGTTGTCTCAGAAAGGCTTTATAAGCTACAGTAGCAGTCAGCATTTTCCAGGGAGCTTTGTTGTAATCTCCAACACTGTGTGAATGGTTGGGAAGGCCTGCCATTTCTGCAAGGTTTCAGTTGGCCAAGTGCTTACCGCTGCACCCTCCCACCTCCACTGGCCACAGTGGGCTTCTAGATTCTCTAGACTCTTGTTTCCATGGGTCACTAGTGCATAATCTTTTTGTTGAGGCCACCCTGCTTGTACATTTTCTGTGCAGTAGAGGCCATAGTGCTCTAAAATTTAATTATATTTTAATGTTTCATGCACATTCCAGCCACTGGAATCTTCTCTTTCTGGGAGTTTGAATGGTTGTGCTTGACATGACAACTTTTCAGTCTTGGCAGGAGAGCTCACATCAATATTCAGCCGCCTGATGGCCCTGTAGAATGTCTCACTTGGAACAAAGACAGCATATCTTCGTAGTAAAGGGCCCAGATTTTAAGGAAGACAGATTTAAAAACAACAAAAAGTAGTATTGCATTAAGGAAGGCAGATTAAAAAAAAAAACAGTATAAGTATCTTCATAGTAACGGCCCAGATTTTAAGAAAGGCAGATTTAATAAACAAAACTGTTAGTATTAGATGGAGAGGGCTCAATGTTGTGCCCATGGCTGCTTTTTCCTGTGGTCCGGGGCCTTTTTCATTAAAAGCCTTTAGAAGTATTGTTGCACTAACAGATTGGCATTTTCTAGCAGTGAATGTGTATCTGTGATGTTCATACAAACAGCAGACATTCAGCCCTGAGTTGTTGCCCAGAGACAGAACTTCAGAATGTTAAAGTGTAAGCTCTGCACTGTGGTCACACTCTCCAACATTCCAACGGCAGATTTATTTCTCCCCTGAAGAGATCAGTCTTCCCGGAGTCCTGTTCCAGTCCCTTTGACTAAATATTCTTAGTTTTGTCTACTGTTTTATTATTTTGTACAGTTTTTTATGCTTATTCAGTAAAACAAGCTGAGGGCAGAAAAAGGCTGCATGACCCATCTATTCTGCCCAACCCTTCCAGTGCTATATTGCGAATACCCTAATGACTACTCGGTTCCTGTACCCTTGTGTCAGCCTTGCTTTCTACCCTTACAAGCCCCATATGCTTATCCCACCCATGCTTAAATCCCATGACTGATTTGGCATAGACCACCTCCCTTAGTAATGTATTCCACTTTTTCACCACCCTCTTTGTAAACAAGTAATTCCTGATCTCCTTTTTGAATCCCCCTCCTACCAGTTTCATAGAGTTTCCCTTGTGTCTGTGTTTGCACCCACTGTGAACAGTTCCTTGCTATCCACTCTGTTTATGCCATGTAAAAACGTGTATGTGTCTATCATTTCTCCTCTCTACCTCCTGTCCTCCAGCATACTCGTTAGGGTCCTCAAACCTTTTCTTATAGGGCTTTCTTGTTGTCCAGGATCATTTTGTTAGCCTTCCTCTGCTCTGCCTCTACCCTTCCTCAAGGGCAGACTCCAGAACCATGCATAATATTCCAAGTGTGGTCGCACCAGGGATCTGTACTGGAAGAGGATCACCTCCTTTCTTTGGCTGCTGGTGCCCCTATGTATGAATTCCATGACCTCTCTTCTGCCCTATTGCCCTGAGCCCATTGCTTAAAGTGGTCTATTGTTATCACCCCAAGAGCTCTCTCCTCTGAAGTCTTTTTTGTTAATACTTTATACTCCTTCTCTCTGGTTCAGCCCCTATTTTTCCAGAACTGGCCCAGTCCCTGCATCCTGCCTCTTATCTCCACAGGCGTACCAACCTCTGCTGAAATAGTGGGGCTTGGCCAAACCAGGCTTGAACCTCTCACCTCCTCCAAGGCACAGAGGCAAGAGAACCCTGGGTGTGGAATTTGTGACCAGTGGCAGGGAGCAAGGTCAGAGCATGCTTGAGTTCATCCTCTTAAGCCAAGGCATTTCCATTTCCTGTTGTCTCTCCTCCCCTGAGATACTGGTATGCTAGGGGATCCATGTCTGCGCCAGAGTAGAACCCAGCTGATGTCCACCACCACATGTTGTCACCCAAGTGGAGTGTTGTAGTGGAGTAGCTGCACCCCATCCCAGAGGAAGAGATCGTCCCTTGGATGCTCAGTCTTCCTCCTCAGATTGGCTTCTACTGCCTAGACTCATTCCTGAACCCTGTTTGCTGCCATTGCAAGCTGTAACACTACCCCTGTGCTGACAGGCCAGCCTCTGAAGTCATTTCTAATACCCACCTCCATCCTGTATTCTGTCTTTGGGTTCCTGGCCCCTAGTATATGACTTTACACTTATTTCCATTAAATTTCAACTGTCAGGTCGGCTTTGCAATGCGGGGTGGTGGGGCACTCACTTGGCACGCTGGTGACCTGGGTGTGAGCCCAAGATGTTAGGAGCGGAAGCTGGCAGGGAGGGTGATAGAGCATCTAGGTGGATACTGTCCTCCCACGGCAGGGTGCTGCGGAGCACCATTCAGAGAGTGACACCTGGTGGTGTGTGGAGCATTGCCTGTGTGTGTGACAACACATCAGCTAGCTGTGCCTCCAGGGCGCTGCCACGGTGCACGCTGTTGGGGTGTGGGAAGGAGCCCAGAACACGGAAACTAGCACTTGTCTCTGCCTGCCAGATGACAGCTGCCTAGTTCCCCACCATGCCCCTAGAGTACTGCTCCTGCGCCCCAGCCCCGCGTACGCCAGAGGACTTCCCAGAATGCTTCTTTTCCTCCTCCCTAGGAGTCAGGTGGCAGGAAGTGACAGTGAAGGGTGAGATTGGGGGCAGACAAGAATGTTGAGCCCGCCAGAAGGAGTGGAGGTTGGGCGGGTACAGGAGAGAGCTAAAAACTTTTTTTCAACTGCCAGGCATTTGACCATTTCTCCAGCCACCGCAGTGCCCATATACCCTCCTAAGAATTTCCTTCTGCAGTGTTTTGTGTTGTCTGCAAAGAGGTAGACCTTTCTTTGAATCACCTTCCCAGTGTCCATATAAAGACTTTAAATAGGACTGGGCCTAAGACCAATCCCTGTGGAAACCCTCAGATGACCTCTAAGAATTCCCCATTCAAGATAATCCACTGTGATTCCACCCAGCACCACCCAACCAGTTTTTGACCCAGCCTATTTTTTGGGGGTCCCCCACCCCAAATGCTTTGTTTTTGTTTTTTTTTTAACCATGCTTTTATGTGATATGAAGTCAGAGGCTTTCCTGAAGTCCAAATACAGTGCATCCACTGCCTGGCCCTTGTTATCCACCTTTGTTACCCATTCGTAGAAGTGTATCAGATTCATTTAACAAGACCTCTCTTTGATGAATCCATGCTGCCATTTGTCCTTTAATCCATTTGGTTCCAGGAAGTCCATCAGCCTTTTTTTTTTTTTTTTTTTTTATTTTAAATAATGGCTCTTAGCAGCTTGCCAACAATGTGTGTCAGACTCACTGGTCTGCAGTTTTATGGCTTTTCCTTGCTCTCATTCTTATGCAGGGTGCCACAGTTGCTGTTCTCTGATCCTCTGGCACCACCCGACTCTAGTAATCAGTTGAAGAGATATCCACTAGGGAAAGGCTAGCCCCTTTCCTAGTTCTTTTAGTATTCTGGGCTGCAACCCATCTGGCCTCATTGATTTGTCAACTTTAGAAATTTTAAGTCAATCATTTCCTCAGATATCGGTTCTGTACTGATCCCCGCCTGGAATCCACATTCTGGTAGTGGCCTTGCCTCTACCACAAATGCCTAACAGAAATATTCACGGGTATGTCCATCTTCCCTTCTGGAATTCTACTATGGTAAGGCTGGTATGGAGCCAGTTTAAGAGTTTGAGGAACATACCACCAGGCGACATCTGCCACAGTGGCAGCATTGACAGGCATGCCCTTGCTAGAGTATGAAAGGCAGCTAAATGGTCTACAGTACATAGTACACACATTCATTTCCCACTACAGTCTGGACAGCCAATATAGAAATGAGGTACTTTCGTGTTTCTGAACATTTTTTCTAAATAGGTTCTAGACCCTGCCTCTTTTGTAGTGCTTGGAGCCTATTATTTGTATAATATCCCAAACGTACTCCCATTGCTAGAAGAAGAAAAAATACTGCTGTAATGATGGTTGTGCTAGAGGGTGTATTTGTGAGTCAACAAGCCCTCCCTACCTTCTCTTCTAGAACCTGCTTAAAAAGTGTTCTTGAAATATTCTTGCTTCAGCATTTTACAATTTCCAACTTTACAGCTCTTACTGTTTTTTATATTGTGATTTCTGAGTTATTATTGCATTCACACTTTCTAATGAATGTCATAATGTTGAATGGTCTCTCCTTTCACTGTTCAGCTATAAATCTGCCATTTTAATGTCAGCAGGATTGAGACCACACAGCAGTTTGAACTTTAGTTTTCTTAAGTTTTGTCTCTGGGCAACACCTGAGTGCCTGAGATGCTATTTGAAGGACTCGCATAACTCTAGAAGAAACATAATCACTTCAGTGTATTTTTTTTTTCTTTCGTACCATGGCAGCTTTGGGACAGCTTCTCACTGACCATTGTTAGCTTATGGGGTTTTTCAGGATTGTTGGTCCAACTCGGTCATTGGCAAGATGTGCTATGACAAACATCTGGATCGAAACATACAGTACAGATAGCTGGATCAGATCATTTTGTCGGCAACAGGAAACTAACACTTTCATAGATCAGTTTAGTAACTTTTTTTTTTCCCTTCCCCCTATCTTACTCATCTGCATTTGCATATGGTGGGCACCTGTATAGTAGGCACTGCTGAAAACTAGCTGTTACCCCTGCCATGACTGTGTGAAGGTGTGGTTTAAATGAAAAACGCACTGTACAACAGCAGATACTAGGCAGCTGCAACTGAAGGGTGTCAGACTTTATCAGCCTTTGGTATAAAACCTTCAGAATGGATGAGTGTTGCTGTTGCTTGATGCAGGGGTCAGCTTCAGAGCCACTGTCTGGAAGTTGATCTAGGCTTTAAAGGCATGGATTCAGCTTTTTTATTGCAGTTCCACACCAGAACAACATCAACCCCAGGGGCCTGTGCACTTTGTGTTATAGTTAATCTTGCAAGAAAATCTAACCATATATTCTGTGGATAGTAAGTCTTCTTAAAGGGAACATTCAGCACCAAAAGCCCCATGCTCAGATGTGGGGCTGGTCCCAGTGTGTACTTTGTGTGCAAAAACATTTTGATTTACTTACTGTTTACTGTAGTACAGTAGATTGTATCAGACTAATTTTGCCTAGTTCTAGGCTAACATATTCTGTTACTACAAATCCCAGAATCCCCAGCAGCTGACAACAGAACAGTAGGCAGTAGTGGTCTGGGAGATTCAGTAGCCTGTTGTGCATGTTAGTGCTTATATAAGCTGTGATCTTGTGTCTGCTGGTCTTGCTGTTCTCTCTGGGCAAAGTACAGTCACAGAGGACTGTATTCAGCCCTGGGGGAAAAAAAAGGCAGACCCAGAACACATCTGATCCAGAGATTATAAAAGTACTAACATGCACTGCAGGCTGTTGTATCTCCACTGCTGCCTACTGCTGTTATGTCTGCTGCATGGATTCTGGGATTTATAGTTACAAAAGCTAAACAGGTTAAACTGATATAAAAAATGTGCACACAAAGTGCACATTGGGACTAATCCTACAGTTGAGTTTAGGGGCCTTTGTGCTGACTGTTCTCCTTATGGTGAGACAGTTAGGCGTGCGTTAGTAGTTGAATCTAATTGAACTGGTAACGTGCTTTTCAGCTGAAGGATTTGCTGCCCGTTGTAGTGGTTGTGGTGGCGGGGTGGGGAGCTGGTGCGCAATGTAAAGAGGATTGTTTCTTCTTTGAGCACCTCCATCCAATTTCTGATTTTTGTGTTGTTGAAAATAGCTGTTAAAACATTAGTCATCAAGTGGCAATCTAGCTGTCTAAGCAGGTTGTAAACAACAAACAAAGGGATGGACAGGACTGTTAAATACAACCAATACTCCTGTCCAAGACTTTGTAACGAGAGATGCACAAACTCATTTAAATATAGTAGTTGAGTTCAGAATGTCATGTGGGGTCTCACAATATGATAATTTGTATGGTATCCTTGAAAAATGATCACAATTATTATACTATAGTGTTATGGTGGTGTTTTGATTTGGGTTTTGTGGGAAGGACCTTCAACAACCTGCACTTTGGTGGGGAAATTAGGTAGTGGATTGAAAGGACTGAATTTTTACATGTTATGATATTGTATGTTAAATCATGAAAAACACTTATCACAGTATAAGAAAACATATATTATATAAGTATTGTCAGTGAAAATCATTGCACGTATTGTGACATCCCTAGTTGCACAGTCTGAATCCTCATCCTATCCTCTGGTGTTTGTTGTGGGGAAATGCTGTCATCCCTAGCCAAATACCTGTGACTTAAGGAAGTATTCCTTAGGAATTTTCCTGTACCTCAGTGTTTGAGTTGGCATTGGTAACTGGAGGATCAGTACAGTCAGTTTGGCCTTTTACTCTTTTTTTTTTTTGAAATTACTGTTTATTCCTCCTCCCCAGCCTGCCACCTCCGACCCTTCAGAGGGGACAGCTGGACATCCCACTGCCCGGAACCCTACCCAAGCAGACCCCCAGGCCCCATGGAGCCGCGGATTACCCCCCGGACGGGGACGAGGTGGGTTACTCAGACCCCGTAACTTACCTTTCGTCGGTCTGAGGTCTGCTGGGAGGGCACAGGCAAATCATGGGCATGGCCATGGTCCTCCCATCTTCCTGGCTGAGGCAGGCTTGTATTTCCGCGATTTCTCCCTTCCCGAGCAGCAAGTAGCTTCCCCCGGATGTCGTGACGCATGCGCCGACGTCCATGCTGCTCAATGGCCACCCATCCCAAATGGAGCTTGCAGTTCCTCGAGCATCTGCTCGGGTCATGCAGGTGTCAGGCATCGACCGTACCTCCCGGAGAAGGCGAGCTGTCATTGGATGCTCCAGCTCTTTCCCGGCCGACCACACCGGCGCACCGAGTCCGCCTCCCGAACCGGTCGCCAGCTGCAGCGCAGGTGTGGCGTCCAGCGCCTCAACCCTCAGCGCCACCGGCCGGCTTGACCTTTTACTCTTAAATGTAGGGTCTATCCTGGAAACCTGAGTGTCACAGCAACTGCTGCATTTAAATGTTAAATGGCTTGATATTAGTATTATTTATGATACAGATGCAAGCCTTTCATACACACAGGCATACCTCTCTATTGTCCCTGATTTTACCTTAAAATTTTACTCTGTCCCTCCTAAAAATTGTATTTCCGTGACCAAACACTGGGGGTTATAAGAACAAAATAATGTCAAACATTAAAGTTACAGATTTGTTCTTCCTTAGAAAATGCATTTTACACTAAGCCCCTTATTCTACCAGGTGCCTGAGTAGATATCACCAATTTTGAAGATGTGACCCTGATTTTGGTCCTTTGTCCCTGACTTTTTTAAGGCTTGTCCCTGATCTGTGAGGCAGGAGGTTGAGAGGTATGTACACAGGGTCAGTTCAGAATCACAACTTTTACATTTGTGTTTCAGAATCTTTGAAATACTTTGTGGGCACATTAGACAAGCATTAGTTTTATGTCATTCAGACTGTCAGAACCCCCTTTTAAAAGGGACAGGTATTTGACCAGGCATTGATCTGATACGTACACAAACTTGGCATAACATCCATTTGCATTTTTGCAGTTTCAGAATCAACAGGATGTTGATGGGGCTATTTTATGTAGTGTCCTGCCCCAATAGGATTGTCCTAGCTGAGGCTTAACTTTCAGTTTATATATCATGACCTGGATATGCACTGTACTTTTAAAGTTTTGTACCTTTTCTAACTTTCAGAGCAATAATTTTGAGTGAAAAGACTTTTTTAAATTTTTGGAAATGTATTTTCTGACTTCAAATCAGAGCTGAAGTTTTTAGCAGCTTGCCATCACCTCACTTCCTGTTTTTTTCATGTCAGTATGAATCTCCTTCCTAGTAACCTTTCCTTTCTAAAACACAAAGAAAGGGTCCTTTGAATCTGTGAAGGGATTACTGGAAATTCACTGGAAGGAACTAGTTAACATTGAAGCTTTTTTTAATATTATCAGAACAGCAAAAAAATGAGTTTGTAAGAATGAATTAAAATAGTGCCGCCCAGTCACAGTGCCATGTCAGCAACCGAGATACTGGAGCGGATCTGGCAGGTCTGTTTGAGTCAAAATTTTTCAGACTTGCTCAACCACGACTGTAGCTAAATGTGCAGTTGTACCTTATTCTTTACAATGAAGTCTGCTTTCTTTTTGAAATTGTCCTTCAAAGAAGTTCCTTGTTCTGGACAGGGGCAATAGGATTACCACCCACCTAGGATGCTGGCATGTGGGAACCAGACTAGGAGAAGTGTTCCTCAGGGTAAACTTTAGTGTGCATTAGTTAAAACAGTAGCATTTGGGTATTGAAGCTGGCTGAAGTATAAGTTTGCCTTATCTAGGACTTCCATATCTTACCTATATAGTTTACTAGTCAGTTAGTTTCTTACTATTCCCAACTGCAGAGATACCGTGGCTTGTGAAAAGCAGGTTGTACTCTTTATCTACTTTATAAATCATTGCTGCTAATCATGGAAAGATCTAAGTTGAGAATACTCAAGTTAGGCTAAAACAGTTATTTATTGCTGGTCCAAGGGGGTGGCAGGTGTTACTTCACTACAGAGCTGGATCCGCTAGCGGTGCCGGTTCAACGAAGCAGCACTGTGATTTACTTGTTGAATACCTTCAGAAACCATAAGAGGTTCTCATTTGAAAAGTGGATTGTTCCATTGTTTTCAATAGGGGACATTTTTTTAAATGGGATAATTAACAGAATATTAATATGGATGCCTAGGTGCTTGTGAACTCTTCAAATGTTGCATCTTGCATCTGTGAGTGCCAGAATTATCCAAAGAGCATGTAGGGTGCTTGAAGTGCAGTGACACCTTGGCATTCATGTTTACAGTACATGCAGTATTTATTTTAGTTAGTTTGTTGATCAGGTATGTGCACTAGGCAAACAAATGCTTATTTTCAGACACGACCTGGGAGATTACATAGATGAAAAGCAGTTACAAGGAATACCAAGCGAGCAAGTCATTGTATAATACACCTTAAGTGGAAGAACAGTATATAGAATGCTAAAACATAAATAAGAGCTGGTGAAAAGCCTCTTTCAGTTCACAGGACCAGGAGAGATAAGATACATAGCAAAGATAAGCAGCCATGGTGTAACTGTACAAAATAAATGAGCCATCATGATTAAGCAAATAAGAAGACACAGACATCACCAAAACTTGCCAGATTAAATATGATTCAGCGCAGTAACACTTAGACATTTTGGGTAGGTGTTCACAGTACCTACTGCAGATGAGGATGCCAAGGAACTGTGTCAGATCTTAGCTGGAATGGCATTCAATTGTGTTGGTGCAACAAAGGCAAAATAGGATTCCCCAGTCCTAGTTCTAAGTTTGGGGGCCTTCAGTGGGACATTTACTCCAGACCTCAGGGGGTATATACTGTGCACTGGGTTGAGGAGGGTGACAAGGGTCAGAGGCATATGATTTTGAATTATGCCATAGATGACATCCCCTAGCAAGAGGTTATGAGACTGGGATGGGGGAGGCCAGCTATGTCTGTCGTAGAGGGAACAGTGCTGTGCCATTCTATGTGATGTCAGCCCGAAATGACAGATGTTGTTATGGGCTACATCCCATCTCGAGAGAGTGGTTCATGAGACTGAGAAAAACAGGAGCTCCATAGAAGAGTTTGGGTAGGAGCATGCCTCTTGCAATAGCTAGTCTAGTTTGTAGGGTCATATTACGGCTGATTTTGTGTAATATAAAATGGGGAAGAAATACTGTACTGTGATTGAAGAAATGGTCACGTGACTGTGCGTTATTTAGTTCACAGCTGCAGGCAGATAATAGAAAACTGGATCAGATGGATTCTGTATTCTGGATTATAAAATGGGTAGGGAATTTCCTATAACTTGGATTTGCCGATAAGGTTCCAAAGCCATATACCTTATAATAAGAAACCAAAGCCATGGCTTTACACTTCTGCTGGCAACCAGGATGCAGTGCACTAAAATGTCAATGTCTCAGAAATCTTATATAAAATCGTGGCTGTCATCTTAGTAATATAAATACAGTCTAACCCTTCTAAGTTGCCAGTAGTTTAAAAGAACATATTTCCAGTTTTACGCAAAGACCTACCCATCAATATCCACACTACACGGACAACTAACTGTACAAAAGAAACAGTTAAAGGAAAATACTGAAAAGGCACAACTTTTTCCAGTGGGTACAAAATGCCTGATTAGTGCTTTCAGACAGTAACAGTTTTTTTAATTACCTCTAAATGCTTTTTAATGATTTAAACAGTGACCCCCAACTTCACTTTCTGTTGCTGGCAGTCACCATCTCATAGCAGCAGATAGCTTCCTAGCTCACTTTGTGCTAATATGTCCTGCCGACCAATATGGAGGTTGGCGGACATATTAGCATAATGTGAGCTAGGAAAGCTCAATGCAGCTCATGAGATGGTGGATACCAGCAATAGAAAGTGGAAGTTGTGAGCTGTTTAAATAATTTTAAAAGTTGCTGCTGTGTGAAAGCATTAATCGAGAGTGTTTGTAGTGTCTGGAGAAAGCTGTGTCTTTTCCAGTGTTTTCCTTTAACACATATTTCTACCTTTCTCCGTCCTTTTTTTTAACCTCAGAAAATAGGCAGTTGAAGATCTAGTGTTGAGTTCTCCCTTTATCAGTCACAGCAGTTGCCAGGTCCCACTCTATTTCTAGATTTGGTGCCACACCCATTTTAGGCTTTCAGTCGATGGCCACTAGTCCTTCTACATCAGAAACCACTCCGCAGACAGGCAGTGTAAGCCATGCACAGTAAGTGCTGGGACAAGTTTTCCAAACCAGAAATTAAAAACATTTAAATGCCGCTCACTCGAACACCAGCGGAAAAGTGTCCTCATTAAAATTGTTCAAGCTAGTTCCCTCTAGAGGGAGTGCAGGATAAACCCACAACTTTTAACTTTTTTTTTTTTTTAATTTCTATTTTATCCCCCACTTCGTGCTCTGGCATTATCACCCGACCAATCACCGCAGCATGAGCTCGGGGGGGACACCCCGACGGAGCCGTGGCTTACCCCCAGGCAGGGACAGAGTGGGAGCGGGTAGCCAAGACCCATAAACCACCCCCCTCGGGTTCCATGCCTTCTAGTCTCATTGGGGTACTTGCTCCGAGCCACTCTGGTGGCAAGGGCCTACCTAGCCCTCTTGTCAGTGTCGCACTGGGCAAGGCATTTTTCAGATGTGCGCTTCCCCTGAGACATGAGTGTGTGCTGATGCCAAGGTTTCGCTGGCGTCCTCATGCTTCACCCTTTGTGTTGCTTGGGCATGCCGACCTCCGGCTACCGCTAGAGGTAGGTCTTGCATCGAGCCAAGGCTTCCCTCCCCGGAGGAGATGAGCGGTCCATGGGATGCTCAAGCCTCCCCTCGGCCGCCCTCCGACAACCTGAGCCTGCTCCCAAACTTGAGTCAACGGCATCGTAACTCTAGCAACTACTGCTGCGCCAGTGGGCCGATTTCACTTTTAACTTTTTAATTGTGCTCACTCTGAGGAGCAGACATAGCCCAGATCAGACACAGCAATAGAGTTATGTTCATTAAAAGTTACAAGGAGCCAGTCAAAACACCTTTCCAGAAAGAATGGCACTAAAGTTGCACACATAGTTGAAATCTTGCTTGAAGATTCAGTCGAAGATGAAATCCTCACATGGCTACACAACATCCAATGTTTCACACTGCTCTAGTGCTTTTTCAAGGAACAGTTGACTCTTGTGTATGGTTAAAGGATTGGTAAATATGGAAATCCATATATCTCTTAAATGCAGTTCTACCACAGTAGCTATATCATACGTGATCACTACCTTCTTGCAAAACAAAAAGCCTGTTAGTAAAAGTACTTTCTTTGATAACATTGTCCCATGCTGGGCAATGATCCTTACTAAGTGACTCTATTGTAGGAATTTTCAGTCTCTGCCTTGGTGGTGAGAGGAAACACAGGCATTGTCTGTATCTGGATGCTCTCAATTGTATGTAGCAGTGCAGTTGCCTGTATAGATCATAGGTCGGGGAGGAAGTGCATAGAGGAAGAGAATAGGAGATACAGTCATTTTTAAAGTTTCTGTTAAAAAACTCATATAGTATTAGGCTGGTTGTGGGGAGAGAGAACACAGGAAGAGAGTGGAAGGAAGGGTTATAAAGAAAAAAATGGCATTGGTATTGGGCTAAAGAGGGACACTCAGAGGGAGTTTAATTGACAACAAAAAAAAAGGCACCAGGATCTGGCTGGTTGGAGGGATTGAGTATGGAAAAGAGTGGAAGGAAGGATTTTTTTACATATAACTGGACTGCAGAAGGGAGCCAACTGCCAGGTCACCACATCACTCCTCTGTTCCCATATGTGGATGTGCTAGCAGCAGCAATCTAGCATAAGTGTACATAACATTGTATGTGTATATTAAATCACCTTATAAACTAGGTGAAGAAGTCCAAGAGCAACATGTGACTGGTTGTCATGGTGTGCAGACAGTGGAAACATCCTGCTGTAAGTGGTCCTTCCTAAGTGCAGTATTCTCTAGCCCATATTAGCGCTAACTGGAGATCTTCCATCGGGGGTTATATAGGTCATCAGGTCACACCGTAAGAACTTCACCGTCAGTGAAGCAGGATCCACACAGAAGACTTTCAGCAGTACAACTGGGGCTGCCCACGCTGCTGATGTCACCAACCCTATAAAGACATGGGTGGCCCCACTCCCTCCTTAGTTCTTTCCCGCCATTGACTCGCTTGCATGGGTCTCCGTGGAAGCACCAGCGCAGTATTCGCACCTTTTTTCACCTATGGCTTTTTATTTAGTTTTTTCCAGAATCTCTTTTATTAAAGATATTCTTCCACATTGTTTATGTTGAGTTAATCCTTCAAGTTCTGTGTTCCGTCGCTGCTGCTGTGGAAAGAAGATTACCTCTACAGACAAGCATTCTCTCTGTGTCTACTGTCTCGGGCCTGACCACAAAATTTCTGACTGTGAACTGTGCCAGAAGTTTAACCAAACAATCCTCAGGCTATGCAGAAAGGCACTCAAAAATTTCCTGATGGATCAGCAGGTAGTCAGTTCTGAGTAGGAATCCTCCGGGGTCCCAGCCTCTCAGTTGCTGACAGGATTGACAAGCTTCTAGGCCAGAGACAAATCCTCAGGGAAAAGTCATAAAAAAGACTGAGATCGTGACCACTCTCCCCCGGCGTTGATCTTGTTCCCCGATGGCCTCTTCTCCTTCTGGTGATCTTTGTTAGCCGCAGCTTCACTGGCACACAAAACTGCTGTCCAAGTCTCTGTGTCCACCATACCCATACCGACAGCATCTCCACCTGATTCTCAGGGCGGCCGGCCATCAACCTCTGGGTCATCGGACCCTCCTTCATCTATGATGGGCTTGTCATCAGTGATTCTCCTGTCAAGACCTGCCCCTTCTCCCTCCAGGGCAACAGGCAGGTCATCGACACAAGTGCCGTCAACTCCTCCCACGCCCCCATCAACAAACACTGTTGACTTGAATGAAATCCTGACAAAATTCACTTCTGTGATTGTACAGGCACTGAGGTCCTCCACGCCAGTGCTGGCAGCTTCGTCATCGACACATACTCCGCTGCGTGAAGCTCCCCATGGACCGTCGTCAGCGTACCTGATGCCTGACCCAAATTTAGAAGAGGTCAACGTCGAGGAGTACCATCCTGAAGTCATTCTTCCTGATGATGAGGAGGAAGACAAGAAAGAAATTCTGGTCTCTGACAGATCCACTGCTTCCACTGTCAGTGAGGATTCAATGAAGCGTACTCCGAGGTCTCCTCCTGTGGACCCCACACTTTGTAATGTGATGAAGCAGCTATTTTCATCCATAGGCTTCCACACTGAGGAAGGGGATGCTACCAGGAAAGAGCTGGTGAACTTCCTGGAGATCCCAGAATATCCCCCAAAGAACATTCTTCCAGTCTTGCTTGCTTGGAGGAGTGCAGTCATGGCAGCCTGGCACAGACCAGACATGGTGCCAGCTATGCCTCACAGGGCAGATAAACTTTATCATGCCCCCCCAGGGGTTTCCCTGCTGTGCTGCCCAGCCTGAGACAGATTCAGGGGTCATTAAGGCAGTCTATGACAGGTCTAAGGTGCCTAACACCTTAGTCCCTTCCCCGGACAGAGAGTCTCACAGAATCGACCTCTGGGGTAAGAGGGTATATGCCCTCCACATTGGGTTTGAGGATTGCAAACTACTTGTCTCACATGGTAAAGTACCAAAATAACAACTGGAAGAAGGGTAAGACTACTGCCCAGACCCTCCCGGATGGCACACAAAAACAGGAGTTGCTTAGTGCCTTCAGGCAGCTGAGGATATTTGCAAGCACTTCCTCAGAGCCCTCTTGATATGGCTGACACCATTGCCAGGGCTGCTGCCATGGGCATATGCCTACATAGATACTTCTGGCTGAGAGTTTCTGGTTTTGCTATAATGTTCAGTAAAGTTGCTCAATGCCCCCTTTAATTGCATTAAGCTGTTTGGCCCTATGTCCAGGACATTATCAATGATTTGCAACTCTCAGGCAGGCCACCAAGTCTGTCCACTTCCTCTACCATATGCAACCCGAGAGGTAGAGGATGCCCTCCTTTCAGGGTGGCTAATAGGCCCGCACAGCCTCCTGACCCCAAGGGAAGCGCAGAGCCCTGGCTGCCTTGCCCACCCCCTCCTGTGCTGGAACTGCGACCAAGCACCCCAGAAGTGAGGGACCAGCCCCTGTGGCTGGATCCGACTGTGCTTGACCCCCCTTCCCCAGTCCCAGACAAGAAGGTGGTGGTCAGAAATTGGTTCTCCCTCCATCTGAATCAATGGAGACCCAAAACTTTGGATGCATGGATTTTGCAAATCATAGAATGGGGGCACACCCTGGAGCTCATCAACCTGCCTCCAGAAACCCCTCCCGCCCTCCACTTATCTTCTGGCTCACTTGTGTGTTCTCTGGGAGGAGGTACAGTCCCTTCTGCACTAGCAGGCCATCATACCAGTACCCATGCGACAGAGAAACAAGGGGTTTTACTCCAGGTTTTTCTGGTCCCCAAAAAGACCGGCGATCTGAGGCCCATTGTAGACCTAAGGGACCTCAGTCTGTACGTCCACTATAAAACTTCCGGATGGTAACTTTGCCAGGCCTGTTGCCTCTCCTCAAAATGGGATTGGCTGTGCTCACTGGACATGCAGGGCTCTTAACTGCACATATCGGTCTTTCTTCTTCACAGGAAGTTTCTCTGTTTCGCCTTTCAGGGCAAACATTATCAGTTCAAGGTGCCCTTTGGCTTGTCCTCTACGCCACAAGTCTTTACCAAGTGATTAGCAGTGGTAGCAACAGCTCTTAGAAGGGAAGGAGGGACTGAATGTTTTCCCTTGTCTGGACAACTGGCTCTTAAAGACCCAGTCCAGGGAACAGCTTCTGCCGACTCTGGAGCGAACTCTTCAGCTTTCCCGCTCCCTGAGCATCACTGTCAGTATGCCCAAGTCTGTTCTTGTACCGTCCCAAAAGCTGCAGTATATAGGGGTGGTTCTGGACTTGGTGCAGGGGAAGGCCTTCCTGCCCCAAACAGGGCAGAGTGCCTTATAGCCCAAGCTCAGGAAGTCACCTCAAAGCCGCTGTGTTCCTGCCAGGGTGTACCTGAGATTGCTGGGCCTGATGGCAGCTGCCATACCCACTGTTCCACTGGCTAGACTTCATATGCGCATTCTCCAGTGGACCCTCGGCACAGTGGGAGCAGCGATGGACGCTGCAGTAGATCACCCAGTCCCAGAGTACTGCAGTGGTGGATGGACCCCATGAATCTGCTTCAAGGCATCTCATTCCAGATCTTCTCCCACAGCGGATCCTCACCACAGATGCCTCAGGTCTGGGCTGGGGAGCACACCTGGGTTTCTTCTAGATCCAGGGCTCTTGGTCCCAGTTGGAAACCCCTGCATATCGGTGTCCTGAGATGAGGACAGTGCTGTATGCCATGCAGGCCTTTCAGGAACACCTTGCTCCAGGTCAGGCTGGTGCAGTCAGACAATCTAAGTATAGTATACTACATCAACAAGCAGGGGGACTCATTCACATCCCCTATGCAGGGAAGTCATGTGAGTGTGGTACTGGATGCTGGATCACGATCTGACTCACGTTGCAGTCCATGTGCCAGGTGTCTTAAACATTCCGTGGACAGTCCAGAAGGACTCAGTCCAGCATGCACGAATGGGAGTTCCTGTCATCCGTCACAGAAGACTTGTTTGGCAGATGGGGTTGTCCAGAGTTGGGAGCTTTTGTGTTCCATCTGCAAAACTGCCCAATTTCTGCTCGCTAGATCCAGGGCCTGGAGGTTTCTGGCAGGATGCATTGTCCCTCTCCTGGAGCGGGAGGTTTCTTAATGCCTTCCCTGTGTTTCCTCTGATTCAGAGGATGCTAATGAAACTGCAGATGGAGGGAGCCAGCATGATTCTGGTAGCTCCATTCTGGCCTAGGCAGATATGGTTTTCCTTACTTCAGCAGCTGATGGAGGAACCTCCGGTCCATCTCCCACTCTGCAGGAACCTGCTGACCTAGGATCAGGGGACCCTGGTTCATCCCAACCTCAGGTCCCTCCATCTGCATTCTTGGCTCCTGAGGACATTGGGGTCTCTAACAGAGTGGCGGACATCCTGGTGGCTGCCTGGAAGCATTCCACTTGAGCCACATATTCCATGAAGTGGAAGCGGTTTGCCATCTGGGCTGCCAGACATAGTTTAGACCTTCAAACAACATGAAGTCTTGCTATATTATGACAAGTTGCAGTTTGTCCCACCACTAGAACTGCTCCGGAGGTGAAATAGTTAAATCCATTCCATGAATGGAACTTTGAGCACGAGCTCTAAGATAGAAGCTCTGTCTGTGTAGTTTCAAACCTGAACTGTCAGATTCTTTATCTCCCACTGAACAGTCGCTCCGGAGATTTCTCCTACTGCTCGGTTCATTTCGGTTTAAACAGTGTTTTCTCGGTTCGATTCAACCGAGAATAGTTTTATTTTAACCGCAAAACCGCTCGTTCAAGCTCTGTCTGTGTATCGTAAGTAATTTAAAATTGTATTTTCTGTGTGGAACTTGTAAGTTTATCGGTTCGGTTTTGAACCGATCAGCTGATTAAAAGCTTAAAATTTTAAAAGCTTGTCATTTTAGAGTGCGGTTCGGTTCTTATCGGTTCTAAAAAAATGGATTTATTACGCTTTTTCCAATACCGTGACACGGTTAGGAACCAATAGGGTGTCTTGCCTAGTACCGCTGCTCAAAGGGCAAGTTTTTCTGGTTAGGCTGGCATTATGTCTGAGAAACCCAAAAGAAAACCGGCCTCACTGGTTTCAACACTGTGATGTCTGTGGGAAGTCTTTTAAGGCTGACCCACACACCACATGTGTTTATTGTCTGGGGTTTGACCACCTCCAGTCAGACTGCCAGATTTGTAAGAATTTCCCTGCAGCCACCCTGGAAAAGAGATTGGGCAGGCTCAGGGAACGAGAGGCCAAAAAGTCCGCTGACCCGGATGGCCAGCCCGGTTCGGTGCCAACCGAATCGGAAGGAGTGCCCTCTGACCAGGGCGAGACTTCCTCGGGCCAAAGAAAAGCTGGTTCTGAGGAACCAATTCCAGTAAAGAGAACAAGGAAGTCAGCAGGTTTGGAGTCCAAAATCCCTTCTCCAACTGCTGCAGAGATAGCAAGAGCTATTCAAATTGTCCAGTCACTGTCTCCGGTCCCATCCGAACCGCCACTATCTGGTAAAAGGTCGGTTCGTCCAGTTCCATCGGTTCAAGAATATGAGGTTGAGGAGTTTTATGAACCAGAGGAGGGGGAGGATGATTATGAACAGTATGAATGTGGCTGGGAGGGTCTGGGTGTGCCCATTGAACCGGACATTTCCCCAGACAGACCTTTAGAATCTCCCCCTATGCTTTCTGAGTCCCCCTCTCATTTTATGTTTTACAAGAAAGTTGCTGAAACCCTCCAGCTTCCTTTGGAAGAAGCTGTGGATGAGCAAAGGAGCCTGATTTTGTAGAAATGATGGATATTCCAGAGTCTAGAGATTGTCTATTCCTTTGCATAAGTCTTTAGGAAACAAACAATAAAATCTTAAAACTCCTAATTCTGTGCCTCCTGTAGATAAAAAGATGGACAGAAGGTACACATTGTCAGGTTCTGATACAGAATTCCTTTCTCAGCAATGCAGTCATGTTGGGGTAGTTCAGGCTGCAGCCTGTGATAAAGCTAATATTCCCCTGGCTTCACATCCTCCTGACAAGGATTCCAGGAAGATTGATGCCATGGCAAAAAAACAGTACATGGCAGCGTCCTTGGGACTCAGGCAAGCAAATTATATGGCTTATGTAGCAAGGTATCAGAAATCTAGATGGGATACTGTTATGGAATTAGCCAAACAAGCCCATGGCCAGCTTGCTAGCTTAACTGGAACAGGTGGTTGCCGATGGCATTGAGGCTTCTAAGGTGCAGTTTCATGCTGCTGTGGATGTTAATGATGTCTCCTCTAGAGTCATGGCCACATCTGTAGCTTTTCGTAGGTTGGCCTGGCTCAGTGTATTAGCCTCACAGGATACCCAGACTAAGGCTATGGATTTTCCTGTAGTGGGAAATTTCTGTTTGTGGAGCAGACAGAGAATTATATGAAAAGATGGATGAATATAGGACTACTTACAAAAGTGCCCAAGCTAAGGAGGCTGACAAGCCACTCCCAGAGGCACACCCCAGGGTAGGGGTAGGCCTTTCACAGGCCTTTCTACCAAACTCAGGCCTCCTCTGCTTATGCTCAGAGGGGTTCTTCAGAGCAGAGGCAGGCGTGGGGGACAGGCCTGCCCCCACCCTCAGCCTAAAGCTCCTGCTAAGCAGGCACCCTGATGGGGTGCCCAGGGCCAATCTCCTTACCAGTAGGGCAGGTTGGCTTACTTCAGTCAGAACTGGGTGTCTTTAACCTCAGACAAGTGGGTTCTGGAAGTAGTAAGCCAGGGTCTGGTTCTCAGCTTCAAAAGTTCCCCAAGATGAGAGCCAGGCCTTTTCTACCTGCTAGTTCTTTAGAGACCCTTGCTTTAGAAGCAGAGGTCTCAACCCTGTTGGCTCTCAGAGCAGTAGAATGGGTTCCTCCCCTACACCAGGGCAGGGGTCTGTATTCCAGATACTTCCTTACCCCAAAAAAGACAGGAGAATGGCGGCCCATCTTAGACCTCAGATATCTGAACAAGCATCTTTTGAAACCAAAGTTCAGAATGGTAACTCTGGCAATGATTTTACTTCTCTAAGGCCAGGGACTGGCTAGCTTCCTGGACCTCAAGGATGCTCTATGTTCACGCCCTAATCAGAAGCTCCCACCGAAAGTACCTCAGATTCGAACTGCCCTCAGGTCATTACCAGTTCAGAGCAATGCCCTTCGGCTTGACCTCTGCCCCAAGGGTATTCACAAAATGTCTGGCAGTAGCAGTGGCTCACTGAAGGAGGCAAAGGATTGCTGTTTTTCCTTTCTAGACGACTGGCTCATTGTAGGCCAGTCCCCAGCACAGGTAAAATCTCACCTGCAAGTCACCCAGCAGCTTCTCACCTCCCTGGGCTTCCTCGCTAAATCTACTAAAGTCGGTTCTGGAACCAGTCCAGGTACTCAGCTTTATAGGTGCAGAATTGGACACAAACCGGGCCAGAGCTTTTCTTCCTTAGAAAGGGTAAGGAACTTGGTGGCTCTGGCCCTCCTTCACTCTGCGGTCTCTCACCAGCAAGACACTTTGCAGCTCCTGGTCACATGGCTGCATCCACAGCTGTAGTGCAGGGAGCAAGATTTCAGATGAGAGACATTCAGTTTCACTTGAGAACCTATTGGTCTCAGAGAAGAGACCCCTTCCAAGTTGGTCCCAGTGACTCGAACCTTGATCCAGGCCCTCCAGTGGTGGCAGGATCAGAGCAATTTAAGATTGGGGGTCCCTTCATTCCCCTGCTCACACGTTGACTCTCACTACAGATGCTTCCTTCCTGGGTGGGAGCCCACATGGGCGACCTCTCCACTCAGGAGTGTGGTCTCCCAGGAATCTCTGTTCCACATCAATTTGCTGGAACCTCAGAGCTGTCTTTTAGCACTTCAAGTTTTCTGCATCTGTTCAGAACAAAGTGGTACAAGTCAGAACAGACAACACCACAACAATGTGGTACATCAACAAGCAGGGGGGCACTCGGTCTTCGGCCTTGTGCACCGAGGCAATGAAGTTGTGGTCTCTGGCCTATTCCCTGAACACTTCCCTCATAGCAGTTCACCTTCCAGGAAAGGACAATGTTCTAGCAGATGCTCTCAGCAGGATTTCTCAGGGCCATCACGAATGGTCCTTGGATCCTCAAGTACTGGGGATAGTCTTTGCCAGATGGGGCACCCCTCAGATAGATCTTTTTGCAGCCCCAGACAATCACCAACTTCCACTGTTCTGCTGCAGGCCTCCAGTGTTGGGCTCAGTCCCCCTGGACGCCTCCTTCTGGATTGGGAAGGGAAGTTTTTATGCTTTTCCCCTTCTCTCCTATTCAAAGTGTTAAGTCAAAATCAGATCCCAGCCTTGCAGGGTGATTCTGATTGCCCTGGATTGGGCCAGGCAGCCCTGGTACCCACTCCTTCTGTCCCTGACAGTCAATCTTCCCCTGTGTCTCCCAGGAATCACAACCTATTATCCTGTGCCCAGGGAGAGTTTGGTATCCAACCTCAATCCCTCAACCTCAAGGCCTGGCTTCTTGAGGAGTTAGAATTTGCTGACTTACACTCTCTCAGGGTGTTCTTGAAATTCTAAAGGCTTCTAGGAAGCCTTCCACTAGGGCTACTTATAATTCTAAATGGAAAAGGTTTTCCATTTGGTGTTCTGGAAAGCATATTTCCCAGAATCTGCTGATTTGCCCATTGTGTTAGATTACATGGTCCATCTTAATTCCTTGGGCCTCAGACCAGCTACCCTGAGAGTTCATTTGGCAGCTGTCTCTGCTTTTGTTTCAGCAGGAAAGTCATCTCTCTTTCCGCTCACCCTGTGTTTTCCAAGTTTTTTAAGGGATTACTCCATACTAATCCACCTTTTCGGATCCAGCCCTGCCTGGGACCTTAATGTTTGCATTGCCCAGTTAATGCAACCCCTTTGAACCTCTGTTTTCTGCAGAGCTGAAGTATCTAACTTGGAAAACTGTTTTCCTAGTGGCTATCACTTGCCAGACGCATAAGTGAGTTGCAAGCCTTGTCAGTAGAAACTGACTTTATTCTTTTCACAGGGATAAGGTAGTCCTCAGGACTAACAGGAAGTTTTGCCTAAGGTGGTTTCAGATTTCCATCTTAACCAATCTATCTCCTTCCAGTATTCTTTCACTGAACACTCCTCTTCTGGTGAGAGGAGATTGCACAGTTTGATGTTAAGAGGGCCCTTAGTTACTATTTAGAACGTACTAAGGGTCACAGGTTGAATCCTCCAACTTTTCCTCACTTATGGTGAGGTTGGGAAAGGAAACCTGCCACTAAGAGATCAATTGCCAGGTGGATTGTCTCTTGTATCCAATTTTGTTATCAGAAACTGGGCAGAGATCCCCTCTGGCTTGAGGGCTCATTCTACCAGAGGTACAGCCGCGTCTCTAGCTGCTGCCAGAGACATCCCTATATTGGAGATATGCCAGGCTGCTACTTGGAAAACGGTACACACTTTCACCAAGCATTACTCCCTGGATGTCCAGGCTAGGAGAGATGCTCGGTTTGGCACAGCTGTGCTTCAGAGCCTATTCCCTAAGTAGGTTCTGTCCCTCCTCCATGGAGGTACTGCTGTGTAGTCTGCAACTTGTCATAATATAGCAAGACTTCATGTTGTTTGAAGAAAAAATTACTCACCTTAGTAATGTTGTTTCTTCTAATGGAGTCTTGCTATATTATGACCTCCCCCCCAGCCTGCCCCTCTCAGAACTTCTACTTGGGTATGGTGTGGGCAACCTAGTGTGGGCACTATTTTATGCCCTTTTTAGGCGTTTCACCCCTTTTTGGGGTTTGGGGTGTGGTGTTTATTATTCTCTTGTGTTATTTCTCATATTGTTAAATTATATTATTAATTCTGGTCCCCTGACTTGAGTCTTTGGTGTTGGGACCAGCAATGGGTGTTATTATTTAGGTAGCCAGTTGGCTAGTGTAGGTTACAGCTTCCACACAGACCTTAGTGAGTTTTTCTCGTAAAAGATCTGACAGTTCAGGTTTGAAACTACACAGACAGAGCTTCTATCTTAGAGCTCATGCTCAAAGTTCCATTCATGGAATGGATTTAACTATTTCACCTCCGGAGCAGTTCTAGTGGTGGGACAAACTGCAACTTGTCATAATATAGCAAGACTCCATTAGAAGAAACAACATTACTAAGGTGAGTAATTTTTTCCTTTCACCTGTCTGGTGAACCAATTTCCAGACTACTTAATCTCTCTGTCCAACTCAGGTCCCCAGTACTCCTCCGTTAAATTGCGCCTAGGCTGTTTCTGCCTTTCATGGGCCTGTGGGTGACCACATGATTGCTCAGCTGGATGTCTCCCATTCCTTCTCAGGGGCATCCTGCATCTGAAACCTCCAATTCATTCTCCTGTCCCAGCTTGGGATTTGAATTTTGTTTGGGAGAAGTTGACCTTTCTGATTTTGAGCCAATCACAACTTATAGCTACGCTTTCTTGGAAACGTTATTTTTAGTTGCTGTTACATCTGCTCAAGAATTTCAGAGCTTTGGCCTCTGGTGCGAGGAGCCTTGTTTGATTTTTCACAAAGACAGGGTGTCTTTACCCACAATCCTAAGTTTCTCCTGAAGGTGGTCTCAGAATTTACACTCAAGCAGTCTATCCACCTTCCTGTTTATTTTCCCGAGCATGCTAATCCAGGGAAGCACTGCTCCATATGTTAGATGTGTGCAGAACTTTGAAATACTGCCTGCTTTGGACCAAGGAATGTAGAACGTCGAAGCAGCGGTTTCCTTCACCCCAGGTAGAGAGGGTGTTCCAGTTTCTAAGCAGTGTTTATTCAGATGGTTGTGAAATTGCATTGTGTCCTGCTACAATAAGTACATCAAAGAATTGCCTGGTGCTTTGAAAGCCCATTCCACAAGGGGCATGGCGACCTCTGTAGCCTATTTCAGAGGGGTCTCAACTGCTAGCATTTGTGTGGCTGCCACCTGGAGTACCGTCCACACTTTCACCAAGCACTACAGTCTGGATATTACCCCTAGAATCCATGCAGGATTTGGCAGGGCTATGCTGCACTCCTGTCTTAAGTTTATGGGGGAGCCCTCCTCCCAGACTGTCTGTTTTCACCTGTCACTGCTTGGGACTCATTCCTATGGTGTGACCTGATGACTGAGATAACCCTGACGAAGATAGAACAGTTGCATAAGAACTTACTGTAACAGTAGAGCTTAAAGGAGATCTCGATCATCAGGTCTGCTTTCCCTCCCACCATCCCCTTCTTGGGGCTTCTGTCTAGGAACTGGCTGTCTGGTGTATCCAGCCTTTCTACTTAGGTCTGGGCACCTATATCTCTCCTCAGTCCCCCATGGCTGGGGCTTTGTTCCCTTTGCCTCAGGAGGAAAGAACTGAGGAGGGGAGCAGGGCCATCCATGCCTTTATAGGGTTGGTGACGTTGACACTGTGGGTGGCCCCAGTTGTACTGCTGAAAATCTTCCATGTGGATCCTGTTTCACTGACGGTGAAGTTTCTACAATGTGACCTGATGACTGAGATCCCCCCAAGATCTGCTGTTATGGTAAGTTCTTACATAACTGTTCTTTATTGACTAGCTTATAAAGGTCTCTGAAAAGAAACCAGCCTGTTGTGCTACAAAGCAGATATCTTGGTTCACATCCTCAGTCTGTAACCTCCGTGGTGGTGGTGGATAAGGTGAGCTGTACAGTTATAGGAACGAGAGGCTTGGGGCTACCCCTCCCCCCACTTTTTTATACTCTCTTAGAAAGTGTCTTTTAAGTCCCCTTAAACTTTTTCCCTTTTACTTTAGGCTATAATTACCTTTCCACTTCCACCCACCCCTCACACTTTTTCTGGTGTTTTGACTCCTCAGCTGAGCATACATCCTCCTGTGAAGTGGCAGTTCTGACAGTATAACACTGTCCCCAGGAGACCCAGAATAGTTACCAGATAGTTGAGGAAAGGGTTGGGTGTACATTTATACCTTGGTGTGGGAGGAAAAGTATCCCGGCTACTCAAAGGCACAGGTACAGCCCTGACTCTACAGCAGATATTGGCCACCAGGAGTGGGGCCTGGTTGGGCCCCTGCCATGCAGTAAAATTGTGAATGATTGGTAACAGAAGGCAAGCCTGATAGATGTGTAGGTGGAATCATAGAAATAAAATTAGGAAAAAGTCTTTGAACATTACTTTTAATTGCCCAAAAAGTTAGACTGTAAAATGCTGTAATTATGTAAATTAGCGGGATGTTTTTCAGGGATTGTGAATGTGCTGCAAGGATAGAGCTGTGAGAGCTGAAGGACAAGAGAATCAAGTTTAGATGATGGGAAAGTGCATGGTATTTGTGAAGAAACTAGTGTTTCAGTGATATTTTCTCCCAGGGAAGTGGCTTTTGTTGCTATAGTCATGCCCTGGAGTGAGAACTGTAATTCAGCTGGGAGGAAGCCAAGGTACAGCAGGCTTATTGTGTGGGTTTCCTATGCAGGTCGGGAGACAGAGAGAGGAAGACAAAGGCAGACTGTGAATGTTTGGTTGTTTTGAAAATGTATACTTGGCAGAATTCAGGGAAGTTTATGTCAGGGCTGTAACCAGTGTTGGAATTACGGGGGCTTGCTTCCCAGCTCTGAAGTGAGCCCCAGTAGCTCAGGCAACACTACCATTGAGTTAATGGAAAGGGAGCTCAGATTAAAGATAAGATCCTCATAGGCCACTCCTGCTCCCAGAGCTCATAAACTGGAATTTTAACACCAGCTCTAACATTTAAGCAATAAGACATGACAGGGTGTGCATTACAGTGGGATAATGGCACACCTTGGGTGTGTTGTGAGGCAAAAGACATTGCCAAGTGCCCTCAAGCACCCGAGAAGTGTTGTTATCCCACCACAATGTACACCCTGGAGTGTCTTATTGTGATTATAAAATGTATCCAAGATTTGGAGGGGGGCTGAAAAAATACACAAAAATAAAAAACATTTTTATGATTTTTTTAATGTTCATCCACCCTAGCAAAATAGTCTCAGAACATCCCAGCATTGGCATACCATCTCAAGTTCAAATATTACACACAGCAAAATACATGTATTTTTAATTATCTCTTAAACCCTCTGTTTTTCCCCAACCCACCCAATTCACCTTTCTTTCTTTTTTTGTTATATTATTCTGTCCCTTTTCACCACCTTGTTTCTTTTCTGTCTTCCCTACATTTAAGAGATGGAATGCTTACTGTGGTTGGAATACAATAATTCACATATCTGCTCAGTTCTACTGGCAGAATGTTTACTCCACAGTCCTATAACAGCAGGCCTTAGATGGAACCAGGGCTTTTGTTTTATCTGTAGCAGGGTAAACAGCAGATATTTCCTAGTAAGCAGTGTGGATAGGAGGGTGATTTTCATGGTCAGCAAAGAAATACTAGAAATTATAAGTAACGTGAATTTATTTTTCTTTATGTATGTGTGTAAGAAGAGGATTTTGAGGGCAAATAATATTTAATGTTTAATAATTGCTTTTTAAGGCAGTTTTATTTTAGGGCCTAGTTGAAGGTTTTAGTGAGTAAAGGTGACAGCTATGTTTGTAATGACACTCAGGGATGTATGGTTAGTATTGGTTTTAGTGTGAAGAGGCTGCAGGACCTTTATCCAGTGCCGTTGTACTGAGGTAACAGCACTGACAAAAATGGCCTTAGCCAGTTAGATTTCACAATTTTTAAAACCCATTTTATATTCACTTTTGGCTCACCCAAGGGACCACTTACATTCTGTAATTTAGCTTCCAAGGGTCCAGTACTCAAAAATGAAAAAGTACGTACTTACCATAATTCTTGATCTTCTAGGAATATCTTCCATTTCTTCACACTAATGGGTCTTAGCCCAGAGGCACTAGGACCTCGAGGGAGACAAACTTTCAAGAGGGCCAGCACCGAGGCAAGCTGTGCAAATACATGGTACCACAAGAGTGACTTGCGACACCGGGCTTACCTCGCACCAGCTCCCAACCATCTCAGTTCCTTTTACCAAGGAGGTGCAGTAGAACCTAACTAGTAGTCATGCAGTAACACTAAGGACATAAGGTGTCTCCACAGTTCAGGCCTTGAACAAGGGAGAAGACCAGTAAATATACTGGCGTGGGTCAGATGGATGGGTGTGAATAAATGGTGAAGATATTCCTAAAGATCAAGAATTATGGTGGTACGTAATTTTACATCTTCCAGGAATGTTCTTCACCCATTTATTCACACTAATGAGTCAGAGTACCAATCTGAGAAAGAACTACTGGGGTAGGTTGGTAGGAGTGAAGAGCTCATTCAGGACTGAAGTCCATTCAGAACAGTCCTGCCAAAGTGGCATCCTGCCTGGAAGTGACATGCTGGGCATAGTACATAACTAAAATGTGCACTGTGATCCCAGTTACAGCTTTGCAGTGCATCACCAGCAGGCACAGAACGAACCTCTGCTAGGTACATGACCGTTACAGTGGTGGAGTTGGCACGTACCTGACCTTTCAACAAGCAGAGGTGTAGACAGACCACAACCTAGGCAGAAATGCACTTGAGTGGAGCAGGCTGATACTTTCAACTGGAAGCAAAGGAGACCAAAACTGGATTGTTTGAAATCATAGTTCTGTCCAGTTGAGGAATGAGGACCCCTGAATGTTTAGAGAATGAGAGAGTGTGTCTCTGTCATTCTGGAAGCTGGCAAGTAGGCAGCACAGTGGCAGATTCAGAGAGAACTCAATGCCACTTAGGAGGAACTTATCAAGTGTGAAGCACTAGCTTGTCCCTGTGGGAAACAGTATAAGGGGAATCTGTATCAAGAGATAGATTTCAGACAATCTGCAAGCAAAAGAGATGGCCACTAGAAAGCTGCTTTCCAAGTAGAAACGTAGTTCACAAGTCGCAAAAGGCTCAGAGGGCTTCAGTGAGTGAGCATGTCCAGAAAATGTCCAGGCAGCTTCCAGACAAGGGGCTTCATGTAAAATGCCTGAAAGTATTGCAGGGATGGAGTAGAAGACCCTGAGACAACAAGTCCAACCTGAGAGAACAATCCTCTGTTGGCTGAACCAAAGTCTGCTTAACAGAGAAACAATATCTGTGGAGGCCATAGGGTGCAGTCAGAGTGGTTTTGCCCCTTGCGCATCCAATAGCAGTATTCCAGCACTAGGGCTGGTAGGAATGCATACAGAAAATATTTTGCCACAGCAATCTGTAAGCATCATGGCAGAAAATGCCATGCTTTGGTCTTCTGGAGCGGACTCAAGGCAGTTCGTGCAATAGAGTCTACATCTGGGGTGCCACACTCACTGAACAATGGTCTCACAAAATTGGTCGTGAAGAAGGACCCCTGTTTGGCCAAGGGTACCCACCAGTGTGTACTAGACACCTGGCAGAAAATTTACCTGGAGTAGGATTCCCTACTCCAGGCCCTCTCTCCACATTCTCATAGCTTCTCTACATACAAGGTAAGAGAGTGCTCTTTGTTGTTTGTGTAATACAAGGCAGACTGTTGTCTGTCTAGAAAATGACTGTTTTGTAGCCATTGAGATCCACCAAGGCTGACAGGCCATACAAAAATAGTTCATATGTGTAACCCACTGAAGTGGAGATGACACTCTGATGGACAGGTTCTAGACACCTTGTGATTGAAACACTGACAGTGGGCTACCCAACAGAGAGGCCTTCGAAGAGAGAGAGTTGCCCAGGGTTCCAGGTGGGAGAAGGGAGACCGTGGAGGAGAATGTTCTTCACTTAGTGACAAGTAAGTGTGATCAGCTGCCATAAGGCGTAGCATGCTGCATGCAGGAACACCTATATATTGCCCTCAAGGGAAGGATAGGCCTTGACTGTATCCGGGAGAGCTTTTAGGAACAGCAACTACTGCCAAGGATCAGAGCTGAGACTTCTAGACTCAGCTGAACTCCAAGAAGGGAAGGAAGTGGAGGTCATGGCTAGAGCTTTGTGACTGAATCAAAGGCATGGTGAGAGTGCAGGGGCAGTGCCTTGAAGCTTACATATCCAGGAGCTAACCAATCCTGGAGAAATAAAAGAACTAGTGACTGCTTGAATAAAATCCTGTATATGGCAGTCTGCAGAATCCCCCCTTTTTTGTTCTCATAAACCCTGTACCAGGGGCAAGATGAGCTCCAAGGGGATAGACTCAAAGAGGAAAATTACCCTTGGAGCTAGCAAGCACAAGAGCATGCCCTGAGGCACTGCAGAAGTACCTGGGTCTGAAGAGTCCAGGAAAATAAGTTATTAACGCCACCCACAGACAAGATTGGAGGGGGGACTTATCTTCTTCAATATCCCCTCCGGTGGGGAGAGGAGTAGGTAAGTTCCCCTAAACAGAGAACCTCTTGTGTCAACTGGGTGCCAGATGGAACACCATTGAGGGTGCTGGAGATGGCACTAGGGACAGCGCAGACCCGGCCCAGATCTGGTGCAGAACCCAGCCCCAGTGCTGGCCCCTGTGCTGGACACACCAGACCAAACATGCCACCAGGCAAAACACGGCACAGGTGCAAACACAGCACCAGGCCAAACACAGGTCAGCACGGCGCTGCGCCGAACAGCACCAGGCCCAAAATTGCACCAGGTCAACATGGCACAGGGCAAAATGCTTGGAAGGCTCCCACCATGATCCTGTAGAGACATCATGATGAGGTTCAGTGGGGCTGAGAGAAATCAACAGAAAATATTTCATAAAATCAGTAAACTGATACAAAAGTGATAAATTCTAGCTTTAAACAACTGCAGCGACTGTCGTATAGACATGATGTTCTGATTCCCGAAGGGCGAGCTGCATTGTCACTGAAGTGCAATTGACGGTGGGGAAAAAAGGAACCGAGGCAGTTGGGGACCGGTGCCAAGGTAAGCCTGGTGCCACCAGCCACTCTCGCAGCACTGTGCATGCGCACAGCTTGCTTCGGCACCAGCCCTCCTCAAAGGTTTTTGGCTTGTGCAGGGTCCTAGTGCCTCCAGGCTAAGACTCATTAGTGTGAATAAATGATGAAGATACATTCCTGGAAGATCAAGCTGTTCCAGTGGATTCTGTATGGAACAGTCCAATAATTTACTCACCCCCTCCATACTGTTTTTTTTTTTGTTTTGTTTTTTTTAGTGGCATTCTGAAGGAACCATCCCTCCCCAAGTAGCCGTAGAAAGCCTGATCATGGGAGGACTAGGCACCTTTTTATGAGACCAAAAAAATTTATTTTATACCATATACTAAACTCTTCCCCTAGCCCCACCCCTTTTCATAACTGAATACTTCTCCTCCAGTGCTATTTGTTACGTCAGAGATCTAGAACTGAAATGGGCCTCAGCAGATTTACTGCAAAACATGTTAGTTTCATATTAGTTATATTGTACAAGTACTTGGCATCTTTTAGACTGGCTGGTTTTGTAACTTAACACTGTATGACAACAGACTTTCATGTAGCCAAACATTATTAATTTCACATTATCCATTAGAGAGTGTGTTAGCCAAACATGGCTCAAAAACTAGAGTACATCTGTGGAAAACTTGATGAGGACCCTTAAAAAATCAGATGAGTAGCAACCGTGAGCAAGACCAGACAGCAGGCTTCCAACTGGACTGCTAGACACACTCCACTTGTGTCTTATGTAATTGTATAGAATGCCCATAGAGCCACCCTTTCCCCTTCATTTCACTTTTTTTAAATTGTTTGTTACAATTGACATGGGGCAGCCCACGATGGCCTAGTGGCAAGATGCCTGCATGCCATGCAGGGGACCTGAATTCATGGTCCGAACCTAGTTGGAAGCATCATAAGTGTAGTCCAGGAAGATATTCAGCCTTGCAGATGGTAGACTGCAGTTTCCATCACTACACACTTTCCTACTGGTGGCCTGGGAGGGAGGTGTACACAGCAGCTAAACATCCCAGTAAGTGATAATCTTGGGGTAGGGTTGGTCAGCTGCTGCAGAGTGGTGTCACATCCTCCTGTCAGAGAGGGCAGTAGAGTGGGTAGCTGGGGCAGAAGCAGTGACTGGTGTTCCGGGATGCATCCCAGAGTATAAAGAGAACTCAGGAAGGTGCTGGCAGTACCACTGACAGCCCTGTTCAGCAGTTCACTGGAAACAGGTATGGTACCATTGGACTGGAGGAGGGCGAATGTAGTCTGTCTCCACAAAAGTGGGAGGAGGCTTGCAATTAGCAGGCCAGTCAGCCTGACCTCGGTGGTGGGGAAACTAATGGAATCACTACTAAGAGAAAGGTTTGTGATATATCTCGAATCCTGCATTGCACAAGATCCAAGGCAGCTTGGATTTATAGCAGGAAGATCTTGTCAAACAAATCTGATAGATTTCTTTGGGTGACTAGGGAGGTGGATCAGGGAGGGGCGTTGGATGTGACCTACCTAGATTTCAGCAAGGCTTTCGACACTGTCCCACGTAGGAGGCTAGTAAACCAGCTGGGCAGCCTGGTAGTTAGTTCCAGGGTGGTAGACTGGGTCAAAAATTGGCTGAGTGATAGGACACAGTGGATGGTGGTGAACAGAGTTCAGTCTGAAGAGATGTGGGTGACCAGCAGGGATCAATGCTTTGGCCAGTCTTCTTGTAATGTCTTCATAAGCAACATTGCAGAGGGCTGGAAGGGAAGGTGTGTCTCTTTACAGATGATACAAAGACCTGCAACAGTGTTGACACTCCACAAGGGATAGAGAAAATGAGAAGGGACCTAAGCAAGCTTGAGGGGTGGTCAGGGGGTGTGGCAGCTAATATTCAGTGCAAAGAAGTGCAAGATCATGCACTTGGGGCACAGAAATGTGGGGAGAAGTACATGATGGGGGGAGGTACTGACAGACATCAAACAGGAAAGGGACCTGGGAGTAATCATATCTGATCTAAAGGTTACCAAAAATGCGACAAGGCTATGAGGAGAGTCAGTGGAATGCTGGGGTGCATAATGAGAGATCTCCAACAGAGGGAAGGAGGTGGTGATTCCACTGTATATAACATTGGTGAGACCTCATCAAGAATACTGTGTCCAGTTCTGGGGGCCACATCTCCGGAAGGACATAGAGTAGAAGTGGTTCAGAGAAGGGTGACAAAAATGGTGCAGGGGGCTGCACCCAAAGTCATATGAGGGGAGACTAGAGGATCTCAGTATGTATTCCTGGAGGAGAGAGAGAGAGGGCATATGATAGAGATTTTCCAATACCTCAAGGGTGTAAATAGGGTACAAGAGGGTAGCATCTTTCAGAAAAAAAGATGTTCAAGAACAAGGGGCCACAATATGAAAATAGAAGGGGTACACTTAGGGGTAACATGAGAAAATATTATTTCATGGAAAGGGTGGTGGATCCATGGAACAGCCTCCCGACAGAGATTGTAGGGCAAAATGGTATGGAATTCAAAAACGCATGGGGCAGACATAAAGGAATTCTAATGATAGGAAAGAGGTAAGCCGCAGATCATTTAGGATCTGCGTGTATATGAAACAGGGAAAATGGGCAGATTAGGTGGGCCAAGCGGTCCTTATCTGCTGTCAAATTCTATGTTTCTATCAGTGGGTGGAGCTGGGAATACCTCGCTGTCACTGGCAAGTGAGGAGACATGCCTCGGCATTAGTGCCTCATCATAAGCGCTCAAGTGACTGTGTCGTAGACCTGTAATGGATCGTCCAACTCACAAAATAGCAAGCAGCTGAGAGGAGGAGCAATGTGGGAGGGTTCAGAGGTGAAGAAAAACTTCCTTCAGCATGAACCGCATAGGTAGGAGCAGTTGAGATAGACCTGATGCAGGATAGATGCCAGAAATAGTATCTTTGTTACAAACAAAAGTTGGAAACAAATATTTAAAAAAATACCTCACCAAGATCATGATGATTAGTTTGGGCACTTTCCTTTTTATTTACTGAATGTTTCAATAAAACATTGCCAGAATAGATGAAACTCTTCAACCCCAGGAATCACAGCAATCATTCCTCTGGAATGAGCTGCCCCAGAGCCTAGAATTGTATGGTAATTATGGAATCTTAGAATGAAATTCAAAACTCTGCTGTGTGGCAACGCTTCCCTCTGCCCACGAACATCAAATTTTTTCCTTCGCCTAAGAAAAGTTGCCCCAAAGTCATCTCCAGTATTTCAGTGCCATTTTCTTTCTTTTTTTTTTCCTTTTATTATAGTAAACATTTGTGTTTTAAGTTTCGGTACTAGTATTAGGGTGCTATTTTTAGGAGTTATTGGTGGTGGGGTTTTTTTTCAATTACTCCAGTTCCTTATTGGTTTCCTGGAACCAGAGAAAGGCCCTTGTGACTCTGTTCCCATCATTAAGGAACTGCATTATTTTCTATAGAAAAATATTATGTAGAAACCACTTAGTATTGTTTATTTTTCTTGTCCTTGTTCCCTTTTCTAGTGGAACTGAGATGATATTTGGCCCTTTTCTCCATTTTAGTTCTATGGTTTCATTATATGGAATCAAAATGTAATTTTTTTGTTATATTGGGGAACTGAAACACTTTTGGTCATCAGAGTTTGGCATGACTAACAGACTTAAATGAGAACAGGATCTACAGGCTTTAAATATAGTAGAATTTGTTTGCAATGTCTGGCAAAGGCAGACTGCCATGAGTCGTGTTTGAGGTGCCTTGTCCGATCACAATTTTGTCAGTTGTGAACTCTATTAAGTGTTACCCTGTTGCCCTAAAATATAAAAGAAAAGGGCTAAAATGAGAAGATATTATGGCTTCTTAGTCTGCCCACGACCTAAAGGCTCAGAGGAGGGTTCAGTCCCCAAAGTAAGCAGAAGGATAAAGCTGATAAGGATGGTTCAGAAGTCAGGGTGTCTGAACGGGTGCACCTGAATCCAGTAAAAGTAAAAGAGCCTCTGAGCAGACACCAGAGACGGTACCTGTTATAAAACAAAAAGAAAAACATGTCGCTGTTCGCCTTCCTGAGGAAGGAAAAATAACACCAGTGAACAGGAATAATATGCCCTCTTTCGAGAATGTGACTAAAGCATGGCAGGTCCTCCAGGCTTTCCAGGCTATGGGGACCTCTGTGAGTACAAGGGCCCCCACCTGCTCTGGTACCTCTCTCAGGGCCTGTGGAGGAAGAGGCTGAATTTTACTAGGAGGAGGAATAAAAACCTATTGAGCCCGAGTTCCCTGAACAGGAGTTTGTCTCTCCCTCGACATCAGAAGATTACACTCTCGCTACTCCTTTGTGAGGCAGATGGTCAGTACCTCAACATCTCATCGCAGGAGACTGCAGAAGATGAGGATGAAATGAAGTTTTGGACATGATGGGGTTAACCCCCAATAAGAGACTACTTTTATCCCTTCACAAGTCATTCAAAAGGCCACTTGCAAAGTGTTGGCAGCACCCTTCTCTGCTGCTAGCATTGGCAAGAAATTAGGGAAAATATATCAGGTGGACAAGCAGGGCGCTGAGTACCTGTAGTGCCACTGTGACCATGAGGGGGTGGTCCAGACTGCTGCCTGTGACAAGGCCAAAGTGACTCTTCCCAGCTTCCAGATAAGGATTCCAGGGAGCTGGGGCAAGAAAATCTACACAACAGCTTCCCTGCTTTTAAGGCAGGTAGCATACATGGTCTGTATGGCTCTGTACCAGTAGGCTCTGTGGAGCTTTATTTTGGCAATGAGCAAAAAAGCTACAAGTGACCTGGCACGAGATCTAGCAGACACAGTAAAAACTGCCATGGATACCACCAAGTATCAGTTCCACATGGCACTGGATGCCAGTGACACTGCTTCTAGAGTCATGGCACGTGCAGTGTCCCTAAGAAGGCTTGCTTGGCTCAGAACCAAGCCACAGACTTCTCATAGGACAATTCAGTTTTATTTATAGACCTTAAAACCTTATAAATTTGAAATTGATGTAGTAGTCACACAAATAAAAACCCATTCCAAAAAAATTGTACATTCATACGTGTCTAATGTGATAAAACATTTTAATGATAATATATTATCTGTGCAGTACATACATATTTAATTCATTGTTCAGATGTAACTTAATTTGATCCATGATTTTAAAAAGGAGGCCATATCATTTAGTATATGTATTGAATGAGATTTAGTAGACATGTAACTTGGTACTTGGTTCTAACTGTACTTCAGCCAGTATTCTGCCTATATTTTCCTTTATATGCATTGTACAGTGGACACAAGATTATTATACATAAATCTTCAGTGCCCTCTGGCACTTACATAATCTTGGGGTATATTTTTGTTAAAAATGCCTTGAAGCCTTTGGTTCCTGTAATATTCAAATCTAAATCTAGTAATTAGTTTCCTCATCTGGGGGCTTTTGACCAATTCCAGGTATCTCACAGAAGTGATGCTCCTTTTATTACAAGTCATCCATTTACTGAATTTTAAATTGGACACGTAATTTCTTTTTGCCTATATATATCCCTAAATGTAAGCTTGACAAAGTTACTAACTTCCTTAAAACGTGTGGAAAAGATATCTGATAAGCATGTAAGTTGCCAATTTGGGGTTACATAATTCATTATGAATGTTATACCTGGGAAATACATTGTTTGACTGAGATACATTAATTCTTCTAGGCATTTCCTTGGTAACCTGTCCTCTTTCATGACATAATCCTTAAGCCAACATATAAATACAGTAACCCCTCACTATAACGAAGGCAACGGGGCCACAGGTTGCATTTGTTATAGCACCAAATTCGTTATAACAAGGATCTCTTAAAATGAGATGAGTGGTGTGGTGCACGTCTACAAAAATAAGTAACTAAGCACTAGGAACATCTCTAATAATAGTATCTCTTTATTACAAGCTTTAATTGTTAGGATAGAAAAAAATAAAAGCTAATGAGCTAATGTTCATCGGGTAGTAACTTCATAAGTTCAGTCGAGCTTGAAAAATGTTATCTTTGTGTTACACCGCGCTTGATAGTTAAATCATGGGCATAGGATAGAGCGCTTTAACTGTAACACCTTGATAGGGTCTGCATCTTGGCATTGCATCCAAAGCAAGCCTGCTTCAATACCTGAAATTGCTTGCTGGTAAGTCGGTGTGGGACACAATCCTCTGTTGTTTTCCCTTCGCCCTCCAGATCCTCTTCCTCCTCATCAGGCTGCTGGCTGTGCATAAGACTGACAGTGTCTGAGTCCTGTTTACCGCCGCTCCAGCAGCATCATCGAACACTGCCACCGATAGTGTCTTCTGCTCTGTCATCGGATGGGAATCAACTGCAGTTTACTAACCTTGAACTCCTTACTGGCATTGGATTCATTGCACCCTGCTAGAGTCACATCAGGCAAGCAGCGCCAGAACATTCCTATTTCATCAGCATTGTAAATTATTTCTGGCTGGTAACCGCCTTTCTCTATGATGTCCTTCAGTTTAGGGATAAACTTGTTAGCGGCTGCATCATCACAGGATCTTTGTTCTCTTGTTATGCAGACCCTCCTGATGCCATGACAGTGCTAGAAACACCATAACCAACCAGACAAAGACTTAAAGGTTGAATGGGGACCATGAATCTGCTGAGCAAACTGCTCAGCTTTCTGTTGCACAGTCAGTCCAGGCAAAGGTACCCCATTTATTCGCTGTTGCGAAAATCAGAGCTGGGTCACCTTGTCAGTTTCACTGGGGTGTCTTCATTTTTTTTCTTGCCAGACCATCACTCTCATTCTCTGCTGACAGATTCTATGTTTCTAAGATTTTGGAAAGATCTCTGTATTTTTATGAGTAAATAACCTATACAGATAAGGGACCCATGTCTCTTTTTGCCTTAAAACCACATCAATAAGAACACCGTCAGGGCTCTGAGCTTTCTGTCTTGTAAAGGAAGATACAGACATCTCAATTTCTTTCCTAGATAATTCTGGTTCTGTAGTTGTCTGCATTTAATTTTTTCTGTCCTGTTTCTGTACCATAATGTACTCCTTAGGGTTAAAAAATGGACTTTGAAAGTGGTTTGCCCATTCAGTTGGATCTATGTATACTGCTGGATCTTCCATAAATTTTCCTGTTCCTTTGGCAACCAGATTCCAGAACTTTTTGTTGTTGTTGTCTCAAACTGCTTCTTCCAGCTCTTTCCACAGTTGAGAGTCTGAATTACTCCCTGTTTTTATTGGGAATCTGAATTCTTCCCTGCTTTTATTAAGTAGCTTATTATATTATTTTCTTAATCTATTTAACTTTTTCTTATTATCAGAATTAGGGTTGACCCTCACTTTTCTCATTTATTTATTTATTTAACTTTTGTTGACCAGGTAAGCACATTTGTCAATTTAATTCCACCTTAGCCTTTCTTACAGTTTTTATTAAACCTTTGGCCACTATATCTTTATGTAATATAACTTCCTTGGAGATAGTTAGGAATCTATTTATCTCCACAAAGTCTACAATTATATCCATTCCTGTCTACATCTATCATATGCTTAATAATTTGGTGTCTTCTATCCTTTCAGTAAAGTTTTGCTGTAAATTAGCTCCCATCTTGTACATTATTTATTATTCTAATAGGTATATCTGACCTGATTTGGTGTCTTCGCCTCAGACATAAAATCAGTTTCACTTGTGGGACAATGTGAGTTTTCAGCTCAGTTTATAACCATCAAATCTACACACATTTGGATCAGGTTAAAATTTGCCCAAATCAAATCAATAATGGAGGAGACCATTGTACATATGTTGTTATGAACTGGGCACTATAAATCCTGGTAGCTTATTGGCTGAGTCCTCTCCTTACCTGTGATTAAATTGAACATAATCATGGGTAAGTAAAGGTGCCAGCCAACAGTTCCTTTTACCTACTCCAGATCTGTCTGCCCACACATTTCGGCACCCAGACAGCCGCACTAAAGTCGCGGTTGGTAGCAGCAGCAGTTAACTCCCATTCGTTGCAAATTCCAGACTGCCAGTGTCACTCTGTTGACTGACGAGAGAGAGAGAGAGAAAAAAAGTCTGTTATGCATCGCAGACCCTGCCAACCACCACTGTAAACCTCACCTGCCACTTATCTGACAGACTATAACATTGGCACCACTCTACCTGCTCGTGTGGCAAACGCCAATCCCTCCAACTCACGGAGAAATTAAAATGTACATTCCCATACATGTAACTGTCACCCCCTGACTGGGAACCAAAAAAAAATGCTCCCTCACAAACAGCAGTGGCTGCCGAAAGCCATGGTAACCTCACATTGACCTGCAAATGGCTGCTCATGGGCAAACATTAACAGCAGTACCGGGCACTACTGGCTCAAAGAACTGCAAAGGGAACCATTCTGATTTATACTCATTTACTCCATATCTGGAACAAAGTTCAGATCTATTTATTACTGTCTTAACTTCCTTCTGACTGTTCCGAGGGTCTTCCAGTACTAATAAAATATCATCCTCATAAACCTGTTTAATAACATGCTCTCTAACCAGAATTCCTTTGATATTATTACATCTAATCTCATTTAATTTCTAATGTTAAGATAAAAGAGGGTAGGTGATAGAGGGCAACCCTGCATGACCCCTCTATGAAGGGACAGTGGTGTCTGTTAAGTGGTTATAATTTTTAATTTGGCTTTAGGGTGACTATGTAAGACTTTTTTAGCGCTACTACTGTAGTTCCTCTGGGAAACCCAATCTCTGAAGGGCAAAAAACATAAAAGGCCATTCAACCCTGTCAGATGCCTTCATCGCATCTAATGGTGCAAGTAACTGCTTCTGTCTTTTTTTGCTCTAAATATTCAGTTATATACTGCACATCATGAATTGATGTAAATATTGTTCTGCCTGGGATAAAACCACATTGGTCGGGGTGTATTAGTTTGTTTAAATGAACCATCATTCTATTGTTAAGTATTTTAGCCAGGAATTTATATTCATAATTAAGTACAGATATAGATCTATAATTCACAACCAGTTGATGGTCTTTATTTGGTTTAGGAATCAATGAGATGTAAGCTATTTCAAAATAGGGAGGAATGGTCCTGATTTTTTTGAATCTGCTGGTAAAGTTTCTCTAATAAAGGAGGAATTAATAGTTGAAAATAAATATAGAAGTTTAGCGAGAAGCCATCCTTACCTGGACTTTCCCCTCTATGCATAGACTTCAGCACTTGTTCTATTTTGGTTTTATATATAGGATCTTTTAGTGCCTCTATCTCCTCCTCCATAAATCTTTGTTGATTTATACATTTTGTATAGTATTGGAAATCATTTTCATAATGATCCAAATCAGATTGATGTAATTGACTATAATGCTATAATACTTGAAAAAACATCCTAATATTTGAGAATTACCAGTACAAATTTGTCCATTTTCATCCACTATAGAGACAGTCTTCATTTTCTCCTGCCCTTATTCTTTTGGCCAATAATTTTCCCTGAATTGCACTATGTAATTGCCATTTCTTTTTGCTTCTCTGCCAAGTAGATTTTACCTGAACTATTTGTGTATTTGTCAAGGTTTTCTTGTGATTGTCATATTCTTCCTGTTTTTGTAAGGTTCCTAAATGTGCCTGAACTTAGATTTTTTTAATCTATCTGCCACTGCCTTAGCTTGGTTTTGCCTTTGCCTATTCTTCCAGGTGGCATAATGAATAATTTCTCCCCTCACATTAGCCTTAAATGCATCTCAATACTGAACTATATTTATGTAATTAGGATCATTATTTGCCAAAAATCTGAAATTATCTGATTAATTTTGTCAGTAAACAGTTTGTCAAATAGTCCTTGTTACTGAATTTCCAGGTATTGTTTGGTTATATTAAGACCAGTATTCATTTGAAAATGTACTTGGTTGTGGTCAGACAGCAAACCTACTTTATAAAAAGGAGACGGACACTGATTCTATAAAGATAGAGATAGAGTCTTTATTAGTAATTACTACAGGTCAGACAATAAACAGAGTCTCACACAGGTACAGGGTGCTCTGTGACTACTCACAAACTGGAAAGCAAAAGTCACAGCACTCACCACAGAACCCGGAAATAAGAAACTGTAGACAATGGAATTGTGCAAAACAAAACGTCTTAACTTGTTGCAGCAAAACTTGTGAAACAGTACAAAACTCAGCAAGATCTTACGTTTCACCCAGACATGGGCTTTTTCCTTTTTTTTTATTTTGTATTTTTTATTTTGTCTTTCTATGGCAGCACCCCGTCATTAATCAGCCCTGGTCACGGCCCCTGGAAGCCTCCACCACCATCTATGGCTGCCAAGGTCCCCCAGTCACCCCCGGCTTGCCCCCCGGAGGGCGGGGCCGTGGCCACGATTTACCATGACCACGGAGCCAGTATCTAGTCGGGGGAACTGCAGCAACGGTGGTGAACCAAGGACTTCCGGGAGGGCTTCATGGAGACACGGTCCTTGCCTGCCTTGGTTTTCTGCCATTTTTCTTTATGGAGGCGGGGACGTGCAATGACGCCAGCGTCTGCCCTGCCTCCCAGAACTGTATGCGCCGGTCGCCTGAGATCCCCCGGCCTCCACGAGGAGTCCTCAGTGCACCGATCGCCTCCCCCACCCTCCCGGAGAAGGAGAGCAGTCTTGGGACATGCAATCCTTCTGCCCGGCCAACCTCCGACGACCCGGGTCCATTCCTCAACTCGTCGCTGGCTAGGCATGAAATCCCACCGCTGCGCCTAACGGTCGGCAGCCATGGGCTTTTTCAAAGATAATACCCTCAGTGTCAATCCTCTGAAATAGCCCCCCAGTGTCAGTCCTCTTAAATAGCAGCCCCTGCCCCCTTGTTTCTCCCTTCCCTTTTTCCTTCTCCCCTTTCTTTCCTCTTAATTTTTAATGTATCACAGTTAGAGTTAAATATCTTCACTAGTGCATTAGTATTTAATTACTGTGACTGTTGATAGTTTAAATGTTTTGAAAATTAAATAGAAAAGACTCTCTCAGTGCTATGTTGTCCATTAATGTGAGTATCCAATAATAGATTAGGTAATCTTATTTATTATACTGATGTTAGGATAAGGCATAAAATGTATGACAGGCACTGTGTTTTAATACCTTTTGTGTATTGTAATGTTACAGTGTATATTTTCTCATGTGTTTAGATTGAAATATGTGTTCTGGCCAGCTCGGTGGCACTGAGGGTTGAGGCGCTGACCCGGGTTCGGGAATGGACTCAAGCCACCGAGGGTTGGCAGGGGAGAGGAAGGATCGAGCATCCCACCACTGCTCTTCTTCTGGGAGGGTTGGGGCACTGCAGCGCACTGTAGCAGCTACTGGTGGAGGCCAGTACCACTACAAGCAGTGAGGAGCAGAGTGGGGGACAGAGCAGCGGTGGTACGTATTTGCTTGCACACCATTGCACATCCAGCTCTGGGGCAAACAAAACCAGGCGGAAACTGGTGGAGCATGATCTCGGCTGCTGATGGCTGCGCCTGTACCCGAGGATCCTGCATTCACAGCGACGTGAGCAATTAATGGCTGGCTCTGAGGGATGCCAGACCAGGCCCGGGTGGTGTTGATGCCAGAGGATTGCAGGGATCTGCTTCACAGGAGGAGAAGAAATAGAAATGTGTTAAAAAGAAATATGTGTTCTGGTGTTTTACAACCTACTGTTTTTTAAACAAGCATTGGCACTCTATGAATTACATTTACTATATGATTGATAAGAGGATTGACACTAAAGGGTATTGTCTTTGAAAGAGCCCATGTCTGGGTGAAACGTAAGATCTTTGCTGAGTTTTGTACTGTTTCACAAGTTTTGTTGCAACAAGTAAAGGCATTTTGTTTTGCACAATTCCATTGCCTACAGTTTCTTATTTCCAGGTTCTGTGGTGAGTTCCGTGAATTTTTTGCTTTCTGATTACTACAGACCATGCCCCCGATGAAGGCTTTTTCACCCAAAGCACCGGGGCAAGTGGAGTGTGGTGTGTTCAGGAGATGCACCCGATTTTCAGCAATAAAGCTGTTTTATTTGCATTAGTTTGTGAGTTGGTGCACTCATTTGTATTACTACTGGAGTGCTTTACTTTTGGACTTCTACGTTTTCAAGCAGGGCTGGCCACCCTTCGTTTAGCACCCCCACCTACTGGAGTGTTCGCAGTTTGTTTGTTTGGAGACATTTTAAGAATTAGATTGACTATGTGATCACTGATAGCTGCTATTTAAAAGGATTGACACTAGAGGGTATTGTCTTTCAAAAAGCCCATGTCTGGGTGAAACGTAAGATCTTGCTGAGTTTTGTACTGTTTCACAAGTTTTGCTGCAACAAGTAAAGGCATTTTGTTTTGCACAATTCCATTGCCTGCAGTTTCTTATTTCCAGGTTCTGTGGTGAGTGCCATTACTTTTTTGCTTTCTAATTACTACAGGTATTAACAAATATACAGGATGTATGTATACAGTAAGACAAAAGGTTTACACAGTTACTGAGAAAGGAAAATAATATAAAGTATACAGACAGATGATGGATAGAAGAATCTCAAAACCTAGGCTGTCCTAGTGTCTTACCTTACCTGCCACTAGCCTGAAAGAAGTTCCACTGAGTTTGTCCTTTCTTCACACAGATAGTTGCCTTAGCAGGACCGCCCACTTTCTTCCAGATATAAAAGGTCAGAGAGAGAGAGCTGGGTGCCCAGTTCTTCAATTTATGTGCTGAGGACTGTGGGGGAGTCACCTCTCCTTTGAGTGACAACTCACCAATTTATGTGCTCAGGTCTGTGGGGGAAGTGACGTCTCCCTTGAGTGACAGTTCCCTACCCAGGTGTGTGTTTTTGACATCACCCTGGCCAACTGGCATCTTTCACATCAAGGACATCCTTCGTCCAGCTTTATGACCTTGCTTGTAGGATGTTTGTGGTGTTGGAAATCACACACTCATATCTGCCAGGGTATGTGGCTAGATGAGCTTGTGGGAAATGTACTACTTAGCAATTGGTCAGTGTTTTTCATAAGATTTGCCTGGACATGTGACCTGGAAGCCATGTTTGCATCCACTCCAAATAACAGAACTTAGAAAAATAACTACACCAGCAAAAGAAATTAATAGATCAATCTAGTCGTAAAGAGTCTGGATTTATATTTGTCCCAAACCTGGGGACTTGTTGATCTAGCCATAGTGGGATTCTGTAAACAGTTCATGTCTCCCCCCAGTATAATATTGTTGATATTCCAATCTAATACATATGTGGTAATACCGAAAAATGTAGGTGGATCTTTAAAAGGTGCATATGTGGATCCTGTTATGAGAGGAATGCTACTTAAGTCTACTTTTAACAATATAATTCTACCCTCCTTATCCGAACACATATCTAGCACTTTCCCTTCAGAAGTTTTGTTTATTAATATTAGTACTCCTTTACTGTTTTTCTTTGTCGTAGAACAAACAAAACTGTTTCAACCAAGGATTTTTAAGTTTCATTGATTGAACGTTCGTTTGAATAGGTTTCCTGGAGGAAGTTAACTGTGTCTTATTGTCCTTTATATAATTAAAATATCTTGCATATTTAATGGGGGGAAATGCCATTTACATTTATAGTTACCATTTAGTTGTACAAGCCATTAAAAAAGCACAAGTGTTGCACCAGCTTGCCAAGAACATCCATATTTACCATGAATCCCAAGAAATTCTCTGACACAGCCCTATTTTTTAATAGGTTCTAGTCCTCCACATTCAGTCATCCCCCACCCCACCCTCTCCTTTTATTGAACAACCCCCCAGTCCAAATGCACACCATGGGCCCATCCCTGCTCTCTCCCGGATCATACTTTACACACTGCACGTAGTGAGCTGTTCTGCACAATATATCATGAAGTTATCCTGTGGCAAGAAAAAGGGAAAAAAGAGAGAGAGAGAGAAAAAAGCTTCTAACCTAAAAATGATGTTCTAATAACATTCGAATCAGTCAAAAATTAACAATCTTTAGCCTTTAAGTGGGGCCAAAAATTGTAAAAAGTCATAAGTTCTTTATTGCATCTTCATTTGAATCATAAAGAAAGAACTTGAATTTTCAGGAAACCCTTCATTTAGAAGAGTAAACCATTTTTCCTTCCAAAGTATCTGTTGGGTAGTAGAGAAGGATTTCCTTTTGTAAATGTTTGTGAAAAGTCTTGTTTAATGAATATTGCTTGGTCTTTGAATTTGCTTTGCAAAATAATAGCATATATGATTCTATCTCTATCTTCAGATCTTAGGGATTTTATTATTAAAGGGTGAGTACCCATTCCCTCATTGAGTCAGTCTGTCCAATGAATTCTGTCAGTTTCCAGTTTCAAAGAGTCAGATTCGTTTAATAATTTTTTTTAACATTTCTGTTGCCAGTTGCCTTAGACTAGAAGATTTTTCCCATTTCTGGAGCAATCCATACACACAAATATTTTTCTGTCTAGATCTAGTCTCAACATCATCTAAACATGCTATTAGCTCCTCCTGTTTTTTAAGGATTGTTTTTGCTCTACAAGAATAGGATTCAAGGAATCCTTCATCTTGGATTGTCCATCTTCTAACTCGGCAATTCTTGAAACCTGGGTAGTCATTGTTCTTTCATCGATCTTAGTATTTAACTCTTAAATACTTTCAGGCAGTGTTTTAAGTTGACTGAGATTCTGTTGAATTATGCCCATTGTTTGAATAATTTTTTTTTTTTAGCTTACTTTTTCTCCCCTGGTCGGCTCCTTCTTCCTGGCATCCTTCCATCCAGCCACCATTCATCCCTCACCCGTCCTCCATCTCGGGCCATCACCTTGCTACCCCCACAGGTTACCTCCCGTGGCAGGGTGGTGGGGAGCCCTCTAACTCCCCTACCAGGACCGGCTCCAGTACAGGTGATGCCCTCTGGAGATGGTACATTGTGTTGGACGGCCATCAAGATGCTCAACCCACACTGCCATTTTCCACTTTTCTGTTTGGCGGTGGAACATGCAGTGTTGACAATGAGAGTGTCATGCGTGAGTCAACACACAGTGCGCCTGCCAGCTGCTCCACCTAAGTGCCCCACTGTACTGGACCAGGCATACCAACACCCAGGCTCTGCTAGTTGTCAGGCAAACATCAGCCTCTATTCCCACCCTCCCCAAGAGAGGAGAGCTGTCTCTGGATGCTCGATCCGCTCCCACCCCGCCGGCCCCTGATGACCCGCTCACACCATGAACATGGGATGCTGGCATGGCAGGAGGTAAGGCATCACTACCTCAGCCCTCCACACCACTGGGCCGGCTGTTTGAATAATTTTTAAAGCCCCGGTAGGGGTTTCTTATTGATTTCCATTTTTTCCCATTAAAATTCAGGTGCTTGTTTGCTGTAAAAGGCCTTGTTGAAATTTTTGTTCCCTTTGCTGACAGTATTGTTTAGAAATTGCCATTTCTTCTAGGTTCAGATTCTGACCCTGTGACCTTCCTGCATTTTGTGCTATCTATTCCTCCTTTTTATCTTTAAATCTCCTGGTTCTTAGACCTTTATAGGTTATTCCTGCCCCAATTGTTACAGGGTCCTCACTGATATCTGAATCAAAAGCTGCTTCCAGTTTGGCTGCCATGTTATGTGTAACCAAATCTTCCAGCTTGTTGAAATGTGATTGCAATTGGATCAGAGACCCCTATGGTTTAAAGATCTGTATTTTTTCTTGTTTAGTTCTCTTTTCAATGTTGAACTGTAATCTTACTTGAACTTTTTTTCTGATGACCTTGACAGTTTTTTATTCTTTTGCTATTATTTTGCATGAGGTCAGTTGTGTAGGTTTTCCTTCTAGCCCCAAATTATATTCCTTCTCCTTATTCTGCATCTGAACTTCAGGTTAAGCATTTTTTAACTTACAAAACCTTGCAATTGCTAGTTAAAGTTGTACTTCAGTGCAAACAGTGCTACAAGGATAAGTGTATTTAATGCTGAGGTTTCCAACCACAGTGGCTATGTGGAGCAGCTGGTATTAGTTTAAATTCTCTTCTCCATTTCCCAAGTCACTTTTGTTCATACAGCCTAAATAGAGACCACACTTATGTGCCCATAGTATTAATCGAGGACACTAGCTGCTGCTGTGTGGTCTCCTTTTTCTTGGTACCTTATTCACTCCCAAACTGTTTAGCACCATAAAGATCATCCTGAATGTCGGTCCAATCATGGAAGAAATGAAACTTCACTGGGCAGATATTCTGACCGAAGTTTGCACGGGAGCTCCTCCGGTTGAGTGAATGAAGTAATTAAAACAGTTGCTCACGCAGAAAAATGCTGACTTACAGAGCTGCTTGTTCTGTACTTCATTGAGTGAATAAATAGCTAATATTCTTACCCACTACAGGTCTTGGGAGAAATATTTGATCCCACATGAGAATGTAATAATGGTCTTTAATGTGCCGCAGATAAACACCTAACAAGCGGAGAGCCTTTCATGTTAACCTGCAGTACACCAAAACACTAATCCTGTAGTAAGAAAGGAATAATTAAATTCTGTTGTATTCACATATGAAACCTCAGTGTCGGGACAAAAATGCAGAGCAGCTACCTCCTTGCTGCCTAGGGCACATGTTTGCACAGTGTCACCACCCACCTCCCATCACGTAAAACATCCAGCTAACTTAGGTCAAGACATTTTTTTTCCTTTATAATTATTGCTTTTATAAAATCTGGAAATAGTGTTTTTAAAGTAGAAATTCCATCCAATTCTAATCCTAAACTAATTTTTCTTTACTGCTATAGCATTTAAAATATTGAACTGTTTAGAAACCACTAATGCCAGCTCCAAGTTCTGAATTGGCCAAATAATTTTTATCTAGTCGGCAATTATTCTGTTGCCATCTAATAAGGCTGTCAGTAATTCCTTCATATTTGTGTTGAGGTTTTCATTAGGCAATACTCTCACATCAAATAATGGAAGCACAAAATCAGATATCATAGCAAAGTTCAAAAACAGTTTGAAACTAATGTCATCCTCTTCTTTTACACCTTCATACCTCTCATTTATAGCCAGTTTTCCTTGATCTGTTTTACTTGGCTGCTTATTTTCCTGGGCCTGCACCTTTTTTTCTGTCTCTGTTTGTCCCCATTCTCCTCTAGAGCATTCTTTTCTCTTCACTAGTTTGTGTTCCACATGAGGTAGTTATCTTGAGGCCTTTCCTATTGTTCCTATTCTTTGGGCCTTATTCCTTTGTATTTATTCTTTTCTTTTAATTTAGTTGCATAGTTGTTTTTGCTTTTGTTGTCATTATTTAACTTTCCTGAGATTCCATTATTGTATGTTCTCCTTTGTTAGGCATACTGCACTTACCACTGTTCTGTCCGGGGACTTAATTTGTTGGTCCTTTTCCCTTTTTTGTCCGTAATTGTCATTCCCTGTTCAAATCTGGCCTCCTCCTGTTCTACCCTTTTTCCCCCAAATGCCCAATGCCGTCTTTTCATTTGCAAAGCAATACTATCATCTGTACAATCTGGATTGGGTAATAGTATCAGTTCCTCGAAATATGTCCTGTCCCAATACTTATCCATAGCACTTTCTTCTACCTGTGTGTTTTTAACTGCATAGTGAGAATATTGATATTTTTGGCGGTGCCTAGAGTCCTTTTCCCTTTTGTCTAAAATGAACCTCTGTTTATTAGACATGTTTCTGTGACAAAAGCAAGTTCTTGTTTTATTGCAACTAGTTGATATAGTAGAATGTTGGCTGATACTTGGTTACTTAAAGCTACTATCTCATCTTTTGTAATATTTTTATATCCGGAGTTTGCCAACTTTCTGGCCTCATCAACAGAGTATAATTTTGTATAGAATTTGAGGATGTTCTTGAATATTCCACTTGATTAATTTCTGGTACTCTTTACCCTCTCTTTCATTTTGCTTTTGTTGCCTTCATCTCTGATGGATTCTTTTATATCTTGTACTGTTTTGTTCAGTAATTCTAGGTTATCAAAAACCTCTGAGAAGTCAATTACTGCATCAGCTGCCTCATTCTGAAATAATTTTTCGTTTTGTGCTATATAATCATATCTGATGATCTAAAGGTTACCAAACAATGTGAGAAGGCTGTGAGGAGAGTCAGTGGAATGCTGGGGTGCATAGGGAGAGGTATCTCCAACAGAAGGAAGGAGGTGGTGATGCCACTTTATATAACATTGGTGAGACCTCATCTAGAGTACTGTGTCCAGTTCTGAAGTTCACTTCTCCAGAAGGGCATAGACAGAGAGTATATTTCTTGTATTTATTTCAATACTTTAGCGAGGCGCCTCCAATTTTTAATTTGTCTTTTTGTGAAAGAAATAACTTCCATTATATTTTGGATATGGGTAGAGGTTTGCCGAGGTTGAATAATTTTCCTTTTTTGTGCTGTCTTTTTTCCTCCTTTTTCAAGTCAGGAGTGTTTTGCATTTTATTTACTATCCTTAGATCTGAATGCTTAGGGATTTTGGGTTAAAGGCTCCTAAGTTTTTGTGCCTTTCATTTCTTGCCTATTTGCTATTCCTGCAGTTTTCTTTTCTGCTCCTATTAACAGGCATCCTCTTACCAATTAATTAGTAGCTTAATCAAAAGTTAATGTCTTTAGCAACTGTCATCAAAAAGCACTGATAAAATATATCTAAGATGCTACTGTACTAAAAAAATTAAATATAATAAATTGTATAATTTCAGCAATAAATATGCCCTTGATTGATCCTGTTATAAAAATGTAAATATGTAGAGTTTCCACATAATAAATAGCTCAATGAGTTAACCAGCAATTAAATAGAATTCCAGTGGAGATTTCAAAACTTCAATAAATAGATGAATAAATCTTCATAAAAATGTGCTTAAAAATCAGTATGAAACTTCTACATTAAAAGGTCCACAGTGAAAAGTCCAAATAGGTTCTTTGTTCTTTGTATCAAATGCATTCTTAATAAATTTCAGAAACAGACCAGTTGTTTGTTAGTCTTTAAACAGAAGTGCTTATAGTGCAATAAAGTGTGATGTAATAATTTAAAGTGCTAGAGAATAAAATTGCTTGGTCACTTAGATATATAAGGTGGTTAAGTCTGGTTAAATATTCCTGGTGAGTTCCTCTACATCAGAGTACTCTAACAAGGCATTGTAGCAGCTGTACATCAAAATAATAGTTTATACTTATTCAGTAATATGATGAGTCATTTTAGCCAGTGACCAAGGTCAGATTCTTTCCTGAGCTGTCTCTCCTGGATCTCCCAAACTGTGATCCCCTCAAAAGATGTGTCTGCTGTTTAAGATAATTTTAATAGATGGCTGCCTTGGGGTTGAGCCCTCTTAGTTTGATTCCACCAGCTATTCAGCCTCTCACATAACAGCTTCCCTCCTGGTTTTCTGGATAGCAGTCTACTTGTGGCGCACTCTGTTTCACTCAGAGCTCAACGTGTTTAACGGATTGCATATTCTGAAGTCTCCTCTCTTCCTTAAAACTAACAATGTTCCAGAGGTCTAGCAGTTTCGTAACTTTTTAGTCACAGTGGTCTGCACTGGAGTAGCCAAAACCTTCACTTTCTCTGCTCCCACTCATTTCTTGCTCTCTGTAAAGTAGTGGATTCCTCAGGGCACACAAACAAAAGCAGTGGATTTCCCTTGTGAGAGAAATTGTTTGTTGACAGAACAGAGGCTTAAATGAAGAAGGTGGATGAGTATAAGACCACCTACAGGAGCAATACTGAGAAAGAAATGGCTCCACTTCCCAAAAGCCTTATGGAAGGGGAGGTAGGGACCAGGATTACTACCCTTGCATTTACCTTGCCTATGATTTTGTCCTTCAGAGTGGATTCTTCAGGGGTGGAGGCAGGTGGGGTTCTAAGCGTGCAGATGCAGCTCCAGCCTCCAAGGACCAGGCAAAGCAGAACCCCTGACAAGTTGGTGCAGGCCACCCAACCGCTGCCAGTGGGAAGAAGGCTGATTCACTATTTCCTGCCATGGGAAAACATTACCACAGACAGGAGGCTCCTGGAAATAGTGAGTCAGGGTCTGATCTTGCAGTTCAAGAAGTTTCCAAAACTGTAGGCTCACAAAACTTCACACCTTCTACTCCAATATAAAACTGCTTCTGGAATTAAGAGGTAAAGAAGTTGCTATAAGCAAATGCAGTAGAGAAAATCCTCCCCTGGCAATCTTCTTCCAAGTTGTGTACAGGAGTGCTTGGGAACAACTGAGAAGCTGCATGAAATATACTATTTTGGACGAATTATCTGTAACTAAACTCTCTCTCTTGCTTACATCTGAGAGAAGTTTTCCTCACTTTTAAAGTGGCAGTACTTGGTATTTGTTTTAGTTTTTAATTCAGAAAGGGGTTTTAAAACTGCTTATCTTGTCAGCATCCTCAGAAGGGCTGAAATAACTGCATATTTGATTTTCCTTTCTGGCTAACAAACCACCAGGCTGTTTTGGGGCTGGAGAGGTTTTACCTGTGTCTGACTTGGATGTCTGGATTTTTCTCTGTTTGATTAGCAGGGTACTTTCTCTGTCAAATTGTTGTGTAGGGTATCTTGCTGACAGGAAGGCTGTCATCGCAGCGGTGGGTGAGAGCTTTTAGTCGATTGTTTTGTGAGGACACAGTTTAGGCCCAACCCTCCCACCCTCACCCCACCCACCCCTGAAATAGTTCCTTTATACCTGAGGTTCTGACATCATTTCCTCGAGTGCAAGGTGCATTTCACTGTCATATCCTCTCTAGCACACTGCACTAATAATATAAGCATACACGTTGTATAATATATATATATTTCTATATAATCAAATCACACATGCACACACACAAATACAATAAAAATAAAAAAACTAGATAAACATGTGGGGAGTAGTGCAATGTAATGACTGTGGGGCAGCAGTCTTCCGGGAGTCTTTCTGGAGGCTGAGATGCTGCCCTATTTTCAGACAACTATCTGCCCTGAGGGAGGAAGTTGCCCGTCTTCAGGCCGCACTGGACAGTAGTAAGGAAACCTTCCCCAGGCCACACTGGACAGTAGAAAGGGAACCTCCCCCATCCAGGGAGCACTAGCGCCACCACCACTACCTCAGAGGTTGCGAAGAAAGCACAGCAGTTGGACCACAGTGGGCTCAGGGACAGTGAGGAGGGTGGAACAGAGGCACACCCAGTCAATTGTTCCACTCCATAATCCATACACCATTCTGGGGGAGCATAGCTTCCCTATGGGTGTACCCACACAGAAGACTGATGATAACTGTCACAAGGGAGGCCCACAGAAAGGAGGCAGAGGTCACCAAAGGGAAAGGAAGCAGCTCCTGGTGGGGGACTCAATTATTAGGGGTATAGAACTGGGGGGAGATGAGAAAAATGAAGTAAGGTGCCTGCCTGGTGCCATGGCTTGGAGGGACAGGAAGCGCATCCTCAGGATCACGAGAACAGCTGCAAGGGATTCCGAGCTGGACGTAATTGTCCACCTAGGGACAAATGACTTGGATCATCATGAGATTAGAGCAGTGCAGGAGGACATTGCAGAGTTGGGGAGGGACCTAAGACGAGTAGCACACACAGTATCCTTTTCAGAGGTGCTACCTGTCAAAAGCATGGGGGAGGCGAGGGTAATTGGCACTGTGCAGTTTAATGAATGGTTGAAAAAATGGTGCGGAGCACAGGGATTTGGCTTCATTGGGGACTGGGGTTCCACCTGGAGGGACACCAGCCTATACTGGCAGGATGGTCTGCATCTGTCCAGGAAGGGAACAAGTCTTTTGAGCAATCAGTTTAAATGCTTCATTGGCAAGCTTTTAAACTAGTCAAAGGGGGGAGGCACTGACAAGCAGCAGGAAAATCCTAGCCTCTCCCTACAAAACAGGGTACTAAATAAGAAAAAGACAGAGGTAGAACGGTCAGTGGGGGATGCTGCACTGGAAGGTAAAGCCATCAAAAAAATGGAGAGCAATGAGTACTAATGCCCGTAGTCTGGGGAACAAGTTTCCTGAATTAGTGGCCTTGATGGAGGAAGAACATCTGGATATTGTGGCAGTCACAGAAACATGGTACACACAAAACCATGACTGGGACATAAACATACCAGGATACACTGTCTAAGGAGGGACAGGGAGGGTAAAAGAGGAGGAGGAGTAGTTCTTTACATAAGGGAAGGAATAAAAGCAACAGAACAAAAGGGTAAACAGGGAGGAGAAGAAGCACTGTGGGTAAATTTGGAGACAGGCAATGGCACCACAATACGCACAGGGGTTGTATACAGACCCCCTTCTCAGGGGAGGAAATGGACAGGGAAATGATAGAAAGTATACTTAGAATGGCAGAAAAAGGGGAGATATTGCTGATGGGTGATCTGAATATGCCAGATGTTAACTGGAGTGCAGTTGCAGCTGCCACTTCGAAGAGTGCAGTTATTCTAGATGCCCTACAGGGGGCATGCATTAGACAACTAGTACTGGAGCCCACTCGAGAGGGAGCAATATTAGACTTGATTCTCTCAAATGGAGATGGTGAGAGGATTACAGATGTAGAAGTGGGTAGCCATCTGGGAACTAGCGACCATCGAACAGTATGGTTCACAATAAACACAGCAATAGAGTCAAGCTTACAAAGACAAAAGTACTGGACTTTAGGAGGGCTGACTTTGCCAAATGGGTGAGTGCCTAAGGAACGCACTAGCAAATGGGCAGGAAGGAGGGTGGAAGAACAATGGGGAATAATAAAACTGCCATCACAGAGGTAACGAGCCTTTTGTGAAGCAAATAAACAAAACAAGACGATGTAAGAAACCACTATGGTTCTCAAAGGAAGTGACAGTGAAGGTTCAAGAGAAAAGAAAGCATTCAGGAAGTACAAGGAATCGCAGAAGGAGCAGGACAGAGAACTGTATCAGTTAAAGCAAAAGGAGGCTGGAAGGCAGTCAGAACAGCAAAGGCCCAAACTGAGGAAAGATAGCCAACTCAGTTAAGAAGGGGATAAACCTTTTATAGGTACATCAGGGAGTGAAGGAAGACCAAGGGAGGGATAGTGAGGCTTAATAAAGGGGAGGGAGGGTGGCAGAGGAGACTGTGAAAGGCAGAGATACTAAACAAATATTTTTGCTCAGTATTTACAAAGGAAGAGGGGAGGTACATAAAACAAACAGTAGTAACACTCTGGATACAGAAGTTGATACCGCCCATTTACAGAAGAAAGGGTTCTGAAAGAACTCTTAAAACTGAAGGTGGACAAAGCAATGGGGCCTGATGGGATTCATCCCAGAATTCTAAAGAACTAAGGGTAGAACTAGTGACACCACTGACTACCCTTTTAACAAATCATGGGAGGATGGGGTGGTACCCGAGGACTGGAGGAGGGCAGATGTGATTCCCTTCACAAAAGTGGGAGCAAGGCAGAAGCAGGAAACTATAGACCTGTTAGTTTAACCTCAGTGATAGGGAAATGATGGAATCACTTCTAAAGGAAAGAATTGTTGAGTATCTAGAGGCCAGAGGGCACAGGACCCTAGGCAGCATGGATTCACAGTGGGAAGGTCATGTCAGACAGAATCTGATAGATTTCTTTGACTAGGTGACCAAGTAGTAGATCAGGGAGGGCTGTGGACATGGCCTACCTAGACTTTAGCAAGGCATTTGACACAGTCCCACACAAAAGATTAATATACAAGTTAGCCAGCCTGGGAGTGGGTCCCAAGATGACAGCCTGGGTAAAGAATTGGCTGGAGAATAGGACACAGAGAGTAATAGTAAATGAGTCCACTCAGAAGAAGGAGGGTTACTAGTGGGGTACCCATGAGAGTTCCGTGGGACGGTCCTCTTCAATGTCTTTATAAGCGACATTGCAGAAGGACTGGAAGGAAAAGTATGTCTCTTTGCAGATGACACTAAGATCTGCAACAGAGTTGATGCACAGGTGGGGTGAAAGGATGAGAAGGGACTTGGCAAGGTTAGAGGAATGGTCAAATGTATGGCAGCTTAGCTTCAATGCTAAGAGTGCAAGGTAATGCACCTGGGAAACAAAAACCCAGGGAAGAGTACACAATGGGGGTGAGACTAACAACAACAAAATGGAAAGGGACCTGGGGTAGTCATATCAGATGACCTAAAGACGGGCAAGCAATGTGAGAGGGCAGCAAGGAGGGCTGGGGGGATACTGGGATGCATAGGGAGAGGCATCACCAGTAGAAAACAGGAAGTTATTATCCCTCTGTACAGACAGCTGGTGAGACCCCATCTGGAGTACTGTGCAGTTCTGGAGACCCAGTCTCCGCAAAGACATAGACAAGATGGAAGCTGTCCAGAGGAGGGCTACTAAAATGGTGCAGGGTCTGCACCAGAAGACATATGAAGAGAGACTTAAGGAGCTTAATATGTATAGCCTTGAGGAAAGAAGGGAGAGGGGGACATGATAGAAACTTTCAAGTACCTCAAGGAATCAACAAAGTCCAAGAGGGTGCATCTTTCAAAAAAAGAGGTGGCAAGAACAAGAGGGCACAATTTGAAGATAGAGGGGGCGTGCTCAGAGGTAATTTAAGGAAGTATTTTTTCACAGAGAGGGTTGTGGATGCATGGAACGGACTCCGAGGAGGTTGTGGAGTCAAAATCAGTGGTGGAATCTGCCATGCATGGGATAGTCATAAGGCAGTTCTGGGGGTGGGGTAGGAAGAAGTAGCTGCTGGTTAACTAGGATCTGCAGCTTATCCAGTGGTAGGAAATGGGCAGACTGGGTGGGCCAAGCGGTCCTTATCTGCCATCAAATTCTATGTTTCTAATGGGGAAGGGCTTTACTCCAGATACTTCCTGACCCACAAGAAAAATGAGGAGTAGTGACTCATTTTAGATTTGAGATACCTGAACAAACACCGAAAAAGGAAAAAGTTCAAGATGGTAACACTGGGATCAGTAATTCACTATGACAAGGAGATTGGCCAGGATCACTGGCTCTGAAAGATGCCTACTTTCACATACCAGTGAGGCCCACTCACATAAAGTACCTCGGATTCAAGGTAGGGAACTGCCACTACCAGTTCACAGCCATACCCTTCGGCCTGTCCTCTGCTCCCAGATTGTTCACAAAGTGCCTAGTTGTAGTGGCAGCACATTTGAGAAGGCAAGGGGTGGTGGTCTTTCCTTACCTAGACGACTGGTTAGTCTCAGGAAAGTCACTCTAGGAGGCCAAGTCCTCCCTCCTTCTCAGCCAGCACACTGTGGAAGACCTGGGCTTTCTAATAAGTGTCAGAAAGTCCCAGACAGAGCCCATGCAAGTTCTGGATTTTATAGATACAGAGCTGGATGCCTACCAAGGGAAGGCATTCCTCCCTTGAGAAAGAGCAGCAAGCCTGATAGTGCTTGCAAGGTCTTTCAGGGCAGGCAGTCCAAACCCATAAGGGACTTCCTTCAGTTGCTGGGACGTATGACCTCATCAATAGCTATAGTTCCAGAAGCCATGTTCCAAATGAAGGATATACAGTACCACTTGGGGTCCCAAAGGCGAGACCCACTGTCAAAACCGGTGCCTATGTTAAAGTGTCTGTTAAGGGCACTGCGGTTGTGGAAGGCAAAAGATAACCTCAGAGGAGGGGTTCCCTTCCTCCCGCAATCACCAATGGTGGTGCTCACTACAGACACCTCCTTCTGGGCTGGGGTGCCCATTTGGAGGATTTCACCGTAAGTGGGATGTGGAGCCCACAGGAGTCTCAGGAGTAGATAACCCTCCTGGCGCTCAGGACATTGTTTTTGGCAATGCAGGCTTTTTCCTTCCAAATTAGAGGTCAGTCCATCTAGGTCAGGACAGACAACACCACCACCATGTGTTGCATCAACAAGCAGGAAGGGACAAGATGTTCAAAGCTGTGCATAGAAGCAATGAAAATTTGGAATCTAGCCTACTCCGTGGAGGTGCAGCTAGCAGCAGTTCACCTGCCAGGGAAAGACAGTGTCTTAGCAGATTCCCTAAGCAGAATCAGCCAAGGACATCACAGATTGACCCTGAACAAGCAGGTGTTGGCAGCGGTGTTCAGAAGATGGGGCACACCAGAGATAGACCTGTTCGCCTCCTGGAAAAATTACCAGCTTCCATTGTTCTGTTGCAGGGCCCCCCCCCCCTCAGTGGGGACAGTCCTAGAGAATGCCCTAATCCTCGGTTGGGCAGGGGAGTTTCTCTGTGCCTTCCCTCTGTTCCCAGTCTTACTAAGGGTGCAGCTGAAATGGAGGGGAAGAGTCTGCAACCATGATCCTAATAGCTCCATATTGGGCCAGGCAGACTTGGTACTCATCTCTCCTGACCCTTTCCTTCAAACATCCTATCATCCTCCTCCCTGAGGTACAATCTGCTGACTTTGTCACAGGGCAGGATAACATTTCCAGACCGAAGAACACTGCGTCTCTGGGCATGGTACTTGAAGAGTTAGAGTTCTCTGGCCTAAACCTCTCGAAAAAGGTTTAGGAAGTGCTTAAGGTTTCTAGAAAAACCAGCAACATGGAAAACCTGTGCCTCAAAGTCGAAAAGATTACTCTAGACAGCTCAGTCCACTCCAGGCAGGCCTTCCTGCTATCTTGGACTACCTGGTTCGCCTTCAGTCTCTGGGCCTCAGGCCTTCAACTCCGAAGGTGCATCTGGCAGCAGTATCAGCATAGGCTTCAGCTGGCAAGGACAGGTCAATGGCCTATTGGCCCATCTTCCAAAAATTCTTTAAAGGCTTTACCCACCTGTACCCTGCAGTCAGTTATCCAGTCCCACCACGGGACCTGAATCTGTGCATTGTCCAGCTCATGGAGCCTACGTTTGAGCCCATGGCAACTGCAGATTTGAAATACTGTATGTTACCTGGAATACTGTGTTCCTGGTGGCTGTGAGATCTGCCAGAATGGTGAGCGAGCTGTAAGCCCTCTGCACAGATTCTAACTACATCAATATTTTTCCCCAGAGACAAGGTAATATTAAGAAACTAACAGGCGATGCCTCCCTAAAGTGGTGTCTGAATTTCACTCCAGTTCAGGTAAGCAAAAGCTCCACAGCTTGAATGTTAAGAGCACTGAACTACTACATGGACCATACAGAGGTAAGGTCCACTAATACTCAGCTATTTGTCACCTATGGTGAAGTGGGTAAAGGTTGGCCAGCATCCAAGACAACAGTTTCTCGTTGAATAGTCTCCTGCATACAGTTCTTTTTTAACTTTATATTTATTGGTATATCAGTCAACATATAGTCAAGGTCCTGATGCAGTACATACAAGAGAGCTTTATAATACCAATGAGGACGCCACCTCTTAATACATGCGATTGAAACACAGTGCTACATCATAAGATACATCATGGAGGGTAACTCAGCAAATTTTATAACATTTTCAACAGTATACGCATAATTGCTGCATATACTAGCCCATGAACTGCATGGAAATAAAAAGATGAGTTAAGAACTTAAATTGTCTGAGCACTATTTCCTGAACTAGGAAACCAACTCAGTCCATGCACTGTCAGTAGTTAAATAACCTAAATTAATTATAATTAAAAAAATGAAACTGCAGCTCTAGTATTCACTCTGCAAATATTTATAGATTGGACAGGATTCTAATTAAAACCATTAAAGTAAAAAGTTCAACTGGAACCCATAACTGTGCCACCTAAGAAGCTCCGTGTGGTAACAGGAGCTCCCATAGATGGCTGAAAAGATGCTTACTCACTGGCCCTCTTCCCTCCCCTTTCAGCCCTTGTACACACACACACACACACACACACACACACACACACACTCACACACTGCATTATATATTTTATATTTTACATTGACTTCATGTGTAATCGGATATATTTTTCATTAAGTTCACCAAAGGGAAGAAATTCAGTCCAGCAAGCTTAGAAGTTCAAGGGCAAACCTGAACTCTCAGTAAAACCCTTTAAGTGTCCAGCTCATCTTCGTCCTCTGAATCCGACTGGTGAGATCCAGCCCTCCTTCGGGAAGCCGGTGTGTGTCATTGGACCCACTTCAGAGCATTCTCTGGGTCAGTAAATAAAAATACCTGACTCTGATGAAGAATTCTTAGCCTGGCTGGAAAGACCATTCCATGTGAAATGTCTACCTTTTAGAAGTGCCTGGACCCCATCTAAACATTTCCTCCACTGGCACGTAGCATAACTCAGATCTGGAAGTAAGCGGACCAGTTGACCCTCATGAAACAGTGTTCTTTTTGTCTCACAAGAGCGAGTACATAGTCCCTGGTTCCTTTACACCGTCGAGGACTGGAACAGTAGCTCTCAGGGTTGTCTTGCTTTCCACGATATGCAACCCTCAAGCTTCCTGTAAACAATTCCCCAATCTTGTAGAGGTTGCCCCAGCCATTCTTTAACGAAGAGCTGCAAATGGTCACCCTTGCTCCTCTGAGGCATACAGATGATCCTTAAATTGGATGCATGGGCTTGGTTCTCTAGGGTCTCCAAACGGGTTCAAGGTGAGTATTTTCCTTTCAGCTAGCTCGCGACTCCCATAGCTGTGGTCGCTGCTGTTTGGACCCCAATGACACTGTGAAAGTGAGACATGTCCGCTCAAAGTTGAAACTCTGTTCGTCACGTGTCAGACTTTTCGGATAAATTAGATGCAGACGTGATTAGTCTATTAAGTTTCTGTCCAATGCACTGAAGTGTCTCCACTCCCGCTTTCTTCACTCAGTGACTCCATAAGGTCCTCTGTAGACCTCGTGGTCGGAGGATCCTAGATATTTTGCTTTTTGCTCCCTGCTACCGCTGCTTGTCTTTCCTCAGATTACCCATTCTGTTCCTAGGATATTCCGATGTCTATTTAGCCCTTTGTTCCAGTTAAATGGCCCAACAAAGAGGTTTTATCGTAAAAATTGCAAAGTTTGAATCGGAGCTCCAGTCTTAGGGTTGCCATCTTGCTCGGCTCTACAGCCTCTCCTGCTGCATACAGTTCTGTTATGGCAGACCTGGCAAGCTGCCACCTCAAAGCCTCAGGGCACACTCCACATGTGGCATGCTGTGCCTCATTGGCAGCATCAAGGTGGATTTCCTTGTGGGAAATCTGTAAAGCGGCTACCTGGAAAACAATACACACATTCACAAAGCATTATTGCCCAGATATACAGTCCAGAAGGGATGCCAGCTTTGGTATTGCTGTCTTGTAGAACCTTTTCTCTAAATAGGTTCTGTACTCAGCTTCCCAAGGGTACTGCTTTGTAGTCTGCAGTTATCAAGCACAGTGCAGGATCCCTGGGTTCTGAATGAAAAAAATTACTCACCATAGTATTGTTGTTTCTTCCAAAGGATCCCGCAGTCTGCTTAACAAACCCATCCCTACCTCTCCTTCCAGAACCTGGAAAAAAGTTCTCACAAGAATCAATTATTTTCAGTTTGCTTGAGCATTACTTGTTACAGTGCCTTACAAATGATACTCTTGTGATCTAGTACTTTCAGATCTGGTCTGCCACATTTAGGAGTTCCCAAGGACTCTAAACTTTTACATTTTTTTTCCTGGTAGTCAATTTAGCTAGTGTAACCCCCCTGTACCCCTGGGTTACTAGAATCCCAGTAAGACCTAGTGGTAGGCAGGGAAGGCAGCTTGTGAAACTCCAGTTAAATGGATTTCACACTGTCTCACTCTGTTCTCAGTCTCAGCTGAGACTGAGGGATGACATCAATTTAGACCTGTCGCAGCTCATAAGCCACCCTGGAATGTTGCAGTTGGAGGTTAGAGTAGAACGCTGGGGAATTTGAAGTTAGTTCAGTAGAGTCTATGCAGTCTGTAGAAGAGGTGCTCTGCTGTAAGCAGGCCCTCAGAGCTCTAAGTTCTGTCAAAGAGCTATTTTTTGGTATAGGTGTGTGTTCTCACCTGAAGAGGAACACAAAAAGAACACATTGAAGTGGTAGAGACCACTTTCAGTGGTTCAGGGCCCCATCCCTGCGGGGAAGGAATCAGCTTGCTTCAAGGGGCAAACCCCCCTGGTCCAGCTAGGGGAGAAAGAAGCTGCCTGATTTAAGTTCGTGCTGAGGCACCAGAAGTTTCTGGATGAGATTTCTTTAAAGAGAAAGCACCTGTGGGGTACCTGCAACCAAGGGGTGAGTTAGCTGTGCTAAAGGACCAATGTGTTTTCACCTGAAACAAGATGAAACTAAAGTGACTGTTACTGTGGGGTCAGGAAAAGACAGCCAAGTACAGTTTGGAAGACGTGGGGATTGGACTGCTTAACTCTGTGGGGGTCTAGAGTAATGGACACAGACACTTATTTAAGTATGTTCAAGTTCAGCACAAATGGGATGTAAAGATAGTAGATTGAATGTGAATACATTTAAAACAATCTACACAGCAAAGTGTTTTAAAGGATGAGGTGTTACAGTCCAGAGAAATGGCCAGGTATGAATTATGGGAGGAGAGGGGAGACCCCCCATCAGTAGTAACCAAATTCACCTCCACTGGTTTACTTTGGGACACCTGTTGCTTTCTCTCAGGTACTTGGCCAGTGCCTGAGAAAAGTACCCAGATGTGGAATTGATGAGGAAGATTCCCTTATGGAGCAGAAATGCTCATATGTGGTTTAGGGAGCCACCAGTAAATGTTTCTATGCTATATGTAAAGTGTCCAAAGGGCTGGCAAGGGAGCTGAGCCAGGGAAAACCCAGAGCAGCGTAGAAGTTCGGGCTGTGTGCCCAGTGTGTTTCAGAGCCTGAGGGCTAAAGTGAATGAGGATGTGTTCTGATCTCCATAAATCTGCATTACCAGGAGTGTAGCCACATGGGGGTCCATCTATGCTTTACTTATTCTGTTGGATGTGAATAAAAGCCACACTTTAGAATCCTACTTCTGGTATTGGACATTACAGTTATTGCCTCCTTTGTCCGGAGTTACTTGGGTGCCCCTGTTGCAGAGTAGCCAGACCTAGCCAATGTGCCGAGTGACATATTCCTTCCCGAACCCAGCCCACGTGGTATTGCTGTCAAGATGGAAACGGCATACCTGGGTGGGAGTTACACTAGTTTCAGTGGTCACCGTTTCCTCTAGCTTCAGAAAGGAGTCTGACATTAGTAAGTAGAGGGAACCATGACCACTCAGCAGAGTTTTGAATTTCATTCTAAGATTCCATAATTAGCATAAAATGTTAGGCTCCGTGGCAGCTCATTCCAGGGGAATGACTGCATTTGTGAAGCATGGTGAGGGATCCCTTGTAAGAAACATTACTATCGTGAATAATTTTTTTACGAGTCAACAACATTTTATATATAGATTAGGTACTCAAAATATGCTAGTGCACAGTTTGAAAACTGTTACTGTATTTCATCTAATCAGTATGTCCATCAGATTACCACTTTAGCAGATAGCTTGCAGGTGCTGTCTGCTACAGAATGTTCAGATTTTATTGAGGGTATCTCTTGTAGCAGGCCACACCTGAAGAACTACAGTCTCTAGGCACTAGGACCACACATAACTTTTTCTAGTCAGCAGTCTACCAGGGGGCCACCCACTCAGATGTCACATGCTGGTGTCGCCCTTACACTATAAGAGTGGACAGCCTCATGTCCTCCTCAGTTCTTTTCCTGTCATCAACCATCACACATCGGACTTCACGGTGATTCCACCAGTTTCAGTCGACCGCCATTTCTTCAGTTTTGTGTCTTTCTCTCCCTAGTTGTAGCATTACTTTTATTTTTAAAGCAGCCGTAATAGATTAAAAAAAAATTGGATATTTTGCAAGAGTTTGGTTCCTGTGCTCTGTTGAGCACTTACCTGGTAATCTTGTTTTCGCAATACTATCACTCTGTAATTTGCTCCATTTTCCTTTGTTTTTGTTTACATTTCTCCCACTTGCCACGTTGAATTGGAACCCTCTGCTGCCAACCGCACATGCGATTGACACGTAGCACTACACAGGGACAGCAGGAACATGCAGCACAGGATCCCACAGAAGTAAACAAAAGATGTGATGCGAGGTGAGTGGAGAGTTCGACTACAAATTAGGCAACAGCCACATTTACTGTGGATTCACAATGATGGAAATAAATTTTAAATATCTAAAACACCAGAGTTCTTAGAAAAAAGTATTTACAGATATGGAAACCCGAACTATGACTGCATGCTTCCAGCCAAAAAAACATAATTGTGGTAATCACTTCTTGATTATCTAGTACTGCTGCTTTAAAGTGTTTTTTTCCTCAATTTTTATGCCAAGGTCCATCTCAGACAAGCTCTTCAGGATTTGCACCTGTGAAAACAAGATCCCAGAGAAGGACGCACATGACGCTTGTGTCTTCTGCCTTGGCCCGGACCATGACACCCAGGCCTGCAAGATCTGTCACTGCTTCAACTGGTTACCAGGCGGCACCGCGAGAAGGCCTTGAAATTGTTCCTTCTTTTGTAGAAGGCCACCCACATGAAGAAGGAGCTTCAGGCCAGGAGTTTCTCTGTCTCTTTGGCCCAGTCCTTTGGCTGTCACTCCTCCAAGGCCTGGGACAAATCAGGCGGGAAGCATAAGCACCAGGACAAGGATCAAGCCAAGTACCAGTCCCCCCTGCCTGTTCTCGCTCACCGCTTCATGCACTGGCCGTGGTGGGGCCATCCTCCACCTTGGAGGCAGTCTCCCCCCCCCCCACACCACCACCCATGCCCTCTGTTCCACTGGGCTCTCCCACCAGTCTGACTCTGGTAGGTGTTGGTTCCTCTGGCTCGGGTCTTTCCTTGGCCCCACTGAGTCCTCAGCCTCTGCTGTTCAGGCCATTATTCTCAATGGGCCATTAGTCAGGTGGTACTGCTGGTCCGGTCTTAGCTGCTATCGACTTAGTGTTCTCTGTAGTCCAGCCTACTCCCCAGATGCCGATCTCTGCCTTTCTTCGCCCACTGCCTCAGTTTTGGAGCCCGGTCCCTACTGGCATTGCCTCAGACCATTCCTCGGTCATCCTCGCCCTCCTGACAATGATCCAGGCTGGGAAACTGACCCACAGGCCCCAGCCTGCTTGACTGCCTTCCCCAGTCCACACCACTGGTGCCAGCTCCAATACCTACACCTCAGCTGACACCACTGGGCTTTCTGATGCCGATCTGCAGTAGATTTCCAGGCTATGCTCTACTCCTGTGCGATTTCTTGCAAGCTCGACTTGCCCCTGTGTTTGGGAGCCCTCCACCCCAGGACCCAGGGATAAGGATGAATAACACTCCAACTTTCTTCCTCCAGATGATGGGGCTACTGGAGATGACAGAGGCATCACCCCCTCCCACTCTACTTCCATGGTGTTGTCTGATGGCCAGGAGACCCCAAAGTATATCCCATGATCCCCCCCCCCGGCCTGACCCCTCCTTTGTGTCTGTCATAAGACAGTTAAAGGTTGTCATGGGGTTTGAGGCAGAGGAGCAGGATCCTGCCTGGCGCCATCTGTCCCATTACCTAGGCCTGCCGGATGCCCCTCCTCTGATAGAGCCTTTTGAGGATGCTACCATGGCCACCTGGCATAGGCTCAGCCTGGTCCCTGCCATGCCTAGGAAGGTGGACAAGTTATACCAGGCTCCTGCAGGGATGACCTTCTTTGCTGAACAACCTCACGTGGATTACCTGGTCATTAATGCTACCCAGGACCACATCAGGAAGCCTAAGTATCTCCATTCCCTTCCCCTGGACAAGGAGTCCAGGAAGTTGGACTTGATTGGTAAGAGGACTTTTGCCTCAGTTACTTTGACCATCAGGGTTCTCAGTTACATTGCCCATATGGTCCAATTCCAAAACCAGCTCTGGGCTCAGGCCAGAGAGGCAGCCAAGGCCCTCCCAGAGGATCCTCTGAAACAGCAATTGCTTCAGACCCTCTAATTGGGGTCTGATGTCGGCAAGTATCTTACGTCTGCCTAATGTTGTTGATGCCTCGGCCTGAGTGGCCGCTGCTGGTATCTGCTTTCAGAGACATTCTTGGCTTAGGGTCTCGGGCTTTGCCCAGGACATAACAGCAGTCCATTCTGAATGCCCCCTTTAGAGGGTACAAACTGTTCAGGGTAAATGTGCAGGATATACTTTCAAACCCGCAGGCCTCCAGCCACATGTTGTGGTCGGTTCATTCTGAGTACCACACCCAACCCAGAAGTGGTCAGCAGGTGACCTTTTGGCATGCTGCCCATTGTCACAAACCCGGTGCCAAGCCTCAGGGTAAATGTAGAGCAGCCATTGCCCGCCCAGTGGTGCTGAGAGCTGAGGCGCTGGATGCCTTACTTCACACCACGCCAGCGACCCGTGTTCGGAAGGAGCATGGGCCGCTGGGGTCGGCGGGCAGAGAAGGATTGAGCGTCCTCTGACTGCTCTCCTTCTCCGGGAGGGGACACCAGCAGTCGGTGCACTGCTGGCACCTAGTGGAGGCTGGGGCTGGTGCGTGGAGGCTACAGCAGGGAAGATGAGGCAGACGCCGGAGGAACACGCACGGGAGCATGCGATTCACTTCTTGTGGTGTCATTGCACGCCCTGCCTTAGGGACAAAAAGAACAGAAGGGTCCTGACGTGCCCAATGGCAGCCGATCCTGCAGGTGCCACCCCGCGACGCAGCAACACCCCTATGGCACAGAATCCATGAGAAGAGGGGGTCAGGATCCCGCCATGGGGTGGCTAGCCGTGGGGCAGCTGGAGGAAGAGCTGCAGCGGGGACAGGGCTGGGGATCTGGCATGAGGTACTGCTGTCACGAATCAGGAGGATAAACTGACTAAAAAATGTAGCAGCCACAGCCTGCCTACTCCTACTTCCACCACCAGTAAAGCCCCAGGGCAGATGGTGCAGCCCTGGCCACAGGTGCTACCTCAGCATGGCTCCTTCACCCTCCCCGGCTGGGCATGAGGTGGTAGTAGGGGTTGCTTCTCCCTGCAGCTGTGGAGGAATTTTACTAGAGATGTCTGAGTCTTGCAGCTCCTAGAACACGGCCACACTAGAGCTTCTAGAATAGCCACCAGGAAAACCTCTGGTTCAGTCCTCTTATCACCCCCCACCCACATTCCAGTGCTCGGGTGGAGATTCACATCTTACTGCACAAAAGAGCCCTAGAACCTGTCCCAGAGACTCAGCCTGGTAGTGGTTCTGCTCCCACTTCTTCCTGGTTCCCTGATGTACAGGGGATCTTAAGCCAATCTTGGACCCCAGAGAGCTAAATTTCTTCATTGGTGTAGGGCCCTGATCCAACCAGCTGTAGTTTGGATCCAGGCCCTACACCCCTATTAGTGAGTTGTGTAGATGTCATCTGCCCAGTCCTAGCTAAAATTGTCTGGGGATCCTTGGGGAGGGGTGTCTTTCCAGATCCCTTAAGGAGGCAGTCATATGACCACTCCTAATAAAAAAAAAATCCTTGGATCCAGACTGCCTCGTTAACTACAGACCTGCCTCTAACCTTCCTTTTGCCAGGAAGGTTATTGAGAAGGTGGTTGCATTGCAATTGGATGATCACCTTGTGACCCACAATGTCTATGATGCCCTCCAGTCTAGGTTTCAGAAAAGACATAGTACCAAGACTGCACTTGTCCGGGTATTGAATGATTTAATAGCAAAGGATCGAAAGGCTCATACCATCTTGGTCCTTCTTGATCTCTCTGCAGCATTTGACACTGTGGACCATGGTGTGCTATTGGAGTGCTTGTGGTGTCTCTGTGGACTGTCAGGGACTATCCTAGAATGGTTTTGATTTTTTCTCACGGGCAGGTCTCAGAGGGTGGTCACTGGAATTTATTCCTCTGACGCCCTTCCCCTGTCTTGTGGTGTCCCGCAGGGCTCCGTATTGGTGCCTATGTTGTTCACAGTGTATATGCTGCCATTAGGGGAGATCATAAGGCGATATGGTTTGAGTTTTCACTGCTATGCAGATGATACTCAACTGTATCTGTCCTTTCTACCCGAGCAGGGGGATGCAGTCTCTGTGTTTAACAACTGTCTTGCCGAGATCAAGGGCTGGATAAGCACCAGTTGGCTGAGACTGAACCCTGACAAGACTGAAGTGTTGGTTGTGGACGATTTTGTCGGGGGGGTTTGGGGCTGGGCAGGCATCGGGCATATGGCTTGATGAAGTCAAGCTTATTACATCCGACCAGGTGTGTAACTTAGGTGTTATTTTTGATGACAGCTTAACCCTGAAATCTCAGGTATCTGCCATTGTCAAATCCTCTTTTTACCATCTGAGGAATATCACCTGAGTGAAACACATGGTTCCTCCGGATGACCTTCCAACATTGGTCCACGCCTTTGTCACCACCTGCCTTGACTACTGCAATGCCCTCTACCTAGGGCTTATTGGGGTTGATATCCACTGTTTGCAGCTAGTGCAGAATGCGGCAGCCAGATTATTGACTGGCACATCTAGGACCAGCCATATTACACCTTTGCTGCGTGGACTTCACTGGCTGCCTGTTCAGTGGTGGATCACCTTTAAGGTCGGTCTTCTGACCTTTAAAGCCCTACATGAACTGGGACCCAGTTACCTGCAAGACTTGATTCCCTACCGCCCCTCTTCCCTCTCCGATCCGCTGATGAGGGATTGCTAGAGATTCCCAGGGTACGTTTGAAGACATCTGGTACTCGTGCTTTTTCCTTTGCAGCCCCTACCCTGTGGAATTCTTTACTAGGAAGCCCTCCACCAGGGCCATTTATTCCTTGGAGTGAAAGCGCTTTGCTTTGTGGGCTGCTTCCCATCACCTTGATCCTTTCACTTGTCCAGTGAATCAGATTCTGGAGTAGTTGCTGTCCTTCTCAGACTCTGGTCTGAAGCACTCCTCCTCCTTTAAAGTAGGTCTGTCAGCCATTTCAGCCTATCATGTGCCCGTTGATAGCCATACGGTGGTTCAACTGGAAGTGTCCTGTACGCTCCTGAGAGGTATCCTTCACTTGAAGCCTATCAACAATCCAGTCCTGCCTTGGGACTTGAATTTTGTGCTAGAGAAATATACTTTGGCTCCTTTTGAGCCAACCACGACATGCGAGGTACACTTTCTGTTGTGGAAAGCATTATTTTTTAGTTGCCATTACTTCTGCTCAAAGGATTTCCGAGGTTCAGGCTCTCATGTGTGAGCAGCCTTATTTGGTTTTCCACAGAGACAGGGAGTATTTGTGGACAAATCCTTGGTTTCTTCCTAAGGTGGTGCCTGAGTTTACTCTAAATCAAACCATCCACCTGCCTGTTTATTATCCAGAACGTGTCAGTTCAGGGGAAGCATTGCTCCATATTTTTGATGTTCATAGAATTTTGTGTTACTGTACACGGCGTACAAAGGACTGTAGGAAGTCCTCGCAGCTGTTAGTGTCTTTCGCTCTGGGGAAAGAGAGCGTTCCACTTTCTAAACAGTGCCTGTCCAAATGGTTGGCCAACTGTATTGCCTTTTGTTACAGGAAGTATGTATGGTAAGGACCTTCCTGGAGTTGTCCGTGGTCATTCCACCAGAGGTATGGCCACTTAATTTGCCTGTTTCAGCTGCAGGGATCTGTGCTGCTGCCACTTGGAGTATTGTCCACACCTTCACCAAGCACTACTGACTGGACATTGCCTCTAGGCGTAGGGCCAGTTTTGGCCTAGCGGTGCTTCAGGGCCTTCTTTCTTAGGCTTAAGGTATCCAGACACCCAGACCGAGTCTCCTGTTGTCAGTACTGCTTGGGACTTGTTCTTCAGGTGTGGCCTGCTGCAAGAAATGCCCTCAATGAAGATAGTACAGTTACGCAAGAACTTACTGTAACAGTAGATTTTGTTTGTTGTTTTGATGACCGTGTAAGATGCACTAGCACCAGGGGTGCCTTTTGCAGGTATGATCCGGTGTACAATAAACGTCTATGTAGTGCCAAGCAAATGAATTACATTATGCAAAGGTACTGTAATATATGTACAGACACTGTAAATACATAGGGGCGTAGCTGTGCCGAAGAGCAGTGTTAAGGCATTGGCATGCATGATTACAGATCTTCGAGAGGATCTCTTGCAGCAGGTCATCTTGTTCCACCCTCTATCCCCCTCAGCCGGTGGGCCTCTCTGTGTCGGTCTCCCTACATTGGCAGAAACCTTCAGCTCTTCGTCAGTTCCTGGCGGAGATTGTTTGCTTATGGTCTCCAGAGGAGAACTGAGGAGAGCGTGGGCCACCCACTCTTATAGGGAAAAGGCAATGTCACTATGTGATGCCGCAGTGGACGCCTGTAGACTGCTAGCTAGAAAAATTTCGTGTGGTCTTAGTGCCTGGTGGCTGTAGTTCTTCAGGTGTGTCCTGCTGCAAGAGATCCTCTCAAAGATCTGTTGTTACAGTAAGTTCTTATGTATCTGTACTTTCAGTAGTTTGAACCAGTCTAAGCACTGATCGAGTGACCCCTGAGCCGAAACTACTAAAATATTCAGCAGTAAAGACCAGGAGACTTAAAAAGAATTCTAATCACTTAAACCTTACTTGTATGTAAATTAAAATGTAACAAACTGAATAAAAGCTTTAATACTCTAAAATTATGAAATCAAAGTCAGTGAGAACATAAAAAAATGTATACAATGTACGTAGGACTCTCACAATTTAAATAACCCCATTATTTTCCCAACAATCTGACCCAAGAGAAAGATAAATGATGCTATTCACCCAATGGGTAAATAACACCATTTATTTTTCACTTGCCTATGTCACACTGACACACCAAAAATGCCAGTCCACTATTCTGACATTGCATTCTGGTCAATCCAATGGCAAATCAATCGGATTCCCTCATTGCAGTCAGTAGGAGTGTTGCTTCAGATTTTTTAAACCCCGCTCCCACCATCTTGGTTCCTTGCTTCCCTGGCTCTAGATGAAATATTGTCATTATTTCAATTTAAACTTAAAATGGTACCTTTCTTTTGTGTTTCTGTCTCTGTCCCCTATACAGTGCCAGATTTTTATCACGTAATCTGTCCGCCCGTTTCAGCCATGTTAATCACTTACTCTCCAAACTATGCTGGGGAAACAACTGCCTCAGAGCAAGCACGGCAATTTGATTGCCCTCCAAACTGATGCCAGAAAAACAGCTGTCACAGACCGGGCTCACTCGACGCTCCTTTTGGGACCACACAGGCTACAGAAACGAAGCACAGACGAAAACTTATAGTTTGCCGCTCGTTCCTGTGGAAAAGCACACACTTGCAATTTTATCAGGTACAAGTTAAAACCTGAGAGGGTGATTAAAGCACATCATTGTGCCTCTGGTGAGCATGCTGTACTTTTGGGGGGGCACTCCAGCCTACACACCTGTTTCACGAGGGGACAGCTGGTGAGCACAAGGTATTTGGGGGGAACATGACTCGTTTTTGGTGGTGGACATGCAGCATGTACATACCACTTTCATTGAGTGGGGTCCATCATCTGAACTCAGGACATGGTATACACAGAACATACAATGGTCTGCATATAAATATGCCATTTATTTCCATTCATGAGGGGGCAGGACTATCATAACTTACTCGAGACTTTGCTACTCAGAAGTTTTGGTCCCACCCTTTCACTCATGAAAATAAATGGCAAATTTAAACACACACCATTGTATTATCCTCTGTATATCTTGGCTAGAGACATCGGTGACATCAACATATCAAAAATATGTTGTTACTGTTGTCACAATGGATATGTTTAAGGTAACTGTCATAACATATAGGATAGTGCATGAGTAACAGTTAACAACAGGGCTATTCTTTCACCGAGTTGGTACTATGACGACAGATTACCTCGAGAGCACAGCTTGAGAGGTAGTCAGTCGTCATAGTACCAACGAGGTGAAAGAACAGCCCTGCAGTTAAATGGTACGCATGCACTGTTCTGTATAGTGTATAGTGGAACGTCGTTGCCTCAAAAAAAAAATTACTACATCTTGCTTTTTAAAATAAGACTAACTGTCAGATTACTGCTCGAGGACACCATGTGAGACGTCCACACTGCAGCAGAACGAAAAGTCGTTCTGCTGTCCAGCGGACGTCACTTTTTGGTTCTGCTGCACTGCAGACGTCACTAGTGCAGTAGAACAACATTTTGAGAGTGCTAGATTTCAGTGAACAATGACGTTCCACTATACACTATAGTGGAATATTGAACCAGAGAGCTTTCACAATACTGATATCATAATGCTTACTGCAGCACTGAAGACAGCTGTTGAAATCAAAGAAAAATTGCAACATCTTCAAACACCCTGCAGATTTAAAAACTATAACTTGTAAACTAACTCTATTTTCTATTTTCATCGTGCATTTAATATAGCCCTTTTGTTTTGCTTGTAAACTACTGTCGTATGTCTTGAATATACAATAGCCTGACTTAAAATAGGCAGTTTATCATCACTCATGATGGGACAGGACTTTCATAACTTACTTGTGGCACTGCCACTCATGAGTTATGGTCCTGCCCCTTCACACATGAAGATAAATTGCATATTTTGAGTCATCCTATTGCACATGCGCATACACACACACACACACATGTATATCTATAGAGAGAGAAATTCATACAACACCAGTGGTGATAAATTAACCCTGATAAATAGAGGATATACAGTGGCCTTTGTTCCAATATGCCATTTATTTCCATGAGTGAGGGGTCAGGACCATAACTCATGAGTGGCAAAGCCATGAGTGAGTTATGAAAGTCCCACCACCTCACAAATGGAAATAAATTGCATATTAGAACACAGGCCATTGTGTGTTCTGTGTATACAGTGGCTGTGTTCTGTGTGACAATTGAGGCCATGTTCATTGTGGGATTGGCAGAAAGGGCTGTCAGTCAAGTTGATTGTGATGTAGGCAAGGGAAAAATAAACAGTGCTGTTTACCCACTGGGTGAATAACAATTTATCTTTTACTTGGGTCAGTCTTCGGGAAAATAATGCATTTATTTAAATAGTGGAATCTCTACATACATTGTAGACATAGAGAATAATGGATAGGCAAGTGTGTGTTATGGATTTTTTTCATACACTTGAGGTGTGTGATGACCCATAAACCTCGAGAGTGAAGCTCGAGAGGCTTATGTGGTCATCAGACACCAAGGGTGTGTGAAAAAAATCCATAACATCAACCTTACCCATCCTTTATGTTTTATAATTCCTGGTGTGGAGGTTTAGACTGTATTTCTAGCAGCTTGAAAGAAAAAATCATTTTTTAGCTAGAGCGCAGTTTTATATTTGAAGAAATTGAACTGTGCATGAATAAAACACAATTGAAAATACTGCAGTTACAATACTTTTTGTGAAACAATGGAATGCAACAGTTTTAAAGTCTTTTCTTTGGGGAATGTCATATCAACCTGATTTTGGGTTATTATGAAGTGTCATATCAAATGGATTTTGGGTTATTAGTGCCTTTGGAGCATAATGTCCTGAAATCGGGTTGATATGCATTTTTAACAAAACAGTAATCCGGTTGATATTTATGGTCACCAGTAATTATATGTGTTTATAACACTCTCTGGCCTCCAGATAAACATTTATCTTGAGGTTAGATATGTCACAGTCACTTTCCTTGACCTTTGCACAAAACAGAAGCAATCAAAGAGCAGCTATCACAATGCTGATGACATAGTAGGCATGTGAAGCACTGAAGCTAACAGTTCAAATCACAGAAGAACAATAGCTTTTTTTTTTATAAAATGTTTGAGATTTTCAGAAAGTACAATTTGATTTTCAAACAGTACATCCTAAAAAAGAACACATATTGACATAACAGTCTTGAACTACAAACAATATTATCAACTGTCATAAAGAAATATAATCTGCTGACAAATCAATATAGAAACATAGAAAGTGATGGCAGAAGGGGGCCACAAGATCCATCTAGTTAGTCTATCCATGACCCTACCCCTACTCTTAACTGCTACTCAGTGTTATGATGCCTCTGTACTTATCCTAAGCATTCTTGAAAGCCCCAACTGTCTTTGCCTCTACCACTCCTTGGGGGAAGCTGTTACATGCGTCAACCACCCTCTCAGTGAAAAAGAACTTATTAGTGTTGCTCCTGAACTTGCCCCCCCCCCCAAGTATCATATCATGACCCCTAGTTCTCATATAACTCTTTACTTGATAGAGGTCCTGGACCTGTACCTTATTTAGCCCCTTCATGTATCTGAAGGTTTCAGTCATGTCTCCTCTCTCTCTCCATTGTTCCAAGGAATACATGTTGAGATCCTTCCACCTCTCATCCCATGATTTCTGATGCAGTTCCTTGTCATCTTTGTAGCCCTCCTTTGCACTATCTCTACTCTGTCTATGTCCTTTCTGAGATGTTGTTTTCAGAACTGTACGTAGTACTCCAGGTGGGGTTTCCGTGATCTATAGAGTAGCTTTACAACTTTCCTTGGTCTTTTTTAGATAATCTGTTATAATGACTCCCAGATCTCTCTCTTGCTTTGTGGTCTCTAGCTTTTTGCCCCCCATGTGGTATTCCTCTCCAGGATTGCCCTTCCCCAGGTGCATGACCTTGCACTTCTTGGAGTTGAATTTCAGCTGTCATGTTTTCGACCACAATTCCAACTTTCTGAGATCTGCCTTCATCTTCGCCACCCCACCCCACCCCAATTATCAACATATATAAAAATAAACAGCGCAGTTGTTGAGTAGAGAGAAGAATAAAGGAAGAACGAGTAAAGATAGTGAGAAGAAAGAAAAGCAAAAAACTGGCTAGTTTTAAGCTTTGCACAACTCAGTTTTTCCACGACCAGTTATGTTTCTCATTTGATTTTAATGTATGTTACCTTGTCCATGTTTATTTTTTCTGTACCTTTCTTTGTATTGCCCTACTAAGGTGTATTATTTTCTTTCTGTAATAAAATCCAATAGCATTCCCCATTTTTAGGTCTGTGGGTGGAGCCTACAACCCTACTAGAATCGTAGCTCTGAAAATGGCCGATTGTGGAATCTTCCATTGGACATTTGGAAGTATCCTTCCGAATGCCCAATGAAGCTTGAACCCCTCCACTACGATCGACCACTATGGAATAACAGCAGCACTATTTCGGCTGTTACTTCCATATTCTGTGGCATGAACTATGCATGCACGACTCGTGCGCATGCGCAGTTCTGCTGGCGACGTCATGTATAGCAAGATGCCATTCACCGCAACTGAGCATGCATGAGAGTCACACATGCGTAGTTGCATTGCCACCTTTATGGTGGGTGGGCTGAATCGTTTTTTTTCTCTCTCCTTATGCTGGTCCCCGGGCTTCATAACTACTGGGAGGTACCTCCTCTTGCCACGTGACAGGCAGGAACACAAAGCTCTGCAACCTGGACATCCTCCCTCCCACTTCCTGTGACCACCAGTTTACTTTCTGCCTTGCAGAGAGCAGGTATTCTGCAGCAGAGCTCTGTCACTGTGGTGACAGGGCTGAAGACTTCAGGACTGTAAGGTTGGACAGTTTTCTTCTGGATGTACACAGAAAGCGGGGATAGATGGATCTAATGACAGAGCCCTCTCTCTGCTCTTATGGGGTCCCAGTCTCAGCCCTGCATGCTGGACAGACTGGCCCCTCTCAATTTTCAGGATGTAACTATCTCTGCTCCTAAAATTTCAGAATGTAGCTCTCTGTTTCTAAGGGGTCCCAGTGTCAGCCGTGCATGCTGGTCAGACTGGCCCTCCCCCACCTTTCTCCCATGCGGTCCCAGCCTCAGTCATGCATGCTGTACATTCTGGCCTATCAATATTTTTTTCCCATGCTAAGGGTGTTCGCGGCGCTGCCCACCCCCCGACTTCAAGTCGGATCAGAGGATCAGAAGGAGAAAGTCTTTATTAATCTGAGTCGGATCAGTGGATCAGAGAGGGAAAAATAATTCCTTAATCTAGGATTTCAGGCAGCAGACGAGCCACTATGCTGGAGCTGACTCCCGACGTACACACAACCGCGATGAGGGTGAGCTGCTGCAGGGGAAGGCTGGCCACATTTGAACCTGGGCCCAGAAGCACTCCCACGGAACATTTTTCAGTTGATGAGCTCTTCAGTGGTAGGCTCATCGACAGAGGCCATGTACAACACAGCTCTGTCGCAGCAGCGTGCTCAGGCAGTCTGGAACCCTCAGGCTCCTAGTTAATTACATTGGCGGCAAGGGACACAGCAACAGACCCCATATTGCACTGGTGGTGCTACTAACAGGCCACTCAGAGGCACAGCTCATCGACGAGCACCCAGGGTCTCAGTGCTCATCGACGGAGACCACTATTACAATTAATCTGAGCCCAGAAGCACTTTCAGTGTGCTTTTTCTGTCGATGAGCACTTCAGAGGGTTCAGCTTGTCACCAAAGGATGTGTATGGCCCATGTAGTCTGGCGGCAATGTGCACAGACCATTGACTAGCTCCCTGGGCTCTCTGCTCGTCGATGGAAGTCTTATGGAACTAGCAACACTGCTGGCAGGCCACCCAGGTGCACAGTTCATCGACGAGCAATGCCACGTGTCTCAGTGCTCATGCATGGAGGCCACTACTGCCCCTGGAGGTGACTGGGAGAGGCTTCCTACAGTCAATTTATTGGAGGGCACTCCCTGCATTTTCAGCAGCAAGGGCTGCGGGATAGAACCACCCCCCTCCCAACTAGGAACCACCATTACAGACAATGCTGCTTAGTGGTTAAAGCAAATGAATTGCGAGCCAAGAGTCCTGGTGACCTAAGACCCAAGTTTGACCTCTGGACCACAAGTGCAGATAAGGGAATCTGTATCTGGATAAGGGTCCTATCCCCTAGCAGGTGAATTATTGGACTACGGGGATTGGGTGACTAGTATAGGGGTGACCTGCTGCACCTGCCAGAAGCAGGACCTGACATACTCCTTAGTATGTCTTTGGATTAGCAGGACAAATACTCCTCCAAGCAGGAGTTGCCATGGGTGCAGATCCCCCACGGTGGGCCCCCCACCACTGATGTCTATGTTTATATTCTAAGCAAATAACGACCTCGAGGTCACAGGAGATATCTGAGGCTGCCATCTCATTGAGCAGCTCCCAGCTGTAAAGTTGGAGGAGGTCACAGCCTCCAGGGGGGGACCCTCTTAGTCTCAGAGCCTTGGCGCCGAACCTTCATATTACCACAGCTCCCATGAGTAGGCCGCTCAAAAGCACAACATGGTGAGGGTATCTCAAGAAGGCTACCCAGGGGTCCACAACCTACTCCAGCTCATATGCCTAGACTTGGCTCACTCAGCAGGCAGACAGCTATGCAGCAAATTCCATGTTCTACCAAATCATAACCCAGCACTCCTTGGATTTTTGACCTTGTCAAATGGTTGCATCTTCAGAAATTCACCGGGAAAACACGCCATCTGAAGGAAACCTGCAGTGCAGATCGGAAGGAAATCTACAATGCGGATCCGCCCTCAAAGAGGCGATCCCAGTATTCGGGGAAGAAGAGTATTTTGGAGAAGATACGCATGCCGCATCAAGGGACAGACACAAATTTTGGTCTCCAGACTCCTGAAAGCTTTTTCGTGCCCATGACTACAGCAAAGGGCAGAATGGGTTGCCTCAGGCAAATGCACATGGTTCTCCTCCTGTAACCAGTGCAACTGCAGGGGAGAACGAGGTGGCACCTGAGTCCCAGGGAGTGGCAACAAAACCTTACAATGAAAGATCCTTGACCCATACTCCTGTGGGACAAACACGTCCATACCAAGACACGCAAAGGGGTTCGGTGCATAGTTCATCAGATACCCAATCCCCTCCCACTCAAATCCACTGCTGGCCTCACATGGCTCTGTCGCCAACTTCTAACTGTAGTTTGTCAAGGGCCCAAGCATTTACAGGCTTGATTGTCAAGGGCCCAAGCATTTACAGACTTGGCAAAGTTCAAATGATTCCTAATCATCTTCTGGAAGGGGATAGTGAGCTGTTTACCCTACAGATTGGAACAGGGGTGTTCCCTCTTATTTGGAATCCCCAAATACATGGGAGATTTCAGACCAGTGTTGCACCTAAAACTTCGGCACTACTGGGTGAGCATGACTCCATCAAGAGGGGCACACACACACTATCATCTATCATATGGAAACTCCATCAGGGGGATTTTCATGGCATCAATAGAATTACAAGACTCCTATCTGCTTATCCCCATCTGGGAGTCGCTCAATATCTCAGATTCAAGGTAGGGAACAATCACCTTCTAATTCAAAACGCTTTCCTTCAAGCCAGAGGTTTGGCCAAGGTCGTAGGAGCAGTATTTGCTCCTACTGAGGGCAATTGCTCATCCCCCACAACCAGGATACAGCTCTTCCCCACCTGTTCAACGTCCTCCTCCAAGGCCCCACAATCCGATCAGGCAATACCAGCAGTGGCAGAGGTTGTCTATTGTCTCTTTAGGCACAGATTTATCAGAACCGGAACAAGAGCACTTAAGTCCATGCCCTGTCTCTGAGCAGGCTTCGAAACACAGTCAGCTGTCTTACACAGAAGAGAAATCCATGGACCTCCGCAGCCTGTAGAGCATTTTCGATCCGCTCACCTCCTCACAGCTCACTGTTACATAAGGCTCATAGGGACATGCTGTCCTTTATAGACATAGTCTCCTGGGCACTGAGTCATAGACAGCCCATCCAGGCCAGCATTCTCAAACTGTGGTCTCAATTCCAGGGATGGCAAGAAACAAAAGCTCCCAATTCCTCGCTAGGGGGAGCAGGAGCATTCTTCATTGTTGGGCTCGTAGGACCAATATTATGAGAGTTCGTAATTTGAGGCTTCCTCACCGAGCAAGACTTACTAACATTGGCTGCCTAAGGGGCTAGGAAGATTCTGGGTTAGGTCTCAGCACTAGGCAAGTGGTATCTATCAGGGTCCAGATTCAGCATAATGGATAACCGAGCAACGATAACTTATATTGATCACCGGGGTTGATCAAGGAGATCATGGATACACAAGGAATCCTTTCTGCTCTTTCAGTCGGCCGTACGGAGCCGGCCAAGCCTGATGGCAGTATACATTCCAGCTCTGAATAACACCCTGTGGCTAAGACACAAGGACTCCCTACCAGGGGTATGAGAGCTGGAGGATGATGCCTTCAACACTCCTTGGGTTGATCTCTCCACCTGTCGACAAAACTTCCATAAGCCTTTCTCCCAATTCTGCTCTCCAGGGTCCTGCACAAGGTAACTGTGGATTCAGCAGAACTGTTTTTGGCCCACCCATACTGGCCCGCGTGTCCATGGTTCACATGTCTGATTCACATGTCAAGGCCACCTCCTGTAAGATCCGACTCAGCCCGGACCTTCTTCACAGGACCCGTGCTGCATTTCACTCTACACAGGTTATCCCCCTCACAGGGAGATTGATCAGGAGTCTCTCAAGGAGCTAGGATGTATTCCTTTCTGGCATTGCAATGATGCTTCTTCTTTATCTTATTCTAATACAGAATATGGCGCAGATTTCCTTTCTGGCTTCAAGGGCAAAACATGTCGACTGGGCAGTATCCCTACTCCTCATTCTGCAGTTCCCCCAAAAGAATTTGAGAAAAAGCTAGAACCATAGTGGTCTCATCCCCAGGTGGAATGATTCCTGAGGGCGTTAACTTTAAATCGCCCTTCAAGCCAGTTAAGAGTCTCAACTTGGTAAAAGAAGGCACCCCTCATACACCTGCCGATGACTATCACATTTCTCATAGCTACCTCTCTAGCCAGTCGCATCAGTATGCTAGAAGATGTCTTCCATACGGATCCTCGTATAGTATTTTTGTGTAGTTACTGATCAGGGCTCAGTGGTCCCCTGATTAGATCCAGTTTTCTTTCACCGGTGGTAATATTTCCTTTTTTCTGCAGCCAGAGGTTGAGCATCCCTCCCTGCTACCTAATCTCCCAAATATAACAAGGAGAAAGAATGTTATGCTCTTGATACCAATAGAGTGATGCAGCACTGCCTTAAAAGAGCCAAGCCTGTTTGTAAAGCTTCAGCCTGCAACAAGGAGAAAGAATTTCATGCTCGGGATCCCAATAGAGTGATGCAGCACTGTCTTAAAAGAGCCGAGCCTGTTTGTAAAGCTCCAGCCTGCGACAAGGAGAAAGAATTTCATGCTCGGGATCCCAATAGAGTGATGCAGCACTGTCTTAAAAGAGCCGAGCCTGTTTGTAAGGATCCAGCCTCCTCGTCCTCACCAAGGACCAAACCATCTTAAGAGAGGCTTCTAAGTTCTGTTGTCAGATGTATTTATTCATCCATAACCACTACCTTCCAGCAAATGGGGATGCCTTTAGGCACCCTCAGCCAGGGCCATGGCTGTCTCGGGGGCAGACTTTAATGAACTCTCTCTGGCTGGCTTATGCAGGGCGGCTCTTTGGCCACCTAATCACACCATATCCGGTCTTTGTCAGCTGGATTTGTCCGCCTTGTCCGAGGCTTCTTGGTTCTTCAGGTAGTGGTGGTGATCCCTTAAGGGGTATTTACATTCATCCTACCCGGGAAGCCAGGGGATGTGCTGCTTTAGTATATCCCAGTAGTTATGAAGCCCGGAGACCAGCAGTCAGAGAAAGAAAATTTACAGGTATTTAAATGTGGCGTCTCAGCTCCTGCTTAGCGAGGGAGCAAGGTTTCCGTACTGTGGATCATTTTTCTTTTTTCTTTATATTTGTTAAAAAAATGTATTATATCTGGTTGATCCTGCTTTGTGTTGTCATCGGAGATCACAGAAGATGTTGCTGGCTGGCGGAAGGAGGACAGTGCTGGATGGACAGAGAAGCAGTGTGCGAGGAACAGAGCGGTAGCCGTGGGTGGGAAGGGAAGAAGGGATTAGATGCCACATAATTTGAGTTTTGGGTAGGGTGTCTATGTTTCTCCATTTCTAGATGGATTTTCCCTCCATAGCTTAGTGACCCCCTTGAATAGATTTGGGTGCCCAATCCCCATGTCAGCCACCACCAGCTCTATGGCATTCTGTGCCCCCCCCAAACTCGTAGCATACTGGGAGCCCACCCCAGTGTACCTAACTCCCCCCCCACCACTGCCATCATGGTGCCCAATCAGGTAGCACACTGGCAGCCCATCCCAGTGTGCCCAAAATGTTTGTTTTCTCTGTAAAACAGAAAACGGTCCCTCGTCATCGCTGCAGTCTTTTTTTTGTTTGTTCTCCCTGTAAACAAGAAAACGGTCCCTCGTCATCGCTGCAGTCCCCCTCTTCCATCCCCAGCCTCCCACTGACCACCCACCTCCCCACACCCCCTCCCTTACCATGTACTTACTTCTGGAGGGTGGTGCTTTCATCTCCTCTGGACCGGGACACGTCTGCACTCTTCAAAGCCAACCATGTACTGATGACTCAAAGGTAAGCCTGCTATAATGCTATTCGGTGGGTTTTCAACTTATGCTGATATCTCAGACATTTTTAGAATTTGTTTCCCGAAATTTTCAACATGGGGTTCTTGGGACCCCAGCTCGTGAAAACTGTCACTGTCATTTTTAACATAGAATTTGAATTTGATGGCAGATAAGGACCGCTTCGCCCACCTAGTCTGCCCATTTTCCTACCTAACAGATAAGCTGCAGATCCTAGTTAACCAACAGCTTACTTCCTCCTACCCACCACTAGGACTGCCTTATGTCTGTCCCATGCATTCTTGGACTCCCCCACTGTTCCTGAGTCCACGACCTCCTCAGGGAGGCTGTTCCATGCATCCACAACCCTCTCCATGAAAAAATACTTCCTCACATTACCTCTGAGCTGTCCCCCTCTATCTTCAAATTGTGCCCCCTTGTTCTTGCACATCTCTTTTTCTGAAAAATGCTATAGAAACATAGAATTTTGTTACTTAGTCTCCAAAGGTGATTTTGCAGTTGCTGTGCGGCATCACCTTTTGGGACCAGTTCATGAAATGACAGTGCCACTGTTCATGAGGTGGGGTCCCAAAAAGCCCATGTTGCAAATTTGGTGAAAAAATTAAAAAAAATGACTGCGTTATGAGCGTGCATTGCTCAGTTTCTAAGCATGCTCCTAACTTCACCAATTTTTAATATTTTCACTCCAGATTTTCAACATTGCCATTTTTGCACACCTCCTTCAAAACAGTACAGCTGTCATTTTCTACAACCTGCCCAAATGTGTTTTCGCACCTGTGAAGAGCGTGTTTGCTGTGCGAAATCACCTTTCGGGACAAGTGAACAAAATCACACTGGCACGCTTCATGAGGAAGGGTCCAAAAAAGGTCATGTTGGAAATGTGGTGCAACACCTCCGGAAAATGGCCACATTACTCCTGGGCGTTGAATAATTTCTACGCACATGTGTAACTTTGGTCATTTGGTAGCTCTTCACAGCCCTATCGGCTCTGGCTAGAGTTTGTTTTTATTAAAGGTTTGGTTACTGTCTCTAAAACCATGGTCTAATCTTTCAAGTTTAAGTGCTTCCATAAGCTCCATTCTCCATTCCTCAAAAGATGGGTTTCTAGTCGTAAAATCTTTACACATAAAGCAGATTTAAAAAGTTATAACCGTCAAACTGATGTGTAAACTGAATACACAATGGTGTGATTCAAAATACAAAGTTTATCTCCACTTGTGAGAGGACAAGACTTTCATAACTCACTCATAGCTTTGCTACTTGATCATTCATGCCCCCTCATACTTGGAGATAAATTGCATATTTTGAATCAGATCATTGTGTAGCCTATATTTGTACAAGAGATGTAGATTATATTTGATCAAATTATCGCTACTATCTCACCGGCTAGTGTGAAAATTGTGCTGTCTTGAAGTTGATATGTCACAGTGACAATTAAATACTGAACAAATCAGAGAGCAGCTTTAACAATGCTGATGACATCACAGTAGTCATGTGTAGTACTGAAGTCAGCAGGTGGGAGATGCCTTGAGGGGCACAGTTTAAACTGTTAACTTTTTTCACTTTTGTAATGTTCTGTCGTTTCTATCACAAACCACCTAAACACTTGGGCAAATCAAATATGACATGGGTGGGAGGGAGGAAATGCTTTAAGTGCACAGTTTAATTTTGTACCTTTTACCTTTTGCAACTTTTACCATTTCTATCACAAAACTACCTGAACAACTGTACAATCAATATGACATAGGAGATGGAAATACCAGACTGGCTATACTTGATTTTCTGAACTCACTCATGGCTGCACCACTGGGAGTTCAGGAGGTCAAGTATTGGTTGTGAAGTTATTTCAGCTATCTCACTCTAACCCATGTCAAATCCCATATACAAGCAATGTGCAGGAGGATAATTTCTGGTAAATATTAGTGATATTTTTTGTTTACAAAGGGTCTAACATGAGAAGATTGTGCTTACCCTCACTTGGGGTTCCATGGCCAAATATATCCACATAGTAGGTAGTGATTGGCTGGAGCTGGCAGCAAGAGCAACAGATTCTAGAGAGTGGCTTTCATTTTTTTCTATATGCAATTTTTGCGTTTTCCCCCATTTTCTCCCCCGTAGGTCCTGGGACCCTGGCAAATATGGCAGTGTGTGCACTTGGAGGCACACACGCACTCCGGATGGCAGCTCAGCCCCTTCTGTCCCACCCCTGGTAGTTGCTGGGCTCCCCCAGAGTCCACACTGCCACCTGTACTCCACTGGGTGGCAGCCAAGGGCTGGGAAACCCTCATCCCTCCCTGGGAGAGGAGAGCTGCCTCATGGCAGCTCAGTCCTGCTCCTCACCCACCCCCACCAACCCCAAGAACCCAGGCTTGTTCCCAAACCCAGGTTGCCGGCATAGCGCAAGGTGTGGCGTCCAGCACCTCAACCCTCAACACCACCGGGCCGGCCAGTGACTTTCATTTTAAAACCACTTTCACTTTCCTATTCAGTCCCTATAGCATTAGCCTCCATACACACGGTATCCCATTTTTAAATAAATCTTAAACTGAATTTACAAATCACGCCGAGTAAAACTTCACAGATACATTTTTTATATTTAAAACATCTCTTGCTGCTGTTCTTATCTGCCTGACAGCAGTCTGCCACACTCTCCAGCCCTCTGCCGCCTGTTATGGAAGCCTTGCCAAGGCCACGGCCTAATTTGAAGATGCAGTGATGCAGTGATGCATGAAGCAATGTCATGTGTATCGAATCATGATCTCAGATATCTCAGCAGAGGAGGAAGCAGCTTCTGGTTGGGGACTCAGTTGTGAGGGAACTAGAGTTGGCAGCAGGAAGGGGTGCAAAGAGGGAGGTTAGGTGCCTGCCTGGTGCTTCGGCTGGAAGAGGTGGACAGCATATCCCAAGGATTGCTAGGGTAGCAGAGTAGGGGGAGAGCTGGATGTCACTGTCCACCTGGGGACTAATGACCTAGCAAGGATTGGGTCTAGGGTAGTAGAAGGTGAGTTCAGGGAATTGAGAAGGGGCCTAAGTCCGGTAACATGAATGGTGGCATTCACCAGTGTGTTGCCTGTGTATGGTGGCCAAGGGGAGTATAGGGTGCTCCACACCAGGATCTTCAACAGTTAGCTGAAGGAATGGTGCTGGGAGGAGGGGTATGGCTTCATTAGGGACAGGGTGCCAACCTGGAAGGATATGGGTCTATACAGATGTGATGGCCTACATCTTTCTGGAAAGATGACCACAGTCCTGAGTTGAAAGTATAAATGTTACACTGATGAATATTTAAATTAGCCATGGGGGGAGGTGTAAACTGCACCTTCCACAAACAGATTGAAGGAAAAGGGAGGAAACACCTCCATGACACAAGCTGAAGGAGGTATAGTAAGGCACAGGGGGGATATGAACAGATGTGGAAAGAGAGGTGCTGAGGTGACAAGGCAAAGAGAAGGTAGTGGGGGATGGGGAAGAGGAACATTTCAACTGGCAGGAAGGAAGGAAGCAGGGTTGCAGGCAGGGTGAGAGCAAGGTGTGGAGGGCCACATTGTGTGCCAATGCAAGGAGTCTTGGAAATAAAATTCCAGACCTGGGAGCCATCATGGTGGAGGCAGACCTGGATCCTGTGGCCATAACTGAGTCGTGGTGCACTGAGAACCACTAATGGAACATGGCCATACTGGGCTGCACTCATTAAGAACCACTAATGGAACATGGCCATACTTGGCTACACTCATTCAGAAGGGATAGGGAAGGAAGAGTGGAGGGGTTGTGCTGTATGTGAGGGAGGGTATCAGAGCGACAGAAGTGCAAGGAAACGTAGAGGTAAAGGATGGGTTGGAGGTGCTGGGGATCACCCTGGAGGCAGGGGCCAGAGCCATAGTTTGCACTGGGGTGATATGCAGACCTCCAGCATGGGGAGAAACATTAGATAAGGCAATGGGGGAAGCCATCAGTATGAATGCAAAAAGGGGGGGGTGCTACTGTTTGGGGACTTTAGTCTGCCAGACGTAGATTAGGGCCTCCCAGCCACAACCTCTGCTAGAGGCATGGCCATCCTAGACTCCCTATAGGGGGCATTTCTCAGGCAAGTAGTCAAAGAGCCCACTCAAGATGGGGCAATACTGAACCTGTTGCTCACAAACAGGGACAGTGTTACAGATGTCAAGGTGGGATGTCACCTGGGGACCAGTGATCACAGTACAGTGTGATTTAATGTAGACAGCAGCAGAGACAAACCACACAAGTACGAGGGTTCTGGACTTCAGGAGGGTGGATTTAAAAAAAATAATATAAATGAGCACGTGCCTCAGAGAAAGCCTCACGGCGGGGGGTTGTCGGGGTAGGGTGAAAGAACAGTGGGGTAAATTAAGGGAAGGCATAGTAAAGGCAGCATACCTGGGTGTGAAGTAAGTGATCAAAAACAAGAGGAAAAAGATCACTATGGTTCACAAGGGAGGTGAGTGTGAAGGTAAAGGCTAAAAGGATGGCAACTATGAGGTACAAAGAGATGCAGAGGGAAGAGGATAGGGAGGTGTACTCGTTAAAACAGAGTGAAGCAGGGAAGGCAGTGAGGGGTGCAAACAGGAAAGGATAGCCAAAGGGGTAGCTAACAGGGACAAGCCTTTCTTCAGATACATAAGCAAAAAGAGGCAGACAGGGAGGGATTGTGAACAGGATAAAGGCAGAGGGAGATTGCGTGGAGGAGGATCAGGAAAAAGTATATATATGGAACATTTACTTCTGCTCAGTCTTCACAGTGGATGGATCACATAGAAGCAGCAGTAGCACTGGGGGAAGGGAGGTGTACACAAGTCCCTTCACCGATGAGAGAGTCCTGAGAGGACTTGCAAATATGACAGTGGATAAGGCTATATGGCCAGACAAGATACATTTAAGGGTGTTGAGGGAGCTTAGTCATGTATTGGCTGCACTTCTGACAGGCCTACTGAACTCCTCACTGGAAACAGGAGTGGTTCCAGAAGACTGGAGAGAGGGTAGATGTAGTCCTGCTCTACAAGAGCAGCACAAAGGAGGATGGCAACTGTAGGTTGGTCAGTCTAACGTTGATGGTGGGGAAGTTAATGGAAACACTATTAAAAGAAAGGCTAGTAAAGCTGGCCCAGGGGCATGGAGAGCTGAGGCGCCTAGCACCATACCTACTGCCACACTGGCGACCCAGGTTCAGAAACAAATGTGGGTTGTTCAGGGGCCTGGCCGCGGGGGAGGGAGGATCGAGCATCCCAACGGATGGTTCTCCTTCCTCAGGGGAGGGGGTAGTGTGACCTATTGCTTGCTTGCCACCTGGAGGTGTCTAGTTGGCAACACAGCCTGGGCTCACAAAGCAACAACCAATCATGGGCATTTGATAACATATCCACGGAGGTGGAGCTCATCCATTACACCATTGCACATTGTGCAGTTGCGAGGGGAGAAAATCAGGAAAAAACCTATGTGCCGCTGTCACCATGTGTGACAGCCCTCGGTGGGGACTCCTGAGTCCTGCTCCATATGGATCCTTGCAGGCATGACAGTGTTGGGGGGGCAACAGATAGGACTGCGGGACCCACGATACAGGGCCCGATGGCAGGAGTAGGTGGCGGGCAGGCAAAAAGCTGTATGGGGGGGAGGCTAGTGGAGTAGCTTGAATCCAGTGGGTTACAAGACTCAAAGCAGCATGGATTCATGGGAAGGAGTTCATGTCAGACAAATCTGATTGATTCTTCAGTTGGCTGACCAGGCAAATAGATCAGGGGGGCAGAGCTAGCCGCTGGAGCAAGAGGACATGCAGAGTTAGAGCTCCTGCTGCAGGCTTTTTATAACAAAATAATGTGAATTTACTTCCAAACTTCAATCTTCTACCTACAAAGGCTGGCAGTTAACATTGGCACATCCTGGGAAAACCAAAATCGCCAAATGGCAGTGCAATTCACTACAAACATTTTTAAACAAGAAACACCTGCACGACCTCTACCACCAGTGGACCTGCTGCCACCAGAGACATCAACTACCACAGAATTGATCTAGATTAAGAACTCATATAAGACTTTTTGCAAGTCAGTTCAGGTGGTGGAAAAGAAAATTGATGACTTCCCCGAAAGATTAGTTAAAGTTGAGTCCACAGTCACTGACATGCAGGATAAATGGAATGAGGTAGTGGGACACGCAGACCATGCAATGGCATCTTCCTCCACACTGACACAAGAGAACTAGCACCTCCGCCTCAGACTGGAGCATACCAAGAACGCTGTGTGGGAGAGGAACCTGAGAGCTGTGGGTCTACCTGAAGGCTTTGAAATGGATGACCCTATCCTGTTTCTTTAAAACTGGCTCCCGGGTCTTTTAAAATGGGACTCTGCACCACTCCTGGGATACATTGACAGGGCCTACAGAGTTTCCCCATGACATACAACCTCAGAATACTCCCCACGGCCTTGGTTTGTCATGTTTACTAAGACCAGTAAAAGGGGCAAAGTCTTATATGCTGCTAGGAAAATGAAGGAGCTACATGCGGTCATCAACCTTTATCTAGATCTTTCCTTCTTGTCACGACCGTATTGAAAGGAATTTGAGTGAGCTAAGAAGCATTTGTGTTCCTTACAACTGCCATTTGCCTTACTCTTCCCAGCTCATTTGAAAGTCAAAGTCGCAAGGAAAACATATCTCTGTAACAAGGTGGCTGTGCGCAACGCTTGTTAAACATACTGGAAAAAGAGAAGAAACAACTATCTTCAGCAACAAATGCAAGTCTCAGTTCTGATATTTCTGGGGAAGATGACACACCATACAATCCCTAAGGCTGATTGACAGACTCTGCATAATGCAGCCACAAGATTGTGTTCTTTTTTTTTTCTTCCTATTTTTGCCCTTGCAGCCGGCCGGCGAACATCAGCCTGGTCATGGCGCCCCCAAGTTTCCAATTCCGGGCTCTTGTTGCTCTCTCCCAGCACCCCTTGCTTACCCCCCAGAGGGTGGGGATGCAGCACTGGAGTGCCGAATAACTAGTGACTGTCTGGGGAGAGCAGGTCCCGGAGGCTAATCGAAGCCAGGGGCAGGCTTCACTGTGCGAGGAGTTTCCTTGCTGTTTTGCAGGGGCGGGGATGTGCAATGATGTCCAGCATCCACCCTGCCCCTCAGCATTGGCACCAGTAGCTGTGTGAACCCCCAGCTTCTGTCAGGGGTCCGTCGACCGCCGAGCACGACCCTTCCTCTCCCCCCAGAGAAGGAGAGCAGTCCACGGGATGCTCGATCCTACTTCCCCCGGCCAGCCCTCCAGCGACCCGGGTCCATTCCTAAACCCAGGTCGCCAGCGTCGCAAGTGGAAATCCAACCGTTGCGCAGGCCGGCCCCACATGGTTGTGTTCTGCCGAACCGAACTCTGTCAGGTGTTCCAGACAGCTTAGCTTAGATTATTAACATTTCAAATCTGACTCGTCACAGTAGCAAAACTTGTGCTTATTGAGACACTTGTATTACAGACTCATTCTGAGAGATTATTTGTGCTCTAATGTGATATCTGCTTTACGGAGACATACTCTGGGGCATTATTTTATTGCTATCCAAACTAAATATTTTTGCTGTTTTTTTTTTTCCATAATACATTTTTATTGCGTTTCACTATATAAACATTTTATAGCCCAACAAGAAAAAGAAAAGAAGGGTCAGTCAAATGAACCATAAAATACAGCGGATAAAACAGAAAATGCTACACATATACACACACACACACACACATATGTTGTGTGTGTGTGTATATATATATATATATATATTAGATTAGATAATAAATGTTGTTACGACATTGAAAACAGATTGTTAAGGTGCTTGGCCTGGAACTACCCCTACTTAGAAAAAACTTCTAAATAAGATTAACCATATATCATATTACTAACATACTGAAATGCCAGCAGAATAGGCCTAATGGTCTTTCGTGTCTGCTCGTTTGGTCAGCCCCCACCCTGGGAGCTGACCTTGCTGCCCCCTCGCCCCCTCTGGCTTTTCCCTTCCCAGTCCCGGATATTCTCGCTGCACTGGATTTTGCTTCCAGAACCCTTCCCCTGTCCCTGTCCCACCCCCTCTTGAACCCCTCCACTGTCTCTGCCTCCACCAGCCCCGTGGGCAGTGCATTCCATGGCTCCACCACCCCTCTCAGTGAAGTAGCACCTCCTCCTTTCTCCCTGAGTCTCCCTCCAGCTTCCACCCATGCCCCTCTAGTTTTCTTCCTTCAGAGCACCCTGACTGCTCCTCCCTATTTACCCCTTCATGTACCTGAAGACCTCTATCATGTCCCCCCGGTCCCTTCTCTCTTCCAATGTGTGCATATTTAGCTCTTCGAGCCTCTCCCCATAGATCCTGTCCCTCAAGCCCGAGATCATTTTGGTTGCCCTCCTCTGGACCCTCTCCAGGAGTTCAGTGTCCCTCTTTAAATGTGGCCTTCAAAACTGCACATAGTACTCTAGGTGTGGCCTCACCAAGCAGTTATACAGAGGGAGTATCACTTCCCTTCTTCTGGAGGTGATCCCCTAGTGATGCATCCCAGCATCCTCTTGGCCTTGGCTGCTGCCCTGCTACAAATCTCCCAAGTTGTTCATCTTGACATCCACCACCACCCCCAGGTCCCTCTCAGCCATTGAGACTTGTAGCATCCCCCTCTGCCCCAGGGTATACACTTGGCCTAGGTTTCTGGCTCCCAGGTGCAGTACCTTGCATTTCCCTGCATTGAACCTCAGCTTCCACTTTCTAGACCACCTTTCTAGAACCTTCAGGTCCCCCTGTAGGGCTACCCTCCCCTCCTCCCCATCCACCACTGCCTCCAGTTTTGAGTCATCCGCAAAGAGACTCATCTCACTCCTGATACCCTTCCTTATGTCAGAGATGTAGGCGTTGAACAGGAGGGGCACAAGGACTGATCCCTGAGGGACCCCACTAATGACCCTTCTTGGAGATGAGACTAACCTGCCAACCATGACCCTCTGGGTCCGGTCCTGGAACCAATTGCGTATCCATCTGATCATCTGGTTCCCCACCCCCATTTCTCCCAGCTTATCCAACAGGCCCCCATGGAAATAATGGGAACTTAAAAACCAAAAATCACTTTGCAGCAGATTAATATTTTTCACCAAATGGAAGGCAGTTTTGCTACCCAAGCTGTTTCTACCATAAAAAATCACACCACAATTCTACACCATATGGGTGCAAGGTGATGAGGAAAAAACTGCAAAAAGTGGCAGCTTTTAAGGTTTTTTCATTATCCAGATCTCAAAAGCTCACATCCAACTAGAACGAAACTTGTCATGTCAACAGATCTACCCCACGGGACAGCACGTGCCACATTTTGTGCAAATCCATTGATCAGTTGCAAAGTTATTAAAGTGCAAAATTTGAGGTTTAAAGCGTAAGAGCTACGTGAAACATTGGTGGAGGGGTGTATCTGTCACCCATGCTGAATCTTAGCTTTTTTATGGAATAAAAACATGTTTTAACTTTGAGACCTAGCTTCAGGTCTTTTTTTTTGTTTTGGCTGTTCTAGTGCTCTGCTCCGCTTGTTTCAATGTTAATTTTAGATTTGCAGTAGCACAGACCTGTCTCGAGTAGCTGCCTCTTCCTTTGCGATTAACATTAAACATGCTACTCAACCCTAAGTATAGGGACATGACCATGCCCCTGTAATAAATAATGGGCAAGGATGGTATGCAAGGATGTATACCCATCAAGGGGGCTAGTTAGAGCTATAAGGCCAGAAGTCTGAAGGGTGAGTGGCTTTACTGCCCAAATTAGCCCCCAAAATGGGAATACATCTGAGTGTTCAACCCTTATCCATAGTTTGTTGAATATAATACATTAGGATGGTTATTGTTATGAAGATTGCATTTGCAATCACGTTATGGTACCTGAAAGTGTCTTGCAGCAAGGAGAGAATGGTTTGTAGTGAGTGCAGGTAGAGGTTTGGAGGATTTCTGAGTTTGGAAGGATTTTGGCTGTCTTTCTTTCCAGGTTCTTTTGTAACTTAATTATTTAATTTATTCATTTCTTACACACACAGGATCCTTTCAGCAGTACCTGTTTCAAAGGATCTAGAGTCAGGAGAATAATGTATACAAAAATAGATCCATAGTTGACAAATGGCACGTAGGTAGAGGAGCAGGTTACAACTGAGTATGGCACAGGTTACATCTGGTTTGGTACAGGTTTCAGGATTGCATTATTATGGATTAGCATAGAGAACAGGATTAGGTACAAAGCTTCAGTTAATCAGAGAATCATCCTGCCTCCCTGTGCCTCCAACTTGAGAAGCACCCTCTGAATTAATTGAAGAGGAGGAGGAGGAGGAGGAAATGCGTACAGAAAGTGTCTTGTCCACCGCAGTCTGAATGCATCCTGACAGAAAGCGTCAGGTTCTGGATTTCTGGAGCAGAGTAGAGGCAGTTTTGCATTGAGTGGGGACGTAAAAAGGTCCAGATCCAGACTGCCCCACTTGTTGAATAGTGATTACATGATGTCTGGAGCAAGTGACCACTCGTGCAGATCTGCTGAGGTGATCTGCCAGATCATTCTGGACTCCTGGCAGGTAGATTGCCTGGATCAGAGCATCATGCTCAAGGCACCACTCCCACACTCTCATGGCTTCCCTGCACAGAGGGTAAGGGTGCGCTTACCCTGCTTGTTGATGTGATACATCACATTCTTGTCCATCTGAAGGAGGATTATTTTGCGACAGACGACCTCCTTCAGGGCTCGGACAGTGTACAGGACAGCTCACATCTCCAAGACATGTATAGATGAGACTCCTCCCGGCACCACACTTCTTGAATGTGGAAGTTCTGGCAGTGAGCTCCCCAACCAGTCAGAGATGCATCTGTGGTGATGGTGACCTGGGGTTCTAGTGGGGCAAAGGGTGGACCTTGGAGAAGCCTGTCCTCCCGAGTTCACCATGCAGGTGACCTCATCAGAGGCTCTGTCACCTTGATGTGGAAGGACTGTGGTTGCATGGTCAGTGACTACTGAATGTTGAGCATCCACTGTGTGGTTCTCATGTGTAAGTGGGCTAGAGGCACCATTAAGACAGATGATGGCATGAAACCTAACATCCGCTGCATCGAGAGAGCTCGAACCAAGTTGTTGTCCCTGATGAAGTGAGCCATCTGGAGAATGTCATTTCTCCTGTCCTCCAGAAGGAATGCCCTTGCCCTGGAGGTGTCCAGAAGGGCTCCTATGAAGAGACGTTGGGAGGACTGAAGCTGTGATGTCTCCTGGTTCTGGAGCACCCCCATAGAGGTGAGGGACTTGGAAGCTGTGGAGACTGCTTCATGTGTTTCTTGTCTGGCTGGGCTCACTAGGATCTAATCATCCAGGTACGGGTACACTTGAATGCTGAGTTTTTTGAGATGCGCCACGAGTACCGCGAAGCATTTTGTAAAGAGTCACGATGCTGAGTAGAGCCCAAAGGAGGACTCTGAACTGGTAGTGCTGACCCACAGCCACAAAGCGGAAGTACTTGTGGTAGCTTGGGTGCACCAGAATGTTCCAGTAGGCATCCTGCATGTCCTGGGATGCCAACCAGTCGTACTAGTGAATTAACGACAGTAAAGTTTCCAGAGAGATCATCTTGAACTTTTCTTTGAACAGATATTTGTTCAACTTCCTTAGATCGAGAATTGGGTGCATGCCGCCTGTTTTCTTTGGAGCTAGAAAGTAAGAAGTAGTCCATGTTCCGTTCTGCCTGGGGAACCACTTCTACTGCCCTGTTTTTCAGAGGGCCCTGAATTTCGGAAATAAGAAGATCTGACTGAGCAGTAGACAGGTTGGGCTGCTGCCTGGGTGAAAGATCTGGAGGGATCTCTGCAAAATTGAGAGAGTATCCTTCTCGAATAATCCTGAGGACCCACTTGTCGGTTGTAATGGAGTTCCACTAGTTGTAAAACTGAGTCAGACGACCTCTTACTGCCAAAGTGGTATCTACCTCGGGCAGCTGAGGTGTGACTTGGGACGGGTATTCAGAGGATGGCACTGGGTGGTTTCGGGCCCTGTGCTTTCTGCTGTGTTTTCTTTTGTGGCTAAGGGGTTTGGGTCTTGCTAAAGGCTCCTAGGCTCTTATCTCAAAAGGAGTGCCTGTTACTACCTGTTATGAAACTGTCAGTGGTTCCCGCCCCTCTGAGAGGTGGCAGGAGTGGACCTGGCAGTTTTAATGGCAGTCTTGGCTTTCTGAGTGGCCTCCAGTGCCTGCTCCACCTGCGGGCCAAACAGATAAACACCGTCAAAGGGGAAAGTCATAACTATCTGCTGAGCATCATTTGTGAAGCCCGAAAGTCCTGAGCCAGGAATGCCATCATGTACTAATCCCATCCACTGCTGCCCTAGAGGCAGTGTCAAAGGCATCCATAGCAGCTTTCAGCTGCTGATTGTTGGACTCTATGCCCCTGGTAATGGTCTGCAGAAGCTCCACATTGAGGTCAGACTCCAGGAGGTTCTCGACCGTTAATTTAAGTGAGTGCCAGAGAGTATACTCATACTGAGAGAAATTACCCTGGTAGCTAGCAGTGTGCATGCCCAGAGTTGCTGCTGCAAACATCCTTTTCTCCAGAGTGTCGATCTTATGATACTTTTTATTAACGGGACGTGCTGTAGATTCCTGGGGAAGCACAGTTTTGTCATTCTCCACCAGTACCATTAGGGCATCCATGAAGGATTGAGAGGCAAGGATTGGCCTGTCTTTTGGAGGGACATGCTTTCTAGCTGTAGACTTAACCACGGAAGGAATAAGCACCGGTCTGTCCCATACCGCCTATGAAAGGGTCTCAAAAAAGGGTTGTACTGGTGGTGTCAGGTCTGCAGGAATCTCAGGGACATATAGATATTGTAGGCACAAAAGTTTCCCAGGGTCCACAGCAGAGATCTGAAGGGCCAAGGTGGACCCCAAGTTTTTCAGCAGAGACTTAAAAGAAAGGTCTTCGACCACATGCTCAGCTGATGTAGAGGGCTTACTTTCCAGCCCGAAAAACGAGTCTTCGTCCACGACTTCTGACAAACATAGATCAGGATCAGACTCACCAAAGTCCCCCTCTACTCCAGAAGGGTCAGCAAAGATAGGAAGAGAATGAGGGAGCGCCAGAGGCACCACCCCCGGAATCATTGTCGAGAACCCCGGCACCTGATGTCGCGCCTGCACCAGGATCGGTACCAGCACCAAATGCCGGTGCTGCACTCAGTGCCAGGCAAGGATTTGGGGTCCTCAACCCCACCACTGGGACGCCCGAAGGCCGTGGCACCACTGGAGGCTTCCTGTAAGTGTTGAAAAGAGGAGGAGGAGAAGAATGTAGTACCTGTGCTGGCCCCTGCATCGCAGCCATGTGAGGGGGAAAAGGCATGAGGGGTCGGCATCGACAGCACCAGTGAAGGTGTCGTGCACTCAACCTGACCCAACTGCCAGCCAATGGCCCCTAGGCCCAAAGGCCCCGAGACCGACTCTGCAGGTAGAGGTAGTCAGGACAGTCGCCAAACCCACTGCTCCATAAGAGTGGCCCAGTGATGAAACTGCTCACTGGAGACCCCACCAGGGGACGGGAGGGGCTCTAAAGTAGAGGATCAGAGGCCACAGGAGAGCCTGAAGGAGTCTTGAGTCATTCTACCACCCCCCTTGCTACTGCTGATCTCCATGCAGATGTACCAGAGGGTGACCTTGAGTGGTACCGCTTCTTCTTTGACCGGTGGGAGGAAGAAGAGCTCGAGGTCGAGCGGAGCCAGGTCCCTGACCACAATTGGGAATGGGCCCATTTCTTTTCATACTTTCAGAAGGACTGCCCCTCCTCTCGAGCACTGGACTGCCCATGGTCAGACCCCCCCCTCCGAAAAGGGCGGCGGACTGAACCCAGCCCCGCTGCCAGAACAGCTTTCAAGTGAAGTCTCCCTACCGTCACCGTTCATAATTGACTCCTTCGATGGCAGGCTGAAAAATTCTTCTTTAAGATTTTTAGCTCCTGCTGGGTTCTAGCACCTCTGGTATAGTACCATTACTGTGAATGAGTGGTGGAGAGTTTTAGTCCAGGAAGATCCACCTTGTCTTTATGAAGCACTGTATATGGACGGTCTGTGACCAAAGCATGTATTTCAGAGACCCTACAAGCAGAAGTGATGGCTGTCATGAACCCACTCGATCAGGTCCACTGAGCTCACAGTGCCCACCCCTAAGAGCAATCCATGAAAGGTGGGGGAAAACAGGGATACCCTCTCTGTGTCCCTATAGAATGCTCGCCGAGGTCATGACTGAACACCCACCATGAGGCCCTAGGGCTCCCTCTTTACTCTCTGGATAAGGGTGCAGTACCAGTCTTGAGTCTTATTGCCAAATGAGAACCCTTCTGGGTTGTAGCACAAAGGGGAAAGATTCAGGTGTCACAATCTCTTCGGGGTAGCTTCTTGACCCTAATTTTGTCTTCTCCCACAGGGCATGCAATAACCTGGTTCAAATCCCTACAGACTTTTCCTTGAGACTTTTGTATTCTTCCTATCTTTACCCAGATTTCCCTGTACAGCCCCTTGTTTGATTGGTAGGTTATGGTGACACCCCTTAGCAATAGCAGTTTAGTCACAGATTATTATTAAACATCCCACAACCACACACAACATGAAAAATCTTGCTCAAGCAGGTTTCTTAAAAACAGGTGTTTTTACTAAAATAATTAAATAATTATACAGTTACAACTAAATGTTTTAGAAAATTTGGTCACAGAATAACACAAATAAAAGTGGAAAATATACATGAAACAAACGCACTGTAAACTTTTTTTTTATCTAATTTCTACCTTACGTTCTTAGCAAATTGAAATCCAGAAGAATAAGTGCAGTCTCTGGTTCTTAGTCTGTCTCAGTGTTGTTGCAGTCTTGCTTCTTGTATGTCAGAAGGGCGTCCTTTGAAAAGTGAGCAAACCAATGCTCTGTGGAGGGTCTTAAATAGGGATGGCCGTCGCAGTCTGTGGATAGCTAGTGGCCATATTTTTGTTAGGCCAGTAGATGTCACTCTTGCTTTTTCCAGATTTTAAGGAATTATTATTTATTTCCTTATTTGGGTTCTCATATCACCACTCCCTTGCACATTAATAACGTTTTCAGAATTAGTGCCATTGAAGTCCAATTGCCCTACAATATAACATTTGTAAGACAATTCACACCAGCCTGTTAGGAAGGGCTATTTACTAGACCCTGTTTCCCAGGCATCCTGCCTTTGAAGTGGAAGAGTTTTGTGATCCTAGGGGATGTCTTCTATCCCCTGACAGTTTTATGACCCTCTCCCTTTGGCTAGCTGACTAGGGGAAATCCCCTTTGAAAATGTAATTTTCAGCTTCCTGGCTAGTAGCTGTTTTCCTGGGTCACATAGGAATGTCACATGATCTGCAAGACCTTTTCAAACAACATGAAGTCTTGCTATATTATAGACATTAGCAGTTTGTTCCAGCTCTAGAACTGCCCCGGAGTGAAATGGTTAAAACCATTCCAAAATAGAATTTTGGCACGAGAGCAGCTCTATCTGTGTCATTTCAAACTTGAACTGTCAGATTCTTTACTCCGCCTCAGTGAACAGTCGCTCGGAGATTCCTCCTTCTGCTCGGTTCATTTCTCGGTTTAAAAGTGTTTTCTCGGTTGGATTTAACCGAGAATAGTTTTATTTTAACCGCAAAACCGTTCGGTTCAAGCTCTATCTGTGGTAACCGTAAGTAAATGAAGGTTTTGTCTGTGTGGAACTTGTAAGTTATCGGTTCGGTTTTGAACCGATCAGTGGGTTTAAAACTCATTTAATACTATTTTAGAGTGCAGTTCCCGGTTCTTATCGGTTCTAAAAAAAACGGATTCATTACGGTTTTTCCAATACCGATGACACGGTTAGAAACCGATAGGGTGTCTTGCCTGGCTTTTCTGCCGTTAAAGGGCAAGTTTTGGTTAGGCTGGCATTATGTCTGAGAAACCCAAAAGAAAACCGCCCACTGGGTTTCAACACTGTGATGTTTGTGGGAAGTCTTTGCCAAGGCTGACCCACACACCACATGTGTTTATTGTCTGGGGTTTGACCACCTCCAGTCAGACTGCCAGGTATGTAAGAATTTCCTGCAGCCACCCTGGAAAAAGATTGGGCAGGCTCAGGGACGAGAGGCCAAAAGTCCGCTGACCTGGATGGCCAGCCGGTTCGGTGCCAACCGAACAGAGGGAGCCCTCTGACCAGGGCCAGACTTCCTCGGAAAAGAAAAGCTGGTTCTGAGGAACCAATTCCAGTAAAGAAAACAAGAAAATCAGCAGGTCTGGAGTCCAAAATTCCTTCTCCAACTGCTGCAGAGATAGCAAAAGCCATACAAATTGTCCAGTCACTGTCTCAGGGTCCGTCCGAACCACCACTATCTGGTAAAAGGTCGGTTCGTCCGGTCCCAGTGGTTCAGGATTATGATATTGAGGAATTTTATGAACCAGAGGAGGGGGAGGAGGATTATGAACAGTATGAATGTGGCTGGGAAGGTCTGGGTGTGCCCATTGAACCGGACATCTCCCCAGACAGACCTTTAGAATCTCCCCCTATGCTGTCTGAGTCCCCATCTCATTTTATGTTTTATAAAAAAGTTGCTGAAACCCTCCAGCTTCCTTTAGAAGAGGCTGTGGATGAGCAAAAGGAGCCTGATTTTGTAGAAATGATGGATATTCCAGAGTCTAAGAGATTGTCTATTCCTTTACATAAGTCTTTTAGGAATCAAACAATTAAAATTTTAAAAGCTCCTAATTCTGCGCCTTCTGTAGATAAAAAGATGGACAGAAGGTATACATTGTCAGGCCCTGATACAGAATTCCTTCTCAGCAATGCAGTCATGTTGGGGTAGTTCAGGCTGCTGCCTGTGATAAAGCTAATTTTCCTTGGCTTCACATCCTCCTGACAAGGATTCCAGGAAGATTGATGCCATGGCAAAAAAACAGTATATGGCAGCCTCTCTGGGACTCAGGCAAGCAAATTATATGGCTTATGTAGCTAGGTATCAGAAATCTAGATGGGATACTGTTATGCAGTTGGCCAAGCAGGCCCATGGCCAGCTGGCTAGTGAACTAGAACAGGTGGCTGCTGATGGCATTGAAGCCTCTAAGGTTCAGTTTCATGCTGCTGTGGATGTTAATGATGTTTCCTCTAGGGTCATGGCCACATCTGTAGCTTTTGTAGGTTGGCCTGGCTCAGGTGTACTACTTTGTCACAGGATACCCAGACTAAGGCTATGGATTTTTCCTGTGGTGGAAATTCTCTGTTTGGAGAGCAGACAGAGAATTACATGAAGAAGATGGATGAATATAGGACTACTTACAAGAGTGCCCAGGCTAAGGAGCGGCAAGCCACTCCTCAAAGGCATGCCCCCAGGGGTAGGGGTAGGCCTTTTCACAGGCCTTTCTACCAGACTCAGGCCTCTCTTTCTATGCTCAGAGGGCTTCTTCAGAGGCAGGGGCAGGCGGGGTGGGCAGACCTGCTCCCACCCCCCAGCCTAAAGCTCCTGCTGAAACAGGCACCCTGATGGGGTGCCAGGGCAGTCTCCTGTACCAGTGGGGGGCAGGCTGAGCTTACTTCAGTCAGAATTGGGCTTCTTTAACTTCAGACAAGTGGGTTCTGGAAGTAGTAAGCCAGGGTCTGGTTCTCAGCTTCAAAAAGTTTCCCAAGTTGAGAAGCAGACTTTTTCTACCTGCAAGTGCTTCAGAGACCCTCGCTCTGGAAACAGAGGTCTCATCCCTGTTAGCTCTCAGAGCAGTAGAAAGGGTTCCTTCCCTGCATCAGGGCAGGGGTCTGTATTCCAGATACTTCCTTACCCCAAAAAAGACAGGAGAATGACAGCCCATTTTAGATCTCAGATATCTGAACAAGCATCTTTTGAAACCAAAGTTCAAAATGGTAACTCTGGCAATGATTTTACCTTCCCTAAGGCCAGGGGACTGGCTAGCCTCCCTGGACCTCAAGGATGCCTATTTCCATATCCTAATCAGAAGATCCCATCGAAAGTACCTCAGATTCGAACTGCCCTCAGGTCATTACCAGTTCAGAGAATGCCCTTCGGCCTTACCTCTGCTCCAAGGGTATTCACAAAGTGTCTAGCAGTGGCAGTGGCCCACTTAAGGAGGCAGAGGATTGCTGTTTTTCCCTATCTAGACGACTGGCTCATTGTAGGCCAGTCCCCAGAACAGGTAAAATCTCACCTGCAGGTCACCCAGCAGCTTCTTACCTCCCTGGGTTTTCTGCTAAACCTACCAAAGTCGGTTCTGGAACCAGTCCAGGTACTCACCTTTATAGGGGCAGAATTGGACAAAGCTAGCCAGAGCCTTTCTTCCCCAGAAAGGGTAAGGAATTTAGTGGCTCTGGCCTCTTCCTTCACTCTGCAGGCTCTCGACCAGCAAGACACTTTCTGCAGCTCCTGGGGCACATGGCTGCATCCACAGCTGTTGTGCAGGGAGCCAGATTTCAGATGAGAGACATTCAGTTTCACTTGAGAACCTTTTGGTCTCAGAGAAGAGACCCCCTTTCCAAGTTGGTCCCAGTGACTCGAACCTTGATCCTAGCTCTCCAGTGGTGGCAGGATCAGAGCAATTTAAGAGCGGGGGTCCCCTTCATTTCCCCTTCTCATGACTTGACTCTCACTACAGATGCTTCCCTTCTGGGTTGGGGAGCCCACATGGGCGACCTTTCCACTCAGGGAGTTTGGTCCCCCCAGGAATCTCTGCTCCACATCAATTTGCTGGAACTCAGAGCTGTCTTTTTAGCTCTTCAAGCTTTTTCTGTATCTGCCCATGACAAGGTGATACAAGTCAGAACAGACAACACCACAACAATGTGGTACATCAACAAGCGGGGGCACTCGGTCTTCGGCCTTGTGCACCGAGGCAATGAAGTTGTGGTCTCTGGCCTATTCCCTGAACACTTCCCTCATAGCAGTTCATCTTCCAGGGAAGGACAATGTCCTAGCGGATGCCCTCAGCAGGATTTCCCAGGGCCATCACGAATGGTCCCTGGATCCTCAAGTGCTGGGGATAGTTTTGCCAGGTGGGGCATCCTCAGATAGATCTTTGCAGCCCCAGACAATCACAAACTTCCTCTGTTCGTTGCAGGCCTCCAGTGCTGGGCTCAGTTCACCTGGATGCCCTTCTTCTGATTGGGAGGAAGTTCCTCTATGCTTTCCCCCCTTTCCTCTCCTATTCAAAGTACTAGTCAAAATCAGATCTCAGCCTTGCAGGGTGATTCTGATTGCCCGGATTGGGCCAGGCAGCCCTGGTACCACTTCTTCTGTCTCTGACAGTCCATCTTCCCTGTGCCTCCCCAGAATCACAATCTGTTGACTTGTGCCCAGGGAAGGTTTGGTATCTGGACCTCAATCCCTCAACCTCAAGGCCTGGCTCTTGAGGAGTTAGAGTTTGCTGATTTACACCTCTCTCAGGGTGTTCTTGAGATCCTAAAGGCTTCAGAAAGCCTTCCACTAGGAGCTACTTATAGTTCTAAATGGAAAAGGTTTTCCATTTGGTGTGCTAGGAAAAATATTTCCCAGAATCTGCTGAATTGCCCATTTTATTAGATTACATGGTACATCTTAATTCCTTGGGTCTCAGACCAGCTACCCTGAGAGTTCATTTGGCAGCTGTGTCTGCTTTTGTGTCAGCAGGAAAGTCATCCCTCTTTCCTCTCATCCTGTGTTTTCCAAGTTTTTAAGGGATTACTCCATACTAATCCTCCCTTTAGAACCGCCCCTGCTTGGGACCTTAATGTTTGCATTGCCCAGTTAATGCAACCCCTTTTGAACCTCTGTCTTCTGCAGAGCTTAAGTACCTAACTTGGAAAACTGTTTTTCTAGTGGCTATCACTTCTGCCAGATGCATAAGTGAATTGCAAGCCTTGTCAGTGGAGACTGACTTTATTTCTTTCCACAGGGATAAGGTAGTCCTTAGGACTAATATGAAGTTTTTGCCTAAGGTGGTTTCAGATTTCCATCTTAATCAATCTATCTCCCTTCCAGTATTTTTCACTGATCACTCCTCTTCGGTTGAGAGAAGGTTGCACAGCCTGGATGTTAAGAGAGCTCTTAGTTATTATATAGAGCTGCACAAAGGTCACAGGTTCGAATCCTCCAACTTTTCCTTACCTATGGTGAAGTTGGGAAAGGCAAACCTGCCACTAAGAGATCAATAGCCAGGTGGATTGTCTCTTGTATCCAATTTTGTTATCAGAAAGTGGGCAGAGCCCCCCCCCGGTTTGAGGGCTCATTCTACCAGGGGTACAGCTGTGCCTCTAGCTGCTGCCAGAGATATCCCTTTATTAGAGATTTGCCAGGCTGCTACTTGGAAAGCGGTACACACTTTTACCAAGCATTACTCCCTGGATGTCCAGGCCAGGAGATGCTCGCTTTGCACAGCTGTTCTTCAGAGCCTATTCCTAAGTAGGTTCTGCCCCTCCTCCATGGAGGTACTGCTGTGTATTCTGCTAATGTCTATAATATAGCAAGACTTCATGTTGTTTGAAGAAAAAATTACTCACCTTAGTAATGTTGTTTCTTCTAATGGAGTCTTGCTATATTATAGACCTCCCCCCCAACCTGCCCCTCTCAGAACCTCTACTTGGTGGGGTGCGGGCAACTTAGTGTGGGCACTACTTATGTCCTGTTAGCATTTTGTCCCCTTTGGGACTTTGGGGGTGTGTATGGGTACGCGTGTGTGTGTTTTTATTATACTTATGTTCCATTTTCATATTATTAGAATGGTGTTAGTATTTGTGGTCCCCTGACTTGGGTGTTGGGACCATCAATGGTTGTTATTATTTAGGTAGCCATTTGGCTAGTGTAGGTTACAGCTTCCACACAGACCTTAGTGAGTTTGGCTCATAAAGATCTGACAGTTCAAGTTTGAAATGACACAGATAGAGCTGCTCTCGTGCCAAAATTCTATTTTGGAATGGTTTTAACCATTTCACTCCGGGGCAGTTCTAGAGCTGGAACAAACTGCTAATGTCTATAATATAGCAAGACTCCATTAGAAGAAACAACATTACTAAGGTGAGTAATTTTTTCTTCTCTCTTCCTGTGACCTTTCAGTAATACTGGGCATTTTCTTGTAGCATTTAACATACACAAAATTATATCAAAAAAATATACAGAAATATACTTGCAAATAATGACTGGCAGTTGGCTAGCTCGTCACATCGGACACCAAGAAGGCGGTTTTCCAGGTCAGAAACTTCAGATCACCCATAGAAATTGTCAGCAGATAAGGACCACCTGGCCCATCTAGTCTGCCTGTAAGCCCTTGTACTGGATTACTGCTCTGACCCACCCACTGCTGCACCTCTATGGTTCCCCCATGCCTGTCCCAAGCATGCTTGAATCCATCCACAATGCTCACTCCCACCACCTCCTGAGGCAGACCATTCCAAGCATCCACCACCCTCTCTGTGAAGAACTTCCTCTCATTCCCTCTTAACCTCCCACCTTCCAATTTCATGTCATGCCCCCTCTTTCTTGAGGTCCTCCTGTATTGGAAAATGTCTCCCCCCATACCTTGTTTATACCTTTGAGGTACTTGAATGCTTCTGTCATGTCCTCTCTTTCTCTCCTGTCTTCCAGCAAGTACATATTGAGGTCCCCTAATCTCTCCTCATAAATCTTCTGTTGCAAGCCCAGTACCATCTTAGTCACCCTTCTCTGGAGCATCTCCAACCTGTTAATGTCCTTACGAAGGTGTGACCTCCAGAACTGCATGCAGTGCTCCATGTGAGGCCTGACCATGGTTTTATATAATGGCATCACTACCTCCCTCCTTCTGCTGATGATACCCCTGCCTATGCACCCCAGCATGCCACTGGCCCTCCTTGCTGCTTTAGCACTCTGCTTTGACATTTTCAGGACATCTGAAATAATACCCCCAGGCTCCTTTCCTCCTTTGCAATTGTCAGCAACTCCCCCCCCATCCTGTAGCTTTCCCAAGGTTTCTGTGTCCCACGTGCATAATTTTGCACTTATTTGAATTAATCTTGAGTTGCTAGTCCTCGGACCATTTTTGAAGTTTCCCCAGGTCCCTCCTCATTTTCTCCACCCTCTGGGGTATTCACTCTGTTACAGATCTTGGTGTCATCTGCAAACAGACATACCTTCCCCTCCAACCCTTCTGCAATGTTGCTGATGAAAACTTTGAACAGGACTGGCCCCAGGACCGATTCCTGAGGCACCTCACTGGTCACCCCCTCTCCCCAGACTTCACCCCATTTATCACCACCCTCTTCCCCATGTCTATTAGCCAGTTTCTAACCTAGTTTACCACCCTATCCCCCATGCCCAGCCTAACCAGCCTGTTTGTTAGCCTTCTGTATGGGACAGTGTCAAAGGCTTTGCTGAAATCAAGGTAAGCTATGTCCACTGCCCCACCTTGATTTACTTCCTTTGTCACCCAGTCAAAGAAATCAACCAGATTTGTCTGACATGACCGCCCTGCTGTGAATCCATGTTGCCTATGGTCCTGGGCTCCAATGGCTTCTAGATGCCCCACTATCCTTTCTTTAAGCTATGTCTCCATGAGCTCCCCCACTACTGAGGTGAGGCTGACACGTAGCTAGAGGCTCAAAGCGTTTACAAGTGAGCATATCTAGCACAAGGTTAATGTCCCAGGGAGCAACTGGCTTTCTGACCGGAGGCTTTTTGTAAAGGACACCTTTAAGGAATCTTTTGGACAGTGGCAACTGAGCCAGGGTCATGTTTTGGCCTGGCTCATGATAGGCAGAAAGCACACAGAGGTGCACCTTTACAGATGAGCATTGCAGACCTGCATCTGAAAGGTCTAGCAGGTACTACAGAACTTTTTCAGGAGGGCACTGAAATGGGTCTAAGAGGATCTTAGCACACCATTCTGAGTAACACTTCCATTTAACTGTGTAAATCTTCCTGGTGGAAGGCTTACGAGCTGCCAGAAGGGTCTGAGAGATTCTCTGAGACACTTGAAACCTGCTGTCTCCTAAGGAGCCAAGCATGCAGATGAAGGGATCGCAGGTTGGGGTGGACCAGGGGTCCCTGCATCAGGAGGTCCGTTCGAAGAGGCAGTTGTTTTGGGGGGTACCTCTGACAACTTGTTGATCAAGTGAAACCAGATCTGTTGAGGCCAGTATGGTGAAATTAGAATTATTTTGCCCCGTGTGCCTCCAATTTGAACAGCACCCTCTGAATTAGTGGAAAAGGAGGAAATGCCTGCAGAAAATGTCTTGTCCACCGCAACCTGAATGCATCCTGACAGAAAATGCCAGGTTCTGGATTTCTGGAGCAGAATAGAGGCAGCTTTGTGTGGAGTGGGGATGCAAAAAGGTCCACGTCTGGATGGCCCCACTCGTCAAAGAGTGACTGCACCATATCTGGTGCAGGAGACCATGCATGAGGATCTGCTTCCGTCCTGCTGAGGTGGTCGGCTAGATCATTCTTGACTCCTGGTAGGGAAACTGCCTCAATCAGGACATTGTGATTTAGGCACCACTTCCATACTCCTTATGGCTTCTCTGCATAGATGGTAGGAGTGTGCTCCACCTTGTTTGTTGATGTAGCACACCACAGATTTGTCTACAGGTCTGAAGAATTATCATTTTGTGATTGACCACTTCTTCTAGGATTTGTAGGGTGTACAGGACTGCCTCATGTCCAGAATATAGATATGAGGAGTCTCTTCTTGGGTCCACACCCCTTGGGTGTGAAAGTCCTGGCAATGAGCCCACCAGCTGAGCAGAGATGCATCTGTGGTGATGGTGATCTGAGATTCCGGCATGGCAAAGGGCAGACCTTGTAGAAGGTTGTCTTCCTGTATCCACCATGCAAGTGACCAGCGCAGGGGCTCTGTTACTTTAATGAGGTAAGATGGTGGATGTGTAGTTGGGGGCCACTGTGTACTGAGCATCCACTGAGTGGTCCTCATGTGCAGATGGGCTAGAGGCACTGTGAAAATGGATGAAACTGTAAGGTCTAACATCCGCTGCATGGAGTGCACTTGCACAGGATTGTTTTCTCTGATAAAGCAAGCCATCCAGAGAATGTCATTCCTCCTGTCCCCCTAGAGAAATGCCCTCACTTTTGTTGAATCCAAGGGGGCTCCTATGAAGAGCAGCTGCTGAGAGGGTTGAAGTTGTGACTTCTCCAAGTTCAGCAGAACCCCCATGGCAGTGAGGAACTGAGAGGCTGTGGAAACCGCCTTCTGTGTCTCCCACCATTACGGGTTTGCCAAAAGCCAGTTGTCTAGGTAGGGAAAGACCTGAACACCAAACATTTGGAGGTGTGCAGCAAGGACTGCAAAACACTTGGTAAAGACTCGAGGCACCAAGGAGAGCCCAAAGGGCAGGATGCTGAATTGGTAGTGTTGACCCAAGGCCATAAAGTGAATGTACTTGTGGTGACTTGGGTGTTCTAGAACGTGCTGGTAGGCATCCTGAATGTTCAGGGATGCCAGCTAGTCGTGTACTTGGAGGAGTGGTAGTAGCATCCCTAGGGAGATCATATTGAGCTTCTCCTTGTACAAGAACTTGTTCAACTTTCTGAGTTCGAGAATGGGGCGCATGCCGTCTGTCTTCTTTGGTACCAGAAAGTAATGGGAGTAGAAACCTGTGTTCCTCTCTGCCCAGGGGACTACATCTACTGCCCTGTTTCTGAGAAGGCCCTATATCTTTTTTTTTAAAAACTTCAAGTTTATTCAGTTAATATTACAACTGCAATGCTGTACAACGTCACAGTATTCTTAAGGTTAAAACAATGTCCTTATTGCATTGCCTTCGTAAGTTAAATAAGTAGTCAAACTGTTACAAACAGTTAAATTCAATCTATTACAAATTTTGTTTAAAACACAAACCAGAACATCTTAACGAGTAATAATCAAAAAAATTACATAAGGCCAACATATAATTCTATTCAGTCTTCCAATGTGCTACTCCAGCTAATACCTCTGTGCTACTTTCATGAATTTTCTAGCTCTCGATACCAAGGGGACCATAGTTGGCAGAACTTCTCTTCCTGTAATCCAAGCTTGCAGGTAATTCGCTCCATTCTCTCTAATTCCACTACCCTTGAGTACCACTCCTTTATCGTAGGGAGATCTGGGGACAGCCATCTTGCAGTGATGCACTTCAGGGCTGCTACGCTCAATATCTGCCCCAGTTTGGTTGTTTCTCATTTCCCAGCCAGCAGGGTAGGAAGGCCCAGTACCAGATCCTCTCCCATGAATGGTAATTGTATACTGGTCATTCGCTGGATTCTTAAGTGCACTTGCTGCCAGAACCCTTGAATCTCAGGACATGCCCAGAAAATATGGGTCTGAGTGCCTCTTCCCCCACACTTCCTCCAGCACCTATTTGACCCAGAGGTATTATAATGCTGCTGGGCTGATGGGGTTAAAAAAAATCTCCATACAATTTTCCAATTAAACTCCCTCCAGGTGGGGGAGCTTGTAACTCTCCATCCTCTGGCTAGTCTCCTCGAAGGCCCTGTATCTTGGAAGTGAGATAGCCCGAGTGGTTGACAGACTGTGCTGTCGCTTGGATGGAAGACCTGGGGAGATTTCTGTAAAGCTGAGAGAGTACCCCTCTCGAACAATCCTGAGAACCCACCTGTCCATGGTGATAGACTTCCACTGGTTGTAAAACTGACTCAGATGTCCTCCCACTGCCATGGAAATGTCCACCTCCGGCAGTTGAGGTGAGGTCAGGGCTAAACTTTCAGAGGGTGGCACTTGGTGCATTTGGGTTCTGTGCCTTGCACTGCATTTTCTTTTGTGGTTGAGGAGGCTGATTCCTGTTAGGGGCTCCTTGGCCTCTTCCTCAAAAAGGGCTGCCTGTTACGATAAAACTAATGGTTCCTTCCTCTGAGAAACTGAAGGTGCCAACCTGGCTGTTTTAATGGCAGTCCTTCTTTTCTGAGAGGCCTTCAGGGCTTGCTCCACCTGTTGGCCAAACAGATACAGTATGTCCCATCAAAGGGAACATTCATCACCTGCTGTTGAGCATCAGAGAAAAACCCTGATGTCTGAGGCCAGGAATGTCTTCTGATACAGATTCCAGCAGCAGCTGCTCTAGAAGCTGTGTCATAAGCGTTCTTGGAAGCTTTAAGTTGATGGCTATTACATTTGATCCCTCGGGTAACAGTCTTTAATATCTCCGTTTTGGAGTCAGACTCTGGGAGACCTTCCTTTAAAGGCTTAAGTGAAGTCCAAAGGGCATACTTATATTAGGAGAAATGCATTGATAAGCTGGCAATGCACATGCCCAGGGTTGCGGCTGCGAATGCCCTTTTTCCAACAGTATCTATTTTACGAGACTCTATATTGATAAGACGTGCTGATACTTCATGTGGAAGAATAGCTTTGTCATTCTCAGTGAGGACAACCAGCGCATCTGCGATAGGTTGTGATGCCAGAATGGGCCTCTCCTTGGGAGGGACATATTTGTCTATAGTTTTGCAGGCAGTAAAAATAAGATAAGAGCTGGCCTTGCCCACACTGCCTCCGACAGGGTCTCATAAGGTGGGGATACTGGTGGTGTAAGGTTTATTGAAACGTTAGGAACATGGAGCCACTCTAGGTACAAAAAGCCTACCTGGGCCCACAGAAGATGTCCGTAGAGCCAGGGTTGCCCTCATATTTCTGAGTAGAGATTGGAAGGAAAGGTCCTCTACTGGGCTTTCAGTTGGAAGTGAAGGCTTGCCATCCAAGCTATAGAATGAGTCTTCGTCACCTTTTCAAAAATGATAAGTTTGGGATCAGACTCACCATGCTTCAAGTCCCCTTCAGAAAGGGTGGGAGCTCCCTCAAATAGGCTGTTGCCTGGCCTCAGCAAAGGATAAACAGGAGACACTGGAACTGGCGTCTGACCCAGTGCCATGAGCCCCAGTACTGCACCACCACCATACTAGGAATCATACTAGGAACTTGAGTTAGAGAGCCCAAAGGCCCATATATAATCCTATAATTAATAAGGGGAAAAATCTGATAATATGATATTACCTAGTCGAGTTTTGAACATATCCTTAGATGTACTGATAATTACATCTAGTGGTAAAGCATTCCAATACTTAACAATTTGTAAAGTATAAAAATTTTTCCTAGGCAAACAGTTAAATCTTCTAGATTTTAACTGTAGCGGGTGCCCTCTAAGATCATGAAAATTTTCTTTAAACTCAAACCCAAGACACATTAGTAGATACAGATCAACCATAATATCGTATAATAAAAGCAGGTCGCCCCTTAAACGTCTAGTGGAAGGTGACATCAAATTCAATGAGAGCAATCTAGAATCATACGATATATTACCCAACCCATGTACTAATTTAGTATATCTTCTTTGTACTTGTTCTAGTGTCATAATATGCTGTTTTTTATAGGGAGACCAAAGCTGAGAGGAAAAATCCAAATGAGGGTGCACATAGGCCCTATAGAGAGGCATAAGAACATTTCTGTCTCTGGAATTAATATTTCTCTTAATGGACCAGATAGTTCTATTTGCCCGAAGGATAACCTCATTTATCTGGGCATCTGGAAGAAAATCCTCAGTTACCAAAACACTCAAATCCTTTTCTATATCCGTAGTGTCCAGAACAGAATTTTCCAATTTACAAACATGACGAGAGTTATTAGTGCTGAAATGCATTACCCTACACTTTTTATGATTTACAGTTAAACCCCATGTGTTGACCCATGATGACACTAGGTCTAGATCATGTTGAAGAACATTTATTTGCTCTAAATTGGTACATAACCCCCAATTTTAATATCATCTGCATACTTAATTGTGTTAGAACTACATAATTTTGTTATACCTGCAATAAATAGCTGAAATAAACATGGCCCTAAAACAGAGCCTTGAGGCACACCGCTAGTTACATCACCTACTCGTGAGCATGTTCCGTTGATCAGGACTTGCTGTGATCTATGTGATAACCAATTTGATATCCACAGGATAACATTAGTGTTTATCTTGAAAGTAAGTAATTTTTGCAACAGGGCTCAATGAGAAAGTAAATCAAAAGCCGTGCTAAAATCGATATAGACCACATCATATGGTAGTTTGTTATCAAGATTCAAACTAATCCTCTCATAAAAACATAACAAGTTGGTAAGGCAGCTACGACCTTTTTTTAAACCGTGCTGCTCATTATCTGATGCATTCAGTATAGGAAATATTAAATCTTTAATCAAGCTTTCCAATGTCTTGCACATTCGGGAAGTAAGGCTAATGGGCCTATAATTTTCCCAGTTATTTCTGGGACCTTTTTTGTAAATTGGTATGACATAAGCAGTCTACCAACTATTTGGAACAAAATTATGATTGATGCAGTACTCAAATAATAACTTAAGAGGAAATGACAAGCTGTCTGCCAAAAGATACAATAAATGACCAGCTATATCATCAGGTGACACACAAACTTTACCTTTATGAGATGTTAATTTAGAATGAATATCAGACACAGGAATAGAGATTGGACAATCTATAGATAAGTTAGTATTATTTATGTTGTGAGTTTTTTGAGAAATATTGCAAAAATTTGTATTGAAAAAATTGGCCATATCCAATGGGCCGTGTGTTAAAGTACCATTGTCTAAAATTGGCCCCACCTGACATACGGGCTTTTTTAGAGAGTTGATATATGCATAAAAGCACTTAGAATTATTCTTACTTGCATTAGTGGCCAGTGTCTGTTCCCAAGTCTTTTTTGCTCTACAGATACTTCTTACACCTTTTTTGACATTGCAAAAAAGTACTCCAATTACCACTATTGGGTGTCTTTAAATAGGCGGAATAACATATTTTGTTCCTTTTAATTAATTTGGATATAGTTTTATTTATCCATTTTGGATTAGATTTACTGCACTTAGTTTTTATCCTAAAGGGAATATAATGGTCACGGAGTTTAATAATAGTACTATGTAATGTATCAAAATAATTTTCTATACTCCCAGAATTAAATATGGAAACCCAATCTACCTTATCCAACTCATCTTTGATTGTGAATATATTAGCTTTATCATACATACATATAATAGATTTATTAAATGATATGGGAATGGAATGTTCCATACTAAACCTCATGCAGCAATGATCACTATTTCCGATTGGGGCTGATATACCAACATTTTTTACTAGCAAATTCTTACTGTATAAAGCAAGGTCAAGAATTTTATTTCCCCGAGTTGGCAAAGTTACACCTTGCACAAGATTACACTGCTGAGACATGTTAATCAATTTTATACCCGCACTAGAGGTAGATTTTAGTTCCTTCCAATCTATATCACTGTGATTGAAGTCGCCTGTAAGAATTGCATCACGTAAAGCACATGCAGCTTCAATTTCAAATATTAAAGTATCCAGAAGTTCAATATTAGAACTTGGGGGATGATAGCAAACCCCAAAGATAACAAATTTACTTTTATTTATCATAAGTTTGATCCAGACAGACTCAGTATAATTGGACAGACCCTTAACTTTAATGGAAATGTCAACAGCCTGAAGTGCATTTGTAACATAAATAGCAACTCCACACCCCTTCCTATTTGGCCTGTTTTAACTAAAATTTGTATACCCAGGCAAAGAAAGATCCCATGTTTTATTATCTCCCCAGGTTTCTTTAATACATACAATATCCGTATGTTCTAAGTTAAGAGTGGCCTTAAGTTCATCTCATTTGTTATTAAGGCTCCTAGCATTGAAATACAGAGACTTCAGCTCAGATAATGTGGCATGCTTGTTTTTATTACCAATCGATAACATATGGGGAGAGCTGACATTCTCCCCTAACTCAAACAGTTTAAATGCAGGTTAATGTAATTTAGTATGTGCTCCCCCAAAATGAAATTACCCTTATGGTTCAAGTGTAGCCCGTCCCTACAGAAAAGATCAGCTTTATAAAGAAATTCTTCCCAGTGTGTAAGACATTTTTGATCCTGCAACAGGCATCTCATACGCAGCCAATTGTTGAAGGTCCATGAGGCGGCATGGGACGCGGCACCAAAGCTACCGCCGGACACAGCACTGCATGCCTGCCGAATGTGGCACCAAACCAGACAGCACCTCCTGAAGATCCATAGCAAACCTAGAAGGATTGGGGAAAAAAGATGGTACCTATGCCATCCCCTGTAAAGTAGTAGAGAGAGAGGGGGAAGGGCATGCAGAACCGGTAGCGCGGGCACCGGCATGTTGCCAACACCAGACGGTCAATCTGCCCCAAAAGTCCCAACCATGGCTCCGGAGTCCCTCGGCCTGAGGGTCTTTGGACTGGATCCACTGGGAGGGGCAACTGAGACAGACACTTTACCCACTGTTCCATGAGAGCAAATCATTGGTAAAATTGCCCCCCAGAAATCCCACAAGAAGACAGAGAAGGGCTCCAGTGTCAAGAGTCTGAGTGACCTGGAGACAGCCTACCACTCCTGACCACCAAAGACCTCTTGGCAGATGTAGCAGAGGGTGACCTCAAGTGGTACCTTTTCTTCCTCTTCCAATTGGAAGAGCTAGAACTCAGGGCTGAGCAGTGCTCGATCCCCGACCTAGATCGGAAACTGGCCCGCTTCTTTTTGTGCTTACGGTAGGACTGTCTCTTCTTCCCTAACACTGGACTGCTTGTGGTCGGACCCCCACTCCAGAGAGGGCGGCAGACCAGACACAGCCCAGCTGCCTTCCAACATAAAGTCCCTGCCGTCACTATCCATGGTCGACTCCCTCAAATGGTGAAAGCCGAGAGGAAAATAATAAATATTTCTTTATTTTTTAAAAAAATAAACAAAGTAAATCTGAACACTATCGTCGTATAGACATGAAGATTTGACTCCTGGCGGGCAAGTGACGTTGTCACTGAAGTGCACTCGACGGTGGGGGAAAAAAGGAGTTGAGGTGGTTAGAGGGTTGACGCCGAGATATCCTACACAGGCACGAACCAGATTTGCGGTACCATCCTACCTCGGCGCTGGCCCTCCTGAAGTTTTTTGGCTCCTGCAGGGTCCTAGCACCTCCAGCTTGAACCCAGCAGTGTGAATAAATGGTGAAGACTTTATGTCTTAGACGACCACCCTTTCTGTTTTGAGAAATCAAAATGGTAGAATGGAAAGAGGCTGAAGCGCACTAACCTTTCTAGCTGAAGTAATAGCAAACAAAAAGGCAGCTTTCCACATGAGGCATTTTAAATTACATGAAACCAGAGGATCATAAGGTTTCTTTTTTTTTGGTTTTTCAAATTTCATTTTTATTAGCAGAGACATTTGACATACAGTAAATAGTTGTACCCAACCATAATAAGTCTCTATGTTGAAATACAGATCAATAGAAATAATGCATATTGTCAGGTTTATGATATATAGTTTAGAATTAAATTTATCATGCACCATTTCTTCTACAGTAACCCAAGTGGGCCACATGTCAACCCTGGGTTCCCTAAAGCAGGTGGCAAGACTACATAACTTCTTAAAATTTATTCTTAAGGGTTTGAGAAGGATCCCCACCACCACCACCCCCAATTAACAGCCAGAGGGATGGAGGAGGTGGAGAGGAACTCCTCCCCCACAGCGGGAGGAACCCCAAGCCCTGACCTATGCTAGGGGACAAATTCCAGATCAACCAGGGAGAAGTAAAGAATCCATCCCTGCCATTTCCTCATAAAGATATCCTGTTCATTGTTAAAAATGTAGCTGTAAGATATTAGAGTTTGTTAATTTAAGAACTGTTTGGTGCCAATCTAAAACTGCAGGAATCGAGGTAGACATCCACTTACGGGTGATGGCTTTTTTTTGCTGCTAATAAGAAAATGGGAAGTAAGGTATTGGCCCACCGTGGTCTGTGGGCGGAAAGATGGACAATAAAACCACCTTTCACGTCAGCTCAATTACCTCACCTAGGTACTCCCCTAACTCTACCTGTAAAGTACACCAAAAGGGCATCAGTTTTGGGCAGTGCTAAATAACATGTCCCAGGTCTGCAAGTTTGCAATTACAATTTCTCCAGCAATACCCATATGAGGCTGGAAGATATTTTGCTAGGATTGCTGGAAAGCAAAAGTATCTGTAACTGGATTTCCAAGCGAACTCCCTCCAAACCCCTGAAGAGGTCATTTTAATTGCTTTCAGTTTTGTTTCTCTCCAAAGTGGAAAAGGGGTTTCTGAGTCTAAGTCTTTATTTCAGGCCTCTAATATCGAATTGGATGAGTCCCCCAGGTTATCTCATGTTGTTCTGTATAGGTGGCCTGTAAGGTTCCCCCAGGGGCCTCCATCAAGGGTGTCCCTAAATAGGATCCAGAGAGTAGGCAAAGGAGAGGGACGACAAGTAGCAAAATCTTTTTGTCTTAAAATATAATTTCTCACCTGAACATATCAGTACATGTCCCAATCAGGACTGGCATATTTATGTTGTAAGACAATAAAGGGTAGGACATCAGAGTTGTTGACCAATTGGTGATAGTAGCTAAGTCCTAACCTCCGCCAAGACTAAATGAGGTATCAGGGCGGGCAGGGTAAACATTTTCATCTCTTGATATTAATGTAAAAAAGAAGATTGTTTGAAGGTTTTTTTTGTTTAATATTATTCCATATCTTTAGAACTTGAGCCATGTATTTAGAAAAATCATGAAGCGGGGGGACCAATCCCGGAGGGGAAAGGGCTATCTCCTCAATATCATGAAGGTCATTTATTAGAAATTCTATTTCTTTCCAGGCTGAGAGGGTGACTGGAGTGAGCCAGAGAAAAAGGATTTTTAGAAAGGCTACTGTAGCATACATTTTCAGGTCAGGGAGATTAATTGCATCTTGATCCAAGTGAAGGGACAATAAAGAGCCATGGACCCTCTGTCTCTGGTTGTCCCAGATAAAAGAAGAGAGCAGCCTATTCCAGGATTTAAAGTAAAAAGTTGCCGGGAAAATCGGGGGCATTTTGGAATAGGTATAATAGCCTGGGAAGTATATTCATTCGTATAGTTTCTATGCATTGGAAAAAAGTTAGTTTTAGGTTGCTCCATCTAGATATATCTTCTTGGATAAGAAGAGAAACAGGTTTGTAATTAACTAGTTTGAGATGTTCCAAATTTAAAGGGATATGGGTACCTAAATATTTGAATTTGGTACATCTCCATTTTAAAGGTAGGGAGTTTTTTAAATTTTGTGTTGGTTTATAGTATAACATCAAAGCTTCTGTTTTAGTAATGTTTAATTTAAAATTCACTACCCTTTCATAATTCCTAAGGATCTCCCAGACCACTGGTATTGAGGATTCGGGGGATAAAACAGTTAGAAGGATGTTGCCTGCGAATAATGATATCTTAAAGACTTTTTGGCCTAAGGGGATACCATCTATCTGAGGATCCTGTCTTATCATCATAGCTAACAGCTCCATGTAAAGGGCAAAAAGATAAGAAGAGAGTGGGCAACCTTGTCGAGTTCCTTGTCATAGGTGTATGGGGGGGGGTCATAGCTCCGTTATATAGGCCTTAGGTTGACAGTATAGATTTTTAAGCCAAAAGAGAAATTGGCCAGGGAAGGAAAAATAAAGAGTATCCCAAAGAAAATTCCATGAAACCCTGTCAAATGCCTTTTCGGCATTGAAACTAAGAAGAGCCAATGGAATCTGTCTGGAGTGTATGTGTTCTAAAAGTAACATAGTACGCCGGATGTTATCGGTGGTGCTACGGTGTTTGATGAATCCAGATTGATCAGGGTGAATAAATGAAGGGAGAGGTGTCTCAAGCCTGGAAGTCCAAATAGCCATGTAGATCTTGTAGTCGACATTCAAAATGGAGATATGACGATGTGAAGCTGGGTCAGTTACATCTTTGTAAGGTTTAGGAAGAGGGGTAATAACTGCATAGTTCCAAGAGGGAGGAGGAGCCTCCTCCTCCACCACCACTCTGTTAGAAGACAGGCGCATAGGGAGGAGAAGAAGACCAGCAGATTTCTTGTACCATTCCTTCGTAAAGCCATCAGGGCCTGGGCATTTGGATGGTTTAAGGGCTTGAATGTGGCTAAGGATTTCATCAGGTCTTATAGGGGATTCCAGAGCAGCTCATTGTGTATCCCATAGTTTTGGGAAAGGTAATTTAGTTAGAAACTCTACCCTGACACCAGGATCTGAAGACTTGTGAGGGGGTGAGTATAGGGATTGATAAAATGAAAGAAAATATGATCTAATGTGTTCATCTGAATGGGAAATTTGTTTTGATACTGAGTGCTTAATTTTTAAGATAGTTGCAGTGCGTGTCCTGTTTCTTAATTTACGAGCTAGAAGGCGAGTAGCCCTAACACCCCTTCATAGTTGGCTTGTTTTAAGTAAGTCAAGGTTTGTAGTATTTTGGAGCCAATTATGTTCTGTATTTCTTTAACTTCCCTAATTTTTTGTTGTATTGCTTTATCTCTTTCCCTGTATAGCAACTGGTAAGACTGTAGTTGTTTGGTGTAATATCTATATAAGGCCTCTGTCTTCCACTTTTTGTGGGATGAAAAAGCTATCATTTCACCTCTTATAACAGCTTTTAGGGTATCCCACACTAGAGGGTCAGAGGTCTCCCCTTCCCTGTTATCTTTAAAGAACTGTGGGAGTCTAGTAGTGATATATTCTACGTATTCAGGGTCCCTTAGTAAAGCAGGGTTAAGCTGCCATAGTTTTAGTTTTGGGAGTTTACCAAGATTTATTTTCAATGTTAATGGGTGATGAGGATCATAAGGTTTCTGCATGAGCTGGGAAAGAACCAAGTTCAAATCCCAGGAGAGAGATGTTTGCTTCAAAGGGAGCTAAAGATGGTTTAGTCCTTTAAAAAAAAAAAACACTGTTGGACGTTTGTCTTGTTTAGTTTTGTAAGCTGGCAAAGCAGACATGTGCACCTTAAAGGTGTTAGGAAACAGTTTTTTTTAATATCGCTAGATGCCCCCCCATTTTATTTTTTGTATCTATCCAGTATTCTGATACATTTTAACCTTCTGTTTAAGTCGGTCTATTTTTTTGCATTTGTAACTACCCTGACTCCCTCTTTCTTTAGCAGTTGCTGCTTTCTTTTCATACTGTTTGAACATTCTGTGATGGAAGGAAGGGAGGAAGAGAGCTGCTATGGACAGTGGAACTCTTGTGTAGATCTGAAGACACCCCAAACCTAGATGATGTATTACCAGTCAAAACATATCAGAATGCATAACTGGTATGGAAAGGAAAATGGAAGGGCAGTAAATTGTGTAAAAGTAATTTCCGGGTCACCTTTAAGATACAACAAATAGTCAAGCATGTCTGAAATAGCAGATATATCAAAATACTCTTGCTTTTACAGTAAGTCCCTTAAATGACTAGGTTTTCCTTGTAGCTGGTTTTCTGTACACCTTTAAAACTTCCAGTACCTAGGTGGGAATGATTAAACATGCAACATGTAGCTCTTCGGGATGCAGTCTAGATGGAACACTTTTCACTGAGACAGAAACTGAAGATCTGGTCTTAGGGGAAGTGGCAGAGGGTTTCTTGACAGAATGTCTGAGGAGCAGATGGTACCAGAGCTGCCAGACCAGTCTGGGGCTTTAAGAATCATCTCTGCACTTTATTCTTTTACTTTGAGTATAACTCACAAAAGTAGAAGAAATAGAGGAAATACCTACAGAAATCTTCCTCTCCAACATACTGACAAGGTCTTCTCTGGGTGCCATTGCAGCAGAGGAACAGATCCAGTTTTCTCATAGGATGCAGGCAGATCCATCTCTGGAGAACCACCTTCTAGGACTATGTAATCCAACACATCCTGGACTAGAGACCATTCTTGTGTTGAATGTCTTAGTCTGCTCAGAGAATTTGCTAATAGTCAGTTTCCCTGCTGGATGAGTTGCAGGGATCTGAAAGTGGTATTTTCATGCAAGGTTCCAGATTTTCAAACTTTTTGCACAATTTCAAAGATATGGAACCTCTGCTTGTCTATGTAAAACGTTATAGTTGTATTTTAGTTCAGACTTGTACCACTTTGTTCTGAATCTGACTGACAGACAGATGCTTAGAGGAACTGGAACACTTCCCTGTTCCAGTAGGTTGATATGTTCCAGCCTCTCCTGAGAGGACCATACCCTGTTCACTGAGCTTCCCTCGAGGTACTTTCCCCAGCCCAGTTGAGAGGCATCTGAAGTCAGGAACACACTGCTTTCTGGAAAGCCAAAGGGAACTCTTTGAAAACAGCAGGGTATTAACTAATTGCGTCATGAAAGCAAGTGTCTGACACCCAAATTCTGTCTGATACCACTGCATTTCTTTCATTTGAAGCCTGGACAAAGAGACTATTGCTGTAGTCAAGGACATGTGACCTAGCAGTTCGAGACAATCCTGTGCTGGCCTATTTGAAACTAGAATTAAAGTGGCATCAAAATTCACCCCGGTCTAATGCCCTGTGAAAGGGCAGTATGGCCTTGCCTTTAACAATATTCGTTTCTGCATCTATAACCTCTAGACATTACCTGGTTTGTAAGAAATCTGAGAGACTGAAGAAGGTCCAGAGTTCTGTGTACAGCCACATGGGCTTCTTGTTGTGTCTTCCCACAAAATTAGCCAGTCATCTAAATATGGAAAGACTTTCATCTGCTGCTACAACAAAGAGGCTCTTTATGAACCATTTGGGACCAAAAATGAGACCAAAAGGCATTGCTGTCAATTGGTACTGACTAAACCCTACTTTAAATATTAAAAACGTCCAGTAAATTTTTCCCTTATTGGGAAGTGGAAGTATGCATCTTTTAGGTCCACTGAACATAACTAATATTCTATTTGCAGTGGTGGGATGATTGTCTTCAAAGTTACCATCTTCAACTTCTCTTTTTTATATGATTGTGTAGAACTCTGAGATCCAGAATTGACCTCCACTCCACATTTTTCTTTTCATCAGGAAGTATCTTGAAAAATAGCCTTTTGCCAGTTGGCTTTTCAGAATCTTATCTATGACTTTTAGAGCTAGCAACTTTTCTGTTTCCATCTGGAAAAAGCCATTTTTTTTTGAGAATAGTGCCTTTGGTTTTGTAAAGACATACAATGTGGTCAGACCACAGCTGGAGTATGGGGTTCAATTCTGGAGGCCCCATTTTCAGGGAGACAAGAATAGGCTGGAGAGGGTACAGAGAAGGGTGACCAAGATGATCCATGGGATGCAGGGGAGACCGTGTGGGGACAGGCTGGATGAGCTTGGTCTGTATACACTGGAGATGAGGCTGGATGGGGGACATGGTGGAAACCTTAAACTACATGAAGGGTATAAATAAGGTCAAGGGCAATAGCATCTTCAGACTTAGCGAAAACAAAGCTACCAGAGGTCATGCATTTAAACTAGAGCAGGGAAGATTTAAGGGGAACGTGAGGGGATGTTACTTCTCCGAGAGGGTTGTACAACCATGGAACAGGCTGCCAGAGTGGGTGGTGAAGAAATTCAAAAGAGCATGGGATAGCTGTATAGGACTAGGGAGGGGGGGGCAGGGTGGGAGATAAAGGGGTGATGGGAGGCTATCGGGCAGACTTGATGGGCAGTAAGGTCTTTTTCTGCCAGCACAATTCTATGATTCATTTTGGAAATTTTAAATATGACAAGGTACTGTAAGTCCCTCTTTTACTTCCTCCAGGACCCACTTTGTGGTAATTTTTTCCATTCCCAGAGATAAAAGGAAAGATGACCTCCACTACTGGATAAGCTAGGGGAGTGACGACATGGACACAACAATCAGGGATTAGTTTTTGTAGGTGCAAAAGAAGAGTGAGGTCTACATCCTCTTCTAACTTTATCTCTTGTTGCCTCCCTTATCACAGAATAATTAGATAGGAAATAGGATCTGCTTTGGACACCCCTCCCATAATCTTCCCTATAGTAACTTTTGCAGTTCTTTTTTTTTTTTTTTGTTTGTTTGACACGGAGGCAGGCTGGATCATATGGGCAAGTTTTTTGCTATGTCTAGGTTTCAGAATTTACAGAATTACATGGCATACGTTGAATTACTTAGTTTTATGTTTCATATACAGTGCCTCTTATTAGCTATGAAGCAGAGGTTACTGTCATTTTTACAAAATATGTTAAACACAGGCAAAATCAGATTTGGTACCACATTTATATGTTTGGTGAGTATTTGAGGGTTGTGTATGTGATTTTCTGTTTGTTGACCTCCATGTAGACCTCGTTTTATCTCCTGAGTCTCCATCAAAGGAGAAATCAGAAGCCTTTTGCTGTAGGTCAGTAGACAGATTACTTATACCTAGCCAGCTACTCCATTACTCCATTCCTGGTTGCAGTGTCATTCAAAAACACCTCCAGACAGCCTTCACAACATGCACTCACTACCTTCAGAGTTATGAGCTACTCTTCCAAGCGCAACACGGCTTCAGAAAAGGGCACAGCACATATACAGCCCTTGCAGTGGTCACCTCTGAGATCAGGTCTGCTACTGACTATGGTAAGCTGACAGGAGCCATCTTCGTTGATCTCTCAAAAGCCTTTGACCAAGTTGATCACTCGCTCCTGCGTTCTACTCTTTGGTCTGTTGGTTTCTCCCCTCCTGCCCTCGCCTGGTTCTCCAACTACCTCACCGGGAGGCAGCAATATACTATCTTTAACAAAGCCCTCTCTAAACCTTCCTAGGTGACCTGCGGGGTACCTCAGGGCTCCGTCCTTGGATCCATTTTGGTTTCCCTATTCATAAACGAGCTGCCCTCAGTATCTGCCCATGGGCACTCCACCCTGTACGCAGATGATCTTGTCATCCTGGTCAGCTCACGTGACATCAAAGACATTAACTCCTGGTTAAACCATGACTTTAACCACATTCAAACCTGGCTTGAGAACCACAGGCTAACCAGTAATCTCACTAAGACCCAGGACATGCTCTTTGGCTCCTCGGCCAAGATAAAATCATGCCAAGTTTCTCTCAATATGGTGGGAGCTGATGGTTCCCTCCTGAATGTTACGGATGCGGTCAAGTACCTAGGTGTCACCCTTGACCCACAACTGGACCTCTCTCTCCACATTCAGAATGCCTTTAAGGCCACAAACTGCAAGCTGAGCATGGCTTACAGAGCTAAGGGCTGTCTCACCCCGGCTGCACGTCTCGCCATTGCTAGAGGGATCCTCCTACCCACGCTCGGTTATGGCTTGGTATCCTTTGCCCACGTTCCAAAATCCAGTCTCTCCAAATGGGACACAGTATACAACAATGTATGCCGTTTTGCCCTCGCCGCTCCTCACCTCACACACCGCTGTGAGCTATACTCCCGACTAGAGTGGCTTCCCCTGGAATACCACCACACCTTTGTCCTTGGCAACTTCATTGACAATATTGTCAGAAATGCCACTCCCCCCATACTCACCTCTTTCCTCAAACCTGCTAACCCCACCTACCAACTAAGATCCAGCGACTCTCTGGTCCTCCTGGTCCTTAAAACTCACACCCAAATAGGTGATCGGGCCTTTGCAGCCTATGTGCCCAAACTGTGGAACTCCCTTCCTGCTAATACTCACTCCACTACCTCCCACCCCTGTTTCAAAGCCTCCCTATGGGGCTTCCTAAAATTGGCCTCTGCCTGCCTCTGCGCCTGACCCACCAAACTGGTCCCAACAGTCTGGGCATGTAGACCCCGGCCTCTACTAGCACTTCCTGCACCCAGAAAGCTCGAGGCCAGCTGACCCACCTGCTGATTACGGTGCTGGCAAACTCGATGTCACCTGTCCCACCTTCTGTATATGGTGCGCTTCCCTGCCCTAGATGACCCTGATTTGAGTGCCTACATCCAGAAGTCCCCCACCCACAACCTGTTGCCCATCCTGTGTAGCTTGCCTCTCAATTACCTGGCTCTGCAGAGGGGTACTGGTGACTCGTCCTGTATGCATTTGCTGCCCAGGCCGGTTCCACACAGTCATCTACCTCTTGATGAAATGTATGAGCCTGAAGCTCTTCCATGTACCTAGCTAGCTTGCTGTTTGTTGTTATGTACTTTTGTTTTCTCTCCCATGCCTGTACTTATTGCTATTCTACCCCTCACCCCAATTTTACTATGTCTGTTGCTCCTGTATGAACCCTGTCTGCCCGATGATCATAATGTACCTCTTAATGTAACCGCTGTTTCATTGCTTTGTGTGCACCCTGGCTACCTGTTTATTCTGATTTGTACACTTGTAATCCTCCCAGGTTGCACCTGAAAATAGGCACGTGCTGTCTAGTGTGCTTACCTGGTTAACAAAAGCAAATAAATAAATAAATAAATCTCACTTCCTGTAACATATTCTTATACAGAGGCAGTAGGGAAGACCATAGAGAAAATGAAAAGCATGGCTAATATAGGAAGCCTGCCTTATTGTTAAGAGTTCCCACATGCCTTGTTTACATGCACACTGGGACCGGGTTCAAACTCCAACTTCAGTGGAATCAGAGCTGCATTCCTCAATTGGTAGCTCATGTAAACTCATTCTGAGTTGGGTTCCTGTTACAGTCAGAACAGGGCTCAACTGCAGGGGTTCAAAAGCATTGATTATTTTGAACCCGGTTACTTTGTACATGTAAACCTGATTTGTGAATTGATTCTGCTATATATACTGTTGAAACTGCTGCAAAAGGAATGCAACCAGATTCAAAATCCTTAATTGCTGTGTGTTTACATGCAGTGAGAACCAGTCACCTTGTAATCAATTCAGTTTGAATTGATTACAAGGTGACTGATTCCCATTACATGTAAATACACAACGACTGAGGATTTTGAATCTGGTTGTTCATCCTCATCAAGTCAACACCATGTAAACCAAAAAGGATTACAATCTGAATGAAGGGAATTGATTACAAAGTAATTGATTCCCACTACATGTAAACATAGCAAGAGAGTAGCCTTTTTTCACCCCACACAAATACATTTTCCTTGATTTTTTTGTCAGGAGGGGCTGATAATAAAGCAGTTCTAATTTATTTTCCACACACGGCAGTTTGTACAAACCCCTCAGGAGACAAGTGTGCAAATAAGAATTTAGCACTTCTCTAGGCATAGCACATATTTTCTCATTTTTTTAATTGTCTGTGTTGAAGCAGGCTGCATAACCATTTTTGTAGACAAAGTATTAAGTTTTTCACTGATAGGGAGGGACACCCTTCTAATTAGAGTCAGCCTCAGGTTTTGTGAATGTTTAGTTTGTGGAGGTGGCTGCTCAAAAATCTCACCTTTCACAGCTAATTGGTCACACATATTAAGAATAGTCTTCCAAAGGATGAAGAGGAGAGCTAAATTCTTCATCTCTTGTATTAGGAATGATACTTTAGTAGATATGTTTCTTTTTGTCTATAAATAGTTTTGTTGTTAGATTTGGGAAATACTGATATGGAAAATAGAAGAAATTTTTTGAACTGGCCTGTTTGGCAATATATATATTTATTGAAATGTTTCACCAGGAAGGCACACTGAGCAACAGGTTGCTTATCTCACGGTGTGACCTGGGGGAAGGGGTACAATAGGGATGAGTCATAAATAAATTATACGTTTCTTAAAAAGTACTGTAAATGGTAAACTTTACTGTGTAAGACTTTACATTATGTATTTTTTAAGATCACTTGGGAATTTTCCTATCTAGATGACGTGTCTAATTAATGTTTTTGGAACCTTGTACAGTTTGTGCTCCTGAATAAAAATATATGGCTAAAATGTCAATAGTAGCATCTTCAATTTAAAAATAAAAACAGATTACAAAAGTGTGATACCTTCATACTCTGTCACTGTGCTTAATTCATCAAATTCCCACCATTCTTTCTTTTTTTTTTTTTTTTTAGTTTAGCTGTTTATGCTCCCCGAGCCCTGACAGGGGCTTTGGCCCTCCGGAGGAGGGACACTCTCTCAGGTCCTGCCGCACTGCACTCACTGACCCTGGAGATTCCTCCATGGCTTGTCCCCTGTGGCAGGGCTGAGGAGGTGATGCCTCCTCCCCAGAGACCCAATCTAGAAGCTGGGGTTGGCACCCGGTGTGGCGGACCATCGTGGAGCCCTGCCAGGCTCCTTTTTCATCCTGTTTTCTCCCATCTCCCTTCCCTACCAACATAATTATGTCAGTGTGTGCCTCCCGACCCGTACTGCCCTCCAGTCACTACCACAGGGCAATCAGTGAGCTAGACAATGTGGGACCCTCCCCCTGAGAGAGGAGAGTAGTCCTCTGGACGCTTGATCCTCTCTTTCCCCACCAACCTCCAGCAGCCCTGACTCATTCCTGAACCTGGGTCACCAGCGTGGCATGAGGTGTGCCATCCAGCGCCTCAGTCCTCAGCGCCAAGGGGCCGGCCAAATTCCCTCCATTCTTGAGGCAGAGTTACTGCAACAGGCCTATGTTTGCTGCATAGCCTGAAACATTTGCCACATTTTCATAAATTCTTCCTGGGAGGTCATCTATCCAGCTAAGGGACAAGCCAGTCCAACTGGAGCCTCCACAGTGGGTTTACTACACGTATCGTTCACTGGTTCCTGCCCACTATGTGGCTGTCATCACACTAAAGAGTTTAGTCCATTGTCCATAGATCTCCCACCAGTTTCCTCTTCTTGTGTGCTTCCCTTCCCAGTGGAACTAAGAGACAAAGTACTCTCCTCTGCAGCTGTCTTGGCTTTAATAGAACTGCTGCTGGTTGAGGGTTTAGCTGAATCTTGTGGAGGGGCATATTGTTACTGCATCCCTCCATATATACTAAATTTTCATTTACAGGGGAGCACTGTGCAGAAACATTTGCTGAAAGTGACAGCCCCTTATATTCTCTCCTTTTTTACTGTCTTGGGACAGAATCTTTGATAGGACTCCCAATCCTGCCTAAAATGCTCTGGTCTCAAATACTTGAAACACAAATTGTGGCCATCAACCTAAGTGACCTTACTGTCACAGCCCATACATTTTTTTTAAACCAGGTGGGCCTGCACATTTTTTAGGTTTCTGTTATATGATGTTACCAGGAAGATCAATTAAAACAACACTCTTATTCTCTGATTGTGGCATGGAACCAAGAACACCCAAACTGCAACAGAAAAAACCCTTGGTCCCTATTTAAGAATGGTAAAGAAACTGACAGCAAATAATTTTTTTTTCCAATTGTTTAACCTGGAGAGACACACTACACTGAGAGCTTGTTTACAGGTGCAACCTGGGAGACCAGGGAGGTTAAGTGACTTGCTCAGGGTCACACAGTATGCAAGTGGGGGCTGTGGGATTCAACCCCAGGTCTCCGGATTTGCAGCTCAGAGCTTAAACCACTGCGCTACTGCCTCCTATTGATTGCTATCAGTTCCCTGAGCCAGTAATAATACCCCCCCCCCAAAAAAAAAACACTCTACTATGATCAGGGCCTGAATCAGAACAGAGTACAAGTCTGAAATGAAAATGACATACTTACCGTAATTCTTGATCTTCCCTTGTATCTTCACCATTCATTATTGCTGGGTAGGCGTGCACCTGCTCTGGAGCTTTTTTTTGTGTGGGAGGAGTCGGCACTGATAGTGCCGCCCACGAGGCCGACACATTGCATGGCGCTCGCGGGTTGGTCATTAGGCACTGCTGACTCCTCCTCCACCCCAGTTCTGTTTTGCCGGAGAGAAGGAAAAAAGAGGGATAGAGAAAATTAAGATGAGGCAAGAGAACCGAGGGATAGGAAAAAGGAAAGGATATAAACTGAAAAAGGACTAAGCCGGCCAGAGGACAGAGGGAGAGGAGGACTCCAGTCTCTGGACATTAGGGCCCCAGCCCCTGGGTGACAGCACAGGAGAGTACAAGAAAGAGAGGGAAAGGAATAAGAAAGATAGAAGACTAGGGGGGAGAAGGCAAGAGACCCCTGTCATGCTCAGCCAGTGGACTGCTGGCTTACCATTATCTCAATACCTGGAAAGGCATGAAGACATGGGTGCAAGGTTCCTGTCAGGCTCCAGAAACCACTGGACATTGTTCCAGAGGAGGAGAGCTTGAAAAATATACAGCATGGCAGTGTCTGCTCTGTCCTGCCCCTAAATCTGCATTTGGGATGAAAGTCCCACGACACGGCCTTTTCAAGTCTGCTACTTGAGGGCTTAGCCATGGGGAACCTCTAATTAAGAGAGGACCCTGCCCAGAAATAACCCCTATATAGAAGGATTAGAGAGAAGAGGGTGAGGTTCCCATGGGTCCTCTCATAGGGCACCCCAAAGGATTTCCCCACCCCTTCCTCCCCCAAGTTGGCAATGGACCAGACAGGTCCATGCCAAATCACAGAAGGGACCCCTCAGTGCACCCAACAGAGAACCCCAGGGAGTTCCATCCAAGGCCAGAGCGAAGACCCTACTCACCATCCCCCTCCGGTTGGATCCTCTGTGACTTAGAGAAGGAAACAGAGGGCCCTCAGGTACCAGGGGACTTGGTCCCCAATTGGTCTCGTGGAGAGGGAGGACGAGCAGGGTAGAGGTAATGCCCAGAGACTGAGGCCCAAGAGAGGAAGGTGGGTGGGGATCAGTAATGCATGGTGAAGATGCAAGGGAAGAACAAGCATTATGGTAGGTACATCATTTTCATATCTTCCCATTGTCAATCTTCACCATTCATTACTGCTGGGTGAGTACCAAGCCCCCCCCCCGGAGAGGACCTGGCACTGCCCTGAGGAATTGGATTCCCTCAGCCTCCTGCAGGGGAGACCCTTCTAGTTATCCTAGGCCACACATGACCTAAGGCTGCCCAGGGCAAGGCGATGCCCCTGCAAATTCCTCCTCGCCCTGAGGGAAAAGAGATGGGTCCCTCAGAAGGCAGAAGAAATCACCCTATGCCGGGCCACGGGTGATAATCTTGACAAGCAAAGCCATGCCATCCTTCTAATGCAGATCGCTGTCCCTACTAGCCTGGGAAACCACCTCATTGGTGTCATACAATGCCCTTGCCTAGTGCCTTGCAAGCCCCAGGCCTTGTGCAGAGAGGGCGATGGCCTGCCTAGATTCCTCCATATCTGACAATGCTAATACCTGTGCCAACATCAACCACAAATGCTGGTTGTAGGCAGCATGGTGAGCCTGATGTGATGTGATACAGAGTAGCACATGAAATGAAGCGAATACCCTTCTTCCCCACCAGTCGAACTCTGCGGAGTTCGGATCCGGTGGTCAGTCGTGCACTGGGTGCTGTAGCCCAGAAGGAGTGTCTAGGACCATCAGCCCGGAAGATGAGTGAGGCAGAAAACCTAAAACTCCTGGGGTGCGCAATACCTCCTCCTGCAGTCCACTGGGGCAGGGGATGAGGCAGGCTGGTGACTGCCAGGTGCAGATCAACGCTTCCTGGAAAGGAATAGGCCAGGAAGGAACCACAAGGTGGTTTGCACTAAACTTGCTCAGGAAAGAGCACATCTCCTGCTCAGTATTGCGTCTGACCCTGTGAGAGATTTGGAGCTCCTGAAGCAGCCTCGAAAGGAATCGCTGATATTCTGTGAAATCAGCGTCGGACAGCAAGTGGATGGATCATTCCTCTTCCTCAGAGGAGGATGTTGAGGAAGTAGAGGAGCTCAGAAGTTCAGAGTCCTCCCATGGTGGTGGGGACAGGCGGAAGACCTGCTTGTCCATAGCCCTGACATACCTGGGGAAGGACACCACAGTAGCTCTGAACATCTCCAAAGTCAAGGGCCCCATAGGACCCACATGGCCTGGGAGAGGAGGTGATGGCTGCTGAGAGATTGGGGAAGGGTACCTAGCCAAATGTGCCTGACCTCTGCCAGGGCTCTGAGACCTTGCAGGTGATTCTCTCGTATGGGGGGATCCGGTGGTCAATCCAGTCAGCGAACATTGCAAATTGGAAAACAATTCCTGGATGAGCCCTGAGGGGGATTCTCCTCTGTGGTGTGACCAGAGCAGCATGGTTCCAGAAGGGCGAGCCCCAGCACCACCCACCAAGGGTACCTCTGAACTCTCAGAGGAGGAGAAATGGGGTTCGGCACTGCAGCTCCTCCCCACCCCCCAAAGGGAAGTGGAGGAGGGCCCCTATGCTTCACCCAAACCCCTCAGACTCTGAGGCTGCCCTCTTCCTTGTCCCAGTGCCAAGGTGACCCATAATCCCACTGGCCCCCCCAAAGAAGGCCACAAGAGAGGAGGCCCTCCAGCCCCGGTAGCCAGGGCAGCACCAGGAACAGCAGCTGCCCTGGCCCCTGAAGTCGGGACCATCAACCCAGTGACCCCAGAACCACTATCCACCACTGGGTCCCCAACACTGCCATCGGCATGGGGGCCCATGGAGACTGTAGTCCCCGGGGCCACCAAAGGACGAGCACCGGAGCACCTGGTGCCACATCCAGGGGGGCTCCCCAGCCCCGAGGAATTGGGTCACCAATCTGGGTTGGTCAATGGGTCATGCCCCTCCAAAGAGGAGGAGACCACACACACACACCTACAAACAGGCGACCCTGAGAGTCACCCTGCCAACAGTGCTGTGAGCAGTGCCACTGTGGGACACAGCACCACCTGTGGTGCCTTCCCAATCACTGACACTGCGAACGGTGCAGAGATCCAGGGCAGCACTGAGGATCCACCAGTGCTGGGCCCAACAGCCGTAGGCCACAGCACTGAGGGAGCATACACCTCCGAGGAGGCTACTGCCAGAGCAGTGCTTCTGACCCAGCTCTGGAGGGAACCGAGCCATTCCTCCAGCACCACAGAAGAAACCTCCTCAACGGCAAGGCTCAAAACAGATGAGGAGATTTTCTCCTCACTGGGCTGTATAGACCCTGGAGGGGACCCGGAGGAAGGATCGCAAGTTCTTGCCATGGAATCCCTAGAACGACGCCAGCCTCTGAATGTTGGCGGGGCCCTGCTGATTTTAAACGCATGGATTTCTAACACACAGTGGTCCATGGAGAATCAGACACCGCAGTTGTCCATGTTGTGTTGGGGTCCCAGGCAGTGAAGATAGACATCATGTCAGTCTGAAACTGAGAAATGCTGGCCATGGGGGCACTGATGCATTGGGATGCGGCCCACTTTAGATTTCTTTCTAGCCCCTGAACCAGACATGATGCTGAAATAATATTACAAAATTACGGAAACAGACCCAGCACCGCCGGTAAGAATTTAAAATAAATGGAATGGGCTTACCAGGAGTTGGAGAAAACGGCGCCAGATGAGCAGTCTCAGAACTGGGATGGATGAAGGAAAACTGTCAAACGGCATTGAAAACCGAACAGCGCTGGCTAGAGAATGGCATTGGGGCAAAAACTAGGCCACTGATGCAACTCTTTTTTCCAAGTGTGCAAGTAGGTGCTTCCTCTATGGTGGGAGAAACAGAACTGGGGTGGAGGAGGAGTCAGTGGTGCTGAACAGTCACCCGCAAGAGCCACACAATGCGTCAGCCTCATGGGCGGTGCCATTAGCGCTGACTCCTCCCACACACACACACAAAAAAAAAAGCTCCCAAGCAGGTGCACACCTCCAGCTTACGCCCAGCAGGAATGAATGGTGAAGATTGACAATGGGAAGGTCAAGCAGTTGGCAATGCCGAATGCATTGCTGTTTTATACATTTTTATGTTTGCTTGCACGCATGTGCAAGAAACATGCTGCCACCATATGAGTTTTCGTAGGTGTGGCACCCCCGCTTCCAATGCCCTCAGCGTTTTTGCAGGCATGGCCGCACCACACCAATGAATGTCCCAGCTGTCTATGACAGCAGTTCAGATTGCAGTGGCTGTGCATGTTGAAAGTGCAGTGTTGAAAGAACGATCACATATCAGTGGTGGTAAGGCAATTTGCGCTGCCCTGCCATCAGCAGTATGCAAATTGCCTCCACGCCACCACCGCTGATTGTAGCAGTGGTTGTATGCGTGTGCCCCCTTTTGTGTGTCGAGGGGTGCCCAATCCCCTCGCTCATGCACACTCCCCCAAGCACACTGTATGTCTGTCATGGGTGCCCAATCCCGCCGGCTCCAGTGCCCTCTCCCCCAAAAAACTTCCAGGTGCCACTGGGAGCCCACCCCAGCATGGCAGAAGTCCAGCGTCCTCATGTGTCCCCCCCGCACACTGTATGGCCAACGGGGGTGCACAATCCCCTGTTGGCTCCACTGCCCCACCAAAACTTCCAGGTGCTACGCTGGGAGCCCACCCAAGCACGGCAAAAGTCCCATGTCGTCCATATAAAATAAAAAAAAAAACTGTAACTAAAGAAAACGGTCCTTCATTGACCTTGCCCCCCTCCGCAACCCACGCCCACCCACTGCACCTCACCCCTCACCCCATACTTACCCCGAGGCTGGGCGCTGTCCAATCTTCAGTGGAGCGGAACACGCCTGCACTCTTCAAAGTCAACCGTGAACTGAAGAAATGCCGTAAGCTGTACAATGGCATACATAGGGTTTTTTCAACTTTGTGCATATCGTGGTCATTTTTTTATTTTGCACCAAATTTTCAACATGGGTTTTTGTACCCCATCTCATGAATTTAGTAACTGTCATTTGGTTATTCAGTCCCAAAAGATGATTTCAAGGTCACTGCATGGAATCACCTTCGGACTGATTAACCAAACGACAGTGTCACTGTTCATGAGGTGGGCTCTCAAAACTCTCTATGTTGCAAATCTGGTGAGAAAATTCCCAAAATAACTGTGTTACGAGAATGCATTGCACAGTTTTCCACGCACACTCGCAAAGTTGTGAATTTGTCATATTTTCACTCCAGATTTTCAACATTGGCATTTTTTCACACCTCCTTATGAACAATACAGCTGTCTTTTCTCACATCCTGGCTGAAATGTGTTTTCGCACTTCCAGCGCAGAATAGCGCGGTCACTGTGGGAAATCAGTGTTCGGGACAGATTAAGAAAATCACAGTGACACTGTTCATGAGCAGAGGTCCTAAAATGCGTATGTTGAAAATTTGGTCACAAAGTCCATAAAATGAATGTGTTACAAGCATGCATTGCGCAGTTTCTACGCACCCTTGTAACTTCACAAATTTGTAATATTTTCACTCCAGATTTTCAACATTGGCATTTTTCCACACATTCTTATGAACAGTACAGCTGTCATTTTTCACATCCTGGCTGAAATGTGTTTTCGCACTTCAGCGCAGAATAGCGCAGTTGCTGTGGGAAATCAGTGTTCGGGACAAATTAAGAAAATCACAGTAACACTGTCCATGAGTGGAGGTCCCAAAATGCCTATATTGAAAATCTGGTGAAAAAAAACCCCAAATAATTGCATTATGGGTGTGCGTTGCGCAGTTTCTATGCACGCTCATGACTTCACCAGTTTTCACTCCAGATTTTCAACATTACCATTTTTTTACGCCTCCTCATAAACAGTACAGCTGTTACTTTTCACATCATGTTGGAAATGTGTTTTCACACCTGTGGTGTTATTTGGCAGTCACTGTGCAAAATCACCTTTCGGCTAACAAACTGATAGTGTCACTGTTCATGCGGTGTGGTCACAAAAAGCCAGTGTTGAAAACTTGGAGTAAAAATACCAAGACATGCCCAGGGCCTTAGGGTTTCTGACCATAATGCCCTACCCTGTAGGGTCTGACAGGCGTCTGCCCTACCCTGTAGGGACTGACAGGCATCTGGGGTGTAACTTGGGATTGTTGACAGCAATTCTCACACCATTCCACCCCCACCCCAACCTGCAGCCAGGGGATCTGCAATATATTCAGTAAACTCCAGTAAATTAAGTAAAAACAGAATAAAAAAGGTTCTAAACCCTGTGTCCCGTTAAGGATATAGTCCCTCATGAACCATAACATGTAGTACATAAAAACCTGTAAGAGATAGTTTAATAATCCTATCTTCCATTTAAGGTAGAGTAGTTTCACGTGGTCCACTAAGGAAAAGTCTTATTTGCCATCTGTGTATTGTTAGGGAACTTTAATATATATATATATATTTTTTTATTATTTGAATCTAGGATTACAAGTACCTTTGAGCCAAGGCTCTTTTATAAAGGTTCCATGTCAGATGAGGTACAATTCAAACAAGACATTGAGATGCCCAGAAGGGATTTCCCGTGCTTTTGGTAGGTGAAGTGGGTGCAGTTAGCCAACCACCTAGAAATAGTCTATTTGGAAATGGCCTTGCCCTGGCACTGGGGAGCAAAGGCCAGAAAGAGTCGATTTGTGTTATGGACCTCTTTAGTCTGGTTAGTGTAATACCTCAGAATCCTGTGCACATCAAGAGGGTGCAGAAGGTATTCCCCCATTAGAATGCTGTGGATAATAGACCGGCAGTTCGACACTCTGGTTAAGAGTGGTTTCTGAAAATACCTTGGGAAGAAATGAAGGGTTAGTCCGAAAGACTACTCTGTCCCTATGAAAAATCAAATAGGGTTCCTTACAGACAAATGCCTGAAGTTCTGAAACCCTTCTGGTGGAGGTGACTGCAACTAAAAACAAAGTATTCCAAGAAAAGAACCGCATGTCACCGCTAGAGGCTGGTTCAAAAGGAGGCAAGGTCTGCTTTTCTAGCATAAAATTCAGGTCCCAAGAGGGACAGGGATTCCGGAGCAGAGGTTTCAAGTGGTGGATGCCTTTCAGAAAGGTTTTGGCAACCTCCACTTGAGTCAAAGTTTTGCCATCCACCGGGAGGTGGTAGGCCGACACCACAGAGAGATGGACCTTAATGGAGGAATAACTAAGGCCCGTCTCTCATAAATGTGTGAGGTACTCTAACACCTGAGCAGCCAAACATGAAAAGGGATCCCAGCTCTTTGCTAGGGGCCCAGATCGAGAATCTTTTCCACTTCGTGGCATAGGTGGATCTTGGTAGAAAGTTTTCTGGCTTCTACCAAGATATGAGCAACCTGTGAAGAAACACCACAGCGAGAGGCCGATATATCCACAGGTGCCACGTGTGAAGGTGGAGAGACTAAAGGCTTGGATGCACCAGGGTGCCCTGCTCCTGAGTCAGAAGGTCGTGGGATAATGGTAGCGGAACCAGAGGTTCTAGCCCCAGATGCTTTAAGAGCGGGAATCAAATCTGGCGAGGCCAGAGAGAAGCGATCAGAATCAAATGTGCTCCTTCCTCCTGAAGTTTCACCAGAACCTTCTGAATGAGAGGAAAGGGAAGAAAAGTGTAAATAAACCTCCCTGTCCGAGACAGACAGTGCATCTCGCCAAAAAGCACCATGCCCGGGAACGAGCGAGCAAAAGTTGGATAGTTTTGTGTTGAATGGGGAGGCGAACAGATCTATCTCTGGTCGACCCCATCAAAGAAAGAGATCTTCGACTACCTCTAGCTTTAACTCCCATTCATGAGCCCTGGCTACTGATCAATTCTGGGGTGGGGAAACCACTGAGGATCATTGCTTCTGACTTGAAAAATTTAATTTGTAACCTGCCAGTGAACTATGTTCCTGCAGGGTCTTTTGGAAGTGGGGGGGGGGGGAGAGAGAAGAAGAGGGTTAAAAAAAAAAGAAAAGTGAGTCATCTGCGTGAAGTGCGACTTTCTGCTCTGCACCACCTGCCACCACTCCCTTAATCCTAGTGTTAGAGTGAACAGCCTCAGCTAGAGGCTCCAAAGAAAGGGCAAAAAGCAGTGGAGAGAGGGGGCAACCCTGCCTCGTACCCCTCTTCAGAGGAAAACGTTCAGACAGACTCCATTCACACTCACCCAGGCCTCCGGAGTATTGTAAAATGAAGAGACTGCTGCAATAAATTTGTCTCCCAGTCCAAATTTTCCCAAGGTAGAAGTCATAAAGAGCCAATCAACCCTGTCAAATGCCTTTTCGGCATCCACACTGATTGCTATATGAAAGGTTGTTTTTTGACATTGGGCTAAAATGATATTTAACAAATAGTGGATATTATCTTAGAGGAAGTGGCCTGTAATAAAGCCAGTTTGATCTCTGTGGACTAATGAGGAAATACAACACTGAAGGCGGTCTGCCAGGATACCTGTAAAGATCTTAAGGTCCACAGGCAGTAAAGAGATGGGACGATAGGCTCCGCACTCCTCTGGATTCTTCAACAGGCATGATTTTAATTTAGGGTGCTCCCTAAAAAGGGGCAGCCTCAACCTGCTATGCAGAACTGCAGCCCCAAAGAGGTCTTGAAATCTTGAGAGAAGATTGCTGGAGGATAGGAGAGCCAGGGGGATATGATCGAGACGTTCAAGTCATCTGAAAGGTATTCACGGCCCAAAGGGGGAGTCTATTTCAAATGAAAGAATGTTCAACAACCTGGGGGCATGGTATGAAGCTGGAAGGTGGACTTTTTAAGGGTAACACGAGGAAGTACTTTTTCATAGGGAGGGTGGTGAACGCTTGGAATGACCTGCCAGAGGAAGTGGTCCAGACAGAAATGGTAGGGGTTTCAAGCACACATGTGATAGGCACATGGGAATCCTAGGGTGGGAAGGGGAAAAAGGGTAAGAGCTGGGGGGGAGGTGGGAGCTCAGTAGCAGGGGTAATACTGGGCAGACTAGGTGGACCATATAGGTCCTTATCTGCCAACATTACATATGTATGTAAGATTATCATCATCATCATCATCATCAAATCTTTATTTATTCAGGCGAACATCATTGAGCAAGGCTCATTTACAAGATAGCCCTGATAAGGTCAAGGTTCAATAGTTGATACACAACAGATACATCATACACTTATATAAGACAGTTATACATACAGGGCAAAATAACGTTTATAAACACAGTGATGTACAGTAAATTCACATGATAAAAAACGGTTACAGGAAAGTTAAGCTAATATTTACAGTATGTACAGTATATACATATCCCAGTGGGGGGCATGGCAGACCTCAACATAATGTAATACTAGGATGGTGAAGGTATTACTGGGTGCCATAAGATGGGGTGTCTGTCTGGAAGGAATATGCCATATATGGTTTGGAAGGGAGATTTGTGAGATGACAATGTTAGCTCTAGTGGTAGCAATTGCATTTCTTTGAAGAAGACTGTACAATGCTGTTTAAAGGATGCAAATGGAATGATATTGGACAGTTTTAGGGATTTTTGTAGGATGTTCCATGCTATAGCTAGAGAATAGCTGATTGCTGCCCTCCCTAACCTGGTGTTGAATTTGGGCAATCTGAGCAGGATGATGTTGTTGCTTCTTAGGGCATAGGAGCTAGGAGAGGTCTGGGTGAAGCAGTCCAGGATATAGTTTGAAAGGTTTTTTGACAACACTCTGTAAATCCATAGTGCTGCATTTCTGTTCCTTCTGAGGTGAAGGGAAACCCACCCAACTGCAACATAAAGAGAGCAATGATGAGTATTAGATGGCAGATCTGTAATGAACCTTATTGCTCTATGATATAAGGTATCCAACTTGTGATGTTAGGAGATGGGGCAGTGACTATAAAGGAAGTCTGCATAGTCAACAACTGATAGAAAAATGGCCTGGACTAACTTCATCTTTGAGTCTCTGTTTAGAAGGGTTTTAATCTATAGAGAAGGCCAAGCCTTTGGCGAAGCTTTTTTAACAGTTCTTCTAAATGATGAGTGAAGTCAAGTCTGTTGTCAACCCACACACCTAGGTATTTGAAGTTTTCTACATACTCCAGATTTTCTCCAAGTATAGTGCATAGCTGGGGGAGAATGATTGGAGTGGATGTGCTGGTGGAGCTTTGATTTGTGAACATCATTGCTTTAGTTTTCTTTGCATTTAACAGAAGCTTTTTCTCCAAAAATTAAAGATTAAGATTAAAATTAAGATTTAAGTAGCTCAATCCCCTTCAAATGGCACAGTTTAACTGTGCAGTTACTGCTGCTTGGAATCCTCATGTGTGCAACATTCTAAAGCTTGGGCTGTGCCATTTCCCCTAGCAGAGGTGCACAATACCCAGTTGTTATGATTACCCATTGACGATGTGGAGCTTTACAGACATGGAAGATCCCGTCATGGACATATTTCTCCACCCGTGCTGCTCTGGAGTTATAGAACTGTGACACAGACAGTAAGACATGCCCAAGTCACTAGCTAGGAGGCTGCACTGGGTTGGGGTGCTTAAGAAATACTTAAATATAACCAGACCAAAAATAATGAAGGATAAAAAAAGAAAAAAAAAGGACTTGTTCCGAAGGTGTCAAGGCATGTTTTTTTTAGTGATGGCACCTCAATAAAGTTGGCATGAATAATTGTATATCTTCCATGAGCTGCATTTTTTCATTTACAGTAGTAAGACATGCCCTTCAGCATTCCACTTCACCATACATCCACCTACAGTAAGTATGGATATGTGGACCAGTAGGCAAACAGCTGGTAGCTCTTATCTAAGTATTACAGCCCACTGGGCACAGGTGCCCGGGGTACCATTTGATGCTGGGAGAGTGGACACAGCTGAAGGGATACAGGACCTACAGGAAGATCTGGAAAAGCTGGGGAGGTGGTCCAGGATTTGGCAGCTTGGCTTATATGCCAAAAACTGCAAAGTTATGCATATTGGAGCCAAGAATCAAGGACAGATTACTACCTGGGTGGAGTCCAAATATCTGCATCAGAGGAGGAGAAGGACCTGGGAGTGATGATCACTAGTGACCTGAAGCACTCTACACAGTACAAGAAAGCAGCAACAAAGGCAAACGAGATGCTGGGATGCATATCTAGGGGATCAGTAGTAGGAGAGGAGATTATACTGCCCTTGTACAGGTCAAATGAAAGTAGCCTCAGTTTAAAGTTTGCAGCCAAAGAGAGACTGTGGATTGTAAAATAAGTGCAACACTAGTAGAGTATAGGCAATCCTGTGCTGAAACCTGAAGTTTTTAAAGAGACTGTGATTAAATAAATGTTGCCAGCAAGTGAAAAGTCCAAGGAAAATCCTGTAAATGTGAGAACAGCCAGAACAGAGCAAGTTGTGCAGTTTAAATAAAAGTTATTAGTAGCTGATGTAAATCTGGTGCGCGTGGCTTGACCCAGAGTCTGAATGTTGATGCACTGTGAGTGCTGCCGCCCATTACAGGGTGGGGTAGTAAAGTAAAACACAGCAGCAAAGGAGCCATTTTAAAGCTACAGAGTGTGTTCATTAAAGTGACTTTCAGTTACAGTGAACTTTGTTTGTTTTTCTGCAGTTATGGCCTCAGGACCAGCTCGTTACCCGGATCATGCCCGGGTTGCAGTAACAGCAGCAGTAAATAGATTGAGAGACACTGAAAATTGATGCTTTAGAGGGCAACTCCCTCCTGATGTGGCAATTCCTAATTATCCAGTGTGTGTATGCCAGATGTGCTTTAGTGCTGGAAGGGATGTCTTCATGATTCCTCACTGTGCTGGTTGTCTACAAAAATATGGCTTGTATAAGCACCTCAAATTGTTTGGCTCCCACATGAACACAACTTCAAGAATCTGCAGTTGGCAGCACACAGCATCAGGTGGAGCCTGTGGAGGGAGGTCCCTTGGGGGAGTGTGGCACAAAGTTAGAGAGTGCAGAATTAGAGACTGAATCTGAAGTTGAAGTTTTGGATGCTGGATCTCAGAAGGCAAGTTCAGATAAAGCATCAATAGACCCCTGGGTGGGGGGGCCTAGCCTAAGTCTCGGAGGTGAAGATGAGATGTGGGAGGCCGTTGAATGGGAGGTGTCAACCTCCGCTCCTAGTGATGAATGGATAGTCTCGGGGGTGAGAACTACTGCTCACTCCTGGGCCTCAGATCCTCAGTGAAGAGGAAGAAAAGGAGGAACCTAAGTGGCCTTGTGAGATGGGAACGGGTACACAGCCTCAAGATCTTGCCTCGAGGAATGTGTTCAAGAAGGTGATGATGCCACTGCCCTGGCTTCACCAGAAGAAAAAGAAGTCAGGGATCCATTTTTAATTTCATTGAGGATGCGAAGCTGGCAGAACCAGGACTGGCCACCCCCAAGCCAGGCCAGCGGTCTCAGATTGACCAAAGCAGGTAAAGAGCAGAGACTGGTTCGTAGAAAGGCCAATGAAATCTTTGGTATGACCTTTCCTACCTTTCCTCGGAGAGTCTGGGAGGAGATTGAGAACTGCAGGAAATCCTGGATCTGAGATGAAGCAATGAAACATGTGCATCCTGGGGCTAACCAGCATGTAAAGAATAGACTGCTCCACAAAAGTATACACAGTGGAAGAGAGGCAGGACACTGTTTATGGACAGAGTGAGAATAGTGGATGGAGAGGGACGGAAGTCTCCCACTGTGTGAATTATGTGGCCCAGATGGAGTAATAATTCAAGCCCCTGACTCTACTATTGGCCTCAGTGTAAGGACCTCCCAGTAATTAAGCCTGTGCCTACAAAATGGAGACTGAGCAGTGTAGTCAATACTGCCACATCTACACTGTGAAGTAACCTTATTGAACTGCCAATATGAATAAACAAGAACTCAGGTGCCCCATATTCTTCAGTCCACCGTGTACTACCTTAATCAGCAACCATCTACTGGTACCACCAGATGACTTCAGATCCAGAGAGGACACCAGCCCAGCTGTTTGCCTGTTCATCGCCTGGTAATCGGATGACGCCGGACCAGCTGTTTCTCTTTTTGTTCCTGTTCTAAGGTTCCTTCTCCAGTTATGACATCAGCCCAGCTGTTTCCAGATGTGCACTCCTGTGGGTTCCCGGAAGATGTCCGCCCAGCTGTATCAGAAGAAATGCTGCCAGGGAGAGTCTTCGGCAGGGACTAGGTTGGTGATGTATGAATACTTCAAGAGGCTGGTGAGTCATCAAAATTCTTTTATTCTATCTTTATGACATTGCATACACACCTTACACTACTGACTTCAAACAGTGTGTGAATTGTCTGCAAAGACCTCCTTCGGGATTATGGCCTTAAAGACTATGTTCATGGGGCTCCGGCCCAGGAGAGACTCTTTAATGGACTGGCCTTCGGGCCTTGTAGTCACTAGTGGGACATTTAGGGCATTCCATCCCCCCAAAGAAGTGTATTGTTATCAATGTCATTTCTGTACTTAATGTATATACTGTCTTTTGTACTTTTCTAAAAAAATAAATATATATTTTTTCTTTTTGGGATTGTTTAGTGTTCTGTTTTTTCTGTGTGGTAAGGGTTGTTGTTGTCACTGTTGTTGTTTAGGTAGATCGTAAATGCAGATTAGGGTGTGTTTTTTGTTTTGTTTTTGTCTTTTCTTTCAGGTGTTCCTGGAAGACAGAAGAGAAGACAAGAAGAGGAGGAGGGGCTCATCGGAGTTCCTCGTTCAGTGCTTGTGTAGAAATTAAAGTACTGTTTGTGTTGCTAATGGTTGTAGTTGCAGGCTGCCCAAGGTCGGGGAGGCCCCCGGGTTTTGTTTTTGCTTGGGATGTTATGTTAGAGGCAGATAGGTTTTCCCTAGAGGGTTAGGGGGGATAGACAGGCTGTGGTCCTCAGTGGCCATAGGGACTGCAGTGCTGCTCTATCAGGGCTATGCTCTGGACGGTTCTACCAGAGCCACTAGGTGTCCATAGTACGTGGATAGAGTAGAGGCTGATATGTCAGCTATAGGCCTCTAGGCCCTTAGTGTTGCCTACCTGTGCTTGTACATGGTAGGAGGGGGTCTGATCACCCCCTCCGCAGGTAGCACATAGGGTGGGATGGCCTAAGGCCAGGTGCATAATGACTGGGGACAGTCATTTTCCTGGTCAAGGGTGAGTGTAACCCCTTTGTTACCTGGGGTTACTAGAATCCCAGTAAGACCTAGTGGTAGGCAGGGAAGGCAGCTTGTGGAACTCCAGTTAAATGGGTTTCACACTGTCTCACTCTGTCCTCAGTCACAGCTGAGACTTGAGAGATGACATCATAATAGAACTGTTGCAGCTGCATGAGCCACATTTGGAATCTTCAGCTCAGAGTAAGTTTAGAACCTTGGGAATTCAAAGTCAGTCTTGAGTTTGTCCTTAAGCAAACAAGAAGGACACCAGTAGTTGTCTGTTTACCCCTCCTCTGGGGGTGAGGAAAAGTCTTTGTGGGTTCCAGGGCAATCCCTTCTCACACCTTGGGAAGAAAGCTGCCTGTTTTAATTTTACGCTCAGTCTGTTCGTATAGACAGCAAAGGTTACAGTTTTTCGCCTGTGGGGCACCTGCAACGAATGGGTGAGTGTTTGGCCCATTGGAAGGGGCAAACAACTTCTTTTCTTCAGTTGGATTTCAAGTATTGGGGACTGCTATTTGGGAGGACTATGTCAACTAGGACAAACAAATAGAACAGTCATCTGTTTAAAGTGTTAAAGTTCATTGTAGAGGGGGGTGCTTCAGTTCATCCACCGTCAATCTACATTTTAAAGTCTAAAGTTCTGTGTGTCCAGAGAAATGGCCGGGTATGGGCTGTGGGAGCTGGAGGTGGGAAAACCCCCCATCTTTAGTAACCAGGTCCACCTCTACGGATTTCTTCTGTGTTTTTGCTACTTGCCTCATGCGCTTGGCCAGTGATGGGTTGGATACCCAGACGTGGGTCGCAACTTGAAAATCTCTCTAGGAGTCGCAGACTCTAAGTGGTGTGGGGAGCCACAGGATGGGAAAATTACTCCTTGTTGGATGGGAGTCTCCTTGTTTGATGGGAGTTTCAATTGGAAGTACGAAAACAAAATCTCTCTAGGAGTCGTAGACTTCAAGTGGTGTGGGGAGCCACAGTTTGGGAGTCTCCTTGTTTGATAGGATGTCTTGCCAAGTAAAGTTTGGGTTCATTCTTCAAGTGGACCGTCAGTCGAGTGGCCAGCAGGGGAGCCGGGCCAGTCGGGCTGTGTATCCAATGTGCATGCAAAGTCCGGGCTGAGTGCCTGGTGGGTCCAAAGCCAGACAACTGTTGTATTGTGTTCATTCACCAAATGGACCGCTGTGTTTAACCTCATTAATCTGAGTTAAGTTAAGTAGCCATGGGGACCATACAGAGCTTTGTTTATGTTCAGTGAGTTAATAAATAAAGCCACACTGAAAAATCCCAATTCTGGATCTGGACATTACAGTTATTGCTTCCTGTAGTTGGATTTACTTGGGTGCCCCTGTGCAGAGTAGCCAAACCTAGGTCTCTTGTGTCAGGTAACCTCATCCTTCCCCAAACCCGTAGATAGACATATGTATATCCATGTTACAAAAATGGGCATATGCCTTACACCTCCGCAGTGAGTTATGAAATGAATAGTACAGGAAAGCAGCAGAGCACGACACCATGCGTGAGAAAATGAAAATAAATGTATTGGAGTAGGTGATCGTATAATACAACACTTTTAGACTTTAAATGGATGTTTTATTTATGACAAAAAACATAACTTCTGAATAAACGCAGTGATAATAACACTATATATATAAATATAAATATAAATATATATATATATATATATATATACACATACATATATATATTTATGCAATGGGGTGGACATATATTCAGTGTGATAAATGCATTTATCTGAGTCACTGTATGTCTGAATAAATTTATACATACAGGGCTGGATATTCAAACTGCACCCAAAATGTGTGCAATAGCAGGAGCAAGCACAAGTCCATTGCGCACATGCGCAATAGACGTGATATTCAAACATGGAGCAATCCAAATTGCGCAACCAGCTAACGTCTGAATATAGCACAACCTGCGCCATAGCGTGATCAGGAAGGGGAAGCTGAGCAGATACGATGCGCTATAGTGCAACAAGGGCAGCCCAGCTGAGCAGTCCAGAGGCGTCATAGCGCAAGCAGGGAGCCCCCCAGCAGCAGAGCAATGGAACTGCACAACCAGGGAGGTAGGCAGGGGCCCACCACCCATGCCACAGATGGGCACAGGAACACACTGCAGAACTGACAATGCACCCCGACACCCCAAGCACAGCACAATTGGGGGAGGGATGGAATATCCACTGGCCCATGTGGACAAGCAAACAAAGCACAGCCAGGCCATGTTTCCCCAGCACACCCACTGGCAAGCTGAGACTGCCACACAAGGGGGGCGGACCACCCTAGTGTACAACAGCCCCCCCCCGTGCACAGCACACCCTGCACTGTGACCCCAAGACACCCCCCATGAGCAGTGACCATCACTGAAGGAATCCCCATGCATCCCCCCCGTCACACTGCAACCTCGTGTACCACAGAACCATACAAACCAGACCCACCATGAGCACCCAGCAGTGGGTGGCAGCACACAACAATGCAACAATGGCAGACACAGTGCCAACACGCACAACCCCCCTGAGGCACAGCTGAGAGACCGAACATGTGTCGCCACAAGTGGTACCCCACATGGGAAAGGGTGTGCCACTGACACCACTGCCATTGATACAGCACCTTGCACAGTAGACAGGTGTCACAGCACGACCCACCACGAGCCACAGCAGCCAGCACAGACACCCACAGTGGTATGTGGAAGCATGCAGCACACCAGATGCAACACAGTGCAGAGGCAAACACACACCCATACCCTCGGGGACACCAACACAGGGACGCAGTAGTGTAGCAACCCAGCCCCCAGTGTGGGCACATGTAAACTGTGCACACACAGCCTGCAGTCCACCATGGCACAGGGGTGACACCCACCCTGTGCATGTACTGTGGCCCTGTACGCCACCAGCATACGCCTGGAGCACAAGTCACAGACAGTGCTGCACTGCCCATGCAACACACATGACACAGCATGGAGGTGGGACAGCAACTGTGGAAGACACAGTGTCACCCGAGGCAAACATGCACCCCACGGTGACAGGTGGCAACCCAGCATCGTGTCGGTCACAGTGGATGACCTGCAGGGACAGCACCCACTGACAAGGCAGCAGACCTGGCAGGCCACAGACATGCAAGGGTGTCAGCTGCACAGGCCAAGGACAGCTTGACAGGGCACAATGGACACAGAGCAGGCACCATGGAACACTGCACACAGTAATGCAATGCACAGTGAACAACACACACCACAGATACCGACTGAAAGCCACTCCCTCACCAGAGACACCTCCCCACGCACACACACACATACCCATGACTATACCACCCCAGATGCCATGCACACCTCTGCAACTGAGCACCTATAGCCAGCTGCAAATCAGAGACCACCACAGTATTCATATCAAAATAACTGTATTAGAAAAAGAACAACAATAAGAATAACAACATCAAGAACTATATACATATGTACAAAACAGGGGTGGGGGTATGGTACAAGGTAGGGGTGGGTAAGGGGCCGGGGTGAACAACTGGGAGAGGGAAGGCGGGGTGTGAGGGATAGTTAAAGGGGGGAGGTGATGGCCAGCTACTGTCCTCCAGCCTGCTCCCCTGCTGTCTGGTGCTGGTCCCGGGGACTCCTTCTCCTCCGCACCCCATGCCGCTGTAGGTCCTGCAGGATCACAAGGGAGTCCATGACTACCTGCAACAGCTGCTGCATGGACCTCTCAATCCGTAGTAGTATCCGGACACCTAGGACAAGGGATCAGAGTCAATGGGTGTGACTGTCCATATACCTGAAGCCCACTCATCATGCATGGCATACTGTCAAGTGCCCTGCTCCTGTGATGGACTGCACCCACCCACAGTGACCATGTGCACAAGACATGCCCAACCAGGCAGCAACAGCCATGTGTGCCACTGCACACAAACACCGCCCATGTCCAGCACAGCACAGCCAAGGCCGTACAGTAACGTGGCTACGTGGTGGGCAGGCAGTGCCACAGCCATGTGCCCAGTGCACGCATGGACCACCATTGACGCACTCCCAGACATGCAGTGCCACTGGACAGTGCTGACTGTCACATGTCACGCGCACGGCAGTGGTGTCCATGGATGGTGGCCATGCCCTGCCCCCCACCCTGTCACACAGCATGCAATAGCAATCATGGTGTCATGGCATTCACCCTCATTGGGCTGCTGCTGGTGTCATGGTTCTCCACCACCACGCTTGGGCACTGCTGGCACCACCCTCTGCTGTTCAGCCATGGCCCTCCTCCACTCTGCCATGCCTGTGGGAAACAAAAGGTGAGAAACACATCAGTGCAATCCCAAAGCATTTTCCCCTGCCCCAAGAGGTGTGCCCGCCCACCCAGCCAGACCCATACATCACATACCCTGTTAACACCACCACAGCCAACCCTAGACCAACCCTCCCCATGTGCTGGATACAATAGACAGTGTTACCCATATGGACCATACAGGTGTGTAGACAGATCACCCACCTAGCCGAGGCACCACGCCCCTCTTGGCACGCGACCACAGATGTGCCAGTAGCACTGGCTTCCTTTTCCTCAGGTCCCCATAGCAGTGCCTGCACTGTTCCGAGGTCCTCCGTTGAGCTGCCTCCAGCTCAGTGGCCACCTGTTGCCATACCTGGGTCCTGGCCCTGTCTAGGGGAACCTCCCCATACAGTGGGCCATAGTGAGGCTCCACAACGGCCACCAGGTTTGCCAGCTCGAGGGCACTCCATTGGGGGTCTCTTCTGTGTGCCATCTCTAGATCTATAGTAGGCAATATGGTGCTCCACAGCGCGGCAACCCCACGTGGAATTGCTGCGCAATACAACGCCGCTATTCCCTATCGCGCTGTCGGTACAGCACTGCCAGTCCCTATCGCACTGTCACCAAACAGCGCAATAGAGCTGCAGACATGCCATACGTACAGTGCCAAGGGGGCAAAGGTCGGGCACAGGGTCAAGGGTCTCTGGCGCATGGCCACGCACAGCGCCATTGGAAGTCTATGCGTCCTGCGCGATTGGTCGCCTGTGTGCCATTGCCACAACAAACTATTGTGCAGTTGTGCCACAGTGCCATGTAGTGACCATCGCTGTAGTGCCACTGGCACAATGGTGGCCTTGCCTGAATTGCCTACCACGCTGACAGCATCATCAAGCGCAGCAGAGCGCCTGCATAAGCTACCTGGGTATGCGCGGTGCGGTGTACTACGCAATCACAGAACCGTGCCATTGGCTCAGCATGTTCAACCATAATGCGCAAAGCGCAAAAGCGCGATATTCAGCCATCATATGCAAATCATCCGATCAGCCATTCAATGGCGCAGCAGCGCGATTGGCATCTCATTAAAGTTGCTCCACACCTAATTTGCATGGATTGCGCTATAAATATGCGACACTGTTCTGCAGTGGCCATATTCTGTTACTGCAGTTGATAGGTGAGTTGCATGCTGTGTGATGTTCTGGACTATGGTCTCAGGGAATTGCTGTGTACTGCACAGTCACAGGTAACCACTCTCACCCATACAGGCTGTGAAATGACTGAGCAAGGACTGGGTGAGGAGGATGATGGTGGGCAGAAGAGGAGGCCTAACTTTACGAAGGCTGAGATGGAGGCACTCTTTGAGGCCTACCTGGATGAAAAGCCACTTCTCAGTGGACGGCGGGGCACCCCTCAGGCCCGTGCTGCTGCATGGGAGGGGGTGGCATGTGCTGTCAACCTGCACGGCAGCCTCCAGCGCTCTGTGCAGGAGTGTAAAAATAAGATGGGAACCGACAGGAGGAGGGTGAAGGAGAAGGTGGCAGCCATCAGGACGGCACGTGCTGCAACAGGTGGGGGCCAGCCGGAGGTGGTGCAGCTGACTCTGGCAGAGGACAGGCTCACTGCAAGCATGCAGTGCAGTGCCATTGAGGGCGTTCCTGGAGGTGGCTTCCAGACAGGTAGTAGCCCATCACTGCATGGTATGTCATGGTCAGGGGGGAAGGTAGATCACATGCACTAACGTGTCCTTCCTTTCTGTTACAGATCCTGTGCGTCTGCAGGGGTCAGTGGTGGAGGGCCTGTCCACTGTGGACAGCCATCCAGAGTTGGAGGAGGGACCATCCACCTCTGCAGGTAGCCAGCGTGCATTGCACCAGTGTGCACGCATGGCTGCCATCACTGATGTCGTTGAGACAGGTGTGGGGGGTGCCCTTCCTGTGTCTCAGCGGTGTGGCATGCAAGCATGCCAGCACGCTGTGGCTGTGGCTGTGGCACAGACCTGCACCATTGATGATGCAATGACCACTATGGGCATTGACATGTGTGTGTCACAGAATGGACACACAGCAGGACAGCTCACGCCCATGGACCTAGCTAGTTCCGACGTGTGTACCAGCACGTCAGCACAGTCCCAGGCTGTGCCTGTCAGCACCAGTGGGGCAGCACCGGTGGCTGTGCAGGTCACTGGCACTGTTGTGGCCACAGCAGTGGAACAACTGATCCCTTGGGCACAGCAGGTGGAGGGGCAGCAGCAGCAGCAGTCACCCGCCGGGACTGGGGATACAGGGTTCAGTGGTGACGTAGGTGCACTGCCTGTGGACTTGCCCATACCTGGTCCTGGTGAGCAGCGCCCACCCTCAAGGGGTGCTGTACATCAGGCCCTTCCATACCCTGAGGGACAGGTTGCCGATGTGGCAGACGACCTCTTTGACGAGCACACCCGCCTGCTGCAGGCATCAGTACAGCAGCAGATGCGGGTTGCAACGTCCATGGAGGCACTGTGTGTGGCTCTGGAGCGGCACAGCAGGGACAATGAGAGGATTCTGTCCAGATTGACCATTTGTGGATGGATGTGACCGCTGCCATTGACCGACAGACACGAGGTATTGGTCGCTGTCGTGGCACATTGGGCACACAGATCAGGTGCCCTGTGCTGCACACCCGTGCAGTATGCTATCACTCCCCATTTCGGCGTTGGGCAACACCCACCTGTCAGCGCCGGGTTCAGCTGTGGGCATCCTGAGCACCCTGGTGCAGGTATGTTCGGTGTGCTGTAGACCCCTTGCAGGTGTCTGCTCCGCGCCCACGCCTGTTGAGAGTCTCGGGCTTTCACTAGATCTGCAGTCCAGGACCTCCATTCCAGGGTTCTGTCCTGTTTGGGCAGGAGACAGAGTCCCTTATCTCTCGTCTCCAGGAGTCAAGCAAGTCTGTCTGGTCTGTCCGGCAAATGTACAGAGGGGACCAGAGACAAGCGAGACCACGGCCCTTTCGGAAGCCCTTGGGTGCTCAAGCCCATGGGAACCAACAGGGCCAGAAAGGCAGTTTCAAAAGGAGTGCCGGCAACCAGCAACCTGGAGGTGCTCCTTTTCGTAGTACCAAGTCCTCCCAAGTCTCTCTGCCCACTCCCAGCTTCGCCCAATGACTCCCTGCCAACCCCCCCCCCTTGAGGAGGTACCAGGGGAGGCAGTAGGGGGTCACGTCTCCCTTCACCTGAAGGATTGGAGCTCCATAACAGCAGACCAGTGGGTCCTAGACATCATAAGGAGGAGACATGCGTTGCAGTTCACCGAAATTCTCCCAGATACTCCACCCAGGTCCTCAAGATAGCCTCCTTCTCACATACCTCTCATAGAAGGAGAGATTCAGGCCCTTCTTGCAAAAAGGCAATAGAACCCGGTTCTCTCTGCAGCAGCGGAAGGGATATCACTCCCATTTTCCTTATTTCGAAAAGGCGCCAAGATCTTGACCCATCCTGGACCTCAGCTCTTTAAACAACTATATAGAGTACCGAAGGTTCGGATGGTTACCCTTCAAGTCTTATTCCTCTGCTGCACCAGGAGACTGGCTCTGCTCCCAGACATGCGGATGCATACATGCACATCGGGGTCTCTCCCCTCCCCCACAGGAAGTATCTGAGGTTCCACTTCCAGGGAGCATTATCAGTTTCGGGTTCTTCCAGTCGGCCTCTCCTCAAGTCTTCACCAAATGCTTGGCAGTGGTAGCTGTGGCTCTAAGGCGCCAGGGACATTATGTCTTTCATTACCTCGACGATTGGCTGATTGCAGCCCTGTCAAGGACACGCCTCATCAGACTCTGGGAGACACCTGTACTCTGTTCGGGGGTGGGATCACCCTAAATCTTCCAAAGTCTTCCCCAGAGCCCAGCCAAAGACTCTTTTTCATAGGGACGGTCCTGGACTCAATCCAGGGCATGGCTTTTCTACCTCCAGAGAAGGGTGATAGCGGATCGGTCTTAGTAACCCCTCAGGTCCAAGCCAAGACCTTCCTCAGACTTTTTGGGGCACATGGCGGCAGCCATCCTGTAACTCCCTTGGCTCGCCTCCACATGAGAGTCCCACAGTGGATGCTCAAGGTGCAGTGGGATCAATGCTCAGACAACTTAGATCACACAGTCAAAGTCACAGAGCCGGTCAACAGGACCCTACATTTGTGTCTGGACCCCTCTCAATCTAGAAAGGGGTCCCCTTTCATCAGGATCCCCCAAATCAGACCCTCACGAAGGATGCATCAGATCTGGGATGGGGGGCACACTTAGAGGCCCGCCAAACACAAAGGGTCTGGACCCCAGAGGAGCGCGACCTTCACATCAATGTCCTGGAGATGCGAGCGGTCCTCAGTGCGTCTGCATGCCTTCCAAGAGGACCTTGCACGAGGCTCTCTCCTAGTTCAGACGGACAACATGGCAGTCGTCTTTTACATCAACAAGCAAGGGGGAACCCACTCCTACCCCCTATGCAGGAAGGCGATGAGAGTCTGGTACTGGGCATTGGAGCGTCACATCTTTCTGTCTGCAGTGCACGTTCCAGGCATCCTAAACGACTTGGCAGACAGCATAAGCAGGTCTCAGTCCAAGGTGCACAGTGGGGTTGCTACAGTCAGTAGCGGACCAGCTGTTTGACCCATGGGGTGCGTCCAGAGCTGGACCTCTTTGCGTCCCCAGCAATGCCAAACTGCCAATTTTCTGCTAGCGAGGCCCGCCTGGTGCTTTCTGGCTAGATGCATTGTCCCTTTGTTGGGCGTGGGTTTCTTTCGCCTTCCTCTCATTCAGAGAGTACTGTTGAAGATGCAGGCCGAGGGGGCTTGGATGATTCTAATCACCCCATTGTGGCCTCGGCAGATTTGGTTCCCACTACTTCAGCGGTTGTCCCTGGAACCTCCAATACCGCTGCCAATATGTTCGCAGTTGCTGTCCCAGGATCAGGGCACGCTGGTCCATTCGGAGCTCAGGTCTCTGCACCTTCCTGCTTGGCTCCTGCAGACGTAGCAAGGACAAGGTATGGGGTCTCCCAGGAGGTGGCAGATGTCCTCGTCTCGGTGAGAAAGCCCTCTACTCGCTCCACTTATGCTATGAAGTGGAAGCATTTTTGTCTCTGGGCCGTCTCACCATCTGGACCCCTTACCTGTTGAGTTGAACTCAGCATTACAGTATCTCCTCTCCTTATATCATCAAGGCTTCAGCTACTCTTTAATAAAGGTGCACATGTGGGCCATCTCTGCATATTATGTCCTCTTGGGGGGATAGAACCTTGGCCCAACTGGACGTGACCCGCACCTTTTTACGAGGGATTCTGCATATGAGACCCCCCCATCAGGGATCCTATCCCTCCCTGGGACCTCCTGTTTGTGTTGGAGAAGCTCATGCTCTCCCTGTTTGAACCAGCGGCTGAGTGTGAGCTACATTACTTTTTCTGGAAGGTTTGTTTTTTAGTTGCTGTTACTTCGGCTCGAAGAGTTTCCGACCTCCAGGCTCTGATGTGTAAAGAGCCTTATTTAGTTTTTCACAGGAAGAATTTCCTCAGAACAAATCCTAAGTTCCTTCCTAAAGTGGTCTCGGTTGACCCTCAACCAGTCAGTCGACCTTCCAGTTTATTTTCCTTCTCCTTCTAATAGGGAAGAAGCTCTCCTTCACACACTGAGCGTTCACAGGGTGCTGAGGTACTACCTCAAGCACATGGCTGCACCACCATAAATCAGACAACTGTTTGTGGCCTTGGCGCATAACATTGGCAACCAGTGTCTAAGCGGCGATTTCTAAGTGGCTTGTATACTGCATTGTGTTTTGCTATGACAAGCACAACAAACCCCTTCAGGCCAGTTAGGGGTCACTGCACCAGGGGAGTCTCGGCTTCCTTTGCCGCTATAAAGAATGTCTGTATAAGAAACATATGAGCGGCCGCCACCTGGAATTCTGTGCACACTTTCGTGAAGCACTATAGCCTGGACATTGCATCCAGATGCTGTGCCGGTTATGGCCTGGCAGTCCTTCAGGGACTTATTTTCTAAGTTGCTGTGTTTCCAGCATTTCCCATCCTTCCACCTCCCGGGGTTAGGCATCTACTTGGTGCGGGACTGCTTGGGATTCAGTCCTAATGGTTATAGCCTGCTGCAAGAGCTCCACTCAGTAAAGATAGTACAGTAAGAGAATTACGTAGCGGTAGATCTGCAAAGGAGCTCTTGCAGCAGAGTCTACTACCGCCCTCCATCCCGAGTGGTGTTCAGCACATCATCTACAGGCTTCGGCAACTTCTCTCTCTCATAGGCCTGTTAGCGGGTCTTGGCAGAGGAACTGGGTGGAGCAGAGGCCCGCCCCCGCATGTACCGTGATCATCGGGGTGTCCCTGAAGGCCAGCCTTTGGCCCTGATTTTTTTTTTGCTGCTGTTTTTGAGAACCAAAGTGATTTCCTCCTTCTTTTGCCCTTTCCTTTCTCCCTAAAACAATGGGATGTTGCTTCAGTATTGCATCCTTAATGCTTGCACACTTCGCCTATACCCCTCACCTGTATTTCTTCTTGCCAGGGCTAGCTTAACACTGTTGGCCACCTTATCAAGTGAGCTCCTCTGAAATCCCATAGTTTTGCCTTGGAATGGGATGATTTAGTTCTGGTGGCCAATTGAACCATGCCAGGTGATGGTCATTGGGCCCTAGGTGACCACCAACCTGGATATCTGTGATCCTTTCCCGTTAGTCAGTACTAGATCCAGGATAGCCCTGTCTCTTGTGGGTTGTTGTACCAGTCGTTTGAGGCCCTCCCCCTGCAGGGAATTTACTATGTGTCTAGTTCTGGCGGATGTTCCTGCTGGTATTGACCAAACTTCCTGGACATAAAGTCTCCAACACTTATTCACACTGATGGGATCTACCCAGCGGGCTCAGGACCAGCGAAGCAAGCGTTTTGCAGGAGGGTCGGCGCAGAGATGGAGCTGCGAGAGGCGGGCCCGCGAGCTTCGACTCATGTGGCAAAGACTGTCTCGGCATCGACCCTCCAACTGCTTCAGCTCCCTTTTTTCCGCCGTCAAGTACGCTTCAGTGACAACGACGCTCGCCCACCAGGAGTCAAACTTCAAACTAGCAGCATAGTTTTCAGTTTATTATTTTGTGGTATTTTTCAAATAAAGTCGACCATGAGTGGGTCAGGTGACAGTAGGGAGACTTCGTATGAAAGCTGTTAAGTCAGCCAGGCTGGGTCCGGTCTGCCGCCTTCTCCGGGGGTCTGACAGCAGACGGTCCAGTGCCGAGGAAGCATAAAGAAAATGGTCGCATTCTTGGCACCATTTGGCCTCGAGCTCTTCTTGACCCGTGGGTCAAAAGAAGGCATCACGAGATCGCCCTCTGATATGTCTGCCGCTCAATGGTCAGTCATTGGGGTCAGTTGCGGTCTCCTTGTTCAGAGTCACCGGTTTCTGGTTCTGGTCATCGTCCTCTTCGACGTTGGAGCCCTTCCCCGCCTTCTGGTAGGGCTTCAGATGAGCAGTTTCATCAGTGGGCCACTGTGATGGAGCAATAGGCTCGGATGTTGGTCCCACTGCCTGGTCGGTCACTCCGGGTCCCTTTGGCTCTTCAGGGGATTGGACAGGGCGATTGGGCCTCCCTAGTCGCGTGGCGCCCTCTTCGGTGCCGTCGACTCAGCGCTCAGGTGTTCCCCCCTCACATGGCTGCGGCACAGGGGGCCACACCGATGCCTCTATCACCTGGTATTTTTCCTCCTTTTCTTTCAAATCCTAATTTTCGGGGCCCTGGGTTGGTTTCGGCATTGGTGGGTCGCTCAGCGCCAGTGCGCCTGTCGGCGCCGTGATGCTTTTTGGCGTTACTGAGTTTTTCGGTGCCGTGTGGCCTTTTGGCACCGTGTTCTTTGGCACCGAGGCATGGCTTTTCATCTGCCAATCTTCTGGGCTTCTCCTCTCGGAATTCTTTTTCTTCCTCTTTTCCTGCTGACTTTCATTCCTTTCCTGTCCATACAGTTCCTCCTGGGCTGTCAGGAGATGATAGTGAGCCTGACCCAGACCTTCGGCTGGGTGATGTTGTGGAAGGAGCAGGATCTAATCCTGCTGCAGAGCCTGTGGTCGTGGACCTGTCATTTAAGTCTCTGCTGAAAAATTTGAATTCCACTCTTTCTCTCCACTCTATAGACATCGATCCTGGGAAGCTTTTAAGACTCCAGTACCGTCATGTCCCGGACATCCCTATGGATGTAACTCCTCTGGTACAACCCTCCTTTGAGACGCTTTTTCAAATGTTGTGGGATAACCCTGCTCTCATTCCTTCTGTGGCTAAGTCCTTAGATAGGAAGTATGCTGCTCCCAAGCCTTTACAGACCGTATTGTAGTCTTGGCAGAGAATGAAAAGGTCGTCCTTCCTCAGACTACTACAGCTTGACCTGTAAACAAAGAATCTCATAAGACAGACACTTTAGGTAAGAGGGTCTTTGCTGCATCCACCCTGGGTATGCGTTTTGCCAGCTACCAGGACTATTTCTCTCAATATGAGTATATTCTTTGGCATTCACTCAAACAAATGGTTGACGCTTTACCGGAGTCGGACACTAATTCTGAGCTTCTTCAAACCATAACCATGGGTATCGAGTCCAACAACCAACAGGTTAAAGCAGCTGTGGATGCTTTCGATACTGCCTCGCGAGTGACTGCGGGCATTTGTACCTGCCGTCATTCCTGGCTGCGCACCTCAGGCTTCACGAATGATGCCCAGCAACAGGTCTTGGCCGTTGCCTTTTGACGGTGTCTATCTCTTCGGTCCTCAAGTAGAACAAGCTCTAGAGGCCACACAAAAGACCAGATCGGCCATTAAATTGGCTCGATCTGCTCCGGCCCCTTCTCATGCCAGTTTCACAACCGCCAGTCCTTTCGAGGCAGAGGGGGTTTTAATAAAAGCCAAGCCCCTCAGCCTGAAAAGAAAATGCAATAGAAAGCACAAGGGCCTAAAGTACCCAGTGCCGCCTTCTGAGTTTCTGGCCCAAGTCCCACCTCAGCTGCCTGAGGGGCACTCCTCCTTAGCGGTGGGAGGTCGTCTGACTCAATTCTACCACCAGTGGAAGTCTATAACTTCAGACAAATGGATCCTCCGGATAATCCGTGAGGATATTTCCTCAATCTTCCAGAGAACCCTCTGGATTATCCCACAACGGCAGCCAAAACTGTCAACCCTTCAGTCAGAACTTCTCACCTCTGAGATACAAGGCCTTCTGAACAACAGGGCAGGAGAAGTAGTGCCCGCTGGATCAACGGAACACAGGGTTCTACTCCCATTACTTTCTGATTCCAAAGGAAACCGAGGCATGTGCCCCATTTTGGACCTCAGAAAATTGAACAAATTTCTTCCCAAAGAGAAATTCAAGATGATATCGCTAGGAACCCCGTTACCTTTGCTTCATCAACACAACTGGGTAGCCTCCCTGGACATGCAGGATGCTTACTAACATATTCCTATTCACCCAAAGCATCACAAATACCTGAGGTTTGTGGCTTTGGGACAGCATTATCAGTTCAGAGTCCTGCCTTTGGCCTATCCTTGCACCATGAGTTTTTACAAAGTGTTGTGCAATTCTTGCAGCACACCTCTGAAAGATCAGAATACAAGTGTTCCCATGTCTGGACGACTGGCTTCTAGCAAGCCCTTCCAGGCAAGGACTCTGATATACATACGCACGACCTCAGGCTTTCTCCGTCCATAGGAGTCCTGCTAAATCTCAAGAAGTCACAGTTGCAACCCTCCCAGAAGCTGCTTTTCATAGGAACTCTTCTGGACACCTCCTGTGCAAAAGCTTTTTTTACCAGAGGACAGAAGGAGCGATATCCTACAGATGGACCGATACATCAGAGAGAACAGCTCAGTTCAAGCTATCTCGATGGAACGGATGCTGGGTCTTAATGGCATCCTCAGTGTTCACTGTATCCGTAGCACGCCTCCACATGAGAACCTCGCAATGGATGCTCAGTACTCAGTGGTCCCCAACCACTCACCCTTTCTCATCAAAGTGACAACCTCTGAAGAGGTCACTCACCTGGTGGTCACAATAGGACAATCTTCTGGAAGGGTATCCCTTTGCTCCCCTGGATCATCAGATCTCCATTACCACAGATACGTCCCTGATGGGGTGGGGAGCTCACTGTCAGAATTTCCACACCCAAGGTACGTGGACTCAAGACGAGTCCCAGCTTCACATAAATGTCTTAGAAATGAGAGCCGTCCTTCATGCAGTCCGGCTTTGAAGGACGACTACTCTGTCACAAGAATATTCTCCTTCAAGCGGAGAACAAAGCAGTGATGTATTACATCAACAAGCAGGCGGTGCTCACTCTTACCCTTTATGCAGGAAAGCGATGAGAGTGTGGAATGGTGCTTGGAGCACAAGGCTCTAATTCAGGTGGTCTGCCTCATGGGTGCAGAACGAACTGGCGAACCGTCTCAGCAGAACAGAGGCAGATCCTCATGAATGGTCTCGCGACTCAGCTGTAGTTCAGTAACTATTCGCAGAGTGGGGAACTCCAGACCTGGACCTTTTTGCATCCCTACTCAACACAAAACTGCCTCTCTTCTGCTCCAGAAATCCAGGGCCTGGCATTTTCTCTCAGGATGCATTCAGGCTGCAGTGGACAAAATGCTTTCTATATGCCTTTCTGCCTCTTCCTCTAATTCAGAGGGTACTTCTCAAGTTCGAGTCCCAGGGGGACAAAATGATCCTCATTGCTCCCTTCTGGCCTCGACAAATATGGTTTTCTTTACTCAGCAGTATGTCGAAAACCCCTCCGAAAGCGCTTCCTCTTTCCCCTTCTGACTCAGGGGCCGGTGATCCATCCCAATCTGAGATTGCTTCACCTTCGGCTCCTGAAGAGCTAGAAGTGAACAGGTTCAATGTCTCTACTGAGTTTCAGATATTCTTCTGGCTGCGCGCAAGCCAGCCACTAGAAAAACCACACAGCCAAATGGAAGCGTTTTTCTCTCTGGTGTGTAAAATCCTCTTTGAATCCTTTTTCCTGCCCACCTAATAATGTTCTAGAGTACCTTTTAGACCTCTCAAATTCAGGTCAGCAATACTCTACAGTCAAAGTTCACCTTTGTGCCATTTCAGCTTATCATGAGCCAGTACTTTCCTTGTCTCTGGCCCAGTTACCTGTGGTTAAGTGGTTTCTTAAGGGAATTCTGCATACCAGACCTCCCTATCAGACGTCTAGTCACAGCCTGGGACATTAATCTTGTACTAGACATGCTCACTCAAAAGCCTTTCGAGCCTCTAGCTACCTATGAGCTGAAATTTCTCACTTGGAAAACGGCCTTCCTGGTGGCCATTACCTCAGCCCGCAGGGTCTCTGAAATACATGCCTTGGTCACAGACCCTCCATATACGGTGTTTCATAAGGACAAAGTAGTTCTTAGGACCCATCCTAAGTTTCTCCCTAAGGTTGCTTCAGAATTCCATCTAAACCAACCTTTGGTCCTACCTACTTACTTTGCGAACTTCCAAAATGAAGGAGAGCGTACCCTTCATTCTTTAGATGTCAAAAGAGCTCTGTGTTTCTGTTTAGATAGAACAAAACAAATTCGCAAAGCTCAACAACTGTTTGTTTCCTTCAGCGAGACCCGGCTGGGTCAGCCTGTTGCTATCAGATGCATTTCAGCATGGCTGGTGGCATGCCTTCGCCACTGCTATTCCCTGGTGCAAGTTAAGGTGGAGGGCAGAGTGTACACTCACTCTACTAGAACAGTCACACGGCATCCCTGGCGAAATCCATAGCGTGCCCATGCAGACATTTGCAATGCGGCTACCTGGAGCTAGGTGCTTACTTCCGTCAAGCACTATACCCTGGATGACCATGCCAGGTGACGTCTTTCATTTGGCAGGACTATCCTTAACAGACTTCTGTCCTAAATTTGTGAGTTCTTGTCCTCTCCTGCCGCCCTCTTGGGGGATTATTAGCTCGGTACTCTCCCATCAGTGTGAATGAGTGGTGGAAACATTACGTCCAGGAAGACAGGGAAATTACGTACGTACCATAATTCTTGATCTTCTTGGACGAAGTCTCCACCACTCATTCACACGCCCACCCACCATACCCCGAGCTCACCTCCGTTGTTGGTCTTCACTCCCTCAATCTTTAGGCTGTGAAGACTTCTTTCTTGACCCTTCCTATACGGGTCATCTGGACTATCTTATGTCCGGTTTTTGTTAGGCTATCCTTCTAGGTTAGTTATGCTGCACCTCCTCGGGGGAGGGGGGGTACTGAGGCTACTGGAGGTCAACACAGAGATAAGTCTCGCCGACGAGTTTAGGCTCGTGACGCCTCGCTGCTCCATCTCTGGCGCCAACCCTCTTGCAAAAAGTTTGCTCCCGCTGGGTCCCAGCGCCTCCAGCGTAGTTCCCATCATTGTGAATGAGTGGTGGAGACTTCGTCCAAGAAGATCAAGAATTACGGTAGGTACGTAATTTCATTTCAGGATGCTAACTTTGCCAGGCCTTATGCCTCTTCTCAAGGCAGGTGACTGGCTCTGCTCACTGGACATGCATGATGCCTACCTGCACATTTTGGTCCCCCCCCCCAAAACAGGAGGTTTTTCCATTTTCTGTTTCAGGAGGAGCATTACCAATTTAAGGTGTTGCCCTTTAGCTTTACTCTGCACCGTGGGTCTTTACCAGTGCCTAGCAGCAGTAGCTGCAGCCCTCAGAAGGGAAGGACTATTCATTTTCCTGTTTGGGCGATTGGCTCTAAAGGCCCCATCCAGGGACCAGCTCCTGTGGACTCTGGAGAGAACTCTCCAGTTGTTCCTCTCCTTGGGTATTACGGTCAATCTGCACAAATCGGTTCTGGTGCTGTCCCAAAGACTGTAATACATAGGGTGGTTCTAGACTCAGCGCAAGGGAAGACTTTCCTACCGCGGAACAGGGTGGGGCATGCCTTATAGCCCAGGCTCAGAAGGTGGCCCAGAGCCATTTTATTCCTGCCAGGGTGTGCCTGAGACTGTTGGGTCTAATGGCAGCTGCTATTCCCACTGGCCGGACTCCATATGTGCATCCTACAGTGGACTGTCTGAGTGCAATGGGACCAGTGCACGGACGAGTCTGCAATGTCGGCTCCTCCTCCAGAGGAAAAGTTGAAAAGCTTCCTGCGGGGTCCTAGCACCTTTGGCTTGTACCACCAGTAATGAATGGTGAAGATATCTAGGACGATCAACAATTACGGTAGGTACGTAATTTTAATCTCTAGGAGTGGTATATGGTTCACAACCCACCAAGCCTCCCCTGGCAAGCGGCCCCTAATCCTGCTTCCAGCTTGTGAGATCTGACAAAACAGGGCAGAGTCGGGGAGTTATACCATCTGGGTGGTGGGAGGAGCTTAGCTTGAAGACATTCTGGACAATAACATTATTCCAGTGGAACTGCAGTGTGGATGTAAACCATATACCACTCTAGAACTACGGATCTTACTTGAGAGGGCTCTTGCAGTAGGTAATTACATATAGGACTGAGGTTGGCAGGCGCAGGATCCCATGGAAAAATTTTAGGTAGCAGTCCTGGCGAGGACCGCCCCACGTCGGGTGACCGGCGTCAGGAGATGTCAGTATAAAGAGGCGGTCCCTGGCCGCCTTCAGTTCTTTCCACCATTAAGCTCGTGCAGCTCTCGTGGAAAAGTTTGTTGCTTCGTGGTTTTGCAATTATTCTGATTTTTTCGACAGCGTCAGGTCATCGTTGGTGTATGTCATCCCCTACACCCTCTGTGCACAAAAATAAGTGCGACTCATGCGGGGCCCAACTCCCGCACAAGGACAGCCATTCCCTGTGCCTGTTCTGTCTAGGCCCCGATCACCCGGTCGAGAAGTGCCAACACTGCCTCAGCTTCAACGCGGCTACCCGGAAAAGGCAGCAGCAATCCCTGGAAGCCCACATCTTGAAGAAAAAGATGAGTGCGATGGAGAAGGAGCTCAAAAAACAATGGCAGGCGTCCACTTACCCCTAAGGCCATCGGAAGAAGAAAGACAAGGAGAGGCACCGGGACAAGGGCTCCTCCACCGTGTCTCTCGCGGGAGTCGCCGGGACTCAGGTGACATCCCTCCGGGGGACCACTCCTCGACGGCCGCCTCGGAGGTTTCCGAGGGTGTCGGCCCGCCCGTGTGGCTCGGCGGAGCCTTTCTGGTGCCTCCGGGCAATTGAGGCCTCAGCCCCAGTTCAGCTGTGCTTCCGGCCTACTGGTGCGGGGCCACTCAGGTGCTCTGGCGCCGCTCCTCCGAGAAAGCGGTGACGACGACCCTTCCGGGCAGCACGCAGCTCCTCTACCGCCAGACCAGGCGATACTTCTTCTCGGTCTGCCTCCAGTAGAAGCTCCCATAAGTCGGGCGCTGGCTCCTCCGACGCCCGCGAGAACTCACTGTAAAACCACCGCGTCGGTTTGTCGCGTCCGGTCAGCGAAAGAACCAGCGACAGACCTGCCCGTCCGTCGTTCGGTTCTCCAGCGCCGCTGCCATCCGGGGACCCCGAGTCCCCCCAGCCTGACCCCTGGGATTTTTCCCCGCCATCCCCGGGCGACGCTGGGATTCTTCCTCTGTCGGACCGTTCTCCTATAGGTGCGCCGGATCTGACGTCGGCTCCCCGGACACCGGCTCTGACGCCGGTACCTCCGACACCGGCCCCAACGCCGGTTTTACCGACTCCAGCCGACATCCCACTTCCAGATGTCGCCCCACCGCCGGGCCCTCCAACTTGGATCCGCCCGTGAGGCCACCAGCCGGGCCGTCTGCTCCGGCAGCTCCCCCGGCTCCCGGATACCCTCCGTCCTGTCCAATGCTGGCATATCTGGAATCACAGTATCCGGCACAGCAATACCCGACGCCGGTCTTTCCGATGTCGTAGTACCCAATGCCACAATACCTGACTCCGGGGTACCTGCCGCTGGGTTTTGGATACTCTCCATATGGGTACAACCCATATCCTTATCCCCCTCCTCCTCCTCCACCGCCCCAACCGGTGGATTTGCAGGAGTCTCTGGCCTCGTGGTGGGCTGAGGCCAAGGTTCAGCTCACCGGGGAGGTGGAGAGCCGCCTACCGACGACGGTGCCATTTCAGGTTACCATATGTCCGCGGCGGCACACTCCCTCACCACCTCCGGACTCCAGGACTCTCCCATCTGGGTCCAGAGAGGGGCAGGACCTTCCTCGGTGCTTCCCAAGGGTCCGTCCCTCCCCAGGTGGGAAAGGAGTCTTTTACGTCTTCCTCTTCCCCCTCGGATTCCTCCGACAGTTGCTCCGAAAGGGAGGACGACCCACGCTCTCCATCGAAACCCAGGCCAAGGACTCCTCCGAAGTCTCCTGCGGAAGATCCTTCTTTTACGGAGTTGTTAAGGAAAATCCAGGAGGTTCATCAGTGGCACTCTTTGGAACCAGACCCTCAGCGTTTGAAACGCGCCGAGCATCTGGATCTGCCTGTGACAGCTCCTACTTTGGTGCCACCCTGGATAGAGCCTCACACCGACCTTGTCACCACCATCTGGAAACAGCCATCGGCTCTAGCCCCACTTCCGCAGAAGTCGAACAGGCTATACCTGGCTACCAAAGGTGGTGTTTTTTTAGGTTCTCACCCTCGTGCCGACTCGGTTGTGATTAGCGCCGCTCACGGCCAGTCAGCTAACCCAAAACATCTTAGCTCGTCGCCACCTGACAAAGAATCCTGCCTACTGGACCAGTATGGAAAGAAGATCTTTGCTTCTTCCACGCTGGAGATTAGGGCCCTGAACTATGTCGGCCATATGGGGGACTTCCAGAAGGTCATTCTTACTCAGGTGGAAGCCAAACTGGACTCCATGCTGGACTCCCAAGTCAAGCAGGAGTTGGCTGATCTTGTCCGCTCTGCATGTTCGGCCAGTCGACACATGCCTCGTGCGACCTACGATGCAGTGGACACTGCTGAACGGAGCTCAGCTTTCGCCGTAGGCCTGCGTCGTCATGCTTGGCTCCGTGTGTCAGGGTTGGTCCAGGAAATGCAATCCAGGAAGCGCCCTTCCGGGGGTCGGTGCTTTTCGGTGGCAATGTCAAGGACATCATCGCTGATTTGCAGGAGAGGGGGGTGGCACTGAAGTCCGTTGACTCCATGTACCGCCCCCACCAGCCGCAGCGCCGTCCCTTTCACAGACGGAATTGGCTCAAGGCAAAACCCCAGGGAAGGCGGGCCACAAAACATCGGGGCCCCCACAGCTGCTAAGCCCCACCCCCCAAACAAAGCAGCGGGTGCTTCAGCTGCGGCACTGCCCCACACCACCTGACTCCTCCCCTCTCCCACAGCCTCCGGACTCCCCTGAAGAACCGGTAGGAGGGAGGTTTTCCCTCCACCTTCCAGGATGGGAGAGGATAACTTCAGATTCTTGGGTGCTCCAGCTGATCGTAGAAAGACACTCGATAGAGTTTCTACAGAAACCACCTCGCCACCCCCGCCCAAAGTCGTCATATTCATGGGAACATCTTCTCTTGGTCCAGGAGGAGATTTCAGCTCTACTACTGAAACAAGCAATAGAACCCGTCCCCCTTCATCTTCAAGGGACAGGTTACTATTCCCATTTCTTCCTGGTCCCAAAGAAGGCAGGAGATCTCAGACCTATCCTGGCTCTCAGTTCCCTGAATCTTTTTGTGGAATACAAAAGGTTCAGAATGCTCTCGTTGCAGAGCCTTCTGCCCCTTCTCCGGTCGGGTCAATGGCTGTGTGCCCTGGATATGCAGGATGCTTACCTGCACATTTCCATTCTCCCGTCTCATCGCAAATATCTTCGTTTTGCGTTCCAGGGGTCCAGTACCAATTCAAGGCACTTCCGTTTGGCCTATCCTTAGCGCCCCGAGTGTTTATCAAATGCCTGGCAGTGGTGGCGGCCTACCTGCATACCAGGGGGTGCAGGTTTTCCCGTACCTGGACGATTGGCTCCTGGCAGCCTCGTCCAGGGATGAACTCCTGCGCTGCCTCACCCTTACCCAGCAGGTTTTTGCCTGCCTGGGTATTACCATCAACCAGTCCAAGTCTCACTTGATCCCATCCCAGAGACTACAATTCATCAGGGCGATTCTAGACACGACCATCTGCAGGGCCTTCCTGCCACCGGACCGGCATCCACTCTCCAGACTCAAATAAGTCTGTTGTCCAGCCGCAGGCGGGTCAGTGCAAGGTCGGTCCTTCGCCTTCTCAGGCTCATGGCGGCTACTATCCAGACAGTTCCTCTTGCTCGACTCCATATGAGAGTATCTCAGTGGACTCTCCTCTCCCAATGGGATCAGTTAGTGGACAACTTACATCACCAGTTCTAGTCTCCTCGCCGATGCTCCGAGACTTGCAATGGTGGATGGTTCGAGAGAACCTGTTTCGGGGAGTTCCTTTCTTTCATCCTCCACCCCTCCCAGACTCTAACCACAGACACCTCAGGTGAAGGTTGGGGAGCCCACCTAGGTCCCTTCAGACCCAGGGCTCTTGGTCCAAGCTCGAACAAACACTCCACATCAGTGTGCTCGAGTTTCGGGCAGTGTTGTACGCTCTCCAAGCCCTTCACCCACACATCCTTCCCGGCCACCTAGCTGTCCAGACGGACAACATGTGTTTGGTTTGGTACATCAACAAACAAGGGGGGGACTCGGTCCTACCCTCTTTGTAGGGAAGCAATGAGGGTTTGGGATTGGGCAACACAACATGACCTTCCCCTCACGGCAGTTCATGTTCCGGGAGTCGACAACACCCTGGCAGACAAGCTAAGTCGCTCATCTGCTCTGGCTCACGAGTGGGAACTGGACCCAGGGGTCCTAGACAGTATCTTCCGACTTTGGGGAACACCACAGGTCGACCTGTTGGCATCCCCTCTAAACGCAAAGCTTCCCGTCTTCTGCTCGCTCGTTCCAGAGCGAGGTGCTTTCTGGAAAGATGCTCTGTCTCTAGACTGGAAGGACAGATTCGTCTGTGCTTTTCCCCCAATTCCACTTATCCTCCGAATCTTGCAGAAACTAGCTTCAGAAGGAGCACGAATGATTCTGATTGCTCCTTTCTGGCCCAGGCAAGTTTGGTTCTCTCTTCTACAGCAATACTCAGAGGATCATCCTCTTCCTCTTCCTCTATCACGAGGTTTACTGACCCAGGATCAGGGGACCCTGGTCCATCCAGGCCTCAAATCTCTTCAGCTGCATGCATGGCTCCTGCAGACTTAGCTCAATCCCGTTTTGGGGTTTCTCCTCAAGTGGCGGAGATTTTGGTGGAGGCTAGAAAACCCTCCACTAGATCCACCTACGCCATGAAGTGGAAAAGGTTCACTATCTGGGCTGCTTCCAATGACGTGAAACCCTTTTCCTGCTCAGCGGGGCTTCTGCTGGAGTACCTACGCCATCTGTTTGACCTGGTCTCAGTTATTCTTCCTCTGAAGGTCCACATGGCAGCCATCTCGGCCTATCATGTCCCCTTGCAGACAAGATATTTGCTCAACTGGAGGTCTCTAAGACTTTCCTTAGGAATCCTCCATCTGAGACCTCCCATACGTACTCCTGCTCCCCCTTGGGATTTGAACTTTGTTCTGAAACTTACTCTGCCCCCTTTTGAACCGGCAGCTTCCGCAGATTTGAAGTTTCTTTTGTGGAAGACTCTCTTCCTGGTGGCCATTACTTCCACTCGGAGAATTTCCGAGCTCCAGGCCCTGATGTGTAAAATTCCATACTCGATTTTTCACAAGGAACGTGTTGCTCTGTGCACTAACCCTAAGTTTCTCCCTAAGGTAGTAGCGGAGTCTACCCTAAATCAGTCCATAGAGTTACCCACCTTTTTTACGCAGTACTCTAATCACGGGGAGTATTTACTCCATACTATGGATGTTCACCGGATTCTGAGATAATACAATAGGACGAAGGATCTCAGAAAGACTGATCAACTGTTCGTCTCTTTTGCTCATAAAAGAGAAGGCAATGCTGTTTTCTAAGCAATGCCTATCTAAATTGTTGGCTCATTGCATCACTTTCTGTTACGACAAATACAACAAGATCCTGCCGGGTCAAGTAAGAGGCCACTTCACCAGAGGAGTAGCAGCCTCAGCGGCTTGTTTCAAGAATGTATCAGCAGCAGATATCTGTGCTGCCGCCACCTGGACTTCCGTCCATACCTTTACTGAACACTACAGTTTGGATATCGCCTCGCGCCGTAGAGCAGGCTTCGGGCTGGCTGTTCTGCAAGGCCTCTTATCTTAAAGCTTGCACAGCTAGAACTGCTTCTTGGAGTAGATTTCCTCCTCCTGGTGCCTCTCCTTGTTCCAGACTGCTTGGGACTCAGTCCTATATGTAATTACCTACTGCAAGAGCCCTCTCGAAGTAAGATAGTACAGTTACGTGAGAACTTACCGTAACAGTAGATCTTTGAAAGAGGCTCTTGCAGTAGGTAATACCTTCCATCCCTCCATCCCTAAGCTTTTCAGCTCCTTTTCCAGTGGGGAAATATCCGCTCCTCTCTTGTCCGGCCTCTTTTGTATGTAAGCGGGAAGAACTGGAAGGCGGGCATCAGGACCGCCCTTTATACCGATGTCTCCTGGCGCTGGTCACCTGACGTGGGGGTGGTCTCGCTAGGGACTGCTAGTTGAAATAGCTTTGGGGTCCTGCCGCCTGCCGACGTCAGTCCTATATGTAATTACCTACTGCAAGAGCCTCTCTCAAAGATCTACTGTTACGGTAAGTTCTTACGTAACTGTACTTTACTTAAGCAATATGACATGACAGGGTGTACATTGTGGTGAAATAATCGCACACCTCAGATGCATTGTTAGGCACGAGGCATAGCCAAGTGCCATTAAATGCACCTGAGAAGTGCAATCATTTCACCTTATTGGCACACCCCTGGAGTGTCTTATTGCTCTTATAAAATCCCATTGAAATACATGACTTAAAATGAACTAAAATAAGAAGGAAGTATTTTAAAAAGATAAAAATTGGACCTTTCATTGAAATATGCTTCCATTTTAACTCTGAATACAAAATAGTCCTCTTCTGGTAACTGTGGGGTTAGCTAAAACATGAAACATAATGAAAAATGTGTGTAGCACACATTTTTATAAGAAGAAAATGTTACCTTGCATTTTAAATTAATACAAGTACTGTTTCTTAATGAAATGTGTTCATAACTTTAAACCTGCCAGGTTGCCTTTTTGAGGGGGCTTAGATTTCACCTGAAAATACTGTATGTGCTTTTATAAACTTTAGGAATATATTTCAGCAGTTTGGATCTGCCTCTACCTACAGTATGTAACTATGTTTTCCCACTTTTGCTCTTTGTTTATGAAGTATTATTGCCTGCTTTCTTCATCCTGTTTTTTTTTTCTTCTGTCTTTTCCCACATTTGAGATATGGAATGTTTACCATGGAATTCATGAATTCAGATTTCTACTCAGTTCCACTAGCAGAATGTTCCTCTCCCAACATACTGTTCTCACACACACACACACACACACACACACAACAAAGGCCTTTTCTAGAGTCACAGACTCAATTATCTCACTGTCCGGGAAAGAGATTTCCCTACTGAGCAGTTAAAGACAGGAGGAGGATTTTTCATTATGAAAGCTATAAACAATACTTAATGTTTCTAATTTGTTTATGTGTATATGTAGTGTGTTGATCTGGGGAACATTTAACGAGCATCTGACGCCTTTGGGAAAACTTTGAAAAACATAATATTTAGATACAATTTTGGCCTGCATTTTATATCTCATCTACATATTTCTCTTCTCCATTATTTATTACTGAAGAAATGCCCACAATAAAAGAGCTTTATCCCTTAGAGTTTATCTCTCTCTATAGCTTATTCCCTACTTGAAATGATACTGCTGTGGTGTCACAGGCAGATTATTATGACATCAGGTTGGGAAGAAGCAATAGTAGCTGATGATCCTCAAGGAATAAGTATCCTGTTTTCATGCATATTGGCCTCAGTAATAAATAATGGGAACAAGAAATACAAAGATAATGAGAAATATAAGCTGTTTTCTGTCCAAATATGTTTTTTTAATTTCTTCTTGAGGGGTCCGTGGCTCTTTAATTAATGTTTTATTTTTTATTTAAAGGAGAACTGTATTGAATCTTTAAGTAATTTTTCCGAGTAGAAGCTGCTTTTTAAATACTGGTTCAAATTCTGTTTTTGTTGTTGTTATTCAGACGTTTTAATTATTCTACTGGGTGTTTCTGATTTACATGGTGCTGGGTAAGAACAATTTTAGAACTGTATGATGTAGTTTATGTTCCTGTTCTAATCTTCCATTGTTGGCACAATGCATCCATGTTCCACTATAGAACTCTCTGGCTGAGAGGGACATAAACTACATCATGCAGTTCTAAAATGGTACTTATCACCAGACTGTAAAGCAGAAACACCCACTGAGGTTACCCGAAGGCCTGGATAGATGGAACAGTAGCATCATTTTAACCAGTACTTAAAAAACAACTTATTCTGGGAAAATGACTTCCAGGTTCAGCACAGTTCTCCTTTATGGTAGTTTTATTTTTAGGGCCCAGTTGAAGTTTTTTAGCACTGTAAAGATAGCAGCCATGTTTGTGATGGAAGATCAGCTCTGGTTGTAGGGAGATTGATGGTTCTGGTTGCAGGAGGACTGATTTGCTTCATTGTGTGATGTGATTTAGGCCAGGATGACTATGCAATATGTTCTAATATTGAATGGTCACCTGACTGGTTTTAATCAATTAAAGTTTTTTGGTTTTTAGACCCATTTTATAAAGGCGAGTAACGTATTCTTAAAAGTCCTGAAATCTGGGGTACATAGTGAACCACGATTATCATGGTGTTGGAAATTGCCCATGGCATAAATACCATAGCTGTAGACACCACAGTGTATTGGTATACTGTGACAGCCTGTGCTATTTAAATTGAATGCACCTGTGGCTATTTTCCTTCCTGATATACATCTTCTTGCTTGCACGTAAGTGATGTCATTATCTATGGGAAATTGGGATTATGTCATTGGAGAGTTGTGGCGCCTTTTTTTTTTTTTGGTTAGGCAAAGCTGTGAACTGTTGAATTAAGGACCATTTTTTCACAATATGAATCGTCAAATGCAGTGCTTCTTCACTATAAGCAACCTATACCGAACTCCCGGCTATAAGAATGGTACGCGTGGCTCCCAACAACGTTGTAATACTGCTCCATCACTGCTTGCCTGCCCTGTGTCCCTCGAACCCCATTTTATAAGTATAGTACTGGTGAAAATTAAGGAGTGTGCAGTCTCAGGGGAGGAGCAGGTGGAGAGAGAGATGCAATAGGGGCAGCGGGTGGAGAAAGAAACACATGGCAGAGCGAATTTGTAATGCAGTCAGGCTAGGACTTCACTCCGTGTTCAGGTGTAGTAGATAACTGTACACAGTACTATACTGCATTCATATTGTAACATAAAGGAATGTGCAGACTGGGGAAGGGGGCAGAGAGAAAAAGAGAGATGCAACAGGGGCACCAGGTGGAGAGAGAAACACACTGCAAACCTGATTTTAGTACAGGCAGTAAAGGACTTCACTCGTGTTCAGGTCTGGTGACCTAAAGGAGTGTGCTCAGTACAAAAACCAAAGTTGGCATCAGAATGCAGCGTGCAGTACAGTATGGGTGAACTGAGCCAGTGGCGGGTGGGTATTACATGGGAGGTGCTTATATGGCACCTACATGTATTTACAATGTAACCCTTTATTCTACTTACTTCTAGATATTTACTTTTCATAAAGGGAGACTACTACTCTATTTGTTTTACTGACCGGGAGTGATGATTTCTGGGATTCCTGTAGAGGGTTATTGTATTAGCGCTCAGTGCTCTGCATTTTTTAAGTGACCCTTGATATAATGAATGAGGTCCTATAACGAACAGCTGCTATGGCTCCGTACTTGTTTGTTGTAGTGAAGGACTACTGTATATGATGGGAGGTTGGGGGTGTATTGTGTTTAATGTCTTTTACTTGTACCTTCTTTAATGTTGTTAGTGACCTTTTATAGATTGTTTGCTATTGTATGCTTTATGAATAACTCCAATAAAAAAAATCAAGGACTACTGTAATTGCAAACTCTTAAAACACATTTGAAAATGTGCAACAGGTTGCACAAGTGTGGGAACTAGATTATTCTAAACTGGAGAACCAATTGGTTTCAAATCTCTCTTTTCAGGTTCAACGAACATTTTCATTCATGGCTCTGAGCAGCACAGTCACCTAACTTCAGAAATTCACTTCTTGAGGGAGCAAAATCGGTCTCTGAAAGAGCAGACATTGAAGGTTTCAAGAGGTAAGGAATGGGAAACTGCACTTTAACTTGCAAGTGAAATTAGACAAAACGATTTCCAAAGTCAGTGCTTTAGTCCTCCCAACTGTATTAACAGGTAAATCAGGACCACATTGAAATATAAGCTGTTGCATCTCAGCTAGGCTGTCCTGGGTGCAGAGTGGGACAAATCAGCTGGCCATTGGCCACTAAACAGGTTGGTTTGGCTACCAGATTTTGAAAGTTATTGCCTAGTTTGCCACAAAGTGATTTTCCCCAGCGTGAGTGTCAAGTCGGCAGATCTCCCTCACTGTACTCCGATGCATGAAAAGGATAAGATGAACGCTGTGTGTGCAGCGATAATTATTGGCTGTGAGGAGGAGGGATATAAGATTCTATTCATCATCCTACTCGAGTTAGTAGTGCTTAGGCTTTGCCATATTTGTCTTGCACACATGGTTGTTCTGTAGAATAATTGTCAAGGCAAGCAGTGTTGAATAGAACCTTTAAAATGATGGCCACAAAAAAAAAAAAAAATAAATTAGTTTGACTGTCACATTTTGTGGCTAACTAATCACTAACATTGATTTGTTCCACCCTGCTTGGGTGAAAAACTATTAAAAAAAAAAAAAAAAAATTGGTGAAAAGAAAGATGCATTGGGTCAGTGGTTGTCTTTATTTCCTAAATGCATATGTCCTTAAATGTGTTTTTATCTTGTGTTCTTGCACACTGAATGTCACTGATTATGAATGCCTTCTGTCATAGTTCTGTGGGATGTGAAGATAATGTGACATAGTTACTTGCTTAGTAGTTACAAAAGTTGTGTTTGGTCCTCAGTAAACATTCCAAGCATGGGGGGCACAAATGGACAATGTACAGTGTGCCATCACCCGGTATTGGTTTACCACCACTCTATACTTTTATTACCACCCTGTAGCTTTTTGCTACCACCCTAGTAAGATTTTTAAAACTCATTCAGAATTATCTTTTATCTTTATTGCGGCGCTCTCCATTTTAAAACCAGTGCTCTGTACCTTACATGAAACCTCATACTATTCTGTGCACATTAGTCCCAAAGAATTATGCACTCCTGGCCCCCATCATCACCGCCACCACTCAGTGCTCCAGATAACATTGACTTTTAAAAGTTATGTGCTCACCAATTTTGCCATTAGGTGCGTAAAATATCATTTTAGTGAGTAAAACTGCTTTAAGGAAGAACTGCAGTGACTCTGCAAGTCATTTTTCACTGTAGAAGCAGTTTACTAATACTGGTTCAAATAGTGATTATCTTTGAGGATATCTCTTACATCAGGCCACACTTTTGGAACTTATAGCCGCCAGGCACTAGGACTACACATAAGCATTTGGATGCAGTCTGCCAGAGCTGCCCATGATGACATTTGTTAACGTATACATAGACATGGGTGGCCCCTCCTCTTCTCCGCTCTTTGCCACCATCGATCAGACTCATCAGTCCGCCATAGGAAATGTCATTATTACCACCATTTTATTTCTTTTACATCCTAAAGTAATCACTTTTATAGTAATTTTTGACAGCCTGCATGTTATCAAAGGAACCATCCAGACTTTTCGGTACTGTGAGTGCAGAGAAAATATCTACAAAGGAGACTCCCACGAAGTTTGTGTCTGCTGCTTATGCCTAGACCACAGCGTGAAAGCCTACAGAATCTGCTGGGGATTTAATTCTACAACCAGGAGATGCAGAAAGGGGGCTTTTGGGAAATGTTTACTCCAAAAGACTGTAGAGAGAATGGAGAAGCAGCTCCAAGAGAAATCCACGCCACCAGCTCCGCTGACCCGTATTACGATACTTCAGGGATTCACAAGCAGCGGACAAGAAGTCTTCCTGGTGTGCTCCCAGTTGCCCTTATGCCTACAGGTATGACCTGTGCTTTGATGTCCAGTCAAGCAGCGATGCTGATCCCTCCCGGACCGGCCCACCTAACACCAAGATCGGGCTTTGCATGGTACTACCAAGCCTCCCTCATCGACTCCTCCAATCACGCCCACAAACCAATGCGGTGCCTATGCTTAGGCAATTCTTCTCTCCTTTCGGATACGATAACACACCTGCTGCCTGGTCTCCTGCCTGTGGGAGCCTGTTGATGAGGCTTCCTATACCTAACCTCTTGACTATGCAAGGTACTGCTTGCCACAGAATCCTCCAGTGCTGTGCTATATCACGGTCTCTCATTCCTGTCGACCTAGCGTTAATATGAGTATAATCCTGATCTGATGGTGAGGAAGAGGATGATGAAGCAAAAGACTGCTGAGAGCCACATGAACTTGGCACCAGCTCTACAGTCTCTACTTGCAGTGAGGACTCTGTAGAATACACTGAGGCCCCCCTGCAGAGGACCCCTCATTTTTCACCATGATGTAGTATATGTAGGGTTTCCGGTTTTAGGTTATAACCGATAAACACCACCGTGGTGAAAATCGGGAAATCAATTATAACCAAAAAACACAAAATTTCATTGTGTCCCCACTCTTCCAGCTGACCAACTGTGAGCTGGATATGTGGGTGGATCGTGCTTTTTTTGTATTACACCTTTCACTTATATGGTGGAACAGAGCTCTTAATACTGTGCTGCTGCTAGCTCACCATCACCATCTACATATTTATATATGTATAGTTCTACAGCTATGGTGCACTATTTTGTAAAACTAATGCAATATTAATATAGTGCAATATATATGGTGCTAACATGCAATAGTCATGGTACACAGTATGAAAAAGTGTAATATCTGTTTTTAACTTGAGGAATAAACACTGATTTATAAAGATTTTGTTGTCCGAGAAATTGATTACACCTAAAATAACAGATTTCTGATACTTTTAAAAGGGGAGAAAAATGCAGAAAATAAACCTTTTTTTTACTAAAATAAACGCCTAAAATCGAAACCCTAAGTATATGCAACCTGCAATGGGCTTTGCTTTAGAAGAGCAGAATACTACTAAAAGAACCTGCTGCAGCTCCTAGAGTTGCAGTATAGCACAGTAGTTTAAGATTCTGAGCTGCAAATCTGGTGACATCCAGCAGACCAGACCTGGGTTTGAATCCCACAGCTTCCACTTGCATACGTGTGACCCTGAGCAAGTCACTTAACTTTCCTGTGCTCCCAGGTCGCACCTGTAAAAAAGCTTTCAGCTTAGTGTGTTAATCCTGGTTAAACAACTAAAAAAAAAAGTCTCCCTCTCTTGTGGTGCCTTTTCTGCATCCAGCCTTAGAGAATATATATTAGCTGTCACCGGAAAGGCAGGCAAAATGTATTCTGCCCCTTCTGGGAAGCTTTTTATGATGCTCAACCTGAGACTGGCTCTGTGGTGACTCAATGCTGCCCAAGACAGGTCTAGGCACCTAAACACCTGAGCTCCCACCTTCCTGAGACAGAGTCTAGGAGGTTGGATGTCCTAGGCAAGCAGACATATGACTCTGCCTCATAGGACCTTGTATTGCTAACTCTGAGGCCCACATAATGAAATATCAAAGCACCGTCTGGAAGAAGGCTAAGACTGCTGCACAGGCCTGGCCTGAGGGCTCTTCAAAACAGGAGTTAATGAAAATATTGACTGCTAGGGCTGATGTGGGCAAGCATTTGCTCCACACAGCCCATGACATTTCTGATGCTTTTGCCAGGGCTGCGACCTCTGGTTTCTGTCTCAGGTGATATTCTCGGCTCAGAATAGCAGGATTTGCCACCGATGTTCAACAAGACAATTCTTAATGCCCCATTCAGAGGGCACAAGTTGTTAGGTCACAAGGGACAAAAGATTCTCAGAGATCTCCAAGCCTCAGACAGAACTTCGAAATCAGTGCCCTCCCTCTACCATACCCAACCCTAGGGTAGGAGCATGGTGTTAGCAGACAGCCCCCAGACAACAGGACAGGGGCAAAGGAGCAGGGCTTTGCCAGTCCCCAGCACTCCCCAGGTGCCCATTTAGAAGCACCCAAAGGTGGTAGAGCTGCACCCACTGGCTCAGCCTGACTCCTTACACCCCCAACCGCATTTACCTCCAGGGGTGGTTGTAGGAGGTCACCTCTCCCTCCACTTAGCACAATGGTGGGAGGTGACTACAGCCGGATGGTTTCTGGAGATCATAGAAAGAGGGTCATGCTCTAGAACTTCTGGACAACCCTCCAGATCATCCCCCAATTGTGTCAATATACCCTCCAGGCCACTTGTCCCTGTTGCGGGAGGAAGTAGTGACACTGCTCCAAAAACAGGCTATAAAATGTGTCCCTCTAGAACAGAGGAACACATGATCATCCTGGACTATCTCTTCCCCATTGATTCACGCTGATGGGTTCAAGCCGGAGGCACTAGGACCCAGCGGGAGCAAAAAGCTTTCAGGAGGGCCGGTGCAGAGGTAGGCTGGGTTGTATTGCAAGGGGTATATCCTCGAGGAGGGAGGAGGTGATTCTGCCACTGTATAGGTCATTAGTTAGACCACACCTGGAGTACTGCGTGCAGTACTGGCGTCCGTATCTGAAGAGGGACATTAAGTTACTGGAGGGGGTGCAGCGCAGAGTGACAAAGATGATCAAGGGGCTGGGGGACTTATCATACGAGAGGAGGTTGAAGGAATTGAACATGTACTCACTGGAGGAGAGGAGAGACGGGTGACATGATTGAAACCTTTAAATACATGAAAGGAATATACAAGATGGGTACAGAGGGGCTGTTCAAAGTAAGGGAGAGGAGGGCCACCAGGGGCCATGATATGAGACTGGAGCGAGGAAGGTTCAGGAGGGAGATGAGGAGACACTTTTTTACAGAGAGGGTGGTGGCTGGGTGGAATGCGTTACTCGCTGAAGTGGTATGCAGTAGAACAGTTTCAAACGAGGATGGGACAGGACAAGGGGGAGGGTTAATGAAGGGGAAGGGTGGAAGGGAGGGGCAGCTGCAGAATAAGGGGTGCTAGCTGCACGTTCGAGCAGACTTGTTAGACCTCTAGGCCTTTATCTGCTGGCACATTTCATATGTTCGTATGTGCGGCACTGCTAGGCTGGCTCGTGCTGTATGGCTTACCTCGGCAACAGCCCTCAACCGCCTCAGTTCTTTTTCCCCACCGTCGAGTGCCCTTCAGTGATATCACTCGTCCACTGGGAGTCAAAACTTCACGTCTGAACGGCAACAGCTTTCAATTTGTTCCATTTTCGTTTAACTGCCATTTGTTATTTTTCTGTAAGTTTAGTAAAAAAAAATAAATAAATAAAATAATTCCTGTAAGTCTCTCAGCCCTGCCGAACAACAGCTTATGACCATGGACGGTGACAGTAGGGAGCCAGTTTAGGCTGGCTTTTCTGGCAGCGGGGGCCATGTCTGGTCCAGGTCCCTCGCTGAGGGATGATGGACAGTCCTGTGTTTGAGGGTGAGAGCAGCCCTCCCATAAACACAAAACAAAGCAGGCCCATTCTCGATCCAGGTCAAGGGCCTGGCGCCGCTCAGCCTGGAGTTCTTCCTCTTCCCACTGGAAGGGAAATAAACAGTACTGCTTGAGGTCACCCTGTGGTAGGTCTGATGCAAGGTCTGGGAGTGGGAGGCCTTCGACAGTGGCTCGTGGTTGCTCATGATCTCTTGCCCGGAGCCCTTCATTGCCCTCTTGTGGGGATTCCATTTGGCAGTTTCACCACTGGGCAGCTCTTATGGAGCAGTGGGTACCATGTCTGGCTCATTTGCCCTTCCTGTGGAACTGGTGCCAGTCCCCTCAGGGCTTGGCTCTATGGTGACACAGTCAGGACATTCTAGCCAGGTAGAGCATTTGGCTCTGTTAACAGATCCTGATCCTTGTCAAGACACCTCCACTTGCAGTACCCCCGCAGTGTCACTGCAAGGATCGGGCGCAGGTGCCTTTGCTGGTCACGCCAGTGCCAGCTGGGCCTGGTGCTGCCCTGTGATGCTGAGGTCTTCTTTGGCATCCCCTGAGTTCTGTATGCGGCCCAGTGCCTGCTCCTTTGGGGCCAGTCCTGGCACAGGGTCCTGTGGGGCTGTGCTGGTGCTGCACCCTTGGTTCTGGTGCCGGCCCGTGCCAACTTCTCTGCCGGGTTCTGGTATCGCCAGACTGTCCAACCCCAGGACTGGGCTAAGTGCTTGTGGGTTCACTTCATCTCCCAGCTCCTTTTCCTGTAGGGAGCTGGAGGGGATGAGTCTGACCCTGACCTTGTGATTTGTGAGGGCAGTGATGACTCTTTTATATCCTGGACAGCTCTTCTCAGGTGCCTCTCCTGTTCCTCAAGAGGACCTCTCTTTCCAAACTTTATTGCACAACATACATACAACACTTGCCCTCGAGACTTCTGTCCTTGTTCTGGGTAAGACACTCCATCTAGAGTAGCTCCATGTCTCTAACTTTCCGGTCAACCTTCCCAATATTCTGCCTGCCTTCGAGACCCTCCCAGAGGGGGTACGGGCCAGACCTGCTTCCATACCTTTTGTAAGTAAGCAGGTAGATCAGAAGTATGTTGCCCCTAAAGATGGACCTATCCTGGCTTTTCAGCCTGTTGCTGACAAGATTGTGATTCTGTGCAAAATGGGGGGATAGTCCACAGGAAATGGGTATTGTTCAGATATAATTAAGTTTGTTCCCTTCCAAGGACCTAGTTCTGAGTCAAGGTTCAAAATGGGGGGACAGAAAATTATTTTCCAACAGGTTGTGTAATCAAGTTTTCTTTTCATTTACTCCAGCCTGATGTTTCGGACTTCCTGGTGCTTTTTCAAAGGGATTCTTGTTCTGTAATTTAAAATACATTATTTCAGTAAATCATTTTTTATGTTAATTTTATAAACATCAGTAATAAATCATTATATAAATCTAACAGTTACCATCGTGTTATCCACTTGGTTACTTATGCTTTTTTTAATGTATCATTATTCGCTCTTAATCTTCCTGGACTAACTCTCCATCACTCATTCACACTAGTGGGATAGCGCCAGAGGCGCTAGAACCAAGTGGGAGCCTAAAATTTTCAAAAGGGTCGGCGCCGAGACAGGACCATGCATGTGCGGCACCTGAGACTAGCCGCGCCTGTGTAGGCTGCCCTCGCCGCTGTCCCGCCAACCGCCTCAGTTGTTTTTCTTCCGCCGCCGAGTGCGCGGATGCACCATATCACTGCCTGCCGGAGTCAAAGTTTCTCATACAGCAGCAGCTTTTAGCGCTTAATTTAATATTTTAGTAGTATTCTTATTTTTCGAACAAGAAAAGATTATGAAGAAGAAAAGAAATTCTTTCCTGCCATCAACGGAGTTGTCCTTAGAGCAGTAGCGGTGACAGTAGAAGGACTTTGTTTGAAAGTTTTATGGCAGAGGGGCAATGGGAGTACAACTAGGGACAGCCCTGTGCTGGGGGACAGTCCACAGGACAAATCTAGCGGTTCTGGGAGTCCGCTCCACTAACCTTGAGCTCTTCTTCCTCATTGGGGAAGAAGAATCGGTGCCGCTCGAGGTTGCCCGTGGACGCCCTGCACAAGGATTGTTCGTCGGGAGGGGCAATAGGCCTGAACCGAGTTTGGTGGGTTCCCTTGGCCCCGCTTCTAACGATTGCATTCTCATCGAACTCCATCTCTGTCCCTGTTGGAGCTCCAGTGAGCAGTTTCACCTCTGGGATGCTCCTGTGCAGCAGGGTTTGACTTCTCCAGTTTCCTGGCTGTGTTCCTGATTTGGGGCTCTGAGCCGTTGGAGCGGAGCCGGTCAGATGGATCAGGATGAGTCACGGTGCCCTCTTGGTGCCTTCGTTATTGTGTCAACCTCTCATGCCTGCCCCCTCTCCCTTTCCATGCAGGGGCTGGCACGGGCACCACCTTTTCCTTCTCCCTTCTCAGGATTTCCATTGGCATTTTCCTTCGGCACCATGCCTTGGAGCCATGGCTCGGTGCCTTGGTCAGCGCCATGCCTTGTGTGGCGCCGTGGGTGCTGCTGTTGCTGCGTTGGTTGTCGCGCGTAGTGGTGCTTCGGTGGTGCGTGACACCTGTGGGTGCGCCACGGGCACCCGATAGGGTGGCACCATGGGTGCCCTCTGGTACCATTGCTGCATGGATGCCAGGGGTGCCTGTGGGTGCCCTTGATATCGCCCAGGTTAGCATAGGCACTGCTTGGTGCCTCCTCTGCCACAAGTGATGCTGGTGCCGGGTGCTAGTGGGTGCTGTCTGACAGAATTAATGACACATTTTTCCTTTTCGACTTCTTCTCCACAGAGCTTGTGTGGATGTTTTCTGCAGAATGAAGTCTTGTTCTGCAGATTATTTTTTCCACACATCTCAGTGAGTGGCGGTCTATGTGGGAGCTTGTGTCATCCAGCGGTTTTCTGCTGATGGAAGTCTGCTGTACTGTTCTGCCAGCGAAATCTGTCATTCCGCTCAGCACTTTCTCGGCTCCCTACGTGGTACCAAGCACCTCGACATCCTTCCTGGTGGCAAAGTCTCTAGTGGTTCTGACCTAGACCTCCCTTAGAGGTCCTTCGGGGTGGAAGTGCATCTAGATGGGTCTTACCCTGTCCTTCTGGTCAGTAATACAGCGGATGAATCATATACTGAAGGGCACATCCTCTCTATCATCAGAGTCCGTGATGGAAGATCTTTTCAGTAGTTTCTCAGTAATGGGGTCCACTATAGTATTTCAGACTGCATCCGTGGACCATGCACCTCTGCGTCTAGACTTTTTCAGTCGTCAAGACAATTGCACTCTGTGGAACATTTCTAATTTAATGGTCAGGAGCTGATCAGGCTCTTCCACTCCTTCGATAGGGATATATAGCCCCCTTGTGATATTACCCCTTCAGTGGCTTCTTCGGCACATGTGGCTAACATCTCTCCAGCTGTGATTAGTCCGGTCATGATTTCAGTATGGACGCTCAGGCTCCTCCTGCACTCAGATGGAGAACATCTTCATCATTTTGTATCAAGACAATCCACAAAATAGCAGCCTGAAAGCCTTGTTAGGCTCGGACTAAAAAAAAAAATGATCACAACACAGGGCCTAGCCGAAATAACCCGTTCTAGGGACATGGATATGTTGTTCATCCACACTCATTGGCAGTATCCTTGCCGCTTTAAATCTTGCCGGAAGGTCTTCAAGCTTGCTCCTCCCACCCACCCGGGTGGATAACCTCGGCTCCGCCCCATGACGCCAGATCTTCCTTACCGCTTGAAGCTCAGGTTCCTCCTTAACGCTTCCGCGCTTGTGACTGGTTCCTATTTCTCCGCTTATGGATTTAAAAATAATATTTTGCAAAGACTTCAGTCTTCGATCCCCGCGCCGCGGCGGACAAATCGACTCCGGATTTTCGAGATGCCCATGCGGCAGAAGATGTCTCGGACGGATCCACACTCCACGTGTGTCTACTGCTTAGGCCTTGAGCACGACCCGCAGGCTTGCGACCTGTGCTCATCTTTCTCGGCCCACGCCCTCAAGACCGTATGCCCGATTGCAACTGGGCCGCCCGAGAAGCGCTCTCCGTGAAGTCCAGGAGGCCCGGTTACGTGTGTCTCCGCGGGCGGCGGGTTTCAAGGGATCAGCTCGAGCGGATGGTCGCCTCGAAGAGGAGGCGCTGGGTCAGATCTTCCTCGGCCGCTGCATTTATCCCGCCTCTCTGGGTTCTTCCTACACGGCTTCTTTTAGGAGCTTTTGTCTGTCCCTCTCCACTAAAGGAGAAGGGCTCATGCCTGCTGGACCTTTTCTCGGTCCAAAAGAGGGACAAGGGTAAGTCCTCCGGTCGACGCCTTGGGAGCGGAAAGGTCCTTCTCGGCCGCCGACCGCCGTGGCTTCGCCTGCCCAGCTTGCTTCGCCACTGGCCTCACGGTGTCCCCTGGCCAGGTCAGTTGACCGAGACCTCACCGATGAAGTCGAGATTTTCTCACCCATTGGACGGGCTGTCGCTTTAGCAGCCGAGATTCCTCTCTCCCCGGTTCCCCCGGGAGGAGTTGAGGATCCCGTGGGCTCGCCTGTGCCTCCGGTTCCGGAGCCCTCGGATGGACCTTCCGAGCCGAAGGGAGTGCCGGTTCCGGCCGACACCTCCCCGCACCGACCCCGGAAATTCGGACTCTCGTCTCGGTCTGGGACTCCTTCGCTGTCCAGCTGATCCCACCGCCATAGGCGGTCCCGGTCTCGATCATGTAAGCGGCTGCCGCTGCCTCTCGGCCCTCCTCCTCGGATGAGGGAGGCTCATGCGAAATTACGCCGACGGTACGAGGACTCTTATGTTGCAACAGTTTCTCCTGGCCGGGAATAAGCCGACCTCGCGCCTTCCCGCCATTAAGTGGCTGTCACCGAACGGCGACACAACCCCGACTCTGTCCGAGGAGCTTATACCAGGCCGGTTGTTCTGGCCAAACCAGCTGCTCCAATCGATTCGTGGAACCTCCGCCCCACAGCCACCACTGGGGCTCCCACCGATTCTCGGCCTGCCAAGGGTTTACCCCATCGGCTGTCAGTTACCCTCACTCCCGACCGACCTCGGCAGGTGAAGGGTGGCTCAGGCCAGAGGTAGTTTTCGAGGACTCCTTCCGAGTCCGAAGATGATTCCTCTTCTCAAGCGACTGACTTGGAGTCTTCAGGAGGTCAGCCAATGGACGATAGCCCGCTCTCTTCCTAGGACTGCTTCGCTCATCTCGGAGTCTACCGATGGAGCTCAACCCGCTTCCAAACGGGCCAGGTATCCCTCACGGAGATCTGGACCGAGGGATTCTCCACGGAGGCCTTCCGTGGCCGAGGCCACAGTGGGTCCGCACTGAACTTTGGCAGCGCCTGCTTCCTGCCCTGCGCCTGCCAGGATGGCCAGGAAGTATGCGTCCCTACCGGTTCTTGTCCGCTTGAACACCCTCTGCGGGGTTGGTTACCGACAGCTGCCGCACTGCAACGCCAGGGATGTGGACAAACCTCCTGACAAGGAGTCCAAGAAATTGGACTATGTCGGGCGAAAAGTTCACGCTGCGCCCTCTCTCGGTTTTCGCCAGGCTAGTTCGGCCGCCCTCATGGCACATTTTTCCATGCCCTGTTGGGCTCCCTGGATGAGGTCATCCTCATCTTCCCGCCGATCTGCAGACTCACGGTTAAGCAGGTGCGGACCAGGGCAGGGCAGTGGCCAAACAGCAGCTCCAGACTGCTTTGGATGTAGGGGACCATGTGCTAGATCGTGGCGGCCGAGTGGCTATGCGTCATGTGGCTTGGCTGAGGATATCCACCTTTACTTGGATACCCAGCACAAGTTGGCGGATGTTCCTTTTGGGGACTGACCTCTTCGGCCCTGGGGTGGAAGGTCACCTGCAGAGGATCGAGAAGTCCAATGCCACCTTGACTCGGGTCTCTTCCGGCCAGAAGGACAAAGGCTGCAAACCACAGCCTAAGCCCTTTCGTCTCTTCTGCCCCCAGCGCGCCGGCCCAGCAACGCTAGGGCCAGCAGGCTCGGCCTTGGTATCCCAAACCCAAGCCCCGGCTTCCTAACAGGAGGCAGGAGGAGGGGCCCAGGAGGTCCCTCGGCCGGTCCTCCTCCAAGCCTGCCCAGTGACGGGCTGAGGGCGTCGCCCATCCCCGCCACCTCTTCCTGGGTCCCCGGGGACGGCCCGCACTTCCGCTCCGCCTGGTCCGCTGTTACCACGGACAGGTGGGTCTTGAGGTGGTGGAAGAGGCCTGCCTCTGAATCTCGAGCAGGCACCACCCTTCAGAGCCGCTCGCCGGGGGCTTCGGGATCCCCAGCTCACTGGCGGCTCGCCGAGCCGACAGCCCTCCTCCTCCAGAAGGAGGTGGTGGAGAGGTGGTGGACCCTCCTTCAGACCCAGGGTTTGTGTCCAGGTACTTCCTGGTTCCGAACGGACGGGGTTGGCTCATTTCTCGACTCCACACGACCTAAACAAGTTCCTAAGGTCTCGAACCTTCAGGATGGTCACTTGGCTCAGATAATACCATCCTTGAACGCGGCGGTGGTTCTGCTCTCTGGACTTGCAGGACGCTGCTTTTTCACGTCCCTATCCGTCTGCCTCACCAGAGATTCCTTCGCCTCCGAGCGGAAGGATCCTCTTCGAGTTCCAAGCCATGCCCTTCGGCTTGTCTCCAGCTCCAGGGTCTTCACCAAATGCATGGCAGTGGTGACAGCATTCTGCGTGCGCCGAGGTCCGGTGTACCCTTACCTGGACGACTGGCTGATAGCAGCTCCTCCAGGAAGGAGGCGGAGTGGTCCAGAGATCTGGCCCTCCAGGTCTGCTCTCAACTGGGCCTCCTTATCAACGAGGCCAAGTCGGAACTCGAGCCAAGCAGGTGATTTATTCTCGGGCGCAGCTCGACTCTCTCGAGCCAGAGCGCTGCTCCCGGCGGACAGGGCCGAGGTTCTTTCCTCCTTGCTCGATCATTTCTGGTTGGGCAACTGCGCCCTGCCCGGGACTTCCCGCGCCCTGGGTCTCATGGCTGCCTGTACCAGCGTGGTCCGCTGGGGCCTGCTGGAACATGCGTCCCTTCAGTGGGGACTGGCCAGCCAGTGGTCACAACGCCAGCATCCCTTGACCAGCTTAGTCGGTGACACAGGGATGTGGAATGCCTCCAGTGGTGGACCGCTCCAGATCATTTGCAGGAGGGCATCCTGCTCGTCCGCCCTGAGCCGACGGTCTTCTGTCGACCGATGCCTCTCTGATGGGTTGGGGTGCCCATCTGGGGAACACTGGCTCATGGCCTCTGGTCCTCAAGGGAGTCCCTATGCCACATCAACCTGTTGGAGTCTCGAGCGGTCCGCCTAGCTCTCACCGCCTTTGTTCTGCTCCTCCGGGGTCAAGTGGTCCGAAGTCCAGACGGACAATACCACCACCATGTACTATCTAAACCGCCAGGGCGGGACGCTGGCCCATGCTTCTATGCAAGGAAGCTCTCCGCATTTGGTCACTCGTGGCAGCAGCCTGGAGGCGGATCTCCTAGCCATTCACGTGGCAGGAGCTCCAACACCCCTGGCCGATGCCCTGAGCCGATAGGGGCTGCATCCCACGAGTGGTCTCTCCTGCCGAGGTAGTACAGCATCTGTTCTCCCTTTGGGGCACACCTCAGGTGGACCTGTTTGCCTCCATGGAGAACGCGGGCTGAGTCTGTTCCATGCCCGCCTCAGCAGGGCTCGCTGCAGGGGATGCCTCGAGGCAATGGACCCCGGCTCTTTTACGCCTTTCCCATTTCCCTTGATCCACAAGGTGCTTCTCAAGGCGAGGAGGGACAAGGCGCAGGTGATTCTGATAGCCCCAGACTGGCCTCGCCAGTTCTGGTACCCAGATCTCCTCAGTCTCAGCTCCAGGACTCCGCTGGCAGCTTCCAGCCTCGCCCCGGACCTGCTCCTCAGTCAATCAGGGAAGGTGTTCCATCCGGACCTTCAATCCCTGCACCTGACGGCCTGGTTCCTGAGCGGCCAGAGTTCCAGGCTTTGGGTCTTCCGGACGAGGTCCTCAATGTAGTTGCTGAGTCCCGTATGAGTCGACTAAAATGTTATGCCTCAAATGGAAAAAGGTTTCATTTGCGTCAGGGCAAGGGCTTGGACCCTTCCCTGTTCCTTGGCAAGCATCTTGGACTATTTATGGTCCCTTTCTAGTCAAGGTTTAGGGTCGACGACCTCATGGTGCACCTGGCAGCCATCTTCTGCTACCGGGCGCGGCCGAAGCAGTCAGGCGCAGGATATGTGGTCTGGCGCTTTTTCAAAGGCCTTGATCACATTTCCTCCAGTGCGGGAACCCCACCTCCGTGATCTACTGCTGGCATTGGCAAAGCCATGGGGAGCTCATTTCAACCTATGCACAGGTGTGCTCTCTCTCACCTGTCGTGGAAGACCGCCTTTGTGGCTATCACGCCAGCCAGAAGGATGGAGAGCTCCAGGCGCTTCCATCGAGTCTCCTTACCTGGTCTTCCACAGGGACAGAGTTGTCCTGCGCCCCCCCCGAAATTCCTCCGAAGGTGGTGTCGGAGTTTCACCTTAACCAGGTGTTGACTCTGCGCGGTGTTCTACCCCAATCACACTCGAGGTCAATATAGGCTCCATACTCTGATTCCTAGAAGGCGGCCCGCTTATTATAAGGAGCGACGGCTGAAATTGGGAGAGGTTTGCCAGCTGTTTGTCACCCTCGCTGAAGTCGATCTGGCAGACCTGCAGCCAAGCGGACGATAAGCAGGTGGGTAACCTCCCGCATAGATCTCGTTATAGTTAGGCATGGAGCTCCCGAGGGATAAGAGCTCATTCTACCCGTTATACTGCTGCAACGGTGGTTGCCCAGGACGCCCTTATCCAGGAAATCTGCAGGGCTGCTACCTGAAGTCAGCAAACACCTTCATTACCCACTACCACATCGACCTTGAGTCACGCCGGGATGCTGGTTTTGGGGGCCTCGGGTTCTCCAGTCTCTTTTCCCAAGTATAGTGGGGTGTACGCCCTTCCCTCCTCCCGAGAACTGCTAGGAGTCTCGCCAATGAGTGTGGATGAACAACATATCCATGTCCTAGAATACAGGTTACTCACCTGTAACAGGAGTTCTAGGAATGGTATATGTTGTTCATCCACACGCACCCACCCGACCTCCCCGCTCGACGCACAACCTGAGCTTCCAGCGGCCTAGATCTGGCGCCATGGGGCGGAGCCGAGTTATACCACCCGGTGGGTGGAGGAGCAAGTTTGAAGACCTTCCGCAAGATTTAAAGCGCAAGGATACTGCCAATGAGTGGATGAACAACATATACCATTCCTAGAACTCCTGTTACAGGTGAGTAACCTGTATATACCCCTTTTTGGATCTGATCAGGTTCCGCCTCAGCCCCTGAGGTGCCTGGCTCCTAGAGTACGGTAAAGAGTACCTGATTTCTTCTTCCTTAGGGGAGTCCGATCCAGCGAGCATATGTTCTCTCTTTCTCCAAGAGAGATTTCTCTCTTCAGAGACATTTTCTAGACCTAGGTGACTGCCCAGTCTGTTAATTCCTTTCTTTTATCAGGCTTTCTTCTTGAGCAGAGCCTGCAGCAACAGAAGTGACTCTCCAACTAGCTCAGGAACTCAGGTTCCTACTTCCTTGCTTGCTTTAACTTAACAGGCGATATATCTTCTTGACCAAAGGTCAAGTAGGTATTTTTCAGAGGTAGCTTCTCAAATATTCACGCCCGGTTCCTGCGCACTGGTTCCATTCCAGTCACTCACAGCTATCTCCAAGTGCTGACGAGCTGTGATGTTTGTTTTCAGCAAACTAGAATCTTTTCCTACTCCCTTCAGGGATGCCAGAGTGCATAGTGCCTCACCGCATTGAGTCACTGCTGCTTTCAGTCACTTTCAACGTATGAGTTAGCCCTAACTTGCTCCTGCTGCATCCCTCCTCGACGCACATCTGCCTCTATTTGCCTTACAAATCCAGCCTGTTTTTTTTTTCTCTATCGGAATGTTTTTCTGCAGTGGACAACTTCTGTACACTTTTCCTCTCTTCCCTGAGTTCAGAGACTGCTGCTACAGTTGTACACACAGGGGCAGGATAATTCCTTTTGAATATAAAGTGGGTAGGATCTAGTTCTACTAGACCACCAGCAAGAGGCTTCTAAGTTGTGCTTGGCTTCCATCGGAGGGTTTCTGTGACTGAGTGAAAACCCTCCTCCTTGATGGGCTAACTTCACCTGCACCTTTCTTGCTCACTAAGTAAGGGGTTCAAGTGCTTCTGGACCTGTTGCTTGTTTTTCATCTGCGCTTTTCAGTTCTAACCATAACCAGTAGACTTTACCTCTGGCTTTTTCAGCTCCTGATGTGCTTTACACTATTAATTTTGGTCCTATACCAAAGTGTGAGGCTGGGTTCTCACCGCTCTCCTAGAGTGGTTGCGGCTTCCTGGCAGAGTTCATTTTTTTGTCCATTACAGTCGTCTGTAAAGTGGTGTTTACAACTCGAGCACTAATCTTTGTGAGCACTATATTCTAGATGCTCTTTACAAGACAGCTCCTTTATCAGCAGGACAGTCCTGGCGTCCTTTCTGAAGTGAACCCTGTCTCCTCCACCCTACTCAGGGTTGTTGGTTTTAGCTCGGTATTTCTTCATTAGTGTGAATGAGTGATGGAGATTTAGTCCAGGAAGATATGGAAATTACGATTTATCGTGAATTATTGATTTTCTGGACAGTCTCCATCACTCATTCACACACCCACTCACCATCCCCTGGTTCGCTTTCATTCTCTTCCTGGTCTTCATGATCCTATGGCTTAGCTGAGAAAACATTATTCTCTTGACCCTTCTGAGGTCCATCTGGGCCCTCTCAGGCCTAGAAACTCAGGATAAGTTATTTTCATTAGTTATGCTGCACCTACTCAGTCGAAAAGGTACTGAGGCGGTTGGAGTGTTGACGACTTGATAGCCTACACAGGCATGAGCTAGTCGTGGTCCTGTCTCAGCACTGACCCTTCTGAAAATTTTAGGTTAATTCTGAGGTACTTCTCAAATTCAGTCTCGAGGCAGAATGAGTCTCATTGCTCCATTCTGGCCTTGGCAGGTATGGTTCCTGCTGCTCAGCAATCTGTTGAAACCCTCCCGGCGCTTCCCTTCAGATGCACCTTCTGACCCAGGGTCCAGTGGTCCATCCCAATCTGAGGTCCTTCACCTTCACCTTGGCTCCTGAAGAGACAGAGGTGAATAGGTTCAGTGTTTCTCATTGGGTTTCAGATATTCTTTTGGCTGTGCGTAGCCAGCCACTAGAAAACTCTACACAGCCACAAATGGAAGCGCTTTCATCTGGTGTGCAAAATCCTCTTCAAACTCTTTTTTTCTGCCCACAATGAAGTCTTGGGTACCTTTAGACCTTTCAAATATAGGTCTGCAGTACTCCACAGTCAGAGTTCATCTTTGTGCCATTTCAGCATATCATGAGCCGGTACTTTCCATGTCACTGGCTCAGTTACCTGTAGTTAAGAGGTTTCTTAGGGGTATTCTGCATACTAGACCTCCTGTCAGAAGTCCAGTCGCAGCCTGAGACATTAACTTTGTGCTAGACATGCTCACTGAAACCTTCGAGCCTCTAGCTACTTGTGAGTTGAAGTTCCTCACTTGAAAGCTGCCTTCCTGGTGGCCATCACTTTTGTCCGAGAGTTTCTGATATACATGCACTGGTCACAGACACCCCCATACACTGTATTTCACAAGGATCGAAGTAGTTCTTAGGACTAATCCTAAGTTTCTCTCCAGTTGTCTCCAGAATTGCATCTAAACCAACCTTTAGTCCTGCTCTACCTACTTTTGCGAACTTCCAGAATGAAAGGAGTGTACCCTTCATTGTCTGGATGTTAAGAGAGCACTGCAATTCTATCTAGATAGAGCAAAATAAATTTGCAAGGCTCAACAACTGTTTGTTTTCTTCGGCAAGACCCGGCTGTGTCAACCTGTCATTATTAGATGCACTTCAGCGTGGCTGGTGGTTCACCACACCCATTCTATGGCACAGGTTAGCTGGAAGGCAGAGTGTACGTCGCTTTACTAGAGCAGTCACGATATCTCTGGCGGAGATCCTCACATGCCCATTGCAGATATTTGCAATGTGATGCCTGAGCCCAGTGCATACTTTGCTAAGCACTGCTCTTGATGCTCATGCCAGACAACATCTGTCGCTTGGCAGACTATTCTTTTGGACTTCTGTCCTAAGTATGTGACTCTTTTGTTTCACACCCATCTTAGGGATTATTGGCTCGGTACTCTTCCATTAGTGTGAATGAGTGGTGGAGACTTTATGTCCAGGAAGATATGGAAATTCGCATCTACGTAATTCTTGATCTTCTTGATCTTCTTGGGCCTAAGTCTCCACCTCATTCACAAGCCCACCCACCATCCCCTGAGCTCACTTCTCTTCTTTGGTCTTCACTCCCTCAATGGCTGGGCGGTGAAGACTTCATTGTTGACCCTTCTTACACTGGTCATTTGGACTAACTTATGTCCAATATTTGGGTTAGTCCTTCTAGGTTGGTTACGCCACACCTCCTCGGAAAAAAGGTACTGAGGCGGTTGGAGGATCGACGCCGAGATAGTCTTTACCACACAAGCCGGGGCTCATGGTGCCGCTCCTCATGGCGCCATCTCTCACACCGGCCCTCTCGAAAAGTTTGCACCTGCTAGGTCCTAGCTCCTCCGGCATAGATCCCATTAGTGAGAATGAGTGGTGGAGACTCTCGTCCAAGAAGATCAAGAATTACGGTAGGTACGTAATTTCCTTTCTTCTTCCCATCCCACCCCTCTTCCCCAAAACAGGTAGAGGAGTCCTTGACCTCACAAAGGGTACCTCCAATCATTGGAGTTCCTGTGAACCTCAAGAAATCAGTTCTGAAACCCGTCCAGATCCTAGATTTCATAGGAGCAGAGCTGGACACAATTCAGACAAAGGCCTTTCTGCCTCCAGGAAGAGCGGATGCCCTGCTCCAGTTGACAGAATCCTTTCATCTTCAGGTTCCTCATCCAGCAAGGTACTTCCTGTGGCTCCTGGGCTACATGACTGCCACCACAGCAGTAGTCCCAGGAGCCAGATTTCAGATGAGGGATATCCAGTTCCATCTGAGGTCCTTTTGGTCCCAGAAAAGGGATTCTCTGTCCAAACTGATACCAGTAACTACCACTCTGAGGCAAGCACTACAGTGGTGGCAAGACAGGGACAACCTCTGGGCAGGAGTACCCTTTCTGCAACAAGCTCCCTCTGTAGTACTGACCATGAATGCCTCAGTAGTAGTGTGAGGAGCTCACCTTGGGGATCACATTGCTCATGGAACATGGCTCCAGCAGGAGTCTCGGCTACATATAAATCCGCTGGAGCTCAGAGCAGTGTTCCTAGCACTTCGGTCATTCGCCAAGATGCTACAGGGCAAGGTGGTGCAGTTTGGGACAGACAGCACCACCACCATGGACTACATCATGAAACGGGAGAACAAGATCTTCAGTTCTGTGCACAGAGGCCATGAAGATCTGGAGTCTGGCTTGCTCCTTAAACATCTCCCTATCAGCAGTCCACCTGCCAGGGAAGGATAATGTCCTGGCAGATGCTCTCAGCAGGATCAACCAGGGACATGACGAATGGACCCTGAACAGACAAATTCTGTTGACAGTCTTCAGAAGTTGGGGCACTTCAGAGATGGATCTCTTTGCAGCCTTAGGCAGTCGTCATCTCCCCCAGTTCTGTCGTAGGCCCCCAGCACTGGGCTCAGTGCCTCTGGATGCTCTGCTCCTGGATTGGTTAGGCAGATTTCTGTATGCCTTTCCTCCATTCCCTCTGATACCCAGAGTTCTAGTCAAGCTGAGGGTTCAGTCAGCCACCATGATCCTGATTGCTCCGGATTGGTCCAGACAGCCGTGGTACTCGATGCTGTTGTCCCTGTAAGTGGCCAGTCCAATTTGCCTCCCCAGGAGACACAACCTGCTGACTTCCTCCCAAGAGAGAATTCTGTACCCCAGCCTTGAGTCCCTCCAGCTCAAGGCTTGGTTCATGAAGACTTAGAGTATGCAGGCCTACATCTCTCAGTAGGAGTCCTGGACATCCTTAGGGTTTCCAGGAAACCTTCCACTAGAAAAACTTACTCTTCCAAATGGAAGAGATTCTCCATCTGGTGTTCCCAAAAGGACATGGATCCACAGGATCTGGCAACCCTGCTGGATTACTTGGTCCACCTTCAATCCCTGGGCCTGCATTCCTCCACCCTGAAAGTGCACTTGGTGGCTGTTTCTGCCTATCTATCAGCCGGGAAGGGCCCTTCCCTGGCTGCCCATCCCATCTTTAAGAAGTTCTTCAAGGGACTACTCCATCTTCACCCTCCTCACAAGGAGCCTACACCTTCTTGGGACCTTAACATCTGCATAGCTCAACTTATGTAGCCCCCTTTTGAGCCCATGTCCTCAGCAGAACTCAAATTCCTGACATGGAAGACTGTGTTTTTGGTGGTCATCACCTCTGCCAGGAGGATCAGCGAGCTTCAGGCCCTGTCAGTAGAACCCAACTACATTGCACCTCACAGGACAAGACTGTTCTTATAAACTAATAGGAAGTTCCTCCCAAAGTAGTCTCGACTTCCACTTGAATCAGTCCATAACTTTGCCTGTCTTCTTCATTGACCATACCAGTTCAGGTGAACGAGGCTGCATAGCCTGATGTTTAAAGGTCCATCAGCTATTATATGGACAGAACAAAAGACTATAGGAAGGACTACACTCAGCTGTTGCTTACCTACATGGCGTGGATAAAGGCAGGCCAGTCACAGAGGACCATTTCCAGATGGATTGTGGCCTGTATCCAGTTCTGCTATGGCAAACTAGGTAAGGAGCCACCAGTTAGCCTAAGGGCTCTCTCTACTAGGGGACAGCTGCTTCCATAGCAGCTGTCAGAGATATCCCGGCTTAACATCTGTAAAGTGGCTACCTGGAAAACAGTTTACACATTCACCAAGCACTACTGCCTGGGCACCCAGGCCAGGAGTGATGCCAGGTTTGGCAAAGCAGTATTGCAGAGCCTATTCCCTAAGTAGGTTCTGGGCCCACCTCCATGGAGCACTGCTTGGTAGTCTGCATACTGTCAGAATACAGCAAGACTTAATGTTTTTTGAAGAAAAAATTACCACAGTAATCTTGATCTTCCCTTGTCAGTCTTCACCACTCATTACTGCTTGGATGTCAGCCGGAGGCTTTACCCATCTGGGAGTTTTTTTGTTGTTGTTGTTTTCTACCAGGGTAGGCACGACAGCACTACCCAGAGTGACGCATCGTGTGATGTGCAAGGCGGCCGTGGCGCCTGACGATGACTCCATCCCAGTTCTGTTTCTCCCGCCATCGAGGCTGCACCTGCTAGCGCGTGTGTGAGTGTTCTGTTATGAGCCATAGGCCTAGTTCGTCTGCGACTCCTTCATCCCGCTGTTTTTCCCGATGCCGTTGACTGCCGGTAAGTCTGTTCCTTTTCTTTTTCAATGGCGCTGGGAGCTTTACTGTGTTCTTGATTATTTCCCCATCATGTCCGGTTCAGGAGTTAAGCAAAAGTCAAAAGCAAGCCGTGCCCCTATGCGTCGGTGCGCCTGTGGCCGGCATTTTTCTGTGACGGACCGACATGATGTTTGCCTTCGCTGCCTGGGACCTAGCCATAATATTAATAAAAGCAACGCTTGGTTCTTGATGGACTGCCATGTTCTCAAAGTCCGCACGTTCAAAATTGTCAGGGCCCGGCCAACTTTTGGAGGACGGCATCGCTTTCGGGCCTCCCAGGTCAGATCTTTAGACCCTTCCTCTGGGTCACCTCCCAGGCCTATACGGTCTGGAGAGGAGGACGCCTCCTCATCTTCAAGTCTTGCCGAGGAGGAGGCCTCTTTCGCGGTGTCAGGGGAACGCTGTGGTCCCTTCCGGGGCCGTAGTGGGGACACCGCCTCGGCAGTCACCTCTTCAGAGGTGCAGGCTCCCCCGTGTCGTGGCCCGCAGTTGCTGGGCCCGGTGTGGGTGGACCCTTGACGCCGCTTTCCGGCGTTGCTTCGGATTCTGGCACCGCCTGTGGCACCGATGATTAAGGGTGGCGCTGCGGGACTGGTTGACTCCGCTGGTGGCGCTGTGTCGGTCCGGCACCGAGGGTGGTGCCGGGGACTCGGCTGGGGCCATGGGCAAGTCAGGACCGGGTTCCGGCGTTGTCTCTGGCGCACCGACACCGACTGGCGCCATTTCTCGGGAGACTCCTGGGGTGGTCAGTATTGAGGTCCTGCTAGTCGTCTCTTCCTCGGAAGCAGACGATTCAGACGTGGACCTGTCCTGGCTCCCTGATTCTTCAGGATCGGAGTCTTCTGTGGGACATGATGTCAGGTGGCCCAGCGCGCCCATTCCTCAGTCTCCACAGCAGTCTTCTTCTGAGGACTCCCAGGCTGGGGGTGGCCTAGGGTCCTTGAGAGAGGATGGCGTGGGGGTTGGGGAGGGGCTGTTCTCCCAGAGGGGGCTGTGGCAGCTGCCATCTCTGGTGCCGCCGCACCTTCTCGGGGTGGACTCGGGGACCCTGTCTTTGGGGGGCTCCCCTGAGAGAACCCAAGATCGACTGGCTCTGTCGCTGACATCGAGGAGGAGGGCGTCCTCTGAGTCCGAGGGGTTGAGAGGCCGCAGTGAGGCATGCAGAGTTCCGCCTGCTACCCCTCGGGGTGTAGGTAGCCATAGCGCCGAGCTCTGCCTCTCCCTCTTAGGCTCGAGGGACCCCTCCGGTAGCATTGCTGTGGGCTGCCCTTCTGGATCCATGCAGCCCCAGGTACATCGCAGGGGAGGACCCCCTTCCAGGCTCTTCCAAGGTTTGCATACCCAGGGTTCCATTCTGCGACCTGGTTTGTTATCCGGGACCCCGCCAGCTCGGGCTTCGTTCCCTGGATTCCAGAGCCTTAGCAGAGGACAGTTGCCTCTTCGTAGGTGCCCCTGTTCCATTTCTCTGCAGCCACCCCACTCTCTCCCGGGCCATGTCGGTCCTACGGGTCCGTTATCTTGGGAAACGTTCAGAGGCACTGCGACAGCCTTCCCCTCATATATTAGATGTATGCATGAGTGGGTGTTTCACCTATCCCCACCACCGCAGGAGTCCTCTGGACATTCGAGTTCCCCATCATCCTCGTCTCTCTCCTCGGAGGGAGAGGAACCCTCTGCTCACCTCACTTCTGACGCTGATTTCACTGAATATCAGCGCTTCCTTTCGAGGATGGTTGGGGATCTTCGTATCTCCTTTGTTAGGCGAGATAATACCAAATGTGAGATGCGTGAATTCCTCAGTGAATTCAGTGCCCAACATTTGGTGGTGCCGTCCTGGCCTATTCCCTTCTAGGAGGCGTCTATCCGTTCCTGGCAGTCTTCAGCCGCACCATCCCAAGCCCTGGCACACTGCAGGAGGAGGTATTGTGCCCCATCTGAGTCCCTATATTCTGTTCCCAACCCACCTTCGGGATTGGTATTCCTAGAGACACCTTCCGGGCGCCGCCGCCTGGTGCACAGCTGACCACCAGACTCAGATTCTCTACAGTTTGACCGGTTGTGGAGAAGAGTGTTCTCTTCCTGTCGTGCGATGATGTGTATCTCATCTCATCAGGCACACCATGCTGCCTACAACAGGCATCTATGGTCGATGCTATCTCAGCTTCTAGCATCAATGCCTGACTCTGAGCAATCTAGACAGGCTATTGCCCTCTCTGCTATAGGCCCGGAGCTGGCAAGGCAATAGGCAAGGGCATCTTGCGACACCAGTGAGGTGGCTTTCAGGCTTGCAGGGACAGTGATCTGCATTAGGCGGACAGCATGGCTTCATCTATCAAGGTTGTCACCCCTGGCCCAACGTAGGGTGATTCGCTCCACCTTCCGAGGGACCCGTCTGTTTTCCACCAAAGCTGAGAAGCTTCTGCAGGGGCTTCCTCCGTCTCCTCGTCTTCGGGGAACACCTCTTAGCTCTCCTCAGCCTTAGGCTTTTCATCTGATTAGCCAGTGGTCTCTCCCTTCTGTCTTCCACCAGCAGGAGGCTGAGGGTCTTGTTCCCTCAGGGCTTCTCTTGTTCTCCACCCCTTCGGGGGGGGGGCTTGGTACTCACCTAAGGAGTAATGATTTTGAAGATTGACAAGGGAAGACGTGAAAATTACATACCTACCGTAATTCTTGATCTTCTCTTGTATCTTCACCATTCATTATTGATACCCATCCACCTTCTCCTCAGGGGCCTCCTACTTCAGCGTCTCCCCATCCCTGCTCATTCCTCCCTCTTCTTTGGCCTTTAAGCCAAAATATATATATATATATATATATATATATATATATAAAATCACACATACCCACACAATGCAAAGCATCATGGCTGCATATACAAATCACCACAGAATGTTATGCTGGTTCAACTTTAAGCAGAATTGCATGGTGCGAAAGGCCTCTCACACAATTTGCAAAGGGTGCTAACAGATGACATAGACAACGTGTTTCAGTCCTACCAGGACTCATCAAGTACCTCGTCTGTTTGACACCCCAGTGGAATAGGCCAGCTACCCCAAGACAGTGCGTGTTGAGATATGTTGTAGTGAACCCATTAAAATAAAAAAACTATTTAAAAGACAAAGAGGTTCTTTGTCTTTTAAATAATTTTATTTTAATGGAGTTCACCACAACATATCAAAAACCTTTCTCTTTCAAATAACTGGCCCATTCCAAGACTCAAACAGCACTGACAGTCCTAATGAGCAGGCAGATAGCTCTGTCTAGAATAATTAACTGCTACAAAAAAACAATTCACTTTTCATCTGATCTACTTAAAATGAACCAACATAACATTCTATGTGTGATACATATGCAACCATGATACGCATAATGTGTGTAATTTGTATTCCCTGTGAAGCGGCTGGCCAAATGCCCTTTGGGGTAACCCTTGCTTCAGTATTTGGGCACAGAGGTTCTTTTTTTATGCATATATATATATATATATATATATATATATATAAATATAGAGAAGTGCGTACCTACCGTAATTCTTGATCTTCTTGGGCCGAGTCTCCACCACTCATTCACACTATTGGGATCTGCGCCTTGGGAGGCACACTAGGACCCTTCGAGAACAAACTTTTTGCACAGATTATCGGGCGCCAGAGATGGCACCGCAAGGAAACGGCACATGAGCCTAAGCTCATGCAATGGCAGCCATCTAGCGTTGACCCTCCAACACTTCCAGTACCTTTTTTACCAAGAGGTGCAAGCGTAGCTAACCTAGAAGAAGTAGCTAACCTAAAGGACGGACATAAGATCTAGTCCGGCGACCCATATAAGAAGGGTCAACAAAGAAATCTTCATGGCCTAAGATTTGAGGGAGTGAAGACCAACAACAGGGATTGAGCTCGGGGGATGGAGGGGAGGCGTGTGAATGAGTGGTGGAGACTCGTCCAAGAAGATCAAAATTATGGTAAATAACATCAACCCTCATATCTTCTGGACATAAGTCTCCACCACTCATTCTACACTATTGGGAAGTAGAGCTAGTCGAGAAAGCCAGCAGGAGAGACCAAGAGCTCACGTTTCTAGGACAGAAGTCCATTGAGGATGGCTCTGCCAAAGGAAGAATATCGTCTGGCATGGACATCCAGTGCATAATGTTCAACGAAAGTATGCACAGAAACTCCAATTAAGGCGCATTGCAGATATCTACCAATAGAGACGTTGCAATTCCATAAGGATACACTTGACAGCTCTAGTAAGTGACGTCGCTCTCTACCCTCAACTTAACCTGCTCTGATGGGGATACTGCATAATCTCACTGGTTTAGTACCCATATTCTGTGAAGGGAAACTGCATCTCCTCCTGGTTTAGTACACAGGGTCTGTGAAGGGACACTGCATCTCCTCCCTGATTTAGTACCCAGGATCTGGGAAGGGACACTGCATCTGCTCCCTGGTTTAGTACCCAGATCTGTGAAGGGACACGCATCTCCTCCTGGTTTAGTACCCAGGGTCTGTGAAGGGATACTGCATCTCCTTCCTGGTTTAGTACCAGGGACTGGGAAGGGACACTGCATCTCCTCCCTGATTTAGTAAACAGGGCTGTGAAGAGGACACTGCATCTCCTCCTGGTTTAGTACCCAGGGTCTATGAATGAGATACTGCATAGCCTTTCTGCTTAAGTACCCAAGGTCTGAGAAGGGATACTGCATCTCTTGCCCGCTTTAGTACCCAGGGTCTGGGAAGGGCACTGCATCTCCCTGCTTTAGTACCCATGGTCTTAGAAGGAGACACTGCATCTTCTCCCTGTTTTAGTACTCAGGGACTGGGAGGGACACTGCATCTCCTCCTTGGTTTAGTAAACAGGGCCTGTGAAGAGGACACTGCATCTCCTCCTGCTTTAGTACCCAGGTCTGTAGGGGATACTGCATCTCCTCCTGGTTTAGTACCCAGGGTCTGTAAAGGAACACTGCATCTCCTCCCTGGTTTAGTACCCAGGGTCTGTGAAGGGATACTGCTCCTCCTGATTTTGTACCCAGATTCTGTGAAGGAACATTGCATCTTCTCCTGCTTTAGTAAACAGGGCCTGTGAAGAGGACACTGCATCTCCTGTATGGTTTAGTACCCAGGGTCTATGAAGCAAATACTATAGTCTTTATGTAAGTACCCAAGGTCTGAGAGGATACTGCATTTCCTCCTGCTTTAGTACCTAGGGTCTGGGAAGGGACACTGCATCTTCTCCCTGCTCTAGTACCCAGGGTTTGTGAAGGGATACTGCATCTCCTCCCTGGTTTAGTACCCAAGGTCTGTGAAGGGGACACTGCATCTCCTCCCTGGTTTAGTAAACAGGGCCTGTGAAGAGGACACTGCATCTACTCCCTGCTCTAGTACCGAGGGTTTGTGAAGGGGATACTGCATCTTCTCCCTGGTTTAGTACCCAAGGTCTGGGAAAGGGACACTGCATCTCCTCCCTGGTTTAGTACCCCGGGTCTGTGAAGGGGACACTGCATCTCCTCCCTGGTTTAGTAAACAGGGCCTGTGAAGAGGACACTGCATCTCCTCCCTGGTTTAGTACCCAGGGTCTATGAAGCAGGTACTGCATAGTCTTTATGCTTAAGTACCCAAGGTCTGAGAAGAGGATACTGCATCTCCTTCCTGCATTAGTACCCAGGGTCTGGGAAGGGGGCACTGCATCTCCTCCCTGTTTGAGTAGCCAGGGACTGGAAGGGGACTCTGCATCTCCTCCCTGATTTAGTAAACAGGGCCTGTGAAGAGGACACTGCATATCCTCCCTGGTTTAGTACCCAGGGTCTATGAAGCAAATACTGCATAGTCTTTATGCTTAAGTACCCAGGGTCTGAGAAGGGGATACTGCATTTCCTCCCTGCTTTGGTACCTAGGGTCTGGGAATGGGACACTGCATCTTCTCCCTGCTCTAGTACCCAGGGTTTGTGAAGGGGATACTGCATCTCCTCCCTGGTTTAGTACCCAAGGTCTGTGAACTGGACACTGCATCTCTTCCCTGGTTTAGTAAACAGGGCCTGTGAAGAGGACACTGCATCTCCTCCCTGCTCTAGTACCGAGGGTTTGTGAAGGGGATACTGCATCTTCTCCCTGGTTTAGTCCCCAAGGTCTGGGAAAGGGACACTGCATCTCCTCCCTGGTTTAGTACCCAGGGTCTGTGAAGGGGACACTGCATCTCCTCCCTGGTTTAGTAAACAGGGCCTGTGAAGAGGACACTGCATCTCCTCCCTGGTTTAGTACCCAGGGTCTATGAAGCAGGTACTGCATAGTCTTTATGCTTAAGTACCCAAGGTCTGAGAAGAGGATACTGCATCTCCTCCCTGCATTAGTACCCAGGGTCTGGGAAGGGGGCACTGCATCTCTTCGCTGATTTAGTAAACAGGGCCTGTGAAGAGGACACTGCATCTCCTCCCTGGTTTAGTACCCAGGGTCTATGAAGCAGATACTGCATAGGCTTTCTGCTTAAGTACCCAAGGTCTGAGAAGGGGATACTGCATCTCCTCCCTGCTTTAGTACCCAGGGTCTGGGAAGGGGACACTGCATCTCCTCCCTGCTTTAGTACCCATGGTCTGAGAAGGAGACACTGCATCTTCTCCCTGTTTAGTATTCAGGGACTGGGAAGGGACACTGCATCTCCTCATTGGTTTAGTAAACTGGGCCTGTGAAGAGGACACTGCATCTCCTCCAGCTTTAGTACCCAGGGTCTGTGAGGGATAATGCATCTCCTCCCAGGTTTAGTACCCAGGGTCTGTAAAGGGAACACTGCATCTCCTCCCAGTTTAGTACCCAGGGTCTGTGAAGGAGATACGTCTCCTCCTGATTTAGTACCCAGATTCTGTGAATGGGACATTGCATCTCCTCCCTGCTTTAGTAAACAGGCCCTGTGAAGAGGACACTGCATCTTCTCCCTGGTTTAGTACCAGGGTCTATGAAGCAGATACTGCTTAGCCTTTATGCTTAAATACCCAAGGTCTGAGAAGGAGATACTGCATCTTCTCCCTGCGTTAGTACCCAGGGTCTGAGAAGGGGACACTGCATCTCCTCCCTGTTTTAGTACCCCGGGACTGGAAAGGGGACACTGCATCTCCTCCTTGGTTTAGTAAAAAGGGCCTGTGAAGAGGACACTGCATCTCCTCCATGGTTTAGTACCCAGAGTCTGTGAAGGAGATACTGCATTTTCTCCCTGGTTTAGTACCCAGGGTCTGTAAAGGGAACACTGCATCTCCTCCATGGTTTAGTACCCAGGGTCTGTGAAGGGGATACTGTGTCTCCTCCCTGATTTAGTACCCAGAGCCTGTGAAGGGGACATTGCATCTCCTCCCTGCTTTAGTAAACAGGGCCTGTGAAGCGGACACTGCATCTACTCCCTGGTTTAGTACCCAGGGTCTATGAAGCAGATACTGCATAGCCTTTATGCTTAAGTACCCAAGGCCTGAGAAGGGGATACTGCATCTCCTCCCTGCTTTAGTACCCAGGGTCTGGGAAGGGGATACTGCATCTCCTCCCTGTTTAAGTACCCAGGGACTGGGAAGGGGACACTGCATCTCCTCCCTGATTTAGTAAACAGGGCCTGTGAAGAGGACACTGCATCTCCTCCCTGGTTTACTACCCAGGGTCTATGAAGGAGATACTGCATAGCCTTTCTGCTTAAGTACCCAAGGTCTGAGAAGGGGATACTGCATCTCTTCCCTGCTTTAGTACCCAGGGTCTGGGAAGGGGCACTGCATCTCCGCCCTGCTTTAGTACCCATGGTCTTAGAAGGAGACACTGCATCTTCTCCCTGTTTTAGTACTCAGGGACTGGGAAGGGGACACTGCATCTCCTCCTTGGTTTAGTAAACAGGGCCTGTGAAGAGGACACTGCATCTCCTCCCTGCTTTAGTACCCAGGGTCTGTGAAGGGGATACTGCATCTCCTCCCTGGTTTAGTACCCAGGGTCTGTAAAGGGAACACTGCATCTCCTCCCTGGTTTAGTACCCAGGGTCTGTGAAGGGATACCAGTCTCTCCCGATTTTGTACCCAGATTCTGTGAAGGAACATTGCATCTCCTCCTGCTTTAGTAAACAGGGCCTGTGAAGAGGACACTGCATCTCCTGTATGGTTTAGTACCCAGGGTCTATGAAGCAAATACTGCATAGTCTTTATGCTTAAGTACCCAAGGTCTGAGAAGGGGATACTGCATTTCCTCCCTGCTTTAGTACCTAGGGTCTGGGAAGGGGACACTGCATCTTCTCCCTGCTCTAGTACCCAGGGTTTGTGAAGGGGATACTGCATCTTCTCCCTGGTTTAGTACCCAAGGTCTGGGAAAGGGACACTGCATCTCCTCCCTGGTTTAGTTCCCAGGGTCTGTGAAGGGGACACTGCATCTCCTCCCTGGTTTAGTAAACAGGGCCTGTGAAGAGGACACTGCATCTCCTCCCTGGTTTAGTACCCAGGGTCTATGAAGCAGGTACTGCATAGTCTTTATGCTTAAGTACCCAAGGTCTGAGAAGAGGATACTGCATCTCATCCCTGCTTTAGTACCCAGGGTCTGGGAAGGGGGCACTGCATCTCCTCCCTGCTTTAGTACCTAGGGTCTGTGAAGGGGATACTGCAATCTCCTGCCTGGTTTAGTACCCAGGTTTTGTGAAGGTTATACTGTGTCTCCTCCCTGATTTAGTACCCAGAGTCTGTAAAGGGGACACTGCATCTCCTCCCTGCTTTAGAACCCAGGGTCTCTGAAGGGAATACTGCATAATCTCACTGGTTTAGTACCCATATTCTGAGAAGGGGAAACTGCATCTCCTCCCTGGTTTAGTACACAGGGTCTGTGAAGGGGACACTGCATCTCCTCCCTGATTTAGTACCCAGGATCTGGGAAGGGGACACTGCATCTGCTCCCTGGTTTAGTACCCAGATCTGTGAAGGGACACTGCATCTCCTCCTGGTTTAGTACCCAGGGTCTGTGAAGGGATACTGCATCTCCTTCCTGGTTTAGTACCAGGGACTGGGAAGGGACACTGCATCTCCTCCTGATTTAGTAAACAGGGCCTGTGAAGAGGACACTGCATCTCCTCCCTGGTTTAGTACCCAGGGTCTATGAATGAGATACTGCATAGCCTTTCTGCTTAAGTACCCAAGGTCTGAGAAGGGGATACTGCATCTCTTGCCTGCTTTAGTACCCAGGGTCTGGGAAGGGGGCACTGCATCTCCGCCCTGCTTTAGTACCCATGGTCTTAGAAGGAGACACTGCATCTTCTCCCTGTTTTAGTACTCAGGGACTGGGAAGGGGACACTGCATCTCCTCCTTGGTTTAGTAAACAGGGCCTGTGAAGAGGACACTGCATCCTCCCTGCTTTAGTACCCAGGGTCTGTGAAGGATACTGCATCTCCTCCTGGTTTAGTACCCAGGGTCTGTAAAGGAACACTGCATCTCCTCCCTGGTTTAGTACAAAGGGTCTGTGAAGGATACTCGTCTCCTCCTGATTTTGTACCCAGATTCTGTGAAGGGAACATTGCATCTTCTCCTGCTTTAGTAAACAGGGCCTGTGAAGAGGACACTGCATCTCCTGTATGGTTTAGTACCAGGGTCTATAAAGCAAATACTGCATAGTCTTTATGCTTAAGTACCCAAGGTCTGAGAAGGGGATACTGCATTTCCCTGCTTTAGTACCTAGGGTCTGGGAAGGGGACACTGCATCTTCTCCCTGCTCTAGTACCCAGGGTTTGTGAAGGGGATACTGCATCTCCTCCCTGGTTTAGTACCCAAGGTCTGTGAAGGGGACACTGCATCTCCTCCCTGGTTTAGTAAACAGGGCCTGTGAAGAGGACACTGCATCTACTCCCTGCTCTAGTACCGAGGGTTTGTGAAGGGGATACTGCATCTTCTCCCTGGTTTAGTACCCAAGGTCTGGGAAAGGGACACTGCATCTCCTCCCTGGTTTAGTACCCCGGGTCTGTGAAGGGGACACTGCATCTCCTCCCTGGTTTAGTAAACAGGGCCTGTGAAGAGGACACTGCATCTCCTCCCTGGTTTAGTACCCAGGGTCTGTGAAGCAGGTACTGCATAGTCTTTGTGCTTAAGTACCCAAGGTCTGAGAAGAGGATACTGCATCTCCTTCCTGCATTAGTACCCAGGGTCTGGGAAGGGGGCACTGCATCTCCTCCTGTTTGAGTACCAGGGACTGGAAGGGGACTCTGCATCTCCTCCTGATTTAGTAAACAGGGCCTGTGAAGAGGACACTGCATATCCTCCTGGTTTAGTACCCAGGGTCTATGAAGCAAATACTGCATAGTCTTTATGCTTAAGTACCCGGGTCTGAGAAGGGATACTGCATTTCCTCCCTGCTTTGGTACCTAGGGTCTGGGAATGGGACACTGCATCTTCTCCCTGCTCTAGTACCCAGGGTTTGTGAAGGATACTGCATCTCCTCCTGGTTTAGTAACAAGGTCTGTGAATGGAACACTGCATCTCTTCCTGGTTTAGTAAACAGGGCCTGTGAAGAGGACACTGCATCTCCTCCTGCTCTAGTACCGAGGGTTTGTGAAGAGGATACTGCATCTTCTCCCTGGTTTAGTCCCCAAGGTCTGGGAAAGGGACACTGCATCTCCTCCCTGGTTTAGTACCCAGGGTCTGTGAAGGGGACACTGCATCTCCTCCCTGGTTTAGTAAACAGGGCCTGTGAAGGACACTGCATCTCCTCCTGGTTTAGTACCCAGGGTCATAAGGTGCTGCATAGTCTTTATGCTTAAGTACCCAAGGTCTGAGAGGATACTGCATCTCCTCCTGCATTAGTACCCAGGGTCTGGGAAGGGGCACTGCATCTCTTCGCTGATTTAGTAAACAGGGCCTGTGAAGAGGACACTGCATCTCCTCCTGGTTTAGTACCCAGGGTCTATGAAGCAGATACTGCATAGGCTTTCTGCTTAGTACCCAAGGTCTGAAAAGGGATACTGCATCTCCTCCTGGTTTAGTACCCAGGGTCTGGGAAGGGACACGTATCTCCTCCTGCTTTAGTACCCATGGTCTGAGAAGGAGACGCTGCATCTTCTCCCTGTTTTAGTATTCAGGGACTGGGAAGGGGACACTGCATCTCCTCATTGGTTTAGTAAACTGGGCCTGTGAAGAGGACACTGCATCTCCTCCTGCTTTAGTACCCAGGGTCTGTGAAGGGATAATGCATTCTCCCTGGTTTAGTACCCAGGGTCTGTAAAGGAACACTGCATCTCCTCCCCAGTTTAGTACCCAGGGTCTGTGAAGGGATACGCATCTCCTCCTGATTTAGTACCCAGATTCTGTGAATGGGACTTTGCATCTCCTCCTGCTTTAGTAAACAGGACCTGTGAAGAGGACACTGCATCTTCTCCTGGTTTAGTACCCAGGGTCTATGAAGCAGATACTGCTTAGCCTTTATGCTTAAATACCAAGGTCTGAGAAGGAGATACTGCATCTTCTCCTGTTTTAGTACCTCGGACTGGAAAGGGACACTGCATCTCCTCCTTGGTTTAGTAAACAGGGTCTGTGAAGAGGACACTGAATCTTCTCCATGGTTTAGTACCCAGAGTCTGTGAAGGAGATACTGCATTTTCTCCTGGTTTAGTGCCCAGGGTCTGTAAAGGAACACTGCATCTCCTCCATGGTTTAGTACCAGGGTCTGTGAAGGGGATACTGTGTCTCCTCCTGATTTAGTACCCAGAGCCTGTGAAGGGACATTGCATCTCCTCCCTGCTTTAGTAAACAGGGCCTGTGAAGTGGACACTGCATCTACTCCCTGGTTTAGTACCCAGGGTCTATGAAGCAGATACTGCATAGCCTTTATGCTTAAGTACCCAAGGCCTGAGAAGGGGATACTGCATCTCCTCCCTGCTTTAGTACCCAGGGTCTGGGAAGGGGATACTGCATCTCCTCCCTGTTTAAGTACCCAGGGACTGGGAAGGGGACACTGCATCTCCTCCCTGATTTAGTAAACAGGGCCTGTGAAGAGGACACTGCATCTCCTCCCTGGTTTAGTACCCAGGGTCTATGAAGGAGATACTGCATAGCCTTTCTGCTTAAGTACCCAAGGTCTGAGAAGGGGATACTGCATCTCTTCCCCTCTTTAGTACCCAGGGTCTGGGAAGGGGGCACTGCATCTCCGTCCTGCTTTAGTACCCTTGGTCTTAGAAGGAGACACTGCATCTTCTCCCTGTTTTAGTACTCAGGGACCGGGAAGGGGACAATGCATCTCCTGCTTGGTTTAGTAAACAGGGCCTGTGAAGAGAACACTGCATCTCCTCCCTGCTTTAGTACCCAGGGTCTGTGAAGGGGATACTGCATCTCCTCCCTGGTTTAGTACCCAGGGTCTGTAAAGGGAACACTGCATCTCCTCCCTGGTTTAGTACCCAGGGTCTGTGAAGGGGATACTGCGTCTCCTCCCTGATTTTGTACCCAGATTCTGTGAAGGGAACATTGCATCTCCTCCCTGCTTTAGAAAACAGGGCCTGTAAGAGGACACTGCATCTCCTATATGGTTTAGTACCCAGGGTCTATGAAGCAAATACTGCATAGTCTTTATGATTAAGTACCCAAGGTCTGAGAAGGAATACTGCATTTCCTCCTGCTTCAGTACCTAGGGTCTGGGAAGGGACACTGCATCTTCTCCTGCTCTAGTACCTAGGGTTTGTGAAGGGATACTGCATCTTCTCCTGGTTTAGTACCCAAGGTCTGGGAAAGGGACACTGCATCTCCTCCCTGGTTTAGTTCCCAGGGTCTGTGAAGGGGACACTGCATCTCCTCCCTGGTTTAGTAAACAGGGCCTGTGAAGAGGACACTGCATCTCCTCCCTGGTTTAGTACCCAGGGTCTATGAAGCAGGTACTGCATAGTCTTTATGCTTAAGTACCCAAGGTCTGAGAAGAGGATACTGCATCTCATCCCTGCTTTAGTACCCAGGGTCTGGGAAGGGGGCACTGCATCTCCTCCCTACTTTAGTACCTAGGGTCTGTGAAGGGGATACTGCATCTCCTGCCTGGTTTAGTACCCAGGTTTTGTGAAGGTTATACTGTGTTTCCTCCCTGATTTAGTACCCAGAGTCTGTAAAGGGGACACTGCATCTCCTCCCTGCTTTAGAACCCAGGGTCTCTGAAGGGAATACTGCATAATCTCACTGGTTTAGTACCCATATTCTGAGAAGGGGAAACTGCATCTCCTCCCTGGTTTAGTACACAGGGTCTGTGAAGGGGACACTGCATCTCCTCCCTGATTTAGTACCCAGGATCTGGGAAGGGGACACTGCATCTGCTCCCTGCTTTAGTACCCAGATCTGTGAAGGGACACTGCATCTCCTCCCTGGTTTAGTACCCAGGGTCTGTGAAGGGATACTGCATCTCCTTCCTGGTTTAGTACCAGGGACTGGGAAGGGACACTGCATCTCCTCCTGATTTAGTAAACAGGGCCTGTGAAGAGGACACTGCATCTCCTCCTGGTTTAGTACCCAGGGTCTATGAATGAGATACTGCATAGCCTTTCTGCTTAAGTACCCAAGGTCTGAGAAGGGGATATTGCATCTCTTCCTTGCTTTAGTACCCAGGGTCTGGGAAGGGGCACTGCATCTCCGCCCTGCTTTAGTACCCATGGTCTTAGAAGGAGACACTGCATCTTCTCCCTGTTTTAGTACTCAGGGACTGGGAAGGGACACTGCATCTCCTCCTGGTTTAGTAAAAGGGCCTGTGAAGGACACTGCATCTCCTCCTGCTTTAGTACCCAGGGTCTGTGAAGGGATACTGCATCTCCTCCTGGTTTAGTACCCAGGGTCTGTAAAGGGAACACTGATCTCTCCTGGTTTAGTACCCAGGGTCTGTGAAGGGATACTGCGTCTCCTCCTGATTTTGTACCAGATTCTGTGAAGGGAACATTGCATCTCCTCCTGCTTTAGTAAACAGGGCCTGTGAAGAGGACACTGCATCTCCTGTATGGTTTAGTACCCAGGGTCTATGAAGCAAATACTGCATAGTCTTTATGCTTAAGTACCCAAGGTCTGAGAAGGATACTGCATTTCCTCCTGCTTTAGTACCTAGGGTCTGGGAAGGGACACTGCATCTTCTCCCTGCTCTAGTACCCAGGGTTTGTGAAGGGGATACTGCATCTTCTCCCTGGTTTAGTACCCAAGGTCGGGAAAGGGACACTGCATCTCCTCCCTGGTTTAGTACCCAGGGTCTGTGAAGGGGACACTGCATCTCCTCCCTGGTTTAGTAAACAGGGCCTGTGAAGAGGACACTGCATCTCCTCCCTGGTTTAGTACCCAGGGTCTATGAAGCAGGTACTGCATAGTCTTTATGCTTAAGTACCCAAGGTCTGAGAAGAGGATACTGCATCTCATCCCTGCTTTAGTACCCAGGGTCTGGGAAGGGGGCACTGCATCTCCTCCCTGCTTTAGTACCTAGGGTCTGTGAAGGGGATACTGCATCTCCTGCCTGGTTTAGTTCCCAGGGTCTGTAAAGGGACCACTGCATCTCCTCCTGGTTTAGTACCCAGGTTTTATGAAGGGTATACTGTGTCTCCTCCTGATTTAGTACCCAGAGTCTGTAAAGCAGACACTGCATCTCCTCCTGCTTTATAACCCAGGGTCTCTGAAGGATACTGCATAATCTCACTGGTTTAGTACCCATATTCTGTGAAGGGGAAACTGCATCTCTCCCTGGTTTAGTACACAGGGTCTGTGAAGGGACACTGCATCTGCTCCATGGTTTAGTACCCAGATCTGTGAAGGGACACCCATCTCCTCACTGGTTTAGTACCCAGGGTCTGTGAAGGGATACTGCATCTCCTTCCTGGTTTAGTACCAGGGTCTGTGAAGGGGTACTACATCTCCTCCCTGGTTTAGTACCCAGGTTCTATGAAGGGACACTGTATCTCCTCCTGGTTTAGTACCCAGGATCTGTGAAGGAGACACTGCATCTCCTCCTGGTTTAGTACCCAGGGTCTAGGACATTACATCGTTTCCTGGTTTAGTACACAGGGAATGTAAAGGAAACTGCATCTCATCCCTGGTTTAGTACACAGGGTCTGTGAAGGGACACTTCATCTCCTCCCTGATTTAGTACCCAGGATCTGGGAAGGGACATCTCGACTACTCCTGGTTTAGTACCCAGGGTCTGTGAGAGGAAACTGCATCTCCTCCTGCTTTAGTACCCAGGGTCTGAGAAGGGACACTGCATCTCCTCCTGCTTTAGTACCCAGGGTCTGTGAAGGGATACTGCATCTCCTCCTGGTTTAGTATGCAGGGTCTGTGAAGGAGACACTGCATCTCCTCCTGCTTTAGTACCCAGGGTCTGAGAAGGGACACTGCTTCTCCCTTTGCTTTAGTACCCAGGGTCTGGGAAGGGATACTGCATCTCCTCCTGGTTTAGTATGAGGGGTCTGTGAAGGAGACACTGCATCTCCTCCCTAGTTTAGTACCCAGGATCTGTGATGGGGACACTGCACCGCCTCCCTGGTTTAGTACCCAAGGTCTGGGAAGGGGACACTGCGTCTTCTCCCTGCTTTAGTACACAGGGTCTGTGAAGGGGGAAACTGCATCTATTCCCTGGTTTAGTACACAGGGTCTGTGAAGGGGACACTGCATCTACTCCCTGGTTTAGTACCCAGGGTCTGCGAAAGGGGAAACTACATCTCCTCCCTGGTTTATTACCCAGGGTCCATGAAGCAGATACTGCATAGCCTTTATGCTTAAATACCCAAGGTCTGAGAAGGAGATACTGCATCTTCTCCCTGCTTTAGTACCCAGAGTCTGAGATGGGGACATTTCATCTCCTCCCTGTTTTAGGACCCTGGGACTGGAAAGGGACACTGCTCTCCTCCTTGGTTTAGTAAACAGGGCCTTTGAAGAGACACTGCATCTCCTCCCTGCTTTAGTACCCAGGGTCTGTGAAGGATACTGCATCTTCTCCCTGGTTTAGTACCCAGGGTCTGTAAAGGAACACTGCATCTCCTTCCTGGTTTAGTACTCAGGGTTTGTGAAGGGGATACTGCGTCTCCTCCCTGATTTAGTACCCAGAGTCTGTGAAGGGGTCATTACATATCCTCCCTGCTTTAGTAAACAAGGCCTGGGAAGAGGACACTGCTTCTCCTCCCTGGATTAGTACCCAGGGTCTATGAAGCAGATACTGCATAGCCTTTATGCTTAAGTACCCAGGGTCTGAGAAGTGGATACTGCATCTCCTCCCTGCTTTAGTACCCAGGGTCTGGGAAGGGGGCACTGCATCTCCTCCCTGTTTTAGTACCCAGGGTCTCCGAAGGGGATACTGCATAATCTCACTGGTTTAGTACCCATATTCTTTGAAGGGAAACTGCATCTCCTCCCTGATTTAGTAAACAGTGCCTGTGAAGAGGACACTGCATCTCCTCCCTGGTTTAGTACCTAGGGTCTGTGAAGGACACTGCATCTCCTCCCTGGTTTAGTACCCAGGGTCTGTAAAGGGAACACAGCATCTCCTCCCTGGTTTAGTACCCAGGGTCTCTGAAGGGGATACTGCATAATCTCACTGATTTAGTACCCAGAGTCTGTAAAGGGGACACTGCATCTCCTCCCTGCTTTAGTACCCAGGGTCTCTGAAGGGGATATTGCATAATCTCACTGGTTTAGTACCCATATTCTGTGACGGGGAAACTGCATCTCCTCCCTGGTTTAGTACACAGGGTCTGTGAAGGGGACACTGCATCTCCTCCCTGATTTAGTACCCCGGATCTGGGAAGGGGACACTGCATCTACTCCCTGGTTTAGTACCCAGATCTGTGAAGGGGACACGCATCTCCTCCCTGGTTTAGTACCCAGGGTCTGTGAAGGGATACTGCATCTCCTCCTGGTTTTAGTAAACAGGACTCATGAAGGACTCTGCATCTCCTCCTGGTTTAGTACCCAGGGTCTGTAAGCAGGTACTGCATAGTCTTTATGCTTAAAGTACCCAAGGTCTGAGAAGAGGATACTGCATCTCATCCTGCTTTAGTACCCGGGGGTCTGGGAAGGGGCACTGCATCTCCTCCTGCTTCAGTACCTAGGGTCTGTGAAGGGGATACTGCATCTCCTCCCTGGTTTAGTACCCAGGGTCTGTAAAGGTAACCCTGCATCTCCTCCCTGGTTTAGTACCCAGGTTTTGTGAAGGGTATACTGTGTCTCCTCCCTGATTTAGTACCCAGAGTCTGTAAAGGGGACACTGCATCTCCTCCCTGCTTTATTACCCAGGGTCTCTGAAGGGGATACTGCATAATCTCACTGGTTTAGTACCCATATTCTGTGAAGGGGAAACTGCATCTCCTCCCTGATTTAGTAAACAGGGCCTGTGAAGAGGACACTGCATCTCCTCCCTGGTTTAGTAACTAGGGTCTGTGAAGGGGATACTGCATCTCCTCCATGGTTTACTACCCAGGGTCTGTAAAGGGAACAGAGCATCTCCTCCCTGGTTTAGTACCCAGGTTTTGTGAAGGGTATACTGTGTCTCCTCCCTGATTTAGTACCCAGAGTCTGTAAAGGGGGACACTGCATCTCCTCCCTGCTTTAGTACCCAGGGTCTCTGAAGGGGTTACTGCATAATCTCACTGATTTAGTACCCAGAGTCTGTAAAGGGGACACTGCAACTCCTCCCTGCTTTAGTACCCAGGGTCTCTGAAGGGAATACTGCATAATCTCACAGGCTTAGTACCCATATTCTCTGAAGGGGAAACTGCATCTCCTCCCTGCTTTAGTACACAGGGTCTGTGAAGGGGACACTGCATCTCCTCCCTGATTTAGTACCCAGGATCTGGGAAGGGGACACTGCATCTGCTCCCTGGTTTAGTACCCAGATCTGTGAAGGGGACACCGCATCTGCTCCCTGGTTTAGTACCCAGGGTCTGTGAAGGGGATACTGCATCTCCTTCCTGGTTTAGTACCCAGGGTCTGTGAAGGGGGTACTACATCTCCTCCCTGGTTTAGTACCCAGGTTCTGTGAAGGGGACACTGTATCTCCTCCTGGTTTAGTACCCAGGGTCTGTGAAGGAGACACTGCATCTCCTCCCTGGTTTAGTACCCAGGGTCTGGGAAGGGGACACTACATCTCTTCCCTGGTTTAGTACACAGGGACTGTAAAGGGGAAACTGCATCTCGTCCCTGGTTTAGTACACAGGGTCTGTGAAGGGGACACTGCATCTCCTCCCTGATTTAGTACCCAGGATCTGGGAAGGGGACACTGCTACTACTCCCTGGTTTAGTACCCAGGGTCTGTGAAGGGGGAAACTGCATCTCCTCCCTGCTTTAGTACCCAGGGTCTGAGAAGGGGACACTGCATCTCCTCCTGCTTTAGTACCCAGGGTCTGTGAAGGGATACTGCATCCTCCTGGTTTAGTATGCAGGGTCTGTGAAGGAGACACTGCATGTCCTCCCTGGTTTAGTACCCAGGATCTGTGATGGGGACACTGCATCGCCTCCCTGGTTTAGTACCCAGGGTCTGGGAAGGGGACACTGCGTCATCTCCCTGCTTTAGTACACAGGGTCTGTGAAGGGGGAAACTGCATCTATTCCCTGGTTTAGTACACAGGGTCTGTGAAGGGGACACTGCATCTACTCCCTGGTTTAGTACCCAGGGTCTGCGAAGGGGGAAACTACATCTCCTCCCTGGTTTAGTACCCAGGGTCTATGAAGCAGATACTGCATAGCCTTTATGCTTAAATACCCAAGGTCTGAGAAGGAGATACTGCATCTCCTCCCTGCTTTAGTACCCAGAGTCTGAGATGGGGACACCTCATCTCCTCCCTGTTTTAGGACCCTGGGACTGGGAAGGGGACACTGCATCTCCTCCTTGGTTTAGTAAACAGGGCCTTTGAAGAGACACTGCATCTCCTCCTGCTTTAGTACCCAGGGTCTGTGAAGGGGATACTGCATCTTCTCCCTGGTTAGTACCCAGGGTTTGAAAAGGAACACTGCATCTCCTCCTGGCTTAGTACTCAGGGTTTGTGAGGATACTGCATCTCCTCCCTGATTTAGTACCCAGAGTCTGTGAAGGGGTCATTACATCTCCTCCCTGCTTTAGTAAACAAGGCCTGGGAAGGGACACTGCTTCTCCTCCCTGGTTTAGTACCAGGGTCTAGAGCAGATACTGCATAGCCTTTATGCTTAAGTACCCAAGGTCTGAGAAGTGGATACTGCATCTCCTCCCTGCTTTAGTACCCAGGGTCTGGGAAGGGGGCACTGCATCTCCTCCCTGTTTTAGTACCCAGGGACTGGGAAGGGGACACTGCATCTCCTCCTTGGTTTAGTAAACAGGGCCTGTGAAGAGGACACTGCATCTCCTCCCTGCTTTAGTACCCAGGGTCTGTGAAGGGGATACTGCATCTCCTCCCTGGTTTGGTACCCAGGGGCTGTAAAGGGAACACTGCATCTCCTACCTGGTTTAGTACCCAGGGTCTGTGAAGGGATGCGCTGCCTCCTGATTTAGTACCCGGATTCTGTGAAGGGACATTGCATCTCCTGTTTAGTAAACAGGGCCTGTGAAGAGGACACTGCATCTCCTCCTGGATTAGTACCAGGGTCTATAGCAAATACTGCATAGTCTTTATGCTTAAGTACCCAAGGTCTGAGAAGGAATACTGCATTTCTCCTGCTTTAGTACCAAAAGGTCTGGGAAGAGGACACTGCATCTCCTCCTGCTCTAGTACCGAGGGTTTGTGAAGGTGATACTGCATCTTCTCCCTGGTTTAGTACCCAAGGTCTGGGAAAGGGACACTGCATCTCCTCCCTGGTTTAGTACCCGGGTCTGTGAAGGGGACACTGCATCTCCTCCCTGGTTTAGTAAACAGGGCCTGTGAAAGGGACACTACATCTTCTCCTGGTTTTGTACCCAGGGTCTATGAAGCAGGTACTGCACAGTTTTTATGCTTAGTACCTAAGGTCTGAGAAGAGGATACTGCATCTCCTCCTGCTTTAATCCAGGGTTTGGGAAGGCACTGCATCTCCTCCTGTTTTAGAACCCAGGGACTGGGAGGGGACATGGCATCTCCTCCCTTATTTAGTAAACAGGGCCTGTGAAGAGGACACTGCATCTCCTCCCTGGTTTAGTACCCAGGGTCTGGGAAGGGGACACTGCATCTCCTCCCTGCTTTAGTACCCATGGTCTGAGAAGGGGACACTGCATCTCCTCCCTGCTTTAGTACCCATGGTCTGAGAAGGAGACACTGCATCTTCTCCTTGTTTTAGTATTCAGGGACTGGGAAGGGGACACTGCATCTCCTCATCGGTTTAGTAAACTGGGCCTGTGAAGAGGACACTGCATCTCCTCCCTGCTTTAGTGCCCAGGGTCTGTGAAGGGGATAATGCATCTCCTCCCTGGTTTAATACCCAGGGTCTGGAACACTGCATCTCTCCCAGTTTAGTACCCAGGGTTCGTGAAGGGATACTGCTCCTCCCGATTTAGTACCCAGATTCTGTGAATGGGACATTGTATTCTCTCTCCTTTAGTAAACAGGGCCTGTGAAGAGGACACTGCATCTTCTCCTGGTTTAGTACCCAGGGTCTCTGAAGCAGATACTGTAGCCTTTATGTACCTCAAGGTCTGAGAAGGAGATACTGCATCTTCCCTGCTTTAGTACTCCACGTGTGAGAAGGGACACTGTATCTCCTCCCTGTTTTAGTACCCCGGACTGGAAGGGACACTGCATCTCCTCCTTGGTTTAGTAAACAGGGCCTGTGAAGGACACTGCATCTCCTCCCTGGTTTAGTACCCAGAGTCTGTGAAGAGATACTGCATTTTCTCCCTGGTTTAGTACCCAGGGTCCGTAGAAGGAACACTGCATCTTCTCCTGGTTTAGTACCCAGGGTCTGTGAAGGGATACTGTGTCTCCTCCTGATTTAGTACCCAGAGCCTGTAGCCGGACATTGCATCTCCTCCTGCTTTAGTAAAAGGGCCCCTGAACGGACACTGCATCTCCTCCTGGTTTAGTACCCAGGGTCTATGAAGCAGATACTGATAGCCTTTATGCTTAAGTACCCAAGGTCTGAGAAGGGATGCAGCATCTCCTCCCTGCTTTAGTACCCAGGGTCTGTGAAGGGATAATGCATCTCCTCCTGGTTTAATACCCAGGGTCTGTAAAGGAACACTGCATCTCCTCCCAGTTTAGTACCCAGGGTTCTGTGAAGGATACTGCCTCCCCTGATTTAGTACCCAGATTCTGTGAATGGGATATTGCATCTCCTCTCCTTTAGTAAACAGGGCCTGTGAAGAGGACACTGCATCTTTCCCAGGTTTAGTACCCAGGGTCTATGAAGCAGATACTGCTTAGCCTTTATGCTTAAATACCCAAGGTCTGAGAAGGAGATACTGCATCTCCTCCCTGGTTTAGTACCCAGAGTCTGTGAAGGAGATACTGCATTTTCTCCCTGGTTTAGGACCCAGGGTCTGTAAAGGGAACACTGCATCTCCTCCCTGGTTTAGTACCCAGGGTCTGTGAAGGGGATACTGCATCTCCTCCCTGGTTTAGTAAACAGGGCCTGTGAAGAGGACTCTGCATCTCCTCCCTGGTTTAGTACCCAGGGTCTATGAAGCAGGTACTGCATAGTCTTTATGCTTAAGTACCCAAGGTCTGAGAAGAGGATACTGCATCTCATCCCTGCTTTAGTACCCAGGGTCTGGGAAGGGGGCACTGCATCTCCTCCCTGCTTCAGTACCTAGGGTCTGTGAAGGGGATACTGCATCTCCTCCCTGGTTTAGTACCCAGGGTCTGTAAAGGTAACCCTGCATCTCCTCCCTGGTTTAGTACCCAGGTTTTGTGAAGGGTATACTGTGTCTCCTCCCTGATTTAGTACCCAGAGTCTGTAAAGGGGACACTGCATCTCCTCCCTGCTTTATTACCCAGGGTCTCTGAAGGGGATACTGCATAATCTCACTGGTTTAGTACCCATATTCTGTGAAGGGGAAACTGCATCTCCTCCCTGATTTAGTAAACAGGGCCTGTGAAGAGGACACTGCATCTCCTCCCTGGTTTAGTAACTAGGGTCTGTGAAGGGGATACTGCATCTCCTCCCTGGTTTACTACCCAGGGTCTGTAAAGGGAACAGAGCATCTCCTCCCTGGTTTAGTACCCAGGTTTTGTGAAGGGTATACTGTGTCTCCTCCCTGATTTAGTACCCAGAGTCTGTAAAGGGGGACACTGCATCTCCTCCCTGCTTTAGTACCCAGGGTCTCTGAAGGGGTTACTGCATAATCTCACTGATTTAGTACCCAGAGTCTGTAAAGGGGACACTGCAACTCCTCCCTGCTTTAGTACCCAGGGTCTCTGAAGGGAATACTGCATAATCTCACAGGCTTAGTACCCATATTCTCTGAAGGGGAAACTGCATCTCCTCCCTGCTTTAGTACACAGGGTCTGTGAAGAGGACACTGCATCTCCTCCCTGATTTAGTACCCAGGATCTGGGGGACACTGCATCTGCTCCCTGGTTTAGTACCCAGATCTGTGAAGGGACACCGCATCTGCTCCTGGTTTAGTACCCAGGGTCTGTGAAGGGATACTGCATCTCCTTCCTGGTTTAGTACCCAGGTCTGTGAAGGGGTACTACATCTCCTCCTGGTTTAGTACCCAGGTTCTGTGAAGGGACACTGTATCTCCTCCCTGGTTTAGTACCCAGGGTCTGTGAAGGAGACACTGCATCTCCTCCTGGTTTAGTACCCAGGGTCTGGGAAGGGACACTACATCTCTTCCCTGGTTTAGTACACAGGGACTGTAAAGGGAAACTGCATCTCGCCCTGGTTTAGTACACAGGGTCTGTGAGGGGACACTGCATCTCCTCCTGATTTACTACCCAGGATCTGGGAAGGGACATCATGACTACTCCCTGGTTTAGTACCCAGGGTCTGTGAAGGGGAAACTGCATCTCCTCCCGCTTTAGTACCCAGGGTCTGAGAAGGGGACACTGCATCTCCTCCCTGCTTTAGTACCCAGGGTCTGTGAAGGGGATACTGCATCTCCTCCCTGGTTTAGTATGCAGGGTCTGTGAAGGAGACACTGCATGTCCTCCTGGTTTAGTACCCAGGATCTGTGATGGGGACACTGCATCGCCTCCCTGGTTTAGTACCCAGGGTCTGGGAAGGGGACACTGCGTCATCTCCCTGCTTTAGTACACAGGGTCTGTGAAGGGGGAAACTGCATCTATTCCTGGTTTAGTACACAGGGTCTGTGAAGGGACACTGCATCTACTCCTGGTTTAGTACCCAGGGTCTGCGAAGGGGGAAACTACATCTCCTCCCTGGTTTAGTACCCAGGGTCTATGAAGCAGATACTGCATAGCCTTTATGCTTAAATACCCAAGGTCTGAGAAGGAGATACTGCATCTCCTCCCTGCTTTAGTACCCAGAGTCTGAGATGGGGACACCTCATCTCCTCCCTGTTTTAGGACCCTGGGACTGGGAAGGGGACACTGCATCTCCTCCTTGGTTTAGTAAACAGGGCCTTTGAAGAGGACACTGCATCTCCTCCCTGCTTTAGTACCCAGGGTCTGTGAAGGGGATACTGCATCTTCTCCCTGGGTTAGTACCCAGGGTTTGAAAAGGGAACACTGCATCTCCTCCCTGGCTTAGTACTCAGGGTTTGTGAAGGGGATACTGCATCTCCTCCCTGATTTAGTACCCAGAGTCTGTGAAGGGGTCATTACATCTCCTCCCTGCTTTAGTAAACAAGGCCTGGGAAGAGGACACTGCTTCTCCTCCCTGGTTTAGTACCCAGGGTCTATGAAGCAGATACTGCATAGCCTTTATGCTTAAGTACCCAAGGTCTGAGAAGTGGATACTGCATCTCCTCCCTGCTTTAGTACCCAGGGTCTGGGAAGGGGCACTCTCCTCCTGTTTTAGTACCCAGGGACTGAGAGGACACTGCATCTCCTCCTTGGTTTAGTAAACAGGGCCTGTGAAGAGGACACTCATCTCCTCCTGCTTTAGTACCCAGGGTCTGTGAAGGGGATACTGCATCTCTCCCCTGGTTTGGTACCCAGGGGCTGTAAAGGGAACACTGCATCTCCTACCTGGTTTAGTACCCAGGGTCTGTGAAGGGATACTCGCTCCTCCTGATTTAGTACCCGATTCTGTGAAGGGACATTGCATCTCCTCCTGCTTTAGTAAACAGGGCCTGTGAAGAGGACACTGCATCTCCTCCTGGATTAGTACCAGGGTCTATAAGCAAATACTGCATAGTCTTTATGCTTAAGTACCCAAGGTCTGAGAAGGAATACTGCATTTCTCCTGCTTTAGTACCAAAGGTCTGGGAAGAGGACACTGCATCTCCTCCCTGCTCTAGTACCGAGGGTTTGTGAAGGTGATACTGCATCTTCTCCCTGGTTTAGTACCCAAGGTCTGGGAAAGGGACACTGCATCTCCTCCCTGGTTTAGTACCCCGGGTCTGTGAAGGGGACACTGCATCTCCTCCCTGGTTTAGTAAACAGGGCCTGTGAAGAGGACACTACATCTTCTCCCTGGTTTTGTACCCAGGGTCTATGAAGCAGGTACTGCACAGTTTTATGCTTAAGTACCCAAGGTCTGAGAAGAGGATACTGCATCTCCTCCCTGCTTTAATACCCAGGGTTTGGGAAGGGGGCACTGCATCTCCTCCCTGTTTTAGAACCCAGGGACTGGGAAGGGGACATGGCATCTCCTCCCTTATTTAGTAAACAGGGCCTGTGAAGAGGACACTGCATCTCCTCCCTGGTTTAGTACCCAGGGTCTGGGAAGGGGACACTGCATCTCCTCCCTGCTTTAGTACCCATGGTCTGAGAAGGGGACACTGCATCTCCTCCCTGCTTTAGTACCCATGGTCTGAGAAGGAGACACTGCATCTTCTCCTTGTTTTAGTATTCAGGGACTGGGAAGGGGACACTGCATCTCCTCATCGGTTTAGTAAACTGGGCCTGTGAAGAGGACACTGCATCTCCTCCTGCTTTGGTGCCCAGGGTCTGTGAAGGGATAATGCATCTCCTCCTGGTTTAATACCCAGGGTCTGTAAAGGGAACACTGCATCTCCTCCCCAGTTTAGTACCCAGGGTCTGTGAAGGGGATACTTCGTCTCCTCCCTGATTTAGTACCCAGATTCTGTGAATGGGACATTGTATCTCCTCTCTCCTTTAGTAAACAGGGCCTGTGAAGAGGACACTGCATCTTCTCCCTGGTTTAGTACCCAGGGTCTACGAAGCAGATACTGCTTAGCCTTTATGCTTAAATACCCAAGGTCTGAGAAGGAGATACTGCATCTTCTCCCTGCTTTAGTACCCACGGTGTGAGAAGGGGACACTGTATCTCCTCCCTGTTTTAGTACCCCGGGACTGGAAAGGGGACACTGCATCTCCTCCTTGGTTTAGTAAACAGGGCCTGTGAAGAGGACACTGCATCTCCTCCCTGGTTTAGTACCCAGAGTCTGTGAAGGAGATACTGCATTTTCTCCCTGGTTTAGTACCCAGGGTCCGTAAAGGGAACACTGCATCTTCTCCCTGGTTTAGTACCCAGGGTCTGTGAAGGGGATACTGTGTCTCCTCCCTGATTTAGTACCCAGAGCCTGTGAACGGGACATTGCATCTCCTCCCTGCTTTAGTAAAAAGGGCCTCTGAAACGGACACTGCATCTCCTCCTGGTTTAGTACCCAGGGTCTATGAAGCAGATACTGCATAGCCTTTATGCTTAAGTACCCAAGGTCTGAGAAGGGGATACAGCATCTCCTCCCTGCTTTAGTACCCAGGGTCTGTGAAGGGGATAATGCATCTCCTCCCTGGTTTAATACCCAGGGTCTGTAAAGGGAACACTGCATCTCCTCCCCAGTTTAGTACCCAGGGTCTGTGAAGGGGATACTGCGTCTCCTCCCTGATTTAGTACCCAGATTCTGTGAATGGGATATTGCATCTCCTCTCTCCTTTAGTAAACAGGGCCTGTGAAGAGGACACTGCATCTTCTCCCAGGTTTAGTACCCAGGGTCTATGAAGCAGATACTGCTTAGCCTTTATGCTTAAATACCCAAGGTCTGAGAAGGAGATACTGCATCTCCTCCCTGGTTTAGTACCCAGAGTCTGTGAAGGAGATACTGCATTTTCTCCCTGGTTTAGGATCCAGGGTCTGTAAAGGGAACACTGCATCTTCTCCCTGGTTTAGTACCCAGGGTCTGTGAAGGGGATACTGTGTCTCCTCCCTGATTTAGTACCCAGAGCCTGTGAACGGGACATTGCATCTCCTCCCTGCTTTAGTAAACAGGGCCTGTGAAGGGACACTGCATCTCCTCCCTGGTTTAGTACCCAGGGTCTATGAAGCAGATACTGCATAGCCTTTATGCTTAAGTACCCAAGGTCTGAGAAGGGGATACTGCATCTCCTCCCTGCTTTAGTACCCAGGGTCTGGGAAGGGGGCACTGCATCTCCTCTCTGTTTTAGTACCCAGGGACTGGGAAGGGGACACTGCATCTCCTCCCTGATTTAGTAACCAGGGCCTGTGAAGAGGACACTGCATCTCCTCCCTGGTTTAGTACCCAGGGTCTATGAAGGAGATACTGCATAGCCTTTCTGCTTAAGTACCAAAGGTCTGAGAAGGGGATACTGCATCTCTTCCCTGCTTTAGTCCCCAGGGTCTGGGAAGGAGGCACCGCATCTCCGCCCTGCTTTTGTACCCATGGTCTTAGAAGGAGACACTGCATCTTCTCCTTGTTTTAGTACTCAGGGACTGGGAAGGGGACACTGCATCTCCTCCTTGGTTTAGTAAACAGGGCCTGTGAAGAGGACACTGCATCTCCTCCCTGCTTTAGTACCCAGGGTCTGTGAAGGGGATACTGCATCTCCTCCCTGGTTTAGTACCCAGGGTCTGTAAAGGGAACACTGCATCTCCTCCCTGGTTTAGTACCCAGGGTCTGTGAAGGGATACTAATGTCTCCTCCTGATTTTGTACCCAGATTCTGTGAAGGAACATTGCATCTCCTCCCTGCTTTAGTAAACAGGGCCTGTGAAGAGGACACTGCATCTCCTGTATGTTTAGTACCCAGGGTCTATGAAGCAAATACTGCATAGTCTTTATGCTTAAGTACCCAAGGTCTGAGAAGGGGATACTGCATTTCCTCCCTGCTTTAGTACCTAGGGTCTGGGAAGGGGACACTGCATCTTCTCCCTGTTCTAGTACCCAGGGATTGTGAAGGGGATACTGCATCTTCTCCCTGGTTTAGTACCCAAGGTCTGGGAAAGGGACACTGCATCTCCTCCCTGGTTTAGTGCCCAGGGTCTGTGAAGGGGACACTGCATCTCCTCCCTGGTTTAGTAAACAGGGCCTGTGAAGAGGACACTGCATCTCCTCCCTGGTTTAGTACCCAGGGTCTATGAAGCAGGTACTGCATAGTCTTTATGCTTAAGTACCCAAGGTCTGAGAAGAGGATACTGCATCTCCTCCCTGCTTTAGTACCTAGGGTCTGTGAAGGGGATACTGAATCTCCTGCCTGGTTTAGTACCCAGGGTCTGTAAAGGGAACACTGCACCTCCTCCCTGCTTTAGAACCCAGGGTCTCTGAAGGGGATACTGCATAATCTCACTGGTTTAGTACCCATATTCTGTGAAGGGGAAACTGCATCTCCTCCCTGGTTTAGTACACAGGTCTGTGAAGGGGACACTGCATCTCCTCCTGATTTAGTACCCAGGATCTGGGAAGGTGACTGCATCTCCTCCCTGGTTTAGTACCCAGATCTGTGAAGGGGACACCGCATCTCCTCCCTGGTTTAGTACCCAGGGTCTGTGAAGGGGATACTGCATCTCCTTCCTGGTTTAGTACCCAGGGACTGGGAAGGGGACACTGCATCTCCTCCCTGATTTAGTAAAAAGGACCTGTGAAGAGGACACTGCATCTCCTCCCTGGTTTAGTACCCAGGGTCTATGAATGAAATACTGCATAGCCTTTCTGCTTAAGTACCCAAGGTCTGAGAAGGGGATACTGCATCTCTTCCCTGCTTTAGTACCCAGGGTCTGGGAAGGGGGCACTGCATCTCCGCCCTGCTTTAGTACCCATGGTCTTAGAAGGAGACACTGCATCTTCTCCTGTTTTAGTACTCAGGGACTGGGAAGGGACACTGCATCTCCTCCTTGGTTTAGTAAACAGGGCTCTGAAGAGGACACTGCATCTCCTCCTGCTTTAGTACCCAGGGTCTGTGAAGGGATACTGCATCTCCTCCTGGTTTAGTACACCAGGGTCTGTAAAGGAACACTGCATCTCCTCCCTGGTTTAGTACCCAGGGTCTGTGAAGGGATACTGCCTCCTCCTGATTTTGTACCCAGATTCTGTGAAGGAACATTGCATCTCCTCCTGCTTTAGTAAACAGGGCCTGTGAAGAGGACACTGCATCTCCTGTTGGTTTAGTACCCAGGGTCTATGAAGCAAATACTGCATAGTCTTTATGCTTAAGTACCTAAGGTCTGAGAAGGGAACTGCATTTCTCTCCTGCTTTAGTACCTAGGGTCTGGGAAGGGACACTGCATCTTCTCCCTGCTCTAGTACCCAAGGTTTGTGAAGGGATACTGCATCTCCTCCTGGTTTAGTACCCAAGGTCTGTGAAGGACACTGCATCTCCTGCCTGGTTTAGTAAACAGGCCTGTGAAGAGGACACTGCATCTCCTCCTGCTCTAGTACCGAGGGTTTGTGAAGGGATACTGCATCTTCTCCTGGTTTAGTACCCAAGGTCTGGGAAAGGACACTGCATCTCCTCCCTGGTTTAGTACCCCGGGTCTGTGAAGGGGACACTGCATCTCCTCCCTGGTTTAGTAAACAGGGCCTGTGAAGAGGACACTGCATCTCCTCCCTGGTTTAGTACCCAGGGTCTATGAAGCAGGTACTGCATAGTCTTTATTCTTAAGTACCCAAGGTCTGAGAAGAGGATACTGCATCTCCTCCCTGCATTAGTACCCAGGGTCTGGGAAGGGGGCACTGCATCTCCTCCCTGTTTCAGTACCCAGGGACTGGAAGGGGACACTGCATCTCCTCCCTGATTTAGTAAACAGGGCCTGTGAAGAGGACACTGCATATCCTCCCTGGTTTAGTACCCAGGGTCAATGAAGCAAATACTGCATAGACTTTATGCTTAAGTACCCAAGGTCTGAGAAGGGATACTGCATTTCTCCTGCTTTAGTACCTAGGGTCTGGGAAGGGGACACTGCATCTTCTCCTGCTCTAGTACCCAGGGTTTGTGAAGGGATACTGCATCTCCTCCCTGGTTTAGTACCAAAGGTCTGTGAAGGGGACACTGCATCTCTTCCCTGGTTTAGTAAACAGGACCTGTGAAGAGGACACTGCATCTCCTCCCTGCTCTAGTACCGAGGGTTTGTGAAGGGGATACTGCATCTTCTCCCTGGTTTAGTACCCATGGTCTTGGAAAGGGACATTGCATCTCCTCGCTGGTTTAGTACCCTGGGTCTGTGAAGGGGACACTGCATCTCCTCCCTGGTTTAGTAAACAGGGCCTGTGAAGAGGACACTGCATCTCCTCCCTGGTTTAGTACCCAGGGTCTATGAAGCAGGTACTGCATAGTCTTTATGCTAAAGTACCCAAGGTCTGAGAAGAGGATACTGCATCTCCTCCCTGCATTAGTACCCAGGGTTTGGGAAGGGGGCACTGCATCTCCTCCCTGTTTGAGTACCCAGGGACTGGAAGGGGACACTGCATCTCCTCCATGATTTAGTAAACAGTTGCTGTGAAGAGGACACTGCATCTCCTCCCTGGTTTAGTACCCAGGGTCTATGAAGCAGATACTGCTTAGGCTTTCTGCTTAAGTACCCAAGGTCTGAGAAGGGGATACTGCATCTCCTCCCTGCTTTAGTACCCAGGGTCTTGGAAGGGGACACTGCATCTCCTCCCTGCTTTAGTACCCATGGTCTGAGAAGGAGACACTGCATCTTCTCCCTGTTTTAGTATTCAGGGACTGGGAAGGGGACTCTGCATCTCCTCATTGGTTTAGAAAACTGGGCCTATGAAGAGGACACTGCATCTCCTCCCTGCTTTAGTACCCAGGGTCTGTGAAGGGGATAATGCATCTACTCCCTGGTTTAGTACCCAGGGTCTGTAAAGGGAACACTGCATCTCCTCCCCAGTTTAGTACCCAGGGTCTGTGAAGGGGATACTGCGTCTCCTCCCTGATTTGGTACCCAGATTCTGTGAATGGGATATTGCATCTCCTCCCTGCTTTAGTCAACAGGGCCTGTGAAGAGGACACTGCATCTTCTCCCTGGTTTAGTACCCAGGGTCTATGAAGCAGATACTGCTTAGCCTTTATGTTTAAATACCCAAGGTCTGAGAAGGAGATACTGCATCTTCTCCCTGCTTTAGTACCCAGGGTCTGAGAAGGGACACTGCATCTCCTCCCTGTTTTAGTACCCCGTGACTGGAAAGGGGACACTGCATCTCCTCCTTGGTTTAGTAAACAGGGCCAGTGAAGAGGACACTGCTTCTCCTCCATGGTTTAGTACCCAGAGTCTGTGAAGGAGATACTGCATTTTCTCCCTGGTTTAGTACCCAGGGACTGTAAAGGGAACACTGCATCTCCTCCCTGGTTTAGTACCCAGGGTCTGTGAAGGAGATACTGTGTCTCCTCCCTGATTTAGTACCCAGAGCCTGTGAAGGGGACATTGCATCTCCTCCCTGCTTTAGTAAACAGGGCCTGTGAAGCGGACACTGCATCTCCTCCCTGGTTTAGTACCCAGGGTCTATGAAGCAGATACTGCATAGCCTTTATGCTTAAGTACCCAAGGTCTGAGAAGGGGATACTGCATCTTCTCCCTGCTTTAGTACCCAGGGTCTGGGAAAGGGGCACTGCATCTCCTCCCTGTTTTAGTACCCAAGGACTGGGAAGGGGACACTGCATCTCCTCCCTGATTTAGTAAACAGGTCCTGTGAAGAGGACACTGCATCTCCTCCCTGGTTTAGTACCCATGGTCTTAGAAGGAGACACTGCATCTTCTCCCTGTTTTAGTACCTAGGGTCTGTGAAGGGGATACTGCATCTCCTGCCTGGTTTAGTACCCAGGGTCTGTAAAGGGAACACTGCATCTCCTCCCTGGTTTAGTACCCAGGTTTTGTGAAGGGTATACTGTGTCTCCTCCCTGATTTAGTACCCAGAGTCTGTAAAGGGGACACTGCATCTCCTCCCTGCTTTAGAACCCTGGGTCTCTGAAGGGGATACTGCATAATCTCACTGGTTTAGTATCCATATTCTGAGAAGGGGAAACTGCATCTCCTCCCTGGTTTAGTACACAGGGTCTGTGAAGGGGACACTGCATCTCCTCCCTGATTTAGTACCCAGGATCTGGGAAGGGGACACTGCATCTGCTCCCTGGTTTAGTACCCAGATCTGTGAAGGGGACACCGCATCTCCTCCCTGGTTTAGTACCCAGGGTCTGTGAAGGGGATACTGCATCTCCTTCCTGGTTTAGTACCCAGGGACTGGGAAGGGGACACTGCATCTCCTCCCTGATTTAGTAAACAGGGCCTGTGAAGAGGACACTGCATCTCCTCCCTGGTTTAGTACCCAGGGTCTATGAATGAGATACTGCATAGCCTTTCTGCTTAAGTACCCAAGGTCTGAGAAGGGGATACTGCATCTCTTCCCTGCTTTAGTACCCAGGGTCTGGGAAGGGGGCACTGCATCTCCGCCCTGCTTTAGTACCCATGGTCTTAGAAGGAGACACTGCATCTTCTCCCTGTTTTAGTACTCAGGGACTGGGAAGGGGACACTGCATCTCCTCCTTGGTTTAGTAAACAGGGCCTGTGAAGAGGACACTGCATCTCCTCCCTGCTTTAGTACCTAGGGTCTGGGAAGGGGACACTGCATCTTCTCCCTGCTCTAGTACCCAGGGTTTGTGAAGGGGATACTGCATCTTCTCACTGGTTTAGTACCCAAGGTCTGGGAAAGGGACACTGCATCTCCTCCCTGGTTTAGTACCCAGGGTCTGTGAAGGGGACACTGCATCTCCTCCCTGGTTTAGTAAACAGGGCCTGTGAAGAGGACACTGCATCTCCTCCCTGGTTTAGTACCCAGGGTCTATGAAGCAGGTACTGCATAGTCTTTATGCTTAAGTACCCAAGGTCTGAGAAGAGGATACTGCATCTCATCCCTGCTTTAGTACCCAGGGTCTGGGAAGGGGGCACTGCATCTCCTCCCTGCTTTAGTACCTAGGGTCTGTGAAGGGGATATTGCATCTCCTGCCTGGTTTAGTTCCCAGGGTCTGTAAGGGAACACTGCATCTCCTCCCTGGTTTAGTACCCAGCTTTTGTGAAGGGTACTGTGTCTCCTCCTGATTTAGTACCCAGAGTCTGTAAAGGGACACTGCATCTCCCCCTGCTTTAGAACCCAGGGTCTCTGAAGGATACTGCATTATCTCACTGGCTTAGTACCCATATTCTGTGAAGTGAAACTGCATCTCCTCCTGGTTTAGTACACAGGGTCTGTGAAGGGGACAGTGCATCTGCTCCATGGTTTAGTACCCAGAACTGTGAAGGGGACACCGCATCTCCTCCCTGGTTTAGTACCCAGTGTCTGTGAAGGGGATACTGCATCTCCTTCCTGGTTTAGTACCCAGGGTCTGTGAAGGGGGTACTACATCTCCTCCCTGGTTTAGTACCCAGGTTCTGTGAAGGGGACACTGTATCTCCTCCCTGGTTTAGTACCCAGGGTCTGTGAAGGAGACACTGCATCTCCTCCCTGGTTCAGTACCCAGGGTCTGGGAAGGGGACACTACATCTCTTCCCTGGTTTAGTACACAGGGACTGTAAAGGGGAAACTGCATCTCGTCCCTGGTTTAGTACACAGGGTGTGTGAAGGGGACACTGCATCTCCTCCCTGATTTAGTACCCAGGATCTGGGAAGGGGACACTGCGACTACTCCCTGGTTTAGTTCCCAGGGTCTGTGAAGGGGGAAACTGCATCTCCTCCCTGCTTTAGTACCCAGGGTCTGAGAAGGGGACACTGCATCTCCTCCCTGCTTTAGTACCCAGGGTCTGTGAAGGGGATACTGCATCTCCTCCCTAGTTTAGTATGCAGGGTCTGTGAAGGAGACACTGCATGTCCTCCCTGGTTTAGTACCCAGGATCTGTGATGGGGACACTGCATCACCTTCTTGGTTTAGTACCCAGGGTCTGGGAAGGGGACACTGCGTCTTTTCCCTGCTTTAGTACACAGGGTCTGTGAAGGGGGAAACTGCATCTATTCCCTGGTTTAGTACACAGGGTCTGTGAAGGGGACACTGCATCTACTCCCTGGTTTAGTACCCAGGGTCTGCGAAGGGGGAAACTACATCTACTCCCTGGTTTAGTACCCAGGGTCTATGAAGCAGATACTGCATAGCCTTTATGCTTAAATACCCAAGGTCTGAGAAGGAGATCCTGCATCTTCTCCCTGCTTTAGTACCCAGAGTCTGAGATGGGAACACTTCATCTCCTCCCTGTTTTAGGACCCTGGGACTGGGAAGGGGACAATGCATCTCCTCCTTGGTTTAGTAAACAGGGCCTTTGAAGAGGACACTGCATCTCCGCCCTGCTTTAGTACCCATGGTCTGTCAAGGGGATACTGCATCTTCTCCCTGGTTTAGTACCCAGGGTCTGTAAAGGGAACACTGCATCTCCTCCTGGTTTAGTACTCAGGGTTTGTGAAGGGGATACTGCGTCTCCTCCCTGATTTAGTACCCAGAGTCTGTGAAGGGGTCATTACATCTCCTCCCTGCTTTAGTAAACAAGGCCTGGGAAGAGGACACTGCTTCTCCTCCCTGGTTTAGTACCCAGGGTCTATGAAGCAGATACTGCATAGCCTTTATGCTTAAGTACCGAAGGTCTGAGAAGTGGATACTGCATCTCCTCCTCGCTTTAGTACCCAGGGTCTGGGAAGGGGCACTGCATCTCCTCCCTGTTTTAGTACTCAGGGACTGGGAAGGGGACACTGCATCTCCTCCCTGATTTAGTAAACAGGGCCTGTAAAGAGGACACTGCAACTCCTCCCTGGTTTAATACCCAGGGTCTATGAAGCAGATACTGCATAGCCTTTCTGCTTAAGTACCCAAGGTCTGAGAAGGGGATACTGCATCTCCTCCCTGCTTTAGTACCCAGGGTCAGAGAAGGAGACACTGCATCTTCTCCCTGTTTTAGTATTCAGGGACTGGGAAGGGGACACTGCATCTCCTCCTTGGTTTAGTAAACTGGGCCTGTGAAGAAGACACTGCATCTCCTCCCTGCTTTAGTACCCAGGGTCTGAGAAGGGGATAATGCATCTCCTCCCTGGTTTAGTACCCAGGGTCTGTAAAGGGAACACTGCATCTCCTCCCTGGTTTAGTACCCATGGTCTGTGAAGGGGATACTGCGTCTCCTCCCTGTTTTAGTACCCAGGGTCTGTGAAGGGGATACTGCATCTCCTCCCTGATTTAGTACCCAGAGTCTGTGAAGGGGACTTTGCATCTCCTCCTTGCTTTAGTAAACAGGGCCTGTAAAGAGGACACTGCATCTCCTCCCTGGTTTAGTACCCGGGGTCTATGAAGCAGATACTGCATAGCCTTTATGCTTAAGTACCCAAGGTCTGAGAAGGGGATACTGCATCTCTTCCCTGCTTTAGTACCCAGGGTCTGGGAAGGGGGCACTGCATCTCCTCCCTGCTTTAGTACCCATGGTCTGAGAAGGAGACACTGCATCTTCTCCCTGTTTTTGTATTCAGGGACTGGGAAGGGGACACTGCATCTCCTCCTTGGTTTAGTAAACAGGGCCTGTAAAGAGGACACTGCATCTCCTCCCTGCTTTGGTACTCAGGGTCTGTGAAGGGGATACTGCATCTCCTCCCTGGTTTAGTACCCAGGGTCTGTAAAGGGAACACTGCATCTCCTCCCTGGTTTAGTACCCAGGGTCTGTGAAGGGGATACTGCGTCTCCTCCCTGATTTAGTACCCGGATTCTGTGAAGGGGACATTGCATCTCCTCCCTGCTTTAGTAAACAGGGCCTGTGAAGAGGACACTGCATCTCCTCCCTGGTTTAGTACCCAGGGTCTATGAAGCAAATACTGCATAGTCTTTATGCTTAAGTACCCAAGGTCTGAGAAGGGGATACTGCATTTCCTCCCTGCTTTAGTACCTAAGGTCTGGGAAGCGGACACTGCATCTCCTCCCTGCTCTAGTACCGAGGGTTTGTGAAGGTGATTCTGCATCTTCTCCCTGGTTTAGAACCCAAGGTCTGGGAAAGGGACACTGCATCTCCTCCCTGGTTTAGTACCCCGGGTCTGTGAAGGGGACACTGCATCTCCTCCCTGGTTTAGTAAACAGGGCCTGTGAGGAGGACACTGCATCTCCTCCCTGGTTAAGTACCCAGGGTCTATGAAGCAGATACTGCTGACCTTTATGCTTAAGTACCCAAGGTCTGAGAAGGGGATACTGCATCTCCTCCCTGCTTTAGTACCCAGGGTCTGGGAAGGGGGCACTGCATCTCCTCCCTGTTTTAGTAAACAGGGCCTTTGAAGAGGACACTGCATCTCCTCCCTGGTTTAGTACCCAGCGTCTATGAAGGAGATACTGCGTAGCCTTACTGCTTAAGTACCCAATGTCTGAGAAGGGGATACTGCATCTCTTCCCTGCTTTAGTACCCAGGGTCTGGGAAGGGGGCACTGCATCTCCGCCCTGCTTTAGTACCCAGGGTCAGAGAAGGAGACACTGCATCTTCTCCCTGTTTTAGTACTCAGGGACTGGGAAGGGGACACTGCATCTCCTCCTTGGTTTAGTAAACAGGGCCTGTGAAGCGGACACTGCATCTCCTCCCTGCTTTAGTACCCAGGGTCTGTGAAGGGGATACTGCATCTCCTCCCTGGTTTAGTACCCAGGGTCTGTAAAGGGAACACTGCATCTCCTCCCTGGTTTAGTACCCAGGGTCTGTGAAGGGGATACTGCGTCTCCCCTGATTTTGTACCCAGATTCTGTGAAGGAACATTGCATCTCCTCCTGCTTTAGTACACAAGGCCTGTGAAGAGGACACTGCATCTCCTGTATGGTTTAGTACCCAGGGTCTATGAAGCAAATACTGCATAGTCTCTATGCTTAAGTACCCAAGGTCTGAGAAGGGATACTGCATTTCCTCCCTGCTTTAGTACCTAGGGTCTGGGAAGGGGACACTGCATCTTCTCCCTGCTCTAGTACCCAGGGTTTGTGAAGGGGATACTGCATCTTCTCCCTGGTTTAGTACCCAAGGTCTGGGAAAGGGACACTGCATCTCCTCCCTGGTTTAGTACCCAGGGCCTGTGAAGAGGACACTGCATCTCCTCCCTGGTTTAGTACCCAGGGTCTATGAAGCAGGTACTGCATAGTCTTTATGCTTAAGTACCCAAGGTCTGAGAAGAGGATACTGCATCTCATTTCTGCTTTAGTACCCAGGGTCTGGGAAGGGGGCACTGCATCTCCTCCCTGCTTTAGTACCTAGGGTCTGTGAAGGGGATACTGCATCTCCTGCCTGGTTTAGTACTCAGGGTCTGTAAAGGGAACACTCCATCTCCTCCCTGGTTTAGTACCCAGGTTTTGTGAAGGGTATACTGTGTCTCCTCCCTGATTTAGTACCCAGAGTCTGTAAAGGGGACACTGCATCTCCTCCCTGCTTTAGAACCCAGGGTCTCTGAAGGGGATACTGCATAATCTCACTGGTTTAGTACCCATATTCTGTGAAGGGGAAACTGCATCTCCTCCCTGGTTTAGTACACAGGGTCTGTGAAGGGGACACTGCATCTGCTCCATGGTTTAGTACCCAGATCTGTGAAGGGACACGCATCTCTCCTGGTTTAGTACCCAGGGTCTGTGAAGGGGATACTGCATCTCCTTCCTGGTTTAGTAACCAGGGTCTGTGAAGGGGGTACTACATCTCCTCCCTGGTTTAGTACCCAGGTTCTGTGAAGGGGACACTGTATCTCCTCCCTGGTTTAGTACCCAGGGTCTGTGAAGGAGACACTGCATCTCCTCCCTGGTTTAGTACCCAGGGTCTGGGAAGGGGACACTACATCTCTTCCCTGGTTTAGTACACAGGGACTGTAAAGGGGAAACTGCATCTCGTCCCTGGTTTAGTACACAGGGTCTGTGAAGGGGACACTGCATCTCCTCCCGATTTAGTACCCAGGATCTGGGAAGGGGACATTGCGACTACTCCCTGGTTTAGTACCCAGGGTCTGTGAAGGGGGAAACTGCATCTCCTCCCTGCTTTAGTACCCAGGGTCTGAGAAGGGGACACTGCATCTCCTCCCTGCTTTAGTACCCAGGGTCTGTGAAGGGATACTGCATCTCCTCCTGGTTTAGTTTGTAGGGTCTGTGAAGAGACACTGCATGTCCTCCCTGGTTTAGTACCCAGGATCTGTGATGGGGACACTGCATCGCCTCCCTGGTTTAGTACCCAGGGTCTGGGAAGGGGGCACTGCGTCTTTTCCCTGCTTTAGTACACAGGGTCTGTGAAGGGGGAAACTGCATCTATTCCCTGGTTTAGTACACAGGGTCTGTGAAGGGGACACTGCATCTACTCCCTGGTTTAGTACCCAGGGTCTGCGTAGGGGGAAACTACATCTCCTCCCTGGTTTAGTACCCAGGGTCTATGAAGCAGATACTGCATAGCCTTTATGCTTAAATACCCAAGGTCTGAGAAGGAGATACTGCATCTTCTCCCTGCTTTAGTACCCAGAGTCTGAGATGGGGACACTTCATCTCCTCCCTGTTTTAGGACCCTGGGACTGGGAAGGGGACACTGCATCTCCTCCTTGGTTTAGTAAGCAGGGCCTTCGAAGAGGACACTGCATCTCCTCCCTGCTTTAGTACCCAGGGTCTGTGAAGGGGATACTGCATCTTCTCCCTGGTTTAGTACCCAGGGTCTGTAAAGGGAACACTGCATCTCCTCCCTGGTTTAGTACTCAGGGTTTGTGAAGGGGATACTGCATCTCCTCCATGATTTAGTACCCAGAGTCTGTGAAGGGGTCATTACATCTCCTCCCTGCTTTAGTAAACAAGGCCTGGGAAGAGGACACTGCTTCTCCTCCCTGGTTTAGTACCCAGGGTCTATGAAGCAGATACTGCATAGCCTTTATGCTTAAGTACCCAAGGTCTGAGAAGTGGATACTGCATCTCCTCCCTGCTTTAGTACCCAGGGTCTGGGAAGGGGACACTGCATCTCCTCCCTGATTTAGTAAACAGGGCCTGTAAAGAGGACACTGCATCTCCTCCCTGGTTTAGTACCCATGGTCTATGAAGCAGATACTGCATAGCCTTTCTGCTTAAGTACCCAAGGTCTGAGGAGGGGATACAGCATCTCCTCCCTGCTTTAGTACCCAGGGTCAGAGAAGGAGACACTGCATCTTCTCCCTGTTTTAGTATTCAGGGACTGGGAAGGGGACACTGCATCTCCTCCTTGGTTTAGTAAACAGGGCCTGTGAAGAAGACATTGCATCTCCTCCCCGCTTTAGTACCCAGGGTCTGTGAAGGGGATAATGCTTCTCCTCCCTGGTTTAGTACCCAGGGTCTGTAAAGGGAACACTGCATCTCCTCCCTGGTTTAGTACCCAGGGTCTGTGAAGGGGATACTGCGTCTCCTCCCTGTTTTAGTACCCAGGGTCTGTGAAGGGGATACTGCATCTCCTCCCTGATTTAGTACCCAGAGTCTGTGAAGGAGACATTGCATCTCCTCCTTGCTTTAGTAAACAGGGCCTGTGAAGAGGACACTGCATCTCCTCCCTGGTTTGGTACCCAGGGTCTATGAAGCAGATACTGCATAGCCTTTATGCTTAAGTACCCATGCTCTGAGAAGGGGATACTGCATCTCCTCCCTGCTTTAGTACCCAGGGTCTGGGAAGGGGGCACTGCATCTCCTCCCTGCTCTAGTACCCATGGTCTGAGAAGGAGACACTGCATCTTCTCCCTGTTTTAGTATTCAGGGACTGGGAAGGGGACACTGCATCTCCTCCTTGGTTTAGTAAACAGGGCCTGTGAAGAGGACACTGCATCTCCTCCCTGCTTTAGTACCCAGGGTCTGTGAAGGGGATACTGCATCTCCTCCCTGGTTTAGTACCCAGGGTCTGTAAAGAGAACACTGCATCTCCTCCCTGGTTTAGTACCCAGGGTCTGTGAAGGGGATACTGCGTCTCCTCCCTGATTTAGTACCCGGATTCTGTGAAGGGGACATTGCATCTCTTCCCTGCTTTAGTAAACAGGGCCTGTGAAGAGGACACTGCATCTCCTCCCTGGTTTAGTACCAAGGGTCTATGAAGCAAATACTGCATAGTCTTTATGCTTAAGTACCCAAGGTCTGAGAAGGGGATACTGCATTTCCTCCCTGCTTTAGTACCTAAGGTCTGGGAAGGGGACACTGCATCTCCTCCCTGCTCTAGTACCGAGGGTTTGTGAAGGTGATACTGCATCTTCTCCCTGGTTTAGTACACAATGTCTGGGAAAGGGACACTGCATCTCCTCCCTGGTTTAGTACCCCGGGTCTGTGAAGGGGACACTGCATCTCCTCCCTGGTTTAGTAAACAGGGCCTGTGAAGAGGACACTGCATCTCCTCCCTGGTTTAGTACCCAGGGTCTATGAAGCAGGTACTGCATAGTCTTTATGCTTAAGTACCCAAGGTCTGAGAAGGGGATACTGCATCTCCTCCCTGCTTTAGTACCCAGGGTCTGGGAAGGGGGCACTGCATCTCCTCCCTGTTTTAGTACCCAGGGACTGGGAAGGGGACACTGCATCTCCTCCCTGATTTAGTAAACAGGGCCTGTGATGAGGACACTGCATCTCCTCCCTGGTTTAGTACCCAGGGTCTATGAAGCAGATACTGCATAGCCTTTCTGCTTAAATACCCAAGGTCTGAGAAGGGGATACTGCATCTCCTCCCTGCTTTAGTACCCAGGGTCTGGGAAGGGGGCACTGCATCTCCTCCCTGGTTTAGTACCCAGGGTCTGTGATGGGGATACTGCGTCTCCTCCCTGATTTTGTACCCAGATTCTGTGACGGGAACATTGCATCTCCTCCCTGCTTTAGTAAACAGGGCCTGTGAAGAGGACACTGCATCTCCTGTATGGTTTAGTACCCAGGGTCTATGAAGCAAATACTGCATAGTCTTTATGCTTAAGTACCCAAGGTCTGAGAAGGGGATACTGCATTTCCTCCCTGCTTTAGTACCTAGGGTCTGGGAAGGGGACACTGCACCTTCTCCCTGCTCTAGTACCCAGGGTTTGTGAAGGGATACTGCATCTTCTCCTGGTTTAGTACCAAGGTCTGGAAAGGGACACTGCATCTCCTCCCTGGTTTAATACCCAGGGTCTGTGAAGGGACACTGCATCTCCTCCTGGTTTAGTAAACAGGGCCTGTGAAGAGGACACACATCTCCTCCCTGGTTTAGTACCCAGGGTCTATGAAGCAGGTACTGCATAGTCTTTATGCTTAAGTACCCAAGGTCTGAGAAGAGGATACTGCATCTCATCCCTGCTTTAGTACCCAGGGTCTGGGAAGGGGGCACTGCATCTCCTCCCTGCTTTAGTACCTAGGGTCTGTGAAGGGGATACTGCATCTCCTGCCTGGTTTAGTACCCAGGGTCTGTAAAGGGAACACTGCATCTCCTCTCCTGGTTTAGTACCCAGGTTTTGTGAAGGGTATACTGTGTCTCCTCCCTGATTTAGTACCCAGAGTCTGTAAAGGGGACACTGCATCTCCTTCCTGCTTTAGAACCCAGGGTCTCTGAAGGGGATACTGCATAATCTCACTGGTTTAGTACCCATATTCTGTGAAGGGGAAACTGCATCTCCTCCTTGGTTTAGTACACAGGGTCTGTGAAGGGGACACTGCATCTCCTCCCTGATTTAGTACCCAGGATCTGGGAAGGGGACACTGCATCTGCTCCCTGGTTTAGTACCCAGATCTGTGAAGGGGACACCGCATCTCCTCCCTGGTTTAGTACCCAGGGTCTGTGAAGGGGATACTGCATCTCCTTCCTGGTTTAGTACCCAGGGACTGGGAAGGGGACACTGCATCTCCTCCCTGATTTAGTAAACAGGGCCTGTGAAGAGGACACTGCATCTCCTCCCTGGTTTAGTACCCAGGGTCTATGAAGGAGATACTGCATAGCCTTTCTGCTTAAGTACATAAGATCTGAGAAGGGGATACTGCATCTCTTCACTGCTTTAGTACCCAGTGTCTGGGAAGGGGGCACTGCATCTCCGCCCTGCTTTAGTACCCATGGTCTTAGAAGGAGACACTGCATCTTCTCCCTGTTTTAGTACTCAGGGACTGGGAAGGGGACACTGCATCTCCTCCTTGGTTTAGTAAACAGGGCCTGTGAAGAGGACACTGCATCTCCTCTCTGCTTTAGTACCCAGGGTCTGTGAAGGGGATACTGCATCTCCTCCCTGGTTTAGTACCCAGGGTCTGTAAAGGGAACACTGCATCTCCTCCCTGGTTTAGTACCCAGGGTCTGTGAAGGGGATACTGCGTCTCCTCCCTGATTTAGTACCCAGATTCTGTGAAGGGAACATTGCATCTCCTCCCTGGTTTAGTACCCAGGGTCTGTGAAGGGGGTACTACATCTCCTCCCTGGTTTAGTACCCAGGTTCTGTGAAGGGGTCACTGTATCTCCTCCCTGGTTTAGTACCCAAGGTCTGTGAAGGGGACACTGCATCTCCTCCCTGGTTTAGTACCCAGGGTCTGGGAAGGGGTCACTGTATCTCCTCCCTGGTTTAGTACCCAAGGTCTGTGAAGGGGACACTGCATCTCCTTCCTGGTTTAGTACCCAGGGTCTGGGAAGGGGACACTACATCTCTTCCCTGGTTTAGTACACAGGGACTGTGAAGGGGAAACTGCATCTCGTCCCTGGTTTAGTACACAGGGTCTGTGAAGGGGACACTGCATCTCCTTCCTGATTTAGTACACAGGATCTGGGAAGGGGACACTGCATCTACTCCCTGGTTTAGTACCCAGGGTCTGTGAAGGGGAAACTGCATCTCCTCCCTGGTTTAGTACCCAGGGTCTATGAAGCAGATACTGCATAGCCTTTCTGCTTTAGTACCCAAGGTCTGAGAAGGGGGTACTGCATCTCCTCCCTGGTTTAGTACACAGGATCTGTGAAGGGAACATTGCATCTCCTCCCTGATTTTGTACCCAGGATCTGGGAAGGGGATATTACATGTCCTCCCTGGTTTAATGCCAAGGATCTCTGAAAGGGATACTGCATCTTCTTCCTGGTTTAATACTCAGGGTCTAGTAGATGACATGAATGTTCTCCCTGCTTCATAACCCACAGTTTGGGAAAGGGATTTTGCATCCTCTCCCTGCTTTGATACCTAGAATTGGGAAGGAAATACTGCATCTCATCCCTGTTTTAGTACCCGGGGTCTGGGAAGGGGATATTACATCTCCTCCTTGCTTTAGTTTCATTGCCAGGGAAAGTGATATTACATTTCCTCTCTGCTTTATTACCTAGAGTCTGGGAAGGGAATACAGCATCATCTCCCTGCTTTAGTACCCAGGGTTTGGGAAGGGGGTACAGCATCATCTCCCTGCTTTAGTACCCAGGGTCTGAGAAGGGGGTACAGCATCTTGTTCCTGCTTCAGTCCCCCTGTGTCTGGAAAGGGAATATTGAATCTCCCTCCTGCTTTATTACCCAGCATATGGGAAGGGGATATTGCATCTCATCCCTACTTCAGTGTCCAGGATTGTCAGGCAGCAGTAAACAAATCAGTGCAGCACCATGAGAAGCTCAGACCAGAGCATCCGCCATGGACAAGAGATCAATAACTAATTTCACTCCACCAGCAGCGCTGGGGCTTGGTTTTCCAATAAGTCTCTCTCCTTGCTTAGATTTAAACAGCTGACTGTATGTGAACTCTATACAGTCAGTGTGGGTGACTGTTGGGGGGGAGGGATAGTCAGAATTAATGCCAGCTGCATGCAAATCTGTGAATCTTTTGTCACTTAAATGTGAGACGCCAGGCTGAAAGTGTGGGCTGCATCACCAGCCATGGAGCTATACAAGCACTGAACACTGGCAAAGGATGTTTTTATTTGGGCACACAGTTTAATTTTGATTTAGAATCACAGAGTATTTTGAATTTCTGCTTTAAAGTCTGAGCTTGCAGTGCAAGAAAGTACTTGCTCTGTGTAAGCAACATCTTTTCCATGTGGGCCAGAATGGATGTGGGAATGAGCATTTCTGAGGAGTAAAATGAGGAACCTCCCTCAAAATGAGGGACTCTTCATAGTTGCAGTATGTTCCATAGCAGCCCTGCTTACTTGTGTTTTATAGTGCACCATGCAAATTCAAATGGCTGCCATGTGGGAGAGCAGGACTGGCCCTCTAGCACAGTCAAAACCCATCTTCTTTCAGGCGCTCAGCACTCTGTAATGTAATATAGCAGACCTTGTACAATTCAGCCCCTGGCATTCAGTTCTGGTGGGATGTGCTGTAACAGAGCACAGTCAGTGTTGTTTTTGTTGAGATGGATTTGCAGACACAATGTAGCAGAGTTCACATACAGTATGTTATGTTCCTTACATTAGGGTCACAAATATTCTTATGCTGTTCTATCCTAGTCAGGTTTTCATTACTACACTTTATTTACGTAGACTCTTCCAGTCATATGCATCCAACAGTGTGATATTCCATCACCTGTACTCAGGTTTATCTATAAATTCCTGTTGTGTGCCTTCTTGTTGTGTCTTACTTCAATTCCTTTGTCTGCTGCAGTTTTGTCATGGTGTCCCTCCACCCCCCACTTCAGTTTTGCTTGTGGACCCTTTCCATGTAGTACCCACTTTACAACTTTCTTGGCAGCCCACTACTGCTACGTTATTCGTTGGATATATCTGACTAGGTGAGTCTTAGTGTGAAAAAGTGCAAAATAATGCACTTGGGGCACAGAAACCCAGGGGGTGGAGTACAAAATGTATGGAGTAGCATTGACAGCTTCCAAGTAGGAGAGAGACTTTGGGGCAATCATACTGTATGACCTAAAGGTGGCCAGGCAGTGCAACAAGGCATAAGACTATAAGACAATACATAAGAGATGAACAAGAACGATGGGGCATGATATGAAATTGGAAGGTGGCAGGCTGAGGGGAAACGTGAGGAAGTTTTTCTTCACAGAGAGGGTGGTGGACACATGAGATATATTGCCACAGGAGGTGGTGGGGGCGAACACAGTGGAGGGTTTTAAACATGCATGGGACAGGCATAAGGGTACCTTCGAGTTGGGAAGGAGGGGTGAAAAGCCATTGACCAGGTAGGGTCAGAGGTCACAAACTAGTATAGGGCTTTCGGACAGACTGGATGGGTCTGGCGGTCCTTATCTGCTGCCAGTTTCTATGTTTCTAGGACCATCTAAGGACCATCACCTTGGTAATCTCTCACTCATGTTTTTCTGCCCTGTCCTTGCCCATGTGTCATTGTGTCACGCTCACTCCTGTCACTGGGGCGATGAAGGGATGCTGGCATGAAGAGGACAGTTAGGGAACTAAGAATGTTTTTTCAGAAAACACTCATTCACTGCGCTGGTCATGAGCCTCCCAGCATTGTAAAAACATGTCTTCTCCGATGGACAAGGAGTAGCAGTGGAAAGTACCCACCTAATGATGGTTGGGATTTTGCTACAGTGGGAGCCAAGATGCAGCATCAAGCTACAGGGGCAGATGCTAGTAATATCCTTTCAAGGGAGCAGAAATTAAGTTGATAAAGGATGCATGAGACATGTTGCATGCTAACAGTACACCCCAGTATTTGGTAACTAATCCTTTGTGATGCATTACACAGACATCTAATGCATGAAGAAATCTTTGAGAAGGGTAATACGTACAGAGTGGGCATGGGGTGGGGATGGGGGGTTCTTTGGTTCTTTTTCTCTTTAATGCATGCAGAGTCTTACCCCTGTACATTGTATAAACTTTCATTTGAGTGAGAGCCTATGAACAGGAGGATGAAGATGGGGCCACTCCCAGATGATTTACACTACGTGGATGCTTTGGAAGTGGTTATTCAACACTACTCTGTGATATTGCCTAGAAATTGGACATGGTAGGTTTACGCTACATATTGCTATTATCCCCAGCACCCTTTATAGTACTCAGACATTGCTCACCAATGCATTATCCTCCATCCATTCTATATGCTGATGTGCAATCCAATGTAATACACACTGGTTCAGAGGCCATCCCCCAGCCCAGACCAGAATGCTCCAGTTTACTTTGTGCATCCATAGAGGTTGGTTGTGATCCTAATCTGCTCCCAAATTCCAGGTCATGTTAATCCAGAATGCTATATAATTGTCAAGTGTCATAAGCTTTTATAATGCACTCTGTGCTGAAATAACAATCCAAGTTTCACAAAAAAGGAAAAAGAAAAAGACTGGTCACCCTGTACAGAGCTCCTGCCATTGGATGTCCAAGTCTAAATTATTTCATTATTCTGAAACAGATTAAACTTATTTTGGGTTATTTACTTGTGCACTCACTTCCAAACTATGTTTTAGTGAAAAGGAGTATTGTTTCGTCTTTTTACACAGTCCCTGAATGGCTCCAGGAACTGTGGACTAAACCACAACTTACACTCTGCTCACAATGACTGCGGTGAACTTTGCAGTTTACAGCTAACAGTCTAGTGGTTCAGTTTGAATGGTTCTACTCTAATGAAAACTGCAGAGAAAGTGCTTCTGCCAGATATTTTCAGCACTTGAGGCTTTTTATTTCAGCTTACAATAACTGTCTGTGGTTAATTTAACAAGCATTTGTCAATGCCGAATGTTTGCTTGCTGGCATTGGCATTGGTAGTGTAGAAGTTACAGAGCTGCATAATAGGAATGGCAGCGAAGTATTGAACTGAAGCCAACCCCACCACCACCCTGCAGAGAGTGACAGGCATTGGGGTGTGCCTTTGGGTTGTCAGGCATAAAGGCCACGCCATTTCTCCACACCTTACCCTGCAGACACTGACAAGTGTCACGATGTGCCTTGGGGTCTTTGGCCCTTATGCGCACCCCATTCCATCAGGAAATACGGTGAGATGGGTGCAGTATAGGAGAATGGGGTGAACTTTGGGTCCGAAGAGTCCAAGGCATGCCTCAATGCCTGTCACTGGCTGCAGGGTGTGAAATGGTATGAGCATTACAGGCAAGAATCCCAAGTCACATCCTGATGCCTGTCATTCTCTACAGGGTTGGGCGTTATGGTTGAAACCCTAATACCTCAGGCATTAGTTGGTATTTTCCTCCAAATTTTCAACATGGTTTTTGTGACCCCACCTCATAAACAGTGGCAATATCAGTTTGTTAACCAAAAGCTGCTTATGCACAGCGACTATGGCATTTAGCACCACAGGTGCAAAACATTCAAACAGGATGTAAAAAAAAACAGCTGTACTGTTCATGGGAGGTGTAAAAATGGCAATGTTGCAAATGTGCAGTTAAAATATTTAAAAAAATGGTGAAGTCACTAGCGTGCATAGAAACTGTGCAACGCACACCTGTAATGTAATTAGTTTGGAGATTTTTTGACAGCAGATTATCAACACAGGCATTTTGGGACCTCCGATCATGAACAGTGTCACTGTGATTTTCTTTATCTGCCCCGAACAATGATTTCCCAGAGCAACCACGCATCTCTGTGCTGAAAGTGTGAAAACACATTTCGGCCATGTTGCGAAAAATGGCAGATGTACTGTTCATAAGGAAGTGTGGAAAAATGCCACTGGTAAAAATCCTGGATTGAAAATATTACAAAGTCATGAATTTACGAGGGTGTGTGGAAACTGCGCAATGCTCACTCGTATCACAGTCAGTTTATGGACTTTTGTCACCAAATTTTCAATATAGCCATTTTATGACCTCTGCTCATATAGAGTGTAACTGTGATTTTCTTAATCTGTCCCAAACATTGCTTTCGCGCACCAACTGCACCATTGTGCGCTACATGTGCGAAAACACATTTTTTGGGCAAGATGTGACAAATGACAGCTGTACTGCTCATAAGGAAGTGTAATAAAATGGCAATGTTGAAAATCTGGATTGAAAATTCGCAAATTTACGAGCGTGCATAGGAACTGTGCAACGCACGCTCGAAAAACAGTCATTGGATTTTCAACATAGCCATTTTAAGACCTCTGCACATGAATAGTGTCACTGGGATTTTCTTAATGTGTCCCATACATTGATTTCGCATAGCGACTGCGCCATTGTGTGCTACATGGGTGGAAACACATTTTGGGCAAGATGTGAAAAATGACAGCTGTACATCTCATAAGGAGGTGTGTAAAATGCCAATGTTGAAAATCTGGGTGAAAATAAAAATTCGCGAACTTACAAGCGTGCGTGGGAACTGCATAGCATGGCGCTCATAAAACAGTCATTTTGAGGATTTTTTCACCAAATTTTCAACCATAGCCATTTTAAGACCTCTGCACATGAACAGTGTCACTGTGATTTTCTTAATTTGGCCCATACATTGATTTCGCACACCGACTGTGCCATTGTGCGCTACATGGGTGGAAACACATTTTGGGAAAGATGTGAAAAATGATAGCTATACAGCTCATAAGGAGGTGTGGTAAAATGGCAATGTTGAAAATCTGGAGTGAAAATATTGAAAATTCGCGAACTTACGAGCATGCGTAGGAACTGCGCAACGCACGCTTGTAAAACAGTCATTTTTAGGAATTTTTTCACCAAATTTTCAACATAGCCATTTTAAGACCTCTGTTCATGAACAGTGTCACTGGGATTTTTCTTAATGTATCCTGTACATTGATTTCGCACAGTATTTCTTGCCATTATGCGCTTCATGGCGAAAAACACATTTTGGGCAAGATGTGAAAAATGACAGCTTTACAGCTCATAAGAAGGTGTGGTAAAATGGCAATTTTGAAAATCTGGAGTGAAAATATTGAAAATTCACGAACTTACGAGCATGTGTAGGAACTGCGCAACACGCCTCGTAAAACAGTCATTTTAGGAATTTTCCACCAAATTTTCAAAATAAGCTTCTTGAGAGCCCACCTATGAACACTGGCAGTGTCGTTTCATTAATCAGTCCTGAAAGGTGATTTTGCACAGTGACTGCGAAATCACCCTTGAGGCCGAATAATGCCATGACAGTGACAGCATTCATGAAGGGTCCCAAAAACCCCATGTTGAAAATTTGTGCAAAATTCCAAAATGCCTGAGATATGCAATAAAGTTGAAAACCCTATCAGCCCATTATACAGCTTACTGGCATTCCTCAGTTCGCTTGATGCGGCTTTGAAGAGTGCAGGCGTGTTCCGGTCCACGAAGATCATCGCACTGAGGTCAGGAGGTAAGTATGGGGTGAGGGAGGTGGTGTGGGGGAGGCGGGGTGCGCAGTGGGTGGGTGCCGGGTTGTGGGGGAGCAGGAGAAGCGCAGTGGGACCGTTTTAATTTTCAGGTTTTTCTTTTTACATGATGACCGGGGCGTTTGCACACTGGGGTGGGCTCACAGTGTGGCACAAGGGACTGGTGGGGCGTGAAGGGGATTAAGCTACCCGTCGCTGCAACATCTATTGCCACGCTGGGGTGGGCTCCCAGCATGGCACCCTGAACTGGGGGAGGACAGTGGAGCCGGCGGGGATTGGGCACCCCACGTCGGCTATATTATGAGGATTGCCACGCTGGGTGGGCACCAGCATAGCTTTGGAGAAACTTTGGGGGCGAGGGGCGCGGCACAGCCGGCGGGGGATTGGGCACCCCCGTCGGCTATGCAGTGTGTGCATGCGGGAAGCGCACACATGTGTGTGTGTGTGGGGAGCTGTGCATGAGCAGGCGATATCTTATCGCTGCTCACTGATGCGTAGCTCCCCCTTTCAACTGTATGCCACTGCATAGACAGCTCCAGCATGCATTGGTGGACAGGGGCCGTGCCTGCCAACACACTGACTGAATTGGAAGAGGAGGTGACACACCTCCGAAAACTCCGATGATGGCACTATGTTTCTTGCACATGTGTGCAAGCAAACATAAAAATACTGTCCGGCTCACAATGACTGTGGCTGACGACAGAAACTGACTCTCAGCTGGACCATCAGCACAGCAGTAGGGCTACTGCTCACAACACCAGCAACTCAGGGTTTGGAAATGAGCCCGAGGCATCAGGGCTGGCTGGGAGGAGAAGGACCAAGTGTTCCAGTGGACACTGTTCTCCAGGGATGTAGAGCAGCAGGCTCCCATGAAATACTGCCACCTGGTGACCACAGATGGTTGTGCAGCTCCAGCTGCTACTGGAAGGGTTGATGCTGGTTGCTGCTGAGCTAGGCAGCATATTGTGTATGCATGTGCACCCCACACCCTTGCCTCCAATATCCATAGGGAAGGAGAAATGAAAGAGGGAAAACTCTGAGGATAAAACTCCTGCTTCTGGGCCCCACTGTTCTGACAGGCCACCTTGTCCCCACACAAGAAGCACCCATGGGGGAACAGCTGTTGCCCCTATCAGATTCCACATAAGAGCTGGTCCAATTCTGTGTATCCTCTGTGAGGCAGGGTAAGTACCTGGAAAGGATGGGTTGGGATGTGGGGGGTGCAGCACCATTGAATGAAGGATAAACAGTGTATAAGAAATGTCTCTCAACAACAGACATTGATGGTTACTGTCATGCCAATTTCTTGTCTCATGTCCGAGTCAGAACTGAATCAACAATCATGTGTCAACGCTGAATGTTGATTGCTCTGCTCCATTGAGCTCGCTCACTCCCCCTCTGTCAGTCACTCGTTCCATTTCTGCTGGTGCTGCAGGCTGGCCTTTTGTACTGGGCTCCTGCCTGTGTTGCTGCCTTTTTCTGCACACAAAGAAATCCGCAGCAGTCATGATAGAGCTCAGTTGAGCTCGCTCAGTCCCCTTCTCTCAGTCGCTCATTCTGTTTCTCCTGCCGCTGCAGGCTGCCCTTTTGTACTGGGCCCCTGCCTGCATTGCTATCTTTTTCCGCCCACAAAGAAATCTGCAGCAGTCCCAACAGAGCTCCGTTGAGATGACTCACTCCCCCTCCCTCACTCACTCGTTCTGTTTCTCCCGGCACTGCAGGTTGTCCTTTTGTACTGGGCTCCTGCGTTGGGGCCTTTTTTGCCCACAAAGAAATCCGCAGCAGTCCCAACAGAGGTCATTTTAGCTCGGTCACTCCCCTTCTCAGTCGCGCAATCTTAATCTGTCCCAAACACTGATTTCCCACAGTGACCATGCTATTCTGCGGCAGAAGTGCAAAAACATATTTAGGCTAGGATGTGAAAAATGACACCTGTACTGTTCATAAAGAGGTGTGAAAAAATGCCAGTGTTGAAAATGTGGCGTGGAAATATTACAAATTTGTAAAGTTACAAGGGTGCATGGAAACAGTTCAACGCACGCTTGTAACACAGTAATTTTATGGACTTTCGTCACCAAATTTTCAACATAGGGATTTTAGGACCGCCAGTCATGAACGGTGTCACTGTCATTTTCTTAATGTGTCCTGAACACTGATTTCCCACAGCAACTGCGCTATTCTGCGCCGCAAGTGCGAAAACACATTTCGGGCAGAATGTGAAAAATGACAGCTGTGCTTTTCATAAGGAGGCGTGAAAAAATGCCAGTGTTAAAAATGTGGCATGAAAATATTACTGATTTGCGAAGTTACAAGGGTGCATGGAAACTGCACAACACACACTCGCAACACAGTAATTTTATGGACTTTCATCACAAAATTTTCAACGTAGGCATTTTAGGACCTCTGCTCATGAACAGTGTGACTGTGGTTTTCTTAATTTGTCCCAAACACTGATTTCCCACAGCAACCGCACTATTCTGTGCTAAAAGTGAGAAAAAACGCATTTCGGCCAGGATGTGAAAAATGACAGTTGTACTGTTCATAAGGAGGTGTGAGCATATCTACTCATTGCTTTGTCTCCCTCCACAGACCCTGCTGTAATATAGGACCACAGAGGACCCTGGGAGGAGGGTGGGCAACTCTAAAGTTCCGCCACAGCTCCATTGAGCTCGCTCACCCCCTCTCACTCACTCGCTCTGTTTCTCCCAACGCTGCAGGCTGCCCTTTTGTACTGGGCTTCTGCTTAAGTTTCCACTTTTTTCTGCACACAAAGAAATCCACAGCAGTCCCAACACAGCCCTGTTGCATTCACTCACCCCTCCCCCCACTGTGACTCCCCGTGCTGTAGGCTGCCCTTTTGTACTGGACTCCTGCCTGTGTTGGTGCCTTTTTCTGCCCACAAAGAAGTTCACAGCTGTCCTGACAGAGCTCCGTTGAGGTTGCTCACTCCCCCTCTCTCACCCGCTCATTCTGTTTCTCCTTGCGCTGCAGGCTGCCCTTTTGCACTGGGCTCCTGCCTCCATTGGCACCTTTTTCTGCCCACAAAGAAATCCGCAGCAGTCCCAACAGAGCTCCATTGAGCTAGATCACTCCCACTGTCTCAGTCGCTCATTCTGTTTCTGCTGGCGCTGCAGGCTGCCCTTTTGTACTGGGCTTCTGCCTGCATTGGGGCCTTTTTCTGCCCACAAAGAAATCCACAGCAGTTCTGATAGAGCTCCACTGAGCTCACTCAGTCCCCCCCTCTCTCACTGGCTCATACTGTTTCTCCCACTGCTGCAGGCTGCCCTTTTGTACTGGGCCCCTAACTGCATTGATGCCTTTTTCTGCCCACAAAGAAATCCGCAGCAGTCCCGACAGAGCTCCATTGAGTCTGCTCACTACCCCTCCCTCACTCACTCTCTTGTTCTGTTTCTTCCACTGCTGCAGGCTTCCCTTTTGTACTGAGCACCTGCATTGGGGCCTTTTTCTGCACACAAAAAAATCCACAGCAGTCCCGGCAGAGCTCACTTGAGCTCAGTCACTCCCCCCTCTCACTCAGTCGATCTTAATCTGTCCCAAACACTGATTTCTCACAGCAACCATGATATTCTGTGGCAGGAGTACAAAAACATATTAATGCCAGGATGTGAAAAATTACAGCTGTACTGTTCATAAGGAGATGTGAAAAAATGCCAGTGTTGAAAATCTGGTGTGACACTATTGCAAATCTGCGAAGTTGCAAGGGTGTGTGGAAACTGCGCAATGCACACTTATAACACAGTCATGTGATGGGCTATCATCACCAAATTTTCAAGATAGGCTTTTTAGGACCTATGCTCATGAACAGTATCACCGTCATTTTCTTAATCTATCTTGAACACTGATTTTCCACAGTGACCGAGCTATTCTGTGCCAGAAGTGTGACAAGACATTTTGGCCAGGATGGGAAAAATGACAGCTGTACTGTTCATAAGTAGGTGTGGGAAAATGGCAATGTTGAAAATCTGGAGTGAAAATATTATAAATTCGCGAAGTTACAAGTGTGCGTACAAACTGTGCAATACACGCTCGTAACACAGTCATTTTATGGAGTACCATCACCAAATTTTCAACATAGGCATTTTAGGACATCTGCTCATGAACAGTGTCACTGTCATTTTCTTAATCTGTCCCGAACACTGATTTCCCAGAGTGACCGCTCTATTCTGCGCTGGAAGTGTGAAAACACATTTCTGCCAGGTTGTGAAAAATGACAGCTGTACTAGTCACAAGGAGGTCTGAAAAAATGGCAATGTTGAAAATCTGGCATGACAATATTGCAAATTTGCAAAGTTACAAGCATGCATAGCAACTGCACAATGCACGCTGGCAAAACATTTTTTGGATGTTTTCCACCAAATTTGCAAAATAGGCTTTTTGAGAGCCCACCTCATGAACACTGGCACTGTCGTTTGTTAATCTGTCCCGAAAGGTGATTCCACATAGTGACTACGAAACCACCTTTTGGGGCCAAATAATGCCATGACAGTGGCAGAATTCATAAGGAGGGGTCCCAAAAACCCCATGTTGAAAATTTGGTGCCAGAATTCCAAACAATGCCTGAGATATGCACCAAAGTTGATAAAAACCCTATTTATGCTATTATACAGCTTACCGGCATTTCCTCAGTTCACGGTCGGCTTTGAAGAGTGCAGACGTGTTCCCGGTCCACCAAAGATCTTCACGCCGGACTCTGCAGGTAAAGTATGGGGTGGGGGTGAGGAGGCAGGGTGTCGCAGATGGTGGGTGTGGGTTGTGGGGGGGCAGGGAGACCACGGGACTGTTTTCTTTTTGACAGGTATAGAAAAAAAAAAACATTGCAGGACTTTTTTCAGAGCCATTTGGCACACTGGGGTAGGCTCCCAGCGTGCCAACAGAGTGTTGTTTGGGGGAAGCTCTAGCGATGGAAGATTGGCACCCCGTTGGCACAAAGGAGGCGCCAAGAGCCAAGCGAGATTGGGCTCCCATTCGGCCAAATGACACTGGGGAGGACATAATGCCCGGCCGGGGTGGGCTCCCATCAGCAAACAAACCTGCGTTGAGGGGCACATGCTGCCAAAGGGGATTGGGCACCCCTCGACAATGGCGCTGCTTCATATTGTTTGTGAACACGGTGGCAAGCCGCCGCCATGTTCCAAACAATATCTCATAACAAAATTCTGCGCGGCAATGATGGAGTCGCTTCCCTCATTGCAGTGAATGGATTACGCTGCGAATGGACGAGGCGGCCCTGATTGCAGCGCCGAAATCCTTAAGGTTGTGGCACGCTGGCTGAACTAGTGTCAGCAGCAGTGTCCCACCCCATTGGGAAAAGTGGGCCAAGCCTCCAAAGGCTATGGGGGCATTGGCCACAACAGTGCCACGCCTCCACAACCTGCTTCTGGAGCAAGCTGCCGCAATATGTTTCTTGCACATGTGTGCAATCAACATAAAAATCTAAAAAGGAAACTATGGCCACAGGGGGTTTCTAAAAGTGTCAAAAGTGTGGACTCTGCTTGCCTATACTGCTGTTATTAACATCCCCACTGCTAAAATGGACACAGGCATAGGGGAGTCTGATTTCTTAAAAAAATGATGACTCTAACTTCAACAAAATGAGTCAGCGGCAGAACACGTCCCACTTTTGTGGGCGGATGTGATTCCCCTTCACAAAAGTGGAAGCAAGACGAAGGCAGGAAACTGCAGACCTGTCAGTTTGACCTCAGTGGTACGGAAAATGATGGAATCACTTCTGAAGGAAAGAATTGTTGAGTACCTAGCGGCCAGTGGGGCACAGGACCCAAGGTAGCATGGATTCACAGCGGGAAGGTCATGTCAGACAAATCTAATTGATTTCTTTGACTGGGTGACCAAAGCAGTAGACCAGGGAGAGGCTGTGGACATGGCCTGCCTAGACTTTAGCAAGGCACTTGACACAGTCCCGTACAAAAGATTAATAAACAAATTAGCCAGCCTGGGAGTGGGGCCCAGGGGGGTAGCCTGGGTAAAACACTGGTTGGACAACAGAACACAGCGGGTAATAGTAAATGGAGTCCACGGTGAAGAAAGGAGGGTTACTAGAGGGGTACTGCAGGGTTCACTACTGGAGTCAGTCCTTTTTAAGGTCTTTATAAGTGACATTGTAGAGGGACTGGAAGGGAAAGTATGTCTCTTTGCAGATGACACAAAGATCTGCAACAGAGTTGATACACAAGGTGGGGTGGAAAGGATGAAAAGGAACTTGGCAAGGTTGGAGGAATGGTCAAATGTATGGCACCTTAGATTCAATGCAAAAAGTGCAAGTAATGCACCTGGGAAACAAAACCCAGGGAAGAGTACACAATGGGGGTGAGGTACTGACAACAACAAAATGGAAAGGAACCTGGGGGTAGTCATATCAGATGACCTAACGGTGGGCAAGCAATGTGAGAAGGCAGTAAGGAGGGCTGGGAGGATGCTGGGATGCATAGGGAGAGGCATCACCAGTAGAAAACAGGAAGTTGTTGGCCCTCTGTACAGACAGTTGGTAAGACCACATCTAGAGTACTGTGTACAGTTCTGGAGACCCCATCTCCGCAAAGACATAGACAGGGTGGAGGCTGTCCAGTGGAGGGCCACCAAAATGATGCAGGGTCTGCACCAGAAGACATATGAAGAAAGACTAAAGGAACTAAACATGTATAGCCTCGAGGAAAGGAGGGAGAGGGGGGACATGATAGAAACATTCATATACCTCAAGGGAATCAACAAAGTCCAAGAGGGTAGCATCTTTCAGAAAAAGAGATGTGCAAAAACAAGGTGGTGCAATTTGAAGATAGAAGGGAGACGGCTCACAGGTAATGTGAGGAAGTATTTCTTCACAAAGAGGATTGTGGATGCATGTAACAGCCTTCCTGAGGAAGTCATAGAGTCAAAAACAGTGGGGGAATTCAAGAATGCATGGGACAGACATAAGGCCACTCTAGTGGGGGGTGGTGGAGTAGGCTGTTGGTTAACTAGGATTTGCAGCTTATCCGTTAGGTAGGGAAATGGGCAGAATAGGTAGGCAAAGCAGTCCTTATCTGCCTTCAAATTCTATGTTTCTATGTTCCCTCCATGACACCTTTAACAGAATGAGCATAAAAATCTTGCAGTTGCCAGCATCTGCTGTAGTAACTGGCAAAAGGTGAAGAGAGGTGTTTATTGACCTTTTAGAATATCTTTATGTGCATCTAAGCACAAAGGAATAATTCAAGCTGCAGCTTGTAAAAAGGACAAGAAAACCTTTTATTTTAGAAAAATGGACACATTGGCAACAGAATTCTTGTCTTCCCTTTCCTTCCCTTCTCCCACCCTGCACATGAGACAGGAAGCACTCTTCAGTTATACATCACACTGCAAGAAGGCTATCTGTAAAACAGCAATGTCTTTCTATGACAGTCTGCCCTCTGATAAAAGAGCATAGATGTTACACCGTGTAAGGTCTGGCATGTACACAGCTGAACCCCAACTGCAGATGTCTGTGGACATAAATTATACAACTACCAAGGTTCTGGCAAATTCAGTATCTCTCGGACAATATAACTGAGAAAGGACCACAGGACTTTCTGTGGACCTCCGAAACACAGCTGCAGACTTCCCTTTGAGGATACTTCTCTCTTTGGAGATCTGGCAGAGAGTTACATGAATAAGGTTGATAAGAAAAAAACTTCTTTTCAAACTTTAGTACAGAAAGAAAACTCCAGAGAGTATCACAGACCCTGTGGGAGGGGAGGCATGGGTATTATAACAGACAATATCAACACTAGCCCAATAGTACACCCAGAGGTTTACAAAATAAGGGTGGAAAAGGCAGAAGACAAGCACCAACTACATCCCAACCACCGCAGACAAAAAAAAAGAATCTTGTCTTTACTTTAATGCACGCGGGGAAGGGAGGGCGGAGCCTTCTGGCAGCTAGTGCAGAACATAGAAGTTTGACTCATTACCTCCTTTGGAAATATAGAAACATAGAAGTTGATGGTAGATAAGGACCGCAAGACCCATCCAGTCTGCCCATTTCTTTTTCTACCTTATGGATATGCCATAGGCCTTTGCTCTGTCAATGGCCTATCTATTCATACTCATCTGTATTGCTCCCTTATGCCTATCCCATGCCTGTTTGAAGCCCTGCACTGTATTCATATCTACCACTTCCTGAGGTAGGCCATTCCATGCATCCACCACCCTTTCTGTGAAAAAGAACTTCCTCACATTACCCCTTAATCGGCCTCCCTCTAATCTCATGCTGGAATAACGCTTGTCCTGCTATTTTCTTATATTGAAATATGTTAGACTCTTTCACCTTGTTAATGCCCTTAAGGTGTTTGAATGTTTCAATCATATCACCTCTCTCCCTCCTTTGCTCTAGGGTATACACATTGAGTTCAGTTAATCTGTCCTCATATGTTTTCTGATGCAGTCCCTGCACCATTTTGGTTGCCCTTCTCAGGACTGCCTCAATTTGGTTAATGTCCTTGTGAAGGTGTGGCCTCCAGTACTGCATGCAGTACTCCAGATGGGGCCTAACCAGTGTCTTGTAAAGAGGGATTATTACCACCCTCTTCCAACCTGTGATACCCCTACTAATACACCCCAACATCCCTCTAACCTTACCTGCTGCTTTAGAGATCTGCTTGGATGCCCAAGTCTCTTTCTTCCCTTGTGACTGCCAGCAACTCCCCTCCCAGCCTATAGGTGGCTTCAGGGTTTCTCTTCCCTATGTGCATTATCTTGCACTTGTTTGCATTAAACCCCAGTTGCCACTCTTCTGACCATTTTGCCAGTTTATCCAGATCTCTTCTCATTCTGCCCACACCATCTGAATCATCTACTCTGTTGCAGATCTTGGTGTCATCTGCAAACAGACAAATCTTACCCTCCAGTCCATCTGCAATGTCACTGATGAAGATACTGAAGAGGACTGGCCCCAGGACTGATCCTTGAGGTACCCCACTTGTGACTTGCATCTCTTCTGACTGTATACCATTTACCACCACTCTCTGTTTTCTGCCCATCAACCAGTTTGCCACCCAGCTGACCAACATCTGACCCATCCCAAGCCTACCCAGCTTATTAATCAATCTTCTAAGTGGAATAGTATCGAAGGCTTTGCTGAAGTCAAGGTAGGCAACATCAACTGCTCCCCCTTGGTCCAGCACTCTGGTTACCCAGTCAAAGAAATCTATGAGATTAGTTTGACAGGACCTTCCTTTTGTAAACCCATGCTGTCTTGGATCCTGCATGGTTAGCATGAGCAGGCTTAAAATGCCTATGCTGCATTCTCTGCAGTGGCTGTCAGTCAGATGGCAGATAGAGTTTAAGATCTTAGTTTTGACCTATAAGACCATTAATGGACTGAGGCCCCTGTACCATAGGGATCATCTTGCAAGTCGCACTGATATCCATGTTTAGTCCTGCAGGGGATAGTGCCTTTTCTCTTGCAGTCCCCTTTCTTTGGAATAACCACAGATATTCAGTCTGATCACTTGGTCCTCTCTTTTAGAATTAAATTAAAAATGTGCCTATTTGGGGGGCTTAGCCTGAGGCTGATAATGGCGGATGCAGCTTAGCCAAGCTCCTGGCTGCACCCAGTTAAATTAGAAGTAAACAGGAGTATCTGTGAACTAGAATTATCTGTGGCAGCAGAGTTCATTGCGGGGGGTTGATGGCTTCTAGCAGAGGTAAACATAAGCAACCAAAACTTTCGTTTGGACACCCGGAACAACCGAAGCAACAATGCTGTGACCCAGTGGAATTACAAAAGCCCGTTCCTTCAATCATGGCGCAGGAAGGAATATCCGACCTGGAGAGATCTTTAGTGGTGGTCCCTGCAACGTTAGCCCTCATGCAGCATGACATGAAGGCAGGGTTCGATAACATTACCTCTCAAATCTCTCATCTCCAGTCTGTTGTGACTGGATTAGTGGAAACCTTGGCCTCCCATACATCCCAAATAGCCGAACTGCAGGGCTGGGTTAGCAGACTGGGGGACTCACTATCGGCGGCAACGAGTGGCAAGCAAGCTATGCAAAAAATAGTGGAGGAACTTTCTGAGAAGATCGATGACCAGGAGAATAGGTCGAGACGTTCCAACCTTCAGATTATTGGTCTCCCAGAGGGGACCGAGGGGAATGAGCAAGAAAATCTGCTGCATGCCTGGCTGGTCGAGCACCTGAACCTACCTCCTGTCTTACACAAGTACAAGGTAGAAAGAGCGCACAGGGTTGGCCCAAAACCACCAGGTTCCAGTCCAAGACATTGTCTTTGCTACACTGATTAGGAAGCAATACTACGTAAAGCTAAAGAAAAGGGCCCGATTGTTTTGGGAAATCAGAAGGTTTTCATTTTTCAGGACTATAGTAAACAACTCCAGCAGCGGAGGCAGCAATTCAATGAAATCGAGAGTCGCCTATTTAAAATGGGAAACTCCTTTGCTCTTATATACTCAGCTAAGCTTAAATTTGACAGGCCTGGTGGCACACCACAATTTTTTTCCTGTCCAAGAGCAGCATTGAAATGGGTTGAGGGCATCACCAAGAATTCAGCTGGGGAGAAATTGCCACAACAGCAGGAATTGGAGGAACGCTGATGCCTCTAACCTCTCTGTTACTTCTGTCTCTTTCCCACAGTGCCGGATGGTTCGATATGTGGGGTAATTGTTTGAAATGAGGATCTCTTCGGTGTTCATTGTAGCACTATTCTCCAATCGTCCCTATATCCCTCCAGAGGATCTTGGCCTCGCATTAGGTTATGCTGAGTTAAAAATCTATGGAAAGCGCAGTGCGAGGTCCGAAATATTCTGTTGCTTGCTGGTTGGTTATTGCTTGGAATAGTGTCTCGAATGGCATATAGAAGCCTCTACAGGCTCTCAACCTGGTCTGGGGCCCAGGGTAACGAAGAGAAGCAGCCCATATAAGTTGCTTACTAAAGCTGACATTGTTAAACTCCTAGACTAAGTTGCCTAGTTGAATCCACCAGCATGTTATTGGAGGTCTTTTCTATTGGGGGGGGGGGGACCTTGATTCAAAGTTCAAATGTTTATTCTTTTTATTGTAAACAAACAATGTTTACCAGGATTATTGATGGGCTCCTAAGCTAAGGTTAAAGGCATGTTTAAAGGAGTGCAGTTTAAAGCTAGTTCATAGATAAAATGTTTGCCTTTTGTTTGCAGGGTTTGATGGGCTGGGTCTCTTTTGGCCCAAAATGGGGAGGGGAGCTTTCAATTTGGTTAATATGGTTACTAATGGGTGGGGGGATTGGAAGCTGGGGATGTGCGGCGAGGACGTTTCAGGATCGGTGCCAACCGAACTCACTGTCATGGCTTGGTACCGGCTGTTAGCCTTGCGGTCTCTCCTCAAGCTGGGGTTTTGCTGTTTGTTATATAATATGAAAATGAGATGGGGGAATAGATGCAGACTGAGTGGCTTGATGTTAAGCAGTGTGGCTGGAATTAGACCCCTGGAGTTTGATCATGGCTAACAATATAAGGATATCAATGTGGAACATCAATGGGTTGAAATCAGTCATGGAAATGAGAAAAATTCTGCAAGTAAAAAGGGCTAAATGGCAGGTGGTTCTCTTACAGGAGACACACATGGCTAGGGCTGACCCTTCTAAAACTGAAGCTTTTATGGGTGGGATGTGGATATCAGCAAATTTTTCAGCCAAGGCTAAGGGTGCGGCAATATGGTTGCCAAGGGGATCTCAGGCAGAGGTGGTGGAAAGTCGGGTGGACACTCGAGGGAGGTATACTTTGGCCAGAGTGAAGTTTCCAGGCTCTGGTATACTTAACTTGGGCTTGGTCTACCCTCCTAAAGTGGATGATCCTCAATTCTTTCAGAGGCTTTCTCTGGAACTGGTGGCCTGGGCAGGACCGTGGATTTTGGGGGTCAATTTTAACTGCGTACAGGATGTTATTTTGGATAGATTTAGCACAGCCCCCGTGATGATTTCTAGAAATGCTAGGTCACTGGGGGTGATGGAGCAAGAGGTGGGATTGATTGATGCATGAAGGGACTTGTTTCCTGCAGGTAGAGAATATAGCTTTTACTCGAACGCCCACAGATCATACGCCCAGATTGATAAGATCTTGGTTAGCACCGCCTTCCTCCTGCTCTTAAATGGAGCCCGCTACTCTCCCATTTTAATTTCAGACCACACATCCCTAATGGTGGATTTGTCCTTGGGATGTGTGGCTTCGGGAGCTAGATCATGGAGAATGGACCCCCTCTTGTTGAAGGACCAGGCTTTTGTGAAGTATATGAATAATGGTATCGCTGAGTTTCTCGCTTTCAATGGTAGGGGGACACCTCTCACACAATAAGGTGGGAGGCTTTGAAGGCCTATATATGTGGCCAAACAATATCATATACAGCTCACGAAGCTTGGACCTCTGTTAGGGGGGTGGAACAGCTGAGGCAGCAAATTGAGGCTACTGAGCAGGCACACAGATCAAACCCTAATCAAGCACTGTACAATGCTTTGCAGAAGCTGAAATGGCAATATAATGCAATAAGTGGAGCTCGGTTGGAGAGAGCAATTTTGCTTTCCCAGGCTGGCCAATACTTTGACGGGGACCATGCAGGAAAAGTTCTGGCCTGGCAACTTTGTAGGAGGGATAGAGAGAGAACAATAACTCAAATTCATAATTTAACTAGGATAAAGGTGGACAGCCCTAGTGAAGTGGGACAGGCTTTCGGAGATTTCTACAGACAACTGTATTCGTCTGAGGTCTCCCCAACTCCTGAGCAAATAAGTAAGTTTCTGAGTAGAGCCTCCTTAAGAACCCTCTCAGAGCAGCAGGCTGTGAGCCTGGAGTCTCGTCTATCCCAAGCAGAGGTTAGTTCAGCTATTAAAGGCCTTAAGGATTGGGAGACACCTGGACCCGATGGGATACCAATTGATCCTTTTAAATGTTGTCATGATCTACTATTGGAACCTCTATGTGATGTGTTGCATGAGAGCCTGGCTACTGGATGGCTTCCCCCCTCCAACTGATCGGTGACCACCATTGTAATCCCAAAACTGGGCAAAGACCCATCCCATCCTACTGTGCCTCATACCTGCCTATCTCACTTTTGACAGCTGACTATAAGGTGTTGGCTAAGGCATTGGCCTGCAGATTGGATCCCTTACTTCCCGACCTAGTACATCCAGACCAGATGGGTTTCGTTAAGGGTAGGCAGGGGAAATATAATATTCAGAGAACATTGAATATAGCGCATAGATAGCAGAAATCTAACAGTAAACATGGAGCAGCTATCCTTGCACTAGATGCTGAGAAAGTGTTCGATCGGGTGGAGTGGGGGTGCCTTTTCACAGCCATGGAGGGTATGGGATTCGGCCTGAACTTTATTTCTTGGATTAAAGCTATGTACTCGAAGCCTGCAGCACAAGTAGTAATAAATGGCTGTATGACCCCCGAGTATACCCTGGGTAGAGGGACAAGGCAGGCCTGTCCACTTTCCCCCCTGCTTTACGTTTTATCGCTAGAACCCCTTGCAGGAGTAATCCGGGACAGTCCAGATATCAGAGGTTTTCGAATCAATAACAGTGAGCATAAACTGGCTATGTATGCTGATGAACTCCTTTTACATCTTCAGAATCCAGCAGAGGACCTACCGGAAGTTCATGCACTCTTACAAGAATATGGGTCTATATCGGGCCACAAAATTAATTGGTCAAAAAGTGAGGTCTTATCAATTGGCATATTTATTTATTTATTGAAATATTAAGAAAGACCTTTGAGTCAGCAACTCATTTACAAAGGCTCCATGTCATATATAAAAGGATACATGGACAGAACTTGGAATACAGATTACAGTACAATTACAAATAACAGTCAGGGAGGTTACATATTTGTGCAGTTGTTGAATAACAGCAAGTTTCGTTTCTTAGTACAACCATAATAGTTACAGAGGTTCTGTAGAGGCTGATGGTAATTGGGTTTCATAGTTACAATTTGGTACAGGGAGTCTGACAATAGTTAGTTTGATAGCTGCATATGTCAATCTGGTGTCAAGGGCAGTCACATTGGCTAGAGGCATGAAGGTATTTCCGTAGCTTGGACTTACAAGGGCCAAGACTTAATTTGTTTGTTATATGACTTGGGAGGGTGTTAGTCCAGGAGGGGGCCCTGTAAGTGAAGGTTCGCTGGAATTGGGAAGTCCGGCCACAGGGTACCCTTAGCAGCTGCTTGTTTGAGCTGCGGGTTGTTTTGACTGGGGGAGTTGGGAGGATGATTTGGTTTAGGGTAGGTGGGATGAAGCCTACTAATACCTTTTTGGTCATAAGGTAGGTGTGGTACCTGATTCTGCTATCTAGGTTTAGCCAGCTTGTGCTGCTGTAAAGGGAGCAGGAGTGTGTAAAACGATCATATCCAAGGATGAGATGGCAGACTTTGTTTAAAATGAGTCGGAGTCTGCTTAGGGTGGTGGATGGAGCGGCACTGTAGAGTAGGATGCCGTAGTCTAGCAGGGAGAGGATCGAGGAGTTTATAATAATAATAAAAATAATTTCATTTATATAGCGCCTTTCGCTATATCAAGGCGCTGAACAAATTAATCAACACTTCAAATTTCAATACAAAACATCAAGCACTACAAACATTATAAAAATACATCATAAAAACATAATTAATTACAATAAAATTCCAAACATATTACAGTTCACATTAACTATCTAAGAAGGCCATTCTCCATAAGTGTGTTTTCAGTTCTTTCATAAATATCTCCACGGAGGTGCATTCTCGTAACCAGCATGGTAGAGAATTCCAAAGAGTGGGTGCAGCACGGTAAGTTTATGGTAAGTTGTAATGCTTCAGAAGTGAGGCAGTGTTTGTACCGGTATAGTACCCCTAGTCTGGAGCTAAGGGCTGTTGATAGGTGTAGGATTGGATAGACAGTCTCTGATCCTGCACCTGAATGGCCTGCAATTGGTCAAAAAAATCAAATACCTGGGGATATCTTTCTGAGAGGGCATACGCTACTTATGGTCTGAACTATAGGTCTTTGATGGGAGCCATAGCAGCGGACTGTGAGAAATGGACTGCCCTACCATTAACGCTAATGGGAAGAGTGGGGGTAATAAATATGATGATCCTGCCCAGATTGCTGTATCTGTATCAATCCCTGCTGATTAAACTCCCAAAAACTCATTTTAGGAAAGTAGATGTGATTATTCATAGATTTGTTTGGCGGGGCAAATCAGCTAGGGTTCAGAAATCAGTTCTTCAATCACTGCAAAAATGTGGGGGTCTCAGCCTTCCTAATTTTCAGCTTTACTATCTTGCCGCTCAGCTTGCAGCCTTGCCCACTGGAGTGGAGAGTGAGAAGTCGGGGTGGTGGGAAATGGAGGAATTTGGTAGCGACCGGAGTATCAAGGGTGGGCTGTTGGCAGAAGTGCTCTGGTTAAACAAGCCATTAGAACAACCCAGTCCTTTTATGTCATCCACAATTGAGGCTTGGTACAAGGTACACCTCTTAACTGGGAGAAGGGCCACCCCAACTAAAATGACATTAATACTGGATGTGATTAAGTTAAAGGCTCAATGTAACGTGGCTTTGATTCAGAGATTGAAGGACTGGGAACGCAAGGGACTCAAATGGATATTTCAGCTTTATGAGGGACAACGAATAGTGAATTTTACCTACCTCTCTACTCACTGGAACATACCTAAGGGAGATTTCTTTATATTTCTTAAGCTTCAGAATGCACTGGGCCAAACCTTGGACCCAACAGAGGGATGGGTGCCAATTTCACCTTTTGAAGAAGGTTTATTTTTTTCACAGCCTTGAGCTAAATCTTTGTCCACCTACTACCGAACCTTACAGGGAGGGGAGTGGGAAGCTATCAACAAAATTGTTGACAAATGGGGGAGTGATCTTGGTGGGATGGTAAATGATACTATGTGGAAACGGGCATGCAACCATTTCATAGTTTGTTCAAGAAGTAATAAGTTATGTCAAGTGCAATTTAATTTCTTGCACCAAATGTATTTTACCCCTGCGAGATTACACAAAATGGAGTCCTCCAAGGCTGACGAATGTCCAAGATGTAGGGTACCACAGGCAGACTTTATTCGCCTAGCTTTATCATGCCCTAGGGTAAACTCCTTCTAGAGTGGAATGCATGACATCATGGCATGGGTTTTGGACTTTTCCCCTCCTCTTACCCTGGAGGAGCTCCTTCTGGGGGCAGATTCAGATCACCCTAGTGGGAGAGTGCACGGGGCGTTTTGGTCTCTAGCGTTGGTCAATGCACTGACAATTATTGCCCAATGTTGGATGTCGGCTTCTTCTCCTAGCATTCAGCAATGGGTGAATAATTTCAGACAGTGCATGGCATTTGAATGGGCACAGTTGTTGCCCATGGGGAAGTATGAGGAATTTTTGGAGTTGTGGGGCCCTCTGACAGCGGCCATTGAATCTGATTCTTTCCCTCTTTGATAAAGCTAAGCCTGTTGGGTGTATGGATTGAGTTGGGGGATATTATCACTCACCTTCTACCTACCTTACTAATAAAAAAGCTCATTCAGGAAGGAGGTATATTGTTGTAAATATAGTTTCCTCATTATGACTCCTATGGTGAGAGTAGTTCCATGATGACATAGTTGATAGTATCGTACATGTGCTTCACACTCATGTGGTGTTCCTGTGCTGCTCATTGATTTATAATAAGTAATTGTTTAACATGATCTAATATAACAGAACTACATCTATGTAAAAAGTTCTAGTTACACTGTAAGGGTCAATTATGTCAGGATGTAGCAATGGTAACGGTGTACATCAGACATGTAATCAGATGTCATTTGTACCATATAACCCTGTCTCAATAAAAATGAGCCTATCCAGGCAGGCATATGATGGTGACTGATACAAATCTGGCCTCTCACAGTTGATATTCTAAAATTAATGTTTATTCATTTGTTTTATTAATTGAATTTGTATGCTTGATTCTGAAATATGATTTGTTTTTCTACATTTTGTATTTGTTTATTATAGTTTTTTTTTTTTTTGCAATGCACCTTGGTTTTGAGAAAAGTGTTTTTTTAAATAACTATATCCAAAAACTAACTCCAGATGGCAAGGCAAGGCAAAAATGATTTCTACTGCACCCAATCCCAGAGGCCCTGGGATCCTTACAAAGGAAGCAAGCAGGTAAAAATAGTACAAAATTATATAAAGCCAAATATAAAGACATAAATTAAAACAATAATTCAATCATATAATATATAAAACATCAGGTGGTCAGTGCATTCAAGCGTCTCCACCAGGGAAAGCCAAGGAAAATAGGTACGCCTTTAGTCCTTTTTAAAGGAGTCGACCATCTGGGCCCCCCTGACAGCAGATGGAAAAGTGTTCCACAGGGTCGGCCTGGCAACACCAAATGTCCTGTCACCAGATGTCTTAAGCCTGACCCTGGGAATGTCAAGGAGGTCCCTGGTCACAGAACAGAGGGAGTGGGCTGAGGTGGCAGGTGTAAGGAGCTCAGCCAGATAGCCAGGGCCTCGCCCATATAGGGCCTTGTAGGTGAGTGAGCCCACTTTGAAGATGACCCTCCGCCTGACCGTCAGCCAGTGCAGAGACCGCAGGACCGGAGTCACATCACTGGCCCTCGCCAGTCCTGTCAGTAACCAAGCCACTGCGTTCTGCACCAGCTGCAGCTGGCGAGGGGTCCTTCCAGTGACCATGAAGTAAAAGGGCATTACAGTAGTCGAGTCTCAAAGTAACAAAGGTATGCACCAGTGATGGTAGGTCTTTGGGCAGAAAAAGGGGCTTTATCCTGGTGATATTCCTCAGGTGGCAGAAACCACTTTTGACCACAAATGACACCTGATCTTCAAATGTCAATCTGTTGTCTAGAATAATGCCCAGATCCCACGCCCTAGGGGAAGCCATCAATTGAGCAGATCCCAGGAACAATCCTGAACCCACTCCGAAGGCACTTCCATCACACCCATGACCTGGTTCAATCATCAGTACCTCCATCTTATCCGGGTTCAGTCACAACCTGCTGGAGGACATCCAGTCATTGATCTCTGCCAGGCAATTGTTAAGCACTTCCACAGCACCGGATGTTCCAGGGGTAAAAGACAGATACAGTTGGGTATCATCTGCATAGCAGTGAAAACCCACATTGTCCTGTCTAATGAGCTTTCTCGGGGCAGCATGTATATCGCGAATAACATCAGCGACAAGATCGAACACTGAGGAACTCCATAAGACAGAGGCCTTGGGGAGGAGGAGAAATTCCCCCTCACCACCCACTGCACCCTGCCAGAGAGATAGGACTCAAACCAGTCAATGACACTGCCAGTGAGTCCACAATACTCTTGAAGGTGATCAAGAAGCATGATGTGATCTATGGTATCAAAAGCTGATGTGAGATCAAGAAGCACAAGAATTGACCTGTCCCCTATATATCTAGCCCTGAGGAGGTCATTTTGCACCCTAACTAATGCTGTTTCAGTGCTATGCCTAGCCCTGAAACCTGACTGGAATGGCTCATAGGTGTCAAAGGGCAAGAGGTGTTTTATGAGGTGTTGCGCCACGAATTTCTCAACAACCCTGCCCAAAAATGGCAGGTTAAAGATAGGACAGTAATTTGCCAGGACATCATGGTCAAGAGATGGCTTCTTCAGGAGAGGTCTCACCAGAGCCTCTTTCAAGGCCTGTAGAAAGACTCCCTCTGACATCGAGCACCGGACAATCCTAGTGAACACCGGACTGACAGTCTGTAGCAGGTATGTGGATATAAAGATAACACTGGACACAGTAATAGATTACAACACACCCACAGTGTGTTTTATTTTATTCAAAAATAGAATAAATAAATAAATAAATAAATAAATATAAATAAAACAGTTCAGACAGAACAAGAAAATAAACAATAGCTCAAGGATATTTCATCTTACTTGAGGTATCTCAAAATAATTCACCAGCTTTCCTGCTGTTAGTGATAAATTCCTGTTCAGGCACAGGTCCTTCTATTTACCTTCCTTCAGGTAAGTGAGACTGGCTATGCAGCTAATCTGACTCTAGGTGTTTGAGGAGGGCTTATATAGCCCTCCCACTTATGGGAAAGTCCCTCCCATAACATCCAATTACAGTAGTTCTAGAATGGTCCCTAAACAGGGAAACTCCTCCTCTATTACATAATGAGGTTTTACTTATGGGAAGTCCCCCCTATAAGAAATCCCCTTCCTGAGGTTATACTTATGGGAAGTCCCCCCTATAGGAAATCCCCTTCCTGAGATCTTGCACTTTATTTTCTACATATGCAAACAGTGAAAACATTTATTGTATTTATACATATGCTGTATTGGTTCAGTATATGGACACTAGCCCTTTAATTTATATCTCAGGGCTCTATACATAATGGGTCTCTCTCTTAGAGCTCTTCAGTGTCTCTTTATTCTTTAATTTGCTTAATTTCTTTATTGTGTTTAGTTTATCTTGCAGCCCTCTCCTTATCCTGAGGGCTGCTCTATCTGTAAAGCATTTCCATACATATGGATGTTCCTGTTCCTTTAAATCAGTTGATTTCTATGTTGTAGCAGAGCAGCAGACTGCTAGACAATCATTATCTAGTGCTTTGCTTTGGGGCTCTGTATAGCTTTTATGTCCAGGGACGGCATAGTCCCTTTTTATTTTCAAGTTCTCGCTTTTTAGAGTCCACAGATTACTCAGGGAAGCCGGTCTCTCTAGCAGCCTGGACTGGCTACACACATGCCGTGGACTCCTCCGTGGCTAGCTGGCACAATTCTACAGCATACTTTATACAAAGCCAGCAGCCAGGAGTCCTAATAATACAGGGGCATCAGTAATTATTTACACAGATACCGTGCGGTAGCAAAAGTAAAAGTAAAAGTTTGCTGCTTGGTTCAAACAGGTCCTGCTTCGATGCAGGATTTCTTTGCATAACATTCTACATAACAACGGAGTGGCAGCAAAATAATTCAAACAACATAAGCATAACGCTGCATCGTTTGTATCCATAATCCACCTATCTAAGTGGACATTAGTAAGTAAGAAAATAAGTAAGCTTTATTTATAAAGCACCTTTCAGATACCAAAGTGCTGTACAATACATCAATAAAACCACATGATTAAACGAATAAATAGACATAGATATAACAAGTAAAAATACATCAAATTAATAAATAGGTAATAAATTATCAGATTCATAAGAAAAACAACTAAAAACTGTCAAAAATGCTTGTTGACAAAGATCGGTCTTTAATTCAGTTTTAAATACATTATTTTGTATTTAACTGCCATTTTAAACATTTCTAAACATTCCTGCACCACGTACATAAAATGGTATAAGCAGTAACTTAATTAAGCACTGCAGCACTTTAAACTCATAATATGGCGCAGAATGCACCCTATGCACTTTAATACAAAAAATGAACTTTATTCAACCAGCACCTTCCATACTTAAAGGTGCTTTTATCTTTTGGCATTAAATGCCATAAATGCACCTTATTTCATTTCTGCCAGCTGGCCTTAGCCTGGTGCATGATTTTGTGGAGTTCTTGGTGAGGGATGAAATATGGAAATTAGAAATAGAAGTAGAAGGAAAAAAGTTTAGTGAGAGATAGAAAAGACTGATGTAGGTGGCTAACCTGCGTCAGGGGCGGAAAAGGGTAAAGTATAGTATAGGAAGATACTGTTGTGCAAGAGATTTCAGTAGGAAAAAGAAGAAGATAGGAACAGGTGTGTGAGGGGTACCACTGGATGCCAGGGCAATGACAGACATCTGCGGGATGGGTGTTCAGGAGCGTGGGGTGTGCAGCTAACCACCAGGGATGACATCAGGATGGGCACAACTGGGCCACCATTTCCCCATACAAATGAGCCCATCATGGGCATGCTGATGACCCCTTAGCACCTTGCATTCTCAATGGGCTAATTTGCATTTTGCGGCTGAATATGGCACTATGGCTCCCAGTGGTATCCAATCCAAGGGCACAATGCCCTCTGAGCTTGATACAGCTCAGCTCCATGTTGGGGCAGTGCAGATTGAATCAGTGCTGTGCCAACATAGGCCAATATTCAGTGGGATAATGCCGGTCCGCTATCTGACTGAATATATCAGCCTCTCAGTTGGGCACTGGCACAGTGCAAATCTCTGCGTGCCGCTTTTCCCTATTTTTGAATATCTTGCCCCAGGTGTCTAAAAAGACACCAGAGGAAGGAAACATTCAAGATGGTCACCTTGGAAACAATAATTCCAAACCTGTAGCAAGCAGACTGGTTGTAGTCCCTGGATTTGATAGATGCTTACCTCCATATCCCAATAAGAGCAAGCCACAGAAAGTGCCTGTGTTTCAGAATAAGTATGAGCATGCCACAGGACAATAATTGACATCTGTCCCTAAAAGTGTTCACAAAGTGCCTGGCTGTAGTAATAGCAGCAGCAGTACTTCAAAGAAATGGAGGGACAGTCTATCCATAGTTAGATGACTGGTTAGTCTGTGGGAGAAACAGCAAACAGGTCCAATCATCAGTGAAACAAACTACTGAATATCCTTGTTAATAGCATTTGGTTTCATTAGGAATTTAAAAATATTTCACCAGGAACCCACACAAAACCTGCATTTAATATGAGCAGAGCTGGAAATGGTGCAAGCAAGGGCTTAACTCCATTAAGAGATGATCCAGACTCTTGTACAGTATGCAGTTTCTTTCAAACTGGAGCAAGAAAGACTGCACTGGATTTCCTATGATCACTGAACTTCATGTCAGCATCAACTTCTGTGGTACCATGGGCAAGGCTGCTCACAAGACATGTACAGCAGTACCTGAATGAGTACTGATTTCGGCTCAGGGACCCCTTGACTACCATGATTCAAGTGCAGAAAAGGCTTGTATGGTCCCTCTGGTGATGGCAACAGGCGCAGCACATAAAGAAAGGAATTCCCTTCCTCCCACAATGCACACATTATTGCTTACCACAGATGCTTCCCTTTTAGGCTGGGAAAGGAGCTGTATCTCAGAACAGAAAGTGAAAGGGGTCTGGAGGCCAAAAAGAAGGGAACAGATCAATAATCTGGAGCTCAAAGTGATGTACCCGTCTCTGAAGTCTTTTTCAGTATTAGTCAAAAGCCAAGTCTTGTAGATAATGACAGATAATACCAGCACAGTTAAAGAGCTGCTGACACCATCTGGCCAAATGTGCTACATTGCAGAATTAGAATAAGCATATCCCCAGTAAACCACATACCAAAATGTAGATTTCTGTGTTACTTCATTTTAAAGTTATTAGCCATTTTGTAACCCTGATTTCACTACTAGTTCGAAATAAGCCAGTGTCAGTGAAGAGCTGCGGCTGATGTCATCTAGGGAGCTTACAGTCTAGTATTTCCTGTCAGCAAGCTTATATGACCTGTTTCTCTAAAGTAGTACAGATGATGTGCAATGGTTTTCATAAGTCAAACAGGCAGCATGAGTTAGTAAACATTGCTTTAAAAACTTAGTGTTTCAGGCTTTGTAACAAAACTGACAATATTTTGTCTGGGTGCCTTTTTATTGAGGTCCTCTTTCCTGGGTTGCTGAATGCTGGGTCATAGTACACTATTGAGAGGTTTGTAGACTGAATAAGTTTCTGATGTGGTGAAAGGCTGAGCTCATTCACGCCTATCAGTCAATTGAGGCAACTTCTAAGAATGGAAATCTAAAACAATTAGCCCATCTCCTTGTCAATGGGGTGGGCAAACTCATCTATGTTCTACTCTAAATTACAATGATCATTTTACTAGAGCTAACACTTCCACCCTTAGCAGGAATTAACACATATAATCCGCTATTAAAACACATTGTAAAGCAGACAATGACAAAACAGCAGTGAAGTTACTGTATCAACATTACAATACTATCAGCAAATACAATTTCCTAACAGGCACATTAGAGAAGCACTCCAAATGGCTTCAGCAGCCTGGAGGCATGCTGACTTAGCATCTAGCAACCCTGGAGAAATAGACCGCATAAAAACAGCATTAAATAATACAATTTTATCAACTTTGTTACAAAACCTGAAACATATATAGTTTTTATAGCAATGTTTACTGACTGGTGCTGCCTGATTTACTTGTGAAAACCATTGCACATCATCTTTACAGCTTTGGAGAAATGGTTCCTATAAGCTTGCTAACAGGGATTACTAGATTTTGAGGTCCCTAAATGACATCATCATCAGCGCATTACTGACACCTGCTTTTATTGCACAGGTAGTGCAATCAAAGTTACAAAATGGCTAATAACTTTAAAACGAAATAATGTAAAAATCTAGTTTTTGGTATGAGATTTGCTGGGAGTATGCATATTTGGATTCTGCAATGTAGCACTTGTGGTGTCAATGGCTCTTTAATTACATGAACAAAGAGGTACAAGATCCTCAAACCTGTGCAAGGAAGCACTGAAAATTTGGAATTTGGTCTACACTCATCCATGTACATATCTCTGCAGTCCTTGCTGAGGAAAGGAAAATGTACTGGCAGATTCGCTCAGCAACGTGGGTCAGGTGATGTATGAGTAGTCCCTCAAACAGGCAGTGCAAAAGTCAGTTTTCAGGACATGGAGTGTTCCACAAGTGTACCTTTTTTACATTATGGGAAAACAAAAAGCTACCACTGTTCTGTTGCAGAGCTCCATCTCAAGGAACAATCCAAGAAGATGCCCTCAGCATGTTCTGGGTGAACACATTTCTGTATGCTTTGCCATTTTTTTATCTGATCCTGAAGGTTCTTCTGAAAGTGAGGATGGGATTTGTAACTGTCACAAACCCACTCAGCAGGTCAGCCCTCTACTCCCAAAGTGCCAGCCTCCAAGCGTAGTCTTGTGAACAGTTAACAGAACAAGGTAACCCTCTTGTCTGTTTTTTTGGATTCGAATCAACCTCTTGTCTCAAGTACTGGAAGGATTCAAACTGTGAACCTCTTGTTAGCGGACCCAATGTACAGGCCCAGATAATTCTGTTTTCAGGGGGGGACAGATATCTTTGCCTATAGGCACCTAACCAGGTGTACAGAAATGAATCCTTAAAAACTGTAATAAAAGACCTCAGATTTTTCTTACCTTTTTCCAGTTTGGTATTACCATTCAAGCTTATGCCCAGTGTTTGCTGTAACCATATATACTCTACTTGTAAAGGAAAGAAATCAAAGACAGACCAATTAAGCTCTAAAAAGAGTTTTATTAAAATAGATAATATGTAAAACATACAATACAGAACTATTATATCACAAGACATACAACTCTTTCATAAGAACAAGGTTTTAAACAGTGCAATTCCTACTACAGTAATTAGATTTGTCTCTCTTTCTAAATACCTGTTGAAAGTGCTCACAGATGTTTCTTTGTCAGATTCTAGATAAAAGTGTCTCTGAAGGAAAACAGAATAATGTTTAAAAGCTGGTTTTCCCCACCTATTTGCATGAAGTCACCTAGCTCCTCCCTGTCAGAATATATAAAAAAATATATCTATAAAAAAATAGGATGTCTTTTCAAAGTATTGCATTCTGCAAGCTCAGCATGACTCGTTCTTCAAATTACATTTTCTTTGATCTATTGATCAGTTTCCCCTCTCACACAGACATCAGCATATATGATTTCGCACCAGTTTACTAAACCTGGTTTCTTCCTCTTGAAACGTCATAAAATGGACATGCTCAACTCAAGCCTCTTCCAGCCTGTAATTAGCTTCAGGCCTTCCAGGTAACACCTTGTATCTAAAACCTGTGTGCATATGATCTCACATGCTGTTTCAGCATTTTCTCATGGCTTTCATCTTTCAGCTGAGTCCGGGGCCGGGGGTTAGCGAGGTCACTCCAAGAGCACCAGATTTCTCAGCATCTCTCATGACAGACAGTCCATAACCCATTTTTATATTACAAAAAATGATACTACAGCACTCAGAACTGGCTGTCCACATCACAATCCTCCCCACCTAGACTGAATTTGGGGGCTCTATCCCCCTGCAAGGGATGAGCTCCCAAATCAGTTCTCCTCAAAGACCCTAGACAGCCCATCTGAGTTCTGTTTTTGGCTCCAGCCCTATGTACGATTGTCATATCATACCCTTGCAAAGCAAGACTCCATCTTAGCAATCTACCATTGTTCTTTCCCATCTGCATCAGCCAAACCATGGGGTTGTGGTCAGTCTGCACCACAAAATGCTGCCCATACAAGTATGGCTCCAATTTCTTTAGGGCCCACACTATGGCAAGACACTCCCTTTCCACCGTGGAGTATGCTTGTTCCCTGGGAAGTAACTTTCTACTCAGGTATACTACTGGGTGATCTGTCCCTTGGCTGGATGTCTGATTCACTACTCCCCAATACCCACATCTGAGGCGTCAGTCTGAACTATAAAGGTTTTGCTATAGTCAGAACTTGTCAAAACAGGAGCACTGCACAGTGCCTCCTTTAGTTTGGAAAAGGCTTCCTCACAGGCTGGGCCCCAGGTAATTTTCTTGGGCATCTTTTTCTTTCTCAGGTCAGATAGGGGAGCAGCCAGGGCACTGTAATTGGGTACAAATTTCCTGTAGTACCCTGCTGTCCCTAGAAAACTCCTCACCTGCTTCTGTGTTTCTGGTCTGGGCCACACCTGGATTATCTCTATCTTTATTTGGTTAGGACGGCGCTGTCCCCCGCCTACCACATGCCCGAGGTATGCCACTTCTCCCATGGCCACCTGCCACTTCTCAGCTTTGACAGTGAGCCCGGCCCTCTTTATCCTGCCCAGCACTTCCCTAAGGTGGGATAAGTGTTCCTCCCAGCTGGTACTAAAGATGGCAATACATCACGGCATACTCCGCAGCACCATTTAACACCTGGTTCACCAACCTTGGAAAGTGGCCGGAGCATTCTTCATTCCGAAAGGCATTACTTTAAACTGAAATAAGCCTATTGAAGTGATGAAGGCTGACATCTCCCTAGCTCTGGCTGTCAGCTCTACCTGCCAATACCTCTTGATCAGGTCAATGGTAGTAAGGTAGATTGCCCCCTCCAACTTGTCCAGGAGTTCATCCATCTGGGGCATCGGGTGCGCATCTGATTTCGTGACTGCATTCAGTCCATGATAGTCCCCACAGAAATGAGTAGAGCCATCTGGCTTAGGCACAAGGACTACAGGTGAGGCCCAGGGGCTGTGGGATCTCTGGATTACCCTTAAATCCAGCATCTCCTCCACTTCCCTCCTAATGTCCTTTTGGACAGCCTCTGACACCTGATATGTTGTCCGCTGTATGGGCATCTGTATCCCTGTCTCCACATTGTGTGTTGCTAAGGGGGTTAGTCCAGGCTGCTCAAATCTCTCTTACTTTCTGGATCTGGTCTGGGGCCAGCTGGGGAGACTATTTTACTGCCTCCACAGAGGACTCCCACTTACTTTCTTCCAGCAAATCCAGAAGGGGGTCTTCTTCATCCGTCCCCTTCCCATGACTACACACTGCAAACACCATGTCAGCCCTATTTGCATATGGCTTCATCATGTTGACATGGTACATACTTTCTGTCTGTCTTCAGTCAGGTAACTCCGCAATGTAGTTCACATCATTTACCTTCCTAACCACTTTGTACGGTCCTGCCCACTCAGCCTGGAGCTTGTCTTTCCAGACCAGAATAAGGACCATGATTTCTTGACCCACCATGTACGAGCAAGCTCTGGCTCTGTGGTCGTACCACACTTTTTGTTTCTGTTGAGCAGCTGCCAGGTTGCTCTGGGCTGTCTCCATAAGCTCCTTCAACCTTTTCCTAAACCTAAGGATGTAATCCACAATGGGAGTTCCCTGGGTGGTGTGCTTGCCTTCCCAGTCTTCCTGGATCAAGTCTACGGGCCCATGTACCTGGGTCCATATAAAAGTTCGAAGGGGGAAAATCCTGTCAACTCTTGGGGCACCTCTTTGTATGCAAAAAACAGGTGGGGAAGGTATTTCTCCCAGTCCCTTCCATGCTGTTCAGCAAATGCCCGGAGCATTGACTTTAGGGTACCATCGAATCATTCCACAAGTCCATTGGCTTGTGGGTGATACAGTGTTGTGCATCTCTGCACCACCCCACACTTCTCCCATAAACATTTCATCAGGTCCGACATGAAGGAACCCCCTCGATTGGTGATAACCTCCTGCGGAAACCCAACATGGGAGAAAATCCCAAGTAGGCATCTGCCACTTTGTCTGTCCTCAGTGAGGATAGGGCGACTGCCTCTGGGTACCGGGTGGCATAATCCCCCACAGTTAGGATGAATCTCTTCCCTGAGGAGCTGGGGGTATTTAAAGGCCACACAATATCCATTCCCATCCTCAGGAAATGCTCCTCCACTACGGACAATAGAATCAGGGCGTCTTGGGTTTTCTTGCCCGCCTTCCCTATTTCTTGACACCGATGACAAGACCTGCAATACTCCTTCACCTGCTGGGTGAAGTTAGGCCAGTAGAAATTCTGGGCCAACCACTGCATAGTGCGTGCAATTCCCAGATGACCAGACAACTGCTCACGATACCCCTGGGGAACGACAAGCTGCCCGTCTAGTATCCCTCCCTCTGTCTGTACTGCCTGACTATATATAAGTCCATTTTCCCAATAAACCTTATATCTGCCGTCACTTCCCTGTGCTCCATCAGAGTCTGCCCAAGCCCTCAGCTGCTCTAAACTAGGGTCACTCCTCTGAGCAGCAGCAAACCCCTCACATATTCCCAAGGCATGGGACAGGTCCCCTTCAGTCGATAAACTAGGGTCCCTAGCACTAGCCTCAGGGCACTCAGGATCACTGTCAATCCCAACCCCCTGACAATGGGTCACCCCTTCCTCCTTGGAGTAACCCTCTGTAGCTGTTTGGTTACTTGCTATTGGGGAAATTTCTACCCCTTTTTCATTAATCTCCATATCAGGAGGCACAGGCTGGGGGACCAGCCTCTCAGTGGTTTCCACAATGGCTTCTGCGGGGTTCAAGGAAGTACAATTTTCCCTTGCCACTTGGCTACAGGTAACTTCACATACCATTCCCTGTTTTAGATTGTTGCCTAGGACCACATCCACTGCTAAGGTTTTGGCTACAGCCACCCATTGCACAGTTCCCACTGTTTCACCCCAGTATAGGAGAACACTAGTGAGGGGCAATGTTTGTGCCTCACCAGTGAAGTCCTGTACAGTGATGTATTTATTGGGTATTAACTGACCAGGCTCTACCAGATCCCCCTTTACCAAGGTCAGGGATGCCCCTGTGTCCCTTAACCCTTGCGTCTGTACACCATTCACCATGACTGGGTGCATGTGTTCCCTCATGTTCACTGGCATGCTTCCAGGGACACACAAACAACCTACTTCCTATCTAGCACCCTGTTGTGTATTGCTCGCCTTTTTGGGACACTGCCTGGCAATATGCCCAGTTTCTTTACACAACCAACATTCATATCTTCTCTCAGAGAAATCTTTTCTCCGAAACCTGGGGCTAACTGGTTTTAGTGGAGGCAGTGACAGTTTTAGCTGCCCTGAAGGCACACTTTTCCCTTTCTGTGCTGCCACGCCCACCCCATTTGCTCTCAGAGCAGGTCTGCTCTTGGCACAGCGGTCCGAGAGTTCAGCAGCCTCTTGCACTCTTTTGTGATCTCGGTCCTCTAGCCAGGTTTTCAGCTCTGCTGGGCACGCCCAGAAAAACTGTTCTAATAAAATCACATTTTCAGTTTTATCAACAGAGTTTGCCTCAATTCCTTCCCACTTACGTTATAAAAACTGACGTTGTTTCATTGCTAGCTCCTCGTAGCTCATATCAGGGCTTCTCCTGAGCTTATGGAATTTAGCTCTGTATGATTCAGCAGTTAATTCAAACTTTTTTAACAGTGCAGCTTTTAACTTGCAGTAATCATTACTGTCCTCATTGTCCATTTGACCCAATGCATCCTGAGCTTTCCCAGTAAGTAGAGGGGATAGCTGGAAGCTCCAGAACTCTCTAGGAATTTTAGCTTTAATACAAACTTTTTCAAAAGAATTTAAAAAGGCATCCATATCCTCCCCCTCTTTAAACTCAGTTATTAATTTGGAATTAAATTTGTAACCCAGTCCTGCAGCCCCAGTAAACCCAAGCCACTTACCTGCTCTGGTGCTGCAGGTCGGAGTCATAGCTTCCCTATTTCATGTTGCCTCTGGCACTCCTCTCTCTTCTCCTCTGCCTCATGGTGTTCTCACTCTGCCTTCTCTTCTGCAGCTCACTGGTGCTCAAGCTCCTCATGGTCTGCCTCCTTTTGTTCTCGCTCTACCTCTCTGTATTCTTGTTCTGCCTCACGGTGTTCTCACTCTGCATCATGGTCCGGCTCTCACTTCTCTCACTCCCTCTTCTCCTGGAACTCCAGCTCCATCCTGCACAACTCAATTTGCAGCCTGAGTACTCCTGGATCCAGGATACTGATGACCTTCCCCTGCTGCTGTGGTCCTTCACTGATAGTGGTCCTGCTGTCATTATCACTGGATCTGAACACAGCACTGGCTGCTAGCCCTGCCACACTTGAGGTTTGGTCCTTTTCAGTCACGGTCTGTGACTCGCTGCTCTGGGTATATTCTACCATCAGGGCATCTATAAGGTTCTGCTTGCTGGCTTTCACCACAAACGGGACTCCTGTTCCCACACAACTGCTTCAAGGAGTCTACAGTGTGCCTGCTGCAGTCGGAAGTCATCTTCTTCCCTTACTACTGCTACTCTGACTTGCACTTTAAAAAAAAATAAAACAGATAGGAACTTGACTGTACGTCAAGTGATATAGTTTTGTTTCCTTTTTAAACATAAATCACTGCTTTTTTCTTTCTTTGCAAGTGAGCTTATGGTCTCAAGTGACACACTGAACAATACAAGCTTGTGATACCAAAATTATGCCACTGCTGCCAACCAATCTGTCACAAACTCACTCAGCAGGTCAGCCCTCTACTCCCAAAGTTCCAACCTCTGAGCGCAGTCCTGTGAACAGTTAACAGAACAAGGTAACCCTCTTGTCTGTTTTTGTGGATTCAAATCAACCTTTGGTCTCAAGTTCTGGAGGGACTCAAACTGTGAACCTCTTGTTAGCGTACCCAGTGTACAGGCTCAGATAATTCTGTCTTCAGGGGGGCCAGATATCTTTGCCTATGGGCACCTAACCAGGTGTACAGAAATGAACCCTTAAAAACTGTAATAAAAGACCTCAGATTTTTCTTACCTTTTTCCAGTTTGGTATCACCATTCAAGCTTATGCCCAGTGTCTGCTGTAAGCATATATATTCTACTTGTAAAGGAAAAAAATCAAAGACGGGCCAAGTAAGCTCTAAAAAGAGTATTACTAAAATAGATAATAATATGTAAAACATACAATACAGAACTATTATATTACAAGACATGCAAATCTTTTAAAAGAACAAGGTTTTAAACTGTGCAATTCCTACTACTGTAACTAGATTTGTCTGTCTTTCTAAATACCTGTTGAAAGTGCTAACAGATGTTTCTTTGTCAGATTCTAGATAAAAGTGTCTCTGAAGGAAAACAGAATAATGTTTAAAAGCTGGCTTTCCCCACCTATTTGCATGAAGTCACCTAGCTCCTCCCTGTCAGAATATATAAAAAATATATCTTTACAAAAACAGGATGTCTTTTCAAAGCATTAAATTCTGCAACCTCAGCATGACTCATGTTCTTCAAATGACATTTTCTTTGATCTATTGGTCAGTTCCCCTCTCACACAGACATCAGCATTTATGATTTCACACCAGTTTACTAAACCTGGTTTCCTCCTCTTGAAATGTCATAAAATGGATATGCTCAACTCAGGCCTCTTCCGACCTGTTTGATGTTTTTATCTTTTTATGAGGATTTAGTCTTCATGAAAAGAGATAGATTGACAGTACTGGACACTGAACCCCTCTGTCTATACATGGCAAATACAGCAGAGGCAATCACAGTGCAAACTTCCTCACACTGTCCAGACAATATCATAGTATCATAGTAAAAGCCAGTACAATAGGCCCCATGGTCTATCATGTCTGCTCGGAAGCTAGCCCCCTACTGGGAGCTCATTCCTCCCTTGAGGGACCACCAGGTAGGAAAGAGGGTAGCTCAGACTCCATGCCCATTCAGTCCTTTGCCTTTCATGTGAGACTGCCAATAAGGGTGCTGCAGTTCCAATTGTGTAGGTGTTTTTTGTGATGTGGACTTCTGACAACCTTTGACCACTAATAAGCTGAAGTACCTCACCTGGAAAACTATTTTTAGTAGCTATTACATAAGCAAAGGCAGTCAGTGAATTACAAGTATCAGCACTGATCCCTTGTGTTTGTGCTTCCACAAAGAGAAGGGGGTTGCAAACTAATGTTCTATTCCTCCCAAAAGTAGTGTCAGAATTCCAGACTATTACTTTACCAGTATATTTTCCAAGGCCATATGCCCTTAGAAGGGAGGAAAAGCTATACACATTGGATGTAAGAGACCTCTGTTTACACAAGTCCAGAACAGAGGATATGAGGAACAGAAACAAACTGTTGCATATGACGAAGTGTCACAGGTGCATCAACCTTTAACAAAAACATATCAAGGTCAGTAGTATCCACAATGTATTTCTGCTTCATCAAGACAGAAAGTACTCCCATATTTGCAATAATTTCTGGGTTTTGCATGTTGTTATGCACCTTGAAATGTGTGTTGTGGGGTGATTATGAGGCATATTAACAAAATCACACTGTATGTTGTGGGATCTATGGGTCCAGCTTGGCTCAATTCTAAACCTGATTTGTTAATTTTCATGCAAGCCAAATATTTTATATAATGTATAATTCACATCTTGTGAAATAACTGAGATTTATTTTGTATAATGTGTAATTCACACCATGTGAAATAACTGAGGTGTTTCTGTAACAACTGTGACTTCAAAGCTCTGTTAATGTATTGATATGATGCTCTTGTTATAGGTAAATCATTAATTGCCTAACTGAAAGTATTGAAAACGGTAAAAAAACTAGAGTAAAGTTCAAACTCCATTGAGTGGACTTTGAAAAAATCATCTTTATAAAATGTTCCTAGGTGAAATGTTAAAAAAGTACATGAGGTCACCCCTTGGTCTGGCAACATAGGAAGAGGGATGCTGTCATTTTCTGAAGATCTTGCTGCCATCTCATCAAGTGATATTTTCAGCATCTAACAGTACCATAACATCCCAACACCAAACCACAGCTGACACATCTGACAGAAGTAGGAAAAAGACCATCCAGTCTTCATATGTCTTCCCATGTACCTAAAATAAGTAGCCCACCTACAGTGAAGTACCACCAGGAGGAGTTCATCTCAAGTTTATCTGAAGATGCCTGAGTCCAGAGCTGAAACCAGGTAACACAACTGTTTTAAGACCATGAACCATTGCCAAACCATACTCCCTAAAGCTAATAACCTATGTAATGCCTTGGTCTTTGACAAGTGAAAGGAACTGGAAATAAGTGATACCTGGGGAACAGAAGTCTAAAAGTGGCAGAGAGGTGTGCACATAGCTATTGCTAAGAACTGTTAAAATGTTACTATCAGGACTCTGCCTGTTGTTGTTTAATCCACTACAGAGGCCAGCTTACTGCCAGTATACCACCTCATGCCAACTTGATTTATGCTGTGATTCTCAAGAACAGTGGTACAAACTGTTTACATGCTGTTGCAAGCTGTAAAGAGATGAATTCAGCACACCTTCCCCAAAGACTGCTACTATCGAAGTTGTACTTACTGTATGTGTACAGAAGATACCATTCTTCTTGTGTAATTACTTGTTAATTTCTTATATATACTTTTGCCTTTTCAAACCCATGTCAATTAAATAAAATACCAAATGATAATTTAATGTTCTTTTCTATTGCGTGATATACCACAGGTAATTGTAACCCTTTCTTGTCCAAACGAAACTCACAACATTGTCGGATTCATGTAAGGTTCTAAAACTTTGATAAAGGTTTGCTCTTGAGCTAGTATAAAACAATTAAAGTTGCCTCCCACACATCTGGCAACCAAGTTTGGGTTTGGGAAACTAAAACCCACTTACATGTTTGGCACCCCACTCTGGATGCCAATTATGTGAGTGTTAATATGACCCAGTTTTATTTACCAAAACCCAGATTTGGTAGCCAAATGTGTGGGATGCAGTCTAATTTACTTTATACTAGCCCAAGAGCAGTTATTAATCCCAGTGTTTTGATCTCACATAAATCCCACAATGCTGTGAGTTTCGCAGGACAAGTAGATAACAAGAAACCCATACTATGCCATTCAATAGCTTTTATTTTAATCAACAGACTTCAAAAGAAAAATATGATATATACACAGTCAGCAAGTGATTAAGCAACAGCCTCTTCCAAATTTAATTGTACCGGTACACTCTTGTTAGAAGAACATGGCATTGCTGCCAGCCTTTTGGCACCCCCCAGACACTATGTGTAATGACAACCCTGATAATTTGGGATCAGTAGGGCCCCAAATGTTAAAGTTATGGCTAACAGTTAAAAAGAAGAAAGTCAAAAAAAAGTGAAAATGATTTTGTAAAATATTTAGTTGTCATGAGCTGAAACTGCTGTTTTGGCACATGAAAACACGTTTAAAAGAAAAGTGTATCACCACTGGGGTGCACAAACCTGGGGACCCTTAATCATTAACCCTGTCCCCTTTTAGTTTGGCCACTGGGGTGCCCAAACTGGTGGTCAGTACTGATAATCCCCCTTTTGTGGCCATCAGTCTTACTTATTTGACCACTGTAGTGTCCAAGCCCAGTGGACATCCCTATCATTTATTTGCTCATCAGAGTGCCCAAGCCCAGTGGTCCCCCCTAATGTTTATTTGGTCATCAGGTTGCCCAGGCCTGGTAGCCATCCCTGTTGATAAAGTGACCACTGAGATGCTCAAGACTGGTGACCAATGTAGTGTTAAGCCCCATCCTCTCTGTGCCTATACCACCTACTTCCAACTAATATACTTGCAAAAAATAATACTCTCCTATGTAGTCATTTTTATACAAATTACAGCATGACAGGGACGTGACTAGTGGGGTGCCACAGGGGTCAGTGCTGGGTCCTCCTCTCTTTTCTATATTTGTTGGGGATCTGCATAACGGGATAGAAAGTTGGATTTTAAACTTTTCTGATGATATAAAATTGATGGCCCCAGAAAGTAGAATTAAAAATTCCCTAATAAAAAAATCAAACAATGAGCTATAAATAACAAAATATCCATTAATGTAGACAAATGTGTCACAATACATCTAGGGAAATATGATCAGAAACATGAATATCGTATAAATAACAGCATTATAAAGCAGGTTGAATCAGAGAAAGATCTAGGATTACTAGTTAAAAAATATCTTAAATTCAGTAACCATTGTACGAAACTGGTCCAGACATCAAATCATATACTCAATTGAATCAAGAAATCCTTTGTGAGTAGGAATGAACATTGTGATATTTCTCTGTATAAATCATATATAAGACCCTACATGGATTACTGCTCACAGTTGTGAAACTCTCATTTACAGAGAGCCAGAAATAATATTTAGAGGGTTCAGCACAGGGTAACTAAGATTATTTCTGGCTTACAACAAAAGACATACAATGAAGGATTAAAGTTCTTGGGATTATACAGTTTAGGGAAAAGGTGCGTAAGAGGGGACTTACTATCGATATATAAAATAATAAATGACAATGAGTTAAGATCACAGATGGGCATTGAATATCGGACCAGAAAATTAATTCTTAGGTCACATAATTTACAAATCAAATTAGAAAACACAAAAATGAATGACAGAACCAATTCATTTACACAGAGGGAGGGCAGGTAGACAATGGAATAGCCTACCACAATCTATAATACAAAGTAAGACCTTCCAACAATATTCAAAAACAAGTTGGATAGACACATTCTGCACTATGGGGTGCAATTGACCTGCTAATGTGGGAGACAGACTTGATGGGCCATCCATAAGAACACAAAAACATAAGAATTTGCTAGCAGAAGGAGACCATGCGGTCCATCTAGTCTGCCCAAGATATCAACCCCCCCCATCCACTGCTCTTGTTGTGGTGACTACATTGACTGTCCCATGCCCATTTGACAGTCTTAGCCACTGTAACAAACTCGCTCAGCCGGTCAGCCCTCTACTTCCAAAGTGCACACCTCTGAGCATATGATTTGTGTTCAGTGAACAGAACAAGGTAGCCCTCTTGTCTGTTTTGTGGGTTCAAGTCACCTTAGTCTCAAGCTCTGGAAGGATTCAAACTGATAACCTCTTGTTAGCATACCCAGTTATCAGGGTCAGATAATTCTGTCTTCAGGGGGTCAGATATCTTTGCCTACGGGCACCCAACCAGGGCTTTCAAATGAACCCTTAGAACTCTATGCAAGACTTTAGAGAACTCTATCCATTTCCCAGTTTGGTATACAATAAACCCATACACGGTGTTACTTATAACCTTTAAAAGCTCCACTTAAATAAAAAGAAATGTCAAGGCACTCCAGACAGTTCCATTGTAAAAATATCTCTTTACTTTAAAAGTATCAAAACAGAACAATAATTACAGAACAAATATATATATCCCAACACATACAGCCTTAAAACAAACAGGAAAAGTACAGTTTCTACAATACATACATTTAGACTGGTCTAATCTAATGCTTACTTTCTTTCAGTGCTTTGAGGGTCTTTCTCTTCTCTAAGTCAGAAATATTGTCTTGTGTGTCTCTAAGGCTTGCTCAGTTGAATAAAAGAGATCAGAGCCGGCCTCCTCTCTGAGATCATTAAACTCTGCCTCGGTGTATTAAAAGTTATATGTTACCATACAGGATGTCCCAACAAGATTAAAAAAAATGATAAGTGGCATACTCAATTTCCTCTTCTCAGGGTAACTGGTCAGAACTGGTTTTTGTTCTGCCACACACACACACACATAAACAGGTTCTGTGATGTCCTCCCAAGGCTTCCTGGGAAATGTGTATTTGATCTTCCAAAGTCGTCTGGATCCTGCCTGGCCCAAACATCAAACCTCTTCAATGTCCATTCTGGCCTCTCTCCGACACCCCTCCCCACAAGTCCTTCCTGGCAACTATGCAAGTCAAAGGATCTCCCTGAGGGCAGAAATAAGTGGGGAAGGCAGTCAGAATAGCAAAGGCCCAAACTGAGGAAAAAATAGCCAACCCAGTTAAGAAGGGGGATAAAACCTTCTATAGGTACGTTAGGGAGCATAAAAAGGTTAAGGGAGGAATAGTGAAGATTAATAAAGGAGAGGGGAGGTGGGCAGAGGGAGACACTGAAAAGGCAGAGATACTGAATGAATACTTTTGCTCAGTATTCACAAAAGAAGATGAGGAGAAGTTACCTAAACCAGACAATAGAAGCACTCTGGGTAGGGGGGTTGACACCAGTCCATTTACAGATGAAAGAGTCCTGAAAGAACTCCTAAAACTCAAGGTGGACAAAGCAATGGGGCCTGACGGATTCACCGGAATCCTAAAATAACTAAGGGAGGACCTAGTGACACCACTGACCACACTTTTAACAAATCATGGGAGGATGGGGTGGTACCTGAGGACTGGAGGAGGGCAGATGTGATTCCCTTCACAAAAGTGGGAGCAAGGCAGAAGCAGGAAACTACAGACCTGTAAGTTTGACCTCAGTGGTAGGGAAAATGATGGAATCACTTCTGAAAGAAAGAATTGTTGAGCACCTAGAGGCCAGTGGGGCACAGGACCTAAAGCAGCATGGATTTACAGCAGGAAAGTCATGTCAGATGAATCCAATTGATTTCTTTGACTGGGTGACCAAAGTAATAGACCAGGTAGGGGCTGTGGATATGGTCTACCTAGACTTTAGCAAGGCATTTGACACAGTCCTGCACAAAAGACTAATAATCAAGTTAGCCAGCCTGGGAGTGGGTTCCAGGGTGGTAGCCTGGGTAGCAAACTGGCTGCACAACAGGACACAGAAGATAATAGTGAATGGAACACATTCTGAAGAAAGGGGGGGTTACTAGTGGAGTACCTCAGGGCTCAGTACTGGGTCCAGTCCTCTTTAACATCTTTATAGGTGACATTGCAGAGGGTCTGGAGGGAAAGGTATGCCTCTTTGCAGATGACACAAAGATCTGTAACAGAGATGATACACAAGGGGGGTAGAAAGGATGAGAAGAGACTTGGCAAGGTTGGAGGAATGGTCAGACATATGACAACTTAGATTCAATGCAAAGAAGTGCAAAGTAATGCACCTGGGAAACAAAAACCCAGTTGAAGAGTACACAATAGCAGGGGAGCTACTAACAACAACAAAAATGGAAAGGGACTTGGGGGTAGTCATATCAGATGACCTAAAGGTGGGTAAGCAAAGTGAGAAGTCAGTAAGGAGAGCCAGGGGGATACTGGGATGCATAGGATGGGGCATCACAAGTAGAAAAAGGGAAGTGGTTATCCCCTCTGTACAGACAGTTGGTGAGACCCCATCTGGAATACTGTGTGCAGTTTTGGATACCCCATCTACGCAAGGACATAGACAGGATGGAAGCAGTCCAGAGGAGGCCAACTAAAATGGTGCAGGGTCTGCATCAGAAACCATATGAAGAGAGACTGAGAGAGCTTAATATGTATACCCTTGATGAAAGGAGAGATGGGGGAACATGATAGAAACTTTTAAGTACCTCAAGGGAATCAACAAAGTCCAGGAGGGGAGCATCTTTCAGAAAAAGAGATGTGTAAGAACAAGGGGGCACAATTTAAAGATGGGGGGGACGGCTCAGGGGTAATGTGAGGAATTTTTTTTTCACGGAGAGAGTGGTGGATGCATGGAACCACCTTCCTGGGGAGGTTGTTGGGTCTAAAACAGTGGGGGAATTCAAACATGCATGGGATAGACAAAAGGCAATTGTAGTGGAGGGTTGCAGGAAGTAGGCTGTTGGTTAACTAGAAAATCTGCAGCTTATCCACTAGGAAGGGAAAAGGGCAGACTGGGTGGGCCAAGTGGTCCTTATCTGCCGTCAAAGTCTATGTTTCTATTATGAATGGCTAATCTTATTTCCTAGGATGAAAGCAAATTGACAAGGTAATTGCACCCCAGATCTCTGCAGTTTAAAATGCCTCCTGTCCTTTGAACTTATCCCTTGGGGGTTTTGATGTGTCAGTTTCAGTAAGTCAGAAGTTTTCCTCCAACTGACCTTCCCATCACATATTTTATATGTAATAAAAAAAAAAATAATACAGCACTTGAGCACTCAGAGCTGGGAGACAGACTTGATGGGCAATCCATAAGAACATAAAAATATAAGAATTTGTTAGCAGAAGGAGACCATGCGGTCCATCTAGTCTGCCCAAAATGTCAACCCCCCCATCCACTGCTCTTGTTGAGGTGACTACATTGACTGTCCCATGCCCATTTGACAATCTTAGCCACCACCACCTCAGGTGCCAAGCTATTCCAAAGGCCCATGACTCTCTCTGTGAAAAAGTACTTCCTAACATTGGTTCTGAATTTACCACCAACCAGGCGTAAGTTGTGCCCTCTTGTACACTCAGTCCTAGTTTCCTGAAAGTGATTACCGGTATGTACTGCATTTATCCCTTTAAGAAATTTTGTATTTTTCTATCATGTCTTCTCTGTTCCTTCTCTGCTGTAGGGAGAATAGATTTAACTGGCTGAGCCTATTTTCATAAGGTTCATGGTGCAGTCCCTGCACCATCTTTGTGGCTCTCCTCTGCACGGGTTCCAGATGGTCTATGTCCTTTTTTAGGTGTGGCCTCCAGAATTGCACACAGTACTAGGCTTCACCAAGGACCTATAGAGTGTGATGATTACCTCATGCTTTCTGTTAGCAATACCCCTACCTATGCATCCAGGGATGCCCCTTGCCCTTAGTGCTGCTTTGTGCCATTGCTTTCCTACCTTTAAATTGTTCAGTATCATAACTCCTACCTCCATCTTTGTCTTTTCCAATTGCTGCCTTTATAGGACATTACCTTACACTTTTTGGTGTTGAATCTCATCTTCCAGTTCTTGGACCATTCCTCCAGCTTTCTTAGATCTGCCTCCATTCCTTGGACCTCTATCTGTGTTTCCACCCTGTTGCAGAGCTTTGTATCATCTGCAAACAGGAAGACTTTCCCTTTTAGTCCCTCAGCGGTGTCGCTGATGAATGTGTTCAAAAGGATTGGGCCAAGCACTAATCCCTGTGGATCCCCACTGGTTATTCTCCCCTCCTGTGACAAGGTGCCATTTACCATAACTCTTCGAGTCCTGTCCTGTATCCAGCTTTTTATTCAGTTGGCCACTTTTTGACCTCCACCTGTTTGCTCCAATTTATTTGCTAGCCTTCTGTGTGGAACTGTATCAAAGGCTTTGATAAAATCCAGATATACTATGTCTACAGCCGCACCTTGGTCCTCTGCTCTTGCAACCCAATCAAAGAATTCCATCATATTTGTTTGGCATGAACATCCTGCCATGAAGCCATGCTGCTTCGGGTCAACTTTCCCACTTTCTGTCAGGCACTCCACTACTCTGTCTTTAAGCAATGTCTCCATCACTTTACCCACCACTGAGGTCAGGCTGACTGGTCAGTAATTTCCTGCTACCACTCTTGTGTAATGGCACAACTGTGGCCCTTCTCCAGTCCTGTGGCACTATGCCATCTTCCAGTGACTTGTTAAATAGTTTGGCTAGTGGGGCTGCATGTTCCTCCAGCAGTTCCTTCAGAACTCTTGGGTGTATTCCATCTGGCCCCATTGCCTTGTCCACCTTTAATTTAGACAGCTCCTTAAGGACTCTTTCTTTTGTAAAGTGGCTGGTGTCTACTCCCCTGTTATGGAGATGTGCTTTTGCTAGTGCTGGACCATTATCTTTGTCTTCATGGGTGAAGACTGACCAGAAAAATTCTTTGAGTACTTCCACCTTGTCTTTGTCGTTCTCCACCAGCTTCCCCTCTTTAGTTGCTAACCTGGTTATTCCTCCCTTACTTTTCTTTTTTCCCGTATATCACGAAATAATGTTTTGTCCCCCCCTTCACTCCCTGCGCTATTCATTCCTCCATCTGAGCCTTAGCCACCCTAATTTGCTTTTCCTGCTTTCTTGAGTTTAATCCTGTATTCTTCTCTATCATTCTCAGATTTGATCTCCTTGTACTTTCTATAAGCTTTTATCTTATCTCTAATTATAGCTGATGTCACAAGTTTTCTCCCATGGGGCGGGATTCTCTGCATCACAGCGAATCCCTCTTGTGATGGGGTCAGGGATACCCTTTCTCCATGCAAGGGGATACAAATACAGTCTCGAGTCTATGTCCCTGGGATACAACTCTCTTGGCCACTGCACCATGAACCAGAAAGCCACAGAAATATATAGGCTTCAGGGGAGCCCTATACACCCTATTACTGTGTCTTTCCCCAGAAATGCAGCACTTGGTTCAAACATCTACAGGCTACTCTTGAGACCCTATGTATTTCCTCCCCTCCTTTCATCACATAGTCCCTAGTGACACTTCATTTTTGGTAGTGTTGGACCTTAAAACAGTCACACAGGCATGGTATCATTTGAACAACTCTTACCAAGGCAACCCACACAACAGACATAGGCAGAATTATTTTTAAAATAAGCCAAAATCTTTACTAGTTAAATTAATGAATACAGTAAATAACATAAAGACAAATAATTTTAGAGATTGGTTACAGGACATTGAAAATAAAAGGAAAGTATACATAAAAGCTACAGTTTAAACTCTGAGGTTAAAAATCTACCTTGAGTCCTTAGTTGGAATTTTGAAGTGCAAAATTGTCCTTAGAAGTGTGGTAGTTGTAGTCTTGGCTCTCTGTTATCCAAAAGAAGTTGTCTCTGCTCAAGACAGGTAGGTAGAGAAGGTCCTAAATGCAAAATAGCAAAACAGAGGCTTCGGCAAAAAGGCAACAAAAGGCTCAGATACGCCTCTGCATCCTAGTTTTAAAGGGGTTTCAAAATAGCAGGTCCAGTGGATAGTAGCTGCCCTGCAATTGGCTGGCATTTCAGTTTCTATGGTTACCCAACCAATCAAAGTTCAGTATTTTATTACAATAACACAAACATGCAGTTTTCTGAATACAAAAAAAAAAAAAAATGAGGTTAGCCAGCTCAAACCAGATTTCTGGGGGATAGTCCAGCTTTCCTGCTGGGAGATAACTCTAGTTAAACTGCACTGAAATCTCGGCCCGTCAGCGCAGCGGTGGGATTTCCGCTTGCGACGCCGGCGACCCGGGTTCGGGAACGGATCTGGGTCATCGGAGAGCCTGCCGGGGAGTAGGATCGAGCGTCTGCTGGGCAGCTCTCCTTCTCCGGGAAGGGTGGGTTGCACTCGGGTAGAGCTGGAGGCCGGAGTTCTCACGTAGCCGAGGCTTGACGTGGGGGAGGCGGGTGACACTGGGGCCATTGCATCTCCCCGCCTCTGGGGAGAAAAATGAGGAAAAAGATGGCGGGCAGGACCACTGATAGATGTAGCCTCCCTGGAGAGCCTCGCATCGCCACTGCCGCTGCAGGACCCCAACCAGTTACAGTTCCGGTTTCACGAAGGTGGCCCGCGGCCCCACCCTCTGGGGGGCAAGCCGGGGGTGACCGAGGGTCCTCTGCAGCAATAGGCGGAGGTAGAGGTCTCCGGGGGCCGTGACCAGGGCGGAGAATGTACCCGGTGGTCCTGCCAGGGGATAAAGAAAAAAAATAAATAAATAAACTGCACTGAAATAGAGTCAATGAACTAAATGGTAGTCTATTCATCTGGTAACAACATTAAGTCACTGCAGACCTCTGAACACAAAGAATGCCCAGACATCCCGACTCCTCATGAGGTCATGTCCTTTCACAAGCAAATGGGCCTACCTGGCCTCCCAGCTAGGCTTAATTATTCTGTCTCCTTTTAGATAATTTAATTAACGCTAGCCTCTGCTAGCAGTAAAACAGTTTTCCTGACGAGTAACAAGAGTTCCAACATTATTCTAGGGCCAATGTGCCTGTACCTGTGATCCCTTGCACTTTCACTGGTGACTATGGGCATCTCTGATGCATTATATACATAAAGTTATATAAAACATGTCCCAAAATAATAAAATATGGCCTTATCTTGCCATAGTCGACACCTCTTTGGAAAACCAGAGTGGGTTCTTTGATTTTCTAGATTTGTTTATGTGTTTTGTGCATTGTGCCATGACTGTAGTTATAGCTTTTTTCAGTTTTATCCAGGTGTCTTCCACATTCCCTGTGGCATCAGTTACCAGCAGTTCTCTAATACTTTCCCTCATTCTTGGGAAATTTGCTTTTCTCAAATAGAGCACCCTGAGTTTGGTGTGACAAGGGTTCTCTGTGTTGTTAATCAAGAGCCAGACTGACCTGTGGTTGCTGGTGCCCAGGTTGATCCCCACTTGCACATCTGACACCCTGGCACTGTTTGTGAGTACCTGGTCCAGAATAGCAGATTCCCTAGTGGGTGACTCTACCAATTGATTAACTCCCCCCCCACCCCGGTAGTATGATGAGGAATTCTCTACTCCTCTCTGAGGAGGTAGTGAAGGTGGACCAGTCTAGATACATAGATACATAGACAGTGTCAGCAGATAAGGGCCTGTGGCCCACCCAGTCTGCCCATTTGAGCTTGTAAGTTCAGTTTATGTTTTCCTAGAAATCTGTTGCCCCTTACTCCTGACCTCCAGAATTCCTTTATGTCTATCCCATGCATTCTTAAATCCCGTGATTGTTTCAGCCCCAACCACTTCCTCTGGCAGGGTGTTCCACTTGTCCACCACCCTTCTGTGAAGAAATTCTTCCTCACGCTTCTCTGAATTGTCCTCCTCCAACTTAATCCCATGCCTCTAGTCCTGGAACTTTTTTTGCTTAAAATAGTGTATTCCTGCACCCTGTTCCTCCCTGTAAGATACTTGTATGTCTCTATCATATCCCCTCTTTCCCTTCTCTCCTCCAGGGAGTACATATTCAGTTCCTTCAACCTGTCCTCATAGGACTTGTGATGCAATCCATGTACCATCTTAGTTGCCCTCCTCTGAACCTTCTCTACCCTGTCTATGTCCTTACGTAGGTAAAGTCTTCAGAACTGTACACTGTACTCCAGGTGGGGCCTCACTAGTGTCTTGTATAGTGGAATTATGACCTCCCTTTTCCTGCTGGTGATGCCCCTGCCTATGCATCCCAGCATCCTATTTGCTTTACCTCCTGCCTTGTCACACTGTTTCCCTACCTTGAGGTCATCAGAGATGATAACCCCAATATCCCTTTCCTGCTTGGTGCATGCTATATCCTCACCCCCCCAACTGATATATTGTGCCAGGGTTTTTGTGCCCCATATGCATTATCTTTCACTTCTTTGCATTGAATTTCAACTGCCAAACACCTGACCATTCTTCAAGTTTCTGCAGGTCCCTTCTCATTCTGTCTACACCCTAAGGTGTGTCTACTCTGTTACAGAGCTTTGTGTCATCAGCGAACAGTGAAATTCTGCCTTCTAGGTCCTGCGCAATGTCACTGATGAAGATGTTGAATAGGACCAGTCCCAGCACTGATCCCTGTGGTACCCCACTGGTCACTCTTCCTCTGTGGAGTGATAGCCATTTACCACCACCCTCTGTGTCCTGCCGCCCAGCCAGTTACCCACCCACCACACTACTGTCCTGCCCACACTCATATTCCCAGTTTGTGTAATAGTCTTCTATGTGGCACAGTGTCAAAGGCCTTGCTGAAGTCCAGATAGGCCATGTCCACTGCCCCTCCTGATCTACTCCTAGTCACCCAGTCAAAAATTCAACGAGGTTGGTCTGACGTGACCTCCCCTGGTGAAACCATGCTGCCTTGGGTCCTGTAGTCCATTGACAACCAGATGTTCCACCAATCTCTCCTTCAGTAGTGCTTCCATGATCTTCCTCACTACCGAGGTGAGGCTGACTGGTCTGTAGTTCCCCGCTTCCTCTTTGTTCCCACTTTTGTATAAGGGGACTACATCTGCTGTCCTCCAGTCTTTGGATACCTCCCCTGTTTCCAGTGATTGGATAAACAGGATAGCCAGAGGTTCAGCCACCACCTCTCTTAGTTCTTTAAGGACCCTGGGTGCACCCCATCTGGCCCCATTGCTTTATCAACTCTTATTGCTTCCAGTTCCTTCAGGACCCTTTCTTGTGTAAAGGGACTTGTGTCCATTTCTGCACCATTCTCACCCCTTGTACTCCCTTCAGACCCATTACCCTCCTCTTCCTCAGTAAAGACTGAGCAGAAATATCTGTTCAATATGTCAGCTTTACTGCTGTCATCCTCCACGCGGTCCCCATCCTCCCCCTTCAGTCTCACTCTCCCTCCCTTTGCCTTTCTTTTTTCACTTATGTACCTGTAAAAGGTTTTGTCCCCTCTGCCCACTGATTTTGCAATGTGTTCTTCTGTCTGAGCTTTGGCTTCCCTTACTGTCCTCCCTGCCTCCCTTTGCTTCTCCTGGTACTTCTCCCTATCTCCTTCTGCCTGTGTCTTTTTGTATTGCCTGAATGCAATCTTTTTGGCTTTCACTTTCTTTGCTACCTCTTTGGAAAACCATAATGGTATCCTCTTCCTTTTCCTCTTGCTAACCTGCTTAATGCATAATTCTGTTGCTCTTGTAATCCCCATTTTAAATACTGCCCACTGTTCCTCAAACCCTCATTCCTGCCCCATTCCCCTTAATGCCTCTTTCAAGTATCTCCCCATTTTCCCAAAGTCTGCCCCCCTAAAATCCAGGATACATGTTTTTGGTAGATTGAATTCCTCAACCAGCAGTAACTCGCCTTTGTTAGTCATCCTCAGTATGGTTTCCAGGAGTTGTTTATCCTTCTCAATCTCCTGGGTAGGGGTCTGTAGATAACTTCTACCCGGATAGGGTCCCTGTTACCACCTCCAAGAGTGAGCCATAGGGCCCTCTGCATTGCTGTGCAGTCACTAGATTTCAGTTGCATCGATCCCATCTCTGATATACATAGCCACCCCCCTCATACACACACACACACACACACACACACACACACACACGCACCGTTCTTTCCCTTGCAGTCTCTCCTGAAGAGAGTGTATCCAGGGATAGCAACATCCCAGGTGTGGTTCTCTGTGAACCAAGTCTCCATGACAGTGACCCAATCAAGGTGGGCCTCGGCCCCTCATGGCAGTGAGGTCTGAGATTTTGTTTAGAAGGCTATGAGCATTAATGCACATTGCCTTCCATTCCTGGTTAGTCCTGCTTGCAGCACAATTACTCTGTTTACATTTTGGGTACTTAGTGCACTTTCTGTTTCTAGTGCATTTGGAACATCTTTGTGGAATTCCCCAACCTTTGTCACACGTGGTGGTTGTGATGTAGCTTCCTGGTGCTGTTGATGTGTTTGATGATGGGGGAGAGGCATCAGCTGGTCCATAAGATGCGACGGTTGCTGGTGCCCCTTCCCCTCCTACTAGTTCTGCACAATCCACCTTCTTCGGTCTGTAACCAAGTACAATACCAAGTATAATCATGTAAAAAACAAAACTGTCCCTTATCGGATCTCCCCCCAGCCCATTCCCATCCCATTAGCACCCTGCCACTCCTCACCCCTATTTTCTTCCTTACCTGCATAGCGTCCCATGTTATAATACTCCATAGCCATGTCCAGCACCCAACAGAACTGAATACACTTTCAGACTGAGTTTTTTATTGGTGTTTTTCAACTTTTGCTCATTACTTTGTTGTTTTTTTTTAGACTTTTTTTCCCAGATGTCCACATGGTTTATTTTTACTCCATTCCATGAACATGGCATCTATCATTTTTCAGATCCAGTCTGAAACATTGTCTCATAGTCATTCTGTGAAGCAACATTTTGGGCAGGATTTAAAAAAATGACAGATTTCATGTTTATGAAGTGGGGCGAAAAAAAGACTGTTAAAAATGTGAGTTTAAAATCTCAAAAACACACAAAGTTATGAGCAAATGTTGAAAAGACAGAAAAAAATAATTCAGAAAAACAGCATTAGTTGGGTACAGCAACAGTGAAATGCCCTTTCAACGTTTAGTCATAACTTTGTTGTATTTTGATCCCCAAATTTTCAATATAGTCCTTTTGTCACAACGCCTTATGAATATAAGAAGTGTTGGTTTTCAAATCACATCAGAAATGTTGTTTTGTGGTCATTCTGTGAAGCAACCTCTTAGAAAACTAAAACAAAACATGCAAACAAACATGAAGCTAGAGCATACAGCTCCTGTTTCAGGCCCTGTGCAAAGCAAGTTAAGACTGGATCCTTCAAGACCTGCATTAAGTTGGGACTTATCTCCTCTTTTGTGTATTTGTACCATGTTGCTTAATAGGAGGCCCATGGGGCCCTGTGTGATGCATCCAACAAGATATTATGAGTATCTAAAAATGGTAGGAAATTCATGGCAAAAAACTAGATTAATGCATTAGTTAGGGTTTTTCAAACAGCAAAAGTTAGGTTTGAACCCTAACTTTCCAAGTCTTATGCAGCACCCCCGTGAACTCCACCGAATTGAATGCCAAATCATAATTTAGATCCCAACCCCAATAGGCCCTATACAGCACAAGTTAAGATTTGGACCCTGTTTTGCGAAGCAAGTTGGAAGTCAGATCTTGTTTTTCACGGGGTCAACGGGTCTGACATGAAGCATGTTAGGTCTCAGCTCCTGCTTGACACAGGGCTAGAAGTTAGGAGTCAATAGGGGCTCACATGAAGCAAGTGATTCCATGTGACATAAGCAAAGATTTTTTAGTGACTACGATAACAGCAAGTGCACATCGCCAACTACACCAACAGCGATGCACACTATGCCGAATCCATAAACAGCGACGGGCGGCAACAGGCTATTCAGGAACATCATAACATACCAAATTTTTATGCGGGGGGTGGTGACCCCCACACCCCCCTTATATTAGTAATCAACTCTGGGGGGGGCCTGACACTGGGGTACAGGGCAATAGTCAGAAGGGGACACACATTTTGAGAGCTCAGGGAACGCGATCCATAAAAAAAATAAAATTAAAATAAAGTACAGCAACACAACAACAAAAACAGTATTCCTCCCCACCTCACTCTGAACCCAAGCCCTGCTGCGCCAAAGGCATTCACTGACTCCACTACACCACATGGCCAGCTCAGCAGTGCCCTCCCATATCCTCACATAAAAGAACTCCATAGCAGAGTCTCTGCTTGCGTCCACTCACTGCTTTGTCCTGTAATCCTAGCTGTTACCACGTCTTGCTATGCTGTTGCACTCGCTCTTCTTACAGGAACTCAAACTGAGCCACTCATATTGAGTCGCTCAATTTGAGGCACCTGTATCACTGGATACCGAGGCAAGTTAGGACTCAGGTCCAGTTTTACATATCCTGTTGTGCCAAAGGACCCTGCATGATGTAATGTAGGACACAGCTCCTGCTTCGCACAGGACCTGAAAGGCTCTATAGGAATCAAGTTAGGTCCTGTTTTGTAGAGGGTCCAAAGAGCACTGTCCATTTTCTGCTTCACAGAGGAACCAAAGGGCCCTGTGCGAAGCAACTTAGGACTGAACTGCTGCTGCTTTGTGCAGCGTATCCTGCTTTGCACAAGGTAGTTACAATTTTACTTTTTCAAAAAGTAAGGATATCAACTTGATTAATGCAGGGCTCTTTGGCATTGGGATCTGGACTGTGCTTTGGCATTCAGTTCAGTGGGCTTCAGGGGATGGTGACTGGGGGTGGGGAGGTTAGGTTTTAAAAAATCCCTAACATAGAATTTCCTTACTTTTGATGTTTCAAAAACCCTAACAGATGCAACCAAATAGTAGTTTTTTTTGTCTGCAGCAGAGTTACTGCGGGATACAAGTTTTAGTGAGAAAGAAATACTGTGACCTACTAGGAATTGAACCCAGGCCCCGGGAGTACCGTCACGGTGCTCTACCACTGAGTTACAGGCTGCACATGGTTGCAGGAAACAAGGCAATTTTAATGGCAGATAATCACCTGGTAGGCTTCACTGTATATATAGATAATTTTTTGCAAAAAACTTTTTTAATGCACCAGTCATGATAAACTTGACGTCACAAAAGTAGGGAAATGTGGCATCAGATTTCCAGCCCTAACTCCCCCCACCCCACCCCAAGCAGCAAATGGAAAAAACATTAGGGTTTTGGGTCTCTGGAGTCTTGGCAAATCAGTGGTGGGGTCTTCTTTGGAGTTGTCAGCCCTAGTGCTCACCCCATTCCGTGATCAAACAGGGACACACATGATCTCCTGCAGGCTCTGCATGAAGAAAGCTAAAACAAATTCTGTTGGCAACATGCAGTGAGACATACTTTACCTTCGAAGAGTGTGTCACTATGAGACAGTGGCTGGAGTGCACCTTGTGCTTCGGATTGGAGGTTACAGGCTGGGGGGGTGGGCTGAGCATTAGGGTTGATAACTCCAAGAAAGATCCTACCACTGATTCGCCAAGACTCCAAAGATCCAAAACCCTAAAGTTTTTTCCTTTTGCTGCTTGGGGGGTAGGGGTGGGGAGTTCGGCCTGAAAATCCTAATGTCACATTTCCCTATTTTTGTGGCATTAAGTTACCATAACTGGTGCAGTAACAAAGTTTTTTGCAAAGAATTTCCTTTCTTTTTGAGATAGTGGGATCATATCCTCATGCAGGTAGGTCCCAAAGGGACCAGTGTGAACAGATGCAGATTTACCATTTGGGCCATGCACCAAGAGAAGACTCCATCCATCTACAGAAGTGCAGGGCCCTGTTGACCCTGACCTTCTATGCAGCGCCGGATGTCAAAAGTTACCAAAGTTATGAATGTGCGTAAAAAAAATGTCAGCATGCCAGCCCGGTGGCGCTGAGGTTTGAGGCGCTGGATGCCACACTTCACACCACACCAGCGACCCATGTTCGGGAATGGATTTGGGTCATTTGGGGGTCAGCCGGAGGAGGAAAGGATTGAGCGTCCAGAGGACTGCTCTCCTTCCTCAGGGAGGGGGTCATGTTGTGCACTGTCGACTGACACCCAGCGATGGCTGGGTGTCAGTGCAAATGCAAGCGCAAGGGATTGGTCCACACCCAGGGTGACTGGTTGCTTCCACAGAGGTGAAGGTAGCTGCCCTGCCTATTGCACGGGCATAAGGATGTGGGAGAAAATGGAGGAAAAACCAGGACCTGGCAGGACCCTTGATGGTCCCGTTCGCTCCTGTGTGGCCACCCCCACCCTGGAGTGTTGTGTTCTGGGGCTTGCTGGCATTCCTTGCTCCTGGTCCTGCCATGGGAGTCAGCCATGGGGGAATTTCTGGAGGACGTGCCTCTCTGAGGGAGGGGTCGTAGCTCTAATTGGGTCCATGGAGGTGCAGAGAAAGGTCCAATAAAAAAAAATGTCAGTGTACCTTCATAACTGTGTTGTATTTTAACATTTTGACACCAAATTTTCAACATAGCCTTGATATGAACCCACCTCAAGAAGCCGGTAGGTAAACGTTTTCAAATCTCAGCTAAAATGTCATTGCATGGCACAGGTGTGAAAACATATTTCGGCCAGGTTTTTAAAAAATGACAGTAGTTATGTACATGAGGTGATATGAAAAAAATGACTGTGTTAAAAATTTGGTATCAAAATATTTAAAATTACCAAAATTATGAGCGTGCACTGCAAAATTTCAATGTACTCTCATAACTGCCATTTTTAAATATTTAGGCCCCATATTTTCAACATAGCCTTTTTATGACCCCACCTCATGAACAAGGGTGGTGAAAATGTTCAGGTCCCGCCTGGAAGGTGATTTTACTGAATGACAGTGAATAGACCATGAAAATGCCTTTCTAGCCTGATTTGCATAATTTCACTGCCATTGGTCATGAGGTGGGGTCTCAAAAAGGCCATGTAGAAAATGTCATCTCAGTTTATGCAAAAATGGTGAAGTAATGTGTCAAAGTTGAAACCCACATTGAAATACATTGAACTACACTTACCTTACTTTCTCATAATGCAGTCGCTGGTTCCAGCAGCAAGGCTTGTCTTCGTTCGGAGAGTAGATCTATGCTGTGGGACATGTTCAGATGAATGAGGGTGGGTGGGGTGTGTGAGGGTGTGGGGTGTGGAGTGGTGGGTGATGAGTGGGAGGTTCAGGTGGCTGGATCAGAATGGCGAGGGACCGTTTTCTTTTTTTTTTTGGCAAGTTAAAAATAATCACAGAGGGACAGTTTTCTTTATTTCAGGTTAAAGTCCAACACTGGGATTGGGTACCCCAGTGTCAGAGCACTGTACAGAACCAAGGTCGGGTGACCTGGAAGGGATGCCAGAGAAGTGGTGCTGGGGTGGGCACCTTGGTCTGCTTACATTTATTACAAAAAAACCCCAAAAAACATTAAAATTGGGAAGGGCGAGACATCGCTCCCACACCTTCTGCACATCCTTACAGAGTTTGTGGCTATCTCCGACTTTACGATTCATTTTGATAAAATTAAAGCTTGATTGTTAAGTAGTTTCTTTTCCCCTCAACAAGCTGACTCTTTTCCCTTTCAGTGGGCACAAGATGGGTTTTGTTACCTAGGGCTAAATATTACCCTTAATTTGCAACGCTTATATGACAAAAATCATAAACGTATTCTGGCTGATGTTAAAAAGGATTTAGAGAGATGTATTTCTCTCCCCCTCTCTCTGGGAGCCAGAATAGAGTATGTCCGAATTAATATAGTAGCCAGATTTTTATATGTATTTCACATGCTCCCATTCAGACCCCAAGATACTTTCTGGAAAGAGATAGACTAGATGATTTCTAAATTCACATGGGGTGGAAAACACCCACGGCCAAGATTCAAAAGAACCATCTTGCAATGGGGAGGATTGGTGTGCGGCTTGGCTCTTCTCAACTTAAAAGACTACTATCTGGCAGCTCAGGCCTCTCCAGTGCTGGCCATTCTGAAACATAATTCTGACACTGGGTGGCTCAAAGGACAGGAGGAGGATCAGCTCCTGAGTATCCCATTAGGGGTGTCCCCCTGTTACCTTTACCTCAGCTCAGACTCATTAAAGCGGCAAACTCATGATTGATGCACTCCTTCCATGAGTGGGGCAGATTTTGCAGTATGATAGATGGTGCAGGACATTTAGGTCACCTCACTCCCATTTGGGGTAATGGGGAATTCGAATCAGGGATAAAGGACCGGGACTTTCAGTTGTGGTCCTGTCAATGTATTCACACCATGGGTGACCTATTTGACTGTGACTCCCTGATGAGCTTTGAACAACTGAGACTCAAGTACCATCTGCCCAATACAGAGCATTGTCGCTTTCTGCAAGTGAGAAATTACATTAACTCCCTTCCAGTAACTCCAGAAGCTGGTAGATAACCTGTTCTGTTGGAACTATACCTGTCACAGGAAATGAGGGTGAGTGTGGAATCCTATACCATTTCTGACTTATGTGCCATGTTACAACTCAACAGACAGGAGGACCCCACCCAGTTTGGGAGAAATGGGAATCAGTCATCTGAGCAGAAATAGCCCCTTAGGTAAAAGCTAAAACTTGGGTGGTGATACATAAAACAACTTGCTCTTATCAGTGGCATGAGTTTCGGTGGAAGGTCATAGTCAATTGTTCCAAGACTCCCACTATAACTCAACATTATACCCCCAGAGTTTCTGACAGATGCTGGAGGGATTGCAGGGCCAAGGGGGGCCATTTTTGTATATTTTGGTCCTGCCCCAAAATACATAATTTTTGGAGGGATATCTCAAGGGCCATATCAGACATTCTGGAGGTTGCTCTACCCCCACACTATTGAAATCTTTTTTCTAGGGGTGCTCCCTAGATAAGTGAATTCTCCCCAGAAAAATTATTTATACTGCATATTTGTTGTAGCTGCAATGAAAGCCATAACCAGGAGATAGCTAGTCCAGCTGTTCCAGCAGTTTAGTGAGTAGATTGATCTAGTGAAGGAAATTCACATTATGGAAGAAATGTATATGAAACTGCATTTCGGTTATGACGGTGAAAATCTTAACACCCTGATGCGGTGGGCTAAGTGGGAAGCATACTGTACTTTATGAACTTTACAGCCATAGACTCATCTTGAGTGGCTGTGCAGTGACAGTGTAGATTTTCCTGGTCTTGTGTCTGGTACTGATGTTTTTAATTTTATGGTAGCCATGGCATTGTTGACTAGGTATTATAATTTTTTCATACAGATATCAATTTTTCATTTCTGTTCCCTCCACTGTAGCGTGCTGCTTTACTCAACTTTTATTACTGTGTTTGTCTTTGTTGACCAATATTGTCTTTTCTATGCATTTTAATGCTTTGTTTGTCCTTTTATTTTAAAAATCTCAATAAAATATGCATTAAAAAAGGATTGTGAAAGGCAATAATGGATGGGAAGGGGGAGAAAGAAGAAGTACCAGAGGTGGGCAGCTCAGTCTATTTAATAAAAGAGATAGATAGATAGATACTGTAGATAGAGACAGACAGACAGACAGATGGAAACAGACAGAACAGGGAATCGGTGGCTCACTCCTCTCACTGCAGCCTGCAACAAGACTCCAGCTATGGCTGCAGAACTCAACAAAGTCCTGCTGTTCTCATACAGAGAACGCAGGTGAACGGCTCCTCTGGCTAAATTAGGCACCCTGGATTTTAGGGTGCCCAGTAAAGGTATTTCTGGCAAATTTTTTAAAATGCAAACACCAGAATCTAGTGTGTTTGTTTTTTAAAATAACATAATTTTATGTGTTGTGCATGTTTTTTTTTTTATTTTGAAGGGGAAAAAAAACAAGATGGCAACTCTCACAGCACAAAAAATGGTTTTGTGCTGTGAGAAGCAAGTGGTGAGAAACCCAAAATGGTCTTGCAATGCAGAATCTTTGGTGTCATATCAGAATGATATCCCAGGAACCCCACTGAACATGCTCAGAACAGAAAAATATAAAACTTTAAAGCCTTATAACTCTGGAACCATTTAATATTTTTTCACGAAACCTTTCAAAAGCACTACCTTAGGACAGCATGCCATTACCCTGAAAGTCTGGGCAAAAATTCCATTCCATGTAGGCTGTAGGTGAGAGTGAAAAAAAAAATCACATGTTAAATACAAGAAAAAAAATTAGTCAGCCACAAAAAAAATGACATATGCGGATCTCAGAAACCACAAAAACTGCCATCACAAAATGTTCCATGGGTTTAAATCTTGCCTCCTAGACAATACACTTAAAGTATCAACTGATTTTGTCAAATGCTGCAAAAGCTATTAAGGTACAAAGTTAAGGGTTTAACACTGAATAGGCTATTCAACCCTAACTATAGGGACGCAAACGTTGGATGCTGTTAGGCCATTTTTAGTAGATGGCCTGGCAGGTTTGGACACATTTCTGCTCTTAAAATATGGGCAGGCACAGCTTGGGCAGATCCTTTTGAAAATCTTGCCCCTGCTCTTGAGTAGCTGAATGGTTGATGCCATACATACAGTACATAGAGGATAATGTATGGTCCTCTATCAGTAACTGGTCTATAATGTATGGTAGAACGTTGTTATGCATAAAAATCTATCCCTGACAAAAAGTTGTTATGCTGCAGTAGCTTGCTGTTATGCTGCACTAGATACGTAGCTATTGCAGCATAACAACTTAGAACCCTGAACTGAGATCTGATAGCTCGAGCTGCATTCTCAAACCACAGCGGACAGCACCATCATACAGTTAACCACGTGGTAATTTCAAAATGCGAGTCCCATAAAAAACTATGTCGACTGCTGTTTTCTCTCGGGAGCTATCCAATCGTGAGAGGTTTATCCAGGAAACTATTTTTTCCAGCAAAGGGACTATTAATGTAAAAATCATCAATTACCTTGCAGAAGGACAGCGGGCTAACTGCAATGTCACTCCCAGCTAAAACGGTGAGTAAACCACTCTTGTAAACCCCGTAGTACTAACTTCCTGTGACCTTTGGCTCAAAAATATTTTTTTTGTTCCATTTGCAGGTCACGCTGTGGTTTCCGGTAGGCGTACAGCTTCAGACTCCACATATTCGTAAATTATGACTGTAGATAGCAGCCCATACACTATAAAAGAAAATGTATAGGACGCTATCTGTAACAAGTTTGAAAACTCTTCTTGAGGTCGTCATGGCGACGGAACCTCTCGAGCTTCGCTCTCGAGGTTTGAAACGTCACCATGATGACCTCTCAAAGAGTTTACATACTTGTTACAGATAGCGTCCTATACATTATCCTCTATATTAACCATCGAGCGGTCACCAGGGTGACCATGTAAACCTTGAGGGTGAAGCTCAAGAGATTTAGGCTGCCATGGCAACCTCAAGACGGTTAATAGTAACTGGTTGCCTATAGAGGGACCATACATTGTTTTTTATAGTGTACGGTCCCAAGAAAGATTGAAGAGGGCTCCTTACTTTTTAAGTAAGTCACCACCATGGCCGTTCGGTCATTCCATCACCGTTGCATGCATCCATCGGCTCCTGAGAGAAAAAATGTGCTCGCATGCGCAGACTGTTCCAAGTTGTTAACCCATCGATGTGACATACCATCGATGGGTTAACAAGGATGAAACGTCACATCGATAGGTTAACAACACTGGGAAATGATGATTTTTGTGGGTTAACAACATTCAACCATATATTATATGGAAATAAACATTTATTTTTATGGATTATATAGAAATAAAGATATATTTTCATGTATGTCTCCTTGTACTTCTTGCTAATAGGATTTATTTTCCTATGCTTATATTCACCCATTTGTATAAATCAGGAATGCATAATGGTTTGCACTGGAATAACACATTTATTGCCACTAGTGTGTGATAAGATCTGTAACTCACAAGTGGTGAACCCACAAGTTATGAAGGTCTTACAACTCATATTGTGTGGAGATAAATATGTTATTCTACTGCAACCCATTATGTATTTGATGTATACTACACTATTTGTAATACTTTTATTAGTGTTTTATCTTGTTTGAACTTAAAATGCCTTTCTTTCTGTTGTAAATCTCTGTCTGGTCCATTGTTCTCTGTGTTCTGCTGCTGGATTCTAAGTGGAAATAACATGTTCTAAGTGAAATAACTTGTGTTCTTAGTAAAATAGCATATGTTCTAAGTGAAAATAAATATTTATCCGACAATGCAAAGTTATTTATTTCTCAATTTATTCATCATTAGTTTGGTGCAGTATGTATAGAGGATATTTCATAGCAAATCCAAGAAAAAGGTTTTTAGTCGATCTGGAAGATTGCCAACAATGCTGCTTAGCAATGAGTGGCCGAGCAAAGCCAAGTGAATGTTTTTTATCTTCATGAGAAGGTATTAGTCTGTTGATATCTCAAGAGTCAAAAAGCCAGGTTTGAGATAGCAATAGACCAATGCCCTCAAATGAAGATAAGAATGATATCTTAAAGCAGCAGTGCAATGAAATTTGGCAACAAATTTGACCCTACCTTTTTTCACTATCAAAGATTCCAGGCTTGGGTCTAGACAAAAAAATACTATCTTGGATTTCTTGTTGTCTACATAATAGAACCCAAATGGTAGGCATCAGGGGAAACCTGTCTGAGCCAGGAGAGGTGACAGGTGGGGTCCCACAGGGGTCGGTGCTGGACCTGCACTGTTTAACCTGTTTATTTCCAACATGAATAATGAGGTTAAGAACTGGCTAGTGAAATTCACAGATGACTCAAAGTTGGGGGCCATAGTGAGTACCAAAGAACAAATAACTAGCCTAGCAGAGGACCTCAAAGTAATAGAAAATTGGGCGCAAATAAGCAGTATGAGCTTCAACCTAGACAAGTGCATTGTCATGCACCTTGGAAACAACAAAAACAATAAATATGGGTCCGGTTATTCAAAGGGGTTGTGCATGGCACAACAGAGTTGCACCAGCGCAACCATGCATTGCACCCCGGTGGGATATTGAAAAGGCTGCCTGGCGCAGAACAAATCCCGATGCACCAGGGAGCAATGTTAATGTATGCAGCACAGATGCAGGGGGTGTGCCCATGCATATGTGGCACATCCTGATATTCAGCCTGGGATGTGCGACGCATATGCTGGCACAACCCTGCATTGCACCGCACAGGGGGCTCAAAGTTTAGCCCGTGAATAGTAGGAACAACTCCTGTCCATCCACAGGTGGGCTGCTGTATTGCAGGGTGCAACACAGCAGCTGCCAGCCATGGGTGGCCACCTGCCCACCCAGAACACTGTCCACAAGCACCCATAGTGTCCTGGTAGTCTAGTGGCATCCCCTCCTTCCCATTTCCCCAATCGCTGGTAAATGTGCTCAATATCATTCCCTGGTAGTCTAGTGGCACCCCACCCTCCCTCCTGTTTCCCTGATTGCCGGTAAATGTACTCAATATCATTCCCTGGTAGTCTAGTGGTACCTTCTCCCTCCCATTGCCACGATCGCCGGTTAATACCCGTAAAAATCCCTTGGTGGTCTAGTGGTTCCCCTCCCACCGTTGCGTGATCACAGTAAATGCTGTATAAAAATTCCCTGGTGATCCAGTGGCACCCCCCCCTCCACCCACACAGGACTCCTTGCCCACCCGCTCCCCATCATTGGCGGGCTGCTGATACCAATATACTGCCCAGCTGCCTGCTGAATGACAGGTACAGCATGGGTTTGGTCCACAGTGTGGATCAAAGGGCTTACAGGGCATAATATAGACTGGTCCCAAATATGTGAATACTTCATTCCATATTTGGGACTATCTAGCTCTGCTATGCCCTGCAACATATACTGTCTGTCATTCTGTGGGTGGCCGGGTGGTGCAGCTGGTGGAATGCAGCCACCCGTCAAGGACGGGGATAGTGGGTGGGCCAGGGTCCTGTGTGGGTGGAGGGGTGGGGGTGCCACTGGATCACTCAGGGAATTTTCATATGGTGATTTACCGCTGGCGATGCAACGGGTAATGGGGGGTACCACTAGGGAATTTTAGGGCTATTAACCGCCATCACAGCAATGGGAGGGAGGGGGCACCACTAGACTACCAGGGAATGATATTGTGGACATTTACCGGCATTCGGGGAAACAGGAGGGAGGGGGGTACCACTAGACCACCAGGGTATTTCTTACGGCATGCAATGGCAATCGCAGCTAGGCAGGGGATACCTGGGACCCCCTCTGCACACGTCAGGTTGTGCAGGGAGCCAGGTGCAATCCACCGGGCGACCTGAGCAAAGCATGCAAATGGGTCTATAATGACATGCAAATGGCTCTATTTGCGCCTTGCATATATCATGGCCTCATTTGCATGCCCTCTGCTGAATATCACAGGTGATGCATCCAGCGCAACTGTGTTTGCGCTGATGCATCCCCGTGCTTCCTATCTGTGGCTTGCGCCGGTGCAGTGCTAGTGCGCTATGCGCAGTGCCACTGCACCATGTGCTGTCTGTGCCATATTCAACGGTGCTGCACCATGACACATCACCATTGAATATCACCTGATCCTGGCCCCGGTGCATCCCAGTTGCGCTGCACCCACGCTTGCTCCACTGCCAGGCGCAGTCTGAATATCCAGACCCAGGTCTAAATAGTAAAATATTAAATGAAGTGGAAAGTGAAAATTATCTAGTTATATTGATTGACAATTACCTTAGTTTTATAACCACTGCAACGAGGTTATCAAGAGAACAAATAAAATCCTAGGATGTATAAAAACTGCATTTGTCTTAAGAGAGAAGAACTGCGTACTTTCACTGTACAAAACTGTACATTAGGCCACACCTGGACTAATGTTCTACATTGTAGAGTCTGCACCTAAGGAGAGATATAGAAAACATTGAGAGAGTGCCGCATAGAGCCACCAAAATGGTCACGAAATTGAAGGATAGACCACACGAAGAGAGATTGCAGGAACTGGGAGTTTATACACTGCAGAAGAGATGACAGAGGGGTGTCATGTTGCAAATGTACAAGATCATTAGGGATAAAGATCTTGAATAATTATTTCCTCTGATTTAACATTTGGTAAACACTGTGGACAATTGGTTAATAAGGCTAATAGAACAATAGGCTGCATCAGGAGATCATTCATAACAAGGAATAGGGATTGTATATTTCCCCTATACAGGGCTTATGTTAGACCGCATCTGGATTATTGCTCCTAGTTGTGGAGCCCACATCTGAGGAAGGATGTGAATAGATTAGAGGGGGGGTCAGAGAAGGATCACAAAGATGATCGATGATATGCATAATAAAACCTACGAAAAATGGTTGGCGAAGTTAAAAATGTACTCACTGGAATTGTGTAGAACAAGGGGTGACTTACTATTAATGTATAAAATATCTAGAGACAAGGAATTAATGTCCGAACTGGAATGACATTTATTACTAGAGAGTGCAACCTTAGAAGCCATAATTACCAATTATCATTAACTTACCCTAAAACTGACAATAGAAGATTATTTTTTACACAGAGAATTATTCCATTATGGAATTCACTTCCCAATCATATAGCAAACTCTGGTAACACTGAAATCTTCAGAAAGAATTTGGACATCCATTTGTTAAATCTTAGGTGATACATTCCAGCACGCTGGAAGATGTACTCATATGGGCAAACCACCCTCTGTACATCTATCATAGCCTAGTATAACTCCTAGTATAAAGAATTAATGAATAGTTTAGATCTGAAACTCACCACCAGAGACATAAACTTAAGATGCCATGATAAACAAATCCACATGGAACACGTTAAAAGGAAAAGCAGGGGGGGATATTTTTCATACAGGGCACCAAAACATTGGTATGCATTGTCTAAAGAGAGCTTCTGCTGAGTCAATAGAAATTTTTAAAATGACTTCCGGTGACATCATCAAGATTGTCGGTCTCTAACTCTCACTGCTCCACGATACCACCTCCTCAATCTAAATGCATCCTGCAACCTATCACTAGATTCAAAAACAGAATTCCCCTATCACTTGCTAGAGATACCCAGGGTACATTTGAAGACATCTGGTGCTTATGTTTTTTCTGTTGTCGCCCCTACCCTGTCGAATTCTCTACCTCGTCAGTTGAGAGAATGCCTGACCGTCGAGAGACTCAAGTTGGAATTTAAGACTTATCTTTTTCAGTGGCCTTCCCAGATGATTTTAATTAATTTTATATATCTGTAATTTTATTTTTATATGTTTCATTGTAATTAATTTGTAAAGCGCTTTGGTTTAAGAAAGGCTCTATATAAATAAAGTTTGCTTTGCTTTGCTGACAATGGTGGGAAAGCAATCACGAGGAAGGAATCCAAAATCTAGAAATACACCAGTGAAAATGAAGCAACTTGTCATAGATGAAGACATGGAGGGGTTTGAGGCCCAGTCGCTGCACAGGTGACCCCCCTCCGAATCCTCCATCGACCAGGAGTCTGAAGGTTCAATCCTCCCAGAGAACACAGCTCAAACATTACAGTGCATTCTATCTACTGTAAATAAGATTGATTCATCTTAAGCAGACCTTAAACAAGATGTCCGTCCTTTGGATAGGAAGGCCTCTTCCAATGCAGCTAAAGTCACCACTATCTCGGGGGTCCAGGACAGCTCAGAACGGTTAATTTTATACCTGCTACAGTACGATCAGGGGGTCCAGCATTGCCTAGAAGATCTGGAGAACAGATCAAGGCAAAACGGTTTCAGGATACATGGTGTACCAGAGGGAGAGGAAGAAGGATTCCCAACCTCAGTAGACTTTATGCAACATCTCCTATGCTCCACTTTGTCCTTAACTTCTGATCTGAAGCTAGACATAGATCGAGTCCAACGCTCCCTAGTAGCCAAATCATCGGATCCTTCTGCATGACCAAGGTCCTGGATCGCCAGGATGGTGTTCTTCCAAAGCAAGGATTTGATCCTCCAAGAAGCTTGGCACCATAGAGATCTGAAATACAAAGGGGCTCCAATTTATTTTGATCAGGATTTTTCATCTGCATTACAAGTGGAGTGACTGAGGGTACAGACAATAATTAAAGAACTGAAAGCCAGGAAAGACATCAAGGCTCAACTACTGTTTCCAGCTCACATCAAAATATATCTAGTGGCTGGGCCAAAGCTGTTTCCATCCCTGACTGAAGCACTACCAGTACTGCAAGACGTTGATATCCTGCTCCCGGACTTAGAAATAGAACAACTGGAGCACAAATTAACAAGCGGAGCATGGACTGTAGTTTCCTGAGGCCAGAACAAGAAGAGGAATTTTTCAGGAGCAATTCCACAAACTGCTTCCACAGACATTGCCAGACTACTGCAATGCACAGACCCGCGATCCCAGGGCAGGAATGCCATCTCTCCACCTCCCAAATCACCAAAATTTTGAGGCCTCAGGGAGCCTACCCTGGAGGGTGAGAACTTATATTTCTGACTCTAGTCTGGTGGGGACTTATATTAAATTTGAAAGTATGCTAAGATTACTTCACTGTATACTAAATGTTGTTAAAATAAGTACTCCCATTGTGGACCTGTTATAGGTAGTGGTTAGCATCTGTAACTGTTTTCTGGATGCAGGCCCGGCTAGAATTTAGCTGGAGACTCCGAGGGGAGAGGGGTTTCTTTCTCTTTACTCTCCTCTGTGATTTTCCCTTTATTTAAATGAATGAAAGGGAAACAGACTGCATTTTCCATCTGTCGATTCCTTTGTTAAACATATAGTTTAATGCGAATGGACACTGAAAAGTAATTACCTTCCTGAAAGTGAAGTTGGCATGGGAGCCGACTTTTATTTTCCCTGGGGCAAAGAAATGGCCGGGTGGTCTAAGGGCCGCCAAGGCACCCCAGAAGCTCTAGGGTTTTTGGAGCTCTGTGGTGCATTTTGGGGGTTTTACTGAAGAGATAGCACAGCATAATAAACACAATTTCAATGTTAGCAGATTACCCACATTTGCCTGTATTTTGTTGTTATTCACCACCTTGACCTACTGCCCAGCAAGTGATGGTGTCACGCACCTACCTTGCTACCTCCCAAGCTATATGCACAGCCTCTGATGGTGTCACTTACCCACCTTGACCCACTCCCTTGCAATTGCTACAGACACCAGCGGTGTCACTTAGCCAGCCTGATCCCCCTTCCCATATCCTGTGATGTTGTTACTCACCACCGTGACCCACTCCCCAGCAAGTGTTGCAAGCACTAGTGGTGTCCCTCATCTGGTGACTTTTTTAGCAATCTAACACCCAAATCTTTTCTCAATAAAATTAATTTGTCAAAAATATTGTTTGTCTGCTGTTTTATTAAAATGCCACTCTCTTCCCACAGACCAAGGACATCTCTTCCTGTCCTATCCCTGCTCTTTGAAAAGTGGGTGGCATTTAATAAAACACATGCAATGTGTACTGTCAAATGCCCACTGGGACACAGTATGGGGTGGCAGAGGTTGCTATACAAAAATAAAGATGCATCATGCCCTGTTATAAAAATGAAGAAGTTCTTAATAGCTAAGCACATTTTAACATGACCTGATGGCAAAACCTTTTGAGATACTTGATAACAATATAACAACCTGCTTCTCACATCTGAGTGATTGACAAGTCCAACATCAAAACTGTCCCCCATATCTAAGTGACTGACACACAAGCCCTACATCATCACGGCTTCCCACATCCGAATGACTGACAAGCAATTATCAGCAGTACTCCACACATGTATGCTACCTAAGCTTGATGATCTGGGGAGAAGAACCATCTAGGCTCATTTCCAACCTAGAAAATGTAGGGTTGCAGCTTGTGACACTGAGCTTCACTGCTAGATGCAATGTGGCTGTGACTTGGCTGGACACTTTTCACTTGGGGAGGGGCAGTCACAAGTGGGGAGGTTGTACTCTTGAATGCCGCCTCATAACTATGGGTATGGACCCTTCCAGGTGTGACACTGAAAAGGTCCATACCCATAGCTATGAGGTGGCATTCAAGGGTACAGTCTCCCCACTTGTGACTGCTCCTCCCCAAGTGAAGTGTCCAGCCAAGTCACAGCCACATTGCATGTAGCAGTGAAGCCCAGTGTCCCAAGCTGCAACCTTACAATTTCTAGGTTGGAAATGAGCCTAGATGGTTCTTCTCCCCCGATCATCAAGCTTAGGTAGCATGTACAGCAGTGTTGCTCTTGGGGATGCTGGAGCAGGTCCAGGGTGCTTTTTTCTGAATACATTATGAGCTTTCACTCTCAGCTTACTCATTTTTTCCTCTCTTTTTCATTTATGTTCCCCTGTCTGCCTATGTCCTTCTTGTGATCCTGTAGTGTCTTCTTCTACCACCAATCTCACTGCACAAAGCTTGGCTATTCATTCCAAAATTCTATGTCTCTACCTGCCCTCTGGATTCAGAATGTCCATTCCTCTGCTGAAAGTGCCACCAGGGAGGAAGCAGCAATTTGTCTGTGAGGCAGCCCGTTGCAAGAAGTAAGACGCGGGAGGCAGTATAGCACAGTGGTTTAACGCTCTGAGCTGAAAATCTGGTGACATCCGGCAGACCACACCTGGGTTTGAATCCCACCGCTTCCACTTACATACTGTGTGACCCTGAGCAAGTCACTTAACTTCCCTGTGCTCCCAAGTCGCGCCTGTAAAAAAGCTTTCAGCTTAGTGTGCTAATCCTGGTTAAACAACTAAAAAGGAGGCAGTGGGTAAAAAAGACAGACTACAGGCCTTCTAGGTAAGCCTGGGCACATTTTTGCTTAGCAAGGGAATCACAGGGTACCCTCCACAGCAGGTAAGTAGGAAATCTCATTAAATTTTTACCCCTGCACATCATACTTATCAGTCACTTTATATAGTGGGGGAAGAGAACCTGATGGACTTGGAGTCCCTTCCAACCTTAAATTGCTAAGTTACTCTGTGCACCTCCAGTCTGTACATGACCATGCCCATTCATTCCCCAAAAATTAGGGGATGGGGCAGCCCTCAAAACCTTCATAACAAATATTTTCACCAATCTTGGTATGTCAGAAAGTTGTGCTACAGACTTTGTGGAAGCTTACAGTTCACTTCAATAGCAGCAATTTTAGAACAGCACCAGAATGCCAACAAAGAATGTGAGCACTTTAAGCCCTTGTAGTTCTTCCAGAGAGAGGGAAAAACTGCCTGCCTGGAGCTGGCATTACAGTGAAACTAATAGCAGTTTTCTGTGAAAGCATGGAAACAATTGAAAACAGACCGACAGAAGTAAAAATTCCACTATCTGCTACTGGCAGTGCACTGGTAACTAGCCTATCTTCTGTTGAGTAAGAGTTTGCAACTTGCAGTCATTTCACATAATACCCAGCCAGGCCCCAGACAAACTTCACTGCTGGTGTTGCTGGAAGGGAACTTGCTGCTGCTCGAGTCCAGTTACTTTCTGACTGTGTATCCCTGACATGGCTGGCTGCTCCTGCCTTGTCTCATCTCGATTCTCTGCTGCTACTCCAGCCCGCCCAGCCAGCCGCCCAGCTGTGTCTTCCTCCCAAATCCCCAACTCCACAGATGGTGTCAAGTCAGTACAGAGTGCTCGTATGAGACAAGCTCCTCCTTGCCCACCACCTCACACTTAGGGATGGGTGTCCATGATCGACTGATGATGACGAGCGACTGGACCAGTAATGACATCCTGAGAGTGGCCTTGATGGGAAGGGAGGGAAAGAGTGATGAGCGAGTGGAGGGGAGCAACGGAAAAAAAGAAACCATGTTTGTTCGTGACCAGCGACCGCTAAGGGATGAGCCAGTGAGCAGGGAAAGGTACCGCCCATCACGCCAAAAATCTGAAACTGAATCACGTAACCCCAAATGCCGTGACTGGTTCTCCTCACTTGTCCTCCTCACAATGGCACACACAGATTTGCTGGCCTGGGCTGGCAGGGGATTTAAAGACAGTGCTAGTGGCTGGCTGATGAGGTGGAAGGGCATCACGCAGCATGCATTTCAGGACTGTTTTGCCCCCATTTAACCCCTCCCTGCCTCTGCTGGCTGGTGCAACTTTATTAAATTTCGTGGGGGCAGAGCCCCTGCCTAATCTTCCCCGAGGGGGCTTCAGCCCCTCAGCCCCCCCCATAGTTGGGGCCTATGGAAGTTAGGGATAGAGGGGGCACAAAAGCTTATACCAGAAGTAAATCCCTTCTATAACTTTAATCAAAGTTACAGGACATTACCAGATATTCAACAAAATCTGTTCAAGGGATTAATCTGCCACAATCACACATTGAATAACTCTGGTATTGTTCTAAAGATTTACAGACTATAAAAAGCCCTCGAAATTTCATAAACTGCAGGGGAATAAGGGGGAAATAAACACAAATTCTCAACCTGAAGAAGGGGGGCATTGTGGAAACTGCGATAAGATCACCTAACTCTTAAAGGGCTATATCCACCGTCCATTGAGTAAGTGATGGGTTTAGAGTGAGCGTGAGAACCCTTGAGGTTTTTATTCATGCTATTCACCCCCAGTTTCCAGGAGCATCCTTTGGGTCAGGGATTTGACCACCTACAGTCATACTGTGGGATTTCCATGGAAGTCAAAATAAAATTCTATTCATGTTCTTGATCTTTTACATTCTTCTTGTTAACCTGTTATGGTTGATACTGCATGATAATACTGCTGTTATTAAAGGCAGTCACTAGGGGTCAATTAATCAGCCTCGCTTCTGCTAGAAAGAACCAGATCAGACTTAAAGTTACTGAGCTCAGGGCTAAGGTTGCCAGTCTTGAGGCCCTCCATAAACAGAATCCTGGGTCAACGAAGACTCTGAAAGAACTCACCAATAGCCGTATGGAACTCCAAGCCTTGGAAAACAGGAAAGCTGAGGGTCACCTGTCTTCCCAAATCAAAAGTATCATGAAGCAGAAGAGAAAGCCAAAAGATTATTAGCTTTCCATCTCCATAGGAAGCAGGCAGGCAGGCATGTCTTGCAGATCAGAGACAAACAATACCCAGATAAGATCTGGTCCAAACCTAGGGATATTGCCTCTCAGTTCTGCTCCCTTTACAGAGAACTCTACGCAGAAGATAGTCTCAGGAAACAAAAAACTTTCTGAGCTTTCTGACATTACCCACCCTCCCACTAGAGGTGCAGGATATACTATCAGCCCCCATTTCAGAATTAGAGGTAATACAGGCAATTAAGGGTCTCCAGACTGGCAAAACACCAGGTCCTGATGGTCTATCAGCTGAATGGTACAAGAAACTTAGGAAAACTCTGGCCCCTAAATTAGTGAAGATCTTTAATTTTAGCTTGGAGGAAGACCACTTCCCTAACTCCTGGTGTGAAGATACGGTCTCGGTCGTTCCTAAACTGGGCAAACCCACCTCCCAATGCGACTCATATAGACCCATTTCCCTCCTTAATCAGGACTTCAAAGTTTTAACAAAAATCTTAGCCACCAGATTGCAAAAATATATTGAGCCATTGGTCCACCCAGATCAGACAGGGTTCATCCCACACAGACACCTCTGTGATAACATCAGGAAGCTGCTCAACATCATGGTAAATAAATCCCCATTCAAAACCACCCAGCTAATGATTTTCCTGGATGCAGAAAAAGCTTTTGCTCGCCTACATTGGGTCTATATGAAAGATGTGCTGGGCACATGGGGGCAGGGGGCACCTTTCTCAAATGGGTCTCCATGTGTTATCAAAATCCTAAAGCCTGAGTTAAAGTAAATGGAACTGTATCTCATTTTTTTGAGATAGAAAGAGGGACACGACAGGGGTGCTCCCTGTCCCCTTTGTTGTTTGCACTGAGTATGGAACCATTGGCCCAGGCAATTAGGAAGAACCCCTCTATACAGGGAATTAAAGTGAAAAGAGTAATAAATAAAGTATCCCTTTATTCTGATGATACGATAATTTACCTAGACAATCCAAAGAGCTCCATTCCTTCTGTACTGCATCTGCTGGAACAATTCAGGAATCTATCAGGCATTAAAGTCAATGTAGACAAAACAGAGGGTATGTGTATTAATGGGCCACCCCAAGCTGCAGTGCAGAAGATAATTCCTTTCAAATGAATCAAGGAGAAAGTCAGATATTTAGGCATTTTCATTCCCACTGACCTTACGAGACTATATAACTTTAATTACCAGACCTTAAAGAAGCAAATTTTCGAAGACCTGAATAGGTGGCAGAATCTTCCCCTCACGCTCAGAGGGGAGTCTGTGAAGATGAATATTTTGGCCCGGTATTTATTTCTCTTCACAACATTACCCCTCTCGATCCCCAGGATAGAGTGGTAGGAACTAAGAAGGAAACTGTAGAACTTTATTTGGGCAGGCCATAGACGCTGAAAGAGATGAGATCTTTTAACCGAGGCTAAAGACAGGGGAGGTTTGGGAATTCCCAATTTCCAGAATTATTATAAGGCAGCCCAGATACTACTAATCTTAAAGCTGTTATCCCCAGAACTAAGGGGGGGCTGGTTTGTGATGGAAGAATGGGCACGCCCCTCAATCCCCCTTAATGTTCTCCCCTGGGCAGCGCACCACTCAGATCTTCAAGCTGTCACTAACACATGGAGCAGGTTTAAATACCTTTCCTAGTTTGTAACAAATGGCATAATTGAATAATTTGAAATGATTCAGAGGGAGTATAATATCCTACACAAAGATTTCTTCAGATACCTCCAGTGTAGACATTATATAGACAACACAGTGGAAGTGATGGTTTTGATGGAGGACCCGGTTCCCCCTCTGGCTTGAACATACCAAAAGAGCCATATGGCTGACACTAGAAATGTTATCTCTTATATTTACAAAGTCCTGCAAGAGGGCATTGGAACCCTCTCGACTCAAGCCATAGAAGGTAAATAGCAAGTGGAATCTGACATTCACATTCCCGAGAGGGACTGGTCACAGATTTGGCATGGTATACATAAAACAACCAATTCCCTCCTCATGGAGGGAATTTAGATGGAAAATTACCACCAGTTACTTCATCACACCAGTGATATCCTTGAAATATACCACGTCACACACGTATAAATGCTGGAGGCACTGTGGGGGTTGGGGATCTCATTTCCACACATTCTGGAGCTGCCCTGTGATTCAAAGCTTCTTGCAGTAGGTGGCAGGAGCTATTGAAGAGATCATGCAAATTGATGATACCCCAGACTTCCCACACCTGATACTGGGCCTCCCCCCTCCAGGGGTGGGCACTAAAACTCAGAAGTGCTTATACTTCGTTTTAATTGATACTGCTCAGAAAGTAATTACACAACATTGGCTTACTCCACACCCCCTTTCCAACTCTTTATGATGGACTAATGTATGTAAAGAGATACATAGAAACATAGAATTTGACGGCAGATAAGGACCGCTTGGCCCACCCAGTCTGCCCATTTCCCTACCTAATGGATAAGCTGCAGATCCTAGTTAACCAACAGCCTATTTTTTCCTACCCCCACCCACTAGAATTGCCTAATGACTGTCCCATGCATTCTTGAGATGGAAGCGGTTACTGCTTGCCTAAGACAGAGCAATTCAACTCTAAATATCTCCCACTATGTGAATATGTAGAGATCAAATCTGGTACCCAATACTAGAGCAATTTTTATTAAGTTAAAGTTAGTTTACCCCTTTCTCTGCCAGCAGTGCTTTTTTAAGTAACAAGACCCCTTGTTATAATAAGCCAGGTTTTCTTTTAGTTATCAAATAGTTATAGATTGTAAGTTTCCTTTCTGCTTATGTGTATTAGGTGTATTATACACAGCTCCATTGATTCAAGACAAATAACGAATACACTGAAATTATAGGGTTTAGAAACTTTATTTACACAGATCAATTACAATACTCAGGATCTTGATTTGTCAATGCTTGAAATGTTGTTGAGAGGTGAAGAAAGTCGGCCACAACCCGGACAGGGAAGACAGCTGAAGGACTTTTGATGGCTGGAAGCCTTCACCATTGTGATGAAACACCTGTAAATCAAAACTGGACTTATTAGTTTATTATTATAGTCTATTAACTGTTTTAACATCATAATGGTAATCCTAAGTGCATGTATATCCTATACTCAACTATAATTTTTATGATGTCCTATGCAAGCAAAAGTAATAAAACTAAGGTACTGAAGGAGCTGGCAGAGGTCCTTGCAAGAACTTTGGCAGACCTATTTAATGCCTCACTACATACGGGGTGTGTACCTCAGGACTGGAGGATGGCTCATGTGGTGCCCCTCCACAAGAGTGGCCCCAAGGATGAACCGGGAAACTACAGACCAGTGAGCCTCACATCCATCGTGGGTAAGCTAATGGAGACTATCCTGAAGGAGAGGCTGGTGGCCCTCCTAGAGGCCAAAGGACTACAGGACAGCAGACAGCATGGCTTCATATGTGGCAGATCCTGCCAAACCAACCTGGTCGAGTTCTATGACTGGGTAACTAGGCAACTGGACAGGGGCCATGCAGTGGATATCCTGTATCTGGACTTCAGTAAGGCATTCGACCCAGTGCCACATGGAAGGCTGGAAGGAAGTTAGTAGGCACAGGGCGGTGCAAAGCTGGTGAGATGGGTAGGAAACTGGCTGCACGAAGGCAACAGAGGGTGGTGGTGGGTGGGGAGCTCTCACACCCAAGGGCAGTGACGGCGGTGTTCCACAGGGCTCAGTGTTGGGACCAGTGTTGTTTGGGATATTCATTGCAGACATATCATGGGACATCAAGAGCAAGATCAGTCTGTTTGCTGATGATACCAAGGTAGGCACAGTGGTGGATGACCTAGGGGGATAGTAGGGGTTAAAGGATGATCTGGCAAAGCTTGAAACCTGGTCATACACCTGGCAACTGGGCTTTAATGCCAAAAAGTGCAAGGTGCTGCATTTTGGGATGAAGAACCCAAGGAGGAGTTACCAGCTAGGGGGAGTGCAGCTAGCCCAGACAGAGAAGGAGAAGGATCAGGCTGTGCTCATTACAGGGTCAATGAACAACTCGGCACAATGTAGGAAGGCAGCTGCAAAGGTCAACAAAATGCTGGGTTGTATTGCAAGGGGTATATCCTCGAGGAGGGAGGAGGTGATTCTGCCACTGTATAGGTCATTAGTTAGACCACACCTGGAGTACTGCATGCAGTACTGGCGTCCATATCTGAAGAGGGACATTAAGTTACTGGAGGGGTGCAGCAGAGCAACAAAGATGATCAAGGGGCTGGGGACTTATCATACAAGAGGAGGTTGAAGGAGTTGAACATGTACTCACTGGAGGAGAGGAGAGACAGGGGTGACATGATTGAAACCTTTAAATACATGAAAGGAATATACAAGACGAGTACAGAGGGGCTGTTCAATGTAAGGGAGGGGAGGGTCACCAGGGGCCATGATATGAGACTGGAGCGAGGAAGGTTCAGGAGGGAGATGAGGAGACACTTTTTTACAGAGAGGGTGGTGGCTGGGTGGAATGCGTTACCTGCTGAAGTGGTATGCAGTAGAACAGTGGACTGCTTCAAACGAGGATGGGACAGGACAAGGGGGAGGGTTAATGAAGGGGAAGGGTGGAAGGGAGGGGCAGCTGCAGAATAAGGGGTGCTAGCTGCACATTCGAGCAGACTTGATAGACCTCTAGGCCTTTATCTGCTGGCAAATTTCATATGTTTGTATGTTCGTAAGTTAAAAAAATACATTTTTAAAACTAGACTGGATAAGCATCTTTTAAATATTGATATTACAAATTGGCCCAGCTGAGGCAGAAGACAGTCTCGATGGGCTGACACCTTCTTCTGTTTAACAACCAAGGATACAACCAAGTACAGTATAGGCATCTTCCAGTTTTATTTGATGGTAACATTTTCTAATTCCACCAAAATTTGAGTATTTTATAAATGTTTTAATTGAGTTTTTTCTCAGGAAAAAGATGGCTGCCACATTTTGCATAGACATAGCATTGTAGACCTGGCAAGGGGTCGGGCTGAAAAAAAAAAAAAAAGCTCACCGTGCTCAGCATAGGAGATACATAGACAAGTACATTTGACAGGTATGCTAATATTTTTTGTAACTGTACCATAGCTGAAAATGAGTTTTTGGAAAAACATTTTTCGTTGCACTGCTGCTTTACTGAATAACAGTCAGGCAACAGATAATGTACAATACATACAAGCAATCCTAAAGTGAATCAAAGATAGTGGATTACAGACTACATATTCATGCAGTAAACTAGGAAGGCCATGGCATGAAAACTCCCTTTTAGGTACAGTGCAGAGATGCAAAGTAAGAACCAATACAAACTGTAAAAATTATGAGAAGACTGTGTCCATTGTGCAATTGTCCAAGCTGAGAAATCAAAATAACCTATCACATGTCATTCATATGTCTTGTTGTGGCTGGTATATAGCAATAAACTCAATTAAACCACATAAAGGGTAAAAACAGAAAAAAAACATTTTTGTCATAAGAAACTTTCAGTGGATAGAAACATAGAAACATAGAAGTTGATGGCAGAAGGAGACCGCTAGGTCCATCTAGTCTGCCCATTTGTTTTAGACCTATTTTGACACTCTAGTTGCCCTTTGTAGCCAGGGCTCCCTTGTGTCTATCCTATGCATCCTTGAATCCCCCTACAGTGTTCACCCCCACAACCACTTGAGGCAGGCTGTTCCAAGTGTCCACCATGCTTTCTGTGAAGAAAAACTTCCTGGTGTCGGTAGAGAACCTCCCTCCTTGAACCCTGAGGTCATGTCCCCTGGTCCTGAAGCTCTTCTTGAAGTGAAAAAGTTCCTGTGCCTGTACCTTGTTAATGCCTTTTACGTACTTAAATGTTTCATTCATGTCCCCTCTCTCTCCTCTGCTCCAGGGAGTACATACTGAGTTCCCTAAGTCTTTCCTCGTAGGACATGTACTGCAGACCCTGAATCATTTTTGTCGCCACTCTCTGTACTGTTTCTACCCGGTCAATGTCCTTCCTGAGGTGAGGCCTCCAGAATTGGACTCTATATTCCAGGTGAGACCTGACCAGCGATCTATTCAGTGGTAGTACCACCTCTCTCCTCCTGCTCATGATTTCCTTCCCAATGCAGCCCAGCATTCTGCTGACCTTCATTGTTGCCTTCTCACACTGCTCTCTTAAGAAGCAGTAGAGAGTGGCTGGGGCAAACATGCAGGATGTTGCAACTCTAGGGGCCAAAACTGAAGTACAGTTAAAAAATAGCCTGCAGATAGTAATTAGAAAACTCCACATAGATGGAGGAAGGGGGGATGTCAGAGACAGTAGTGTGGAGAAAACAGTGGATGCCACCTATAGGATAAGGCTGTATTCACCCTTGCACTATATAATGGGTACCTTATCCTCTTCTCTTGATCCTGGTGCTCCTTATTTTGTAATGCATAAGGAATAAACTCCATCTTAGGTAGCTCATGAACCTGGTGTCTTCCTTCTGTTATAGTGGGGATGGGGGATCAGTTCAGTTTCATACATTTCTTAGCTGCTTTGAGCAGAATTCTTCATAAATATCTAGCTATTTTATTTTCCATGGTAGGGGGGAGTGGTGCAAGGCAATGAAGACAGGTGCTGTTAAGGTAAACCACTGGGTGAAAATCTTAGAGAGTTTCACCATCTAGAGCATCCAAGAAAGGCTACAAGATGGGACATGTCAATAAGACAAGTACTGTAAGTGTATGGCTCATTGGTCACCACCTCTACACCAACAGGCTAGAGTGGCAGCTGTACCCCTATGAACCAACTTCATTTATCTTGCTATGTTGAGTCAAGATAACACTTTTTATCTTGTTAGTTATCAGTATAGAAGTGTTGCATACCACCGCTATTATTAGGATTGAGGAAGGCTTTCCTGGTTAATCTCCAATTTTGCACCTTATTGTAAGTCTAATTCAATATTCATGAGTTTAACGAGGCTCCTGATTGACTACCGGATTGGTCATTAGCATATTAGACATGACCAAACCAGCTGCTGACTGACATGGTTTGCACCACTCTGCTCAAAACATGAAAGTAAGTAAAAAATAAATGGTAAACATGAAAGTTGTTATTGCGATTAGACTTATAATCACAATGATAACCTCAAAGCTGTCGTGAACAACTGGCTGGAGGGAGGTGGCCTGGATCCTGGGTTCTCTGTCATTGTTGCTTAAATAATGCAACCATTCTTGGATGGGGTAACCTGAAATTTGACATGTGCATAGTTGGTGCCAGGATCGCTCTCCTGTGAATTTGCTAGTCATCATTTCAGCTGCTTAAAAGTTTGTTTTGTTATTGCTTTTTCCTCCTTTTATGTCAGCTATCCTCCAGAGGGTGCCTCCAAGCCCCATCCCCCGGTGTCCACCATCCGGCGCTGACCCAAACTCCCAGGGCTTGCCCCCCATGGTGGGGTCAGTGGGTTCCCCAACCCTGCAGAAGTCCAGATCCAGTGGGCCAGAGCCATGGCTGGCCAGGAGTGGAGCTGCGAGGCACCCTCCACCAATGTGCTGTGGCATACTTTTTCCTGGTGTTTTCTCCCAGGAGCTGAGGCATGTAATAACGCTAGTGAAGGAGAGCATGCACACATCTGCACACGTTCCCTCCAAGCATCTGCCCCAACTCCTACTCATACTGCAGTGTGGCGCCCTGTCCCCCAGCCTCCGGGGGGGGCAAATGAGTGCTGACCACTGAGGACCCCCCTCCCAGAGAAGAAGAGCAGTCCATCAGACGTTCAAACCTTCTCCTCCCCTGCCGACTCCTAGCGGCCCGTGCTCGTTCCCGAACATGGGTCACTGGTGTAGCGCGAGGTAAGGCATCCAGTGCCTCAGCCCTCTGTGCCACCAGGCTGGCTTAAAGTTTTAAAAGATTGAAGATTCATAAAAATATGGTTTGTAAGACCATATTTGCTTATCAACAACCCACAAAAATGGTTGCAACTTGAAACATGAACCTTTCAGGTTTGTTGGTGTTTGGTCCAAGGACAATTCTTTAATAGCTGGCTTTATTGAAAAAATGTGTACTTACTAAATTATTAAGAAAATAAAATGCAGTTTTCATACTTGAACAGGTACTTTTTCACATATTTTTATAACTGGAGTTTTTGCAGAATTGATGCATGTCACTTTTGTGAGCAAGCACCCACTTTCATGAGGTTAAGACTCATGCTTTCATGAGCCTTAGTAGTCATGAAAGTGGTGAAAATAAGAAAAACCTTAAGAAATGTGTGTAGGGAGTTAAGTCTTAAACTTATGAGGTCGATGGAGTAGGGTGTAAGGTGGATTATGCAGGTGTTTTTTTGTAAAAAAAAAAAGGCTTTTAAAATACTTGTAAAAATAAGGCTGTCACAAGTAATGAAAACAAGCCATGCTTCCATCACTGCTGAACCTGCTTTTGTGACTTGCAAACCCACTTAGGAGTTTCCATGCAAAGTGCCTTTTGCAACACGAACTGGAGTTTTCATGCAAAGTGCATGAAAATCAAAGATCATCACACAAGAGTGTGTGTGTGTGTGTGTGTGTGTGTGTGTGTGTGTGTGTGTGTGTGTGTATGTGTGTGTGTGAAAAACAGCTTAGCAGTTTTCACACTGCTTTCATGTATTTGTATAGGATTTAGGGTGAAACACCACTTTTTGTGACTACTGACAATTTATACATCACCAATGGCTGCCTGGCCAGAATACATTGGTTGCAGTGTGATGCTGAATCAGATAAAGAATATAGGGACAGATTTTGAAAAGGACTTTGGTCATACACATTATTTTAAGATTGCACCTACATTTCAAATGATAATTTCAAGGAAATAGATGCACTGTAACAACAACAAGAATCACTCAACTTTAAGGTAGTGCTTTAAAATGTGTAGTTTGGCCTTATATGTATGGAAACCCACACTCTCAATATCCCACTAGTGTATGGGCAAAATGTTGTTGTGCATGGGAGCAAAGATCAGATTTGTTATTGTGCACATTTTGTTGTGTATGGATTTCCATATACAATAGCTCCCCAAATCAAAATATCCTCATGCCACCTGGCATTCCTCTGTCTCTGTATCTCAGAAGTTCCTGTCTATCTAAGAGATTCACCTTATCAAGGGCTTTTTGAAGCAAAGATTCACTGTAATCTCTTATTTTGAGTCTTGAAACAAGTTCTTCTTTTGCTTCTAAAAAATCTCTCTCTCTCTGAGTAGCTATTCCTTTTTAAGTGTTTACGTTGACCATACGGAAGGTTATGATTCTTAGAATATAAAAATAAAAACCAAAAGTATACTCTGTTTACTACCTATGTGTTATGTTGATGTGTGATTGCTATAAATATATGTACATATAAAAAAAAACATAAAATATACAAAAAGAAAAACAGAAAAGTACAGGAACAATAAATTGAAATGTTAGACTATATGAGTGTTTAAAATTTGTGAGTCACATACAAATGGGGATTAAGTAGCTGCATCTAGTTTATTAAGTTTGTTATATAAATACATTGAATAATGATAATATTGGTAAAGTTAGAAAAACAAGTGAAAAAATATACTGAACTTCTTTGTTTTTATGAATAGATGTATACACATTCTCAATATGGTAACTAAGTTTAAAATTAACAAGCAGTTAAGTTATAAGAAATATTTTATTTTATTTTTCACATTTAGGATATATATATATATATATATTAAAATAAACTTGTAGTTTATTTGGTTTGCAATCCACAGCATCTGACCCAGGACCTCCCACAAATTAAGGGAGTGTATCCTGTAAATTATTGAGCTTGGGAGGCCACTGGATTTAGTGATGCCGTGGACTGCAACCATAAATACAGAATTAATTTAATAGTTTTCAACTTTAATGATTATTGGTGATTAATGAATAACACATGTTGTGATGGGTATATAAGCACATACATTAGTTTGTGAGCCATGCCCCTGATGAAGCGGTATTGTTACCTTGAAGCAGCAGACTGGTCAAGTCAGTGTCAGTGGCTCAGTAGGTAGCACACTCGGCTTTGAGGCTGGGAGATCAGAGGGCTGTGGGTTCTGTTCCCACATCTGGCACTTGGGTTAATATCCCAGTACTGACACTGTAGTGCAGCATGAGAGGGGTGCTGCACTTCTGAGGTGCCGTCTTTCGGATGAGACGTTAAACCAAGGTCCCATCTGCCTGGATTGGAGGTAGTTCAGGTGGATGTTAAAGATCCCATGGCACTTATCGAAAAGAGTAGGGGAGTTTTTATTGTAAAGAAACATAGGAAAACAACTCAGTAATTAATATTACAAAAACAAAAAAGTGCAAAAATAAAGTACAATATTCACAAAACATACAGAAAACTTCATTAAAGTCATCTTCAAAACTCATTTAAATTTGATGAAATGAAGAAACCCTTTCCACTATTTGGAAACTGTCTGGGAGGAAAACTTTTTTGATTCCTGAAAATAAATCCTCAAAAGTTCATTGGTTACTAAACATGCATAACAATCATAGGACATTTTGTGTTGATATATTACCCATTGGCACTGGGCTTGCCATAAATAGTACCGTACACAACAAAAAAATAGTAACAAAGTACTGTCTCAATAAGAGGATAAACTAGGCAGATAAATCCCAAGGACCAACATATCATATGAGGGATTCATAAGCCAGTTCATTTTCCATGTTTTTGCTAAATAAGGCCACAAACCCCTAGCATAAGAGCAAAAAAGAAAAAAATGTTCCATAGTTTCTTCTGCATCAATACAGTCAGAATAAGGACAATTCCTTTCCTCCTTAGCTTTATATTTAGCATTTCCCCTAATGTTTAAACACCCATAAACTATAAGCCACTGTGTTTCCAATTGAGAAGCTGGCAATCTAGAATTATTAAGCTTTATTACTAAAATAAACTAGCCTTATTTGGGAGGCAGTATAGCGCAGTGGTTTAAGGCTCCAAGCTGCAAATCTGGTAACATCCAGCAGACCAGACCTAGGTTTGAATCCCACAGCTTCCACTTGCATACTGTGTGATCCTAAGCAAGTCACTTAACTTCCCTGTGCTTCCAGGTTGCACCTGTAAAAAAGCTTTCAGCTTCGTGTGTCTCACTTGGTTAAACAACTAGAATAAATAAAGCTGGGCAAAAACCCTATAATTAAGAGCAGAAGGGCAGTTTTTGAAACAAGGCTCCTGAGGATAAAGCAATCCAACAATTAACCGATATAATGACTGAGTAGTATTATTCAAAATTATAACCTTAGTTAATTGCCATTTAAACAACTTTTATACTGCTGGTTTAAAATAAACAGGGATAATAATGTGTGGATTCAATTTTGGGGCCAAAGTAAACCATTTCATAAAATAACTGCCCAAAACAGTAACCACCCAACCTTTACAAATAGTATCTTCATGACTTAACCCAGATTTAAGTGTAGTTGTAAAAAAAAAGGGAATGCACAAACACAATAGGATCTAACATCCCCAAACCTCCAGAGGTTTTATCCAAATATGTATATTGTCATTTAACAGGATTTAACCTATTCCCCCACAGCATTTGGACAAATAAACTATATAACTTTGTTTCAAGCAGGGGAGGAATGGGAAAAATCACAGCTAGATATTGCAAACAAGGAAGGATAAATTGCTTCAAAATATGAATTTGTTTAACTTTGAAAACTTCCACTTTTTCCATCTATTAACCTTAACTTCCACTTTCCCAAGAACTAGTTCCCAATTTAACTGAGGCAGATTCTGGGGCCCAAACAAGAGTCCCAAAATTTTCAAAGGAGTATGGGAAACACAAATCCCATTTTGATAAACGTCAGACAAACCTGATACTCCAATAAATAATCCCCTAGTCTTCCTTAAGTTCAATTGTGCATTGGAGACTGCTGAAAAATGTGAAAACATTTCCAAAAAATAGTGAAACTGAGTATAATCAGCAAAATATAAAATCAAATCATCAGCATAGGCTTGTACAAAAAAAGGAGGTAATATCCCAACCTGAACACCCAGCCAACACTTAGATTGTTCTATGAGCCGTATAAGGGGATCAAGAGAAAAAATATACAAAAGGGGGCTCAAAGGACACCCTTGCCTAACTCCAGTAACTAAACAAAACCATTCAGCAACTGTCCCTTGCAGAAAGGAATGAACTAAATTATGCTCATAGAGAGAAACAAAAATTTGAATCATTGACTCAGGAACTCCATATTTTCCTAAAACTAAATAAAGAAAGGGAAGATGAACCCTATCAAAAGCCTTTTCTAAGTCTACTGAGAGCATACAACCTTCTATATCATGTAGTGAAAAATACTCTGTAGTATCTCTAACAAGCATTAAAGCAGACTGAATCCTCCTATCAGGGATTCCGCAAAATTGATATGGAGAGATCACTAATTTAGCATATTGCTTAAGCCTGTTATTTAAAATATTCATAAATATTTTATAATCCGTATTTAAAAGAGTAATTGGCCTCCAATTTTTAATGTCATTCCTATCCCCTGATTTAAATAAATATAATAATAATCCATCAGTGAAAGAAGGAAACAGTCTTGGTGTCTAGAAAAAATTGAAAAAGTAAATGAAGACACTGACTAAATTCTTCAACAAAAGTTTTATAAAGTTGGTGGGGTAAACCATACAAACCTGGTGAAATATTGGGTTTTAGTGTTTGAATGACTGCGGCTATTTCCTCAAGTGTAATTGGCCCTAACAGATGAAGGGCTTCAGTAGCACAGAGGATAATACAACAGTACTAAAAAAATTAGCAAAATCCATTTTTGAGATTGCTAATTTGGGTTCTAAAGTCTGAAAATGCTGTTTAATGACTGTCCTAAGTTGGGGCAAAGTGGTTGCTTGAGAGCCATCAGGAGTTATAAAGAAATCAATGGTAGAGGAATCTTTCAGGGATTTACAGGCCTCAGAAGGATCCCCAATAGGAGCCCTTTGAGTACCATTAGTAAATGTAGCTTGCAGTATTTTAGCCCTATCACATTGGAAGGTTTTCTTAGAAGTTTTAAGTACTCTAATCTGGGCTGAATAGTCAAATTTGGAAATGTAAGAAATCGAAATTAACCGTTGCAATTGCTGCCTCAGGGATAAATACTTCATGAAATTAGAATCTTTTGTGACCACACCTTGATGCTTAAACCATTTCTATAAAAGAGATTTAGTATCAAGCCACCAGGCCCCCGACATCAGTATATAAGAAAACAACTGATAGTCTAGCTTGTAAAAGCATTTTAACCCCAAAGATAGTCTGAGGAGAATCTAGAGTGGAAACATTTAGTTTCCACCTTCCCTGCCTACCACGGCCTAGGTTCCCAGAATCAAAAGAATTAATCAGTAATAAATGATCTGAGAACTGTAAAGGTTTCATTTGGAAAGCCTGAACATGAATTGATGGAGAGACAAACATATAATCAATAAGAGAATGCCGTTTACCTTTGGAAAATGAAAAAAGCAGGCCTTTCCAATGAGAAGTGAGACAGTTGCATAGACCTGCAGTTTTGATTATGGAAGCTAATGCATGTGAATCACAATAAGTTTTCTTTGTCTGTTGTGCTAGACGAGTAAGGCTGCAATTGAAATCACCTCCCCATAAAATAGGCAGAGAAGTAAACAAATAAGGTTGCACTGCCCTCATACACTGCACACTATCAGCTTTAGCTTGTGGATTATAAATATTTATAAACCTGTAACAGGTATTATGCCATTTACCATCAATTATCAAAACCCATTCGGGAATGAGATCAACAAGTTTGTGCAAAATAAAGTTAAAAGAAGAAAAAAGGATCCCAACACCATCAGCACTCTCTGCGCCAAAAGACCAATAGGAAAGTCCCCAAGGCCAATCCCTTTTAAAAGTTTAGAGCTGTTCTATGGAAAACATCCATGTTTCTTGTAAAAAACATACAGTAATCTGAGAATCATGTAAATATTGAAAAAGAGCCTGCCTTTTAACATTTTTTAAAAGGCTATGCGTGTTTAGAGAACCCCAAAGAAACTTCATGTGGAAAAGTCATTATTTTTTCCTTTTTTTCTTTTTCTTCTCCTTGTAATTATCCACGGGTTGTGAAGAGGTAGAAAAAGAGGATTTCTGGGAATCTGAATCCCCAACTTCCATGTCTGTTTCACCCCAAGGAGAAAACAAAGCTGCATAAGAGTTGGTGGACTCTACAGGAACTGGGCCGGGGGGAGATTCAGCTTGTAAATGCCTATAGGATCTTCGCCTAGTCAAGGGGGAGGAGGGGCTACAAAAGCATTGTCAGGACTTACAGCAACAGAATCAGTATAACAAACTGGTACCATCTCCTGAGGTACTACAGGAGCCATGTCCAGCCCTGTTTTGGAAGAAACCTGAGGAGAAATATCAGTGCGCTGACCTGCAGATGTAGAGGAGGAAAGTGCAGAAGGGAGAATTTCTTGAGGAAGTTGCACTATTATCTCAGAAGAAAGGGGAGGAGGAGGAGGAGGAGGTGGCGAGGGGGAGGGGGGAGGGGGGAAGGAGTGGAAGGTGAAGAAATAACCGAATCTTGTGCTTTCGGAATCAGTAACTCAGGACTGATGCAGGATGCTTTGTTTTTTGCTGCCCATGGACAATCTCGAAACACATGTCCATATTCTTCACATAAGTCACACCCTGTGTGATTTGCACACTGCATAGTGCCATGGCCCACTTCCCCACAATTATCACACCTGGGCTGATCACATACGCTTGATAAGTGAGTTCAAGAACCGCACTTATAGCAGGCCCGAGGTTGACCACCATAGAAACAAACTCCCCGATCCCTCCCCAATAAAAAGGAATTAGGAATGTGCTCGATACCAGAGTCAGACTGACGGAACTTAACTTTGTATTTCCACCCTCCCATCCAAAAATGCTTTGTATCCAAAATAGGTTCAGGGGAACTGAACACTTCACATTTTTGAGAGAGCCAGAAAGTAATATCTTCCACATGAGCCCCCTCATTACAAAACATCTCAGTCACAGATTTAATTAAGGGTTTAGTCAAAGGTATAACCAGAAAGTGGGTCCATGTGGGAGAAAACTGAACCTGCCCATACCTTTCCCAAAATAAGTCTAAAGATGAGATGACCGAAAGCTGATATCAAAATTATCTTCTCCTGAAATATTAATAAAAGTATAAACATCTTTAGGAAAAAAATGTAAAGAATCCTTAATTAAAGTTCTCCCAACGTAGTATCTGTCAGGTTTGGAGTCCAAACCCCCTTTATACTGAATCCGAACGGCATTCCTCCTGGGGGCTGCTTCCCGTTTAGTAGTTGAAAAAAGTTCAGACATTAAAGGTTTGTCCTGAGATGGTTTAGAGGCCTCTAAACTTGAAGAAGAAGGGGACGAAATATTGATAACAGTTTTGTCTTGCAGGGTATGAGGCGTTGAGGGAACTGAAGGAAGAGATGGTAATGCAGCTTGCTTTATGGTAGCAGTAGAGCCTGGTTTCCATGTAGGAGGGTTTTGAGTTAGTTGGAAGTCAGAATCTCACTCTGGGTCAAGTACCCAGATACCTGAAGGAGCCTGTTTCCAACCTGCTCCGACTAGAGCCTTCCCTGTCATCCAGGGCCCTTCAATTTGAGCAGAAGGATGGGTGAGACTAGAATCAAGAGGAACATTTGTGGTTTTAACATGAACAGTTCCCCCAGCACTATGAAGTGCATCTTTAAAGAAAAACTCAGTGACACCAAGCTGAGGTGTCATTTTAGTTTGATAAGTAATTGTAGGAAGATCAGCTGATTTCCCTATGGCAGGTTGCTTATAAACATACCCGGCAGTTTTACTGAGTGGAGTGATAAGAGGAAAGGGAAAATCCACAGGAGATGCAGCAATCTGTGAAATTGCTGTAGTATTTAATTTCTCCTGCCCCTCCAAAATTGGCTTCAGGCACTCGTCAGTTTTGACGAAAATACTGCCAGCCACTTGAGCAGGTTTACAAAGTGGAGGAGGTACATGTTTTGGATCTATAGTGGTAGAAAAGGAAGAATCCACAGAAGAAAATGGGGCTTGCAATAATTCTGTAGTTTTTAAATGCTCCTGCCTTTCCAAAGATGGCTGTAGGCACTCGTCAGATCCGACGACAATACTGCCAACCGGTTGATTAGTTTGACACAGTACAGAAGCTGTAGAATCTTTGTGAGCTTGTGCTAATGCTGAGAAAATTATAGCCGGTATTTCCCCCTGACCCTCCAAATTTGGCTTTAGGCACTCGTCAGGTCCGATAAAAGAATTGCCAGCCGGTCGAACAGTTTGACAAAGTAGAGGGGGGTTTACCTATGAAGTCTTTAGAGTGAGCACCAACACATAAAGAAAAAGACTCACCGAGCCTTGCAGAAGGTGTAGAACGTTGCTCCTCAGCTGAGGAGCTGTCAGAGATTATAGCGCTAATGACAGGGCACGACCCTGGAAACTGCAGCTCTGCAGAAGCTGCAAGCAGTGAAAGAAAAGAGCTGCTTGTTGCTGAAACAGATGGCAAAACAGTGTTGCAAACATCAGGGGTAGTGATAGAGTCCAAATCTTCAGAAGAAAACGGAGCTTCATGAAATCCCTCGTCTGAGTGAAAATCCGGTGAAACCAAACAGTGTGCCTCTTGTAAAAGCACAGTGGGAGATGAGGCCAGCTCTCCCACTGCAGTAGAGTCCTCTCCCTCCAACAACCTGCACAAAGTGGCCATCTTGCTGACAGCCTGTTCCCCTACTGGCCAAACAGTAGGGGAATTTCCCTGGTGTCCTGGCCAAATTTCCCTCTTTCACTAAAAATACCACCAACAGCTTAATCTGATTCAAGGTCAGTTGGCATTCATCTGTATCCCCCTCCCCCGGGTCGTGTCTGAAAATAGGCAGGATTTGTCTAGTGCACTTACCCGGTCAACAAAAAACTAAATAAAAAAAAAATAAAAGAATGTTTTTTGAACCTGACTGTAATTTCGTACTATAAGGTATTACAATTGTTTTGTACCTTTAAGCTGTCTCATTTAAGCACAGTAAAACATATTTTCATCTTATTGACCTTCTGAGTGCTGGCTTATTTATTTCAAAGTTTCTCCTTTTTCTTGCCTAGCACCAAGTCTTTACTGTGAGCGCTGCTGACTTTTCACACAGCAGCGGTCTGAGGCACTGGGTGCCTCACTTGCTGCCACACTGGTGATCCGGGTTCAGTAACAGACCAGGGTTGCTTGGGGGCCAGCTGGGAAAGGAGGATTGAGCATCCAGAGAGGGCTGTCATCGTTTTGGGAGGGTGGACAGTGTGTGCCGCTGCTTGGTCACCACATAGTGGAGGCTGGATGGTGCCACAGTGACCACCTACATAACTGACCAGGAGCAGGCACCATGCTGTTTCTACATCTTCACATAGGGCATGAGTGCCAGAGCATGCATTGCAAACTAGGTAAGGGGAAAATGTAGGAAGAACTCCCTCAGCAGTGGATGATGGTGACACCCCGTAGGCTCCACACCATCTCCCAAGATTCCCACCCACCCACGGTGGTTCAAGAGATGAGAAAGGTCTAAGGTGGGTGACAGAGCTGGAAGTAGTTACCAGAGGGGGCTGCTGAGAGCAGAACAGAGCAGAAATAGAGACTGAAAAAAATAATGAGAAAAATTTGGGAAATGCAGAAAACAAGAACAAATATAAAAAGAAGAAAAGAGAAACACAGAATGATGACAGAGGTAAAAGAGGAATTAGCTAGGAGAGGTGGATAAAATGAAAAAATGTAGTTTTTGCAGAATGCGGAATTTTGTTGATTCTGTCAGTTTTGCAAGTAGAATTCCTTGGACTTCTGGCTGTGGAACTATGAAATTTACATGGTGAAATTCTACAGAACTCTCATTGCATTCTACAAAAACGCCACAATGCAGAATTGCATGATCCCGACCTAGCACAATCCTTCAAAAAGTTCAAACCAGGCACATTTCTTCAAGACCTCCTTCTAGTTAATTAGGCTCCCACCCTATCAGCACAGGATACTGAGGAGGCATTGACCCTTTTCACTGACACGTTCACTACAATTTGCAACAACCACACCTCAGTAAAAAGGTCCAAAGGACACCATCTGTCATGGATCTCTCCCAACATAACTGAGCTCTTTCAGTGAAGAGAAGCTGCCTTGGCCAAGCATAAATGTACAGGTCTCCCCTCCGACAGGCAAGCCTTCATCACCTTCCATAACCTCTGTGTCAAGCTTACAAGAAAAGCCAAAGCAACCTACTTCCAGAGCAGGCTCATGTGCAAAGGTTTCAACCTGACTAAATTTTAGAATACAATCAGTAGTCTTTTTTTTATTTGCATAACAATGTTTTATTAACATTTTCATTACAGGTTACAGGACATAAAAGACAATCAATCAACAACAGTCAATCAATCCTAGGGCTATCCCCAACTATATACAATTCATTGAGAATAATAACGTCTATACAGTGAAAAACGTGTTAGACTGCAGAGTTCATCATCCAGATCACTTACTACATCAGCTGGTTACTTAATACTGCAAAAACCCTTCAACACTAATACACAGCAGATGCTAATAACATTACTTTATGCAGTAAGTATTTGCTTTCTTAGGTCATAATCAATATTAATGCATACAGTGGCTCTCATTTTTTTAATATCTGTTTGCCATGCTAGCAATCATACTCTTTAACTTTTCAGGCTGTCAGGACTTCCTGGTGCCACCCCCTCTTGGAGAGTGTTTCAGAATTGAGACAATGTCTCAACTCAATATAGTTATTTTAGCCAACATGGCTATCAGAGCATATTTTCCTTTGTTCAGTGAGTTTCCCTTTGTAATCCACAGGAATGCAAATTTCTGGGGTGAAGGCGTTCTCCACCTCTAGAAGAGGATCTGTGTTATTCTTAACATAATTCTAGATGGGCTGTACTAATTCACATTGTCATAAAGTATGCAACAGGGTGCTTTGCTCCCTACAGCATCTGGCACAGATACTGTATCACTCTTCACCTTTCCCATTCTGAGCACCCTAGTAGGAGTGAAAAATAGATTTAGCAAAAAATAGATCCATTCTGAGCACCCTAGTAGGAGTGAAAAATAGATTTAGCAAAAAATAGATTTAGCAAAATCTTATACTTCATGAGTCTATACTTATCAAATTTGTTAAATTTGTGTCACAAATTGTAGTGAGGAAGAAATAATGTGACCTACTGGGAATTGAACCCAGTCCCCCAAAACACCATCCTAGTACTCTAACCACTGAACTACGGGCTCACATGGTTGACCCTGGGGTTTCTGGACACACTAACTTTCTCTGGTATTGCAAATCCTGCAGCTAGTAATGATCTTATTCTGGGGGCCTGGGTTCAATTCCCAGCAGGCCACATTATTTCTTTCTCACTACAATTTGTGATTTAATTGCTAAGCAGTGGCTAATACTGCTCCAAAAACATGTACTTGTCATCATAAATTTGTGCAGATCTTTCCAAATAGTTTCTGATTTCTCAGGAGTACTTTCAACATTTAATGTCTGACTCCAGTATCTGCACACACCATTTAGCTTGGCAGAATTCAGCTCATGCAATTTAGTATAGGTCTGAGATATGGCGTATGAGGCTGAGAGACTAAAGGTATCATCCAGCATTGTGGTCCTTTCCCCTGAAGTCCATGGTGTTGGACCCTGTGCCTTAGCCATTGTATTTGTTACCTGCATAAATTGAAAGCTAGTCCAATTGTCCAGATTATATATTCTCTGGAAAGTGGTAAAGGGTATGAAATGACCACCCAGCATGAGACGGTATGTGGATGGTAGAGACAGCCTCACCCACAGTTCAAACTTTATGTATTTACCACTAATGATAATGTTGGGATTACCCAGGATGGGCTAAGCACAGTCCTTAGTAAGATTCATCCTTAAGAAATGGTAAAGTTGTGAATGGGCTTGAACAGCAGAATGGATGGGAGTATTGGTCATGTTTTGTGGTAAGTTTTTCTCTGGAACAAACAGCAAAGCATGAAGAGTAACTCTCGCCTGTCATGTTAGCTTTCCATCTATTTATAGCCAGTGGGGTTCATAGCCTAGTTCGTCATTGCTGGTGGGGGCTGTGCTCCATGTTAAATATTTGGCACCATGTAATGCTAGATAGTATAACAGGAAGTGGGGTGATTTAAAACCACTTATACGTTTAGGGGCAGATAAATTGGCATATGATCTCCTAACATATTTCCACAGGAAGCTATTAAAGGTACTATGCCGCTTTGCAAACCATTTTGGTGTAAGCACAATGTTAAGCCTACCTAATGGTTATATTATTGTAGGCAAAACATTCATTTTCAAAATGTTCTTAACCAAAGGGATGAAGGGAGTTTGTCCCACCTTTGCAAGTCCTGTGTGATTCTGGTAATTAGGGTATCTATATTTTCAACCATCATTATTTTGAGATCCCTGGTCACCACAATTCCCAAATATTTATTTTTTGTGGAGCTCATATGAGTCCTAAGTCAGTGATCTCATATTTCGCAATGTCATTCAAAGGGAGGATTAAGGTTTTACCCACATACAGTATATATGCTGAGATCTTACTAAAGTGATCAGTCATCCCCAAAACAGCAGAAATAAAACTGACAGTGTGTCAAATGGAGAAGAATATTGTCAGAATAGTTGGAAAGTTTATATTTCTCTGTGCCCACTCCTATATAAGTTCTGCGTGTCACCGCCCACTTCTTGCCTGACCTGACTAGAAGACAAAAAAAAAGCCTGTTTCTCTTTCATCTGCATGGAACAGATCATCTTCCTCTAAATTTGAATAATTACGTACTCTTTCTTTCCATTCACTGGCACACACATGGATATCGTTGGCTGCCAACACTACAGGACACTCTTCAATGGTTATGTCGACCGAAGGCAGGGCCGCTGTCCCATATGCTTGGAGATATGTCACCCTCAGGGCTCAGCTGCGGGAGGCATGGGGTGAGATCAGCATCCTGTGTAACCACCTACAGGGAAACATTTCTTTTAGGAGTGCACCTCCACATCTCCGACACCAAACCAGCACACCTCTCCCCCAGAGAACAACCAGGCCTGGGGGATGGCAGCAGGTTGCAGGAAAAGGGGGCAGATCTCGGGCAACTCTCCCAAACCAACAAAGCACACTAAACACAGCAAACAGTTACACACCTCTTGCGTCCATACCATCTGTAATGACGGAAGATGTCTCGGGCCAAAGGAATGACAAATGCAACAGGATAGCAAAACAACATCATAAACAAAACCTCAACAGGAAAAAAATTCATAATCATAGGGGACTCTATGATTCATGGTGTGGACCCCCACCTGAGGCAAAACAAACATGCAGATGTGCAGGTCAGATGTCTCCCAGAAGCATCCACTTGGAGGGACACTGACCGAATAGTCAACATAGTTAAAAAGGAAGAAGAGGGCTCAAACATCCTGGTCCACCTAGGGACCAATGACCTTGCTAGCCAGTCAGTCGAGGAGGGTAAGCAGCACATTGCACAGCTCAGTGAGAAATTGGTTTAATTTTCATCCAGCATTGCATTCTCTGAGATTCTGCCTGTTTGGGAAAAGGGGAAGAACAGGCAGAAAATCAGAGAGAAAGAGATACGTGAGCTTAATGCATGGCTCAAGGACTGGTGCCACACAAAGGGACACCACTTCATCAGAAACTGGAGCAACTTCTGGGTAAGGGAGTTCTTCAGATTCGATGGCCTCCACCTGACTAAAGAGGGAATCAGAGCACTGGGCCAGAAATCTGATGTCCATGTAGGACATTTAAACTAGCGGAAGGGGAGATGATGGTAGCTATAAGACAAGCACACATACAGCCTGCTGTCTCTCCTTCTCCAGCCAGCACCAAACCTATACACTCCAGGATAGCGAAAGCAGATAGCCGGGAACATAAAACCCTTTCCAGCTCTGGCGTTGACCATCACAATGAAAAGGGAGGAACCATAAACAGGGAAAACTACAAAGGGATGAACAATAAGATCAAGGGAGGCATGACAAACAAAGCAACACAGCAACAGTGGTCAGCACTATGCCTCAGTGCATGCAGTCTGGCTAACAAGATAACTGACCTCACTGCCACAATAGCTGAGGCAGGACTAGACAGGGTGACCATGACCGAAACATGGTTCACAAATAATCATAGTTGGGAGGTGACTATCCCAGGGTACAACTTGTTTAGGAGAGTTAGGACTGGGAAAAAAGGGAGGGCGGGATAGCTATTTATGTTAAGGATACCATCAATGCTACAGAAATGCAGCATGCACTAGGGGAAACAGAGGATCTGTGGATCACAATAGGGGCCAGAAGCCAGAAACCCATTCAGGTAGGAATCATCTATAAACTCCCAAATCAGGAAGAAGCCAGGGATAAGGAAATCCTGGAAATCCTCCTGCTGTCAACAAAGGGGAACATGATGCTGGTGGGGGATTTCAGTCTGCCAGACATAGATTGGAATACCCACACAGCAGCACCACCACAGAAGAGCAGGGGATTCCTAGTCACACTACAGGAAACAGGCTTAAGTCAACTAGTGACATCACTCACAAGAGGTAACATGGTTCTAGATCTGATATCCACAAATAGCAATAAGGTTATGGGTGTCAAAGTAGGGAACCACCTGGGCAACAGTGATCATAACACGGTATGGTTCAGGGTAAAAAGGACTATAGACTCCACACACTTCAAACTGAAGGTCCTTGACTTCAGGAGAGCAGACTTCACAAACGTGAAGGCCTGCCTGAGAGACAACCTTAGTAACTTGACAGATGGGAGCGTTGAGGAATATTGGATAAGGCTGAAGGATGCAATAACCATGGTCACATCACAGTGTTCCCATCAGGTTAGTAAGAACAAAAGGAGGAAAAACCCATTATGGTTTTCCAAGGAGGTGGCAACCATGCTGAGAGAAACGTGCACAGCCTTCAGAAAGTACAAGGAGTTGGGGAACTAGACAAACAAAACAGAATACAAACAGAAACTAAAAGTGACAGGGAAAGTGGTAAGAAATGCAAAGGCTCAAATAGATGTTAGGATAGCTCAGGAAGTAAAAAAGGTAACAAAACCTTCTACAGGTTCATTCATGAAAAAAGGAAGACCAAAGGGGGCATTGTTAGAATCACAAAAAAAGACAAACCACAGAGCAAGACGGGGATAAGATAGAGGCACTCAATGAATACTTCTGCTCAGTCTTTACACAAGAAGCAGATGGTAACGGACCAACAATAGGCATAAAGAAGTGTCCAACTGAAGGAATAGACACGGGTCCCTTCACAGAGAAAAGGGTTCTGGAGCAAATACACAAGTTAAAGGTAGATAAAGCTATGGGCCAGATGGGATACACCCAAGAATATTGAAAGAACTAGGGAAGGAACTGGCAGTCCCCTTAGCAGTGCTCTTCAACAAATCATTAAGGAGCAGGGAGGTGCCGGAGGATTGGAAGACTGCAACTGTAGTACCACTCCACAAGAGTGGAAGCAAGGAACAACCAGGTAACTACTGTCTGGTTAGTCTAACGTCAGTCGTGGGAAAATGGATGGAGTCCCTGCTAAAGAAAAGAATCATAGCTTTTTTGGAGCAAACTGGTCAGCTTGACAAAAATTAACATGATTTCATGTCAGGGAGGTCCTGCCAGACAAACCTGGTTGATTTTTTCAATTGGGTCACCAAAACAGTGGAGGTCCAAATTAATCAGAGATATTGGGCAACACTTTTCTACCTTTGAGTGATCCCTGTCTGGCTTTGGGATAAGTGCAATTAGGGCATTCCCATCCTCTCCAAAGTTGTTGAGAAACTGGTAAATAGGCAGCTCTCCAACTACTACTCCAGCTCTGGCTTCCTGACACCCTTCCAGTCTGTCCCCAGCCATTTCACCTCCATCTCCCTCCTTTGAGTCACCAATCACATCTACTCTAGCACAGGTAAAGGTATGTCACAGGTGCTATCTTTGATTTAGCCAAGGCCTTCAACACCTTAGACCACTATCTTCTCTTGGATATGCTTGTAATCTCAGATGTCTCCCCCTCTTCTACAACCTGGTTCCAATCCTACCTAACCACTCACAGACAGTAAGGCAGGTGGAACCACACCCTCTTCCCTCCCAGTCACCCTAGGGGTCCCCCAAGACTATGTACTGAGTCCATTGCTGTTCACAGTTTTTATCAATGCTCACCCCTTAGTTCTCTCTTTCCATGGCATCCATATATATGCTGACAATACAATTATTTTTACATCTAGCCAGACTGTCTCCTCTATTGAGGAGCCACTGCAAAAGAACTTCTCTGCACTACAAAAAATGGTTTTGGGATGACCAACTAGTCATGCACCAGAAGAAAACTATCTTCATGCTGATCCATTCCAGTCATTGGCTAAGCATCACCCCAGCCTCCCTAAACCTATGCTCCTCCCAGGGTGAATGTTTCAACTCCATTACATCATACAAACACTTAGGCCTCCACCTATACTAACGCCTCAACTAATCTGGTCATATCTCCCACGTTACAGCCAAGTGTTGTGCAAAACTTGTTGCTCTTTATAGGGTGAAAAGCTGCCACCAGCCCCACATCAAGAAACTGGTAGTTGAACATTCCAACTTTCCACTGTTCGACTATGGGAACCTTGTATATGCTGGCACTAGCTCTTCCATCATGACCATACTCACTCCACTTTTCAACACCTTATGCAGATTCATTCTGGTCTGTCCCCCAAAAGCCCACCATTGCATTATGAAGGGTACCACATGCTTTGAGACTGTTGGTCAGTCAGCTGAGGGTGCAGAGGGCAAGGTCCAACATAAGTTCTATTCAGCACCCTCAGATGACCAAAATGGAACATCAAATACCTAACACAACAGAAGCATTTAGGGAATTCTACTCAACCCTTTATACTCCAGACCCAAACCCAGAAGAAGGGACGGTAGTAGCATTCCTGGCACAACTTAAACCTCACGGTGCTCTCTAGGGAGCAGGGAAATAGTTTATTGGCATTCATTACTGGGGATGAACTTAAGGAGGTGGTTGGAGACCTTAAGACAGGGAAATGCACTGGTACAGATGGGTTACCATCAAAATTTTATAAATCCTTTAAAGATCTGATACAGCCCTTTTTGCTAAAAGTTTACGTGTGAGTACTGGGAAAGGAGGGTTGGACACCACCCTTTTGGCTGAAGGCATTTGTCTCTGTGTTGCCCAATCTGGGAAGGCACCCCACTAAATGTGCCTCATACCACCCAGTTTCCCTCCTCAGTAATGACTATAAGATATTGATGGCCATTTGGGCTCGCAGGCTTCAGTAATTACTCCCCGGGACTCATACAGTTAGATCAGACAGGATTTGTCCCAGGGTGACAGGCCCAAGACAACCTAAGAAGAACCGCCCATATAATAAAACATATTAATAAAGCAAAGATACCCTCTCTACCATTCAGTTTAGATGCAGAAAAGGCATTTGATAGGGTATCTTGTTTTTTCTCAGAAAGGTCCTTTCCCAGTTTGGGTTACCTACAGAATTCCCTGAGCAGCCTAGTCTATGTAATATGAAATGCAAGTGCATACATAAGGACAAATGTACATATTCTCAAGCCTCACACTGGGAAGAGGACTAGGCAGGGTTGCCCCCAACTCTACTACTTTTCGCCCTGTATATTGAACCACTGGCCCAATGCATAAGACAAAATAAGGAAGTGAAGGGTGTTAACATAGGAAAGGTGGAACTTAAACTAGCATTATATGCGGACGATGTACTTCTCTACATGTCCAACCCAGACACCTCATTAGGTGAGGTTTTTGACATAATAGAAAAATTTTCTGCCCTGTCTGGATACACCTTGAATAGAGACAAAACTGGAATTTTAAGCTTCAGCTACGATGCAACACCCCAGACCCGGAGGCGATTCCCTATGAAATGGAATCTGAGATCAATGAAATACCGAGGCATAAAACTAGGGACAACTAGCAACCAACTGTTTGAACTCAACTACCCTCATCTGATGAATCAGCTAAAAGTAGATCTTAGGAGATGGTTATTATTGCCCCTTCCCATATATGCGAAAGTACAGGCCCTAAAGATGAACTCCCTGCCACGTCTGCTTTACTTGTTTCAATGTTTCCCTTGCAAGGTGCCTAAGAAGGAAATTAAACAATGGCAGTGCATGTTCCTCACTTTTCTCTGGGGGAAAGGCTGTCCCAGGGTCAGGAGAACGCTCCAGTACCAACCTAAACAACAAGGAGGATTAGTTTACTTGGTTTTAAAGGACAAAAGAAGGCCAAGGCCCATCGAGATTGTCCCCCACCACAATGGTGGGAAAATTTGTTAACGATGCCCTTGTATTTGTTGCCTGTAGCCACAGGTCTAAACCTTTTTTAAATGAATAAAAAGAGGTACTATCAACCAGATCTTGTGGCAGATTATTCCATAATCTAGGTCCTCTGATCGTGAAATCATTTAATCTTTTGTTAATTCTAGATTTGGCCACATCAATCTGTTTATTGCGAAGTCGTGGAAATATCTTCTTTTTAGAAAACTGTAACCCACATTGCCACATTAAATCCTGAGATTTATGGATCTTGTACATAAATAACAAGTCCCCTCTGCTTCGCCAAGTCTGAAGGGAATGGAGCCCAGTCTCCTGCAGCCTAACATGGTAGTCACTGTTTGCCAGATGGGAAACCATTTTTGCTACCCTCCTCTGAGTACTTTTAATCCTATTAATGTCTTGCCTCAGGTAAGGGTTCCAGAATGGAGACCCATAATCAGAATGGGGCCTTATAGGGGTCCTATAAAGTGGAATAAGACATTCCTCAGTCCTTGAGACAAATGTACATTTAATTCGGGTTACCTACATGGATATTGGGCAGCTGCCCAGATGAGGGTGGCACTCCTATGGGGTAACCCACAATTTGACTCCTTATGGAAGCAAATAAATTTAGAGGAACATCCTGAACCACCTCTTAGGGCTATCATTTTTATGGAAGACTGTGAAGAAATGTCCAGGACAGAATTAACAGGTACGGAGCGGTCCTCGAAGGGTGGCGGAAGGGCACTCAAAGGAGCCTTTCCAGAAAACAGTTATGAAAATACAGGTGGTGGATCTACGATGCACAATTCGTCCCACCAAAGCAGGATAACTGGTTTGCACAGCAAGCCAAACAAGGCCTGACATCTCTGGCTCACCTGCTCACAGGCTCCACTCTGATGTCCTTTGAAGCAGCACAGCAAAAACATGTACGGGGAAATGGAGACCGGCTGAGATTCTACCAAATTAGAGATTATGTGCAGGCCCAAATGAGAAAGGTGGGCCCAGAGGGGGTAGAAAAGGTAGCTAGGATACCATTCCAGAAAATTTTGTCCTCACCAAATGGGGAAAGAGCTAACTCACTCCTTTACACTAACTATATAGAGGGTATGCAAACTTCCTCTCTGTACCTTAAGGAGAAATGGGAAGGGGATCCGAATATCTCCCTATCAGAGAAACAATGGGACTTGTTATGGAAAAGTACATGGAGTACCTCTTCATCTCCAGTGTGGAGTGAATTTGGTTGGAAAATCTGAACCAGATTTTTTTAGTACCAGTACAGGTGGCTCACGGCCATCCAGGGGTGTCCTCAGAGTGTTGGAGGGGATATGGGGAAGCACATGCCACCCAGGCACATATTTTTTGGCAGTGCCCAGGGATAGCAGCTTTCTGGGGAGAAGTAGGCTAACACATTTCAGGGCTGTTCACTGTCACAACACAGGTAGGCCCAGAACACCTGGTGCTAGGCACATACCCAACAGGAATGAGGGGTAAGGAAGAGAAATACCTGTAGGCCATAGTGGTGGTGGCAGCCCTAAAATCCCTGATGAGGAAATGGCTGAAACGGGAGCCACCAGTAATATCAGAGTGGATAGAGATGGTCAATAATATTCAGAGGCTGGAGAAATTAACATTGGATCTGCAACATCAGTCCCAGAAATTTCAAAATAGATGGACCAGATGGATAATGTTGAGGAGCAATTAAACAAGAACTGTTAATTAGAGGTTCTCCAGAGAAAGGGTTGTCTAAAAGGGAAAGTAGAGGCAGGAATAAATGGATTGTAAGAGCGCAGAAATCAAGAGGCAGGGAAAAGAAAACGTGTTGAAAAAGGAAATATCTAAGACAAGACACATTTTAGACATGGTAGAAATAGGATTCATATAAGTTAAAGAGAAAAAGATGAGACCAGACAATATTGTTACTTATCTTTATTTCTTTTTTCCTTTTCATCTTGATCTCAACAAAAATGTTCATTGTAACATTGTTTGATTTACAAAATAGACAATACCTTGTTATATATTGCATGGTAATTAATCTGCAAAAAACATGGTTCAAGTTTAAATTGTCAATATGCATATTGAAGATACTGAACAATGTCATTAACTTGATATGCTTAATAAAAGAAGTATAAAAAAAAGAGCTCACCACTGCACCATGTACAACAAGCTTGGGTTGGTGCCACCCTCAAAGAAGCACTTCCTGCGCACTGCTCTAGTAGAGGCTAAGTACTGGCCAGGCAAACTCCCAAGCTACCACTCAGAGCTTTTCACACCTGCAACAAACTGTGCCTACTCCTTTAGCTCTGAGGATGCCAGCCATTTCCAGATCCCCTACTGCTGGTGAAACCTAGGGCAAGCCTCCATCACCTACAGGCTACCCTCTATGTGAAATAGACTTCTTACCAAAGTCACCACATCTCCTACCTATTTATCATGTAAAAGGCTAATTAAAGCTCATTACTCCTCCATGATCACATGCCCCAGCTGCCCCAGACTCCCCCTCTGCCGGTAACTGAGATAGGCCTGCTACTGCTCAGCTAGGCCACTGCATTATGGTAGTCTGAAGCTCCCTTTTAAATCCAATGGTCTTGATGTAACTTTTCTGCCTACCTACATGATTTGTGTCTGCTATGACTAAGTCTTCATGCACAGTGATTTTTGTATGTAACGTACCATGTAGATAATCAGGGGATTGCATTATAACTCCACTATCTGCACATCGCTCTTTGTTTGCACCTTGTCCTTTGCATTGGATGCTACTTGAATTTTGTATTTTTGCACTGTTTTTGCAAAGGCTGTGCCTGTGGTTCAATGGGCAGAGCAACAACATCACTCCCCCATCAGGCTTTAAAAGGCCACTCTTCCTGAACTGTTCCAGGATTCGTTTCTTCATCATGGCCGGAGTTGCCACCCCCTCGTTCCTTGTCCCCTCTGTCATTGTTCCTGCTCTCTGTTTGTCTCCATTTACTTTCCCCATGACTTGATCTCCTTTCTCTTGCCTGCACTCATTTCTCCTGCCTGCCACTTTCTGGCTTCCTGCTGCCTGCTCGCACATCACAAGCCTCCCCCCCATTCTCCTCCTTCCTCTGTTTCTCGTCCTGCATTTGTCTGGCCTTTCCTTCCTGCCTCCAGCCTCTGCTCTGTTTTTCACCAACCTGGCATGGCACCGGGTCTCTGGATGTGCATCACCTGCCCAGCTCCTCTCTTCTGTCCTCCCTCTTCGTTGCAGCCTGATTAGATCCCGTTCTCTCCCTGGTTCTCCCTCACTCCTGCAGTGCCTATGGGTCTCTCTTATAGCTGCCTCAGACCATGGCTTCACTCTGCCCTCCCAGCCTTTTCGGCTCTCCGACTCTCGGTAGTGCTGCTGCTCTCGGTGCATGACGCACCCTGTTCTTTGCCATCTGGCCCTTCCACCGTTTCTAGCAGGCCACACTACTCATGTTCACAGTTCTGTTGCTACCATCAGCCTGTGATTCAGCCCTGCCCTGCACTGTAGTAGCATAATTTTCCAGGACTCTTTGGGCTTGCTCTGGCCCGTTTCCATTGCCTCGTTTTTTCCCCCTCTTGGGGCTCAGTTTCCCTGGCAACCTGCTTGCCTTCCAGTTGCTCCTCTGCTTGTTCTTTGCTGCTCAGGCCCATTGCCCTTCTGTTTTCTTCCTGTGCACTTATGTGGGTAACCTCTTTCTGTCCAGCGCATTTCGAGTCCTGTCCCAGTGCCTCTGGTTGACTCTTCGCATTCTCCGGTTGCACTGCACCCTGGATTTGCGAGTGCTCTCGGCCCTCCTGTCTCTTCATAAGACCACTACCCCCTGCTCCTGGCAGTCCAGCTGTCAGATTTCCCATCTCTCTGCCTCCAGAAAGCTTCGTTGTCTGCCTGTGCTCATTTTCAGAGATGTACTGGCTCTCCTTTTTTGGCTGTCCTTTGGGAGTCTCCTGCCCTACCATCATTTGCCTGATTCCTTCACCTATCAGCTATGTAAATCTCTCCCTGCAGTTTTACTGTTGGTACTTCGTACCTCCTCCATCAGCTATGGGCTTCCCCAGCCGCTCTCGTCTCTCCCACTCGTGTGCATCACCCCACTTCTAATTCAATTCCATAATGGACCTGGTTGGCATACACTCCTGTGGTTGCTACTTGCAATCTTCTACAGACCCACATCAGGGTCTGCTTCACTCTGTCCAACCTCTGTGTTGGTCTCCTTGTTTACATCGCCTTGTCGAGCATAGTCCCCATATCGGTTTCCTGCTACCTCAACTCAACCTACTCTCCACCCGGAGACATGCCTTCTGTGTCCATTGCTTCATGGCTCAGGGCTAGCCAGTAGCTGATGGTCTCACTCTGTACACTCGAAGTCCACATTTACAGCATGGGAAGCTCGGAGAGTGAGGTTCTTCTCCCTGGCCCATAGTGAGAATGTCTCCACTATAGGTGGACCTTCAGTCATCCCTCATTTCTGCAACACCTCTGGATGTAGAATTTATGGCTTCAAGCTACGATGGGTGGGGCTCTCATCCTCAGGGCCCCATTGTCTGCCAAAGTGGGTTCAGAGGCACCCTCTATGCCATTCTCCATCTGACCGCCTCTGATTCACCTGGTCTGTTTCGTAGGCTTGTGTAAGCCAGCTGACTGCCTCAGCAGTCATTTCTCCCTTTGCTTTTGTGTGTCTAGTTGCAGTGATGTCATTTGCAACCCTCAGCAGCTTTCCTGTTAGAAGGACTGACTGAGTGAGAGCTTCAGCTAAATTGGAATCTTTTCCTCTTCTCTCAAGATCGACTCTAAATTGCAGTAGCTGAGCCGTCACTAAACAAAATGTCCTTCAGCCTGGAGGGAAGGTAACCTAGGCTTTGGATCCCCAGAGGTTTCCTCCTCAAAAGGATTTTTCCTTTCCCACATGCCAATGGTCATAATATTAGACAGGGTCAGTGCTTTCACAGGTTCCGTAGTTAGGTTCCGCTGTTGGATGGAGTCAGATGGTGGCCCCGGCTGTTCCCACTCTCCTTAGGAAGTACGCCATTCTGCATCTTGTCAGATTTCCTCTTTGTTCATTGTCCTCGTCATATCTCGTTCTTCTCCTGTCCTTCCCATCTACATCTATCACCTTAATTTCCGGTCTCGATATATTCTGAATTCTCACCTCTTCGATGCTCGACGCCCTTTTGGGTATTTTTTGGGGGCTTCTTCCTAAGCTACCTTTAGCCAAGGGAATCATTCCCATGGCACCTAAAGGGTTGGAACCCTCCTCTAGGATTCCTCGCCATCATACCTCTATAGGGTGGTATATCCCACAGACAGAGAGGAGAACAGCCACAATGTATTTAAGTCACACGAGCATACATCATATCAAGTTGTGTAAGCACATTGAATTGTAAAGGCTATGTCTGTGGTTCAATGGGCGGAGCAACAATGTCACTCCCCCATCAGGCCTTAAGAGGCCACTCCTCCTGGACTGTTCCAGAATTCGTTTCTTTGTTGGCCACCATCCTCCCCTTCTCCTCCAGCAGCACGTCTCTCTTTTCTGTGGACTTCTTTCTAAGCTACCTTTAGTCAAGGTAATCATTTCTACGGCATCTATAGGGGTGGACCCCTCCTTTAGGGTTCCTGGCCATCGTACCCCTATAGGGTGGTATATCCCATGGATAGAGATGCGAAGCCACAATGTATCTACGTCACACAAATATACATCATATCAAGTTGTGTAAGCACATTGAACTATATCTAAGAACTTTGTGCTTGAATGTAATCTTCCCTGTGTTCATCCTAATCTACTCCTCTCCAGGTTGCAACTGGAAACATATTAACATACTAACATACTAAAATGCCAGCAAAATAGGCCTAGCGGTCTTTTGTGTCTGCTCATTTGGTCAGCCCCCACTCTGGTAGCTGACCTTGCTGCCTCCCTCGTCCTCTCTGGCTTCTCCCTTCCTAGTCCCAGATATTCCCTCTGCACAGGACTTTGCATCCAGAACCCTTCCCCGTACCTGTCCCACCCCCTCTTGAACCCCTCCACTGTTTCTGCCTCCACCAGCCCACTGGGCAGCGCATTCCATGGCTACACTACCCTCTCAGTGAAGCAGCACCTCCTCCTTTCTCTCCTGAATCCCCCCCATCACTCCTTCAGGGATCTGCTTGCTTACCTGGCAACATATGTTTAAATAAATCAATAAGTAAATAAATTTTTAGTTTCCCACAAGGAGAACAAATTGCTTTCAAGTCAGATTCATAGTGCTACAGCAAGTGGAACCACCCTTAGGAATGGATCTTGACGTGCAGAACGTGGGCTGGTGGAAACTACGCACACTGCAGAGCTGATGTTATTGGGTGGAGGGTCCTGAGTCAGCATGCAGCTATCTTTATGAAATGGTTGGATAAAAGGAACAATCTGATTGGATAACAAACACTTTGCAAAGTTGGCAAAAAGCAATGTTTCTTTCCTGCAGCTTGGGTTTTCTTTTTCTGTGACTTTTTTTGTTCCACAACTTATGGACTTAGTGCTTGGTGGCTACTATAATATTTTTTTCTCTTAAGGAAGAAATAAACATACCAAAAGCTGATCTTTTTTACACAACCTATGGACGTTGTTCAGTGTGAAATTCCATGAAAATCTTTTAAGTTTCTGCTGATGTGAAATGTTAACATTTTGTAAATTCTGCATGAGAACTAAATTTGTCACACAGCTCTAGAAAATATTACATAACAACTACATATGTTGGATCTTTTCAACCTGATTACTAACTCTATGTCCCTGCACAAGGCTATCCCTTACCTGTCTATTAGTGCAGTCTATTCACCATTTGCTGACAAGTATCTAGCACATTTTTAGAAACATAGAATTGGATGGCAGATAAGGACTGCTTGGCCCACCTAGTCTGCCCATTTCCCTACCTAATGGATAAGCTGCAGATCCTAGTTAACCAATAGCCTACTTCCTCCTACCCCCCACTAGAATTGCCTTATGTCTGTCCCATGCATTCTTGAATTTCTCCACTGTTTTTGACTCCACTACCTCCTCAGGAAGGCCGTCCCATGTATCCACAACCCTCTCCATGAAAAAATACTTCCTCACATTACCTCTGAGCCGTCCCCTTCTATCTTCAAATTGTGCCCCCTTGTTCTTGCACATCTCTTTTTCTGAAAGATGCTACCCTCTTGGACTTTGTTGATTCCTTTGAGGTACTTGAAAGTTTCTATCATGTCCCCCCTCTCCCTCCTTTCCTTGAGGATATACATATTAAGCTCCTTTAATCTCTCTTCGTATGTCTTCTGGTGCAGGCCTTACACCATTTTAGTTGCCCTCCTCTGGACAGCCTCCATCCTGTCTATGTCCTTGCGGAGATGGGGTCTCCAGAACTACAGCAGTACTCCAGATGGGGTCTCACCAACTGTCTGTACAGAGGGATAATAACTTCCTGTTTTCTACTGGTGATGCCTCTCCCTATGCATCCCAGTATCCTGCCAACCCTCCTTACTGCCTTCTCACATTGCTTGCCCACCTTTATATCATCTGATATGACTACCCCCCCCCGGGTCCCTTTCCATTTCTGTTGTTGTTAGCATCTCACCCCATTATGCACTCTTCCCCTGGGTTTTTGTTTCCCAGGTGCATTACTTTGCACTTCTCTCGTTGAGTCTAAGCTGTCATACATTTGACCATTCTTCCAACCTTGCCAAGTCCCTTCTCATCCTTTCCACCCTACCTCCTGTGTCGACCCTGTTGCAGATCTTTGTGTCGTCTGTAAAGAGACATACTTTTCCTTCTAGTCCCTCCACAATGTCACTTACAAAGACATTAAAGAGGACCGGTTCCAGTACTGAACCCTGCGGTGCTCCGCTAGTAACCCCCCTTTCTTCAGAGTGGACTCCGATTACTATTACCCTCTGTGTCCTGTTGTCCAGTCAATTTTTTACCCAGGCTACCACCTTGGGACCCACTCCAAGGCTGGCTAACTTGTATATTAATCTTTGCGTGGGACTGTGTCAAATGCCTTGCTAAAGTCTAGGTAGGCCATGTCCACAGCCCCTCCCTGGTCTACTACTTTGGTCACCCAGTCAAAGAAATCTATTAGGTTCATCTGACACGACCTTCCGCTGTAAATCCATGCTGCCTTGGGTCCTGTACCCCACTGGCCTCTAGGTACTCAACAGTTCTTTCCTCCAGAAGTGATTCCATCATTTTCTTTACCACTGAGGTCAAACTAACAGGTCTCTAGTTTCTTGCTTCTACCTTGCTCCCACTTTTGTGAAGAGGAATCACATCCTCCCTCCCTCCTCCAGTCCTCAGATATCACCCCATCCTCCCATGATTTGTTAAAGAGGGTAGTCAGTGGTGTCACTAGTTCTACTCTTAGTTCTTTTAGAATTCTTAGGTGAATCCCATTAGGCCCCATTGTTTTGTCCATCTTCAGTTTTAAGAGTTCTTTCAGAATCCTTTCTTCTGTGAATGGACTGGTATTGACGCCCCCATCCAGAGTGTTTCTATTGTTTGGTTTAGGTACCTCCTCTTCCTCTTCTTTTGTGAATACTAAGCAGAAGTAGTCATTCAGTATCCCTGTTTTTTCACTGTCACCCTCTGCCCACATTCCCTCCCTTTTATTAAGCCTCTGTATCCCTCTCTTGGTCTTTCTTCACTCCATAATATACCTGTAAGAGCTTTTATCACCCTTCTTAAAAGATTTGGCTATTTTTTGCTCAGTTTTGGCCTTTGCTATTCTGACTGCGTTCCCTGCCTCCTTCTGCTTTAACTTATATAGTTCCCTGTCCTGCTTCTTCTGTGTTTCCTTATATTTCCTGAATGCTGTCCTTTTCTCCTTAACCTTCCCTGCCACCTCTTTTGAGAATCATAGTGTTTTTTTCCTTTGTTTTGTTGATTTGCTTTACGCTAAGGTTTGTTGCCTCTGTGATGGCAGTTCTGATTGTTCCTCATTGTTCTTCCACCTCTCCTTCTTGTCTGTTTGCTAGTGCTTTTCTGAGGCACTCTCCCATTTTTCCAAAGTCAGCCCTTCTAAAGTCTAACACCCTTGCTTTTGTATGGATTGACTGTACAGCTGTGTTTATTGTGAACCACACTGTTTGGTGGTCGTGTGTTCTCAGATGTCTGCCCACTTCTAAATCTGAGATCCTCTCTCCATCCCCATTTGAAAGTACCAGGTCTGGCCGGCCCGGTGGTGCTGAAGGTTGAGGCGCTGTAAGCCACACCTCGCGCCATGCCAGTGACCCGGGTTTGGGAACGAGCCCGGGAGCTGGGGGTCGGCAGGGAGGGAGTAGGATCGAGCGTCTGACGGACAGCTCTCCTCTCCCTGTGGGGAGATCCAGGGGCATCCCGGTGCAGGGAGGACCCCCGGTGGAGACCGGAGGTACCACTGCTGCTGGGAGCACAAGTACAGAGTCGGAGGCAGACGCTGGGCCAGAATGTGGGCGGACGCGTGCAGCTCATGGCCATTGGCATCAGTGCACCTGCCAGCTCAGGGAAGGAAAAAAGCAGAAAATCGGGGCACTAGTCGCGGCGGCATGATGGCCGTTTCCCTTAGCAGACTCTCTCGGTGCCCGAGGGTGCGTGGCAGTACCGGATCCTGACTGGGGTGGGTTGAGCTCTGGAGGGAGTGCTCCCCACCACCTCGCCATGGGGGGAAAGCCGTGGGGGTCGCTGCGTGGCCCGAATGTGGACGCTGGAGGTAGCCCGAGGAGACGGTGGCCAGATGGACCTAGGGGAGATGCCAGACATGGAAGGTAAGGCAGACCGGTGGCCCCTGGGGGGATAAAGAAATAGGAAAAAAAAAAAGAAAGTACCAGGTCTAAGATTGCTCCCTCCCGAGTGGGTTCCAACACTAGCTGTCTGAGGCATGCCCCCTGTAGGACATCGAGAATGACCCTGCTCTTGGATGTGGATGCAGTAAAGGTGTTCCAGTTAACATCAGGCATATTCAGGTCCCCCATCAACAATATCTCTCCTTTTTCTGCCATTCTAAGGATTCCTTCTATCATTTCCTTGCCCATTGCCTCCCCCTGAGACGGGGGTCTGTAAACAACCTCTGTGCAGATTGTGGTGCTATTTCCTGTCTCCAGGGTGACCCACAGTGCCTCCTCCCCTCCCTGTTTACCTTTTAGTTCTGTTGCTTTGCTCCTTCCCTTCCGTAGAGAGTTACTCCTCCTCCTCCTCCTCTTTTATCCTCCCTGTCCCTCCTGTAGATTGTGTACCCTGGTATGTTGACATCCCAGTCATGGTTCTCTGTGTACCATGTTTCTGTGACTGCCACATTATCCAGGCCTTCCTCTTCCATGAAGGCTACTAGTTCAGGGACCTTGTTACCCAGACTATGGGCATTGGTGCTCATCATCCTCCATTTTTTGATGACCTTACCTCTTTTAGGCCCATCCCTGTCTTTACTGCATTTGTCTTTTTCTGTATTTACCCCTGTTCTGCTCCCTATTGACGTCTCTACCTTTGTGTCTACTTCACTAACTACACTGTTTTGTGGTGGGGGAGCTGGGATTTCCCTGCTTCTCTTCAATGCCTACCCCCTTGGCTAGTTTAAATGCTTGCCAATGAAGCATTTAAACCTATCACCTAGGATCCTGGTTCCCCTACTGGACAGATGCAGACCATCATGGCAGTATAGGCCTGCATCCCTCCAGGTGGACACCCAGTCCCCAGTGAAGCCAAATCCCTGAGCTCCACACCAGTTTTTCAACCAGTAATTGAATCCCATGGTGTGGAGTACCCTAGCCTCACCCATGCCTTAGACAGGTAGCACTTCCAAGAAAGTTACTGTTTGTGCCACTTGTCAAAGTTCCATACCCAACTCCACAAACTCCTGCTGCACTGCTCTGATCCAATTCCCAGCCAGGTCATTTGTCCCTAGGTGGACAATGACATCCAGCTCCCTCCCCTGTGCAGCTGCTCCCACGAGCTTGAGGATTTTTTTGACACCAAATAATCTTCTTTTGACTTTTACAAGCTACAGAGTGACAACTCTGTCACTAAAAAGAAACTAAGTGGAACCTGTTCAATGTGGGCCTAGAGTGTGGTGGGGTGAGTGCTTGATTTTTCTATAGATTATGAGTGCATTTATCCATAGCACCCCTGACCCACCACTCCATGTTTACTATAGAAACTTAGACAATGATGACATAACAAGACCACAGGTCCATCTAATCTGTTCAAAGTTCTATATCTGCCCTAGGAATTATTATCCATGCAGGGTTTTATCCTACTTGGTCCACCCCCCCTATTCTCCTCTCTACTGCTACCGACCTGAGCAACAACCAACCCCTTTACTTTGTCCCAGCCATACTTGAAACTATTTATGGTCTTGGCATCCACTACCTCCTCTGTCATACTGTTTCATAACACCACCAACTTTTCTGTAACATACAACTTCCTTACATCCTTCTAAAACCGTACAGTTTTCACTCATGACCACTCATCGCCTAAGGTTCATGACTCTAAACTCATGCTAAATAGTTCTCCACAGTCCACCTTGTTTATTGTCTTCAGAAACTTGAAGAGCTCTATCATATCCTGTCTCTCTCACCTGGTCTCCAGTGGGTACATTTTCAGTGTCTTGAGATGATCCTCATAAGATATGCCCTGTTGGCCTTGAATCATTTTTGTCACCCTGCATTGCACCATCTCCAGGCTTTCCCTGTCCTTCCTTAGGTGAGGACTCCAGAACTGAGTACAGCATTCCAAGTGCAGCCTCACAGTATATAGAGGTACCAATACCTCCTTTTGTGTGCTGTTGCAACCCCGTCTGATACTCTCCAGCATCCTGTTAGCCTTACTACAGGTCTTGTTACACTGAATGGATTGTTTAGATCATTTGGGACATTGGAAGTATGCATCCAATCTGACCAGGCTCTGCTAAAGGGGACAAGCTGTCAGAGTTATGGGAGGACAGGAGAAGCTCATCCTGGTGATCCCTGTGGCCCAGTATATGTGTGAGAGGAGAGCTGGAGCTGTGAAGTTTGGACAGAAGGACTGGATATTGGAAGTATGTAGACTGAAGGAGAATAAAGAAAATGATAAAAAAAAAAATATGAATGATCTAGTAGTAAATTTTGAGCCCTGCTACTGATTTGATGGATTACGCACAGCAAAATATGAAAATATGACAAATTTGGGATGGAACTGCCAACATTATATATATATATATATATATATATATACACACACACACACACACACACAAATACATACATAGATATGCACAATAATACATTTTTGAAATTATATAATTCTGTCCACATTATAGATGCAATGATACCCTTTTGTCTTTTACAGAAAAGACAATGTATATCTCTCTGTCCTAGCAAGGATGACCCCTTGTGCTGGCCATAGCAGAGGTGATATCCTTCTGTCTGTCCCAGCAGGGATGATGCCTTTCTCTCTGTCCCAGCAGGGATCATACCCTTCTGTCTGTCCCAACAGGGATCATACCCTTCTGTCTGTCCTAGTAGATATGATACCCCTGTGCTGGTTTCAGCAGTGAGGATACACCTCTGTCTGTCCCAGCAGGGATGATACCCTTGGTGTTGGTCTCACCAGGGATGATATCCATCTATCTGTCCAGGCAGGGATGATACCCCATGTTGGTTTCACCAGGGATGATACCGTTATGTTGGTTTCAGCAGGAATGATACCCATCAGTCTGTCCCAGCAGGGATGATACCCTTGTGTTGGTCTCAGCAGGGATGATTCTCTTCTGTTGCTGCAGAGACAATGCCCTTTTGTCTGTCACAGCAGTAATGCTGCCATCTGTCTGCATCAGTGCTTTGATAATACCCTTCTGTCTGCATGACATCAGGTAACCACAAGAAAGCCCTGAAAACATTGCATTACCTAACCATCTGCATTCCATCATAACCTGCAAGACTGCCTATTCTGTAGCAGAGGGTAAGCAGGTTAGTCTAGGTTTTCATTTGATGTCATGTGAAAGAGTCTGCATTCAAAGTGTGTCCTTAAATAGCACTTAACCAAGGATCAGTGCTTTCTGAAGGGAAGGTTCAGGTTTAGTCTACAGTGTTTGAAGCCTTTGGATTGAAACTATAAAAATATTGGTCTTCTTTCCTCCCACACACTCACATTTTTTGTACATCAAAGATTATAGTATGTAAAACAAATATTTTAGAATCAAAAAATTTGACTTCTTTATTGTTTTATTTGTAGCAGTCTTCAGCATCCAAAGTGGACTTCAACTTCCCCTGACAGATGCACCTTGCTGGGGGTGGTGTATAAGAAGTAACATGTGCCAGGGTGTCTGGTTGTGCTGAGATCAACAGACACTTCAAGTGAGGTACAGCTGAGTGCTTTCAAGCCACTGGACGTGTGCTTATATGTATCATAATAGGGCATCCTGAAGTGTGTTACTCTTGTTATAAAACAGTAAAAACAAACAAAAAAATAACAACATATTTAATGACAAATCCACCATGAGATCTGAGGGGTGCAGTTGTGCTGTGATACATGAACAGTCACATGATCCTCTTAGCTAATCAGATCTCTTCACCTATTTTATAGCTAATAAAAAGGATATCAGTGATAATGTGGTATTCCGTACTCTTTTTGAAAAGTACCATAGGATCTCTAACTTACACCTAGACTGCTACCAGAAACAAGTAGATGAGACCGTGGTTTAGCATTTCATCTAAAGGACAGCATCTCCCAACAGTGCAGCACACCCTTTCTAGCACTGCAGCATCAACATTTTACATAAAATAAGAGTTAGTTTAACAGGGCGCATGCTACCCTCCGCAGTGAGCACTATTATATGCATCCCTCCTTCTGGTGGCAGTTAGACACAATAACAAATCTTGCAAATTAGAGTTAGTGAATCTTGAATGACAACTTTCCAGGTAGAGATGGGCCAATAATATTTAGAGTTGATCACCAGCTGGTCTGCCTAGCAGACCTGTTCCTATTGGGATTAAAGTTAGGAAGTGTTTTTAGCTATCCCACTGAAATGCATTGGGGGGCTGGGACATGACTTTTTACAGCTGTCAGTGAATGAGTGTTATATGTTGGTATTGCTCCTTGTAACTGTCTATAATGCATTGCTAACTTTCTGTTGGCTACAAGGAGGAAAGTGCATGAAAACCTATTGAGCAAGTAAGGCTAGTCTCGTAAAGTGTAGCTGACCTAGGTGATACACTGAAGAAGTCCTTTGGGTTGTTTAGCTTACCCCCCCCTCCCCACTGTGATGACAAGAATGACAATGAATGAGCGCAGGGAGAAGGTACATATAAACCTCTCTATCTGCACAACTTTGTGATCAACCTTTATTTTTTCTGAAAAAAAAAAGAAATCACATATATAAAAAACTGAGAGTTTTCATGCTGCATTATTATTGCAATGCAAAAGGGCAAAGACTAGCATAGCTGTGGCACCATTTGATGCTTTTAGGAACCTGTTCTCCAGATGGGTAGTTCAGCAGGGAACAAAGAGACAGCCAAACCCACGATGTCAAAGAGACATGTACAATGATGCAGTATGATGGCCAGCCAGCCAAAAGCATTTGTGATATCTGTTTGACCCTGAGAATTCAGTTAAGATTTGAGATTCTGAGTGAGCAACATCAACGGTTTGAGTCTGCCTTGTCTCACCGAGTTCCCAGTTGGGGTAAGCAACTACTCTACTTATTATTTAGATAAAAGTTAGGTTATTCTTTGTTTTATATCTGTTTCAAAAGTTTTCTTTTTATCTCTGTAGAAATATTGTTTTGTTGTAATCTTAGTGTGTATTATCATGTAAGATGTAAATATGTTGAAGTATTAAATATTATTTTGATATACTTTATGCTTTCTGTGACTGAGTCATTTCTGGTACGGATAACTTGGGTAAATTGACAAAAGTCATGATCCATCTTTGAAGAGAAAGGTTACAGTTGCCATATTTAAAGTGAAATGTTCTTAACTGTGACACAAGGAGGGGTCATTTGACCTTTGCCAAGGAGCACTGTATTGTGTGAGCAGTGGCTGTGGTGGGATTTGGACCTAGAAATACCCTGAGTGAGAGTCACTCTGGTTGACAGCACATCCAGATATACCCTTGCAGACATCTGAAGTGTTGTGAAAACTAGTAACAATCACAGGCTAAGTTCTGGGAGAGACTGGAATAGAAACATTGTGAGGTTCCAGTTGTTCAGTAAAGAAAGAGTAAATGAGAGAGGTGGGGGTTGCCATTTATTGTGGGGAGTCACTACAATCGACTGAATAAGACCCTAGAGAAGGTAGTCAAACTGAAGCTATATGGATAAAAAGAAATCATATTAAGGGTAGACAACTTACAACAGAGAACTGTCACATTCCATGGGATATGAAGAATATTGAGACAATTAAACTGTATTCTGATATCTTCTGTGAAGCTTGTAAAAGTAATAGAATTAGATGGCAGATAAGGACACCTAGTCTGCCCATTTCCCTACCTACTGCATAAACTCCAGATCCTATTTGATCTGCAGCTTACCTTCTCCTTCCTACCACTAGGGTTGCCTTCTGTGTATCCCATGCATTCTTGAATTCACCTGTCATTTTTGTCCCATGACCTCTTTAGGGAGGCTGTTCCATGCATCCACCACCCTTTCCATCAAATAATACTTTCTCACGTTGCCCCTGAGTCTTCCCTACTCTAGCCTCATATTGTGACCCCTTGATTTTGCACATCTCTTTTTTTCTGAAAGATACTGCCCTCCCAAACTTTGTTTATCCCCTTCGGGTACTTTAATGTCTCTATCATATTCCCCTCTCCCTCCTTTCCTCCAGGGCATACATATTGAGGTCCTTCAGTCTCTCCTCATATGATTTCTGGTGTAGTCCCTGCACCATTTGTGTTGCCCTCCTCAAGACTGCCTCTACCCTGTCTATGTCCTTATGGTGATGTGGTCTACAGAACTGAACACAGTACCCTAGATGAAGTTTCACCAATTGTCTGTACAGTGGCATCACCACCTCTTGTTTTCTACTGGTAATACCTCTTCCTATGCACCACAGCATCCCTCTGGCTTTCCTCACTGCCTTCTCACATTGCTTGGCTACCTTTAGGTCGTCTGTTATGACTACCCCCCGGTCCCATTCCAGTTTGGTTGTCATCAGTACTCCCCCCCACACATCGTGTATTTCTCTCCTGGGTTTTTGTTCCTCAAGTGCATGATTTTGCACTTCTTTGCATTGAATCTAAGCTGCCACACTCCTGACCACTCCTCTAACTTGCCTAGGTCTCTTCTCATTCTCTCCACCCATCTTGGAGTGTCAACCCTATTGCAGATCTTAGTGCCATCTGTAAAGAGGCATACCTTCCCTTCTGGACCCTTCACAATGTCGCTTATGAAGACATTAAAAAGGACAGACCCCAGCACTGAATCATGTGGCACCCCATTGGTTACCCTCCTCTCTTTGGATTGAACTCTGTTTACCACCATCCTCTGTGTCCTATCGCTCAGCCAATTTCTGACACAGTTTACCACCCTGGGACCCACTCCCAGATTGCCTAACTTGTTTACTAATCTTTTGTGCAGGACGGTGTCAAATGCCTTGCTAAAATCTAGGTAGGCCATGTCTACTGACCCTCCCTGATCAACTACCCTTGTCACCCAGTCAAAGAAATCTATCAGATATGTTTGATAAGACATTCCTATTGTGAATCCATATTGTCTCAGGTCTTGTGCCCTACTGGCCTCAAGATATTACACAATCTTTTCCTTTAACACTGATTCCATTATTTTTCCCACCACTGAGGTCAGACTGACCAGCCTATGATTTCCAGCTTCCACCTTGCTCTCACTTTTGTGAAGGGGTATCACATTTGCCCTCTTCCAGTCCTCCGGTACCAATCCCTCCTCCAGTGATTTGTTGAACAGGGCTATCTGTGGAGTTCTTTTAATATTCTGGGATGTATCCCATCTGGCCCCATTGTGTTGCCCACTTTCAGTTTTGAGAATTCCTTAAGGACTCTCTCCTCCGTGAATGGACTGGTGTGCACCCCTCTTCCATGCGTGTTTCTACTGCCTTTTTGAGGTCCCACCCCTTCCCTTCTTTTGTGAATACTGAGCAGAAGTATTCATTCAGGATTTCAGCTTTTTCTAGGTCCCCTTCTGCACACTCCCTCCTTTATTTAGCCTCACAATCCCTCTCTTGGCCTTTTTTCTTTCCCTAATGTACCTGAAGATGGTTTTGTCTCCATATTTTACTGGCTGGGCTATTCTTTCCTCTGTTTGCACGTTTGCACTCCTGACTGCTTTCCTCGCCTCCTTCTGCTTTGTCTGATACAGTTCCTTGTCTTACTCCCTCTGTGTTTCCTTGTACTTTCTGAATGCCAGTTTTTTCTCTCTAACCTTCCCTGCCACTTCTTTTGAAAATCAAAGTGTTTTTTTCTTTCTTTTTGCTTTGTTAACTTAATTCACACAAAGGCTTGTTGCCTCAGCTTTGGCTTCTTTAAGGTTCTCCCACTGTTCCACTGCTCCTCCTCCTCCTTTGCCAGGGTTTTCTTGAGGCATTCTCCAATTTTTGCAAAATCGGCCATCTTGAAGTCCAGGACCTTTGCTTTTGTGTGGCTTGATTCTTCTACTGTCTTCACTTTGAACCACACTGTATGGTGATCGCTGGACCCTAGATGGCTGCCCACTGATGCATCCATTATTCTGTCACCATTAGTGAGCACCAGGTTCAATGTCACTCCCTCACAGGTAGGTTCTACCACTAGCTGTCTGATACAGACCCCCTACAGGGTATCCAGGATGTCTCTGCTCCTGGATGTGGCTGCAGCATAGGTGTTACAGTTAACATCTGGCATATCTAGGTCCTCTACCACCAACACGTCCCCTTTTTCTGCCATTTTATAGATGGTTTCTACCAATATCCTGTCTGTTTACTCCCCCTGCACTGGGGGTCTGTAGATAACCCTTGTACCAAATGGTGGTGCCATTCCCCATTTCCAAGGTGACCAGCAGTGTGTCCTCCCCTCCCTGCTTTCTCTTTCTCTTTATCTCAGTTGCTTTTATCCCCTCTCTGAAATAGATAGCTACCCCTCCTCCCTGTTTTCCCTCCTTGTCTTTTGTGAAGACTGCGTACCCTGATATGGTAACATCCCAGTCATGGTTTCCTGTGTACCATGTTTCCATGACCACTACAATGTCCAGGTCTTCCTCAGCCATTAAGGCCACTAAGGTTGGGATCTTGTTACCCAGGCTATGGGCATTTGTACACATGTCCTTCCATGTTTTGATGCCTTTGCCCCTACTAGTTCCCATCCCATCCCTTCCCCCATGCCTCTACTGACTTTACCCCCTGTTTCAGTCCCTTTTGTTGATTCTTCTTCATTAGGATCCTCTTTTCTGATTACCTTAACCTGTGTGTGGGGGGACAGTTGGATTTTCCCTGCTTACTCTCTTCTCCCCCTTGGCTAGCTTAAATGCTTGCCAATGAAACATTTAAACCTCTCACTCAGGATCCTGGTTCAACACTCTGGATGGATGCAGACCATCCCTCCTGTATGAGCCTGCATCCCTCCAGGTGGGCCCCCAGTCCCCAATGAAGCCAAATCCCTCAGCTCTGCACCAGTCCTTCAGTCATTCATTGACTCTCATGGTGCGGAGCACCCTGGTCTTTCCCATGCCATACACAGATAACACTTCTGAGACGATTACCATGCATGCCACCTGTCTAAGACCCCTCCTCAACTCCATGAACTCCCTCTGCACTGCCCTAACCTAATCCCCAGCCAGGTCATTTGTCCCCAGGTGGACAATAATGTCTAGCTCACCCTCGTGTCCTACTGTTCCAGTGATCCTTTGGTTTTGCTTCCCATCCTTCCAAGCTGTGGTGCCTGGTAGGCACTTAACCTCCCTCTCCCTCCTCACCCGCCCCCCAAGTCCACCCCCCTAATAACTAAGTCTCCCACTAGGAGCCTATTCCTTGTCTTCTGGGTCCTGTGCCTCCCCCCAGGTGTCTCCACTGCAGAGAATCCCCTCATCTCCCATGTCCACCACAGCAGGTGCCACTATGGGACAGTGCTGCCCCACCAGAATGGTGTAGGAGTTGTGGAGTGGAACCACAGGTGGGATGCACCTCTGCCCAACCTCCCTCACCCTCCTCAAGCCCACCATCATCCAACTGCCCCTCCTTACTGGCATCTTCTGAAGCAGTGGGGGTGGACTTGGTGGTCCTTGGGTGGGCAAGGAGGACTCCCAAACCCTAGCCAACTGGGCCCAGAGATGAGCAACATCTGCCCTCAACACAGAGAGGTGCATGCAGATGGGGCAGCACTGTAGACTCCAAAGCATCTCCCTGAAGACTGCTGTCCCACAGACACTGCATTGCACCACTCCCATTATGTCTGTTTTCTACCTTCTCCTTGATAAGATTTAGTCACCCAATCAAAACCCCCTTTTTAAAAAGCAAGTAGCTTGTTTGAGAATACACAAAAAATATTTTTTACTCAGTATATCAGTAAGCTTTTAGTCACACAATCACAACCTAATGATAATTTAATTGTGGGGGACGTGTTCCTGAAATAAATTGGGTAAATAACACAACTACCACCAACATTGGCAATAATTTCCTGGAAATTATAAACAAGTGTAGTTTGACACAGCACCTACAAAAAAACAACTAGAGGTGAGAATGTGTTGGATCTGATTCTTACTAATTTTAATGATAGTCGTCATTATGAAATACTAGACCCATTGTCAAATAGTGACCATAACATGATACTGTTTCAAATAAATAGAAGCATAGTCTACAACAATAGGGTGCTGGAGAAGTGTGACTATAACTACGGAAGCATTAAAGTCAGTATGCAAAAATGGGGTTGGAAAGCCAAAATAAGTGGAAAGGATGCTAAACAGGCCTGGATTATACTCAAAAATAAACTCCATGAATTGAGAGATAATCATATCCCTTAAAATAGAATGTATAATAAGAGAAGGAAGGTCCCACCATGGTTCAATCCTAAAGTAGGGAAATTAGTATCAAGGAAAAAGGGATACTATAAAATAATGAAGGCTAATCCTACAGAATTGAATGATTACTGTAAGACTGTTTAAAAAGAAAATAAAAAAAATTAATAAATTGTATGAGGAGAGACTAGCTACGAATAAATCAAATCCAAAGTTTTTTTATAGTTATATAAATTCCCTCAACACATCATTAGCATTAGGGCCCCTCAAGTACGATGCAAAAGAAATAAATGATAAAGCTAAAATGAAAGAGATATTTAATGGCTATTTCAGAAGTGTTTTCCAGAATTCTGCAATGATGCATGCTACAAATAGGGAGGCAGGTGATGATAATATTCTAGGGACAATCAAGCAAACTGAGGTTTTGGATAAGCTTCTTATGTTAGAAACAGCAAAATCACCTGGACCGGATGATTTGGGACCAAGATTTCTCAAAGAAATTGCTCAGGAATTAGCAGTTCCCTTGACTTATATATTTAACAGGTCATTGGACGAGAGTGAAGTACCTGAGGATTGGAGAAGTGCGGTAGTGGTCCCTATATATAAAAAAGGACTAAAAAGCAACCCACTGAACTATAGACCAATAAGCTTGACTAGTATATTAGAGAAGATTATGGAAAGCTGCATTAAGGATAGGTTGAATGTGCAGGAAGAGCAACTGAACTTAAAGGACAAGTAGCAGCATGGCTTTACCAAAGGAAAATCATGCACAACAAATCTATTATGATTTTATGAAAAAGTAAGCATTAATCTTGACAATGGTTTACCATCTGACATCATCTACCTTGACTTCAGGAAAGCCTTTGATATGGTACCACATACAAAGTTAATAAATAAATGAATAGTGTTTACGTTTTATCACAAATTGATAAACTGGATTGAGAATTGGTTTTACAATAGGGAACAAATGGTTAGACCAAATGGATCTGAATCATCATATATCAAGGTGACCAGTGGGATACTGCAGGGTTCGATACTAGGTCCTATTTTATTTAAGTTGTACATTTTGGACATTGGGAATGAATTAAGATCTTGGTACAGTATCTTCGCAGATGACACTAAGTTAGGAGGTAGGGTTGATACTATTGCAAATTACGTGAAACTGCAGAAGGACTTGGACAGATTGATAATATGGGCTGAAAAGTGGGGAATGGCTTTCAACACCTTGAAATGCAAAGTTATGCATTTTTGAAAAGCAGATCCTGGTTATAAATATTATTTACAAACTGAGTTATTAGAGGAAGCATCTAAAGAGAGGAACTTGGGGATCATTGTAACTAACGATCTCAAATCACACAGCCAAGAAGCTCAGAAATATTTTAAAATATCAAATTATTTGATAAATACTATCAATAGGCATTTTGTAAGCAAATCCAAGGAATCGAGACTTCTATTATATAATGCATATGTGAGACAACAACTAGATTACTGTTCACGGTTTTGGGAAGCATTGAATAATACTCATAGAAGTAAATCAGAGTGTATACAAAGGAAGGCAACAAAATCAATCAAGGGACTGGAAGATAAAGCATACGATGAGCGTTTGAAAGGCCTTAAATTAAACACACTTCATAATAAATGTACTGGGGAGATTTGCTGTTACTGTATACAATTGTTAATGAGGAAGATCTCATATAAAAATGTTTGAATTTGAAATACAGAACACAACAAAATTTAAGAGGGTATGAAAAATCCAGTCAAATAATTTTAAAATGAAGAAGTGTAAGAAGTACTATACACAAAGAATAGTACACATTTGGAACAATCTGCCTCCAGAGGTGGTGAATAGCGGTCATTTTACCCAATACAAGAATAGATTGGATGAATACCTGGCTGAAAAGGGATTAGATAATTACTATAACTGAACAAGGGACAGCTTACATGGGCATCTTGCCTTCTGCTGTCTCTAGAATTCCAAGTGAAATCCAAGTGAGAAAACAGCTTGTGACAAATTGGAGGTAGTGGTTAGGATCTCAAACATATTGTCAATAGAAAGGTTATCTGTCCAGTCACAGAACAGGATTTACAAATGGGGATGCTATATATTCTATTAGTTTTATTTCATTATAAGTAAGAGTAGATAGCTATAAGACATTATGTCTTGGCCATATGGGAGATGCACTGTGGAAGACGTTGAGAAGCTGTGCAAAAGGGAAGGGGTTGTCTTTGAGTAACCCAGCCATGTGCCTCTTTGGCATCTGTGAGAAAAGTGACCAGAGAATTGGCACAAAAGTGGTCACTGCTAGCCAAGGTTGTGAGATGGAGGCTAGAGGGCATACAAGTGAGCCAGAGCTTATAACTGGGCCAGCTGTGCAGCTAGAGATAATGCAACTGGAGCTCACCTAGTTTAAAGTGAAGGCAAAGGATGAGAGGCAAAAGGCAGATGTGGAGCTGAAAAGGACAAAGCTGAAAGCTGAGGAGTGACAGAGGCAGCATCAGCACGAGATCTAGTGAGAAAGCATGAGAGTGAGAGACAGTGAGAGGAGCAAGAAAGGTAGGGCCTGCATGACATCCAGCTGAGAGAGGAGCGAGAGCGTGAACACGAGAGGGAGATGGAGATTCTACACCAGAAGACAGAGCCACAAACTAAGTACTAGCATCAGGGGTTCGACCCAAGAAGCCAAAATGAATTCCAAAATGTTCCCAAGTATCAGGAAAGGGATGATCTTGATTTTTTAAAAATCTTTTGAGAGAGTTTATGGGAAAGTTGAATTGCATAGGGCTTTTCATACAACTCACCTTTTGCCACTCATTGCAGGTAGGGCATTAGAAGCCTTCATCAGAATGAACAACAAGGGCTGTATGGACTATAACAAAGTGAAAAACGCCTTGTAAAAATGTTTTGAATTGACTCCTCAGGCCTATAGACAATCATTTAGAGGTTTAAAGAAGGCACCAGGAGACAGTTATTCTGAAATGTCTACACAACTAGGCAATCTGTTAGAGTGATTGTTGCAGGGTACAAAGGCTAGCTCTGTGGAACAGATAAAAGACTTGTTTCTCAGGAAACAGTTCTTAAAGAATGTACCAGAGGAGCTGACAATAAGATCGCTGGATAGGACTCGGAGCTCCAGAAAGGCAGCAGCTGAGAGGGCTGCTCAGTTTATATCCAATCGACCATCCACACAGCACAAAAATCAAGGGGGAGGGACAGCAGATTGTTTTAATTGAATCCCAGGGGAGCAACCTTGGGGAAGCCAGCCTGTGCCTAGATAAAAAGGGAAGTCACATGATTTCAAAAGTAAGATGTTAGGGGAATGCAGGTTCTATATCTGTCAAAAACTGGGACATCCATCATATGACTGTCTGAAAAATATGATAAAAGGTGCGATTGCTCCTGGAGGGAGTAGCTCTGAAAGCTCTCACCAGCTAGTGGCCTATACCCAGAATGTAGTTCCCACTAACTCCACTGCACACATGCATCCTGTGTTAGTAAATGGGATGGTAACCCAAGGATTGAGGGACACTAGGGTCTCCATTTCCATAGTAAAACAGGATTTGATTCATGAGAAACAGAGCCTGCCTGGCCAGTTTTCCAGAATTACAGCAGTGATGGGCCCTGTGGTCTCAGTGCCAATGGCCTGGATCTTACTAAGCTGGGAAGGTGGCCATGGCATACAGGAAGTGGGTGATGGTGGGTGTTGGACCTGCCCTCTGATGTAATTATGGATAATTAATAAAAAATTGGTCAAAGCATAGCACAGCACTGCACATAGTGGACATGGAAAGGAAAACAGAAGAACATTTAACAACATAAAATAATTTCTCATCATTACTTGTTGAGGTCAGAGGTGAAGAATTAAACTGCAGATCTTGTAGATCATCATAGAATGTAGGATAATTGCTGGGACTAGTCTAGGAATAAACAACTTTACTTTGTTTAGTGTATAGTTTTGAGCAGTGGATTGATTATATGAAGGTATCACCTGGCACCTTGAAAATAATTATTGGGAGAGTGACTTTTTGGATTAGCTCTATCATCTGTTTATTTAACGGTAGGCATGGGACTGAGAAAGAATACTATTTATCCCCACAAGGCATACTCATAGTCTACAATAACATGGAACAATCATAGTATACTGTACTTGAAAGCTTCTATATAATAGAGCTTTGTTCTGTATAGAATTCCATCCATTTCAAAATGCTGTTGTACCACAGTTCAAAGGTCATGGAATGTGATTGTACCCTTCTGGGTACAACAACATTCTGAAACCTCTAGAGACTGCACCAAGTCAGTTTCATTCTGAAAACAAAAGAACCGCTGCATGAATATTTCATATAACTGTACACAGTAAAACAAAAGGGATGAGCAACTTTATGCACAGCCAGTGTGTTCTACCACCTCAGGGTTCTGTTTCCCATGGACCTCTCAAGCTTTGCTGTCGAGGTCAGAGGTAATCAGAACCCTCTGCAGCAGAAAACACTCATTGTGCATAGCCCCCCCCCCACACACACACACACACTCACACACACAAAGCAAGCAATCCTTGTTTCACAAATTAATGTGATAATACAGTAGTTATTTAAAAACAGGTTCTTATTTTTAGTTTAAACCCTTCAGTGACAGCTGTGCCATTTTCTTCCTTTATGCTTTAGAAATGTAATTTCATATATTAAAAAGGAAAACTAATGATAACAATTGGGGGAAAAAATTCCCACTATATTTTGTGGGAAAAGAGCCACCACACATGGACAAAAGAAGCCCTGGTTGGTAAAATCAGGGCTCCACCACCATAAACATCAGGGCCCCACCCCCATAAAAATCAGGGCTCCATCACCTGATACAGGTAAACTAGCAGATATGGGATGGATAAGCACAAGTGACTAGCCAAAGGCTGCAGCGTGAGCAGGTCGTTGGAGGATGTGCTGGAATTTCAACGGAGATCCCTTGATTCATATTGCTATGCTCTGGCTAGCCTGTAGACTCGGTGAGCAAATTCAAGAGGGCTTGGGATGACTACATGGGGCTAAATAAAGGCAAAAAATGCCATGGAGGTGAGGGGGCAAGATAAAAGGACAGAGGGAGGTTTGGGCAGACTGGATGGTCCATTGGGTCCTTTTCTGACTGCAAGTTTCTATGTTTCTGTGTTTAAACTATACCGTCTCCTTATCTGAACTGGAATACAAAGAACACATTGCAAGGCTCTCCTTTTAGAACACTGCAAACACATATTTCTGCTCTATGGTATGTACGCTAGTCTAGACTTGCATTCCCACATACAGGCAAGCACAATCACAGTAATGGAAGACCTTGCTGCCCTCATTCTGCAGCTGCTTTTCCTCCTGACTACCCCCACTCCTAATCTTGGTTTTCCTATATCCAGAGCTGTGAATGTAACGTGAAGCATTATGTTTTTATGTTTCCCATGGAGAGTTTTCAGCCAGATGTTAAATCTCCCAATAAATGACAAAAGGAAAGAGGGAGGCAGAGGCAGTGCCACAAGAGGTATAAACTGGCATGACCAAATAGGGAATTTGCTTGATCATTTATTTACTTATTTAAAAGTTTTACCAGGAAGGCATACTGAGTGCTGCAATGCTCAATTCCAGATGCATCCTGGGGGAGGGGGAATTGGAGAGAACTCAACATGTAATAGTACATTACATTGACGAATATTTACAGAGTACAAGATACACCTGCCTCATGGCAGGGGATAGCTATTAGTGCAAAACGACAGATTTGGAGCTAAACAAGGGCTACTTACCACAGCAGTAAAGGAATTAATTATAAGAGCGAACATGTAGTTGACATAGATTCAATTGAAGCATATGGCTGCCATAGGGGGCTAGCTGCACGGGCAGGCGGTGAGGAAATGCTGCTTGAGGAGAAGGTTGAACTGCTGTGAGGAGGTGGAGTGTCTGGGCTCAGTTTGGAGGGAGTTCCATACGAGAGGCATGCGGTACTTGAAGGCATGCTGACCTTTGGCAGAGGTCATATGAGGAAGTTGGAGTAGCCTGGCATCGGTGTTTTGGAGGGAGTAAGTTAAAGGAGTTTGGGTAGCTAGAGTAGCTGCTAGGTATGGGGGGAGGGACTGGGTCCAGTATTTCAATATTAAACTTGCACAGTGCGCCATTCTCCGATCCTATAAAGAAGGCAGGGCTAGGTATCTGTAGAGGTCACAGTGGCAGGTTGTGGGCGGGTGGTCAAGGGCGAAGTGGCAGAAAGAATGGAAGAGAGGGTCAAGCCTGGCAAGGAAATACTTGTGGGCCGTGCTGTAAACTACGTCCCCATAGTCAAATAGTGGGAGAATCATTTTCTGAACAATTGCTTTGTGGGTTGGCAGTGGGATACAACCTCTGTTCTGATATAGGGCGCCCAGTTTCGGGTGAAGTATTTTGTGGATCGCATCAATATGGACTGAGAGGTCGAGGTGCTGGTTGAGCCAGACCCCAAGGTATCTGAACAAGGTGCAGGTCTCCAAAAGGGATCCATCTAAGGTGTGGAAGGTTGGGGAGCAGAGGACACGTGAGAACCTTTGCCTAGACCTGAAGGTAAGTGAAACAGTTTTCTTCGGGTTGAGAAACAGCTGGTTGGAGTGGAACCAGAGCTGAATTGCATTAAAATCCTGCTGGAGTCTGGCTGACACTTCAGTGGGGGAGGGACCTGTGGCATAAAGTACAGTGTCATCGGCATACATGTGTATGGCCGAGAGGGGGCACACTGAGGGCAGGTCATTCAGGAAGATAGAGAAGAGTAGTGGGCCAAGGGCCGAGCCTTGGGGAATACCTATTGAAACAGGTAGGGGGACAGAGGAGTGTGATCCAATTCTAACTGTTTGTTGCCTCCCTACCAGGTATGAGTGAAACCAACTGGTGGCCACTCCTGAGAGGCTGGCAAGGGCGAGTTTGAATAGCAGGAGTGAGTGGGAGACCCTGTCAAAGGCCTTAGCTAGGTCGATGAAGATAGCTGAGGTGACGTGCCCTTTATCCATGCCAGTGAGTATGTCGTTTGTTAGCCTTAGAAGGGAGGTGATAGTGGAGTGCAATTTCCGGAAGCCAGCCTGGTACTGAAAGAGGAAGGAGGAGGAGTCGAGGAAAGTGGATAGTTGGGTGAGAACAAGTTTTTCCTGAACTTTAGCTAGAGTAGGGAGCAGGGAGATAGGCTGGTAATTACATGGTGAGGAGGGGTCGCCTTCTTTAGAGAGAGGGATGACTGTGGCAAGCTTCCAATCAGCAGGGAGTTTGGTGAGAGAAAAAGAGAGATTGTAGAAGGAGGCCAGTGGGGTGGCGATGGCTGGGGCAGATAGGCATAGCATCTTGGAGTCGAGGCCGGAGGGACATTTACCTTTGGATGGGTTGAGTGACCCCAGGGCTGTTAGTAGTTTCAGCTGGGAGACCAAGAGCGTGAAACTGGAGGCCATGGTGGGGGTGGCATGGGGGTGGGATCGTAGTGGAGTGTGGGTTTGTGGATAGAAGGGAGGAGGCACAGTTAGTGAAGAATGTGTTGAAAATGGTGGCTACTTTGCCTGAATCATGGTGAGCCAGTTCTCATAAATACATTTAGTTTGACTTCAAATGTGGTTAAACAGGGTGGATTAAAATCTGTGTTTTGTTTTTAGTGGTAGTGAGTTATGATGACCACAGGAAAAGACATTATGACTATCCCTAGGTAGAGATGCCAGCAAAATATTCACCATTCCTCTTTGTTTATCAATAATTTTTTCTATTTTCCAGATCCCTTAAATCCTACCTTTTCTTGGTAGGATTACCCAGTCACAGACCCTTACAGATTTGTGTCTGTGTTTTTAATTTCCCATCAAACTTCTTACTGTATCTGTTCTTGTCCAGCTTTTCCAAATCCAACCTTCTATGAATTCTTTCCCAGATCTATTCCATTAGCAATTCCTGTCAGCATTTGGCACAACCATCCCTTTTCTGTTCTTGTCAGCATTAGCCACATGCATTCTGCCAGCTCTTTTTTGTGTTGATTACCCAGATCCTATCCTTCAATGTTTAGCTTCACCAATTTCAAAAAACTGACACAAGAGTGCTGGACCAGACATTAAAGTCTAAATATTTCTGTCCGATTGCCGTGCAATTGCTACTCCATCATAGCCATCATAAACTTCTCCCTTCTATCAAAGTTACATGCCAGCAATGTGGAACAGCAAATGAGTAACTCCCTTCATAAAGACAGTGACAGACAACAAATACCACCCAATCTCAGGCCTCACAGGGATGGGCAAGATATTTAAGAGGTTTGTTCAAATATCTGATTACCTGTACACCCCCCCCCCAACAGCTTCTCACCCCTGTCCAGTATGACTTTAGGGCCAACCTGTTCCACCTGAACAGCTCTGTTCAAGGTGACCAGTGATATCCAAGAGGCCACAGAAAAAGGCTTCATCACTAGAGCATCATTATCACCACCACACAAGCCTTTGCACAGTCAGTCACGAGCTCCTACTTGGTAAGCTAGGGGAGTTGGACCTTGACACCCACTATTGCATGACTTGAACCCATGACCTTCTGACCATCTTGCCCCAGGTGAACACATGCAACGTACTGCACCATGGACACTGGATTCTGATGATATGATCCTCTAAACTGTTGTAACCACTATACCACCCTAACCTAGCCTTGTGGAGAAATGTCCAATCGTGCTGCCATCACAACTTGACTGTGTGCAAACATCCTCACCCTTAATACCAAAAATACTGAAACCATGGTCTTTGGCACCAGTTCCCAGTTGCAGATCAAAAATGTCTCCCTTGAAGTTTACACTTTGGTCAACCTTCCAGTAGAACAAATTTCCACATCTAAGCACCTAGGAGTAAGCCTGAACTCACATAAAAGGAAACAAGTTGAGAAAAAATACCTCCTACCTTTTGCTGGGGTCATCATTTATCACACAAGCCCCAAAACTCCTTACACATACTGGATATGCTATACAAGAATTTCTGCAGACTGCACTGGAGTGTGACTCAAAGATCAACCAGTGTTTGGTCAACGTCCATCTCAGTTGGCAGACCCCAACAGTGTGCAGGGAAAGCTGCTGGTTTACCCTTCTCCTCCATGAATGTATCCACAGCCCCACCCACATTCACCTCAAGTTCCTTTTCTCAATTACATCTAAACCATACTCATTGAGATCAGCTGAAGCATCTAATTTAGTTATAACATTTCTATCAGGAAGACCTTCTCATATGTAGGGCCAGACAGTAGGAATAAACTGCCTAACCCCTTCATGCAAACCACTGAGCTGACCTCATTTAAGAACCTTTTTTAAAAGCACTTTATGAGCAACTGCTGCTACCAAGGAAACAGTATACAGTCACCAAACGTCCTTCTATATTTCACTCACCCTACCTCTTGCTTGCCAGTGCAATACTGTTGGCATGGAGTACCTTATTTACCTTCCACCCCATACATCTTTTTGCCCCCTGTTCCAGCAAGCTGCTCCTTTTAGTCAAGTCTCAGTCCCATCCACCACTCTCCCCTCCCAGGGATCCACATGAGGTAGAGCTTGACAGAATGGCAGTGACCGTCATTTAGATGGATCATGGTACTCAGGGTTTTAATCTGTGTTTTTCGTTTTGTGCCACCCACTACCCTCATGGCACCAGGCTGTGCCCCGACAGGCCTCTCATGCATACAACATCCTCATGCAGTGGAGGCAAGCTTCCTGTCCCCAACCCTTCCATCTAGGAGTGCCACCTGGCAGTAGAAACTCCCCAGACACCCCTCCGGGCTAACAGGCCCACTCCCAAGTTCGCTTCCGAACCAGGTCACCATCATGGGAGCAAGAAGTACTACCCACTGAGCCATTGGGCAGCCCATACCTTTTTTATCTTAATGACATGCACAGTATTCATCTTTGATGTACAGCCTTATTAATTCCCTGTAACTACACTGTAGCATAGCACTATGGGGTGCTACACTGTTAAGGTACAGTGTACTATCTGTCAGATGAAATGTTAAACTGATATCTATTCTGTCCACCTGTGATGGCTGTGCAGGTGGAAGTTAATGGTTCGATGGTGTTTATCATGAGTAGGGTTTTTTTTTCCCCTGGGGACCTGGCCTACATTCCCCTGTCAGTAAATCTGGTCCATGTACCCACCCCCGGGATGTACCTAGGAACACACTGTCATAGCACAGTGTGCCTTTCCTGGTCAAGCATTACAAATAAGCAAATAACTAAAAATGGTAACTCTATGTACATGTTATAACAGCTTGTCTATTAACTGCTGCACCTTGGGACACCCATGAAAATGAGATATCATATCTCATGTGCCTATTTAGTTAGTCCACTGAATGCAAACTTTTAGATAAAAAATAATATATTCTTGTTTTGATCAACCATGTCCAACCCCTTAGTTCCACTTGTCCAGACCACCCAAATCCAAATAATCTTGCTGGATTACCCAGTTCCAATGCTTCACCTGTACGTGTTCATACTGCCCAAATCCAAATAAACTGTTATTGGCTGGATTAGCCAGTTCCAATGCTTCACCTATACAAGTTCATATTGCCCAAATCCAAATAATGCAATCTTGTCTCATCATACCAATTTATGACAGTAAATGGCATTGCCATTCCCTTCAGGCTGCAAGGTTGCATTTTGAAAATGGAAAGCAGCCTTTCTGATCCACCAAGCACTGGGTTGCTGCAGTATATTTGTGAACCAGAAGATCTGATGATGTCAAGATGTTAAACAAAAAACATGGATTCAAGGTGGTCGTTGACCACCCCACCCCATCTGAAACCTGAGCTGTGCCTGTTATATTGTTTTCTTTGTGAGAGCAACTCTGAGTACAAACGTCAAACAGCATGTAACAAACAAATTGATTCAGTGAGTCAGAAAACACAGTGTTTTCATGTGACCTAGAAAAACCAGACACGGCTGTTCCCAGAAAAGCAATCCTTGGGTCGCAGCCAGCTACAGTATATGCTGGAGTACTGAGGGATAACACTCTATCCTGAATGAAACATTGGAGCAGCATTTTGCATAGCAGAGAAAACAGCTAGCAAACACTGTCCCAGATAATTCCATTTGTTTTCTTTTTTCCCCCAGATATTCCATATCACGGGAGAGCTCAGCCTGTGTTTCTCAGCAATTCCTTTGACTAACTTACTCTCAGCAGAGTGGCTAAAACCCTTTTCATTTTTTTATTAATTTATTGATTTGTGTACTTATATGTGTGTTTGTTTGTTGACTGGGTAAGTACACTGGTGCAAGGGACCATTTTCAAGAATGAACTGGCCACCTAGATGGGCAAAGAATAAGAGTGGTACATGGTTATGAACAAGTAGGGAGAGTACATTTGCAAAAATAACAGAAATCATAAAAAAAGTAAAAATGAGGATACAGTGTTAATAAAGTAGTACCGTAACTAAACAATTAGGTGTTGTGTATAGTACCATAACTAAACAATTAGGTGTTGTATATAGTACTGTTACTAAACAATTAGGTGTTGCATATAGTACCGTAACTAAACAATTAGTTGTTGTGTATAGTACCATAACTAAACAATTAGTTGTTGCGTACAGTACCGTAACTAAACAATTAGGTGTTGTGTATAGTACCGTAACTAAACAATTAGGTGTTGTGTATAGTACCGTAACTAAACAATTAGGTGTTGTGTATTTAGCTCCCTGTTCTTCTGAACTTGTGGAGGATGGTCAGAGACGCACACAAGCACTCCTATTGCCTGAGATGAGTTTGACCCACTTGGTGTGGAGGAGGTGGTTGGGATTGTCCTGGGGCTTTGGCCTACCAGTTGTGACCTAGACACAAGTCCAACCTGGCTTTTAGTCGGTCGTATGGACCTGCTTGGTCCTGTGGTTGCTGGGATTGTCCAGAGTTCTCTGAGGAGCGGGGCTTTTCTGGTGGTCTTGAAAGAGGCACTGGTGAAGCCCCTTTTGAAAAAGTCTTCATTGAACCCAGATTGTCTCAGCAACTACAGGCCCGTCTCAAAGCTTCCATTTTTAGGGAAGGCTCTAGAGAAAGTGGTGGCCATTCAGCTTGAGGCCGTCCAGACTCCTTGTCCATTTTTGAGTGTTTGCAATCTGAGTTTAGAGTTGGCATAGCACAGAGACTGCAATGGTGAGGGTGCTTAACAATTTCCTGATAGCGAGGGATTGGGGGGGGGGATGTACCATCCTTGTTCTCCTAGATCCCTCTGCGGCATTTGACACCGTGGATCATGACGTATTACTTGACAGACTGCAGAGATGGTGTGGACTGACCGGCATTGTCATCAGCTGGTTTAGATTCTACCTCATGGGTAAAGTGCAGAGAGTGATGATGAGATTATCCTCTTCTAACCCGATGCCTGTATACTGTGGAGTTCCGCAGGGTTTGCTCTTGTTACTTCTGCTGTTCACAGTGTACATGCTGTCATTAGGAGACATTATCAGGAGGTATGGGCTGGGTTTTCACTGCTATGCAGATGATACCCAGCTATACCTGTTCTGTGCACATGGCAACCAGATGGCTAACTCTGTCTTTAACAACTGCCTAGTCAAGATCCAGAATTGGATGACACAACTGGCACTGACTTAATCCATAAAAGATGAAGGTATTGGTGGTTGAGCCTGGTCATTGCCGGGATGGAGGAGGGTTGAAGAAAGATCCTGGCCTAGTGCTAGGGGGAGACCCTTTTACCCCATCCATCTGGGTTAGGGATCTGGGCGTGATCTTTGATAACGGTCTGATGCTTGAGGCACAGGTGTCAGCTGTCATCAAAAGTGGGTTTTATCATCTGCAGAACATTGCCTGGATCTGTTCTCTGTTACCATCGGAGGACCTGGTCACCCTAGTACATGCTTTTGCTATATCGAGACTGGACTATTGCAATGTTCTCCACCTAGGGCTATCAGAGGGCAATCTCCACCGTCTGCAGCTAGTGCAGAATGCGGCAGCCAGGCTTTTGACTGGAGTAAGTAGGTCTGATCACATTATGCCTGTCCTTCGTGAGCTGCACTGGCTGCCAATTAGGTGGAGGGTTGCCTTCAAGGTCAGGTTACTGACCTATAAAGTCCTCCACGGTCGGGGACCAGAGTACCTGCAAGATCTTCTGGTTCCTCACCGCCCGACTCACCCTCTTGGTTCTGCTGAGGGTAGGCTCCTTGTGATTTCCCAGGGCTAGGTTGCGGCAGTCAGGAGATAGGGCTTTTTCAATTGCCACACCAGCCCTGTGGAATTCGTTACCTGGTTATTTAAGGCAGGCTCCCTCAGTGGAAGCCTTCACTAAAAATACCACCAACAGCTTAATCTGGTTCAAGATCAGTTGGCATTCAACTGTATCCCCTTTCCTCGGGTCGTGCCTGAAAATAGGCAGGATTTGTCTAGTGCACTTACCCGGTCAACAAAAACTAACTAAACTAACTAAACTAAACTAAACTAAACAGGGCCTGAAGACTTATTTGTTTAATAAGGTCTTTAATAGCAGTTAATTTAGAGTTGCTGACTATCAAGTAATAGATGGATTCTGTATTATTTAATTGTTAGGACTGCTAATCTGGAATGTTATTATTATTATTGTGTTTTTTACTCTGTATTTTAATGTTTTATTGTTCAGCGCCTTGAGCCTGTGGGATAGGGCACTATAGAAATAAAAATCAATCTGTCTGTCTGTCTGTCTATCTATCTATCTATCTATCTATCTATCTATCTATCTATCTATCTATCTGTCTATCTGTCTATCTATCTATCTATCTATCTATCTATCTATCTATCTATCTATCTATCTTCATATTTCAGAGAGTTTCATACCCTCAACTGTCCCACGCACTCCCACATTTAACCACTCATAAGCACTCTGTCCAAGAAGGCAAGAGTGATGGTCCATTTAGCACATAAATCTTACAGCAAATACTAACATTGCTCTAAGGGCCCCATTTTCAAAGCCAGCCAGCTGCACTCACACACAGGTGTGTCATGTGAAAAATAGGGCCTGCCAGCTGTAGTGCAATATTGAAACGGATAGTACGATCGTAACTGAACACACTATCTGTCTGAATATTGGGCCATGGTACAGTAGCATGGCACACAGCAGGCAGTCACCATGCTTTTTGCCACGCTACCAGAGCACTGCTCTGAAGACTGCCCATAGGGGTAAAGCGCGGCACACATTGGTTAGCACCATGGCCCCTATGGGCCATATTCAGCCCAAACATGCAGATGAGCCCATTGGGCATGCATGGTGCTAGCAGGCCATTTGCATGCCCATTATGGGCTCATCTGCATGCCAGTGCATGGGCTGAGTGTGCCGGGCCAAGTCCACCCTCCCTGTCCCAGTCCTCTCCCTGGTAGTTTTTTGTACAATCTTTGGTGGTCCAGCGGTCCCCTCTCTGCCCAGATCCCCTTCTTGGTATTTTCATTTTAATCCCTGGTGATCCAGCAGACCCCCTCCCAGCCCCAATCCCCATCCATGTGATATAACAAAATCATGGGTGGTCAAGCAGGTCCCTCCCTAGCCCCAATCCCTGTCTAGGTAATAATATATTCATCAGTGGTCCAGTGGTTCCTCTCCTGGCCCTGATCCCCTCTGTTATGACAAGAGCAGCCCTAGTAGTCTAGTGTTCCTCCCTGCCTGAGCCCCGATCCCAAACTATAGTAAAAATATCAGCATCCCTGGCAGTCTAGCCATCCCTTCCCCAATACCCGATCCCCACATAGGTATGCCAAAACATCCCTGGTGTTCTAGTGAACCTCCCAGCCTGGCAGGTAGTGTCCCACCACCATGCACCCCCCCAACCCAACCACATGAGCAAGCCACTGGCACAGCCCTCCACACACCACCATGGCCAGCTGCAGGCTGAGCTCTCATGACATGCATAATATAGCATATTATACAGCACGCGCATCAACAGAGCTCAGTCTGCAGTCAACTGTGGTGGTGTGCAGAAGACTGGGCCCTGTCACTGACTCTCGGGGTTGGGTTGGGGGGTTCTAGGTGGTGGAACACTACCTGCCAGGGTGGGGGGATGTGGGTCCACTAGACCAGGGATGTTTTGGTATATCTATGTGGGGATTGAGGATTGGGGATCGAGGGGTACCCCTAGACTGCCAGGGATGCTGATATTTTTACTACAGGCTGGGATTGGGGAGAGGGGCACATTAGACTACCAAAGCTGCTCTCATCATAACAGAGGGGATGGGGGTCTGGGGGGGACCTCTGTACCACCGATGAATATATTATTACCTAGACAGGGATTGGGGCTAGGGAGGGAATTGCTGGACCACCAATGATTTTGTTGTAGCACATGGATGGGGATCGAGGCTGAGGGGGACCACTGGACCAACAGTGATTTGCACTTTACATGGAGGGGGATTAGAACAAGGGAGGGACCACTGGATCACCACTGCTATATATTTTTCCTATGGGGACAGGGATCGAGGCTGGGGAAGGACCTCTGGACCATCAGGGATACCTCTTTTTAAACAGGGATGTGGGTCAGGGCTAGGGAGGGACCACTGGACCACCAGGGTACCTAGCCCTAAACAGTGCATGGAGGGTGTGAGGGGCATTCACCCCCTCTGCCACTGTTAAGGGCTGGGTTTCAAAAATGTTAAACTATGCCACACTTGCAACCATTTAACACTTCTGAAAACTGTCCAATATCTTTCTGCACTGTTTATGCATGGGGGCTTCCTCATTTGCATACATGCAGTGAGATATTGTGCACCATGGCACTGTCTGGGTTGCACCACGCATAGGTGGACTTTGAATATGGCCACACCCCAAAGGCCAGTGCTATTCCTGGTGTGCAGGGCATACAGCTGGTTTGTGCCACACAAACCTTTTGAAAATGGGGGCCTAAGAGCAGAAAACTTTATCAACCCATAGCAATAATTTCCATAATATTCTAATCTTGTCTTCATGGTTTGAATGTGTATCATTCCACATTTTTCCACCCCTTTCCAACATTTAGGGTAACACTGTCTCTCATATTGTGAGGGATGAGACATCATCCTGTTGTTTCAAGGGTTATTCCTGTTCCCCATCCCCACCCCATCAAAAACAGTATATCGTGGTGTATAAGTCATATTTATTTTTATTTTTATTAATTTAGTCAACTGGATAAGTACACTGGGTTGCATGGCTATTTTACAGACACGACCTGGAACATAAAAAAATCAGGCTATATAACACATTAAATTACATTGAGGACAAATATCAGCTTATATACGTATAATGTGCAAAAAAAAGAATACTATTCATGCAGCGAGAAACCACTACTAAAAGCTGTTGCAGCTTGATTACCTAGGTAAAGGTGTGCCAATCTGTTTACCAAGAGAAGAGAATAAGACTCTATCTTAGTGTTGAAAAATTCCTTTATTTGCCAGTCTGCCAGCACAGTGTACCACTTGTGGTGCTGATGAACTGGGTTTGGATGCAAACTCAGGGTGTTGGAGTGCTGGCGGGGTGAGAGGGATTGAGCATCCACAGGATGGCTCTCCTCCTCTGAGTAGGGGTACACATTGTTCGGCATATGCCTAACCCCTAGCAGAGGCTAGGGTGAAGCCAATCTTGGACCACCAGAAGTGCAGGGAGGTGCAAAGGCCATTGACGCATGCCACTCACAAGCATGTGACATGTGTCATGATGGCATGATTTGTCCACACCTCCCGGTGAAGAAACAAGGAAACTCCCGATAGACAGGACAACACCGAGCACCTGTAGACCCCACACCCAGCTACCCAGGCACAGCTAAATGAATCAGACAGTGTTTGACAGCAGAGGTTGGGGAACCCTACTGACCCTGCCAGGGATGCAAGCCCTGAGAGCAGATGCAGGCAGGTAAGCACTAGAGGATTCCAGGCTGTCAGGGCTGGGGTGACTGAAAGAAAGGGGCTGGTCAAATGGGGAGGAAAAATGCTTCTTTATTTAATGTTTAACTGGCTGAGTTGACATTTCATTGTTCCTGATTAATCATGAGTGGCCTCTTAGTTTCAGGATACCTTTTCACATACTGATTTTTTTCTCAGTCATAGACTCTTCTATACTCATTTGTCTGATAAAGTCTCCTGACTGCTGATTTCCGGAGTGCTCTGTGGCATCTGTTGTGCTTGCTATCTGTTTTTTTTGCTGACAGAAACAAATGAAAACATAGAAGTTAGCAGCAAAAATAAATGTTATCAATAAATTTTATCCATTGTTAGCAGAAATTAAGAGGGGAATTTTTGCTTCAAAATTATCTTAAAATACTCATTGACTGAGAGGCAAGGGCAGTAATCACACCGTTTTGTAATGGGATATTCCTGGGGAAAATCCTTAAAAATAGATATAATAAAAACAAAGAAAAGCAGACAGATATTTTCTGTACCTGTAACCCTGATCACATTGAATAAATTAAGCATGTTATATTAATTTTTCCTTTTTTATGGTAAGTCTAGAAATAAATGGCTGGGAACTATTTTGAAAAATATGTATTCACCCAATTGGGAAATCATTTATAAATTGTTCAGTTCCTCTCGACTGAATCTTCTTTTAAAACTGTCTGTCTTCCTCAAAGAGGTCATAAAGTAAAAGAAGAATACCACATACAAGGTTCAATAGCCTGGGGTACAATAATGTTATTATCTTTTTTTGACCTTTGCAAAGTTGCGGGTCTGCTCTCCATTAGGGATTTGGAATTACTGGCTTCAGTTAACTGATGGAGTGTAGGTAACCAGGTCCAAATCACGCTTAAAATGTAACTAGCTGGTTTCATCTGGGCTATCCCAGGTTTGTTAAAGAATATCTTACTATGGCATGCCACTTTGCTATATAACATTGTCATTTCGTATTGTGCATTGTTTAAAACTGAGATGACCCATAGATTTGTTAGTTATTTATTGATAGCTCTTCATAGAGAACCCCTTTTTAATCTCTTAGATCTAGTGCTTTATTCAAAGTCAGGATGGATTTTGTGTGTGTGTGTGTGTGTGTGTGTGTGTGTGTGTGTGTGTGTGTGTATATATATATATATATATATATACAGTATATATATAAGTAGAGAACTTAAATTGGCTATCTTTGTATTGTTTTTCCTTTGTCTTTTTTTTCTGATTTACAGTATATGGTTTATTTTTCTTTTTTGTTTGTAATATGTGTATTTTATATATTTTATCTTCTTTGTAATGACTTTTATAAGTCAAACATAATAAATGGGCTAAACTGAATTGAAAATATAGAAGGGTCTATGACTGAGAGAAAAATCAGTGTGTGAAAAAGTATCTTGTAACTAAGAGGACCCGTCATAACTAAGCTGGACCAGCAAAATGTTGACTTAGCCTGTTAAACACTGAATAAAGAAACTTTTCAACACTGAGAGAGTTTCATTCTGTTTTCTTGGTAGTCTTGGATGATCATGGAATTGGAGGACTCTCTCATTTGAACTATTCATAAAGTCCCTTTCAGGAATGGGGTGGTCCTGGACATTGTTTATCCAAATCTGTTTAGGCAAGTTTGGTCACAGCTGCTGGGGTTGCCGTGATGTGGCTGAAAGAGTAACTATTTTATTCAGTTTGAACCTGCTAGTCCAATGACTCATGAGATGACCTTGAGATAAACCTTTTAAGAGTTATTGTGCTCTTTCCAGTGCATTTCAATGAGACAGTGCTGTATTGAACAACAGCAGCAGTAGTTAACTTGTTCGCTTTGTCTGTGGCTCAGTTAGTTAGTTAGTTTTTTGTTCACCAGGTAGGTGCACTAGACAAGAAAAGGTCTATTTTCAGACAAGACCCAAGAGGTTGCAAAGGCAGTTGAAATTACATAAAGCAGCAAGGCAATGTAAAACAAAAAGTGCAGAAGAATAACAATGAGATACAAATGTGTCATAAATCAGTGTCACAATCAGCATGTAAAGGTCAAACAAGCACAGATGAAGCGCCAATGAGTACAGGGCAAAAGCATAATACAGCCCAAAATCAATTTCACAATAAGGTTGAAGATTCAATAATTCTGACAAGTGATAAACAAAACATACAGGCTCGGATCATTACAATGCAAGAATACCACTACAAAAACAAAGTACCAAGTACAAAAACATTTATCTGTGAAATGTATAAATTTGTGAATGGTTGCACTCTTGTCTGTAGACCAAGAAGATTGACTAGTTGTAGGTTCAAATCTCACACCAGGATCAGGACATCATTTTTCTGTTATATAGGAGTCTCATAAGACCACACTTGGAACATGGATTTCAGTTTTAGTCCCTGTACTTGAAAGGGGGAAATGTTTGAACTAGGAAAAGTGCAGAGGAGGGCAACTTAGATGATCTGCAGCTTTGACAAACTAACATGCGATGAAGACTAGAAAATTTGGACTAATGAAATCAGAGGATAGGTGACTACACATGGGCCTGCTGTCTATGTACGACATAGCAGAAGCACAGACCTACAGGAGAAACTAAATCCAGAGATAAAGGATGTGGATCCCATGATCAAGGGGTCATGACAGACAAATGAAAACATCTAATTAAAAAACAGGAGGACATTCTTCTTTACATAAATAGTGGTCATAATTCAGAACACTCCCTGAAATATGTGGATGATAGCAAGGATTAAGAAAACATTTATAGGGTACATGGATAAGATGTCAATGGAATAGGGAAATCAAACATTCTACCACTGAGTAGTAGTAGAAGTCCTTTTTCTGCCTCTATAACTATAGTATAAACCAGACAACTGAGCTATTACTCAAAACTGGCACTGGTATTGCACTAAAGGAGTGCTGCTCTGTTGGTGGTGCCATCTTTAATTTGAGGTTTTAAACCACAGAGCATTTAGCCCATCTGTGGTAGTTGCTAAGGTGGAAGCTGAAGATGCTCCCATGGCACTTTATAAGAGATGGTGAGTTATCCCCCAGTGTCTTGGCAAATATTTTATTCTCTCACTTTTAATGCATTACAACCACATGTGGTATTACTGTACTTAATTGCTGTTGCATGTATAGGACAAATAGTCCCAGTACCACCAGCATCTTACTCATTGCTTAGTAAAGCACATTGGGCTACATGGTATATGAAATATACTATATAGAACCAGATTATATCCTGTTCCCTTGGGGACTGCACTTTATTGGACTGGGTAGTGCTCACTTTTCCTGATCATATTACATTCTTGGGTGTATTGCCTGGCATTTTGGGTGACCACTCCCCTATCTATTGCATGTGGAAGGCCCATAGGCCTCGTCCCCTCCTCCTCCTCCTCCAGCTGTGACTGAAACTAGAATTAAAGCTGATTTCAACTTGGAGGCATTTCAAAAGGATATCCTGCATTGTTATTGGTCCCATCTAAATGGTATACCAGATGTTAAATCAGCCCTGCATTTCTTTGCCTTTCAATTTACTTGAATTTGCAATCTTCATGACCCTTTTCGCAAGATGAGCGTTAAAGGAAATCATCAAAATTGGCTTCCTACTAAATTGCGCTTGTTAATGGCTTCAAGAGATAAGGCTTGTAAGGAATATATATCCAATAGTAATCTCAGGCTTTTGAAAGTTTATAAAGATTTACTTATTTATTTATTGCATTTATTTCATCATTCAGATATAACCTTTGAGCAAAATGCTCTTTTTCAAAGGTTCCACGTCTTGACAGGAGGATGACACAGAAAGGTAGTTACAGAGTATGGGTGCACAAGTACAGAGACAAAAAATGCAAGAAATAACAGCAATTGGTCTATTTACAATTGCAAGCTATCTCACAAGAGGTACATACTGCAGTTAGTACAGCCCAAGGTACATGGTGAGTGTTGTGGGTTTAAGGAACTAATTTAGCAGGGGGTAAAGCAGCCGGGGAGGCATTGTTATTATTTCATATAAAGTCTGGAGGGAAGAGACTGACAATAGGCTTTCACACCCTTTATGTTAATGCAGCCAAGAGGAGGCTTTGTTGTTAATTCAAGTCAAGGGTGGGGGAGTTAATTTTCTGTGCAGGACTGACCTAGTAGGAACATACTAGAGAGCAATGTGAGGGAGGACCGTACACAGAATAAGCTGGGGGAAGACAGGTGCTTTGAGACAATCACATTTGTGAAGGGTCAATGACAGGGGAGGGAATTAAAACAGAGTGCTGAGTTAGGGACAGTAGATAGAAGGCTTGTCAACAGGCTGTGGCTATGGAAGGCTCAAGTTCAAGGGCTGGCAAGTAATAGTAGGAAGTAAGAGTTTAAACTCAGGGTTACTGGGCAGTAAGAAGGTAGCAAATCAGAGAATGCATCCCAGGAGCAGTCTGACTCCAAGCTACCGGGCACTAGCACTTGTTGTTAGTAATAGTAAGGGACAGAATAGATCTCTTGTGCTGGTGCGTGGTTATCAACATCATCTTCTTGTAATTGAGAAGCAATTTCTGAGAGCTGAACCAGTCCTCCAAGCTGCAAAATGAGTACTGCATATTATCCTATAGGTGTTGAAGCTGGGTACTACTACTAAGGATGACAGCATCATCTGCATACAGAATAATCTTGCTATTGCAGGCCTCTGGAAGCCTGTTGATGAACAGGCTAAAGAGGAGGAGGCCCAGTATAGACCCTTGTGGGACACCCAGTACTATATCCCTAGATGAGGAGATAGCTGTCCCAATTTTTACACTCTGTGCTCTACTGGATAGGTAATCCTGGAACCAGAGGATGGCTTCAGAAGCTAGCCCAAGGTGCTGAAGCTGGTCAAGGAAGATGTGATGGTTGGCCATATCAAAGGCTTTGGTGAGATCTATCATTGTAATCATTGTAAGCATCTGGTAAGGAAATGCGAGACTGATTTTTACACTGGTGTACAGACTGGCTCCTTTTCAAATCCAGTTTGATCCTGGGAAAGCATTAATTCCTTATTTAACAAAAAAAATCAAGCTATAGCTATCAGATTGATTGCTGCTACTGAGGCACCGCTAGTGGATCACTCAGATATTTCAGCCACGTTTAATGATTATTTTAGTAATATTGTGAGAACAATATTGGCTACTAACCATAGGGAGCTAGGATCTAATGTAACTGTTGAATTTAAATCTAATCTGGATTTTAGTTTTATTACAAAATGTCCCTTCTATTTTAAAAGTCTTTCCTATCAAAAGACTTTGAAATATCTGGAAATCTATGAAGGTGTCTTCTATTGGATTGGATGGTATTGTGTTTTGTTTATTTCATCATGCTCTTCAGGAATTGTTTATCCCAGTTAGAATTTTGTACAGTTTATCCCTGTGTTCTAGGCAGGTGCCGCTGGCTTAGAACAGGCAACTGTGGTTTCCATATTTAAGTCAGAGTCCCAAATGGAAGCCTCTAATTACATTACTATATCTCTCTTGCCTTCTTTATCAAAGCATGTGGGACACTGGATTGAGGAAGCACTGCTGCTGTAGTGTTTCTCAATCTTACTAAGGCCTTTGACTTGGTGGATTACGCTCACCTGATGTACAAGTTCACCGCACGTGTTTTTTCTTCCAATATGATGGAATGGTTTCCAGATTATTTCTTACAGAAGCCAATGCACTAGAATTGGTAATATAACCTCTACATGTGTAGGGATGGGCACTGGGGTAACCCAAAGCTCCATCCTGGACCCCCTTTTGTTCATTCTTTCCAATAATGATATGGTGTCAGGTATCAATAATATTGAAATGGTCTTGTATACAGATGACATAGTTCTGTTCTCTAGTGGCAGTGATCAGTCTTTCATTAAAACAAATATTCAGATAACCTTTCTCATAATAAAGTGATGCTTAATGAGAAGAAAACAAAAGGCATGATTTTCTTTGTGCTAAAGGAGACTGCTCCATTGCCACTACAGCTCAGAACTATCTATAGCAAACTAATTGAATCAGTCAGTCAGTTTAAATATCTCAGCCTGACTCAGGAGTCTTTGCTTGCTTACAGTATGTCAACCACATTGACTATTTAGAGAAATCCTTACTCCAGATTGGGTTTATTATATAGAATAAAAAGCTGCCTGGTCTCTAAGTCACAAAAATTAGCTGCCACTGAGTTGATTATTTCTTTGACTGATTATGCTCTCCCTGTTTAAAGTTCATCCACAGTATCTTGTCTGCAGAGGGTCTCCATACTTTTGAACAGTGTGTGTCACTGTCTTGGGGGCAGGCAGGTTAGTGCACCACTGTTCATTGTATGAAGACCTCTACTGGTCATTCTTGGAACAGCAAGCTAAATATTTGGATGGTTCTATTACCTGGAAAATCTTAACTGGACACTGTCGGGTTGTAAGCAATTGTTATAACCCCTCTACTGTCTGGGTCTATAAGTAATATTCTGAAATCAATTTCTGACCTGAGCTTCCAGTTGTACTTGGTGTCAATGAAAGCATTAACTTTTACAAAAAAAATATTTTCAGTCATCCCAACCTATTCTGTGCCACGTGCTCCTCTTTGCATGTCCCCGATACAGATACATGTGGAATGCTGCCATACTCAAGCTGCTATTTCTTTATGAAATACCCCTCAGTTTGGCAAATTACAGATATTGCAAAAATCAGCACAAATCTATCGATACTTCCAGCTATTTTGTTCAATTGCCACTAAAATCATCAAACTCATTAATGGATGAGTTTGGCAGCATTTCGCAAGTATCTCTATCTCGGACACGCAGGTACGAGTGTGCAGCACAGAATGGGTCAGGACAATGGAAACTCGTTTACTTTTGTAAAAATGAATGCTTTCATTGACATCAAGTACCAACTGGAAGCTCAGGTCATAAATTACATTCAGAATACTGTTTATAGACCCAAACAATAGAGGAGGCATAAACATTGCTTAAAAACCTGACAGTGTCCCTTTAAGAGGACCAAGTCTTACATCTCTTGCTAGTCTTTTTGTCACTTGTAAATCATGTCATGGAACAAGCAGTTCTGATCAATGTTTGTTACTTTCATCATTCTGAAAAATTCAACAAGGTCAAAGAATATTTTCAGATACCATGGCCAAAGAATGGAATGCTCTGGCATCTAATCTTACTGATGTGAACAACACTGCAACATTTAAATGCAATTACAAGAACTTTTTGTAAGCTAATATTGTATGTAAATATTTTTTTGTAGTTGTTCTTGTCCTTTGTATTTGACTGTTGTTTTTATGCTGTTATTCATTTCATTTGTTTACTGTATCTTCCTCCACTCCCAGGTCCCCCTTGAAAATGAACAGTCCCTGTCCTTGGGTTCTTACCCAGTTAACAAAATTTAAAATATAAAAAAAATATATTTATTCCACTGAAATGATTATGTATTATTTTTCACAAACAGAAAAAGAGTTACACTTTACAAACATGGTGTCGAAAGGAGATAAGGCTATCATAAAAGGAAAACAGACATTAGAGAGTGCCAGATTTGATGCTTTCCTCAACTCCCCACTGATGCCTGAACTTGCTTGGACTTAAACAGTCCATATCTAGAATGTTTCTTTATTATAATTTTGGAAGGGGAAGGGATCATAATCCCTCACTTGGAGGAGCTGGCGACCAGATGCATTCCCCCTCCTGTCCCTATTTTCAATAGCCCCACCCCCTACATATATGCATGTATGTTAGAAGAGCATGGGGGGATGCTCTATTGATATTTATTTATGTTTTTGATAACCGGGTAGGTGCACTGATCCAGTGGACCATTTTCAGAAATGACCCCAAATTACATTTCTATATGTTTTAGAGGTCCACTGTGGTCAAATCAAGGCACTACTCAACTAACAAAGCTCCAAACAAATGGACATCTCATGGAAAATTTAAGCATTTGCTGAAAACAAAACTGCCCAGAGTGCAAGTACGGAAACAGCTAATGCTGTTATTCAAGCTTGCACAATCATATTAAAATAAGGAAAAAGGGACAGTAAAGAAAAAGGCAGAAACCTTGATTTGTTTAAAGGTGAACAAGTGGCTGTAATTGATTTAATGGTCATAAGTAAAGAGGGGTGATAGAAAGCATCTGCCCTAAATGTTTTGGAAAATAAACTTACAGTTTGTAAAATGGAGCAAGCAGGGTTTTTTTCCAAATATGCTGAACTGAAACAACCATTTCAAGTATTGCTGCTGACTGTCCCTGGGATCACACTGAATATGAACGGTAAACCAGTGAGGCTGTGATATGGCAATGCCCTTCACTGTGCTGGTACTGACATTGGACTAGCCCGCCTTTCACCCCTAGCCAGTTGTAATTGGTTCAAGAGAGTCCTCTGTCCTGAAGAACAACAGATTAAGCTGTTACAGTTAAAACCAGGAACTGAGTAGACTTTGGTTCTAACAGACTGCCTTATTTACATTAAAACCAGTTGATGACTTATTGGACTAGAGGTATAGCAGGGAGTCTTTAGTCTACTCCAGGTAGCCCAAAAGGACCAGTATTTCCTTTGACATCTCATAGTCAGAGTTAAATGACCCACTTAAGGGAATCCTTGACCATCAACAGAATGCCATCAAGGGCAGAACAATGACATACAGTATTTCCAGAAAACAGTATTTTCCCATACCCATACAGCAGATCTTTTAACACTCAAAGAAAGAAAACACAGAAAAAGACATTCATAATCATTCTGTGCCATACACACAAACCCTCTTTGTGGGCTACATTATCAAACTATCAAGTTTGCTGTTTTAGACAATCTTCTGTAAGGAATATGATGCAGGTATGCTTTGGTGACCCCAGTTCCATAAGTGGGTTTTATACACTGTTTGAATAAGTGAAGTATGTCACTTCAAGCAAGGGGCTTATTTCAAAAATGGAATCATAGTTTATTTATTGCGCACTACGGCTGCATATTGGGTGTAAGAGTGCCACCTGACACACAATAACCAGGAGTGCTCAGTAACACTCTATATTTGTATCACCCTACGAATGCTTGGCAGAACTTGAATACCCATAAATGATCTCTTTGTTGTGTAGTAGATAGATAGATAGATTTTTTTATTTATTTATTTAAAATATGGTGACCGGGAAAGATAGATAGATAGATAGATAGATAGATAGATAGATAGGGAGATAGACAGACAGACAGACAGACACCAGTGAAAATAAAAATGTCAAGATAAGAAATGGTATATTTATAGCTATCATAAAGATATAGCAAATAAAGGATGGGCAACTATGCTCAACCAGTGTATTATGCCACAGATGGGTTCTGGTTCCCTGGTTATATGTAAAGTTGCTCATCCTGTATTTTTTATAGAGTATAATGTTATATGAAATGTGTGCATTGTGATTCTTTCTCTTTCAGAATGAAACTGACTTGTGCAGTCTCTAGAGGTTCTAGAATGCTGTTGTACCACAGAAGGGTACAATCACATTCCATGACCTTTGAACTGTGGTACAACATCATTTTGAAAAGGATGGATTTCTATACAGAACAACGCTCTACTATATGCTACATAATGATGTATTTTTGTTAGTGTCATCACAGTTTCTATATTGAAGGTCATTATTATCAACACAACGGACTACTGAGCCACTAAAACAGCAACTTTCACATTGCTGATGACATCACAATCACCTAGTGCAGAACTAAAGCCAGCAGTTGAAATCAAAGAGAAACAGTTAAATCATCAAACAAATCGTAGATTTAAAAGGAAATAGTAGTAAACTGATTACGTATAAATCAAATATGCAATGGTCTGACTCAAAATACACAGTTAATTGTCACTTGCGAAAGAGCAAGACTTCCACAACTTACTCATGGCTCTGCCACTCTTGAGTAATTGTCCTGCCTTTCACAAATAAAGATGAACTGCATATAAGTTGAGTCCAGTCATTGGATATTATCCATAAATACACACACAAATGCTCAGCTTACATCACAATGGATCATTTGGTGCATACTGTAGATGTTAACCCTTACTATGACAACTGTAATAAAACAGGGCCACCAGAAGCCATTCTGAAAAAAAAACTTCTTATGGGGCATAATGTATGCATTACTAGCAACAGCTGTAAAAACCCCAAGTCAAATTAACAAAAAAAAACCATTATTTTCAACAGACTATTCACCAAGTCAGAACAGAGGATTTTTCTGAAGTGGGCGTGTACTGTATAGTAGGAGATGTAAAGTGATTTGGAACCACAGCATCTATGGATGTTGCATCTGATCAGACCTGCCAATAAGTAGCATTAAGGAAAAAAATTAAACATGAAATATTTCCAGAAATATTCCCAATAGCAGGTAAATAAATACAAAAAGAAGCATTTTAGCAGCTGTAAGCAGGTGCAGAAATCAGAGACGGCACCCATTAGAAAAAAGTGTGTAAGGTGACTGTGTGATAGTTTTTTTTACACAACCAATGCGTGTTTTCCTACATTCACCGCAAGAACAACGCTCGAGTGGTTTATAAAGGCAAAACACACCAAGGATCTATGAACAGAATGAATAATCAAAGTCATCCATATTTTACTTTTTTTATAATATCTGTTAAGGTCTGATGTCAACAAACAAGGAGCAAGCGAGTGTGTATAAGAAAGTGGGAGACAGCTTGAGTAAGCTGACAGATGCAGCCACAGCTGTTTCCTGTTTGTGTGACAACATAATGGCTTACCAAGTGGGTGATTCATCGGTTGTGACATTTTCTGTATCAGTCTGGTATGACGTTACACGAGTGTGATATGAAGATTTTCTCTGTATCAGCCTGGTGCAATGTTGTAACAGGTTGATGCAGAGAATACAGGGTCTGATTTCTAGTTAATATCATTCCTTTCCAGTTGTTATAAAGTTAAGCCATAAGGTACGACAGGGTGTTTGTTGTTATGTAATAACATCATGCCTCAGTTGTGTTCAACACCCATGAAGTGACATTATTACACAAAAACCCAGGGGAAGAGTACGCAATGGGGGGAGGGTGAGTTAATACCAACAACAAAAATTGAATGAGACCTAGGAGTAATTATATCAGATGACCTAAAGGTGGTCAAGCAATGTGAGAAGGCAGTAAGGAGGGCTGGGGGGATACTGGGATGCATAGGGAGAGGCATCAACAGTAGAAAACAAGAAGTTGCTATCCCTCGGTACAGACAGTTAGTGAGACCTCATCTGGAGTACTGCGTGCAATTCTGGAGACCCCATCTCCGCAAAGACATAGACAGAGTGGAGGCTGTTCAGAGGAGGGCAACCAAAATGGTGCAGGGTCTGCACCAGAAGATATACGAGGAGAGGCTAAAGCAGCTTAATATGTATACCCCTGAGGAAAGGAAGGAGGTGGGGGGGACATGATAGAAACTTTAAAGTATCTCAAGGGAATTAACAAAGTACAAGAGGGTAGTATCTTTCAGAAGAGATGTGCAAGAACAAGGGGGCACAATTTGAAGATAGAGGGGGGACGGCTCAGAGGTAATGTTAGAAAGTATTTTTTCACAGAGAGGGTTGTGGATGCATGGAACAGCCTTCCTGAGGAGATTGTGGAGTCAGGAACAGTGGGAGAATTCAAGAATAGAATGCATGGGACAGGCATAAGGCAATTCTAGTGGGGGGTAGGAGGAAGTAAGCTGTTGAATAACTAGAATCTGAAGCTTATCCATCAGGTAGGGAAATGGGCAGACTAGGTGGGCCAAGTGGTCCTTATCTGCTGTCAAATTCTATGTTTCTCTGTAACAAAGCACATCTCTCAATTGCCTTATTTCTATTATACAATAGCTCTTTTGTTAAAAAAAAGTATAAGAAAAATTACATTTGCATGCTTTTTCTGGTTGATTTTTGTATGTGTAGGTGTATGTATAAAAAAGTCTACAATTTCTGCTTTACCCATTGCTACCTGATACATCCTGCCTGCCCCATCCCCAAGCTTTTCTGTTGCTGGTTCTTCTCTGCAGGGATAACACCCCCCAGCTGGCCCGCCACCTGCACTATAGTACAATGTTTGAGGCAGGGCAGTTAGTCAGAGCTGCCGTACACTTTTTGGTGCTGAGCTGAGCAACACCGAAAACTAAGTCAGCGCAGCACTTTTAAAGTGTGCAAAAGCTACTTTGATCTTAGTTTCAAACAGGGAATGAGAAGCCAATGCCAAGGCTTCATTTTGCACTTTATTGTGTCTAAGTTACTTTTTTTTAGCTTAGGCCATATGAGGTAAGGGGGAGCAGAAAGCATTGTGAGCATGGTAATTTTGAACTGCTCTCCCACTTACACAATCACAGTTTGGATCAGGGAACTAAGAAGCTGTTGTTATGGCTTTGTTTTTACTTTTGTTTGTTTAAATGGAAAAGGAATGAGAAAGAAATACTAATTAGGCCATGTGTGAAGAGTCACAGTGAGGAAAATGATGTTAGTAAATTGTTGTGGTTGCTGGGAGAATATGAAGTTGTTTTTGTTTAGGTATGGGGTCAGCAGGGAGGGATTTGTTTTGCAGTTACGCGGTCATCTCTATGCCTGCCCTCGATACAGTGATGTTACTGTCAGATAATATCACTATCTCTAGGGCAGTCTGACCAATCAGAGCATTGGAATAATGCATGCCATTGTATAAATAGAGGACATACAATGGTCCATATTAAGATGGAAGCCATACTTACACAGTGACAAGGACAGGCTGGAGAGGGTCCAAAGAAGGGCAACCAGAATGTTGGGGGGGGGGTGCTGCAGGAGAAGTCATACGGGGAGAGACTGGGTGAGCTGGGCCTGTACACACTGGAGGAGAGGAGGGAGAGGGGGGATATAGTTGAAACATTCAAGTACTTGAAAGGAATAAACAGGGTGAAGGTTGGCAGCATCTCTTCAGATTGAGTGAGAACAAATCCACTAGGTGGCATGCATTCAAACTGGGGTGGGGCAGATTTAGCGGTGACATCGGGGGAAGTTCTTTACTAAGTGGGTGGTGGGGCCATGGAACATACTGCCAGAATGGGTGGTGGGGGTTGATTCTGTGGACAAATTAGAAAGAGCTTGGGATACATACATGGGTCTAACCAACAAGGGGCAAACAAGGAATGTGTGGCAGAGGTCTTCCTAGGGGGAGGCAAACAGGCAGACTAAATGGGGTCTTTTTCTGCCGACAAATTTCTAGGTTTCTATGTTTCTAAAATATGCCATTTATTTCCATGAGTGAGGGGTCAGGATCATAACTCATGCGTGGCAAAGCCATGACTGAGTTATGAAAGTCCCACCCCCGCAGGAGAAATCTCTGCATCTCCCTGGTGTGATATTATACCAGGAGGATACAGAGAATACAGGGTCAGATTTCTGTTTGACACCAGACCCTTTCAGTTATTATAAAATTATAAATCATCACTGGAAATTCATCCAGTTAGTGCTGAAGTTTGCTGTGTGCCTTTTATTGACAAGAGATCCTGACACCTCACACAGACTTACAGTTCTTCAATAAGTGGATCATTCTACTGGTTGATTTTAGTGCCTTATGCTGGGGGAAGCAGTTTTTCTAAGTCTATTTTGGTGATATAATTATAGTTTCAATATTTAGAATTTTGTTGTAGATTAAAAACTTGATGATCTATAATACTGTATATTTATATGCACTTTGCATATCTTCACTATAAAAAAAAGCCTGTGACATTCTAAGGGTGTTAAAACCACAAAGAGACAGTCTTACAGAGTAAAGAGAAGGTGCGGAGAATGTATAAGACTAGTACTGTATTATCTAAATAAAATACCCTCAAAGGTTTTGGCCTTCTAGAGGAGCAATCCCAGATGGGTTGAACTTGATTGACCTTAGTAAAAGCATCCTGATAAATGTCCTGTTCAGCCTTAATCCTGTTAGTGTCACTACTACAATGGGCAAGCCTAGCTGGGTTTAACACTGCCCAAGTACCTCCAGACTCCTTCTACCCTAGCCTAGTTAACCATGGACAACTGAATGCCTCAGCATGCACCATCTCATCAGGCAGTCGTCTACAAGAACAGGCATTCCTAATTCCTGTTGAACTCATAATCCCTTCTCAGGCTATGCCTCACACAGTTCCTTTCCTACCACCTTCTGCGAACATTAAATTGCCACCATCAGACTCTGGGAGACCCAGACTAAGGAAGTGCAAATCCCCAACCCTCTGTAACTTCTCCACCTAATGCTCATCCTCCTATCTGGCAATGTGCACCCTAATCCCGGTCCTCAGGGCAGGGCAGATAACTATGAAACCAAGAGCAATGGGTTAAAATTAGCAGTCATGAATATATGTAGCTTACTCCCAAAGATGGCGCAACTTCAGGCATGGGCTATCTTACACAACCCTGAAGTTATTTGTCTGACAGAGACATGGCTATCCACTAGGGTTAAGGATAGTGAGATAGGCTATCTGGTAATAAATCTTTTAAGTGTGACAGGTAAGGAAGAAAGGGTAGGGTTTGTCTAATCTATATCAGGGACACCCTGAAAGGGGTTGTGCTGTCCATCTTGGCTAGTGCAGAGGATCACGAGATTTTCTTGGTAAGGCTCATGTTCGGAGCCTACAATAAATCCCTCATCATTGCTTGTGTCTACCTCCCACCTAAGAAGGCCAAGGAGGGATTAAACAAAATCCTCAGGGACATAGCAGGCATTAGCAAGAACTGTGAGCTCATTGTGACTGGAGATTTCAGTTTAAACTGGCTTGGTAGTGAATCACCCCACTTGAAAGATGTTATAGCAAGCTGATATCTCATGCAGCTAGTTAGTGAACACACAAGAATGAACCATAAGTCAGGTAAGCACCTGTTTCTCGATTGGCTCCTTTCAAGCTCCCCAGATAGGATATCAGAGGTCAAGGTGCTCCCTGATTCTCTAAGCAATCACTCCCCTATCACCTGCCTGTGGTCTAATAAATTCAAAAAAACTTCTCCGACCATAGTGAAAAGCAGAATACTGAGAAAAGGGCAGCGAACTGCATTCAAAGCTACGCTCTCTAATATGGATTGGTCACCCTTAGATGTTTTAAATGATCTTGATAAAGTACTCCAATACTTTACCGATAAGTTTAACATGATCTATGACAGATTCAAACTGGTCAAAACAAAGAAATCCCAAGGATACAATAATGGATGGATTACTAGTGATCTCCTGGATCTCATGAGGGAATGGAACAACCTCTGGTGCAGAGCTAGGGCATCTGGGAAACATTATGACCGTCAGAAAAACAGGACCGCAAGAAACAAATGCACCCACCTGATGTGGTGTGCCAAGGCCAATTACTTCAGGGATCAGTTAGAAAGAAACTGGGAGATGGGAGGCAGTTCTGGGATAAGATGAAGGAACTTACTGGAAAGATAACAAAATACAACCTCTAGTGCTTAATATTAACCACTCAAATTCTATGGATCTCTACTCTTTTGCTGAAGAATTCAATTCTGCCTTCACGGACCTAAGCTCTGTACTCCCAGCTAACTACTTAAAACCAGTTGAAGTTGACAAAAAGGGCAATCCTAGGTCTAGCCAACACCCGAATTTCTACTTCAAGTAAGTCACAGTCAGTGAAGTCATGGGCTATGTCACAAAAGTCCATGGAAAAACTAGACTGAGTAGTGACAACCTTGACATGAAAATGATTGTGCTGGGCATCGATTAACTAATAGTTTCCATCACTAAAATCTTTGACAAGTCCCTTATGCTTGGAAAATTCCCCACTGTATGGAAGCAAGCACTAGTTACCCCGGTTCACAAGGACGGAGACAGGACTCTCACCTCTAACTGTAGGCCCATCTCGATTCTCTCTCCTCTCTTTAAAACAAGATTGTGGCAGATCAAATCCGTGACCACATCCATAAGTATCAACTGCAATGTGCCCAGCAGCATGGGTTTAGGAAACATCATAGCACTACAACTGCCTTGGTCGACTTCACCAATTATGTACACAAGGCTATGGGTGAGGGTAAACTGGTTGGATTTCTGCTTAGTATTCACAAAAGAGGAGGGGGAAGTGCCTAATCCAATTAATAGAAGCACTCTTGATAGGGGAGTCGATCCCAGTCCTTTCACAGAAGAAAGGGTTCTGCAAGAACTCCTAAAACTGAAGGTGGACAAAGCAATGGATCCTGATGGAATTCACCCCAGAATTCTAAAAGAATTAAGGGAGGAACTAGTGAAACCACTGGCTACTCTTTTTAATAAATCATGGGAGGATGGTGTGGTACCCGAGGACTGGAGGAAGGCGGATGTGATTCCCCTTCACAAAAGTGGGACCATAACAGAGGCAGGAAACTACAGACCTGTCAGTCTGACCTCTGTGGTAGGGAAAGTGATGGAGTCACTTCTGAAGGAAAGAATAGTTGAGTATCTAGAGGCCAGTGGGGCACAGGACCGAAGGCAGCATGGGTTCACAGCGGGAAGGTCATGTCAGATGAATCTAATAGATTTCTTTGACTGGGTGACCAAAGTAGTAGACCAGGGAGGGGCTGTGGACATGGCTTACCTAGACTTTAGCAAGGCATTTGACACAGTACCACACAAAAGATTAATAGTCAAATTAACCAGCCTGGGAGTGGGTCCCAGGGTGGTAGCCTGGGTAAAACATTGGCTGCACAACAGGACACAGAAAGTAATTGTTAATGGAGTCCACTCTGAAGAAAGAGGGGTTACTAGTGGGTACCGAAGGTTCAGTATTGGGTCCAGTCCTTTTAATGTCTTCATCAGTGACATTGCAGAGGGACTGGAAGGAAAAGTATGCCTTTTGCAGATGACACAAAGATCTGCAACAGGGTTGATACACAAGGAGGCATGGATAGGATGAAAAGGGACTTGTCGAGGTTGGAGGAATGGTCAGAAGTATGGCAGCTAGGATTCAATGCAAAGAAGTGCAAAATAATGCACCTGGGAAACAAGAACCCAGGGGAAGAATACACAATGGGTGGGAAGGTAGTAACAACAACAAAAAAGGAAAGGGACCTGGGGGTAATCATATCAGATGACCTTAAGGTTAGCAAGCAATGTGAGAAGGCAGTAGGGAGGGCTGGGGGTATACTAGGATATATAGGGAGAGGCATCAGCAGCAGAAAACAGGAAGTTGTTATCCCTCTGTACAGACAGTTGGTGAGACCCCATCTTGAGTACTGCGTCCAGTTCTGGAGACCCCATCTTCACAAGGACATAGACAGGATAGAGGCAGTCCAGAGGAGGGCAACTAAAATGGTGCAGGGTCTGCAAGAGAAGCCATATGAGGAGAGATTAAAGGAGCTTAATATGTATACCCTAGAGGAAAGAAGGGAGAGGGGGGACATAATAGAAACTTTTAAGTACCTCAGTGGAATCAACAAAGTCCAAGAGGGTAGCATCTTTCAGAAAAAGAGATGCGTAAGAACAAGGGACACAATTTAAAGATAGAAGGGGGTGGTTCAGGGGCAATGTGAGGAAGTATTATTTCACAGAGAGGTAGTGGATGCATGGAACAGCCTTCCTGAGGAGGTTGTGGGGTCTAAAACTGTGGGAGAATTCAAGAATGCATGGGATAGACATAAGGCAATTCTTGTGGGGGGTAGGAAGAAATAGGCTGTTGGTTAACTAGGATCTGTGGCCTATCCTGTAGGTAGGGAAATGGGCAGACTAGATGGGCCAAGTGGTCCTTATCTGCCGTCAAACTCTAGGTTTCTATGGATCGATCTTCATCGATCTGGCAAAGGCATTTGATACTGTTTGCCACCCTCTTCTCCTGAAACAATTGCAAACCATTGGAGTAGCCAGTAATGTGGTCAGGTGGTTCCAGGACTACCTTTCATCAAGATAACGAGTTAAAGTAGGACATTCCATGTCCGCTGCAAAAGAAGTCTCCATAGGTGTTCCACAAGGGTCCATCCTAGGACCCTTGCTGTTCAGCCTATTTCTGAATAATTTCCTGGACACCTGCCCAGTAAAATTATTTTATACGTGGATGATGCCATCATTCTCTGCAGTAATTCTCACGCTGAACACCTACAGACTGATCTGCAGACATTCTTTCAACACCTGGAAACATGATTCATTTCTCAAAGGTTTCTACTTAACTACAAAACAATTTAAACAATGCTCTTATCAGGCCCACAACTAAAAAAGAGGTACCCTGACCTGACAGTCACTAACAACAAGGCAGTCCCACTGGAACAGGTTCACTCCTTCAGATACCTGGACGTCATGGTAGACGATACCCTCTCATATGTGCAGCACATAGACATGGTGATTAAGGCAATGAGCACCAAATTGGGAGTCCTGTTTAGGCACAGAAAAATCCTTACACCCAACGCTCTCAGGATCTTGGTCTCCAGCTCCATTCTTTCCACAGTAGACTACAGTCTGGTGGTATATGGTGCTGCCATGGACACGGCTCTTAAAAGGGTTGCTACTGCCCTAAACAAAGCTTGTAGATTACTTCTTGCTGCTGATCGCCTCATGCATACTTGCACCCTGTACGAGCAATCTAACCTTCGTACACTTAGCAACAGAATTGGATACCAAACCTGTCTCCTAGGGAAAAAGGCTATGCTCTCCCAGACCCCACCTTGTATCTCAGACCTGGTAAAGGTAGCTAACTCTAATTACAATACCAGGAGCACTGCTATGACCCCTCTCAGTGTCCCATTTTGTAGGACTGCTCTAGGACAGCGTTCCTTTTCTTATCAAGCACCACTTTGGCTTAATGAGACCCCTGCAGCTGCACATAGCACAACTAATCTCAGGGCCTTTAAAACTGAAATTACGCAACATCTCCTGAGTCTGAACACTTGCAGTTGCTTGTACTGAGACAGTCCCCATCCCTTCTTGATATCTACCCAGTCCTCCCCCTTACACACTTGGTCACCCCACTGACACCGCACCTCACCTTACCTACTGATGTTCCTCCCACGTATACTATTCCCCCCCACTTACACCTTTTGGCACCCACTATCGCATCCCTCACTTATTTCTTCCTTGTTCTCATCCAACTTTCAACTCCTCCCTCCTACATTCTGCATTCTGTTCCATGCTCCATTTGCTCTCTGATTTGGGGCCTCCCCCCGACCCATGTTCTTTCTACAGCTCCCCTCTACTCGTCCCCCCTCCTCTCTCCCTACCATCAATGCCCCTTTCCTCCTGTTCACCCTTACCCTAGACAAGGCCAGACGGGGCTGCATTGTTGGTTTACAATTGCTGTTAAATGTATTCTTATGTGTTGCCTATTGTACCAATGTACTTGCACTAATTTGACTGTACCTAATTATTTTGTCAAGAATTGCTTTTATGTTTTGTCTGTTCCTTATTCATGACGTAGAACCTTTGTAAAAGAGTTTGTACTCAAAGGTTGTTTCCAAATAATAATAACTAAATAAATAAATAACTGGAAGCACACTGAGTCTTGGAGAAGAAACAAAGTGGCAATCAAAGCAAATGCTGGTGTCAGGCCCTCAGGCCCTGGAAAAGGGCTAAGATTATTAGGTACAAGGTAGGGGCAGACAACAGTAAATCAGCTGGGATTCAAGTCTTGTTTTGTGTAAAAACAAACATCACTTCTTGGTGAGCACTAGGGTAAAAAAATGCTAAATCACATATTGTGCATTTATTTTATTTATTGCTTGACCAGCAGGTGGGCTTTTGCACATTGGCCCATTTTCAGCATTGCCTGGCTTTCAGAAGTTACAGCATTATGCGGAGCATACTGAATTATATAATCTTATGTTTCTCATACGGGGAAAGTTATCCATTGTAAAGTTAGAGTTACAGGCAGTTACACCAAATAGGTTTACCACAGCTTTACCAAGCATGTATGTACAATATTCTGAAATGCTGGTTAGTTTTCTCTACACTTGATGAAGGGGCCTTGGATGTCTCGAAAGCTTGTATAAAACTTTTAAAATTTATCTAATAAAAGGTATTACTACAAAATAATGTGTACTACAGTTTTACCAGACATGTTTAGCACAGGCCAAATCATGATAAGTACCACATCTCAATATATTATTCAGATATGCTAAGAGGTTTTCTTTGAAAGTGTATTTCCTATTCAAGAGGGATATGTTTGTCAGCAAAGAATTCAGAAGTTTGGACCAAAAGCTAGACCAGGATCTATTGCCTGCTTTTGTCCTTGTGCAAATCTCTTAAAATGTTTTTTGACTAGCCTCTCTCGGCGAGTAAGATGGTTGACTTGGGATTAGCTTTTGGTTTAAATCTGGGAATAATTATGATGCAGTCTCACACTTAACAGTAGTATATGTGGTATAGAGAATTCTACATCAGTGGGGTATTGAGAGGTCTTGGTAAAGTTTTTAGCAATGAGTTCTAGGATGCACTGAGAGCACAAAGGAACAGACATTGTTAAATGTTACATTATGGGATAGATTTTCAAAGGGCTGAGATTGCCATTCGCCCCAGGTGCACCGAACATAAGGCGCACGGGGCTTGTCGCATTCTCCCGGACGACAATCGGGATTTTCGATCCCATGCACCAGTTGCCGCCAGTTAGACCAACTTTTTCTAGTCTACTCAGTTTATTAAACCAATCAGGGTTACAACACAAATGCAAAAGCGTTGTACATCATCAACCATATTCAGAAGCTTATTAAATATACATTTTCTCAGGAAATCTTTTATCTTGTCTACATTTGATATGATCAGTTCTTCTTTTACATGTTACAAGAAATCCTGTGTTGTTTTTGGTGTACTTTTTTAGAAAAAAAGCATAATAGAACTATAAATAAAATTACAATGTAATAAAAAGAATAAAATAACAAATCTGTCTGATCTCATAATTACTTATTCAAAATAATTCACATTAGGATTACATTTCTCTCTCAAACTATATAATCTAGGCTTTCTCAATTTGCTTAAGTTCCCCCCACCATTTCTCTGCCTGACCCCTCAGTCTTACACTCACACAGTGTACTCAGTATGCCCTCTATTTCCAGCTGTCATCCAAAGTCAATAAGCTTGTTTTAAGGGACCATGCCCTCATCATCTGTAGCTATTTGGTCCTCAGATAGGATCCATCTGGTCCACCTATTCTGGAATTTCTGAGTCTGTTGTGACAAATCTAGAGTTAATTTCTCCAACCTTTGGATATTATATACCACCTACACCTACATGTTGTTGGGGGCTCCTGCTTCAGCCATTTCCTTGTCAAAGATTTTAGGGCCACGGTGGTTAAAATGGCCCATAGATATCTTTACTCCTTGCTCTTCCTACCTAAAGGGTATATACCCAATACCAGATGCTCCAGACCGAGCTGTGTTGTGAGTATAAGAAGTCTAGCCAGGTGTTGGCTTATGTTTCCCCCCAAAACTGCTTTCTCTGGACACTGCCAGAAGATATGTGCTTGGGCGGCATGTGTTCCCCCCGCTCCCCCTCCAGCACTCCGAGGAGACCCCTGGGTGACCGTGTGCAGCCTGTACAGGTACTAAAAAGAATCTATCACAAATTTTCTACCCAAATTTTCTCCATGTAGGAGAGGATGTAGTTCTCCAGGTGCTTTTCCAAACCAAATTCCTTTGATCCTCCGACAGAGGTATGTTTAGATCACCCTCACACTTCTCTTTAAGATATAATGAGGAGGGAAGGAAATCCATTACATAATTACTATAAAGTAGGGAGACAGCTCTTTCCCATTCAGAGAGGTCCAGATTCTCTGGAAAGGGATCCTATCGAGATTTCCCACTCCCTCAGGTCCCACTTTCCTCATTTGTGCCTGCACAAAATCCCTGATTTGGTAAAATCTCATTCGGTCTCTACAGACCCACCCAAATCTCTGCTGTGCTACCTAGGATGACATCAATGTGGCTCCTATAAACAAGTGGACTGGAGAAGGTAGACCCCGTTTGGCTTGCTGAGCAAAGCAGCCATCCTGTGCAGATGGGGCAAATCAAGCATCATAAATCCACCACTTAAATTTCCATAATTGTTTTTGGTGAGGCTTCTCTGAGTCCCCCCCCCATCCCTCAAGAACCACCTCTGTGCCAGAAAACTCAGTCTTAAGCACCCCCACCCTGCTCTCCATGAAGAGAAGAGCATGGAGTGGCGGATCAGAATGTTCTGCCATTTCTACCCATTTCCACAGTGAGTCATACTGCAGGTTACCCCATAGGAGTGCCACTCTCATTTGTGCTGCTATCCAGTAACCATGTAGGCTCGGAACAGCTAAGCCTCCCTGTTGCTTAGGAAGGTGTAAAAGGGTCCTCCAGAATTTGGGACAGCCCTTACCCCACAAAAATGTATAGAACATTCGCTGCCACTGCTCTATGTCCCTCCTAGGCACCCGACAGGGGACACACTGGAATAAATAAAGCAACCGAGGTAAGGCATTCATTTTCAGGGCCTGTACTTTGGCTTGTATGGATAAGGGTAGCAGGAATGATCTCCTAAAGTCTGCTTTTAACTGATCTATCAAGGGTGGATAATTTAGGATACAGAGTTGTGTGTTCTCTGTACCCAATTTTATGCCCAAATACCTCATAGACTTCATATCCCAGTTCATGAGTAAAAGCTCACGTAATTGGGGTGGGGCATCATAACCATAACTTAAAACTTTCATTTTAGTTCTAGTCAGAACTTAAAACTTTCATTTTAGTTCTAGTCAGAGTGTACCCTGAGAGGACAGAGAAGTTCTCAATTAGTTCAAACACTGCAGCTAGTGAGGCATCTGGGTCAGACAAGAAAAGGAGTATGTCATCCACGTATAGGGCTAATTTATGTTCCACTCCCCCTATACTGATGCCCTGCACTTCCCCAGTTTGGTGTATACTCTGAGCTAGGGGCTTAATGTAGATGGTGAAGAGCAGTGGGGAGAGAGGACATCCCTGCCTGATCCCCCTCCCCAGCATGAGGCTGGAGATATATGCACATTAGCTCGGATGTAGGCACTTGCTCCTTTATACAAGCGAAACAGGCCATCTAAAAACTCCTTAGGTAGCCCAAAACAGGAAAGGACCTTTTGAAGAAAAAAACAAGAGACCTTATCAAAGGCCTTTTCTGTGTCAAGACTCAACAATTGGGAGGGTATATTTGTCTTGTTAATATGATGAATTATATGGGCCGTTCATCTGAGATTATCCTGGGCCTGACATCCCGGGACAAACCCAGTTTCGTCTAGCTGTATCAATCCCGGAAGTAACTGCTGATGTCGGCATGCCCAAATGGGCATCAATATTTTGTAATCATTATTTAGAAGTAATATCGGGCAGTAGGAGGTGCATTTAGTGGGGTCCTTCCCCGGCTTGGGCAACACAGATATAACCGCTCTTAACCACAAGGGTGGAGTCTGACCTTCCTCCCCCAAGACCCCCGCGTAGACCTTCAGTAATAGTGGTTGGACCTTTCCTTAAAGGATTTGTAAAACTCTGATGGTAGTCCATCCGTAGCGGGGCATTTCCCAGTTTTAAGATCTCTCACCACCTCCCTGATTTCTTCCCCAGTGACAGGGGCCAACGGGCTTTCTCCCTGCTCATGGGAGAGCTCTGGGAGAGTGAGCCAGTCCAAGAAACCTGCTACTTACCCTTCATCTGTATCTGCTTCTGGGGTATATAAAGAGGAATAAAAATCCCTGAAGGCCTCTGCAATGTTAAGTACTTGATGTTCAGTCTGAGGATGCTGAATGAAAGTTATAGTGGCCTTGGCTCTCTGAGCCCTCAGCCAGCTAGCTAACAGTCACAGAGAATGAGGTCCTCTCTCATAATACTTATGTCTTAAAAAGAGGAGTTTTTGTTCTACTTGGTAGTCCAGTAGGTCACCCAACTCTTTCTTAAGTTTCCACAACTCCTTTGTTCTTTCCTATCTATTTTAACCTTTTGTAATGCTTCCATTGTCTGAATTTGTGATGTTAACTGGGCCCTTCTAACTTCCCTGACCTTCTTTTTCCTTGCTGAAATCTCTATGAAAGTACCCCTTAACACAGCCTTAGCTGTGTCCCACAGTATTGCAGTGGATACTCCATAAGTGGAATTTCCTCCAGATACTGCCTATATGCATCCTGGATGGTTTCCTTAACCTCAGGATCCCTCAGGAGAGACATGTTTAATCTCCAGAATGTGTTCCTCCGACATTCCCCTATGTCAATTTTCATGAATATTGGGGAGTGGTCCAAGAGTACAAAGTCCCCCATCCATACCTCTTGGACCTTGACCACCTCCTCCTTTGGGAGAAGGAAGTAGTCCAGTCTTGAGTACATCTGGTGAGCAGCTAAGTGACACATATAGTCCCTCCACCACCCATTTAGATGACGCCATGCATCCGCCATGCCCAACTCCCCTAGGGGCCTAACAACTTCCCAAGCTACTTTACATTCCCTCCTCGGAATCCCAGATGTAGTGTCTAGCTGTGGGTTTAAAGCCAAGTTGAGGTCCCCACCACAGATAATAGTGCCCTCCTTTCAGTCATGCAGAGTTAACTGAAAGGACCTATAGTCCACAAACGATGACCGCGCAATGGAGAATATGGAAAATAAACCGAAGTCAATGTGACCATATTCCCCATCAGTCTCCCCTTCATCAAAACAAAATGCCCTTCCTTATCTATTAGGATAACCACTCGTTCAAACTGCACCTTGCAGGGTACCATAATGTCCAAACCCCCTTCTACGTCCCTTCTTATAGGAAGCTGTTGCCACCTCACGGAACCCGAACTTAGCTAACTTATCATGTTCTAGTTTTGAGAGGTGTGTTTACTGAAGGAAAGCAAATTCTACCTTAGTTCTTTTGAGAAAACTAATAACTTTGCTCCATTTTACCAGATTTGTGAGGCCATGGACATTATAGGAACAGATACAAGTACTTTGCTTAGCCATCAGTACCATTTGGAAAATGAGTTAACATTATAAAACAACCTATTCTGTTCTCCACCCCCCCAATAACTGGTTCCAAATATTTGTTGTCAGAGAAAAATTTTCAGAGTGTCAACTGAGACCTTTACGTTTCACCAACGTGTCAGAACAGATAAACCAGTAAGTAGCCAACAAGGCTGTGGAAAAACAGTTTTGAACATTAAATGTTTCCCAAGGTGGGAAATCCATAAACATGGATTTCTGTTCCCTTCCCTCTATAAGGATGAATTTTCGACTGGAAGAGAAGAAGGAGGTAAAGAGTTTGTCCCTTTCTCTTGGGACCCCCTCTCCTAAGGCAGATTCGGCTGAATTAAGCCTAATAGAAATACTCCGTTTTTGCGGTGGCACATCTAAATATGTTTGTGGTGCACCAGTGTGAAACTAAGGTAGCAGTTGTTTACACTCTTTATCTCTAGCAGCCCTGCATTAGTCTTTTACACCCCAAGCCCCAGTAGTAATACACAATATTAAAGGTGAGAGGAGCCCCTCCTCCTCAGGGGAAAGCAGTCACTATGAGCATGCAAGACCCTGAGAACAGGCCCCAAACCCCCCCGCACCATCTCCCAACAACACTAACCAGGGCACAAAGGCAGTGCGCCCAAGGGGTCCAAACTAAAAACGTTTTCAAGCAACTCCACAGGAAGGCAAGTGAGTCCAGCCTAAGCTGAAGTCAGATCTCTTACTAGCACCACAGAAGAAGTATCCCACATGTGACCAGCCAGAACCATTTGTGTGCCATATCAGTGGATCCTCTACCAGCGGGGGGCCCTTCCAGACCCTCCAACCTGGTTTCATAGGCCACCATATTAGTCATCTTAAATGTGAGAAATAAAAGATAGGCCCCTCGCCTCCAAGCGACCAACAGACCCCCCCGAGATGGCCACTTAAACCCACCTCTCTCACATTTCCTGTTCCAGAGAAATAACGATTTAGAAAGAAAAATTGCCAAATGTTATGTGGGAGATGCCTCCCTAGTGCCAACTATCACCACCTCCGAATGCTCAATTTCCTTATTTGAAAAGAAAATGCAGTTTCAGATTCGGTCTCCCCTAATGTGCACTCTCCGCCCTGCACCCCTATCAGCAGCCCCAGGGACCCAGCAAGAGAGAACAAGCCTAGAGCATCCTCCCCTAGAGCCCCCCACATAACCCACAGTGCCCCCCCGAGTTTTCTAGAAGCCCCCATTAATATATATCTATGGTAATATTGATGTACAAACCTGTAAGTGTTAAGTCTTTGGTAATCAGTCCTGTTCTCCCAGGTTTAGGCAAGAACCTTATAACCATTTCACCCCCTATGAACTCCGGGGAAAATGAGAAAAGCACACAGAGGTCTTCCCTATAGATCCAAACTAGATCACATAAATCCCAAGTCCTACCACAACCATCTCTTTAGGTTGGCGTGTGCTCAGAATCTCTCTCAGTCAGTAGTGAGTTATTCCTCGAATCTTCTCCCTTAGGAGCCATTACTCCATTATTCGCTTGGCATGCCCGTTGTTTAGACTGAACCCTGTCCAACACACTGGAGGCAGCCGACCCACTACCAAACCCTCATTTTTTGGGGCCCACTGTGTTCCAGAAACGATCTCTTAGTTCATCAATTCTCTTACTGGTGTCATCTTGAGGGATTGTAATATCCAGGGACTATAAAAATTCCTCGGCTGCAGCTAGATCTGAAACTCTTATGGAGCCATTGTATGTAAGGATTCTCAGTTTTGCTGAGTACTCCAAAAATGCATTGTGTCTCTGCTGCTGTAGTAATCTAACTAGCAACAGCACCTTCTTTCTGAGTGTTAACAGCTGGGGGGGGGGGTATAATCTTGATAAAAAAAGAGGTGAACATCCCCAAAGTGAATCGTTTTCGTGGCCCGGCCCAGGGATAAGTTCTCTTCCTTCACTTGAAAGTTCAAAAAGGCAAGCACTATGGAATGCATGTGGGTTTTGGGATCTCGCGGGTTGGGGACTAATGAGCGGTATGCTCTAATGATGTTGAGCTCCTTCTCATCAGGTAAATTCAGAATCTCTTTTAGAAATGACTCTGTGAAAGTAAGCATATTACCTGTCTTTGTACCCTCAGGCACCCCATGGATACGAATGTTGTTACGTGTATTTCTGTTCTCCATTTCTTCTAACCGTTGTTCAAAAAATTGTGCTCTATGGCAAGGTTGGAGGAATGGTAAATGTATGGCAGCTCAGATTCAATGCAAAGAAGTGCAAGGTAATGCACATGGGAAACAAAAACCCAGGGGAAGCGTACACAATGGGGGGTGAGATACTGACAACAGTAAAAATAGAAAGGGACCTGGGGGTAATTATATCAGATGACCTAAAGGTGGGCAAGCAATGTGAGAAGGCAGTAAGGAAGGCTGGGGGGATACTGGGATGATTAGGAAGAGGCATCAATAGAAGAAAACAGGAAGTTGTTATCCCTCTGTACTGACAGTTGGTGAGACCCCATCTGGAGTACTGTGTGCAGTTCTGGAGACCCCATCTCCGAAAAGACATAGACAGAGTGGGGGCTGTCCAGAGAGAGCAACAAAAATGGTGCAGGGTCTGCACCAGAAGACATTAAAAGAAAGACTAAAGGAGCTTAATATGTATACCCTTGAGGAAAGAAGGGAGAGAGGGACATGATAGAAACTTTCAAGTACCTCAAGGAAATTAACAAAGTCCAAGAGGGTAGCATCTTCCAGAAAAAGAGATGCGCAAGAACAAGGGGGCACAATTTGAAGATGGGGGTGGCTCAAAGGTAATGTGAGGAAGTATTTTTTCACTGAGAGGGTTGTGGATGCATGGAACAGCCTCCCTGAGGAGGTCGTGGAGTCAAGAACAGTGGGGGACTTCAAGAATGCATGAGACAGGCATAAGGCAGTCCTAGTGGCGGGTAGGAGGAAGTAAGCTGTTGGTTAACTAGGATCTGCAGCTTATCTGTTAGGTAGATAAATGGGCAGACTAGGTGGGCCAAGCGGTCCTTATCTGCCGTCAAATTCTATGTTTTTATGTTCTATGATGTAGGTCCATCAATGCTGTATTATGTATCTCAGTAACTATGTATGTACTCAGACAAGTTTTCTTCTATCTCTCCTGTTTTTTTGGCCAGAGTTTCTATTTCCCCTCGATCTTTGAGTGCCTTAGCTTCTAGCCGTTGGAGACTGGCATGCATTTGCTGTAGGGTGTTACAAAGCTGCTTGGAAGTAATCATGCAGTCTGCTTCTCTGGCTGGGTCCAGGTTTGCTATATTGGGCTGTGTAGTGGAGAGTCAGAGCAGGCTGTCAACAGCACGGTCAGATCAGGTTGGTTTTTAGCACCTTTCCCTGCCATTCCGGGTGGATTTTCCTTGTTTTTTTGCTAGGGAGGCATCCAATAATCTGTTATTTTCCATTTTGTAGACAGGATGATTTAGCGTTCTTTTTTTTTTTCTGTCTCTCCTCCTTGGCACAGTCGGCATATCATCCCGACCAACCCCCCTGGCCAACGAACCCGAGATCAGGCCACCTCCTCATATCTCCCATGGATTACCCCTGTGGCAGGGTGGCGAAGAGCTGCCCACAGCTCAACTCACCCAGAATGGATCCAGCTGAGGAGGCACCATTAGGGTCGGGCTCCGGAGGTCAGAAGATCATACTGCCTGACCTGTGCCAGTTTTTCCTCCATTGTTTTCTCCCTGTGGAGTGTGGGTGTGCAATGACATCTGGGCACGATGTCTGCCATGCTCTGCCCTCCCTTGCGGCACCACTCTAGTAGTGCCCCCAATCATCACCATGTGCCGCTACAGAGCGGTGACTCCCTGGATCCCTCCCCCGGGATAGGAGAGCAGTCCTCCAGATGCTCAATCCTATCCCTCCCCTGGTGGCCCAGGCTTGTGTCTGAACCAGGGTCACCAGTGTGGTGCGAGGTGTGGCATCCAGTGCCTCAACCCTCAGCACCACCAGGCCGGCAGGATGATTTAGCATTCTGCTAGATTACCGCAGATTGTTTAGAGGCTTGGCTGGAGCTCAGGAACTAGGCTGCCATTAAGCTGGTGGTCAAACTGGAAGTCCAACTTTTTCTAGTCTAGCTTACAGCAGTCCTGGGTATCCTCTTTACAGGGCTTGTAACAAATATTTGCGCAAACTGCTGTAAAGCTGGTAACGTGCCATAACTGCGCCTGACTTACTAAAATCAGGTGCAGTTTGCGGCAAAGGTGCTAGCGCAACTGTACCAACAAAAGGGTTTGATACAGGGCCTGACACAAACCCTGCATCGCCATTTGGAGATCCGGCCCTATAGTTATTCTGAGTGGTAAAACAAATATTATGGTATAGGAAGGGCCCATATTCTAATGTGGGAAGTCAGACTTACTTAGAAATAGCCTTGTTGTCCACCATCATTAGCAGATCTGTACTGCAATACAAGGAATGAATTTTTGATTGACTTTCAAAGAGACCAATCCAGCTTGAATGAATAATGATAAGTTCTGATCGAGCATTAAACTTAGGTTTTTGAAATTGCACACATCCTTGAGGGCATCACCATCCATCCCTACAATTCAAAGGGAATCTGATACACTAGCCAGTTTTTATTGGGTATCAAATACCATTCATTTTGTTTTCTTCTAGTTATGCAGTGGATTTTGGTTAAGTAAACATCTTTAAACATAGAAATGTACAATCTGACAGCAGGTAAGGACTGCTTGGCCCACCCAGTCTGTCCATTTTTCCCTGCCTATCCTATCCTGTCACTGCAGACCCTACTTAATCTGTGACTTCCTGCCCCCTTACTTACCAACTAAGATTCTCCTGTACATATCCGATGCATGCTTGAAGCCCACCACTGTTTTCACCCCCACCACCTCTGCTGGAAAACAGTTCCAGGTATCCACCACACTTCCAGTGAAGCAGTACTTCCTCATATCTCTCCTAAATGTCTCCCTTTCAGCTTCATGGCATGCCCTATTGATTTTGTGCATCTTTTCCTCTGAAAAATACTCCCCTCCAGTACCTTATTTAATTCCATGAGGTATTTATAGAAACATAAAAATGTAGAAGTTGTTGGCAGGTAAGGACCTCTTGGCCCACCTAGTCTGTGCCCTATATTCCCTACCTACTGTGCCACTGCAGACCCTACTCGATCTCTGGTCTTCTCCACTCCTTGCCGTACTTCTAAGGTCCCCTTATGTCTGTCCCATGCATGCTTTAATCCTGTTACCGTTACCTCTTTTGAGAAACTGTTCCAGGCATCCACCACCCTCTCTGTGAAGAAGGATTTCATCACATCTCCTTTGAGCCTCCCCCACCACCAGCTTCATAGCATGACCCTTTGTTTTGGAGCATCTTTTTCTATGGAAAATGCTACCTTCCTGTACCTTATTAATACCTGTGAGGTATTTGAATGTTTCTATCACATCCCCCCTTTCCCTCCTTTCCTCTAGAGAGTACATATTTAGTTCCTTGAGTCTTTCCTCATAGGGCTTTTGATGCAGGCCCTGCACCATTTTAGTAGCCCTCCTCTGTACTGCCTCAACACTATGTTCTTCCGGAGGGGGGCTCCAGAACTGGACACAGTACTCGAGGTGGGATCTTACCAGTGATTTATACAAGGATAATACTACCTCCCTCCTTCTGCTGATGATGCCTCTCTCTATGCACCCAAGTATCCTGCTAGCCTTCTCCACTGCCTTAGCACACTGCTTAGCTACTTTCAGGTCATCAGAAATTATTACCCTTTGGTTCCCTCCTGTTTTGTGGTTGCTAATACCTCCCTGCTCAGTTGGTACATTTCCCCTAGGTTTCTGTACCCCAAGTACATGATTTTCCACTTTTTTTGCATTGAAATCCAGTAGCCATTCCCTTGACCAATCTTCCAGCTTTTTCAGATTGTCCCTCATTCTTTCCATCCCCCCTTCCCCGGTGTATCCACACTGCTGCATAGTTTTGTGTCATCCATGAACAGGCGTACTTTCCCCTTCAGACTTTCGAAATGTTGCTAATACAGACATAGAAGAGGACCAGGCCTAGTACTGACCCCTGTGGCACCCCGCTTGTCACCTTGCCTTCGCCAGAGTGGGCCCCATTTACCACCACCCTCTGACTCCTATTGCTTACCCAACTTCTTATGAATTTTACTACTTTTGGGCCTCCTCCTAGGTTGCCCAGCTTGCTCACCAGTCTTTTATGTGGAATGGTGTCGAAGGTCTTACTGAAATCCAGGTAGACCACATCCATTGCTCCTCTCTAATCCACATCTCTGGTTGCCCAGTCAAAGAAGTTGATCAGATTTGTCTAGCAATGACTCCCCCCATGAACCCATGTTGTCTCGGATCCTGTAATCCACTGGTTGCAAGGTATTCCCCAATCCTTTCCTTCAGTAGCGATTCCATTACTTTACCTACTACCAAAGTCAGGCTGGCAGGTCTGTAATTTCCTGCCTACTCCCTATTTCCACTTTTCTGTAGTAGGACCATGTCTGCCCTCCTCCAGTCCCCTGGAACTTCCCCTGTTTCTAGTAATAGGTTGAACAGAGCTGTCAGAGGTGCAGCCAGCATCTCCTTGAGTTCTTCAAGTATCCTAGCGTGCACCCCATCCTGTCTCATTGCCTTGTCTACTTTTAATTGAGCTAGTTCCTTGAGGACTCTGTCATCCATAAAAGGACTAGTGTCCACCTCCCTTCCTTGAATGCCTTTGTTCCTTGTCTTTGGCCTGTCACCTATCCTTTCCTCTGCAAATACTGAACAAAAGTAATTGTTCAATATAGTACGTCCACTTTTATGGTCCTCTTCCTCCCAACCCTCCTTCCCCTTTTAGCATTACTATCCTTCCTTTGATCTTTCTCTTCTCGCTTATATATTTAAAGAATGTTTTATCCCCTTTTTTTACTGATTAGACAGTATTCTCCCTGTTTGTGCCTTTGTGCTCCTAACTGCTCTCCCTGCCACTCTTTGTTTCTCTTGGTAACTCTCCCTATCCTCCTCCTCCTCCTCCTTCTGTGTCCTCTTGCACCGTCTAAATACTAGTTTGTTTGTTTTTTGCCCTTACTTTCTCCGCTACTTCTCTAGAGAACCATAACATTCTCTTTTTTCTCTTGCCCTTGTTAACCTGCTTGACACAGAGAGTTATTGCCTTTTCAATGCCCCCCTTTATGTTTGCCTGTTGTTCCTTGACCCTCCCCAGGTTCCTTATCCCTGCTAGGGTGTCCCTGAGACATTCTCACATTTTCTTAAAATTGGCCCTCCTGAAGTCCAGGATCCTCATCTAAGGCCTTGTACACACTAGGGAGCTTAAAACAGTTTAACTGCCTTAGACCGTTTTAAGCTCCTGGAATACGGTTTGCATCCACACTGTAACACGGTTAAAACCATGTTACAACCGTGTTCTAAAACCATGCTAACACTCTGCTAGAGAGGTATTCTTTAGCATGGTTTTAGATAAACATGTTGCCTTAATCCGTGTTAGCAGCAGTGTGTATGCAAACCGTGTTGTAACACGGGTTAAGGCAACCCGTCCTCCAAGAAAAGCCATTTTTTCCAATAGTGCAATCTTAAAAAAGTACCTTGCTGGCATTGCCAAACTGGCAAAGAAGTTCTGGATCCTGCGCTGTCATTTTTTTCTCCACTCGGTTTTGCTGCCCAATCATGGGTATCCCGACATGCACTGCGCACCAACCGCAACACCCATAATGCTTTGGGTTGGTGCCGCAGTCATGCCTGGGAACATGCTTGAGCTAGCACGGTTATTGTAAAGCAATGTGGACGCTCTGACAACTGTGCTAGGGACCGGTTTATAAAATGTTTTTAATAAGCACACCTACTGACTAGACTTACTCAGGGAGAGCTCTGGAAAAAATTGACTTAAAACTAATATAAAACTTAAATACTTTGTCGAGGACCAAAAAGAAACACAGCAGTGTAATCTACTCAATAAGAGGAATCGAGCCATATCATTTTTATAAGATGGGTCACACCAATAAAACGGCAGGAGGCGGACCGAAGAATCAGCCGACTCCAGAACTACCATCATCGGCCGAAATACAACCTCCACCTGGGACTGAATCTCCATGGCGAGCCCTGCAGAAATCAATGCAGGCGATTGATTGCAAAATTGAGTCAATGCTTACGAGGATGACGGAGCAGGAAGCCAGGATTAACACTGCCACCGTAAATGCTGCATCAGCTGAATCAGTGGCTACCAAGGCGCTGGCTACTACCTCTAAAGTGACCCAAGAGACTGCACAGCTCCGCTACTGTATGGAGGCCTTGGAAAATGCACAGTGGGCCCCAAATGTTCGTGTAGTAGGCCTGCCAGAAAATTGTGAGGAAGAAGGACTGTTAGAATTCCTACTGTCGTGGCTGCCTGATATTCTAAACCTCACATCGTCCCTTCCTCTGGGTTGTTTTCTTAAGGCCTATCATATCTCACCTAGGGTTGCCATGAATCATGAAGCACCCAGAACGATCCTCTTGGTCACTAAGCGGATGCGCCTCGAGATCTCCTTCTGCAGGCAGCTAGAGGAGCAGGAGCCTTGCAGTTTCAGAAAAACTGTTCACCTTTTCCCCGAGCTATCTTTTTGCAACTCGATCAGAGGCGATTCGTGATGCGTGCAAAACTTGGTAGCCTTGAAATTTCCCACTCTCTCCATATGCCTGCTCACTTGAGAATACACTACAGTGGGCATACTTTTCAATACACCAACCTGGATGAAGCGGGGAAGAAGGTGGAGGCAATCGGTAGCGAGTTCGCTCAAGCAAGACACAGTGATCGGTCTGAATCAGAGGACGATGCATGAAGAGCCTTGATTTTTGGGACTGTTTGTTTATACACAGGCAAATGCTTGATCTAATAGTTACATGCCTTAAGACCCTGCTTACCAAGACGTAAGATCTAATTGATCAGTTCTTGGGTCTACTGGCCTTAATTGGGCTTATGTGTGTTTTTGGCAAGGCATTACTGTCATTTCGGTCTTCATTTAGGGGTAGGAAATAAAATTAAATTGTTGGCAATAGGTTTATATGGCGTTACAGCCAGATGGCATAATTGTGCCGGGGGAATGTTGACTATCGCATGGTTTTTACTACGCAGTTTACATAGGCCAACAAGGTGTACAGCAATGAGAATTTTGAGCTCCTGTAGGCTGAAATGCTTAATCAATGTTTAATGTTTTATTAATGGTCTTCTTTTCTCCTCTTTTTTATGTTCTCTTTACCTGAGTATTACAAATGTTAAGAAATATATTGATAGGTTGGGGGTCACATCAACACAGGCTGTTAAATTTAGTAGTTTGGGGTAATATTTTTAATTTGCATTGACCACCCAAAGTCCTGTAGGGTGCAGCATACCCTGAATAATATGTGGACTTGATTGCCAAGGAATACCCCCATATTCACAAACCAGATTGCATAGACTAAGTGCACTAATAAATTGGATGTATCGACTGTTATAATCTGTGATCTCTAGCATGAGATGATTGTATATTATTGTTTTTATTAAAAGCAATAAAAATATAATTACAAAAAAAAAAAGATAATGTTTTAGAACTGGTCCCTAGTGTGGACAGGGCCTTAGCGGGGCTTGATTCTGACCCAGTTGTTATACTGAGCCACACCATATGGTGATCACTGGTCCCCAGGTGGCCACCCTCTGTGACTTTAGTAACACTGTCCCAGTTTGTCAGTACCAGGTCCAGTATTGCCCCCCACGAGTGAGTTCCTTAAATAGTTGCTTGAGGAACTGAGGAGCGTCCCTTGCAGGGAGTCCAGGATGTCCCTACTTCTGACTGTTGCCACAGCTGGTAGGCTCCAATTCGTGTCTGGTAGGTTGAGTTCTCTTACTAGCAACACCTCTCTTTTGCATGACATCCTTTGGATTGCATCCATCATATCTTTATCCACCTCTCCCCCTGTGTTGGAGGTCTGTAGATCACTCCTGTGAGAATACAGGCACCCCCTCCATGTTTCCAGGGTGACCCACAGGTACCTCGGCTCCTCCCTGCTCTCCCTTTATTTCCGTAGCTTTTATGTTGTTCCTGACATAAAGAGCCACTCCTACCCCTTTTTTTACCTACCCTGTCTTTTCTGAACAGAGTATAGCCTGGTATGGCTACATCCCAGTCCTGGTTTTCATTGCACCAGGACTTGGTAATTGCTACTATGTCCAGGTCCACATCTGCCATGGTGGCCTCTAGGTCTGCAATCTTATTGCCCAGACTTCGAGCATTTGCACACATGGCTCTCCAGATTGTCTTGCCCCCCACCACCACCTCATTTCCTATTTGCCCTTCCTTATTTCCTCCACAATTTTCTTCCTATCTCTGTTTCCTTTTGCCCCTTGGATTCCTTTGTTATTTGGTTACTAATGGGATTTCATTCCCTCAGGATTTCCATTGCTGACCTTGTGAGCCTGTGGAGGGCAGTTTATGTCTCCCTGACTTATTTCACCTTCCCCCTCGGCTAGTTTAAATGCTTACCAATGTAGCATTTAAATTGTTCACTGAAGACCATGGTTCCCCTCATGGATGGATGCAGGCCTTCACCCCTGTACAGCCCCTTATCCCTCTGGGTGGGGTCCCAGTCCCCAATGAAGCAGAAATTCTCCCCTCTGCACCATTCCTTCAACCGTGCATTGAAGATCGTGGTGCACAGAATTCTATCTTCCCCCTGTCATAGACAGGTGGCACCTCCGAGAAGGTCACAGATTGTGTTACTTGCCTAAGACCCCTCCCCCGAATTCCCTAAACTCCTCCTGAACTATTGCTGGTTCATCCCTAACCCGGTCATTTGTCCCCAGATGGACAATGGCATCCAGCTGTCCTGCTGCCTCAGCGATCATTTGGATCCTCTTTCCATCCCTGTGAGTCGTGGTGCTAGGAAGGCACCAAACCTCCCTCTCTTCATCCTTACCTGCTCCCAACTGTATCCCCCTCACTATAGAGTCCCCCACCAGGATTTGCTTCCTCCTCCTCTGGGGTTCTCTGCCCCTCCTTTGTGGTTTGTACTGTGGAAGACCCCCACATCCACCCTGGTCACTTCTTCAGGTGCCTCTGTGGGACTTCCCGCTCAGTCAGTGTGGCGTAGGTGTTTCGTAGTGGTACCAGATGGGGGATGTGCCTACTCTCCACCACCCTAACCCTCCCCAAGTCCACTGCTGTCCAACCACTCCTCCATCTGGGAAACCTCTAAGGTAGACTAGGTGTTCCCTGGGTGGGGGAGTAGGTCCTCTCAACCCAAGCCAACAGAGTCTTGAGTCTTGCAACCTTCTCCCTCAGCCCAGAGAGGAGCATGCAGATGGGGCAGCAATGAAATCTCCCAAAAGTTGCCCTGAAGACTGCCACCCCACGGCTACTGCATTGCACCACTCCCAGCACAATTCTATCCTCCCTTGCCTGTTTTTCTGTTTTGCCTCCTTTAGCCCCTTTTTACCCCTTGCCCAACTATTGCTTGACCCTAACTCACCTCTACCCAGCCTGTTTTGTCTTCACTCTAAACTCTTAATTACCCCTACCCCAGGTAGGGTGATTCACCTATACCCACAGTTTGTAGATCCTAACACACCAGACAATAATAAAGACTCTATTTCACCATGTTTCCCCATAACTTACCACACCGATGTTGAAAGCCTTGTCAATTCCTGTCTGTGACCAAAACACACAGACTCTGTGACTCTGTCAGGTTCCCCTCTCCGTTCTCTCTTCCGCGGTTTACATATTTAGGTATTTTAGTCTCTTCTCTTAGGGCTTCTGATGCAGCCCCTGCACTATTTTGGTTGCTCTCCTCCAGACTGACTCCGCCCCTTCTATGTCTTTCCTGAGATGTGGTCTCCAAATCTAGATATAGTGCTTCAGGTGGAGTCTCACCAGCAGTCTATACAGTGGCAACACCATCTTCCTCTTTCTGTTGGCGGTACCCCCTTCTATGCACCCCAGCATCTAACTCATCCTACCCACTGCCTAGTCGCACTGTCTTGCCACCTTGAGGACATCAGATATAATTACCCTCTGGTCCCTTTCCTGTTTGGTGACTGTCAATACCTTTTCTCTCATTTTGTACCTTGCCTCTGGGTTTCTGTGCCCTAAGTGCATAATTTTACTGTTTTTCACATTGAAACTCAGCAGCAATGTCCTTGACCACTTTTTGAGTTTTCTCAGGTCTCTGCATATTCTTTCCTCCCCTCTGCAGTGTCTGCCCTATTGCAGAGTTTACTGTCATCTGCAAAGATGCACACCTTCCCTTCCAGTTCATCTGCAATGTCACTTATAAAGACATTAAAGAAGACTGGTCCCAGTACTGAGCCCTGAGGCACCCCAGTGATCACCCTCCCTTCCTGGAGTGAACTCCGTTTACCACCACCCTCTGTTGCCTATCCATTAATCAATTTCTTACCCAGTTTACTAATTTAGTACCTACCCCTAAGCTGCCCAGTTTCCTTATGAGCCTCCTATATGGCATGGTGTTGAATGCCTTACTAAAATCTAAGTAGACCAAATCCACTGGACCACACTGATCTATTTCCCTTGTCATGCACTCAAAGAAATCTGTTAAATTTGCCTGACATGCCCCCCCACCCCGCCTCGGGTACTGTAACCCACTGGATTCAAGATACTCCACAATCTTTTCCTTTAGCAGTGACTCCATTAACTTCCCCACCACTGATGTCAGACTGACTGGCCTATAGTTGCCAGCCTCCTTCCTGCTACTGCTTTTATGAAGGTGGGACCACATTTGCCCTCCTCCAGTCCTCTGGAACCACTACTGTTTTCACTGAGTTGTTGAATAGGGCTGTCAAAAGTGCAGCCATTTCCTCCCTGAGCAACCTCAATACCCTTGGGTGTACCTTGTCTGGCTCTATAGCTTTGCCCACTTTCAGATGTGCAAGTCCCTTCAGTACTCTCTCCTCTGTAAATGGACTTGTGTCAAGCTCCCTCTTGCCAGTGCTTGAAGGGCTGGGGGACTTACTATATGAGATTAGGCTGAGAGAATTGAACATGTACTCGCTGGAGGAGAGGAGGGAGAGTGGCGATATGATTGAAACCTTTAAGTACATGACAGGGATAAACAAGACTTGTACTGAGGGGCTTTTCAAACTACAGGAGGGGAGAGACATCCAAGGCCATGATATGAGACTTGAGGTGGGAAGGTTCAGGAGGGAGATGATAAGACACTTTTTTACAGAGAGGGTGGTGGCAGGGTGGAACATGCTGCCGGCAGAGGTGGCATCCAGTAGAACAGTGGGGGCTTTAAGAGGGGATGTGACAGAGTAAGAGGGAGGATCAAGGGAGAGGACAAGGCAGGGAGGGGCAGCTGCAAAATAAGGGCTGCTAGCTACAAAACCAAGCAGACTTGGTAGACCATAAGGCCTTTTTCTGCTGTCAAATTTCTTATGTTTGTAACCCCCTTGAAATTGTGGTTTACTAAGATGTCTTCCTGGGCTGCCTAATGCCCAATGTCAGGATGGTGTCCTGTGTCTGCATGAGAGTGCTACAGAAAGCCTTCATGCCTGTCTCTTTAAGATAGTCATTATGCTGTGTTAGAAATTGATCTGGGCTGGGTCTGAGTAGTTTAGGGCTTGTGACCAGCAAGATGAGTGGCATTTCTACTCCATTCTGCAGTCGCTAAATGCGCAGAGGGAGCTCTGTTAGGAACTGTATTCATTTACTGTTTATCTGCCTTATTAATAATAGTATCGAAGTTTGTTTAACCTGCCTTCTCTTGCAGTTTGGACTCTTTGCATAAGAGCCACCATTTTGGTTCTGGACTGCCAGAGTTGGACCAATCAACCTCAGGGAACCTAAAATGGAGACTGTCTCCAGAAGTCTTGTGGGACTGAAATCTGTAGGAATTGTAGTTTTTAAGGTTTGACGCTTAAATGATAAAGCTGCCAACTTTCCAAGTCCTAAAACTAGGACAGGGTCCATCCTGACCATGCCCCCACTGTGTCACTTCCACGGGCACTGTCGCAGACAATGCTGCACACAATCAATTACATTTTGCTGCTTGCTCTGGCCATGCTGCCCCACAGTAACACCAGTAGCAAACATCCAGACTAAAACAATACATCATTCTGCTGCAGCAAGTTCCAAATCATGATGTACCGAAAGTTCATTAGAAGCAAACCTGCATTAAATTGTGTTCAGACAGTCAAACTGCATGTATTGCTCCTCCTGACAATCCCATCCCAACCCGCTTATACTCCCCCCATTCGCTGAGCATACTTCACTTCAGTGACTCCCACCACCACACCAGATTGTTTTCATACACTTCCCTGCAGCTGATCAGGTTCGGGTACTTTAGTTCACTGCTGCCGGTTTCTTCTGTCTGAAGTCCATCTCTGCTGCTGGCAGGCAGATGTCTACATGCACTTGTTTGCACTACCTACGACCCAGTCTAACCTAACAGGAAGGAACATGCTTTACCGTGCTCCCGCTGACATGCTTGCGGTGCAACATAGGCGCAGGGGTTGAAGTTGCAAACTGTTGTCCTGCTTGAGCAGCGCCACAGTGGTGCTGAAATAACTGTCACTAACAGATTAGCAGGGACAAAATTGGGAGAAGTAAGCAAAAACCAGGACAGAAGTGACTTTTTGCAAAACTTGTGGGGACACTGGGACATGATGCCTAAAATAGGGACTGTCCTGGGAAAATAGGGACTGTTGGTAGCTTTACTAAATGGACCTGGAGGGGGAGCCCTTGCTGTGACAGACAGTTCCCTCAGCCAATCAAACCTTTTGGATCTTAGAGGAAATTCCCAGAACTGCCTGCAGCAGAGTCAGTTGTGAACTGGAGTTTGGAGAGAAAACAGTTCAAGCCATCGAGCAGCTGCTCTTGCGTAGGAGCACAGGAGAATCAGCAGGAAAGCTACACTGGCCTGCCTCTCACATCTTCCAGTGAGAAATCCTGTGAATGTGAAAGTTGGACTTAAATCTAATTCCTTTGTTTGAGATCTGAAGCCTGAAAAGAAAGAGAGTGATCATTGCCTGAATTTGGGACCAAAGACTTGCACCAGAAGTGATCAGCCTGCCAGGTACCAAAGTGAGTCACAGAATGAGAGGTTTGCGCAGAACTTCTGCTAAATTGCAACCTGACTTTACCTGACTTGTGACTAAGAGTCGTGTTGCTTATAAGTGTGCTGAATGTGCTGTGTGGGTTGTAATTTGGTTCCTCACCTTCAAGTGTGTTATGCTAGCTGGAAGCTGCTCCAGTACTCGCACAGACTAAATCTGAACTGCCTACTGTGGTCTGGGCCCTGCCATCTCTGCCTAGACTGCCACTCCCACCACAGAGACATTTTCTGATGAAAGACCCGCTCAGGAATTCGGCTCCCTGCTCAACACCATTGAACCGGTAGCTACCACCTTGGTGAGCTGTGTGAGCCTTGCTTCCCCTGGCAAAACAGAACACCATCCTGAGGTCTTCATCTTATCAGTCCTGCCTCCTGGTCTGGGTAGCATGAGTACCAAACAGGGTAGCTCCCTGTAACAAAGCTGCAATCATTGTGCACCATCTGACTTATTTGTTTGGGTTTATTACAACAAACTGAGCCATCCTGCTCTGGATTACAAATTCTAGGTTAATGTGCATGCAAATTGTTTTCTTTCCTAAGGGCTCCAACAACAGCTGCAACGCTGGCCTACCCTGGGCATTGCTTCAGGCTAGCCTGCTTGCAACTGGGTACCCAGTGTTGTGTGACTGTATACATGGGACTCTTTGTTCATGCATTTTCAGCCCGAAATATTCAGATCCATAAATCATCTGCTAGATTCATGCCCCACCCCTGTTCACATTCGCCTGAATAATTCAAATTGTGTTGCTTTTGCATTTAATCTAGCTAGTGTGTACCTTTTTGGTGGGGGTATTGTACTGCCATTGAACTGTTGCATTACAGGTCTTATTTTACAGGGGTCCTCAGGGCAGCTGCAGACGATCCAGCTCTAGTGTTAAGTGCAAGGGGTGTGAGCAAGTCATTACTGCCATATGGTATATGTGAACATTTTGCTGCTATACTGTTTAGGTCACTAGAGGGGTTGGTGGGGGTTATAACATCCTGGAGGGCTATACCAACAGCAGTTATGCTACCTCAGAACCATTCCTCCAGGTGGAGACACCTGTTCAATGAGCTCAGGCACCTCAACCTCTGCATAGTCACGCAGGCAAGGGTAGTAGCCCTTAGGATAGCGCCACCTAGGGGTCATATGTTTGTATGTCCTGCTGCTTTTATGTAGTACACCCCTTCCTCTTCCTTTTTTTTCCCTGATCTCCCTCTGCACAGTCCCCCCCAACTCTTCTTCACCTCACAATACCTCCCCTCATCTTCCTCTTTTCACTTATGTACCTATAAAGGTCTTGTCCCCTTTAATTACTCCTTGGGCTATTCTTTCCTCAGTGTACACTTTTGCACTCATCACCTTATTCCCTGCTTCTTTCTGCTTCTTCTGCTACACCTCCATATCCTCCTCCTTCTGTGTCTCTTTATACCTCCTGAATGCTACACTTTTAGTCGTTAACTTTTCAGACACATCCTTTGAGAACCATAGTGGTCTCTTTATTCTCCTGCTTTTGCTTACTTCCTTTGTGCAGAGGTTTGCTGCCTTCACTATATCTTCCTTTAACTTAGTCCACTGTTCCTCCACCCCACCCAGGTCATCCCCCACCACTAGGTTGTCTCTGAGGCATTCGCCCATTTTTTAAAATCTGTCCTCCTGAAGTCCAGGACCCTTGTCCTTGTGTGGTTTGCTTTTTGCTGCTGTCCTTATGCTGAACCACACTGTACAATGATCGCTGGTCCTCACATAACCTTTTACCTTGAAGTCTGCAGTAATCTCCCTGTTCTGAGCACCAGGTACAGTATTGTCCCATAACGAGTGGGCTCCCTGACTAGCTGCTGAGAGATGTTCCCTGCAGGGAGTTTAGGATGTCCAAGGCTTCAGTCTACTGTATATATCCAGCAGAATAAAGTCCCCCACCAGCAGCACCTCCCTTTTTTCTGCCATTGTGCTAATGGCTTCCACCAGTGCCCTATCCAGTTTCTCCCCCTGTGCTGGAGGTCTGTAGATCATGCCACTGTGAATAATGGCTCCAGTTCCTGTCTCTGGGGTGACCCACAGTACTTCCAATCCCTCCATCCCCCCCAGATTCCATGACTCAGTAATGGCCACAATATCCAGGTCTGCCTCAGACATGATGGACTCTAGTTTGGAATTTTGCTTCCTAGAAGTCTTGCATTTGCACACATGGCCTTCTACACTTTGTTCCCACTCTGTTTTTTTGGTGTTGTTGTTTTTTAGTGACTTGGAGGGTGGGTGCTTAGATCATTTAATGTAATCTGAACCTTTTGATCTCATCACTGTCACCTAAAAGTCAAACTGTCCTGCTGCCTCTTCTATCCATCACTTCTTAAACCTAAAATAGTGGTAAATTGGTGCCAGAGTTCCTGAAATGAGACTGGATCCTCTTCTAATATATAATTTGCCCTTTCTGCTTTTGATAGGTCAAACATTATTTGTATCCATTCTACATACTGAGGAACTTCAGAGTCCTTCCATTTTAAAAGAATTGCTTTTTTAGCAGTAACTAAACACAAGTTAACCAGAGTTACTTGATTATAATCTGTATCCTCTTCTGGTGACCAACCCAAAAAAATGATCCCTGGATCAAAAGGAAAGTCTCTTCCCACTATTTTGCTCAATAATTGAAAATTTTTGATCCAGAAAATCTGCAACAATGCACATATGTAACAAGGATCCTTTTTTCTGATGACATCTCTGACAGAGGTTTGAATTTACCCCACATTTATTTAATCTAACCAGTGTAAGATAAGTTCTATGTAACATATTGATGTGTATTTATTTTAACCTGTTAGTGTTAATTTTAAATTTTGTTAAATCAAAAGTTGAATCCCATTTTGAATCTAGAAGAGGAGACTGATGTTCTTTTTCCCCAGGCTTCTTTTAAACTTTGAAGAGAAAAACAATTTTTCAAATTTAAATGTTTATAAAATGAAGATATCATTTTTTGATTGGGTAGGGTATATGTCATGATTTCCTCTAAAAATGATGGTTTGGGTAGATTTAGACTCCCATTACTTTTAAAGAATAGTTTTGAATTTGATAGTATTGAAATATTGCCATGTCACTTATTCCATACTTATCTTGTAAGGCTTTAAAAGACATAAATTCTAAGTTATCAAAAAAGAATCGACACCAGTTTGACAAACATTTTGTAGACCGATGTTACAGTGACAGATTTATGTCGATCACAATTGCGGTCAGCATAAATCCATCCGAGAACACTTTGTTTTCTTCGTGGGTGCATCGTCCCAGAACCCCCCATGTGTGGGGCTCTGCCCCCTGCACCCCCTGTACTTAAGATAATCAACTCTGAGTTGGAGTTGATTCAGGGAGGGGGTGCAACACCTTGGGAAAGCAGTGCCGGGGTTCCGCAGTGACAGTACAGCAACCTGTTGCTATGTCGCTGTACTGTCGTGCGTGGCAGAGGTGTCTATATTTGATCGGCATAACATCAAAAAAGTCCCCTAATTCCGTGATTCCTTTATCACAAAATGTTTTGAACAAATCACCTATCATTGAAGGAGGACTATGACCATTTTTTTATAATAGAACTGAACTTTGATATTTGTTTTTTATTACTCAGCAGACCTTGTACCACTGTCCAGAGATGGCTAATAACTTTTGTAGAAGACAATATTGTGTTATATTTATTTGTCATATTTAAGTTTACCATTAAAAACCGAAGCAGTTTAAAAAAGGGGGTGTTCTGCTAAGTTAGATAAAATAATAGTAATCTAAATTTTCGCTTTCTTTAAACCAACCAACAACTATTACTAGGTGGGGTGCCAGATAATAATACCATAAATTAGGAATGTTAAATCCTCCCTTATCTTTAGGGAGATACATCATTTGCAGGGAAATTCTATGGGGTAGATTTTTCTATAGAAATGTTATTATTATTTTTTCACATTCTACAAAGAATGTTTTAAGTACAAGAATAGGAACTGACTGAAAAAGAAACAGAATCCTTGACAAAATATTCATTTTCAGAATACTACCTCTTCCCAACAATACTAATGGTAAAAGCTGCCATCTTTCTAAGTCCAATTTAACTTTTTCAAGGATGGGAAAGTAGTTTAGTTTGAATAACACTGATTGGAAAATATTTGAATACCTAGGTATCTCATAGACTCCCTTCTTAGTTGCCTCAAGGGATATTCTAGTGGAATATTCAAAGTGTCTCTCATGAACAAAACTCCAATCTTCTCCCAGTTAATTTTATAACTGGAAATTTTTCCAAAATTAGAGGTGAGTTTCAATAAATGGCTATAAGCTTGTTCTAAGTCTGATAAAAAAGGAGACTATCATCAACATAAAGAGACATTTTATGCTCTTGAGCTCCAGTTTGAATACCCTTAACTTGGTCTTGTGATCTAATACTGATTGCTAAAGGTTCTAGAAATAGGGCAAACAATAAAGGAGAGAGAGGACGCCCCGTCTCATACCCTGGAACAGAGGGAATGAATCTGAAATATTCATATAAGATTTCACTCTTTCTGTGGGAGTAGTATATATAGTTTGGAGTCACCCCATAAAGGTACCTTCAAATCCAAAGGCCTTTAAAACATCCATTAAATAAGGCCATTGTACCTGATCAAAGGCCTTCTTGGCATCCAAAGAGAAAACCACCACTTCTGCTCCCTGCGCACATTCCATGATATCCACTGCCCTTCTAATATTGTGCTGTAACTTCCTGCCCTCGACGAAGCCTGTCTGATCCTGGTGTATAATTTAATGAACTACTTTAGCTCATCTGTTTGCTAATATTTTTGCAAAAATTTTATAATCACAGTTTAATAAGGAAATAAGATGATATGATGAACAGTTTTCAGTGGATTTGTCTTTTATAAGTAATAGTATAATACTGACTTAGTTGAAGGTAGGGGGAACAATTCCCACCTCAAGAATTCCCTGAAGTATTTGTAACAATAAGGGTACTATAATGTTATGAAGTTTTTATAGAATTCAAATGAAAATCCATCTGGGCCTGGTGACTTTCAATTTGATGATTCTTGAATTTCTTCTAAGGTAATATTTGCATTCAGGATTTTTTATGTCTTTAGATATTTTACGAATATTTATCCCACTCAACATTTCTTCTATTTTTTCCTTCTCTATCTTTATCTCGGGTGTTTGTAAATTTATAAAAAAAGCTTTTATGCTCCCACCCTGCCTGATACCCCCCTTTCCCTTTTGCCCTGCCTCCTTTTCCCCTCTCTTTTTACAACTCTTGTACCCATCCCATTTGTTTTCTACCACATTGCTTGTTTGTTTACTTTGCACCCTGGAGAATTTTCCTCCCATCAGGTACTCATATCTTGCTGCTTCTGTCCTGGGGAGGGCCAGTTTATGCCTCCCTTTTTTCTTCTGCCACCCTCTTCAGTTAGTTTAAATGTTTATCAAAGTGACATTTAAACTGTTTACTGAGGAATGTGGTTCCTCTCCCAGACAGATACAGGCTATCACCCCTGTATAGGCCCAAATCCCTCCAGGTTGATCCCCAGACCCCAGTGTAGCTGAACCCCTTTTCTCTGCACCATTGCTTCAACCATGAGTTGAAGCTCCTGGTGTAGAAAACCCTATCCTCCCCCCAATTATAGACAAGCAGTACCTCAGTGAAAGCAGCCGAGCATGCTACCTGCCTAAGGCGCCTCCCTAGCTCTCTAACATCCTCCTCTACAATTCCAGCCCCATCCCCAGCCAGGTCATTAGTCCCTAGGTGGACAATGACACCCAACTCCCCCTCATGCCAGTGTCAGTGGCTCAGTAGGTAGCACACTCGCCTCTGAGGCCGGGAGATCACAGGGCTGTGGGTTCAGTTCCCACTTCTGACACTTGGGCTAATATCCCAGTACTGACACTGTAGTGCAGCATGAGAAGGGGTGCTACACTTCTGAGGTGCTGTCTTTCGGATGAGACGTTAAACTGAGGTCCCATCTGCCTGGATTGGTGGTAGTTCAGGTGGATGCTAAAGATCCCATGGCACTTATCGAAAAGAGTAGGGGATTTCCCCGGTGTCCTGGCCAAATTTCCCTCGTTCAGTAAAAATACCACCAACAGCTTAATATGGTTCAAGGTCAGTTGGCATTCATCTGTATCCCCCTCCCCCGGGTCGTGCCTGAAAATAGGCAGGATTTGTCTAGTGCACTTACCCGGTCAACAAAAGCTAAATAAAAATAAAATAAAATAAGTGCCCCACTGCCTTAGCAATCCTTAGGATTCACATTCCATTCCTGTGAGCCATGGTGCCTGGGAGGCACCTCACCTCCTTTCTTCCTGTTTCCAATCTAACTAAGACCTTCAACCTATTGTAGGGAGTTGCAACTATTCTCCATTAGGTTTTGCAGATCACTAATGTTTGTGCTAGTGTTATATAGTACAGTATTATCAGTGTACATAACTATTCTCAAGTCAGGGCATACAGCTGGCAAGAACTGGTCCCTGGGGGTGCACCAGTTTTAATATGGGTTATGCCTGACATTGCTCTGCCAAGTTACAGTCATTTCCTATTGGAATGATAACTGCCAAACAAGTTTAATGCATTGTCTGCCACTATGTCTTGATACAGATTGTTTAAACGTAGAGAATGATCTAATAGGTTGAAGGCCTTGGTTAGATTTATGAACACTGCCCCATGACAAGACTATCTAAGGCACCATACAGGTCTGTGGTAAATCCGAACAAGGATGTAGATATACAATGTTTTTAAGGAAACCATGTTGGTCAGGGCAGAGTGAGAACATTGCATTTAAGTAGGTTTGAGAATAACTGTGGGAAGAAACATTTTGTAAACAATTTAACAAATGTTGGGAGAACTGCATTTATCACCATGCTTTTAGACAGGGGTTAAAGTAGCAGCTTTCCAGGAGGGGGGACAGTACAGGGAGTTAAAGACAGATTAAAGAGCTAGTTAACAGGTGTTGGTATTAGGGAAGCAGTGAGTCTGAATAATCTCAGGGACAGGCCATCAGGAGCAGGTCCTTTGTTCACATTCAGCAAGACTAGCTGCTTATAAACGTCAAGTTCCAAAATTAAAGGAAGTTAAGCATGGGAGCTAGAATTTGAGAATGGGATTTGTCCATGCCCCATGAATCTCAAGGGTGTGACAGTCCACAGCGCAGGACCCCACAGGGAAAGGAAACAACTCCTGGTGGATGACTCAATTGTTAAGGGGTAGAACTGGGGTAGGGAAGGGAAAGGGAGGTAAGGTGCCTGCCTGGCGCCATGGCTTGGATGGACAGGAAACGAACCCTCAGGATTGTGGGAGCAGCTGCAAGGGGGAGTGAGCTGGATGTCATTATCCACCTAGGGACAAATGACCTGGCTGAGAATGGGATCAGAACAGTGCAACAGGAGTTTGTGGAGTTGGGGAAGGGCCCTTAGACAAGTAGCACACATGGTAACTTTCTCAGAAGTGCTACCTGTCTATGGCATGTGTAACCCACCTGTTACACAGGGTTACTAGAACACTAGTTAGATCTAGTGGCAGGCAGGGACAGGCAGCTAGTGAAACTCCAGTTAAATGGATTTCACTATGTCTTGCTCTGTTTTCAGTCTCTGCTGAGCTGGGGCTATGACATCATTTAGAACTGTTGCAGCTGCATAAGCCACACTGGAATGCTGCAGCAGGGAGTTAGGTAGAATGCTGGGGAATTTTCAAAGTCAGTCTGGAGTAGGCTCAAGAGAGAGAAGGATGTAGATCCTGCAGTGCAGTGGAGGGAGGGGGTGCCCTGCAGGGGCAGGCCCCACTGCCCTCAGCTCTGACTCAGAGCTACCTTAGGGTGTGTGCTTCCACCATAAGAGAGGCACAAGGAACCAACTCCAGGGGCAACCCCCTGGCCTTGGAAAAGGAAGAAGCTGCCTGATGAAGAGTGCTGGGGCACTACAGATTTTGAGGAATGAGATTCATTCAGAGTTTTGGACACCTGCAATGTGGAGGGTGATAAAGCTTTGACAAAAGGCCAGTGCCATTCACTAAAACAGTGAGTAAATAAGTCTCTGGGGCTGTGGGTCAGTCAGGATGCCAAGTCCAGAGCTTATGGAACAGTGAGACAGTAATGACTGTTGTATGTGGGGGGTCTTCAAGGGAAACACAGTTTCTGCATTACAAAGCCATGTACAGTCTGCACTATAGTAGCCAAGGAAGAGGCATATGGAACAGTGAGATGTAATGACTGTTGTATGTGGGGGGTCTTCAGAGAAAGACAGTTACTGCATTATAAAGCCATGTACAGTCTGCACTACAGTATCCAAGTAAGTGTGTGTAAACAAAGGAATGGCTGGGTATGGGTCTATGGAACAAAAGGTGGAAGACCCCCCCCCCACCTGGCATAACAGGGCTCACCTCTACAGATTCACTTTGAGACACCAGATACCTTTCTGTCAGGTATTGGCCAGTGCCTGAAGAGGGTGCCCAGATGTTGGGATGGAGTACAGGGTGGTAGTGTGCCACTAGTTAAAGAGTCCATGACATATGGAAGTTTAGGATCCAAGAATGGATTGTGTCTGTGTCAGCACCTTATCTGCATTACAAGGAGTGTAGCCCCATGGGGGTCCATCTATGTTTTTATTCAGAGTCTTGCTGAATAAAGTCACACTTCAGAATCCCATCTCCTGGTATTGGACAATCTGTTATTGCTTCTAGTCTCCGGATTACTTGGGTACCTCTGGTCAGAGTAGTCAACCCTAGCCAATATGCCAAGTGACATGTTCTCCCCGACCCTAGGTTACACATGGATGAGGCTAGGGTACTCTGCACCATGAGATTCAATGACTGGTTGAAAAATTGGTTCAGAGCTTGGGGATTTGGCTTCAGTGGAGACTGGGGGCTCCACCTGGAGGGATGCAGCCCTATACAGGTGCGATGGTCTGCATATATCCTGGAGGGGAACCAGGATCCTAGTGATAGGTTTAAATGCTTCATTGGTAAGCATTTAAACTAGCCAAGGGGGGAGGCACTGAAAAGGAGAAGGGAAATCCTAGCCCCACCAAAAAAAATCAGGGTAGTTAGTGAGGTAAACACCAAGATAGAGGAGTTGATAGGGATAAGGGCAGGGGTAAATGGAGAAAAAGACAAAGGCAGTAAGGACAGGGATGGGGCAAAAAGAAATAAAGCCATAAAAAAATGGAGGGTAATGAGTACCAATGCCCATAGTCTAGGTAAAAAGCTCCCCGAAATGGTGGCCTTGATGGAATAGGGATGCCTGGATATTGTGGCAGTCACAGAAACATGGTACACAGAGAACCATGACTGGGATGTCACCATACCAGGGTACACAATATACAGGAGGGACAGGAGGGATGAAGAAAAGGAGGAATAGCTCTCTATGTAAGGGAAGGGATCAAAGCAACAGAACTAAAGGGTAAACAGGGAGGAGAGGAGACACTGTGGGTCACCCTGGAGACTGGAAATGGCTCCACAATCTGCATAGACCCCTGTCTCAGGAGGAGGAAATGGACAAGGAAATGATAGAAGGCATCCTTGGGATGGCAGAGAAAGGTGAGATATTGCTGATGGGGGACCTGAATATGCCAGATGTTAACTGGAGCACCTTTGCTGCAGCCACATCCAAGAGCAGGGCCATTCTCGATGCCCTACAGGGGGCATGCCTCAGACAGGTAGTTTTCTAACCCACTTGGGAGGGAGCAATCTTAGAGTGGTACTCTCAAATGGGGTCAGAGAGAGGATCTCTGATCTTGAAGTGGGTAGCCATCTGGGAACAAGCAACCACCAAACAGTGTGGTTCACGATAAACTTAGCTGTAGAGTCAAGCCACACAAAAGTGAAGGTACTGGACTTCAGGAGGGCTGATTCTGTCAAAATGGGAGAGTGCCTCAGAAAAGCACTATCAAATAGGCAAGAAGGTGGGGTGGAGCAACAATGGGGAAACATCAAAACTGCCATCACAGAGGCAAAAAGCCTTTGTGTGAAGCAAATAAACAAATCAAAATGAAAAAAAAAAAACACTATGGTTCTCAAAAGAAGTGGCAGGGAAGGTAAGGGAGAAAAAGATAGCATTCAGGAAGTATAAGGAAATACAGAAGGAGCAGGACAGAGAACTGTACCAGTTAAAGCAGAAGGAAGCAAGGAGGACAGTCACAATAGCAATGGCCCAAACAGAGGAAAAGATAGCCAACTCAGTTAAGAAGGGGGATAAAACCTTTTATAGGTACATTAGGGAGCAAAGAAAGATGAAGGCAAGGATACTGAGGCTGAATAAAGAGGAAGGTGGTTGAGTAGAGAGTGACAGTGAAAAAGCAGGGATACTGAATGAATATTTCTGCTCCATATTCACAATGGAAAAGCAGGGAGGGAGACCTAATCCAGTCAATAGAAGCACTCTGGATAGGGTGGTTGATATTAGTCCTTTCACAGAAGAAAGGGTTCTGAAAGAACTCTTAAAACTGAAGGTGGATAAAGCAATGGGGCCTGATGGGATTCACCCCAGAATTCTAAAAGAACTAAGAGAAGAACTAGTAACACCACTGACTACCCTTTTTAATAAATCATGGGAGGATGGTGTGGTACCTGAGGACTGGAGAAGGGCGGATGTGATTCCCCTTCACAAAAGTGGGAGCAAGACAGAGGCAGGAAACTACAGACCTGTCAGTTTGACCTCAGTAGTAGGGAAAATGATGGAATCACTTCTGAAGGAAAGAATTGTTGAGTACCTAGAGGCCAGTGGGTCACAGGACCCAAGGCAGCATGTATTCACAGCAGGAAGGTCATGTCAAACAAATCTAATTGATTTCTTTGACTGGGTGACCAAAGTAGTAGACCAGGGAGGGGCTGTGGACATGGCCTTCCTAGACTTTAGCAGGGCATTTGACACAGTACTGCACAAAAGATTAATAAATTAGCCATCCTGGGAGTGGGTCTTAGGGTGGTAGCCTGGGTAAAACACTGGCTGGACAACAGGACACAGTGGGTAATCGTAAATGGAGTCCACAGTGAAGAAAGAAAGGTTACTAGTGGGGTACCGCAGGGTGCAGTACTGGGGCCAGTCCTTTTTAATGTCTTTATAAGTGACATTGGGAGGGACTGGAGGAAGGTATGTTCTTTGCAGATGACACAAAGATCTGCAACAGGGTTGATATGCAAGGTAGGGTGGAAAGGATGAAAAGGGACTTGGCAAGGTTGGAGGAATGGTCAAATGTATGGCAGCTTAGATTCAATGTAAAGAAGTGCAAAGTAATGCACCTGGGAAACAAAAACCCAGGGCAAGAGTACACAATGGGGGGTGAGATACTGACAACAACAACAACAACAAAAAAATGGAAAGGGACCTAGGGGTAGTCATATCAGACGACCTAAGGGTGGGCCAGCAATGTGAGAAGGCAGTAAGGAGGGCTGGGGGGATACTGGGATGCATAGGGAGAGGCATCACCAGTAGAAAACAGGAAGTTGTTAGCCCTCTGTACAGACAGTTGGTAAGACCACATCTGGAGTGCTGTGTACAGTTCTGGAGACCCCATCTCCACAAGGACATAGACAGGGTGGAGGCTGTCCAGAGGAGGGCAACCAAAATGGTGCAGGGTCTGCATCAGAAGACATATAACGAAAGACTAAAGGAGCTTAAGATGTATAGCCTCGAGGAAAGGAGCGGGGGGAGGGACGTGATAGAAACTTTCAAATACCTCTAGGAAATCAACAAAGTCCAAGAGGGTAGCATCTTTCAAAAAAAGAGATATGCAAGAACAAGAGGGCACAATTTGAAGATAGGGGGATGACGACTCAGAGGTAATGTGAGGAAGTATTTCTTCACAGAGAGGGTTGTAGATGCATTTAACAGCCTTCCTGATGAGGTCATAGAGTCAAAAACAGTGGGGGAATTCAAGAATGCATGGGACATACATAAGGCAATTCTAGGGGTGGGTAGGAGGAAGTAGGCTGTTGGTTAACTAGGATCTGCAGCTTATCCGTTAGATAGGGAAATGGGCAGACTATGTGGGCCAAGTGGTCCTTATCTGCCATCAAATTCTATGTTTCTATGTTAATTTCTCAAGACCCATATTTACAAATAGCTAATTTAGGTCCTCAGTGTAGCTGGACATATCAGTAAACTTGTTGTTAAAGTGATTTGCTGAGTCAGCATTTACATTAAGCAAGGTGCTATCAGAAACTGTTTCCAACTGGTGTTTTTGGAGCTAGAGTTAAATAGATCTCTGAAGGTGCTGCAAAACCACCTTGGGTTTTTGACATTTTCCAGCAGCTGATTCTGATAGTATTTTGACTAATTTAACTTTTGTTGTCTTTTGCATTTATTTCTGAGTTCTGAATAGATTAAAACATTTCCAGGCTCATTCCATGTTTCTGCACTGCCTATTATAAAGTCTAGACCCATGGTTTTAAATAACTCAGAGTTAAGTCACGGCATAGTATATGCCTCTAATTTTGTTTTTTTCTGAGTAGAATATGTATATTGATTAGGTCAGGGGAATACTGAGTCAGGCTTTGTGAGAGGAATTCCATGCCCTGGGAAAAGTTCAGACTCTGGGACCCCTATGCAGCTTCATACATTAGCATGCTGGGCGGCCTGGGCCCCTCTTTGGTGCCAGGCCCTGGGAATTATCCCCGGTTCCCCACCCTCTCAAGGGTCCTGTACTGAGTAAACAGTTATACAGCAGACTCCAGATTATTTGTGCTATAGAGTGGTGACCAGTCAACACGTTCCAAGTCACCATGAAACAATCCTTCACTTAGTTTTGAGAAGTTCCGAGATTCTTTTACGAGGGGGAGAATTTTACTCATGGTAATTTTCATCTACAGGTAAACAGGCAGTGATCAGATGTATTATTAGGCAGCAGTCCAGAGTTCATCATTAGCTCAGTTCTGTTAGTGAGGATCCAGTCTATTATAGTCCCCACTGTATTTTGAGAAGATAGCCTAGTAAAGTTCTGGACTGAGTTAAATGTATTTGGAAATCACAACTCTTGAGTTTTTTCCTAATTTTTTTCTTACCCTAATCCAAGTGAAAGTCACCCATATTATATTATTCCCATCAATTGAGACCATGGCATCAGAGGCAGAAGACTTTAACCAAGATTCACTCAGGGCAATCGCATCATGGTGATTTATTTGGAGAAGGACCTGGAGACAACAAATCTGATTCAAAACCTTATTCGCAAGGGAAGACAGAGGGCCTCTGCCAGAGAGTGGCATGAAGGCAGCTGTAAGGGGATCTCTGAGATAAGGGAGCAAGTATTTACCATTGAAAGGGTTTGGAAAGGGCTAGCTAAGGTAGATAAGGCCTGGAGGCCAGATGGGATGCATCTGACAATACTCAAGGAATTGGCAGTCTAACTAACTGAACCCCTGGTGGGGGTATTCAAAAGCTCAATTCAGAAGGGGTTGTTTCAAAAGACTGGAGGGTAGCAAATGTAGTCCTGCTTTATAAGAAGGGGGACAAGAAGCAACCAGTAACTATAGACCAGTCAGTCATACCTCTGTTGTAGGTAAACTGATGGAGACACTGGTCAAAGAGGACTCATGAATTACATGGAGGGCAAGGGACTCCAGGATAGTAAACAGCATAGGTTCTTGCAGGAAGGTCTTGTCAGACTAACCTGGTAGTATTCTTTGACTGGGTAACAAGAGTAGTGGATAACAGCCATGTAGTGGATTTATTCTACTTCAATTTCAGCAAGGCTTTTGACTTGGTGCCTCACAGAAGGTTGCTGAAGAAGATAGAGGATCTGGGCACAGTAAAAGACACAATCAGATGGTTCATAAACTGACTGGAAGGAAGAGAGCAGAGGGTTGTGATTAACAGTCAAATCAGAAGAGAGGGAGGTCACCATTGGTGTGCCACAATGATCAGTCCTAGGTCCAGTCTTTTTCAATATGTTTATTAGCGACATAGGAGAAGGAATCCAGGGCAAGATGTGTCTCTTTGCAGATTATGTTAACCTCTGTTTAAAGGTGGACATTGAGGAGGTGGTTAGGGAGATGCAGAGAGACTTGCAAAAGCTAGAGAGGTGGTCAAAGGTTTGCAGTTGAAATTCTTTTTTTTTTTTTTTCACTTTCTATTTCTCCTCCTTCACCCCCACTCTGGGCTAAGCTTCTTCAGGAGTCTCCTATTGCCCTCCCCCACCACTGACCTACTCTGAACCTCAGGGTTCCCCATGGAGCCATAGCTAGCCTCCGCCTGTGGGTACTGCTGGGGCCCAGACACCCCGATATCTTCTATTCTCGTCGGGTCCCCCAGTGGTCAGGCAGGCAGTTGCAATTAGGGCTGGCTGGAGTGTCATCTACCCACACTCCGGCGGTGCTTTTTCTTGTTTCTCTCTGTGTGATGTGTGCCCTGATGTCAAGGCGTTACACCGATGTCCTCCACACAGCTCCCCATTGGACTGTCCTACCAGTTTGCTGTACCTTGGGTCTCCACCTGGGGTCAGACAAGCTGCAGATCCTGTCCCTCCCCTGCCCTCCAGTGACCAGAGTGCAGTTGAAATTCAATGACAGAAAGTGTAAGGTGATGCACACAGGGAACAAGAACACAAGGACAGAGCACTGGATGGGGGTAAAGCTGTGCATGACCTCTGAGGAAAGAGACCTAGGGGTCATCATCAGTGATTTTCTAAAACAGTTAAACCAGTGTAGCAAGGCCTACAGAAAGGCAAATAGGGTGATGGGCTGTATAGGAAGGGATACTGACAGCAGAAGGAAGGAGGTATCACTACCTCTCTGTAGATTACTGTTGAGGCTCTACCTAGTGTACTGTGTCCAGTTCTGGAGTTCTCACCTAAGGAAATATAAGAACAGATTGGAGACAGTGCAACGTAGGGTGACCAAAATGATTCAAAGCCAGCGGGACAGATCTTGTGAGGATCGGCTCAAGGCACTGAACATGTACTCACTGGAGGACAGACGAGAGACGGGAGATATGATAGAGAGCTTCAGTTTCCTGAAAGGAATGAACAAGGTAAACCGTGAGGAACTATATAGCATAAGTACTAGATGAAGAATGGTTCTATGTGATAATGGTGATCGCACAAAGGTGATCGCCATTACGGCGAATGTACATCGGCGAAAATAAATTTTGCTGACGTACACCTAGGAGCACGGCAAAAGGGTGCTGGGGATTACATTTTTAATGTTTATGCAGAGGGCTTTGTCCCTTCCCACCCCCCCACTAAAGGATTCTCAACTCCAGGGGGGGTGCATGTCAGGGGAAAAAAAAATTGGGGCCGGGCGCAACAAAATGTATGCTCACCTAGATCTGTTCCTGGCACCCTTGCAGCTGAAGCCTTCGACCCACCCACAATGGGGCAGCTCAACAGCCCATCACCACAACACACCACACAAACCTTCCCTCCCCTTCCGCATGTATATATAGTGACAGGATGTCGCTATACCTGCAGTTGCCCAGCCCATCCAGTAGCCCTGTGATAAGGTGCAGCTATTGAGTCACCCTTTTTGGTGTGCACTCAATAGTGAGCACCCTTATCACAGGATACTGATGAAGAACACAGGGGCATTAGTGCAAACTGATGGGGGGATTCAAGAGGGATGTTTTATTTTACGTAAGGGTGATGGAGCGATGGAATAATCTGCCATCCGATATTGTGGGGGGTCACCAAACTACCAATGGTTTCAAACATGGCTCGGACAAAGTGAAGGGCTTAGTGGTTGTTCAGGGTGATGGTGGAGGGGCAGGGAGGATGGAGGTGGACAGCGTGGGTTAAAGCCCTCTGTGGACAACAGGTCCTGCATTTGTTAGGGTTTATGGGCAGACTGGCTGAACCAGTGGTTTTGTTTTGCTGTCATTGTCTATGTTTCTAAATATTCGGGTGAGTAAATTTAAGATCTGATATTTTATGTAGTGGGGATGTAACATAACTCTGGTCTGGTCCTGGGTTACATTCTATGTCACCTGCTAAGAGAAGCAACTGATAAAGCAGTAGGACAGGTATAATAGTGCTTCCCTTTGATATGGCAATAGAACTGACCATCTTACTTCTGAAAATTTTTAAGAGCAAACGTGAGATTTCTCCTGTACAGGAGAGAGTGTTGAGCATGATAAACAATATGTTAGGTCATGTAGGTAAGCATTCAGTTGATAAACGTCTGATATGGTTTTAAAGTGCTGTAGTGGCACACTAAACAAATCATGGCAAGTTCCCATGGAGCTTATGCCTAAACTTGCCCAGTAAATAAATAGGAGGATTAAGAACTGTGTTAGTATCTGCCCCACAGAGACAGACCGAGTGTACTACCAAATTATAGACAGGCAATATTTTACAGCAATTGAGTCACAGGCTCAATAAGTTACTTACAGAGCAGAGACACAGGTTTGCTTATGTCTTGATCCATGCAACAGCTCGAGGGTGTGGGGGCATAGAGGGCACACCTAGGAGGCAGTATAACCAACCAATTGCTGACTTTCAAACAGACACTACCAAGTAAGATGCCCTAGTGTCTGCCCCATGCACTCTGAGCCACAGTGTGGATGATCCCTTGAACCTGCTTGACTTTTAAGGGAGGAAGTGGTGGGTGATCTCTTAGCCTGATTGGCGGAAGGAGGTCAGCTCACCCTCAGTGGTCTCCTTGGCACCAAAGGCACTTTATTTTTAAATTTTTATGTTGGCACTAGTCGGGAGAGCTCCTGCCTGCATCCCTGTGTTCTTTGATGCTGTGTCAGTGTAGCCTAGAGGTTAGAGTAACGAGCTGTGAATGAGCTTGGTACATCCAGCAGACCAGACCTTGGTTTGATTCTCACAACCTCCACTTGCATATTGTATGACTCTTAGCAAGTCACTTAACTGCCCAGGTCACCCCTGAAAACAGGCACTTGTGCCTAGTGGACCTTACCCTGTTACTAAAGACTAAAATAATAATAAAAAAAAAAAATGTTAGTGGATGGTTATAGGAGTGGTTCTGGAGGTCCATTGAGCTACTTCATGTGTTGCCCTCTCCTGAAGAGAAAAGCCTGTGTTTCTGCAGGCAGTCTCCCTGCCCAAGTTACCATGAGAGGTCATGTTACCCTTGGTAATCCATTTGTTGTCAAATGGTGCTAATTTTTTTAGAAAGGTTCTGCTGACAATTGTAAGCCCCCCACTCCAGTAGGGCTTACTAGTCTATAATGACCCTCTCCTCCCTCTTTAGCCACATTTGGGCTTGGGAGGTTATACACCTGTCTCTGGGTGGAGTTTCAGCTAGCCCTAGAGCATTAGTTATCATACTTTGTGATACTGAGCCTTCCCCAAGCCATGAAAAAGATTTCAAGCCTCTCTCAAATTTGGAAAAACATCTAGGGCCCCCCCACAGAAAACAAATCCTACTTTGCACAGTACACCAGGAATAAAGTGACACTAATAAAGCTGAGTGTATTCTCATTTTATTCAACTTATTGCTCTCCACCCCTAACCCGGCACCCAAGGTTATACTCATCACTCCTTTTTTCTGACACTTGTGCCCTTGTTATTCTGTTTCCTCTCTGTCTGGAACAACTAACTTAGCCACTTCATCTCTCCCTCTCATTCCCTGTTAAGCAACTTCCTGTACCCTTACCTCACATCACACCTGAAAACATGCATCGACTCACTGTGCCTTTACAAGTCACTAATTTACATATAAACACCTACAATAGAAATGAGTCTTGACTCAGTGTGCCTTTCCCAGTCACCAATTTGCATATAAATACCTATTGTAGAAACAAGCCACAACACTGCATGCCTTCCCCAGGCATTAATTTACATATAAATACACACCTATAAATAAATTTTGGCTCAGTGGGGACTTCCTGGTCACAAATGTGTGCATAAGTAAAGAAATTAATGTGCTATTATCCATATTTAATTTGTTTTATCCTTTCACACAAAGAGCCAAAACTTGTAATTCTCAGACTTGACTGAGCCTCCCCTGGAACAATTTGGGGCCTCCCTTGGGAAGCTGGCCTCACCATTTGAGAACCATTGCCCTAGAGTGTATTAGGCTAGGATGTCTGGTGATGGGGGAGGCCAGCAGGAGAGAGAAAGAGAGAGAGAGACACACACACGCTTACAGTAGGCTAGGAGTTTGCCCCCAGTTCGGAAGTTTGGGTCTTGGTGACTCGGCGATAAGTGTTCCGCTCGAGAACATTGGTAGGTGTGCAGGGTGGGCGACCATTGGGGACTGGGTCTGCAAGCTATTGGTAGCCATGGCCTGGGGAGATGTAGGGGGCCTGCCTTGTGCTCCACGACACTGGTGCGGGTGTGGGGCCTGGTTACCATGGTGAGAGGCCTGACAGAGACAGTGGGGACACCATGGGAGGTGGCAGCACTTTGGCATGGGCTTAGAGGCGGTGGCAGCCCTCTGGCCCCTTTACCCATGTGGCATGCCATTCCCTGTGTGAGACAGCCTGCTGGGAAAAAGAGTGGGGGCCCAATGACTTTCTCCTGGCATTGACCCAAGTTGAGCCTGTTCCAGGATGCTGGGGTCTGGGTCCCCTTCTTCAAGTTGCAGAATAGAAGGTGAGTGAAAGGAGATCTGGAAACTGCCGCCTTGTAGGGTTCCAGCAGAGGAAAGAAATGGAAATGGTTTTGAGCAGCACAAGAAGTTTTTCTGTCGAGAGAGTAGGCTGCAGTAGGTGAAGTATTGTATTTGCAGCCTCATGGTGTTTGCTGCTGCTCAAACCTGTGAGCCCCCAGGTTCCATTGTGAAGTCCAGCTAAGGGTCTGCTTGGCCCTACGTAAAGTGCCGTGGCTGTTAGCCATCGTATATGTGACTGTCTCCAGTCATGCCCCCAGCTCCTGGGAGCTGTTCTTTTGCTTTTAAAATAAATTAATTTGTTTAGTTTAATCGAGTGTGCCACCTGCTTTATGAATTATGTTGCCTGTGCTAACAAGAATTGCTCCCCAGCTGAGTCTCCAGGTTCACGTTTGCTGCTGTACTGCTGCAACTCCCATCAACTCTTGATGTGTTGTAGCACAGAATCTTTTTGCTCCAGCCATCTAAGGTATGTGTCATCTTTTTTCTTTGGAGTCTGGATGGTCTTCTGTGGTTGGACCCTCACTCCTTTCCTTTTTCATGGAGTTTAAAGTAAGAAAAGCCAATTCAGGCAGGTAATATGATTAATTTCTCAGATCTGCCATGTGGGGGGGTTGTTGTGCACTGGATCCTGTTTGTTTCCTTCACTAACATCAGGCCCCCACACACAGGTAACGGTGGGGGGGGGGGCTTACACAATACTAGGGGGAACTCCTGCTCACCACTCCAGTGTTCTGTGATGCTTTGTCTTGGTGGTCGACAGTTGTGGGAGGTGTCCTGATGGCTCCGCTTGATGGCTCCTGTCACATAGATGGTGATCTGGGAATCCTTGGTGCAACTATGGTAGTGAAAAGGATGCGTGGGCATTTGCTTAAAAAGACAGATTTTTAACAAGTTTTACTGGCACCATTAGGGGAAGCTCCTGCCTGCACTCCTGTGTATTGTGATGAGGTGTCTTGTCAACTGATCATGGGAGGGTGTGCTGCAGCTCCTGTGTGTGGCTGAGTGCGTTGACTTCTCCCAGTCAGAAAAGCCTGTGTTTCTGCAGGCGATTTCCTGTCCCGAGTGGCCATGGGAGGTCATGTCACACTTCGGGTCTCCTTTGTGTTAAACGGTGCTATATTTAAAAAAGAAATGTTTTGCTGATACTAGTAGGGGAGCTCTTCCTGCATTCCCATGTTCAGAAATGCAGTGCCTTGGTGCTGGACAGTCAAGGGAGGTGTCCTGATGACTCATATGGATAACTCAAGCTGCATATGATGTGGTGGTGGTAATATGACGTGGGAGTCCTGTGTACAGCATTAGGCAATGAAACAGATGCCTTGGCCTCTGGTTAAAAGACAGCATTGAAGGTTGATAGTTTAGAAGCTGTTTCTTTAAATCTGAGGGCTGTATTTCAAGGTGTTTACAAAGGTAAAAAGTAGCAGTGAAGTGTACGCTAGAGCCATTTACATACCAATGAGGAAATTTAAGTGATTCTTGTCTCTGGAGACAGCCGATGGCTCCCATGATGGCTGAATCTGAGAAATAGTGATCTATATATTTCTGCAGTCAGAAACTCCTGTCTTGCTTTATATTTTTGAGTCCAGGAGGTTTTTTTTTTTCTTAGTAAAAAATGTGAGAAGCATAAAACAATCCAGAGAAAACATCATTCAGGAATGCAGGTCATCTGTTGACTGTGGAACTGGCAGTGAAAACATCTTTGAGTGCCCAGATAGAGCCACTTCACAATTCCGATAAAACACAGAACACCATTCTTGGGGAAAGGCTGATGTTTAATTGACAAATTGAAAAGCATATATGATTGTGTACTTTTATCAAGGTTATACACAAAATTCACTTCCATATAGCACAAGACAATACAGAGTATTCCCCCGGGGCAGCTGACGAATTTGAGCCTGATAAACCCAAACATGTAAATATATCTACATGCACCCAGTCAGCCCTAGGCCAACATAGCCTGGCAACCCCCCACTGGGCCGGCCCACCTCTTGACAGGCTTGACCTGACGGATTTGGACTCGCTAGGCCATAGCTTGAGCAGCTCCGCCCTCACAGGGCCTCATCTGCTCAGCCATCGCCCCCCGCGGTCCCCCGATCTGTTGCGCATTCCAGTGCACTAGTGACCACTTCTGAAGTGCACCTTCACTGGGCCACCCCCTCTCATCACTTTTGTACCTCAGTATTTTTCTTACAGTCCCGAATTGTCCACTCGACTCAGGCACTAAGCAACCACTAGCTCATCCATTGGCCCATGCCATACAACGGGAGGGTGGGAGGGATTTTCTGCATTTCCTCTTCATGTCCAGGCAGAAAGAGATGGACCCTCTACTGCCTGTCCTTTAAGTAGCCCTTTTACCCCACCCACTTTGTGGCCACTCCTGGCCCCCTTGTGGGTCAGAGCAAAAGGCCATTGGCCAGACCTTCCCATGTCATTCTGCCCTGGAAGGTCTGGCTCAGGGATTGGCTTATGGCCACTGGGCAAACCACCTCTCAGAGATAGCCAGGAGGAGCATTGCCGAGATAGAGCCACGTCACAATCCCAATAAAACACAGGACACCATTCTTGGGGAAAGGCCGATGTTTAACCTACAAATTGAAAAGCATACATGATCATGCACTTTTACTATGGTTATACACAAAATTCACTTCCATACAGTACAAGACAATATACAGTATTCTGCCTGGGGCAGCTGGCAAATTCGAGCCTGATAAACCCAAACATGTAAATATATCTACATGCACCCAGTCAGCCTTAGTCCAAGGTAGCCTGGCAAACCCCTACTGAGCCACCCGCCCCTTGACAGGCTTGACCTGATGGATTTGGACTTGCTAGGCCATAGCCAAGCAGCGCTGCCCTCACAGGGCCTCATCTGCTCAGCCATCGCCCCCCCCCATGGTCCCCTGTTCCATCGCGCATTTCAATGCACTAGTGACCACTTCCAGAGTGCACGGTCACTGGGTCACCCCCTCTCATCGCTTTTTTACCTCATTATTTTTCTTGCAGGTCCAAATCGTCCACCACAAGATGGGTAACGCATATGTGTTATGCATTTCCCAAAACAATGCCCCCAGGTGAAAACTCTATATCAAACTTTTTTCCACCTCTGGACTACTGTTGTTGCACAAATCATGTCTCCCATATGACAGACAGACTTCTTGACCTGTTTGCCCAAACACTGTTGCATGATGCCCCCCATCTCTAGTCCAGCACAGAGGTCAATTCCCCCACCATGCTGCTCTGCTGTGGGATATTTGGTTGGGGAACTGTGACTTTCTGGCATGGCAGCCCAACCTGTAAGACAATCAGAAGCATTAGAACCCATATTTATCACCGACCCAAAAAACTTACCCTTCTGACAGCTGCACAGAAGAAACGCTGCACCTGCTGTCTGCAGTGTTAGGGCACTTTAGCATGATCCAGTGACTCAACCATCCCCATTTAAAATGGGAAGAAAAACCCACATGCTTGATGGGTGAGTGTGTCTGACAATTTCTCAATCAAGCTTATCTAGCTTGTGAAACTTGCTATGCTCAGTCATGGTTCCAAAAACTGATGACCTGGTGTTCTGTAAAGCTGCATGGCATATTGCTTGTATCAGGTTCCTTTTCTGCTTATGACCGGTGGCAGAGTGGGCTAACATGAGGGGAAAGCAGGTACCCCTATTAAAATCTGCTGCATAGCTACAGTAAGTCTTGCATCCCCATGACTAAGCTGTGAGACAGCGTACCACCTGTTCATACCCTATGACTGAGCTTCCATGATGGTTGGCCCATCACAGCTATGACCATCCATGGGGCAGCCATATGATCCTTGCATTAGGTTGCTCCTCACCCTGCATGCCCTTTATAACCTGTCCTAGTATTCCATCCACACCTAACCCAGTTAGAGGGCAAACATTCTTAACCTTTGTAATGGGCAAGCTGGGGAACCCAGTCTCTGCCTTTAGCCACTGTGAAGGATGGAGATATCCACATTTGATAGAGACCCCAGTGAGTACCTCGCCCACTCTTTCCAGCCCGTGGCTGGCACAGGTGCAGCTCAGTTCTGTTTCCACGTGAGCAATAAACTGCTAATAGCCCATGAATATCCTTGGCTTCCAAAAGGATATTTAGTGGATAATGGTCCTTTTGGTAGCCCCCTTGGGTCATACTTGCCCCCTCTGAGTTCCCCTTGAGAAGTGGCCTACAGTGCACATGAACTACATACTAGCCTTTCAGTTTCTGGGCAGGACTTTTAATGGCATTGTAGGGATTGTACCTCCCATCCCATACTATTCAGGAGGAGGCGGCTGGAACCCATTTTGGGATGTGATTCAGAACCTACCCCATGTCCTGGCAACAAATAGGGAAAAACTGTTCCACTACCACCTTGCACCCACTAATGGTCTCCCACTTACCAAGGAAGATATAGAGATCCCATGTGTGTGCTGGTAGACCTGGCCACCAATCCTTTTCTGGTGTGCGTGAAGTATGTGTATGGTGTTGAAGTGCAACCATCGCCTCCCTCTGCCCCCAGGACTTCATCTCTGTTGAGGTTCGTATAACTAAAATCTATCTCCTCCCTTTGGGGCAAACTTGCTGGTCCAATTGGTTCTTGATTGCTATCAAGTCTCTCTCATATATATATATATTTTTTTTATTTTGCATGCCTACCTGACTGCATAGGAGCCCCTAAAGAGTGTGGGCATTCTATAGTCAGCATGTGCAGAAATGCATTTGCTATCCCCAAGCACCTTTCTGCCCTTGGATGCTCCTGACAGTCTGTGAATGAATCTACGTACCCATCATATAGACAAACATACCAATATGTACCCACCTATATGCATACGTATATCCATATATAGCCACCCTTAAGAGAAAAAACTCACCTGCTGAGGTCTGTGGAGAAGCAGGGGTTGCTGCCAATCAACCCCCCCTTTCTTTTTTTTTTTTTTTTACTTATTTATTCACTGACCTACGCAGTGAGTATAATGTTATGCTTGTGCAACTGTGTTAGTTTGGTTTGGGCTGTTTGCACTCTCTGTTCCAGAAGAATTACCACCCAGTAGGGGTACGAAAGGCAAGGAACCCTCATAGAGGGTTCCACACCTAGAGGTGCCATGGAATGATTCCAGTGGCTAAAAGTACTTTAGGAATCCCCCTAAGGAGAGAGTGCTGCTGCTGGAGGAGGAGGGGAGGATGGTGGGGCAAAGAAAAAATGCTTCACAATGAGGCTGAGAGGAACTGCTTATATAGCTCAGGAAGTGGGAGTAGCTGGCTGCTTGGTCACTGAAGTTCAGGCAAGCCTTTCCAATTCACTGACCTATGCAGCCAATATAGTGTTATGCTTGTGCAACTGTGTTAGTTTGGTTTTGGCCATTCACACTCTATTCCAGAGGAATTACCACCTTGTAGGGGTACCAAAGGCAAGGAATCCTCAGAGAGGATTCCACCCCTAGAGGTGCCATGGGGCTATTCCCATGGCTAAAGGTACCTTAGGAATCCCCAAAAGACATGTAGTATAATCATCCCCAAAGAAGGAGGCAACACGAAGCATATGAGCGAGCAGTAACTGACGTAGGAGCAGTAACTGTGACGTAGTAATGGAGAAGCATAGATAGTTTGATAATGCAATGAGATGCTCAGTTGGATAACATAATGAATGCCCAGGATTGTGTAGCATGATACTGATGGTTTGCATTGAGATTAGGGGATCCCCTAAGGAGAGAGGGAATGGCAGGACATCCTGCACTTCCATTTAACAGTGGAGCCTACCTAAAGAAACTAGGGGAAACAACTATGCTAACTAAGTGTTATGACCCGAGTCAACGGAGAAGAGAAAAAAAACCCTATGAGGAGGAAATCTCTGGAGATCCAAGGCCTAGGTCGCCTTCCCTCCAGGCTTGGGATAGTTTATTTAGTGACAGCTCTGCAGCTGCAATTTGGAAAACCCAATTAAAGGGCGGTGGAAAATATTCCTATTTGGAGGAAGGCTGTCACTCAAACCCTCTAGCGGGAACGTCGTGGAAGGTTGCGAGAAAACTCTGCAACAATACGTGCATCCAAGGCTCAGAAGGAGAGCACCAACAACTGCTGAGGCACTCACCTGGCCTATCTGCCCTAAATCAAACCAGGTGAACCAGAAGCAGTCGTAGGGAGAATGTGGTGAGGGTGCCTTGCTAGGGAAAACACTAAAGTCAATGGCTAACCGTTATAGTGGAACACTAGAGCCAAAGGAGGTAACTTTTTCCACCGTTCACCGTTAGTCTTAAATTCTACACCAGGAGCTGCTGTCACGTATTATGCATCTAAAGTCAAGCCCAGAGTGAGGACATTCCCAGCTATGGGCCAGGTGAGAAGGATCCCACCCCAAATTGGACACGCTCGAGATGCAGACTAAATGCAAAGTGAGACCACCGACAGCAGGAACCCAGCGCCAGAATAGAATTGCTGGCATGCCCCAGAAATTAGAGCTGAAAAGCTAGTGAGCTGAATGAGCATGGCATGCTGAGATTGTAATGAGCCGATAACACTCCCTTGCGGGCGAACACAGCAAAGACCATTACGATGACATTCGCGTAATGGTCCTTTTCTGTGTTTTGCCTTCCCCTAGTGTTCCGCCCCCTCCCAGGACCAACTCCAACATGGAGTTGGAATCCTAGAGTGTGGGAGGCACAGTCCCCCACAGAAAACACCCATGCAAGAGGTGGCACAATACCTGCGTTGGTATTGTGCCGACGCTGTGGGGGAGGTCGGCATTCTCGGTGATGAGATAACTTGGTGCTTCCTTAATGAGCATTGAGTACTGAGACCTTGCAAGGCCGAATGCAGATTGAATGCAGCAGAATCCCAGAGGCTGAAGCCAAGGGAATGGCAGTAGGCATGAGCAATGGTTTGCATAAGCAAGGAGCAATGACTGCGTAGGCGAATGTGGACCTGCATGTAGGTCAGTGAACAGAGCAGTAATAAGTGGACCTGCACGTAGGTCTGCATAACATAGGGCAAACAACACTGAATAGTGGGGCAAGCCAGCTAGGTATTTCAAAGCCAAATCAAGGTGACAAACTGAGGATTTTTGGCGGCAAAGACAGGATTTAGAACAGAAATAATTAGCCACATTGGCCACGACACCCCAAACAACTCCCAGTCCACACCATAGGACAAACAAGGAAGCAATGGACGGGCCGAGAACTACATGCAGTTATGAAAACTAATTTAATAGCTTCAGCAGGAGCTTTAGCTAACCTCAGAGTAGAACAAGGTACAATAGCAATGGGAGTAAACAAAGCAGTAGCAGTAAGCAATTAGACCCGTGCACCAGTAGTGAAAACAATTTTGTACACTGAGTTGTAACTGCAATAAACAAAATAAAAGGAGGCACAATGTTCTGAAAGCACTGTCACCAGGCAGTGCAATGAGACTGCTGTAATGAGGCAGTTAGAACAAGCATGAGTGAGCTGTAGAGCTAGGTAGGTGAAAAGTAAATCTGAGTCAGGTGAAAGTAATCGAGTATGCAACATGGAGCAGCTATGGTTGAGCTGAAACACACAGATAATGATTGCAGTTGCATTGCAATAGTTTGAGTGTGGTAAGCAACGGTGTAAAAAAAACACAAGCACTGGGTACGATAGTAATTGAGTAAACAGTAGCAGTGACTGCAGTTGTAGACAACTGAAAGCAGTAGTATGAGCTCTGAGTAGCAGTACGCTAGGAGCTTAGAAACAAAGCCCAAAAACATAACACAACAAAACAGGGAACAAGGCCCAAAAACAAGAGACACAAAACACAGGGAAGCACACAGCTAGAGGAAAGATACAAACCAGAAGAAGGAAAACAAGCTCCAAAGTCTAGCAGAGATGCACAGAAATGGCGGGGGGGGGGGTGTAAGGCCCCAGCCAGCTCACAGGACAGACCAATAGAGCCTCTGGCTGCAAAGAAAAAAATGCTTCACAATGAGGCTGAGAGGAACTGCTTATATAGTTCAGGAAGTGGGAGTGGCTGGCTGCTTGGCCACTAAACTCCAGGCAAGCCTTTCCAATTAATTTGTATTTTTGTACTCTTAATACCGATTTGAGGAATCTTCCTGCCAAGTTCATTCATCTGAGAGGCATCAGCCTCATAACCACAATGTCTTGGTATAGCATACATTGTGGCATATTAGGAAAAGGGACCGTCTCACCACAGCCCTGTACCCTTACCTGACTTCCTCTTAAATGGGGGGTATCCTGCAAACTGTGCCCTTACACGCTGGCCTCCATCTTGAAGACATTCAGTAGCCTCGGAAGCTCTTTAGGCCTAAGTTGATGAAGGAGAGTGTTCCCCCACCTTTTTTTTTATATGTGCTGCAATGGAATGGTGAAATGAAGCAAGCTAGGCAGAGAGGGGAAAAGGCTCAGTTGCTTATTCCACTTTCTTTTTATTTAATTATCTATTTATTTATTTTTTAAATTAGGCAAAGACATAGGGCACAGCTCCAGCGTTGTCCAGGTGACCCCAAAGTACTGTCACATTATATTTATGATGCTGCGGGAATCGAACCCCCATGCCAGCTGGCTGTAGCAGATGCATCTTTGCTCATTATCTACCCCAGACTGCTATCCCCTTGCTTGTTAAGCAAAATCAACCTCCTTATAGTCCCTTTCCTGGCAAGGTTGGAGGAATGGTCAGACATATGGCAACTTAGATTCAATGCAAAGAAGTGCAAAGTAATGCACCTGGGAAATAAAAATCCAGGAGAAGAGTACACAATAGCAGGGGAGGTACTAACAACAACAATAATGGACAGGGATCTGGGTGTAGTCATATCAGATGACCTAAAGGTGGGTATGCAATGTCAGAAGTCAGTAGGGAGAGCCAGGGGGATACTGGGATGCATAGGGAGGGGCAACACAAGTAGAAAAAGGGAAGTGGTTATCCCTCTACACAGACAGTTGGTGAGACCCCATCTGGAGTATCATGCGGCAGTTTTGGAGACCCTCATCTACGCAAGGACATAGACAGGATGGAAGCAGTCCAGAGGAGGGCAACTAAAATGGTGCAGGGTCTACATCAGAAACCGTATGAAGAGAGACTGAGAGAGCTTAATATGTATACCCTTGATGAAAGGAGGGACAGGGGGACATGATAGAAACTTTTAAGTACCTCAAGGGAATCAACAAAGTCCAGGAGGGTAGCATCTTTCAGAAAAAGAGATGTGTAAGAACAAGGGGGCACAATTTAAAGTTAGAGGGAAAGCTCAGGGGTAATGTGAGGAAATTCTTTTTCATGGAGAGAGTGGTGGACGCATGGAACCGCCTTCCTGGAGAGGTTGTGGGGTCTAAAACAGTGGAGGAATTCAAACATGCATGGGACAGACATAAGGCAATTATAGTGGGGGGTTGCAGGAAATAGGCTGTTGGTTAACTAGAATCTGCAGCTTATCCAGTAGGTAGGGAAGTGGGCAGACTGGGTGGGCCAAGTGGTCCTTATCTGCCATCAAAGTCTATGTTTCTGTGTTTCTTTCCACTGCAACAGTGGGAAGTGAGCCTAGAGAATGACCTCCTGTAAAGCAGCCTTGCCACCCAATAGCAGCAAGGGGTCCTACAGGTGCCCAGACCTGTAATGGCTTATCAGCTATATCCAATAACCCACCATGGTCCTGCACAGCTACCACTCATGCCTAGCGAGTTGATCCATAACCTGATCCACTTACTGGTTGCATTTTTAGGCAACCTCCAATATATGCTACTACTGCGATTCCAGATGTCTGATTCTGCCGATAAAATACCCCCAGTACTGATCCACCAATTCCAACTTGCTAAAAAATTGTAACCAAAGCCTTGATACTGTAAATCAAAGGGGAGACTGGGGCCTGTCTCCGACAGACCCCAGTCAGTATGTACGTGATCTCCTCTGGAAAGTTACAAGATCTCGGGGTACTTATTCACCCTAGCTGCAGAGGCATCTAGTTGTCTTTGAAGCAGCAGTGCATAAATGTGATGAAGATTATCCTTATTTAAGTGGGGACCCCTCATAACTGTATTATTGTATCTGGCTTCCATGGTAACTTGTTGGAACATTTAAAATACATTCCATTTTATTTTATTATTATTATTATTATAATATTATATATTATATATATATTGGTGCTAGAAGAAAGACCTGTCCCCAGAATTACTAAAACCCCATTTCTCCTCCAGGTCCCATTAGACTGATGTCTCCTGTTAATCATCTAGGGTGCAATCCCCACCCCTTTTTTTTTCTTTGAATGGAGGGGTAGGCAGTGCCACCCCACTTAGATCCTCTTCCAGACGTGAATGGGTGCCGGAGCCAAAGTGTAACTGATATAAGCTATGGAGACTCTAGCAGCAGATGGATGGGCCAAAAGACAAGCCTCAGAGCTGACACGAATGAGGAAGCTTGAGTAAAGCCTTTAAGAAACTAAAAGGTTATTTCAGCAGGATGCCCCCCCTTCCCTTCACTTCTTTTTTTTTCATTGACCTTCTCGGCCATTGCAGCCACTATGGACCTTCCTGAGGTTACTGCCAAATATATAGCAGTAGTTTGTATTGTGCTTCTAGCCATACCTCTCAACCTCCTGCCTCATAAATCAGGGACAAGGCTTAAAAAAATCAGGGACAAAGGCCCAAAATCAGGGACACATTTTTAAAACTGGTGCAATCCACTCAGGAAGCTGGCAGAATAAGGGACTCATTGTATAATACATTTTCTGAAGAATAAGAAGTCTGCAACTGTATTGTATGACATAATTTTATTCTTACAATCATCACTGTTTAGTCAGGGGAACACAGATTTTAGGAGGGACAAAGTAAAATTTTGAGGTGAAATCAGGGACATCCCTGAAAATCAGGGACACTTGAGAGATGTGCTTCTAGCCTCCCCCTTGTCACAACCCTCCGATTTGCTAGAATTATATTCTGGCAGTTTTTTGTTTTTTTTGTAGGAGAGATGAAGGATCCAGCTGCCGTCTCGTGGTCATGCGGTTCCTGCTGCTATAAATATGGCATGATTTTCCCACATGAAAGGCATTGAGGTCTGCCTTGGTAGGATCCACCAAGTCATCACTATGGGAAAGCTCTTCATCCTAAGCATTTCCCCAGTTAACCAGCAGGTCGTTCCCTTTTGTTCCCTCATCATACCCGTGGTGGAAATGGTGAAGACCCACAGGGACTCGATTACTAGAGGAAATCTCTTACAAGACTGGCCAAGTTTCTTTTCTTTTTTTTTTTTTTTGCATGCTTAAGCTATGGCTGCTAGTTCTACAGGCATTCCTGTACTTTACCAGGATTGAATGGCAAACATCAGAACTGATCAATTCTGCTTCCCTAGAAATAAAGTTCTGTAGCTGCAAACACTGGCAGATCACCCCGGAGTTACCAAGAGATGCCAATGCAGTCTGGGAACCGTGGGAAAGTAGAAGGTGACCTCAAAAAGTCTGCATCTTTAATATACATGTGGTGCCCTATACAGATCAGCCTTCTTAAACTGGGTGCCCTCTGTGCTAACTTCCCTATAGCCTAATGCGCCCGTTACAGTACCCTTCTGGTCCAGGTAGATACACATAGCAGGTATTTTCTCTTTAAGAGTAAAGAATGTTGCCTCACCTAAAAGAGCCACAACCAACAACCGGCAGCCATCCTGTGTGTACCGCAGATAGCTATTAAGGACATAAAATCTCCTTAGGAGGAGGGCCACTGCGACCTTCCCAAAATTGCCACTATCATGCTGTAACCACCATCTTGGTTATCTGTGTGGTGGTATCTTGTGGCATTCCCCCAGAGGAAATCCCAACTAGATTTAAGGTGGAGATCGCAGACAGCTTTCAACCTTTAGGTCAATGTGAAACGCCTCAGTGTATGGCTTTCCTGAGCCATCTGTTGCTAGTGTACATTGTGCACCGCATGGGCGATACTGTTGAGCACTGAGAGCACCAAGCTGAAGGCATTAATTTTGGGCAAACAAAGGGATGGTTGAAAGGATGCACATCCATTGCGGACAGGGCCTGAGTACCTAAGAAGAAGTGGCAACTAATTAAAAGGGGAACAGAATCAATGTATCATCGGCCCTGGAAACAGTGTTCGGTGGGTTTCCATGGGCTGGACCCGGTTTGAATTTAATAGGTACATCTAATGGAGAAAGTAAATGCTGTTTTTTCCTGAACTTTGTGGAGTAACAACCAGGCCCCGTGGGGGAAGTAGCGCCAATCATGTCTCTCAGGGTTCGAAGTGCTGCCACCATGCTGTCTGACCACCTTGGCATTCAATGCTTTTTTGTTTGTTTGTTTTTAATTATTGGTCGTTTAGGAAGAAAAGAATACCCTATGGTGACTATATTTATTATCTATTTATAGACCCAGCAGAGGTTCACCAAGCAGCGGCACTTCTCCAGATTACGTGTAAGTGATTTACTGGGGGAAAAGGGACGTGGGGAAGGGTGGTTGAAATGCTTGACCAGAAAAGGCATACCAAGCCACTGCCTGTTTCCAGGTGGGGCATAAAGGGGCCAAATTGACTTACTTGGGGTCACACAGCATGCAAATGGCAGCGGTGGGACCCAAACCTGGTTTGCAAGATTTGCCGCCTATTGCTTTACCCATAGCGCTGTACTGCCTGCCACATAAGCAAGCAAGCAAGCAAACAAAACCCCTAAGCAAACAAAACAAAAACAAAAAAATCTGTGATTTCCTAGGGAAAAAGTGGTGTAGCGGAAAGGCAGTAGGGATGCTTAACCAGAAAAGGCATACGAAACCGCCGCCTGTTACTAGGTGCTACCCAGGAGCATAAGGAGGTCAACTGACAAAGCATGTAAATGGCAGTGGTGGGACCCGAAACTATGTTTGCAAAGTTTGCTGCCTATTGCCATACCAACAGCGCTGCATTGCCTACCAAATCAAGCAAACAGCAAACCAACCCATAAGCAGACCAAGAAGTTGCCAAGTAGGCAACATGGCAAAAAAGGTAACGTGGGCATGGCCTCACCGCACGCATACAGTGAGCGCTGCCTGCATGGTACATTCACCAGCGCAGAGCCGGTGAAAATTCTCACTTGCCAGTCGGGGGGGGGGGTGCGGCATCCATTGGCTGACAGCAACATGTCTTCAGGAGTACCCTTAGAATATGCATTCCTGCTCACAATGGGGAATGACTAATCTCCTGAGGGCCTGTTTGAGCAGCACTGTTAAACATACATTCTTGAACCTAACACCGGCTAATAGCTCAGTAAACTTCCCAGAAAGCCTGCAGAATTGACTCGATTCCTGAACCCGACGACCACGTGGCCCTGGCCAGCTATAATGCAGCCCAGGGCATGAATTAGCCTTTACTAGTAAGAATGAAATGGAACGGAATAGACAACAGAAGAGAAATATAAAAAATTAGAGAACAAAACAGACAGAGCCTGCCTGAACTGAGATTCCTTTTTCCAAGTATGTGGTAGTGCTTACCTTTTCTGCATTTCTTTCTCATGTCCAGGCAGAAAGAGGCTGACCCTCTATTGCCAGTCCTTTAAGTAGCCCTTTTACCCAACCCACTTTGTGGCTACTCCTAGCCCCCCTATGGGTCAGAGCAAAAGGCCATTGACCAGACCTTCCCAGGCCATTCTGCCCTAGAAGGTCAGGCTCGGGGATTGGCTTATGGCCACTGGGCAAACCACCTCCTGGGGATAGCCAAGAGGAGCATTTTCCAAATGTAACACAGATCTGCAGGTCCTGCTCTGTAGGTTCCCGTGCTGGAGGCTTTGTAGTGTATTCTTAAAGTTTCCCTAGAAATGTGGTCAAAATCAAACCAGAAATGAGTTGAAAATCTATAAATCAAGCAGATTCTGCCTAAAACTAACTAAAGCTAAGAACTACACAAGTCTGTCTAAAAATGAATTCTGTCTAAAAGCCTATGTGGTGTAGGGAGCACTCCCTCACACATCTTGGTCTGCATATTGGAAGGCACAGAGTGCATGCTACACAGGTTAAGAACTCACTAACACCACCTGGCACCCCCAAAGTGGGGTATGAGGGAAAGTGTCATATTGATGGCATGGTTAGTGACTCATTTGTGAGCAGCCCTGTCATGTGGCAATTTACTTATGCAAAGCAGCTGACTGTACCTTGCATATAGAGACACTAGCATATTGGTAGGTTTGGAAGTAGCTGTTAGTGCCTAGCTAATTACCATATCCTTAAACCAAGTCTTACCGTCTGTGTTGCCCCCCACCAAACATCTCTGATCATTATACCAGTAGCTACAATAGAACTCCCCTGGTGGTCTATTGGCCTCACCCTCCTGATCGCCTGCCCGAGTGAAATAACATATGTCCCTGCTGGTCTAGTGTGCCCCCCCAATTGCCCACCTGATTGACATATAATATACCCCATGGTGGTCTAGTGGTCACCACCCCACCAATCTCCCCCACCCATATACTATGATCCTCCCATGGTGTCTAGTGGCTCCTGATGGATGAGCAGATGAAGAGTGGAGCGGTTGTGTCAGTTGCTGTCTGGGGGTGCTACTAAGGTGAGTGGGCAGCCAGGGGTGGTAATGGCAGTGGAGGGGGCCTGACTAGATGGGACAGGGTGGGGGGTTTCTGTCCTTTGGCGTAGGGTGAGGGGACCACTGGACAACAGAAAAACAGTAGTTGATGATGGTAGGTGATTGGGGTGGGAAAGGAGACCACTGGACACCAGGGCAAACATTAGTTGAAGAAGTTAATGACAGGTGCATGATGGAGGGAGGGAGACCACTGGACACTGGAAAAAACAGTAGTTAATGATGGGGGGGTGATCAGGCGGTCAGAAGGGCAAACATTAGTTGCTGGTGGGTAGGGGACTGGGGGGCAGGGGAACCACTGGATACCAGTAAAAAATATTAGTGATGATGAGCAGATGATAAGGGGGTGGGGAAACCACCGGACACCAGGGAAAACAATAGTTGGTAACAAGCAGGAGATAGCAGGAGGGTTGGAGGGATGCTAGACAATAGGGAATGAATCATATATGCATGGGTAAGTGATTGGGGGGTAGGGGACACTAGACCACCAGGATTGTATTTTATAACAACTGGATGGGTGAGGTGGGCATATTTGACCACATGATCATATGTTATATGTTATATCATTCAGGCAAATAATGGGTGATACACTTGACCACCAGGAATATGTTACAGGCAGCCCTGACAGATGTTGTGGAGGGGCACACTCCAATTGCTCTGGCCTGTAATGAGGCCCTAATGGGATACAAATGACCTCATGGCACTTTGCTAGTGCTATAGGGTCATTTGCATAGTGATTTATGAATCTGACAGATCCATTTGCAGGCCCTAACAGCCTGATTACTCTTGCAAGCCGTATAGCTCCCTATTGGCCACATACCACATGTAGCAAGTAAAAGATTGTGGTTTGCAGGTGCAGTCAGGATAGTGCCTGGCTGGCATATTGTATCATGCCATTATTGCTCGTGCAAACCAGGATCTTAAAATATCCTGGCCTTTGCCAACTATTACAATATCTGGGATAAAATAATACAGTACAATTTTCATTAGTTGTTGGCTTCTGTAGCTATCTTTACGACTCACTCAGCGTTTGTTTCATGTACGGGCAGAACTGGGGTACACTCATGGGTGCAGCCACCAGAGATGAATGAGGTAGTCCAGTTCCCCTTAACTTTTTAGGCACTGCAGATTGGCCAACTTGTTTCCCCAGGGATTGTTAAGCTTCTTACCTTTATCTTCAATCTTGCCCTGTCCACCTCAACTATGCCTACACCCTGTAAATTGACTAAAGAGGTCCCCATCTTCAAAGCCAGTGACCTCCTCTCTTCTGACAACTATCAGCCTATATCTATTCTCCCCATCTTAGCAAGCTCAAGGAAAATGTGGTGCATGGCCAGCTGTCAGAGTATCTCACTAAACAATATTTTATGCAGCCAGCAACATGACTTTCGCAAACACCATAGCACTACCACTGCCTTGGCTCTTTTCACTAACCACATCCTCTCTAACATGGATCAAGGGTGTGCTACTGGTGTGGCTTTTGTGGATCTTTCTAAAGCCTTTGATCTGGTTAACCACTCTATCCTCCTCTCCAAACTACTCTCAATAGGTTGTTCCTCTGAGACTACAAACTGGTTTCAGAGCTACCTTTCCAACCATACATAGTCAGTGTGTATAGGCCCTGCCACTTCTCCTGCACTGTCAGTCTCTACAGGGGTACCCTAAGGCTCCATTCTGGGCCCCCTGCTCTTCACGATATTTGTAAACACCCTCTCCTCTGACAGCCTCACCTGTGAATCCCTCCTTTTAGCGGACGATCTTGTCATCTTTCACAGTGACAATTCCCTTCCCTATCTATGCTCAGTTCTTATCCAGAACTACTGTGCTGCCCACAGCTGGTTTGCTGACAACTTGAAGCTGGTCAATGCCAAAAAGACCAAGGCAATGCTGTTTGGTTCTAAGCCATCCCTTGCCAGGATTCTTAAAACTAATTCCTCTCTCCCCATATACCCCCCTCCAATGGCTCTGCCCTCAGTATTGTCCCTAATTTCAAATATTTAGGGGTTACACTGAATCCCATGCTCTCTTTCATTGACCATATTAACCTAGAGGTCCGCAGGATCAATCAGAAGCTCAGTGCTGCTTACCACATAAAACCCTACCTAACCACTGAGGCCCACTTGGCCGTTGCCAGAGGTAGCCTTCTCCCTATCTTGGACTACTGTTCCCCAATCTGCACCGTGTCTCCACTGCCCTCTGAACCAGGCTTTCATCTGTATACAACAGCATTTGCCACTTTGTCTTGTCTGCCCCTTATTACACTCATCACTGTGACCTTTACCGCTCTCTAGGCTGGCTCTCCTTGCAAGGGTGCTTCGACTTTCCCCCATAGATGCCACATAGATTCCATCATTAGATGTGGCCCTACTTCCACCTGTCTCCACCCTCTGCAAGCACCAATCCATGCTGAGGTGTCTCCAGTCCTCGGCCGTCCCTCCCCTTGCTACTCCCAGAATATCAACTAAGATAGGCAGCAATGCTATATCAGTAACTGTCCTCTCACTCTGGAATGGACTTCTAGGAACTCTCAGATCTTCTACTACGCAACACTCCTTTAAATTTAACCTAAAATCTTGGCTCCTCTCCTGTGACAGCTGCAACTGTCAGTCCAGGTAGTACCACCACCCCACCCCTTTTTGCTGTATCCCCATGCAATGGCTTGACCCTTTTCTTCTTACCTGTTCCTGTTGGTTACCTCTGCTGGCTGGGTATGCCGTTAATGAGGAGTGTGGGGAGGGGGATGTGATAGGTGTTGTTCATTGTTCACTGGACTGTGTTATCTCTCCTTTGCTACTTCAATTGTAATTTCTATTGATACCTCTGCCTGCTTAATGTACTATTTGCGATTGTAACCTGTTGTCACCACTGCCTGTTTAACATTTGTACCATTTGTTCAATGTAACCTTTTCCTACTCATGCCTCATGGCCCGGGTTGTGCCTGAAAATGGTCCCTCAGATCAGTGCACTTACCTGGTAAACAAAGTCTTATATAAATAAATAAATAATAAATAAATTGGCATCAGTGTGAAAGGCTCGGTAGGTCCACATCCCCCCAACCTTTTAGCCGTGGTTGTACCCATGGGTACACTGACCACTCTCCAGTGCAAATATTCTGAACAAAAACATGATGAAACTATCCAGAATTGGGGCACAAATGGTGCCCCTTTTATATGATGGCTCCAGAAGCATGCACATCATTACCTCTCAATGGCAACAAAAAATGTATATAATTTTGTGCACTCTGGTGCTTTTTGAGGATTCAACTTTTTTGAATCCCCTCGTCATAAAAATTCCAAATTAAACTTTTTTGAATCCCCCTCGTCACAAAAAATTCCAAATACAGAGCTTTACTCTTCTCTTTCAGTTTCTGTGTGTGTTAAAATGTATAACATTCTCCAGCACAGTAGTTTATTATCTGCCAAAGCTTGAAGATTAAGCATTGGTTGGGTTGGGAGATGAAATGTTTATAACGTGATAGAAGGTATATAACATATATAACATGTCAATGTACGTGGAGCAAGCTACGCTAGATATTTGTTACATTGTCTGAAAATGAACACAATTCAGAAACTGTTTTAAGAGAAACATTATATCTATTTTTAAACCATTTATGGTCCCTAGAATTATATAGGATCATTTTCTTTGTGTAACCACTCACTGCTGGCATGGTGCCAGGGCTGAAACTGTCTGTCAGTATGTCCCTCTTCCCTAGCTCACCTCCACCACCCAAAAGTGTCATTTACCAGCAGTGAGCCTCCTTACTGATCTCTGATCTATGATATGGGGGGAGGGTGGAACAGTAGTCCAATTCCAGGCTACCTCAGTGGACCCCCCTCCCCAACCAATAATGCACTGTTCTAAGCCATATTGTCATGTGACAGCAGGGCACGTGCCCAGGAGGGAGGAGGAGGAAGAGGAGTGATGTTACATCACTAATGATACGAGGCACAATCATTGGTCAGTCTGTCAAACATCCTCACTGATACTAGACACCCCGGTGCACAGCCTGATGCCATGAGAGTGTGACTTACTAACAGCACACCGTGAGTTAAGGAGAGCCCTCTGAGTTAGCTTGGAATTGGACTACTGTTACCCCCCACCCTAAAATCATAGATTGTGGGTCAATGTTGGGGGCCTACTTCAGAAAAATGGCTTGGTGAAATATAGTGTCAATTCCTGGCACTATGCAAGAGACTGACAGCTTTTTTTTCTTTACAGAATCCATGTGTGCATCTGGGAGGGGTCATAACTGGAAAGCAGAAAAAAATGGTTGTGGGGTATGCTTCACATATTGTGGAAGACTATGGCTTCAGAAGATGCACATCGTTTTCCAGTAAAGAAGAACCACATCCCTTATCCAGTTTATTTAAAACAGTAGTTCATCTTACTCATAAAAATAAGTCAGGGTTGTTTTCCAGTCAGTAAGGCAGAAACTAGCCTCCCCATCCCTTACTAAACTGACTACTGCAATCTTAAAATAACCATATTAAAATAGTTTATTTTTACCAATTTATTTTTTAAGGATCCAAAGAAACAATGGCTGTGGTATGGGTGTAGGAATGTGTATGCCATGTAGGCTTGCAAATTGACAGGGGAGGGGGCAGCATTCTGGGCACTGGCCATTGAGTTTGGTTATTTCCACTGCCTGAACCCTACCCCTGCTAATATTCTAATATGAATGTTGAGCTCTGTGTGAACTAATCATAATGTTACATGCATAAAAGTTAAGCACTGCCACCATTTTTATACCCTCATAAATTGCTTTCTGAAGTACAACACAGGATGTACAAGCGACAAGATAATAAATGTGATTATGGGAAAAACTGAGCGGGGTGGGAACAAAGGTGGTTCTTATTTACACATTTTTTTTCCTAGCTGTACCACAGGGCTTTGGCATGCCATACCTCTGCAGACTCTAAAGCAATTGAGATAAATGTCCTTTAAAAAAAAGTCTTTCCTTCAACATTGTAAATAACGGTTTTCTATAAGCTGATACACTGAAAGTAGATATTCAGTATATTGACACGTTGTGTCAGGCATTGCAGCACCCCTCAGAATGCACTTGAGCAGATCTCCATATGTATGGGTCGGGTGGCCAGAAACTATGGATTTGCTTATGTGCAGCCAACTCAAGAGGCACACTGAATGTGCATGATTCAAACCTACATGTCTTTGTAGATCAGGCCCCTTGAAATTTCATTTCCAGTGAATAGATACACTGAATGTGTATTATACAATGGGGTCTCATATTCCAGCACTTTCATTGGCTAACTGGAACCATCCAAGTGTTATTTAGCATTACCAATGCAAAAGGTGCCAGTCAGCCACATCACCAGTCCCAACTATGAAATAAATTCGACCCACCATCTTCACTCCCCACTAAACCATGCCGCTGCAGCCGGAGATTAGAAACAATAGACTACTTTTCAACTCACAGACCCCAACATTGCCACAACCCATTCTATAGCTGCCTGAAAGAAGCACAACAAAAACGTATCACAAGGCTCTAAACTCTCCCAATCCACTGACTCACTCTCTTTCCCTGCACATGCCGATCTGCTCTCCACATGGCTACTTGTCCATTTACAGTAAAGCTAATCAGTAACTGAAAAATGTGCCTGCTTTACCCGGGAGACCAGTGGCTTAAGTTTTCAAAGGTGCCTATTCCAACTCCAGCTAAAAAAGCAGACTGAAAAAAACAAGCACATGCTTTCGTTCCTCAATGCAAAATCTAAAGAAAGCCTAGGATCCACACTTCAGGAAACAGGATTCCAGCCTAACAGCCCTGACTTAAACCACGCGTTAACACTTAACAGTTGTGACCTTTGCTGTTCTGAACCCTCTGATCTTACACCTTCTCCACTGTTCTGAGAGCTGAGGCAGATGACATAAAAAAACTATTTTACACGGTGTGTATGTGTCTGTGTGTGTCAGCACTACACAACAATCCAGTACTATTTTTTCTCGTGCAACAATAAAGTAAATAAAAATGATTTAAAATACAAAAAACAATCTCTTTTTCTTTTATAAAGTGGCCCATTTGTATAATTGCAATAAACCACTCCAGGGTGTGGGTGATGCTGGGATTTACCCACTCCTGGATGGTTTGGTCACTCAGCCTGCGGCCTCGTGACCGAACCACGCCAGGCATGGGTAAACCCAGCATCACCCACACCTTGTCGTGGTTTATTGCTTAATTAACCCATGGACTTATCAAAGTCAATCTGGCACTAAAATTAAATTTATAAAAAAATTAAGTTCCCAGCTGCGATAATTTCAAAGTTATCCCTTTCTTAAAATAATGCCCTTTTGAAAATAGGAACCTTTCAAACTGTTAGGACATGGAATTACATTTGTCTCCCCCCCCCCCCATGGTAGTGCTAACTTTTTTGGTTTGGGTTTTTTTTTGGTTTGTTTTTAATCAACATTGTTTGGCCCCTTTTCAGGTAGCTAGCAGGCAGAGCTCTACCTCCTCCTTGGGGAGCTCACAGCTGGCACTCCATCACCAGGAATGCCACCAGGACATCATGGAGCCCACCAGTTCTGTTTTCTCCCACCCGAGCCACAACCATGTGTACGCATGTGGAGGCATGCACACATTGCAGATCCACAGCACCCTCCCTATTCATGCCACCCACTCACCTGCACTACCCTCAAGCCTCCACCTGGGGGCAGTTGTACTGTGAGGGTGACAGGGTCCTTCCCGGGGAGAGGAGAGCTGCCTTCTGGCTGCTCAGTCTCACTCCTTCCCTCCCCCAGCCCCCCTGACTGACTCCCGATGAGCCAGGCTCACTCATGAACCCTGGTCACCGGTGTAGCATGAGGTATGGCTTCCAGTATCTCAACCATCAGCACCACCAGGCCAGCTATTTCATTTGTTTTTCAAAACTTGAAACGATAGAATCATGTCAGTACATTTATAGCATATAGTTGAGTACGGTTGTGTATGGTAATCTATGAACACACACATGAAAAAAAAGTTGCTCTACCCCAGTTCAAAGGTTACAAAAGATGTAGTGCAGTAGTGATGTTGCTACTATGGCATAACATTTTACTTTGTGTCATTTTAAATTCAGAAGAAACAAAACCCAGAGCTCCACTGTGTCTCCAGCATCTCGGCTGTTTGCTAGCACCACATACAGAGGTGGCAATCCGCCACACATTAAACACAGTCCAACAAAGTGGTGCACAAAAAATCACAGAGCACACAAAAGCTAGATGCAAAATGCAATTTACTTTCCACAGTGTGCAAAATGCAAATCAGAGCTGGAGTTCAAAGTAGCTGCTCCTAGCACCTCGACCACACAAGTCTTCAAGGGGGTGGACCTACTCCAATAAACCAGTCCCTAATATTACAAGCAAGGTCCACGTCATACTATTAACACTAAAGAGATCCTTGTTACTTAAAGGACCAATGTCCTAAATACATAGGTCAATAATCACTCTGTTATAAGCAATATTAATCACATGTACACAAAGTAAATAAATAATCAACAAATCATCGATAAGGTCTGACACAGGAAGAAAATCAGAAATGAGGTAGAAAAGGCAAGAAATGTCATGCTACCACATCCTAGTGGATATTGTATCTTGGGGCTATCAAGCAGTAAGGCTGCCAAACTCCACTGAAGCAACTGCCAACCAGGTAGGTAGGAGCCCAAATAGGATGGGTTAGTGGCACCTGAGAAAGAAAGAAAGAACAAAGAAAGAAAGAAAAAAGGAAGGAAGGAAGGAAGGAAAGAAAGAAAGAAAGAAAGAAAGAAAGAAAGAAAGAAAGAAAGAAAGAAAGAAAGAAAGAAAGAAAGAATTCCATTAAGTACATGTATACACAAATTTGAAGAATATGCAGATAAGCGATTACATTATTGTAAACAAAACATTTTGAAATAATAAGGCATCTCATACACATCTAATCTAGTTTCATTTGAAAAATACATTAAGATACGTATGTGAAATTAATATACTCTCCTATTTTGTAGGAATGGCTTGAAGTCCCAGTTATTATTTAAACCGTTTGGTTTTACTGAATCCAGGGTGTGACAAAAGGCTATAAGAATCACTGGATTACCAGCAGAACGTTCTACTTGAAAACATACAGCATTTGAAAGTAAATTCTGGGACTTGGGCTTGCCGAGTATGCCTAATGCGGGTACAGCAACTGCGTCATCAGGTCCAAGTAACACTGATTATAATTGGGAAGAAGCCAAGCCTGATACACTGGATATTCATCACAGAAGACTGTGCAGTAACTTGAATATTAATTTTAAAGGTTCTGACACAGAAGTTTTGGGATCCTGTCTTTTTTACAGATATGTCACATCATTACGAGTTATGGACAGGAGGATTTGGATTACTAAATTCGCTGATGATTGTAGATTGAGATTGGAAGTTAAGAACAAGGAAGATCATGAAGCTCTACAGAAAACCTTGGATTATATATATAATTGGTGTAAGAAATATGAGCTCCCCCTAAACCCCAAGAAATGTATAGTAATGCACCTAGGGGCTAAGAACATATCTCAGGGTTATAAACTGGGAAACATTGCAATAGAAAAAGTAGTAAAGGAGAAATACTTGGGTATCATGATTACAGAAGATCTCAGTTTTAAAGAAAACTGTAATGCTATATGCATAAAAGCTAATGAGGTATTAAACTGCATCTTGTGATATATAGCAAGTCGAAGAAGGGAGGTGTTGGTCTCCTTGTATAGCTCATTGGTGAGACCCATTTTGGAGTATGGTGCACAGCTGTGGTCTCCATATCATCAAAAGGAAATTAAAAAAATAGAAATGGTGCAAAAAAGAGCTACATGGTCCATAATGGGTATGGCAAATAAAGATTACAGTATTAGATTAAAAGAATTAGATATTTTTCCACTAGATTATAGAAGATGCAGAGGGGACCTATGTTTGTTATACAGATTCTTAAATGACACGGATCTTCAAGAAAGATTAGGTTTGGTATTTAAGGAGCAAACTTATATCACAAGAGCTCATGCTTGGCAGCTTAAGGAGGAAAACTGTAAAACATGGAAAAGGAAAAAACTGGTATAGCCAGCGAGTGGTGGCTAGATGGAACGCACTTCCCAAAGAGGTAGCAGATAGTCCTTCCATAGATAACTTTAAAAAAACATCTGGAGAAAATGTATCAGTTGGGAAACTGGTAATTAATTGGCGAGCATCATGGACAACAGCCTAACTTGCTCTGTATATAACCTATGAAATCTATGAAGTTAACAGAGATATCAGAGAGGCTTTCTTTAATCTGGAAAGACTACTGATTTGGAAGATATTGACTTGATTTTGCAAGAAATTGAGAAATTGATGGTTGCACCAGTGCTGCTAAGACATCAGAAATTATGGAAGGAACTGGGTTATCTAGCTCACCTATGGAGAATACCTACTGTGACACAGTTAATTCAGAGACTGCAGAAATTGACTACAGTAATTTATTAACCCTAGAAGAGCTGTTTGTAGAGAGTAATGTTCAAGGTGACAGTCTGACCTCCAATATGAGAGGGGGTCATGGGATTTTGGGAGCCAATTTAAATCTAAAAACCATGAGAAAACAGTTATTTAAACAAAAATCTACTTTCTCTCCCTACACTTATAATAATGTGATAGATGCATATGAGAAAACAGTGACAAAACAAGTGAGAGAACTAATTAAAAACAAGGCTAACATCAGTATTCATAATGTAACTAGAAAAGAGAGAATTGCTCTAACTGAACTGTCACAAAATGAAAGGATTGTTATTAAGCCATCAGATAAAGGTAGAAATATAGTTATTTTGGATATAGAACACTATAGGAAAATTACTGAAAATGTTTTGAGAAACAGGGAACATTACAAATGCTTACCTAGCAATCCAATTATACATCAGAAAAAAGAACTATCTGGATTTTTATCTGAGGCTGTGACAGAAGGGAGCATTCTGAAACAGAATTTGGCTTTCTCTGGGAGGAATTCCCAGTTATTCCGGGATTCTACGTTTTACCCAAAATACATAAGAATAGGAATAGGCCACCTGGCCACCCCATTGTATCGGGGTGGGGCCTTTAATACATAACCTAGGGAATTGTATTTATTTTTTTACAGCTGGATGTGAAGACATTAAACTCTCATATTAAAGACACTAATGATTTATTAGAGAACTTGGGTAAAGTACAGTGGAATGGGAAATACAAGTGGTTAGGTATTGATGTGGAATCACTCTACACCTCGATCCACCACGAAAATGGATTGGTAGCAGTGGATTTTTTTCTGAAAAACAAACCAGAGGATTCAGGATTCTCAGCTGAATTCTTATTGAAAGCTTTAGAATTTATTCTAAAAAACAACATTTTTGAATTTAAAGGAGCATTTTTTCAACAGGCATGTGGCACAGCAATGGGGGCAGACTGGTATATAGTGCACAAAAATTGGCCCATTCTAATAAGTGATGAAACAGTGGGGAAAGCTGTGGGTCCTAAACCCAGGGTTACATTCCTTAGAAGTAAAAACATCAAGGATAAACTTGTTCATATATGGCCAAGAAAGGGATGTACAAACATATTAGATACAATACAGACCTGGCTTCCACAAAGAACAAAAGGGTTTCATAAATGCAAAAGATGCAATATTTGCAAATTTGGTATAGAGAGTAATAGCTTCATACATCCAGGTAGGACAGAACTAACTATGAATATCTATGACCTTATTACTTGTGACACCACACATGTAGTATATGCACTGTGGTGCGAATGTAATCTTGTATACATGGGCAAAACTGTGAGACCTTTAAGACAGCGTATACAAGAGCATGTGAGGTCAATCCTGAATGCAAAAAATGATACCCCCATGGGCACACACTTTGCTACCCACCACAGTTGCAAACCAGATTGTTTGAAATTTCAAGGTATTGATTGGGTAGCATCAGATCCATGGGGAAAGGATAGAGCTAACAAACTTTCACAAAAAGAAAGCACGAGGATATTCAAGTTGGATTCGGTTAAACCAAACAGTTTAAATAATAACTGGGACATCAAGCCATTCCTACAAAATAGGAGAGTATATTAATTTCACGTATGCATCTTAACGTATTTTTCAAGTGAAACTAGGTTAGATGTCTATGAAATGCCTTATTATTTCAAAATGTCTTGTTTACAATAATGTAATTGCTTATCTGCGTATTCTTGGAATTTGTGTATACATGTATTTAATGGAATGTTTGTTTCTCTCTTTCTTTCTCAGGTGCCACTAACCCATCTTATTTGGGCTCCTACCTACCCAGTTGGCAATTCCCTCAATGGCGTTTGGCAGCCTCACTGCTCGATAGCCCCAAGATACAGTATCCACTAGGATGTGGTAGTATGACATTTCTCGCTTTTTCTACCTTATTTCTGTTTTTCTTCCTGTGTCATACCTTATAGATGATTTGTTGATTATTTATTTACTTTGTGTCCATGTAATTAATATTGCTTATAACTGAGTGATTATCGACCTATGTATTTAGGACATTGGTCCTTTAAGTAACAAGGATTTCTTTAGTGTTAATAGTATGATGTGGACCTTGCTTGTAATATTAGGGACTGGTTTATTGGTGTAGCTCCACCCCCTTAAATTCAGAAGATGCTGCACTGCTGATCAACCCCCCACCCCCCAAAAAAACACAAATTCTCCTATTTTCTGCAATTTGTATTAAAAAACACCCACACCCAACTGCTCAGTAATGACCTGCCTGGTGTCCAATAGCATGCTTAAGTAAAACAGGTTTTATTTATTCTCCACCGCTGGAAACCAACTCATACATTTAACTGCTTCTGTCTCTGATTCAGCTTAGTCAGATACAGTGGTGTAGCTAGGAGAATAACAACTCTTTGGTGACTCTTTGCCACCCCTCCCATTGTAGCTATGCCCGTATTTGTTACCCTTGCCCTTTGGACATCCCATATTACTCAGTTTGATGCATTTAGCATACTGTTTAATTCAAGCAGAACACAACAATCATAACACCAGTAGGAGTGGATATCAAATAGCAGGAGTAACCAAATCAGTGACCAAGGCCCAAAATGCCGCCCCTCTCTAATAAACTTGCAAGTTATGGCTTACTTGGAGTATGCATTCCCACACCCATGGGTCAGATGGAAGCAGAAAAACTACAGAAAAAACAGAGACATTTGGGCTTGGGGGGTACAACTTTTTGCATTTATTTTTAGGAACCATTACTACAAAAAGTAATGGATGTTTAAGACCATGCACAGACATGGCGTGCCTTGCTTCTGAGGTCCATCACATCATAAAAAACTCTTGACTGAAAAACACAGCCTTGTTTTGCATGGTTTCCCATCCACTGGTACCATGGACATTGCCACTGTCCAGGGAAACCTACCCCCCATGCTTGAATATTGTTCCACCATCTACTCCAGGTCATCATCATCCCTCACTTCCAAACTCTCCACTGCATATATAGTAGTGCCTGTCACTTCACACTACTGTCCCCTTTTTCCACACACCACTGTGTCCTTTATCAGTCACTGGGGTGGCTTCCACTCCAAGGCTGCTTTGACTTTGCCCTTTGCTGCCTGGTCGACAAGGCTGTCCAGGCTAGTCAAGAGTTCCCTCTCGCAGTCCTTTTCAAAACCAGAGCCTTGCACCACTCCCTCTGCTCTAATACTACCCCTACTCTCCAAGTTCCCAGGGTATCCACAAACATGGGAGGTAGAGCCCCCTATCTGCTGCAGCCCCCTCGCTGTGGAATAAGCGGCCTGCTGAGCTTCGTTCCCTGAGTACCCACTCTCTTTTCTAATCCCACCTCAAAGACAGGCTCCTAGCTCAGTCAAGCTGCTGATGCTTCTCTAGGTGGCTTCCACCTCCCCTCCCCTTCTAGTCTTCTGCATTTCTTAGTTACCCCATTAAACCCTGTATATTTGCCTGATTATCTAAGCTTATGTGCCTATTCTTGTTTGGTCCACAGTTGCATTTTTCCACCTTTATTAACTTGTTATCACTGTGTCAACTCCATGTTCTCTGTGAATCATTGTATTCTGTATTTATTTGCACTATTGTATTTGCTTTCATTGTCTCCTGTGCCATTATCATGGCCCGGGTCATACCTGAAAATGGTCCCTGGGATCAGTGTACTTGCCCGGTTATCAAAGTCATAAATAAATAAATAACTATTTGCTGCATCAATACATGTGAAAATGCACTGCATACTTTTTAATTTAAGAGCATTGTGGTTAATCATATATTAAAGTATTTTTAATGGGTATTTATGCATGGAAAGTGTATCAAAATGAATCAGCCGTGTTAGTCCAGTCCTAAACTTTTGTTTAAAAAAAATAATTTCCAGCCCTAGTGGTATCAAAGGCATCCCCTTCTAAAAGACATCAGGCTCAGTTCTTGAAGGGTTTTGAATGCCACAAGCTCCAGGCACACTGAAAGCACAGTGCATGAGGCTTGCAGCATTCTCCGGCCTGCTCTTGAGATTCTATATCCCCTAGTCCACCGTGCGCCGCATACCACAAATTAGGCCAGTATTCGCTGGTCTAATTTCATGGACCTCTTTATGGGGTTTGCACCAAATATTTTGCATACGATGCTATAAAAAGCGTAAAGTGTCGCAAATGCACGCAGCCTTTTAGAATCGGGCACAAGGTGCACCAATGTAGGTGGTGCAGTGCAGGGTTTGATGCAGGGCTTGTGCGAGCCCTGCATCAACCTGTGAGAATCAAGCCTATTATCTTTAGAAAGGGAAAATGTTGGTACAGTTAGGTTAAGTCTTCGTGTTTCTTTTAAAGAAAACTTATGATCAGATCAACAAGCCCTGTCAATATACAGAATACATTGTAAAAAAACAAAGACAAGGCGCTGCGTCAGCATGTGGTCTAAAAGCAAAACAAAATGGTTATATTAAATGCACGCTGAAAATAGAAAATAGAGTTAAAAATCTACGTTTCGACCTTAGGTCTTCTTCAGGAAATATCTAAAAGAGAAAAAAAACAAGTTAGTGTAGAAGAGAGGTAAAATGAGAGAGATATATATGTGGAGAAAGAAGAAGGAGGAGGCAAAGGGAGAAGAAGTGATAAATGATAAGATTAAGAGAGAATCTGTGAAACAAAAAGGTGATGATGGGAAAGATAAAACAAAATGGGAGAGAAAGAGCTGGGGAAGATCCCAGGTAGAGACTGATTAACAGGGCCTTGTAAGAAGGCTGAAAGGTGACAAATGTGTGAGAAGGAGACAGAAATGGAGACATATGGTGAAAATGAAAATAAATCAGTACAAAACAAATTGACTTTAGGAAAAAGGGAGGCTGAAAGATGTTAGTGAAAATAAGTCTATCATTTAAACCAGAGGGCTGCTGGGAGCCAAAGCGGATGATCAGCTTGGCTTCCATGTTTTTCTATGGTTAGGATCCGGAAGCCCTGCTGAAGGACACAAACAGAAAGGTCATTGACATTGTGGTCCCTGGAGATAAAGTGGGATACAATGGGTTTAGCAGTTCACCATTCCTGACCGCTCTGTAATGTTCCCTGAAATGGTCAGCAAGACGCCTACCAGTTTCTCCGATGTAAATAGCTGAACACCTCCTGCAAAGAATACAGTACACTACATTAGTGGAGGTGCATGAGAACTCCTTGGTGATGTGATCCCCCATGATGATGGTCTGACAGCTTTGCAGCATTTCTTGAACAAGCGGGAAGTCCAGCAGCCACCCACACACACACTAACTCGTCTGGCAGAACTGGTCCTAACACTCAATGCTTTTTCTTTTAATAACAGTTTTTTCAGCAGGTCAGTGGAGTTGCCATGTGTACCAAGATGGGTCCCAGCTTTGCTAATCTGTTTGTGGGTTGGGTGGAGGAATGATTTTTTCTCTCATTCACAGGGATGTGCCTGAACTCTACAAACGCTACATTGATGACTGTGGAGGGGGCCACCTCCTGCTCAGGAGACCCTCAAGTCTTCCTTGACAAGTTCACCATGGCCCATCCTTCCCTTCAGTACACGGTTGAAGTATCCTCCTCTACACTGCCTTTCCTGGATATCCAGCTCTCAGTCCAGAACACTGGTCTGAAGACATCAGTCTATTACAAACCCACTGACTCTCACAGTTTCCTTCTCCATAGCTCCTTCCATCCTAAACATGTCAAGAATGGCCTGCCTTATTCACAGTTTCTTAGACTTGAGGTTATGCAGTGAAGAGGATGATTTTGCTGAGCAGACCCAAATAATGCATAGTTTTTTATCAACAGGGATACCCTAAAAAGCACAGTGGACAGAGCACTCTCCTGGGTCAGTAACATGCCCGTAACCTGGACCCCGCAGGAGGGATCGTCACACAAGAACAACGGCGAATTCCACTAGTTCTTCCTTTCCATCAGAGCACACCTTCTCTTCACAGGATCATCACTAGTAACTTTCCCATTTTGCAAACTGACCCTAACATTGGTGCTTCCTTTACAGAACCACCTATTGCCTCCTACCGCCCGCCCACCTAACCTCGCAATCTCCTGGTAAAAAGCAGCCTACCACTCTAACAGTTCCTCCCCAGGTACCAAACCTTGCAACAGGGCTCGCTGCTACACCTGCAAATTTATTTCCAGTGTAACTGAGATTCGGGGCCCTACAGGTGTTTTTCACGTCACCAAGGAGTTCTCATGCACCTCCACTAATGTAGTGTACTGTATTCTTTGCAGGAGGTGTTCAGCTATTTACATCGGAGAAACTGGTAGGCGTCTTGCTGACTGTTTCAGGGAACATTACAGAGTGGTCAGGAATGGTGAAACTGCTAAACCCATTGTATCCCACTTTATCTCCAGGGACCACAATGTCAATGACCTTTCTGTTTGTGTCCTTCAGCAGGGCTTCGGGATCTAACCATAGAAAAACATGGAAGCCAAGCTGATCATCTGCCTTAGCTCCCAGCAGCCCTCTGGTTTAAATGATAGACTTATTTTCCACTAACATCTTTCAGCCTCCCTTTTTCCCTAAAGTCAATTTGTTTTTGTACTGATTTATTTTTCATTTTCACCATATGTCTCCATTTCTGTCTCCTTCTCACACATTTGTCACCTTTCAGCCTTCTTACAAGGCCCTGTTAATCAGTCTCTACCTGGGATCTTCCCAGCTCTTTCTCTCCATTATGTTTTATCTTTCCCATCATCACCTTTTTGTTTCACAGATTCTCTCTTAATCTTATCATTTATCACTTCTTCTCCCTTTGCCTCCCCCTTCTTCTTTCTCCACATATATATCTCTCTCATTTTACCTCTCCTCTACACTAACTCGTTTTTTTTCTCTTTTAGATATTTACTGAAGAAGACCTAAGGTCGAAACGTAGATTTTTAACTCTATTTTCTATTTTCAGCGTGCATTTAATATAACCATTTTGTTTTACATAATACATTGATACATATCAAAATGCATCAATATACTTTTAATTTTAAAGAACATAAGACATTTACCAGCAGAAGATCTTATTATCTATTATGTCTGCCCATTGTGGAGTACATGTGTATTACTGAATATGAATAAGAATAAGAATATTAGGGCCAAGTGTATAGCAATGTATTTCAGTGAGTACTGATGGGTGGAAAGTGTATCAATATGACTTGACTAGGTTGATCGAATCCTAGGGTTTCATTTATGGAAACAATTGGGTTTCCAGACCTAAATGCTCTAAAGCTACTCCTTTCTAAAGGAAGTTGAGGATGCTTGCGATACTATAGTAATAGTTCTCATTTACAGCACACTACTAGTATCTTCTGAAACATCCTAGTCCCAGGTGAGTGCAGTCAATATAATAATGTAGTAAAAGTAAATCTGTATGCATTTTGTCCCCATAGATATTAATATTCCCTACATTTAGTGCATCTAATGACATTAGGATAGAAAAGTATATGTTCAGCATTGTATGGATTTGATAATATTTATGCCTGCTGTAAATTGCCAGATGCTGTGAGCTGTAACTTGTTTACCTCGCTGTCATTCGTTTTCTCCCATGTATCCTCCTCCAGGTCGCAAAAGGAAATTTGCTCTCCTAGACTCTGTTTGCAAACCTGCTAAATATGCTGCCAATAAGTAAATAAATAGTATACAAGTAATTAGTAATGCAATTAAAAATACATTTTACTGCACTGATATTGAAATGCACTTTGGGCCCCATGTATTTTGGGCATCCCAGCACAACACAGTATATAGGGCCAAAATATGCACATCCCTGGTGTCCAAGGTACACCTGAGGATGCACTGATGGTGCTCAACCATTCCACACCCTTCTTGGGAACATACACAGCAGATCCTGTGCAACTACATGATCCAGTATGGGCAGGTGGCAGGGAGTGGACATGCCCTTAGAAGCCCACTAGAGTACGGTGTGTATGATGCCATTTGTGCTCTGCTAGGTCAGTGTCGAAGGCTTACCATTATGTCATCTAGATTGCTGTCATAATGGCTGTGTGTCCCCCCCACCAGAGCTCCTATGGCAAATTGGCTTCCTGCAGCCATGGACCCCAGCCCCACTAAATGCCACAGAGGGCTGTGGAGTGGTGGCAGGTTGTGGGGTGCCGACTTTTAAAAATGTATCAATTTTTTTAAATCCATTGGGTAGATGGCAGCCCATATGTGGGCCACCATGTTGCATGATCCCCTGTTTCTGTAGCGTGGGGGATCCACTAGGGAGCTCAGTTGGGGCTTCCAATTGGAAGCCACCAGTCTGACCCATGTCCAGCCCCCTGGCCACCCCACCCACAGTGTGAAGCTACAGAGCAGAACTAGGGGTGCCCAGGCCCACCCAGGAGGGTCATGCATACTGGCCCCTTGCATCCTGTGGGGGACAATTATGAGGTTGGCACTAGCATGACCCAGTACATACCCCTGCTGGTGCATACTGGCCCTGTTAGTGAATACAGCCCATCAGCTGTATATTGATCAAAATAACATTTACTATATTGATATCTTATGATTGTAGTTTGGTATAACCAAATTATACACTTTAATTACAAAACAGTCCATAGATGAAGGAACCAAAAGATACCTGTGTTGTTCCATTAAGAAGGACCATATTGTTTTTACAGTTTAAAAAGTTCCTTCAACTTGCCTTGAATAAGTTACAGATCAAGCTTTTTTAGTCCAAAATACTTCTAAATGCTGGTAAGACCAGGGTTATGTTCTTCACCTCAAGCAGTTCTCCTTCACCCGGTTCCTTAGCTCTAGTCATCACTACATTTTTGGGAGATACCCTTGAGGTAGTAGACAGATACAAATATCTAGGTGTCTGGCTTGATAACAGATTGTCCTTCTATGCCCATATTGAGACCCTATGCAAAACAGGTGCAGGCCAGACTTGACTTTTATTATAGGAACAAGCACTGCTTTCCACCTGATGTCAGGAAACAATTGGTCCAAGTCACTTTTCTACCTGTTCTGGATTATGTAGACTTAATTTATAGCCACTGTTCTGCTATGAGTTTATCAGAACGGGGTGTGGTCTACTATAGAGTCCTTAATTTGTTACTGATTCGGCACCCATGACCCTTTACTGTGCACAGTATGTGTCAGTTGGGTGGTACTCTGCCTCTGAGGAGATCAAGTAACCTGTCTGCTCCAGTGGTTGAACTGTGTCATTTTATGTTGCCTAATTTCGCCCCTGTCATATTGCGTTGCTCACACTAGGAATGTTGGCTAGCTGTTGATCCTTTTGTCTACAACTTACTTTCATTTGTATGTCACGCTTTTTGTCCTATTTTTGGGCTGTGCTTTTCCTTTGACTGCATTGTTTGCATGCTACTGCTCTGCAGCTTTGTATCCATATCCTTGTTTTTCTTTATTTATGTATACTGTCCTACTTAAGATCTCCTTGTAAATGCGCTTCCTCAAACCAACCTTTTCCTGGTGAAATAAATAAATAAATACAAAATGCAAAAATATTTGTTAGTCTTCAAAAAATTAATTCTATAGGTTTTTTCAATAATATATTTATGATATGCATACATTAATCATCCACACATTTGTAATTCCTTCAAACATTTTTAAAACCATTTTTATAACAACTTTTATAATTAATGATTTAAGTCATTAAATAAGTCATTAAATATGGTTGGCAATAACATTTTTTTTATAACACTCTTCCTTTTGAGGCTGCTTTTTGACCATACACACTGGCCCAGATATTCAAACTGCGCTCAAAATGAGCGCAACAGCAGGAGCAAGCACAAACCAGTTGCGCAAATGCGCAACAGGTGCGATATTCAAACATGGAGCAGAACAAATTGGGCAAGCAACCAACGTCTGAATATCGCACATACTGCGCCATAGCGCAACCAGGAAGGAAGAAGTTGAGTTTAAACAAAGGCGCTTATGGGCGCACCAGGGCAGCCCAGCTGAGTATCCCAGAGGTGCCATATGCTAAGCAGAGCTCCCCCCAGAGCAATGGAACTGCACATCCAGGGAGGCAGGCTGGGGCCCACCACCAGCCATGCCACACATGGGCACAGGAACACACTGCAGAACCCACACCACACCTGCACACCCCAAGCACAGCATCACTGGGGGTGGGACGGATGATCTACTTGCCCATGGGGACAAGCCAACAAAGCATAGCAGAACCATGACACCCCAGCAAAACCACTGGCAGGCTGAGAGTGCCACACACAGGGGGTTGACAACCACAGTGCACATCAGCCCCCCGTACGCACAGCACACCCTGCACTGTGATCCCAAGACACCACCTATGTGCAGTGACTGGCACTGCAGGAAACCATGCATCCCCCAGCACACGTCAACCCCGTGCAGCACAGAAGCCTACAAGCCAGACACACCCTGTGCACCCAGCAGTGGGTGGCAGCAGATGGCAAGACCAACCAAAAGTCACTGCCATGCTGGAGATACCTCCCCATGCACACACACACACACACACACACACATACCCAGGACCATACCAGCCCAGATGGCATGTACACCCCTGCAACTGAGCACCCATAGGCAGCTGCAAATCAGAGACCAACACATTATTCGCATAAAAATATAAATGTATTTTAATACAACAAACATTAACAAGAACAATTACAACTATTTACAAGGGGGGGACGGGTACAAGGTAGGGTTGGTCAAGGGGTAGGGATGACAAACTTGGAGAGGGAAGGCAGGGTGGTAGGGATGGGAGAAGTGGAAAGGGCAGATAGGTCATGGGCCAGCCGACCGGCCGTCCTCCTGCTGGTGTCTTGCAGTTCCCTGCCTCCTCCTCCGCAGGCCATGGCAGTGTATTGACTGCAGGATGTTGGTGTTCTGGGCCACAAGCTGTCGGATGGCCCTGACATCCCTCGCCAGCCGATGGAGAACCTCGAGGCCTAGGAAAATGGGAACACAGTCAATGGCTGTGACTGACCACAACCCTGAACACCACCCAACCTGCAAGCCATATAGCCCAATGTCCCGCACCTGTGATGGCATGCACCCACCCACAGTGAACATGCACATGGCCATCACAAACAGGCGGCTCCAGCTATGCCCCACCACTGCACACACACTGCCTATGTCCATCACAGCACAAACAAGGCTGGCAAGTGGACGTGCAGCGTGGTGTGATGCCAGTTACACAGCTATGTGCCCAGTGCATGCATGGACCACCAGTGATGCATACACAGGCGTGCTATGAAACTGGACAGTGATGCATGTCACCTGTGTCATGCCTACAGACATAGATACATAGCCAGTGTCGGCAGATAGGGCCTATGGCCCCACAGTCTGTCCATTTCAGCCTGTAAGTTACTTTGTTTACCTAGAAGTCTGTTGCCCCTACCTGACCTCAAGAATTCCGTTATGTCTATTCGTGCAGTCTGAAATCCCGTGAGTGTGTCAGCCCCCACCACTCCCTCTGGCAGGGTGTTCCACTTGTACACCACCCATTCTGTGAAGAAAGTCTTGCTCATGTTTCCTCTGAATTGTCCTCCCTCCAACTGCATCCCATGCCCTGTAGTCCTGGAACATCTTTTGTACTTCAAAATAGTGTTTCCCTGCACCCTGTTCCACCCTGTAAGATACTTGTATGTCTCTATCATATCCCCTCTCTCCCTCCTCTCCTCCAGGGAGTACAGGTTCAGTTCCTTCAACCTGTCTCCATAGGAGTTGTGATGCAAGCCATGCACCATCTTTGTTGCCCTCCTCTGAACCTTCTCTGCCCACTCTACGTCCTTACGTAGGTATGGTCTCCAGAAATGTACACTGTACTGCAGGTGGGGCCTCACTAGTGTCTTGTATAGTGGAATTATGACCTCCCCTTTCCTGCATGTTTGTATTGTGCAGGGCCACTGGCCCCCCCCCCCAGCATGCAATAGCATCCATGAAGTCATGATACTCACACTGCTCAAGCAGCTCTGACTGGCGCTGTTGCTGGCGCTGCTGCTGCTGGTGGGGTGCAACCCCTGCTGGCACCGGGTCCCTGGTACGGCCCTCATCAATGTTGCCCGCATCCTCACATCCCGGCCTGTGGGAGACATATGTTGAGACAAACATCAGTGTGACTCAAAAGCAGACTGCCCCTGCCCCAGTGACAGTGCCTGCCCACACAGCCATACCCATTCATTTCACAGCTGCACACACTGACACAGCCAACCGTGGCGAGCCATCACCTATGCACAGCCACCAAAACACACACACACCCTACAGATAATACAGGTGCATAGATGGCACACCCACCTGGCCTAGGCACCATGCCCCGCCCTGGCACGTGAGCAGCAGCCGCGTTAAGCTCTGGCTCCCTCCGGCGAGGAGGTCACTGTGCAGTGCGCGCACTGCTCAACAGACGGCACTGTCCAGTGACCCCACCAGGTCAGTGGCCACTTGCTGCCACACCTCAGTCCTTGCACTGGTGAGGGGCACCTCACCATAAAGGCCATCATAGTGTGGCTCAACTAGGGCCAAGGTTGGCCACTTCAAGCTGGCTCCAGGACACCGCCCTCCTCCTAGCCATGGCACCAACTTTACAGCAGGCAATATGGCGCCCAGCTGCGCCGTAACCCCACGTGGAGATGTTGAGCAATAGACCACCACAGGCTCCAATCGCGCTGTTCGAACAGCGCCGTCACTTCACATAGCGCTGTCACCAGACAGCGCAATAGGGACGTACACATGGCAGGCGAACAGTGCCAGGGGGCAAAGGTCATACACAAGGTCATGGGCAATGACGCAAGGCTACGCACAGCGCCATCTGATGTATAGGCATCCTGCGCAACCGACCAGCTGCGTACCAGTGCCACAGTGGAGTATTGCGCAGTAGTGCCACAGCGCCATATAGTGCCCATTGCTGTAGCGCCACTGGCACAATGGTGGCCATGGCCTGAATTGCCGATCGCGCTCAGCATGTCAGCAGCGCGACAGACACCTGCGTAAGCTATCTGAGCATGCGCAATGCAATGTACCACACAGGCACAGATCTGCGCCATTGGCTCAGCCGACTCTTCCGTATTGCGCAAAGCACAGATTCGCGATATTCAGCCGACACATGCAAATCATCTGATCAGCCATTCAAAGGTGCAGTGGCGCGAAGTTGCATGTCATTAGAGTTGCTCCACTCTAATTTGCATGTATTGCGCTATAAATGTGCGATACTGGGCTGCGCTTGGCCAGATTCGGTTACTGCAGGTGAGAGGTGAGTTGCATGCTGTGTGATGTTCAGGATGATGGTCATGGGAAAATGCTGTAGACTGCACAGTGACAGGTGTCCATTTCCCCCCATACAGATCGCCATGACCGAGCAGAGCCAAGGTGAGGATGAGGACGGTGGGCGTAGGAGGAGGCCCAACTTTACAGCAGCAGAGACAGAGGCTCTCTTCCAGGCCTACCTGGATGAGGAGCCAGTGCTGAGTGGACGGAGGGGCACCCCTCAGTCCCGTGCGGCTGCATGGGAGGGGGTAGCTCAGGCCATTAACCTGCACGGAAGCCACCAGCGCTCCGTGCAGGAATGCAAGAAAAAGATGGGGACAGACCGCAGGAGGTTGAAGGAGAAGGTGGCAGCCTTCAGGGCGGCACGTGCTGGCACTGGCGGGGGCCCGCCAGTGGTGTTGGAGCTGACCCCAACTGAGGAGACACTGGTCGCAGCCATGCAGCCGAGCGCCATTGAGGGCGTACCAGGCGGAGAATTCCAGACAGGTGGAAGCCCATCACTGCACGGTATGACATGGTGGTGGTGTTTGGGGGGGCGGTTGTTCACATGCACTCACATGTACTCTCTTTCTGTTACAGATCCTGTTCATCTTCAGGAGATGGTGGTGGTGGGTCCAGACAGTGATGCTGACCTGCTGGACATGGAGGAGGGTCCATCCACCTCCACCACCAGCCAGCAGGCACTGCAGCAGCATGCACGCTGGGCCGCAAACTCTGGTGTCAGTGATATGGGTGCGGGGGGTGCACAGCCTGTGTCTCAGCAGTCTGGCATGCAAGCATGCCAGCACACTGTGACCATGGCAGTAGCACGTACCTGCACCATTGATGATAGAAGGCCTGCAATGGGCAGTGTTGGTTGTGTGTCCCATGACGGACACACGGCAGGCCAGCACATGCCCCTGGGCCTGTCTGGTTCCAACTTGTGTACCAGCATGCTGGCACGGTCCCAGGCTGTGCCTGTCAGCACCCGTGGGGCAGCACCGGTGGCTGTGCAGGTGTCTGGCACTGTTGCCAGCACAGCGGTGGAACGAGTGGACCCGGGGGCACAGCGGTTGGAGGGGCAGCAGCAGCAGTCGCCCACCAGGTCTGGGGGTACAGTGTCAAGCAGTGGCACATGTCCGCCGCCCTTTGATCTGCCCATTCCTGGTCCTGGCGAACAGCGCCCACCCTCAAGGGGTGTTGTGCATCAGGACCGTCCACACCCTGGGGGTCAGGATGCCGTTGGGGCACAGTACCCATTGGACAAGCACACCTGCCTGCTGCAGGAATCAGTACAGCTGCAGAGGTGGGTTGCAAGGTCCATGGAGGCACTGTCTGTGTCCGTGGAGCGGCACAGCAGGGAGTGTGCTCGGGACCGAGCCGAGCTGGTCCGTATGCGGACGGATGTGACCGCCGCCATTGACAGGCTGACCCAGGCAGTGGTCTCTGTCGTGGATGCATTGGGCACACAGTCAGGTGCCCCTGTACCGCACACCCCACACAGTGCACTCTCCACTCCCCATTCCCGGCGTCGTGTGACACCAGGCCTGTTGATGCCGGGTTCTGCTGTGGGCATCCCGATCACCCCTGGTGCAGGTTTGTTCGGGATGCTGCAGACCCCTGTGTGGGCAAGGTCGCGTTCACGCAGTGGGACCCCTGGTGGTGCAACAGTGCCACCCCATGTGGCCCCTGCTCAGCCTGCCCGTGCTGTTGGGTCACGGCGGGGCCACCCACGCATCCGCGGTGGCCGTGGGACAGTGCTACATGACTGAGCTGTCTCCCAGTGTGGGCCCTGTCTGGTGCTGCCATGTGTGCAATGTGTGTCATGGTGGGCAGTGCACTGCTGGGTGCTCTGCTCACCACGCCGACACGGACCACCTGCACACCCTCTCAACTGCTGTCCACAGGTGCGTGTGCATGATGATGCCTGCATTGCACTGTACACCAAGGTGCAAGGGTGCCCAGCATCTGACACACGTATTTGGACAGTACGGGTGGTGGGGGTGGTCAGTGGTGCTGTGTGTTAGCAATGTCGGTTCTGCAGTGCTGTGCATCTGCCCATGTACGCTCTGTGCCTGGGGTGTGTGTGTGTCCATATGAGTGCTCACCCCTCCCTGATGGTGTGTCTGTATGCCTGGACCGTTCCACTCCCCTGACCGTCATGTACCCCTGGTGTGTTCCCCTGTGTGCCTGTGGTTTGCGCATGGACAGTGTTGGTTGCACATGTCCCCTTGACTTACCTGTGTTGTGCATAGTGCTCCTCTGTGATGGTGTCCGGTGCAGCTGAGCCTGCCGGATCAGTCGGGGGTCCCTCCGTCCTAATGGGGGCTGCTCATCACCATCATCACCGGCACCACTGGCGTCCCCATCGCTGTCCCCTCTTCAACCTGTATGGCTATCCCATGGTCTTTGGCCATGTTGTGCAGGATGCAACAGGCCAGGAATATCCCACAGGCCTTTTGGGGGCTGTACTGGCAGGAACACCGCCCGGAGGTGTCTAGGCATCGGAGGTGTGCCTTGAGCATCCCAAACACCCGCTCTATGATGTTGCGTGTTGCGGCATGTGCCTCATTATAGCATAGCTGCGCTGGGGTCATGGGGCGCCGGTACGGTGTGAGCAGCCAGGGACGGAGTGAGTATCCACAGTCACCTGTGTGGAGATAGTGGAGATCAGTGTCATGTTCAGGTCCATATTGGCCATCTCCCTGTGTGCCACTACCATGGCACCTGTGGCATTCCTACCCTTGCCCCGAGTTTGCATTCCATACATGTGTACTCACCCACTAGATGTCCTGTGGGGATGTCCCCACTCTCGAATCGATGGCACAGTGCAGACTGATACCATATGAAGGCATCATGTGCTCCGCCAGGGTGTGTGGCACAGACATTGATTATGCGCCCAGTGGCATCACACACCACCTGGCAGTTGACACTAGGGAATCCCTTTCTGTTCCGATATGCGTGGCCATCGGGGCCAGGTGGCGTGCGGATGGCCACATGGGTGCAGTCTATGGCCCCTAGCACACCAGGCATACGTGCTACCCTGTGGAACTCCTGCATGTTTGCTGTACGCTCTGCCGCGGTGCTGGGGAAATGGATGTACTCCGCAGCATGTGGCAGCAGTGCGCTGAGGAATTGGGTGAGGATGCGTGACATGGCCGACTGTGTGATGCCTGTGGTGTCCCCTGTCGGCCCTCTGGAAGGTGCCCGTGGCGAGAGCAGGCACATGCAGGCTGTCACCTTGGTCTCCACCGACAGGCGTGACTCCGTCGTGAGGTGCCTGCATCACATCACTGCACAGCTCACAGAGCCGTCTCAGTATTGCCCTGTTCAGGCAGTACCAGCCCGCGATCTCTACATCATGTACAGCTCAAAGCTGATACGGTCACGTACGCCTAGTCGGGGCATACCCCGGACGGGCCTTCCACAGCCTCCCCTCGCAGCATGCATTCTCACCCCCTCATACAGCTTCCATGTGAAACTGGCACTGTCCATCTCCTGGCTTCTGGCCCCCCCGGCTGGTGTTGCTGTGTTACCCCACTGTCCTGACTGCTACTTCCACTGCACAGGGCACCCCTGCTGGCCTCTACGAACTATGGGCCACCTTTCCTTGCCTGCCCTTGCTGTCTGTCTGTCTGTCTCTCTCTCTCTCTCCCCACTTGGCAGCCTGGTAGCGTTCTTGCGCGCTTCCTTGAGCCTTTTTATTTTGGCTCATTTCGCTTGCGCGCAATTTCGACTGTACGCTCTTATGCATTGGCGTAAGTCTTTGAATATCGCATCAGGTCTTTATGCATGGATCCACCCCTTCTCGCTGCGCATGCCTTCATTTTCATTGCGCCTGTTGCTCAGCATGTTTTCGGGCGCAACTGCCTCCTTCTTCTGAATATCACAATGATGCAGTTTTGACTTGCGTGATGTTAACCCTGTTGCGCATGGCGCAACCCTTTTGAATATCTGGGCCACTAGATTTATACTGTCACTGTATTATTTACTCCAACAGGGATCACACCATGAGATGCAGCATCTCGTTTTCATGGGGGTCTCAAAGAGGGCAGCAGCAGTCAACAGGTTAACATAGCCCAGCAGGAATTGTTACTTACAGGCTAAAATATACACAGGAAAGAAAGACTGCAAAGGTAAGTACAGAGTATTAGTTTTATGCTAGTCCATAGTTCTGATGATGAACAACAGAGCACCACACACACTATGATGTTTATTTTTTTTCTTGGTGGGTGTGGCAAGAAAGACGGAACTTTAAAAAAATTCAGTATCACATATCTTGATTCGGGAATGAAATAAAGTAAAAAGAAAACTGGGCATGTGGAGGTTTCAGCCAGAACTACATTACTGGTAGAAAAACGACAGCATGAACATTTTTGCTGAATAACAAATACTGCTGCTTTAAAGAGATAGTGGACTGCCCAAAATTAAAATATCATTTTAAAAGTATTAAACAGTTGCTTTTTATAAATCAGGTCCTTTTTTCCCTTTTATTTATTTATTTATTCATTCTCAGATTACAATATCTTTGAGCCCATAACAGCTCTTTTACAAAGGTTCCATGTCAGTGGGAAGAGTGACAGACATACAGCAGATGGAATTACTGTACATAAAATGTTGACAATAAAGTATTTAAAATGACATTAACATTGCAACTAAAATGAAAACTATGAATGGGTAGGAAATTAAAAATAACATAATAAAAGAAGGCAGCCTAATGTACTTTGTCAAATAGGTATAGGTAGATTTGGGTGAATAAAAGTTCAGGTAAGTGAAGATAAACAGTGGAAAGAAGGTGGAGGGTGAGATGGTGAGGTGAAAGAAGGATTTGGGAAGGAGGGAGGAAATAGGGTAGAGCAGTTAGGGTGAAAGTGGTCATTTGCAGAGAAAGTGGGAGAAGTAGGTACACAAGGGTATGTCAATACTGCTGAAGTAGTGTCATGTCAGTTGAAACAGTCACAGGAACTGTTAGCTGTAAGATGCTGACAAAGAGTGCCTTTAAATGGTCCCAGTTTTGGTAAGGAAGAGGTAACTCTGGGCAGCACATTACACCATAGTGGTGCTCTGTATGCAAACGATCATTGCCCTTGTGTAGTCCAGCATCTTGGGACAGAGAAGAGTTGGTTGACTGAGCTATGCCTGTGCTGGGAGCTGCAAGAGGGGTTGAATAAGTTTGTAATACCAGAAGGCAGGAGCCCGAGAAGTGCATTTTAAGTTAGCAAGCAGGTTTGACAGTGAATCCTCACATTTAGCTGCAGCCAACCTGTTTGTGCATACAGTTCACATGTGTGGGTAAAGCATGTTGCTCCAGTAAGAAGTTGGCATACTTTATTGAGTGCCACAGACATTCTGCAGAGGGTAGTGCTGGAAGCTGAGCCATAGATAACCAGACCATAGTCAACAGTGGATACGATGACGCTATAAATAGCTAGTCTAAGGTCTTCAGGCGTTAGATTGTGTTTATGTCTGAGGAATAACCCTATCTTGATACTGGCAGACCTGGCAACATGCTCAACATGCTGGGCATATGATAGTGAGCAATCCATGGTTACCCCTAGATACTTGAGATGTTGAATTTGTTCAAGCGGAACGCCAGAGGAGTTCCTGATGGTTAGAGCACTGGATCTGTGTTTGCATCGAACACCACTGAACAACATGACTTTCGTTTCTTTGTAGTTCAGAATCAGCTTGTGTTTCCTGAACCAGTCCTCCACTTCCTCAATGTTGAATTGAAGTTGGTGTTCCAGTGGTTCGGGGTAATGTGTGTTGCTAGTGTATATGACAGCATCATCCACATAGAGAAGGATTTGTTGGTGACAGGAGCAAGGGAGATTGTTAAGAAGGATGCTAAAGAGAAGTGGACCCAGTATGGAAACCTGTGGTACTCCAGAGCAGACATGTTGATGGTCAGAGCTAGCTTGTGTGTGGCTTATGCTGCTGTGACAGTTCCATGATTACATCATCCTCCAGCTCAGCTGAGACTGAAACCAGAGAATGACAGTATGAAATCCATTTAACTGGCATTTCACTAGCTGCTTTTCCCTGCCTGCCACTGATTCTAATGGGATTCTAGTAACCCCTGGGAACAAGGGGGTTACACGTATATTAAGTTATAACATGGGTTCCTAAAATTCTGTTTTCTGATTCATCCAAACAGGTTACCTGACCATGAATTAATGTCTGATATACCCACAGTTGCATGTTCACATGGCTTTATTTCACTGTTTCTTTAGGAAAAACTCTAACAAAACATTGCCCATGTTAAAAGAGGATTAACCCACTCCAGGGTATGGGTTTACTGAGCATTAATCCATGCTTCGCCTCGTGATTCCAACCCCCCAGGCATGGATTAATGCTCAGTAAACCCATACCCTGTCGTGGGTTAATCCCTCCTTAACCCAGCTAAAGGAATGAGGGAGACTTCATCTCCCTAACTTTTTTCTGTATTATCTAGCACTACACAGATCCAGATGGCTCCAGTGGGGTCACAGCTTAACTGACAATGCCATGAGGGGGTATAACTCCACTTCGCTTCGTATTGAGGAGGACTTTTGCCAGCAAGAGGGTTTACATCTCTCTAGCTTCCTTTACCTCACCCTAATGTCCTACCTCATGGGTTGCAATTCTTCCCCTTGACTTGGTCTCTGAAGGCCTGTGTGCAATTCCAACAACACATGCACATTGACTGGGCTAAGGATCTCTCCCAGCCTGTACTGGGCAACCCCCATTTTGCGATTGCTGACCACCACATACCGAAAGCTTTCTGTCCCTGGTTATAGGGCATTTCTGCACAGCAATTCCTTAGCGATAGGAAGCTCATGCCCTTGGGGGACCTCATGGAGGTCTTTCAGCCTCCGCTTTTTCATAGTTTCCAATACCTCCAGCTCTCCAAGTTTATGACTTCCTTCTTCAGTTCAACCCCTTGGCTATCACCTGAGCCGGACTTACTCTCAATCCTATTGCATCTCTCGATGCAGCTCCATGTGACCTCAGGCCTCTACTCCTTTTTCCAATCTCAGTACCCCTATGCACTGACTGGGATTGCATATTTTTGACAAATTAAGATGGCCCTGGATTATACCTCCAAGTGCTGACAAGGCATTTGGCATGATCTCTATAGCTTTTAAAGAGAGACAGACATAGGTGGACACAGTTTCACATTTTGCAAGATATGTACTTTACCCCGTTCAAGCTTTTTCAGATGGGGAAATCCCCAGCTCCACTATGTCCATGGTGCCATCATGCCGAAGGGGACCTCCTGCACATGATTTGGGATTGCCCCAGGTTGCAGCCGGTGTGGACCAGGATAAGAGACTCCCTAGACCCACTACTCAGACTTGAGCAAGCTTTTACACCAGAGATTTGTCTCCTTGGGGACTTTTCCTCCTTTTTCTTGAACTCCCAGAAGGTTCAGATAGCTCTCCTCTCAATTTTTATGAAGATGGTGATTCTGAGGCATTGACTTGAGGATAGCCCACCTTCCTATGCCAAATGGCATAGACAGCTCCTCCAAGCCTTAGCTACTAAAAAACAAATTATGAAATAGTCCTGGGGGGACACATGTCCAGGGTCTGGACATGTTGCACACTCTATTAATGGTTGGGGATGGAGCCGCTAAATAACAGCAGCCTGTTCTGTGACTTCCTTTGTCTCTTTATTTCACAGATGCTCAAGATCCTTCTCCCTCTCCAGCGTCTGACGTTGATGCCCCCAACTAGCTGACTGGTGGCCAAGTCCTCTCACCTCCCCTTTTGTTTGCCCCTAATAATTTCCTTTTCCATTCCCAGGTTAGTTGTTATATTCTTGTGCTTTAGGATTGGGGTGGGGGTGGGGTACCAGGGGTATATTGTTTTTCTTTTTTCTGTTATGGGGGATTAGTCTTGTTATTCCCTGCTAATTGTTATCATTGTGGCATTACTGTATTCAATAATGTAAAATCTAAATAAAGTACATTTAATTTAAAAAAAAGAAGAGCGAGACCTAGGGGTTATCATTTGCGACAACCTAAAACAGTCAAGTCAAGTCTGTGTAATAAAGCTTACAGCAAAGCAAGTAGCATGTTGGGGTGTACAGGGAGAGAAATCGATAGTAAGAGCAGAGAGATGATCCTCCTCTTTATAGATCCCTGGTGAGGCCACATCTGGAGTACTGTGTCCAGTTCTGGAATCTTTACCTTATAAAGGATAGAGGTAGACTGGAGGCTGTTCAGAGAAGAGCAGCAAAAATGATTCGGGGCCTCCAGGGACTCTCCTGTGAAGAGCATCTAAAAACACTGAACATGTACTCACTTGAGAAAAGGGAGAGGGGGATATGATTGAAACATTTACATTTCTGAAAGGCATCAATTAAGTACCCTACACAGAGCTATTCACTAGGAAGACTAGCTTAACGATGAGAGGGCACAAGTGGAAACTGCAGGGAGGGAACTTCAGGAGGGAGCTAAGGAAACACTATTTTACCAAAAGAGTGGAGGAGCCATGGAACAGTCTGCCTGCTGACATGGTGGGCACAAGGATAGAGGTGGGATTCAAGCATTGGTGGGACAGAGTAAGGGCTCAAAAAACAGAACTGGAGTGGGGAAAGATAATACTGGGGGGGCCTAGATCGACACTTGGCCCCTGGTATCCAAGGGCAGACTAGATGGACCCTTGGTTTCCTTCTGCCATCAGTTTTCTTTTCTATATACATTTTTAATCTCCTTACATCTCTGGCTGCTCCCTTCTGACCAACCATCCCAGCCCCGTCACCCTGGAATCACCAGGACTTATCTTCCTTCCCAGTCCAGGTGCAGAGCCTGTTATGGGTTGGGCTGTCATCCTGTAGCCAGAGGTTTTTTTTCATCATTTTTTCTCCCATTCCTCTGCTGGAGTGCGCACAGCCCAACGGCATGCGTGGAGCTGCATGCTCCTTTGTGGAATTCCCACAGCACCTTTCCTTCCACTGGCACCCTCAGACCCACAGTGCCATCTGGCCTCCACCTGGGGGCAGTTGTTCAGCAGGAGCGCCAGCCCTCCCTCCCGGGGGAGAGGAGATCTGTCCTCTGGATGTTTGATCCTCTCCTTCCCCTGCCAACACCTGGTGGCCCGTGCTCGTCCCCTAACAGGGGTTGCTGGCATGGTGTGAGGTATGGTGTCCAGCGCCTCAACCCTCAGCACCACCAGGCCTGCCCTTCTGCTGTAACTTTCTATATTCTATGTGTATAAGATCATGTGGACCAGTTGATGGAATTCACAGTGAGCTGTTTTGCACAGAACCAACACTGGACACCACCAAAATCATGTTGAAGCTGTGCTTCTGCATCAGAAGCCAAGGATCTATTAACAGAAAGCATTGGGTTGTTCATATACATGTGAAATTGGGAGCCTGACCTGATGTTTGGGGGTGGGGGAGTCACCTACAAAGACAATTGGGAGCAGTCAGCAAGGTACTGTAGGAGTAGAGACACTTAACCAAAAGACCAGAGAGGCATGCCTACTTCGTCAACGATGGTGAACCAGTGTCAAAAGTCTGTAAGGTGGCAGGAACTGTAGAGCTGAATAAGCCCAGGCCCCTGAGAAATCCCCTTTAGGATGGAGTCCGAGAGTCTAAGGACAGAGGAAACAGTGGAGTAGATTTTCCAGAAACCAGGCTGGAATGAGTTAAGGAAAGATGAGCTAAGGAAGGCTGAGAGCAGAGCAAGGCCTGCACTAGTTTAGTTATTTTTTATGATTCACATTTCTTAGTTTGCCACATTTAGCTCAAGTTGCATAAAGTATAACTGTCCTTTTGTGTGTGAGGGCATGTGCGTTACTAGGTCTTGGCTTCTGAAATGACTGATGTAAATTCTGTGAACAGATTACATCTTTCAGCTTGCCGTTTGGTTTCACTCTACCTACTACAGTACCAGTCTCGCTGCTAATGTTTCAGGGGGTGGGAGCTGAAGGGGAAGGGTGGAGTGCCAATGATGCTGCTGTTTCACCCCTTTAGCTGTGTTTGGAAACTACCCTCTGTCAGCAGTACTCCGAGCTGAGCTGCACTCTGCACTTTGCATACAGAATCGGACAGAGCTGCCTCAGGATCCAGTATCAGTGTTGTGTAGCTACTAGCTTGGTTTGTGTTATTCTGGCCAGGCGTTGTTGCTGAAAGCTAGGACAGATACATGAACGTGCATCATGCTTGTAAGAGGGTTTCTTTTTTTTTTTTTCTAAGCCTGTATCTTTAGACTTTACTCCTACCAGTTGGATGAACTGTGTGCTGTTTCAAATAGTATGGTGACCAAGACCTTTCTGTTCAGCTGTTCATTCTCACAGGAAACAGCAAGAGAGGTTTCTAGCCAACTGGATTGCAAAACAGCAAGCCACATGATGAAGGGGCAGTGTTGTAAACAGGCAGCCAGCATATGAGAGGATTGAGTTAACCCTTCTGAGCCTGGAATGCATCTGACTCACCTCACTCTGTTATTTTCCTTCTTGCTGGTGTTATTTACTTATTTATTTACTTACTTACTTAGTTTTTGTTTACCTGGCAAGTGCGCTGGAATACAATGCCTGTTTTCAGGCACAGCCAGGGAGAGTACTGCTGTGCAATGATAAATGCAGAATAGACAAACTACATCAAGCACCATGCAAGCAAACGAAACATTTATTTACTGAATGATTCATGGGAGTATTGCTGACTATTCCAAAACGGTCAGCTTAAAATATAAAAAGTGAGGTTCTTTGTGTACTGTATTGGTGGGGTTTTCTTCAGCGGCGGGGTGGGGAGGAGGTGCTGCCAGGCTCTAGCACTTCTCATCCAGGATGGACTCTGACTTCCACCCACTAGTGACTCATGTGAGCTAAGCCTCACCCCTGTGTGCAGAGGGCCTATCCCCTCGACCAATGTGGATATATCTTCTGTAAGGTATAAAGGCCTTGAAATCTGTGCTGGAAATTGTCGCAGGTGAATCGTGCTACCCTGGCAGGGGCTGGCAGCAAGAGTTTGATATTTGATGTGTGAATCTGCTGCCTCTGGGGACCATAACAATCTGCAAATATAGTTATATACTGTGTTTTTTGTGTGTCAGGTGATGGCTTGAAAAGTTAATCTGTAGCCACATTAATTCCAAAACAGATGTGTTGTCTTTATTTATTGAGAGAATACTCTTTAGATAAAATGATGTTCCCTCTAGGGCTGGCCTTGCAGCAGGGATTGAAGAACAAACACATGTATTCATGCAAGGCAAACATGCACACACACACACACACACACACACACACACACACACACACGAATTAGTACTAAACAGACACGCTGCGCACATATTGAGAAAGCTCTGTCTCTACCATCAGGAGCTGTGCACCTTTTGCTGCTGAGAATGAAAACATTTGACAGTAAAGGGAAAACAAATCAAGTTGTTAAAGTCTCACAGTTGTGCAAGAAACACCAAACTATTCCCCTTGGAGATCAAGTAATAGAGTCGCTGTGCCTTTAACAGGCTGCGAGCAGCTGGCGCAGTGCTGAGGGATAGTTCCTGGCAGCTTTGACTGAAATGGGGTTTAACTGGAGCACTCCTGGATGAGAGGCGACAGCATCTCTCAGTAGGGGTCACTGGGAGAATTGATTTACAGACGTAAACATGAAATTAAGTAAGAGTGCAGGGCTCAGTCGCCATGCTGAGCAAATGGAGTTTCCTGTTAGTGAATACACATTAGATTTACTTAGTTCCGGTGGCTTTAGGGGAAGTACTGTACAAAATAACTAATGGCTGTTTGAAGTGGCTGGCTGTAATCAGAATATCCGACAAGAGCAAATCTACTGCATTCAGTCCAAACATCACATCAGTTTCCCTGGCCGGGTTATGCATGTTTGGAGTATTTTTGCTTCTGATCTAGTGCTTGGACTGATTAGTGAGGGTAGCAGGGAGTCAAAGATCTTGGTTCAATTCCCTGTAGCCAAAGGTTCACTGCGAATATGGTAATCTGTATATACCATATCTTTTATTTCACATATAGAAGACTGTGAAAAACAGGGTCATACTATGTGGTTGAGGGTTGTTGTGTATGGCTTTCAATATGTATGATCGAATCAGCCAGTTTCAATCCAATGACTATCCATGTGAATACCATAAATTCTAGTTTTAAATCTGATACCATTTCAAGGGTTCCATGTCAGTTCAGCAAAGATGTTACAGCGACAGCAATTTCAGCAAAGTAATTTCAGTGAATGCAATTACTGCACCTACACAATATGGACGAACACCAAAAACAGCACATGCTTGTCTGGTAGGGGGCTTTGCCCCCCACATACCCCTCTGCAGGGGGCTTTGCCCCCACCCCTTACTAAGATAACCAACTCCAAGGTGGTGGCGCCTCGGGGATGCATTGATAAGCTGTTTGGGTGTTCACCATATGTGCAGTGCTGTGTTGCGTCGCTAATGTTTCGCTGAAATTGCTTGTTGCTTAATGTCTTCACTGAATTGACGTGCTACCCATTTGGTTGCATCAGGATCAGAACTGGAATTTATGATTCCGCAACTAACTACTTGGTAAAAACCTCCCCTCACACAGTCCATAGTAAAAGACTCCTGATTGTAGCTATAACAAAGACCACCCTCTTTCTCCAGCTCTTGCCTTTCCCAGGCAGGCTCCCTGAGTCCCTTACCTTAATATTCCGGGCTGACATGGGCCCTTTTTTCCTTTTGGCTAGAGGCCAGGGTATGTCCCTGCATGCATGTAAAGTTGGTGCCAATGGCTCTCTATTGATATTGGAGGTCCAGTGTACATGGAACTCAAGTAAAGAAAGAAAGAAAGAAAGAAAGAAAGTGCCAGTCAACCAAGAAGAAGACCCTTCTCCTAACAGCAACTTGCAACCACATTCACCCATGGCCAGCTGCCTCGCAAGTTTCTGCCATCCTGACCACAGATTGACTTGAACTGTGGAACCACAACTGAGCTTTCCTGATTGATCCCTCCTGTCCCATCCTTACTTGAGATAAGAAGATTATCTGAACTCCTTTCCAGCCATTACCATGAAGGTCACACCGCCCCTCCCCTGTGTAACCTGAACAAAACCCTGGGCTACCACCAGATGCCTTATTCAGCACAGTGTCTACTAACAACCCAAGATTTTATTCCAGTTGGCCACCTCCTCAATTAGTCCCAGGTCACTCAGGCAGGGGGTGATCCTTACTTGCACAGCAATAGCCAGGCAGCTACAAATAGAGTCCCATACCCTCTCGACACCTGCAGGAGAACAATCAATCCAAAGTAAAACTTGACAAACAGTTTTCATTTTCTGATTATAAAAAATGTCTGTTCAATAAACATTTGTGATTGGTTGTAAACATTCTATGCACCTTAGGTTAATCTTTGATTAATATACCTGTGTAACTAGCCACTTTGTTTTTCCATGCTCAGGGCAGGTTACTATTGAGTGCTCAAAGGGTTAAGCTGATGCTCTCTAGTGGGCCTGAGCTAGGAGACAGATGTCTGTAGTTTGTGCTCTGTGCTTTCTGACTTAGACTGCAGAAGCCTGGGCTTGAATATTCATCACCTTGCCCTCCCCCTTTACTCTGTGAAGAGGGGAGGCTAGCTGAGGAAGGGATTTTCTTGGATCATGAACCAGAGCTCTGAGATTCAGCTCCTGAGGGGGGGAAGGGGAACCTGTTTAACCAGGAAAGGCACACAAAGCTGAAGCTTGTTTCCAGGTGTGATCTGGGAGCACAAGGAAGTTAAGTGACTTGCTCAGGGTCACACAGTATGTAAGTGGGAGCTGTGGGATTCAAACCCAGGTCTCCAAGTTTGCAGCTCAGTGCCCTAAACCACAGGGCTATACTGCCTCTCAAAAAGTACACAAGGCCCCAGTGAGATATGAACTCACAACTCATGGTTTGCAAGTGGGAGGATCACCTCCAGACTTCTCCTGCTTATCTCCCTCCCTATGCATCCCAGCATTCTGTTTGCTTTGCCCGCAGCCCTGTTGCAGTGTACAGTCATTTTTTAGGGTCTATGATATCATCTACCCTTGTGCAGATCTTTGTGTCATCTGTGAAGAGGCAGCTCTAATCCTTGATATCTTCACCAATATCACAAATGAACATATTGAAGAGGACCGGTCCTAGTAGTGCCTCCTGAAGTACCCCACTTTTTATTTCTGTTGTTTACTTCTCTTAACTCTGAAAACTCCCCATTAACTATAACGCATTATATTCTACCCCTCAACTAGCTCACTACCAAATTTGCCATTTTTTCCTCCACCCCAAAGTGCCTAATCTTTTTGACCAGCCTCCTGTCAGGGACTGAGTCAAAGGCCTTACTGAAGTCTAGGTATAATATATCAACTGCTTAATCCTTGTCTGCTGCTGTGGTTACCCAGTTGAAGAACTAGATCAGATTCATCTGGCAGGACCTTCCCCTCACAGACCCATGCTGTCTGGGGTCCTGCAGCCCATTCTCTTCTAGGAAATCCACCAGATCCTCCATCAGTAAAGACTCAATAATCTTCTGTGCTAAAAATGTCAAGCTGACAGGCCTGTAGTTCCTTGTCTCATCCCTCTTACCACTCTGGTGTAGTGGAACCATATCCACTGTCCTCCAGTCCTGGGGACCACCCCATGGCTAGTGAACAATTAAAAATGTTTGTGAATGGTCCTGCTATAACCTCAGCTACCTTTCATAGCACCTTTAGATTTAAGCCTTCAGGTCTCACATATTTATCTGCTTTCAACCCTGTTGTCTTTTCCAACACCATTTTCTCCATTATCTGGACTGTTCCCTCAGAGCCCCTGCTCCCTTCCTTCCTAGCCTCATATTCTGGCAGTAGCCCATCCTTCTCCTTGGTAAATGCTGAATAAAGATAAAATTGTTTAGTATCTCTGCCTTACCCTTGTCCCCCCTCCATCCACCCCTTCTTGCTCTTAAGTCTCAATATACCCCCCTTTGACCTTACGCTTCTCCTAGATATACTGGAAGAATGCATTTTCCCCTTTCTTCGTCCCCATTGCCATCAGGAGTTATGTCTCTGCTTTGGCCTCTCTTCTTCCTGTTGGTTTCTCTTGTTGTTTTCAGATACTTTACCCTGTCTTCCTCCCTTTGGCTTCCCTTATACTTTCAAAATGCCTTCTTTTTTGCTGTTATTGTTACCTATACATTGGCTGTGAACTACACTGGCCCCTTGGCCCTTTTTTAGATACATTTGTAACTGAGCCATCTTCCACTTCTGTCACCACCTTTTTTAATGCTATCCATTTTTCTTCTGCACCTCCTACCTTCCTTAAATCCTTCATACTTTCCCCTAATTGTTTCCACATTTTGCCAAAGTCCACTTTTTTGAAGTTCCATACCCAATCCCAGTATACAATAATATTTTTTCTAATGTAAGCTGTTTTACCTCTGTCAAAATGTATACATAATAATGTTTGATTAATAATGTAACATGTTGTTTACCTTTACATAGAAACATAGAATTTGATGGCAGATAAGGACCGCTTGGCCCAACCAGTCTGCCCATTTCCCTACCTACTGCATAAGCTGCAGATCCTAGTTAACCAGCAGCCTACTTCTTCCTACCCACACCCCCTAGAATGGCCTTATGACTGTCCCATGTATGCTTGAATTCCACCACTGTTTTTGACTCCACAACCTCCTCCGGAAGGCCGTTCCATGCATCCACAACCCTCTCTGTGAAAAAATACTTCCTTAAATTACCTCTGAGCCGCCCCCCTCTATCTTCAAATTGTGCCCCTTGTTCTTGCACACCTCTTTCTTTGAAAGATGCTACCCTCTTGGACTTTGTTGATTCCCTTGAGGTACTTGAAAGTTTCTATCATGTCCCCCCTCTCCCTCCTTTCCTCGAGGCTATACATATTAAGCTCCTTTAGTCTCTCTCTTCATATGTCTTCCGGTGCAGACCCTGCACCATTTTAGTTGGCCTCCTCTGGACAGCTTCCGTCCTGTCTATGTCTTTGCGGAGACTGGGTCTCCAGAACTGCACGCAGTACTCTAGATGGGGTCTGACCAGCTGTCTGTACAGAGGGATAATAACTTCCTGTTTTCTACTGGTGATGCCTCTCCCTATGCATCCCAGTATCCCCCCAGCCCTCCTTGCTGCTTTCTCACATTGCTTGCCCACCTTTAGGTCATCTGATATGACTACCCCCAGGTCCCTTTCCATTTTTGTTGTTGTTAGTATCTCACCCCCCATTGTATACACTTCCCCAGAGTTTTTGTTTCCCAGGCGCATTACCTTGCACTTCTTAGCATTGAATCTAAGCTGCCATACATTTGACCATTCCTCTAACCTTGCCAAGTCCTTCTCATCCTTTCCACCCACCTTGTGCATCAACTCTGTTGCAGATCTTTGTGTCATCTGCAAAGAACATACTTTTCCTTCCAGTCCCTCTGCAATGTAGCTTATAAAGACATTGAAGAGGACGAGTCTAATACTGAACCCTGCGGTACCCACTAGTAACCCTCTTTCTTCAGAGTGGACTCCATTTACTATTACTCTCTGTGTCCTATTCTCCAGCCAATTCTTTACCCAGGCTGTCATCTTGGGACCCACTCCCAGGCTGGCTAACTTGTATATTAATCTTTTGTGTGGGACTGTGTCGAATGCCTTGCTAAAGTCTAGGTAGGCCATGTCCACAGCCCCTCCCTGATCTACTACTTTGGTCACCCAGTCAAAGAAATCTCTCAGATTCATCTGGCATGACCTTCCCGCTGTGAATCCATGCTGCATTGGGTCCTGTGCCCCTCTGGCCTCTAGATACTCGACAATTCTTTCCTTCAGAAGTGATTCCATCATTTTCCCTATCACTGAGGTTAAACTAACAGGTCTGTAGTTTCCTGCTTCTGCCTTGCTCCCACTTTTGTGAAGGGGAATCATATCTGCCCTCCTCCAGTCCTCGGGTACCACCCCATCCTCCCATGATTTGTTAAAGAGGGTATTCAGTGGTGTCACTAGTTCTACCCCCAGTTCTTTTAGAATTCTGAGATGAATCCCATCAGACCCCATTGCTTTGTCCACCTTCAGTTTTAAGAGTTCTTTCAGAACCCTTTCTTCTGTAAATGGGCTGGTATCAACTTCTGTATCCAGAGTGTTTCTACTGTTTGTTTTAGGTACCTCCCTCTCTTCATTTGTAAATACTGAGCAAAAATATTTGTTTAGTATCTCTGCCTTTTCACAGTCTCCGTTTGCCCACCCTCCTTCCCTTTATTAAGTCTCACTATCCCTCCTTGGTCTTCCTTTGCTCCCTGATGTACCTATAAAAGGTTTTATCCCCCTTCTTAACTGGGTTGGCTATCTTTTCCTCGGTTTGGGCCTTTGCTGTTCTGACTGCCTTCCCAGCTTCCTTTTTCTTTAACTGATACAGTTCTCTGTCCTGCTCCTTCTGTGATTCCTTGTAGTTCCTGAATGCTTTCTTTTTCTCCTGAACCTTCACTGCCACTTCCTTTGAGAACCATAGTGGTTTCTTACATCGTTTTGTTTTGTTTATTTGCTTCACACAAAGGCCCGTTACCTCTGCGATGGCAGTTTTTATTATTCCCCATTGTTCTTCCACCCCTCCTTCCTGCCCATTTGCTAGTGCATTCCTTAGACACTCACCCATTTTGGCAAAGTCAGCCCTCCTAAAGTCCAGTACTTTTGCCTTTGTATAGCTTGACTCTATTGCTGTGTTTAATGTGAACCATACTGTTCGATGGTCGCTAGTTCCCAGATGGCTACCCACCTCTACATCTGTGATTCTCTCTACATCTCCATTTGAGAGAACCAGGTCTAAGATTGCTCCCTCTCGAGTGGGCTCCAATACTAGTTGTCTAAGGCATGCCCCCTGTAGGGCATCTAGAATAACCCCACTCTTCGAAGTGGCTGCTGCAACTGCACTCCAGTTATCATCTGGCATATTCAGATCACCCATCAGCAATATCTCTCCTTTTTCTGCCATTCTAAGTATACTTTCTATCATTTCCTTGTCCATTTCCTCCCTCTGAGAAGGGGGTCTGTATACAACCCCTGTGCAGATTGTGGTGCCATTGCCTGTCTCCAAATTTACCCACAGTGCTTCTTCTCCTCCCTGTTTACCCTTTTATTCTGTTGCTTTGATTCCTTCCCTTATGTAAAGAGCTACTCCTCCATCTCTTTTACCCTCCCTGTCCCTCCTGTAGATAGTGTATCCTGGTATGTTTATGTCCCAGTCATGATTTTGTGTGTACCATGTTTCTGTGACTGCCATGATATCCAGATGTTCCTCCTCCATCAAGGCCACTAATTCAGGAGCTTGTTCCCAGACTACGACATTGGTACTCATTGCTCTCCATTTTTGATGGCTTTACCTTCTGTTGCAGCATCCCCACTGACCTTTCTACTTTGGTCTTTTTCTCATTTAATACCCTGTTTTGTAGGGAGAGGCTAGGATTTTCCTGCTGCTTATCAGTGCCTCCCCCTTTGACTAGTTTAAAAACTTGCCAATGAAGCATTTAACCCGATTGCTCAAAAGACTTATTCCCTTCCTGGACAGATGCAGACCATCCTGCCAGTATAGGCTGGTGTCCCTCCAGGTGGAACCCCAGTCCCCAATGAAGCCAAACCCCTGTGCTCCACACCATTTTTTTAACCATTCATTTAAACTGCATGGTGCAAAGTACTCTCGCCTCCGCCATGCCATTGACAGGCAGCACCTCTGAGAAGGATACTGTGTGTGCTACTTGTCTTAGGCCCCTCCCCAATTCTACAAAGTCCTCCTGCACTGCTCTAATCTCATGATGAGCCAAGTCATTTGTTGCTAGGTGGACAGTGACGTCCAGCTCAGACTCCTGTGCAGCTGTTCTCGTGATCCTGAGGATGCACTTCCTGTCCCTCCAAGCCATGGCACCAGGCAGGCACCTTACTTTAGTTTTCCCTGCTCCCTCCAGTTCTATCCCCCTAATAATTGAGTCCCCCACCAGGAGCTGCTTCCTTTACCTGTGGTGTCCTCTGCCTCCTTCCTGTGGGCCTCCCTTGTGACAGTTGTCCTCAACCTCCTTAGTCTCCTCTGCGGGTGCATCCATAGGGGAGCTATGCTCCCCCAGAATGGTGTATGGATTGTGGAGTGGAACAACTGCCTGAGTGCACCTCTGTTCCACCATCCTCACCCTCCCTGAGCCCACTGTGGTCCAACTGCTGTGCTTTCTTCACTTCTCTGGGGTAGTGGTGGTGGCTCTGGTGCTCCCTGGATGGGGGAGGTTCCCTTCCTACTGTCCAGTGTGACCTTTGTTTCCTACCCGTTAGTGTATCTGTACCTGTTGTATACCATAGCCGAATATGTACTTGATCCATGTACCAACCTCGTTATCTATGTCTTACACTGCCAATGTAATGTATTACCTGGGTCGCCCCGGAAAATGGGACTGTCTTGTCTCAGAGGGCTTACTCAGTTACCAAAATTCAATAAATAAATAAATACAGTACCCTTATTTCTTTTGGCCCTTTGACTGTCTTCACCTGTACCATTAGTGTTACTGTCTTATGATGTGGTCACTGGAAACAGGTGGCTCTAGGATTGCTACAGTACATGCTGAATCCAATCACTGTTGGTGAGCACCAGATTGAACATGGCCTCCTCCCTCGCTGGGTCCTGAATTAACTGCTCCAGAAATGCCTCTTGGCAGGCATCTGCCTGAATCTAATCTCTAGTACTAGCTGCAATTAGAACTTTCCAGTCCGTATCTTACATATTGAAATCCTCAGCTACCACCACGTACCCTAGTCTGACCATCATATTAAGTGTCTCTCCCAAATTCCTGTCTGTTCATTGATCCTGACCGCATGGTCTGTTTACCAACCCAATCCATTTTTCACCCTTCTATGTTGTTGGTAGTACCTACATGGTATATAGTGACATCAGCTGAGCTGGATATGCAAAACACTCACTCCTTATTCCCTGAATAAAATGGGTGATGATTTTGAAATCCAGTTTGGTGATGGGAATGGCAATGAATGGAGTCCAAAGGGAAGTGTCTCTTATATGGCACAATATTGATGGCAGAACTTATCCAATGATGCTAGAGTTTTGAAACGGACATCAACGTTTTCTTCTCCAGAAATATTTATTAGGGCATACAGTTCCATAGTGTAAAATGTGAGTGTCTTTCAGAAGAGTGTGGCTTACAAAAGAGTAGCGGTATTTCACTAAAAAGAAAATCAGACAAACACAAAAACACTAATTAGTTCACATCACATAGACACCAAATCAAAGTGAAAAACTAATCCCAACCCAAAGAAATAACCTACCTAACCCACCATAAATGATTTACACATAAGATATTCAATAACTAATTAAGACGTTGGCCTCAGCTAATATAACTATTGTTGGTCATTAGTTAATTCCTCTGATTCAATATTTTCCCACTATATCCCTCATTTCTGGTCAGTTTTTGTATAATAGTGACTGGATTAATTTTTATGTACCACAGTATTCAATATACTGCACCTTTTGTATCAGGAATAAAATAGGGTAAGAATAAAACAATACTATGCTGTTTCCGCAGAATATTGTTCCGCTGAGAGCTCAGGACAGAGACAAGACAACCAACAGTGACAATGACATAAACGAATTGAACATTCCAACACTGTGTTTTAAATTAAACAGCATTTTGTTATGAATACACCTCAGCAATGAAAAGAACACAAAGTGCATTTTATATTTCCAGTGACTACGCTATGCAGAAAATATTGGGCCTCCCCTAAAACTGTTAAGTATTTGACTCTGGTCTGACAAAACACAATCATGAATGGAAACAGACTACGTTTACAAAATTAAAGAATCAGAGTCATTGCTTTCTAGCAGAAAAATAGTTCCCACCAGAATTTTACATATCCTACTTCGGAGCTGGCCCACACTCAAAAAACATACACTGCTTCAAATATAATTCCTTGGGATATAGTTCTACTCAAAGCTGAACTATTCAGATTGCATCACTATAACGGTCAGCAGTACACATCAAAAGACTGGTGCACTACATTGTGTATGAAACTGACTAACCCAAAACGCCAAGTGAATTTTATGCAGTCCCACCACACTGACATTAATACAGAGCAGCACCATCCACTTCACTTCACAAAATCACCAGTGTATGCATCACTGCCTCTCATACGACAGCCTTAGCCCCCTCCCTCCTGACTTCATATGGGACACCCTTATATTCAAATGTGTTCAAGGACTTTATCCATCTTATCAACATAACCTGCCACTAGGCACTGCCCAAGCCTACCAAGTAAGGTCACAAACCAGAAATTGATACCCAGTACCCAAAGTACTCAGACCCTTAAGTGAAAAAGGCTTTGTTCTTGCTGCCTGACCACATGGACTTGCTGCCCAGATGTAATCAAAGAGGCTGCAAACACCCAGGCCTTCAAACATGCCATTTCATTCAACTGCGCAGCCCTTGCCAGTGCACTTCTCTCCACACAAGTGATGCTCACGCTAAACCTTTCTTTATTTCCTGCAGACCTCCACCCTACTTACTGTGTCATGCTCACATTATAAACATGCGTTATTTTGACTCACTTTAACATTCTCCCTGATCTGTAAAGTGTTAGCTTGACTAGTTGCCCTTAATGAAACCTTATGGAAAAATGTTCTGCACATGTGCTGGGCTCATAATGAAAAAGTATTGTAACTAATTTTTGACATATTTTTCCATTTTGAAAACATAAAGAGTAACTGCTTGGGGACAGTATCTAACAAACACAAATGATTACGGTTTCAAATCCCAACTGTTTTTCAGATATTTGTGAGCAAAAAAGTTAAAAGTCATATTTCAGCATTGTGTGTGTGTGTGTGTGTGTGTGTGTGTGTGTTCATGACGTGTAATCCCATGTTGTTTTCATAGTGATCCCATTTTCTTTTCATCCAAAATAAATAAAAGATATGAAGACCATTTTTTTTTGTGCAATCACATTTTGTGCTACGGTATGTGAAAACACCGTATGAAAATGTATGAAAAAATTGCTCTGCACATGGACAGCACTCGTGACTAAAAAGAAATACAACTTGCCTTTTTCTTCATTTTAAAAACACAAACCATGATTACCCAGTGATCTTAATAAACCTGAAAGTTTCAGGTTTCAAACCCCTGTAGTGTCAGACGTGTTTGTGATCAACAATCACATTTGTTTTGTCAAAAATACGAAAAAAGATATATAAAATTATTTTCATCCAGTGCAATCACATTTTAGACTGTGATGTGTGACAACACCTTCTGAAAATTTATGAAAAACATTTAGCACAAGCACAGCACTTTTAATTAAACAGTAGTTTAATTTACTTTTTACATTTTTTTTGTTTTAAAAACACAAAACGTGGCAGCTCAGATACAGTATTTAATGAACCTTAGGTTTTTTAGGCTTCAAATCCCAGCTGTTTTTCAGATATTTTGAGAGCAAGAAAGTTAAAGTTCTATGACAACATTATTTTGTATGTTTGTGATGTATAGTCACATTTGTTTTGTCACAAATAAATAAAAAATGCACAAAACCATTTTCTTTCAGTGCAAACACGTTTTTTGCTATGCTTATGAAAACAGCTCTTGAACATTTATGGAAAAATGTTCCGCGAATGTCCAGTATTCCTAATTAAAAAGTAATATAATTTACTTTTTACATATTTTTTGTGTTATTTATTTATTTTTTATTGACTGATTATTCAGACACACCTTTGAGTAGAGCTCATTTGCAAAGGTTCCACATCATATTTAAACAGCTACAACAGTAGTATTAGGACACACACACAGTTCATTTAATACAACAACTTTCTTGTTTGTCAGAGTGGCCACTTCAAGGAAGTGTTGTCAGAAAGGTAGGGTAAGAGAAGGGAGATAGGAAGTAGGGTAGTAAATAGAAAGGGAGAGAAAGAAAGGCAGGGAATAAGATAATATGTACTGTAGTTGAGCAAGGTGGGACTGGGTAGAGGAATAGATGCCCATATAGAGGCATAGTGAGAGTTGAGTGCAGGTGCAGGTGGTTTTAACAGAGAAGTATCTTTTCAGGGTTGTTTTGATTTGGATGGGGCTGGTTTTGGGAGGGCTTAGCCCAAGGTTCAATGTGGGGAATAGCTCCTCCCACAGCTTCTACTTAAACCATCCTATGACACACCTCCCTTGCTTAGGGAGTGTTTTTTTCCTGAGCTCCCTTCGTGGCTTGTGGTTGTGCTTTCTGTCTCTCCTCTTCCCTCCTGCTGCTCTGTTTGGTCTGCTCCTGCACTGCTCCCCTTCCTTTTGTTTTGTGTTCTTCATTCTTCTCCCTGTTTGTGTTGCTTATCTCTTCTGTTTGTTTCATTTTTGTTTGGTCCTCTACTCCCCAGCCTGCTCCTTTTCCCGCTTGCTCAGTTCACTGCCTCTGCTGCTGGCTGTCCCACCTCCCCGTGCTGCTGGCGCCCAGTCTCTCACTCATGTTTGGGTTTTTTGCCTTCTGTTTCTTTTGGGCTTCTCTGCCCACTTTCAGTCACTGCTGCCAATGCCCTTTCTGAAGCATGCCCACTTCCTATCTGTCCCCTGCAAGCTCCCTATCTCACCCACGATTTGTCCGGTGCTGCAGCACACTGTCTGCTTCCTGGCAGTTCGGTGTTCCTTCTTCCCAGGCGTTTCTCTCTCTTCATGGACCCACAGATACAATTGGTGGTGAGTCAGTCTAGCACCCTTACCTTTCACATGGTGCGTGCTGCATAATTCCATCTACAGGCTGTCATCTCCATAGTCTCTGCTGCCCTGTTTCCTCCACCTTTAGGCTGGATTCCCCCATATTAATGCTGCATTCCACAAATTGAACCTTACATGCTGCCTACTACATGGAACACCATTAACAAATTGAATCTCACACTGCCCTCAGCGTTCACTTTATCAGTCCTATAACACATAATTCCTACACTGTATAAGTCTACTATACCACTGTAAGGTGCTTATAATTCCTGCCAACCTGTCATACTAGTCTAGCATTGTCACAACTCTGTGAACCACCGTTTTCTAAATCTGCAATGCCTTGTTTGCTCTGTTTCCTCTCTCAATAGTATCAGTATGGTCAGCCCGGTGGCGCAGAGGGTTGAGGCGCTGGACGCCACACCTTGCACCACACCAGAGACCTGGGTTCGGGAACGGACTCAGGTCATCAGGGGTCAGCAGGGGGAAGGAGGATTGAGCATCCCAATGGATGCTCTCCTCCTTTGGGGTGGGTTACCAGGGGTGCTGTATGCAACCGACATCCCTGGGGGCTGGGGGGGAGCACCGGCTCTCACGGGGCACTGGTGGCTTCAGAAGGGCTGGAGTCAGGGAGGGGAGGATGTTGTTAGGCACTTGGCAGGCATGCATCAGCATGCACTTGCCCAAGCTGACGTCCTCAGGGAGGGACGGGAAGCACAGAAAAATGGAAACCAACCTCGGCGGTCCTAGATGATGGCTGCTCCAGCTGCCCAGTCCAGGAACCACGGGCAGACCGTGCTGTGCCAGGGTGCTCCATAAAAGACGGGAGGAAAGGTAGGAGTCACCCATGGGCACTCTAGGGGCAGACTCACTGTCAGGGTGGGTAGCATGAATGAGCCTGAAGGAGTGGAACGACAGGGCGATAGGAGGGGATAAAAAGGAAGTAAAAAAAAAATAACATCAGTATTTTCCCTCAGGCATGTGGCCCAATACAGCACACTGTATGCAAGTCAGGTCTCACCAAGGATTGGTACTGTGGACGTGTAGTCAGACGTTACTCCCCTGACTGCAATCTGGATGTCTGACTGGCCTGGATTTGAATCCAAAACCTCCTATTGGATACTGTACAATCCTTAGCATGTCACTTATTCTCTATGGGTTCCCAGGTCATGCCTGCCTGCACATCTAGGCTCCCTATGCCTTTCCTTGCCGAAAGCTGTTCATAAAGCACTACTATACCATCTTTTGAACAGCATATAAGGTCCCTCTTCATGCATGCCTTGATTTTATTTCCCTTGCTAGCTGGCATGCATTGAATTCCCTATAAAGGCAGTACCTACATTAATCAGTCATTCTCAGCACCTGTGTTTAGTTTTGTTTTTGTGTCTATATTTGCTGCCCTTCCTCTCCATTGGTTGCTACCCACGTCCTCAATCACATACCCTTACATCGGTACTGCTCCCTAGTGATGGCGTCTGTTCTTCCTTTCCCCATATCATTTCTGTTTGTGTGCCCACTGTTCCACCTTTCCTGCATTTGTCCTACTATATCTATGTAACATTCATTCATGCCTGTCTACACTGAAGTTTTCTCATATACTGTCTCTCCCTTCAGCAGCCTTCTGTGCTTTCTGCCAGCCCATACCAGCAGTACTCTGGACTCCATCCCTAACTTACACCTTCTGAGGTGCTGAATGAAGGTAGGCTTCTTCTGCCTACTGGGGATGGGATTCCATTACATTCACTACCTCCTACTACTTACCAACCTAACATCCTCCATCCCTTACTCTGCTGGACAGCATCGAGTGAAGGTTAGCTCGCTCCAACTACCAGAGATGGCAATCATGTCTACAAGCCACTGGGTCTTAACATGCCTTCTCTACCTCATACCAGTTGCCGCTTCCTTTCAGAAACAGAACTTCTTCACCCCAGGTGCCCTCATCAATCTACCTATGCCTGGCTGCCTCATGTCACCATCATCCTGCTTCTGCCATCCCCTGCAGATGTCTGAGTCTACATTCTACTGCTTCATCTTATGCATTCCCAGCCTGCTACCCGGATGCTTCTTTCATTCAGGACCTTGACTTTGCCTAACTTGCCTTCATCCATCATACCTGGTCTGCAGCCTCAGTTTGGTTCATCATGTTAACTTCCAGGGCCGGGAGCCTGAATCCATGTTAGACCGCTTCCACTGTCTGCATCTGATTCCAGGTGCAGGTCACCTTCCCTTCAGGATCAGAATTTATTCAGACGTGATCTTCTCACTGTCCTATTTCGTAGTTGCATACAGTCAGTATCATCTTGCCTATACAGTCACAACTGGATGCCTGAGTTTACATTCCACTGTTTCATATGTATCTCTTCCTGATCTGCTATCAGATGCCACAACCATTCTGGAACTGGACCTCCTCCTGCTCATAGTCTCCATTCTTCCTTGCCTGCAGTCTCCCTTCAAGTCTCATCACACTACCTGCCCTGATCGACCATCACACTCCAGCTGCCTTCCACCTTTGGCTCTGACCAGTTGACATCGATTGAACATCATCGCATCAACATCAAGGAATGGTAGCCTGTTTTTGGATCCACCGGTCATCATATCTTCTGTCTCTTGCCCAGTTGCCGCTCCTGTCTGGAAAGGACTGCCATTACTTGCTTGCCTTCATTCTTCTACCTCTGCAAAGTGGCACTGCAGACTAGTTCTCTCTCCTCATTTACCAAGCCTGGAAGCTCATTTCTACTATCAACTGGTTTGAACGTACTTGCTGTCCACCGCACTGACACTTACTGCTCCCTCCTGGTTTAAGCATATCCCTAATGTGCCTTCCCCCTCCACCATTACCTGAAACATCATGCCTGTCATCTCACCTTATCTACTTCAGTTAGGAACCTGCGTCTGCACCTGCTGGGCCCCCCTTATGCAATTTCCATACCATACTTGCTTACAACTTCCCTGTAGACTTGGGACCCCTTTACTCGACTAACTTCCATCCTTCCTCCCTACTCGCTATCCTGCTCATCCATGGACCATCGTACTCAAACCCCTTAGCCTCCTTTCCCTCATGTTTGGATCTTGCCAGCTGGACCGGTATCTATCTCAATCTAGTTTGTCTGCTTCTGGGACTTCCTTGCTGCAGGTCACCCATCAAATTGACATCCAAGTTTTCATTCTCCTTCAGATATGGGAACTTTATCCTTCTTCGCTCCAGCACCTTCTGTCCCTTCACTAGTTGGTTGAAGCCTTTGTCAGATGTGGAACCTATATCCTTCAACCCTGTTGCTCTTTGTACTTTGCTTCACTCCCCGGCACTCCATGGATCATCTTCTAGTGACTGCTACAGCTTTCCCACATTCTGCCGCTGTTCACTTAGGAGCCAGCCGGTCCTGTTCCTTCCTGCACAGTATGTCATCCTGCTTCATTCAGCCCGATACCTTCCTGAATCAGTCCTTTGGACCATCAGGATTAACTCCAGACTTTCCTTCCTTCTTTAGATAGAGACCTTTCCATCTCTGCCTTGAAGGCTGAAGGCTTTGTCCTGTCTGCTGTAGCTCTGTTGGGCATCCTACCATATCCCTGGCCAGTATTCCTACTCAAGCAACTATTACCCACAATTATCCATTGCATACTCCTACTCTGGCCATCCTTACAGCTCCCATCCACTACTCGATGGATCACTGTTTATCTCACTTGAGGAAACTACTTCTAACATGCATTTCTTGGGGAACATGTCTTAGAAACTCTTCTATTAATTTAAAGTTTTTCGTGCTACCCATTCAGCTCCCCTCTATCATTTTGGACTCTCATTTGACTGGACACTAGAAACATTCCCATCTCTCTCCAATTGGATACTCCTTATGCATCTTGCCCATCCAGTCTCCGTGGACCTTCCTGCCAACCATGCCTCACAGGCTGTCCTCTTGCATGGAAAGGATGCAACTTCTTCTGTTATGCTCTGACTTACTCTCCATCATTACTCCTCTGGATCCTGGGATTCGCAAGATACCTCATGGCACCTCAGACAATACCTAGTTTCATTCTGTAGATTCCTATCATCACCGAATTCATTGACCATATTATTAAACTCTTACTTCCTCAACAGACATTGCTTGTTCTAAGACCCCAGCTGCCTTCCAGAATGTTCTTTGCTGGATCTCCACCACCTAGCTGCTTACTAAAGACACACCATCCAAACCATTGTTTTTTTTTTGGCTCCTGGACATCAACATTCCTCATACAATCATCCACACAGCTTCATCTAGTACCTTCATTTGAGTTAACCTCCCTCCAGTGGACTATCCAGCCTCTCCTTCATGAATTATCTACATTAATCTCTCCAGCAATGACTATCACTGAAAACAGGCTATTCCAATTTCATCTGGAAATCCGCAACCTTTAAGGCAAATTCACTAACACAGTCTTGCCTCCCATCTGGTCTTAATCAGCCACAGCACTAAGATCCTCTGGCATTCCACACCACTTAACCTCACTTCCAATTCAGCCTACAGACTCTACATATATCCGCCTCCAAGCATCTCTCAGGTATTTTGGTATTGGACTACCTCTAAACCTAACCAACTATAAGCCACCACAGTGCATCTCACAGACAATTACGCCACCGAATTCCTGTATTTACTCAGCCAGCATACCAGCAGAACATATACAGATACAGTTATGACATCATGCCCAAATAAACCATCAAATTACTTATACCAAACTACCAATCATTCTCTCTCTATATATTCAGATACCATCTAGACTGCATCTGCAAATCTTTCCCTATTGGTCTACTAATCACTTTTGGCAGTACCCCTATCAGGCACCCAAAGACTCTCCCCTACTCATTTTCCACTTCATGGATATTTACTTAGCTACTCATTGCTCACTACTAAATTATTTGCCTCTAGACTTTACCTTATCAGTCAAACTTTACACAAGTTGGATGATTCACCTATGACCTTAAAAATTATTGCAATTCCTACCGTTCACTGTATGTACCATAACAATGAAATCATGCTCTCCCTGCTCTTATGCTCACACAATCCCTGTGGGCAAGCATCCTTCATCACCTCAGAAATCTGGACTTCATTTGCCCTTCTTCAACTGGATCTGCTTCACACTTAGAATTCTACCACTCCTTCAGAAAAGACCTACTCTTCAACCTCAGAATCATCATTCAATCTGCATTGTCCATGGATCAAGGATGGACCATCATCTCTCCAAACAGCTCACCTTCTTCAAATTAGCAAGGGTTACTAGAACCTTGGTCCTTCTCCTCTTAGTATGCCCAGAGAATGGGCAGACCACCAGACATGGGTCCTCAGAGGTTTCCTCCACCTGGGTTTTTTTCTCTCCTGAGTGCCAGGGGGTCATGCTCTTTGTGAGTTAGAGGAAGTATCTTTTTGGGCCTTCTATTCCCTACAAATTCCTACCTACATACTTACTACTCAAGGGTGGGAATAGAGTTAAGTCACAAAAAGTACTACAAGTTACACAAGCACTATATACCCCACTGCTATTCCACAAACACTGAATGGAAGGGCTTAGCCCGGGGTTCAATGTGGGTAATAGCTCCTCCCACAACCTTTACTTAAACCATCCTATAATGCACCTCCCTTGCTTAGGGAGTGTTTTTTGTCCACCAATTTCTCCTCCTTCTCCTCCTCCTTCTCCTGCACTCTTCTCACCCTGTTCATGGGCCTTCTATTCCCTACAAATTACTACCTACATACCTACTACTCAAGGGTGGGAATAGAGTAAAGCCACAAAAAGTACTACAAGTTACACAAGCACTATATACCCCACTGTTATTCCACAAACATTGAAACCCCAAGATAGAGGGTTAAACACACAAAAAGTTACTATCTAGGGATGGTACTTAATGAACCTGAAAGTTTCTGGTTTCAGATCACAGTCTTTTATCAGATATTTATGAGCAAAAAAGTTACAGCTCTAGGACAGTGTTATTTTGTGTGTTCATGACATACAGTCACATTTGTTCTGTCATGAATACATAAAATATATATGAAACTGTTCTCTTCCAGTGTGATCGCATTTTGTACTGTGGCACATGAAAACACCTTCTGAAAATTTATGAAGAAACATTTTGTGCATGCACAGTGCTAGTAATTAAAAAGTAATTTAACTTACTTTTTATATATTTTTTCCTTTAAAAAAAAAAAAAACGCGACTACTTAGGGGCAGTATCTAATGAACCTAACATTTTCAGGTTTCAAATCTTAGCTGTTTTTCAGATATTCATAATCAAAAGAGTTACAGTTGTACAACAGCATTTATTTGTGTGTTTGTGACATTTGATCACAGGTGTTTTGTGATGAAAACATAAAAGATATTGAAAACCATTTGCTTCCAGCGCAATCACATTTTATACTGTGGCACATGAAACACCTTGTGAAAATTTATGAAAAAAATTCTGTGCATGCCCAGTAAACATAACTGAAAAGTAATATAACTTACATTTTATATATTTTTCTGATTTTAAAACAGGTAAAGTGGTGCTTTTGGACAAAATCTAATGAACCTAAATGTTTCAGATTTTAAATATCAGCAATGAGTAAAAAAGTCTTAAAAAACATAGTTTCATATTTTCAGAAGCCTATAACTTAAAAACTACTGACATTTTTTTAAAAATTGGTGGATTGAGAGAAGCTGCCACAGAACAAGTGCATGACAAATTTCAAATCCCTAGGTCAAAGTATGGTCGCTATATGTGCGATCGAAATTAGGGGTTTAACATAGAAGCACCTACTTAACCCTAACTGCAGTGGTGCTACCATGTCACTATACTAAGGCTTGCTTAGTACTGGTTAGACTTTGTCTGCAGGAAAAGTCTCTGCTACTGTAACATAATGGCCCGGCTTTCCATCTATGGATGAACTGGTGGTATACAATTCTAAATTAATAGCATCCATTTAAGGGTCTTTGGTGCTGTGAAGAGCAAAATTGCCAGTGGGAGAAGCATCTGGGAACCCATAGGTAAGGAATCTTTTTTTCTGAGGCATAGTAATTCTGCAGCAAGGTATGCTCCACATAACTCTCCAGTCCTCAATGAATTAAATGCTGTACACAGTAATAATTTGTTATGTGATGAACTGATCCATATTTTTATCTGCAATTTTTTTAACCCACTACACCCCACAAGCCTGACTCCCTCAGTGGCCTGACAGCATGCCTAAGCCCCCGCAGCTCACTGACCTGCACTCACCTGGCCTCCATAAAGCCATGTGAAACTCTGGTGAGTTTAGGGTGAGGGGGTGTACCCCGATTCACACAGTGGTCAGTTGCCAGGTAGTTCTGCAGTAATAGCAAGGGGTCTGGATGTACTGGAGTCCATTATCTTCAAGCACCATGGCCATTTTTGCTGTTTTTTTCCTGGTCTCTCCCCTGTGACACTGGCAGACAGGATGCCATGTGCAAGCATGCACAAGAGGTATGCAGCTGCGTGGCATCAGCCAGCATCTCCCCAACCCCAAGGAGTTCTGGCTGGAACTACCACCCATGGCCACTCAGGTGGTGCTATTGATGCATTGCATGACCTCCCTCCCTCCCCTGAGTGGGACAGCATGCCCTGGGATGATTGGTCTCTCCCCCATCCAGCCAATCCCTGATTGCTCTGGCTCATTCCTGAACCTGGGACACTGGTGTTATAAGTGGTAGTTCTACCACTGCATTAATGGGTTGGTCCAGAACTAAGTCATCTGTAACTCCAACTCTGGTCCAGCTCCTTTTCTCTTTGTGTCATCAGGGGCCTTCAAAAGGAGGCTGCTCCTGTCTTTTTGCTTGTGAGAACAGCAACTCCTTTTCATGCTTGTCTCCTTGTGTTTATTTCAGTTGTTTAATATGAGAATACAAACATACAATTATGAGAAAGAAAGGTGGGAATATCCTAACACCCCTTTTTGCTTCTCTCAAGTCTAAGTTTAATGCTAGTTACAGTATGGCTGACACCATTTTCTGCAGGAGTCTGTTTCAGATATCCGCCACTCAATCTACTCAATTTGGAAAATTTAATGTTTTTGAATTTTCCTCCTTTCAGTGATGTCTATTGTTGCATAACAATGCTAATGCTTTCCATTTGTTGCAGATCACTTTTTCACTGCTTTAATTACTGTTTAGATGTACTTATCTTTACACATTGTTATCTGTATTGTATATTTTAGCCTTATGTAACTATTTCTGCTAGAGTATATTAACCTGTTGATTGCTGCTCTCATCCCTGGGACCCCCAAGAAAACTAGATGTTGCATCTCATGGGGTTATTCCAACTGGAGATATTTCAGATAAATTAATAAATATGTCCCCAGGTTCTCTCATCCTTCCTTGGACATTATGAAGCACTGCATTTGGTCTGATGGTACTAATTCAGATAGTGGGAAACTATGATCATGACTCCCTTGAGTTTTTTCTCCTATTTCAGTTAAAGATGGTTCTAGTTCAGTCATGTCAGACCTGTTATTACAAACCATTGGTTCTTATTCAGTCAATCAGCATCAAGATTTAAGCACACATGAGGGCCACCTGAAACCACAGAAAGTCTTCATGTGCAAGTTTTGGAAAATAGATTGGTCCAATTTTTCAACAGGACTAACATGTCATCATGTACTGTAATTTTGTTTAGTTTTTTTGTTAGCAACAATATATTTGTGACTTCCTTAGATTCTTCTTCAGTGCCTTTTAAATTTTCTCCTATATTTTTAAAACAGCTATCATAACTAATTTTGTAATTAATCACTCCAATCAATAAAGATGGGCACCACTAGTAATTCTGAAAAGTCTCCACTGCAGTTACTGTTTGAATGTACATACCAGATTCCTGCTGTCAATGTATTCAGATGGAGTGATCACGTGTTTCTGAAAGTGAGCAGCATAGAACCACATCAAGATATTTACATTTTTCAAGGTGGGCGCAGTAAGGGAGGGGGGACTTTTACGAACTTTTTAATCATGTGTCTCAGTTCAGCAATGAATGAAAATGAAAAGAAAAATTACTACGTTAATGTTATTGCCTGAAAAACATTATTACTGAAGAAAAACCTACATAGTGACTAACAAATACTGCTGTTTTAAAAAATGTTACTTTTTGCAATTATTAATATTTCATAAAATTGGATGATTTATAAAATATTAATGTGGCATATCTACACTCTTCCTGAGTGTCACCTCTTTCATCCTTTGGGTGCCGGAGCCTGCTCTCTCCCAAAGGACATGTGAGGTGACACACTTGAAGAGTGCCGAGATGCCTGGGCATCTGTATTTACATATAGCAGAAGCTCTGCAGGGGAACTTTGTATAAATTGATAGGAGGGAAAAACATCACCCCCACATCCAGACCTCTCTCTGCACATACAGATGGGAATGCTTTCAAATATACACACTTTTTACTGAAACATATATTCTGTCAAAGGCAATAATGTAGTAAATGATGAGCTTATACAAACTCCTGAGAATGTACACGTGGCAATCTGCAGCTGTGTCAGTAAGTATAGAATGGGCAGGACTGATTTTTGATCTAATGGCACCCTACACAGATATAAGTGTGGTGCCCTCTTTACTGCTCCCACTGCCCCTTCCTTCACTTTTGCCCCAACCCCATCCAAAATGTGATACAAATTCTTTGAATACATGGGTGAAAACAATCTTTTTGGTTTTTACATTGACACTTTTTGCATTTCAAGCTAATCTTTCTTACACCTTCTACTTTGGTGCACCCCTCCAGTGCTTGCACCCCAAGAGGCTGTTCAGGTTGCTTGTGCCCAACACCACCTCTGTGAACAGTGTAGGATAGACTATGAATAGGATAGGAAAAAGATTGGATTAGATTGGATTGGATTGGATCAGAATCAGATAGAAATAGAATAGGATACTGTAGACCTTGGGCTAGGACAGGATAAGAATAGGAATAGGAATAGGAATAGGATGGGATAGGATAATAGGATAGGAAAGGATATGCTTTTTAATGAAATGCATTTCAAGCACACTAGGCCTCAAATCACTTTATAGACCAGTGAGTTAGATACTGGCATTGTAAGAACTAAATGCAGACAAATACAACAGCTACTAACTTGCTCAACAGCATCCACACAGAGCTGCGGAACTAGCCTAATGTGAGAATGTTGGCACAGATGCTGAGGATATCCATTACTCTCTATGATAAGTGCTGTGGGGTCTTTAACTTTCACATGGACAACAACCAGATATGGCCAGAGGGGACTTTGTCTTAATTCTTGTCTGAAGGGTGGCACTTCCAACTGCTCCCCCTTCCCAGCATTGCACTGTGGTGTTGACATTGGCTATACTAGTATGAACTTATGCTTTCAGGATAAGATTTGAATGGACCAGCTTGTGACCCAAAGCTGCGAAGGCCAGCTCTTTCAGTAGTTATAGCACCACTTTGACACACAGTATATTTTGAAATTGAGTTCACTGGAGCATACAGAAAACCTTTGTAAGTCTGTGTGACCTTATAGCTCCCACTGCAGGAGATTTAACCTGGCTGAGTAATACAGTAAAGGCATCCCTCCATGTACTGTACTTGAGAATGTACATGGTCTCAGTCATATCACTTTTTTTTTAATTCTTCGGTACCAGGTAAGGCCCACTAGGTACAAGTACCTGTTTTCAGGGGTGACACAGGAGCACTGGGGAGGTTAAGTGACTTGCTTAGAGTCACACAGTATGCAAGTGGAGGTTGTGGGAGTCAAACCCTTCCCCCACCATCCTAAAGGGGTTCTCTCTCTGGGACACTGCATTATCCCCTTCTCTCTGGTCCCACCAGTCCCCTTGCAGGGTTCCTCGCACCCTGAGGGGGTCTCCAGGGACATGACTCTTCCCCCTTCCCCACCTCCCCCTCCCCCTTCCCCCTTTTCTTTTACGTAAGCACTTGTCTACTTATTAATCCGGCACTTATTATCATCCACTCTTTCTATATGTTATGCACAATACTGGTATAACAATGTTTGTAACACCTGCCTTACAACCGTGTATTAATGTTGATCTTAAAACTTGAATGTTTAATGTCTCATTCCTATTGTACCCCTTCCCCCCCAGGTCATACCAGGAGACTAGTGACTTGCTGCTCAGTGTGCCTTCCTGGTGAAACATTTTCATAAATAAAACCCAGGTCTGTTGGATGTCCCAAGCTCATTTACAGCTTATTGCTCTAACCTCTAGGCTATACTGCCAGCCCCTTGCAGTAAGTATACTGTGAGCATTGTCTGTTGTTCCTTTACCATAGTGTAAGATCTTGTGGCACTTACCAAAAAGAGAAGGACCTTTATCCCCAATGTCAAGGTCAACATTAACTCTTTCTCTCTCTCTCTCTCTCATTCTAATGCAATATGGATGTGTGTGATATTATAAAATGGGTAAGAGAATCCAAGCCATGTGATTGGTCAGATGTGATCACATGACCACATATTTCAGTACAACAGCACAGGTGAGAAATACTTCATGTTCTGAACTTCATAGCCTCATTACTCAGTTTTTAAAATAAAACTCAGTGGGACCATTTTATAATTGCACTAAGGAACTTCATGTTGTGCATAATTGTGGGATATAGTGTGTATGAAATGCATTATATAAAACTCATTACAAGTTGTTTTTTTACTGTAAATATTCTACACAGCTTACAATTCCAGTCAGAATTTATAATATATAATTTATTAACAGATTTCAATTTAAGTATTCTTAATGCTGCCCTCTGACTGTGATATGCAACAAGTCCAGTGTTGGAAATATGGGGAGGCAGAGGCTACAGAGGCTTAACCCCGCATAAATCCAAAGTCAGCTGCAGTAGCCGATGCAATACTGCCAGTAACTACTTGGGGGGGATGATCAAATTGAAAGGTGGACCCCACCTCCAAAAGCACATCAAAAGTAATACCAACTAAAGGTGGGTGGTGTCTGTGACAGATCTGACCACTCACCCCCACAGGCTTACTTTAACTAGACTCTCAAAATTGTGTGACTCAACTCTGATTTAATCTGGTTCAGTCCATTGATCAATTTTGGATCTGTGACTGACCTGTTTCTGATCCAGTCCAGATAATTAAAGTAACTTTGGAGCTTGTTGGCTGTTACAAGACATTATTAAAAAAAAAAAAAACAGAAACTAATGATTTTAAAGCTTAAATGACATAAAAACACAATTTTATTAAGGGGGTGTCAGGGCATTATGGTTCTATCATTTAGCTAAGAGCAAATCTGCCACAGGACCAGTTCTGGGGCTCCCCAGAAAATGTATATGTTTGGGGTAAATTAGAACCTTTTGGAAGAAGATCAGACAGAGTTAGAACCGGGTTACAGCCGACTCGTCCATCCCTATCCTAATGCTCTCAACGGCTGCATCAGTGATAGAGTGTACATATCTCAAAAGAACAGATAGACTTGTAAAGTTTCCAAAATTATGTTTTATTTATACAGAACAGGTTTGCTAATACTAAAGTCCCAGGAGAGTGAGCAGTGCTGAGAAACTGAAGGCTTATAAGGGATGTTATTAGTATTTCAGAGTTCATGAAGATAAAAAAAAATCAGGCTCCACTAGAAATATATATGTATATATATTCAAATGCATGTAAAAATGTATGTAATAGAAAATTAACCATTTGCTCTAAATTCCGGTTTCAGTTCTTGTAAGGAAACAAGAAGAGTTGCAAAATTCTGCAGGTTAGTCTACATGGCCGACAAATCTCTATAAGTCCAATCTAGTCTTCATTGTACCAGCATACCAATGTTCAAAGCCAGACTTTCAATCTGACTTTGTAACCATAAGCCATCATACTTTTGCTAGAGATGGTGTTTTATGATGGAGGTGTCTGCGTGTGTATGCGCATGCGTGCATGTGTGCGTGTGTGTGTGGGGGAAAATTATATTTATGGCATGGGGTGGTTTTGTTTTTGACACTAACATTTGTTGGTCTGCCTGGTTATGTTATTTTTAAAACCTTTACTGCTCCATAAAGGCCACTTTGTTGCTGCAAAACACAGAGGTATGTAATAATATCTAACTCATGATTTAGAATATTAATTGGAATTTCTTGTTTACTGGTTTTGTCTGCAGTGGGTGGATCATAGATCACCCCCTGCGACAGTGCTGCTTGCCCTCATAATGAAAATTTCTAACCCAGATGTTAGTGGTCGCACATAGGCTGTTGGACCACTAGCACGTTGTATTGCTGCAGGAGTTGGCCCATACTAAGACCTGTGTCCTGGAAACGTGGCACTGCCACAGATGCCCCCTCCCCCCCATTCTCCATACCTGGGTTTCACATTTAGGCTAGTGCTCCTATGAGTTTTCTATGAATTTTCTCACCCCACACTGCTCTTCCTTGGTGGTCCAGTGGAACCTGAACCTGCCGTGCAGGATTTCCTGCTTCATGTTTCTCCAGTGGAACCTCCTCCTTAGCCCTGTTCCCGGCCTCTCCATTGTTCAGCAGTGCTGTGTGCAACCTAACCCTTCACCCTTCTGGAATGGATGTTCCAGTTTGCAAGGCTGCATCCCCCTTAGGAAACTGCCTTCAACAGTTCTTCACATTCCGAAGTCGATGGGCCTTGTGACCAAGGGTAAGGGCACCAGGGATTCACTATGCATAACACAGCACATCTGTGCATACTGGCTCCCTCATTATCAGTGCCACCCCTTTTTTCCTATCCTATTGATACTGGTGTGATAGTTAGAGAAAGGTTTGCAACCTCTTTGTGTACAGCACAAAGGAGCACAACACAGAACTCTGCCACAAAGTGGCCCACATGACCACTTTGCCACACATGCAGTATCTTCAACTGTGAATGGAGTCCCAGATGTTACCTCTGAACACAAGTACACCAGACCTGGGGACCCTTCTGATGCCTCCCCATGGTTTATCTGCAGTTTGTTCTCTTCCTTCACCCTTACAGTGAGATCCAACACCCATCAGAAGGATCCAGTGCAGAGACTCCCAGAGCAGCAGGCAGGTACCTGGAACATTGGTAGCTGGGAGCATCCTTCTGGCTTGGCCGTTCCTCATTTTCCCCTTGAAGATCCCTCCTGGTAATGTAGAATCATCCTCTTGCAAAATTCCCTAGTTGCCCCTGTCCATGCACTGAGACCCATAAATGAGATTTATTAAATATCAATATATGTGAAAAATGTTTTTAAAGATTTTTGAAGATAATTAAGCTCCCCATCTTGAAAAATTGGCACAGTCCACTTTTTCAAAATAGGAGTGTGAGCACATCATTAAATTGGAACATGTGTGCACAGCATGCTTCTTGAGATCTGCTTGTGAATTAAGGTGACAGACATGCTGTACCTAGAGTCGCTTCCAAACTTAAATTAGTATGTTACTATGTGAAGGACCTCGTGTGGTTAGAGGTTGTCATATGTAAGTAAAGTTTACTGCTGACTGGTTGTATCAGCATTGCTGGTTTAGAAAAAGGAAGCAGCATAACCCAGAGACAAAGAAAGCTGAACATACTGATCTCATGAGTTACACTGCTGCTCCTCTGTTGTGCAGTACTCCAAGCAGCTAGAAGCATACAAACCTACAAACATTTGAAACTGTCAGCAGGAGAAGGCTTTTATGAGGCTGCTCGATGTGGAGCCCATGCAGTTTGTTTTGCATGCTTGCTCACCTAATGGCTATAAAGTCGGGGGATTGTTTACAGGAGACAGTTGGAGGATACAGGGGCTCTTTGCCTTTTATTTCATCTTCAGTGGGGGGGGGGGATAGTTTTAGGGTTCAAACTAACCAAACAGGGGTGACCTTGATGAACTTTTTATTTTGTTGTGCCCCAAACTTTCTATGACATAAGGCTTGTCTTGCATTTTAAGGGAACATTAATTCTAGTGTTTTACAATGAAAGCTGATGCAACCATTATATAAAATAATACATCTGGTGTGACTCTTTAGTGGAAGCTTTTTACTATTGTTAATTTAACCAAGATATCCGAGAGTTCAAGATGTATCTCATTTTTGGGGGGGGCATTTCTACCCAGTACTATGCTACATCTGGGAAGTGCTAATGCCCAAGGAGGGCAAGTGATCAGCTGCAGACACACAATGAGTAATGACTCTGGTGGGATCCTAACCAGGATCACCTGCCTCACAGGTTACACAGGTCTATGCTCTAACCACTACACCACGCTACCTTCTCCAAAAAACCTGCTGGTCAGCATATCCTAAATATTTGTACTTTAGTCATCCCTTCTGTAGTTCATCAACAGGCTTCTTCTGTGGCTAGTGCAGCATCATCAAATGTTTTCAGATTTTAAAGTGTAATTATGATACAAATTGTCTCCTTTGAGAGAATCTAAGTATGTTTTAAAAAATGTTTAGTCTGTTCTGCCCAGGGGTGACATTTTGTTTTCCAAAACGAATTCTTGAGGACGATGTACTAGGTACACCGGAGACCATGCTGGAGGATGACAGTACTGTACCAGAGGCAGGTATGTAGGTAGGTAGGAACATTTTGTTTGTATTGAGCCTTTCCCAAATTCTCAAATTGCTTTCCAAAAAAATGCAAACCAAACAATAAACGTGCTACTACATTATGACATACTGTAAGGTGATACTTTGTGAGCAAACAAACAACCTCAGCTCCAATCACGCGTGCCACAAGGAATAAGAACACAGTGAAAAACAAAAACTGGGCACCGCAGGTAACAAAAGTGAAAAAAGTTTGTTACATACTCAATTGAGTAAGCCGTCTTGCAGTACACGGATGCTAACCTCTACCGGTTTCACACAGCGTGCGTCATCAGGAGCTCCTAGGGGGCATCGCTAGGGGGGTCACCTCCAGAAGGAGGGAAGTGATACTCCCTCTGTATAACTGCTTGGTGAGGCCGCACCTTGAGTACTGCGTGCAGTTTTGGAGGCCACACTTAAAGAGGGACATTAACCTCCTGGAGATGGTCCAGAGGAGGGCAACCAAAATGATTTGGGGCTTGGGGGACAGAACCTATGAGGAGAGGCTCGAAGAGCTAAATATGTACACATTGGAAGAGAGAAGGGACCGGGGGGACATGATAGAGGTCTTCAGGTACATGAAGAGGGTAAATAGGGGAGGAACAGTCAGGGTGCTTCGAGGAAGGAGGAGGGGGCCACTAGAGGGCATGGGTGGAAGCTGGAGGGGGAAGATTCAGGGGAGAAAGGAGGAGGTGCTACTTCACTGAGAGGGTGGTGGAGCCATGGAATGCGCTACCTAGGGGGCTGGTGGAGGCAGAGACAGTGGAGGGGTTCAAGAGGGGTGGACAGGTACAGGGGAAGGGTTCTGGAAGCAAAATCCAATGCAGCAAGAATATCCGGAACTGGGAAGGGAGAAGCCAGAGAAGGCGAGGGGGGCAGCAAGGTCAGCACCCAGGGTGGGGGCTGACCAAACGAGCAGACACGAAAGACCGTTATGCCTATTCTGCTGGCGTTTTAGTATGTTAGTATGTTATTGTATTTCTGTGGTACCATGTTAATGTTAGTCAGAGTCACATCCAGAGCATAATTTTTTTCAGTGACTTCTTTCATTACATTAACCAAAAGATTTTTCCACACAAGCTTCGGACATCACAGAAAACTCTTCTTCAGGTGTAATGGTTAAGTAACTAGCCAGAATCTCTTAGTTTATATACATGAGCTATAGGAATCAAAGCCTGTTTAACAAAAAAAAAGCTTTTTTTAAATGATTGCTCATTGCTCTTTCTTTTCTTCACTAGATTTGTTTATTGCTTCTAACATTTGAACTTGCATTTACCTGTTCAACATTATCTATGCAGTTTTAGACAACGTGACCGGGATATTAAGAAAGGTTGCGCATGGCGCAACCCACTGATGCGCCCCGGCGTGATATTCAAATGGGGATTGAGCCTGGCACAAATCCTGATGCACCAGAGTGCATCAGTAATGTATGCGGTGCAGGTGGGGGGGCGTGCCCATGCATGCTCTGCACATCCCGATATTCAACCCAGGATGTGCTGAGCCCATGCATGCACAACCCCCATCTGCACTGCACACAGGTGAGCCAAAAAAAAAGGAGCAACAGCTGGCCACCCATAGGTGAGCTGCCATATTGCAGGGTGCAACACGGCAGCTGCCACCTGTGGCTGGCCACCCAAGCTCTGGCTGCACCTTCATGGTGGCGCCCCCATGCCCGACCGTGGGCATATGTAGATTAAGGATCATCCTATATCCCTGGTGGTCCAGTGGACCACTTGCAGCCCAATCGTGGGCATATTTAGAACAATATAAACGTTCCATATCCCTGGTGGTCCAGTGGACCGCTTGCAGCCCGATCACAGGCATAGGTGTGTTTAAAATGTTTAACACTATCTCTGGTGGTCCAGTGGAATGCTCACAGCCCAATCACGGGCGTCAGTACAAAATAATGCCACATCATCCAACGGTGGTCTAGCGGTACACCTCCCATCCGCCCACTGAGCCCCGCCCGCTCCCTCGAACAGTGGCGGTGGCAGCTCGCCACCCGCTTGCCGCACCACCACCCACCAGCTGACACCGTACAGTAGGGCTGTACTGGGCATGAAGCCCTGCGATTATACACATAGTCCAGATATGTGAATGGATGCATTCACATATCTGGACTGTGTAGTACGGTACGGGCTGCACGCCCATTGGCTCATGCTGTGGACCAATGGGCATACAGCCCTACCTTACGGTGTCAGTCAGCAGGCGGCGGGGGTGGCAAGTGGTGGGAGCTGCCACCCACCAAGACCAGGGGGAGAGGGGCGGGGGCCCAGTGGGTGGGTGGGGACGGGGGAACGCTAGATCACCAGGGTTGAATTGGTGTGGCATTATTCTGTACTGACGCCCACGACCGGGCTGCGAGCAGTCCACTGGACCACCAGGGATAGTGTTAAAGGTTTTAAACACACTTATGGCTGCGATCGTGCGGCAAGCGGTCCACTGGATCACCAGGGATATAGGACAATTATATTATTCTACATATGCTCATGATTGGGCAGTGGGGCACTTTGCCATGATGTGCAGGGGGTGTCGGTCCCTGACGGCTGCAGCCAGGCAGGGCGCCAGGAGCAAGTCGCTGGGGATCGGCGCACCTGCATGCAAATGGGGCCATAATTTTGTATTTATTTATTTTATTTATTAGAACATCAGTTTAACAAACTTTGAGCCATTTACAAAGGTACCTCATCACAGAGAGGACAAAACAGTGCAAGCAACAAACATCAGGGCAGACAAAAAATCAGAGTACATTTAGGAATCAGGCAAAAATACAGGCATATGTCTAACACAGTATACAACAGGCTTACATGTGAGCTTTACAGAGTAGACAACAATATACAGTAGTTACATGGAGATTGATTCAGTGGGCAGAATAAAGGTAAGGCTGGGTGGAAGACATCAGAAGAGGAGTGTGGGGAAGATAGTAGCAAGTAAAGGTAGAGCTGGACAGAAGGTCAGAGAGCGGCTCAGCGAGCTTTGTCTGGGAGGATAGGAGGTGGCTTAGAGGCAGGTACAGCTGCGTGTTGAGAGCAGGTGACTTCTAAGGCTAGTTTTAAAATAAGGTAACGAGGCGGCATCAGTGATTCTGGAGGGGAGGACGTTATACCAACAGGGGGCTCTGTAGGGGTAAGCCCTTTGACCTTGCAAGGTTCTCGCCCTCGGTATAACCAGTGCAGTTTTGAGGGATATATGGGTATGCACCGTAGGGTTTGCTCGGTGGATAGTGGTTGACAGACCCGGTGGGGATAGCCCAAGGAGTGATTTTTTTGTTAGGAGGCAGGTTTGGTATTTGAGGCGTTCATCTAGGTTGAGTAGATTAGCCATGGTGTAAAGAAGGCAAGTGTGGGTTAGACTAGGAGCCTCAGTTATGAGCCTGCAGGCCTTGTTTAAGGTGAGGCGGATCTTGTGCAGGGCAGTCTGGTCTGCTGCACCGTACACAGGTGAGCCATAGTCTACCAGAGATAAAACAGAGGATGTGACTGCAAGTCAGAGGGCATCCGTGGGGAGGCAGTTTTTATGACGATAGAGGATACCCAGCCGAGTGTTAGAGGCTGAGGCAAGGGCAGAGATGTGGGCATGAAGTATTTATAAGAGTGAACTAATGACATGCTAATGGCCATGCAAATGGACCCATTTGTGCCTTGCATACATTATGGCCCCATTTGCATGTGCACTTTTGAATATCACGGTTGTTGCGCCTAGCATAATGGAACTTGCGCTAGCGCATCCCCCTGCTCCACTCTGGCCGCTTGCGCTGGTGCAGTGCCACTGCGCCATGTGCATTGCGGGTGGCCAGGGTGCAATTTTCAACAATGCTGTGCCATGGCGCAGCTCCATTGAATATCACCCTGTCGACGCCCCCATGCAGCTAAGTTGCACTGCGCCCAGGCTTGCACCACAGCCTGGCACAGTCTGAATATCTGGGCCCTTGTGTTGAATAGCTTGCATAGTATTTAAAAAAAATACATATATATATTTATTATTTAATACCACTTCATGGTGATGATTCCAGCGGTCATTTATCATATCAGAACCTTTTCTACAATTTAAGATGGTACATGAATAAATATACCCATGATATAAAAGTGAGAATAGTCAGCACTAAGAGCCCCACAGTCCACACCAAAGTGTGGGGCTGGTCCCAATTTGCAATTTGTGCACAAAAACTCTTTTATTTTTATTGTTTACTACAGTATAGTAGATTGAATATAAGGTTGATTCTGTTGACTTACAAGCTGACATTTTCTGCAACTACAAATCCCAGAATCCCCTGAAACTGAAATCAGAACAGGGCTGCAGTAGTGGTATTTTCAATAGCCTGCAGTGCATTTTAGAGATTTTATAAGATTAGATCATATGTTTGCCAGTCTCACTGTTCTCCATGGGCTGTTGCAAAGTCCTCTGTGACAGTATGTAGACCCAGGAGGGAAGCAAGACAGGCAAACAAAAGTAAAGGGGCCAGATATTCAAAACTTTGCCCGGTGGGCAAAGTGATTGCACCCTGTTTGCCTGAGGTTTGCACCCATGTGCAATATTCAAAGGGTGCTTTTGCATGTGCTAACAGGGTTGACGCACACAAAACAAAATAATGTATGCGGTGGGCAAAGGGAGGGGTTGGGACAGGAATACCCATACAATGCAATATTCAGCACAGTAGCACTGAACAAAAGGCATAGTGCAGGCCACTGTGTGCAGCACTATTACTGTGTGCAAAACCCTGACTTACTCTGGGCAACCCTAGTGGCAGCCAGAGCCACTGCAGCCTACAACCAAGTTGGCAGTTGGGGGAGCACGCATGCTCCCTGCTGTTCAGTGGCACCCCTGACCACCAATCACTGTCCCTGGTAAAGTAAAAACTATCCCTGGTGTCTAGTAGCCCCCCCCCCAATCGCTGGCCCAATAAATGTAAAAACTTTCCCTGTATCTAGTGGCAGCACCCACCCTCCAGTCACTGTACCAGTAATCCCTGTGCATGACCCTGGTGTCCAGTGGTCCCCCTGTCCTCTGATCCCTGTCCCTGTAAGAACAGAAGTATTCCCCAGTGGTCTATGATCCCGCAGCCCTCTAATCACCTTCCCTGGTGTCAGTGAAATTATCCCTGTTGCTTAGTGAACTCCCTGCCCTCCAACCACCACTCCTGGTGTACTTTATATCATCCCTGGCACCTAATGGTCCCCCCACCCTCTGATTGCCATCTGCTGACATGTACACATATTTTCTGGTGTTAGTGGTCCCACCACCCTCTGATCACCACCCCGTATAAGAAACACTATTCCCTGGCATCTAGTGGCACTCCCCTTGCACCACTGGCACCGACAAACCCATCCTACCACCCCCCCCACCTTAAGCTCCGGTGCCACAGAACCCATGTGGTGACCGGCACAGCCCTCCTCTCACCTTCTTGGCTGGCCATCATATGGAAAGACAGGAAGCACATATCCAATGTACTGTACAGGGCGCATGCCCTCTGTATTGTACAGGGAGCACAGCCTGTGCACTGTACCACTAGGCACCAGGGATGATTTCACTGACAGTGGGCCTGATGATCAGAGAGTGGGGGAGACCACTAGGCACCAAGGATGATTTAACTGACTCTGGGGCTGGCAATCAGAGGGCTGGGGGGGCACTATGCATCAGGGATGATGTAGAGTACAGCAGGGCTGGTGATCGGAGAGTGGGGGGGCACTGGACAGCAGGGATTACTTAATGTTACAGGACTGGGCAATTAGGATGGGGGCAGAGCCAGTCACAGGGTTGCAAACCTGCCACCGCTTCTCATGCAAATGTGCCCATAATGGGCATGCAAATAGCCCCTTAGTGCCTTGCTTGCCCAATGGGCTCATTTGCATGAGTCTGTCTGAATATCATGCCAGGAGCTACCAGCACTATTGGATCTGGTGGCGCTGTTCCCCGCACTGTTGGGAATCCATGTGGGGCAATGCTACTCAGCTTAATGCTGTGCCAACATGCCCCGAGATTCAGTCGGATAGCACCAGTGTGCTATCCGACTGAATACAGCATCCTTAGGGCTGTGGGCAACAGACAAGCACAGCACAAAACTTTGCGCTCCACTTTACCCATTTTTGAATATGGGACCCCAGAAATTATAAAAACTCTAACATGCACTGCAGGCTATTGAATTTACAACTGCTGTAGCCCAGCTCTAATATCAGCTGCAGAGGATTCTGGGATTTCTGGCTACAGAAACTGTCAGCTTGAAAGTCAACAGAATCGGCCTGATACAGTCTATTATACTACATTAAATGGTAATAAAAAAATGTTTTTGCACATAAATGCAAATTGGGACAAGCCCAATGCTTGTGTGTGGAACTCTTAGTGCTGACTGTTCCCTTTTAATAGATCTAAACCCACTTCCAATTTTGGAGGTTATAGTCTTTTTCTCCCTACCACAAGGGATCTTTGGTGGTTTGCTCTGAGAGTGGACATAAATACTGTAGGGGCACTGTTAGTTCCAGAGAGGAGACAAGAGGTTCATCAGTTCTGGGGAGTTTCAGAGAGGCAACAGGGTGTGGGCCTGATGAGGGGCATCCACTTGGCTAGGGAGCCACAAAGCCCTGGACCTGGTCTCAGTCCACTGTAAGTTGGAAGGACATAATTGTCTCCAAGCTAGGTTGAGGTAGGGCTTGCCACACAGCACTGTTAGATGGAAAGGCTATGAGTGTGTTTTCTCCATCCGGGAGGCTGACAAGGAGGTCCACCTGCATGGGCAAAATAGTATCCAATAGGAAACGAGAGATTCAGGAATTGTAAGCAGACATGCTGCCTGGATACTGACTAGCCACTTCACTGGAATGGCAATGGGGAGCCTCATGCCACATGCCTCTAGGGTGTAATTAGTTAAAGATTAACATAACCCCTGGGAGTATCTTATTGCTATTATAAAAAGGTTAAAAAATAACTTTTTAAAACTGTTCCTCATTTTATAGTTATTCCATTCAGACTGAGATTTTAACATAAAAAAGTTAATTTGTGACGTTTCTTGCATGCGTTCCCATACAGTGTTAGTATAGGCTTGTTTATGTGATGTGGTAAGACAGGAAGTGCAAGCCATGTGGGACTGTTGCTGTGGTGATCAATTTTAAAAGCAATACTGCATATTACATTTTCTTTAAGGATACCTTCAAATTCTACTGCTTATCTTTGCAGGAACCTGTTATGTCTGAAGGTTGCCTCAGGAGTTTCATGGCATGTTAAAAATTGATTATTAAAACAAATTTTAATCATACTTGTTTTTTTATTTGTGAATAGTGTCAATTGCACATGCGTTGGATTCAAAAATGAGCGTCTTTTGTGTGTGGGTTCACCACAACTACGACGGTGCTCACAGATAACACACGCACATCCCAACAAGCATGTGCACTGTGTGTCTTGCAGGGTCTGGAGACGCAAACAACAGGGTGTGTGTCATCGACATGACTTTATCTGAAAGAACATACATTGAACAGTTTCACTTTACCATGTATGCTGTGTATGAGAAATAAAATGTTTCATTGTTGTTCAACAGGCTTTCATAGCTGAAGTCTGTTCATTATTTTTAAGTTTGCTAATTAACAGTCATCTAATTAAAACTTCAGTACAGACTCTGTAATGGGTTCAACTGACTGATTTAGTAAAAGTGATGGGGAAAATGGAGGTCAAAGGGTCTGGAAAAGGAACTCCAAAAGGTACTGCAAGTACTTGAATTTAAAAACAGTACCAATGTGAAACTGTTCTACAAGTATATTAAATATGAATACTGCAGCATACCTTGGCATCCTCATACGGTGCTGCAAGGGTGGAGGCTGTGGTCAGGAAATGAGGGCCAATAGTGGCTGGATTATGGTAGCCATGATAAGGAGACACTCAGAACCACAAGCAGGAAAGGCCCCCTGCTGCTCAGGTGTGCTCAAAGTCAAGGCAAAACCAGGAGCGAAGAAACCGGCACCACCCACTGTCAATTCCCAAATAAAAGACACTGAAGGTTAAAATAATGCAAAGCATGCATTTATAGCAAAAAGCCAGGTACCTGCAGTGTCAGCCCCTCTTGGAGATGCCGGCAGGAGCACAGCTGAATGAACTCTGACCAGTTGCACCTAAAGTGTCACCAGGGATCCCTGATGACGCTATAGGCAAAATCAGTTTGACTTTGCTCAGGGACTAACACGGTTTGTACCTGGCATAATTTTGTGAGTAAATAAATCTTTGCACTGCTTCCAACTAATTGCTGTTCATGGTGCATTGCTGGATTTTTACGGTGGTGGTGATGGGCTTTTGTGTTGTCACATAAATCCATGCCTATCTGAACTAAGCAGTTGGATGGTGGCCAGCTGGTTGAGTCTTTATCAGGGCAAAACAGAATTGCTATTTACAGAACAAGGATTCCAGACAACAGCTATGAAGAGGATTGATGTCAACATGCCCTCCACAGGGTCCACCGGGCAGTAGATAGGGTTAAAAACCTGTGGGCATAGAAGACAGCAGACTGTCACTTGTAGCTCAGGTGGCCATTTTTGTCCACTGTGGGTTTTTCCATCTAAGAACTATCACCTGGGTGAAGTTCTATCTTCAGAATAAGGACCTGGGATCTGTGGTGCATGCCTTTGTGACATCATGTCTTGACTACTGTATTGCTCTATATTGAGGTCTTTCTGGATGTTTAGTACATCATCTCCAACTTATGCAGAATGCAGCAACCAGGCTGATATCCAGCACAAGCACTTTTCACCATATCATGCCTCTGCTGCAGAGTCTGCACTGGCTTCTGGTCAGATGATGTATGACCTTCAAGATTTGGTTGATGGTCTTCAACACCCTGCATGACCTGGTTTCTGACTATATTAAAAATCTCCTATGTTCATACACTCCATGCTGCCCTCTCTGCTCCACCAGGGGGCGTTTGTTAGAGATTTCTCAAGCTTGCCAATCATCTGGTGATTAGGGGTGGGCAAAGTAGACAAGATTTGCTTTGCTATTTAATTTGTGAATTCTATGGAATTCACAAAGTACAAATTTGCCAATTTTAAGAAGTTTTACCTGGCCAAGTTGCCATTTTTTGGCAAATTGACCAAACGTTGCTCACAAGGTAACCCCTTTGATGAAAAATATATTCATTTTGTGGTACAAACATCATGATTTCAGCAAAGTTGAAGTTCCTAAGGAACCTGGAAGGAGAATTTCAGCCAATTCAAAGCCACTTTGCTTTGTGGTGGGATAACAGCACTTCTTGGGTAGTTAAAGGCATTTGGCATCAACACTCCTGAGGTGTGCCTTGATCCCACCACAACGCACATCCTGGAGTGTCTTATTTCTTAATTATTTATCTATAATGATTATTATAAATCATGACATCATTCCAAGTCGATCAGAATTGTTTATTTCTAAACATTCCAGGTACTGTCATATCCATAAGAGGGCATCTCATGCAAACAGTTCCATAGTTCTGAAGTTCTCAGTTCAGTCGGCATAGTCCATTTCCCACAGATGCATTCTCTAATAATTTTCAAAGTAAACATTTTACTTTTGAATTCAAATTCCATTTTTTTAAACAAAGGAATTTAGCGTGATTTATAAGTTTATATGTACTATTTCTATGTGTCTTATTGTTATAAGAGATTCATTGCAAGTCCTTCAGTGTGCCAGAACTGCTCAGCTTTGCTGCTCTGTTCTCTCACCCAACTCTTATAACCATAAGAAACACAACAACTGTGCATATAAACATACAAGTTTAACATGGGGCTGTTGGAACTTTTAGAGCCAATCAAACAGTTACATTTCATACATCATTTTTATAACTCTAGATAACTGTTTCGATAACAGATTGTGCCCAGGCTGTGTTCAGGAAGAAGTTTTAGTTTAAATAGGGACTCTGAAAACATGTCCCAGTAAGTGGGAATGAGTGAGGAGGCCTGGAAGGTAATTCCCTTACACAGTTTATGAAGTTATATTGTGACTGATTGAGTAAGTACCGTAAAGTTAAGTGCCTCAGTCTCAGGAGCAAAGCAAGGTCTACAAAACATCAAGGTAACTGCTCCATTACCTCATTCTTGCAGAAAGAAAATGGTAGTTTACACACCTGGTAAAGGTGATTGTGTTACTGTATATCCATGGCACTTCCCATCCATTACCTTAGGGTTATGTATGCCTGATAGGCTGCTTGATGCACATGTGACCTAAGTTTCAGATTTCGGTCTCCCACCAAGCCCCTTCCCCTCCTGGGTGTCTTCAGTTTCGATGCTTCCATAGCTGTAAATTAAATGGTTAGGTATATGCACAGACAGTAATCATATTTTTGAAAGCATGGTTAGGTTCTAACACTATTTTATTTCCTTTATCAAATGTCTCAGTTGTACATTCTTAACTTTTGTACTTCTTTGTGCCACTTGTTCTTAAATGTTACTAATTGCTTTATCATGCTCCCTCGGGTGGGACGAAGTGCCATGGATATACAGCAACACAATCACCTTTACCAGGTGAGTAAACTACCATTGTGTTGTCTGTATATATCCATGGCACTTCCTATCCATTACCTTAGGGTGATTCAAAAGCAGTGTTCTACCCATATGGGAGGGGGGAGCATGATGAGCTAATGTCTTTTACATTGTACCAATGGTTCAAGAGTGTGTTATATATCCTTCATTGTGGCTGCCATTAAGACCTTATGTCCAAAGGAGTTCTGTGTTGGGATATCTGTGTCCAGTCTATAGTGTCTTGTGAAGGTATGTATAGTGGACCAAGTAGCCGCTGCACAAATTTCCTGTGCGGTGGCTGAATTTTGCTCTGCCCATGATGTAGCTATCGCTGTGGTAGAGTGGGCCTTGATTCCCATTGGTGGAACCTTGTTGCTTGACTTGTATGATTCTGTAATTGTTCTTTTTAGCCATGTCGCTATTGTGGCCTTGGCTGCTGCTGAGCCTTTCTAGTGTCCTGATGTTATGATCAATTGTCTCTCCGTCTTTTGGATGTGCGCCGTTCTGTCAAGGTATTCTGTAAGCATTCTCTTGACATCCAATGTGTGGAGGCTTCTCTGCCGGCTGTCTGTATGGTCTTCGTAGAAGGTTGGCAGTTGAATTGGTTGACTGTTGTGGAAGGTAGAGTTGATTTGGGGTATAAATGAGGGTACCGTGTGGAGTGTTACACCTTGATGTGTAAATGTCATGAATGGCTCCTTGCATGAGAGTGCTGTCAACTCTTTGATACGGCGGGCTGAGCATATTGCTACTAGGAATGCTGCCTGTAGCCCTACCCAGTAATCAGTAATGTGTGCCAGAGGTTCAAATGGTGGGTTGGTAATGGCATTCAGAACCAGTGTCAAGTTCCATGGTGGAACGCCATGCCTTATGCGTGCTCTTATGCTGCTTGCCACTTTTAAGAATCGTATGACACCTGGGTGTGAGCCTGGGTACGTGCCCTCTATCGTACCTACTTCCGCTCCAATGGCTGATAGTTGCACCCTTAATGATGATGGTGCTAACCCTTTGTCCAAGCCCTGTTGCAGGTATAGTAGGATGTCTGCCATGGAGATTTGTAATTGGCATATATGCCTGTCTTGGCACCATGTCCTGAAAGTGTTCTACTGTCTAGAATAAGTTGAAGTTGTTGTAACCCTGCAGGATTGTAGCATAGTGTCTAGTACGGTAGTATGGTAGCCTGCATTCAGCTGTCTCTCCCTTTCAGGAGCCAGGCCGTGAGTTGCAGGTTGTCTGGATTCGGATGTGTTATTGGTCCCTGTATGAGGATGTCCGGTCTGCTTGGTAATCTCAGACAGTCCATTGCCATTGCTATGATTGTGGAGAACCATGCCCTCCTTGGCCAGTATGGTGCTACTAGGATTATAATCCTGTGTGACTGTCGGACCTTCCCTAGTACTTGTGCTATTAGTGGGAATGGTGGGAAAATGTATGAGTAGTCATGTGTGCATGGGAGTGATAGTGCGTCTATTCCCTGGGACTGGGGTTCTCAGAACCTGGAGAAGAATCTGTCTGCTTGTTCCTGTTGGTGGCCATGAGGTCCATGGCTGCATTCCCCCATTTGTGTTGTATCATTTGAAATATTGTTGGGTGTAACTGCCCCTCTACAGGGTGTATCTGTTCCCTGCTGAGTCAATCTGCTGTCGTGTTTAGTTTGCCTGCCAGGTGTATGGTTGTCAGGTGTTTTAGGTGGGTCTATGCCCATATCATAATGGTATTCATTTCTCTGAGTAGCCTCCTGCTCTTGGTACCACCCTGTTTTGATAGGTACACTACTGTGGCTCTGTTGTCCGATCTGATTAGTATTGTCTTCTCCTGAATCTGTTTCTGGAATGACCTTAGTGCGTGGCGAACAGCACTCATTTCCAATACATTGATCGGTAGCTTCTTTTCTATAGGGGTTCAGGTGCCCTGTGCTGTGTTGTGTCCCACTGATGCTTCCTGTAGGCTTGCATCTGTGTCTATCGTGAGCTTATGTACTAGCTCCAGAGGTGCTCCCCTGTTCATGTTCTCCATGCGTGTCCACCATAGTAGTGATGTCCTTGTCTTGTTGTCCAGTGTGATCCTGTGATGCAAGTATTCCTCTGATGGTGAACCGTACTGTAATAGGAGAGTCCGTAGTGATCGCATATGCCATCTTGCCCATGGTATCAGGTCTCTGCATGATGACATGCATCCTAGGACTGTCGACCCTAGGGCTATTGTTGGCATTGGAGATTGTAGTAGTTTGTTTGTGACTGCCATGAGATTCAGTATTCTGGATTGTGTTGGTCGTACTAGTCCTTCCTTTGTGTCTATGTCTGCTCCCAGGTGTTCTAGGCATTGTGATGGTGTTAGGCAGCTCTTCTTTTCGTTTATCACCCAACCATGCTGTTGTAGGATGTGTATTGTTTGCTCGAGGGTCCTTCTGGCCTACTGTGGTGATCTGGCCCGAATTAGCCAGTCGTCCAAGTACGGGATAATATGGACTTCTTGCTCTCGGAGCTTTGCTGCAAGCACAACTGATACCTTGGTGAATACTCTGGGGGCCGAAGCTAAGCCAAATGGTAGGGATCTGTACTGGTAGTATTGTCCCAATATTTGAAAGCATAGATATCTTCTGTGAGCGGGTCTCATGGGGATGTGTTGATAGGCGTCCTTGAGGTCTATGGATGCTAGGTAGTTGCTGGGTCTTATTGCTGTTAGCGTGGAACATATGGTCTCCATCTTGAATGTCTTGTGTGTGATATACTTGTTGACTTGTTGACTACTTTGAGATCCAGTACTGGTATGAGATCTTCTGTCTTCTTTGGCACAAAAAGAATATTGAGTAGTTTCCCCTTCCTGTTTCTTCCTGCGGTACTGGCTGGATCGCTCTTGATGTTAATAGAGAGTCTAGTATGTCCTGTACTTGTTTTGTTCACCACTTCCATTTTGCTATTGGGGAGATTATCCAGCGTTCTGTTTGAGGTAGTTCTCTGAACTCGATGGAGTATCCCTTTGTGATGACCTCGTTGACCCACCTGTCTGGTGTTGTGTTTGACCATATTCTGTTGAACATTTGAAGTCTGCCCCCAAGGGGTATGTCTCGAGTGTGCTGTAACAACTGTAGTTGGTGGGTGCTTTGTCTGGTGTAGTCACTGAGTTGATCTTCTGGTATTTCTGCTTCTATTAGTAGTGAATTTTCCCCTAGCATGTCCTCCTCTGCTCCAGTATGAGGGAGCTCCCCTGCTTGGGTAGGTACTCTGTTGACTGTACCCTCCTTGGTAGGTGGTACATTTACCCCGAAAGGACTGGTTATATCATTTGTCTCCCCTAGGTCTTTGCCAGTAAGGTCTTGACCTGTGTGATGGTAGATAGCTGGAGCCTTTATCAGTGTCATGGTCCTTTCTTTGTCCTCTTCATCTGAGAAAGTCTTGTAGTCCATCCCCGAATACTCTCTCTCCCTGGAAGGGGAGTTTGTGTAGTCTTGCCTTGGATTCATTCTCCGCATCCCATCATTTTAGCCACAGTGCCCTCCTGGCCCTGTTAGTGACTGTTGCTGACCTGGAGTTGATCTTCAAAGAGTCCACCGACATGTCCCCCAGGTACTTAGCTGCTTGTAAGGAGTATTGCAGCAATTCTGCCTTATGAGATTTAGGTGTTAGCTTCTTTTTAATTTCCTCTAGCCATCAGATCAGTGCTCTGGATGTGTAGAAGGCTGTGGTAGAAGTTCTCACTGTCTGACCTGAAAACTCGTATATCTTCTTTAGCAACTCCTCCATTCTTTTGTCTTCAGGGTCCCGTAGTGCCGCTGTCCCTTCAGCGGGTAGTACTGTTCTCCTGTTCAATTCCGCTATTTTGGGGTCTATTTTGAGGGCAGAGCATCATGCCTTTTCCTTATCATCTTGTAATGGGCACATTCTGTCGAGTGCTCGCTTTTCTGGAAGTCTGGTTGGGTCGGGCAATGCCCATTCCTTTAGTATTATGTCATTGAGGGCAGAGCACACTGGGAAGTAATTTTCATGTTTGGGCGGCATCTGGAGCATTGGATCCAGGTCGCTCTCTGGTGCTGGTTGGGATAGCTTGAAACTCAGTGTGGTGCGTATCCACTTGATAAGGTCTGATATATTGTCTATGAAGAAGAGTTTTGAGGTTATGAAAGGAGTGTCTGTCTTTGTAGGTGTGTCATCAGGTATGATATCTTGGTCGGGCTTGTGTTCACTATCTATTGGTGTGCTTATATCCTCCTCTTCCCCCGATCTATTTCCTCTCCCCGAGATTCCTCAGATTCATCAGGGTTACGGTGTTGTGGTGTCTGACCATGGTGAGGTAATTGTGCCCTATCCTGCCTGGGAGCCTTCGGTGTGGGGGCTCCACTGGTAGATGGTCTGGGATTATTTAGAAGGGCATGTGTTCCAGCACTTTTGGCATAAAAGACTGTTGACTTTCCATCATTGCTGCCATGGCTCTCTGGAGAGCCACTGTAGCTGGGTCGACCTGCCAGTCCTGCCTTGGAGTGTTTTGTGTGTCAGAGTCTTGAGTGGGGGCTTCCCTTCACATGGTGGACAGTACAGTCCTTTCTGGTGGGGTAGCATGGGCACCTTGCATGACATGCATTCCCTGATTATGGACATCTGCAAGACAGATAATGTGTTATTTAGTTGTGTGCAGCATATTGCTGAGTGTAAAATATATTGCAGAGCCTTCTATTATGACCTTATTTGCCTCATGCTCCTTGTGGTCTGTCAATAATTGTCTCTGATTATATGACCTGGGAATGATGCCCATTGAATTTGGTGCACTGTTTGTTTTCCACTGTATGGACTTCACTATATTTATCCCCTTATGTTCAGGCAGTTGTCCTAGTAGCCTGCTTATAATTGTCAGAATTGATCTTTAATAACATTGTGCCCCCCCCCTTTTGAAGTGAGCTACGTTGCCAATATGTAGCCCCTTTAAATTTCTTTCTGTGCCTCTGAACGCGCTGTTGTGCTGATTTTCCTGATGCCAGGATTAAAGATGGCAGAGGCAATGCTTGTGCGCATGCGCGAGAGTCGCGCATGTGCAGTCATTTGATATTCAGCATCCAAATGGAGAGGTTGTGCTTAGAGCAGGGAGCACTGTGGGAAGAAGAAGCCGGAACTGCTAGCCTGTTCGCAAGGGAAGGGGGATTGGGAGGGAGAGAGAGAGAGAGAGAGCGAGCGTAGCCACTTTTAAATCCTCCCTGTGGAATGGAGAAAGGGTGGAATCTCCCCGCTGCTTCCTGTATAAATCCTCCCTGGAACCCCGATGACTGGTAAGACTCGTTTGGAGAATTGCGATTACTGTACTGCAACATATTCTGGGGCCATGTCAAATGCTGTGTGTCTACGGGAGCGAGCATGGGCTGTATGCAGTCGGATACCCTCCGCTACGTGAGGGGAGAGTATCGCTGCAGTACTGGTGCCCTTTCTGGCTGTGTGTACACCCCACTATGTAAGGGGAGTGTACTACACCAGCCTTGAGTAGAGAGGCCAATTCGTGTAATAGTGTCCGTGGGGGAGTCGCTACATAAGGGACTCCACCCATAGGACTTCTCTGGTTAGGCACTGATTTTAAAAACTTTCTGCTCCTACACTGTGAGCTGGAGGGATTATGCTGTATCTAGACTTGCTTGATCGAGAAAACGCGACGCAATAGACGCAGTCTTAATATAATGCTGCTCTAGCATGCACGTTGGTGATATTCCTGCATACATATAATTGTAACTATATTCTTTCTTACATATATATATATATATATATATATATATATATATATATTGATAAAATGGGTGAGAAAAAAGTAATGAATGGGATGAATAGTATTGGACAAACACCATCAGGTGACTGTGCGTATATCAGACCACGAACGCACACCTGCACTTTTAACCCCCTCCAAAACAATTTTGACATTTATAAGATAGATATACCACTCTGGGGTGTGCATCGCTCTGATACTCATACGCCTTGGGGTTGGCACTCGCCTTGCGGCCTCGCGGCATACAACGCGACCAAGGCGCATGATATCAGAGCACGACCGCACACCTCAGAGTGGTATATCTATTACATATATATATAGCTAGCCATATTCCATTATAGTAGCCAAGCTTGACTGTCTGTGCCCAATAATTCCTATGTCATTGAGTAAACATTTACCTTGTTCTGTTTGTTGGTTGTCTGTACTGGAGCTTGACGAGGGTGCTGCTAGCCTATTCGATGCACATAAAAAAACTGAACATACTCAGGAGGGGAAGGGGCTTGGTAGGAGACCGAAATCTGAAACTTAGGTCACATGTGCATCAAGCAGCCTATCAGGTGTACATAACCCTAAGGTAATGGATGGGAAGTGCCATGGATATACAGACAGCACAATACCTGTTGCTGTTTAAATAACTCTATGTGAACAAGCTCTTGGTGTGTTTATTGCAACAAGGAACCATTTGTGGCTGATCCGGGATGCTAGGCCCAAACAGTGTTTACTGACTGGTGCTAGATCCAAACACCGTTAAGGGTCAATCATACACTCCTACCTTAAGCAATAAAAATAACATGTTTGTTTAAAGCAGACATTTATGTCCAAGTTTGTTGCTACAAGCTTCAGCGCTGAAGAGGTGACTTAGCATCTGGGTTCAAGATTTTTCCACTCAGGGCACCGTACAAAGGTAAAATGAATCACCTTTACAAAAAACGGATTTTGTAATGACAGGGCATACACTGGTCTCTAGTTATTTCCCCAGCCTTTCTTTCCTGCACAGGATTTGGTAACATTAACCAGTTAACCCTGGCCATCTCCCTGGTTGCAAACATGTGTAATTATCTTTCTTAAGGTTCGTTATCTGTGTTTATTTGTCTCATCTTCTATGTGTTGCCCTGTCATTTTTGCCCCAGAGTGTAGTTGAATACAGGACTGTCGTCTGAATTTCCACTCCCAGTAATCAATTAATAAATAACTATCTAATCAGAAGTGAGATATTATGATTGAAGTTTCCTGTCTAAGGTTCCAACAGATTTTAAAATATGAAAGAGATCCCAACTCATCTCCTTGGGCTAGTGTAGTCTGGAGAATGTTGTCAGGGCAGTGCTCTCGGAATACTGGGGCAGGGCTTGGGCATTGGCATCGGTAACATGACTGAACTGGCAGTGGAATGAGTAATGTGACTGACTGGGCATGTGCATTGGTAACATGACTGAACTGGCAGTGGAATGAGTAATGTGACTGACTGGGCATGGGCATTGGTAACATGACTGAACTGGCAGTGCAACGAGTAGTGTGACAGACTGGGTACTGCCCCCAGTAACATGACTGAACTGGCAGTGGAATGAGTAATGTGACTGACTGTGCACGGGCATTGGTAACATGACTGAACTGGCAGTGCAACGAGTAATGTGACAGACTGGGTACTGCCCCCAGTAACATGACTGAACTGGCAGTGGAATGAGTAATGTGACTGACTGGGCATGTGCATCGGTAACATGACTGAAGTGGCAGTGCAACGAGTAATGTGATAGACTGGGTACTGCCGCTAGTAATATGACTGAACTGAATAGCAGTGCACCAGGACCACACAGTGAGAGGGACCCACAAGCAGGGTGCCAGAGGCATCTCTGCTGAAGCAGAGCTTGTACATTGAGCCTACTGCATGCAAAGTGGACCCGGGGAATCCTCAACAGCAGCATGAAGCCTGATCCCTCGTAGGCCCCACAGTGGTGACCGGTCACCCCCAGAGAGTCCTGTGGCAGAGGATAATTGAGGGAAGGTGAGCCCCAGAGAAGCTGGGTAACGGGGCCAGGGGGACCGGTCAGAAGGATTTCATTGGGGCTAACAAGGCAGAAAATCTGTAACTAAAATTTTTTTTTTTAAATGGTTAACGGATAAGAGACAGAAGGTGGTGGTTAATGCCACTCACCTAAATGATGGGAGACTGACCTGTGGGATGTCACAGGGCTCAGCACTGGGACCAATCCTCTTTGATGTCTCCATAAGCAACATTTCAGAAGAACTGGAAGGGTAGGTATGCATTTTTGCAGATGACACCAACACTGGTAGCAGAGTGAACACTCAGGAAGGGGTGGAGAAAATAAATAAGAATCTTGGGAAACTTGAGGTGTGGTCAAGAGCAGAGCAGTTGAGATTCAATGAAAAAAAGTGCAAATCATGCACCTAGACCACAAGAACCCAGGAGCTGAGTCTGGGATGAGGGGAGGTAGTGACAGTAACTAGGCAGGAAAAGGACCTTTGGGTTATCATATCTGATGATCATAAAGTGGTAGGGCAGTGTGACAAAACAGTGGGTAGGGCCAGTGGTCTGGGATGCATAGGGAGAGGTATCTGCAGCAGGAGGAGAGAGGGAGGCAGTGTTATCACTTCTCCTCAAAAATTTTCCCAGTCTTCATGGAATTAAAACTGGTTGCCTGGAGCATAGCGTTAACGCTTAATGCAGATGATATCATGCTGAGCCTCAAAATTCCCCATTCTCCTATTCCTATTCCGGATCACATATTGGGCAATGTCTCTGCTGTCTCGGGATTAAAAATCAATTGGTCAAAATCAGAACTTCTCTCATTAAACAAAGCATGAGTATTTCATTTTCTGTGAAACTGCCCAATCCCCCTGGTCACCTAAATACATAGATTATTTAGGCATAGAAGTCTCTTCTAATTTAGAATGCATGCTTCAGTTCAACTTCTCACCAGTCTTAGAAAGAACTGAATTACTGTATCTATATGGGGCAAAGTGAATGCAATAAAAATGGTTAGTGCCCTCATTTATTAATTAGTTTATTTTATTTTGTTTTTGTTTAACGGGTAGGTGCTCTAGACAAAGACATTGCCTATTTTCAGGCACAACCCGGAAATCATTTACTTTCTTTCTTATCTTCCCCTATATATTACTAAACCCTGGTTAGCAAAATATCTAGGAAGACAATTGTTATTGGACAAGAAGTTTCACAGAACAGGTCTAGATAAAACTGAGAACCCACTACAGCCTGGGTGGTTTCAAGCTCCTCCCTCTGATAAAGACTATGCAGTGATTCGAAGTGCTGCATTTTTTTTTCTGTAGCTGTTCCTTAATAAAGTCACTCTGTACTCCTTGCTGGGTTCTTAGTGAGTGGGGTAAATTACTTCGCTGCATGTCCCTTTGCTCTTAACCAGCTCGACTGACAACAGCCTGGTATTTTCTGGGAGGGGAGACCCTCAGCTTGGGGGTTGGCTAAGGCGTGCACTGGTATGTCTTCTAGAGGTTGTGAAGGACCTGCAGGGGCAGACCGTCTGGCAACCATGTACCCCCCCTCTTACTGATGATTTTGAGTGTTCATTACTTTCTATACCAAGCCGTGCTGGCCTTGGCCTGTTCTCCTTGTCTTCATGGGGCACCATCGCTGACAATGTTTTACATTCAGGCATCTAATTCTAGGGCTGTCTAGGTGCGCCCATGTCTTTCTCATTATCCCTGTTTCCAGGATCTTGATTGTAATGGTTTGCAGACCCCACTCCTTATGGAGCTCATTCTGCAAACTACGCAGATCATAGGCATTCAGAGGGCTCTTGAGCCTTGTCTAATTCTAACACTAGGACCCGGTTCCTACTGCTTTAATTGTGGATAGTTTCTTACCCCACCCTCCCACCCACTCCCCACCAGGCTACCCAGATCAGCAGTAGCATATTTTTTTTATGGCTTGCTATCTGTTGCAATATTCTTGTCATACCGGCTTTTGTCAAAATGTTGCTGGTGGAGAGGGACACATTTTTAGCTCAGCCTTGCTGCACCAGGCGTGTACTTTACTGCCTGTTCCACTATTTTAGGAGCCTGTATTGACATCTATGGGCTCATGGAAAGGGTCCCTGACAGAGAGAGAGAGAGAGGGGAAGGATATAATCCTTGTTGCTTCCCAACTTTGGACAGTATTCCACATTCCCAAGGGACCAAACAAGAGGTCTGACACATCAGACCTCCTACCTTGGATGTAGAGTTGCACTGCAGTATTTATTATGATTTGCCCAGTTGGCACCTAGTTTCTTGGTTATTGTTGCTGTTAAATCTTCTTTTAGTCACTAAGAGGTTCTTTTCCTGGTTATTTCTGCACTATCAGAACTGTGTGGGATGGAGTTATACAAGGGAATTTACAACTATCAGACGTCGTCTTAAGGAATATGGCTAATACTCCTACTCACGTTATCTCATACAGTGTACATGGTCTGACTAACCCAGTTAAACATAGCAAGATCCTTAACTTTCTGAAAAAAAAACAGTGGCCATACAGGAGTGAGTTGAAATAATGACTCAGATATAGGTACTGGAATGATTGACATTTATTGTACAACACATACTTTCTGCATTTACAAACAGGTGGACCAGCTGGGACATGCTTCAACTGGAGGAGTCTATGGATCTGGAGGGTGGATGATTGCCTGTAGCTGCCAGGAGGTGAACAGAAACTCAAGCATTTCCTTCCAACTGTTTCTTAAGTAGGTCATTTCCAGCGAAGTGGTAAACCCAAACTTTGCCTATGGAAAGGGAGGACATAATATGATTTTAAAAGGTGGACATTTATTATAACCTATGTACCCTTGTCTAGAACTCCATACTGGCATATTACTGCATAGTGATACAAGTTTTGTTGTTCTTGCATTTTGCACCTTTCTGATGCAATGTGGTTGTTCAATTCTGGCACAACGTACAGGTTTAATCCTATGATGTCTGGAAATGCTTTGCATACTTTTTGAATGTACTGCTAGTGTTACTTCAATGAACAAGCATAATAAAGTCAGCCTTCTTTTGCACTTACTCAGTGCCTGTTGGTCTTTATTTGTAGTGTGGTGTTTGCCTTTGTTGCTTGTTCCTTATAGTTTACTGGTGGTCTCCATACTCAATGTCTGCACCAGCTGCCTTGTCTGTGCTCTGGTTTCAACCTACCAGACTTTGAGAGGTACTTTTGATCATTCCAATGTAAGCAATCCACCTTCTAGTTGTATAAGGTGACTCCGTTAATGCCCCTCTCTGGATTTAAACTGAGAAAACTGTGGTTTTCCCACTAACTCTTATAGACTTCTTTTTTATTAACCCCCCCCCCCAGCCGGCCTGGTGGTGCCGAGGGTTGAGGCATTGTACACCACACCTCGCATCATGCCGGTGACCTGGGTTCGGGAATGAGCCCGGGAAGTCAGGGGTCAGCAGAAGAGGGAGAGGAATGAGTGTCCACAGGACAGTTCTCTCCCGGGAGGGAGGGAGGCTCCTGCTCGGTGCTTGGCTGGCCTCTGGCAAAAGCTGGAGACATAGCAAGCATCGGAGCATGAGAAAAAGGGCTGGGAGTGGCAGACATTGGTGGAAACGCCTTGACTTTGGGGCACTGGCCACTCCCCTATAGAACAGGGGAAATGCCTTCTAGCTTCGAGGGAGACAGAGCACCGGAGGTTGCCCTCGATGTGCAGCCACCTTCCTGGCACCCCTCGACTGACGTGACCAGAATGTTCGGGTGTTGGGCCCCACCTCATCCCCCCGGGGAGGGGTAAACCGAGGGTCCATGGGTGACAGGGGCAGAGCAGGTAAGGTGGCTTGCAGTGGGATGAATCCTAGGTGCTCCCGAGGATATTGGAGCTGGATAAGGGGGAGGAAAAAAATTGTATAAAAAAAAAAATTCCCCCTAAATCATGGGCCGGCCCACTGCTGCAGCAGCAGGGTGGCCACTTACAACACCAACATCCTGGGTTTGGGAACATACCCGGGAATTGGAAGGTCAGCCAGATGGAGAAGAATAGAGTGTCCGAGGGGCAGCTCTCCTTCTCCAGGGGTAGGGGTGAGTGTCCAGCTTGATAGCGTCCTCTGGTGGAGGCCACAGAAATCACCAGAGAAAGCTGGTGCCTGCTTACATGGGGAGGCAGGACAGATGCTGGCATCATTGCACACCCTGACTCTTGGGGAATACAGCAATAAAAAAAAAATCTCTGGTCCCCCAGCCATGACGCCCCCATTCCGCCGCTGCTCCTGCTACCACCAGTATCTGCTGAGGGCGGTCCCGCTCCCATTGCCCCACCCTGGGGGGGTAAACCAGGGCTTGCCTACATTGACCATGGGGAGGGCACCCACCCAGTGGACAACCTGGGGGGGGTAAGCCTGAGCATGGTGGGTTGGTGCACTGGGTAGGGGAGAAGCTCCATTTGGGGCTTGAGGGGAGGGCCAGTGGCAAAAAGCATAATAAAATAAAAAAATTAAAAATCCTCCCAAATTGTGACATCTGCCCTCCACATCTCTCTCTCCATTTCCCTTTTTTAAGACGATATTCAAAAAGTTTAACTGGAGACCTGTATACTCCAAATGTATTCCACTATGGAATAATGCTACAGTTTCTCTTAATGGTAATCCTTTAATTATGAACTCCTTTTGCTTGCCTTATATAAACCACATTAAATATATTATTTCTGATTCCTCAGTGGCCATACAATCTTTTGAAGAACTTAGAATTAAACATAAAGTTAGCAAGATCTTTTTCCATAGATATGTTCAGATCTGAAAATCTGCTAAGGAAGATTTCAGAAATATGGTGCACTCATTAGCCAGGTATCCAAGTGGAAGATACTCTTCAAGAAAGCTACTGGAAAAGGTAGTCTAAATATTTCCTGTAAGTTATTCTCTAACTCCAGGTCATACACTACAGAAACTACTCACACAAAATTGGAAATTGTGCTTATCTTCTTGATATCCAAGGAAGCTTGGTCTCAAATGTGGCAAAATGCTAGTAAATGTTGTGAAGTCCAGGGCTGTTTAATTTTGTTTAAAATTCTGCTCTTCTAGTACCATTCCCCCACTACATTATTTGACGCAAGGATTACTGATGACGCCAATTGCTGAAATGCACTTAAATTAGAGCTTTTATTTTTAATCTGATATGGTCCTGCCTGCAAATCATCCCTCTCTGGAATGGCGCTATTAAGATTATCTTCAGTACTCTTAAATATAACTTTCCCTCAACCCAGCTCTCTTTATTTTAGGAGGTTACGTTCACATCTCTCATTGTTACATAGAAACATAGAAACATAGAATTTGACGGCAGATAAGGACCGCTTGGCCCACCCAGTCTGCCCATTTCCCTACCTAAGGATAAGCTGCAGATCCTAGTAAACCAGCAGCCTACTTCTTCCTACTCCCAACCCCTAGAATTGCCTTATGACTGTCCCATGCATGCTTGAATTCCACCACTGTTTTTGACTCCACAGCCTCCGAAGGCCGCTCCATGCATCCACAAATCTCTGTGTGTAAAATACTTCCATAAATTACCTCTGAGCTGCCCCCATCTTCAAATTGTGCCCTTGTTCTTGCACACCCTTTTTGAAAGATGCTACCTTCTTGGACTTTGTTGATTCCCTTGAGGTACTTGAAAGTTTCTATCATGTCCCCCTTTCCTCTTTTCCTCGAGGCTATCGTATTAAGCTCCTTAAGTCTCTCTTCATATGTCTTCCGGTGCAGACCCTGCACCATTTTAGTTGCCCTCCTCTGGACAGCTTCCATCCTGTCTATGTCTTTGCAGAGATTGGGTCTCTAGAACTGCACGCAGTACTCCAGATGGGGTCTCACCAGCTGTCTGTACAGAGGGATGATAACTTCCTGTTTTCTACTGGTGATGCCTCTCCCTATGCATCCCAGTATCCCCCCAGCCCTCCTTGCTGCCCTCTCACATTGCTTGCCCACCTTTAGGTCATCTGATATGACTACCCCCAGGTCCCTTTCCATTTTTGTTGTTGTTAGTATCTCACCCCCCATTGTGTACTCTTCCCCTGGGTTTTTGTTTCCCAGGTGTATTACCTTGCACTTTTTAGCATTGAATCTAAGCTGCCATACATTTGACCATTCCTCTAACCTTGCCAAGTCCCTTCTCATCCTTTTCACCCCACCTTGTGCATCAACTCTGTTGCAGATCTTTGTGTCATCTGCAAAGAGACATACTTTTCCTTCCAGTCCCTCTGCAATGTCGCTTATAAAGACATTGAAGAGGACCGGTCCTAATACTGAACCCTGCGGTACCCCACTAGTAACCCCCCTTTCTTCAGAGTGGACTCCATTCACTATTACTCTCTGTGTCCTATTCTCCAGCCAATACTTTACCCAGGCTGTCATCTTGGGACCCACTCCCAGGCTTTCTAACTTGTATATTAATCTTTTGTGTGGGACTGTGTCAAATGCCTTGCTAAAGTCTAGGTAGACCATGTCCACAGCCCCTCTCTGATCTACTACTTTGGTCACCCAGTCAAAGAAATCTATCAGATTTGTCTGGCATGACCTTCCCACTGTGAATTCATGCTGCCTTGGGTCCTGTGCCCCTCTGGCCTCTAGATACTTGACAATTCTTTCCTTCAGAAGTGATTCCATCATTTTCCTTACCACTGAGGTTAAACTAACAGGTCTGTAGTTTCCTGCTTCTGCCTTGTTCCCACTTTTGTGAAGGGGACTCATATCTGCCCTCCTCCAGTCCTCGGGTACCACCCCATCCTCCCATGATTTGTTAAAGAGGGTAGTCAGTGGTGTCACTAGTTCTACCCTTAGTTCTTTTAGAATTCTGGGATGAATCCATCAGGCCCCATTGCTTTGTCCACCTTCAGTTTTAAGATTTCTTTCAGAACCCTTTCTTCTGTAAATGGGCTGGTATCAACTTCTGTATCCAGAGTGTTTCTTCTGTTTGTTTTAGGTACCTCCCCCTCTTCCTTTGTAAATACTGAGCAAAAATATTTGTTTAGTATCGCTGCCTTTTCACAGTCACCCTCTGCCCACCCTCCCTCCCTTTATTAAGCCTCACTATCCCTCCCTTGGTCTTCCTTCGCTCCCTGGTGTACCTATAAAAGGTTTTATCCCCCTTCTTAACTGAGTTGGCTATCTTTTCCTCGGTTTTGGCCTTTGCTGTTCTGACCGCCTTCCCAGCTTCCTTTTGCTTTAACTGATTCAGTTCTCTGTCCTGCTCCTTCTGTGATTCCATGTACTTCCTGAATGCTTTCTTTTTCTCTTGAACCTTCACTGCCACTTCCTTTGAGAACCATAGTGGTTTCTTACATCATTTCGTTTTGTTTATTTGCTTCACACAAAGGCTTGTTACCTTTGTGATGGCAGTTTTTATTATTCCCCATTGTTCTTCCACTCCTCCTTCCTGCCCATTTGCTAGTGCATTCCTTAGGCACTCACCCAGTTTGGCAAAGTCAGCACTCCTAAAGTCCAGTACTTTTGCCTTTTTATGGCTTGACTCTATTGCTGTGTTTATTGTGAACCATACTGTTCGATGGTCGCTAGTTCCCAGATGGCTACCACTTCTACATCTGTGATCTCTCTTCATCTCCATTTGAGAGAACCAGGTCCAAGATTGCTCCCTCCCAAGTGGGCTCCAATACTAATTGTCTAAGGTATGCCCCCTGTAGGGCATCTAGAATAACCCCATTCTTCGAAGTGGCTGCTGCAACTGCACTCCAGTTAACATCTGGCATATTCAGATCACCCATCAGCAATATCCCCTTTTCTGCCATTCTAAGTATGCTTTCTATCATTTCCTTGTCCATTTCCTCCCCTGAGAGGGTCTGTCACAACCCCAGTGCTGATTGTGGTGCCATTGCCGGCTCAAATTTACCCACAGTGCTTCTTCTCCTCCCTGTTTACCCTTTTGTTCTGTTGCTTTGATTCCTTCCCTTATGTTCATGCTGGGATGCATCGCTAGGGGGCTCACCTCCAGAAGGAGGGAAGTGATACTCCCTCTGTATAACTGCTTGGTGAGGCCGCACCTTGAGTACTGCGTGCAGTTTTGGAGGCCACACTTAAAGAGGGACATTAACCTCCTGGAGAGGGTCCAGAGGAGGGCAACCAAAATGATTTGGGGCTTGGGGGACAAGACCTATGAGGAGAGGCTCGAAGAGCTAAATATGTACACATTGGAAGAGAGAAGGGACCGGGGGGACATGATAGAGGTCTCCAGGTATATGAAGAGGGTAAATGGGGGAGTAACAGTCAGGGTACTTCGAAGGAAGGAGGAGGGGGCCACTAGAGGGCATGGGTGGAAGCTGGAGGGGGGAAGATTCAGAGGAGAAAGGAGGAGGTGCTACTTCACTGAGAGGGTGGTGGAGCCATGGAATGCGCTGTCTAGGGGGCTGGTGGAGGCAGAGACAGTGGAGGGGTTCAAGAGGGGGTGGGACAGGTACAGGGGAAGGGTTCTGGAAGCAAAATCCAATGCAGCAAGAATATCCGGAACTGGGAAGGGAGAAGCCAGAGAAGACGAGGGGGGCAGCAAGGTCAGCACCCAGGGTGGGGGCTGACCAAACGAGCAGACACAAAATAACATTAGGCCTATTCTGCTGGCATTTCAGTATGTTAGTAAACAGCTACTCCTCCTCCTCTTTTACAGGCCCCATTAACTTTTGGTGATTGGTGCTGCATTGTTCTTAGAGAGAGTGATACTACCAAAGTGGAGACGTCTCGTTCCACCATCAGTCTCAGGTTGGATTTGTTGTATAGCTTAGTAGTTAATGAAAGAATTAGCTATTTTATCTTATATAAGCTAGACCTTTTCTCCCCAGTTTGGTCTCCTTTTTTAAACATGAAACTAGAGGACCTTTAAAATCCTGTCTCTTAGTTGTGGTCCCTAGCCCTCAATGCATGTAAAACTACTATTTATCCTTATGTTATCAGACCTGTTCCACACTCCAAGAGTAGGAAACTAATTTTACTATTATTCATACATAAAGACCTCCAACACAAGGGAAGGATATAGATAAGGTACTGGTGGACACCACGGGCAAAATGGCAGAAAAGGGGTACGTAATGCTGGAGGGGGACGTCAGTTTGCTGAAGATAGATTAGACCCTCCTAGCTGCAGCTTCAGCTAGAAGTAGGAACATCCTGGACTCTCTCCAGAATGCATTCCTCAGTGCTCATGATGTAAGCAATAAGACACAACAGGGTGTGCATGGAACAGATTTTACCGCATGGCCAGGGACGTAATAAGGCACAAGGCCTTGGCCGAGTACCTTTAGCCACTGGCGTGCGGTAAAATATGTTCCATGCACACACCTGGAGTGTCTTATTGCACTTATAAAATGGTCTTCTTTCTTTTTAAAATTTTAACACTTAGAAAAAATTCATTTTTTCTATTGAAAAACACATTTGTTTACGTGGATTTATGATCAAAAAGTCCTTCCGCCCATCACAGTATGATGTAATTGGTACATAGCCCTAAGGATGTTTGGGGGGGGTCAGGGACCTGATTGGCTACCGGGAAGCAGCAGCCTCAGCTGCCGTCACTGAATTCCCCGTGTTCAGATGGAGGAGAAGCATTTGAATGTTCATTGGAGTTTGCTCACCTGAGGCGAAAACAGTGCTGCAGTGAAACGGGTCCCTAATAGCATTGGTGAGTGTTCGATCCATCTCTCCCCCACCCCCACCCCCAGCTACCTGTTCCTGTAGTGTTACCCATGGACCGTTTGTCTCACTGTGTGCTGACCACTACTTCAGAGCCGTAAATTTAAAAAAACACAAGAAAAGTCACTTTTGTTGAACTGAAGGCTTTGAGTACTAAGCACAATTGCCTTGAGCTGGTATAACTCACTGCGGCAGCCGTCGGCTCGCCCCCAGGTTCTCTATTCTCACACAATAGTTTCTCACATACTGATGACAGCATAGCGCTGCTCTCTCCCCCAGCTCACATCGCCCGTACCCCGCTCATGTTGCTCTCCCCCATGTCATCACGAGCGAGCCCACCCGACTCCCCAGAGGCCAGCTCTGCCGACAGCGGGGCAGACAGCCTGCTCAGACCGTGAGACTGCGGCGCGTGAAGTGCTAAGTGAGCAGGAGAGAGTGCTTTTAGTGAGGAAACAACAATGGCGGCATTTTTAAATGCCAGCATTCTAAGGCTTACTGATTTTAGCCTTTTTACTGCCATCCTTTTTTTTTACCCATGCATGGAACATATTTCATGCATGGGTAACTAGCCAATCACTGTGCTTGATTTAGCCTACCCATTTTATAAAGGCCAATACCAGAGCTGGTGCTGAGTAACAGGGACAGTAAAGCAGATATCAAGATGGGAGGCCACCTAGGGACCAATGATTACTGTGTAATGTGGATCAACATAAGGCTGGCAATGGTATCAAACTACACAAGCACGAGTGTTCTGGACTTCAGGAAGGCATATTTGTAAAAAAAGCCTCTGGGATGACCTTGCCGGGGGGGTGGGGATTACCTGGCTGGGATGGAGGAACAGTGGACAAAGCTAAGGGAGGGCATAGTGAAGGCAATGAACCTCTGCACAAAGCAACTGAGCAAAAGCGGGTGGAAAAAGAGACTGCTATGGTTCTCAAAAGAAGTGACTTAAAAGGTAAAGGCTAAATTGATAGCATTCAGAAGGTATAAAGAGACACAGAAGGAAGGGGAAAGGGAGGTGTATCAGGAGAAACAGAGGGAGGCAGGAAAATCAGTAAGGAACGCAAAGATGCAAACTGAGGAGAGAATAGCACAAGGGGTAACTAAAGGGGACAATACATTTTTTAGTTATATAACTGATAGAGGAAGACCAGGGGAGGGATTATAAGGTTAAGAAGGGAAGGGGGAGCTGTGCAGAGGAGGACCAGGAAAAGGCAGATAACCTGAACAAATACTTTTGTTCAGAGTTCACAGAGGAAGGAGAAGGGGAGGGGCCACACTAAAGCAGCAGGAACATTGGATGGAGGGAGGGAAGGAGACAGACACTAGTCCTTTTTAGTGGAAAGAGTCCTGAAGGGACTAGAAAATCTGAAAGTGGATAAGCGATGGAGGCCAAATGGAGTGCATCCAAGGGTACTGAAGGAGCTCAGGGGGTACCGATTTCACCTCTGACAGTCCTATTTAACAGCTCAGTAGAAACAGGAGTGGTAAAACAGGAGTGGTTCTGGAGGACTGGAGATGGGCAAATGCGGTCCCACTTCTCAAAAGTGGTAGCAGAGAGGAGGCTGGCAACTTTAGGCCAATCAGCCTGGCTTCAGTGGTGGGGAAGTTAATGGAGACACTGCTGAAGGGAAGGATTGTTGGAGTATCTTGAGCCCAACGGGTTACAAGACCCGAGGGCAGCATGGATTCATGGTAGGTGGGTGGGGGGGGCATGTCAAACAAATCTGATAGATTTCTTTGACTGGGTGACCAGGGACATAGATCAGGGTGGAGAAGTGGATGTGGCCTGCCCAGATTTCAAGAAGGCTTTTGACACCATTCCATACATGAGACTCATAAGGAAATTGGGCTGCTTTGGTGGGTCCAAAGCAGTAAACTAGGTAAGAACTTTGTTAAGGAATAGGCGACAGAGGTTGGTGGTAAACAAAGTTCACTCTGGGAAAGGGAGGGTGACCAGCGGGGTGCCACAGGGCTCAGTACTGGGACCAATCCTCTTTAATGCCTTTTATAAGTGACACTGCAAATGGGCTGAAAGGGAAGGTTTGACAATTTGCAGACAGCACTAAAATCTGCACTAGAGTAGTCACTCCAGTGGGGGGAGGGGGGAGGAGATGGTCAGAGATCTGAGAAAACTGAAAGAGGGGTCAAGGGTACGGCAGCTGGGTTTCAATGCAAAAAAAGTGCAAAATCATGCACTTTGGGCACAGAAACCCAGAGGCAGAATACAAAATGGGAGGAGAGGTAGTGATGGTCACCAAACAGGAAAGAGACTTGGGGGTATTCATATCTAATGACCTAAAGGTGGCAAAGTAGTGTGACAAGGCACTTGGGAGGGCCAGTGGGATGCTGGGGTGCATAGGGAGGGGTATCAGCAGTAGAAGGAGGGAAGTGGTGACCCCACCTAGAGTGCTGTGTCCAGTTCTGGAGACCACATCTCCTTAAGGACATAAACAGAGTGGAGGCTGTTTAGGGGATGGCAACTAAAATGGTGTCTGGCCTGCATCAGAAGACCTACAAGAAGAAACTAAATGACCTCAATATGTATGCCCTGGAAGAGAGGAGTGAGAGGTGGGATATGATAGAGACCTTTAAATACCTCAGGGGAGTAAATAAGGCACAGGAGGAGAGCATTTTTCAGAAAAAAAGATGTATAAGAACAAGGGGACATGCAACGAAGCTGAAGATGGGTACATTCAGGAGAGATGTATGGAAGTACTTCTTCATAGAAAGAGTGGCAGGTGCCTGGAACAGTTTTCCAGTGGAGATGTGGGGGTGAAAACAGTGGTGGTGTTTAAAAATGCATGGGATAGACATAAGGGAATCTTGGTTGAAAGAAGGGGTTGGGAGCCGGAGATCAAGTAGGGTCTTGGGTGACACTATAGGCAGGGAAAACTGGGCAGACTGGGTGGATCAAGTGGTCCTTCTCTGCCATCAAATTCTATGCTCCTGTGTTTCTGTTACTTTGTAGTCAGTTCTGTTTTTGTAAGACTCTTTAGAAAATAGATACCTTTTCTCCATTTTATTGTCATATATGTTTGAAATAAAGCCAGTTATATACTATTGTGCTGTATATGGCTTTTATTTTAAGTATTTTACTTTTTCTTTAAAGCCAACTATTCTATATTTGTGTGTTGCATTGTCTTCTTTTTAATAAAAATTATAATTGAAAAAAAGGAAAATGCTGTGCAAACTCAAGTATCTGTCTAGTTTTGTTTTTTTCTTCATTTGTCTTGCAATTTAAAGGACATACAGCCACACCGGATTAAGACATGTGTCCCACTCTTTCCTGTCCTGGTACTGGGGTCATATTTACCAAATCCTGTCCTTCACCTGGCAGGGCAGGTGAGTGGCTGCCTTCACTGTCACTGTAACTTCAAGATTGGTTGGAGGACATGCCCAGATGTCAGGTGGTGATCTCTAACCAATCCCCCCACCATCCCCAAGGAGATGAGTGATCCCCCTGCACAATGTCCCAGACTCCTACTGGTACCTGTGGAAGGAAACCTACATCCACTTGCAAAATATATATCCCCCAGGAATCAGCATGGGTCACAACTGCTGGGCTAATAGTCGGCCCTTGTGATCACACAGTCTGCAAAACCATGTAATTGTAACTTATAAATGCATAAACAGATACAGATTCTTAAATGTAATTTATTGTACCAGATCTTTCAGATTCAGGAATGTTCATGTGTGTTTTGTGGTGGTGGTGGTGTTAGCATAACAGTGGTATGATAGCAAATAAACTGTTCCTTATATCCTAGAGTGTTTTTATCCATGAATTTGAGCAGCAGAGTTCTCCCACAGAGTTCAGTCTTTATTCCAGTTGTCCTTGTACTCCATGCAATACATATAGAATAATGTATGTGCAAACATACTCAACCAGATTGTGTTTTTATCGAGGAGTTGTGATGTCCTGAAGGGACTTGCAAACCTGAAAGCGGACAAGGCCATGGGACCAGATGTGATGCACCCAAGGGTGCTAAGGGAACTCATGGAGGAGGTTGCTGAACTACTGGTGGCCTTATTCAGCAACTCACAGGAAACAGGAGTGGTTCCGGATGACTGGAGGAGAGTTGATATGGGAGAACTGTCATAGTTCCACTCCATAAGACCAGAAGCAGGGAGGAGGCTAAGAACTACAGACTGGTCAGTCTCGTATCAGTGGTGGAGAAATTAATGGAAACCCTGTTAAAAGAAAGGTTAGTGGAATATCTTGAATCCAGTGGGTTACAAGACCACAGGCAGCATGGATTCACGGAAGGGTGGGGGGAAGGGTCATCCTGATAAATCTGATAGATTTCGTCCATTGGGTGACAAGGGAAATAGATCAAGGAAGGGCAGTGGCCGTGGTCTAGTTGGACTTCAGCAAGGCCTTCAACACTGTACCACATAAGAGACTGATAAAAAAATCTGACAGTCTAGGGGTGGGATCTAAAGTGGTAAACTGGGTAAAAACTGAATGGATAGAAGACAGAGGTGGTGGTAAATGGAACTCATTCTAATAAGGGGAGAGTGACCAGTGGAGTGCTGCAGGGCTCAATAATGGGACCAGTCTACTTCAATGCCTTATAAGTGACATTGCAGAGGAACTGGAATGGAAGGTATGCCTTTTTGCAGATGACACCAAAATCTGTAATAGGGTGGATACTCAGGAAGGGTGGAGAAAATGAGTATACTAGGGACCTTAAAAACTTGAGTAGTGGTCAGGGGTATGGCAACTGGGGTTCAATGCCAAAAAGTGCAGAATCATGTACCTAGGGAATAGAAACCCAGGAGCAGAGTATAAAATATGAGGGGGGGAATAGTACTGATAGTCACTAAGCAGGAAAGAGACATTAGGGTTCTAATATCTGATGACCTCAAAGTGGCAGAACTGTGTGACAAGGCAGTAGGCAGGATCAGTGGGATGCTGGGATGCATAGGTAGAGGGGGAGGTGGTGTTACCACTGTATAGGGCACCGGTGAGACCCCACCTGGACTATTGTGCCCAGTTCTGGAGGCTACATTTCAGAAAGGACATAGACAGGGTGGAGACAGTCCAGAGAAGGACAACTAAAATGGTGCTGGGGCTGCTTAAGAAGCCCTATGAGGTAAGGCTGAGGGACCTCAACATGTACACTCTACAGGAGGAAGAGAGAGACATAATAGAGACCTACAAGTACCTCACACGGGTGAACCGGGTGCAGGAGGGGAGTATTTTTCAAATGATGAAGTGCACCAGGAAAGAAGGCATGCAGTGAAACTCAAAGGGAGAACATTTAAGAGTGATGTGAAGAATACCACCTCACTGAAAGAGAGGTTGATGCCTGGAACAGTCTGCCAACAGAGGCAGTGGGGGAAAAAAGGTGGGGGGGGGGGCTTGAAGCATGCATGGGATAGGCATTGGAGATACTGGTAAACAGGCAGGGAAAGGAGAGAGTCACCAGAGACAGAATAGGCAGGGAACATCTGGGCAGACTGGGTGGGCCAGTGGTCCTTTTCTGCTGACAAATTCTATGTTTCTATGATGACCTCCTAGGCACCTTAAGAGTGAAGCTTGAGAGGTCCTTAATGTAATCACAATACTCAAGATGGCATGGTTGACCATATATTATTTTATTTATTTAATATAGTATATGGTCCTCCATACACTGTCCTAAGTTACTCACGCTCTCCCTGATGCAATTTTGGTTTTGCGTGGCTGTTTTACTAAGCCCTTTGAAGTAAATGTAAGACTGAGTCCTGGGGAGGTGGGTTCTTCCAAAGGGGAGGACAAACTAGCCAGGAACTGTTGTCCTGATGTTACAAGTTTTACAAAGTAAGGGACAGGTAGGAGAGAGAGGCAAGAGAGAGAGAGAGAGAGAGAAGGGAGGGAGGAGGGAGAGAGGAGGAGTGAGAGAGAGAGAGAGAGATGCAGTTTAGGCAAGCTTTTACTTTGTGCACCTGGGCTGTCACTGTCCTTACTCTGGGCATTCTTTACTTAGTTGCACAATAAAACATTTGATTTCCTTTGCCCCCCATTCAGGAACTCTCCCTAAAATTACAGTTCAGGATACAATTTTATTATTTATTTTTTGTTGACCGGGTAAGTGCACTAGATAAATTCTGCCTATTTTCAGGCACGACCCAGGGGAAGGGGATACAGATGAATGCCAACTGACTTTGAACCAGATTAAGCTGTTTGTGGTATTTTAGTGAATGGGAGAAATTTGGCCAGGGTACTGGGGAAATTCCCCTACTGTTTTCGAGATGTGCCATGGGATCTTTAACATCCACCTGAACTACCACCAGGACAGGTAGATGGAACCTCAGTTTAACGTCTCATCCGAAAGATGGCACCTCAGGAGTACAGCACCCCCATCATGCTGCACTGCTGTGTCAGTATTGGGATATTAACCCAAGTGCCTGGTGTGGGGCAAGAACCCACAGCCTTCTGATCTCCTTGCCTCAGAGGTAAGTTTGCTACCTGCTGAGCCACTGACTCTGTTAGTCAATCTGTATTCAGAAAAGGTTTAACAGGTGAAACTTTTCTTTGATGTGCAAACTTCTACACTGAATACTATACTGCATATACAGCTAACTGAAGCCCTGATGCCCATCGACTCCATACCCCACTACACAGTAGTGATATCCTTCAGTTTCAGCCTCTAACATACATTTTTCTAATCACTGATTGAGCAAGATTAATGTATTAGAAGCTGCCACTTTCTCAGGCAAACTATTCCATCTTCTTAACACCTTCCCAGTGAAAAAACACTACTATCTTTTTTGAAGTTTTTAGAAATAAGTTGCAAATTATGACCTCTTAAGCTATGTGGTTCTGCATTTCTGGTGAAATCTAGTTCCCCCATTTGATCCTTACCTTCAGTCACCCTGTATAAATGAAGAAGGTTCCACTTGTCTCCTTCTTTCCGGTGTATACAGTCCAGCTTATCAATCTAATCCATATCTAACCGATTCTGAGCCTCAGTTCCTTGATAAGGGCATTTCAATTTCATAGAAACATAGACATTGATGGCAGATAAGGACCGTTTTGCCAGCTTAGTCTGCCCATTTCCGTACCTACTGGATAAGCTGCAGATCCTAGTTAACTAACAGCCTATTTCTTCCTAACCCGCCCCAAAGAATTGCCTTATGTCTGTCACATGCATTCTTGAATTCTCCCAGTTTTAGACCCCACAACCTCCTCAGGAAGGCAGTTCCATGCGTCCACCACCCTCTCTGTGAAAAAATATTTCCTCACATTGCCCCTGAGCCGTCCCCCCTCTATCTTCAAATTGTGTCCCTTTGTTCTTGCACATCTGTTTTTCTGAAAGATGCTACCCTCTTGAACTTTGCTGATTCCACTGAGGTACTTGAAAGTTTCTATCATGTCCCTTTCTCCCTCCTTTTCTCAAGGGTATACATATTAATCTCCTTTAGTCTCTCCTCGTATGGCTTCTCTTGCAGACCCTGCACCATTTTAGTTGCCTTCCTCTGGACTGCGTCCATCCTGTCTATGTCCTTGCAGAGATGGGGTCTCCAGAACTGGATGCAGTACTCCAGATGGGGTCTCACCAGCTGTCTGTATGGAGGGATAACAACTTCCTGTTTTCTGCTGGTGATGCCTCTCCCTATACATCCCAGTATCCCCCAGCCCTCCCTACTGCCTTCTCACATTACTTGCTAACCTTAAGGGTATCTGATATGATTACCTGCAGGTCCCTTTCCACTTTTGTTGTTGTTACTACCCCCCCCCCATTGTGTACTCTTCCCCTGGGTTTTTGTTTCCCAGGTGCATTATTTCGCACTTTGCATTGAATCCAAGGTGCCATACTTCTGACCATTCCTCCAACCTTGCCAAGTCCCTTCTCATCCTTACCACCCCCCCTTGTGTATCAACCCTGTTGCAGATATTTGTGTCATCTGCAGAGGCATACTTTTCCTTCCAGTCCCTCTGCAATGTCACTTATAAAGACAGTAAAAAGGAATGGACCCAGCAATACCCCACTAGTAACCCCCCTTTCTTCAGAGTGGACTCCATTTACTAGAACCATCTGTGTCCTGTTGTCCAGCCAATGTTTTACCCAGGCTACCACCCTGGGACCCACTCACAGGCTGGCTAATTTGTTTATTAATCTTTTGTGTGGAACTGTGTCAAATGCCTTGCTAAAGTCTAGGTAGGCCATGTCCACGGCCCCTCCCTGGTCTACTACTTTGGTCACTCAGTCAAATAAATCAATTAGATTTGTCTAACATGACCTTCCCGCTGTGAATCCATGCCGCCTTGGGTCCTGTGCCCCACTGGCCTCTAGGTACTCAACAATTTTTTCCTTCAGAAGTGATTCTATCATTTTCCCTACCACGGAGGTCAAACTGACAGGTTTGTAGTTTCCTGCCTCTGTCTTGCTCCCACTTTTGTGGAGGGGAATCACATCCTCTCTCCACCCTCCTCCAGTACCACACCATCCTCCCATGATTTGCTAAAAAAGGTAGTCAGTGGTGTCAGTAGTTCTCCCCTTATTTTTTTTAGAATTCTGGGGTGAATCCCATCAGGCACCATTGCTTTATCCACCTTCAGTTTTAGGAGTTCTTTCAGGACCCTTTCTTCTGTGAAAGGACTGGGATCGACCCCCTATCCAGAGTGCTTCTGTTAATTGGATTAGGTACCTCCCCCTCCTCCTCTTTTGTGAATACTGAGCAGAAGTATTCATTCAGTATCCCTGCTTTTTCACCATCCCTCTCTGCACACCCACCGACCATTCTATTCAACCTCACTATCCCTCCCTTTATCTTTCTACACCCCCTAATGCACCTATAAAAGGTTTTATCCCCCTTCTTAACCAAGCTGGCAGTCTTTTCCTCAGTTTGGGCCTTTGCCAGTCTGACTGCCTTCCATGCTTCCTTCTGCCTTAACTAGTATAGTTCTCTGTCTTGCTCCTTCTGTGTTTCCTTATACATCCTAAATGCTATATTTTTCTCCCTAACCTTCTCCGGCTCCTCTTTTGAGAACCATAGTGGCTTTTTCTTGCATTTTGATTTGTTTATTTGCTTCACACAAAGGCTTGTTGCCTCTGTGATGGCAATTTTGATGTTTCCCCATTGTTGCTCCACCACTCCTTCTTACCTGTTTGCTAGTGCTTTTCTAAGGCACTCTCCCATTTTGACAAAGTCAGCGCTCCTGAAGTCCGGTACCCTCACTTTTGTATGGCTTGACTCTGCAGCTGAGTTTAACACACAGTTTGGTAGTCACTTGTTCCCAGATGGCTACCCAAGTCTACATCTGAGACCCTTTTACTGTCCCCATTTGAGAGTATGAGGTCTAAGATTGTTCCCTCCTGAGTGGGTTCCAACACTAGCTGTCTGAGGCATGCCCCCTGTAGGGCATCGAGAATGGCCCTGTTCTTGGATGTGGTTGCAGTAAAGGTGCTCCAGTTAACATCTGGCATATTCAGGTCCCTCATCAACAATATCTCCCCTTTCTGTTTTTCCCGGTTATTTCTGGATGCACTCTATGTATATCATGCTGTGTTGTTTGTTGTATGTTGAAAACATCAATAAACTTTGAATGAAAAAAAAATATCTCCCCTTTCTCTGCCTTCCTAAGGATGCATTCTATCATATCCTTGTCCATTCCCTCCCCAGAGAGGGGGTCTGTATACTACCCCTGTGTGGATTGTGGTGCCATTTCCAGTCTCTAAGGTGACCCACAGTGCCTCCTCTCCTCCCTGTTTACTCTTTTGTTCAGTTGCTTTTACACCTTCCCTTACATAGAGAGCTACTCCTCCCCCTCTTCTACCCTCTCTGTCTCTCCTGTAGGTTGTATACCCTGGTATGTTAATATCCCAGTCATGGTTCTCTGTGCACCATGTTTCTGTGACTGCTATGATATCCAGGCATCCCTCTTCCATCAAGGCCACCAGTTCAGGGAGCTTGTTGCCCAGATTATGGGCATTGGTACTCATTACCCTCAATTTCTTGATTGCCTTAACCATTTTTGCCCCATCTCTGTCCTTACTGCCTTTGTCATTTTCTCCATTTACCCCTGCCCTTCTCCCTATCGATGTCTCTATCTTGGTGTTCACCTCACTAGCTATCCTGATTTTTTTTGGGAGGGCTAGGAATTCCCTGCTCCTTTCCAGTGCCTCCCCTCTCGACTAGTTTAAATGATTCCCAATGAAGCATTTAAACCTATCACCTAGGATCCTAGTTCCCCTCCTGGACAGATGCAGACCATCGAAGCCAAACCCCTGAGCTCTGCACCAGTTTTTCAACCACTAATTGAATCCCATGGTGTGGCACTCAACTTGGGCATTTCATTTTATACCATACTGAGGCAATCACAGCCCTAGTAAATTCTCCCTCCTAGCAATGGGGTTTCTGCTCAGTCACTTCATTACATTTTCAAACATATTATTTTACCTTTGAGGATACACTTAGGACAGTTCCTTGCAAATTGAGGGCCGGGGCAGTACTGTCGTACTCTGGAGTTGGAGCAGACCTGCAACTCTGCTGTGCCATCTCTATCTCTGTCTCTCTCAGCACCCCTCGGGATCTCTGCCAGGACAACATTGGACAACTCTGCTGTGGAACCCCCTTCTCAGGAGCTCTGTGCCTCTTGTTTCTTTTCTTTCAGGCACCTTGGTTCCCTGGACTCACTCTATGGAATGCCTGCCTCTCCTTCTCCATGGAACCCACAGTTTGAAGGAATCTCTCAGAGGCCCCTGTGGAACCCATCTTGTAGTGGAGTTCAGTCCTATCCCCCAAGCAGTCTGGAGGCTTTTGGAGATTGGCAACAGCAGAGAATTCAGACAAACACTGGACCTGAGGGTCTGCCATTACTCCAGTCCTGGAAGGCCCTTCCAGACACACAATCACAACTGGAGTGTCTCTCTTTTGGGAGCCTCACACCTCTCAGCACCTTCCTCTAGAACTCTTGGGCCCTGTTTTAAGACAGTTGGGCTGTACTAGTGTAGCCCGCTCCCTGGTGTCTAAGGATATGATGGCAGGATGTCCATGAGGAAGGGGTGACCTCACAACAGAAAAACACATACCTGAATGGCTGCATTGTATGCCTGGATTCAACAGTAATGTTGCTGGGGGGGGGGGGGTGCTTGCTTTTTGGGTGGTGCTGGCTGTAAGGAGCAAACTGGATTGTGGCAATCATTAAGGCTCAGAAATAAAATCATTGTCCATGCCAACAATAAAATAATAAAAGTCCCATTTAATTTTGGTAGGACAGAAACAGAAAAATTAATACACTCTTTGAAGCATGAGTCACAACGGAGGGGGGGTGTACCAGTCATTCCCAGGACCAAAAGGTCTCACAGACTCATGGCTTGTATTTTATTTATTTACTGAAATTATTCACCAGGAAGACACACTCAGCAACAAGTCGCTCGTCTCCCGGTGCAACCTGAGGGGAAAGGGTACAACTAAAATGAGACATTAATCATTTAAGTTACAAGATCAACATTAACATACAGTTGTAAGGCAGGCATTGCAAGCAGTGTTACAACAGTGTTGCACATAACATGTAGAAAGAGTGGACAATAATAAGAGCTGGCTTAATAAGTAAACAAGTGCTTACATGAAAGAAAAGGGAGAAGGGTGAGGTGGGGGAGGCGGGGGAGGGGGAAGAGCCGTGTTCATGTTACAGTGATGTTACAAGATCAACATTAACATACAGTTGTAAGACAGGTGTTACAAACAGTGTTACAACAGTGTTGCGCACAACATGTAGAAAGAGTGGACAATAATAAGTGCTGTGTTAATAAGTAAACAAGTGCTTAAATGAAAGAAAAGGGGAGGGAGGGGTGAGGTGGGGAGGGGGAAGAGTTGCATCCTGTAGACCCCTTCAGGATGTGAGGAACCCTGCAAGGGGACTGCAGACCAGAGAGAAGGGGATAAGGCAGTGTCCCAGAGAGACCCTTTTAAGATGGTGGGGGCCGGGAGTAGTTAAGAGATACAAGCCCCTTGGGGTAGGGGAGGAGGGACCCATGGAGAGCATTTGGTGTTCTTTACATTCTGTGAGAGATCAAGAGAGGCCAGTAAGGAAAGCATATAGTGGGAAGGAAGGGGGCTAGAGATTTGGGGGGGTTGGTGTGCACAGGGTAAAATGAAGGTGAGGGTAGGGGTGTAGGGTTTGTCCAGGGCTTAGAGGAGAGAATTAGGGAGGGACATGACAGGAGCAGCTAGGTGTAAGGTAATTATTGAGGGCAGAGCTGATGGAGTAGGTGGAGGATGAGTGTCGGATTTGAGGGGGGAGGGAATTCCAAGTGTTTGGGAGGTGGTGAGAGTAACCAGATTGGCCGATTTGGGTGGATCTGCTGGGGACAACCAGGGTAAGGGAGTCAGTTGATCTAAGGGAATGGGAGGGTGGGGGTGTTATAAAGGAGGAGGTGAGGTAGGAAGGGAGCTCACCCAGCCAGTGCTTGGAGGTGAATTTAGCACAGTGGGAGAGTCACATATTTGTAAGAGAGGGGAAGGATAGGGCATGATAAAGATTGCAGTGATGGGTGCGAGGGGGGGCATCCAGGGCAAAGCAGCAGAAGGAATTGAAGAGGGTGTCCAGTCTGACCAGGGAGGACTTAGTGGCAGCACCATAGACCACATCACAGTAGTCGAAAATGGGCAGTACCATCTTCTGAACAAGTTCACACCTAGCCGTAGGAGGGATGCAACTACGGCTCCTGAACAGGGCACCAAGCTTGGGGCGCAGTTTTTTCTGGATGGCGTCAATATGTCCAGAGAAGCTTAGGTGTTGGTCCAACCAAACACCTAAGTACCTGAAGGAGGATGTGTCCTCAAGTAAAGTCCCCTCAATGGTGTGAAAAGTGGGTAGGGAAGGAAGCCTAGAGAGTCTCTGCATTGTGCCAAAGGTCATGAAGATAGTCTTCTTGGCGATGAGGAAAAGTTTATAGTTAGCAAACCAGAGCTGAACCTTATCAAAGTCTTGCTGTAAGCTGGTTGCAACCTCATCAGGACAGGAGTCAGATGCATACAAGACTGTATCATCGGCATACATATGTATAGCAGAGAATGGGGAGCAAACAGAGGGAAGGTCATTTAACTCATTCAGCTCATGGCAGCCATTTTGGATAAGGTTAAACATAGAACCATTCGACTCACATATGTGCTTCTGGGCTAAGTGAGTTAAGAAGATGGAGAACAGGAGGGGCCCTAATACCAAGCCCTGGGGGACTCCAATGCTAATCAGGAAGGGAGGGAAGTGGCGTCTAAGATCTTAACTGATGGGGTTCTGCCAATAAGGATGACCTTCAACCAGTTTGTGGCTGAGGGAGATAGGCCAACTGCTGGGAGTGAGTCAAAGAGAAGGGAGTGAGAGATGGTGTCGAAGGCCTTGGCCAGGTCGACAAAAATGGCAGAGGTAATTTGGCCATTGTCCATCCCGGTTAGGATGGAGTCTGTGAGCCGTAGGAGAGAGAGAGGTGGTAGTTGAGTAGTTTTTCCTGAAACCAGACTGGAAAGGGGGAAAAAGGAGGTGTCAGATAGAAAAGAGGTGAGTTGGGAAAGGACAATGTATTCTTGAAGCTTGGCATGGCTAGGAAGGAGAGAAATGGGGCGATAGTTGCCAGGGAATGAGGGGTCACCCCCTTTGGGTAAAGGGAGGACTACAGCATGTTTCCATGAAGAGGGGACCAAGGCAGTAAAGAATGAGAGATTTAGGATTATTGAGAGGGGGTAGGCAATGGCCGAGGTGGAGAGAGACAGGAGTTTTAGGAAAAGGCCATCAGGAGAGGCACCTTTAGAGGGGTTGAGGGTGAGGAGGGCACTTAGGGCATCGTTTGGGGTTACAGTAGTGAAAGAGAAGGGAAGGTGGGAGGGTGGTGGAGGGGGAAGGGTAGGTGGGAAGGGATTTCAGTAGCTCAGAGGCGCAGGAGGTATAGTAGGAGTTAAATTCCGCAGCTACAGCTGGTGGGCATACCTCTCAATTGCTATGAATTCCGCATAGCACTATGATTTTCACACTCAAATCTACCCTTTTTCCTCACAAGTTTACTGATGTTCCTCATAATGTTAGAGCTATTCCTGGACACACAAAGTATTAAATCATTGAACTAAGCTGATAGAAATATTCTTTATCACTAACTATATGGGGTCCACTATCTGTAGACATAATATTGTTTAAAATAAGAAAGTGCTCCACATTCTGACCCTTTGCTATGATTTTTGAAGGCCAGTGCTATGATTTTTTAATGCTGAGAGGTTGAGAGGTATGCTGGTGGGTCAGATACTAGTGAGCTATTTACTTTAAGTACTGGGGACAGTGGGCGAGATAAGTGGATAAATAGGGTGTGGACCACCTTCCAGAATTTTGAAGGGGAATTTATGTTGGTGATAAAGGCAGATTTGAAATATTAATACTTGGCTAACCTTGTAGCCCTGGTGCAAGCATTTCTGAGCATGCACAAGTGTGTGAGGTCACTTGGATGCTGGGTAGCTTTATGGCACTTCCAGGCTCGCTCTCTAGCCCTGAGGCAGGCCAGAAGTTCAGGGGTTATCTAAGGTAAATGGTTTCCTCTGACTCTGTTTTGTCTGAGTGGGGCAAAGGTGTTACAGTTTACAAGAAATGTTTCTTTGAAGTAGGCAAGGGCCTTATCAACTGAGGGGAAGGAGGTTAGGGGGGACCAGTCAGAAGTGGCAAGGTTACTCAAGAGGTTCAAGGTCAAGAGACTTGAAAGAGCGTAGTTGTATGGTTTTGTGTGGTGATTTAGTTCTGTGGAATTTCCTAACTATGAATATTGGGTTATGGTCACTGAGAGCATCGGGGAGGATGCCAGAGATGATGACTCAGTGAGGGTGGAAGGTAACTGACCAGTCGAGTAGGGAGTGGTGTTATTGTGTCTTGTGGTTTGGGTGGGTGGGTTCGGTGATCAGTTGGGAGCAGTTTAGGGCTCCGATTTCATTTTTAGTTTTGGTAGTTTTAGGTGACAACCAATTTATATTGAAGTTGCCTAGGATGAATAATTCCCCAGAGTGAATAAGGGAAGTGGTGGAGGTTAGGAGGTCTAGCGCAACTGAAGGATGGACATTTGGGCGGCAGTATATGCCGGCTACAAAGATTGGGAGAGTGAAGGGGAAGGTCACATGGATAGCTAGGGCATCATGGATCTCAGGATTGGAGGATGAGTAGATGAAGGAATATTGGATGGAGCCTAGGACATAAATGGCCACTCCACTGCCCCTGCCAGCACGGTCTTGCCTTAGCAGTGAGTAGCCAGGAATGGAGACCGAGTGGTCCGGGATACTGCTGTTTAGCTAGGTTTCTGAGATGATTAGAATGTCTGGTTTTAAAGCCCTTTGGGAGGGCTGAGAGAAGAGAGTGTGGGGAGGTAGTAGAGGAGGAGGAGGAGGAGGAGGCACCAGAGGAACAGGGGGCAATAGGGCCTGGGTTGGGGAGGATATCCCTGGTGGAGAGTAAGAGGAGGGAGGGTATGAGAAAGTGGAGCTTAGAGGATTTTGAGGGGGCTGGCGAGGTGGTTGGGAGTTTTGGGGAGAAGGGAGTGGATGAGTGAGGAAGAAGAAGGTGAAGAACCGCAGTAAAAGTGGACACCGATATCAAAGCTGCATGAGGACTAGTGCTAGAGTGAGACCATATTTTCAAATGGAAGGGGGGGAAGTGATAGCATGGATGTGGGTGGGGGACTGGAGATAGTAACTGATGGGGTTGGGAGAGTTATTAGGAATATGTGAATAGAGAGGAAGTGGAAGAGGTAAAGAGAGGGAGATGAGCAGAGCAAGGGGGAGAGAGGAAAGTAGGGTATGCATTGTTCATAAGGCAGATAAATTAGTGAATAATTGATTTTGGAAGAGGAAGAATTTGTAAGCAGGGAGTGTGGAAGATGGGGCTGGTCAGATGGAGGGAGGAGCTGTAGTTTGGGAAGGTATCTATATGAACAACAGCCAGGGATTGCTTAGATAAAGATTATGTCCCTCTAGTGGCAGTACAGTATAACTTGCTAATGGAAAAAAAAACTTTTCAAACTGAGCTGTAATTACGTGCATTAAACAGTCTAATAAATACAGTTCAAATGACTACACACAGTTCAGTAGAGTACACTCAATATACAGGAGAAAGCTGTTATGGTTTGAAAAATTTGCACCCACCAGTTAAAACTCTGGCTAGGAGGCATACAGCAAAGTTCAGACAGTGAAAAGAAGTAGGGAGCAAACTGGGAGCCTGGATTCACCAATGCTGTCCAATCAGGAGTTGGAGGTAACACCGCAGGGAGAGAGTGGGGCAAGCCGCAAGGAAATTCGTACCTGCAGAGCTGGAGGGTGAACTGGAGATACAGGGACTGTGGCAAAGCTAAGCTGCATCCCTAGGTGCTGTTCCTTGGCAGGCTGGAGCACCCTGGTCAGGGGAATGCCTCCTACAGAGCTGGAGGGTGAACTGCTGATGCAGGGACTGTGGTGAAGCTAGGCCATGTCCCTAGGTGCTATTCCTTGGCAGGCCGGAATGCCCTGGTCAGGGGGATGCCTCCTACAGAGCTGGAGGGTGAACTGCTGATGCAGGGACTGTGGCGAAGCTAAGCCATGTCCCTAGGTGCTATTCCTTGGCAGACCGGAGTGCCCTGGTCAGGGAATGCCTCCTACAGAGCTGGAGGGTGAACTGCTGATGCAGGGACTGTGGCGAAGCTAAGCCATGTCCCTAGGTGCTATTCCTTGGCAGACCGGAGTGCCCTGGTCAGGGGATGCCTCCTACAGAGCTGGAGGGTGAACTGCAGATGCAGGGACTGCGGCAAAGCTAAGTTGCATCCCTAAGTGCTGTTCCTTGGCAGGCTGGAGTGCCCTGATCAGGGGATGCCTCCTGCAGAGCTGGAGGGTGAACTGGAGATGCAGGGACTGTGGCAAAGCTAAACCACAACCCTAGGTGCTGTTCCTTGGCAGGCTGGAGTTCCCTGGTCAGGGGATGCCTCCTAAGAAGAAATGTGTTATTTATGACCAAGGTGATCCCCCACATGCATGCTTGGAGCCAAATCAGGCTTCCTAAAACCTGGCAGCAGCATCTCTATGGGGCTGAATAAGGCCTTTCCATTTCAGGCAGCAGCTTTGTACTCCCAAACACTCCTCCTACCATCTTTCTTGAGCTGAATGCCTTCAAGGACACATTTCTAAATCCTGATCGCTATGGCTCCTCTTCTCCTGGCTCTCTCACATAAGGGTGCAACTGGTGGCTCCCAAAGGGATGCAGGTTTGAGTCCCACAAAATGCTGACCATCTCACTGTCACACAAGGCTCTCCCTCCATAATCGCTTGCTTCCACACTGTCTTTTCAGAGCTGCAGCACAGTGGCATACACTGCTGGTCAAACTGACCCTTCCGATGGTGACACCAGACCCCCCTGGGGTGACTGCTTACTGGGTAAGCTTTACCTGCCACCAGGGGGTCTCTGTTCAGCTGAACTTCCTGTCACTCTTCACTGGTTTCAACAACACCACTGGTGGCAGTTTCAAATGAAGCTGTGGAGCTCAACACATGGGATATCATGGAAAGAGTGGCAGTTGCCCCACTTTCCCCCATCCATTAACCAATCTACTGGGCTCCTGGTTACGCTGACACATTAACGCTGACCCAAATATGCAGGCCAGGGAGGGCAATCGTCCCCATGCTGACAACCCTCCACTCAACCCTGCTCTTTCCTCTCCCAGGGCTTAAACTCCCTTTTTGGTGCCCAATCTCCCCTTAAATAGGGCTGGAACTCACTGTGACCGCCTGGCCAGCAGGTGGTCCCCTGGTGGCGATGGTGGCTAACCACCTTTTAACCAGTAAGTTCCCAACGGAGGGCTGACATATGTGAGAATGAACCCACAACAGGGCATGGGTTTACAGAAAATTAATCCATGTCTGGGGAGGGTGAGGCATGAGGCTGCAAGCCTAATTACTTCAACCACCCAGGCCTGGATTAATTGTCAGTAAACCCATGCCCAGGAGTAGGGTTAATTCGCTTATAAAATGGGCAACTTTATTTTAGAGGTTTACCTAAATAAATATTTAAGAAAACACTGTTTACGTGCATTTGTAATAAAATAGTTCTTCTACCTCATGCGTTTGTCCTTTCGAGGCTGCCGTAGTTGTAGTTCTCCACTAGGTGGATTTGTCCTAATGAGGATGCCGTAGTTTTTACATGTTTCTCTGGTGGAGTGATCTGAAAAGGTCACTTTACACAGCTGTCCCTCAGGATTTTTAGTATGTAAAGGCAACTGCGTGTTTACAGGGGAGTAATCCATGGTCAGGTGACCTGTTTTGACGAATCAGAATACAGGATTTTTGGAACACATTTTATAAATGTATACAAATTAATTCTTTATTCTCCAGATTGCTCCCTCCTTCTCACTCTTCAACCTGAAGGTCTCTGTTCTACCCACCGGCCTCACAGCTGTGAACTCCTCGTTACCAAACAAAATTATTCAACTCTTTGGGACACTCCTTGTAGGAAAAGCTTCCCATCCCCATAATGGCCCCAAGGTTATGGGGAGGGAGTAAAACTCTTCTAGGCCACCACTGGCGTTACTAGAGTTCACAACCCAACAAGGAGGAATGAAGGCCAGAGCCTGGACTGGGTCATGTGGGAAGAGCTGCTGACAGTCACACATCAATCAGACATAATTTATTGTTTCTGCTGAATCTCGTCCACCACCCAGTCCTTGCAGTGTTGCAATACTACACTTACCTGATCTGGGGGGCAGGATATGGCTTGGTTTCTCCTGATATCCATCGCCACCCCTAGACCTCAACAGGAAACACTTCTGCAGGGTAGAGACTCCCTTCCTTCCCCTGGAGTCCCAGAATGCTATCTCTGCAGTATTCCCCCAGACTCTATCAGCTTGTTCTGGCAGTGGGGGTGGGGTGGAGCAGAAGTTCTAGCTCTTGACAGAAACCCCAGGTTGCCCACATTGGAGCACACTGTGTTCTACCGGCAGCACTGGGCTGGGTCACTGCATTTTTATGATTTTTTTTTTTATGTGAGGCTTCAAGTTTAACAGAAAATAATGGGAATCCTTACCCTCTCTGGGAGACTAAGGGTTAAGAGTGAGCTGGTTAAATCTATAGATTCTGTTTTGCCAATGAAAAAGAGAGAGAGGGAGAGGCCGAGCCAACCCTCAGTAAAATCGACAGAACAATCACTGTAGACTAGAATATAAGACACAGGTAATCCAAAATGCAGTAAATATTTCCCAGTGACAGCTGTGGGAATTTGCCTGCTTGTTACACAGTACAAGTAATGCCTGACCTTGACAAGCTCTGAGGTGGTTTGTTTTTTTTTCACTTGCTGTGCATACACAGTATGGGAGGGGGGGAATAGCTGCCAATTTGTTGGTGTACTCCCTGTGGCCGTTTTCAGGGACACCTGAACCCTCTCATTATGCGGCATCTATTTATATCTGGCACACCCAGAGTCTTAAAACAGGTTTGACTTGTCAGACTGAACCAGGAAGCTGAGGTCAGAGCTGCAGTGTGGTGAGATGGGGGGGAGGAGTCTTTTCCATCCTACTGATAAAACATCCCCAGATACATACAGCTTTTAACAAAGTTTTATTTTGGAGATGAAGCTTAGTTGGGGGGGGAATATGGCAAATCTGCATTGAACGTGGAATGGCCGCAGGAATCCAGTATCAGGTACAATACACCAGCTAGTTTAAAAGACTTGATTGGCTGGCTATACCAAGCACAGGCAGGTGGGGCAGATTATTGATTCCACTGCTCTGTAAGCTTGAAAGCTCTTTTTCATTTTCCTCTCTGAAGTATGTGATCAAGAAAGAAAGAGAGAGAGAGAGCGAGAGAGAGCGAGAGAGAAAGAGGGAGACAGATGGACAGGCAGGCATAGCTTTCTGTGAACCCCCTCATTTCCCACCAAGTTATTTCTTTATTGATGATTTCCTTTTTGCACGTTGTCAATGCAGAATATTATACAGGATGAATTTGTGCAGCATGCAAGCAGTGCTGTTAAAGGCACAATTACAATACGCAATTAAAATACATTTCCACGTGCATATCCTCACAGGAGTAATCTACCTTCAGACCACGTAGTGGTTAAGGGCACTGAGCTGCAAACCTGGAGATCTGGGTTTGAATCCCATTAGCCACCACTTGCATATTGTGTGACCTTGAGCAAGTCATTTAACTTCCTTGTGCTCCCAGGTCGCACCTAGAAACAAGCTCCAGCTTAGTGTGACTTTTCTGGTTAAACAATTTCCCCTTATCCTTTCCCTTTGTGTCTTTTGTGTCTTTTATCCTACCCACTACTAACCCTCAATCCTCAGTAATCTCACTCATCTTGTGGATCTTATTCCTATCCTCTGTCTTCCTATATGTATTCATGGCCCATTGTCATACTCCTACCTCTCAAAGTTCCTAGTATCCATCTTAGTCTTCTTTGGCAACCCGGTCCTTATCCCAGCTCTTCTACCACCTTTTAACTTCCTTTCCTTGACTCCTAAAAGTGACCCCGGGATCCAAACAATATAAAGTTTTCTGGGCTCCGAAACCCCCACACCTGGTTCTTCCCTTCCCTGCTAGCCGCTGAACTGTCCGGCAGTTTTTAAATTGCTTCCCCAAGTTTATGTGCCAGCACTATAACTGCACATGGGGCCGGCAATCTGTATATGGTTCTCCTGCAATATGCTATCTTGTGAATGGCCCATCACTTATCACTTCACAACTGTATATGTTTCTCTTGTAATATGCCCTTCAGGTATTGTACCCTACCCCTATGTATCATTATTGTCTCCGTATACATATGTATTTTGTATATTGTGTATATATAATTGTGTATGTGTTTATATATATTTTTATATATAAGGATTTTCCTTGTGTACCTGACCTTGTTATCCCCAGGTCCATCTTGCAAATGAGCCTTGCTCAATGATGTCCACCTGGATAAATAAAGATTTTGATTGATTAATTGATTGTGTCTCATGCTTCCTATGCTGTAGAATGGCAGTGGGTGTGACACAGAGATAAGGCACATCCTCTCTGGGCAAGGAGGGCTATATTGGGTTGCTTTGCTGCACCCAGTGTGGCTGAGTAATACTTTTATAGTGTATGGTGGAATGTCGTTCTCCACCGAAATCGATCGTTTTCGAAACCTTGTAGTCACACACTAGTGACATTTGCAGTACAACAGAATGATGTTTTCTACTGTACTGCGAACGTCACACTGTGTCCTCGCGCAGCATTTGACAGTTAGGGCTCACTCCATAGACAGGACACATGGCTAAAGCATAAATATCAGGGCAGTATTAATGGTTAGTGTGAAAACGTTCACAATGTAAATTCTTTTTCCTTCTAATAACTGTTTTTTTTCCCCAAAAACGATGTTCCACCATACACTATAAAGAAAGTGGCATGGGGAATGTTGACAAAGGTACACCGCTGACACTAAGATTAACGGATTACCTCGAGCTGCGCTCTCGAGGTAATCTGTCGTCAAAGTGCCAACTCGGTGAAAGAATAGCCCTGTTGTCAACCATTCCCCATGCACTATCCTATATGTAGATTCAATAGCATCTCAGAGAGGACCACCACCAAGGCCCCTTGGAGATTAGAAGCTGTGACATGCTCTCTGAGTTTTAGGGTGGGGCTGGGAGAATGAAGGGATTAGAGGACAAACAAAATGGAGAACAAATGTGTCCCTGGCCCCAGCAAAAAACAAATACATTTCCAAAGGCATCACACAAAGTTCTGCTGGGTCAAGATAATGACCCATGACACATAGCATCTTGTTTGGGGGGAGGGGCAGAATATGGGCAAGTTGCATAGCAGTAGCAGTAGCATCTCATTCCAATACTTAGGAGACTAAGGTTCACATGTGTGTCTCAGAATTACACAGTTGTACTAGCTGTTGACAGCGTTTGCCATGGGGGTGAGGCACTTTATTCCTGGGGGGTTCTGCTTGCCATTTGTGTACCCACACCATCTACCCAAGGAGCAGCACCAGCATCAGTTGTGTAGACAGCCATTTGCTGTGACGAATCTAGAGGGGGGAGCAAAGGGGAGGCCACCTAGTGAGTGATTCTGAAACCATACAAAAACTGCATGACTTGTGTATTTAATAAAAAAATGAAATGCAAAAATTCCATTCCTGAAAGCAAGGGAAATTAAATACACATAGTACCAGGAGGGCAATCGTGGTTGGGGTGGGAGATCACTGGAAGCCACAAAAACCGTGCAGTGATTGGGAGGGATAGGGGACCATTGAACATGATGAAAATAATAAGGACATAACAGGCGGGTAATTGGTGGGATGGGGGGACCATTAGATGCTAGGTAGTTAATGTGCATATTGGGCAAGCGATTGGTGGTGGTGGTGGTGAGGGGTGTGAAGGCAATAAGACCAGGTTTAGTGAGGCAGTAAATAGTGAGCGCCTTTCCAAAATCAGTAAGTATCCATCAAAGAAAGTCAAAAAAGATTCTGCAGTGTTGTTTAATTCTTATTTAATGAAGCTGAAAACGACTAAAATAGATGCTGGGAAAAGATTCGGAAGTCAGGCAAGTCTATAAACTGGCATACATATAGAACTGCAAGAAATTGATTTGTAAATGAGATTAGCTCTGCAAAAGAAAATTATTTTAAGAATAAGACCAATGAGCAGGCAGGTGATCCTAAAAAATGTTGGGAAATCATAAAACTATTAAATGGAAAGGAAAAAAGCAGGAAGGATATATTAATCTCAGAGGATGGAAAGGTGTTTATTGGAAGGGATATAAAGAAACCCTCTCAAAAGAGCAGTCAGCAAGTTTTGCATTTCAAGAGATTACAGCAGAAGAGGCTTGAGAAAAACTTAAGCTAAAAAAGGACAAAGCCTCTGGGCAGATATTTTAACACCAACATTTTTTAGGCTTTCAGCCTTTCAACTTTTGGAAAATTTGACTTATATGTTCAACTGGTCCTTGAAGGAGGATGCAATACCTCAGGAGTGGTAAAGGGCCAGGGTTGTCCCCATTTTTAAGGGGGCAGCCCTGAACTGATACTAACTACAGACTGATCTACATTCTTTCCATAGTAGCTAAACTCCTGGAAAGATTTATGGCTGGACAGATACATGTATTTGTGGATAACGAGTGTCTGCATGACAAATACCAATCCGGAGTTTGTAAAAAAACACAGCAAAGTTACCGCCACGTTGAGGGTCTTGGATGATGTCAACAAAGTTATGGAACTTGAAAAAGTAACTGGGGTCATCTTTGTTGACATCTACAAGGCCTTCAACACGTTGGGTCACAACATGATGTTCAGATAATTAGATGAGACTGGTCTGAGTGCTGGGGCCTTGTTTTGGTTGTGAGAAACTCTTTCAGAAGAAGGCAACGGAGGCCAGTAGTGAATGGAAAGCAATCAGTGGATTTGATTATAAATAGAGTCCCACAGGGGTCTGTTTTGGGGATCCTTACTTTTCACCCTATATTTCATGGGGCTAGGAAAATTAAGTGGAGACATAGACTACCAACTGTATGCAGATGATACAGTGGTCTACACGTCTGAAGGCTCTATAAAAGGAGCCAAACCACATTTACAAAAGATCTTTGAAGGCTTGCAGACTTTTTTTCAAAATGTCCATCCTAAAATTACATTCAGCCACAAAAATGTCATGCTGTTTAGGACAGCTAGTAAATTAAGTGCTCCTCATAATAACCAGTTGGGTGCATATACATCAGACGGAGACAGCTGGAGACAGAGTAGAGCATGTAAAAGGGTATACATACCTGGGATTCTGGACGGGCCCTACAAGATCAGGTAACTGACATGAAAACAGTTTGATAAAGTTGGCAAATGTTAAGGTGTATTGTACAGACACTAGGATGTTTAAACCCTGAAACAAGGTTAAAAATCATTTAAACACAAGTTTTCCAATTTTAGATTATGTAGTCATCATGCGCGATCATTTCACACAGGACAAGCTGTCTAAGTTTGATGTCCTTTATAATAGGGTGGTGAGACTCATCCATAAAAGCCTCTATGCTACGTATAGGTGGCGGTTATACAATCAACTGAGATGGACTTCATTGTTTGAGAGATGAAGGTTACATAAAATCTAATTCGCACAAACAACATTTAGGGATTATTTACTTGAGAACCTTATGTTGAAAGACAAGGGTATCTAAGGAAAGCAAACCTTGTAAACTTAGTGACATGCAGGATAAACACTTTAAGGGCTACCCATTATTTTAGTAGCATGATCCCATGGGAGTAAAACTCCTTATCTGTTAGTTTCCATTCGAAGAGTAAAAAACCTCCGACTTACAGGTCCATCAAAAACTGTCTTTTATCAACCCCACAATCTTGTGACAAATGTACAGGTACACTGAAAGGAATAACAAAACCCTAGTCTAGAACATACTTATGCAAATGTTTTGTACTCATGTTCTCTTACTTGATGTATCTAAAAGACTGTTTAGGTTTTGTGTATTGTACAAATATGTATTTATGATGACCTTTTTTATCTGAATTTTTGTATAACATTATGAACTGTAACATGTATCTTTTTAAATGGAATGAAGGGCATCATTGTAAATGAACAAACTTTAAACTTGAAAACCTTCGAATATGCCGGTTCGCCTATATGCAAGCACTGACAGCTGCTTTGCATAGGTGCACTGACATATTTTAGTGCCTCTCAAAAGTGGCTTAGTGCCTCACTAACTGTGCCTTCCAGTATGGCACATTTAGTGAATCCCCCACTTTTGCGGCGCTAATTGGTTTTAGCGAGGTGTTAATCCATTTAGCAGATGCAATATGTTTTTTGAATATTCTGGCCCTAATGTTCTGTTTTATTAATAGTCTACGAGCAATTATCTTGCAGAGAAGGTGATGATTGATTCAGACATTGTTTTTAGGTGGTGAGAAATTAAATGAGTGACAGAGTCCAGGTAACAAAGTGCTCTCTGTGCTTATGTCTATCTGCTCAACCAGTCCATTGCTACTTCTATGAAGTCTCTTGCCTAGAACTACAGATTGATACCATTGTTATTTGCACTTCAGTGCTTGCTTTGTAGCTGACACAACAATGTGTGCATCATAAATGGACTGTTTTATTTTGTTTTATTTTGCACTGCTGTAAATTGTAATTCCATGTAACTGTAAATCTTGCACTGTTTAACTTGCAATATCTGATTGTCATGTGCGATCTTCTCTAGTCTACTTACATGGTGTATGGCATCTCATAACCACCTATTTGTAATGTTTATTCATTGTGTATTTCTCTGTATCTCTTCCAGGTGGTACCTGAAAATAGGCATCTGTTTGCCTAGTACACGTACCTGGTAAACAAGAACAAATAAATAAATCAGAATCAGTGCTAAAACAAGTGGCTGTCAGGTCATTATATTGAGAGCATAAAAAGAGGAAAGATTGAACTGATTCTATTTCTAGTTGTAAACAAGGACAGATAGTTACAGGGATGGGCATTTCTGTGAAGCAATCCTCTTTCGTAACCATAGATGATAACTCCATTCTGTGCTTAGTAAAAGGTTCACCAAAAAAAAAAACCTGTATAGAGTTTAGGGCATTTGAGGACTGATAGATATAATATATAAATCCCAACTGTGTTATTTTTGATTAGTTTGTAGTAATATGATGATTTGGTACCTGTGAGTGAAGCTAGGTCCTCTCACCTTCCAGTATCCAAACTCCTGTTTTTTCTTGTTTTTTTTTTAATAAAAGATTTTCTTAAAGATATTTCAGGATACAAGTAATAAACACTATTACAACATTAAAATCTACATTCAACAATAACTACAAGAATTATCTAATATTGTCTATTTAAATACTATTCATAAGAAAAATGAACTTGGTATTTATTCCCTTTAAAAAAAATACTATCTGTAAAGCGGAAACTGGACTGTTAAACACCAGTGAATATCTTAACATTTAATGAATTAAAAATTAACCCACCCACGTCAATCTAGAGACACCCCTGAAAGTTCAGTTATCCATATATTTTGCTTATAACTATATTTCATATTACATCATGGTTCAGAAAGTGTGACCCCTATGCCTCTTGGAGTTGAGAGGAAAAGAGAATACAAAGTATGGAAGAGAGAGAGAGAGAGAAAGGTCAGTAATAAGAGAGAAAGAGACTGACATAACCTACCTATGGAATCAGAAGAGACACTTCAATCAGAGTTCCATAGGGACTTGATCCTAGCATTATCAATTTAGACAAAGAACAAGGTGAAAAGCCTAAAGAGAGATGTTAAAGGGGAACACTCAGCACAAAGGACCCCATACTCAAGCGTGGAGCTGGTCCCAGTGTGCACTTGGTGGGCAAAAGCATTTTGGTTTACTGTTTTCTGTAGTATGGTAGATCATATCAGACTAGTTTTGCTTAGTTGTAGGCTGACATCTTCCTTTACTAAAAATCCTAGAATCCCCTGCAGCTGTCATCAGAGCAGTAGTCAGCAGTGTGAGATTCAATAGCCTGTCGTGCATGTTAGAGCTTTTAGAATCTCCAATCAGATGTTTTCCAGCACTGCTTTTCTCCAGGGGCTAAGTACAGATGTAATGGTAAGGCAATAATAATACCATCAATTAAAAAAAAACAAACAGCTAGTGCCATCCAAGAAGTCATCCCCCCACCTACCTTAGAGTCCCCTGGACTGTTTGAATAGGTATTTTTTTTCTTGGCCTGTGACACTTTTGCTGGAGTGAAATGGTCCTTCACAGCTCCCCAACTCCAAAGGCACTCCCAGACATCTAGTAGTTCTTCTTTCCTTGTACTGTGCCCTACCAAATACCTACAGCAGTGTGGTCCATCCCCACACAATTAGGTGGTCAGCACCAGTGGTGCCGGAACGGTTTGAAAAGGTGTGGGGCCAAGGACGTAAGGAGTAAATTTTCCCCTATTAAATATATTACCATGATAGCAAAAGTGATAGGCCACGAGAAAGTGATAGGGCCATGGCCTTAGTGGCCCCCGTTCTGGCACCGATGGTCAGCACTATTGTAGCTAGTTAGAACTTAACACCACCCTTACTGCCTGCCTGTCACAATTCTTCATGCAAGGGGTGGTTGCTAATTCCTTCAACTAGGTTAGCAAAGGATTCCATGCTATACTAAGGGCCCTGCATACCATTAACCCTCCCGTAAACAACCACAGTATGTTTAGTGACCACATGGGAAGTCATGCAACCCAGTCTTGCACAACAGGGCACACAATTGCAGCCACCACTTAATGGTGGTTTCGACTATTTAGTAACACCCATGTGTGACTGTGTATAGTGGTCAGAGTTTTGCTCCTTACAGATCGCTTACAACTGAAGCTAATTCTACAGTTGATATCATAATTCCTGACATGTGATGTCACCGCCAGTGCCACTGCAATAGAATGTGATGTCACAAACAAGGAATTCTCACATCAGTTAGAGACTCAGTCTCAGCTGTCAGTGAACAGCAAGGAACAAAGATCCAGTTTTCATGTAAATGTCCTTAATAGTAACTAGAAAAATGAATGTAGTTCTCCTTAATGGAATACCACTAGTGTCTGTCAATACAGCAACAAAATATTAAGTACTATTGTCTATTGCCATCTGGGGAGGTAAAGTGTGCCCAATAGAGAAGCAACCACACTCACATGTAATTAAGTCACCACATTTGTCATACCACAATTGATAAAATCTCTAATAAAGAAAACTCTTCCTGCTCTAGGACTGTAAAACTGTTTAGTGGTGAGAATGTGGTTGCACTGGTGGCAGTGACCAAATGCAAAATTATGTTAATGTAATGTAACAGTATCAGCCGGAGTCCAAACTTTTATTTAAAAAATTATGTTCGTAGCCCTTATGTAGTGCTTCAAAGTTAGGGAGCACAACAAAAAAATTGGGACCCTTTCCATGATGTGGGGAGTTTTCTTTTTATTTTTCTTTCTTCTCTTGTTCCCCTCCATTCTCCTCCATTCCAGCCCCCGCCTGCAGTCCTATTGATCCTCCCGGTCTCTTTGTCCTGTTTCACGACGTTTGACATTGAGAAGGGGGGACTGTGGGCAGGAGACCCTCCCTGTTGGGCTCATAGTGCCCAATCCCCTGCCCAGAAGCCAGGACCTCCATTGCCCTACAAAAGGGCTGGGGAGTGGCTAAAGAGCAGAGCCAGCAGCACAGCGTGGAGGGTGGAGGACACAAGGAGCACAGACAAACAAAAAGGTACCTGAATTGAGTCCATGGCTCCTCCGGTGTCGCTCCCCTCCAGCATCGGTTTGGGCATGGTGGCAGCAGCAGCAGCAGGGTCAATCAGATGGAGTGTGGCTCCCCAACAAGACCAGCCCACCCTTGGCAGAGCCCCGATCAAAGAGGCAGGAAGCAAGTGTCAGCAGACCAAAAGTAGTGTAGCAAGAAATCAGTCTGAGTGGAAAACAAGCCCTGGACCTTTCAGTTCCACCCAGCAGCCACAGCAATGCCAAAAGAGAAGCCAGGTTGGAGTGTGGCTCCCCAGCCATCATCCTGACCCTCCCTAGCAGCGCAGCAAGCCCAGGCCATGATGGTAAGTGGGCTGAGTGAGGGGGAGAGATACTGACAGCCACTAAACAGGAAAGGGATCTGAGGGTAATCATATCAGATGACCTAAAGGTGGCCAAACAATGTGCCAAGGCTGTGGGGAGAGCCTGTGGGGTACTGGGATGCATAGGGAGAAGTATCACCAGCAGACGAAAGGAGGTGGTGGTGCCTCTGTACAAATCATTAGTGAGACCTCATCTGGAGTACTGTGTCCAGTTCTGGAGGCTGTATCTCTGTAAGGTCATAGATAGGATAGAGGCAGTTCAGAGAAGGGCAACAAAAATAGCAGAGGGCCTGCACCAAGAATTATATGAGAAGAGACTAAAGGACCTCAATATGTATACCCATGGAGGAGAGGGGAGAGGGGGATATGATAGAGACCTTCAAATATCTCAAAGGCATAAATAAGGTACAGAAGGGTAGCATCTTTTAGAAAAACGATGTTCTAGAACAAGAGGTCATGACATGCGACTGGAAAGGGGTAGAATAAGAGGTAACATGAGGATGTATTTCTTCACAGAAAGGGTCATGGAGGCATGGCACGGCCTCCCTGCAGAGGTGGTGAGGGCAAATTTGGTAGGGGAATTCAAAAATGCATGGGATAGGCATAGGGGAACCCTAGCGATAGGTAAGAAAACAAAGCCGGAGACCAAGTAGGGTCTGTGACTTCTGCAGCAGCTAGAGAAAATGGGCAGACTGGGTGGGCCAAGTGATCCTTACCTGCTGTCAATTTCTGTGTTTCTATGTTTCTGTAGCAAGCATGTTAGCTAATACCTTACCAAATATGAAACCCTGGAGGGCAGAGGGTTCGGGCCTGGTTACCTACACCCCCAATGTCTCAGAGAAATCTATAAAAATGCATGAACGCAAGAAATATGGCATGTAAAATTTAGCTATTAGTTCATGGTCTCCATTTTTATGGCTGCATAATGAGAGCTATGCTGACATATAGCAAATGGAGGTGGAGAGAAAAAAAGGAGGTCTGAGGGCATAACCGAATACCGAATGCACAGCAGTTTGTGTGCTTCATGCTCCACCCAGTGAGAAGTTGAAGGACATCAGCATGGCTCAGTGCATCTGTTCCCCATCCCCTGTGCAGCTCTCAGCGGGGTGCTTCCTCTGTCTCTCTCTCTCTCTCTCTCTCCCACTCTCAATCTTGGTCTGTTCCCCAACCCTTCTGCAGTTCTCAAATTGGTCACTTCCTATGTCTCTCTCTCTCTCTCTCTGTCTCGCTCTCTCTCCCTCTCTCACCCTTGGTCTGTTCCCCATCCCCTCTGCAGTTCTCCAATGGGGCACTTCCTATGTCTCACCTTCCCTCTCTCTCTCACGCTTGGTCTGATCCCCGGCCCCTCTGCAGTTCTCTAATCGGGCACTTCCTATGTCTCTCTCTCTCTCTCTCGCTCGCTCGCTCACTCACCCTTGCTCTATTCCCCACCCCCTCTGCAGTTCTCTAATCCCCACCCCCTCTGCAGTTCTCTAATCGGGCACTTCCTATGTCACTGTCTTGCTCTCTAATCGGGCGCTTTGGGTGTCAAACAGACGAGGCATACTGATGAGTCCTGGTAGGATGAAACACGTGTCTATGTCTTCTGTTAGCACCCTTTGCAAACTGTGTGAGAGGCCTTTCAGCACCATGCAATTCTGCTTAAAGTTGGACCAGCATAACATTCTGTGATGATTTGCATATGCAGCCCATGATGCTTTGCATTGTGTGGGCATGTGTGATTTTGTATTTTCCTGAAACTTGGCTTCCCAGCCAAATGCCCTTTGGGGTAACCCTTGCCTCAGTGTTTGCACACAGAGGTTCTTTGTCTTTTAAATGTTTTTTATTTTAATGGGTTCACCACAACATATCCAAGACACACTGTCTTAGGGTAGCTGGTCCATTCCACTGGGGTGTCAAACAGGTGAGGCATACTGATGAGTCCTGGTAGGATGAAACACGTGTCTATGTCTTCTGTTAGCAACCTTTGCAAACTGTGTGAGAGGCCTTTCGGCACCATGCAATTCTGCTTAAAGTTGGACCAGCATAACATTCTGTGGTGATTTGCATATGCAGCCCATGATGCTTTGCATTGTGTGGGCATGTGTGATTTTGTGCTTTCTATGTCACTGTCTTGCTCTCTCTCTCTCTCTCTCTTGGTCTGTTTCCTGCCCCCTCTGCAGTTCTCCAATCGGGCACTTCCTAAGACGCTCCCTCTCTCACTCTTGGTCTGTTCCCCACCCCCTCTGCAGTTCCCCAATCGGGCACTCCCTATGTCTCTCTCTCTCTCACTCATGGTCTGTTCTCTGCCCCTTCTGTAGCTCTCCAGTCAGGCACTTCCTATGTCTCTCTCTCTCTCTCTCTCTCTCTCTCTCTCTCTCTCTCTGTTCCCCATTCCCACACTTCTTTTTTTCTTCATTCGGACACTTCCTCTGTTTCTCTGTGTTGCTCTCACTCTGTTCCCTGGCCCCTCTGCAGCTCTGGAGCTCCATGCTATAAGATCAGCTTTTAGAAGGATTACCCCATTTTGGGGGGAGGGAGGGAGGGCTGAGAGTGTTTGCAGCTTGCATAACACTTCTTTTAGTTAGTAATGGTAGTAGGGCTTGTTTTTAGTATAGATAGTAACTTTCATGAGGCAGTAGTAGGAGGAGACAAGAGTTGTTTTTTTTTATTTTTAGAGACAGCAGTGGTGCGATTTAGGGCAGTTGTCCAATTGGCACTTCCTCTGTATCTGCACCACCCCTGAGACTACCCCATGGCCCTCCCCCCCAGCCCAATTGTCAACATTCCATTTTTTCACACCACCTCAAGAACATGATAGGTGTCATTTTTAAAATCTTTGCCAACAAGTGTTTCTGCACTAGTGGCACCAAATGACATTTTGTCACGTATTTTATAAATGACTCCTGTCATGTTCAGAAGGGGGTAGGGGTCATATAAATGCTATGTTGAAAATTTCGGGGTCAAAATGTGCCCTCAAAATTTTTTATGAAGTAATGTTGTTTGCAGAGATGGCCATTGTCCCAAAGAGAACCACGTTGCCTTCTCATGCCAGTGACCTGAGTTTGGCTGTGAGCTCAGTGAGCCAGTTGAATAGGCTGAGGCTGGGGAGAAAGCACTGCAGTGCCCCAAAACAGCTCAAACTTGAAGAGAGAAACAGCAATGTTCTGGTGCACAGGCAACACCTTATGACAGGCTGGGGAGCCTTCCTTCTCAAGCGGTTGACGTGTGTTGAGGCCTGATGGGCCCATGCACTGCATCAGATATCCCTTATCAGGTTAGAACACTAGCAGCTGTTTTGGCTCTGACCAGAATTTGTTTTTGACTTGATCTAAGGCATTTTGTTAAAATGGACAAAACATATTGATTAGCCCAACTGAACAAATGTATAACGGTTTCTTCTAGTGAAAGATGCAAAGTTTCCAAGTGAGGGCCCAGCCACTTATCACCTAATTTCTTAAAAAGTTAGCAGATTAAGACGACATATGATGCCTTAAATCATTAGCGGTATTTGTGCTACAGTACAATTAGGAGTTGTCGGACCTCTCTTCTGTTTATATAAGATTTGCTTTCCATTAAACATTTCTAAATGAAAATGGGCCAATAATGCACAATCTGAGGGATCAGTTAAATGATCTAAACAGGACTTTCTCATAAATGTAGTTTTCAGTTTGTTATACCATGAATGCAGTTTACAGTCAATCAAAAGACCCAAGTCACGTTGAGCTGCAATGTCCCCAAACCTACAGTAGTTTTTACAATATCCATGATATAGCTCATTTGAAAGAGCAAGTAATCTGTTAATAGATGACCTAAACCAGTCGGATAGACTGTGTCTTAATTAATTGAGGAAAAATAAAGCCTTTATTAGAGTAGTCTATTTGTTCTTCTAAGGATATTCTATGATATCTATCATGTGTAATAAAAATAAATCCAATAAGAAGGAAACTTGTCTAATGGAAACTATAGTTGATATCAGGAATTGCCCGAATTCTACCCTACATATTATTGCAGTATAGTAGTTGTATCAGCCTGATTTTGGTGAAATAAAAAACATTTTTTTACTTAATATTTATTGCAGTACAGTAGATTGTATCAGACTGATTTCTCATGTTTTCCAACCTGACATTTGCTTTAACCAGAAATCCTAGAATCTCTTGCAGCTGACATCAGAGGAGGGATGCAGCAGTGGGAGATTCAATGTTAGCCTGCAGTGTATGTTAAAGATTTTATAAGCGCAGATCAGAGGTTTGACAGTCCTGCTGTTCTCTCATGGCTCGGTATAGTCTTCTGTGACTGTAGTTAGCCCATGGAGGACAACAGGACCAACAAACAAAAGATCTTATAAAAACTCTACCGTGCACTGCAGGCTATTGAATCTCCCATTGCAGCAGCCCTCCCCCGATGTCAGCTGCAAAGGATTCTGGGATTTGTAGTTATAGAAACTGTCAGCTTGGAAAACACTAGGGGCCTGATATTCAAATGTTTGCACAGGTGCTAATGGGACTTTGCCCATGCAAACCAAGGGTTGTGCTGCAGTCCCATATTCAAAAGGGGCTTTTGCGCAGTCAAAGAGGGTTAGTGCCTACAAAAAAAATAATGTATGTGTGCAGGCAAGGGGAAGGGCATGGCCATGAATATGTGTGCTACCCCCATTCAGCAGTTTTGTGCTCCACAAAAGGGTTTAGCACGGTGCTTTTGTGCAGCGCGTATACCACTGAACAAAACCCCAACTTGGCTGCCAGAGGTAATGCAGACACCTAGCCAGTTTGCCACTGTGGGAGCACAGCTGTCCGCACAATCCTTGGCACCCACCCCCCAATCGCTGCCTGTTCTGAAAAAAGATCCCTGGTGCTAGTGGTTCCCCCCTCCCCTAGTGCTGATTGCCAGCCCGTTCTATCACTTTAAACAATCCTTGGTGCTAGTGGCACTCCCCACTGATCACTGATTACCAGCCTGTACTTTAAATGACAACCGTCCCGGTGCTAGTGGTAACCCCACTCCCTCTGATCCCATCCCCGGCATAAGATATATTATCGCAGGTGACAGTGATAATCCCCCCTCCCTCCAATCCCTGCCCTGGCATCACGTATATTATCACTGGCGCCAGTGGTAACCCCCTCCCTCAGATCCCTGCCCTTTCAACATGTTGAATAACCCTTGTGCTAGTGGTAACCCCCCCTCCCTCCAGTTCTTGCCCCATCAACATGTAATAGCCCTGGTGCTAATAACCCCATCCCTCAGAACCCTGCCACATCAACATGTAAAATAGCCACCTTGGTGCTAGTGGTAACCCCCCTTCCTCCAATCCCTGCCCAGTCATGCTTTGTGATAGCACTATCCCCCAGATCGCCAGCCTTGCAGTTCACACAACCCCTCCCTGGTGTCCAGTGGTTCCCCCCGTGTCACTAGGCACCCCCAAATTCAAGGTTTCCCCAGAGTTGGTGCCGAGAGTGCATATGGTGACTGGCACAGCCCTCCTTACACCTTCTCGACTGGCTGTCTTATGTAAAGTCATGGAGTGCACTTCTTATTTACAGGACAAGGTAATATGCCCTGTCCTATAAATAAGAGGCATGTTCCCTGATTGTATATATGGTGGCTGGCAGAGGACGTGTGAGGAGGGCTGTGTTAGTTGTTGTACATATCCATGGCACCAATGCTGGGGAAACCCTGAGTGGGGGGATGCCCAGTGCCATGGTGGGGCAGACCACTGGATGCCAGGGAGGGGTTGTATGAACTGCCAGGCCGGTGATCAGTGAGGGACAGAGATATCACAATGTAGGAGGGGGCAGGGATCAGAGGGAGGGGGTTACCACTAGCACCAGGGCTATTCAACATGTTGATGGGGCAAGAATGAGAGGGAGGGGGTTACCACTGACACCAAGGATAGTATAGGTGATGCCAGGGCAGGGATCAGAGGGAGGACGGTTATCAATGGCACCAGGGATAATATATATGAAACTGGGGATGGTATTGGAGGGAAGGGGGTACCACTAGAACTGGGAATGGTTGTCATTTAAAGTATGGGCCGGCCATCAGCAATTGGTGGGGGGTGGGTAGCAGTAGCATCAGGTATATGGATACATGGCTGGGACTTGCCGATTGGGGGGTGGCGACGCACTAATCTGCCTTGCTACTCATGTAAATGAGCCCATAATTTGCATACAAATGGCCCTTAGTGTCTTGCATGCCCAATGGCCTCATTTGCATGGTTCCTTTTGAATACTGGAAATTGTGCCCTGGCGCTATCCATTCTGGCGGTGTACTTCAGGAGCCCTGTCAGGGTAGCATGAAGTGGCTTAGCTCTGGACCAACATGGCTCTATATTTAGCTGAATAGCGCCAGTACATTATCCCACTGAATATATGGCATCATCGGGCACCCGGGCAAGCTCAATGCACAGTGAATATTTGAAAAGCTGGCCCCAGAAATCAGCCTGATACAATCCACTGCAGTAAATAGTGAAACAAATATATGTTTTTGCACAAAAGGTGCAAATTGGGACCAGCCCCAAATTGGGATGTGGGGCTCTTAGTGTTGATTGTTTCCCTTAATAATTACCCACCAGCTCAACCACTTGCAACCGACCCATCTCCCCTATTCTGCCTTATTTCCCCTGCCACTTGCTGTCTCGCAGCCAGTTGCTCATTCACTCACTCCACCACCAGAAAACATGTTTTTTTTTCAAAGAAAACATGAAAAACAAAACAGAACGCTAAGTATTCTGCTCCTCTGACAGTGCAAGCAACATTTTTTTTAAATATTGTGATGTATCAGCACGGCAACACACCAGAGCCAGTAATTGTGACCCGCATGTCCAGGACTTGAGCCAGCAGCATGCTTCCATCTGTGGGATTAAATCAGATGAAAATGCCGGAGTTCTCATCCAGAACCAGTGCACTTAGTAAATCAGGGAACGAAAGAGCAGCTGGAATTTAGTAACATCTGGATATCTGGTGAGATGATGCTTTTATAAAAATTCAAAATAAACATAGTTTGAAACAGATGTGTGCAGGAACTGGCAGCGTTTATAGACAGCAAGTGAAGCAGGCAGGCCTGGTGGTACTAATAGGTGGAGGAACTACTTAACTTATTTTTAAGCATCAAAATTAATTTTAGCTTTGTTTTGAAAGTTATTTTTTTTTATTTCATTACAAACCCATTTTATATAAGCAATTGGACACTCCAGGGATACTGGTTGTACTAGTTTTACCACATGCCTAGGGCTGAAGGCACTTAGCATGTAGTTTTGTGTCATTCTACACCCCTGGCATGTGGAAAACCTAGTACAACCAACACCCCATCATTCAATCGTTTGAAGGATGGCCAGGTACTGTTGCTTCAGCTTCCTCACACAAGACGCCTTTATTGTCTTTTTATTGTTGCAGTGAGTAGAAAGAGGTGAATTAATTTAAATGTTGATAGGAAAGAAGAACAGTATTGGTGCTGGGGGGTACGGTGGCCATAAAATATAGTAAAAAAAAAAAAAAAAGAATGCGTAAATAATACTTGTGGGAAGATGCCTTCTAATTTGTGTGGTCTCTACAAACACACATAAAATGTAATTATTCCAAAACCCAGAAAAAAGCATTATGAGTATGCAAATGTGTGTGTGTGTGTGTGTGTGTGTGTAAGATGACTAGGAAATATTTTAACTGGTACTACATTGTGCTTGCCATCTCACTACTCACACCTGCTGCCTGTTCTCAGAGGCATAGGGCTCCATTATAGCTGGGAGCGGAAGTAAGTCCTCTGCATGCTAACTCACAATGTGCTGCACTGGCCCAGAGAAAAAGGAGCTCAACATGGCTCTCGATGGAAAACGTGCACTCAGTTGGAGGGGGGTGCGAAGCAGCAAGATGAACTGTGCTGCTCTGCTCTGTGTTGCCCTGTTAAGTAGCTTTGTAATTTTATGAGTACTATTATCTTAATTATAGTGTATGATGGAACATTGTTGTTCATAAAAATCCATCACTTTGAAAAGGTTGTTATGCTGTAGTAGCTATGTCATCGTAGCTTTTTTGCGGCACTAGTTACGCAGCTACTACAGCATAACATCGGGCGTACTAGCGCATGTGCGTTACACAACTAGGAATTGGCCGTGGCAGTGAAAATGAGAGCAAGAACAAGTTTTTGTTGATATTTTAAATGAGTTGTTCTACTTTGTAAATTTCATGACTCCTCGTTTACTGTTGACTGTTCCCTGTTTGTACCGTAAGTAAAAAAAACGTTCACTTCTACTTGATGATCTCTGTGCATTTACTAGACTGTGTATTTCTGCTGGTGTGGTTGTGGATGGGGGGCGGCTGGCCACTTGATGTTGTCTCCTTGTTGCATGTACACTTGTGGTGGGGTGGGGTGGCTTCATAGACTATAAAAGGTAATGGACACCTTCCCCTCAGTAACAAGCATGTTGGAACATCTTGAGGTTGTCGCTGGCACCTGAACCTCTCGAGCATCACTCTCAAGGTTCATAAGGTCACCATGGCAACCTCTCAATGAACCAACACACTTGTTACTGATGGGAAGGTATCCATTATACTCTATATTTTCTGTTTTCAACCTCAAACTTTCAGTTAGCTTTTTGCCAACCAGTGCCACTGCTGCTGCCATATGTTGTTTGTTCCCCACTGCTGGCTCTTTTTTCGTGTGCTGGCTTACAGGTCAGCAGGCTTGGCAGTGCAGCATTCAGAGCAGTGTTCTGGGCACATTTCCTGGCCTGGTGTTTGCCACACCTAGGGATCTTAAGCTTGTAGAATACTGGAAGTCCAGAGTATCTGGAGAGGTGGATGTGCAGATTAAGGGCTGCTGTGAAGGAGCAACCATGTCTTCCCTGGTGATTGCCCTGAAGGAAATTAAAATGGCACTATATGATGCATTGTATGTTATTTTGAAAGGTAGGCCAGTATTGTCTAGGACTAAAGAGCATCTCTGTATTACTAGTCACATTGCTCAGTGGAGTGACTTTCTTTGCTTTCGCAGCTCAAAATGGCTGGTATGAAGGCATTGAGACCTAGAGCTGAGGAAAGGTTTGTTTGGACCAGAAGTTTCAATATCAAGGGGTAGGAGAGAAAGGAGAGTACTCACTGAAGACTAGATTGGACTAGGAGCATTATGTATTGTGATGTCCATTCGGGTGACAGCCTGGAAGTTTGGTACAAAGAGCCTTTCATAGCGGTTCTATGAATCTTACTGTTTGGCTGTTTAAAAAGGGATTTAGCATTCAGTAATGTACTGTCTTAAACTATAAAAAGAAACCTGGTTTTGATAATCGGACTCTGTATTCAGACTTCGTGGATGACATCCCAAACTTTATTAATTATTTTAAAGCCTTCATACAGCAGCATATGATGGACAAATAATAATTCCCTATAGTTTATAAAGTATAAGAGAGTGACTTTTTTTATAATAATGTTGAGTATTTGTCATTGAGAATTGCGGGCCAAGGCCAATGCCCTGTATGCTAGTGCTATCTTGTGATTTCTCAAAGTATTCAATGCATAAGTTGTAATGTCACATGAAAATCTTTATATATCACTGCTATATCTTGGGTGTTATTTGAACTTGAATCAGGTTCTACTTAATTACAAAATAATAGTTGAGGAAATTAGATACAATTTTGGGGATGGCACATGCATTTCATTTCATTTTTCGGGCAATCTTATGGTCACATAAATGTCCTATTGGTCAACGTTTTGCAAGCAAGGGTGTCACTGATATTGTCTATTATAACTACAGTGCTGTTCTTTGAAGGATTAGGAATGGCCTTCCTGGTAAATTATTGGAGTACTAAGTCCAGCAACCTCTTTTAGGGAAGCAGAGCTAGGCTGTGTTGAAGGTATTCCCTGGCTGGTTTCTTGGGCCTCAATCATAAATTGCTTAGGTTAGGCAAAAGTTGCTTTATACACCTAGCAATCTCTGACACAGGGTATTAACAGGTAAGAAATAGAAGCAGAAATGTTTTCCAACATAAAGAGAGAGAATGGTCTTAGGGTGGTCAACCTAAACATTAAGCACGCAATTGCCGGTAATAACTATAACAGAAAGTGTTGAGCTAGTATGTAAGCTCAGTCTGGCCAGGTAGTGATGGTTGGGATGGGGAGACTGGTAGGACAAGCTCAATAATATTACTTTATGCTGCTACAGAAAATTTCTGGTTTGCTACAGAGCATGGGAGCTGCAGGGTGAACATGGGGCATAGCCAGGCTTAGCAGTGCACTTTGAGGCTACATGTTGACTCTTGACTCCTTCCCCAATATCTGGTCCGGTACCCGGGTAGAGATAACTGCTGGCTGATTGTTTTTTGTTTCCAGAGAGACTCCCTTCTATTTTAGAGGCATGCGGCAGTGTCCTGGATAATTTAAAATTAATGAGGAGACATTCTTACATATTATTAGATGTACCTAGGGTAGTGTCCCGCCACGGCGAATCTGCGATTAGCCATGCTCTCCCTGTCTTGTGGAATAATCTCCAGCGCTCCTTAAAGCTTACTAACACTATCTGTCTTCAGGCCTTCAAATCCCTATTGGACCTCCTTATCCAATAGAAAAGTATTTTTGCTATCTATAACCTGATTTCCGCTTCCTTCTACCTTACAGTCCTCCACAGCTCTCGTTGAGATGCCTGTTTTTGTGTATCAACACCTGTGTTGCAATTTTGTCTCCATTTTGTTGCAGTCCTTCCTGTATTATTAGCTCACCTAAGTAGATATGCTACATTGTATTTCCCTCTATATTCCTCCATTGTCCTGTATCAATTGTTGTTCCACCTAGGACCTTATCTGGATGTATTGTATATTTTATTTACATTGTAAACATTGTATGTATTGTAATTTTTTTTGCGTTCATCCAAGACCACTTTGAAAATTAGCTTGCTCAATGGTGCCATTCCTGGTAAAATAAAAAAATGAATGAATGAATGAATGAATGAATGACGTTTATGTCACAAATGGATATGTAATGTAACACATTTTTATTGGATGGTGATTTATAATGAAGTAGTCTTATTGATATTGTAAAGTATATTTTGTAAAGTGAAATTTGTAATGGTTTAAAAAAATAAATAAGTAAACCCATCTGAACTGAACTGAACTATTCAGACCTCACCACAACTGAATCTCACACACACTAAACACATCAATAATCTTAAAAGTCTGCATGAAAGAGAAGACAGATAGCTTCCAGTTTGTGCAGTTTCTGTAAACACACATACAACTGAATGCCTCAAATGCACCAAATCCATGTGTGTGTTGGTGGGGGGGGTAAGCTTACTACATAATGTCTGAAACTTTTTCCTACTACAATCTATAAATAAGATGTAGAGTGCCTGAGTGAGGAGACAAGCTATAACATTTGGCACCAACTGCAGGTATTAGATCTGGCTAAGTGCACTAGGCAACTTGACTCAACGTAGAGCTACACCTCTGCTTTCACATTTTCAACTTTTAAATAAAGATGAAATCTGGCAATGGTTAAAGCAGCTCCTAATGGTACCTAACACCTGAGATTCCAAGGTTTATCTTTAGCCGAATCCTATAAGATTGGGCAGAAACTGCAATATCCACAACTCTGTGAATAGCAAGACAATGGACAAAGACTGTGACTTTGGTCTCCTTCTAGAGGTGTAAAAGAGAAGACAGCCACTGAAAACCCTGAAAAGAAGATGCCCAATAAGCCACAGTCATTTGTAGAATATGGCCACGCCTATGGTTGTGAGTTGGGCAACCAGCTGGAACACAAGGAAACACCTCAGGATCTAGGCACAAGTACATTTCAAAGCTCTTAACAGCTTTCCATTTGTCATATCTGAGTATGAAACTGTAATAAAATATTGCTTACAGAGAATTACAAACAAAATGAGAAGTACATTCTAAACTGCAATAGTTCCAATTGGAAATGCATACTTGTGAGGTAATGTCCTACTTTCCTTATTGTCTTCAGGCACTTATGTACAATAGAATATTGGCATTATATTGCAATTAAGCCCATGCAGTACAAGGAACTGCCTAAACTATGCTGCAGAACTGCCAGCCCAATTTATGGATTATTTCAAGAGAGTGCTAAATGCTCCGTAGTGCCAGTAGAGGTCAGTGTTTCCTCAGAAATGAAAAAAAGAGAATAAAAGAAAAAAACAAAACCGTCACTAACCAGGCCAGCAGTGCACTGTCTGTTTGAAACATAGCTCTGCCTGGTGACAGTCACCCAGTATGAGGCTGAAAATAAAACCAATTTGCCAAGAAAATGCCTTTCTTCTGCAGTTGCATTTGTGCACAAGACTGCATGGTTCTTCAAACAAGCAGCTATTCTTTTAAAGGCTGAGATGCTATCAGCAGTGCACTGTGAGTCTCCTGCCCCCGAAAATGAGTTCACTTTATTTAGTGTTTATTATTTGGAGGATGGTTATTATTACATTAATAATGGTATAGTGGTGGTGATGGTGGTGGGGGTGGTTACAAGGTAATAACTGGACCAGGGAGAATAAAGCCAAGCTGTTTATTAACATCATGGTTTGGTTATTACTGACTAAAACCCTGACCACTGTTCCATTATAGCTATTATACTGAGAAAAGAAAGTTTTAAAATCCAACACCAACATGTTTTTTTTTCTCTACAACCCATCTGTAAGAAACCAACATTTTTGTAGGGCTAGTCTTAGCCAATCAGAACACTGGAATTAACCCTTAGGCTGCCAGAAGATTTAGAATGTATAGGTTTTTAGGATGTGTATACATGCCAGCGGCGCAGCAAGTGTTAACATACAGTCCTGTTACTGACTCTACTGTCTGGTTATTGCACAATAACTTGACAGTAGCTCTGTGTTCTGACTGGCTGAGAGGAATCTTTTTCAGTAGAATTATTATCACTAGTTATAAAATGGGCAAAAAAAAAAAATCCAGTGACCTCATTGCTGAATAACTGTACAGATCCGTGCGGTAATTGACCAGTAACCGTATGGGTCTGGAAAGTTCCTTGCAAGTCTTGAAACTACACCGCTTTGGAATTCTTAGTAACTGTGACAGCTGGGAAAACCAAAAAAAGTTCAACTAACAACATGAGTGGCTTACTGCCAGTTGATGGGACAAACCTAGCTGTTTGGTGTGATAACTGATTTACCATTGATGAAGCTTTATTTATTCTTAACTTAAAGATCTATTTAGTCTTGTGTTTTGTTTTGTTTTATTGTTTGGTGCCATTTTATAAACTCAATAACACACTTAAGGGCTTTCGGTTATTAGATAATTACTGTACTCCCCACCCCACCCCGTGGTTGAGGGCTGTTGGCTAACACCTTGTGCCTCCAACCCACAGAGTTGGTAGAGGTGTGCAGTAATTACCCTATAACCCCACATCTTGTCTCATGTATTGCTAACATGCATTATGGAAGGCTGTGTAATAAGCGTTTAGTGCACTGACTAGTGGAACATATGATCATAAGCTGAAATCCCACCACAGACACTGGTTTAGTGTGCATCTTGGAGCAGTTCACTAGACGTCCTGACGCTGCAGTCCTCAGCAGCTGTAAAACTGAGAGAAAGCAGAATAGTGCTGAAAATGAGGTGCAACATTCAATTGCACTACCTAGGATACATATTTTAAATTGTAAAATACGTTGTTGTGTTCCCCTTCCATTTGAGTACACTTGGTGCACACTTTTCTCATTTGCAAATGTGTACCCACAGCCATTTTCTTCTTCAGATTACTTACTCCTGGGTATTCTCTCTCACTCTCTTGTCTCCCCTCCTTCATCTCTCTCACACTCTCCCCTATCTTTCTCTCTCTCTGTCTATCTCTCTCACACACTCTCCCCCCATCTCTGTTTCTCTCTTTCACACTCTCCCCTATCTCTCTCTCTCTCTCTGTCTCTCTCTGCCTCTCTCTCACACTCTCCCCTATCTTTCTCTGTCTCTCTATCTCTCTCACACACTCTCCCCCCATCTCTGTTTCTCTCTTTCACACTCTCCCTTATCTCTCTCTCTCTCTCTCTCTCTCTCTCTCTCTCTCTGCCTCTCTCTCACACTCTCCCCTATCTTTCTCTGTCTCTCTATCTCTGTATCATACTCTCTCTCTCTCTCTCTCTAGTGAGTCTACATAATGTCTTTTTGGAGGCTATAGTGCTTGGCTGCTTGGGGCATGATGTTTGATTTCACAGGTAGGGTTCAGAGTGCACTGTATGGACTTTAATGTTATACCCCTTTCTCTGTTTCCAATGCATATGTGTGATTATTAACTGGATGATTTACAGTGCTGGGTGACTGTCCACATTTGACAGGTGTGGGCTGTTGTGTTGGGAGGTGCATGTGCACATATGCTTATGTGTGTGTGTGTGTGTGTATGTGTGTGTACATGACTACCTTTTTTGGGGATGGGAGGGATTCATGCTTTAATGCTGAGTACGTGAATGATTTTTGTCAGCTGTGTGTACACTAAACTTAGATACTAGGGGCTGGATTTTCTGAAGGTTTTGGGACTAAGTTCCACCCCACAGCTGCTAGTGCAGAAAAAAAATCTTTGCACGGGCATCAATCCAAATCTGCCACACAGGCAGCCATGCAGCTGCGGGGGCTCAAACAAGCCAAGTCAGGCAGGTTTCTGCCCTCCCAATGGGACTCTATGTGAAACACACTAGAGTTAGAGATGCGGGAGAAGCAGGAGGCCCTACAGTTAAAATGTGGGAGTCATCAGCACCCCCGGAATGCTCTCCTAACTTGTGCAGGATGTTAACCTTGGTACTACCAGGCAGAGAATTTTGGTGCAGCTGAACCCAAAAATTGCTGCAACCTGCCATATAATTGCAGAGCCAGTCACAAACAGCTCTGTGATGGAAAATACTGTGCATGCGGAAAAACCTTGTGGACCTGCACCAAAAAAGGGGACTTATGAAAAACTGGCCCTGTGTCTGCATGAGTGACCTGATGAAATATGCATGCAGCATGAGTGATGGTATGACTGGGCTGCTGTAAGACTGGCTACCTTGATTTGGTAGAGAGGATTATCACAATGTAACACTAACATTGTAATTAAAAGTGAGCCAATGTATGTCTCATTTGTAGTCTGTATAGTGAGTTCTAAGGTATATTGTTTGACTAAAAAGTGGTGTAGTGATGCTCCACATCTTTTCATGTTCTGTATACACCGTGGGGTGGGGGCAACAGTGGTGGTGGTGGCAGTGGGGGCGCAAGAGAGCTGACCAAACTCAATAGAAGTTTAAAATTCCTGGCTGCATCACTGCTCTCTCATAATCGATTGCTGCGGGAGTTCAATTATGTTCTGTTCTGTTTTTTCACACTCAGTCAGATAGCTCTCCCATCTTGTACCTGCCCCAATCCACTTCAGTTTTGCATTTCATTTCTGCTGCCTTTGACAACTATTGCCATGCCTCTATGTAGATATGGTTTTCTAGTTTTGAATAATCCTCACATACAGTTATCTTTGTTGATTGGGTTCTAGTCCATGTGTTAATATGATCCCTGGGGACACACACCAATATAAGAGTGGTTTCTTGTGTGTTCTTTGGGTGTGAAAACAGTGAAGCAAAGTTGAGCTTTTTGGACTTCCAAAAGATGCAAGGCCCTGATAACCTCATAGTGACCTATATTCCCAGATAAGACGATGATGGAGGAATTGATCTGTGAACATTCTAGCATGCTCTGCCCCACCCAACAAAGAAAATCCTAGATCAGCCCCTAAAGACTATATGTAATGTGCTCTTAAGATCACTATGGCATAGCTGGCCTGTCAGCACAGCAGTTGGATTTCTGCTTGCGACATCAGTGACCCAGGTTCTGGAATGGACCCAGGACGCCAGCAGCCAGCCAGGGGGAGAAGGATGCAGCATTCTGAGGACTGCTCTCCCTCTCTGGGGGCGGGGAGGGGAGTGCAACTGGTGTTTGATGGACCCCTGATAGAGGCTGGGGGTACCGCAATGACCAGTGCCAGAATGTTACGGGGGTGGATGCTGGACGTCACTGCACGTCCCCACCCCCAGGAAAATACAAGAAAAAATCTCAGCCGCCTGCTGCCCTAGATTGACATACAAGTATCTTACAGGGAGGAACAGGGTGCAGGAATACACTATTTTTAAGCGAAAAAGATGTTCCAGGACTAGAGGGCATGGGATAAAGTTGGAGGGAGGATGATTCAGAGGAAACGTGAGGAAGAATTTCTTCACAGAATGGGTGGTGGACAAGTGGAACACCCTGCCAGAGGAAGTGGTGGGGGCTGAAACAATCACAGGATTTAAGAATGCATGGGATAGACATAAAGGAATTCTGGAGGTCAGGGATAAGGGGCAACAGACTTCTTGGAAAACATAAACTGAACTTGCAAGCTCAAATGGGCAGATTGGGTGGGCCATAGACCCTTATCTGCCGACACTGTCTATGTATCTATGTATCTATGAAGCCCACTTCAGCTTCAATTAGCCTTCAGGCCAGCTCTCCGACCTATCTTGTCACTTGCGGCACTGTTACGGGGCTTGTACTGCAACCCTGCCCTGGGGGTTAAGCTAGGGGGTATCGGAGGGTCACGTCTGAGTTGGAGGTGTATGCCTGAGGTCCGTGACCGGGCTGAGGTTCCAGGCAGCTGGCAGCAGGGGAATAAAGCATACTAAATTTAAACAAAAAAAGATCACTATGGTCTGTGGTTGTGAAGGGGGCTATACACTAAAGCCCAATGCACTCAAGAATCTGAATACATTCTGAGCTAAAATATAGAAATATAGTAGTAGTTAGAGCCCCAAGATGTGGACTTCAAAAACCTAGTAAACCTGTGTTTGAATCCCACAATCATCACTTGCATACTTTGTGACCCTATGCAAGTCACTTAACCTCCTCACACCTGGACAAGAACTTCAAAATGGACTTCAGCACTGTATGTCTTTCCCGGCCAAAAAATCTAAATAAAGAGCCTCTGATACCACAGGGACAACTTTTTAAAATGCAATAGGTTCACACAATACAACCTTTATCTCATATACTGGTACTTATCTTCCTCTCTTACTTCATTACCTTTGAAAATGTCATTGAAACAGCATCTCTGTCACTAGCTCTTCATCTGTTCTGGCTGCTTGCATACAAGTGACATCATAATTATGTTGTGTGACATCACAACTGGTTGCTGTAGAATTTATTATAAGGCCACAACAGAGGGTTATTAAGTCACTTGTGAAAAAGTAGCCAGTGCAAATGGAGACAAAGCGATAGAGATTCTGCTTGTACTGAAATGAAGAAGGTAATAAGTAAAATGGGGAGATAAATGCAGACACTATCTGACCCCTCTGATAGAAGATGTGACATTTCTTTATATATTTTGACACTAAATTTTCAACATGGCCTTTTAGGAACCCCACCTCATGGCCAGTGGCAGTGTAATTATGAAAATCTGGCCTGAAAGGTGATTTTGTGGTCACTTTGTGGAATCACCTTTCGGGCAGGATTTGAACCTTACTTGTTCATAAGGTGAGGTCGTAAGAAGGCTATGCTGAAAATTTGGTGTGCAAATACGGTAAAATGCCCAGGTTATGACTGAACATTGCAGTATTTCAACATTCACTCATAACTTCGCTAATTTTCAATATTTAAACTACACACTTTCAACATAGCCATTTTTCCAAAGTAACTAGTCCCAACTCTCTGAAATGCAAAGGCATGTTTGTGTATCAGGACACACTAAGCTTGGAGCACGTGCATGCACATTGCATCAATAGCTTTGCATTAGCAACCACTGTGTTTCTGACCAGAGACTGTTTGTTCAAGCAATAACAAATGTGTCCACCAGCCCACCGCAAGTGGATGCTCCATGCAATTCTAAAGAGCTTCAAAAACAGGCCAGTCTTGAGACATAAATTATTGATTGTATATGCAGCTATAATGCACTAAAAACCAAGATGGGGAAAGGAGGCTGGGACAGGGAACCTGTGTGCAGCATGCTTTTTTTGCATTTCTGCTAAGTTTGCACAGTTCTGATTTTGCACAAGTGATTATACTGTGGCATGGAACATGATTACATGAATATAAAAACTGAGGCAACAAATCCAAGTGTGGTGTGCCTGTACACACTACCACTTCACAAGAGGGTCTGTGTTTTTGTGCAATACGTTTTAATCTGATAACCCTCCCCACAGATTAGTCCATAATACAAGGATCTGCTGCTCCTCTTATAGACCATAATACAAACATCTAATGCCCCCTTCCCATTCTACAGTACAACCATCTGATTCCCCAGCTCACAATACAAACATCTGAAAGACCTCCCCAAGCCCACAATATAAGCATTTGATGCCCCTTCCCAGTCCACAATACAATCATTTGATGCCTTCTGCTTCTTTTACAATGTCCCTTAGGGAACCCTGAACTATGAACCTAGAGTGAGCACTAGGGATGATCCTAAATCCTAATCAGTCTAACTCTGATTGGATTCAGATTCTGAAATCCAAAGTCCAGTTTTGAAATTCAAAATTAAAAGTTTGAATTGGAAGTTGAAGTACTCAGATTAGAATCAGATTTTGTACATGCAAACTCCAAAAATCAAAAAAGGGCTGGCTGATGGATCGGTCTTGAGATTTCTGATCACCTCTAATGGGCACCTTTAAAAAGCTTAACCAGCACTTCAACAAATTAATTGTCCTTACAAATCATCCAGTCAAACCATAGGGGGTTATTTAATTAAATAGTATGCCCCCTGGTTGGTTCCAGGCATGGGACAGACAAGCAAAGCCATGATATACATCTTCCACTATAGGACTTGGGGTTTTCCTGCTTGTTATACCTTTTGCCATAAACGCAGAGTGCATGACCACTAGGTGTGCACGTTCATGCTGAAACATGGCTGCACGTGGCAAGAGTCAGTGGCCTGCCTCCCACAAGCTGCTTCAGCTGCACTTCCACCTGTGGTCACCCAGGTAATGGTACCACAGCAGAGCTTGCTTTCCTCTCTCCATCCCCAGTAAAAGGAGCACATCCTATGGGATTGCTTAATCCACCCCAGGCAGTCCTGATGTCTGGGGCTCATTCCCAAACTGGGTCACCTGCATCAAGAACAGTAGCCTTACAACTGCACCAATGGGCCAGCTTCCCAGTTGTTTTTCCATTTTTCCCCGATCCTTGTCATGCCTTGTTTTCCCAGTGGTCTCTCAGCATTGTTCTTTCAGAACTGGATGCGAGCTTATGATCTGTCACATTTTCTGGCTCTGGATTTACCCGACTGGGCTGGGTGATCCACCACACAGCCCTAGAAGGGCTTCCTCAGGCCTTCACCACTTCTCCCCAAGGTTGTTAGGGCTCAGCTGCAGGCTCAGGATAAAGCAATAGTTCCTGGCTCCCCAGGGGCTTACTATACTAGCCAGACAGGCCTGCACACATAGAAACCAGCTTCTCTGCTCAGGAGCCTTGCAGAGTCTTAACCCATCTAGCACTGGCTCCTTCCTCTTTTATTACTGGCATGCAAGGTAACCTGGCACTCTGCCACAGGAGGCCAGCCAGACTGTTAACTCCTTTCATGCGCATGAGGGTTACACCTACTGCAGGTTTCTTAACTGTGCATCCCTGTATAAATGTATTTATTTGAATTGTATTTTACCAGGTTAATCAAAATAAATGTGCTAGTCTTTCCAGTAAAGATAGACAGCTGGGAAACATCATGTCAAGAGATGCTTCTTTTTATTATGTTATGTTTAGCCAACTGAGTTCACAACTGCTCCTTTGTGACCACACCTAACTGAAATTTGTACCTGGGTATACAGGTGAAAGGCCAACACACCAATCTTCTACATTTCCCAGCACCCTGCTAGGAAATCAGATGGAACTGTCTTTGCTTCCCTGGCCATCTGTAACTAGGAATCTGAGGAAGTTCCCAGACTTTCATGCTGAAGTCAACTGGGGGCCAGGTGGGTTGTGGAGGTGAAGTACACGGTAACGTTATATTTTCTCTCGTCCCTGTTAGTTGAGTAGTAGTTTTCATTTACATTAAAGGATGCTGTAACAGTTTTAAAATCATTTATAAAATTACACCCCCCCCCCCCGCCATGGACTACAATAGGGTGACGTCGTGAAACGTCTGAGAGCAGGGGTGGGACTAAAGAACTGGGAAATAGAAGGGATTGCCTGGCTTCCAGTTCAGACCAAATTATGATCCCTTCCCTCCTGAACGAGGGTGCTGTAAAAATTCTAACATTGCCTTGGATGAATTGATACCAATATAAGGTAATGGTCTATAAAGCCCAATAGAGAAAGTTGGAAATTGCAGTAGAAAAAAACCCTGAAATCTTTCACTTAAGAAAAAGAGAAAACAAACACTGTTGCTGCAGTCATCTTGAAGCACTGTGTGTGTGTGGGGAGGGTGCTCTTTGCAATGTCCTTGTGAAGGGACATCACTGATTCAGGACCTAGTCTGCAGACACTTTATGAAAGGAAAATGACTAGATGAGGAGGTTCCTATGGAAAACACCAAAAGGCTGAATTTAAATAGATCCTGGTGCAAGCCCTTCTATGGGGCAGTCAGGGGACTTTTAATGTCATGATTTCAAGAATAGTTGGGAATCGGCTTTAGCAACATGCTGAAGCAAGATAACCAAAAGCATATTCCTCTGCACAAGGGACAGTTAACCAGCACTCCCAAAGTACATAGAAAATACCAGCCACTTATTTCATTTACAGAAAACTGATGTCTTACAGAGGAAAAACAACTCAGGGGTGAAAATTGCAGCAATACAAGCAGCCAGCTCTGATAAGAACAGGATAAGAAGTTTTCAGTTACTTTTTACTTTTAGTTTTACCCCTAGATAGACTGGGTGAAGAGCAACGCAAGTCAAAGATAACATTTGCCCCTTGCAGACAATCTGGGGTTTGTAGCTCAAGCTCTTTCCTGTCCCTGAAAGAGCTGTACAAGACAGAATTTCCTTAAAGTTCTGAAATCATGTAACAAGGGGCCCATCTTCCTTGAAGTCAGGATGTGCTGATCACAAGACAGTCTATGTAATATATTAAAGCCCTGGAAGGAACATTGTAAACAAGGTCTGCAGTCAGGAAATCAGTTGCTGTAGTGTTGATGGCTGCGGTGAACTGGGAGTTAAATAGGGGAGTTCAATTGTAAAAGGGATGGAAATACATTTACAGTTAGGAAGTCGAGAAAGAAATCTCCTCTAGTGGCTTGTTCTGACTTGTGAGTCTCTGGGCTAGGGATTCTAGAGGGGGCAGGATGTCCTGGAAAGCCTGCAGTCTGGGATCACAGTGGGGAGGGCCATGGAGCCTCAGTAGGTGACACCTGGACCTGGACCTTCTGGTAATAGATGTCAGAGTGACTCTACTTGGTTGTGGATAGAGGAAGGGAAAGCATGCTATGTAAATCAAATTATATCAATTCATATGCAGTTAGTAATGCATCTGATGATGACACACCCTTAATACCAGTGAAGCATTTGTACATAAACGTATTCATGCTTTGATGTTACTCATGTTTAAGTTGCTATTTTATGTATAGTGACAGGAGAATTGAAATATGTCCATCATGGAAAGGAGCACAGAGAAACGTAATGAGACTTGAAGTGTAATGCCAGAAGCTTAAGTTTGTCCCCTTAAAGTAGAAGTCCCCTGTTGTACACCTAAAGCCTAGACCCTTGTATACATTAAGGTTTCCTCCATGGACCGAACCACCTCAGGTAGAGGCACCACACTTTTTTGTAAAGTTGTGCCCAGTGTATTTGTACATCAAAGAACCCAGGTCATTCCTCTTGGAGTAGTGGGAACTCCTACTACTGAAGAACCCCAGCACAACACCATGGTTATTCCCAAATCAGCTGTTACAATCATATTATATGCCTCTATAGACAGTGCAGTTCAACGCCACATGTAGTGCAAGCATGCAGCATTAGCAGCAAAAAATAAAGATTCCTTGGGGCAAATGTCAGTGCTCTCTGTGTGGATGCCAATGCACTAAACTGCACAGTATTGCACTTCCTAGAGAGGCATAACGTGATGCTGCCTTTAATTTGCCTTACTCACCACCTGGTATACCTGGGGGCAGGATTAATTGCATTTCTGCTTAAAATTGAACCAGCATAATATTCTGTGGTGATTTGCATATGTAGCCCATGATGCTTTGCATTGTGGGGGCATGTGTGATTTTGCATTTCTTTGAAACTTGGCTTCCCAGCCAAATGCCCTTTGGGGTAACCATTGCCTCAGTGCTTGCACACAGAGGTTCCTTGTCTTTTAATAGTAAAATGTAACAGAAAAGTCTATATACTGTTCTAGCAGCAATGCCTTCTTGTATTGTTACCATTTTTAACCCTCCCCCAAATTGTTTGTTCTCTGCACTGCTTTACAATAAAGGCACCAATTGTCTGCAAATGGAGCAAGTGGCTGGTGAATTCCACGTACTTTGGAGTGCTGGTTAACACTGCCACCATGCAGAGGAATGTGTTTTTGGTAGGGCTTTTCCCACACTTTACAGATGTGCACCCTCCTGTGAGCTGGAAACAACTTTCATGGCTGAAGGATGACCAGCAGAATTCTGGGCTGCGTCAAAAAATGTATGACCAGCAAGACATAGAAAGTAATCGTGCACCTTTACAAGGTCCTAAATAGGTCCCACCCGGAGTACTGCATGCAGTTCTGGGCTCCTCAATAGGAAAAGGGACTGAAGCCTTCAAGAGGGTGTAATACTGGGCCAGCAATATGATCAGGAGATTGGGGACAAAAGCTATGGTAAGAGGCAGGGTCACCTTACAGAGAAGCAGGCTGAGAGGGGATGGATCTCTGTCTTTTTCATACTCAGGAGTATCAACAAGATAGAACAGATAGAGATGTTTGATATGGTTTCATGTAGGACGTAGGAACTTCATCTGAAACACAGGGATGGTAAATTCAAGGATAATGTTAGGTGGCATATCATCTCAGAGAGGGTGGTGAACCTTTGGAACAGCCTACTAGTGGGCAAGGAGTACATGAAAGCAGTAAAGGCCTTCACAGTAAGCCTGGACACATTTCTGCTTACCAAGGGACTCACAGGATACTCTAGGTAGCAGAATGGGTGGGGAACCCCTTTAAATTAGTACTCACTGCTTAAGTAGAAAAAGGGGTGGACATGATGGCTTGGACTACCTTCTGACCAGGGGCGTCATGCAGTCAGAAATTCTGGAAGGACACAAAATCCCAACCCCTCTAGGGGGTCCGGGGGCATGCACCCCCAGGAAAATTTTGAAAAATTGAAGTCAAATGGTGCATTTTGGTGACTTTTAGCAGGCCTGATGTTACTATTCCACAGATGCAGGACTGCCCTGAGATCATGCCTCATCAGGTGCATGTGACTCAGATTGCAAGGGTATGTTAAGGGGGGGGGCTTGGGAGTCCTCCACTTTAAAGAGTACTACTGGTGGTGCAGCTGGTGGGCCTGTGGGATCGGTGTAAATGATGTTGAATGCAAATAAAAATATATACTTTATGGAGAAAGCATTCACAGGGAAGACACCAAGGTAAAGTTAGCACCACCGCTCCCAACTACCAAATGCTCACTGGTTCCCACCACACAGCAACATGAAGCCCGTAATCATGGGCCCCACCACTCCAAACTGCACACTGGCCCCCACACAAAGCGGCATGAATCCAGCAATCTCAGGCTCCACCACTGCCAAATGCCCACCAGTCCCCCCATACAGCAGCATGATGCCAGCACCCTTGGCCCCACCACTCCTGACAGCCCCACTGGTTCCCCCCCACACAGCAGCAGCATGAAGCCAGCACTCTCAGGCTCCACTGCTTCTGACTGCCCACTGCCCCCCACACATAGTGGCATGAAGCCAGCAATCTTGGACCCCAATGCCTCTGAATGCCCCCCACACAGCAGCATGAAGCCAGCATGCTCAGGACCGATGTCTCAATGCACACTAGTCAACCCCCACCCACAGCAGCATGACTCCCACACTCTGAAGCCCCACTACTGCCACTGTCCACTGGTCTCCCCACACAGCACCATGATGCCAGCATTCTCGAGCCCCCACCACTCCTGACTGCCACTGCACCCCCCTCCACGCACACAGCAACATGATTCCAGGACTCACAGGCCCGACCACTCCCAGCTGCCCATGGGTCCCCCACAGAGCAGCATGATGCCAGGACTCTTGGGCCCCACCCCTCCCACTGCCCACTGGCCCCCCACACAGCAGCATGATGCCAGCAGTTCCAGGCCCCACCACTTCTGGCTGTTGACTGGTCCCCCACATACAGCAGAATGATGTCTGCACTCTTGGGCACCATTGCTCCTAACTGGTCACTAGTTTCCACTGCACTCACACTAGATGGGCCTGAATGAGGATAATTCCTAGTTTTTCCCTCTGTAATCACCATTACTTTTTCCTCTTCTTGTTTTTTTTAGTGACCTGAGTGAATACTGCTGCCTTAACTTACAAAGCATCCAAATGCTGTGTTCTGATTGTACTCACAGTATTTTCTGTTTGTTTTCAACCTCACTCCATGGTGGCTTGACACCAAGGCACATTCTGTGGTGGAAAAAAAATGTTCTGCCCCAGTTGGTGTAGACCTAACACTACAGAAAAAAAACATATGTAGTGGGGCCGTGAGTGCCAGCTGTTCTGTCTCCCCTAACCAGCAGAGGCTGGAGCCAACCCCACTGAGAAACTCTTTAAAGTATACTTTGTGTGAAGGACACTGCTAAAAAAAAACACCTGTACTGTAAAATAGAGCTCCTAGCCAATCTATGGGAAGGGGCCCTAGAATGCTGAAACTGATGCAATTAGATATGAAGTGATCAAGTGAACTTGCAATAGATAAAATGAAAAACCCAAGATTAAATGACAGGATCAAGGCATTCAGTTTAACCCCTAAGTCCCTGCGAGATAAACCATTTAATGCAAGAGCTTGCTGGACGCAAAATGCAGAGGAGAAATTGTAATGACATACAGTACACCATGAGTACAGACAGCTGATAGCCAGGGCATGGCAGATAGCAGGTACTGTACTACAGTACCAGAGGCTGGGATGGTAGCTCTGCATGGTGGGTAGGAGTGCAGGTATCTGGGTGAGGCATCATTTTGACTGTGTGGACATGAAAGTGGTTTTGATTTCCCTTAGAAAAATAATAAATGCTACTGCAAGCACCTTGCAGAGCAATCAGACCAGCTCTGTACCGACAGAATCAGAAGATTACTTCAAGTACCAGCAAGCCTCAGTGCCTTAGGACACCCAATCTGACAGGGGAAAGCACGCACTTAGGAGACATTTTTATTCGAATCTTGATGGTGAGCAGAGATGGCGAGATACTTAATCAATCAAAATCAATCAAAATTTATTTATAAAGCGCTTTTCAGAAAATCAAAGCGCTAATACAAAACAGAGAAAAAACATCAACACTAATAAATAAAAACATAAAACAATAAAATATTCATTAAATAGACTAATCAAATGCCAGCATAAATAGATAACTTTTCAGGGATCTCTTAAATGCTTCCACGGACGGGCACTCTCTAACCTGACGAGGTAGAGAATTCCACAGGGTCGGGGCCATAAAAGAAAAAGCCCTAGCCCCAGATGATTTATAACAGACCCTGGGAATCTCTAGCAATCCCTCGCCAGTGGAGCGGAGTGGGCAGAGAGGACGATAAGAACATAGGAGATCTTGCAAGTAGCCTGGTCCCTGGCCGTGTAGGGTCTTATAGGTCAGCAATGCGACTTTGAAGGTGATTCTCCATCGCACTGGCAGGTGTGACATGACAAGTTCTTGGTAGTCCTGTCAACAACCTAGCTGCCGCGTTCTGCACCAGCTGCAGGCGACGGAGATCTACCCCCGGCAACCCTAGATATAAAGCAAGCATGAACTTACTGTTGCCTGCCTCCCCGCCTGCCTCAGCACCACCAGACTGGGAACTTTAATCCTGTATCTTTGTTCAGGAACGAAAGGAAACAAAAAGAAAAATGTGTAGCTTGATGTTTTTGTCAGACTAACATTGATGGGAAAAAAAACTATATGGTTACTCATAAATACTGCTGCTTTAATTCTACAGAAAAGTTGCATCTGCCAGTGATGGCAGACTGTTCCCCCTTCTACAAATCTGACATTTATTCCTCATAAACATTTCCAAATGTAAGCACTATTTGGAGCCTGTCTTTGAAAAGGGCTTCTCCCAATCTGTGCCATATGTGCAGGTCTACAGTTTAGTAAAGAGATTGTACATTGCTGCAGTGGCAAAAGGAAGCCATGCATACTGTGGTCCTTTTCACAGTTAAAGACTTCTACTGATAAGGATGAGCTCCTAACGTACACTGAATACCCTTTTTTAATGGAGAGAATGCGTAAGCATAATGTTACGTTAACAAAACTTCGCGATCGGAAAATCGTGGCATTTCCCAATCACTGCCAAAGGTGGAGGAGCCAAAGGGTCAGCAGACCTCTCACTTTTTAGCTAGGGGGGTCGATCAATGCATTTTGACAACCCCCGCAAAAAAAAAAAAATTCAATCAATGGAGCAGTATTAAGAGAATGATGCTGGTGTACACAGTCATCGAGGACAAAAGGAAACCAGCTTTTAAACTTTTTCATACTGGAGAATCCAGACAACAAATTGTTCTTGTGTCCTGGGCAGAGGTGCGGCACTGGAGCAGTGGCACTTTTACATCCCATTATCTATACAGTTCTGAGCCGTGATGTCGAGCCCCGCACCCCCCCCACAACTTTTCGGTATGCTCCACCAGTACTGATCACTACTTACCATCGACGAGTCACAACCCCATTCGTACAGCCCCCAGTGCTTACCAAATGGATTTCTATGTGGAGAAAGGAGAATAGTCTTTACTGGGACACGTCAGGCGTTTTCTTATTTAAAGAATGAATCCGTATCCCAGTGGCCTTATTAGATAATAAATAAATAAGCATGAAGCAGCTGGGTATGTAGCGGGTGCCGGGCACAGAACTCAAGGGGAAAGACTTCTACTAGCAAAGGAAGCCTACCTTATAAGGTATGAGCTGGGAGCTACTACTACCACCACCACCTCGGCTTTGTTTGTCCTGCTCCTTTCCTCTCTCTCTCTCTCTCTCTCTCGCCTGGTTCACTCAAATTACTGCTTCAGTCTGAAGCCCTGTGATTCCTGCCTCTGCTCCTCTGCGCCATGATTCATGATACAATAAGGTTAATGGAATAACCGACTGTCAGGTCCCAGAATGGCACTCAAATGAACGACATCGACGACGATGAATGAACCAGTTTGCCGCGTGAGCTATTTCTTAGCACCTCGGCTGTGATTGGCTGTTGGCTGGCAGTTATCACCAATCAACTGTTGTGCATCTGTCTCTCTGTTTTTACAGGTGCTCAGCTCAACCCAGAAGCCAGTCGCCAGCCCAGAGGGAGCAAGTACATTTTTTTTAAAACCGCCGGCAACTCTCAGTCTCACCACGGCACACACCAATGGATTCAGAACCCCCACCCCACCCCACCACCAAAAGACTTTGAAAAACTTTTTTGGCCTACGGAGAATAAAAAATAAAATACTAAATATTTTTTTTAATAGCCTGTACTACAATATTGGGGGGGCACATGCCCCCTCGGGCCCTATGGGCATGACGCCACTGCTTCTGACCATTAATTACTGTGTTACTATGTTGATATAAGAAAAATTAATGAAGATAAAGGAGAGGGGGAAATCAGTGTAAGCAGTGCTATTAGTGCTACAAGCTGCAATGTATGGTAACTGAGAAAATAAATTTGTCAGATATATTTCACAGAATCACAAAATAATAGAAAAGTACGAGTCAGAAGCCAGAGGCCATATGGACTCGACCCGATTCTACCTTAAGAAGGCATATGTTTTATTATCCATGAAGTTGTCCAGGGCTTTCGTAAAGCTGTCGAGAGTAGTACTAATCACCACATTACTAAGTAGTTTATTCCATGAGCTAATTACTCTCTGACTTAACCATTGACCCATTAAGTTTGTTTTATAAAATTCTCCCTTAAGCTGGTATTGGTGGGATCTACTACATCTTACTGTGTTACTAGATAAACCAATAGTTTCCTATAGATCTTTATTTCATAGAGCTTTATATATCGGACACAAGTCTCCCCATATCTCCTATAGTCCATGCTGTATAGCCCAAGATGTCTCAGCCTGTCCCCATAGTCAACATCCCTTAGATTCTTTATATTTTTGGTTACTCGTTTCTATACTACTTCAATCATCTTAATATTCTTGATTTTGAGTGGTGCCCACATCTGGACACAATACTCCAGATGAGGTTGCATAAGGGATGAATACAAGGGGACAACTCTACTGTCTCTGCTTTGTACATTCCTATAGATCCATCCCATCATTTTGTTTGCCCTGCCAACTGCTGCCCTACATTGTTCTGACGAGGAAAGGTTAGCTGTGATCAGCACTCCGAAGTCTTTTTCAATTCTGGTTGCTGGAATAGGATTACCATAGAGATAGTTCTTGGCATTTTAATTATTATGTCCCATATGCATGATCTTACACTTCTCAAGGTTTAGAAATAGTTGATTCCGCATTACACAATCCCCTAACTGGTTTATTTCTGATTGGAACCAGTTAATAGAAAACTTATAATTAACTATGCTATGCAGCCAACTTTGACATCATCAGCAAATTTTGTATTCCAGCAACTAGATGATGTATGAAGTGGTGACATGTAAACACTGAACAAGGTTGGTCCAAATACTGATCCTTGTGGAACCCCACAAGTAATGTCTGCCCATGGTGACAGGTGACCTGCTAGACACCTTCTCTGTTTCCTTCCTTCCAACCAGGATTTAACCGCTCTAACTATGTTGGTATCAAGTCCTATGCCTATCAATGTCTCAATACGCTGTTTATGAGACAAGGTGTCAAATGCTTTAGAGAAATCTAAATATAAGACATCAACAGGTAGCCCCGCATCCAAAGCACTGCTCACAGGATTAAAGAAATACAACGAATTTGTCTGGCAGGACCACCCAGTTTGGAAATCGTGCTGGTTTATGTCCACGATACCCATACTGGTTATGTATTCACATATCTGGTCTTTCATTATTCCTTCTATTAACTTACTAATGATTGAAGTCAGGCTGATTGGTTGAAAGTTACTACAGTCACATTTGGGACCTTTTTTATATATCGGTATTATAGTAGCATAATCTTGTACTACATGGCCCTCCGCAAGTGATGTATTTATGATATCGGCCAAAGGTCCTGCAAGGACTTCAGATAGCCTTTTTAACAGTGCAGTATGTAGGTTATCAGGGCCAGGTGATTTATTTATATTCCTGTCCTGTAGTTTACTAGCCACATACGTTTCCTCAATTATGTAAGCTTTGTTTAATAATCCCACGCACAGTCCTTGCCATTCATCAGCTGTAAATTCTATTTTTGGTTTGTATATATTCACAAAGTAGTTGTTAAATAATGTTGCCTTGTCTCTTTCCCCTCTTATTTCTTGATTATCTACAACGAGGGGTTTAGCTACAGACTGATTTTTTTCTAGTACTATTGATGTAGCTATAAAATGTCTTTTTTTTGTCCTTTGCAGTAGTTGCTAGCCTCAACTCAAAATCCCTTTCCGATTATTTTTATAGATAACTTCCATGCTTTGCATTTCTTTTTATATTCCTCAGCATTTTTAGAAGAAGGATTATTCTTACATTTACGAAAGGCTTTTCTCCGTTCTTTAATGAGTTTGGTGATGTTACCATTAAACCAATTTGGTATTTTTCCCTTTGTATTATATTTAGTCCTAACTGGAATGAACTTGTTTAAGCAGTCTTCTATTTTATCTGTGAACTTCTGCCACTTCACTGCCAGAGTTTGATCTTTAAACTCATCCTTCCAATTCCAGTTCCCACAATATTGATGTATCAAAGCATAATCAGCCTTTCCATAACATCTCATTTTAGTGTTACTGAGTAGAGGCTCCCAAGATACATTAATTACTAGTTGTACCATATTATGGTCACTGTTGCATAGTGGTTCTCTTACTCTACTCTGTTTGGCAGTATAATTGTCAGTAAACAAGGCAATAGGAACCAATGAACAGAAAAATCAAAGAGATCTAATTAGCAGCTCAGCGCATTAGTGGATGCAGCTAAGTAGAAGTTGCACTCGCTACCACCTTGATCCCACAAGCATAGTCTTTTTTAGCCTAATCTGAGCTTTAAAAGGCAACATTTTTTATTTTTTTTTTGTGGAAACTGCTATCCCTTTGTCAAAACTGCTGCCACTCTAGACAAAAACCTCAATCCACCCCTAAGCTCAGGACTCGTAGGCATCGGAAAAGAAGTGGATTTTCAGGTGGAATTTGAAGATAGACGAATCAGTTAGAGGGAAAGATGAGACAGAAGAAGGCTGTTTCAGGCAATAGGAGCAAAGATGCTGAAGGAGGGAGATATGAAGGAGAGAAAGAAACCTATAGTTCAAGGAACAGAGTACATAGTGGAGAGTAGGCAATGATGAGGTCCAAGAGATAGGGAGGGAAAAGGCAATGAAGAACCTACAAATAATGGTTTGTTACTTTCCAGTAACAGTAGACTTCCAAAAAGATCTCCATATAGCCATAATACATTAAGCTGTAACCTTTCAGTGTCAGGACCTATGGGATGCTTTTGCATGATGGGGCCACCCTATGTGCTCTTCTTCAGCAGAGTTCCAAACATCCACCAAAGCAAGATTTAGCCACCCCCACCAATCATGCACAGACAGGCAGATGTGAAGAAAATGCTGCTCACCACACAGTTAGTAAAGGCACTGATAAACAGACTGAATGCACAGTGCCTTGCCAAGTAGCTAAAAGCAAAGGTCCACCAAACGAGGGGGACAGTGGGTGGGAAAATGTATGGCTGTATGGAAAACCTCTCAAAGATCTACTGTTTCTTGTAAGTAATTTTTTTTTATTATTCTTTTGGAAACCAGGTGAGGCCCACTAGGCACAAGTGCCTGTTTTCAGGGGTGACATGGGAGCACCTGGGTGATTAAATGACTTGCTCAGAGTCACACAGTATGCATGTGGAGGTTGTGGGACTCAAACCCAGGTCTGCTGGATGTTCCAAGCTCATTCACAGCTCATTATTCTAACCTCTAGGCTTATAATGGAGAGAAATATTAACCACATATTAAAGTTATTCTTGCTTCCCGAATATAGATTGCCCAGATGTTCTATTGAAGAAGAGCTATAGTACAACACCAGAGGATTTTTACCACCTATGATAGACACCATTAAAAAGTACATAATCAGCAATGGTATGACTGACATCCTTTGCCAGATATATAGCAGACCATTTGAAGAAATTAACATTCAAACTAAAAATAGAATAAAGGATATATACTTCCTCCAGGACATGGAACAGATACAGAAGTATAAAAAAAATTCTGGAACAAACAAATCAAAGCAGAGCATAACTATGAATCATATTTAACAACATTTAATAACATAAAACAAAGAAGAATTCTGACCTGATTCAGACTAGAGCAGTTTAAGAGTAATTATATACTGTACAAACAAAATCATAATACTAACACAACAGAATTTTGTAGGTGCAATATGAGCCTACATGACGATTTAAAACATGTTAATGTTAATATGTCCTTTATTGGAAAAACAGAGAAAAAGATGGTTAGGTCATATCCTGGGGAAAATGAGCATACAGTCGGAACATATTCTGATAACATTCTTCAATTCAACAGATCAATCAGTTCAAAATGATCTGCTGAGGTTTATGAACTCATGTAAATTGTAACAAGAAATAATGAACAAGGAAGTTATGACAAAAACAATACAAATGATTACTGTTAATTTATTCATTGTATCCATTGTATGCTTAATGCTGGAATGTCACTAATTGTGCAATAAGTTTTTAAGATGTTATACTAGTCTTTTATGTATTTGTAAGATGTATTTGAACTGTGAAAGCAAATTTGCTGAGCAATAAACACTGATTTGATTTGATTTGATAACCTCTAGGCTATACTGCTAGTCAGCAAAATAATGCACATCTAGAGTATCTCCATAAAGTCATAATACTTTGAACAATTACCAAACAGCACCAATCTCACCCGGTGAGCTAGTTAAAAAGCAGGCCAACCTGTGCAGGAGCGCAGGCATTGATAAACAGCAAATCCAAACCTAGCCTTCCTTTGGGAGATCAGATCCAGATTGTAATGGTCAACAGTCAGCCATTACTCAAAAACAGAGAGATCCTGCTCTCCACTGAAGTCCTCAGTGGAGGATTCAGAGGGGGATGAAGAATCAGAAGGGGGGAAGGAGAGGACGGCTGATGACCCCCTTTTCCTTGTCTTTTGGGGGCTTTGTAGGATGTCTGCAAGAACTGCTGCTGCTATTGCTGCTGCTGCTGGGGTTCAGAACTACATCCTAGACCATGGGGAGTGTAGGTGTCTGCGTTCCAGTGAAAGGAACCTCTGCCATGGCCATGCTGAGAATCTTTTGGTGCCAAAAACGAAATAGTCATCACGGACTTCATTGAAGCTCTCTAGCTCACTGAGAAAGGTTTCTACTTCTGAGCCAAACAACTTGTTGCCCTTGAAAGGGGCATTCAGGACCAACTGTTGCATGTCCTGGGTAAATCCTGCAACACAGAGCCAGAATTCCAGAGGTGGTAGCCCTGTCTGTAGCATCCGCAGAACCATAAACTGATATCAGGAGATACTTACTGGCTTCTAAATCCTGTGACACACATTTAAGAGCTTCAGCTTTGTAAAGCCCATCTGACATACTGCTGACAATAAGGCCCATCTGTCTCCACATGCGATTTAGGCACTGTCAGCTATGCCTTTTAATTAGCAATATACAGGCCAGCGAAGGCCAAGCAAAAGTGAGCTTACCCTTGTCAGGGGGTCTAGTGCTCATCAACCCAGATCTGTCATGTGCATCTATTATCATGACTGAATCAGTATCTGGCTGGGTAAAGTAATACTTGTTATCCTTAGTGGCTAGATACTGCTTGTCTGCCATCTTAGGGATTGCCAGCAAGGTACTGGGCTTGTGTCAGGTAGCCAGGGTAGTATACTGCATAGCAGTATGGAGAGGAGGGATAATCTCGGAGGAGGCACTTTCCACCTTCAAAAAATTACATAAATTCTGCTTTAAACAATCTTCTTTTCAAGGAGAAGTACAAAGCCTCCTGGCTCTGCAGTATTAACATCTGGAAGGTAGGGTCCTCAGGAAGAGAATGGGTCATATACAGGCCTGTATCTTCAGTCACTGTTGGCACTGTGGAACCAGACAAATCTTTCTGCCTCATTTGCTGGAAATGAGCGGGGTCTTCCCCTCATCAGTCATCCTCCTCATTCAGGAGATCATAATTGTATTCTGTATCCTTCCGTTTCATTAGTGGAGCAGGGCCTGAGGTTGGTACAGCAAGGTTTCCCTGCAACACTAAAGACAGTGCCTGGGGAACGATCTGCATCACTGACTGAGACACAGTAAGTAGTAATTTCCTTATTAAATCAGAGGATTCTGTGAATACTGCACCTAGAATGGTGACAACAGCTGAAGCCATTTATGGAATTGCCTCATTACTTGGGTGGAAAGGATCACTCACTCCCATCAACAAGGTTGCTGAGGCCGTGCTTGATGATACAGTTCCAGAGGTACTAGTTGGAGGCTGTAGTGCCTTGGCTATTGGATCTGAGCCTTTTGCAGGTCAGGGCTGTGAACTTGCAGGGGCTGAACCTACCTATTTCACCAGCGTACCAGAGAAAATTTTAGACTAGCCATCTGCTTTAGAGAGTGGGGATCTGGGCCTTTGATGGGTTGGGGAGTGATGTTGACTCATCAAGGTAAAGAGGTCAGACTCCCATGAACTCATGGTAAAGACTCCAAACAGATGACAGATCTTGTCAAAGATGGCAGTGTCAACCAATCTGGTAAATTAATGATTCCCTTTTTCTATTACCTCTGATTTCTGTTTTGCTGGTGTAGCTGGTGAATTTGCCAGCTTTGAAGGCTCAGCAGAAGTCTTGTCCATTTTTTTAAGTTCTCTAGACTTTTTGCCTGCATCTCCATGTATCCCAGTTAAAATCCAGGTGAATAGTACAGTTTTCCATATCATGAGATGGACCCAAACCATGCACACACACATCTCATGGCCATACTCATGCTAAATTGGCTTTCTGTGGCGACAACTGTGAAAAGTGCTTTACTCAGTGATGACATATCCTAGTGATCAACAATAGCTGAAGGAGTAGCTACCAGAGACAAATAAAGTCCATCAACATAAATATGACAGAATAGCTTCCACTGGTCCTGCATTCACTCTTTCATTGACAGGAGAAAAGGAAATGAAGTGGTTGAGGCCCACTCATGTTATATAGGCAACACTGTGTGTCAGCAATATGCATGTTGATGTGGGTGGCTTTGCCATGCAAAGGCTTTCTGCAAGGTCCTGGCACCAATGGATAACTGTAAAATGTATTATGGCTCTTCTGATATACTCTGGAAGAAGATGGTAGTCTTATAGTGGGTGTGATTGAATAAAGAGCCAGTGAAGGTGCTAGATTATGGAGTGATGGGGTTGGGTAAGCAGTCGAGCAGCTGCATTTTGACGAGTTTGATGTTTGAAGACTAGAGACATGGGATGTCCATGATGTGTTCCTTGTGTAAGGAGAAGTTAATTTGCAGTAAGGAAGGCACTCATTTGGGGACGTGAGCAATGACAAGGCCTTTGAAAAAAAGCTCTGTATCTGAATATCGAAATGCAAACAGAGTTAGACTTTTCCACCTGCAGGTATTGATGATGACAATATGGACAGTCTGAAGGAATTTGTGGAAAAAGTTCAGAGCGAGTGAAATCTTCCTTCCTCTGGAAGCACAACAATGCCATAACTGTCTGCTAAAACTATTGAGAGGCTTACCTTTCTAAAATAAAACAACCAGTCTAAATTTAGATGCTGACCCATCTTTGCAAAAGATAATTATGGTACAGTATTGCCACTGAACAAAGATGATGATGATGTCTTAACCCCCTCCCTCCGCCTACCCCGAATCCTACCTTAATCAAGCACCTCCGCTGTTCTCTACCCCCTATTCTATATCTTCTTGCCTGTCTTCCTCCCCTACTGCATGCCCTGAAAGCCTGCTTTCACTTCCTACCCCACAGCTTCCACATTCCTACATCCTTCCTCCACATAGGCACACCGCACACTGGTCACTGCCCCTTGCCAGGGTCCATCCTACTGCCAAGAAACTGTCCTACACCCACACTGGTCCTAGCCCTCCACTCTGGTCCCCCCTGTCTATGCTTACCCTCACCCACTATTGTCGATGCTTGGCAATTTCCCGAGATGCTAGCAGGAGAAAGCATTCCCTTAAAGAAATACGCCGCAGCTCCTTGAGGCTAGTCCTCCTCTTCCTAATGCTGTTAGGCAATGTGCACCCAAACCCAGGCCCATTCTCCTCTAATGCCACTAATCTGAGCAAGCCTTCGGGTGCGCTCTCATTCATATCAATCAACATCTGCAGCCTCCTTCCTAAAATGGATGCCCTACAGGCCTTCACCAGCCAACACTACCCTGACATCCTGGCAGTTGTCAAAACCTGGCTCACGCCATCAGTACCGGACCATGCAATCAGCCTTCCTGGCTACAATGTCTTTAGGCTGGATCGCCTCTCCAAAAGAGGTGGGGGGCTGTGCTCTCTACCTAAAAGACTCCATACAGGGGCACCACATCATTACCTCCCTCCAACCTGCAACTGCTCAGATACTGCCAGTGAGAATCCTCCTCGGAGCCCAAAACAAAACCCTCACTGTTGCCACCATCTACATCCCTCCCAAAGAACAGGGAACTGGTTTAACAGCTGTTCTTGACTTTGTAAAGTCACTCCCACCAGACACCGAATCCATCCTCCTAGGCGACTTCAACATCAACTGGCCTACAGCCGATGCTGGTGCACACATGGATACCATTGCTGCGGCGAGCCTCACACAAATGGTTGACTCACCAACCAGGAAAAATTACAGGACCGACACCAGCACACTCTTGGACTGGATCCTTACCAGTCACCCATCACGGATATCTAACACTAATGTCCTCCCTGACTCTGTCAGCGACCACTCTCCCCTGTTAGCTACACGTGGTCAAATAAATTCATCAAACAACCACCAAAAACTATCTCCAGCAGGGTTCTACCCAGTGGTCACCTTCCTCGACTCAAATACCACCTTCTCCATCAAGACTGGTCCCCTATCTTCAATGCAACCAACGTAAACACTGCCCTTGACCACTTCATAAACATCTTCACTGTGGCCTGTGACATGTATGCTCCTATTAAGAAATGTAAAGTCAAATCACTCAGTAACCCTTGGCTCACAGGTGACCTCCTCAGGATGCTAAAAACAAGACCACCTATGGGAGCTGGCCAGAAACTCTGGAAGGCAAAACGACATCCAAAACTACAAACGTACCTGCAATGACTGCACCAAAATATCCGGCTAATGAAGTCTGCCTACTATAAGCATGCCCTCACAAACTCCTGGGGCAATGGTCGGGAATTCTGGAAGAAGATAAAGGAACTCACCGGGAATCCACCCAAAATCCCCCCATCAATACTCAACATCAACGGAACCACAAGCCTCAACCCAAAAACCATTGCGGATACCTTTAACAAAGCCTTTACTGACCTTAGCGCTGTCCTACCCCAGGACTACTTCAAAGATGGTGAAACTTCTCTGTCCGCAATGTACACTACTCCCACCAGCTCCCCCCCACTTCTTCTTCAAAGCAGTCAAGGCTCACCAAGTATGCAAATATGTTACCAAAGCCCTTGGTAAATCAAGATTCAGTAATGACTCCCTCGATCTCAAAATCCTGTCTCTCACACTTGATGAAGTGCTTAGTCCTCTGACCAGAATTTTCAACCTCTCCCTCAGCCTTAGCCAGTTCCCGGACAGATGGAAATCTGCCACTGTCATCCCAATCCATAAAAGTGGTGACAAAACTGCCCATGATAACTACAGACCTATCTCCCTACTACCTCCACTCTCCAAGGCACTAGAACGCATTGTCTTGGACCAGCTCACAGAATACCTGGAAATGTACAACATCCTGTGCAAGCAACAACACAGGTTCTGCAAAGGTCACAGCACCTCTACAGCCCTACTTGAATTCACTGGTGCAATCCACAATGCACTTGATTCCGGTGAACTACTAGGCTCAATCTACATTGACTTAACTAAAGCTTTTGACACCGTCAATCACCGCCTCCTACTTGTCCAGTTTCAGAACACTGGGCTGTCAACCAAATCCATTGGCTGGTTTAAGAGCTACCTTGAAGAATGGTCCCAAACAGTAAGAATCGCTGATACACTCTCGGATCCTAGACCGGTCCGCTCGGGAGTCCCCAAGGACTCCATTCGGGGAACCCTCCTCTTCAGCCTATTCTTAAACTCACTACCGAACAGCTGCCCAGAACAAATAATTCTCTACGCCGACAATGCTGTGATCCTCACCTCGGACCCTGATCAAATCCAATTACAAAATAAACTTCAGCGGGCCTTCTCCTCCATTCAATCCTGGTTCCTAAACCATAAACTGCTTCTCAATCAGAAAAAAACAAGTCTATGGTCTTCTGCAGCCCCCACAACAAAAACCAAAAACTCCACCTCTTCATTGCAACCAAACAAGGAGCCATCCTACAGTAAACACAATCGTTCAAGTACATCAGCATCACCCTTGATCCACACCTCTCATACGCTGTCCATATCAGCAATGTTGCAAAGTCTGCCAATGCGAGGTTAGGCATATTATACTGGCACAGGAAACACCTAACCCCAGAAGCGCTGTCAGTGGCCGTCCAAAGCTCCATCGTCAGCATCATAGACTATGGTCTTATCATATATGGGTCTGCAACTACCACTGCTCTCAAACGTATCGCGACATCCCTGAATAAGGCCTGTCATCTCATCACTGGCTCACATCGCCATACCCACACATGTGACCTTTATTCCCAATCTGGATGGCTTCAACTGGACAAATGCATAAAATACCAAACCTGCATCACGGCCAAGAAAATTATAATGGGGCTTGCCCCACTTGGTGTCTGTGCCCTCCTTAAGCCTAAACATAGGAACATCACTACAAGGAGATCCAATTCCCATCTACTACATATCCCACGACGTTGCACGATCCAAGGACAAAGATCATTCACCTATCGGGCATCCAACTGGCTCAACTCTCTTGGCAGTGGCATAACGACCGCTCCAACACTCAGCCTCTTCAAGTCCAAGCTGTGCCTCTCACTGCTTGTATCCTGCGATTGCCCATCTTAACATTTCCACCGTTCCAACTGCACATGCCCCAGCACCCAGCACTTACAATCAGTCTTTGCACCCCTAGCACCTTACCTGTCATATTCCCTCAACAAGGCCCCCTGGCTGCACTGTCTCCTGCCCTTGCCCACCTCCCCCCATCTCCACTCCTGCCCCTGCCCCAACCACCTCCCGTACTCCCCCTTACCCCCTGCACCTCCTACCCCCCTCGATCTCCTATCCTCCTCCCCCCACCCCTTCCTTGTCTTGCTCATAGCTCATGTCTTTGTACTGGTTATTACATGTCTGTAAATCAATGACTATGTTTGTAACTAAAAATGATGACTGTTGCACACGCTGACGTGGAACCTTTGTAAAAAGAGCCTCAGCTCAAAGGTATTGTAATCCTAGATGAAATAAAGAAATAAAGAAATAAAATGATGACAACTGTGAAGGTTGCTGATGCTACTAATAGTCCTCTGCTTTAGAACCATATTCTTCCATGCAGGATGCTGCATCATCTGCCTTATTCTTCCTGCACATGCTCACTAAGCAGGAGAGTCAGCTGGATTGTGGAAAGTGAAAGCCTTTTCATTATTGATAGGGGTAATCTGGATTCATGGTGGCACAGTATTCAAACATTATAAATATTAGCCTATACCGTTAGACTATGGTAGGAACCACAAAGGATGGGGCATTCAAGGATGGATGACGTGTTCAATGAATGCTAAATTTTATTGTGACAAACAAGCAGCAAATTGTTTAAAGAAAAACTACACCCTCATATCTTCTAAATGCTATTTGTTTCCATGTCAGCAGACAACTCTTTTCATATAGTTGTTAGAGATGCATGCAACTGCTGTAGTCTATTTTCACACTTCATGCTAGGCTCTGTAACTGTCATGGGAGGCTCCATTTGGTGGTAGTTAAAATCTCATTGTCCCAGAGAGCTGCATTAGCATATGAGAACATGGTGCATTATCAACCTTTAAACTCCCCAGTATGCCTGTCTGCTTAATTAGTCTTCAAAGAATCAAGCTGCAAGAAGGCATAAAATACAACTTTTACCTTCAGTGGGCTTTGCAAATTATCTGAGTTGTAATGCAGGGTTTTTCCCATTAAACTTCATTCAGTTTATGTGTTTTCAGAGAGTTTTTGCAGGGCATTTGTTCTTTCATCATGGAGATACAAATGGTTGATCTGACATCATGTTCTCATACGCTAATGTAGTTCTCATGGACAATGAGATTTCATCAACCATGAAATGGAGACCCCCAGGGCAGTCACAGGGGCTACCACGAGCAGTAAAAACAAACTAAAGGTAACATATATAGCCCTAACAGCCACAGGAAAGGAGTTGTATGTTGGCATGGAAACAAATAAAATGTAAATGATACGAGGGTGTAGTTTTCCTTTAAAACTCTGAAACGACTAACGTCTGAGCTTCTCCAACATTTTGCATGTAAGTTAGTAACATTTTATTTATGAAGGGCCCCATCCCTGAGGTTCAGGGCACTTACAAGATACAAAAATACAAATAAAATAACAATGAATCACAGTTCAAGACCAAATAATGACAATAAGATAGAAAAGGTCAGTTAAGATCGTTCACCAGTGTAAGACAGTCTCCAAAAGCTTCTTTAATGAGATGTGCTTTCAGGCCCACTGCACTCCTATGACATAGCATAATATGTCATTGCAATCCTATGACATAACATAATATGTCACTGCAATCCTATGACATAATGTAATATGGCACTGCAATCCTATGACATAGCATAATGTGTCACTGCAATCCTATCAAATCAAATCAACTTTATTTTTATAGAACCTTTCAAAACCAAGGCGCTGTACATATGTCACTGCAATCCTATGACATAACTGTTAGTCATTGGTCAAGAAAAGGAAATGCCAATGCTGATGCAGTGTCATGCAAACAGATTAGGGGCCACAACAGACTCTTGATCCATACATAGATCAGAATAAAAACTGTGGGTTATAAGACCAAAAACCTTTTTTATTTTAGGAGGTAGGGACTTGTGACATGCAGTGTTACTTGTGCAGGTAAAGCTGCTCATAGTAGCCATATTGCCTATAAGAGGTGACATTTTTTTCTACCTTTTTTGTCATCTAATAGTGTTTTTTTTTTTCATCTGATAGTCTGGTGTGTGGGTGCAAAGTTACCATGAACCTTCCAGGAATAAGGTGTCATAGAAGACACATTACCACATCTGTAGCTATGGGGGGGGGCTTAGGACATCAGGCCATCTGGTATTGGCTAATACCTTCAAATAAAAGGGGTTCACAACCTTCACTGTTCAGCCGCAGTACAAGATTACAGACTGTATTTAAAAAAGCAGTGAATACATGTGGACTGTGACAGAATTCACTCAGCCTAAAACAGCCAGACTAAGCACTGAACATTTTGTGAATAGCATCTAAAAGCACAGTATTTTATTTTGAAGCACCCTGCAGGCACTTGACTGACCACTGTAAATAGTCAATAAAGAGATACTGTAAAACTAATTTCCTTGCACCTTTTATTTCATGGGACAAGCTCCCTGAGCATATTAGCACAAATAAATTTTTGCTCTCTTCTCTCTTATTTTATTCTCCAATAATGAAGCTTCAAATAAGCAGCAGGCCAGTGTTACCATACTGTGACAGGTTTGGGATAAGACCCTGTCCCATTTGTTATACAGAGAGAGTTAAAAGCAAGGACCTATTCTGTCCTCTCCTACTCTGTCACTTATCAATCTCTTGCCTGTCTGACTGTGCAGTTAGATTTTCTTTGAGGCACTTAGGAATTGGCCACTCAGCCGGTCCCACAATTCTCCCAATTTTATCCCTTGCTTCACTTGCTATTCTTTCTTTCTTTCTTTCTTCTGTTGCTTCTCTGTGGTTAAAGAATATATATCACTGGCTCCATGGTGCCAAGAGCTGGGTGTTTATTCAGTATTCTGGTGAACCATGATTGCGCTGCTGAGCCCAGTCATCAGGAGTGGAGACTGGCAGAGAGGGAGTTTAGAGTGTCTTATGGACGCTTCCCTCCCAGGGGGGCGTTGGTGCTGGATCGCTGTTAGGCAGCTCCTGGTGGTGGTTTACCTTGGCATTCTTGGCAGTGTGCAGCCTCAACACACCGCTGAATGCCCCCACTCCCAAAACGTTGCTGCAGCTGGACCAATACATGGGAGGGGGAGGGTTGGGGAAGAAAGGGAAAAATGCCCACTCAGCCAACTGAATGACAGCAGCTGGTCCCACAACTCATCATGCAGGTTGGAAATGCCAAGCCAATCCCCTGCTATGTCCATCTGATATCAAAGGAATGCCTCCAGGCAAAATCTGTCCTTCAGGTACCATGCCCCAGGACCCCCCCGCCCCATTAAGGGATAAATTGGGTCAACCAGGGCCACAGTACTGGGGGACAGCAAGAATGGTGACGGGGCATTTTGTGGGCTGGGGAAGTCCTAGATGGCTCGAAGGAGTGGTCAACTGATGGGACGGGGTTCATAAAGAAATAAAACAAATATATATATATATATATATATATACATGACAAAGAACCTCTGTGCACAAACACTGAGGCAAGAGTTACCCCAAAGGGCATTTGGCTGGCAAGCCAAGTTTCAAGGAAATACTAAATTACACATGCCCACACAATGCAAAGCATCATGGGCTGCATATGCAAATCACCACAGAATATTATGCTGGTTCAACTTTAAGCAGACTTGCATGGTGCAAAAGGCCTCTCACACAGTTTGCAAAAGGGTGCTAACAGATGACATAGACACATGTTTCATCCTACCAGGACTCAGCAGTATGCCTCATCTGTTTGACACCCCACTGGAATGAACCAGCTACCCTAAGATGGTCTGTCTGGGTTATATTGTGGTGAACCCTATTAAAACAAAAAACTATTTAAAAAGACAAAGAACCTGTGTGCACAAACACTGAGGCAAGGGTTACCCCAAAGGGCATTTGGCTGGGAAGCCAAGTTTCAAGGAAATACAAAATTACACATGCCCACACAATGCAGAGCATCATGGGATGCTTATGCAAATCACCACTGAATATTATGCTAGTTCAATTTTAAGCAGAATTGCACAGTGCTGAAAGGCCTCTCACACAGTTTGCAAAGGGTACTAACAGATGACATAGACACGTGTTTCATCCTACCAGGACACATCAGTATGCCTCGTCAGTTTGACACCCCAGTGGAATGAACCAGCTACCCTAAGATTGTCTGTCTGGGTTATGTTGTGGTGAACTCCATTAAAACAAAAAACTATTTAAAAGACAAAGAACCTCTGTGTGCAAACACTGAGGCAAGGGCTACCCCAAAGGGCATTTGGCTGGGAAGCCAAGTTTCAAGGAAATACAAAATTACACATACCCACACAACGCAAAGCATTATGGGCTGCATATGCAAATAACCCCAGAATATTATGTTGGTTCAACTTCAAGCAGAATTGCATGGTGCCGGAAGGCCTCTCATACAGTTTGCAAAGGGTACTAACAGATGACATAGACACGTGTTTCGTCCTATTTAAAAGACAAAGAACCTCTGTGCACAAACACTGAGGCAAGGGTTACCCCAAAGGGCATTTGGCAGGGAAGCCAAGTTTCAAGGAAATACAAAATTACACATACCCACACATAACTGAGACAGACCATCTTAAGGACCACTATGGTCGAGGAAAGGACTTCACTGTTGTGATGGAAGACCTGAATATACCAGGAGCAGACTGGAGAACCATGGCGTCCTCTTTGAGCAAGGAGCAGCACCTGTTGGACATCTTCCAGGATGCATTCCTTGCCCAGCTGGTGACTGTGCTGACGAGGGAGGGGCGCATCCTGGATGCGGTCCTGTCAGATGGTGAGCGCATCAGTAATCTAGTTGTTGGGGACCCACTGGTAGGTAGTGACCATACCATGGTTTGGTTCTCCCTAGAACTAGGGGGCTGGGTAGAACACAAAAGAATGACAGTGAGGGATTTCAGAGGGCCAGACTCTGGGGGATGGAGTGAATCCTGAGGGGCTATCTAGATGGGATCAGGCCAAGCATGGGCATGGAGACACAATGGGAAATTATAAAAAAGGCTCATGGAGGCTACCAAGGCCTGCACGAGGGGAAGACGCAACAGTGGCAAAGCTAGGAGACTGAGCTGGTAGACGAAGGAGGTCCAGAATGTGGTGAGGGAAAAATAAGGCTGCTTATAGCTGATATAAGCACTCTCAGGGGGCTATATCCAAGAAGGAGTATGATATGGCAGCTAGGAGGGTCACCAGGGTAGTGAGGTTGGCTAAACTGGGGGCGGAACTGAGATTGGCACAGGGGATTAGAAGGGGGGAAGGGTTCTTCGGGTACATCAGGGAAAGAAGAAGAAAAGGGAAGGGGCAGATCAGTCAGCTCAGGATAAGGGGTGGGTGGGTGGAAGAGGTGGGAAAGAAGGCAGAGATACTAAATTACTTTTTTACCTCTGTCTTTACCAAGGAGGAGGGGAGGGCAGCATGGGTAGAAGAGGGGGCAGGGGATACGGCGGATGATGAGGGGGGGAATGGATGATGAAATACCCAGAGGTAGGGTGTGGGAAGCACTCAAGGCCCTAAGAGGGGATAAGGCACCAGGCCCAGATGGGATCCATCCCAGGGTGCTCAGGGAGCTGGCAGATACCCTGGCCACCCCCCTAGCAGACCTTTTTAACTCCTCCTTGCAGTCCGGGTGGGTATCTCAGGACTGGAGGATGGCCCATATTGTGTCTATCCACAAGGGTGGCCCACAAGAGCAGCTGGGTAACTATAGGTCGGTTAGCCTGACATCGGTAGTGGGCAAGGTGATGGAGGGCATCCTGAAGGAGACGATGAAGGGGGTTCTGAGGGCATGGGGTCACATAGACATTCACCAGCATGGCTTTGTTAACAGCAGATCATGCCAGACAAACCTGGTGGAGTTCTATGAAGGGGTGATGAGGGAGCTGGATCAGGGCAGGTCAGTGGATGTCCTTTTTCTGGACTTTAGCAGGGCATTTGACTCTGTGCCACATCATGGACTACTGGGGAAGTTGGAGAGTATGGGGGTGGGAGGATGGGCAGATGGATAGGAAGCTGGCTGGTAGGGTGGGTACAGAGGGTGAGGGTTGGGGGTCTCATCATCAAGGTTAGTCACAAGCGGGGTCCCACAGGGGTTGGTGCTGAGCCCATTCCTATTTAATGCCTATGTCGCTGACATCAGAAGTGGTATCAGGAGTGGGATGAGCCTCTTTGCAGTTGACTCTAAGCTGTAGGTGGTGGTGGATGGGGAGGAGGGGAAGTTGGAGCTCCAGGAGAACCTGGAGACTCTAAGGAGATGGCCTTGAGTCTGGAAACTAAAGTTTAACACTGTGAAATGCAGGGTTCTGCACCTGGAGGCCAAAAACCCGGCTCATGAATACACTCTGGGGGGGGATGCTGCAGGTTTCAAGGAGGGGAGAAAGACCTTGGGGTGGTGGTTGATGTCAAAATGAACAACTCAGAACAGTGTAGAAGGGTGGTGGCACAAGCAAATAAAATGTTGGGGTGCATAGCCAGGGGGATAACCTCAAGGAGTAGTGAGGTACTCCTCCCGCTGAACAATTGCATGGTTAGACCACACCTTGAATACTGCATGCAGTTTTGGCATCCCTACTTAAAGAAAGACATTGCGTTACTGGAGACGGTGCAGAGGAGAGTGACCAGGATTGTACTGGGGCTAGGGTAAAGGCCATATGAGGAGCGAATGCAGGAGCTCAACCTGTACTCATTGGAGGAGAGAGGAGAAGACGGGGGAATATGATAGAGGTCTTCAAGTATCTCAAGGGAATTAATAGGGTAAGCCTTGAGGAGGTCCTTCAGCTGAGGGAACCGGGGGCCACCAAGAGACACCCTATGAAGCTGGATGGGGGGAGGCTGAGGGAGGAAACAAGAAAGCGCTACTTCACTGAGAAAGTGGTGGAGCCCTGGAATGCACTGTCCAGGGAACTGGTGGCTGCTACCACTGTGGAGGAGTTCAAGAAGGGCTGGGGTAGGTGTGGAAGAGGGTACATCCAGGTGCCCTGCTGGAAATAAGGGGTCCTTGTTGGGAGGAGGGGGCTAAAACCAGTGCCTTGCATAGGCACCGACCATCGAACAGACTTGATAGACCATAGGGCCTATTCTGCTGGCTTCATAGTATGTTAGTATAAGACAGTAGCAGGTCTACCCAAAACAGTGTAGTACAACCAGAGGGGACGATCCATGGGACAGCAATGGGCTACTTTAACGTAGGTGAGCCATACCCAGGTAAGTGTGCAAAAAGATAACATATGGATGGACAAAAGAATGGAGTAAAAAACCCTTGAAGCAAGTTCCTGGGTAAAAGTTCCACAGGTGCTAGCAGAACATGGTGCAAAAGACTTTATAGTGAGCATGACCATTACATATGATCTTAGACAACAGTGTATGGGCATTATTTTAACGTTTTGTATGACTTCAGTGGGGATTTTATCTGAAAAATTAAACATTCAGCAACTTTTGGACTACCCAAAGTCATTAAACAGCAAAGTAATACCTGTGCACTACTGTCTCAGTTACATCAGAGGCAGTGGCAGCAGCACCCCTGTCACTATTTATGTGTGTTTACCCACAATGCCCTGGCCTGGCCTGCCATGGTAAGTGATATTTGAGGAGCAGCCTACTGTCATTTATCCTTGACAGTAGCCTTTAAGATACTATCAACCACCCATATTATAGTAGTTAAAAGGGTCAAAATTGACTTGTGAGGGATTCACAATGTGTGGTGCTTCATTGTATGGTGTGGTGTGGTGTGGTGTGGTCTGATGTAGTGTGATGTGGTGTGATGTTTCATTGTGTGGTGAGGTGTGGTATGATGTGGTGTGGTATGTTGGGGTGTGTTGTGGTGTTTCATTGTGTGGTGTGGTGTGGCGTGGCATGGCGTGGTGTGGTGTGGTGTGGCATGGCATGGTGTGGTGTTTCATTGTGTGGTGTGGTGTGCTGTGCTGTGGCGTGATGTGGTGAGGTGTAGTATAGTGTATAAATATAACACAGCACAGCACAACACAACAAAGCATTTCTAAAGATATATGCAGTAGTGGAAGAGGCATTGGTACTCTATATAGAATGTCTCTTCCAGCTCTACATATTTCACTAGATTATAGTCTGAATAATGGAAAGGGGCAATGCAAGCCAGGACACTTGTGTAATCTGTTACCATTACAAAACTTAACATGAAATCAGTTTGCTTCCACCAGAGATGGGCAAAAGGGACCACTCTTTCATGTCTCATCTTCAGGACAAAAACTCAGCAAAGCCTTATTTTATGTATCAGAGTTACTTGTAGGTAAGCAATAAGACATGATGGGGTGTGCATTACACAGTTCTAATGCACGGCTAGGGGGACGTAGTGAGGCACGAGGCCACAGGTCGAGTGCATCCAGTCCCCTAGCCGTGCATTAGAACTGTCTAATGCACATCCCCAGAGTGGCTTATTGCACTTATAAAATGGGCCTGTGTATTTTAAATGGGGGGTCTAGTTTTAGCTGTGCATTAGACACAACTAATGCATGGCTAACAACCAATCAGCTTGCTTGAAATCCTTTGCCCATTTTATAAGAGGCAGTATAGCGCTGTGGCTTAGGGCTCTGAGTTGCAAACCTGGAGATCTGACTTTGAATCCCATAGCCCCCACTTGCATTCTGTGTGACCCTGAGCAAGTTACTTAACTTCCTTGTGCTCCTAGGTCACACCTGAAAACAAGCTTCTGCTTAGTGTGCCTTTCCTGGTTAAGCAATTTCTCTTTTCCCTTCCCTTATTTGAACTCAATCTATGGTTCTGGGTCCTAACTAAAGCTGTAAAATTTGACTGTTTTGCATTTTAAAATTTTCACAAAATGTTTAAAACATATCACTGAATGCCACCCTGCCCAAACGTCCTAGACTGTAAAAAGAAAATGGTGGTGTAATTGTTTCCTTCTCATTAAAAAAACATTTAATGTCTGTCGCCAAGGAGAGGGAGGCAGTGTGACCTAGTAATCTGAATCGAGCACTTGTTTGTGAACCAGTAGATTACAGGTTCAAACCCTTCAAGAGCTAATATACTCACCATGTGACCATGGCCAAGTCACTCCACCTCCCAGTGCTCCAGTCTACAGAGCTGCAGAAATTGGTAGAAGTACCCCACTGGAAATAAGATGTTGGATCTCAACTGGGCTATCTGGGGTAAATAAACTGTAAAAAAAAAAACAAAGTCTACAAGATACATGTAAAAAAAGACAAGTTGTAGAAAAAACATTTCCGTTTGACAACTTTTTCTGTATTACATGATTTTGGGGAAAAGTGAAATTTAGACATTTTACACAGCATAGTCATAACTGTTTAATGACCTCTACCACTCCCTCGCTTTCCCTTCCCTCGAAAACCACCACTTACTGTACTGTGCTACATTTACCGCAATGTTCTGGCTTGGCGACCTCCCAACCTACCTTGCCTCCACACTATCATCCCCACCCGCTTCCACCCACGCTCTGAGGTCCCTCGACTCCCTATTCCTATTAATCCCAAGACAGAGAACCACTGTTGGCCAAGCTGCTTTCTCACACTGTTTCCCTCATCTCTGGAATGTGCTCCCCCAACACATTTGCCACTCCTCCTGTGTCTGTTCCCTATCTACAGCTCTTACTAACTTCTACACGGTAAACTGCTCCTGCACCTGACTCCTCCATGAGCATCCCAAGTGGGCCCCCCCACCACCCTCCCTTGCCTGACAAGAGGCAACTATGCTATGATAGCTGGCTTATTGATCCAACTACCGCACTTATTGTCTCATTCTTATTGTGGAACTGATGTATTGCTAGCTAGCCCTTGCATTTTTACCTCTGTGTTATGTATCTCTGTACCTAGTCCTAATTGTATCTATTTTGTTACCCTTTATCATGTCAGTGCTTGTTCAAATGTTAACCACATGCTTCTGTATACTGTCAATCACACTTATTAATAACCTGCGTGTTATCCTCTCCACTGTAGCCCCTTCCCCAGGTCGCACCGGGAGATGAGCATCTTGTTGCTCAGTGCGCCTTTCCTGGTAAATCAATTTCCATAAATAAATAAATGTTTACTAACTTTAAACCAACTAAGCAGATAGTAGTCAAGTAATGACTGCTCAATACAAGTAATATACGTTTTTGATACTCTGGAACTGGGCAATATGGATAATGCTGGGAATTTATTTTATTTATTTATTGTTTGTTTGTTTGTTTTGGATAAACAACGTTTGAGTTTGGAACTCTTTTACAAAGGTTCCATGTCAGTTTAACGGATACAGATGAGAAGAAAACAGAAAAACAAAGACAAATACTATATACAGAATGTTTACAGAATGGTTAACTATAATACAGAATAATTACAGAGCATATTTAAAGTAAGTAGCGTACCTGAATAACACTGTCAAATTTTCATATAGAGAATTGTCTTCCTAGAGTAAGGAAGTGAGAAGGGAGTGAGCAGGCAGGAGTTAGCATTGTGAAGAAGCAGGGGAGAGGGGTTTGGTACAGAAAGGATGCTTATAACATGGCTAGGGATACTGGAGAGAAATACAGCATCCCCACTGGTTAGTAGCTGCCAGGTGACCATGGATTAAATCTCAAGTAATCCACGGTTGCTCTTGTAGTACTCTGGGAGGCCACTCATGAATACTGGTGCCCTACACGTAGTCCTGAATAACACTGTCAAATTTTCATATAAAGAATTATCTTCCTAGAGTAAGGAAGTGAGAAGGGAGTGAGCAGGCAGGAGTTAGCATTGTGAAGAAGCAGGGGAGAGGGGTTTGGTACAGAAAGGATGCTTATAACATGACCTGGGATACTGGGAAGAAATACAGTGCTCCTATTGGTTAGTAGCCACCAGGTGACTGTGGATTAAATCTCAAGTAATCCACGGTTGCTCTTGTAGTACTCTGAGTGGTCACTCATGAATACCGGTGCTCTACACGTAGTCCTGTGTCATAACATTCTGTTCCCTACCCACCCACAAGCCCCGTGGACCTTGGGGCTCCTTGCATTCACTTGAATAGCACCAAGGATCACCCTTTAAATCTGACACACACCCATATAACACTGCAGTTTCTGTGCCTCTCTACCCACCCACCCCCCCACGGACCCGGGCTTGGCCCATACTGATGCATCTTAGCATTCTGGTCCCTCCCAACCCACCCACCCGCAGATCTTGGGGCTCCTAACATTCACTTGAATTGCAGCAGGGTTCACCCTTTCAGTCTCACACAGAGCCCTATATCACTGCAGTCTCTGTTCCTCCCCAGCCACCCACCCTGTGGATCTTGGGGCTCGAAGCCTACACATGACTGGGAGCAGAGATTACCCTGTCAGTAGCACACAGAGTGGTATGGCACTGGATTGTTTGTAACTCCCAGCACCGTTCCACAAGATCCCCGACTCCTTCAAGCCCTCCCTCCGTACTGTGACCTCCCCGACTCCACTTCCACTCAGTTAATGCGAGCTTGCTGCCATTACCATTCCATAAGATCCCCAACTGCTGCGAGCCCTCCCTCCTTACTGTTACCTCCCCGACTCCACTTCTTTCTTCGAGCCTGGTTGCTCCCGGCACTGTTCCACAAGATCCCTGACTCCTGCTAGCCCTCTCTGCACTGTTAGGTCCCGAAACATGTTGTGGCACTGAAGAGTGTACTGCTGGAGCTCAGCTGTTCCACAGCTGCCAGAGACACCTGGCAGTGGGTCACAATCAGCTCACTGTGAGCTCTGAGGAGGGCAGCGCATTACCAGTGGAAGGGGAAAAGGAGCAGGAGCTGCTGGCAGCTGCCCCTGGGGTGGTGAATGGGGAGGTGAGTTCTGTGTTCCCAGCAGCTGCCACAGGGGTGGTGAACAGGGAGGCAAGTTCTGTGGTCCCAGCAGCTGCCCCTGGGGTGGTAAAATGGGAGGTGAGTTCTCTGGTCCCAGACTAGCTAGCTAGCTAACATCAAGTGGACGGTGATGATCGTGAAAGAGGACATTGGGAGGGGGCTGGGCATCTGCATTAAAGGTAATGTGTCAGATGAAAATAATTCAGAACAATAGAAAACAAATCAGCAGTCCTTGGGTTCGTGTTTATTTCACTTCACCTTACACTCAGCAGGGATTATCAGGATTCTTATAACATGGGTATAGAAAACGGGTCTAAAGCAAATGACACAGCTGTGCAAATGGCAGTTTGACAGCTGTCATACTGTATGTAGCAACACATTCCCCATTTTCCCTGGCCATGTTATAAGTTGATTAGCCAAATTGAGAACCGTGGGTTACTGGGGTAATTAGTCCATGTCTGGGTGGTTGTTGGCACTCAGCCTGCAGCCTCGTACTACAACCCCCCGCCAGCAGTGGAATAATTCTCCAGTAATCCATGGCTCCCTCGTGGGTTAATCCTTACTTAGTAGGGGTAGGGGGAGTGGAAGAAGAAATTGTAGGAGGGAGTAAAGGTAGGATGACATTAGGGAGGTAACCGTCAGGTGGGGAAGGGTGGTGAGAGGGGGTAGAGAGAGAGAGAGATTAAAGATAGAGCAGGAGGGAGTTAAGCAGAGTGGGCATATCGTCAAGATTTCATTATAACAGTGGTGCAAGATATATGTGTAGTAACATACCTTTAAGATTTTGCTTCCAGTAGACTTTGACGGCAGATAAGGACCGCTTGGCCCATTTAGTCTGCCCATTTCCCTACCTACAAGATAGGCCGCAGATCCTAGTTAACCAACAGCCTATTTCTTCCTACCCCCACCAAGAATTGCCTTATGTCTGTCCCATGTATTCATATATGATGTAGTTCATCACTAGTGTGGACAAAACATATTCCAATGTTCTTTGAGCACTTCCAGCACTTCACCTGTACTGCGTATGACCAGCCTTTGATGAATGATACAGAAAGACATTAAATAATAAGATGCACTGCAATGACATTCTGAGTGCGGTCTTTTATTTCATAGTTTGACAGTCAGTGTTCGGTGCTTCATTTTCTGTTATTTTTTGATGGGCTGTATATTATTAGCTTATTATAAGATGGACAAGAAACATTCTGACATTTGATTGGTTAATCTGGGCCTCTACCCATGAAAAAATCTTACAACATACACATGGATGATAAATTCTCAGCCATTAGTTTTAATCTAATAAGAGTTTGTTTTTTTCATTTTATTTCTTTGGGTCCATTTTATAATCAAAATAATGCACTCCAGGGCACATGTCGTGGATTTACCCCATTCTCATGTGGTTTACAGCATTCGGCTGTGCCTTGTGTCACACCATACAAGGCATGGGAAAATCCTACAACAGCACACACCCTTTTGTGCATTATTGCTTAATTTTTCAATGGAAGGTACAGTAACCTGTCAGAAAAGCTACCAAGCTCATTCATTTCGTGCAGAATATTAATAAATATGCTAGGAGTCCAAGCGCGTCCAGAAAATATAAATAGAGGTAAGCGTTTGCAGCTCATCTCCCTGGCAGAGCTGTAAACTTTCCAAAAGTCACTAGTAAATCCCCCTGAAGGTCTCTTTCTCAGAGTGGAAAGCACTGTGCAATTTCAGACAGCTTCACAGAATTGGGAACATTATTTCCATTACGGTGCTGGTTTTACAGAGATAATGATGCTGGTGAGGGCTCTGAGCCTGAGACGTACTAATCTGCCAGTTATTTTTGTGTGTGTTTGTTTTTCACATATTGTGCTATGCTGATATGTTTACCTACTGACCTAAAGTCTCAGTCGCCCAAGGCTCCTTCTATATAGAGATCCCTGCTGGCCAAGGCACAGCTTGTCACCGGAAGGCTTCTTGACCATCTGTCCTGTATTGCCAAGAAGCTGTCATGCTCAGAGGCAGCTGGCCGCCTATCACACATCAGGATGGAAAATTTTACTGCCTTTTTTCTCCGTGGTCTTACTCTACACACAGTGGCTCTGAGAGTGTCATTTTAAAATGAAGTGTTGTTCTGTTGCCATCCTTAAAGCTCCTGTCCTTCTGAGTCCACCCTTAATAAAATGTTGTGCTAAGTTCATATTGTAAAACAGTGTTTGTTTCTAAATCAAGTAATGCTGCTTTTTATTCTGATCCCTCCTGGTCAGCTATGCAGTCTCCCTGTAGTTGGACAACCACTGGCCTTATGCAATCTGTCACTCATGAGGATGTTCACATTTTTTCCCTGCAGTGCCTTCATTGTATTTTTGTAGAGAGCAGTGCTTCTGGAAAGCTTGTAGAAATAAGAGCTGTCCAAACATTATTTTATTCAAACTTTGTGTATTTTACAACTCATCTTGGCACTCCTTGAATGAGACAGATATTTGAACTTAATAAATGTAGGACAGACCCTCCCAGCTGTCTAGGGGTATCAAGGATGTTGCGGTCACCTGGGAGAGGCCCTACACCAAGAAACACACAGTCCACTTTCTTGACCTCCCAAGTGCCCGGGTAATCTCCAGGCATGCAGGGCTAACTGGGCTGTGGAGTAAAGGGGGTTAGCATAACTTGGAGGCAAACAGATTGAATGGTGCAAACGGGGCACCTTAAACAAAAACAGGATCCTTTATTTTTCTTGAACTCAAAAGAAGTTGGTATTTTACCAACTGGCACAGGTCATTTTGCAATCACTGAAAGATAGTAATCTCCTAAACAGTTCTGGGTTGGAGTCAACCCTGGTGGATACTTTTTTAACCTTTCCCTGGCCACGAGAGGAAGAACATTTTCTTCAGGAGTTTCCCACTCCCAAGCTTGAGTGGGAAGCCAATGGACTTTTGGTAGCCCATTTTCACAGACATTAGCCACTGGGTTAATTTACAGTCTCTCGGCTGCCAGCATTTTAGTGCCATTTGATTCTGTGAGGTATTCTCAAGGATCTACTCTGTTCTCTACAGAACACATCCTTTCTTTATTCATTTTCACACTCATTTCTGTGTTTTGAAGTCACTGATATCTGAGCCCATCTAGGCATAGCTGGGGTGCCAACTAGGCACAATGCATCTTTAATTTCAGACAGAATGGCCCACGAGACACATTTTCTAAGGTAACACTTCTGCTGCTGAATGGAACTGGCATCATGTCAGAAACTGTCCCTCTCTTGAGGAGGGTGGGTACTGTACTGCTGAGTGCTATCCCAAACACTTTACATTAAATAAGGACTACATGCCACCTCAGATCCGTGGCTTACAGTACTCTCTGACACACTTTCCTTCACAGGCAGACCTCTGGACTTTTCTTCAAAATGTTTTTTTCTCCTCCTGGAGAAGGGCACTTCCCTTCCAAGGTCCTTGTTCAATGGCAGCCACCATGAATGAGCATTTTTTTCACGACGCCAGCCTCTAAAGAGAAACTTACAGACAGAGTGAGCTGGCGCTGTGAGCTAGTGGTACCTACCTTCCACCACTCTGATTCAGCAGAATCCCCGCCCTCCAGCAAAGAACACTGACTCCTCACCTTTGGAATGCCGGGGCAGATGAGCTGAACTAGTACTCCAAGGGCGTAGAAACTGGCATCTCCACAGAGGTCTAGAGACACTCATAAAGGGGTATTTATGTAACTCTTGGGGGGGTAGGGGCTACAGCAATAATTTCTGATCTACAGAGATGTAACGTTACACTTAAAGGGGAACAGTCAGCACTAAGAGCCCCACACAAAAATGAAGGTCTGGTCCCAATTTGCACTAAGTGCGCTAAAACCTTTTTTTTACTTACATTTTACTGCAGTGTAGATTGTGTCAGACTGATTCTGCTGACTTGCAAGCGGACAGTTTCTGTACTTACAAATCCCAAAATTCCTTGCAGCTGACATCAAAAGAGGGCTGTAGTAGTGGGAGAATCAATAGCCTGCATTAAGAACACAAGAATGGTGTCCAGATGAGGACCACCTGATTCATCTAGTCTGCCTCTGGTGGCTACCCCCAGTTATGTTTTCTTTCTAAGCTGCCCATACTGTCTGTCCCATGCGAGTTTGAATTCTCCTACCGCCTTGGATACTACCACTGCTGGTGACAGGCTGTTCCATGGGTCTATCACTCTCTTGGTGAAGAAGTGCCTTCTAGAGTTGCTCCTAAACTTGCCTCCCACCAGACGCAAGTTGTGCCCTCTTGTACGAGCTGCCTTGTTTTCTATGAAGAGATTCTTAGTTGTGTTTATTCCCTTGTCATATTTAAATGTTTCTATCATGTCTCCCCTATTCCTTCTTTGCTCCAGAGAGACTAACTTTAACTCCTCGAATCTTGTTTCGTATGGCTCATGGTGCAGTCTCTGCCCCATAGTTGTAGTTCTTCTCTGCACTGTCTCCAGTCGGTCGATGTCCTTTCTCAGGTGAGGCCTCCAGAACTGAACACAGTACTCCAGGTGTGGCCTCACCAAGGATCTGTACAGTGGCATGATTACCTCCTACTTTCTGCTCATAATACGCCTGTCTATGGATCTGAGAATGCCATTTGCTTTCTATGCTGCTTTTTCGCATTGTTTTGCTTTTAGGTCATTGGTGATAAGTACACCCAGATCCCTTTCCATCCTCGTCTTTTCTAATTGATGTCCTTCCAGTATTTATTTTGCATTGCATGTTGGAGTTTTTATAAGCTCTGATCTTTTGTTTGCTGGTCCCATTGTCCACTCTTCTCAATCTCCTGCTTCATAAATCAGGAACAAAGCTTAAAAAAATCAGAGACAAAGGGCCAAAATGAAGGACACATCTTCAAAATTAATGATATACACTTAGAAAACTGGTAGAATAAAGGGCTTGGTGCAAAATACATTTTCTAAAGAAGAACAAGTCTGTAACTTTAATGTTTAACATTATTTTGTGCTTATGATCTCCACTGTTTAGTCACAGAAACACAAATTTTAGGAGAGACAGAGTAAACTTTTGAGGCAAAATCAGGGACATCCCTGAGACTAAGGGAGAGTTGAGAGGTATGCCATTGTCCTCCCTGGGCTACGTACAGTCACAGAGGACTATACATAGCTCAGGAGAACAGCGGGACCAGGAAACATCTGATCAGAGCTTATAAAAGCTCTAACATGCATGGCAGGATATTGAATCTCCCGCTGCTACAGCTCTCCTCTGATGTCAGCTGCAGGGGATTCTGAGACTTGTAGTTACAGAAAATGTTAGCTTGCAAGTCAGCAGAATCAGTCTTATATAATCTACTATGGTACCTTTATGGTTTCCGGAGACTGACTGTCTTGACACTGACCTGCCCGGGCACTATTGCTCGACAGGTTCAGTAGCCAGACAATGAGCAGCCTGACAGTGCGGAAGCCCGATGGACGTTACAGGAGTAAGGTAGCGGATGCAACACTTTGCTACCTTACTCCTGTACATGCACTTGAAATAGTGCAGGAATCGAAAGGCTGGCCGAGCTGCACCAGTGGTGTTAAGGTCTAAACCACTGGCAGCTCAGCCAGCGTATTCTGGGAGGCACGGTTGCACCCTGTAAATTTTGCATTGCTGCAACCCTGTAACTGTTTTTTTTCTAACTCTGAGGTCCGCTCCCCCTCGGAGTTAGATATTTTAATTACAGGGGGTGCGGGGGGTGCAAATTGCTTCCAGTCCAGCCTCCCTTCCTTCCATTTATTCACTGCTATATCCTTGCTTACTGTTCTATTTATTGTCCTGCACTGTTTCTTGAATTAGAATTTAAACAATTTTTATAATTATTGCATGAATGTTATATGAAAATGTATTTATTATCTTACACTAATATTTCTCTTCTCCACAGTTGTTACAATAGAATGTTTTGTATTGTTTCGTCGGTTTGGTATCAATCAGTTTAGTTTTGTCGTATCCAGTTGAATTCCTTGAATAATTGATGCCCTCATGACGTCAGTGGTCCCTGATTATAAATGTGTTCAGCTTTATATTCAACCTTAGCCTTTGAGAAAGGGTCCAGTATGTGGCCTGAAATGCGTCAGGCGGGTGTATTTTAAAATTAAATAAATTATTTTTTAAACTTGAAACGGTGTCAGCAACTAATGTGGGGGTGAGTGCCCAAGTTATTTTTGTGTTCATGTTGGTTTTACTTGAGAGCACCACAGCCTTGTGCACACTGCTTGCTGCTGTTTTAAAAATGCTAGCTCAACCCTGCCCAGTGGCACAGGTTGGTAGTGCACTGCACAACCACCATGAGGAAGACCTTGGTTCAAGACCCAAGTCCAACTCCCCTGCCTCAGGCTGGTGTGCTCTGGGATACAATGCATAGAGGTTCTGCAGCCACAAGCCACCAGAAATAGTGGCTGGGAAGAGTAACAGACTTCATTCACATTCCACCAGCCCAATTTTGTACTTATTGTAATATTGCCTCTTCCAATTCAAGCTAACAGGGCTAATCAAAATAACATTTTACAAGCACAATACCGAATCTACTAGCATATGCTAGTGAGTTGATGCCATTTTCCAACTCTGATTCATCAGGAGAACTGCTCCTGATCATTGTATGGTGGTGATAACTGGAATAATGTCAGTAATCATATGCCGCAATCCAGCACTCCCTAGGACACCAACGCATTTGTGCTCTCATGGGTGGCAGAAGAGGGCGGGAACAGAACAGGGAAAAATGGCTTCTGACTGGGCATGCTGGATGATGGCCACCTGTCCCCACACATTTAAAAAACTGCCAGCTCCACCCAGCCTAGTGGTACCCAGTGGTAGTGCATGGCACCACCACAATGAGGGAGACTCAGGTTCAAGCCCCAAGCCCAACTCTCCTGCCTCAGGCTGGAGTGATCTGGGATGCAATGCAAAGGCAGTGTGAGCTGACCCCAAAGACAAACATGGTGAGTGTCCTGCTGTATAAGTGGCTGCTCTGGGGGGAAGCAGTGCAGGCTTTGATGCAGCGGGTAAGCATGCTGCATCAGCAAGCACCAGCCAGATGGGTGGTGCTGCACTGCACTATTGGCCTGAAGCCAGGGGTGGAGGGCAGGCAAGTAAATCGGACAAAACCATAAGCGGGTCAAATAATGACAAAGGAGGGCCTGCTTGCCCAGCTGCCACAGAATGCCACAAAGGCCTCCTACCCTGCAGAGACCTTGCTGACTCTTTGGTACTTGACAACGTGCAGACCAAGTGTTGAGACCCCACTGGGAAAAGGGGTGCAATCTCTGTGGTAATGGATGCAGGGACAATGAGTATATCACAGGGTAAGTAGGTGTGTATGGAGCTAAGCGGGTCTCTGATTGTAACACAAAGCTAAGTGAAATAATGAATCAACTTTTTAAAATATGGCAGCACCTCGCACTCTGCCAGGAGCCAACACCATTGTTTGAAATTACATTATTTTAGCACTAGGTCCCCTCCCCACTCCAATCCTTGATTGGGCGGGGTATAAAAGTGAGAAAACCTGGCTTGCCCAGTCTCCTCCCTCATGCAATGGGGCACCCTTTCAGTCTCTGTCCATCACTGATACAGCTCGAGAATGTGCAGAGCTAGGAGGAAGGGAGGGGTGGAGTGGTGTATGTTACTGATGATGCACACAGTTCTTCCCTACTTCTAGCATATACTCTTGTGCTGTATCAGTGACTGTTACAGATCGAAAGGGATTGTGTGCTGCAGCAGGGGGAGATGACTCAGCTAGCTTGTATTTCTCATTATTGGCCCCCAAATCATGGACTGGAGTTTAGGAGGGGACTCAGGATTAAAATAATAGCATTTGGGGATTTGGAGGATTGGGTTAGGGAGTGGGAAGACTTTCAAATGACAATTAGAAACAGAATTTGTTGGCAGATAAGGATCGCTTGGCCCCCCACCCCCACCCCCAGTCTGCCAAGTCTGTCCCTGCCAATACTGTCACTGCAGAACCTACATGATCTCCGGCTGCTCCCACATCCCCACATTCCTACTAAAATTCCTTTGTGCCTATCCCATGCGTGGTTGAGGCCCTTGACTGTTTTTGCTCCCACCACTTGTGCTGGAAGACTGTTCCAAGCATCCACCATTCTTTCAGTGAAGAAGTGCTTCCTCATATCCCTCCTAAATCTCCTCCATTGAAGCTTCATTGCATGCCCTTTTGTCCTGGTGCACTATCTCTTCTGAAAAATACTCCCCTCCTGTACCTTGTTCAACCCTGTGAGGTACATATAGAGCTCTGTCATGTTCCCCAACCTTCCAGGATGTACATATTCATACTCATAGGGCATTTGACGCAGCCCCTGCACCATTTTAGTTGCCCTCCTTTGGAGAGCCTATACTCCGTCTATGTCCTTCCTAAAATGTGGTCTCCAAAACTGGACAGAGTACTCCAGGTGGGATCTCACCAATGATCAATACTATGGTAACACTGCCTCTCGCCTTCTGCTGGTGATTCCCCTCCCTATGCACCCGAGGATCCGCTGGCCTTGCCTACTGCCTTGTCACACTGCCCCGCCACCTTAAGATAATCAGATATGATAGCCACAAGGTGTCTTTCCACTTTTGCGATCATCCATACCTCTCCCCCCATTTTATACACCACTCCTGGGTTTCTGTGCCCTAGTATCACGATTTTGCAAGTTTTTGCATTGAAATCCAGCTACCTTACCCTCAACCACTCCTCTAGTTTTCTCAGGTTCCTAAACATTCTCTCCACCCCTTCCGGAGTACGTACCCTATTGCCGAGTTTGGTGTCATCTTCAAAGAGGCATACCTTCCCTTCCAGCTGTTCTGCAATGTTGCTTAATAAAGGCATTAAAAAGCTGAGCCCTGAGGTACCTGACTGGTCACTCTCCCCTCATTAGAGTAAGTGCTGTTTACCACCACCCTCTGTTGCCAATCCATCAACTAGTTCTGTTCGCAGTTTACCACCTTGAGTCCCACCCCTAAACTGCCCAGTTTCCTGATGAACCTCCTATGCGGAACAGTGTGGAAAGCCTTGCGAAGTCTAAACAGGCCACATCTACTGCCCTATCTTAATCTATTTCCCTGTTCACCCATTCAAAGAAATTGATCAGGTTCATCTGACATGGCCTCCCACTATGAATCCATGCTGCCTTGGGTCTTGTAACTTGCTGGGTTCAAGATACTCCACTAGCCTTTTTTTCAATAGTGTTTCCATTATCTTCCCCACCACTGACATTAGACCGACCAGCCAATAGTTGCCAGCCTCCTCCCTGCTGCCACTTTTATGAAACTGGACTACATTGTGCCCTCCTTTAGTCCTCTGGAACCACTCCTTTTTCCAGTAAGTTGTTGAACAGGGATGTCAGACATGCAGCCAGTACCTTGCTGAGCTCTGCACCCTTGGGTGTACCCCATCTGACTCCATTGCTTTATCCACTTTCAGATTTGCAAGTCCTCTCAGGACTCTCCTCTGTGAATAAACTTGCATCCTCCTCCTTCCCCCAGTATTCCAGCTGCTTCTATGTTGTCCATCTCCCTCTCTCTCCACTGTGAAGGCTGAACAGAAGTATTGGCTCAGGATATCTGCATTTTTTGATTCCCTTCTGCACTCTCTCCCCCTGCCCTTCTTATCCTCACAATCCCCCCTTGTCCTCTTCTTCTCACTTATGTATCTAAAGAACGTCTTGTCCCCTTTAGCTACTAGTCTGGTTACCGTTTCCTCTATTTGTACCTTTGACTCCCTCACCACCTTCCCTGCTTCCCTGTGCTTTTCCTAGTACACCAGCTTTATTTCTTATTTTATGGCAGTTATTTATATAATTCTACTCTTTTTATTTCACAGTATTTATTCTTCTTTATGTTTCTGTCTGCTATTACCTCCTCTGTGCTGGTGCCCTGGGCCTCTGGGGAAGGGTGCCATAAATAAATTATTACTACTACCACCTCCCTATCCTTTTTTCTCTGCATCTCTTTGTACCTCCTGAACAGTACTCCTTCAGCCTTTTGTTTTATCAAAACTTGCTTGTCTGTCTTTCTTTCTCTTTCTCTTTCTCTCTCAGAGGATGTAGAAGTGGAGTGGAGGGTGGGAAATTTGGAGCTGAGAGTGCATGGAGATGGGACTAGCTCTGGGCACCAGAGCATACACATGGCATTTAGGCAAATTCTGTAAAAATAGAGCTGGACATCTGAAATGCAGATATTATTAAATCTCTTTACATAAGGGCACCAATAAGGAAGGAGCAGTGCCATATCATTATATCACAGTATTTTGCAGCGCAATCATGGCGGGGGGCGTGAAGAGCACCATATTTAAACATGCTGACTGCACTGGAGGTTGAGGCACTTTTCACGAGCAGTCAGGTAAAAAAACTCTTTCTTTAATATGGTGCTTGCAAGAAGGATCTGTGAGGCAGAGCCCAGATCTGTGCAGTGGTTTAGGTGTCACCTCTGCCAGTTCTTCTTCTTTAATTCTTTTGTTTGTAGGTGACCTAGTCAGTAAAGCTGTACAGTAATTTTTTTTTAATTCTCAAATACAATCAATAATAGGGTATTCATTATTTATGATTGACTAAAGAATATTTTCCATTATAGGAGTGTGTGAGTAATGCATATTAATTTCTGAACAAAACAAAATGGTAATATTAAATGCATGATGAAAATGGAGTCAGAACTGCTGTTTTGGCCATTCGTCTTCTTCCAAAATTATGTAAAAGAGAAAGAAAAAACAAAGTGAGTGGAGATGTAAGGGGAAATAAGGGATATATATATATATATGTAGAAAGAAAACAGGGGAGGATCTAGGAGAAAAAGTGATACTAGACAAGCTAAGAATAGAAGTTGGAAAACAAAATTGTGATGATGGGTAAAGGTCAGGAAGCATAGGCAAACCAGGAAAAGTTATAAAATGTGCAATTCATGTATTATTATTATTAATAACAAAAACAATTTTATTTCAAAATTGTACATGATGTCTCTTATTTGGGCAGCTCAAACAAAGTCCTACATATGAGGGCATCTCCAAATCTAAATCTGGAAAACTAAAATATTGTTGTCTTTATTTGTAGATGATTACTGGTGACAATAAATATCAGCCGGATTTCTGTTTTGTTATAGCAGATATCAATGGATTCGGCACATTATGCTCTGAAGGCAATAATAACCCAAAATCTGGTTGGTATGACACTTCATAATAACCTGAAATCTGGTTGAAATGACATTCCCCAAAGAAAAGACTTTAAAACTGTTACATTCCATTGTTTCACAAGAAGTGTTTTAACTGCAGTATTTTCAACTGTGTTTTATTCATGTACAGTTCAATTTCTTAAAAAATAAAACTGCACTCTAGCTAAAAATCTCTTTTTCTTTCAAGCTGCTAGAAAAAACATTCGGATTGGACTCCTTTACCAGCACAAGGACTGCCTCCCTCCTGATGCCCTTAGGCTTGCCATTACTTCCTCTATATGTCCCTAGTGGACTATGGGCTCCCTTTGTATGGGTCAGCAGATAATTCCGCACTTCAGAAAATTCAAATCCCCCTCAATAAGGCCTGCAGGCTCCTAACTGATGTACCTAGGCTCACCCACACCTGCGCCCTCTGTTCCACTGCCAAGTTCCTCAACTTCAATGAAAGACTCCGCTACCAGACCTGCCTACTGACCAAGAAAATTCCGCTCAGTCATTTCCCTCCTAAGGTCACCGCCTCTCTCCAATTTGCCATCCCGTCTATCTCCACCAACAACTCATATAAAGCTATACTGGCAGTACCCAGGGTAAAAACCTCCCTTGCCCAGAGATCCTTCCACTACAGGGCCCCTGTCTGGTTTAATGTACTCCCATCCACCATCACCAGCACACCCAAGATTGCCCCTTTCAAAGTTGCTCTCCGCAACCACCTCCTCAATGTCTGCTCCTGTAACTGCAACCAGCCTGTGCTTTCATGCCCTCTAGTGCCCAAACCTCTGACAAAGTCCATTATGGACTGCCACCACTTACAGCAATGTCTAATCCACCTCTGGCTCATGATTAAGATGGATTATACTGTAACGGATGCTCTGTCATGATAACAATGTTTTGCTGTGTTTATGTAAATATTTGTATCCAAAACTGTATATAATGTTTGTAAACAATGTCTGTAACCTATACATGATGGCTATTCCATTGTAACTGTACCCTCTCTGTTTGCTTTTCTGTCCTCCATGTGATGAGGTACCGTTGCAAATGAGCCAATGGCTCAAAGGTTGTAAATCTGATACTTCAAATAAATTAAAAATAAATAAATTAAAAAAGTCTAAACCTCCACACCAGCAATTATAAAAAATAAAAGATAGGTAAGTGTGATGTTATGGATTTTTTTCACACACCCTCGGTATGTGATGACCACATAAACCTCTCGAGCTTTGCTCTTGAGATTTATGGGTCATCACATACCTCGTGTGTGTGAAAAAAATCCATAACACACACACTTATCTATCCACTATTTTCTATGTAGTGTTTTATTTCATAACAACAAAAATAAGGTAAAATATTATACAGGATGACTTTAATATAGGCAGTTCAAACAAAGTCGAGCATCTCTAAACCTGGAAAATCAAAATATTGCTCTCTTTATAAGATGTATTTTCCTGGCAGTTAAATTCTGCATCCTGTGGGGCTAAATTAATTTCTTTTTCTTCACAAAATGTATCAAAACTTTTGTCAGTTTCTTTCAAGAGGCAAACCTACAGGTGCAACATAATACAGCATTCTGTCCCAGGACTGGTATCCTGTTGACAATACTGTTAACAAAGTTGTGGAGGTCAAAATACATAGCAAGGTCAAAACCCTGTATTACAAACTGTCATTCCTAATAAACCCAAAGAGATTTTGCAATAATTTCAACAATATAATTGTATGCATTTGCAAACCAAGGGATCCCAGTTTCACATAAAGATTCACATATATTTTCTTAACCACTGAGAGGTAGGAAGAGAAAAAAAGAATAGAAACAGCAAGTGAAAGAAGGGAGATAGCAGGGTGACATTGTGGATCCTCCAGAGTGGCCATCTCCTAGGTGCCACAAGAAAAGTTGATTGCGCAATCAGACAGGCAAGACACAGACAAAAAGTGGAAAAGGGGAGGGCAGAATTGATGCTTGATTTCAACTCTCTCTATATTACAAATGGGACAGGGTCTTATTCAGCCCTGTTGCATATGCCCTCTTTAAGAGGAAACCTATTTGTTCTCTCTTTAAAAAAAAAACAGGTTTCCAAAACCTTCTGTTATTTTTCTTTTAGCATCACCTTATAACACTTACAGTTCTCTACATATGCAGTTTCCCTTTTCCATACCACCATGTACAGCAAACATTTCAGATAAGCACACACATTTTTTTATCAACCTTCTGAATTCTCTGTTCTTGAACCATATCTTGACAGAAAATCAGCACTGACATTTTGTTTTCTGGATTTGTGCATCACTTTGAACTTAAATGTCTGTAGTGCCAGGTACCACCTTGTGATTCTGTGGTTTGTATCCTTCATTTGGTTAATCAACAGAGAGAACTATGACCTGTTATAAGTACAAAGTGAGCTAATAGCAAATAAAACTTAAGAGACTCCATTGCCCATTTTGCAGCCAGACATTCTTTTTCTATAGCGGAGTAGTTTATCTCCCTGTCATGCAACTTCCCACTGATATACTAAATGGGATGTTCCTTCCCATCTATATTCTGACTCAGGACTGTACCTAGGCCTACCTCTGATGCATCTGTCTATAACAGATTGTTTCTCAAAGTCTGGATTTCTTAAAACAGAGGCCGAACATAATACAGCCTTGATGGCCCGAAAAGCCTCGTCACACTCTAGTGACAATTTCACTTTATTTGGGTACTGCTTTCTCTTGAGATCAGTGAGGGGAGTAGCTAACTTGGTAAAGTTGAGAACAAATCTATGGTAGTAACCAGCCAGACCTAAAAATGACCTGACATGTTTATTTGTTTTAGGGACAGGACTGTTAGCTACACTTCTATCTTGGAAATTTCTAGCTTTACTTCTCCATTCACCAAAAAACAGCTCACATACTGTATCTGCTTTCCTGCATGTCCAATGCACACTTTGTAGGATTAATGGTCAGACCTGCATTTTTTAAAGACTGGATAACTGCTCATAGGTGTTTCAGGTGTTTTTTCCAGTCTGAACTGTACCCCACAACATCTTCCAGGTAAGCAGCACAATAACCAGTGTGAAGGGGTAGAATTACACCCATCTATTTCTGGAATGCAGCTGTTGTTCCATGTAAACCAAACAGCATAGTGATGAACTGATAGAATCCTACTGGAGTGACAAATGCACTTTTGTCTCTGGATGCTTTAGCCAGGAGAATTTGCCAGTAACCCTTGGTGAGGTCGAAGGTGCTGAAGTACTTGGCACTTCCCAATCTGTCCACTAAATCATCTGTCCTGAGCTTAGGATAACAGTCAAATTTGGACACTAGTTTCCTAAAATCAAGGCAGATTCTTATACCCCCTTCTTTGTTATTTACAATCACCATTGGTGATCTGATGACCAAGCACATCTCGATTCTTCAATGATACTCAACTCTTTCATTCCTTAACCATGTCTGCTCTTAGTCACTCTGGTAATCTGTATGTCTTTTGTCTGATAGGGTGAGCATTCCCTGTCACTATTACATGCTTGACCCATTTTGCTTGGCCTGGCACTGTGGTAAAAGTACTTTGAAGTGTCTTTACCAAGTTATGAATTTCTGTGGTTTGTTCTATGGTTAAGGAAACATTCACCCCTACAGCATCAGAAGTTACAGTTTGTTCCAGTCTGTCATAAGCTATATTAGTATCATCTTTAGCAGTTTCTGGTAGTACTAACAAAGCAACCTTTTGTGTTTTTCACCCCATTTCTTCAGGAGGTTAGCATGGTATATCTTGGTAGAATTTTTCCTATCAGGGTCTCAGTCTCATAGTTAACTGTACCAGTATGTCTAAGCAATTTATAAGGCCCTTACCACTTCATTAGCAGTTTGTTTTCTGTAGTGGGTAACAGTAACTAGGCCTTTTCACCTGGCTCAAAAATGTTTTCTTTTACCTCATGGTCATAAAACACCTTCTGCTGTTTTGGAGCTGACTCTTGATTACTGCAGGCAATTTCAACATATTTTGCCATTTTCTTTCTCAGTGCACACATATAAGATGTAATATATTTTTTCAGAGTGGGGTTGTTATCCCATATTTCTTTTATAACATCTAGTGACCCTCTAGGTTGTCTACCATGCAACATTTCAAAGGGTAAAAAATATGTTGATGCTTGTGACACTTCTCTGTAAGCAAAAAGGAGGCAAGGGAAGTACTGATCCCAGTCTTTCCCTCCACCTTTCACAAACCCTTTTAACATATGTTTTAGAGTTTGATTAAAATACTCAAGAAAACCATCTGTCTGAGGGTTATAAAGGGACCTTCTTACGGCAGTGATACCAAGTAGTTGGTACAGCTCCTTCAGCTAGGCAGCAACCAAATTACTACCTTGATCAGTAATAATCTCTTTAGGTATGCCCAGTGTACTGAAAATTTTGGCAAGCTCTGCAGCCACTTTTGAGGCTGTGACAGTGTGCACTGGATTTACCTCTGGGTATCAAGTAGCACAGTCACATACCACCAAAATGAATAGATTATCTTTTTCGTTTTTGTCTAAGGGGCAAGCCACACTCATTGCAATTATTTAAAAGGCACATCTGTCAAGGGTAGTGGCAACAGGGGCACCTTGTCTTTTTTAGTCATTATGGCTACCTTCTGACATACAGCACAAGAGTTGCAATAGGTAGCAATATCCTTATAATTCCTAGGCCAGTAAAATCTGTACAGCAATCTGGCAAAGGTACAATCCCTTCCCAAGTGACCAGCCATAGGACTATCATGTGCTATCTTAACAACACAGTTGTATACTTCTTTGGTATGACCAATTGTTCTATCTGTTCCTTCATCTGAGGATTAACCGAGATTCTGTACAGTAGCCTATTACATTTTTTAAACATTAGTTCACACTGTTTGGTTTCATCCCCAGTTGCTCAAAATAATCTTGGAAAGAAACATTAATAGTTTGCTCAGAAACAAAATCACAATTAGTTATGAGTTTAGTTTCAGCATTTTCATATATCAACCCCTTATGTCTGTCAGTCTTTTTTTGCCACTGTTTTTTCAGGCATCTTCTTTCCTTCCTTGATTTCTGGGTCTTGGAGCTAGACTCAAACAAGTCCAAATCAAAGTCACCAAAAGGAAAAGAGTCCTTAACATCCGAAATTTTCTTTGCCTGTGCTCTTGCTATCACAGCTACTGAAACAGCAGGGTTTACTCCCTCTGTGATTCACTTAGCAAAGCCAGGAAAGTCATTTCCAATAATTACAGGTACAAGTAGCTTTGGTACTGCCCCTATTTTCATTCAGTGTAACACCCCATCAGTGTTAAGAGTCATTTGGATGATGAAATAGTATAGAGTTTCCCCATGGATACAGAAGACCACAGTGCCTGTCCTTTTGCATAGTGTTTTCTCCAAATTTCAGCATGCATCATTGTCTGTTGGCTTCACAAATCTATAAGTCCCTTTATAGTCTTATTCTCCCAACTTGACATCTGTTAAATATTTGCCCCAATTTGCTAAGGACATATTTGCTCCAGAGTTACCCTCCTTATTTGTATGGCAGTTTCTTGCAGTATGGCCTGACTTACTATAATTATAGCAAATAAAGTCTTTAAATGCAGATTTGTTACCCTCATCAAAGTGTTATCTGATCTGGAGTTAAATTGGGAAAAAGATGGTCTTAGCATTCCTCAGCTGTTACTTCATGGCTATGATGTCTCTCTGGCCATCTGATTGTCCTCAGCCAAAGAAATGACCTTTTCCCCACTTTTTGGTTAGTGTTCTTTTACCCAAAGCTGCATGTCTGTAGGAAGGATGTTGATGAATTGCTTCATTCAAACATGTCAGTGATCTGTGGGACTGTTTTGCCCTCTGATTGGAGCCTTTTAATGAGAAGTTCTCTGAGTCGGGTGAAGGCTTCGTGAAGATTGAAGAAAGACCAATGGAGGGATTGTGAGGCTTAATAAAGGGGAGGGGGTGGGCAGAGGGTGACAGTGGAAAGGCAGAGAAACTGAATTGATACTTTTGTTCAGTATTCACTAAAGAAGATATATAGATACATAGACAGTGTCGGCAGATAAGGGCCTATGGCCCACCTAGTCTGCCCATTTGAGTTTGTAACTTCAGTTTATGTTTTTCTAGAACTCTGTTGCCCCTTACCCCTGACCTCCAGAATTCCTTTATGTCTATCCCATGCATTCTTAAATCCTGTAATTGTTTCAGCCCCCACCACTTCCTCGGGCAGGGTGTTTCACTTGTCCACCACCCGTTCTGTGACGAAATTCACAGGAGGTACCTAAACCAAACAATAGAAACACTCTGGGTAGGGGGTCAATACCAATCCATTCATCGAAGAAAAAGTGCTATAAGAACTTCTAAAACTCAAGGTGGACAAGGCAATGGGGCCTGATGGGATTCATCCCAGAATTCTAAAAGAACTAAGGGGAGAACTAGAGACACCACCAACTACTCTTTTTAACAAATCATGGGAGGATGGTGAGGTACCTGAGGACTGGAGGAGGGCAGATATGATTCCCCTTCACAAAAGTGGGAGCAAAGCAGAGACAGGAAACTACAGACCTGTTAGTTTGACCTCAGTCGTAGCAAAACTGATGGAATCACTTCTAAAAGAAAGAATTGTTGAGTACTTAGAGGCCAGTGGGGCACAGGATCCAAGGCAGCATGGATTCACAGCAGGAAGGTCATGTCAGATGAATCTAACAGATTTATTTGACAGGGTGACCAAAGTAGTAGACCAGGAAGGGGATGTGAATGTGGCCTACATAGACTTTAGCAAAGCATTTGACAGAGTCCCATACAAAAGATTAATAAACAAGTTAGCCAGCCTAAGAGTGGGTCCCAGGGTGGTGACCTGGGTAAAAAATTGGCTGGACAACAGGATGCAGAGGATAACAGCAAATGGAGTCCACTCAGAAGAAAGGAGGGTTACTAGCAGGGTGCCGCAGGGTTCAGTACTGAGGACAGTCCTCTTCAGTATCTTCATAAGTGACATTACAGAAGGACTGGAAGGAAAAGTATGCCTCTTTGCAGATGACACAAATATTTGCAACAGGGTTGATATACAGGGGGGGTGGAAAGGATGAGAAGGGACTTGGCAAGGTTGGAGGAATGATCAAACGTATGGCAGCTTAGAGTCAATGCAAAGAAGTGCAAAGTAATGCACCTGCAAAACCAAAACCCAGGGGAAGAGTACACAATGGGGAGGAAGGTACTAATAACAACAAAAATGGAAAGGGACCTGGGTGTAGTCATATCAGATGACCTAAACGTAGGCAAGCAATGTGAAAAGGCAGTAAGGAGGGCTGGGGGGATACTGGGATGCATAGGGAGAGGCATCACCAGTAGAAAACAGGAAGTTGTCATCCCTCAGTACAGACAGTCAGTGAGAACCCATCTGGAGTACTGCATGCAGTTCTGGAGACCCCATCTCTGCAAGGACATAGACAGGATAGAGGTGGTCCAGAAGAGGGCAGCAAAAATTGTGCAGGGTCTGAAACAGAAATCATATGAAGAGAGACTAAAGGAGCTTAATATGTATACCCTTGAGGAAAGGGGGGGCATGATAGAAACTTTCAAGTACCTCAAGGGAATCAACAAAGTCCAAGAGGGGAGCATCTTTCAGAAAAAGAGAGGTGTAAGAACAAGGGGGTACAATTTGAAGATGGGAGGGGCAGCTCAGGGGCAACGTGAGGAAGTATTTTTGGCAGAAGACGTAGGAAAAGTAATAACTTCATTAAGGAGTAATAGTTCTGCAGGTCCAGATGGTATTACTCCTAGACTACTAAAAGAACTTAAGAACAAATTAGTGGGCCCATTAACATGTTTGTGTTTAGTACCTCACTTAAAGAGGGAAAAACTATATCCGAATGGAGAGAGGCAGTAATTACCCCCATACATAAGGGTGGTATCTTGACTGACACAGACAACTATAGACCAATAAGCCTTACATCAGTTATAGGGAAACCAATGGAAAAAATACTTCAGAGCCATATATTAGAACATATAAACAACTTAGGACTTGTGGACCCTTCACAACATGGTTTCAGGAAGGGCAGATCTTGCCTTATTAATCGTATTCAATACTTTGAACTTGTAAGCGCAGCACTGGACAAAGATATTTCCTTGGAAATCATTTTTCTTGACTTTGCCAAAGTGTTTGATAAGGTGTCACATAATGACCTGCTCCTGTTATTAAGCAAAATCCAAGTCCACTCCAACATAATAAACTGGATAAACTCTTGGTTAGACCCCCGTCGACAAAGGGTTGCCATCAAGGGACATCTTTCAGACTGGTCATTAGTCATGAGTGGAGTACCACAGGGGTCATTTCTGGGTCCCACTTTATTCAACATACTTGTATCTACACTGCAAACCCCTAGAAATACATGGCTCTGCAAGTATGCAGACGACTGTAAACTGGGAAGAATTATTCAAATCGCATCAGAAGGGCAGCAACTACAGAATAAACTGGACCAAATATCAAAATGGGCATTAGAAAATAAAATGAAGTTCAATGAAAAGAAAAGCAAGATAATGCATCTGGGGGCTAGAAATCCACAGATGCAATATAAACTAAATAACATCATGCTTGAAAGCACGGTTGAAGAAAAAGCCCTTGGGATCTTCATTATTAATAATTTAACATTTGACAAGCACTCAATGACTACGGTTAAAAAATGTCAGAAAATTGTAGGATGTATCCTAAAAAATATTAAAAGTAGAAAGAAAGAAGTACTACTACCCTTGTACAAGGGTTTGGTCCATCCTCATCTTGAATACTGCTCCCAATCTTGGGCTCCCTAAACCTTAAGAAGTACTAAACTTATAGAAGGAGTACAGAGAAAGCTAACCAAGAACATTTTTAACATGCAAAATCATAGTTACAATGGGAGACTGAGTACTTTGAGGTTGTACTCAGCAAAATACAGACAACTGAGTGGGGATCTTTGTCTAACCTATAAAGCAATCATAGGCCCCTTAATGATTGAAACATTAGGTATTGTATCGCATGAAACTAATATATCCACAAGGGTCCACAATTATCAACTAGTTGGCGTAAAATGTATAACAATTAAAAGGACCAAATTCTTCACACAGAGAATAAACACCCTTCCACAGCAAATAGTTGAAAGCAAAAATATAACAATATTCAAACAAAGGCTTGAACATTACATGGGGGAAAAAAAAATTATGAGTTCCACCCATGATACATGAGTGGTGAATTCATTAAAAGGCATCATTGTCTACTGAATTTGTATCTAACTATGAAACTATGAAACACGGAGAGGGTGGTGGATGCATGGAATGGCCTTCCTGAGGAGGTTGTGGGGTCACAAACAGTAGGGGAATTCAAGAATGCATGTGACAGACATAAGGCAATTATAGTGGGGGTAGGAGGAAGTAGGCTGTTGGTTAACTAGGATCTGCAGCTTATCCAATAGGTAGGGAAATGGGCAGACTGGATGGGTCAAGTGGTCCTTATCTGCCATCAAAGTCCATGTTTCTATGTTTCTATTGTTGAATGAGTGGTATTTCAAGGACTGAAATCTCTGACTGTAGGTCTCTCCTGAGATGTCATATCTTTTAAGAATTTCTCTTTTCACAAGTTCATAGTTTTCTGATTGCACAGTGTTCACATTGCTGTAGGCAAATTCAGCTTTACCTGTCAGATTAGGTACCAGCCTGATCGCCAATTGCTGTTTTGGTCACTGGCAGGTTCCAGTGACCCTTTCAAACATTGTCCGGTATGTTTTGATGTCATCTGAGGGTCACAGCTTTGTAAGTTTAATGTCTTTTAAGTTGGATATGTATTGTTGCTCTGCTGGACCTGTACCAGATCCTCTAGCCTTGATAGCTTTCAAGACATCCACCCATCACTGCTATTATCATTGCATCTCTTCTTTTCTCTATTTCTCAGTCTCTTTCTGTTGTATAGCCCACCATTTGAGGAAAGCAGACATGCTTTTAGGTTCTGTCCCTGCCAGTTCTTCTTCTTTCATCACTTGTGCTGGCTGTACAGTCTCAGTTTGGACTTTTGTTTCTGCTTGTAGTTTGGCTACCATTTTTCTGGTAATCACTCCTGTGCTTGCTGTTGCAGGATCTATACCTTTCTTCTATACTTCCCATGTACCAGGGCTAGTACCCAGGCAAAAATCTCCTTGCTTAGAATATACACAGCATAAATCCCACTTTGTCTGACACCAGTTATTGTAGAGGCAAAGTTCAGGAAGCATAGGCAAACCAACAGAAGTTATAAAATCTGCAAGTAGTGCATCATCATCATTATTATTATTATTATTATTAATTATGATTAATAACAACAAAAATAAAATTAAGAAGTGTTCATGATGGCTCTAACTGAGAAAGTTCAAACAGGCAAAGTCCTACATCTGAGAGCATCTCCAGATCTAAATCTGGAAAACCGAAATATTGCTCTCTTTATAAGATGCATTTTCCTGGCAGTTAAATTCTACATCCTGTGGGTCTAAAATAATCTCCTGTTTTTCACAAAATGTATCAATATTTTTGCCAGTTTATTTCCTAAGACAAGCCTGCAGGTGCAACAAAATACAACATTCTGTCCCAGGTCTGGTATCCTGTTGAGAATTCGTTTAACAAGTCTGTGGAGGTCAAAATACATAGCATGGTTAAACCCCCTGTATTACAGACTGTCATTCCTAATAAACCCAAAGAGCTTTTGCAATAATGTCAACAATATAATTATATACATTTGCAAAGCAATAGATCTCAGTTTCACATAAAAATTCACATGTATTTTTTTAACAACAAAGAAGCAAGGGGAGAAAGAAAGAACAGAAACGACAAGTGAAAGAAAGGCGATAGGAAGGGGACATTGTGGGACCTTCAGAGTGGCCCATTCCTCGATGTGCAATCAGACAGGCAAGACACAGACAAGTAGCAGAGAAGGAAAGGACAGAATGGATCCTTGCTTTTAGCTCTCTTTATTACAAATGGGACAGAGTCTTATTCATGCCTACCTTGCCTTTTTGTATACATCATTACCTTATGGTTTTCCTGCTTTTATTCTTAGCTTGCCTATTATCTCTTTTTCCCCTATACCCTCCCCAATTTTCCATATATATATATATATATATTATTTCCCCTTACCTCTCCACTAACTTTGTTTTTTTCTCCTTTAGATAATTCCAAAAGAAGACCTATGGTCAAAAGTTAGCATTCAACCTTACTGGCTAGGTCACCTACAAACAAAAGAATTAATCCATCACATTTGACTCTAGTTCATGCCCAGAGTTCAATATGTCCAGAGTAGAGGCCAATGGGAATGGAAACCGAGCATCCAAGAGGAGACTCTCCTTCCAGGGATGGGTGGTAGCACTGCACTGGGCTTGAACTGAAGTTCTGCAGCCACAAGCCAGCAGGGTTAGTGATTGGGAAGAGTCACATACCCCATTCACATTCCACTTATCCAACTGATGTATTTAGTGTAATGTTGCCTCTTCCAGTTATAGCCAGCAGGGCTAATCAAAAGAACCTTTTACAAGCCCAAAACAAAATCTGCTAGCATATGTTATTGAGTGGATGCTATTTTACAACCTTGTTTCATCATCCAGAGAGCTGCTCCTGGTGGTGGCATGGTGGTCTTAATTTGAATAATGTCAGAAATCATGTGCCACAATCCAACACTCCCTACACATGTGTTCTCATGGGTTGAAGGACGGGAAGGGACCAGAACAGGAAAAAATAGCCTCTGACTGAGCATGTTGAATGATGGCCCCCTGTCCTCATGTCACCAGTTCCCTTGGTGCATCACCACAATCCCCAGCCTACAAGGAGCTACCTCCCCTGACTGTAGCAGGCCAATTCCCCCCTCCCCCCACATGACTGGTAACTCCAAAACTAGGGGCCATCAGAAGAACCAGAAACCTGGGAGTCTGGAGATCTTGAGTGACAACTGAATCCTGCTGTTGTGGGGCTTACTGTGCCTAAAAGATTGGGATGACTGGTGATGAGAGAGATCCAGCAAAAAAAAAAAAAAAAAATATATATATATATATATATATAGAGAGAGAGAGAGAGAGATATTACTTGCTTGTCCAGCAAGGTACAGTATCAGTTGATCAGGTCATGAACAAACCTGTCACAACATGTTTGGGGGGAGCTTGGGAGCATATGGTCACCTATACTTCTACTTTTCCACCATGCCAAAAGTCACCATTGGAGTAGTTTACTACTAAACCAGAAGAGTCTTCTTCTAAATGCTCTTTTGTGCTTCGTGCTCCTGCTGGCCTCTGCTTTTTCTATCCCGTGCTTAGGGCACAAATCCAGGAGCAGTTTCATACTGCTTAGGGCCATGAAGCTGGCCTCGCTGTACTTTTTTTATTTCATTAGATTTACTATTTTTGCCCATATCTCAGTGCTGGCTACCTGACAGCTTTCTCAGACCACTCTTGCTACTACACTTTGTTATTTGCATTCATCCACCATATAGCATTCAAACCCAGTCCCCTTTATAGCCTGTAATTTCCTGGAGCTTACTTCCTCTAGTAGGGCTCAAGCAACCAGTTGGGCATCATTGGAGGAGGGAGTTATGCCATGCAAGCAGTGAGAGAGCAGGGTTGTACTTATGACTGGTAGTGGGGGATGGTATAAGGCTAATGGCAGGGCTTTTCCTGCTATGTAGGTCCTTCCTCCACCCCATGAAAAAGCAAGTCTGCACCACTCTTACACAGGCCTGTGGTGGAGGAACTGACTTTTTATTGTCACCCAGTTCCTCTCAGTCTAGAGGAGGCACTCTAGAGTGAGCAGCACTAATTCACCCTCTGCAGGGCTAGTGCACACTGCAGCATGCCAGAGAGCTACCAGCCCAGAGCATGGGAGTCAGGACCAAGCCTCAATCCTGAGTCTCTTGGGCAGCATACTGTCAATCAGAACCACCCTTATAGCCTCAACCGGCACTTTTAGAAACTTATGTTTTATTGCATACAGTTACAAAAATAACTGCTCTGTAAAAGGTGAAAAAATAGAACAAACAGTGATTGTGTGACACTTCACCCTTCACCAAACTGTTACACTGCCAGAGGAAAACCTGAAGAAATGAAAAAAAACTGAAATGAAGCCAGTATTCACATAATTGAAAGGCGCATGCCTGTGGTTGTATGGGAGAAGAGCTCCTCCCCCATACCCTACTTAAACAATAGGCTAACCTCAGCTCTGCTTAGAGCGAGTCACACTCACCAGTGTGCTACCGGGTCGTGGTTGCTTTCTACTCCTTTCTCTGCCCGTGTCCTCCCCCCCCTCGCTCGCTCCTTTCTTCTGCCTCTTGCTTGTTTTTTTTTTTCTTGTGTGCTTGCTTGCTGTTCCCCCCTTTTCTGCTTTGTTTGCCCAGTTTGTTTGTTCTCCCTTCCTTTTTGGGGGGGGGTTCTGCCACTACTGTGCTCACAGCCTCCTGTTTCCCTTCGATTTCTCCGTGGCCACTTACTTAGCCACCGCTGTTTCCTCCTGCTACTGCTTCAGTTGCCTGTTCTCGCTCCTTCTTGCTTTGTGTTTCTTTTCTCTCACTCCTGCAACCACCACTCCATGCAGCCGCATGTCACCTATCAGGACTCCTCCACTTCGGACTACAGGTCGCTCCTTTGCCAGACTTCACTCCCTTCTCTGGATCACAGCTACAGCTGCCTTATGCATACCAAGCAATACCGGACCGTCTACGATTCTACAGCCACAGAGAACCTCATTGCATGGCACAGCCAGCATATATGTATGCTAGGAGGCATCAGTCATTTTAAACTTTTACCTACGCATCCATGCGCATTGTGGCATGTAGCAGTCGTAACTCCCCTACATGTAATTCCCTACAGTTACATCTTTGTTGTCCTTGATACACAGCATGAAATACTTGTTTATGGGGCAGTAGCATTCGTGTTGTTTTCAAACAGCCACTAGATGGCTTCTGTATTACCACTTCTTGTAGCGCTTGCACACTACTCGATACCACCAGCCAGTTTGGATTTAATGAATTACTGACTCACTATTGCTCAGCATTGCCTCCCCACTGCTCTGACCTGCTCTGTACCAGACTGCAGATCTCCAGGATTCAGGAACCTCTAGTATGTCCATTAGTGCTAACTGTCAATATCGGGAGCTCATACCTTGACATTTAATGTCTCTACACTTCAGGAGCCTTTGTGTTTTGCTCTGCAGTTAAGCAAACCATTGCCCTCACATACCTTGCTGCAACTCAACTTTCTACGTATTACACCTCAACCGTAACTGCTTCCAATTGCTCCATAACTTCAGTAAATCCCTCCTATGACCCTTCCTAACTGCCTCATCCACATTGCAGCAGAGTTTATGAATTTAGGGTAGCAATTCATATAAATAAGGCTGCGCTCATGTGCGCCTCAATGCTTTGCTTGCATCTACTATAATTCAGCTGATACACCATAAGAATTATACAGTGCAAGTGAGGGCCCTAAATTTCTCGATTGTCTTGCCGCTGATGCCTAAAGTTACTGATACCTGGCCTGCCCTAGCTCCTTCTCCCCCTCCTTCAGCTTATGGGACATCATATTTATCCACTGCCCTATGTTATGCAGCCCTATGTGCAGGTCCACTTCTTACTACTATGTTTATTGACCTACATGCTGGTCTGCACTGGTTACGCAATCATTGCTCCTTGCTTTCACAAACCATTGCTTGCATTCTGCTGTTCCCCTTTGAATTTTCATCTGGATTCTGCTGCACTCAATTATGCATTTGACTTGGAAAGACCTTAGCATTCCAAGCGTATGTTATCTAAGCACACCGTGCTCATTCATCACCAGCTTCAGTTTCACTCACTGGAGCCTTGCCAACTACTCTTACTACTCATTTGCTACCCCATGGTTCACTAGCCTTTGTGGGGCCAGCTGCCACTCTCTATTCGTTCCTTCGGCTGACCTACATGTGGTCCAGCCACCATGCTAGCCTACGTGGGGCTTCCCTGCTACTCTCCCCTCACTTTACTACTCAGGATTGGCTGCACCACTGATTATTCCTTGCCTTCAGCCGTACTCCTTGGGTCCTGGACCTTGCAGCCATCCTTTCTGTTCACACTTACTTCCATTGTCAAGGATTAATTTCTTCCTTCCACTGGATTTAATTCTGAATTGTATCAAATAATTGTCTCAATTTCCTAGGACGCTCCTAGCCATGCTGCTTCCACTCTGCCGGAGTTACTGCTGCTGTTTCATTGTGCCCTGCATCATAGCTACAGCTTTTAAGACATAGACCTACAACAGTTTAGGATACTCATTACCTCTGGATGAGTTGCCAACCCATTCACCCTGGTCTCTTCATTGCATTCTTACCATCCTTGATTATCAGGAAATGACAGTTTACAGTACCCTTCTACTGCCCTTATAAGTCTGCCTCAGAATATATCCTATGCTGCACGGCATTGGTTTAGGTTTATGCTATTATGACTATATTATTCCTTACTTTGCTACTATTCTGCATTTCATGCAGTTCAATATTACTTTACTCTATTACCACTGCGCTACTGCCTGCCTCGCCCTGCTGGGCCAGATGTTCATAACATCGCACTTCGTAAGACCTGCAACCCTATGGGCCCGGAGGTCCTTTGAACTTTTACTACACCATATTCATCTGCTTCTATGGCCTGCCTCGCCCATTGGGCCTGGGGGTTTCATTACTTCTATTCTACACTTGCCTCACCCAGCTCAGGGCCTGGACATTCATATTTTACTATACATCTACTAGCAGCCGTGTCTGCCAACTTAGGAGCTCCTTTACCATGGACTCACATCTGGATTGTTTAGCCATTTTGTCATCTATTCTTGGATGCTTCTGCCATGCCGCTTCAGTCTTATAAATTACTACTACTACTACACTCCCAACAGGACTTAGCTGAGATTATCCAAAAGAATTTAAATCTCCTTATTTGTGCCTAAGGCGTGGACCCGCACCATTACTTCATTCGACTCAGCCTCTTCGGTTATCACCATTTCTGACTCATAAGCTTGACTATTTAGGACTCGTCAGACTATGCTCACCAAGTCAGTTCTAGTTACTGTATCATTCTGGCTTTTCACCATGGTTTTTTTCATCATTACACAACTTTTGGATCACCAAGTGGAGCGCTACGATTCCTGTGCTATTTCCATTTCTCCATGCTCCTCGCTGTATGTCGTACATAACCTGTGTAATACTACTCATCTACTAATTCGTCTGCATCATGCAGCTTGACCTACGTACAGGTCCACTTATTTACATTATTTGCTCATATTACCTGCTTTGCCTTTACAGGGCCTAGAGGTTCATCAAGACCGACTCCTTTATTCTACAACCTACTTCGCCCATTGGGAACTGGAGGTACATTTAACTTATTTTTTATTTTTTTTATTTTATTGAGGATTCGGAAAATACCATTGAGTCAAAGACTCTTTTTCAAAGGTTCCATGTCAGTATAGGTGCACACAGTAGGAGAACAGTACAGTGCGTGACTACCTATTCGCACTAAGATCTATACCTAATTCACTTACCTGCTTCCCACTCTGGATTGGAGATTCCTACTGCTCAGCTCTCTCCAGATTACATCATGCACCCAGTTCTTGTGCTCCATCACCAATGCCTTCATTTGCAAGCTTGCAAAGCGGAACACAAATTACCATCCTCCTACACTGGACATAGAAACTTCAGCCTTTTGGTTACTGGTTCTCCTTGCAAAAGCCATCCTCACCTGCTGGAACATTTCATCATTGCAACTTTGACGCTTCAAATTATTATCGACCATGGATTCCAATCTACTACCATTCCGCTCTGGACATGGATTCTCAGACTAGGAGTTGCTAGAAGAAGGATGCTGCTATGTTCACCAACTGGAATATTCAGTACTTTATTCAGCTTTCACTTCACTGGATCAGGATCTATAATTTTGGAATTCGATTTAGCTTAATATTATTAATTAGGATTATTCTCCCTTAGTATGCCCAGGACAGGCAGGTCAGTAGCCATGGGTCCTCAGAGGTTTCCCCCAAAGGGGTTTTTTCCTCTCCTGCGCACTTCTGGTCACACTCTCTGGAGTTGGTGGAGATAATCATTTGATATCATTATTCCTTTTGGGGGGGTCTCATACTACTGGACTAAGCATCCTTTTTGACAGTGGGATACAGAGTAAGGCCAAACCAATATCAAGTCATAACACATTACACATCAGTTCAAGCATCTAAGCACCTTGTATAGACTATCCAGTTCACTTGTACTATATTCACTGACTGCATAACTATGTTCAAAGTATCTAAGCACTGATCAATTCAAACTGCTAATACCTGACGAGCATTGTCCTACTTACCGATCTGGCCTCTGTATCCAAGCACAACCTACATTATTCAGCTACAGTATGTAACATAAGTACTGAGCTCTGAACCACATACAACAAATAATGTGTAAAGAAAGAGTTTTCAAAACAATTTTAAAAGTGCTTCTTATTCTGGCATATAAATGTGGTTGATAACTTGAAATATTCTAATTGAAACTGTGCCATTATTTAGTTTAAGAAAAGGCAGCTAGCATGAACTGAAAAACAAAAACAGCTAGGCAGGTAGTTTCCCTCTCTGCTCTATAGTTAGGAGAGACACATATTTTGAACCACATGGCCATACTGTTCAACACAAAAGGTATGAATAGCAGAGTCATACACTTATGATCTAGTTCTCAATCTCCTGCCCCTTCAGAGTCTGAGGACACCTCCACAGTTCTAGCCAATTGCTCTGCTTCCAGCATATTCACCAGCTTTCCAGCACCCTTGGGGTCAGTGTATATATAGGCTTTTCAGCCAACAGTAATGTAGAGTCGGGCCGGCAATAGCATACTGGTCGGGGTCTCCGGCTCCAAGAGTCAATGCCAGATAGTGATGAAGCTCTTGTGCTTTGCTCAAGTTGCATATGATAAGTCTGGGAACAGCATAACCTGGGTGCCATCAATCTTCACTTCCTTCTTGGTTCAGACTGTCTCTAGGATCTGGTCCCTGATCACCATAGATTTTGTAACTACAAGATGGTCCATGGTCCCTCCTGTTGTCTGCACAGTCTCCATGGAGTAATACCACACACTTGGAGGACAGAGCCTTGTACATCAAGTCCATATGTCTCTGCCAGCCATTTAGTCACAAAGAAGATCAAGTCCTCACCTTCAGTCCCGCCAGCAAGCCAATCATCCGAACATTCAAAGCCCTGACTGTATTTTATAAATACTCCAGGAAGGATCTTAAAGGGGCTTTCTCTTTCTCACAGGTTGCTACTGTAGCCATTGTCTTATTGGAAGATTACTCCGTGGTCCTAATTGCTGCCCAGAGAAAGTGTAGATTGTGTTTATTGGGGACTGGTTATTTCCCTATCAGGTGGACACCCAGTAGAGACTCAGTCAATGCAGAGTTCATGATGTAGTTGAAAATATGTTTGAATTGTAGGATAATTTAGTGAATTGCAATTTGTTCAACTACAATATCAATTGCTGATAGAAAGCATTTGAGGGGTGTCATATTTTCTTTTTACTTTTAGATGTTGCAAGATGGTGGCTGCTGTCTTGTTCCATCTTTCGTGAGGAGACTTACTTTCCCACCAGTGGACCATTGTGATCGGGAGGCCCAATCTGATGAATGAAGAACGAATATTTTTTTTTATTGTTTTATTCCCTCTTTAGAGTTGGTGGGGAATGAAGGTAAAAGGGGTAGCTAGCTACAGAAATACTGTAGCTGTCTCCAAACTGAAGAGCCAACTGTTCAGTCGAATGAAAAGTCAGTTCTTTTATACTGTTACTATAAAATGTGATGTCTTTTGAATAAGAGGGGCTTGTGCCAATTTAGAGGGTAACACTGGTTTTAAGGAAAATTAAGAGAGATGCTGTAATGATCTAGTGTGTAAACATGCTATACCCTATTTTATAAAGAAATATCACGATCTTATGTCGGATGAGTCAGCCTGTCTGTGTTTATTTAGGATGAGTCAGCCTGCCTGTGTTTACTTAGAGAATTGTGAGTCAGACAGGTCACATGGTGCTGACATCATCAGTAGGCAGGTATAAAAGCCTACTTCCTGAAATGCAAAACAGATGAGTTAGTCAGTGGAGACCTGACTGTTGTGGAGGAAGCATCTCATAGTACATGCAAGTTTTCATGTGCTAGGAATGTATTTGGCTGGAACTAAGCCTGGAAGTTGTGCACTGATGAAATTGTGCACTGTTTTTGCAGAACTGAAGGATTAATCACCTATTTCCTTTCTGTATTTTTATTATTTTATTTATTTTGGAAAATAAACATTGCAAAGTGAGTTCTACACCTTTCACCTAAGTGTGTGCATGTGTCTCACCCACTAACCTTCACATCTGGTGTCAGAAGTGGGATACCAGTGCATCTAGGCTGGGAGAGAGACATTACCAGTGGATGTCGCTCTGATATCCTGGCAGATGTCACAGGAAGTACAACAGCAGCAAGGCAGAGGTGCTAGAATGAGACAAAGGTCACCATCTGCTGACAGTGGAGTCTAAACAAGAACCATAGCAGAAAAAATGCATGCACTATTATTTTCTGGACTACAGCCAGTGGTCCTCTCCAAGTTAAAGCCTGAAGGGGCCTCTGTGGAGTAGTTTCAGTCTACGTTGACAAACCTGTTGTAGTCTGCCAGTACCAGTGATAAGCATCCAGTGAAACAGACAAATGGTCTGACTGTGGTGTTTCAGGTGATAGAGGCCTTGATGACATGGCTGATCCAAAGGTGGTTAGAGGCAGAGCAGCTTTGCCTGAAGGCAGAGAACAAAGTTTTGGAGGTTGAGAAGAGTTTGAGTACAGGTGTTGTGCACTTTGAGGAGGAGGAACCGGAGGAGACAGAGTCCTGTACCCAACTGCTGGAGCCAGAGGAAAGGTCTGAATTGTGTAATAACTGTCCAGAGCTCCCCATATTCCCGGGGTGTTAGCTATGTGATATGGACTCAAAAGTGAGGGGAGTCTGTGTCAGGAAAGCATGGGCAGCTGCCTGAATACCACTAAAATCCCTGGTGAGACTGGTCCTTTAAATATTGTGCTGGGCAGTGAAACTACAGTCAAGCAAGAAGAGACCTGTAAGTTGGCTGAAGGGGCTTCATTTGTAGATGCACTAGGCAAAAATGGGAAAACAGTGGATTAGGGTAAATTGTAGTCTGGGGACCAAACTATAGAGAAACTAAAACAGTGTATAAAAATGAAAGATGGTGTACCTGTAAATGGTGGGGTGGGTAATCGAATGTATTCATGGTATGAAAGTATTAATGAGATTTTGTACCCTATGAGACCCAAACCCAGATCTAACAAGATAGATATACAAGTGGTGGTGCCAAAGAGATATCAGCAGAGGGTACTAGAGGCTGCTCATTCCAGTACTTGTGGGCACCACAGTCATGAAAGCATGCTGAATAATCTGGTACCACATTTCTACTGGTCAGAAATGTACAGACAGGTGTCAGCTTACTTAAAATCCTGTCTGATCTGCCAATCAGAGATGTTCCCTGCCTCTACAGAAAGGCTCATGCACAACAGTTGTGCTGGTCAGCAAAGGGTGGAAACTCAAACCTTTCCAGGATGTTGGAAGGTGAAAGATTGTTTACCCTGTTTTTCTCTTAAGCAGTGGGATGTGTGATAGGGAGGCCCTATCTGATGAATGAAGTATCAACAACATTGTTTTTTTATTGTTTTATTCCCTCTTCTGAGTTGGTGAGGAATGAAGATAAAAGGGGCAGTTAGCTACAGAGATATTGTAGCTGTCCCCAAGCTGAAGAGCCGACTGTTCAGTCATACGAAAAGCCAGTTCTTTTATACTGTTACAATAAAATGTGATGTCATTTGAATAAGAGAGGCTAGCGCCAGTTTAGAGGGTAACATTGATTTTAAAGAAAATGAAGAGAGAGATGCTGTAATAATCTAGATGTGTAAACATGCTATACCATATTTTCTAAAGAAATATCATGATCTCATATCAGATTAATCAGCCTGTATGTGTTGAATTGTGAGTCTGACAGGTCACATGGTGCTGATATCATCAGTAGGCAGGTATAAAAGCCTACCTCCTGAGATGCAAAACAGATAAGTCAGTCAGTGGAGTTCTGACTGTCGTGGAGGAAGCATCTCATAGTACATGCAAGTTTTCATATGCTAGGAATCTGTTTTGCTGGCATTAAGCCTGGAAGTTGTGCACCAATGGAACTGTGCACTGTTTCAGCAGAATTGAAGGACTAATCACCTATTTCCTTTCTGTATGTTTATTATTTTATTTTGGAAAATAAATATTGCAAAGTGCGTTCCACAGCTTTTACCTGAGTTTGTGCATTTGTTTCACCCACTAACCTTCACAGCCATTTTACCCTGCTCGACTTAAATAGTTAAAGAGGGCTGCATCTATCCAATGGATTCAGACTGTAAGTTCCCCACAGAGGTTTGTTACACCTTTAACTTAATATTTTTCTGAGCAAGTAATTGCACCTTTAGTTGTAGTTAATTCTACAATGATTAATTGACACACAATTGATAGAATATTATTACTTATAATCAGATGTTAGGAGTGTACTGAGAGGAACTATTTTATTACTTTAATTTGAATTTACCACAAATGCTTAGTAGCCATTTTCAGTATCTACAGTTTTTACTCTTTAGTACAAATATCAGTTTAAGGCATTGGCACCAGGAGCCAAATTAGTTGATCTTTGTTCTGTTTAATAGTATTGCTATTACCCCTTATCTTGTACCAAAGGTAACAGTGTCTCAACTACCCTAATATCAATATATGCTGTATAATCTCTTGTATTGCATTGCTCAGAGTGAATCCCTATACTGTATTGGTATAAAAGCACAAATAAAAAGTTAAAAAAAAAGGCATCAAATGTGCTTTTCAACTACATTTATAATGCCCTTTTGTTTATACTGGTGCCCCTTACCACACTTTTTAATATTCTAGTGAATTTTTAATTTCCACTATTTTAAGTTACCATATCTCCTCACACACAAGCTTTACATCGCCTCCAACAGCCTGGCCTGGATCCTGCATGTTGCTTTTCTCTCCCACCACCTCTGCTCCATGATTTTTAAAAGATTTGTTTTGTCAGTTAAAGAGGAAACAGGAAGTAGATAAGTACATGAGCTCCTGAAATCAAAGATCATCTTGACAGATGATTCTAGGATGAGCTAATGATAATTGCATGGGTATCTTCATGTTGTCATCAGGTGATTTGTTCCAACATTTTCTGATGACTTTGTGTCTTGAGGATGCTTGATAACACTGGAATGAAAGTAATCCAATAAGTATCAGATCACTCTTGACTTTTGAAGTAATTTGGTTTGACTTGGGAAATCACAGAGACTCCCTGAAAACATGGGTTCTTTGGAGTTTTGCATTACTGCTGCAGCTTGCCTCACATACAGTATGCCCTCTGCCTAGCTCACACAATTGTGCTGTCACAGCTGTGGTCCTGGAGGCTCAAGCCCTATGCTAATATAGTCTTTTCCTTTACCTAAAAGAATCAGGCATTATTTTGTGCATACAATCTCTATGTAAGCCTCCCAATATGGGCTTACCTGCTGTGGGGCTCCTTACACTGTATTTCCATAGGTCCTGACGGGAGTCATGCCCAACGACCTCCTGAACCAGCGATGCTTCTCCTGTCACGGGTGCTCTGACCCATTCAGGGCTAAGGCAGCTGGGGTGGGTTTTTCCCAGCCACTTGGTGGGGAGTTGTGCAGTCCTGGGTCCAGCGAAATGCTGGTAGGGGCTCAGGGCCATGCAAACGAAAAGGCACAGTTTTTGTTTAGAATGGTGGTTCTGTGCACTTTGTGCAAGTGCGTGGACCACTACAAAAATTTAAAGGGACCTGGCTCCCTTTTTGCCTGTGGCTATGCAGCTGACTTCAACAATGAGTTTCCTCGGGTCCCCAAGCAAGCAGCAGGACTGGGAAAAAAGGTGCCTAGTGACCGGACATGATCCAGTCACAATATTCAAACAGTTCAACCTGTTGTGTGGGCTAAATCACCATGGGGGGTCCTGGGATCCTCCCAGCTGGGGTAGATAAACAAAGATGGTGGCCACCAATGCTACTAGGCAACCTCGGACTGCTGGGAAATCTCCCACAGGCAGCTGGGAGGTCACATGGGGGCTGATAGATAATGGGAGGAGAGCAGGGGCTAGGGATTTAAAATGGGAGAATGCTGCAAAATCGGAGGAAGAGGAAGAAAGGACAGCAGATTGGATGGTGGGAGAGACAGAGCCAAGAGGAAGGAAACACTAGGCTCCCTCGGAGAAAACACAGCTTCTACGGCTTCCTGCCAGGTCGGGGCTCTCTGGCTGCACCTCTCTCTCTCTCTCTCTCTCTCACCATGAATTAAGACAAAAGACAGGGCAGGAGGACTGCTGCTGCTGCAGGGCAGGCTATACCAAAGGGTTGTTTCCCTAAGGGGAATGGGACTGACTGTTTGGGCTGAAGGGCACAGTAGCGTCAGCCTTGGGTCTCGGGGATCTGACTGAGCTGGGGTCAGAGTTTCCTGCCAGAGGATATTCTTGGGGAGTAGGGCTAGGGCAGAGAAGGCCCTCCCCAAGGGGGATTAAACTATTGTGCCCCCCCCCAATGTCGACATCCAGGGAGCAGAAGGAAGAAGGATGAACAGGCCTGCCTGGTAAAAACCATATACAAAGGCCTGCGGGTGAAGCTAAAAAGGCCAGGCAGGCAAAGAATAGTACCTCACTCCAGTGGACCGCCGTGCAGTGGACAGTGAGTGTCTTTGCCCTCTAACGGCACTATGAGTACCCCGAGCTGCAGCTCTGGGGAGACTTTTGTTGCTTCTACCAGGAGGGTCAGGGGACAGCCTCCCCCAACACCAGACTTATCTCCTTTTTGTAACTTGTTTTATTGTGCAAAGGACCCCAACGAAATACGGCAGGCCTGTGGACTGGGAACGGTGAGGTACCCACCAACTGGGAGTGTCCTGGGTGCACCTAGGGGGAGAGGGGAGTTCTGACAGGGTGTGTGCTCTGATTGTGTGGAGGACCAAGGGGATATCTCTCGCCTCCTCTGTATTATAGGTGTATTAAATAAAGAGGGCTTATTGTGGGTCACTTACCTCTATGTGTTTGTGCTTTTGTTACTGTTATTGTGGGGAGGGAGTGTGGCTTTACCTGGGTCAGAGGGACAGTCATCAGGGGTTTCTCTCATTGTTCCTGGGGGGGGTGTTAACCTGTTTCTCCTACAGCAGGTAGCACCATGGCCCTGGGTGGAGGCACTAAGGCACTGTAGGAGATCCAATCAGGACTCAGGCCCGGCCACTTGTGGAGGTACGGTGAGAACCCCAGAGGATGTCGGGGCAGCCCAGGTGGGTGTGAACAAAAGGGGGTCTGTTACATCTATATGTTTATATCTACAGTTCTGTTCCATTTTTGCCCCAGGAAAACCGCCTGCACCTCTGTTTGCTGCTGGGAGGACACAGGACAACCAGTATCTACAGGGAGAACCAAATCAAGACATTAATGGGTTAAGCCACAAGCACCATTTCAAGCACCAGTATGCATGTGAAACAAGAGACACTAATGTCCTGCAAGCTCAGGCTGGGGCCTTGATGAGTTATGCCAGGCTTCACTATGCTAGTACTAAGGTCAGAGGTAAAACTGACTCTAGGCCTGAGAAAACACAGGAGTATTACTATCTTAAAGGAGCGAATTGCACTTGGGAGCTTTTAATAAAAAAAAAAAGATATGTTTTCAGTACCCTTTTGTTAGGATGTCCTGCCCCGCACTGTTCTTTTCTAGTGGGAGGGTCAAGAATATGCAATAAAGATGAGCTTTTGGGTCAGCATCGAGGGGCAAGAGCTGAGAGGGGAGAAGAGCAGTTGGCCATTAGCTCTCACAGGGTGAGGAGGGCTAGGGGCTGCTGGCCCAAGCGAACAGAGGATGCCTGCCTGGGGCTTCTATAGCCATTCATCAGGAGGTGATTCAGAGGTTTCTACAACCTATTAAGTATAGAGACTGAACTGGGTGTTTGCTGATTGCGACAGAACAACACTCTTTGGAGAAAGAGGCTGTTTCTGTTTTTCCTGTGAAAGGGGGCAACATTTGTTTATCCAGTAAGTGTGTCCTAGCTGCCATATACCTGATCCTGTGTGTGAGTACTGCTGTTTGGTAGCCTACAACAAGACTGTAGACAGTTAGGGAGACAGCCAGTCAGTGCCACCCACTGCTAGGCATTGGCTAGGGTACCACACTAAGTCCAGAAGCCTGGGTGTGTGTGTGTGTGTGTGTGTGTGTGTGTGTGTGTGTGTGTGAGTGTGAGTGTGTGTGTGTGTGTGTGTGTGTGTGTGTGTGTGTGTGGCATTAGGCCCCTGTTCTTTAGACTGGTTTGTTCTGTGGAGAAGGTAGAGGGAAGAGAGTCAGAGAGGTCCAGATAATTGCAGATGCAGAGAGCCTGATCTACATCCAGGGGTACCTGTGACCTGCATCTTCTAGCACCCCCTTCCCCATCTTTACCAACTGAATCATCAGCCTGAGAAGATGGAGGAAGAGGAGCCCAAGCTGACAGGGAAGCTGGTACATCAGATCCATGAGTACTCTCAGGGCTTGCCCTGCAACTGGAAAATTTGTACAAAGTTTTTTCCATCACATCTACAGTACAGCAAATCAACAGATCTGGCCAATAGGCCAGGATTTACCTCATTTGGAGATTTTGCCATTTAAGCAATTGTTTGGCCTGTGGGATTTTGGGTTTAACTGTTCAGCTTCTTTAAAGTGCTCCATCACCAGCCAACCAGCTGAAATGTCATAAGGCCTACATTGTTCCTATAGCTGTGTACCCAGTGAAGCTCAGGGAGCTCCCTTTAAGGGTTAAGGGTATAAAACTGGTACCAGTGGGTAGTGCCCCCAGTACAGGTGGGCTGGTAATACCAAAATGTTTACAGTCTTATTTTCTTCTGCCTTGTCTTGCCTTGTCTTGTTGGTGGTGGGCACTGTCACTGTCACTGTTATTGTTACTTCTGTTTTAAAATGTTTTACTAGCTGAGCCTGTGCAGGCACTTAATTTAGATCCTTCAACAGGAGTTAACAATTTTTTGCTAAAAACAGTTTTGCTTTGCATTCCCCCACCCTTGTGACTATCCCTCAATAAATATTTCATTGATATTATACATTTTGTCTCACGAGCACATTACTAGTACCAAGTCACTAACTGTATTTGGTTGAATTTAGGGTTGCACTGTGATTTTTCATGTGTAAGGGGACACTGTGGGGCAGTGGAGAGGTACTGCATCCCAGGGAGTTGTACCACTCTGACACCAGGCCCACTTAAATTTTACACTGGGTCAAGGCATTGTGCTAAACTTAAAAGATCTGGATTCAAACCCCTAATCAGGAAAATCAGAACCCCAGCCTTCCTACCTTGTTTGAACCCACAAGGCAGGGGTAGTAACTGCTACATCCATGGCAACCCAGTTACATTAATGCATCCTCAAAGACCAGCATTACAGTCATAAAAGTGGTCTTACATGCAGTTTTAGGGTGTGAAAAACATGGACCAAAGGAGTGTGGTTCTTCAACCCTAAGAATGTATGTGAATGTATTAGTATATTATTGATCCAGTATGATTAATAAAAACAAAGAAAATGGTACACACCTAGATAGAGTTAATGCTAAATTTGAAAGAGTGGAGTGTAGAGGTACAGCTTGAAATGCAAGCTGAAACACCCCTAAGTATTGCTGTGAGGCTTCATCAGAGGGTGATTAATTAACATATTAAAAATTTAAACATTCTTTCCCCTCATCCGCCCACTTCCAGGGCACCCACATGTGAGACACTCTTTAGAGTATAAGACTGTTTCAGGCATTCCTAGATATTCATGCCAGGCAATTGTTTGCACGCACACACACACACAGTGCTTTAGACATTGCTGGAACAGTCAGATTATATGAATGTATAGCCCTTGCTTTACAGATTAGACTTGCCTTCATGTACAGCATGTGTCACTGAGTGCTACCAGCAGCTGTAGGGAATGTGTTGCAGATGACAGTAATGACAGAGGTCGGATGTACAGATAGACCAACCCTTATGGGAAAGATCTGTGAGGAACTAACATTGATACACTGTATATTGACGTCATATTTTTATTTCAGTCCACCACAGCTATAAAAAACAGCAGCTTACAGTAAACTATACCTCTAACCATGAGATCAGCAGCTTACACTGCTGATTTATATTACTGTCACAGTCAGACTCTTAAAACAGTATCAGAAGTTTTCAATGTTATTTTAGTGTATTTTAAATTTGGATGATCTAGCTAGGCTTCTAACTTTTAGAGGCAGATAAGATAGTAGAATGTGATAGATATGAATCATTTAAAGGAGCTCTCGATTTACATTTGTTAGGGGAAATAGTCCATTGTGTACTGCTGTGAAGCAGGGGATCATCACGACCAGGTGTCAAGATGAGGGGGTTCTCCGGGGGTATGATGTATCACAACTTTCATACCCAAGCCAAACATTTAATTTGTACACATAGACTGATCTCATGCATAGTGCAGCCACAGTTTTAACACTATGACCACTGGTCACAATGGGTTGATGCCTGCTTTCATCCTTCTCACGATGTATAGAACCAAGCATGACTAAACTTGCAGATAACTGAAGTTCCATCACACTGAGAGCCATGTGTACAGTATATCCTCATACAAGCAGTTCTTTCTCCCCTAACAAGAAACATCAGGAAGACAGCTGTTTATCTAAGTAAGAAAGAATCTGCTTTTTATTTTTAGCCGGAAGAAAACCAACGAAAACAGAAGGTAACTATTAAAATTTGCTTTTCATCAGGACAACGATGAGTTAGCAGAGAAAGCTTGCCTGTAAAACCTTATGATTAAAGAGACATGACTAAATCCCTGTAGGCCTGTTCTGTACTAACCAATGGTTTAAATTCTTTCCGTTTTAAAACAAAATTAACTGTTTTCTTTTTTTTTTGTAAACTTTATAACATTTTTATTACATTCATTTTATCACAGCAGAAATAAAGTGATACAATGCATACAACTTCATATTCACAAAATAGCATCAAGTTGAGGGCAACGGCATTACCATGTTAAATTAAAAAATCTACTTGAGAGTGCCTCCTCCCATTCACTCCCATTTTTCTTAACCTGCATGTTGTCAGTTAGGTCACAAACCTTGTGGTTTAGGACCATAGCCCATGGGATTTCTCTCACTGAGAGATTCTCTATTAAATATGGGACCAAAACATTTGTTCATGGAAAGCCATCAGGCCCACATCTACACCCTCATTCCTATTTTCCATTTTGTGTTGATTTTATGAACCGGGGGGGGGGCGGAATAGGATAACCTCTTTGTCCCTATAACTTCTAGACAGCGGGAAACCACTGTGCCACCAGAGCCCGTTCCAGAGGGTCCCAGATGTTATAATACTTTTCCTCTTGACTGAGGACCTTATATTGTATATGTTCCACCTTCATAGCATGCAACAGAGTCATTGCCCACTGTGCTATCCTAAGTGCGCAATCTGAACCCCAAGCCTGGACTATGCATTGCTTTGCAACTACTATAGCAATATTCCATAATTGGGCCTTTTCCCCTGTATGCCCCAACAGTCCTAAGAGAATATGGATTGGATCCATGTCCAATTGAGAATCAAGAACCTGATTCAGCAATCTGACTATTTCCTGCCAATAACTTTTAACTTTCAGACACTCTCATAAAAAGTGGAAAAATGTACCTCCCTGCACTTTACACTTTGGGTACAACACCGACCATTCTGCATTCATTTTATGTGATAATGAGAGAGTGTAAAAGGCTCCCATCAACAGCTTGTAATGTGTAGCCCTACAACTATTACTCTTGGAACAATCCCTCTCCCCTTTCAGTATCGCTCTCCAGTCTCCCACTGTTAGGCACCCTGGGGCTAGGTCTTTTTACCATTTTTTTTAACTCCTTCCACAGGGCCTGCCAACTCTCCCAGTAATGTTCCATAAATCACTGCTATTGGTTTCAGGGACTTTTTTCCCCCCTCTCTAAGAAGTATTTCCTCTATCGGGGAGCGTGTCAATTCTATATGACCGGACGAGTTAGTTTCACTCCCTAACATCTTGCCCCTCACCTGCAGGTAGGCAAAAAAGTGACCAGGAGGTAAGCCATACTCTCCTGCCAACCTCTGAAAGGTTTTGATCTCCCCATATTTTACCAACTGTGATAGCTGTTGTAACCCTTTACCTGCCCACTTCTCCAAGACTCTTCTAAGTATGGGGTGTGGTCCATGATACCACCACAATGACCATTTGATAAATGCCTCTAGCGACAAGGAAGGAGGGTATTGTATCATTGAGTGGGCTCCCAGCCATGCCCAAACCATGTACTATGGTTTCTCAAGAATACTACCACTCTATGTTTTTGGGTGGCCATGAAAAAGGCCCTATACAATGGAGCTCCATACATCGCTTCCTCCAAAGCTTCCCACACTTTCTTGCTTTCTGTCATGAGGTCTAATATAAAAGCCAACTGAGCTGCCTGATAGTATAAATATAAATTTGGTAGGCTTACTTGTCCTTTACTTACTGGTTGCCTTAATGTTTCCTGCCTAATTTTTGGTCTGCGCCCTCTCCACAACAGCATGGTAATGTAACTTTGTAGAGATTTAAAGTATGTTCTGGGCACGAAACAAGGAAGGGTTTGGAACAGATATAAACATAGAGGGAGGAAACACATCTTTACTAAGTTTACCCTGCCTATCAAAAAGAGGGATAAGGACTCCCACCTTTCACAATCACTTTTTACCTTTTCTAGTAGCTTGGCAGAAGACACCAGGAGAAAGGACTGCTGTGTGACTGGACTTCTCTGCTGGGACTAAAGAAGTAGAACTCTTGTACTTGGAACTTTAATTTAGGGTAAAAAAACTAACAAAACAAAAAAGTGTGTGTTTGTCTGAGTTAACTGAACTGAATGGTTATCTGAACAGGTATCTAGGTGTAAATCTCAGGTGATTGAAATGACTTGATAGCTGTGAGGTTTAAATTACTTGTAGAAAGATCTAGTAAGTAGGGGGAGTGGCTTAGCTAGAAGAAAGCTACATTTAAAGACTGCCTTAGAAAGATTTTGCTAGTAGCTTGGCAGAAAACACCAGGAGAAAGGACTGCTGTGTGACTGGACTTCTCTGCTGGGACTATATTGCCCTCTTTACCTCCCACCCAAAGCTAGTTCTACTTTTATAGGCACATAATTTGACTGACAACAGGAACTTCCTGTTTGGGAGCAGGAAGTGAGTGATCACAGAACCACCAAAGACCCACCATCCTAGAAGGGCAAGAGTAGCTCTCCGGCCCCCTCTAGCTGCCGGAGGTCTGCCTCTGAGCAAGTAAGGGGTCTACAGAGAAATATAGGATATTCTTGTCTCAGAACAGGACAATCAGGAGCTTAAAGGGCACACAGGCAGAAAGTAAGGAGAGAAAGAAAAAAAACAGAGGAAAGAGTAAGGATTGCAAACAGTTAAGGGGCCAGAATAAGACATGATGGGGAGTAGTGCAGTGGCTGTGGAGCAGCAGTCTTCAAGGAGACGTTCTGGAGGAAGCAGTGTTGTCCCATCTGCAGGCACCTCTCTGGGCTGAGGGAGGAGGTTGCTCATCTCCAGGCTGAGTTGGCCAGGATTTGTGGGACCTCCTGTTCCATCCAGGGACCATCAGTGCCACTGCCGTTGCCTCAGAGGTTGCCAAGAAAGAGAAGCGGTTGGACCACAGTGGACTCAGGGAGGGTGAGGGTGGTGGAACAGAGGCGCATCCCTCCAGTTGTACCTCTCCACAATTCTTATGCCATTCTGACAAAGTGTGGTTCCTCTATGGAGGCACCCACAGTGGAGACCAAGGAGGATGCTGGGAACCTCAACAAAGGAGACCTACAGGAGGATGGCAGGGGACCCTGCAGGGGAAGAAAATAACTTTTGGTGGGGGACTCCATTGTTAGGAAGGTAGAACTGGGGGAGGAAGGGGAAAGGGTGGTAAGGTGCCTGCCTGGCGCCATGGCTTGGAGGGACAGGGAGCGAATCCTCAGGATTGCCGGAGCAGCTGCACAGGGGAGGGAGCTGGATGTCATTGTCCACCTAGGGACAAATGACCTGGCTAAGAAAGGGATTAGAGAAGTGCAGGAAGAGTTTGTGGAATTGGGGAGGCGGCCTTAGACAAGTAGCACGCACGGTAACCTTGTCGGAGGTGCTGTCCATCTATGGCGTAGGAGAGGCTAGGGTGTTCCGCACCATGGGGTTCAATCAGTGGTTGAAAAACTGGTGTGGAGCTCAGGGATTTGGCTTCATTGGGGACTGGGGGTCCACCTGGAGTGATGCAAGCCTATACTGGCATGATGGGTTGCATCTGTCCAGGAGGGGAACCAGGATCCTAGATAATAGGTTTAAATGCTTCATTGGCAAGCATTTAAACTAGCCAAGGTGGGAGGCACTGGAAAGGAACAGGGAAATCCTAGCCCCCAAAAAATCATGGTAGTAAGTGCGGTAAACACCAACATAGAGGTGTCGATAGGGAGAAGGGCAGAGGTAAATGGAGAAAGTGACAAAGGCAAGAAGGACAGGGATGGGGCAAAAAGGAGTAAGGCCATCAGGAAATGGAGGGTAATGAGTACCAATGCCCGTAGTCTGGGCAACAAGCTCCCTGAGCTGGTGGCCTTGATGGAAGAGGGATGCCTGGATATTGTAGCAGTCACAGAAACATGGTACACAGAGAACCATGACTGGGATGTTAACATACCAGGGTACATAACCTACAGGAGAGACAGGCAGGGGAGAAGAGGGAGGAGTAGCTCTCTATGTAAAGGAAAGGATAAAAGCAACTGAACGAAAGAGTAAACAGGGAGGAGAAGAGGCACTGTGGGTCACCTTGGAGACTGGAAAGGGCACCACAATCTGCACAGGGGTTGTGTACAGACCCCCATGTCAGGGGGAGGGAATGGACAAGGACATGATAGAAGGCATTCTTAGAATGGCAGAGAAAGGGGAGATACTGTTGATGGGAGACCTAAATGTGCCAGATGTTAACTGGAGCACATTTGCTGCAGCCACATCCAAGAGCAGGGCCATTCTTGATGCCCTACAGGTGGCAGGCCTCAGACAGCTAGTTTCGGAACCCACTCATGAGGGAACAATCTTAGACCTCGTACTCTCAAATGGGGGCAGTGAGAGGATCTCAGATCTAGAAGTGGGTTGCCATCTGGGAACAAGTGACCATCAAACAGTGTGGTTCATGTTAAGCTCAGCTACAGAGTCAAGCCATACAAAAGTGAGGGTACTGGACTTCAGGAGGGCTGACTTTGGCAAGATGGGAGAGTGCCTCAGAAAAGCACTAGCAAACAGGCTAGAAGGAGGGTGGAGCAACAATGGGGAATCATCAAAACTGCCATCACAGAGGCAACAAGCCTTTGTGTGAAGCAAATAAACACATCAAAATGAAAGAAAAAGCCACTATGGTTCTCAAAAGAGGTGGCTGTGAAAGTCAGGAAGAAAAAGATAGCATTCCGGAAGTATAAGGAAACACAGAAGGAGCAGGACAGAGAGCTGTACCAGTTAAGGCAGGAGGAAGCAGGGAGGAAAGTCAGAATAGCAAAGGTCTAAACTGAGGAAAAGATAGCCAACTCGGTTAAGAAGGGGGATAAAACCTTTTATAGGTACATCAGCGAGCGTAGAAAGACAAAGGGAGGGATAGTGAGGCTGAATAGAATGAACGGTGGGTGGGCAGAGGGAGACAGTGAAAAAGCAGGGATCCTGAACGAATATTTCGCTCAGTATTCACAAAAGAGGAGAGGGAAGTGCCTAATCCAATTAACAGAAGCACTCTTGATAGGGGGGTCGATCCCAGTCCTTTCACAGAAGAAAGGGTTCTGCAAGAACTCCTAAAACTGAAGGTGGACAAAGCAATAGAGCCTGATGGAATTCACTCCAGAATTCTAAAAGAATTAAGGGGGGAACTAGTGAAACCACTGGCTACTCTTTTTAATAAATCATGGGAGGATGGTGTGGTACCCGAGGACTGGAGGAAGGCGATGTGATTCCCCTTCACAAAAGCGGGACCAAGACAGAAAAAGCAGGAAATTACAGACCTGTCAGTCTGACCTCTGTGGTAGGGAAAGTGATGGAGTCACTTTCTGAAGGAAAGAATAGTTGAGTACCTAGAGGCCAGTGGGGCACAGGACCCAAGGCAGCATGGGTTTACAGCGGGAAGGTCATGTCAGACGAAGCTAATAGATTTCTTTGACTGGGTGACCAAAGTAGTAGACCAGGGAGGGGCTGTGGAGATGGCCTACCTAGACTTTAGCAAGGCATTTGACACAGTCCCACATAAAAGATTAATAGTCAAATTAACCAGCCTGGGAGTGGGTCCCAGGGTGGTAGCCTGGGTAAAACATTGGCTGGACAACAAGACACAGAAGGTAATTGTAAATGGAGTCCACCCTGAAGAAAGAGGGGTTACTAGTGGGGTACCGTAGGGTTCAATATTGGGTCCAGTCCTTTTTAATGTCTTCATAAGTGACATTGCAGAGGGACTGGAAGGAAAAGTATGCCTCTTTGCAGATGGCACAAAGATCTGCAACAGGGTTGATACACAAGGAGGCATGGAAAGGATGAGAAGGGACTTGGAAAGGTTGGAGGAATGGTCAGAAGTATGGCAGTTAGAATTCAATGCAAAGAAGTGCAAAATAATGCACCTGGGAAACAGGAACCCAGGGGAAGAATACACAACCCGTGGGGGGTAGGTAGTAACAACAACAAAAAAGGAAAGGAACCTGGGGGTAATTATATCAGATGACCTTAATGTTAGCAAGCAATGTGAGAAGGCAGTAGGGAGGGCTGGGGGTATACTGGGATGCATAGGGAGAGGCATCAGCAGCAGAAAACAGGAAGTTGTTATCCCTCTGTACAGACAGTTGGTGAGACCCCACCTGGAGTACTGTGTCCAGTTCTGGAGACCCCATCTCCGCAAGGACATAGACAGGATAGAGGCAGTCCAGAGGAGGGCAACTGAAATGGTGCAGGGTCTGCAAGAGAAGCCGTATGAGGAGAGACTAAAGGAGCTTAATATGTATACCCTTGAGGAAAGAAGGGAGAGGGGGGACATGATAGAAACTTTTAAGTACTTGAGTGGAATCAACAAAGTCCAAGAGGGTAGCATCTTTCAGAAAAAGAGACATGCAAGAACAAGGGAACACAATTTAAAGACGGGGGGGAGCGGTTCAGGGGCAATGTGAGGAAGTATTATTTCACAGAGAGGGTAGTGGATGCATGGAACAGCCTTCCTGAGGAGGTTGTGGGGTCTAAAACTGTGGGAGAATTCAAGAATGCATGGGACAGACATAAGGCATATCTTGTGGGGGTTAGGAAGAAATAGGCTGTTGGTTAACTAGGATCTGCGGCCTATCCTATAGGTAGGAAAATGGGCAGACTAGATGGGCCAAGCGGTCCTTATCTGCCGTCAAAGTCTATGTTTCTATGTTTCTATAGTAAGGGCTTGTAGCTGGTGGCACTGGTCGTGGAGGGCTTCTTAGGAATTTGAATGCCCAAGTATTTGATAAGGGAAGAAGACTTAATTGTTGTTCCTCCATCTTTCCCGTCACTGAAAGCCACTCACATTTTGACCAGTTTATTTTATGACCTGAGACCAGGCCATAATTCTGAAATAGCTTCATCAGCCCTGGGAAGGTCTGGGCCAGATTCTGTATAAACAAAAAGGATATCATCTGCAAAAAGTGAAATTACATGCTCTCAGTCCCCTTGTGTTAGTCCCTTTATCTCAGGATTTACTCTTATAACCTGGGCTAGTGTTTCAATAGTCAAGACATATAGCAGCGGGGACAGGGGGCATCCCTACCTAGTACCCCTATACAATCTGAATGGTTTAGAAAGACTGTCATTAGTCAGTATCTGAGCATGGGGAGAAGCATATAACCCTTCTATCCAGGGCCTGTTTTTTGGTCCGAGACCAAATTGTTTTTAAACCCGAAACATAAACAGTCATTCAACCCAATCAAAGGCCTTCTTGGCATCTAGTGCCAGAATGCTCCAATCCCTCTTGCCTCCTCACACCCACCAGTGGTGTATAATATTGAGGGTCCATTGGATATTATGTTTGGCTTGTCTCCCAGAAACAAAACCTCCTTGGTCAGGATGGATAAAAAGGGATATAACGGGTTTAATTCTAAGGGCTATTATCATTGCTATAATTTTATAATCAGCGTTTAACAGGGAAATTGGTCTATATGAGGTGCATTGTGTTAGGTCCTTCCCTGGTTTTGGAAGCACTGTTATAACTGCCTCCCTTTGGGATTCTGACAGACAGGCCCTCTCCAAAACCTCTTGGATCATCAAATATAAAATTTATTGTAAATGCTGCCAAAACTCCTTATAAAATTCTATGGGGAGGCCATCTGGCCCCAGTGACTAACCAAAACTCGATGACCATATCACCGTACGGAGTTCCTCCTTCATGACTGGGCCATCTAATCTGTCCACCTGATCTGGATCTAGAGTTGGAAGGGTAATGTCCCTTAAAAATACCTCCAGGTCCTGCCCCTGGGGGGATCTCCGTAGAGTAAAGGGTTTGATAGTACTCCTTAAAGGTCTCGTTTATCTCTCCTTGGTCAGTTGTTAGCTGCTCATCCCATCCCTGCAACTCTATTATTTGTCTTTCCACCCTTTTTTGTTTTGTTAGCAAAGCTAGCCAGTGTCCAGCTTTGTCCCCTTCAAAATAGGTGCTTGCCTTATTAACTAGTGCATTCCGTTCTATTTGAATCACTGAAAGTTGGGTCAGCTTACCTTTAAGTTGTCTAAGTTCCCCTTCATCCACACTACCCCACCCTGACATGGCTTGTTTCTCCATGGCTTCCACCTGAGCTTCTAATTCCCTCTCTTCCCAGGTCTCTAATTTCCTCTTTTGAGCAGCAAAATAAATGGTGACCCCTCGTATATATGCCTTCAAGGTGTCCCAAGTATTCAACACACTAGTGTCTTCTACACTATTAAATTCAAGAAACACTTGAATACTCCAGCTCATGGTGGCTCTGTATGAATCATCCTTTAGGAGGGTTGGGTCCAGCCACCACTGATGTGCAGGCAGGTGATCTAAAGATAATTGTAACTCCATTACCAATGGTGCATGATCTGAGGCATTGATTTTCCCATAATCCACCGAACACGTGGCTCTTAGTAAAGCAGGGGAAACCAATGGCAGATCTATTCTAGTATATAATTTACAAGCATGAGAATAAAAGGAATACTCCAATTCCTTCGGGTGAAAATGATGCCATACCTCCGTCAATGCTATCTCATGAGCCAGCGCCCTAAGTGTCGCCACACTCTTGGGAGGAGGGCGAGTCCTTACTCCCAAATGGTCCTCCACCGGGTCCCAGAGCACATGAAAATCTCCCCCAATGTATAAATTATTTCCATATGATACCAGCAGTACTGCCAAATTGTGGAAAAAATTGGAGCTGTCATAGTTAGGACCGTACACCAAGTAATGTAATCTTTACCCCTTCCACTATTACCTCTGCCATAATAAATCTTCCTTGGGGATCCCCCCTGAGAAGAGAGGACCTGCATCCATAGACCAGGTCAAAACCAAATCGCTACATTCCTGGCCTTGGATGAAAATCCTGCCGATAGCAGCGTTCCTCCCCAGGTTGTTGCCAACCTGTCCGTCTTGTCTGAAGTCTGATGGTTTCTTGCAGTAAAGTATGTCCCCCTTCCTTTTCTTAACATAAGTAATTACTCTTTTACTTTTCACTACTGTTTTGAGCCTGTTCACATTCCAAGAAATTATTTTTAAATTATCCATAAGTCCCAAGGTATCATATGGGAGCAGCCACCCTCTTTTGATTGGTTACCTCTCATCTGATTAAATAATTCCTGCTGTACCAAAAAATTCAAAGCAATTAACATATTAATTCTAACAATAACAAAAACAAACATCCCCCACTCTTAACTTTCCCATTCTCCCCCACCCACAACCCTTTCATTAAAGCAAACAGCAAATTAACAATTTTCTGAAATTTCAGAACTCTCCCTCCCTTACCATTCCCCTAACAATACTACCCAAGCTATGCTCTCTAATGAGAGAGTTGTTATAGTACTTCCACCTCCCCAGAATAACTGATCACTCCCCTGCTTCCCTCCTCTCCCAGGAAGGAAACTCACTGTCAGCTCCTCTGCATGGAAAATCCAGCCTGCTAGGCCCTACCCGACCTATAGAATTCTTATTAATAAGAGGCCTCCTACCTCACTGGAAACGGCGTGGTGTACCACAAGAGAGGCCCCAGTCACCCAGCCAGGCACCCCAGGAGGGGAACCCAAGGCAGCCTTTTCCCTTTAGTCCACTGTCACTGAGAAGAGCATTACTCATCCAACCTTCCCCAAAGTCCGCCACTGAGAGGGAAGATCCCCCAAGAGCATGCTGAATAGCGCTCTGTTATAGGGCCCCCCTTCCTTCCGTATACATCTATCAGTCTTGCCCATAATTGCGCAACCAAATCCAATCTACTCACAGACTCCCAGGTATTCTAGTCATACAATGGCTGCCCCAGTTGGCCCCCCAGACTCCCAGCAGGCCCCTGCACACACACCCTGACAACCCCACATTCTGCTGAATTTTTCTCCTCTCCCCTGTGGGGGAGGCCACCTTTTATTTTTGCTTCAGTTTATGTTCCCCATTATACACTCTTATGAGAAGCATCCCTCAAATGACTCCATGAGAACAACCCCGAACCCCCACCCCATTTTAAACTTGATCCACATCACCTTTTTTCATGTTGCCACGACTATTTCTTTTGGGCAACATATCTTATTATCCATGACCAATAATATTTTCAATAAGCCGTAAGGTAATACCCTCTATTAAGGAAACATTTTCAGTAGTAATAATGATACCATTGTTACAATTTATATTAATAGCTTCCTCTGAAGTAGCCACTTTCAAACAACCAGGCCACGGCATTACACAGGCAAGTCCAAGACACCACCAACAGATTCCCTGCCTGCCACCAAGTTTATTCCTCTCCTGGAATGTGTCCAAATCCATTGACTTCTCTTAGTCATTAAATCATTGTCCAGGGAAGAATCAATAATCCATGCTTGTGTCCATCATATGTAGCAACACCCAGGCCTTTACATCTCCAGTCTTTCCTGCAGGTATGTACTCCTCCTAAAGTGTGATGCACTCTGTTATGTTATAAGGCATCGATGTTAACCAAAAATAAACGTTGTCGCTATTAAGTGTCCAGAGCTCCATAAAAAAGCTTAACACTGGGTGCTGCAGAGGGGAAGGAGGAGTACCCAGGACCTTACCCTTATAGGCTGGGCAATGCCCATTACGGGCCAGGAAAGACTGCCCCCCCCCATGCCCCCAGAATTCCCAGTCACAACTTAGAGGCACAGTACCTTTGATATAATAGGAGCTTCAGGTGTTTAATGACTTTTTAGTTTTTCCAGCCAATGGATCACATGGTTCCAGTTCTGTCACCACATATTGAGAGCTGCCTTAGGATCCATGAAAGACTTTATGCTCTTGTCAGGTTCCCTTATAAGAAAACGCACTGGGTACACCAAGGAAAAGGGATAGTTTAAGGCATGAAGCTTTTGTTTCACTTCATAGAAGGCTTTTCTCTCTTGCTGCAGCTGCCAGAAAAAGTCCTGATACAGACTGACCTGGCTACCATCCACAGTAATATAATCTACTTTGCAAGCTGCAGCTAAAACTTTCTGCCAGTCCTGATACCTCAGGAACTTAATGAGCAAATGTCTAGGCCGCTCCTGGGGATCAGGCCTCTTCCCCAGTGATCTATGTGCTCACTGTATCTCAAGCATGGAGATTTCAGTGAGGGGCAAGTTCTGTTCCAACCATCGCTGCATAAAGGAGCTGCAATCATTCCCCTCAATCCCTTCTGGGAGCTAACCACCTTCGTGTTACAATGGCACTTTCAATTTTCATGGTCATCAAGAGTAGCCTTAAGTTTCTCAGTTTCCTTCAGAGCTTGTTGGAGCAAGGGATCTGTACGACATGCCTCATCTTCTCTCTGGCTAACCCAGTTCTCTAACTCCGTAAGTTTCTCCTCATGGGTCTCCAGTTTTCCCCCATGCCATTGACCATCATCTGGAGGTGAGTTAACTGAGCATTTATATTACAGAACCCACCTGCATCTGTGCCATGAGTTCGGGTTTCAAATTAGCGAGCAAGGATTCTAACAATGAGGTCGATGCAGCAGTATTATGAGCCTCCTGTGGTGCGATTCCCCAGTCAGGCTCTGTCACCATTTGTAGAACAGCGTGAGTAATGGGATGTTCCAGGCCCAACTTAGTATTCGCCTCTTGCAGGTTTTTATAAGGGAGCTGAGATTGTTTCTTTGCTGACTTTGAGCTTGCTGCCGCATGGAGACACTCCAACCACCACCAATGTAAAAACTGAACAAATATGTGCCGGGATAACTGATATTTATGTCAGATGGGTGCGGAGCTCCCACATCAAGCTGCCATCTCGCTCCATGGCTTGGCCATGCCCTCAACATTTTTCATTTTAAGATTACTTTTAAAACACTATAGATCCTAGTGGCCCAGGGAGAGGAGTCATGAAGGCAAACCCCTTCCCCCCAGTGTACAATGAAGTGTGACATCAGACTCCTACATCAGAGATACAAAGGCACCTATCTATCACCTAGCTCAAAGCTGACATTGTACGCTGGTGTGTGTGTGGGGGGGCTCGCTTCTGACCCCAGACAACCAGGATCTGATCTTTCCCTGGAAAACCATAGACGTATCCAACCATGGCTATCTGGATGGATGCCAAGTAGGCATTTGATGGGGTGAACCAGGGATTCCTAAGGCATCCCCTGCAGAAAATGAACGTTGGTCCTGAGTTTACCTCTTGCATTTAAGCCCTTTGTATTTTTCTTGCAGCTGTAATAAGAGTAAATAGCAATTCCCCCCTTCCCATACCTGCTTTTGCCTCTACTTTTTACAAGTGGCAATTTATGTTAGGCAACATCCTGAGACAAGAGGAGATGAAATGGCAAGTGGTGAGTAAAAGGTCTTGCTGTATGCTGAGGATACTCCCTTTTTATCAGTGACCCCCTCCCTTAGGCCAATTCTTGATCTAGTGAGTTCTTTAGCAGTCAACACTCTGTCTATATGTCTGTCTGTCTGTCACTTTCTTTCTCTCCCTCTCTCTCTCATTGCAAAGTTAAAGGGTAACATAGGCAGTCATGATCTCTCATAGTCTGAAAGTTCATTAAAAACCCTTTTAAATGACGCATTCATCTTTCCTCGAGGTGTCATCAGTCTTGAGATATCCAGGTTTAAAACCAGCCCTATATTAAATGGGAACAGAAGCCATTTCATGGAACTGTGAGACAGAAATTTATGTCATAGTTGGGGAAGCCTTGTGTTGTTAAGCCCAGATTCCACAATCCAGTTATCACTTTTTGACTCAAAGTTCTATAAATGGCTGCTGCCTTTCAAAATTATTGGGTAGACATAACCATGGATAGTTCCAGACTGCTGCCACCTATAGGTTAACGGAATATTTTAAAAGAGCTTTTCAAGATCCTTCAGACTGTGAAGGACCCGGCAAACCTATGTTCATCTTTAACCTGATGAAGTCTGAGGTCCTACATCTCATTAGACAATGCAACAAGTCACTAAAAGACACCTTTCCTCTGTCCCATTTGCTTTAGCACAGCAAAACACCACAGTATATTTAGAAGTGCTACCTGTTTTACTATAAAAACTATTCTATATATGGTTTAACAAAACCCTTTGGCAAAATACTGGGCAAGAATTATTTAAAATTAAATTATGCTGGTTAAGTGGGAAAGTACATTAGGGAAGCCCAATTTCATTAATTACTCTTTAGCAGCTCGACATGCATATACTTGTACGTGGATAAATTGGAAATGAACTCAGGTTACATAGATATATAGATAATGCTGGCTGAAAAAGGCCGATAGGCTGATCCATTCTGCCCACCCTGCCTAATTACTCTGCACTGGCCTTAATGGCCATCCCTAGCCTCCTTTTTTTTTTTTGCCAACCCTTCTCTAGCCAGTCCCACATACTTTGTCCCAACCCTGTCTGAAACTGCTCATTGCGCTGGTCTGTACCACTTCCTCCAGCAGCTTGTTCTACTTGTCCACCACCCTTTCAGTAAAAAGGTGCACGTGGATGTCCCTTGAATCTCTTCCACTGCAAGTTTCATTGAGTTTTACCTTGTTCCTGCCTTTGAGCTCCATGAGAAAAGCACCTTGGTATCCACCCTATTTATTCCCATGCAGATACTTGTATCTTTCAATCATATCACCCCTCTTCTGCCCTTTTTCTTTTTTTTTAAGCTTCCTTTATTGAATTTTTCAGAGTCAAGTACAAACATAATATCACTATGTTAAAAAAATAATGCCTTTTCAAGTATACTGTTTTCCAACATTGTGGCTATATTGACATTGCATCACTACTATCTGTAATCTTATCAAACAAACCATATAGCATTATCGAGTATTAATAGTCACTGAACATAAAAGTTAAAAAGAAAAAGAAATTGATTAATCAATGCTTAATAATGTGGAACCTTAAGCTGCCAATCCCCCAACCCCATTCCCCACCCTACTTCATGTTGTCGTACATTGTAGCACTTTCGTTGGGAAAATTATTCCCAAGTAATAATATTTCATAATTTAATTTATATTATAGTATGGCTAAGTTCAAAAGCATTTCTAATATGAAAGAGCAAACGTAGTTCTATTTGGTTAGTAAAAACTACTCCCCCCCGCTGATCTTCATACATCTACAGTTATCTTATTTGGGTGGTACTTTTCCCATTGCGTCCATCTGTTAGTGTTAGCTGCTTGTGTATGATTCAGGGAATATGTGATACGTTTCATTTCCTGTATTTGCAGAAGTATGCTAATCCAGTCCCTCTCCTCCGGGGCGTTGGTTGTAACCAATGTTTAGTTATTGCCTTCCGGGTAGCAGCTATCACTATGTGCTACAAGTATTTAGAGTTTTTCACTTTAAGTTCTGGAGGGGTTAGTCCCACTATGAAGTGTTCTGGGCCCAATGGTACCTGTATATCAAATAAGTCGGCCTAGTGTTTCCTTATTTTCTCCCAAAATATTTGCAGTGATGGGCAAGTCCAAAAATATGGGCATGGGAGTCCCTCCCATCTCCACATAACCTCCAACATGTAGGTGTTCTGGTTGAATTCCATTTGGCCTGTACCACTGGGACTAAAAAATATATGATCCTTACTCACCACAAAAACTCCCTCCAACCCGGGGAAGATGTAGTGGTCGATACTGATGTTCAAATCCTCTCTCCATCCCTCTTCAGGATCTGCAGTCCAATCTCTGTTTCAGACTTTAACATTATATAGTCTGCATTGGCACCCTGGTCTGTGATATAATTATTATATGGTAGTGTTATTGCACCTTTGCCCAAGTCCGACACCCAAATTGCCGCAGATGGGGGCAGGGGCACATCCAGGTATACTGTGTACTTAGGGCTGTTAATTTGAATCATTATGTAGCTTTGTCATTGCATAAGTCTAAATTTATCTGTTGGGTTAACGTCAAATTTCTGTATTTGTATCTCCAATGTGAGAAGGGAATTACCCTGCATAAGCTGCCATGGAGAATGCTGTACCCTTGCAGCCTGTCTTTTAAACCAAGAATCCATCTTTGTTGGGGGAACTCGTCATCCCACGTCCACCATCTGTACCTCCACAACATCAGTGGTGTATACCCCTTGTTAACTCCCCACCTCTACCCCTCTACTGCTCTCTTTATCCCTATAAGCATCTCCCCTCTCCCCAATGTCTTTATTTCTTAATAAAATGGTAGTAAGAATGGTGGGGAGTTCTTAACTGAGTCTAACTCAAAGGTTTTCCAATGTGCTTGGTAGTGCGGGTTTTGCCACATCAAGACTAATTTCATTTGGGACGCAGTCCAACACCTAAGTAAATTTGGTACTGCAAGGCCTCCCTGTATCTTCAGCAAATATAGAACCTGTTGTCTCACCCATGGTCTTCTCAATCCCCAAATAAATATTAGTTATTGTTTTTGCCGTCAATTTAAGTCATGCTGACAGAGAACTCAAGGGACACTCTGAAACAAATATAAAAATCTGGGAAGTATATTAATTTTTGCCACTTGTACTCTGGAGTTAGTGGGAGTGGAAAAAGCACCCACCACTTATAATCCTGCTGCAGTGAGGTCAGAAAGGTGGGAGAATTATCTTGCTATAGGGTGGTAGTATTTTGTCTCAGATAAACCCCCAAATACTTCATTTTGGTCAGGTCCCACCTCATCGGGTATTTTCTTCTCGTTTGTGGTGGGATGGGAAAAGAAAATGTCAGTACTGCGCCTCAGTTTTCGTGGAGTTAAGTGGCAACCAGAAATCTGGGAAAACGTGTTATCTGATGGAATATCTCTGGTAGTGAGGATTCTGGATTACTCAGGAAGAGTAGGATGTCGTCTGCATAAAGGCCTAATTTATGCTTCACCCCTGCCAATTGCACCCCTCTGATCTTGGGATTCTGACGTATGGCAAGGCCAGAAGCTCTACATATAGGGAAAAAGGAGGGAGGGATAAGGGCAGCCCTGCTGGTGCCCTGCTCTAATTTAAATGGGGTATGTACATGACCATCGAGTCGGACAAAGCCCACTGGAGATATGTACAATCATCCTATAAACTGGCAAAATTCCTTTGGGAATCCAAAGCCGGCCAGGGATGCCTGTAGATAAGGCCAAAGGACCCTATCAAACGCCTTTTCTGCATTAAGGCTCATCAACAGGGCCATCTCCCCAGATCTATTCAAGTGGTCTATTATATGAATCGCACGTCTGCTATTGTCAAGGGTTTGTCGGCCCCTGACAAAGCCAGTCTGATCTACATGGATTAACAGTTTCTAGTCACCTGGTCAATATGCTAGTCAGAATGTAATAATCTGTACTTAAAATTGATATGGGCCTATATGAAGAACACATCTTGGGATCCCTGGACGGCTTTGGAATTACTGACACTATAGCTTGTGTCCAGGAGGGAGCCATTCGACCATCCGGAACCAGGATAGTATTGAAGGCCCTGTCCAACATAGGGATGAGGGAGTCTGGAAGATCTTATAGAACTCCCCCGGAAGCCATCCATTCCTGGGCATTTACCAGCTTTCAACCGGGTAATCTCTGAGCTAATTTTGGAAGGTCAGATGGGGACCACCAGACTCTGTGCATCCTCCGGAGACAAATTTGGCAAGCACAGGGTGGACAGAAAATCCATCAGTTGAATAGGGTTGGGGACTGTATCTGCTTTGTATAATGATTGATAATATTGTGTAAAGGCCATTGCCATGTCTATTGTGTGCGTGTGTGTAGTTTGTGTTTGAGGGTGGACTATTTTTGTGATGTGGCATTGGCCCTTCTCTGTCTCAGACAACTGGCCAATAGGCGAAGAGCCCGAGGACCACCATCATAGTAGCTTTGCCTCAAATATAGTAAATTTTGCTTGACTTGATATTCTATAATGGAATTTAGTTCCCTTTCAAGTCTGACTAACTCAGCCTCCCTCTGGGAGGCATAGTGCACCTCCTGTTGCGTTTCCAGTGCTGAGATCTGGTTCTGCAGGTGGAGCTTCTTTTCTTCCCTCTGTTTCTTATGGAGGGAAGATATTGCTATGAGCTTGCCTCTTACAACTGCTTTGATTGTGTACCACAAAATTGTGGGGGACACGTCCACAGTGTAATTATCTTCTATTGCTTCTTAAATAGTGGCTGCAATATTGTCTCTAATCTCATCACTCTGCAGTAGTGACAAATTAAGATGCCAAAAGGTGTTCTTCCTAGGTTGGCCTAATTTAAGTTGTAAGGTGATTGGTGCATGGTCAGAAAGCACCTTGTCTCCTATATTTGCTTTGTCTAACTGGGGGACCATCTCCTTAGGGATAAAGAAATAATCCCACTGGGTACAGACATTATGTGTTGGTGAATAATAGGTGAAGTTTCTGTCTTGCTCATGTGAAAATCTCCAGGTGTCCAAATATCCTAGTTCTGACAATAATTTGCTAACCTTGGAGGCCACTCTGCAGTTCGTACGAGTAACCTTGGATGTGGTGTCCCAACGCTCATTCAAAACCAAGTTTAAATCCCCCCATTACCAAAGTTCCCTCTGCCTATGCCACAATTTTCATCAATAGGTTTTTATAAAAGCAATAATCTGATTTGGGTGGAGCATAAATAGATGCTATAGTGATTCTGGACCCATAGTATACCCCCTTTAATATGGTATAACAGCCCTCTGGGTCAATAAGTGTTGCAGTCACTTCCAGTGGTACTAGGGTTATAACCGTTCAAAAAGCCCAAAGTGGGACATTTCTTACTGAAACATGATTTTTCGTAGGACAGTACCTAACCTCGACCAATGCAACAGACTTGTTTTCACTATATAATCAGAATTAAGGCAAAGTATTGTAGTTTCTTAGTTGCTACTGTTATTTCTTATAATTTTAAGGTATTTTAGTTAAGGTATTACAGTTTTCTGCAACATTTAGTGGAAAGTTAGAAAATATTTTTTTCTTTTATAAAATCGGGATATGTAGTATTTTTCATGTTTTTTTGCAGGACATAGCTGCCCAAATCAGGACTGTCCCATGAAAATCAGGACAGGTGGTAACACTAAGTGGTACACGTCTAGGAATCAATATTACCATCCCACGTCAGCAGCCTCTGCCACAGGTTGATGCAATGAAGTGTGCAAAACCAAACTGCGATAGTTTTTCATGTTCTTCTTTAGATAGGTGGGTCTCCTGCAACAGCAGGAAGTCAGCACCTGATTTTTAAAGGTATGGTATGATTTTACTGCGTTTCATTCCACTGGATTGGTGAGGTCATGTACACTGTAGGAAAGACATGTAGTATTTTCAAGGTAATTCCCAACCATGTTCCCTCCGACCATATCTCCACTGGACCACCGCAGGGTGACCTCCAGGGGTGGGCAGTCAGATCAGCAGCTTCCACAAACATTCAATACAAAAACATTTGCATTTACAAGAACAGTTGAACTGTATTAGAAAAAACTAATTTGTTTCCAAGGTAGAAGACCTCATATCGGAGGTCTTTAATCCCTCAGTCCCTAATTACTAAAAAGGATGTTATCATAAATAATTGGGCCGGGGTGAAAGAGATAACTATGCTTGTATCTGTGGGGCTCTCTTTTGTAGCCTGCTGGCCACAATATGGGCTCATTAGGATGGAATAAGCCATTGCCTGACCCAGGTCTAGCACTTTAATGGTCACTATTAATGACGTTCCCTCTTTCCAACCTAATTCTTTTTTTTTCTTTATACTTTTTGGTGCCACCTACCACTATTACTTCAGCTTGGTCCTGGACCCCTTTGACTGCCACTCCCACATCAGCTGCAACTCTCAATACCCCCTGGCTTGCCCCCAGGATAGGATTGCGGCACCTGACCCTTCTTAAGGTGCCACAATCGATGGGATAGGTCAGGAGTTGGCCTGGGAGCTGATCACAGCTGAGGGGCAAGTGTTATCTACACAGGTAGGTGGCAATTTTTCTCCCCTGATTTTTTTTGCGAGGGTGGGGACATGCAATGATGACCAGCATCCACCCCACCCTCTGAACATGTTGGCATTGGCATAAGCAGTACACCCAGCCTCCACTAGGTGTCCGTGTAACACCAACACACACCCCACCTCCCCGGAGAAGGACAGCAGTCCTTGGATGCTCAATCCTCCCCCCCCAGCTGGCCCTCCGACGTCCCAGGTCCATTCCTGAACCCAGGTCACCGGCATTGCAGGTCGGCGCCCTGCTCCTGTGACAATGGGCAGGCCTCTAACCTATTTCTTTTTTTTTTTTGTATGATCTGTTTTTCCACCCCATACTCGCCGGTCCTCCACTCCTTCGGGCTCTTGCCAAGTTCCCTCTGACCTCTTCTGTCCTTGCCTGGCCCTCCTCTGATTCCCCAGATCACAGAGGACCCCTGGGATATCCCGGTGTATCCCTTCACCGGGGCGGGTCTCTCTCTTCAGACGGGGAAGGCACCGGGGGAGGATAGTCCCAGCGCACACTTCTAGTGCCCGAGGATGCTGCTGGGGAACGGGAGGTGCTGGGAAGGCACTGGAGACCCTCAGGAACAGAGAGCCATCATCTGGAGGCCAGTGAGTGATTTTTCTGGCTTTCTTGAGGTGCGTGACATCCGGACGTCAAGGCGAAAGCCGACGTCTGTCACGCACCATCCCTAATGACCCCGACGTGCTGCTCTACCACTGGCCTCTGCCAACGGTCGCTCCAGCACTGGGTCGCGACCCCTACCCTCCCTGGAGACAGCGAGCAGTCATGGGACGGTCAAGCTGCCTCCCCCCTGGCCGGCCCTCCAGCGCTCCGAGCTCGTTCCCCGAACCCGGGTCGCTGGCATCGCAAGCAGAAATCCAACCACTGTGCCGACGGGCCAGCTCAACCTATTTCTTAATTGTTGGTAATGAGAGGGCCCCTCCTCTCTTAGCTTAAGCTAGTTAGGATCGTTTATCCAACTTTGTTAAAAAAAAGGAATAGCAGCCATCACATACAACTATAAACAACAATTACTTCAACTCTGTAAGATAGGGTTGTATTATATTAAAATAAAATAAACAAGCTTCATTTAGCACCAGGATGTGCCAGGTGGACATATTTCTCATTTAATGTGGTCCCCATCCCCCACCAAACCGACCTCCAAAAATAGGTCTTTTATCCGAGTTGGGAGGGGGAGCCATGTTTCCAAGTTACATTCCAGAACAGGAGAACTTTTACTGCCACTACTTGTATTAAATTAGCTTTGTTTTCACTTATATATGTCTGAAGCTAATATTAGCTCCCCAAGAGGAAAAAAACATTTGTTGTTCTATACACAACATATACCCCTTACCAGACTGTTTGATAGGGTCGAATATATGCTGGAAAAGTCACAACATTACTTTATCTATTTGTCTCTAAGTCACTAAAGACCTCATGGAAAACAATACGGAACAGCTGTCTTCTATCATTTTACTTATAGAATTAGTCTGGGAGGTTTAAGTTCAAGCTTTATGTAATGTCTCTTTTATTATGCCTTTGTCAAACCATCCCAAATATTGAGTATGTAATGGAGGAGTGGGGGTATATTTATTCAGTTTGGAATATGAGCATCTAGTCCATGTGCCGAGACGGCCTCTCAGATCCACGGCCGTAAGGTCATACAGATGAGCTCCTGATTACTGAGGGAGCGAGCTCGTACTGCCACCAAGATGACACTCAAAGAAAAAGTGTATGCTTATGTATTGATTACCAGTTCAATCACTCTTCCACCTCTGAATCCAGCTCAGTGACTCCTGGTAGTTTCTTCATACTGTCCCGCAGTCGTTGCACTATCTGCAGTGAGGTCTGTTCACCACTCAGCCGAGACTTGCGAGACAACACCAATTGCCAGGCCTCAAGGGGGTCCTTCCTCTTCTGTGCAATCTTAGATAATGTCAGCAGCGCGAATCCTCGCTTACTCATGGCTTCTCTGGCTGCCTGGGGTGATCCATAAAGTTCCATTTATCTGGCCAAAAGACTCCTAACTGTGCAGGGTAAGGAGTCCATATTTTTATTTGTTTGCTTCTGAGCTCTTTGATTAGGTCCCCATACTCCAGCCTTTGCCTCTATATTGTCAGCGGATTGTCTTGGTCAAAGAAGAGCCTGCTGTCTAGGTATTTCACTTATTTCTTCTGCCAGGTTCAGCGAATTATGTCCTCCTTAGTGCAGTAGCTATTAAATTTAAGAACAATAGAGAATGGGTGGGCTTGTGGATCTTTAGGCTTCAGGATTAATGCCTTATGTGCCCTCTCTGTGTTTAGGTCATATCCAGGTGGGAGGTCAAGAACGTCCCTCAGCATATCAGCAATAAAGTCAACTACCCATCCCATTTCCATGCCCTCCTTCAGTCCACAGATGCGTAGATTCTCTCTTCGGGACATACTCTCCAAATCCAGATATTTTTGTTCTAGGATAATTGCATGCTGGCGTAGTACTTAAACTTTTTGGCCCAAATGGGAAACTCTATCTTCTGCAAAGGAAAAATGATCTTCTGTCTCCTGCACTCGCCATTCAACTTGAGTTAATTTTTGATTTAGCTGTTTAAATTTGGATTTGTTTTCAGCCCTCATTTCCTTTATTTCTTTCAGAATTAGCTCAGATCGCTGCCTGGAGACCTGCTCTGATTCTTCATCAGTGTCGTATGCAGGTCCAGTGTCTTGTGGTCGGGTAAGGCTGCCAACACAAGTTGGTGAGCTGGTATTAGATCTGCCGCCATCTTTATCATTTGATTGAGATGCATTTTTGATTGGGTACCTCTGCTCTTGTTCTGACCCCCTCCTGACATTTTCTGATTTTTTTCTGTATTTGGTTTAGATAAAAGAGGGTTTTTTTCTAGGTTAAAGATTGGAACTGTCTCCTCAACTGCTAGGCAGGTCAGTGGTGGAACCGGAAGTTTCCTCCTTTTTTTCAAGGGCGTACATAGTCAAGTCTGGCAACTTCTCTTCCTACGTCTAGCCTCTTAGTCCATGAACAATCTTGGTTGCCCTGCCAAGTACTGCTTCTACCTTGCTCCAGTTTTTAATCACGTGTGTGGACTCCAGTACCATGCACAGCATTCCAGACATGGTTGTACCAGAGACCTGTGCAATGAAAGGATTACTTCCTGTCTCCTGCTGCTTATCCCCCTCCATATGCATCCCAGCATCCTGTTTGCCTTACCTCCAACTCTGTTACAGTGTGCTGTTGTTTTCAGACTCTCTGACATGTGACCCGTAGGTCCTATTCTTTCATGACTGATACATGACTGTGCGCTCTGCACTGGCTGTTGGTCAGGTGGAGGGTCCGTTTCAAGGTGGGCTTGCTCACCTATAAGGCCCTATATGGGGCTGGATTCTGGCTACCTGTCAGAGCTCCTGACACCTGCAACCTCTGCTCACTGCCTCTGCTCCTCCTTGAGGGGCCTCCTGGATGTTCCCAGGGTTCAGCTCAAGACATCTGGTGATCGAGCTTTCAGTGTCTCTGGGATGACCCTGTGGAACACGTTTCCAGCAGTAGTCCCGGAGGCCCCCTCGATTGGTGTTTTTAAACAAAAGCCAAAGCCACACCCCTTCAGTCTTGCCTATGTAGAGAATTTTATTACTGGAATTTTGATTTTATTTAGTTATTTATTGAATTTTAATTAATTGTTCTATTTGTAATTTTTGTTAGGCACCCAGAGCCTCTAGGATTGGGTGCCATAAAAATAAAATTTGCCTTGCCTTGCCTTGATGGATGAAATGGCCTCTCTGTTTTGTCCCCTTTTTGCCAACCCTTCATAAAAATTTCAACTAAGGTAAAAAAAAAAATAATAACAAACCCTTACACCCAGTATACAGCTAAATTCTTGTCAAAGTTACGTGAGGCATGCTAGACCTCAATAGGAGGACTCAGTCACATCACACACACGCTGATAATATAAGGTAGACCAAGGGTCCTCAACTTTTCTGACAACGAGAACCCCTGATCATGGCTACACATGCAGACCCCCTGCTCATGACTGGACATGCCTGAGTACCCCTGACTATGACCAGACCTGTCCAAGGACCCCTATTCCCAAGCTGAGTTTCATCTGTAGCACTGTTTCACTGTATTTTGTACTCATTCACATATTTGGGACTGTCTAGTACAGTATGCCCTGCAAGCCCATACTATACCTGTCATTCGGCAGGCAGCTGGGCAGTATGCGGGTGGGATACAGCCATCTGCCGATAACGGGGGGAAGTGGGGTGGGCAAGGGGATCTGTGTGGGTGGCAGGGTGGGGGTGCTACTGGATCACCAGGGAATTGATCTATGGAGATTTACCACGATCGTGGCAACAGGTGGGGGTTCCACTAGACCACCAGGGACAGTCATAAATACATATATTGGGGAATCAGGGACTCGGGTGGGAGGGGGACCACTAGACCACCAGGGCTGGACATGTATTATAAATATCGGGGAATCGGAGACTCGGGGGGGCACTAGACTACCAGGGCTTTGTGTAATACCTATACTATGAGTGCAGCTATGGGGCAGGGGATGCCCTGGGATCCCCACTGCACATGTCATGCTGTGCAGGGCACCAGGCACAAGTCGCTGGGCTGCCCTGCGCAAGGCATGCAAATGGGGCCATAATGACATGCAAATGGCCCCATTTGCACCTTGCATATATTATGGACTCATTTGCATGCCCCCTGCTGAATATCGCAGGTGATGTGCCTAGCACAACTGCATTTGCGCTGGCACATCCCCCTGCTTCCTATCTGTGGCTTGTGCCAGTGCAGTGCCACTGCGCCATGTGCAGTATGTGTGTTGACTGTGACATATTCAATGGTGGTGCGCCATGGGGCATCCCCATTGAATATCACCTGGTCCTGGTCCTGGCCCCGGTGCATCACAGTTGCACTGTGCCCAGGCTTGTGCTACTGCCCGGCGCAGTCTGAATATCCGGGCCATAGATGATGACTGCAGAAAAAGACTGATGGTCAATTTAGTCTGCCCATATTAAATTATCACACCCTGGAACCTATTGTCTCTGTGAAGTCTTCACTTACACTATTCCGCTTTTTGCTCTCTGTGTTTCCACCTCCTTTTTCCCCACTGTGTAGCTACTATACACTTGACTCTAACTCAGATTGCTGTTTATGGTTTTGGCATCCACTACCTTTGGCGGCAGATCATTCCATGGTTCTACCACTCTTTCTGTAAAATAATACTTCCTCAGATCCTAATTAAGCCTTCCTACATTAATCTCCATTTATGGTCCATGTCCTAGCTTCTCTGCTCCTGATAAATAGCTCCTCATAGTTGACTTGTTAATCTCTTTCAGGAACTTCAAAGTCTCTGTCATATCCCCCTCTCTCACCTGGTTTCAAGTGAATTCTTGCTCAGTGCCCTTAACTGATCCTCAGAGGATTTGCCTTCCTGACCCTGAATCATCTTGGTCTCCTTGCATTGTACTTTCTATAGCCTGGTCCTGTCCTTTTTAGGTGGGGACTCCAGAAATGGGCACAGCACTTCAGGTATGGCCTTACCCACAACCTATACAATGGTAACAGTAACTCCTGCTTTCTACTGTTGAACCCTCCCCCAATGCATCCTAGCATCCAGTTAGCCATACTGAAGGTCTTGTTACATTGACTAGTTTATTTGCTATATTGGTAAATATTGAAGTTTTATATACTTGTAAACATTAATTTAATAAGAAGTTTGTGCTTGTTTTTCTGCTTTACCTGACGGGGACCCCTTAGTAAAGCTTCATAGACCCCCTCAGGGACACGGAGCCCAGGTTGAGAAACCCTGAGCTAGACTGTTTCTACTGTACCTGTGCATGCTGCCTGTCAGTTAGACAGTGGGTGGCCATGGTGGTGAGAGGAGGGCCTGTGCCAGTTGCCACCACTGTAGTACTAATGGCAGTGATTTCAACTGTCGGAGTGTGAGCTAGGTGCAGATGGGATGGGTATGGGTGGCGGTTGCTGAGTTGGTGGGACGGGGAGGTGATGTGGAGTATGGCTGATACACCAGTGTCCCAACAGTGGGGTTACTAGACAACCAGGGATGGGTAATTCATTAAAATACTTATTAAATACATCAAGACCAGGGGTGCAGGTCATATGGGGAATGGCTGGAGGTCCTTAACATGTACACACTGAAGGCCAAGATGGAGACAGGTGACATCATAAAAACATACAAGTTCCTGCGGGGGATAAATAAAGTGAGCAGTGAGGAGCTGGGACCTGTTCACTAGGAAAGGAAGCACAGTGACAAGCCTGCATGAATAAAGGCTAGTCAGTGGGAGTTTCAAGGGAGACATAAGGAAATTATTTTTCACCGAGAGGGTGGTGGAGCTATGGAACAGATTACCAATAAAGGTGGTGGGGGCAGGATCTATAAATGGTTTCACCAGTAGGTGAGACAGGTACATGGGCCTGTAAATACTAAAAGGAGGAGTTAGGGAAGTAGGAGAAATAGGTAGTGGTGGTGGAGGGGGTGCCTTGGAGTAGGCATTAGGGCTAAATACCTCTTTAAGACATTAAGTAAAGGGGATAGGGAGCATACTTTTGTGGACAGACTGGATGGACCCTTTTTTTTTCTGCTAGCAACATCTGTGTTTATTGTGATGTAGATTGGGGAGGGAGGGTAGACCACTAGACTAGGAGTGGCAGCTACTGAGAGGGAGATGGGGCTTCGGCTCAGCTCCTCTGGACTTTTGGCGGTCACAAAGACGAAAAATCTGGGAGTCATTCTGGATGAAGGGCTAATATCAAAGACTCAGTCGTCAGCAGTAGTCCAGAGTGACTTTTACCATCTTCGGGAATATCAGCCGGATTAGATCCCATATCCACCCCCACCCCCAGTGATCTGGCCACACCAGAGTACGCGTTTGTGATATCGAAGCTTGATTACTGCAATGCTCTTTACCTTGGGATCACTGGAGGTACACTACACCACCTGCAGCTGGTGTAGAACACAGCTGCTAGGTTGCTGACTGGCATTCTGAGGGCATCTTATGTCTCCCCAGCGCTGCATGATCTGCACTGACTGCCAGTTAAGTAGCGTATTTCCTTTAAAGTTGGTTTGCAAACTGGTAAGCTGGGCCTGGGTTACCTGAGTGATCTCTTGCACCCTCACGTATCCTTGCACCCTCACCACTCCACTTAGAAGGGCTTGCTTGTAGTTTCCAACATGAGGCTAAAAACCTCAAGGGACTGGGACTTTGTGGTGGCAGGCTGGTCCTATGGGATTCTCTTCCAAGAGCCCTGAGGTCCCCTCAGTGGAGGCCTTTAACCAGGGTCTTAAAACCTATCTGTTCAGGTGTTTGGGGAGTAATTTACACCTATGTTACCAATATCCCAGTCTGTATTACATATCTCTTTATTTATTTAATAACTTATTCAGTAATGTTTTATTCTATTTTATCATGTTCATGAATCATTTGTTTATTATTGTGTGGTAGAACTGCATTTTGCCAGTCCGAAAACCTCGGTAGAGGGATGCTTTTTCTATCTTCTTTTATTTTTCTTCCCTTTAAATCTGTTGTGCAACAGTGGCTCTGTCTTCTTTTCTATATTATTTTCTACCACTGACGTAGGTTGGCCACCTGCGTCAGCCTTATCTGCTCTCACTAAATCTTTTTCTGACTTAATTTCTTTTTCAATATATCCATTCCTCACCAATGTCTCCCTATCTATGCACCACATAACATCCAGCATGCCAGCTGGTTATTGATTAAGCTACTTTAAAAGCATTAAGTGCCTGAGGATGGAAATGTATAAGAATAAAGTGCTGCAATACTTGAAAAATAATAAGACTATGCCAATGCTTTAAAAATGTATTAAATGCAGATATATGAAATACATAAACTGCTAGAAATAAAATGCTGGTGGGTTATTGGAATTAATGACCTTAATGACCTTTGGGAAAAGCAGTATAGAAAATGAAATGGACAGACAGAATGTCCTTGGACATTGCAGAGATGCAGATGGTAACAAATTTATATTCATATATGTAAACAGATCTGGTAAAAGTTAATGTCCTGAGCACTTGGGAAATCAGGCTACCCATGTTTTGTGATTCAAAGCATTATGATAGAAGATGGAGTGGCAATATTTAATGCTGCTGTTTTTCCTTTGCCATCGCTCTGTATGTAGAAAGGAAGGATTTGCCAGAAACCTGCATCAAAGCAGGATTTGCAGTCACTGAGCGGCAAGTACTGTTGTTTTATTTGCTGCCGCTCTATGAAATCTGCCTGATGATCCCCCATGTAAAATTAAATGGCAGAGAAGATATTGGTTGCTGGTTTTAAAGAAATAAAATAGGATTCTGCCAGCAAGCTGTGGAGGAGTCAGCAGTAATAGAATGTGCAGCCGAGCAGAGCTGCTCCAAAAGAGGAAAGAATCCTAAATCGAATGAGGACTTATGGCACGGAGCGGCAAAACGTTTACTTTTCTTTGCCACTGCTCCATGTCTCAGATTTTCTGCTTGGTGCCCCTTCTAAAGGAAAAGACCCTGTGGGGTATAATAATTCATTAAATAAGAGAGAGAGAGAGAGAGAGTGGTAACAAAAGTAAAATAATAGAGAAGTGCCCTTGCTGTCTCTCTCTCTATCTCTCCCCCCCCCCCGAGCTGTGGCACAGTTCTCAGTGGGGAGGCAAAACTTTCACTTTTGTCTAAAAGCTGCCCCACTCTCCAAATTATTAAATAGTAGCGCCCTTTAATATGATAAAAAACGGGACAGGAACGTCCCTGGTACATATAAATGTGCTATTTCAGCCCTTAGAATACAAATAAAACTTGTTAAAGATAGAAAACACCAGAGAAAACAAACACTGCCTAAACTAGATAAAACTCATCAACCCCATAAGGAACCATTATAATATAAAGGTTCAATATTATATGTATAGAACAATATAAAATTAGCACAGCAGTATAATGTACTAGTTATATAAAATCATGACTGACCTGTAGGAGCGCTCCTTCAGAATAAAATGTTATAGGGGAGCAGCAGCCCCCAGTGGCCTATATTTATACCAACATGGTCGGGGAAAATAGACTGGCCAGTGGGAGGAGCTTAATATAATGAGAATTCTTAAGCCATTTAACATAAATATAATGGCCAGCCTTATGAGAATATGGGTTGAATCATTCAGTTGTAATTCCCTCTATAGAAAAGGCTTAGAAGCATCCTTTTATTTATATATAGGCATGGTTGCGAGCCTTAAAGGGATGAATTTATGTTAAATTGCCTTTTGTGGGTGGGTTAAAAATTAAATGGGAGGGCTATATAAACCATCCAAAAACATGCATAGGCAGATGAACTGAGAAGCTAGTTTCACTTGCCTGAGGTTAAGGCAAGAAAAGGACCTGTGCCTGAATAGGTACTTGAACCAACACAGCAGGAAAAGCTGAAGTATTGTATTTGATACCTGAAGGAAGATGAATCTGTTTATTGGAGATAGCATTGTGCTATTGATTATTTTCTTCTTGTGATTATTATTATTATTTTTATTTACTATTTTTCTATTTTTTTTATAAAATAAAACCACACTGTGGTGTGTTGTACCAGATTTACTGTGTCCCGAGTTATCCTTAACCACGTACCTGTGACATACTGGTCATTTGTTTTGCTGCTTCTGTGCCCTGCGTATTAATGGTGCCTTGAGGCTCCAGGGAAAGTCACCAGTTAAAAATAAACACTACTACTACTACTACCACCAGGGATAGGTAATGTTTTAGAATACACATTCTGTTGTATATCGGGGAGGAAAGGGGGTAATGAATTAAAATACACATTCTGATGTAGATTGAGGAGGAAAGGGGGTAATGAATTAAAATACACATTCTGCTATAGGTCAGAGAGGAAAGGGGATAATACATTAAAATATACATTCTGATGTAGATTGGGGAGGAAGGGGTAATACATTAAAATACATATTCTGATGTAGATCAGGTAGGAAAGGGGGTAATACATTAAAATACACATTCTGATGTAGATTGGGGAGGAAAGGTGGTAATATATTAAAATACACATCCTGATGTAGGTCAGGGAGGAAAGGGAACAATACATTAAAATACACATTCTGATGTAGATCAGGGAGAAAACAGGGCCACTAGACTATTAAAGACAGTAGTTACAAGTATTTCTACATTCCAGTGGGCACCGAGAGAGAGGGAGGACAACTAGACTACCAGAAAATGACAGTTCATGCTGTCCATATGATGATGTGTGATCGGGAGGGAGGCTGGGGTGGCCAAGACTCTGCACAATGCTTCTGTCCATTTGTAAATGAAGACATGATGTGGAACTGCTCATAACCTCATAAAGATGTACAAATGACCTCATAGCACCTTTCATGCCATACGTGGTCATTACCGTACTAGCTGCTTAATATGGCTCCCAGTAGCAATGGCGCAATCATATTTGAGACTTGCTCTGTCACTCTGCTCCTTGGAATCTGTTGCCAGCAGGGGGCTGTGTCACCATCGTGCATAGTTACTTTGTGTGGAACTAACAAGGTCCAATATTCATACTGGTAACATGAACTGGACAGTAAATATTGCCTCTATGACTATGGCACCCAGCCGGACATGCGCTAACTTGCACATGCTGCAGTTATTTGCATGGCAAAAATGTCTCATTTGAAAACAGGGCCACTTTTTGAGTATATTATCGACACATGATTTTTAGTTACAATAAAGCTAAAAATCGGCAAACACATTGCATAGATACTTTTTTTGTATCAACATACTGTATCAATAATAATTTTTGCATCAATGCAGAAAACTACATAAAGGTTTAATTTTTTTCATTTTTTCTGAATTTTGGTAACACTACTCATTCTTTAATTAGAAACATTGTAGTCTGCAACCTAATTTTTTTTTTTTACCTCCTACGTGCTCCCCAGCAACCATTCCTTCGGGCTTGCCAAGGCTGAACCTCTGATCCATCTGTCCTCTGAGCCTCCACTCAAATCACAGCCAGCCCCCAGGGTAACCTGGCGTAACCCTTTGCTGGCTGGGTCCCCGTCCTCCGAGGGGGGAAGCACCAGCCAAGGGGGGACAGATGAGTGCAACACTTGGCCCCGAGGGTGATGCAGAGTTGGAGACCTCGGTAGGACCTAGATGGCCTCAGAGAGCTGAGCAGCCATCATCCAGCTGCTGTGGAGCGGTATTTCTGCTTTTCCAGTTTGTCCCTTCTGCATGCATCTGCAGTGCTCCTGGTCTCAACCAGAGGCTGCTGCAGCACGATGGCAGCCCACGACCCACCCCAGGAGTGGAGGGCAGTCCTACGGATGCTTGATCCTCTCCTGCCCCTGCCAGTCCCCGAAGTCCCGAGTCCATTCCCAAACCCGGGTAGCCGGCGTGGGCCGAGGTAAGGCCCCAGCGCCTCAACCCTCTGCGCCACTGGGCCAGTTGCAACCTAATTTTAATTAATCTTTTGTCCTTAATTGTATTGAAAACATTTCACACTTCCCTCTAACAGCTTACTCTTGTTTTTTCAGGCCAAGCCTGCAAAAACGCAGGAAGATAAAAAACTATCAATCAGTAAGTAAATAAATAAATATGTTAAAAGAGCACTAGACTGAGCATTTGCTTCATGCTGGCTTGAAAGATTTACATTTTGTGAAATAATGCTGTGGGCTACAGAACAGTCCTTGTTCATCCATGTTTGTTTGTTTTAAGTGAATAAAATCCAAGGGGAAATATGCCCATTTTCACAATGAACCACATTTTTTATGATTGACTCAAACACTTTGCAAAGTACTTGGGAAGCCACCTCAAGGCCTGGGTTCACAGTCAGTTACATAAGCCTTCACAGGAAGTGGGAGTTCAATGAAGTCTGATTCAGAGTTCCAGAGATGGAGGAATGATACCGCTACCCTCCTGTAGAGGGGTGACCAACCATCCAGCTGCGACTAGCATGTCGTCGGAAATCAGAGTGGTTGCTGGGCAGGACAGTGCTGCTAACAGCCCCCGGCCTTTTTGAGTTTTCTCATCTCCAGGGCAAGCATGGGTCACCAAGATGGGTCAGACTGCAAGGCAGAAGAGCCTCATGCCATAACCTGCAACTATGTCCAAGTGTCTCACCAGATGGCATGGCAATTATCTGCAGACATGGTACTGTGGATCCAGGGGAGGAAGGTAACCAGGTACATGTCAATTTGTCCTGGTCATTTCCCTCCATGACAGCTTGCCCCAGAGCATTAGCTCCAGCATAAATTGGCTCCCATGACAATTCACCCCCAGGCAATTCGCTCCTACTACATATCATACTGTACACCAACAACAATTACAATATGACCTCCACTTCTACAACCCTTGAGCACATTGCCTCATCTAGTGGGCGAATTGTGCCTACCTGGAGTTAATTTTATAATGTTTATGCTTGGGAGTGAATTGTTTGGGGATAAATTGACGTGGGAGCCAATTGATTCTGGAGCTAATAGTCTGGGGTGTGTTCTCATGGAGCAAAATGACCAGGATGAATTGTGACATAGCCCAGGGTAACCAAGCAGGCATTTATGTTTGTTAGCACACCATCCTCCACACTGTGCAGGATGGCCCAGCATTCAGCCCATGCCATGGGACCACCCCTTGGATGTGAGGAGGGAGTATGTAGTGAACAGCAGGATTCATTCTGAGAGAGAGAAGGAGATCTCATACTTATCAGTTGCACTTACGTGAAAGAAAGTGCCATTCATTGTGTTTGGGTTAAATCATCTGTGCTGTACTCATATGGGATGGGATGCTGGTGGTCAAGCCACTTTCTAGGCATTTAATACTGTCTCCATAAAGAAATACTTTCGGACATCTTTTTTAGATCTCCCACCAGCCACTTTCATGATGTTGCCCCTTGTGGCCATGTTCATACTCACTGTAAATATTTTCCTGCTGCCCACCCTGTTTACTGCATGTAGAAACTTGTCTCTATGACATCTCCCCCCTTCCTCCTGTCCTCCAGCATGTACACGGTGAGGTCCTCAAGCCTTTCATTATAGGTTTTCCCCTGTGGCCCTGAATGATCTCGGTGACCTTTCTCTGTACCACCTCTACCCTATCCCTATCCTTCCAACAGTGCAGGCTCTAGAACAGCATGCAGCTTTCAAACAGCAGCCTCACCAAAGATACATACAGGGGCAAGATCACCTCTCTTCTGCTGCTAATGCCCCTGTCTATGCATCCCAGCATTTTATTTGCCATACTTACTACTTTGCTGCACTGTGCTGCTTGTTTCAGGTTGTCTGTAATTATCACTCCAAGGTCCCTCTCCTCAGTTGTCACCTCCAGTTCCACACGCGCCGATCCTGTACTCTATTCCCCCATTTGGTTCCCAAAGCATGCGATCTTGTATGTTTGTGCATTTAATTTCAGATGCCAGATCTTGGACTATTTTTCCAGCTCCCACAAATCCTCCCACATTGCCCTTATACTCTCCTCATGCTGTAGATTTTTATATCATCTGCAAAGAGGACAGTCTTTCTCTGAACACCTGCCCAGTGTCATATATGTGTGTGTGTGTGTGTGTGTGTGTGTGTATGCATGTGCATGTGTGTGTAGATATACTGTATATGTATGTGTGTATAAACATATATATTTTTTTTTACTGCAAAAAATTTTGTTAATGCACTAGTTAGGGTTAAAGCGACAAAAGTAGGGAAATGTGGCATTAGCGTTTCCAGCCCTAACACCCCCAACTACAGGCAGCACCAGGTGTGGATGTGCCTTGGGGTTGTCAACCCTAATGCTCACCCCATTCCATGAATAAATAAGTTGAGATGGGTGCAGTATATGAGAATGGTGTGAGCATTAGAGTTGACAACCCCAAGGCACACCCCACACCTGTTGCTGCATGCAGTGTGTGTGGGTGGAGTGTTAGGGTTGGAAACCATAATACCATATTTCCCTACTTTTGTTGCTTTAACCTTAACTAGTAAATTAACAAAAGTTTTTGCAATGAATTTCCTTTTTTTTTTTTTAGATAGTATATCCACATCCTTATTTGCCCCCGGGCCCTGCACTCCCATCCATCCATACTTTTAGAGGTAGTGTAATCATATCCTGATTTGTCTGTGGGAGCACAAGGCCCTCCGGGCACTACACTCCCAACCCTCCACAGATGCATATATGTATGTTGCTGTGGATGTGCTGGGCCCCTTGAGCCCTGTGCTTCAAATTTTTGTAAAACCACAACCAAATTGTCACCATAGCCTTCTTATTACCCCTCCTCATGAACCCAGTACTGAAAATTTCCAAATCCCCACCAAAATGTGATTCTGCACCACCGTAACATCATTCCATGCCCTAGGTGAGAAAAGTGAGGACAGTTTGGTCAACATCTGAAAAATGACAGCTGTCACATTCATGAGATAGTGTTAAAATATATCTATGTTGAAAGTTTAGGGTCAAAATATTTAAAATTACCAGAGTTACGAGTGAGCATAGCAAAATTTAAATGCAAGCACATAACTTTGCAACTTTTACATATTTTAACCCCAGTTTTCAACATAGCCTTATTATGATCCCACGTCATGAACAAGTGCAATGAAATTTTTCAAATCCCACCCAAAAGGTAATTTCACCAAGCAGCCGTGAAATCACCCTTCGGGCTGGATTTGCAGAATTCCAGTGATACTGTTCATAATCTGGGGTCCCAAAAAGGCCATGTTAAAAATATGGTGTCAAAATATGCAAAAATTGCCATATTATGAATCAAAATTGAAAACCCTATTGAAATACATTGAACCACATTTACCTTAGTTTCTCATATTGCAGTTGTCAGTTCCAGCAACAAGACATGTCTTCAGTAGGAGAGTGGATTTTCACCCTGGGACCTGTTCAGGTGAGGGAGGATGTGTGGGTGGTGCAGGGTGGTGGGTGCTGAGTGGGAGGTTGGGGTGGGGGGTCAGATCAATGAGGGACCATTTTCTTGTTTACAGCTTTAAAAAAAACATAAATAGAACATTTTCTTTATTACAGGCAAGACAGCCATGGGGGAGGTGCCACTAGAGATACAATAAAAAATATGGGGACAGTGATCGGAGGGATGAGGGGATGCCACTAGACACCAGGGGAACAATGAAAAATATGGAGGCAAGGACTGGACAGTGATGGAGCCACAAGACACGAGGTAAAACATGCTATTACTATGGGGACACAGATTGGAGTGTGGGGGGATGCCACTAGACACCAGGAAAACATGCCTGCAAGTCAGAAATGATTTTTCCTTCATAAAAAAGGATCATTTTTCCTCAATCACAATATGAAAAATAATCTTTTTTTGTATCATGAGTGACAAAAAAATATTAATAATCTTAAAAAAATAACATTGCAAGGGCATTTCTCCAACAGTTAACTGCAGAATCCAGCTAAGGGGGTCCCGAAAAGCAAGGTACATGTGTTGATCGATCTCCAGAATGTCATTTTTGTAGTTTTCTAAATTTAAATGTTTGGAGGGAAAATGTAAAACAAGTTGGCAGTGTATGAAAATGCTCAAAAAAACTCATGAAAAAGGGTTCCCATACAAAACATTATTCAGTTATTTTGAAGTGCTGACTAAGCATGCTCAGAACCTGAATTTCTAAAATGTAATAACTTTGAAAGGGATTAATATTTTTTCACCAAACCAGTGAAAGGCATGCCTGTGGCCCAAGCCCTTTCTACTCTGAAAATTTCAGACCCAAATTTCATACCATCTGGGCGCTATGCAATAGCAAATAACCAGAAAAAAACTGTGATTTTCTGCATTTTGTTTTGCTATCTGCATCTCAGAATCTACACATCTGACTGGAACATAAATTGGCACGTCAAGAGATCTACCCCCACAAGACCATGTATGCAAAATTGTGTGCAAATCTGATGAACAGTTGCGAAGTTATTAAAGTGCAAAAACTGGGGTTTAACATTAAAGTGCCTACTCAGCCCTAAATATAGTGGTGCTACTGTGCCACTACAATATGTAATATATGGATTTCCATAATAATAGTTCCAAAAAGCATATAACAAATTTCCCATAACACTATCGATGAACATCCAACAATAGTATTATGGGATCTTGTAATACTATCAATGAGAAGCCATCAATAGTATAATGTGATTGGGTAGCTACCTTGTGCTGGCACCACATAGACTGTAAATGGCTGAGCACGGCACAGCTCGTATTGTATCCCTTGTGTACAGTAAAAGCCAGCTGCCACTACAGCTGAGGAGAAACAGAAAGTAAAATATGACACAAAATGCAATAAAAGCAGTAAAATCTATCTTGGATCCATATATTACAAAAAATAAATAGAGGGCTGTGATTACTTGGCTATAATACCATATGGGGGTTCTGAGGACACGTTGGAAGCCCCTGAGCTTCACTGTCAATGTTCATATGGCCCCATAACCTCTTAATGGTATTATAGCTTCATAATACATAGTCCTTCTATGCATAATATACTGGCACGGTACTGCCAGTATAGTTAGGGTTGCCCTGCCACTTCTATGTTAAACCCAAAATTTTGCACTTTAATAACTTTACAACCTTACGACCGATGTGCCCAAAATATTTCATGCACTGTCTGGTACCATAGATCTTTGAATGTGGCAAGTTTTGTTCCAGTCTGTGGTGCGGTTGCGAAGCTGCAGAGTGCCAAAAAATGTGAAATTTACCATTTAGGTGCAAATTCTTTGCTCATCCATAAGACCAAAACAGTTTGAGAGTCTGGTCTGAAATTGTTAGGGCATATGGGGTCTGAGTCACTGATGTGCCTTTTGAAGGTTTGGTGAAAAAAGATTAACCCATTCAAAAGTTATTAAAGTTTTAAGTTTCCCATTACAGCCTATGGGAAAAAATATACATACGACTCGAAAGTACTTTTTGCTTCCGCGAAAGCACTTCTTACTGCTGCAGGTGGGTTCAGTACTATTATGCTGCCACCATCTTGTTTTCAGTTAGAGATGGCTAAAAAATGCTGTAATTCAAAAAATAATGCCACTTTATAAACACCAACAGTTGTCTTTACCTAATCAGGGCCAGAGGAACACAATCCTGACATTATTTTTTTTAAATAGTGGCCATAAATATGTTTTTTGCATTCAGCCATTGGTAGTGCCACATATTTGCAGCACTTATTTTGTAAAACTGCTGCAAATTGTGACAATTCTCTTGCAACTAACAGCACTGTTGTGCAAAAACTGCCACAAATTTGCAGCACTACTTTAATTAAAAAAATACTACGGCCCCTGAAAAACCACAAAACAGTTCTGGCCATTTTCAGAACAAAAACACCAGAATTGGATTCCTCGGCCCCCATTTAGGTAAACACCTGTTGGTGTTTACCTGATAAAATATTGGGGTCTGAGACATGTTTTAATTCAAAAAAAAGTTTCTGCCAACATCGGGATGCCAAATCCCCATGTTGGCAGGACAGGTTACTCCCCCTACTGTGGGACACTGGGGAGTCCACTCCCAGTGTCCCCAGTTATGTCCTCATCCCCCTGTACTGTGGAACACTGGGAGCACACCCTCAGTGTCCTGAAATATTAATACATATATTTTTTTAAATGTTAAATGTTTTTGCTGACACCGGGGTGCCCAATCCCCATGTTGGCATTATAGTTAGGGTTGGTACAGCCTTTCAATGTTAAATCTGAATTTTGCACCTTAATAACTTTGTCATTTTACTACCAAATAACCCCAAACTGGTGTGTGCTGTCATGTTGCCAGTGTCACAAGATGTGGAAAGTTTTATGACAGCAGCTTTTATGGTTTTTGAGATATAAAGTGGTCAAAAATGCAAAAAAGAACTTTTTTCCCATAGGCTAACATGGGATTTTTTACTGTCATGTACAGCACACACAGAATTAAGTTTGACTCTGATATTTAAATGGATGATGTGGTGTGTGCCAAGGGTCTGCTTTTAGATGGTTTGGTGTAAAATTATATTATAGTTTTTGAATTATAATGATTTTTGTGATAGATGCAGGACAGGCTGCTCAAACAGTAAATAACATTTACTTTTCAAACAGTAAAGTGTGAATGGTAAATGTAATTTACCATCCGCAATTTACTGTTCGAATGGTAAATGTTTGAATGGTAAAAGCCATTTACCATTCGCACTTTATTGTTGGCAGTTTCACTTTTCAGTTCCAATTCCACCATCTTGTTTTCAGTTAGCGAGGGTGGAAAACTTAAATATTTTTAAAAATACTGCCCCGAGGTAAACACTAACAGTTGTATTTACCTAATCAGGGCTCAAGGAACATGCTCCTGACATTAGACTTTTTGCAGCTGATCCCAAAATATGTTTTCTCTGGTGATTGTGTCTGCTGCAAATTGTGGCAGAATCCTGACGCTGCCTTGCATGTGACAGTATTGGAGGGGAGTTTCAGTCAATAGTCCCTGCTCATTTTTGGGGCAAACAGACCCCAGAATCAGATTCCTCAGCCCCCGATTAGGTAAACCAGTAAATGTTTACCTAATGATTGTTTGTTTTTCCCCTTTTACATCTTCAAAGGGGAAGGGGGCTGAGGAATAGTCATGTATTGAAATCACTGCCTATGCACCATCCTGCTTCGAACTGCCATTCTTTACCAAACAACATGGCAGTTCGATGTAGGATTCTGCATTGTATTTTTCCGTCATGGGGGAGCCCATTCCCCCTGTTGGCAGTAGCCCTCCCCATCCCCTTCAGTGTGGGACACTGAGTAGCCCACTCCCAGTGTCCCCAGCATGTTCTCCACCCACCCACCCCACAGCAGTGATCCCCTTTCCCATTCATTTTACCGATAGTGGGGTGCTCAATCCCTGTGTTGGCAGTACCCCCTCCCCCAACAGTGTGAGGCACTGGGTAGCTCACTCCCAGTGACCCCATCTGTGTGCTTTAGGCCAGTATTGAGGGACACTTGGCAGCCCACTATCAGTGTCCTCAGTATGTTCTCACCCCACCCACCCCACAGCAGTGATCCCCTTTCCCATTCATTTTACCGATAGTGGGGTGCTCAATCCCTGTGTTGGCAGTACCCCCTTCCCCAACAGTGTGAGGCACTGGGTAGTTCACTCCCAGTGTCCCCAGTAGTGTCCATCCCACCATTATTGTTGGACTCTGGGGAGTCTACTCCCAGAGTCCAAAAATTACTGTATATGCACCTGAAAAAAAGAAAACATTCCCCCCCAACATCTTTTTTTTTCAATCCTGAAAAAAAGAAATCAGTCCCTTGTCATCTCACCCCATTCCCCATTCCCCCTCCCTCATCTCCACCCTCCCTCTGTGCACCCACCTCCCCTACCTCCCTTACCCCATACTTACCTCCGGAGGTCAGCGGCTGTGATCTTCTGTGGACCGGGACAAATCAGCACTCTTCAAAGCCGAACCACGAACTGGAGAATAAAGGTAAGTGCTGTATAATGGCTGTCAATGGTGATTTGAACTTAGGTTGATAACTTTGCCATTTTTTGGAATTTTCACACCACATTTTCAACATAGTCTTTTTGGGACCCCAACTAATGAACACGGTCACTGTCATTTCATTAATCAGACCCGTAAGGTGATTTTGCGGTGACTGTGCAGAATCACCTTTTGGGACTGATTAATGAAATGACAGTGTCAGAGTTCATGAAGCCCATGTTGAAAATCTGGTGAAACAAATTCGAAAAAATTACCGTTTTAAGAGTGTGCATTGTGCAGTTTCTATGCACGCTCGTAACTTCGCCAATTTTTAATATTTTCACTCCAGATTTTCAACATAACCATTTTTTCACACCGCCTCATGAACAGTACAGCTGTCATTTTTCACATCCTGCCCAAAATGTGTCTTCACACCTGAGGCACCAAATGGCGCAGTCACTGTGGGAAATCAACTTTTGGGATGGATTAATGAAATCACAGTGCCAGTGTTAATGAGGGGAGATCCCAAAAGGCAAACATTAAAAATCTGATGAAAAAATTCCAAAAAATTACCGTGTTATGAGCATGTGCTTCACAGGTTCTATGCATGCTCGTAACTTCAGTTTTTCATCTTTTCACTCCAGATTTTCAACATTACCATTTTTCACACCTCCTCAAGAATAGCTATCATTTTTCACATCCTGCCCAAAACATGTCTTCATACATGTGGCACAGAATGGCACAGTCACTTTGGGAAATAACACAATGACAGTGCCAGTGTTCATGAGGTGGGGTCCCCAAAAGGCCATATTAAAAATTTGGTGAAAACATTCCTGAAAATGCCCAAGTTACGTGTGTCCGTTGAATTTATTCTATGCACGCACATAATTTTGTGGGATTGGAGCAGGATACTATTATATTATCTCAAAAAGAAGGGAAATTCATTGCAAAAACTTCATTAATGCATCAGTTAGGGTTTTTATTAAAGCATCAAAACCTCAGAAATTCAACATTAGGGTTACCAACTCTACTACCCCACTGCCACCCCCTCCACACACCAACAGGTGATGGTGTGTGCCTTGGTGTCATCAGGTCTAACTCTCACCCCATTCTGGAAGACTATGTTTGCTGGCAAAGGCACCTAGCTTCACCGTAGCTCTTTTCTTCTACTTTGCTTGTAAGGACAGAGCAAAGAACCTTACCAGAAGAAGGAAAAGGATTAAGGCTTCTTTTGGCTAGGCAGATTTACTGTCTGTTATTATTTTCTTTTGTACTCACAGGGATTGTTACTGTTTGTTGCTAACATTTTATTGCTTTATTTTTCTCTGATTCAAATTGTTGTTGCTGGGTATACCTTCTGCTACATTATTACAGGGTGTGCCTACAGGTGTGTGCTTAGATTATTGTAAACACTAGGGCATTGATGGAAAGCCAGTTGCTCAGAAAATACAAAATCACACATGCCCTCATTATGCAAAGCATCATGGCTGCATATGCAAATCACCACAGAATGTTATGCTGGTCCAACTTTAAGCAGAATTGCATGGTGCCAAAAGGCCTCACACAGTTTGCAAAGGGTGCTAACAGAAGACATAGACACGTGTTCTCTCCACACAAACTGTGTGAGAGGCCTTGGCACCATGCAATTCTGCTTAAAGTTGGACCAGCATAACATTCTGTGGTGATTTGTATATGCAGCCCATGATGCTTTGCATTGTGGGGCATGTGATTTTGTATTTCTTGAAACTTGGCTTCCCAGCCAAATGCCCTTGGGTAACCCTTGCCTCAGTGTTTATGCACAGAGGATCTTTTGTCTTTTAAATAGTTTTTATTTTAATGGGTTCACCACATATATCCCAGACACACTGCCTTAGGGCTAGCTGGTCCATTCCACTGGGGTGTCAAACAGACGAGGCATACTGATGAGTCCTGGTAGGACGAAACACGTGTCTATGTCTTCTGTTAGCACCCTTTGCAAACTGTGTGAGAGGCCTTTTGGCACCATGCAATTCTGCTTGAAGTTGGACCAGCATAACATTCTGCGGTGATTTGCATATGCAGCCCATGATGCTTTGCATTGTGGGGGCATGTGTGATTTTGTATTTACAGATTACTGCTGTAATCTTCTGATTCAAATTATGTTTTGCAAGGTATACAGTATCTTCTGTTACTGCTTTATTTTTCTCTGTAGCAAAGTGTTTCTTACAGGGTATATCTTCTGTGAAATTATTACAGGTGGTGCATTACAGGTTTTACAGTTTTATCTATCATTAGGATAAGCTTTCAGGGTTACTGCATTTGTTGCTGGCTGATTGTTTCTGCTCTTACCTCCTTGTTTCTTTCATCTGTGGTTCTTCTTTTTTGGCGGGGGAAGGGCCCAGCCACCCATCCCGATCCTCAACCACCCCAAGCTATACTCCTTTTATAGGGTAGCACAGTCATGACATTTCCTGTGGCAAAGCAGGAAGGGGTGAATCAGAGGGGTATCCACACAGTGACCTCATTTACAGGGGCACAAGTAATTTAACTTGTTATAACAAGTTATACAAAAACAAACAAACAAAACACGAAATCAAACTTTCATTTTCCTCCTTCTAATTACTCTGACCAGGTTATAAACCCAGCAACTTATCTGAAATGGATATTATTAACTGTAGGTACTGCAGGACACTTTTCAAAAGGGCAGTTATACAGGATTTAGGACACAGTCCAACATGCTGGGCCATTGGAGATCTAAGGGCTCAGCTCCAGGCAGCATGGGCAGAGATTGTGCACCTCAAATCGCATATTCAGGAGGAAATATATTATATGAATTGCCCACCATTTCCTCAACATTCAAAAGAAGCACCTCGACCGCAATGGGAAGTTGGTCCAGGAGGTTGGCAGGTGGTTAGGAAGGGCAAATCGGGTGCCCTATCACTTGGTGCTCTCCAACATATCACCTCCACAAACCATATAAAAACTACAAACATGTATCTGCCTCTATCTCCAAAATCAAACAAAGGGGCAGAGGACACTGCAGCACGGGAGCTAGCACAATAAAACTCACCCAAAACAGGAAACAAAACAAAAAAAGCATAAAGGAAATCCAAAACACTTCTGATTATAGGAGACTCCATGATTCGAGGAGTTGATACCTATCTCCAGCCAGGGGTAATGGTCAGATGTCTGCCAGGTACATCAGCATGGAGAGACACTGACCACATTGCTAAAGCTGTATAGGAAGCAGGAGAAAACATAGATGTCCTGGTACACATAAGGACTAACAATCTCGCCAGCTGGTCAGTTGTGGAGACCAAGGAATACCTGACCAGTCTGGGTGACAAACTATCATCCATTTCATCTGGCATCTCCTTCTCTGAGATCCTGCCAGTCTGGGAGAGGGGGGCAGATGGACGGAAGGTCAGAGAAGGGGAGATAGGGGAGCTAAACATGTGGCTCAAGGGCTGGTGCCAGGAAAAAGGACACAAATTTGTAGGTAACTGGCAACAGTTTTGGGAGCGAAAGTTCTTTAAATTCAATGGACTGCATCTGACTAAGGAGGGAGTCAGTGCATTGGGGCTGAAGTTTGATGTCTTTGCAGAATATTTAAACTAGCAAATGGGGAGAGGGGTGCAGCACCCAGTAGTCGAATGGGATGAAGGACCCTCCCTCTCAGCTAGTGATCAAACAGGAGTTCAGCATGTTTGTAGTCCATTTGCATCACCAGGTAAGGAAAAAGGTCTGGCTCCCCATATGAGGCACAGGGGAAATGCCAGACCTCGCCCAACAACTAACACACCGAAATCTGGCCAATGGAAAATCATGTACACAAATGCTCGTAGTCTGGGAAACAAGATTGCAGACCTGCAGGCAATAATGACAGAGGTTAAACTAGACATGGTAGCCATTAGTGAGACAAGGTTCACCAGTAACCACACTAGGGAGACTTCAGTACCTGGCTATGTACTGTTCAGAAGAGACAGAGATGCAAAAAGGAGGGGGGCAGTGGAGTGTCCCTTTTTATGTCAATGAAAATATCCAAGCTACAGAAGGAGCCAGAAGAACTGTGGGTCACCCTGGAAACAGGATCTGGGACAGCGATATGAATTGGGGTTGTCTACAGGCCTCCAGACCAGGGGAAGGACACATTACTCTTAGAAGATATATAAAACATGACAGCTAAAGGGGAGGTTCTGATAATGGGAGACTTCAACATGCCAGATACAGATTGGTCAATACCAGCAGTAACATCTGCCAGAACTAGACACATAGTGGATTCCCTGCAGGGGGAAGGCCTCAAACAACTGGTACAACAACCCACAAGAGACAGGGCTATCCTAGATCTAGTACTGACTAACAGGGAAAAGATCACAGATCTCCAGGTAGAAGGTCACCTGGGAGCCAGTGACCATCACATGGTATGGTTCAATCTGGCCACTAGAACTAAATCATCCCATTCCAAGGCAAAAACATGGGATTTAAGAGGAGCTGACTTTGATAAGGTGGCCAACAGAGTTAAGCTAGCCCTGGCAAGAAGAAATACAGGTAAGGGGATACAGGCAAGGTGGGCAAGCATTAAGGATGCATACTTGAAGCAACATCCCATTGTGTTAGAGAGAAAAGGAAGTGCAAAAGAAGAAAGAAACTACTTTGTTTCTCAAAAACAGTAGCAGAAAAGGTCAGAGCCAAAAGGCTGGCCTTCAGGAAATACAAGGGAATGCAGTGGGATGAAGATAGGGAGGCATACCAAACTTCCCTAAGGGAAGCAGGAAAGGCAGTAAGGCAGGCAAAGGCCCAAACTGAGGAAACACTAGCACGAACAGTAAAAGAAGGTGACAAGACTTTCTATAGATACATTAGGGAAAGGAGAAAGTCCAGAGGGGGTATTGCTAAGATCAAAGGGGATAAGGGGGGGGTGTGGGGAGGAGGACCATGTAAAAGCATCTATCCTAAATAGATACTTCCGCTCAGTATTTACTGAGGAGAAGATAGGGCAGGGCCCACAGCTCAGCACCATGGACATGGGGGGGGGAGAGGTGTGCCCTAGTCCCTTCACAAAAGAAGGGGCCCTACAAGAGCTTGATAAGTTCAGGGTAGACAAAGCAATGAGACCTGATGGCATACATCCAAGGGTACTAAAAGAGCTAAGGGTGGAACTAGCAGTGCCACTATCAGAACTGTTTAGTGAGTCTCTGAGCACAGGAGAGGTCCCAGAAGACTGGAAAAGGGCTCATGTGATCCCACTCCACAAGAGTGGTAGCAGGGAGGAGGCAGGGAACTACAGTCAAGTCAATCTTACCTCAGTAGTGGGCAAGATTATGGAGGCACTCCTTAAGGAAAGGAAAGGATAATGCAACACCTGGAATCCATAGGGGCACAGGATCCAAGACAGCATGGGTTTACAACAGGAAGGTCCTGTCAAACTAATCTCATGGATTTCTTTGACTGGGTAACCAGAGTTGTGGACCAAGTGGGAGCAGTTGATGTCACCTACCTTGACTTCAGCAAAGCTTTCGATACTGTTCCACATAGAAGATTGATTAATAAGCTGGGCAGGCTTGGGGTGGGTCCGAAGTTGGTCAACTGGGTGGCAAACTGGTTGATGGGCAGAAACCAGAGAGTGGTGGTAAATGGTATACAGTCAGAAGAAATGCAAGTCACAAGTGGGGTACCTCAGGGATCAGTCCTGGGGCCAGTCCTCTTCAATATCTTCATCATTGACATTGCAGATGGACTGGAGGGTAAGGTTTGTCTGTTTGCAGATGACACCAAGATCTGCAACAGAGTAGATGATCCAGATGGGGTGGGCAGAATGAGAAGAGATCTGCATAAACTAGCAAAATGGTCGGAAGAGTGGCAACTGGGGTTTAATGCAAAGAAATGCAAGATCATGCACATAGGGAAGAGAAACCCTGAAGCCACTTATAGGTTGGTAGGGGAGTTGCTGGCAGTCACAAGTGAAGAAAGTGACTTGGGCATCATCATCACAGATGACCTGAAATCATCAAAGCAGACCACTAAAGCAATAGGTAAGGCTAGGGGGGATGTTGGGGTGTATTAGTATGGGTATTACAAGTCATAGGAGGGAGGTAATAATCCCTCTTTACAAGATACTGGTTAGGCCCCATCTGGAGTACTATGTGCAGTACTGGGAGGCCACACCTTCACAAGGACATTAACCAAATTGAGGCAGTCCAGAGAAGGGTGACCAAAATGGTGCAGGGACTGCATCAGAAAACATATGAGGACAGATTAATGGAGCTCAATATGTATACCCTAGAGCAAAGGAGGGAGAAAGGTGGTATGATCAAAACATTCAAACACCTTAAGGGCATTAAGAAGGTGAAAGAGTCTAATATGTTTCAATATAAGAAAAATAGCAGGACAAGAGGACACAGCATGAGATTAGAGGGAGGCCAATTAAGAGGTAATGTGAGGAAGTTCTTTTTCACAGAAAGGGTGGTGGATGCAAGGAATGGCCTACCTCAGGAAGTGGTGGATATGAATACAGTGCAGGGCTTCAAACAGGCATGGGATAGGCATAAGGGAGCACTACAAATGAGTATGCATAGATAGGGCATAGACAGAGCAAAGGCAGATGGCACATTCATAAGGTAGAAAAATAAATGGGCAGACTGGATGGGCTTTGCGGTCCTCTGCCGTCAACTTCTATGTGTCTATGTTTCTATTCTGTACCATATCAGCTTGTTTACACATGGAATGGGGTAAGAGTTAGGGCTGACAATGCCAAGGCACACCCCGGCGCCTGTTGGTGTGGAGGAGGGTGGCAGTAGGGTGGTAGGGTTGGTAACCCTAATGTCGAATTTCCTAGCTTTTGACACTTTAATAAAAACCTTAACTGATGCATTAACACATTTTTTTGCAATGAATCTATTATATATTAGGGTTGCCCAGTCACTTCTATGTTAAACTCATAATTTTGCACTTTAATAACTTTGCAACTATTACTCCAAATTGCCTGAAATTTTGCATGCGCAGTGTGGTACCATAGGTCTCTGGATCTAGAAAGTTTTGTTCTGGTTGGATTTGCAGTTACGAAGCTGTGGAGTGTGAAAAAGTTTGAAAAATCTTCAACTTTGTGAAATTCTTTGCTAATCTCCACAGCCCAAATGGTTTGTCCGTCTGGTCTGAAATTTTCAGGGTTTATGCGGACTGGTTCAGAGAAGTGCCTTTTGAAGGGTTGGTGAAACAATATTAATACATTCAAAAGTTATTAACGTTGAAAGTTTCCTATTATAGCCTATGGGGAAGATAATGTGAACCACGAACTGAGCATGCTCAGAACCTGAAATTTCAAAATGTAATAACTTTTTAACGCATTATTATATTTTCACCAAACCAATGCTGGATTGTTCCAGATGATAACCTCTTTCTAGCCTGAAAATGTTAGGCCAAAATATCAATCTGTTCAAAAGTTACTAAAGTTTAAAGTTCCCATTTTATCCTATGGGAAAAATATATGTGCACTAATATTTCTTTGCCATTTCATAGCAAAAGAACAAATAGGGCTTTTGGGCTGAAATTTACAGGGTGGCAAGCCCTTGCCCTAATGATGTGTCTTTTGGTGGTTTGGAGAAAACATTTACACCAGTTCCATAGTTACGGCTCTCTGAAAATGCACAATTTCCAGTAGGATAACACTGTACTGCCCATGGCATCTTTCGGCAACCATATCTCGAAAACGGTTCAGGATAAGAATTTTCCGCTACTCACTGCTTAATCCAGCTTTATGCATGGTGGTTTCCAAGTCATGATTACGACTGCAGAGGATTTTTTTTTTCATAGTTGCTACAGTTACTGAGATATTGCCAAATTTGCATTATGAGGGTACCTTTTCGTGTCTCTTGGCCTGTGGTGTCTCAGTACTTATGTGTAAGTTGGAGTACAGGGCCCAGAGGGCCCACACTTGTACATATACATCATAGTTTCATGAAAGTACCAGGTAGTTTTGCAAAAGCACCAAGTAGTTTTGTGAAAGCACCAGGTAGTTTTGCAAAGTACTGGTACTTTCACAAAAGAACCAGGTAGTTTTGTGAAAAGAACAAGGTAGTTTTGCAAAAGTACTGGTACTTTTGCGAAAGTAACAGGTAGTTTTGCAAAACTACCAGGTAGTTTCATGAAAGTATCAAATAGTTTCACGAAAGTACCATTGGTTGACATGGGGAGCTTTCAAAAAAGTTCCTTAGTACTTTCATGAAAGTTCCCCCATGCAAACCAATGGTACTTTCATGAAAATACCAGTACTTTCATGAAAGTACAGCTGAAAACCAGCCCCAAACCACACATTTCTTTGCCATGTCGTAGCAAAAAGTGGTTAGGGCTTTTTGACTGAAATTTGCAAGGTGGCAAGCACTTGCCCCACAGATGTGCCTTTTGCTGGTTTGGTGAAAAAATTGACAATGGTTCCATGGTTATGGCACTCCACAGTTGTTCAATTTCCCATAATATAACACTGCTCTGCCTTTTGGTGCCCGTATCTCGGAAACGATTCAAGATAAAAAAATTTTTGCTACTCACCGCTTTGTCCACTTTTAGGTGAACTAAGCACAGGGGTCAACCTTAACTTTTTTTTGCACTAGCCAGCAGGGCAAGTTGATTCAAAATTGCACTAGCCCGCAGATGATTGCACTAGCCCTTAATTATTATGCTAAATTTTGATGACTTATGCAGGAAACAATGCAAGCAAAGCCAAGAAATACTCTGCTTATTGCACATTTATCCTGCTCCCACATTGCTTCCAGCTCCCCAGCAGAAAAAAAAGACTGCAGTGCCATCACAGTGTGCCCCCCATTGTTTTGTACCATAGCCTCCTCTCTTCCTCTTTCTGCCCCCCCACACCAAACAGAGAGAGGATATTACAACAGCAAATGTTCAATCAAGCAGTCCTAGCTCTGTGCACACAATAGCTGACATCATCATGCACCTCACCACACTGTCACCACTACCCACAGAGCAATAAACAGAGTCAGGCAGAGAAAGACACTCTCGGTCCCTACCCTATAGTCAGCTGGAGACCTGCACTTTTGAAAGTTTTTGTTCAGTCTTAAGTGAGCCAGGAGCACATCTAAGATTTCTTTGGGGTGGGGGCTAGACAAACCTAAGGGGCTTGGGAAATAGAAAACGATGAGATTTGTATTTGTAAAAGCATTGATTTTAACATGCTCTGCCCCAAATATAACAGATTTTTCTTAAACATTGTCCTTTCATCAGCCCAGGGGAAGCAGTATACAAGCATAGCACTATACTATTTCTATTTCTGTATAGGATGATCTATGCATCCCAGGAATGCCAATATCAAGGTTTCAAATTATGTAGTTTATCAAGGTTTATTGGAGATACCAGAGGTCTAAGGATCCCTCCTGCGCACAGGCATAATTACGGCAGTGGCTTGCTCACCTCACCTCGCGAAATACATGTAGCACCGCCTACTGCCGTGACGTCACCAAAATTCAAACAAAGCAATACATGGCTATCACCACGCCGTGACGCACCAAAGTTAGAAAAATACCGGCCACGTATAGAAATAGAAATATAGCACAAATACTGAAAATTAGAAAAAAAGCCACCCACGATACAAATACAAATAAAGTACAAATACTCTTACAGTCAAGTTTGAAATAGAACGGGGGGGGGGGCGGACCCCCCCAATTACAAGTACAAATAGTCTTACGGCCACGATCTTAAAACTAATAAACCACACAACTCTGAAACAGAAATACTTGTAAGCATAAGGCATAGACAAATCTGAAATAGAACTGGGGGTGTGGGGGGTGGAGTCCCCCAATTACAAGTACAAATAGTCTTACAGCCACGATCTTAAAACTAAAGCATACACATAATAAGCATACAGGGGGTTAAAACTAAAGCAACATATACTGAACACTCTTACAGCCACGATATTTGAAATACAAATGCATACAGGGGGGTTACAAAGAAATAAAACAAATGAAACACATGCAGTAGGTGTTAATAGCATCTAATGGCCAGGTAGCCACAAGGGCAGATGGTGTTGTGGCTGAAGCCTTTATCTCACTAATTTTGTACATCAATATGTGTTAATGGGGTGTGGCTAAAACTGCAGTGCTTGTCCGTGTCAAACAGGGGCCAGAAAGGGGGCGTCGCCAAAATTACGGTGAAATTAGACATCACCGTAGTATACTTAATTTTCAAATTCGCGCACGATGGATCCTTAGTCCTCTGGTATCACCAGTTTATTTTTGTACCATACATGATCCAAAGTTTTGCTTTTAGGCTGAAAGGACATGCTGAGTGGGATAAGGGTGGAACTATATGGATGGTGATGGCTGGCATGGTCCATTTAGAAGAGCTATGGACCCCCTACACTTGCCAGTAATGGCAGCTATGGATGGTCACTTCAGAGTCTAGTCTGCAGTGGTGTCCAGGGAAAGAACAGAGTTAAGAGATTTGGAGGGGAGAGGGAAGTTATGGTGAGGCTGGGATAAAATCCACCACCTGCAGGGCCGATCCTGTATACCTCTTTGCATTTTGTCACTGAAATGTTGGATACAAACACTCAAAATGTAGAGAAATGAGGGGCACTGGTCTTAATAATATTGGACAAATTGTTAGACATAGACACATTCAGAAAACTGGAACCTAGTGACTTAACAGCACTCTACCCTTGATCACACCCTGAACACTAGTTGAAAGTCTTAACAGTGGAATGATAATGACTCACATTGAGTCTTTTGTGGGATCCCTCTCTTGAACTGCCAGATAATTGCAGCTCTTAATGAGCTGTTAATCACATCTGGCCATCTGGAACTCTGAGAGAGATTAGCATGAAGACTACAGAATGCTCAAGTAGTGACATTTTTAACTCACTAACAGCCATGAAAATCTGCACTAGTCAAGGCAGACTAGTAGAGAGTTAGCTGCACTAGCCCTGGTCAATTTCCACTAGTGTTTGGGCTAGTAAAACAATGTTAAGATCGACCTCCGACTAAGCATGTTTGGAGGTTTCCAAGTCATGATTACAACAGCAGTGGAATTTTTCCCATACTTGCTTTGGTTACTGACATATTGCCAAACTTGTGTTACAAGGGCTCCTTTTCATGTCTCTAGGCCTGTGGTATGTCTCTGTACTTGTGTGTAAATGGGAGAGCAGGGCCCAGAGGTCCCACACTCCCACATATGCATACCATTATGCAAAAAACTGTAGTGGGGGCATGCCATTATGCAGTGCTGGGAGCACAGGGACATGAGGGTTCATTACAATGTCTCTACAGTTATGGATATCTGGTAGTGCAGGGTCCATAGGGCCCTGCGCGCTAAGAAATGGATAACCTTATGTATTCATGGCAGCATGAAGGGGCCCTGCACTCCCACAACCACATACCACTTACATTACACTTTCTCAAAAAGAACTGAAATTCATTACAAAAAACTGTGTTAATGCACCATTAGGATTGCAACATCAAAAGTAGGGAAATTCAACCTTAGGGTTGACAAGGGTAACACCCCCCACACACACACACACTGTGCATGCAGGAACAGGCATGACGGATGTGTTTTGGTGTTATGAATCCTAATGCTCACCCCATTCCATGAGTAACTTAAGGTAGGTATAGTATAGCACAATGGGGTGAGCACTGGGGTTCAACATGCCAAAACACATCCGTCATACCTGTTCCTGTATGCACAATGGGGGTGTGGCATTGCCCTTGTCAACCCTAAGGTTGACTTTCCCTACTTTTGATGTTGCAATTCTAATGGTGTATTAACATTTTTTTATTGAAAAAAAAAAATATATATATATACACACACACACACATATATATATATATATATATATATATATATATATATATATATATATATATATATATATAGTATAACAAGTAGTGCAGCTATAGTTAGGGTTGCCCAGCCACTTTTATGTTAAACCCAAACTTTTACACTTTAATAACAATGGAGTTGCCTGAAATTTTGCATGCACAATCTGGTACCATAGATCTCTGTGTAACCCCTAGGTGGTGCTATCCCTATGGCTACTACAGTACCACTGTCTGTATTTCTGGGCACAGGTTGAGGGGTCTTGTTCTGTATTAAGGTGCCTCCACCCAGAGTAACAGTATTGGGGGTGTCTGTCTAGCCTGTTATAGCCCTCTGGAAAGCTACAACCACCCATCAACCCTCCTAGTGGTGTTGAACCTTGAACAGAAGTAATTAACACACAGTCAGTGACTAGCAGTAACAATATGCACACACCCTTCACACTTACCACCAGGGTTGGACCTTCAGCAATATCTCTGGAGACCCCCTGTAAAACAAGATTAGCAAAACAACTGCACACTTTCAGTACTATGATCCAACTAATAATATGCACATAAGCCAGGTTAAAGCTGAAAAAGATAATCAGATTTATTTAGGGGTCGTGAACAAGGAAGGGGCATGAATTTGGTTACATGATTGGTACTCTGATTATATTCAGGTTCTTGGCATGCACTTTTAAGTCCCAGACAAATAGTCCTACAACATTGGGTACCCAGGATGGAAAGCTGGCTAGCCAGAGGCATTGCCCAGGGGTGGCCAGCATTGCAGTTGATGTTGGGGCCCTTGATGGAAAGAAAAAGCACTTAGCATTGGCCCAGTCTCATGAACCCAGAAAGTTAAAGAAGAAATCTGATGGTACGACAGATACTTTAGTGACTTGTTGCAGGGAGCTACCCTGATTGTACTCATGCTACCAGTTGACTGTGATGTTTTTTTTTTTAATTTTTTATTTATTTAGTTTTTGTTGACTGGGTAAGTGCACTAGACAAATCCTGCCTATTTTCAGGCACGACCTGGGGAAGGGGGATATAGATGAATGCCAACTGACCTTGAACCATGAGATTAAGCTGTTAGTGGTATTATTAGTGAATGAGGGAAAATTGGCAAGGACACCAGGGAAATTCCTCTACACTTTTTCAATAAGTGCCATGGAATCTTTAACATCCACCTGAACTACCACCAATCCAGGCAGATGGGACCTAGGTTTAAGGTCTCATCCGAAAGACGGCACCTCAGAACTGCAACACCCCTCTCATGCTGCACTACAGTGTCAGTACTGGGATATTAACCCAAGTGCCAGATGTGGGAGCTGAACCCACAGCCCTCTGATCTCCTGGCCTTAGAGGCAAGTTGCGGGTGATATGGAGACCTCGTGGTGTTCACTGATGAGCATGGGGAAACAGGGCCATCACAACACATCTCCTCTTCATGTCCTTTCCCTCCATGGTGGCTGCAACCTGTGAGCTGTTTCTGCACAAAAACTGGATCCCCAAAGCTGGTCTCTCACCGATGGACAGTCTCTGGTGCAAAGAAGTTATTCTGGGCCATACTGGCAAAGGCCCAGGCATGATGAGTATGTCGGCAAAGTTCATTTGGTTTGCTGGTGAAGCCTCCAGCTGATGTAATGAATCGGGTCATGAACAGGCAGGCCTCGACCCACTAGGAACATTCAGCACATTTAAATCAAACAGCATCAACTTTTCACAGATCAGATACAGTCCAGTTGCTACTGCAGTAGATTCACTGAGCAAACCTCTCTATCCAATAACAGTCTCACACACTAGCTGGGCCGAATGCTTCACAGGAGAAATCTTCAGTCCAAATTCACAAGCAGTGCTAGTAGACTCTTTGATACTTTCTGCCGCAGTTTCAGTCATAAATCGGATGGGTCTGACTCCTGCAATCAGGCAATTCCAATGCAGAAGAGCAGTGGCAGGGAGGCAAGTTAGGCCTCTTTCCATCAATTCCCCTACGCTCTGTTCAGTGAACCACTGTTCGAAAGCTCAAGCTGTTTACTCCTCAAGCTCCAACTCTAACTGATCCACTGCCTCTTTCAGTTCTGGGCATTTCCCTTCGATTCCAGGATTTGGGTTGGCTGGGGAAGCTGTCAGTCACAAGTGGGACTCACCCTTCGGTTCAGTTTAGGCGCCAACCTAAAAGCTATAAAAACTACAGTTTTTCCTTGTCACAAGACACTTGAGCTAAGGACCCTTTGAGGTCCCCGGAATCCTACTGGTCCATTTACTGGAAGTCCCAGACCAAACATGGTAGTTCCCATTCCAAAAGACAAACTGCAAGAAAGCAGATTAAACAAACTTCTCTATTTCAAATATAACAGTATGTCAGAGATAAACAAACCCAGTTTTCATTCAGGCTCCCTCTGCACTAGTATCGACAGCAGAGTGGAGCAAATCAGAGCGATGTCTGGCTGGTCGCAAGACTTGAATCACTCAGACCCATCCCAGACCATTCACTATACACATATTAGCTAGACTCTTAGAGGGACAAGCACAGAGGCACAGCAGGACACTCACACATAAACGAACAGAAGCAAACAGATACCCCTGGATCTATCATCTCTACAGGACATTAGCCTGGCAACGGGCATGGATGGAGCCCCGGAAGTCATTAAGGTAAACCCAAAATTAGTGGGGGGTTTACATCTGGATCTGACAAGTTGTGTTACAGTTGGATGTGCGGTTCCAGAGCTGTGGAGCACCAACAAAAGTAAAAAAACAGACTTTTTGGCCATTTCTTTGCTCAGGGCTACAGGCCAAACAGTTTGTCTGTCTGGTCTGAAATTCTCAGGGGATATGCAGTCTGGGTCACTGACGTGCCTTTTGAAGATTTGGTGAAAAAATATTAATCCATTCAAAAGTTATTCATATTTCAATTTTACAATTATAGTCAATGAGAAAAAAATAGCTATGCCTCTCGAAAACTGCTGCCAGTACATTTTATTGTCGCAAATTCCCTCTGTAGTGCCATGTGGCTGCCTTGTTGTTTTCAGTTAGTGGTGGAGAAAAACGGCTGTAGTTAAAATTTTACTGCCACCTTATTTATATGCCTTATCCAATGCTGTATGCTTATCATATCTGTAACTCCACTGTTATCAGTCATATATAACTGTTTGCACACCAGCTCCACAGAGAGAAAGAGGCCATGCTCAGGGAATGGTGGGAAATCGGCTCACTTGTGATTGCTTTGTCACATGTCTGACATGAGTATTTGTAATAAAACTGCTTTTTATTACATACTGCTTGGGGTATATTCTTTGGACAGCCAGTCCAACATATAAGAATCTGATGGTAAGCTGGACTTACCGTAACAATGGCGACCATGGTAAATGTTTTTTTTTGGTTTTTTTTTTACTAACAAAGGGACACTCATTTCCTATTGGGAACTGAATTCTGGGAATTAATTTTCCCCTACAAGTAGCTGCAAGCTACAGCTTGGGACTCTGGTTTAAAATCATGGACTGCAGTTCTCCAATTGCTAGAGCTCTGGCACTAGAGACTCTGATGTACAGCACACTGTCACTCCCCTACTGAGTGGGTCTTAGGCAGCTTTGAACCTCTGTACAGATGGACTGCCATTCTGCATTTGACTGAACCTGTAGGCATCTTTGGAACTCTGTGAAGCCCTGTTCCTTGCTCATAAGTTGTGGGGTCCTTTTAAAGGCACCCACATATGTCAGAGCCATCTGTGTGTCTTCAACTACTGTGGTTCAAAGCACAGTTGCTGAGCCACAAACAGTTAGAGTTCCCTGCTTATTGGCATGTCTAAAATATGCACAGAGTTGAGAAGAGACATCTCAGCTTACCTCACTGCACATGGTGGGTGGAAAGTGCTTTAATGTAGTTAACTAAAGATGATTTGAATCCTACTATGTTGATTTGTGAGCAGTATATTGAACGGAGACAGCCAACTAATAAGCTATCCGCGATAGGGCTGTCTTTGATGCTTCTTTACAGAAACTGAAAACAGTAAAGTCAAGTTTCACTGATTTTAAATAGTCAGTGGAATAGGGTGTTGACCCTGTCCTTGTGCTTCAGATTTGTGGTGAGCACACTTTAATTATATCTGTTGGTTGATCAACCTTTCATTGCAATCTACAAATAATTTAAGTGTAAAAACTTTTGTTTATACAACTATTCCTTGCTACTCACTTTAGAAAAAGCACTACATTTAATAGTAGTACACCATATTTTGTTTTCTGTTCCATGAATGCATAGTTTTTTTGTTGTTTTTTTTTGCTAGACTGAAAGCAGCCTAGTCAATGATGCACTGTATCATGCAGTTGAGATAATGACTAATTGGAGAATGTTCAAAATAGCGGAGGCGTTACTGTTTTCCATAATGAATCTTAAGGTTAAATGGCATCAGCTTCTGGTGTCAGTCTTAATTCAAGTTAATCATAGTTTGTGGTCAGTGTAAACCAGAGTCCCAAGCTGTAGCTCGCAGCTACTTGTAGGGGAAAATTAATTTTTAGAACTCAGTTCTCAATAGGAAATGAGTGTCCCTTGTTAGCCAAAAAAACAACATTTACCATGGTTGCCATTGTTATGGTAAGTCCAGCTTACCATTAGATTCTTGTATGTTGGATTGGCTGTCCAAAGAATATACCACAAGCAGCTTTATTACAAATACTCACATCAGACATGTGGCAAAGCAATCACAAGGGAGCCAATTTTTCACCATTTCTCGAGTATGGTCTCTTTTTTCTGAGGAACTGATGTGCAGACAATTATATATGATTGATAAGAGTGTAGTTACAGATATGATAAACATACAGCATTGGTTAAGACATGTAAATAAGGTGACTGCCTTGGGCAATTACATAGGAATGAAGTTGCACAGTAAGAGAATCTCTGAACAAAGAAAATGCATTGTCAGCTGTATGTTATGAACAAAGAGAATGCAGCATAAGCAGAAATGCACATGGCATGATACTTTGGTGTAAGACACAAATTACACATGATTATATGACTGTATTAGAACATAAAAGGAACACACATAACCTAGGTAAACACAAAAATAAAAGACATGCATTTCAGGTGTAATAATCATAAAACATGTATAAAACCATAAAATGATGTAAGCATAATATACAGCAGCAAATATCAGTGGCAAGCATAATACTAGTACTCATGCTTGTACAGTGGGTACCTATTTCTGTATGTTAGTGCAATACAGCAATATCACAGTGAAAATAAACAAGATTACTTATGGTATGAACACATGGGTCAGTAGATGGTATGGGACCCAGGCATAACAATACCCTCTTTGTTGCCTTGTTCAAAAGGCAACACAATAAAAAGAAGATGGTTAGGTGTAGCAATGGTATGTCATATTTTGTCAACAAGCCTGAGGCGCGATCCTTGTAAAAGAACTGCAGCCATGCAAGATGCTGGTTAAAAGTACACCTCAGACAACAAAGGGTTAGTAGTGGATGAATTAAAACAAGATATGAATTACTATCAAGTTTTAAAACATTGATTTGAATATTTGCTTTTTAAAGCACATAAAAACTCATAATGGAAATTAATTACATTTTTATAGCACATGGATAGCCAGGGTGACTGTGAAAATATTTCTATTTAGGAGTTGGCTCAGGGGTAATTACAGATGGTTAGATTATAACACAAAACAGAAACTAGGTATGTCAACACCACAGTGGATATGTCTATAAGAAAAATTGTTGATGTGTATTATTATAGAACACTGTTTGTAAAAACAGTGCTAAGTCTTTCTTATTATTGGACCTTGACCTGCATCTCCAAGTGCATGGCCGACACCATCACTTGTCTATGTCGCACCACACCATAAGCAAAGTCATTGCTAATAACCATACCATTTTCCTTTTCTCTTTCAAAACAACCATGTGTGTATTTTAAAACTAAGCTGTTAACAAAGTTTTAAGGTTTCCACAGAGTTGTAATGGTAAAATCTTCAAGCAACACATGCAACTTTTCTTCAAGGCTGGTTTTCCATACTTGGTTGGCACCTCATATGAACTGGTTGTTCTTATATAAACTGGGCTCTTGGTTGCTCTTTCATAAATTGTGTTCTTTACTGTGTTGTTATAAACTGTCAATATTTGTGCAGAAATGTGTTCTTTTTACAAAAAGGTATGCATGTATGGGTGTTGCCATTACATTAAAACATTCAATAAACAATCTCATGCAACCCTTGGAAAGGTCTTTGCCAAGCCAGCCAACCAGCAGCCAGCTGCATTAACATTACCTTTCTTACCATGCTGGTACATGTCTGCACAGCCCCATGTGCCATGTATGCCCTATGGGTTACAATCTTTCAGCAAATAGCATTTCAAATGTAACTACATTGCTTTGTGGTTACCAACTCAAACCTTATAAACTAGTTCCTCTTTAAGGACATTGTTATTAGATTCTTCAATCAAAAACGTATGCCATCGTCCCATACACTGCCATTATCTGCCCTTTCCACTCTCAATATTAACTGTTCTTTACAAATAAACAGTGACTTAGCACTGTTTTTACAAACATTGTTCTATAATAATACACATCAGCAATTTTTCTTGTACACATATCCACTGTGGTGTTAACATACCTAGTTTCTGTTTTGTGTTTTATAATCTAACCATCTGTAATTACCCCTGAGCCAACTCCTAAATAGAAATACTTTCACAGTCGCCCTGACTATCCATGTGCTATAAATATGTAATTAATTTCCATTACAAGTTTTTATGTGCTTTAAAAAGCAAATATTCAAATCAATGTTTTAAAGCTTGATAGTAATTCATATCTTGTTTTAACTCATCCACAACTAACCCTTTGCTTTTTGAGGCATACTTTTAACCAGCATCTTGCACGGCTGCAGTTCTTTTACAAGAATCACTCCTCAGGCTTGTTAATAAAATATGACATACCATTGCTACACCTAACCATCTTCTTTTTATTGTGTTGCCTTTTGAACAAGGCAACAAGGAGGGCACTGTTATGCCTGGGTCCCACATCATCTACTGACCCATGTGTTCATACCATAAGTAACCTTGTTTATTTTCACTGTGGTATTGCGGTATTGCACTAACATATAGAAACCTCTGTACAGGTGGACTTGGTCCCTTAGAAGCACACATGGAGGTTTCCAAGTCATGAGTACAACTGCAGTGGATTTTTTTCACAGTTGTTATGGTTACTGAGATATTGCTAAATTAGTGTTACAAGGCTTGGTTTTCATGACTATAGGGCTGTGGTATGTCTCTGTACTTATGTGTAAGTGGGAGCGCAGGCCCAGGGGGTCTGCGCTTCCAAATACGCATATCATTATGCAAAAATGGGCAGCATGATGACAGGGCCCTGTGCTCCCACAACCACATACCAGTTACCAGTTACATTGCACTTTCTCAAAAAGAAGGGAAATTCATTGCATAAAACTCCATTAATGCATTAGTTAGGGTTGTTAGCACAGCAGCAAAAGTTTGGAAATTTAATGTTAGGGTTCACACCCCTACCAACCCCCACCCTCCACACACCAACAGGCATCGGGGTGCCATGGGGTCATCAGGCCTAACTCTTACCACATTCTCCTATACTGTCCGAGGTCTGTTGGTGTGTGGAAGGTGGGGGGGGTATAGGTGGGGTGGTAGGGGTGTGAACCTTAACATCGAATTTCCAAACTTTTGTTGCTGTGCTATCAACCCTAACTGATGCATTAACTGAGTTTTTTTGCAATGAATATATATGTATGTACAGTATATATATATATATTTCTTTTAAATGTAAAATGCTTTTGCTGACATCAGGGTGCCCAATCCCTGTGACAGCATTCTGAAGTCCACCCCCAGCACTGTGGGACACTGGGGAACCCACTCTCAGTGTCCCAAAATAATTGTTTAACCTGTAGAAAACAAGAAAACTGTCCCCCAACATCTTTTTTTAATCCTGTAAAAAAAAAGGTCCCTCATCATCTCCGCCATCCCCCCTCCCCATCCTGTCCTTCTTACTGAGCAATCCAACACCCAACACCCCCCTTGCCCCATGCTTACCACTTGAGATCATCTTCTGTCATCTTCTGTGGACCAGGACTGTCTTCAAAGCTGAACCGCGAACTGAAGAATCAAGGTAAGTGTCGTATAATGGCTGTCAATATCATTTTGAACTTATGTTGATATCTTGGCCATTTTTCAGTATTTTTTCACCAAATTTTCAACATGGGCTTCTTGGAACCCACCTCATGAACACTGTCACTGTTATTTCGTTAATTGGACCTGTAAGGTGATTTTGCGGTCGCTGTGCGAAATCACCTTTTGGGACGGAGTAATGAAATGCCAGTGGCAGTGTTATGAGGTACAACCTTAAAAAGCCCATGTTGAAAATTTGGTGCAAAAATACAAAACAATGCCCAAGTTACTCACAGTCGTTGAAATATTTCTACGCACGCTCGTAACTTTGGCAATTGTTACTATTTTCACTCCAAATTTTCAACATTGCCATTTTTTCTTACCACCTCATGAACAGTACAGCTGTCATTGTTCACATCCTACCCAAAATGTGTTTTCACACCTTAGGTGCAGAATGGCGTGTTTGCCATGCGAAATCACCTTTTGAGACTGATGAATGAAATGACAGTGCCATTGTTCATGAGGTGGGGTTCCAAAAAGGCCATATTAAAAATTTGGTGAAAACATTCCTAAAAGTGCCTGAGTTACATGCATCCATTGAATTTATTCTACGTACACGCATAACTTTGTTAGTTTTCAATATTTGGCCGCCAAATTTTCAACATAGCCATTTTTTCACACCATCTCATAAACAGTACAGCTGTCATTTTTCACATCCTGTCCAAAATGTGTTTTCATACCTGTGGCACAGAATGGTGTTGCAGTTGCACATAAATACATTTTGCCTTGCATTTCACAATTTTTCTGTACCAGGTGAGGTACAGGTACAGAGGTGAGGTGGGGTAATAAGATGGCTATGCTGGCAATTTCATCACTGTTGTTTGACACATGGAAGCTGGGCCCTGTGCTTCCACACCTACATACATATGCGCATCTACGGAGGGATTGGAGCGCAGGGTCTGAAGAACCCTGCGCTCCCACAGTTAAATAAGGATACTATTATACTATCTTAAAAAGTAAGGAAAATCACTGCAAAAAAACTCCATTAATGCATCAGTTAGGGTTCCTATTACAGTGACAAATGTATGGAAATTCAGTGTTAGGGTTCCCAACCCTACCCCCCAACCCACCCTCACACTCCACATACCAACAGGCGTTGAGATGTGCCTTGGGGTCATCAGGCCTAACTCTCACCCCATTCTCCTATACTGTACCATCTCAGCTTCCTTACACATAGAATGGGGTGAGAGTTAGGGCTGATGACCCCAAGGCACACCCTGACACCTGTTGGTATGTGGAGTGTGGGGGTGGGGTGGGGTGGTAGGATTGGGAACCCTAACACTGAATTTCCATACTTTTGTCACTGTAGTAGGAATCCTGACTGATGTATTAACATAGTTTTTTGCAATAAATATAGATATATATATAGACCAAATTCCTGAGGAACCCTACTTGTGAGTTCCCTAACCTCTGAGAATTCCCACTAGTGACCACCCTCTGAATCCTTCTTCCCAGCCTATTTCTGGTCCACCCCATAATTCTGTTCCCTATCCCCAAACACCTCTCTTTTTTAACCAGCTGTTCAAGTGGTACTGAGCCAAAGTCCAGGTATAACACATCCACAGTCTGGCCTTTATCAATTGCCTTTGTGACCCAGTCAAAAAAGACTACCAGATTCATTCAACTGTATCTTGCCCTGGTGAACCCATGCAACCTTTTGTTCTGGAATCCAGTTGCCTCCTGGACGTCCACTAGTCTTCTTTTATGATGGCCTCCAGCATGGTCATCAGGCTTGCTAGTCTATAGTTATCTGGTTCTCTGGTTAATCCATTTTCTCACTCTTCTACAGGGGTACCACATTTATTGATCTCCAGTCACATGACACAACTCTGATTCCAGTGAGCTGTTAAAGAGATCAGAGGAGGGTGCAGCCAGCTCCTGCCCCATTTATTTTAGTTCTTTGGAGTGCAGCCCATTCAGACCCATTGATTTATTTACATGTATAGCTTTGAGACCCTTCAGCACACTTTCCTCAGTTATGAGTTCCATGTTGATCTTCAACCCCCCACCCCCACGCCACCTACATCTTTGAGTCCTTGTCTTCTACCATAAATACATAGCAATAAAAAATGCATTGAGTATGTCTGCTTTGCCTTATCCCTCTTCTCTCATCTCCTCCCCCGCAGTGCTACTTATCCCTTCTTGGATTACATTTTTCTCTACTGTAGTGGAAAAATGTTTTGTCCCCCTTCTTCACTCCCCCCACAATCCTTAACTCAGCTTCTGATTTTGCCCATCTCATCTGGTTGGCCTCCCTTATCCTGTTCAGGTACACTTCCTTGTTTGCTGCAGTCTGTCTGGCCTTGTAGTTTTTAAAGGCTTTCCTTTTCTCCCTCACTGCCTCACACACCTCATTTGTGTACCACAATGGTCTCTTTCTTCTCCTTGAAATTTGTAGCTTCCAGTACCCTATGTATAATTAGACCCCATTTGCTGTCTACCACCACAGCACCCTCCCCCACCACTAGCTTTTCACTGAGTAACTCCTGCATCTTGGTAAAGTCAACCTTCCTGAAGTCCAATACTTTTGTTAGTGACCACTTGTTTTCCACCTTCAGTCTTTTTCAAACCACATGCACTGGTGGTCATTGGATCCCAGCGGCTCATGGACTGAGATCTTTCCAATGTTGCCTCAGTTTGTGAGGACTAAATCTAGAAAAGCCTCCTATGTAGATTAATATAATTTCTGTATTAGTAAGGCCTCTATCACCATCTGGGTTGCACCACTTGTGTTTGGTTTCTGCTATGATGTGTTTCTACCTGCTTGTAAATAGATAGTGGAGCTACAAGCATTGACCAAACGCAAGAGAGAGTGCCATCACAGCGGGCAAGACTCGAGTAGGGTACTGTCTCAGGGTAAGCCAGACCCCAGTTAGAAACACACAGCAAGCAAGTGACTGACTCTGTCTGTCTACTTAAAAGATAGAGCAAACAGTCCGTTGTAGGTGATAAATAGTGTTTTAATGCAAACTGCAAAAATTACTCTAGTGTTTACAACAATGGAACAGTTTAAACAGCAAATGCAGCAGATGCAGAGTGGGCTGACTAAGTGGTAGGCATTACCAAGGTACCCAGACGTTTCACTCAGGTGGAGTTTCATCTAGGGGCATTAGAATGCTATTTACCATCTACAACGGACTGTGTGCTCCATCTGTCAAGGAGACAGGATTCGGAGTATTCTATGTACAGGACTGCAGTCATTCGCTTGTTGTGAGATACAAATCTTTGTTGGCTATTGTATATCCTTTCTTGGTATAAATAATCCTTTGAGATTATGGGATCCCATTACTGGCGTGGGAGGAAGGTGTCCAGACCCCAACCTTGGTTTGGTACATGCCTGTTTCATTCTGTTTTTCTGAATCTCCTATGGTTTCTTCCTCTGCAATCCATCTAAGATTTTTGCAGATTTATTAGTTAGGAAATGTAATGTATAGTACATATGCCGCAATATATTTAATGGTCTTATGGAATTTAATACAATGCCTTTTTAAAATATTAATTTTGTGTATTTTGTAGTAATAAACATGCCAAACAAATAAACTTTGAGTTGATCGATTATCACTTGATGCTATCGGCACACTCCAGTCCACATCAGGCATGATAAAGTCCACTACTAGTAGCATCTTACCATGTTTTGCTGTTCTTCTGTTCTTCTGATGATGCTCATCTTCTTGTATGCCTCCTCCTTCTGAAAAGGTAGCCTACATACCATACCTAACCTGATGACCCTCCCCTTGCTGTTTCTACCGGAACCTACAGTGTGTCCACATCTATGCCATCCCTCACAGGTAAATTCATGCCTCCTTCCTTCCCATGTTCTCTATCCCTCAGGAACAGTGCGCAGCCAGGGACTGATATTTGCCAGTCATGATGTTGTGCAGCCTACATTTCCATCACTGCCACAAATCCACCTGGGTTGTTGCCTGTAGGTAACTGATTTTATTCCAACTCCATTGCAAGTATGTGCTCCATGTTGCAAGAAACGCGCAGCTGTTGACCAGGAAGGCTGCTACAAAATACACAAGAAAACAGAGTGCAATGTAGGGAGACAGAACATTTTCATTTATAAGCATATTTGTTCAGTGAGATACAGGCATACACAGGGAACCAACACACCAGTGATTCATAGCACATTGCTGCTTCCTCAGGGGGTCCCAGGTGTTTTTTCATTCTTTTTATTCCCCAGGCTCCTGTCATCGATGCACACTGCTATCCAGTACTCCTGGGTCTTATCCCTTGTGTCCTTTTTCATTGTCTCCTGCCTAATTTTTCCCTGCCACCCCTGTGCCATAACTCCTTCTGTCTCCACACCACTGTGGCATACGTTGCTGCCAGAACTGTATTCTCTTCCCTGCAATAACATAATTAAAAATGTTGGCTTGAAAGTCTGATTTCTATCTGTCTCTTTCTTCCTTCTCTCTCTCTCTCTCTCTCTCTCTCTCTCTCTCTCTCTTCCTTTCTCTTCATCTCTCTCCAATTCAAAATAACTTTATTGGCTTGACAAAATACACAGGTATTGCCAAAGTCTATACATCAAACTATTCAAAAGGCATAAACATACTATAATGCACCCTCCCGCTCTCTCTCTCTCTCTCTCTCTCTCCTCCCCCTCTCTTTTTCTCCATCTAGCGTTCTCTCACTCGTTCCCTTTCTTGCCTCCTTGACCTCTCTCTCCAACTCTCCCTTTCGCTCCCTCCCTCCCTCTTTCTCTCCCCCTCTCTCCCACACTTTCTCTCTCTCTCTGTCTCTCCCACTCCCTCTCTTTCCCTCTCTCTGTTCTTATTTCAGATTCAAATAACATTATTGGCATGACAGGATACACAGCTAGTATAGTGAATCATTTATACATCAGACCTTTCAAGAGGCATAAGCATACTACAGTTAGGGCTGTTCAGAATCTGTCTGATGGAATTGGATTCATCAGATTTCAGCCTTTTTTCTGGAATTTGGAATTTCAATATTGAAGTCCAAAAATCCAAATTCCAAAAAACACTTGGATGCAGAAGCGGAATACAATTCTGATTCTGTGTCAAACTCCAGTGCAAACACATAAAACACTCCTGTTGCTCTCTCCATGCCCCTTACCTTAGGGCTGCCATGCTGCTGCAGGTCTGCTGGTGAGTCTGGTTCAAGTGGCATCCATGTCATGCCCAACCGCTGCCACAGTGACCACTGTCTACTCCCCTAATTTACTTTCCACTCTACAAGTTGAAAGTCATGACAACAGTTGCTACTGGCCAGGTTACCTGCCCTGTAGCCTTTTGAGGAGCATCCCCATTCCTCCAATGACCTTGTCACATTTGTAGTTGTAGTCTCCATTGTCCATCCAAGCCACTGAAATCCTCTGAGTCCAGAACCCCCTAACCCCATCCCCTACCCTATCCCTAGCCCATACACTGCCTGTCAGGGACTTGTGCATGAGCATTCACATTCAATCAGTTACAGTATGCACTATCAGCAGCTGGAGGAATGGAAAAAGTCATCTGCAGTAAATGTACTCCCCTAAATTAGTCTGGGACTGGTCATGGGAGGTGGCCTACTAACACCAATTCCTAGAGTACCCATCCTCCAGAGATACTGGACTGGAAGATTAGTCTACTGGGCTATCAAGGGTTTGGTGCTGGTAGGCCACCCGTGTAAATGAGTGACAATGTAATGATGAGTCAAAACAACACAGTGATGTGATTACAACTGGGTCCTCCAGGATGGCCTAGCATATAGATTTACTAGAGACACAGCAGTGGTAGCATGGGGGCGGAATTCATGTTGGGTCAGGGGGCTAGTACATAGATGTAGCACCCCCCAGTGCTGGTACAGGTAAATTGGCTTGGGCAAATAGGCAGAGCAGTGGGCCGGGGCGGATGAGATCCCAAGGCCCTGGGAAGGCTGACTGCTACTGGCATGGGACAACCAAGAGTAATCAAATCAGCATGAACAGCATCAACTAGATCAACAGAGAAAGAAGCTGGGCCCCTCCTCCTCAAGCAGCCTACGTAAGGTTAGGTAAGGAGTGGGAGTGGAGTTGGCAGTCAAAGGACTGAAAGGGGGAAGGGAAGTGGTCACAAGCAGGGTGAGGGACACATGATGGACATTTGAAGTGCACTGGGTGGGGGGGATTTTATTATTACCAGTTGTTAGGATGCAGAATCGGAAATTCTGATTCTGTTTCAATCCTGTAATTGGAATTGAATTGGAATCAGACTCGGAATCAAAATTTCTAAAATTCTGCCAGATCCAAAACTAATGTATTCTAGGAATCTGAGCACCCTTAGCTTTAATGCACCCACCCTCGCTCCCTCTCCCTATCTTTTTCTCCCTCCACCAGTGTCTTGCTCTCTCTCTTTCTCTCTCTCTCTCTCTCTCCCTCTCTTTCTCAGATTATAATAACTTTATTAGCATGACAAAATACACAGGTACAATACTGCCAAGGTTTATACAGCAGCTATTCATAAAGATACTATACTGCACTCTCCCCCCCCCTTTCCATTTCCCTCTTCCTCTCTCTTTTTCTTGTTCCCTCTCTCTCTCCCCTTGCTTAACCTTCCTGAGCTTTCCTTAACTTCCTTCTATCTCTTTTAATTTCCTTGTGTTCACTAAAGGTTGCAGAAACTCCTCATAATGCACTTTGGGGAAACAGGAAAGGACAAAATAGTAACAAAAATTAAGTCAATGACTAGACCACACCATTATTCAACATTTGTGCTCACTGACTGGGATTTTCAACAGTATTAAGTAGGGTCAAATACTGGGTCATAAAGATTTCAGAAACAATTATATTTCTGCATAAGATTACATTATTTCAGCTGATGGAGCTAAAACAGTGAGATTTTCTGTAAAAACATGGTTACTTTTACAAGTTGTCCTTCTTCAGACTCCACTACCCCTCCCCATTACATACTTTTTCAGTTTTTAAAATACAATGGATTTTTTTTAACATAAGTAGCCTAGTGGTAGGGAATGACAGGCAAGGTTCTACCCTAACTGCAGTTTGCATGACCATTCATTTGTTTGCAAATGGTTCCTAATGTGATTCACAAAGTCCCTACCCGCTGTTCACTTTTGTTGGTCCACGGTGAGCTATGTCACACACACACACACACACACACACACACACACACACACACACACACACACACACCCAATTGAAAAAAAACAGGAATATCAGTGCATCTGCAAATTGCATGGATGCATGTGCAATTTATTCAGTTGGCCAATTTTACTATCAGAATTTGGCCCGGAGGGTAGGCTCATTATGATCTGTAGAACTATGGCAAGGCCTCAACAAGAGCAAGAATGGTACTCACAGTCTGAACAGCCCATATCATTGCCAGACATGTGCTGCTGTGCCTACCCAGTGACCTAATGGTAAGTGTGGCTGCTGCTTACCATGCAGGAGTCCCAGATTTGTGTTATAAGCCTGAGTTGGCAGAGGCTAAGCACAGTCCCCAGCAACAAGCAGGGCCTCCTGGAAGAGTCTGCAACATCAGATACTGCTTACCAGTAACCTGCTGGTACAGGCATAGAAGCCAAGTGAAACAGGCCCTTCTGCCCTACCCCTTTTCCATCATTCAATGGGGTGTGCCACAGAGATGGACAGTGGCTCAATGTGCTGTCTTCATATGTGTGGCCGGAAGTTGGACGTACTTCCATAACTGCCAACTTGATTAGTCATTTCTCCATGGGTCCATCTTCATTGATGATTGTTGGGCTGTTAAGGCAGTGATCAAAGGTGGCCACTGGACTGAGTTCACCTGCAGAAGGTAAAGTAGCTAGAGAAAGAGGGTCGGGTCATAAAGGCAGCAAAATGCAGCTGTAAGTGTTTTTTAACTCTGGACATTACTTTGAAGCAAAACCTATCAAAGATGGACAAGATAAACCCAACTGACGTATGTTGGGACAGAAGGGAATATTAGTTGTGGTCTATTAGAAACAAAAATGGTTAAAATTTGTAGAGAAAACAGGAGAATAGACATGTAAGCATTAATCCACAATACAACATGGTTCTACTGTAGAATTAATCCATGCTCCACTGACTCTCACAGGAGTGCTGTTCGAACTGCACCAGATGACAGATATATTTTGCCTAGTTGCTCATACGGGAAGTTTTGTGCTATTGTGTGGCATCCGAGTATATTAGCTCCTAGCTGTAGACCTCTATGCTTGTAGTACCAGAAGCAACAACAAAATGGATATTGAAAGAGGAACGAATATAGTGCACAGTACACACTCCTTATAAAGGTGAGTTTTGCACTTTGGACTTCCTATGTGCATTAAGTTACAGTTTTTTGTACTGAACCCCACGATATGGGAAGTATGCACTATGCAAAGATACTGGGTTTGTGCTTTTCTATGGTTATACTATTGTGTTCATCAATAAATTAGCACTTTTGTATTAAGAGGGTGTAAGAATCTTTTTTTAGGTGTGCTGACCTCCCCAGTTCATATAGGTGCTGGAACTAGGGGTGCTGGGGGTGCGGCAGCACCCCCTATCTTGAAGACAAGCCCCTCCACCTCCAATGACCCATCGCACACACTAATTTCTGTGACATGGAGTGATCCTGCATGGCCAGTCTTGTGCATTCAATCATCACACTGGGTCATGGCTCCGCATGAGTGAGCACCCACCAAGTAGTGTCACTTGCTGTTTGCACTGTGTGATATATTAGCATGGTAGGCACTAGAATCATCATGTGACTCATCAAGTCATCTACAGTCTGTCCATATTTAAAATATTAGATATAACTTGAAGATTGGATCATCAGGGAGTCATGCGGGACAGAGGTGGTGTCAATCAGAGAGAGAGCTGGGAGTCAGGAGACGCTGATGGTCCAATGGGAGCCTGTAGCTTGGTCTGTCCTAACACAGCCCTTGTTAATCGAGCGGTGGTCTTCATTAATGTCCAACTCAACATTATAAGGTATTAAATAGGATGCAAAATTGAGCCCCATTATTTTCAATAGGGCGATCCCCAACACTCTCCCTTGCTGAACATCATAGCGCTGGGGCGTGTTCATTAATCAGGAGTAAAGGAATCGGCTAAGTACAATCCCATATGTCTACATACAGACAGTGAATAAAATATTGAATACCTGGTGGAATTACTTTCAACAACATAACCTATAAAATAAGGTAAGTCAGATGTGACTCTGACTAAATCACTTTAAACTTTGCTCAGGATGTTTCAATTCTTATTCAAGAATATGCCAAACATAAAAACATATGAATCTGTCTTTGGCTGCAGGGAAGCTGTGTGCAACATTTTAAGTCTGTGCCCTACGAGACGGCGCATTCGTACAGTGGCAGTCTCCCTGGATTTTCTGCTTACAGTGTAGTCCTGGAGACACTATCAGCATTTCAGCATGATAGCACTGTTATAGGCAAAATGAGAGCAAAGATTGCTCGGCTTTTCAAGCACATTAAAAGTGCAAGGACATACATTGGTTTGTTGTGCTGTGAAGATATAGTTGGTCCTTGCAAGATGGTAGCCAAGGGCCTCCAGAGTGTTAGTGCAAGTGCATCTGGAGTGCCGGAATCTGTAAAATTAAAAACAGAACAAATAAGTGTACTAAGAAAGGATGCAATTGTTCAAGAAATGATTAACAGAATGAATGACTGTGCTGCCAAGAACAAGCTAAAGATTCCACAGCCAACTAGGGTCAGCAAAACACCAGTTTGCCTCAGAAAAATCATAGGACCAGAAGAAGTAGTGTCTGAAACACATGAAGTGCTGTGGAAGCAGGAATTTTATGAAGCCCTAGATCTGGTAAATGCCAGACTACAGCAACATTTCAACCAGGATGGCACAAAGACTACTGCACACAGGGAGAAAATTATTTTTAATTCAGCATGTGCCAGGATAAACTCTGTGGATTTCAAGAAACTTCACCTTCCTCAACAATTTAATAAACCCATGCTTAATATGCAGTTAACAATGCTGGGCGTTCTGGCAAAAGAAAAGGAGTTAAAAAGTGTTCCAGAGATTGTGGAAGTTTTGGGAACTCTTTGGCCACAAACAAGAGGACTCTTTAAAGAAGTTGAAAATTTCATTAAACTTTGTCTGTGTTTACCAGTGTCACTTGAAGGGTTAGAGCGATCTGTCTCTGGCCTCCACCACCCTAAAACTTGGGTGCATAGTACAATTAGCCAGAAGAGACTAACTCAGCTTGCTTTTATGCCATGTACACAGTGACATTCTGGATGTACTAGATGTCCATTCCATCATAAAAAATTCACCAGCATGACACCAGTGTGCAAATCATCCTTTAGAGCCTTCTGACTGTTCCTGTCTACAAATTACAATGACTACTTTAAGTAAAGTACAACTGTTTAGCCTGTTTTCACAAGTAAAAAAAGACATTTCTGCTGGAGCCCGAGCTAGGAGGAAGCACTTCTTAACTGGCCCTGCAGTCTTTGAAGGAAAAACATATTACAATTCTGTTTTTCTTAACATTTACTTGGCAGACTGATTACAGACTGAAACCTGGACTACTTGTGCAGAAAATGGGAAATCCTTGTAAAGATAAAATGGCGTCGGAGTCTGGGAGAGGTAAAGCTGTAGTGGCAGTTCAGCCCTTGCGGTTGTTGGCTGAGGTTGATGCTATGGCTGGGCACAGCTCAGAAATGGAAATGTTACAATCCCTGGGGCTGAAACTTCAGCGGCTCATCCAATCTGTTACAGATTTAAATCAAAAAGTAGACTCCTTCAATACGAGGGTAACAGTGATGATCGAAAGCACAGTGGATTTCATAAAAAAATACATGTTGGCTGTCCAAAAACAAACCTCAGCATCCACAAGTGCAACGACCATGGTTGTGAAGGAAACATAGAGCTTGCGAGCCTGCTTAGAAACTTTGGAAAACCAAGCCAGGGCCACAAATTTCCTGATTATTGGGCTGTCTGGAGACATTGAGGAGGATTACCCCCTTATGTTTGTGAATGATTGGCTCAATGAAAAACTGTGTTTTACAGCTTTGGGAAGTATTTTGAACTCTTCTCTTCTCTTTTTTATGGGACACCGTGGGACATTTTGTTTCTACCATTCGGTTCCAGACCATGACAATTGACTTTTGTCCTCAGTGTCCCTTACGCTGTAACTGATGATTGTATATGTCAAGTTCTTTTTGAAACTAAGACCTCATTGGTTTTAATATAACTTACATTATGCTTCCTAAAGTATGTTTGTAGATTAAAGTTATCAGCCATATAAACTGTTTTGCTTTGGAGTCTTCTGAAGTTATCTGTTTATAGTTTCAGGACAATTAGGGTTTTTAAGTTCTGCCTATTCATGTACTTTTGCTGTTTTTTTAGCTTTAGACTGAATGCATGACAATACTTTTTGTTCCTCCAGGACAAGTACTCTATTGGACAATCCTAGTATGGTCTTTTTCACATCTTGATCACAGCCATGCTGCTCTTGGGCACTATATCATTGAAAATGTGTTACTTTACTGTGTGTTTACATTAGAAGGTTTTTCCCCGATGTGTTGTACCAAAATATGGTGAATGCATCTTACCTTTTGATTAAGGAGCCTTTGTGCTTCCAGAGGTACAGTACAGCACTGTACAACTGTTTACCATATATAAATGCATCATTTATTGTTACAATTGTGAAAAATTATAAAAATAAAGTTTAACATTTTTTTTTCTGAATTGCAGTATTTAAGTGGAACATAAAATTGTACGTTACTTTTTGATTTGTTTGCTCTAAACGTTTTATGGTAAGTATGTTGTAAACAGTGTAGCAAGGACTGTGGTTAAAGCATTTTTATTTAAACTCATTGATGCTGCTGGCTTTGTTTCATTAACAGGGTTGGGGGTGTCCAGCTGCAGGGTGGGGGGTATCCAACTACCGGAGGGTCGGAGATGCAAGCACTGAACATTGTGGAAACTTTTGCCAGTTAATTTATGTAATTTTTTCCCTTGAGTCAGGAATAGGGAAGACATAACAAAAGTGTATTATATCTTCAATAAAAGCCCCCAAACTCACCACAGAGCATCTAAAACCCTAGTGCTTTCAGGGACCCAGTGGCACCCAGACTCCAGCATTTACATAAAAGCTTTTGCAGTACATTACAATAATGCTGGGGTGGGTGGTTGATGGCATTGCCGGTCAGCCAGTTGCCCACTTCAGTTGCAGCTGTAGACTCTAGGGCCAGCCAGAGTCTCCCATACCCCTGACTCCAGGGGGAAAATATAATGTTATCCCTGAAGTCAGGGGTAGGGAAGATGTAATGAAAGGGTGTTTTATCTTCAAAACTCACCAGAGAGTATCTAAACTCACAGACCCCCGGCCTTCATGTGTCTCAGTTGAACTTACTTTCAGCACCCCCACTATAAAAATTGTTTCAGCACCCCTGCCAGTTCGCTGGGACCTGTGTCTTTCATGTTTACCTTATACTCCTAGGTATGTGCACCTTCTACAGGTGAGCCCCCACGCTACTGTGTTTTTTATGTATTCAGTCAATTAAAGTTTAATACAGTTAGTTGAAAGATGATAAAGATGTTAGAGAATACAAAATTACAGCCTTTGACACATACCTTGTAATTTAAAAGTCACAGTCACCTGGTTCGTACTTACTAAGTAACCACTTGAAGCAATACTATTGTAAAAAAATGTTTTTTTAATAATATAATTACCAGTTAGCACACACAGAAACATCAATATACTTTCTTATTTACTTTACATTTAATTTAATTCCTGAATAACAATATGTGGTTTTGAAGTTTTTAAAAGCTTCTACTCTAGTGTTCTCTCGCCATGCCCACCATGCTAAAAATCAAAATCTTGGTGTGATGATTTGCTGTTAACAATCAGAAATGTGTACTAATTCCATCCTGACATATCTGCATCATGACCCACAGTCAAAAGGTAACCTCAGGGGAAGAGATGTTTAAAAACTGCTGGAAGGAGCCATCCTTATTAACTTGAGTCATTACTTACAAAGACTGATAAAATCTGGTTTACAATGCCACAGAAAATTAAAAATACACTGATAATGAACTTGAACATATCCAAAATCCATTATTGCTAAAACAATACCAATATGAAGAAATGTTGGCAACTAACAAATACTGCTGCTTTAACATATATGATTTACCTAGTCTCAAAAGTGCAAGTTGGAAAATGATAAAAAGGAACAATATAGAAGCGTATTCATGTTCCCTACTGTATAATAGCTACATATACTTCTACATTTACCATGTTTAAAAAGAGCCAAGTGCATTATGTTTAAGAAAATGAAATAAATGTAAATTTGTAATTCGTTGATTTCATAATACTTTGTACAGAAGTGTTAAGAAATACATACAGTATACCAAACCTGAAGGTATTTTGTTGTACAATGGTCAGGCAAATATGGCTGGTATTGGGGACCCAGCACTCTCCCTTCTAACCAGCATCTCTCATCACCTTTTTCCTCTCTCCGCTTGGTCCAGTTTCCCACACCTCAATCCCAAAGCCATCTCTGACACTGTCTCCTCCTCAAAAAATGGCTCCTTCCTGTATCCTTGATCTCAATTCCTGTCATATTTTTGTCACTGCCTTCTAACTCTTGCACTTTATGCTCCTATGATGGTCAACACATCTTCTCCTAGGGTGTTGACCCAATGGAACAGACTAGATTGTGGAAATAAAGACAATACTGACCATCATGGTAAGCCTGGACAAATGCCTGCTTTGCAAGGGAATCACTGGGTATCCTTGGTGGTAGAGTGGGTGGAAAATCCCTACACATTAGTACATGGTTTCACAACACACATGTTTGTGCCTGGGGGAGACTGATGGACCAAGTGTCCCTTATGCCCTTTAATTACTATGCTACTATGCATGTTAAATCCCTACAAGTTGATACTGTGCACATCTTCCTTAAAACAGCCACTGTCTCCTCTCTGCTTAACAAACTCTTCGTGGACCCTAACTCCCTCTTCAGTTTCTGTCCTCTTTACCAGTCAAAATAACAAAGGAGTCTGCCAATCACCACAAAATAATCAAAAACCTTTTAAATAGATCAAAATATGTAAGCTGCTACCAGATCAGCCTGATGTTTTGTGCTGATGGGCCACTTTCTCAAAGGCATGGCAGTCCTGACTGAATTCTCGTAACACATTTTTGGGAACCTGATGTTGCTCTTTAAATTGACATCACCCGTATTCCATGTCTTTTATTCACTTTTGTTGTTAGCTGTATCCATCATGGGATAACTTGACTTATGGCTAACTTTTCTTGACTCTATTACATTTATTGTGTTGCCTCCACACTGGTTGCCAGTGTCCCCTTCTTACCACCAAATACCTACATGACTTTAGGTATCACACGGTAAAAAAAGTGTTTGTTAAAACAATTTTTTTTCTTCTTTTCCTCTGTTTTATACTTTTCCTACTTTCTCTTTCCTTTATAGATTACAGCTAAACTGTATTTTTTTTTCAACTCTGTTTTTATTCTCCTGTTGCTGGCAACTCAGGACCTCTCTCGGGTGTACCTCACTCGACACTGGTACCTACTACCCTCATAAAACCCACCCAACCAGGGAATAAGAGACAGAGACACACCACCCCAACCCCATGGACCCCCAGCTGGCCCCCCAGATCTACACCCGCCAGGGTGGGGCCACCAGATTCCTTACCCAGTGTCCTTTCTGGAATCCAGACAGCTGGGACCTGGGAGCAGAGCAAGAACTCAGAAGAGCTGGTTGGGATGGGTCCAGTGTTGGGCATGTGGGCCATCACCACTAGAGGTCATCATTGCTCTCCTGGGCACTGGGGTTTTCCTCTTTGAAAGTCCCGAGAGTGCAGATGTGCAATGGCATCTGTGCGTGATGTGCATGCTCCCATGCACGTATGCATGACCCACACCAATGCTCTCATACCCTGAAGATATGTCCCCACCAGCTGCAGAGCTCCTGATCACCATTGGGAGCCACTAGAACTACAAGATAGCATCACCCTCCCACCCCAGGAGAGGAGAGCAGTTCTGCAGATGTGCAATCTTGCTCCTCCAATGACCCAAGTATGCTCCTGAACCTGGGTTGCCAGGGTGGCACAAGGTGTGGTGTCCAGCACCTCAACCCTCAGCACCACCAGGCAGGTCTATAGCTAAACTGTATATCTGTGCAAATTTCTCTTATATTTATTTAAGTCTTGCTTTTTTTGTGGGGAACCTCTAAAGCATATGATAGAATTTGCAGTTTCTGTTGTTAGGTCTTTTGGTACTGAAAAGTTTAAAGGTCAGCCTAAAAAGTGTCTTTCTTAATGAGATGACAAGTCTAATTTTAAATCCATTTGGGGGACAAAGTACTTGTCACATTATACAAATACTGGAGTTGTCAGTCTTTTGCAAATGTTTTATTGACATTTTGTTCTTATTCTGCTCCTTTTATATTTTATGTAGTTGTGATACAAACAATGCAACATTTTAAATGGGGAAACAATCTGCATGGCAGGTTCCAATCCAGTTTTCACCATGACCAAAATGGACTGCCATGTTGCAGAAGCTATGCTCTTTGCCAGCACCCAAAAATGCCCCCCCCACACACACACATTCACACACACATACACTACTGCTGCTAATGTACTGGACTTTGGCACAACATTTGACACTATCAATCATAGAAACATTAAAACATATACAATGTTGACAGAAAAAGACCATTGGTCCATCCAGCCTGCCCTGTTATACCCTATTCTACTCCTCCACAAAACAAGAGGTGCTGTGAACTGTGGGATACTACTGTGTTTGTCTTAATATAATCAAATATCCAACCATAAATACAATTTGGGACACAAGAATCAGAGTCAGAGTCAGAAGAATCAGAGTCAGCAAGGGAGAGTCAGTTACTACCAATAAATGTAATAAATGTTTCTGATTAAAATCCTACTGATGCTGAAATACAACTCCAGCAAAAAAGTTTAAGTTTTATGCCAACATGAAATAAATGAATTCAAGACAATTGTAGACTTAAAATAAGTTTCATCAGAACTCTTAATTTGAAAGTCGTTTTCCCTAAATTAGGTGATGTTGAATATAAAAGCTTGGAAAATCAACAGAGTTTGGAAGAAAGGTCCACTTCAGTAATACATAATACAGTAACATCTTTTCATGGGAAATTAACCTTTATACTGCCTATAATTTCAGCAGTGGCAGTTTTTGGTAGATTTTGTGAAAATTATTTTTAAGAAAGTATTTGCAAAGGTCTCAAAACCAAGATATGTGAATTGTAAGAAAGAGGAGAGGGAGGCATTAGAGAATCTGAAGGTGAATGCCCAAATCATTATCACGCCTGCTGACAAAGGGGGCTTGGTATTGATTATAAATAGTTCTTGATATGAGCAACAACTCATACCAACTTGGTATGAGCAACAACAGAAACAACATCTGAGTAATGAGCATTTTTATACAAAATTAGAAAGTGATGTAACAACAATTTTAAAAAAGAGATACTGATGAAATTTTAAGGGGGCATTGGAAAGGAATATTTTTACTAAAAATGAGTGGAATTCTTTGACTGTTGATTTTCCTGTCAGACCAACAATATATTCATTACTGAAAATACATAAAGATTTGAGATTTCCGAGGAGGAGGCCAATAGTAGCCAGTCTGGGATTGATTACTGAGCCTTTGGTTAAGTATGTGGATGTATACCTTAGAGATATGGTGGCTACTTTTGGCTCCTATAATAAAGATACAGCACATATTTTGGAGGTTTTAAATTATGTGGTAGTGGATGATGCTATGACGACTGGTTGTTGATAAATGGTAACATTGGATATCACCGCCCTGTATACAAATATACCTCATAGGGTGGATTGTGGACTTTGGAGAATACACTAACAGATCAAACAGAGTTAGTGGGGAATCTCTAGAGTTCATTTTAAAATTGTCTGAAAAGGTTTTGAAATGCAATACCATCTCTTTTTTGGGAACATATTACAATCAGATTCAAGGGGCTATAATAGGGGCATCCTTTGCCCCCAATTAGGTGAACATTTATTTGAGGATATGGGAGAATGAATGTGTTAGAAATGCAGAATGAAATCCATTTTTTGAGCATTTGAAATGCTATAGAAGATTTTTGGATCACATCTTGATAATATGGAAGGAGAGTAAAAGTGAATTATTGCGGTTTGTGTCCTATTTAGAAAATATACCCCCCATCTTAAATTTACAGTAACGTCAAATAAAAGAGATTAATTTTTTGAATATAAAAATTGTTAAGGATGGTATGGGGGGTATTTATACTGATTTGTATAGGAAAGTTACAGACCGCAACTCACTTTTACAATTTTCAGTCTGTCATCCAAGACATACAGTACAGTGGAAAATATTCTGAAAAGTCAATATTCGCATGAAGAGAAATTGTAGCTGAGAATCTGATTATCAAAAGCAAGCTGAGGATTTGAGTGTTCGATTAAAGTTTAAAGCAGAGAGGTTATAGTGACTATAGTATTCAGCAGGGAAGGCAATTTGCCAATGGGAAAGACATGACCTGTCTGATATAGTAGTGTTGTCAAAGAAGGAGGGAGGAGTCTGATCAGGATTCTAGACTAAATTTTATAACTACTTATTCATTGCAATCAAGAAATATTAGTAAAATTTTGCATAAATATTGGCATGTTTGAGTGTGGAAGAAAGTCTGGCTCCGGTAGTGAAAAATAAACCATGCATGGTATTTAAGCGGGGTCAGAATATAAATTATATGGTGGCATCAAGTCTACAGCCAATAAGAAAAAATTGTCCTAAAGATGACTGGATGCCTGGACCTCTGAGGGGCACGTACCCATGTGGGAAATGTGTTTATTATAAGAACATTCAGAAATTGACTAGCTTCACCAGTAAAGCAATGGGTAAAATTTGCAGAGCTTGGGATTTTTTTTTACTTGTGACACTGAAGATATAGTGTACTTAGGAGAATGTAATTAAAAGGTGTTTTATACTGGAAAGACCAAAAGGAAATTAAAAACAGCATAGGGGAACTTCTGAGTAGCATTAGGCATACAGATGAAAATAATGTCCTGGTGCTACATATTAAGAATTATGGTGAAACTCATAATTTTAAATTTATGGCATTGGAAAATGTGTTCAGCAATCCGAGGGGAAGGGCTTATAAAAATAGGTTGTTTAGACGAGAGAGATTTACTGGATTTATGTATTAGGAGGATCCAGTGTTTTATGCCTAAATAGTAAATTACGTTTGGCACCTTTATTGAAATATTAATCAGTATGTGTCACTCATATTTTCTTTTCTTTGCTATGTGTTTATAGTAATGATGGTGATAGGAACTGACAGTCTCTGGAGTGGCCCATAATCAGCATGGGATGATGGCATGCAGTTACTAAGGGAACTGTGAAGGATCGAGGAATGAAATGAAGTGATCCAAATATCCAAATGCATGAAAAAGGAAAAAGAGAACAAAGTCATCGTTTGAGTGCTGCTGTTTTTAAAGTGCTGTAGGACTTTTTAATTATGTGCACAATAGTTTTTATGGATGGATTCACAATTTAAGGGGTACTGGGAGCACTGCCATATGGTTTCTGTGAACTGTATGATTGATTTTAGTTGAAGAACGCATTTAAACATAATTAGGTTGGCCAACACTCTAATGGCCCTCCTGAGAAAGTGCTATGCATGAAACAGTTGCGGTTTTGGTGTTCTTCATCCTGGTTTTTAAAGTTTTGACCATATCACATTTTGTATTAAATAAAAAAAAATGTTATGACATTCGGTGCCTTTTTTGTAATTATTGTAGTATGCCAGCTTAGTGTGGTGCCAAATTTTGTTTGTGGTTGGATACCCTGTTCAATCCCAAGACCTGTTGTCTAGGTGGAGTTTTTGCCCCTCCCCCCGTCCCCACCTTACCTCTACCCAACTAACTGTTAAGCCCCTAACTCTCTCCCATCCATGACTGAAACCATGAATGGTTTTTGCACCCACTACCTCTGTCAGTAGGCTGTTCCACAACTCAGTCACTCTCACTGGGAAATTAAACTTCCTCACATCCCTTCTGAACCTCCCTCCAACCATATGGTGCACCATCTCCAGCCTGACTTTGTCTCTCCTTAGTTGGAGATTCCAGAACTGAGCTCAGTATTCCAGACTGGGCACTCACCAGTGATCTATAGAGGGAGAATATTGCCTCCTTTCTCCTGCTATCAAACTCTCTCCAAATACACCGCAACATTCTGGCTGGCTTGCTGTAGGTCTTGTTACAATGGCTAGATTGTTTTAGGGAGTCACTTATGATAACCCTCAGATCCCTTTCCTCTGAAATAGTGAGCAGCTTAACGCCTCCCATCCAATATTCTGTCATGAGGTTCTTGTTCTCCATGTGCATCGTGTTGCATTTTTATAGGCATTGAATTTCAGCTGCCAAATCTTGGACAAACTTGTCAACCTATACAGGTCCATCTGCAACTCCCTTACACCATCCTCACCGCCAGAGGTGCCAGTTCACACACTCCCCCCCACAACTACTGATCCCAGCCCTGGTTCTCCCCAGTAATTGATAAGACAGGCTGCATTGGGTCAACAGGTTCACAGAGTGAGAATATGACCATTGCTGTTTGAGCAAAAGGTTGATAAGGTGTTAACCTTCATTGGATCTAGTCAGAAACTGCAAAGAAATTACAGTGCAGTCAGTATCTGTGCAGGGAATACAGCGTGGCACATAAGAGCGCCCAGGAAAAATAACGACACCAAAAAAGTGTTTATTGAGAGGAAAGTTGCAGCCACACGTTGGCAAGTATAGTCACTCCCACATACCCTACAACAGATTTTTATGCAGGGGGATTTGGCCCCCGCACCACCCACATGGGGTCTCTGCCCCCGACTCCCCGTTTTATAACCAACTCCGAGAGGGTGGGCAAAACCTCGGGGGATGTTGGTGTGGGGCAAAATCCGGGGAGAGGAGAAAGTTGGATGATAGTTACACAACCGACATTAAAAACCCACACTTGCAGCCACAATGGTTTTGACTCGAACCACTCTCAGAGGCTGTCACACTAGCCTCTGAGCCACTAGAGCAGTGTTGCTCTCAGGCTGACAGCTGTGGGCCTTGACTTCTTGGTGCACGAGTAATCACAGCTACAGGTAGTGCTGTAATGTACCGCACTGTTATTCCCCTGTAGCTGTAATTGCTCACACAGTTTTTCCTGTGCAATTCTTACCGCGCTCTTTTTGTTTAGCTGTATTAACTGCCTTCGTCAAAGCCCAGGGGCATACACATGTGGAACTCCAGTCTGCAGGTCTGGCATGATGGCTGTGCAGGGGTTACCTCAGCTGCACCAGGTCAGCAGACCTCACCTCAGCCTGTTGCAACAAGTTATGTGAGCTTGGGGGAGCCAGTGGGTTCACACTCCTCCAACAAGGTGAGGTAGCAAATAGGCAACATGGAGTATGTAGATGTATCTGCATTGCTTAACAGACCCAAGGAGCTGGAGAATGAAAAAGAAAAGAAGGGCAAGGATGAAGGGGTTGAGACTAAGAAAAGGGTCCCAGTACACCAGACCAGGGATAACTGGTCAGTGGGATTCACAATTTTTGCGAGCTTTTGAACCAGGTCAACCCCGTTAAGGCAGCAGGGCTATGAAACTATTACAGTCAGGTTATGGTCATGTATAACAGCAAACCAGGGAGCAGATGGCTTGACTATTGACTCATTTGCACCGCAGAGGTTCTGGGAGCTGGCGCTAGAAGTGAGGTGTATCCCAGGGAAATCCTAGCCTTCCTCTGGGAGTTCATGATCCAGAAGCCTGGGAGTTACTCAGGAGTCTTCTAGTGACCAGAATGCAAGTAGCATACAGGAGGGGCACTGAGAACTTCCTGAATGTGCCTCAGGTTCAGGGTTGGCAAAACATGTGGCCCATTCCAGTGGACCAGCTGTGTCTTTATTTAGTGCAGATAATACAAGAAGGTTTGATGCCAGGGTGATGCCAGGGGTAGTGGACCAGCATTTGGCAAATATTTCATGGTTCTCTAAGGTCACCGATCTGGAGGACAGTAGGCAGGCATTCTGACTTTGCAAAATGTTACAGATATGGGTTTGTAGTGTTCCAAAATGACCAGACAGGCACTGGATGACTTTCCAACCCTGCTAGAACAGGTGTGAGGCAAGCTGCTGAAGGAGTGCTCGTCTTCATTGGAGGTGGTCTTGTTCTGCATTGTGTTCATGGTGGCCTTCTGCAGGGCATTTTGAGTGTCCGAATTGGTCCAGCTGAGCAAGGTGTCATGACTCACAGTGGCCTTGGGGGATGAGGATATGGTGGTTACCCAGTAAGGAGTTTTCATATGAGTCCAGAAGAGCAAGATGGCCATATGATGTGAGGGTGCTGGTGGAGCCTGAGATCATCCAGGCGTGCAGTGGGATGTATAGGCCCAGGTTGTAGAATATGTTACCTATAGGGCAGGCTGGGGGTCATGTTCTCCCCAGCATGGATACGGGACCCCGCTGACAGTGTTATAGTTTCATCACATCCTTGAAAAAGCTATGAGGGGGTTGAGTGTGGACTCAACAGAGTTTAACACCTATTTCTTTTAATTAGGGCTGCCATGAATGCTATGGCCAAATGGCTGATGTATGATCAGATGCAGGCACTTGGCCACTAGAGGTCACAGGCTTTTGAAGGGCACTTGCGATCACATCTGCTTTAACCATCTCATTTCTAACCAAATTTGCCTTGCTGCCCAGACAAGGCAAATTTGGTTATGTGGGCACCCCTTCATTCACTGGGCAGCTGTTTGAGTGAGGCATGTCCCGGGGGGGACCTTTTCTTAGACCCTGGCAACAATGGATTCACTGAATGGGATGCCATGGGATGAGGTGGGTCACAGCCAAAGCTTGACAGCAGGGCTCTCCTTGCATTTTGGTGGTTCACCTGAGAGGGAATGACCTAGGAGTGAAGTCGCTGGAGCTGCTGCATCAAATGAAGGAGGATCTCTGGTTGCTTCAGAAAGCCTGGCTGGAGGTGCACACAGTCTGTCACACATCATCCAATGGAAGCATTGGTGACATGCAAGAGACCCTATGCTAGGATCAAGAAAACCTGCAGGTTAACCAACATGGCCATGTGGAGATTCATGGACTCAGTGGGACTGTCCTAAGACATGTCAAGTTAGTCGCTGCTATTCCCCAATTTTATGCCTGGAATCATGTACATTTGTCAGACATAGGGTGTGATAGGTTTTCAACTTGACCTGCAAAATGCTTTCGTGAAACTGCTACCATGATGTGCTTTGGGGAGATGAGCACTGGGAGCAGCACTCCTCCTGTGGCAGCATGTTACTCTCACAAGGAGTGTACAAGGGGGTAACAGGGAAATTTGCATCCTTTGCAGACAGTCCTCCTCAAGACTGGCAAAAGATGAAGGCCCAGATGACTGGAGGCCCCCTGCAGGAAGCCAGTCATGAGATAGCCTCTTTAGGTGTGACCTACATGCATAGCGCCATCTGGTGGGGAGGGGCACATGTCACACAGCCCAGGAGCCATTCCTTATACCTCAGAGGGTGGAGGGGCTGTACCCTTTGGGAGAGTGGAGGTGTCCACACAGAGGGTCTCCTTTGGGGTACAGGAATGGACCGAGGTCAAGTTACAGTAAGCTACCCAAAGCCTGTTCAATGCATAACCAAATGTATATTTTTCAGTCTGGCTTCAGTAAAGACCACTCCACTATCACCTCCCTCTTTCGGCTCACTGACTCCATTCTCACCGGCATGGATCAGGGATACATCACCTCTGCCATCTTTGTCGATTTGGCTAAAGCCTTCGACACTGTCTCCCATTCCCTTCTCCTAAGTAAACTAACCACATCTGGCATCTCCGAATGCACCACCAACTGGTTCTGGTATTACCTCATAGGCCGGTCGCAGTCTGTCAGAATAGATTACTCCACATCCCCTTCCCTCCTGATCTACACAGCTGTCCCCCAAGGCTCAGTGCTGGGACCAATCTTATTTTCCATCTTTTTAAATAACCTCCCTTCCACCTGCTCATCTCCATGTATCCACATGTATGCTGATGACTCTGTGTTGTTCACATCCAGAAACTCCCCTCTGAGGTGGCATCCGGCCTTCAGCAAACTTTAATAATATCCAGCATTGATTTAGCGCAAACCAACTCTCAATGAACATCACAAAAAAGGTCTCTATGACCTTTGGCTCCAGACAAAAACTGTCAAGACTTGATTCCACCTCTACCTTTACCACCCTCTCTGGTACTACACTGAATGATGTCTCCTCCTTTAAGTATCTTGGACTATGGCCTGGAATATTTCCTCACTCCCCTTCCTTCCCCCACCATTGTCTGGTCCTCGTCCCCTTCAGAGTTCTCAGCATCCTGACAGGGTGCTTGTTCTCAGCATGTCCCTCTCCCTCAACATTCTGTCTTCCCTCCCTCCCCACTCCTCCTCCCCCCTCCTTCTCCCTTCACCCATCCTCACCATTCCTACCCCTTGCAGGATTCTCAGTACCCTGAAGGGCATTGCTCTCGGCTCAGCTCTCCCCCACCCTCTTTGCCAGGTCTTTTTCCCATTGCAGGGTTCATGGTATCCTGAAGGGGTGTTGTTCTCAGCATGTCTCACTCCATCCCTCCCGGGTCTCAACATCCTGAAGGGTGTCGTTCTCAGATGTCTCTTCCCCTCCCCTCCACCTCTACTTTCATGCCCTCACCCCTGCAGGGGTGTTGTTCCTGCATGTCTCCCCAGGTATCAACATCTTAAAGGGGTGTTGTTCTCAGCATGTCTCTCTCCCTCTCCCCACAGATCTTAGTCGTGTCCCTGCCCCTTGCAGGGTTAACAGCATCCTGAAGGGCATTATTCTTGGCTTGGCTCTCTTCCTTCCTCCCCACCCCACCCCAACCCACTCCCTGCTACTCAGCATTCTAATAGGCAACCTGTGCACTTGGCCAACCTGTATAGGTTCCCCAGCACCCGCAGGTGTCTCCCTCTGTTGTCTACACCTTCCATTCTTGTTATTAATACTTGTTTTGCTCATGTTGTTGTCCTGTATGGTATACCGTGTTTGCTCAACAACTGGCCAGGATTGTTCTTACCTTGTATAGTGGGGTACGCTTTATGTACATTTATATTTTGTGTATACACGTCTGTACTTCAGCATGTATTTAGCCTGTACGTTATTGTATATAGTCTGGATATGTTGTTTACTTGCTTCACCCTTATTATGTAACCCCTTCCCTCAGGACACTTCTGGAAGCAAACTGTTTACAGCTCACATTGTCTTTCCTGTGAAACCTTTCCAAATAAATAAATAAATAAAAATCAAGGTGACAATTATGTTTTTGGTGCAGTATTAGCCAGTGCTAAGCAGTTTAAATGACAAATTGCAGTGAGAAAGAAACAATGTGACCTACTCACTGTAATTTGTTATGTAAATTTCTGTAACTGTTCATTGCTCCTGTTGCACCTTGTTTGCATGTTCCCATATTTTTTCTCTGCACCGGATGCTATACTATGTATTACCTTATGTCTATTGTTTGAACTATTGTATCCTCCCAGGTAGTATCTGAAAATTGGCATTATTTGCCTAATGTACCCTATCCAGTAAACAAAAACTAAAAAAAAATAAAATAAATAAGTTGTGACCATCTAAAGGCTGGTTAGAACTCCCTTACTGTGTGTGTCATGCTCCTGATGTAATGTGGGCTCTGATTAAGATTATCAATAAACACTTGGCTGTGGTCATTTTTCTCCAACACACTGTGTACGGTCTCAGTCTGTTTGGGTGAAGGGAGAGGGAAAGTGGCCTGCTAAGACAAAAACCACATACACAATTTACTTTTACTACCTCCACACCATATCACTACTGTATCCTACAAATGTCTCTTTTCTGTCTAGATTCTCATCCATGCATTCATTACATTCTGCTTCGACTAGAAGGCAGTCGTACCTTGTAGTTAAGATTGCACAGCTGTGAACATGGTGACCCAGGTTTCTGTGAATCCTACCACTGCTACTTAGTCATTATGTGACTATGAACTAGGGCTTAACTACCTGTGCTTATTCTCTGTTTAAATCCCTCTGTAATGTTATATCTCTGTGCTCTCTTAATCTCACGGTGTGCCTCCTGGCAGGCACATTCTCTCCTTGTCCCTCTCCTGGACTATAAATGGCTTTGGGCTGAAGTTTGTATGAGAGTTACTGCATTCAGATTTATTTATTTCCCTTCCTTCCTTCCTTCCTTCCTTTTTTCCATCCTCCCTCCCTCCCTCCCACTGATCCCTTATCCCTTAACTCCAGTTAGTCCAAAATGTCATGCTATATAGCCTGCTTCATTTCCTTGAAATGTATCCAGCACCATCCTCTAACTCCACAGTGTGGAACTGTCATTGACTCCAAATCTCGTCAGTGTATACCATGCAAAAAGTATCCCTTCCCACATTCAGATCTCGTCGTAGTCTTGATCCCTCCTATCTCTCAGACCTAGAACCTATGCTTTTCCCAGTTCATACCCACTTCACACCAAGATTAACCTTATACTCCCCCCGAGTCGACATCCCCTAAAGTCCACCAGTAGTAATGTCCTTTCTGTTCCAGCCCCGAATATTTCCACCATCAGTGCTCAAGCATTCTTCTTCTCAGAACTTCTCAACACTCGTGCTTATGAAACAGTTTCCCTTTGAGCTATACTCAACCAGTTCACTTCCATGCTTGACATCACAATGCTGCTTAAAGTACCTTCAGATTCTTCCTACCTATAAGCTGCTGGGTTCCCATACTATGCCTTCAACTTTGAATCTTCACCAGTTTAGTGCCTGCCCCTCCCTACTGCTAACCACAGTGTGTAGCCTTCCACAACTTCATATATTGTACATTTTCTGTTTGCTTGTCACAAGACAACTCCATTTCTGTAGCTGCTGGAGGTATAAACATCTTTTGTAGTTTATTTGTATTGTTAACAGTAGCCCCCAATTAACTGAGTGGAGGGAGCTGTAAATAAATAACTGAACTACTTTAACTATGATGTCAGTTGTGAACAATGAATTCTGTTTACAGTTACAAGTGTGTTTGTGTGAAAGTCTCCAGTGTGCTGCACCTCTGTCTTGAATCAGGAAAGTCCCTGCCTTGAGTCAGGAAACTTTTCTAGACTTGAACCCTCACTCGATCCATCTCCCAGTAAACAGGATGACCCCTGGGGAGGTGGGGTCACAGAAACTAAAACGAACGTTTATAGCTCCAACAGATACAGAAATTAAGTTTATCTATTTTTAATTATTTAAAATGATTTTCTGCAAACTCAGATACAACTGGCAATATGTTAGGGTGTACTGTAGGTCTCCTTTAAGCAACATTTGTGCATATACACTAGCTGAAGTTAACACCAGGTATAGCACCCCCAGTAAGTTAAAATAGGTGCTTGTCTGAAACATATTTTATTTGACCAGCTTACTCCCAGGTTCAGTCCTACAGAAAATCCCAGAACTCAGAACCAGTAGACCTTCCAGCTGAGATGGGCAGATAACTTTCCCACTTTGATTCAATACCTGCCCTTGAAAGTAGTTCTGACTCAGGCTGTCCCAACTGTGTGGCTGGAAGCACTCTGTACTATTATGCAGGAGTCCCAGGATCCAGTCTTGAGCCCATCTACTGACCAGGACCGCTTGGGTTTCAGGCATATTGCAGAGGCAATGTGATTGAGCCATGACAGAAGAGCTGAAAGTGCCCACAGCACCAGTGACCCTTAGTGACTCAATAACAGCCCTAGGTGGGAACGGTTTGAGATCACGCACCGTATGTTGGGACACCACAGCCTGGGTTAATGCGGTGTGCATTGGCCTCTTTAATGTCTAGGGAAGCTGTGTGGAGCTTGGGATACAGAAACCAGGAAAAAAATCCTCCTGTCTTGTTTGTGATGGCTGCATACTGACCTCTGACCTACTCTAGATCAGTTGGCCCTGTATCGGGGGGGGGGGTTAAGTCATAGGTTTGGTTAATGTGCCTGGAGCAAAGGGAAGAACTGGGGATAGAGAGAGAGTATAAGAAATCTACAGCTGTTTGTTCACAGAGTGGATGACACTTGTGCTGTAATTGAAACAGTTGAAGGGCATGATTCTGACTGGAAAACTATCCCCAAAATGTCTAAATAGTGACTATTCCCCCTTTCCACTCATCTTTTTCTCAGAAAGTTGTTCTGATCATTTATAAATCAGGTTAACAGTTGGAGCTGCACAATTACTCAGATTATGGAGGATTAGTCCCCACTGGAAGCAGTTTCAGCAGAACCTTGTGGCTCTGTGCAAGGAGACTGTATATCTCATCCAAACCTAGATCCTTCACGCAACAGCCGTTTATCTCCAAGAGTTCATCTCCAACTTCCAGAATTCCTGGCGCCAGCTTATCAGTGATTCTGGTGCTCAACCGGACCACATAGGTTCCTGAAAGAGGGTTTAGAGATGAGAGAAAAGAGAAGTAGAAGTTAATAGTTATTAGTTACTAGTTATTACTGAGAAGGTGCACACAATAGAGTATGCACCAGGGACTTCCCAGATATTGAAGTGTCAAAGTCCCTTTTTATAACTGTTGGTCCTATTTACCTGGTGGAAGGCAGGGAACTGCAAGGATTTTTTTCAGCTGCTACAGAGACTTTTTCTCCAATGTTCTATTTCGTAATAAGTCCCTCTGTGTGCACAACACAGCTGAGGGGGCCAGCTGGCCAGTCAATGTGGTGGCCAAGTCACTGCTTTACTATAAATGGAGTAATAATTTTACGCATGTTGAATGTCACATAAATCACATTGCTGTCTTATGGTCTGGGAACTGGAAGGGCAAATTTCAATACACAAAGTAAGGGGAATCTCTTCTCTGAGTTGTTTCCCTATGGATTAGTGTAGTTGGGTTTTGTGGGGTTGAAAGCAAAAAGGAGAACAGTTTTGATCAACCTAATTTCATGGAGCCAATGCACAGATTAATAGATTCTGGACAGTGCTGGTAAGTCAAGTGTATGTAGGAACTTGTACTGAACCTACAACATTGCTACAAGGGGTGATTGGATTCAGTGAAATCCATTCTGTTCGCATCTGTCAGATTATTGGAAGTTATGATTCTGAGTATGATTCCATTCTAATGCCAGTTAAGGCATCAGAGTTGGCAGCAACATTTCTTATTCTGCATCCAACTACTGTGTGCACCAGGTGGGGGAGGTTTTAACATTTAATCAGATGCAGAATCTAGTTCTGATTGGATTCCAATTCTGCATCTGACCCTTTTTGTTCAAATCTGATTTTTTGAACTTCAATTCCAAAAATAAGAATGGAAAAAAAAAACCCACTCAGCATCCATGGTATCCAAGTCCATGAATTGCATTCCGAGGCTAACCGCAGAGGAAAGGATATGTGTGTGTGTGTGTGTGTGTGTGTGTGTGTGTGTGTGTGTGTTGGTGGGGGTAGAAAAAAATTAAAAAATGAAGTAGCAAATTCATGTAGTCTGATTTTTTGTTTGGTTTTGGAGAAACACATAGAAAAATATTTTATCAAGAGGAGCTCTATAACTAAATCATGCACTTCTACTCCTGTATTCGGCTTGGTAATTACAAACCAGATGTCTATTTTTGCACTGGGCCCACTCCCAGCCCACCTGTCCCAGAGGGTTAACTTGCCTAGCCCATCCCTATCTTTCCCCAGCTCTCTCTCTCTCTCTCTCTCTCTCTCTCCTGCACTTTTGTACGTCTCCTGTTACCCCCTCCAGGGTTAGGCTTACCCTATATTGTCTGCTGTGCTGTTAATGGCTGTACTATTTTGTTTTTATGCTGTTATCTAACTAATTTATCTTTCACGTATCTCAGAGTGGTATTCTAACATTTAACCAGTTTTGCCTGAAGTCTTTCTCTAGTTAGCTGGTTATTAGTCTTTGTTCTGCCAAACGTTTTATACAACAGCTTTGATTCTTCCTGATGTTCTTGAATGTATGTACCTTGTAATCCTCCCAGGTCGCACCTGAAAATAGGCACTTGGCTGTCTAGTGTGCTTACCCGGTAAACAAAAGCAAATAAATAAATGTTCTTACCAAGGGGAACTCTGTGTTCCTTCTTCCTTTTCAACTACTACTCAGCTACCCACTGACAGACCCATGGGTGTAACTCTGCATGTGTTAGTGCCCACACACCCTGTCTGCATGCATGGACGTCTGTTTATACTCATTTGCATTCCACCTTAGTTGCGAGGTATACTCCTTCCTCCAGCCACTAAGACAGACTTTTGTGAACAGTTGCAGAGTGCGGTGGCACAGTGGGGAGTCTGCTTCACCCCTGATTTGTGCCTCCACATGATATTGCTGATAATCAAGCCCCTAGTGTCTTCTGCAGCAGGCAGTGGTCAGCATAAATTATTTGATAAATATATTGCTACTTGTATTGATTGATTTATTTAATCCTAGCATGCAAGCAGAGATAAACTGCATAATCCCATTTCCAGCTGAGACCTGAGGAAACAAGGGTTAGGGAAGGATACAGAGAATTAGCAGTTGCAGGAAAAGCAAATTTGCGGTGAAACATTATAGGTGGAACATATACTTTTAAATTAAAGAAAGGTTTGTGCTCTTGAAATAAACATTCAGGTAATCAAAATGCAACATATCATGTAATATTTTAAAAGATTTCCCTCATGCAATGCTACCTAGTTGGATAACACCCAACTGAAATGATCATGAACGGTTTGTGAATGTTCATGAACAGTTCCTGAACTTTGCTCATCTACAGTTACAGAAGTGCATCAAATCGTTTGTGGATGCTTTGTAATTGTGCACAAACGTTGACAGGCACTCCAGGCTGTTATGAATGCTCATGAACATAAAGGTTCATAAAGGGCCACAACAGTTCCTAAAACTCCTCCATTAAACTTTCATGGACACAGTTCCACTGCTTTAATAATAATGGATAATTCATCAGGCAACCCTGTTTTAACATTAAGGGCCATATTCATAAAAGATGTTGGCTCTAGGTAAGGAAACAGTAACACAGACAATGACAGCAGAAAAAGACCATTGGTCTATCCAGTCTGCCCATAGAACCCTAACAAACCCTGGATCTATTGTCCATACTGGGTTCTAACCTACAATCTCCACCCCCATGCTGCTTGCCCTACCGCTACCACCCTGAGCAACCACTAAGTCATTCACTGTATCCCAGCCAAATCTGAAACCATTGATAGTATTGGCACCCACCACATCAACTGGCAGAGTGTGCCATGGCTCTACCACCCTTATGCAAAATAAAATGGTCTCACTTCCCTCTCGAACCTCCCCCCATCAGTTTCCACTCATGTCCCTGTGTTCTTGATCCACTACATATGATAAATAGTTCCTCACAGTTTACTTTGTTCATTCCTTTCAGGAACGTGAAGGTCTCTTTATATCTCCCCTCTCTCATCTGGCCTCTGGCAAGTACATGCTCAGTGCCTTGAGCCGATCCTCGTAAGGTCTGCCCTGCTGGCCCTGAATCATTTTGGTCACCCTATGTTGCACTGTCTCCAGTCTGTCCTTATCTTTCCTTAGGTGAGGATTCCAGAATTGGGCACAGTACTACAGACAGGGTCTCACCAGTGATCTATAGACAGGTAGTAATAGCCTCCTTCCTTCTGCTGTCAGTACCCCTTCTTATACACCCAAGCAGCCTGTTTGCCTTACTGTAGGCCTTGTTACTCTCGCTTGATTGTTTTAGTGAGTCACTGATGATGAATCCTAGGTCTCTTTCCTCAGAGGTTGTGCACAGCTTTATCCCCGCCCCCATCCAGTACTCTATCCTGTGGTTCTTGTTCCCTCTGTACATTACCTTGCACTTTTTGGCACTGAATTTCAACTGCCAAACCTTTGACCGCCGCTCTAGCCTTTGCAAGACTTTTTGTGTCTCCTAACCCCCTTCTCACTGTTTACCCTGTCACAGAGCTTAGTATCATCTGTGAAGAGACATATCTTGCCCTGGATTCCTTCCCCCATGTCACTGACAAACATACTGAAAAGAAATGGATCTGGGACCGATCTTTGTGGCAACCCACTAGTGACCTCCCTCACTTCTGATTTAACCCCAGTAACCACAACCCTCTGCTGTCTCCCTTCCAATCAGTTTCTCATCCATCTAACTGTGTCCTTCACTGCACCCAGATTCTCTATCTTCTTATGTAACCTTCTGTGAGGCATCAAGTCAAAAGCTTGCTGAAATCAAAATAGAGTAAATCACAGTGTGGTCCTTATCCACTACCCTCATTAACCAGTCAAAGAATACTGTCAAGGTGGTCTGACAAGATCTCGAACCCATGCTCTTTACTATCTTGGAGTCCATTGATCTCCAGGTAGTCCACAAGGTTCACTTTGATTAGTGCCTCCATCAATTTACCCACAATAGAGGTAAGACTGATAGTGGGAGATACAGTCAACCATCAGTTGTTTTATTATGCAACCAAAGCAATTAACCATGACAATTAATTCTGTTAACAAACTCAACATGTTCTAATAAAATTATTTTATTAACAAGGACTTTAGAATTTGTAACATACCTTATCCTTACATTGCTTTCAGTTGCTGTTCTTTCAGATGGAATCACTGCTCAGCTTCCTTTCATAAATAACTGTGCCATCTACATACATGTGGATATGCCAGTTGTCACAGGCAGACGGGAGGACATTCAGGAAGATGGCGAATAGGATAGGACTCAAGATGGAGCCCTGTGGGACCACAGCCTGGATAGGAAGTGGAGGTGATAGGGTGACTCCAAACTGCACCAGTTGTTGTCAGCCCATGAGGAAGGCATGGAACAAAGCAATAGTGGAAGCTGAGTGGTCAGCAGAGCTCAGCTTCTCCAGGAGGACTGGATGGGATACTGAACTGAAGGCTTTGACCAGATCGATTAATATTGTGGATGTAGTGTGCCCCTGATCCATCCTGGAAAAGACAGAATCAGCAACACACAGCAGGGAAGGGACAGTGGAATGAAGCTTCCAGAAACCAGACTTCAAGGGTGAGAGGAAGCTGGAGGATGAAAGGGAAGTCAAGGCATCTAGAATGGACCAGTTTCTCTTGCAGCTTAGAGAGGGAGGGGAGGAGGGAGATGGGATGGGAGCTGCTAGGGGAGGAGGGGGTCACACCCTTCATGTAGTGGAATAACATTGGCCAGCGTCCAGGACTGAGAAACACCACTGAGGGAAAAAGAAAGGAGTAAGTGAGTAAGGGGAGCTGTAGTAGCGGGAGTGGAAAGATGGAGGAGTTTGGGGTCCAGACCATCAGGGCTGGACTTTGACGGGTTGAGGGAGGAAAGAGTTTCCTGGATGGTGATGGGGGCAAGTGGAAAGCTGAAGAGGGATGGAAGGGATGGAGAGGTGCTGAGGGGGTAAAAGAAGGGAGGGTACAAGTTGTGAAGAACTCATTGACATGAGTAGCAACAGAGGTAGCGTCAAACACAGGTGACCCACTAGCCATGGGGATAGGGGTGGGGGACAAGGCAGGGGGGAGTTGAAAAGGGAAGGGATAATCTTCCAGAATGTATCTGAGGAGTTAAGGTTTTTCTAAAGGCTGGCATTGAAATAATGTGATTTCTCAGCTTAAACAACCTTCGTACAGCTGTTCCTCAGCTTCCTGTAAGTGTAATAGATGAGGTCAGGAAAGGAGTGGGATAATTTGTAGTGGCCCATATGAGGTCTTCGGACTTGCACAGATCGATGATTATTGTGGTAATCCAGGGATGATGGCAAGTTTTTACTCTGGAGTTCCTCAGGAAGGTGTGCTTGTCACAGATGGAGGTGAATCTGGAGTGGAACTGTGCGAGGGCCACATCAATATCAGAGGCAGAAAGGATGGCTGACCAGTGTGTTGCAGTGAGACTGCTCAGCAGGGCACTGATGTATAGTGACCGGAGAGATCTGGACCAGATATATTTTGGTGTAGAGGGAAGACATTGGATTTTTCTGACGCAGAACGTCATGCAATGGTCACTAAATGAATCCGGCAAGGTACCTGCTGCAACAATGTGGTGAAGGTGGGAGGTTAGATCCAGTCCAAAAGGGTATGGTTGGTGGAGTGGGGATTGAACCAGGTCGGTTCTGAAATAACCTGGCACAAATTAAGGGACTCAAGCCTGTGAATGTATATTTGGAGGATGGGAAAAGTCAATTTACATTGAAATCCCCAAGGAGGATAAGTTCACCTGTGGAGGAATGAGTGGTGATGGAGGAAAGAGAGTCAACCAGGGATGAATGTGAGATTGTAGGGAAGACATAGACAACCCCAATGAATAGAGGTGCTGAGGAGGGGAATGAGAGCCTGACTATAGGAAAAATTTGTAGGAGGATGGTACGGCCTCCCTGAAGGCCATAGTACTTTACCTGAGAGGCTCTGGAAGACATACTGTAGATGGCTACTCCTCCGACACATTTTCCTCTGTTCTGCCTGAAAAGTCAGTAAATCAGGAAGGAACGGGTTAGAATCTGGAGTCCTGGAGGAGAGCCAGAACTACAGGATATACAATAGCCTGACTCAAAATATGCAATTTATCTTCATGTATGAGGGGACAGGACTATAACTCACGAGTAGCAGAGCCACGAGTGAGTTATGAAAGTCCTGCCAACTCACAAGTGAAGATAAATTTCTTATTTTGAGTCAGACTATTGTATATTTGATATATACAACAGCAGTTTACAAGTTATAGCTTTTAAATCTGGAGTTTATTTAAACATATTGCTTCTTTTGTTTGATTTTAACTGCATGTTTCAGTGCTGCACTAGGCATTGTGATGTCATCAGCATTGTAGAAGCTGCTCTCTGATTGGTTCAGTATTCCACTGTGATGACAGTAACTTAAAAGATATCCACTGTAACAACAGTAACTTTTTTTTTTAAATCCTGCTGTTACTGATGTCACCAACTAAGATATCTTTTTTATCTTGTCATTTTCACCACCACTCCTGTTGCATATTTAAGCAACAAGCCATGAGGGGGGGTGGGTTATCGGAGGATATACCACCGTTGGAGTGGTTTGCTCATGAGGCACAGCTGAGTGGGTAAATCCTCGCCAGCCGTGGTAAATCCCCTGAAAACCCACATCCTCCGAGTGGGTTATTGCAATTATACCATGATTTCATGGTACTTTTTTTTTTAGATAAAATAAAAAATGTGTTTTTGCTTTTTTTATTCAATTTTACTGTGTCTGTTACTTTGATATAAAAAAAATTGTTCCTGGTTTACCGTCATGCATCTTCCGGGTTATAGCTTGCACAGTTGCAATGGAGTCGCGGGAAATTCTTGTAGTCGGAGGAATTTCTTTTATGTTTGTTTTTTGGGGGGGTGCCGTTGACATATGAATAACAGGGGATTTCAGCACTGAAGGAGGGACAGTATGGGAGACAGAGCAGAAGTGTACCGGGAAGGGAGCGGAAACGGAATGCAGCAGAGCGGACACTAAAAGTATGACTAAGAGGTGAGCAGGGTGGAAGTGGTTACGGGAAGACACTTTAAAATGTTTGATTTTGATAAGTAATTCAGGCTTCTGCTTTGTTTTCTATTTTTTTTCCAATGTACGGAGGTGTGTTTTCCTGGTCTCAGTTTTAGAGGGCAGACAGTTATTTAATTTTGGGGTCGGAGTGGGTTTTTTTACATGCGGCTGGCTGGCACCTTTTGCAGTGATTATCGGCGGATTTACAATACAGGTAAGGTGCCAGCCTGCTACTCTGGCTCTTCTTGGATGTCCATGGTATAATCAGAGATATATAGGACATCAGGAGAGTGTAGCTAAATACAGGCAGAGAGAAGGTTGAATTTAGGTAGAAGACTTCTAGCATTCAGACAGTAGACACTAAGACTCTTGGCAGCAGCGAAGGAGAGGAGAGGAGAGGAGAGGAGAGGAGAGGAGGGAGAGAGAGAAGAGGAGAGGAGAGGAGAGGAGAGGAGAGGAGAGGAGAGGAGAGGAGAGGAGAGGGAGAGGAGAGGAGAGGAGAGGAGAGGAGAGAGGAGGACTAGGGTAGAACTCCACATTGCCAGACAGGAAGTTACTTGTATCCTCAGGCTTTGTGGGATTTTTATTTACTCTTTTAGTTATTGCTATTTAACTCGGCCAGTATTTCTGCAAACTTTATCTCTTGCCTTTTCGCTGTATTGTTCTGGTGTTCTGAACCCCTGCTAGGGTGCCATATACAAATAAACTACTGCCACTATTAATCTCAATCAATCTGCATCAGAGATGCCCCAGATAAGCCATATCGACATATTATAAATCACTACTACTACTAGTACTACTCTTATCTATACAGCATGCAATAAGACACCTCAGACAAGCCATATAAATGAATTATAAATCACTACTACTACTAATACTCTCATCAAAAGGGCATACAATAAGACACGCCCCAGACAGCCATGTGAACTTATTATTAATTACTCCTCCTCCTCCTCCTCCTCCTCAAATCCAAACAGCTTACAATAAGAAACACAATAGACTAGCCATGGAAATATGTGATAAATCACCAGTAATACTCATTCATACAGCATGCTATAAGAGATGCCCTAGACTAGCCATATGCATAGATACTAAATCACTATTACTGCTACTGTCAACCAAACAGCATGAGCTATGAGACACCCCAGACTGGCCATATAAACATATTATGAATCACTACTACTGCTGCTCTCCTTCAAATAGCATGAGGAGAGATATCCCAGAGAAGCCATCTGGATCAGTTGCCTTTTGTTGACATGGAGTTTAACATAGAAACTTACCACATACAAATAGTAAAACTTTAGACTGTAATTGTGAACAAATGGCTGATAATAGGCAAGAACATTCCATCCATAAAAAAGTGGGAGAAAATGTTAAACACAAAGGTAAGGATATCACAACTCTAAGCATATAACTTAAGAAGTAGGCTTACATACCTAAACAAGGGAAAGACTAATAGCACAGCCAAAAGGAGAAAAGAAAAATCTTGCCAACAGCAACTACCAGATTCGAGCATTAGCCAAGCACTAAACATCTCAATAAAGCCATAGAATCCCCCCTGGGCCATGTGAGGGAAATGGGAATCTTCTATAGTGCTTGAGAGTTACCTTTAAAAAATAGTACGTGCCAACGGTTAGTTAGTTACATATGATGTCATACGGGGATCTCTGGTTTCTGTTGCTTCCATTCTTGGCTTAGCAGAGTTTATCATGGTGGGGGCCAGGGAATGGGCTGTACATTGTAAAACAGTGGCAGATAGGCTAGTCAGGGTGCCTAAATGTAGTTTAGGAGATTTCATTAGGTTTTGGGATGGCCTGTTCCCGCTGCCATAAGTAGAGGTCATGCCCCTGTGTCCCAAACGACCAGGTCCAGCAATAGAGTAAGAAGAATCAGCATTTATACAGTGCTTTTTTTCCTACACATTGTATCCCAGTTTACAAGGTGTGAGAGACTAGTAGTGAAGTGACTGAATGTGTAGTGGCAGCCATTTTTCACATTAACACTCACACACAGCCTTGTACAATTGCATAAGCCAATTTTATGGGAAGGGGAATGTTGGCCAGGACACTGGAGAAAGCCTCCTATTTTTGTGAAAAGTGCCTTCTATTTTTTTTCTTCCACCTGGTCACCCACCAGGACAGCACCAGAGATGGGTAGAAGGGACCTCGGCTTAACATCTCATCCGAAGGATGACACACCATGACAGTATAGCATCCCCCAGTACTGCACATGGGTGTCAGCATTTCTGGTATGAGCCCAATCCCTGAGTGGGACAAGAGCCCTCAACCTTCTGGCTTTGAGGCAGATGTGCTACCAATTGACCCATGCTGACACCTTAATGCCACCATTGCAATAATGTCAATGGCACCAAGTTGCTCTCAACTTGGAGGCTGTTTCTGGTTGCTATAACCAACACCCTGTCAACCTTCTATGAGCTAAGAGAAGCTTATTTTAGGGCTCTGTGTCTGGCCATAAAAGCTACAGAGGGAAAAAACCCACAAGTCCATTGTGTGCTAAGTAGTATAAAGATGCCTATGTGCTGAGCCACTGGGAGAGTATCATCCCACTCGAGTTCTACTGAGTTTTTCAGGAGGAGGCGGAGAGAGGGGAGGGGGGACTCCAAGAATTCATATTTGTGCTACCTGGTCCTGGCTATCCCCCGGCTAGAGCAGAAATGCTCAATTGGTGTCAGGTGGGCTATCATCAGCCCAAGTTGTGTCAGCTAGTTAACTTAGTGGTCCTGCCTTCATCTCTATTAACCCACTGTACATCTGGTAGGTTTTGAAGGCTGCTATGCAGTCACTGGCTCTGTATATTCATGATGTTAAGTGCCCACATCTGTGGTGGCCTCCCATTCATCAGGGATCCAAGACACAGCGGCAGGAACTTAGTGTATGGAAGGCTGCATTTGTTGGGGAGCTGAATAGGCAGGCCACCTGTGCGTCTGGAATTTGGAGTCCCCCAGCAATATCCTAGCAACTGCTTTCTCATGGTTCACATTTGCCTACAGGTAACTGACCATGGCAGATACAGAGGGCCAGCAACATTGAATACTTAGCCTTGACAACCTCCAAAACAGAATCCCACAGTGCCTCTACCAGTAGTGTGGAACAGAAAACTTGACAGAGGCGATTTATTGACACAATCTGGTATGTCCCTATTCCAGTTTGTGTAGAGCAAACTAAGGGGGGAAGGAAGCATAGAGTAATCAAGCCCTCAGGGGTTCATGTGCTTTGCACATCTCTGTTGCTAAGATTGTAGTAAGCCATGCCATGCAGGTCGGGGGGAAGGGGGGTATTTTAATGATTTTAACGTTTAATGGTGAGAAAAGGAAATCACACAAGTATTGGTAACCAAGTTGCAATGCCTTGGGACTGTTAATGCCTTGATGGTAGATAGACAGGTGATGTCTGTAGTTCAGACAGCAAGCTGTGGGTAGGACTGTTTATCTGCGGAGTGGTTTAGTGGCGATATAGGTTGGACGGGAGTGATGGACTTCGCACCATAGAGGGGGCATGATGTATGTAGGGGCTGGGCCTGCACAGAGGGCTTGGTCAGCAGCAGGTGTGAATAAGGAAAATTACGTAATCATTATTACCATCCCCTCCACTGTACTGGGATGCTTACTGTACCAGGTATGAAAGGGGGTTATACCCTTTGGACAATGAAGGAGGCGGTTCTGTCTATTATTAAGGCCACAGGTTGGCAGTGGTCTTCAGAGACCACCCTGTTGGGTGCTGTGTCCAGAGTGAGGAGGGATCAGGAGACGTCTGATTACCCAACAGTTGTTTGGCACCACATTTTCAGTCGGTGGTCTCAGGGCTAAATTAGTGCATGCAAAGCAATGCTTAAATTGTCAGGTCCTGACATCTAGGTGTGGATTACGTTCACGCCTCTGAAGGACTGCATGCAATTCATTTGAACCTGGGTTAAATGTTAAGCCTGGCCTCTCGCTGCAGAGTGTGGGGGGCACTTGTTCTCTAAGTGTTAGCATGTCATCAACTACTAAAAGCAGAAAACACCAGGAGAAGGGGGATGGAAGGTGTTAAAGGGCAGGGTCACATATAGTGAGAGTGTACAGAGATAAAAATATGAGAAATACATTAGGGCAGCACAAAGCTAACTTCAAGGCCTTTCATCAGTCATTACATGTGTTTAAAGCTTACCCAACCAGGTTTACATACTACGGTAAAAACCACAAATGACAGTTAATGTTGATCAAGTAAGTGCCTTACAGGTAGTCGCAGCATCTGTGCCTGGGTTGGGGGCTTGCAGCTGAGAGTCCCAATGTTCCTGGGCCACTGTGGTCCATATAGATGTGATATCTTGCTGAAACTGGGGTTGTGGGTTCAAGACTGACAGTTCTTTCCCTCCATGCTGATAGTCCTGGAGTAACAGTTTTGGTAAAACAGATTCCTCTGGAGGTGAGTCTGTGGCAGAGGATTCTTCTACTGAAGCTCTGGATCCATGGCTTCTGCTACAGAGATGGGTTCTGATGTGCAGTTGATGGTTGGTTAGTCAGGGTGCCCAGCTTCTGTTTCTTTCTGTCTCCCATGTTTCTGTTGTCATTGGTCGAGGGGGCCCTGCTGGTAGATGGAGAGTATGGGTAGCATCCATCTGGGTACAGTCCTTTGGATTGTTCTGTGAGTGAGGTACAGCTGGGGTTTGTCTGGCTGCTGTTGTGGGTCTCCTTGCTCCCCGTGTCTATTGCAGGAAGGTAGAGGCATCAGACGGGTCAATGAAACTGTACTAGATCCTAATTCTTTCAATTTTGAAAACTGCTGAGTAGGCCATTTGGTATGTTATTCTGAGTGCCAGACATCAGTGAAGGCTGCCCTTCTTTATTTAACTTTGTTGAATAATCTTGGTATTGGGAAATACAATGCCCATGGCACACCACTGGCCCTTTTCCTCAGGCAAGTTGAAGCAGTTTTTTTTTTTTAGTGGTACATCTTAGGAATAATGAGAGTATTGGTCTGGGCTTTTCCCCATTCTTTAAGTGAGGTGTCAGTGAGCAATGAGCTATTTGAATTTCGAGAAGGCAATTTTTGAGATGAAAGAGCTCTGACATCAAGTGTTGAATGAAGTTCTCAATGTTGTTTGCCCTCAGTCCCATCTAGGATCCCAACAATTCATAGGTTATTCCTTCATCCCCTGCACTCCAGGTCATCTAATTTTGTCCCATTGCAGGGAGGTTTCTGACTTTAAAATGTGAATTTCTGTATCCTCTTGTCTCCCTGAATGTCCAGGTGACAGAGAGAGCCCTCTGCATCAAAAACTCATATGAACAGATTTTCCATTTTATTTTCTAAAGTTGTAATGGCAGTCTTAACTCCTGACACCTCCTGTAATATTCTTTCACACATGCCCTGAATCGCAGGGTCGACTGTAGTCACTGCCGGCACCAGCACTCCCACAGCCATGACTCGATAAAAATTTCAAAACATTGGTTTGAGAGGAAAAAATGTAACAAAAAAAACCCACATATTTGGCATCTTTCCTTTCAGCTTGATGAAATCTAACAAATATGGCACAATTTTCACTAGAAAAGCACTTTTGAAAATTTTTTTTTATTAAAATGTCCGCAGCATGGAGAGCTGAAGCTTCAAGCAGCCATCTTGGAGAACAGCCAAATCGAAAGTCCCCCCACCTCCCTTCTCCTGTTAGAAATCCCCCTGCTTATGCACCCCAGCATCTAGCTAGCTTTGCCTACTGCCTTGTCACCCTGCCCTACCACCTTGAAATCATCAGATATGAATTAGCATATGGACCCTCTCTTGCTTGATAACTGCAAGTAGCCCCCCCCCTCCATTTTAGAAACAGATCCCAGGTTTCCCTGCCCCAGGTGCACGACTGCACTTTTTGGCACTGAAACCCAGCTGCCACATCCTAGACCACTCCTTTAGTTTCCCCAGCCTTATTGCAGGTTTTTGTGTCATCCACAGAGAGACACATCTTCCCCTTCAGTTCCTCAGCAATGTCACTTATGAAGACATTGAAAAGGACAGAACCCAGTACCAATCTCTGAGGTACTTCACTGGTCACTCTCTCATCCCCCAATTGACTGCCATTTACCACCACCCTCTGCCTCCTGCCTTTCAACCAGTTAGATGCCCAGCTTATCACCTACTCCCACACCCCCAGATTGCTATGTTTCTTAATCAGCCTCCTGTGTGGCACAGTGTCAAAGGCCTTAGTGAAGTCCAGATAGGTCACACCCACTGACCTCCCCTGATCCACCTCTCTAGTTGCCCAGTCAAAAAAATCTATGAGAATTGTTTGACATGTCCTCCCCCATGCAAAGCCATACTGCTGGTGGTCCTATAGCCAGTTTGCCACCAAGTACTCCTTCAGTCTCTCCTTCAGCAGGGTCTCCATTCATTTCCCCACCAGTGATGTGAGACTGACTGATCTGTACTTGCTCGCCTGCTCCCTGTTGCCCCTCTTGTGCAAAGGGATGACATCGGCCATCCTCCAGTTCTCTGGAACTGCGCCCATCTGCAATGAGGTATGGAATAGTGTTAGCAGAGGGGTGACAAGCACTGTGCTCAGTTCTTTAAGTACCCTTGAGTAGATCCCATCTGGCCCCATCGCCTTATTTTCCTTTAGAGCTTCCAATCCCTGACAGACTCTGTCTTCTGAAAATTGATTTGTATCCACTCCCCCAGTACCTGCTAATGCATGTTGTTTGTCCCACCCCATCCCCACTGTGAAGACTGAACAGAAGTATTCATTTAAGATGTTAATTTTTTCTTGGTCTTCCTCTGCACTGCCCCCACCCCCAGTCTCCTGATCCTATACCACCTCTTCTTGCCTTCCTCTTTTCACTCATGTACCTGAAGAAAGTCTTATCCCCTTTTTTGACCTCCTGGGTGATCCTTTCTTCTGCTTGAGCCTTTGCTGTCCTTACCCTCTTGTCTGTCCCATTTGTTTATCTAGATAGGCCTCCCTGCCCCCCTATGTTTTGGTCTCCTTGTATTTCCTAAAAGCTGTTTTTTCTCCTTTAGTGCCTTACCACCTCCTTTGAAAACCACAGTGGCTTCTTTACCCTCTTACCCTTGCTTACTACCTTCAAACAGCTTGTGATTACTTGGTTATCCCTCCTTTAACTTTTTCCATTGTGCTCCACTCCCCCACCCCACCCACCCCACCCACCTATCCCCTCTCAAGGCATTTACTAAGGCAGGCTCCAGTTTCCTTAAAATTGCTCACCTGAAGTCCAGGACACTTGTACTAGTGTGTTTTTTCTCCTGTCCAATCCATATGTCAAACCACATTGTATGATGATCACTTGTACCCAGGGGGCTACCCACTGTGACGTCTGCAATGCTGTCTCTGTTCGTAAGTACCAGATCCAGCACTGCCCTGTCTCTAGTGGGTTCTGTAACCAGCTGCCTAAGAAATGCCTCTTGCTGGGAGTTTAGGATGGCCCTGCTGTTAATTGTAGCTGCAGCCAGAACGCTCCAGTCTACTATCTATGTCCAGCATACTAAAATCCCCCATAATCACTGCTTCCTTTTTGCTTGCCATTCTGCCAATGGGGACTGTCTGTAAACAGGTCTATTTAACCCACCCTCCTGGATGCACTGCAAATGATCTGTCACAGCTCAGTGTACCTTCCCTGATCACAAACTGCAAAAAAATAATAATAAAATTAATAATTAGAACCCCAGTTCGTAAATGTTAGAACCAGCCAGGATGCACAAGGGCACACCTCTCAGCTCTTCCTGGTTTTCAGGGATATCTCTGATTTTGCCTCAAAAGTTTCCTCTGTCCCTCCTGGGATTTGTGTTTTTTTGGCTGAATAGTGGGGATTGTAAGCACAAAATAATATCGAACATTAAAGTTACAGACTTGTTTTTCTTCAGAAAATGCATCTTACACTAATCCCTTGTTCCACCAGGTTTCTGAGTGAATATTACCAATTTTTAAGATGTGTCCCTGACATCTGGTGTTTGTCCCTGACTTATGAGGCAAGCAGTTGAGAGGTATGCATAAGGTTTTGTTTGAAACAGGTCTTCTTTTCTTTAATCAAATTATTAAAACCGTTAAAAAAAAAAAAGAAGCAGAACTCAGTTGCAGGTTACAGTTAACCACTTAATTTTACTGCTTGGATGAAGAAGCGAAGGGTGTACAGTACACATTTGAAGCAAATGATGTAAAGCTTTGTTTGCAAATACAAGACTGCCATCTTGTGGCCATTTAGGTCAATGGCACTATTTTAAAAATTTTCTTTTTATTTTCAGAATGCAATGTTCAAAAATGTACGGACTCTAACATTGCAAAAATAGACCCTTTGCTTTGGTATTGTGCAGCTAAGGTGCTATGGGCATGTCACTGGTATTCACCAATACCAAATGCACATTTCCACAGTCCCACATCCTTTGGGAGATTTTTCCAAAAAAGGGGGGGGGGGCTGAATTACAATAACAGTGACAATCTTTGAGCACCCAAAAGAGCTAATGGTCAGTACATGGGGCAGTTAGATTGTTCTGAATATTGGTATAACTAATATCAACCATTTAAAGTGTATTTTTTTAATGAAATAAAAAATATTTGATGTACCTGAGAAGAAAACGCAGAGGAGATAAGTATTTGTCAGTCATTTCCACTCTGGGGCATGGAGGATTTTTTTTATTATAAGTTAGCTTTCAAGAATAGCCCAGCTGAGGAGCAACATCTTGTTTTCAGTGGAGTCCTGCTTCTGTGCATTTCCACAGCTGGATGGACTGGAGCACTGGAAGGTTAAGTGACTTGCCCAAGTTTACACTGTGAGTATTGGACTCTCGCAGGGGTTAAAGCTGTGATCTCCCAGTTCTGAAGACCAGGCTCTAACCAATACACTACACTACCTTAATTTCCCATTTTATGTGTATATCCAATAAAGTGCATTAGTAATCAAAGTTATCAAATTTTTCTTTATATAAAGTAATGTAATATACAGATGGAAACATTTTCCATTGGGAAAGAATGACATTCGTATCCCATAATACCACTGATGTGACATCAGAGACAGATAATACTATCACTCTGACATTATGTCAGTCATATAATGGGAAGAAATGTTGAAAGAGTTCCATACATTACAACAAATAACAGATAAGAAGATAGCAGTAACTGGGGCTCTCATTCCAATGTAGTATTCTAGTGACAACATACACCACTCAAGCTTCGATCTCAAAGTTTATGGTGTCACCAGGCAGAACCCTTTGATGGAATTCCAGCTTTGTCACTGATGATTTCCTAGCTATTATTTTATTCATAATGTACCACTGTGCTGTGCTTTTCTCACTGCTGCCTCCAACTCACAGCATTCCATGGGAGGCAACATGATGTCATATCTCAACATGATGGGGCCACCTAGGACCCACTTCAAGTACTTTAGTGTTTGACTGGTTTGCTGCCTAGACTCCTCCACCCATATAACTTTGTATAATTTGTTAAGCCGTGTTGAGATCCATATTCCTAGATACCGGACCTTATCTTTTACCCATTTAAATGGGATTAGTCCCTTAACCTACCTGGACAACTCCCCCCACTCTCATAACTTCTGATTTTTCAGTGTTTACTTTAAATCCAGAAATGTTCCCTTATTGAGTTAATAATTGTATCAAATGTGGCACCGACCCAGATGGATTCTCTAAATAAATCAGCATGTCATCCGCATAAAGTGAGACCTAACAGGACTGTTTGCCCACTTTGATCCCTATGATATCCTGTTGTTGTCTAATAGCTGCTGCTAGTGGTTCTACGCTAACTGCAAATAGTAATGGGGAGAGAGGGCATCCCTATTTCGTTCCTCTTTTAATCTCCAGTGCTTTTGATAGAATCCCATTCACCCTTACGCTAGCGGTAGGTGCGCTGCAACATAATTCTATTCATTTCATAAATATACCCCCCCATCCCCATCGAATCCATAACTGTAAACAGGTAGTCCCAGTTAAGCCTAGCAGAGGCTGTTTCTGCATCGAGGAAAATGGCTGTGCTGCATCTGTGGGAGCCTTATATTTCAGGACATTTAAAAGTTTTCTGATGTTATCATATAATTGTCTGTTAGGAATAAAGCCTGATGGTCTGAGTGGATAATTAATTTGATATATTTTTGTAAGCGGGTTGCTAATATTTTGGATATAATTTTAAGGTCCTGGTTGAAGAGGGAGATAGGACGGTAGGCCTAACAGGTGTCTACCTTCTTTACCTGATTTCAGGATTACTGTAATCATCACTTCTCTCCATGATGACGGAGCCCGTTCTTCCTCTATACATGAATTAAATACCTGTGTAAGGATTGGAGCTAGGGTTTCTGCAAATTTCTTATAGAAGGCCGAGCAAAAACCATCCTGTCCCGGTGACTTCCCTATGGCTAGTGACTGAATAGTTTGAATCACCTCTTTCTCTGTAACCATGGCACTGATATTTTCCTGTAATTGTTTTGCTAAGGAGGGTAGCTTTATTTTAGCCAAAAAGATCTTCGTAGCCTCTCTGACATCCCCTTCTTCCCCTTTCCTCTGATAAAGCTGTTTGTAATACTCTTGGAATTGTTCTGCTATTTCTTCCGGTTTTACCCATGGTTTATTTGGATCTTTCCTGTTTTTTATTTTATATATTGTTCTTTCTGTTTGGGCTCTCCCAAGTCTAAATGCTAATAACTTAGCTGCTTGCCCTCCCATTTCATGATATTTCTGTTTAGCAAATTGGAAGTTAACCTCTACTTTTCTGTTCTTATGTTGAGTTAGTGCCTCCCTTGCTGCAGTTCAGGCTTTAAAAATGGCTTTGTTGCTTGGATTTAATTTGTGTTCCTGTTCCAGTTTCTTCAGGTTTTGTAATAATCTTTCATGAGTCAGGTGGAGTCATTTATTTTTGGTTGAAGCAAAACTAATTCTCTTCCCTTTCACCACCAATTTAAGTGCTTTCCGCGTGAAAATCTGTGAGCATCCCTGTCCAATATTAATAGAGTATACCTCTTTCATTTTGTCTGTTAACCGATTGACAAAACTTTGGTCATTCAACAGTGACACATTCAGGCGCCACACTGAATATTTCTGACCATGACTCAACCTTACTCAGGTAGAAATAGGTGCATGGTCAGAGAGCGTAATGTTATGGATTTTTGATTGTATTATAGCATGCATTTGGGTTTTATGAGTATAAAATAAGTCTATCCTTGAATACGATGCACGAGGATTTCAATAAAAGGTATAGTAACCCCTTTCTTTTATGTGCTGTTCTCTCCACACATCTTTTAAGTCTAGCTCTTCAGTTAGTCCCACCAGTGTTTTGGTTATCTTTTTATTCTGGGAGCATGCTGCAACTGACATGTCCGTCCCTGGATTTGGAACAGCATTAAAATCGCTTCCCAAAATTATTTGTCCCGGGGTTAATTCCACTGTCTTCTGAAATGTTTTCTGAAAAAATTCTGCTGCATTTACTATTGGGGCATAAATATTTACTAGGTGCAAGGTCACCCACTGGTATTCCACTGTTACTCTTAAGAAATGGCCCTCGTTGTCTTTTTCTGCAGATGTTATTGTTAAAGTGCTTCCCCTCCTGAAAAGAATCACCACCCCTGCCTTTTTCCTATTTTTGGAGGGTGCAGCTTCCACGTGTCCCACCCAGTTTCTTCTAAGTTTCAAAAGCTCCTCCTTCGTGATGTGCATCTCCTGTAAGAATGCCACTTCACGTTGTAACTTTTTAAGCTCCCCTAGCAATCTTGATCTTTTTATTGGGGAGTTAATCCCTTTGACATTATAGGATAAAATGTGAATATCAGCCATTTGTTATTTATATAAGTCCCTCCACTTTCCCAGCCACTATCTCTAGAAGCCAAGTATCTGACCTTATCCCTCCGTTGTACCACATTTTCACCATTCTGTCGAGTGCAACTGAAACTAAGATTATAACTACTACAATTAACAACTTTTTAAACATACAGTTTTGTTTTAACTAAGCAAACAAACAGTGAACTGTGAGCCCTTAGTTAGGCTCAATTTAGTTTTCTGCTTCCAAGGTGAGGTTAAATACCCCACTGGGTTATGCTGTATCCCGATGTATTCAGAGATAGGTTGAATGCAATTGGTTAGGGCCTTCCCCGCCCAACTGCCTCTAAGCCTTTTGTTAAGAGATAGTTGGTCTAGTCTGTCTGTTACATCACCAGCCTTTTATCAGGATCGACATCCCCCCTTCCCATAACCTTAAAATACATTTATGTCCTCCACTTCCTCTTGTGCATAACATATTATCTGGTAGACCATAACTCAGTTGTGGAAGCCACTGACCCTTAAACAGTTATTTGGAAGTATGTTCTTAGTCGAGTCTGATTCTGGCTTTATTGAGTCTTGTATGCACGCACAATGCTGCAGCCCATACCACTACCATAAGAGGAAATTCCCCCACTCACTCATTTATGTCCTCAGCGCTGACTGCTCTCCTGCTGCTCGTCTTCCTGCTCGGTTGTTGTGCTTGCGAGGGTCTTTTTTGCCAGGTTAAGCAGATCTGAAGATAAGTGGTGTGGGAGTTGCCATGGTGGAAATCTTTTCCTGCTCTTCACATTGGTACTCCAAACGCCCACTATTAGTTTCCTCTCGAATGCTTCCATAGCCATGTCAGGAAGTGGGACGTGGTGTTCTTTCAAAAATGCTGCTGCCTCCACCAGCGAGCCATACATTTTTGTTCTCCCTTCTATTACAACCTTCAATCTGATGGGGACCAGTAGCTGAGCTCTTATTTTAGAGTTGATGTCTGTTAAGTCCCACAGAGTTGGGCTGGGAATGGGAGTCCACTGCACTGGACCACTAGGGCTATCAGAGTGATGTTGGAAGAGTGACACACACATCTGGTCCAGCTATACAATGACTTAGGAGTGCACCATAGTTTTGGTGGCTATAGCATGTGATGCCACTTGCTGGCACAGCAGAAAAGCACAGGTGCAGTTGTCCCCATGGTAAGCTCTCCCTGTCAGGAAGGGTGCCACTGTGCAAATGGCTTTATGGGTGCAAGTGCCCAAGAGACCCCAAAATGGATGACAGGGTAATCATAGTAAAGCAACAGTCAGAAGCAGTCAGAGCAAGGGGCAGTATAGCAGAGTACAGTGCATGCAGCAGCAGTGATTACAGAGACAGCAGTGGTATTTAATATGCCTGAGATAATGAAGTTACAGCACAATGATTAACTGAAGTGGCAAGGATAATGCTCTTAAATGCTGTGCAAGACCAGTACAGCAAATAAGCATGCAGCCAGCTTGTCCCCAGCTCCCAGTATGAACAGTGTGTGTGTGTGTGTGTGTGTGTGTGTGTGTGTGTGGTCTCACATTAATGCTACCCCTGCTCAAATGTGTTTGGTGCCCCTGGTCCCCATCTGCCCTGATCCACGGTGACATGGAAAGAGAGAGGTACAGTGTTTAATGGCATTAGGATGGATGCCCTTCTGACAAGAAGTGCCACCATATACCCCTAGACATGGGGGGGTGCCCAGCCCTTACATATACTTCTTCAGACATACTCTGACAACTTACAAATAGGTTTATGAGGACTGTTAAGATGCCTTGTAGTAGCTAGAAGACTGTCTCTATTTGGATTTTTAGTAGTTGTGATTGGAACTGGCCAATACTGATCAGATAGGACTTTTTGGGAACGTAGAAATTTCAAATTCCGAATTGTAACTCTAATCCTATTCCAATTCAGAAAAGGACCTCAGAATTGAAATCAGATTTAGAATACTAATTCCAAAATCCTAAATCCTAATTTCCCATGTAAAAGCATGTTTTTTTATTTTAATTTGGAGTTAGGATTTTAAGACTGTTATTCCAAAAATCGTATCAGAGTCCAACAAATCCAATTCCGTGTCTCAGAATGTAATCATCGCTTATCCTTGGGGCACCGATATGGCTCACCTTTGGTACGCAGGTCTATTACCTTAAGAATCAATGTGGAGACACTTTTATAGCCATAAGAGACATCCTACCTGTCCCTAAAAACGTATATTATATGTGCCTCACTTTCATTATTAATGTGATTGGTATTTATTCATTTTATGAGCTACTAAATTGAGTAGAAATCCAGAACAGCATAGATAAATTATAATGATGATGATGATGATGATGGTGTGGTGGTGGTGTTATATTGCTAGGTTGTTTTTATTTTTTTTTAATTTTTTATTTATTTATTTCGAACCTAGGATTACAAACACCTTTGAGCCAGAAGCTCTTTTACAAAGGTTCTGCATCATATAACACAATAGAGACATACTGAAAACAACAGAAATACATAAATAAGTGCATCAGTGTAGTTTACACAAGGTCATACATGGGACTAGAGGGCCCCATATCGTACAAGGTTGTGCTAACATTAGGCTGCTAAGACCCACATCCACCCATTAAAAATACCACTCATCTGCCTCCCTAATCCTTACACTGACTTTGGTGTAATAATAATCCCATGGTCCCTTTTATGAGTGGCCTAAACTCCTAGGTCCCTTGCTTTCCCTCTCTCCATCCCACCCAAATGATGGAGTTGCTGTAGTTGCACCACAGGGCAAGTGAGTAGCTGCCTTCTTAGTTAGTGCGACTGTGCTCAGAAAGCAAGGAGGCCAAGTGTCTCACCTCTACAAAAGGTCTGGCCCTCTGCAAGCTCCAGTGCAGGTCTCCTGAGTCTGCTTATAAACCCAGGGCTCTCAGATGGCAGCAGAGAGTTACCACTGAGCTAACCAAATAGTCCCTTTCCACTTTTTTGGAAGTTATTGGGTGACAGAAGTACTGAGAGGTAGGGCCTGCCCTTGTTCTGCTATATTGCAGTGCCTGTTCCACAGTGGTGGTGTCTCTGGCATTCTTCTGGCCATGCCCTCATGGATATTACCCAGTTCAGCTAGCACAAAGCTGCATGCACACAAGCTGGTTTCTGGATCTTGTGTGAAACTATAGACATTATGAGCAGGATTTTTCAGTCTAGATGTAAACTGCTCTCAGCTGTGTCCAAATTATGTGTCAGACATGAGCAGTACCGATATATCCCCATTAGGGCTCGGTCAGTGAACAATAAGAGGGACAAGACAGGAGATTAGGATTTTCAGAAACCAGACTGGAATAGGCAGAGAAAGGAAGAAGACATTGAAGAATTTTTCCTGCTCTTTGACCAATGCAGGATGATAGGGTGATAGGGCAGTAGCTTCCTGGTGTGGAGGGGTCATACCCTCTGTAAAGTGGCAGGACTTTGATGAACTTCCACTCCTGAGGGGAAGGAGAGGTTCAGTAGGGAAGAGATAGGTACAGAAATAGCAGGAGCAGAGGTGTGAAGGAGTTTAGAGTCAAGACCATCAGGGCTGTTGCCTTTGGAGGGGTTTGAGAAGAAGTGGGCAGCAGAAGGGAAAATAAGAGAGAAGGAAAAAAGAAGGAGAAGCAGAGATGGGCGGGGGAGAGGGAGTAAGTAATGGGGGAGTGGAGGACAGACAAGAGTGCGTGAGTGAGAGTGAAAGGGAGAGGGTAGGATGGGGGTAGGAGAGGGAGGACAGTTAGGGGGTATTAGTGAGAGAGTACAGGAGGTAAAATTACGGTTGAATGGGGGTGTGACCTCAGGCAGGTCAGAGATAGGGGAAGCCTCAGACTTGAGGACCAGTTTTGTAGATTGGGGTGGATCACAAATAGAGTGAATAACCTTGCAGAATTTAATGAGGGACTTAAGATTCTTTGGAGGTTAGTAGTAAAATAGTTTGATTTGGCCTTCCTGATGGCCTTGGGGCCAGCAGTTCAGAGCTCTGTATAACACAGTAAGTCCTCCATTGAGCCAAAGCCTTATGCTGGCACCAGGCTGAGTCCTGTGTTTTTAGGGAGACAATTAGGTCTGTGCAGGTCAAAGAAGCATGGGACACATTGACACATGATCTCTGGAGAGGGCTGTGTTTGCCCCAGGTGGAGGTGAATTTAGTATGGAAGAATCAGAGGGCTGTGCCAAAATCTGTAGTCTCAGAGATGGGGACCAGTTAGCATATCACAGGTCATTTAGTAAAACACTCATATTTAGCGAACTGAGAGATCTACACCAAATATACTGCGGGGGGGGGGGTGGATGACAGAGTTTATAGCTATGAAAGACCATACAGTGGGCACTGAGGGTGTCAGGGAGGGTGCCATCATCATCTATATGATGAAGGTGAATGGAGAGACCCCAGTCTATAAGGGGTGGTTGGAGGAATAACGTGAGTAGGCTCAGGAATCAGTTGAGTGAGGCTAAAGATTTAAATGTGTTGGACTAGTTGTTTGGTGGAAGTGGGCAAGCCCAGCCCCAGCCACCAACTTAGGACCTCCCGCCCCACCCATTGCATTCATTGATAGTCATACAGTGGCCAGTCAAGGAGGTGAGCAGAGGACTTTGATGGCTACTGTAGTTCAGGGTATAACTGGTGACTGGGGTGAGGGGATGTGGGGCGGGAAATATTAAGATGGTAGGCTGTTGAGGAGTTGGCAATTGGTCAGGGGTGGGGTCCACTAGACACCAGAGAGGTGAAATACCTATCAATGTGGGTGATCATGGGGACCACTAGCCACCAGGGCAAATATGCACCTGACACATCATGAGTGACTGGGGGGGTGGAGGGAACCACTAGATGCATGGGATATTACAACGAAGGATAGCATGGGTTTCAGGGGTGGAGGGAACCACTAGCTACCAGGGATATTAAAAGAAGGACTGCATGGGTGATCAGGAGGCGCAGCCATTGTACCCAGGTATATGCAGGGTTTTGACAGCATTAAACAGCACTGCAATGGCAGCTGTTTAGCACTGCCAAAACTTTTGAATATACCACTGTGCCCTTTATGTACTGTATAAAGGATCCTTTATTTGCAGAGGCGCAGCGGACTAGTTTATGTGGTCATGCTGCCAGGTTAGTGTGGCACTCCAGAGGTCTGTGAATATGGTATTATCCCAATTGCCTATAATATTCATGGTCAGCACAGCACTAACCCAGTTAACGCTGCCCTGGGGACCTTAGAGCATACTCTTCTGAATAGTAATATGGCAAAATAAATATATTTGGAAATGCTTGCTCAGACTGTTTAAAATTACATTGTAGGCATGAACTGATATCCCGTGTTTATTTGTTTGTTGCAGTTGTGCTTTTGTATAGAACTGCATTTCCCTCCACAGGTTCCTGGACTCAGCAGCAGCCTCTGCACTGCCATTGTGAGGGCTGGGTGATGTGACCACACCTCCCCAATAGTGCTGCTGTAGCTCACTATAAATTTCCTAGCCTTCCTAGTGACCCATTGCATGAGCAACCCTGAATCCTGAGTGTAATGAAGCAGGAGTGTGGCTTCTTACCTAAGGATGTCTGTAAGCCTTTTGCAGGGTTGCTCGCAGGCCCAAAGAGGACTCTGCCCTACAGGGAAAAGGTAAGCAGTCCAGGACAAAAGGGGAAGGGAGCTTTCAGATACTGGCTGAAAAACAAACCCTAACCAGGTAGGCCTGCAGAGGCAGGTGACTGTCCTATTCTTAACTACTCCTTAACTGATGAGAGGGGAAAATAGAGGTGCTTTGAGTACAGGTTCAAATGGTGCAGGAAGACACTTGTGGCTGGGTGGTGTAGTGTATAGGCTGGTATCCGGTTAGAAGAGTACTTAAAGAATAGCACTGCAATTCACAGCACTAGTCTGGTAAGCGCTACACAGGACAGCGAGAGGGGATTTATAGTGCTTGCTGTAAGTGCTCCCCTGGTTGCTGTTCATGGCACTGGAGGCTGACAAGAGCACCAGGAGCCAGGAGGGTGGCTGAGCTGCTCCCATGGTGTGGAGGGCTGGGGCACTGAGCAGCTCGGCCAGTGCAATTGGAGACTTAGGTTCTAATCCTGGTCTCCTACATGTTTTAGTGCACTCGGGACTTACACTTATTTACTTGGGGCCGTGAAAACAGTATTCTACAGCCCCACAGTTTTTAACTTTCCCTGATATCCGCTCCTCCCTGAGTTAGGATCCTTTAGTCCGGGGGGTTGGGGGCAGAGCCATCTGCAAAAGAAAAATCTGCACTATTCTTGTTGGTGCTGTTTGGACCCACTGCTGTATAGGCCACCTAACCAGGACAAGGACAGGGATATGGAGTTGGTTACCATGATCAGGATATCATCTGAAAATGGAGAAATAGTGGTTATAGGGGACTTTAATTCGCCTAAGGTAGATTGGAATATCCCATCCACTGCTTGTGCCAGGAGCCAGTTGTTTCTGGACGCAGTCCAGGACAGGTTCATGGTTCAGAGAGTGAATGAGCTAACATGAGAGGGAGCCATCCTAGAGTTGTTATTAACTAATGGAGATCACATCTGGGAAAACATGGTGCATGAGCCCATGGGGAGTAGTGACCACTGAACAGTATGGTTCAGAGCTGACATGAGGAAGGAAGCACAAAGCATGAAGACAAAAGTGGTAGACTTCAGGAAGGCTGACAGTGTTAAGATGGTTAAAACACTGAGGGAGCATCTAGCTAGCGTTAAGGATGGCATGAGTGTGGATCAAAGGTGAATAGTGATCAGGGAAGGGATAGTGGCAGCCACTAACCCTTGCCTTAGGCAGAAGGGGGAGCACTCCAAAGCCAGTAGACCGTTGGTTTGACAGGGAGGCAAGGCAAACAGTGAAAGATAAGGAGTTACAGGAAGTCTTGGAAGGTTGAGGATGAGGGGGTCTACTTGGAGAAAGCAAGGGAGGCCTGAAAGATAGTCTGCCAGGCCAAGGCTAGGAAGGAGCTGCAAACTGCAGAGTCAGTTAAGGAGGGGAGGGGATGGAAAGCATTCTTCAGGCATATCAGTAAAAAGTGAGAAGTGAGAAGTGAGAAAGAAGAAACAGTAGAGCTTAAAACTGAAGAGGAGTGGGTGGAAGGCAGTGAAGAGAAAGTAGAGGTGTTAAAGGAATACTGCTCTGTCTTTACTAAAGAAAAGGATGGACCAGTACTGTAAGGGAGGAGGAGGGGAGAAAGGGAGGAGAGGGAACATGGTTGTGGACAGGATAATGGAAGACAGGGTTAGGAAAGGGGTAATGTCCCTAAAGGTTAAAAAGTCCCCAGACCCGAATGGCATGCACCCAAGAGTGTTGAGGGAACTGGTGGTGGAGCTGGTGGATCCACTGGTGGATCTGTTCAACATCTCTTTAGATGCTGGGGTGGTACCACAGGAGTGGAGAACAACACATGTGGTACCGCTGCACAAGACTGGACCCAGGGATGACCTTGGGAACTACAGGCCAGTCAGTCTGATCTCCATTTTGGGTAAACTGATGGAGACCACTCTGAAGGAAAGGCTAGTTGAGTTCCTTTTTTATTTTTATTTTTTGAAATCTTGTTTATTAAAGTTCAAGAGTGCATCACTGTTACACATCCACTTCCTCCCACATTTCAATGGTTGCTAGGACTAGAAGGAAGTATCAGGACACACAAGCCCCACATAGAGGAGAGACCAGACCTTTAGCTTCAAGTTACAATTCAGTTGAGGTTCAGATATCTATATTTATTGATTATTGCAAGAATCCTTACTAGGAGGATATCACCATGTTCCTCTTGGGGAGCCCCCGGCTCCCTTTTCTTCCTCCCCTTTTCTTGCCATTATATATAGGTTCAGGTCCATGTTTATTTTTATTTTATTTTATTTTATTTAAACAGCAGTTTGGAAAACCTTTGAGCCATAGGCTCATTTACAAAGGTACCTTGTCACAGTAAGACAAACCAAAATACACAGTATAGCAGTACAACACATAAGTATAACAGTAAAATTAAGACATAGATACAAACAAGCTGGCACAGGTAGGATGGATGCAAACAATACCAGAGTTATGTCGTCCATGTTTGCTCCAACAAGATACTTAGGAAGGGATGAGGAATCACAGAGAGAGATCACCAGCACCTAGGGCCTCCTCCAAGGGAGCCTACTTTTTCTCATATACCTGCTGTTCCCCCTCAATTAAATATTGAAGTTTCTCTAGTCTCACTTTCTAGTAAGCAGTTACACTATTTAGCTATGAAGGGTATTGTATCTGCCAACCATTCTTGGGTTAGTAATTTCTTCGCAATAACCTGCCCCAGAAGTCACAGAGGGTGAGAGTACCTAGGGTGATATTTTTCTGGGGTGGATATCCCAGTAGAATGGTGCCTGCTTGGGCTGTAGGGGATCCTCTCAATAGCTTTGCCAATAGTTCTACCATTCCTGGCCAAAAGCTGGAACCCTTAGGACACACCCATACTAAGTGGTAGAATGAGCCCTCTGCAACATTGCATGTGAGACATCTGTCTGAGTGGGCTGGGTCAATCCCATGCACAAAACTGGTGTGTAGTATGTCACAAACACACGCCTGGGGTCAGGTCCTTTGCTCCCACATTGCCTAACCTTGAAGTGCAGAATGTGAACAGGGGACAAACAGGGACATCCTTCTCTTTGTTTTGGGTCCGAGCAACTACCAGTCTTGAGTCCTGGGGTCAGATATGAACCCTTTTTACGTTCGCTTGCACGCATGCGCAAGGAACATTTTGGGAGAGTAGCACACTTTGGAGGTGTGCCTCTCCCATCCAATGCACTGCTCCCTTGAGCAGGCATAGCGTCCTGCACAATGGTGCAGGAGCTCTAGTGACAGCGGTGGTCTTCTGCTTCAAGAAAATACCGCTGCCATACCAGCACTGCGTCGCAGCCCCCTCACATCATGCGCTCCCACCGCCCACGCCGCCTGCTGTGCCACGCTGAGCCCACCCCAGCATGGCAATGTTAGCTGTCCGACGGGTGCCCAATCCCCACCGTGGCTCCATCGCCCCCCAAGCCATCCTGTTGCCACGCTTGCGCCCACCCCAGCGTGGCAAACATCCGCTTTGTTTTGCCGATGGGGGTGCCCAATCCCCCGTCGGCTCCTCGTCCCCCCCAGCCATCTTCTGCCATGCTGGGAGCCCACCCCAGTGTGGCAAATGTCCCACGTCGTCGTTTTTTTTTTTTTTTTACCTGTTAAGAAAAAATGGTCCCGCGGCGTGTCTCCCAGTCCCCACTCCCACAACCCGCACCCACCCACTGCGCACCCAGCCTCCCCACACCCCCCACTCCATACTTACCTCCGGACTCCAGCGTGACGATCTTTGATGGACCGGGAACACGTCTACACTCTTCAAAGGCGACCGCGAACTGAGGAAATGCCGGTAAGCTGTATAATGGACTAGATGGGGGGGGGGGTTCAACTTTATTGCATATCTCAGGCATTTTTTGGAATTTTTGCAGCAAATTTTCAATATGGGGTTTTGGGACCCCTTCTCATGAATGATATCACTGTCATGGCGTTATTGGACCCGAAGGGTGATTTACATGATCACTGTGCAGTCCTCGCAAAAATCACTCTTTTGGGCCCGAATAACACCATGACAGTGACATCATTCATGAGAAGGGGTCCAAACCCCATTGAAAATTTGGTCAAAAAATTCCAAAAATTACTGTTTTATGAGCGTATCAAGACGGTTCCCACGCACACTCGTAGGGTTTGTGAATTTTCAATATTTCCACTCCAGATTTTCAACATTGCCATTTTACCACACCTTCTTATGAGTAGTACAGCTGTCTTTTTCACATCTCACCCAAAACATGTTTCCGCCCATGTAGTGCACAATGGGGCAGTCGGTTAAGTAAATCAATGTATGACACATTAAGAAAATCACAGTGACACTGTTCATGAGCAGAGGTCTTAAAATGGCTATGTTGAAAATTTAGTGAAAAAATTCCTAAAATGACTGTTTTACAAAGCGTCGCGTTGTGCAGTTCCTACACACACTTTCAAATGCGTTCAATTTCAATATTTTCACTCAGATTTTCAACATTGCCATTTTACCACACCTCCTTATGAGCAGTACAGCTGTCATTTTCACATCCTGCCCAAAATGTGTTTCCGCCCATGTAGTGCACAATGGCGCGAGTGGTGTCTGTGAACTCAATGTGTAGGACACATTAAAGAAAATCACAGTGACACTGTTCATGAGCAGAGGTCTTAAAATGGCTGTGTTGAAAATTTGTGACAAAATTCCTGAAATGACTGTTTTACGAGTGTTCATTGCGCAGTTCCTAAGTAACGCCGTAAGTTTCCATGAACTTCAATATCACTCCACATTTTCAACATTGCCATTTTACCACACCTCCTTATGAGCACTGCAGCTGTCATTTTTCACATCTTGCCCAAAATGTGTTTCCTACCATGTAGCGCACAATGGCACAGTCACTGTGTGAACTCAGTGTATGGGGCACATTAAGAAAATCACAGTGTCACTGTTCATGAGCAGAGATCTTAAATGGCTATGTTGAAAATTTGTGAACAAATTCCTAAAAATAACTGCGTCGAAGGCGGCGCTAGGCAGCGTTCCTACGCACGCTGTAAGTTTAATTTCAATATTTTCATCTAGATTTTCAACATTGCCATTTTACCACACCTCCTTATGAGCACTACAGCTGTCATTTTTCACATCCTGCCCAAAACGTGTTTCCGTCCATGTAGTGCACAATGGCGCAGTCGGTGTGCAAAATCAATGTATGGCTCATAGTAAGACAATCACAGTGACACTGTTCATTAGCAGAGGTTTTAAAATGGCAATGTTGACAATTTGGTGAACAAATTCCTAACAATGACTGTTTTACGAGCGTGCATTGCACAGTTCCCACGCACGCTCTTTTGCGAATTTTCAATATTTCCACTCCAGATTTTCAACATTGCCATTTTACCACAGTTCCTTATGAGCAGTACAGCTGTCATTTTTCACATCCTGACCAAAACGTGTTTCCGCCTATGTAGCGCACAATGGGGGTAACAAAAAGGTCATGCTGACAATTTATTGTGCAAATACCAGCAATCGCACAGGGCATTAGGGTACAGCACCATACATGCCAAATATCACTGCAAATACCTGCAGGCGAACGTTCGGCATTGACAAATGCTTGTTATTGCTAGTACACCCAGGTAACAGGTACAAATATCACACCCTCTTTGGGGGAAGCAGCACAGTACTTGATCCCAGCTGGCATACAACCAACCTGGTTCATAATCCCCCTTTTGACTCAACTGAGACTCATGTATTTCCCTACCTTGCTGGATCTTTGCACAGATCCCTGTTAACATGGCTACATATGGTGACACAATAAGCACTTTAACAGTTATGTCAGAATTATCAATACTGTTCCAGCACTCACAATCAAATTGAGAAAATGTCTCAGACATGATTAAGGAAACCAAAAAGTTTACTAAAATTAAAAATAGTAAATAAATATAAAACACAGAACTTATATACATTAATGCTTACAGTAAAAAAATGGAAATAGCAAAACAAAACGCCTTGTAACTTAATTATTAGTTCTAACTCAGCTTTCCATTGTGTGTTACCTATTCTTCAGAAGTGCCTCTTAAGTCCAGAACACAAGTATGTCCTCTCTTTCAAAGTTCAGAACAAGAGTGTCAGCCCTTTCAGCAGGCTTCACCAATATCAAAGGTACAGTCCCATCCTCCTTGTGATGTCACAGCATATAAAGTCACTTTATAGCATTGTTAATAATTTGTAACATGACCAAGTATACCCAAAAGGGTGTCATCTATTGCTTGCTTGAAATCTGCAAAGATAGCCATATCAAATTATACAGACAGTCTATTTCCTGACCTGCATAATTCATAACAGTATTCCCCCTTTAATGTTTCAGAAAAACATCCTGAAAACCACTTCTGTTAGCTGTGTGGATTGTCACAGGTATCTATCAGGACTGACTTCCCTTCTGATGTTGTACAATGCAATATTTTATGGCAGTCTTCCTAAGTTCAAAGAAGTTGTCTGTTTACAACAGGCTCTGACAGGTAGGTCTCAAAAAAGGAAGCTCTAATTAGTTTATATTCTAGGTCAGTGAGAGGGCAGACCCTTCTTTCCTCTCTTTTAAAATTCCAGGTCCCATGAGGCTCTGCTGCTTGGCCTGTTTTCCTAAGCAGAGTTCTAAAACATATATTTACAGTATATCAAAATTATATGCACAGAACTAGTAGACGGTTGTCCCATCACACTCCTCCCTCCTAGACTGAACTTGGGGGGAATCTATTCCTAGGCATGGGATGAGTTCCCCAAATTCAGTTCACTGCTCTGTCAGGATAACCCATCTGCGTTCACGTTTGCTGCCCCTGCCCTGTGAGTGACAGTCATGTCATAACCCTGTAAGGCAAGATTCCATCTACTGTTTGTTTTACCCATTTGTGCCAGCCAAACCAGGGGGTTATGATCTGTGTGCACCTCAAAGTGCTGCCCATATAGGTATGGCTCTTTTTTTTTCAGTGCCCACACCATTGCAAGGCATTCTTTCTCCACTGCAGAATAAGCCTGCTCCCTGGGAAGTAATTTCTTACTGAGGTGTACTATTAGGTGATCTTTTCCTTGGTTAGAAGTCTGACTAAGTGCTGCCCCAATACCCACATCTGAGGCATCTGTCTGGACTACAAATGGTTTACTGTAGTCTGAACTGGCTAATACAGGAGCACCACACAGTGCCTTCTTTAGCTGTGTAAGGCTCGTTCACAGGCTGGTTCCCATTTTACCTTTTTAGGCATTTGTTTCTTTAGCAGGCCAGATGGGTAGCTGCCAGGGCACTGTAGTTTGATACAAATGTTCTATAGTACCCTGCGGTCCCTAGAAAACTCCAAATCTGCTTCTGTGTTTCAGCTCTGGGCCATGCCTCAATTACCTCAATCTTTGCTTGATAAGGATGGAGCTGTCTCCTCCTTACTACATGCCCTAGGTATGCCACCTCAGCCATGGCCACCTGACACCTTTCAGCTTTTACAGTGATCCTGGCCCTCTGTATCCTGCCCAACACTTCCTTAAGGTGGGACAGGTTTCCTTCCAGCTGGTACTGAAGATGGCAATATCATCCAGGTATGCCACAGCATACTCTCCAGTACCATATAACACCTGGTTCATCAACCTTTGGAAGGTGTCAGGGGCATTCTTCATTCTGAAAGGCATTAGCTTAAACTCAAATAACCTTATTGGAGTGATGAAGGCCAACCTCTCCCTAGCTCTGGCAGTTAACTCCACCAGCCAATACCCTTTCATCAGGTCAATAGTGGTAAGAATGTCACCCCTCCCAACTTGTCCAGTACCTCATCCATCTGTGGCATCCAACTTCATGACTATGTTGAGTCCACGATAGTCCACAAAAAAATGAGTAGAGCCATCTGGCTTAGGAGCGAGGACTATGGGTGAGGCCCAGGGGCTGTGGAATTTCTAGATTACCCCTAAATCCAGCATTTCCTCCACCTCTCTCCTAATGTCCTTTAGGACAGCCTCTGACACCCGATATGCTGTCTGCCATATGGGTGCTTGCATCCCTGTATCTACATTGTTTGCCGCTAAGGAGGTTAGTCCAGGCTTAGCATTAAACAATGGGGCAATGTTTGCTAAAACCTCCCGTACTTCCTGGATCTGGTCCAGGTCCACTGGGGCGACATTTTGATTGCCTCCACAGAGGACGCCCACTTGCTTTCTTCCAGCAAGTCCAGAAGGGTGTCTTCCTCATCCGTCCCCTTCCCAGGACTACACACTGCAAAGTCTATGTCAGCCCTATTTGCATATGGCGTCATCATGTTGACAGGGTACATCCTTTGGGTATGTCTCATGTCAGGCAGTTCTACAATGTAATTTATGTCATTCACCAGTCTGACTACTTTGCATGGTCCTGCCCACTCGGCCTGCAGCTTATCTTTCCGGACTGGGATTAGGACCATGACCTTCTGACCCACAGTGTATGGGTGAGCTCTGGCTCTGCAGTCGTACCATACCTTTTGTTTCTGCTGGGAGGCTGCCAGGTTGCTCTGGGCTGTTCCCATAAGCTCCTTCAGCTTTTCCCTAAACCTAAGGACACAATCCACTATGGGAGTGCCCTGGGTGGTGTGCTTGCCTTCCCAGTCCTCCCGGATCAAGTCTAGGGGCCCATGCATCCTGTGTCCATATAACAGCTTGAAGGGGGGAAAACCCTGTCGACTCTTGGGGCACCTCCCTGTATGCGAACAACAGGTGGGGAAGGTATTTCTCCCAGTCCCTCCCATGCTGTTCAGCAAACTCTTGCAGCATCGATTTTAGGGTACCATTAAACCTTTCCACAAGTCCATTGGCTTGCGGGTGATAAGGTGTCCTGTGTCTCTGCACCACCCCACACTTCTCCCACAAACACTTAATCAGATCTCACATGAAGGACCCCCTCGATCGGTGACAACCTCCTGTGGGAACCCAGCACAGGAGAAAATCCCTAGCAAGGTATCTGCCACTTTGTCTGTCCTCAGTGAGCATAGGGCAACTGCCTCTGGGTACCAGCTGGCATAATCCACCATGGTTAGGATAAACCTCTTCCCGGAGGAGCTGGGGGTATTCAAAGGCCCCACAATATCCATTCCTACCCTCTAGAATGGCTACTCCACTATGGGCAAGGGAATTAGGGCAGCTTGGGTTTTACTACCCACCTTCCCTATTTCTTGGCACCAGTGACAAGACCTGTAATATTCCTTCACCTGCTGGGTGAAGTTGAGCCAATAGAAATTCTAGGACAATCGCTGCATGGTGCGCACGATTCCCAGATGTCCAGACATGGGGATATCATGAGCAATCTTGAGCAACCACTCACGGTACTCCTGGGGAACGACAAGCTGCCTGCCCATCACCCCCCCGCCCCCCGTCTTTACGTCCTGCATATACAGCAGTTAATTCTCCCAATACACTATGTCTCCGGTCACCTCCTTGTGTCCTGTCACAATCTGCCCAAGTCCTCAGCCTCTCTAAACTAGGGTGATTTTTCTGAGCAGCTGCAAAATCTTTACACATTCCCAAGGCATGGGACAGGTCTCCTTCAGTTCCTAAACTAGGGTTCCTAGCTCTCTGACAATTGGCTACCCCCCCTCCACAGAGTAACCTTCTATAGCTGTTCTGTTAACTGCTGCCTGGGGAATTGCTGCCTCCCTTTCACTATTCTCCATATCAGGAGACACAGGCTGGGGAACCAGCTTCCCAGTGTTTTCCACAGGGCCTTCTATGGGGTCCAGGGAACTACAATCTGCCTTTGCCGCCTGACTACGGATAACTGCACTCACCACCCACTTTTGGAGATTGTTCCCTATAATCACATCCAGGGCCAGATTTTCTGCCACTGCAACTTTTTGCACAGACTCTCCTGTCTCACCACAGCCCAGGAGAACACTAGCAAGTGGCAGAGTTTTCTTCTCCCCAGTGAATCCCGTACTGTAACAAACCGATTGGGTATAAGCTGTTCAGGTTCAACCAAACCCCCTTTTACCAAAGTAAGGAACGCCCCCTGTGTCCCTTAAACCATGGGTCTACACCCCATTTACAGTAACCAGGTGTATGTGCTCCCTCATGTTTACTGGCATGCTTTCAGGGATACACCAAAAAAACACCTCTTTCCCAACACCACTTTGTGCACTCTGTGCCTTTTTAGGACACTGTCTTACAATATGCCCAGGTTGTTTGCAAAACCAACAATCACCATTTCTTTTGTCAGGCAAATCCTTTCTTTGTAACCTGTGGCTGCCTGCTTTCTGGGGGAGGCAGTGATGATTTTAGCTGCCTTGAAGTCATGCTTTTCCCTTTCTGCACTGCCACGCCCGCCCCACTCCCTTTCAGAGCAGGCCTGCTCCTGGTATAGCGGTCTGAGAGCTCAGCAGCCTCCTGCACTGTTTTCGGATATTGGTCCTCGAGCCAGGTTTTCAGCTCTGCTGGGCAAGCTCAAAAGAACTACTCCAAAAGCGCATTATCCTCAATTTTCTCTACAGAGTCTGCTTTTATCCCCTTCCACCAACGTTTCAAAAACTGACATTGTTTTGTGGCTAGCTCCTCGTAGCTCATGTCAGGGCTTGTCCTGAGCTTATGGAACTTAACTCTGTACACTTCAGCTGTCAAGTCATGCTTTTTTAACAATGCAGCTTTAAGTTTGCCATAATCATTACTGTCCTGATTGTCCATTTGACCCAATGCGTTACAAGCTTTGCCGGTAAGCAGCGGCGATTGCTGGAAGCTCCAGGAGTTTCTGGGAATTTTTGCCTGAATGCATATCTTTTCAATTAAATTTAAAAATGCATTCATATCCTCCCCCTCTTTAAATTCAGCTATCAATTTAGAATTTAACTTGTAAGCTAATCCTGGAGTCCCAGGTTCACCCATGCCCCTTACCTGCTCTGGCGCTGGTCTTTGGAGTTGTAGCTTCTCCAGTTCAAATTTCCTCTGATGCTCTTTCTCCTCTCACTTGGCCTCTCTCTGAAGCAGTCGCTCTCTTTCCTCTTGCACAGCCTCTCACTGCTCTCACTTCTCCTCTCTCTCCATCTCCATCTTTCTCTGTTTGAACTCCCTCTGTTATTGGGCTTCAAACCTTTTCTGCTTGAATTCCAGCTCCATTCTCCTCAACTCTGTCTGCAGCCTGATCCCTTCTGGCTCCAGCATGGTGGTGACCGTCCCCTTCTGCTGTGGCTCTAGGTTCACACTGGTCCTGCTGTCCTCCTCCCTGGGACTGGACACTGAGGTGGCCCCTGGCCCCTCCACGCCCAAGGTCTAGTCCCTTTCAGTCACCAACTGTGACTCGAGGCCTTGGGCAGTTGCTTGTGCATCAGCTTCCACAAGAGCCTCCACGAGGTGCTGTTTGTTTCGCCCCTTGCATCGGACTCCTCTTTCCTGGCACAACTGCCTCAGGTATTCTGCAGTGTACTCACTGTAGGTGGAAGCCATCTTGTTCCCTAATCTACAGCTACACTAGCTTGCGTCTGAAAAAAAAATAAAACAGATAGGGAACTTAGACTGCAACCACAGTAATATACTTCTTTTTTTTTTTAAATCACTGCCTTGCTTTCTGTGTGATCTGTTACAGTTTATCAATCTGACACACTGGACTGTTAATGCTCGTGTCACCAAATAATTGCACAGTATGCAAACAAATTTGTCAGATTCCAGCTCTGCGCAACAAATCTGTCACAAACATACTCCTGGGGTCAGGCCCTTTGCTACCACAGTGCCCAACCTCAAAGTGCAATATGTGAACAGGGGACAAACAGGGACACCCTCCTCTTTGTTTTGGGTCCAAGCAACTACCAGTCTCAAGTCCTGGGGTCAGATATGAACCCTTTTTATAGCTAGTACACCCAGGTAACAGGTACAAATATCACACCCTCTTCGGGGGAAGCAGTGCAGTACTTGATCCCAGTTGGCATACAACTAACCTGGCTCACAATCCCCCTTCTGACTCAATTGAGACTCAGGTATTTCCTTACCTTGCCATGTCTTTGAACAGATCCCTGTTAGCGTGGCTGCATATGGTGACACAATAAGCCCTTTAACAGTTATGTCAGATTTATCAATACTGTTCCAGCATTCACACTCAAAATGAGAAAATGTCTCAGGCAGGATTAAGGAAACCAAAAAAATTACTAAAATTAAAAATAGTAAATAAATACAAAACACAGAACATATATACATTAATGCTTACAGTAAAAAAATGGAAATTACAAAACAAAACGCCTTGTAACTGAATTATTAGTTCTAACTCAGCTTTCCGTTGTGTGTTACCTATTCTTCAGAAGTGCCTCTTAAGTCCAGAACACAAGTATGTCCATTCTTTCAAAGTTCAGAACAAGAGTATCAGACCTTTCAGCAGGCTTCACCAATATCGAAGGTACAGTCCCATCCTCCTTGTCATGTCACAGCACATGAAGTCACTTTTTAGCCCTGTAATTAATTTGTAACATGACCAAGTATACCCAAAAGGGTGTCATCTTATTGCTTGCTTGAAATCTGCAAAGATAGCCATATCAAATTATACAGACAGTCTATTTCCTGATCAGCATAGTTCATAACAGCATTCCCCCTTTGATGTTTCAGAAAAACATCCTGAAAACCACTTCTCTTGTTTGTTTACAACAGGCTCTGACAGGTAGGTGTCAAAAAATGAAGCTCTAATTAGTTTATATTCTAGGTCAGTGAGAGGACAGACCCTTCTTTCCTCTCTTTTAAAATCCCAGGTACCATGAGGCTTTGCTGCTTGGCCTGTTTTCCTAAGCAGAAGTCTAATACATATATTTATATCAAAATTATATGCACATAACTAGTAGACAGTTGTCCCATCACACAGTATACTCTGTGAAGATATTTATATTGGATTTGTCATAGGTGGTTGCTTTTAGAGCGTGTAAGTACTTTTTTAACAGCAAGTTTCCACTGTGGCTCAGAAAGCGAGGTCATCCCTAGGTCCCTGATGCAGTAGCTTCTGGTAATGGCAGTCTGATCAGTCCCACCTTTTACCAGCATGTTATGCACTTGTTGCAGTGACCTGCTATTCTCTTTGACCTGCATAAGAATCTTTTCTGGGGGAAACTTTTCAGTGGACACTGTAGTTTGTCTACCAAGGAGTCGATCCTAGTTCTTAGTTGCAGGTATACAAAGATGCCCCTTGGTATGAGGCTATATTCTCTTAACAGATCCTGGAAGAATTTCAGCCTGGCTCTTTCACACAACTGGGAGATCAAGCATATCCCCTTCACATCCCATGTGGCCAGCTGCTTGCTTTTTTGCCAGAGAACATTTCTCTCCTCCTCCCAGACGGCCCCCTTTATATATGCATATGGGGGGCAGTCTTTTGTCATGCATTCATCAAACCCCTGGTTGTGGCTGTAGTGAAGGGGTTAGCAAGTGTTTTTTTTTTAATATGCCAGGGGCCAAGGTTGTGTTCAGGATTTGTGACATCAGGGAGTCTTGTCAATCTCCCAGCTCCATGATACCCCAGGCCAGCTTGGCAAAGGTCTGTGGCTCTGCATCATTAAGGAAAGCTGGTTGGGCTGCCAGAAGATAATGCCTTAGGTTGGGAAGGCCCAATCCCCCATCCTTTTGGGGTCTCTGTATCATAGAATCATGGAAATCTGATGGCAGAAAAGGACCTCTCTGGCCCATCAAGTCTGCCTCTTACCCCCCCAACTCATCATCTTTATCAAGGGACCTCACCTCCCCTGTGGTCAACCCCTTATGTCTGTCCTGTGCCCTCTTGAATCCTTCCACCATTTTGGCCTCCACCACCTCCTCAGGTAGTTTGTTCCAGGACTCCACCACCCTCTCCATGAAGTAACACCCCCTCACATTGCCCTTAAATCTTCCTCCCACTAATCCTAGACTATGACCTCTAGTTTTAGCAACCACGTTCCTTGTAAATAAGATCCCCTCCCTCACCTTATTAATCCCTTTCATGTACTTAAATGTTTCTATCATGTCCCCCTTTCCCTTCTAGTCTCCAATGGGTACAGATCAAATTCCCTCCACCTCTCTTCATGGGGCTTCCTATGCATACTGTGCACCATCTTGGTTGCCCTTCTCTGAACCCTTTCAATCCCATCTATGCCTTGCATAGGTGAGGTCTCCAGAACTGGACCCCATATTCCAGGTGAGTTCTCACCATGGTTTTATAAAGAGGCATCAACACCTCCCTCCTTCTGCTTGTTATGCCCCTCCCTATGCATGCCAGCATTCGATTTGCTTTGCCCACCACCTTGCTGCATTGGTAACCCATGTTAAGGTTGTTTTTTTTTGTTACTTAGTCTTTATACTCCTGTCTGTCACATCCTCACCCATCATCAGGGTTCTCAATGCGTCGCGCAGCTATGCTGGCAGAACCGAGAAAACCGGCTCCTATAAGTGCCTCACTCCCAAGTACATGATCTCCGGATGACCCCCCCAGGTGGGGCAGATGGCCCCCAGTGACTCCCCCGATACTTCAGGGAGAGCAGGCAACCGTAACCATGTCCCCTGATCCCTCCAGTCATTGATGCGAGGCCAGTCTCCTGGTGCGGACGCAAAGGTATTTTTCTTTGTTCTCCCCATCCCCCTGCAGACATCAGTGCACAGGGAGGACCAATGAGCCAAAGGCATGTAGAGGCATACCTCTGCTCCAGTCCTCAGCTAACACCACCCCTCCCTTGCCGTCAGCCTCCTCTACTGCACCATCACCGCCCATGGTCACTCAGGTGGTGGCAGTATTGTAGCGATGAGAGCTGCCCACCCCTCCCGGAGAATGAGAGCAGCCCAGCAGGTGCTCAATCCTTCTCCCCCAGCCAGCCCTCTGATGATCCAGGCTTGCTACCGAACCCGGGTCACTGGCATCGCAGGCGGTAGTGGTACTGCCGTGCCTACAAGCCAGCTCTACCTTAAGGTTGTTTGATATTATAATCCCCAAATCCCTCTCCTGCTCAGTTGACTTTATTAACTCCCTCCCTAGTGTGTAAGTGGCTTGCAGGTTTTTATGCCCCATGTGCAATACTGTACACTTTTGGCATTGAATTTTAGCTGCCAAGTTTCTGACCACCCTTCCAGAATCTTCAGGTCCTCCCTCATGGCCTCCACCCCCTCTGGGGTTTCCACCGTATTACAGATCTTCATATCATCTGCAAATAGGCACACCTTCCCCTCCAGCCCCTCCGCTATATCACTAATATAGATATTAAAAAGGAGAGGTCCCAGTACCGACCCCTGGGGCACCCCACTCATCACCCCCTTCTCCCTGGAATGCAGCCCATTAACCACCATCCTCTGGCTTCTGTCCTTCAACCAGTTTTCCACCCACCAAGTTATTTTCAATCCCACCTCTAAGCTTTCCATCTTATTTACCAGCCTTCTGTGAGGGATGATGTTGACGGCCTTTCTGTAGTCCAGATGGGCCATGTCTACCACCTCTCCCTGATCTACTACCTTTGTTACCCAAACGAAAAACTATTAGGTTCGTCTGGCATGACCTCCCATTTGTGAAGCCGTGCTGCCTGTCATCCTGCAGCTCTCTGTCCACAAGGTAGTCAATCACCCTTTCCTTTATTAGTACCTCCATGACCTTCCCCACCACTGAGGTGAGGCTGACCTGATGATAATTCTCCACCTCCTTGCTGCACCCCCTTATGTAGTGGCACTGCATCCATTTTCTTTTAATCTTTTGACACCCATCTGGTCTCCAGGGACAAGTTAAACAGCCTCGTCAGAGGTACTGTCAGCTCTTCCCTTAGTTCCTGGAGTACCCTAGGATGCAAACCATCCGTCCCCATTGCCTTGTCCACCTTCAATCTTCCTAGTTCGTCTCTTACCCTGTCTTCACTGAATGGCTAGGATCCACCCTTTTGTCTTTTAACTCAGGTCCACTTTCCTCCCCTCCACCATGAAGACCGAGCAGAAGTAGCTATTAAGCACCTCTGCCTTCTCAAAGTCCCCTCCACTTGTACTCCCTCCCCCACCCTTACTATCCACTGTCTCACCTTCCTCTTCTCCCCACCCCACATACCTAAAAAAAAGTTTTATCCCCCTGTTTGGACTGCCTAGCAATTCTCTCTTCTGTAACAGCTTTAGCCCTCCTAATCTTCTGCCCTGCCACCCTCAGTTTCTCTCTGTAAGTCTTCCTGTCCACCTTCCTCTGGGTCTTCTTATATGTTTTGAGTGCCCTTTTTCTTTCCCTAATTACCCCTGCCACCTCCCTTGTAAATCAGTGGCCACCTTCTTTTTTTTGTTCTTTCTTACTTTCTTTATGCAGAGGTCAGTGGCTTTCAGCAGCCCCCTTTAATAGACTCCCATAATTCCTCCACATCTCCTATTCTCACCTTTCCCTCCATTTCTTCCCTGAATATCTCCCTCATTCTGGTAAAATCCATCTGCCTGAAGTCCATAACCTTCGTGCTGGTCCTATTTGTTTCCCTCCCCATTCTTACCCTGAAACTCACTGTATTTTGGTCGCTTGTACCTAGGCTGTCTCCCACCATGACTTCTTCCACACTATCCTCATTGGAGAAGACCACGTCCAGTATGTTATCCCCCCTAGTGGGCTCCCTAACCAGCTGTTGCATTAAGGCACCTTGCAATGAATCTAGAATCTCTCTGCTCCTGGCTGATGCTGCAGTTGGGATTTCCCAGTCCACATTGGGGAGGTTTTGGTCCCCCACTAGCAGGAGCTCCCTCTTGAGTGCCATCCATTTAACCACCAGCAAAATCTGCCTGTCCCCTTCCTCTCCCTGCATAGGAGGTCTGTAAATCACCCCTAGTCTTAATGATGCTCCAGTCCATTTCTCCAGTGTGACCCATAGGACCTCCATCTCCCCTTACTCCTCCTGCCCTTTCCATTGCTCTAATGTCATCCTTGATGTACAATGCTAAACCCTCCTTTCTTCCAGCCCTGTCCTTTCTAAAAGGTCTGTACCCCAGTATACCTGTCTCCCAAGTATGATGCTCTAACCACTAGGTCTCAGTTATAACCACAATGTCCAGGCTCTCATCCATCATTATGACCTCCAAGTCCACCGTTTTGTTCCCCAAACTCCTGGCATTTGCGGATAATCTTTTCCATTATATACCCCCTACCTCCCTGCCATCCCGTACTGCTCTACCTGCCCCATTTTGTGTGGGAGTGCAAGCTAGGCTATTCTCTGCTTCTCCCCCCATTCATTTTAAATGCAGACCTTCCCTTATGTAGTTATCCAATTTATCTTTTAGGACCCTTGTGCCCCCCTTGCTTATGTGCAGCCTGTCAGGTGCATAAAGCTCTGCTTTATCCCATGTCCTACCCCATTCTCCCACCAGACCGAACCCTTTTTCCTTGCACTACCTCCTCAGCCATGAGTTGAATTCCTCTATTTTCCCCTTTCTAGTCATACTGGCTTTTGGCACTGGCAGGACTTCTGAAAAAGAGACTGTGTTCCCCTCCTCTTGACAGATTCTAGCCAAATCCTTGAATCTAGCTTGTACTTCCATCACACTGTTCTCCTCAGGATCATGCATCCCCAGATGAACTACGATGTGGGTGAGTCCCCCCCTTGTGTCCTGGCTAAGGTGTGCACTAAGTGCTTTGCCCTGAACACTGTAACACCTTCTGTCTTAGTCTCGCTCTCCCACCCTTCCACAGAAAAGATGCGACACATCCTTTGGCTGCTGTGAACATCTTTTGAGGTACCCAACATGGTAGGACTTGGAACATATACAAACATTCTAGCAGAACAGACATTTTAACTTTGTTTACTCACCCTATGAGGGTCAGGGGAAGGTTCCTCTATCTCTCGCAGTCTTTTTTTGTGGTCTATATGATCTCTAAGGATTTCAGCTGAGTGGTAGGTTTCAGTTGGACACCTACCATTGACAGAGGTGGATCCGCCCCCTCCCTCCCAACAAGTAGCCATTCACACTTGGCCCAGATTATTTTGTGTCCGGATACTATGCCATACATTTTGAAGAGGTTTATGAGTTCCTGCAGGGGCCTGGCAGGGTCGGTCACATAAAGGGGTATGCCATCTGCAGAAAGTGAGATGACATGAAGGATTCCACTCAGACTGAGCCCCCTAATGGTTGGATGAGATCTTATAACTACTGTTAGGGGTTTGATGGCCATGACATATAGAAGGGATGAGAGAGGGAACCCTTGTCTGGTACCTCTAATGAGGTTGAAAGTCTCCGTGAGGCTTCCATTTATTAGGATTTGGGCCTGAGGGGACCTATGTAGGGCTATAATCCATGATATTAATCATTGCCCAATCCCAAATTTCTTCAGGGTGACAAACATTAAGGACCACTTGACCTGGTCAAAGGCCTCCTCCATATCCAGCAGCAGTAGAACGAGCCGTGTGACCCCCCCTTCCTGACCAGTCCCACATTACATTAAGGGACCTTCTAAAATTGTTTCCTATGTGCCTGCCTCTGACAAAGCCCCCCTGGTCCTCATGGATGATGGAGGGCAGATCTCCTTCCAGCCTCCCCGCTAGTGCCTTGGCTGTCACTTTATAGTCCACATTAGACTGTGAGATAGAGCGGTAAATGCCACATAGCATGGGGTCCTTGCCCAGTTTGGGGAGTACAATTATGGTGATCAAGTACTGCAAGGTAGGCAGAACACCCTCATTCAGGGCTTCAGTCACCGTGGCCATCATGGGGGATTTCAAGACCTTCTCACATCTGTGGGGTGATTTTAGGAAGGAGAAGAGGATCCAGAAATCTTTTAGGTGCTAAGGTTTTGGAAGTCACTTCTGAGCTATACAAGTTCTTATAAAACTTCACAATCTCCCCTCCTATCTCTTCTTGTTAAAGGAGAATAGTACCCCTATAGCACCCTAATGGTTACTACACAAGGAGCAGGAAAGACAGCAGGGAGGGAAATGGTTAACCCCCACCCACCCCACACACAGTCAGCCAGCCTTGCTGTCCGAGCTGGCTGGCTGACCACTTCTATCCTGGTCCCACTCTCCCCCCTCTCCCTCATGTACTTTCCTGGGCTTCGGCCTTTGTTCTGGCCAGGCCAGAGCTCCCGCCAATGTCTCAAGGGGCCATAATTCAGCCCAAGGGGCTGACCTAGGCCCCAGGGACCCAATCACTTGACCAGAAGCCAAGTCTGCCCCCAGGCTAGAAAAAGGTCTCCCCTGCTAGCCGGAGGGCAGTTCTGGACTGGGTGGCTCACAGAGTGGAGAGCACAGGGGTATGGATGCCTGGAAGCTTACCTGTAGCTTGGGTCCATAGCTCCCTGGTGGCTGCTTCTCTATAGTCAGGGGTCCTGGTGTCTTCAGCAGCAGTAGCAGCCATCTCCGGTCTCTGCAGTAGGCCCAGAGGTCCTCCTGACAGCCAGCAGCCAAAGGGTGAGTCTCCTGGGTTGAGGACAATGGGGGTTCTCCCTTCTTGTTGGCCACCTCCCCACCCTACTGGAGCTCACCACCAACTGTTGTAGAGCAGATCAACTTTCCCCCGCATTGTTGCCTTCCTTCCCACTGCCCACGAGTGTGGCCCAAGCTCTCCATGGCATTTGCTGACTCGTGCTGTGCACTGTGTCCATGGAAGAGGAGGGGCTGGTTTGTAAGGAATACCACAGAGTGCGGTAGCGTTTTGTGTCCAGGCGGAAGCGAGTGCCCGAACACATAGGGTTCCACCCTGCTACCTGCAACTAAAGAAGGAAGCACCATGGGAGACCGGAACCACCTGGCCCTGACCCACGACACCACCAAAGCTTCGTCCAGGAGGTAGGTAGGTGGGTAGCATGCCCAAAATTATGGTACTCAGCCACAGGGCTAGCGAAAAGGGTGGGGCAGGAAAGTAAGTGGACTGCAAGCCCAGAATAATCATTTCTAGCACCAGGGATGCTGAAAGAAAGAAAAACAGGCCACGACGTCTGTTGCTACAAAATTCCGAACTCCAAATGGCAAATGCCGACCGGTAGGAAGAAGCCCAGAAAACATCAAGGTGGTGTATCTGCAAAAAATAGCAGAAATATAAATCCTATAAAAGGGCATTTGCAATTTGGAGTTCGGAATTTTGTAGCAACAGATATCGTATAAGACTATTTCCTTGGTGGCAGTACTGTTATTTATATTTTTATACTTCTTATGTAAAAAGTAGAGCATAATTGTATGTAATGTGTTTATTATTTAAAATGTCATTAAGTATAAGGTAGTATTGTATTGTTAAATATGATACTTAGCGGAAGTTCTCTCTTTAAATGACTCTAATTAACAGGAAAATGAGTATTTAAGGATGTGTTTGCCTGAGTAGCGCCACCCCCTTCAAGACTTTTGTAGTCAAGGCACTAGGGGTTGTTGCTATAACCTGTATTTAGACCTGCTTGCATTTGCTGTTATGTTTGGAACACTTGTAGAATAGTAAAAATTGCTTTATTTTTCAAATTTGTGTTCCTGTCCTTCATTTGCGCTCCACTATCTGCCGTTTGGAGATTTGTTTATGTGGAGTTTGCTGACTCTTTGGTGGAGCTGCAACAGCCGAGATGCTAACTTGCGGTAAAGCTCTCTGTGGTTTCTGCCCTGCACCCACCAAAGTCACCTACCCGCATCGGGGCTGAACCTGCCTGCCCTGCATCCTGGCCAGTTGGCGCTTGAACTGTCCCTGATAGGGCTCGAACTGCCTGCCCCCTTGCCGACTGCATTGAGCCAGATCAGTTCTTTCTCTCCACCCCCAGTCTGAGCTTTTGCCATGGGGAAGTGGACGGACTGCCCAACAGTGGGAGTCCCATCGTCCAGCTAAACTGCCCTAAGAAGACTGCAGTTGCCTGCACCCCTGAGGTCAGGGGTTACCCGCCTTTCAGCCAAGCATCCAGTGCCTTCCACCAAACCCTCCAGCAACCCTTGAAGACGACGAAGGCCTGCACTAGCTAGCATAGCAGCAGTCAGTACCCCCCCCTTAGTCTAGTCAGCTTAGGAGCCGCCCCGGCTCACAGTAGTGAGGTGCCCTCTGAAGTATGCGAGTAGGAAATTGGCTCATTTTTGTTTTGTTCTTTCGAGGTGGCCATAGCTCCCTTTCCCGGCTGGGTGGCACCGCATCAAGAGCCTGCCAGAGGACCCGCCATCGGAAGACATCGCCTCAGCCATCCTCCATCCTCTCTTCGCCTGCATCTCCAGATCTGGACCAGCCTGCATTCTCTTCATCTTCTTCACTTCATCCCCAGCTTGTTTTCTTCAGCCCTCTTGCTGGTCAACAAGATCAATCGGTCACTCAGGTACTGTGCCCCATTCTTCAAAGCTAGCTAGCCACCACCTGCGCTGCACCAAAAACACTGCTCTTTCTACGGGACTGTCGGACTGTAATTGGGGTGCCTTTTCTAAAGTATCTTTGGCCCAGGTGGTTAGGTCTTGATAAAGTATTATTATTGTCGTCTGCAGACGTAGGGCACTAGGTGACCCTGTTAGAGGTATTTTGCACATTGGTAACACATTTATGATTGTTTCTTTTTGTAGCTACTGTTGTTAGATCTGTGTCATTGTCTCTTACTGCTAAACACTGTTTTGTGCACGACAATCACCTAACCTATTACTTTCCAGTGGAACCAGTGGCTGCTCCTAATAAAAGCTATCTGTTTGCATCTGGAACCATTGTGCCTGCCTCTCCTAGAACAGAAGAGACGAACCACCCACCTGAGTTTGGTCGCCACAAAATTTGGCGCTGTAAGCAGGATCCAAAGGAGCCCAAAGCAGGTCCTCGATCCATGGATAGCTTCAAGATGTCAAGGGCAAGCAGCCACCACTTGGACTCCAGCGATGAAGAGGGAGATCAGCGGTCAGCACTCACAATGTCTTATTACTTTGGCGCCCCCTGGCTGCCCAAATACACAGGAGATCCTAGCAACCCAAGGGAACCAGCCTGGGAGAGTTCCAAAATAGGAGGTTGGCCATGTTTTGACTGTACAGAATCCCCACACACCAGAAGGTGGAGGTCCTGATTGGACAGCTAGGGGGAGCAGCACACTGAGAGGTCACCAGCTGGCCTGAGAGAGAATGGGATATGGCTGACAGAATTCTCACCAGACTGGGCCAAACCTTCAACATGTGCACCATGTCCCAACTAAAGATGAGGTTCTTCTCCCAAACACAAGGGCAAGAGAGAGCCTAAGACAGTTCACACTCCATCTCCAGGAGGCCCTCAAGGCCATAGAATATGAAGATCCAGAAGCCATGCAGAAGCCCGACCGCATGCTCCAGGATAAATTCATTGAAGGGGTGTGCAGTGCCCTCAGAGGAAAGACCTCCGAATACTCCAGTTCCAAGAATCTGTAGAGCCTTCCTAGATTTTAAGAAGAAGGTGATCCAGATCCTGGGAGATCACTGGCCTGCCAAGGAGGTCACCGCTGGCATACAGCATGCCAACGTCCTGCTAATGATGTGGCCTGATGGCTCGGCCCCAGTGGATGCATTCTACCAGACAGAGTGGTGGGTAGATGTGACTCACAGCCCTGGTTACCCAACCTTCCCTGAGTGCCCATCAGCAGTGCAGCAGGTGGCCGAGGTACCCAACCAACGCCCCGTCAGAGGGGCTGCCTCGCCCAAGGACTGCACCCAAGAGCTTGAGGACTGGATGGCCAACCTTGCTCGGCAGCTGGAGGACATGAGGTGAGAGGTGAGGAACCAGAGAGAGGGCCAAGGAGATGGAGGAAGGTGCCCACCCACCCAGGGCAAGAAGGGTGCCGGATGAAGATCAACCGATCGCTTTGATGAGCGCGGCCAGCCCATCTGCAGGAGGTGCAGAGTCACTGGTCACATAGAGTGGGAGTGCTTGCAATGGCCAATAGAAGTGGCCAGTCTAAACAGAGAGTCCTCGGGGCAGTGGGCCAACCCCCGGGAAGAGAGTAGATAGGCCCTAAGTTGGCATCAGAGCACCATAGGTATGTTGGGAGGTGCCCCATCATACCAGTTTGGATCAATGGTGTCAAACCCATGGCACTTCTTGATACAGGCTCCCAGGTGTCCACCATCCAAGGAAGGTACTTCTTGAAGCACTGGCCTAAGGCACCACTTCAAAATCTACCCCAAAAGTGGCTCAACCTAATTGCAAGGAATGGCCTTGACATCCCGTACTATGGCTAGCAATAGGTCAATGTCCGGTTGGGAGCAACCACATACCCCAGTCAGGACATCATCATAACCCAGATGGCCAATGATAGCTTATCCCCAGTTATCCTCGGGATGGATTGCCTGCTCAATTGCCATGAAGAGCTAATCCACATCCTGAAGAATCTCACCACAAAGCTATCGAGGCCAGAGAGGCATGTCTGGCACCAAGTGATTCAAGTTATCCAAAGCCACCAACAGTTCATCACTGACCAAGGGAAGATAGGCCTTGTCCAGGTAGTAGACCCTCCCCCATCATGCTAAGTGAAGGGCACGAGACGCTTGTCATTTGCAAGGCAAAGAAGGGGGTGGGAGGGAAAGACTACCTTGCCCTGCTGGAACCCTTCATCAACATAGAGGACTGCGCCATTGCTGTCACCCAGAGCCTGGTGGTGGTGAAAAATGGACAAGTACCCATGAGGATCCTGAACTGTGGAGCGACCCCAGCCCACCTCTACTGGCACCAACCAATCAGGTGGCTGGTACAGGTTGATCTGGACAGTGTCATAAAGGCCTCACCTACAAATATGGCCAGCACGGTGGATGCAACCACCACCACAATAGCCACTGGTGTACCAAACAACAATGCCCACAAACAGTGTTTGCACAAAATTGACCTGGGGACCCCAGCCACCACTGAAGAGCAAAGGCAAGAGGTGCTGGAGCTAATACGCAAGCACAACAGGGCCTTCTCCCAACACCCACTGGACTTCGGATGTACCAGCTCAGTGCAGCACCACATCCCAACTGAAGACCATGCCCCCATCCGAGAGTGATTTTGGACCATACCCCCTGCTTCATACCAGCCCACCAAAGACCTGTTGAAGGAAATGCTGGTTGCAAAAGTCATCCAGGAGAGCCACAGCCCATGGGCTGCACCCATAGTGCTGGTCAAGAAGAAAGATGGCCAGCTCCGATTTTGTGTGGACTACCACAAACTGAACCAGGTCACGCACAAAGATGCTTATCCCCTCCCACGGATCGAGGACTTCCTTGCTGCCCTGAAGTCCACAACCTTGTTCTCCACCCTGGATCTAGCCAGTGGATGCTGACAGGTGCCCATCGTCCCAGAGGACCGAGAGAAGACTGCCTTCATCACTCCCATGGGCTTGTATGAGTTCACCAGAATGCCCTTCTGTCTGTGCAATGCCCCTGGAACTTTCCAGTGACTGATTGAGCACTGCCTGGGCAGCCAGAATTTTGACATTGTCCTACTGTAGTTGGATGACATCATTGTCTACTCTAGGACCTATTGAGAGCCCCTACAGCACCTGGAGACAGTCTTTGAGTGGCACGCAGCATATGGACTCAAAATCAAACCATCCAAGTGCCACCTTCTGAAGAACAGCGTCAATTACCTGGGTCACATTGCCAGTGCAGCAGGAATCTCCCCCGATCCAGAAAAGATTCAAGCCATACAGGAGTGGCCTGTCCCCAAAACTGTCAGAGATGTCCGAAAGTTCCTTGGCTTCGTGGGGTACTACCACCGGTTCATCAAGAACATTGCCAAAATTGCGGCTCCACTGCATGAGCTCCTCAGAGGACCCAAGGTCCAGAAAACTCCCCGTACTGCCCCAGTAGTGTGGGCCAAGCCCCAACAAACCGCATTCCAGCAGCTGAAAGTTATGCTTATCACGACCCCCATACTTGCCTACCCCGATTACACCCAACCGTTCATTGTGTACACAGATGCCAGCAACTGTGGGCTTGGAACAGTTCTGTCTCAAGTCCAAGAGGGGCACGAAAGGGTCATTGCCTTCACCAGCCAAGAAAAGGGTCAGAGCACAATGATGAAAGGTGCAGCTCCTTCAAAACTGAGTTCCTGGCGCTGGTGTGGACAGTGACTGAAAAGTTTAAGCACTACCTGGCAGCTACCCCATTCCTGATGTACACAGACAATAACCCCAGGCGCACCTACAAACTGCAAAACTGGAGGCCCTAGAACAGAGATGGGCATCCCGACTGGCAAACTTCAATTCCACCATCCACTACCGGTCAGGGTGCATCAATGCCAATGCAGATGCCCTGTCATGATTGCCTGCAGCGGATGAACCAGAAAGAGACGACACAGTGCAAAAGAGCTTAGAGATGCCGCCCTTCCTCAATGTGCCTGCCAAGGTGGTCCAAGCCTGCTGCCACAGTCTCCCGCAAGGGCTAAGTGCCAACCAAGAACCCGAACTTCCTCCTCCTCCTTGAGACGAGGGTCAGTGGGGCCGGATCCAGCAAGAAAGTCCAATCGTCAACCATCTGCAAGAGATGCTGGTAACTGGGGCCATTCTCTCACCCCAGGCATGGCAACAAGCACCAGAGGAACTCCTCAAACTCCTCCAACACCGGGACCACCTCTCCATCAAGCAAGGAAGGCTGGTCTGAAGAGTCCACTGTCCCAAGACTCACCTCTCCCTGGTCCAGATCATACTGCCTAAAGAAGCAGCACCAGTGATCCTGGAAGCTTTCCATGACCAGTCTGGATACTTTGGCCATGACAAAACTGAAAGCAATCTCAGGTAGCGCTTCTACTGAGTTGGCATAAGAGAAGATGTTGTCAACTGGTGTAATGCCTGCAAGCCATGCAGCCTAAAGCACAACCCAGGTTCTGCTGAGCGAGCACCTCTGGTGCCCATCGTTACTAGTGCACCACTAGAACTAGTTACCATGCATTACCTCAAACTGGACCCCAGCAGCGATGGGCCAGCCTACAGCCTGACCATCATCAATGACTGCAGTAAATTTTTGGTGGCAGTATCCAACCAAGATGTCACAGCCAAGACCATAGCCAAAGCCTTCTGGGATCATTTCATCAAGCTGTATGGGTTCCCTACCACAATTCTCACTGACCAAGGTCCTTCTTTTGAATCACAGCTCTTCCGAGAACTCTGTGTGTTGTATGGAAGCCGTAAGCTGTGAACAACTGCCTATCACCCACAAACCAATGGGCTCTGCATACATGCCAACCACATCATCATAAAACTGCTCAGATTCCTGCCGGATGAGACATGCCTGCAATGGCCCACCATCCTTCCAGAGCTGGCTTACATCTACAATACCACCCACAGCTCCACAGGTCACACTCCCTACTACTTGTTGTTCAGCTGCTATGGACGCCTACCCATGAACATGATTCTAGGAGTACCAGCACAGCCAGAAAGCACCCCAATGACTGATTGGGTCTGAGAGCACCATGAATGGCTGCAACTGGCTGGTAAACTAGTCTCCCAGCACATGGACAAAGCATGCCAACAGCAAAAAGACTATTATGACAACACAGCCAAAGCTGCACCACTTGCCATTGGAGACAGAGTCCTGCTGAAACGGACACACAACACCCACAAACTCAAAACCAAATGGGAGTCTGACCTGTACTTAATTGTAGACGCCCCCTTTCCAGAACTTCCTGTCTACTGAATACAGTTGGAATCAAATCCCTCCCAGAAAAAGACTGTGCACTGCAACATCCTTAAGCCCTATGCCTTCCAAGCCATGCCACATGCACATGACGTCGACCCAGAACCTGAAGATGCAGAACCTGAGGAGAGGTAGGTACAAGGATTCAAGGGGCCTCTAGGACATTTTCTAAGCAGCCCATATGCATGGCCGTGGGTGCACACTTATCCCGGCTACTGTGCCACAGGGACTGCCGGTGGCAGGCCTGGTCAATGTTCCCAAAGAATCCCCATTGGTGGAATCCACTGCCATGCCGCAGGAGCCCCCCATGGTAGAGCCGTTGCCCACTGAGCCGCCTCTAAGGTGGTCACAGCGCAGTACTTAGAGAGTGCCTTGCACTGTGGAGGACCTGCTGCCTATCCTGGTACTTGAGGGATTTGATCAGGAAATGGCACAGGCTTTTGGAGACATCAGGTTTTTGGCTGGGGAAACAGTGTGCTCTTTGGACTTCTAGAGAGGTATCTGCTAGCAGTCCGAGAATTTCAGAGAGCCATTTTGCAAGGAAAAGTAGTGGGTCATTTCCTTCAACTCCCTCCAGCAAGCTGACCATGTAGACGTTGTTTCATTTCTCCCTAGTCGCATGGTCATCCCCTATCTCTTCCAAGTCCTCCACATTTCTATAGGCCACTCACAACTTGTTGTTTAGGTCTGTGAATCTATCTTCTTGTTCCACTTTGTGAGCCTTCATCTATGTGATATGCTTAGTGTGATCATCCGCTGTTACCCCCGTATAATTTACTGTCTTTTGTAAGTGGAAGAACTGGGCTGACAAGTTCTCAAAGCCTGCTCTCATCTCTGATTTCATCTCAAAAAGCAACATTGAAAGCTTTTTTTTTTTACTTCTTTGGCAACTGGGTAAGGTCCATTAGGCATAAGAGCCAGTTTTCAGGGGTGATCCAAAAGCACTGGGGACTTGTTCAGCGTCACACAGTATGCAATTGGAGGTCATGGGAATCAAACCCAAGTCTTCTAGATGTACCAAGCTCATTCACAGCTCATTACTCTAACCTCTAGGTTATACTGCCAGCTTCAATTTCCAGGTAGGAGCTGCCGAAAGCTGCTCAGTCGGTGCGGTGGTTTGCTGCTCCATTGCAGGCCCACTGCTGCCATTGGCATGCTTAATTTGTTCTGCAGGCTGCTCCTCTTCAATGCCATCTTTCACTGCTTTAAATGACAGCTGGATCTGCCTATTCATTGTCATAGCACTGTGTGCCATTAAGGAAGGCTGGATCACTACAGTGCTGCTCACAATGTCTTCTATAAGTCAAGGACGTTTAAAATATAGGATGCATTAGCTTCAGAATGTCTCTAAAAAGTGTCCATCTTGCTCCCCTGCTAGACCACACCCCACCTACTAGTTGAGTTCCTTGAGGCCATCGGGCTATAGGATGAGAGACAGCATGGGTTCATGTCAGGGATGTCCTGTTAATTCAACCTGATCAATTTCTTTGACTGGGTGAAGAAGGTGGTGGACAAGACTCAGGTGGTTGACATCCTATATTTACATTTCAGCAAGGCTTTCGACTTGGTGCCCCACAAGAGGTTGATCAGGACCTTAGAGGACCTAGTGACAGGGAGTAAATTAACCAGATGGCTGGCAAATTGGCTCAGTGGCAGAACCCAGAGGGTGGTGGTGGGAGGGGCACTCTCAAGTACAAGGGAGGTTACAAATGGTGTCCTGAGGCTCCAGTGCTGTTCAATGTGTTCCTTAACAACTTTAGCGATGGCATTAAAGGCAAGAGCTGCCTCTTTGTAGATGACACCAAGCTCTGTGAGAGGATGGACACAGACAAAGGGGTGCAGGACCTAAAGGAGGAAATGGCAAAGCTGAAGAGGTGGTCAGATATCTGGCAGCTGGGGATTAATGCTAAGTGCAAGATCATGCACATAGTAAGGAAGAACCTGAGGGATGAGTACAGTCTTGGGGGGGCAAGGTCACTGAATCAGAGGATGAAAAGGACTTGGGGACTGGCATCACCAGCGATCTTAAACAGGCTATGCAATGTAGGAAGGCAGCGGCCAAGGCTAACCGACCCCCAGGCTGCTTCATTTCTTAACTAGCCTCCTGTACAACACAGTGCTGAAAGCCTTACTGAAGTCCAGATAGGCCTTGTCCACTGCTCTCCCTTGATCCACCTCCCTGGTAACCCAGTCAAAGGAAGCTATGAAATTAGTTTAACATGACCTACCCACTGAGAAACCATGCTTTCATGCTGCCGGTGGTCCTGCAGCCCATTTGCCTCCAGGTTCTCCATGGACCTCTCCTTAGTAGTGTTTCCATTAATTTCCCCACCACTGATGTGAGACTGACTGGCCTGCACTGTAGTTGCTAGCATCCTCCCTACTGCTGTTTTTGTGCAGAGGGGATGCATCGGCCCTTCTCTAGTCCTCTTGAACTTCCCCTATCTCCACAGAGGTGCTAAAAAACATTGCCAGAGGGGTGGTCAGCACTGTGTTCAGTTTCTTTAGGACCCTTTGATGAATCCCATCTGGCCCCGTTGCCTTATTCTCCTTTAAGGCTTCCAATCCCTTCCGGACCCTCTCCACCGAGAATGGACTTGTGTCCACTCCCCTTACTCACTGGTGCTTACTGCAGCATGCTGGTCCATCCCCCCCACCCTCTACCATGAAGACTGAGCGGAAGTAATCATTCAGTATTTCTGCTTTCTCTTGATCTTTCTCTATGCAGCCCCCCTTCAGGGCCCCTTATACCTGAAGAAGATCTTGTCCCCTTTTTTGACCTCCTTAGCTATCCTCTCCTGTGTTAGTGTTCTAGCTGCCCTCACCCTCCTTTGTGCCTCCCTTTGTTTTGACAGATATACCTCCCTGTCTTCATCCTTCTGGTCTCCTTGTACTTTCTAAATGCTGTTTTCTTCTCCTTCTCTGCCTTTGCTACCTCCTTAGAGAATCATAGCGTCCTTTTCCTCCTCTTTCCCTTGCTCGCTTCCTTCAAACAGCGTGCCATTGCCTGGAATATACTCTAATATTTGTCTATTGAGTCTCCAGTCCCCCCTCTGCCTTCCCCCCTCAAGACATTCTCTGAGGCAATTTCCCAATTCTTTAAAATCAACTCAACTGACCTCCAGGACCCTCACATTAGTGTATGTTTTTCCATGTCCTAACAATATGCCAAACTACACAGCACGATGATCACTTGTACCCAGGAAACTGGCCACTATGATTTCAGCAATGCTGTCTCAGTTTGTAAGTACTAGGTCCAGAAATGCCCTGTCCCTAGTAGGTTCCTAAGCCAGCTGCCTGCCTAAGATATACAGTCATTTCTTTCCTTCCCTGCATAACATATACAGACCAAGTTATGAGTTTACAAAAGCAGCTGCCTGTGGTGGAGTCCTAGATTTGGGAGCAAACTTGGAGAGCTGAGATCAGAGTATCCAGGGTTGGAAAGCCTTCTTCCTCACAAAAAGGTGGTGGTTGCACACAAGTGCTCTACACTGACTAGGCTGACAGAGGCTTTAACTTGATATCAGGGTGATTGGAGGTCATTGAAAAAGGGGAAGGAAAAAAACATGTAGTATCAGAATGAAAGCTTGGGTACACTTGGGCCCCACACCATGGATCCCATTGTCCAGTGAACCTGCACTGACAGTGGGCAAGTGGTCAACGTCACTTTGGGGGTATTACTGTAGGTCAGAGGATGTTGACTGGCACTGGGGCCACAGAAAAAATGTATATTAAAAAAAGGCCAGAATCCATTTATAGCAGGTCATTACATATCATAAGTAATGCAACATGCTACACGTGGCAATTTGTCAGTCTCCTTCATATGCTACTGCACATTTGATAGATATGATGGCAGTCTCTCCACTTGACAGGAAATAACAGAGTATAAAATATATGTGAGTTATTATTCTTTGTTTTTAGACAAGGTACCATCAAAATATGATACTTTTATCAGAGCACAAAACCAAAAACCTGTACCTGGATCATTCTACCAAATAGAATGACCAGTGTTCTAAATGAACAATCCGCTGTTTCTGCAGATGCATTCTGAGAACAGAAAGAAACCTTGCATATTATAAGCACCCATGCCTTGCATATTATAATCACCAACTGCTGTTTATTTCCAATAAGAGTCTGCCGGGTGCAGTACACTCTGTTGTAACTTACATGGGTGTTAAATGACCTTTCACCCTGCTCTCCTATCCCTCCACGCTCTGTATGCTAGAAAAAGACACAACCCCTGTCTGTTGCTAGGTAACCCATGCATCACATGGTCACCCTGTCTTCTAATGTGATGCATGCGTGCCTATGGAAAATTAGACTCTAATTCCAATTTTTGCTCAGCCTAACCATAGCAAAAAGGTTTGTCTTGCTTATGCTTGCTGTTTGATTTGAGTCTTGAATAGTTTATTTTTCAATTAATTGAATGTTATTTTCTTTTTTGTTCCAGTGGATTCACTGTTGCTCATGAATGGTTAGGGTGCTACAAAAAACACTGGACAATAAAGCCTGGCTTTCCAGTTTTTTCCCCCCATAATTTATTTATCCAGGATAGCTCAGCTGAGATGCAGCAGCTTGTTGCCAGTGGGGTCCTGCTTTTGGCCATTTCCGCAGCTATGTGGGCTGGAGCATTGGGAAGTTCTGTGACTTGCTCAAGGTCACACAGTGAGCATTTTGCTCTAGCAGGGTTTGAACCTGCGATCTCCTCCTGGTTCCCAAGCTTGTGTTCTAACTGATAAACCACAATATCTTCTTTAGCCTCGTAGCCACTGAGCTACTGCCGATCATGATAGCCCAACATAATGCAATGTTACTACAATTAGTATTTCTCCAGGCTAACCCAGCTGAATGCAACATCTCATTTTCAGTGGTGTCTGACCTTCTCAGCCCTATTTTACTCTGGAGAGAACTTTTTTCAATCCTTTCTTTCTCTCCTTGTCAGCTGAGCTATCCCTTTCTAGGGTGGTTCCCCCAACTCTGTCACCCACCATCTCTGAATCTTACCTGAATTCCAGGCGTTCTCTGCCACAGGGCCCATCAGAGGTGCCAATCACTGTTGTGAGGCCTGCTAGAGTCCAGGCCATCCTCTGCCATGGTCAGAGGTTTTTCCTCCATTTTCTCCCATGAGGCCATGCATGTGCAATGATGCAATATGCATGCAGATATGCTCCCAGCATCTGGGTGTGGGACTCTTTCCCTGCATGTGATCATGCACTGCTGCCATCTAGATTTGTACAGTAGGCAGCCAACCAATGGGACACATTAACCCCCTGCCACCACCACCACTGGGGGAGGAGAGCTGTCCAACAGTTGCACAGTCCTCCCTCCAGCTCTCCTTTGGCCAGCACCCAAGTGACCTGAGTTCATTTCTGAACCCGGGTGGCCCGTGTAGTGAACAGTAGCACTACTGATGTGCCACTGGACCGACTTGCTCTCGGGAGTGGTAATGCACAGGAAGGTTAAGTTACATGCCCAAAGTCACACTGCCAGCCAGTACCTGTGGGGGAACTGAATGTGTGATCACCTGTTTCACAGTTTGGTGGTCAAACCACTAGATTACACTGTTGTCTCTTAAGATCTTGCCAGCTTGCTAAATCTACAAAAGTGACTGAACTGTAGAATACCCCATTACATATCTCTTATTATACAACTTCAGTAAAAAGCGTATTACATAGATATATCTTTTAAAATGTTAAAATATCATCTACTTCATCATCAGCTTTATTTATAAAGCATGTAATCCTGAAGGCCTGAAGCACAGAACAGGTAGTTGCATAAAAATATGAATCTCACATATACAAAGAAATACCACATTATATAAACCACATAAAATATCACGCTTCTTCCAGTTTCTAACCATTTCCAAAAAGGGCCTATCCCCCAAGGAATTCAGCTGGGCACATGGAACTACTAGCATATCCTCCCCATTCATCACAGAGGCAACAAGCCTTTGTGTGAAGCAAATAAACAAATCAAAACAAAAGAAAAAAACATTATGGTTCTCAAAAGAAGTGGCGGGGAAGGTAAGGGAGAAAAAGACAGCATTCAGGAAGTATAAGGAAACACAGAAGGAGCCGGACAGAGAACTGTACCAGTTAAAGCAGAAGGAAGCGTGTAAGGCAGTCAGAATAGCAAAGGCCCAAACCGAGGAAAGATAGCCAACTCTGTTAAGAAGGGGGATAAAACCTTTTATAGTTACATTAGGGAGCAAAGAAAGACCAAGGGAGGGATACTGAGGCTGAACAAAGAGGAAGGTGGTTGGGCAGAGAGCGACAGTGAAAAAGCAGGGATACTGAATGAATACTTCTGCTCAGTATTCATAATGGAAAAGCAGGGGGAAATACCTAATCCAGTCAATAGAAGCAACTCTGGATAGGGGGGTTGATATTAGTCCTTTCACAGAAGAAAGGGTTCTGAAAGAACTCTTAAAACTGAAGGTGGATAAAGCAATGGGGCCTGATGGGATTCACCCCAGAATTCTAAAAGAACTAAGGGAAGAACTAATAACACCACTGACTAGCCTTTTTAATAAATCATAGGAGGATAGTGTGGTACCTGAGGACTGGAGGAGGGCAGATGTGATTCTCCTTCACAAAAGTGGGAGCAAGACAGAGGCAGGAAACTACAGACCTATCAGTTTGACCTCAGTGGTAGGGAAAATGATGGAATCACTTCTGAAGAAAAGAATTGTTGAGTACCTAGAGGCCAGAGGGGCATGGGACCCAAGGCAGCATGGATTCACAGCAGGAAGGTCATTGCAGACAAATCTAATTGATTTCTTTGACTGGGTGACCAAAGCAGTAGACCTGGGAGGGGCTGTGGACATGGCCTACCTAGACTTTAGCAAGGCATTTGACACAGTCCCACACAAAAGATTAATAAAGAAATTAGCCAGCCTGGGAGTGGGTCCCAGGGCGGTAGCCTGGGTAAAACACTGGTTGGACAACAGGACACAGCGGGTAATAGTAAATGGAGTCCACAGTGAAGAAAGGAGGGTTACTAGTGGGGTACCACAGGGTCTAGCACTGGGGTCGGTCCTTTTTAATGTCTTTATAAGTGACATTGCAAAGGGACTGGAAGGGAAAGTATGTCTCTTTGCAGATGACACAAAGATCTGCAATAGGGTTGATACACAAGATGGAGTGGAAAGGACAGAAGAACTGTTTTATTAAAAATCTCCCTCTAAATGAGGAAAACATTGAAAAAGTATACTTTAAACTCTTTTCTTTTGGTGTGCGTTTTATAATAGCAATAAGGCACTCCCAGGAGTTAGATTAACAGTCAGTTAACCACCCCCTAGGGGCAACATGGCACTCGGCTGCACCTCGTGCCACATTACACCCCTAGTGGGTGATTAACAGACTGTTAATCTAATCCCTGGTCATGCCTTATTGCTTAAGAAGTATATACCTACACTAATCAATTATTAAAAGTGTATACCTACACTAATCAAATGATTAAATATAAAGTGGTCCCTCATGATAACATCCCTTGTTATAGTGAATCTTGGCTATACTGAACATGTTTTTGAACCCCATTGTTTTGTATTTCTCAATCATCCACTAATGTGCTAAGTGGCTGTCGGTTCAGACTGCATAAAATGTCTAAGTTTTTGTTTGCAGCTTACCTTCCTCGGCTCATTCAGATGTCCCTTACTGTTGCTGTGTTGCTGAAACAAAATGAAAACTAGATTGTGGCCAAATCCAAAAAAAAGAAAGGCACCTGACATTTACATAAAAATCGCCATTCTTGAGCTCATGTGGATTGGTGGGTTGACTACTAAGTTAGCTGCGGAGAATGGGTTGCCAAAGTTGACTGTGTCAGGTTTAAACAAGCATTTGTCAATGCCGAATGTTCACTTGCAGGTATTTGCAGTGGTATTTGGCACTTGGACATGGCTTAAAAAAATCAGTGACAAAGAAGTACAAGCATTTGTCAATGCCGAATGTTGCTTGCTTCTATGTGCTGTTTAGGTATTTGGAACTCATTGGAGTGCAAATATTGAAAATTCGCGAACTTCTGGCGTCGCGTGGAACTTCTTAGCATTTCGATAAAACAGTCATTTTGGAATTTTTTCACCAAATTTTCAACATAGCCATTTTAAGACCTCTGCTCATGAACAGTGTCACTGTGATTTTCTTAATGTGTCCCATACATTGAGTTCGCACACCGACTGCGCCATTGTAGCTACATGGTGAAACACATTTTGGGCAGGATGTGAAAAATGACAGGTATACTGCTCATAAGGAGGTAATAGTAAAATGGCAATGTTGAAAAAATCTGGAGTGAAAATATTGAAAATTCACAAACTTACCAGCGTGCGTAGGAACTGCGCAACACACGCTCGTAAAACAGTCATTTTTAGGAATTTTTTCACCACATTTTCAACATAGCCATTTTAAGATCTCTGCTCATGAACAGTGACACTGTGATTTTCTTAATGTGTCCCATACACTGAGTTCGCACACCGACTGCGCCATTGTGCTCTACATGGGCAGAAACACGTTTTGGGCAAGATGTGAAAAATGACAGCTTCACTGCTCATAAGAAGGTGTGGTAAAATGGCAATGTTGAAAATCTGGAGTGAAAATATTGAAAATTCACAAACTTACGAGCGTGTGTAGGAACTGCGCAACACACGCTCGAAAAACAGTCATTTTTAGGAATTTTGTCACCAAATTTTCAACATAGCCATTTAAGACCTCTGCTCATGAACAGTGTCACTGTGACTTTCTTAATGTGTCCCATACATTGATTTCATACACCGACCCCGCCATTGTGCGCTACATGGCGGAAACACGTTTTAGGTAAGATGTGAAAAATGACAGCTGTACTACTCATAAGAAGGTGTGGTAAAATGGCAATGTTGAAAATCTGGAGTGGAAATATTGAAAATTCTCAAACGTACGAGCATGTGTAGGAACTGCGTAACGCACGCTCGTAAAACAGTCATTTTTAGGAATTTTTTCACCAAATTTTCAACATAGCCATTTAAGACCTCTGCTCATGAACAGTGTCACTGTGATTTTCTTAATGTGTCCCATACATTGAGTTCGCACACCGACTGCGCCATTGTGCGCTACATGGCGAAACACATTTTGGGCAGAATGTGAAAATGACAGGTATACTGCTCATAAGAGGTGTGTAAAATGGCAATGTTGAAAATCTGGAGTAGAAAATATTGAAAATTCCACAAACTTACAGCGTCGCGTAAGGAACTGCATAACCTACGCTAAGTAAAACAGTCATTTAGAATTTTTCACCACATTTTCAACATAGCCATTTTAAGATCTCTGCTCATGAACAGTGACACTGTGATTTTCTTAATGTGTCCCATACACTGAGTTCGCACACCGACTGCGCCATTGTGCTCTACATGGGCAGAAACACGTTTTGGGCAAGATGTGAAAAATGACAGCTTCACTGCTCATAAGAAGGTGTGGTAAAATGGCAATGTTGAAAATCTGGAGTGAAAATATTGAAAATTCACAAACTTACGAGCGTGTGTAGGAACTGCGCAACACACGCTCGTAAAACAGTCATTTTTAAGAATTTTGTCACCAAATTTTCAACATAGCCATTTTAAGACCTCTGCTCATGAACAGTGTCACTGTGACTTTCTTAATGTGTCCCATACATTGATTTCATACACCGACCGCGCCATTGTGCGCTACATGGGCGGAAACACGTTTTGGGTAAGATGTGAAAAATGACAGCTGTACTACTCATAAGAAGGTGTGGTAAAATGGCAATGTTGAAAATCTGGTGGAAATATTGAAATTACTCAAGCGTCACGAGCATGTGTAGGAACTTCATAGCGCCGCATTTCGATAAAACAGTCATTTTGGAATTTTTTTTCACCAAATTTTCAACATAGCCATTTTAAGACCTCTGCTAATGAACAGTGTCACTGTCATTTTCCTAATGTGTCCCATACATTGATTTAGCACACCAACTGCGCCATTATTGCACTACATGAAGCGGAAACATGTTTGGGCAGGATGTGAAAATGACGCTGTACTGCTCATAGAAAGGTGTGGCAAAATGGCAATGTTGAATCTGAAGTGAAATATTGAAAATTCATGAACTTACGAGGAACGCGCTAACGACGCCAGAAACAGTCATTTTTAGGACTTTCATTAAATTTCAACATAGCCATTTTAAGACCTCTGCTCGCGAACAGTGTCACTGTGATTTTCTTAATGTGTCCCACACATTGAGTTTGCACACCGACTGTGCCATTGTGTGCTACATGGGCGAAAACACATTTTGGGCAGGATGTGAAAAATGACAGCTTCACTGCTTATGAGGAGGTGTGGTAAAATGGCAATGTTGAAAATCTGGAGTGAAAATATTGAAAATTCGCAAACTTACGAGCGTGCGTAGGAACTGCTCAACGCATGCTCGTAAAACAGTCATTTTTAAGAATTTTTTCACCACATTTTCAACATAGCCATTTTAAGACCTCTGCTCATGAACAGTGTCACTGTGATTTTCTTACTGTGTCTCAACATTGATTTCAAGATAATCGACTGGCGCCCATTGTGTGTACATACGGGAAACACGCTTTTGGGTGAGATGTGAATAATGACAGCTGTACTACTCATAAGAAGGTGTGGTAAAATGGCAATGTTGAAAATTTGAATGAAAAATATTGAAAATTACGAACTTTCTGAGCCTGCGTAGGAACTACGAAAGCATACGCTTATAAAACCGTCATTTTAGAAATTTTTCTACTAAATTTTCAAAATAGGCTTTGAGAGCCCACCTTATGAGCAGCTGGCATTGTCATTTTGGTATGGGCCCAAAGGGTGATTTCAAGCAGTGATCAAGAAATCACCCTGGGCCCAAATAACGCCATGACAGTGACAGAATTCATGAGCAGGGGTCCCAAAAACCCCATGTTGAAAATTTAGTGCAAAAATTCCAAATAATGCCTGAGATATGCAACAAAGTTGAAAAAAACCCATCTAGCTCATTATACAGCTTACCAGCATTTCCTCAGTTTGCGGTCGGCTTTGAAGAGTGCAGACGTGTTCCCGGTCCAGCGATGATCATTCGCGAGCTCCGGAGGTAAGTAAGGGGTGAGGGGGTGGGAGCAGGTGCGCAGTGGGTGGGTGCGGGTTGTGGGAGGGGCAGGAGACTGCATGGGACCATTTTAATTTAGTTTTTTTGTACTTTGACGACTGTGGAGCGTTTGCCACGCTTGGGTGAGCTCCCAGCAGAAGGATGGCTGGGGGCGATGGAGCGGCGGCGATTGGGCACCCGTCGGCAGGCAGCAGGGGCGTTTGCCACGCTGGGGTGGGCTCCCAGCGTAGCAGAAGAATAGCTGGGGGTGGCTATGGAGCCGGCGAAGTTCGGCACTTGTTCGGCAGGCGGCGGGGCGTTTTCCACGCGGGTGGGCTCCCAGGCGTCATGGGCCACATGGGTGGGGTGTGGCGCGGTGCAAGCACACAGCGGTAGTTTTCTTTGAAGAAGACCACGCTGTCACTCCCACACACCAGTCGTGGGATTGGTGCAGGACCGCCATGCCTGCTCAAGGGAGCAGGGGATTGCTCAGGAGAGGCACACCTCCAAAGTGTCCCATTCTCCCAAGACGTTCCTTACGCATGCGTGTAAGCGAACGTAAAAACTGAGAGGGCCAGCTGATCAGTTTTGCTGTTAACTGCAGTGAGTGCAAAGAAAAAGGATAAGGCTTGACACAAACACTGAGATGGATTCTGCAGTGAGACTTTGGTTTGAAAGCCAGAGAGAAGCTAGTATCCCTCTGTCAGGAGTAATCCTGCAAGAAATGGCTGATTGCTTCACCAGACAGCTGTAATATGAGGAAAACAGCTTCAAGTCCTCACCTGGACAGCTTTGGAGATTTCAGAAGATAAATGGAATCTGACAGCTTCAAATCACTGATGAGCACTGATCTTCTGATGCTACAGCCATCACAGCTTGTCCGCCTCAGCTCACTCAGATTTTGCAGCGCGGAGATTAAGACCTTGATCAACTCTATAATGCAGATGAAACAGGGCTATTTTGGAAGTGCTTGCCCGGTTACACTTTACTAGCATACACAGAGGTTGAGATTTCAGAGGGTTACAAGCTATTTAAAGATCGACTGACATTGTTAGTGTGTTGGTGTGTACTTTGCATTGGTAAGTTTAATAACTTACAATGTTTCTTGCCGGCCCGCCGGCACAGCGGTAGAGTTACCGTTTGCGGTGCCACAACCCGGTTCGGGAACAGACTCGGGTGGTTGGAGGGACGGCCGGGGGGAGGAGGATTGAGCACCCAGGGGCTGCTCTCCTCCTCCGGGAGGGGTGGGGATGCGAGTCCTGCTGTGATACCACCACCTGGGTGACCATGGGTGGAGGTGCAGCGAGACAGCATACAAAGGGAGGGCAGACGTCTGCCAGGAGCCGGAGCGTAAGCACGTCGAGGTGTGCGTCACTCCTTGGCCCCCTGCGTGCAGACATCCGAGGGGTAGGGACCAGAGAAAAAAAGTGGAAAAAGAACCCTGCGCTGGGCTCCTGTAGACGGGACCTGGCTGTCCCAAGAAAACCCTTAACCAGGCTCCACAGACGGGGCTTGCGAGGCCTTCTGACACAGTCTCTAGGTGTGAGAAGGGGACTATCTGGGGGGTTCCCCTCCTCCCCGCCCAGGGGGGTAAACCGTGGCAGGATGGGGAAGGCTAGCCAAGCACCTGGAGGGAGGTACCTGAGGCGGGACTACGGGAAACTACAGCCTAGGAGATCCCCGAAGAAAGGAATTCAGCACAGTGAGGAAGGGGTATAAAGAGAAAGTAAAAAAAAAAATAATAACTCACAATGTTTCCATCATATTAATCGGGATGCTCTGACCCTAAAATACATCAACAGTGCCAATGCATGGTTGACCAGAACTAGTTTCAGAGACTGGTTTCATAATGACTTGTGCCCAGTGTCAGATGATTTTTAAGAAGCAAAGGAAGAATGCCTAAGGCACTCCTGTTGCTCAACCAGTGTCCTGACCATCCTAGTGCCAACAAGTTGAGATCCCATGGTGGCAGAATAACTGTCCTGTACCTCCCTGCCACTACAGCAAGAATGTAACCCATAGATGCCTTCCAGGACAACTTCCTGCTGCAAATGGTCAGTGAACCAACCAGGTTAGAAAATACCCTTGACCTTGTGCTGGCAAATGGGGACTTTGTGAGAGAACTTACAGTGGAGAAACCGCTGTCAGGGAGTGACCACCACTCAGTATGGCTCACATTGAATATGGGCAAGGAAGGAGTGGAATCTGGCACAAGAGTGCTGGACTTCAGGAGGGCTGACTTTGGGAGGATGGGGGAAGTGGTAAAAGGGTAACTGGCCAGAATTCAATCTAGTATGGACACTAACCAAAGGTGGGAGCTCATTAAGCTGGGGATAGAGGAGGCAACCAAAACCTGCTGCAAAGCCCAGAGCAAGAAGGCTAGGGCTAAGAAACTGAGCTGGTTGAGCATAGAGGTCATGGAAAAGGTAAGGAGGTAAAGAGCTGCCTTTAGGAAGTACAAGAAAACAGGGAGGGGAGGACAGGGAGGTACTTGACAGAATCGAAGGAGGTGACAAGGGCAGTAAGGGAGCCAAAGCATCTACAGAACTCAGGCTGGCACAAGGCATTAAGAAGGAGAAGGACTATTTAAGTACATCAGGGAGAAAGGCTAAGGACCACATAGTAAGGATTAGGAAGGAGGGGTTGGGTGGAGCAGGGTGCGATAAGGCAGAAGCACTAAATGAGTACTTCTGCTCACTATTTACTAAAGAGAGGAGGGGGGTGACACCCAAGGTGGGAGAAATGTCAGAAGCAGGGGGGGAAGTGGTGACAGATGGGGAAATCATGGAGTGCAGAGCTCGAGAGGGTTTGAAGGCACTGAGGGTGGACAAGGCACCAGGCCCAGATGGCATTCACCCCAGGGTACTGAAGGAGCTGGCAGAGGTCCTTGCAGGACCTTTGGCAGACCTATTTAATGCCTCACTACATTTGGGGTGTGTACCTTAGGACTGGAGGATGGCTCATGTGGTGCCCCTCCACAAGAGTGGCCCCAAGGATGAACCGGAAACTACAGACCAGTGAGCCTCACATCCATCATGGGTAAGCTAATGGAGACTATCCTGAAGGAGAGGCTGGTGGCCCTCCTAGAGGCCAAAGACTACAGGACAGCAGACAGCATGGCTTCATCGTGGCAGATCTGCCAAACCAACCTGGTGGAGTTCTATGACTGGGTAACTAGGCAACTGGACAGGGGCCATGCAGTGGATGTCCTGTATCTGGACTTCAGTAAGGCATTTGACTCGGTCGCATGGAAGGCTGGAAAGGAAGTTAGTAGGCACAGGGCGGGTGCAAAACTGGTGAGATGGGTAGGAAACTGGCTCAGGGAAGGCAACAGAGGGTGGTGGTGGTGGGAGCTCTCACACCAAGGGCAGTGATGGCGGTGTTCCACAGGGCTCAGTGTTGGGACCAGTGTTGTTTGGGATATTCATTGCAGACATATCATGGGACATCAAAAGCAAGAGCAGTCTGTTTGCTGATGATACCAAGGTAGGTGCAGTGGTGGATGACCTAGGGGATGGCAGGGGTTGCAAGATGATCTGGCAAGCTAGAAACCTGGTCAACTGGGTTTAATGCCAAAAAGTGCAAGGTGCTGCATTTTGGGATGAAGAACCCAAGGAGGAGTTACCAGCTGGGGAGAGTACAGCTAGCTCAGACAGAGGAGGAGAAGGATCTGTGTGTGCTTATTATAGGGTCAATGAACAACTCGGCACAATGTAGGAAGGCAGCTACAAAGGCCAACAAAATGCTGGGTTGTATTGCAAGGGGTATATCCTCGAGGAGGGAGGAGGTGATTCTGCCACTGTATAGGTCATTAGTAAGACCACACCTGGAATACTGCATGCAGTACTGGTGCCCATATCTGAAGAGGGACGTTAAGTTACTGGAGGGGGTGCAGTGCAGGGCGACAAAGATGATCAAGGGGCTGGGGACTTATCATACGAGAGGAGGCTGAGAGGTTGAACAGGTACTCACTGGAGGAGAGGAGGGATAGGGTGACATGATTGAAACCTTTAAATACATGAAAGGAATAAACAAGATGGGTACAGAGGGGCTGTTCAAAGTAAGGGAGGAGAGGCCACCAGGGGCCATGATATGAGACTGGAGGAGGAAGGTTCAGGAGGGAGAGACACTTTTTACAGAGAGGGTGGTGGCTGGGTGGAATACGTTACCTGCAGAAGTGGTATGCAGTAGAACAGTGGACTGCTTCAAAAGGGGATGGGACAGGACAAGGGGAAGGTTAATGAAGGGGAAGGGTGGAAGGGAGGGGAAGCTGCAGAATAAGGGGTGCTAGCTGCACATTCGAGCAGACTTGATAGACCTCTAGGCCTTTATCTGCTGGCAAATTTTGTATGTTCGTATGAACATGTCATTATTGCCAGTTTGAAAAAACCTTACTGGAAGCAACTTTTATGAGAAATCATTTCTTGGGACACAGGTTCCAAACTTGTGGGATTCCTGAAGGGATATACACTGAAGGACATGTGTTATGTTACTGCCCAAGGGAACAAGCGACAGCACAAAAAATGCAAAATTGCTGGAGTGATGCTGTGGGTCCAATATTCAGCAACAACAGTGTGACCCGGAGTCAGACACAGAAGCAAAGGCAGAAGCTGAGGCAGAACATGATGCCACATTTGGTCAACGATCTTGACACTCTGGGTGCAATAACAGATCCTGAGCAAGTGAAGGAATGACTACAGGATGCTGAATCCTTTCAAGATAGTATAGATACCATAGCTAGGAGTGCAGAGATAAAGAAGTTGAGGTTCAATATGAACAAGTGCGAGATTATGCACCTAAGTAAAAAGAACTGTAGATTCAATTACAAACTAAATGGATGTACACTCCATACAACAAACTCAGAAAAGGACTTGGGTATCCAGATTATTAATGACATGACTTTTTCCAACCACTGCACCCAGGTAAGAAAAAAGGATACAGCATACTTGCATCAATTGGGAGGAACGTAAGGAGCAGGGCCATGGAGGTGGTGGTGCCACTGTATTACTTCCCTAGTGCACTCACACCTAGAGTACAGTGCAAGTTTTTGGATGCCCTACTTGAAGCGGAATGTTAGGAAACTCGAAGGTGTTCAGAGGCAGGCAACTAGAATGGTTCACAAGATAGGAGATAGGCCATACAAGGAGAGACTTCGGGAATTGGGGTTATATTCCCTATAGTACAGAAAATTAAGAGGTGACACGTGTCTAGTCTATAGAGCCTTTAGGGAAACAGATGGCACGGGGTCATAACAGCGCAAAGAAACACCACATGGCAATACATGCCACAAGCAAAACAACGGCACTTACAAACAACGTCGAGTACAACAGTGACCAGACTAGGAGAGCACAGCCCCATTGACAATAATGGGACCCACAGGAGCGGCTCAACCAGCACCCCAGCACATGGTGACTCAATTCCTCCACAGGACATCTGCAGAGTGACAAGGGTAGTGGTAATTCCCTACCGCTATTCTAACCTCTGTCACTTTAAATTCTTTCATGCTTTACATAGTGTGGTTCTTTCAGCACTCTTCCTGGTGCACTGTTATGACCCGGTACCAAAACAGACCTACAGAAGCGTCTGGGATTTGAACAGAAGGTCAGATTTAAAAATAAAAAGAGGTCACCAGTACCAGCTAAAAGGTGATAACTGCAATAGGAACGAGAGGGACAACTGTTTTTTACAGCGTGTAGGTACACAGTGGCACACACTACCTGCATCTGTGGTATCTTGCAGCTCGATGAATCACTTTTAACATGCACTAGATGAACACGGCCCATTACAGTAATTTCAGCATTAGTATAACAGTGCAGGTCCAAATAAGGCTAACGCTATCTGAACCTGACACACATCTTATGAATCTTATGAATTTAAAAGTGTATTTCTTCACTGCTCAAACAATTAAAAGTATGTAGCCATATAAATCAAAGAAAATAATATATCTACACTAATCAAACAAAAGTATATACCGGTACTAATCAAACATATATACCTACATTAATCAAACGAGTTAAAGTATATACCTACACTAATTAAACATATATACCTACAATAATCAAACAATACAAAGTATATACCTACAACAATCAATTAAAAATATATACTTGAACTACTCAAACAATTCAAAGTACATACCCTCCATAATTAAACATATATACCTACATGACTCAAATAATAAAACATATCTTTACTAATCAAACAATTAAAATGGTAACTTAGCATAAATCAGCATTCCGAAATAATGAATTTCTATTGATCTCAATATAACGGGTGGAACTTCATCAACCATGGTCTAAGTCCCAAGTGGACCATGGTTTGTGATGTAGTACCTTGACAATCCACCATAAGCAAAAGCAGTATACAAGTAAGCATGAAAGGACGTCAGATGATAAAGAGAAACATGTTTCTTCTGATCACTTTTTTTTATTTCTGGCACAGAGTTTTTTACTTTTTCTTTTTTATATACTTTATATTTATTCAGTTTCATAGTAACCAAATAATTATGTTTCCTTGATTTCAGGTATAGGATACATTGAACATAATATCATGGTAGACAATTCTTATCCCTTCATTCTCTGATACAGCACTGGAAGGGTGGGAAAGGAGGCCTATTATAAGATATCCAAGAGTGAAAAAGTATAAGCCATTGCAGCTAGACCATGGATTGTCATTCCTTAATTAGTGTCCAAAGGTTCAGAGAATCCCTTCTATTAAGATGGGCTTTTGTCAGTGACCTAGCACAGAAGTCCATGATTATTCCATTTGCTGAGAACTAGTCCCTCTCAGACATTATAGACGTTCCCCCGCATAGCTTTCATACCTTCCCAGATATTGTTAAACAAAAATATAGCAACAGTTAAAACTCCCTTAAACATAACTGTTGTTTAAGACCAATAGAGCACTCTAGAGGAAGAAAAAAATCAGCATATAAACAAACTATTTGCAATGTCTCTTAGCCCTCAGAAACGCTTGCTTCTAAAATGCGGGCAACTTTTGGAAATTTTATAATGCAGCTTCCAACACAAGGAGATAAGGAACCAACCAGTTCAGCAATTGTTCAGCGTTCAAGTTTCAGAATCATCATCCTCTGATTCAGTCGGCTGCCTTGAAGTAGCAAAATCTTTTCGGATATTCTCCAGCTTCCAATCAGCATTAGCTGGGTCGCTGTAAATATATGTTTTCCCCGCATATAAGATCTTCAGTTGTGCTGGCATTTGGAGGGTATGGTTGATTCCCAATTCCCTTAGGCCTGCTTGTACTGCATCAAAGCCATGCTGTATCATCCATGTGGCATAGCTGAGATCTGGAAAGCAACTCAAGATCGAGCCATCTGGCAGGGAAAGGGGGCTTGCAGCCTTAGCTTTTTGCAGGACTAAGTCTCGAACATGTACACCCATCGTTGTTACCAGCATTGTCCGAGGGAGAGCTGGGTTGTTGAGCTTTTGGTGGGATGTAATTCTATAGGCTCATACTATTAAATGCTCAGCTCGTACCTGAAATATGTCCAGAAACAACTGCTGCATATATTCCACTAGGTCCGCGTCTTCAGAACCCTTAAGAATGCCCAGAAAGGGGAGACTGCACACCTGTGCTCCATTCTCCAGGTACTACAATCTGGATCTTAGGAGCTTGTTTTCTTTAAGTACTCCATCTGTAACCACAGCCATTTCATTCATTGTTGTAGTAAGCGTAGATTGGCCAGATTCTAAAGCCGCCACCTTCATTTCGGTTACTGCTAGTCTGGAGTTGTAAGCTTCTAATTTCTGGTCTAGCTGCTGTAATGCCACAAGAATAGCATTCATTTTGGTCTCTATATCCCCGGGCTTTCCACTCATCGATGTGCTGCTAGAAGTAGCATTCATCAATGGGGCCGGACCTTTCCTTTTACCAGATTCTTTTGAGTTGTTTTGTTTAGTTTTTCTCATTGTGGGATTTGGACAGATTTGTTTCTAGAGAATTTCAAAAATATTGCCTTTTTCTTGAAGCTCTTTGTTCAACTTAATTGACTTGCAGTTGCTGGCCACACCCAGGTTTTTCACTTTTTCAATATTGTTTTATGTTGTCACTAGTACATATCTGTATGACTTAATAAACGTTCTACAGTTCAACTCGACACATACTGTTATGTTGAGACAATATTTTTTTCAGAACTGAACATTTACATACTGTTACAATCACTCATTATATACTGATATGTAAGCAACTTTTGGTGCAATGAACTCTGGGTCCACTGAATAACATTATATGTCCCAGTACTTCACGTGAATATTATTGCAGTAGAGAGGAAAAAAGTGAAGTTATTACTCAGAAAAATAGCACTTGGTCTATGAAAGTTTTTACACATTGGCTCAATTCAGTACATTTGGAAAAAGAGTGCTGTGCTGCTAGCATTGGTTTACAGCCACCTATTGGTCTGCCAATGAACTGCAGGAACAAAACATGAAGATGTACCCTAGCACACTCCCATCATGCCGTGCAACCCATATCTTGTAATACACACAGATGAAAATCGAAGAACCTAGCATAGAAAGTGAACTGCAAGTTTTTGAAAAGTTTTAAAACATGTTTTGATGTTAGAAAGCTTAAAGCTTGTAATGAAAGCTACTTTAGCAAAACTTAAATAGCAGCCATGATATTTCCAATAGGTGTGTTCCAATTGTTTTGCACTGTATGTACACCATGTTTTATAGCTCAGCATAAAGCACTCCAAAATGAAATCAGTCTGGCTGTTCTCATTTATTTAGAGAATATTAGTCACGCAATCATTGCTATGTTGCAAGAGAATTAAGCTAGTCAAAAGAATGGGTCTACTGTGGAATTAATCCATGGTTGGGTCGTTGAAGGCACTTGGCCTTTGGCCTCACGGCCCAACCCCCCCCAACCATGGATTAATTCCACAGTAGGCCCATCGTTTTTCATGGCTTAATCCTTATGTGTGTACCCACACTAATCAAACAATTAAAAGTATATACCCACAATAATCAAACAAGTAAAAGAATATAACTGCACTAATTGAAAGTTATACCTATGACATTCAAACAATAAAATGCACGTACCTGCACAAATTAAACAATTTGGGCCCAGATATTCAATGCTTTGCCCCAGGGCTAAAGTAACACTGCCCAGCATGCAAAAATTGCCCAGACCAAATAGCCCACCATATTCAAAAGGAATAGCCCAGTACTAAACCTGCTGAATATAGCATGCTAAGGAAGCTGGGCAAACTGGGCTGGGAGTGCAGGGCAAAAATAGCCTAGGAATAGGACAGCACTGAATATAGTAACAGGAAAGTGCACACTGCAACTGCAGCTCAGGAGACACTTGAGCAAGCCAGTGTTGCAGGTGGAGAACATTGTGTGTGATTGCACAGAGCTGTGTCACAGCTACAGCAAACAATGCAAGCCACACGCTGCAGAACTGTGCAGTGCTGACATGTGGTTTGCCCTGGGCTAACCCAATTGCACAATCCTAACACAATAGCCCGGTGCAAACTGGTTAGCCTGGGGCAAATCTGAAATATATTCAAAGCTCCCATCCAAACGAACCTACTTAGGTAATCCGTGGGCAAACAGGCATATTTGCATCTTATTATGTGCTGCTTAGCATACATTACTATGCAGTCTGCACGGTGCTACTGCAAGGAGCACACAGCTCCACCTTTTGGTTGGAATGGAAGTACAGGCCAGATGCTGCAGGCAAAGGCATACCCACAGCATCCTCTGTTGGTCAGAATGGACTACAGAACAACATAGTTATATACATACACACACATATATATATATATATATATAGAGAGAGAGAGAGAGAGAGAGAGAGAGAGATACTATATATATATATCTCTATGTATACATACTGCCTGAGTCCAAACACGTCCTGGAGGAGCCCCCCCTACCCCCAACACCAACATTGTTACCCCGCAGCTGTTGTGGGTGCAGTAACTGTGTGGTGAAACTAGGATGTATGGGAAAGGCATGAGGCAAGGGACATGGGTGGACACAGGCTGTAGGCCCGCTAGGCTCCAGAGCAGCCCCATACGACAGTGAACTGGGGACACTGGGTGGGACATGCAGACAGTCCCAACTGTCAAGCGCACTATTCCCATACGGGGGATACAATCCCTGGCAGACTAGCCACCCGTCATAATCCGGTCCCCCGGCAGCTGCTACCATACAAGGGAGACAGGCTACTGCAGTGGTTGAAGGCTCTGAGCTGTAAATCTGGAGACCCGAGTTTGAATCTCACGGTACCCACTTGCATACTGTGTGGCCCTGAGCAAGTCTCTTAACCTCCCTGTGTTCACAGGTTGCACCTGTCAACAAGCATTCAGCATAGTGTGCAACATCTAGCTATGACAACATATTATGATGACATGGTGGTCTAGTGGTTCCCCCAACCCCCACATCACGATTCCCACCCTCCAGTTGCTGCATAAAGCCATAAAGCCCAAGGTGTTCCAGAGGTCACTCCCCATCCACACAGCACTGCATATCCTGGTGGCCTAGTGGCCCTCCCACCCACCCACCCACCCACCCACCACCCAGTAGTGCAACTCCCACAAACCAGAAATTGCAGCAGAAGGAGCTGGTGACCAGCTCAGCCCTTTCTCTCACCACCACGGCTAGCCATTGACTGCAGTATACATATACGCTACTGCAAGGAATGAGCATGGCCCCAACCACCAAACCATGTATTAATTCCCTATTAGAAGCCTCCTTTCGAGGGGCTTAATACGCTTTTAACATGGCAAACACAGGTGCAAATATTACTTATATGGTGAAAATAACAGTTATACAGAAAACCAGACACAGTTTTGGTTATTATAGTGCATTTATAGAAATAAGACTTTGATAACAACAACATCTGGTTTTGACTGAAACCACATGTATTAATATTGTGCTTAACATTTTTTGCAACAAAACAAAACATGCCTCAATTGTCTCCTATGTTTTTAAAATGTTTGCAGCAGTTTATAACTTTTAAAACTATTAATTTAACTCTCTTGATGCTGCTCGCTAAAAGCATATACAGTGACTTTCTACGCACTGCAATGATTTGTAGGATTGAAATCTCAGATAATTTGCATATACGCACTGCTGGTATTTGCGATATGAAAATAAGAATATCGCTTTTACAAACTCTGGAAGTGCTAATGAAACAGTTAGTGGCAAAATTCAGTTACGCACCTAACACTGCTTTTGCCCACTTGAGAAATGAACACACCATGACAAAGCAGGGAAATATATTTCTTTAACAGATTTGCTCGGATAAACTACAACATGAGCACTGCTTGTTTTGCACCATCGAGGATTGCTTTGCAGGGTTTATAAGATTGACCACTATTTTTTTCACAGGATCGAGGACTACTTTGCAGGATTTCTACTAGGGATCAACATCTAACTGGTGTTTGCAGTCCATAACGGTGTACTCGGGACACAGCACTGACAGCAATCACCTCTCCCTACTTGCCCTGACCTCTGTTCTGCACGATTCACCCGATCACACTATGTGTGCGCCGTTGCCATTTCGAGGGACAGTCCGCTCTCCTGCTCTCTGTGTGTGAATAGACAAACTATACATTTCACAGACAGTGAGTATACCTAGCACAATACCGTATGCTTCTATTGCCATGTGACACACTATGCGTTGGGTGCTCAAAGAATCACAGGGTGGGTGGGAGGGAAGGGACTTGGGCAGCACAACGAAGTAAGCCACAAAACCACTGTGTCTGTCTTTCTCTCTGTCTTCGACTCTCACCAAGCATGCTCCCAATCTATATGGCAATAAATATATCTGGAAATTGCAGTTAACCATTGGCGACTTAAAGGTGGATTAAAAAGGTACTGCAATAGCAGGCATTGCCAGGGAATTAATCCCCGCTAGAGTTCCATCACATGCTGCATTTTGACCAATGGATGGCTGCTATTTCCACATGTATTTATTACCATGTTACAAAAGTATATACCTACACTAATTAAAAGTATATGCCTTCACTAATCAAGATCATTGGGAAGGGAAGGGGAAATTGCTTAACCAGGAAAGGCACACTAAGTCGGAGCTTGTTTGCAGGTGCAACCTGGGAGCACAAGGGAGTTGAGTAACTTGCTTAGGGTTACACAGTATGAAAGTGGGGGCTGTGGGATTATCTGAAGTCAGAAGTGACTCAATAGGAGTGCCTCAAGGATCCCTCCTAGGGCCCCTACTACTCTGGTTATTTGTAAACTCCCTTCCATCTGCTGGCCTCTCAAAAGTGCTCCTGTATGCAGATGATACTGTCACCTTAACCAGTAGCCAGGAGCAAGGGTCCATGTCTGATGAACTTCGGAGTAGCTTTGGAGCTCTAAAGAAATTGTTCAGTCAAAATAAACTGCTGACGAACTACAAAAAGACAAAGTCCATGCTGTTTGCTGGTCCGATAGTGAGGAAGAAGGTCTCCCCATTCGTCATCTTAAATAGTAAAGGAGGACCACTAGAACAAGTCATCATCTTTAAGTGCCTGGGAGTCATTCTTAATGACTCACTTTCTTCTGCCCCTCATGTGGACAATGTAGTAAAAGCTGCTAACTTAAAATTAGGGGTACTATTTAGGCACAGACACTACCTCACCTCCGTCGCTAAACGACTGGTAGTAACTGCTCTATTCTCCCAGTAATTGACTATGGCCTATCAGCATACACCACAGCCACTGACACAGTCCTCAACAGAGTCAGGCTAGTACTAAAAAAGGCCTGCTGATTTGTCCTATGGGCAGACAGGCTAACCAACACATGTACACTATATGCACAAACCAACTAGCTCTCACTGCAAGACAGAATCAAGTTCCAGATCTGCCTAATAAGGAAAAAGATGCTCATGGGTCTCTTCCCCCTCGCCTTATAAAATGTTCTGCTACCAAAGGACAACCACTACACTACAAGGAGTACAAAAAGGAATCCACTCAGCATGCCTTTCCTCAGAACAAGGCAGGCCCAGCACTCCTTTGCCTTCAGAGCTCCCCACTGGCTGAATGAGCTCCCAGAAACTCTGCTGAACCTTTCCAAATGGAGTCAATACAAAAGGGAATTATACAAAGAACTAGCACTCAGGACTGTCACGTCTGATTATTACGTATGTCCACCTCATCCTAACTAGCAGCTACCTACCTATTGTGATCTCTGCATTTAAAATCTAAAATGTATACTGTTGTCAATGGACTACCTTAAATGTCTATCTACTATGTACTTACCTAGTTCTATTAACGCCTACTGTTGAATCCTTTTAACTCTGAGACAGTCGCTCCACTGAAGCAGCCTCCTGTACTCTACCTACAGTTATTTGTATACTGTATGTATCTCTCACCATGAACCATTTATCGCCATGACAACACTCCCATGGAGCTGCCCCCTATTCTCTGCCTTTAGATATTCTATTGTTTGCACTGCTCTCTATGTACTACCAATTATTGACAAAGAACCTTTGTAAATGAGCTCCTGATCTCAAAGGTGTAATGTCCAAAATAAAATAAACACTATTCAAGCAATTAAAGTTATGCACACTAATTAAACAATTCAGATTTATACCTACACTAATCAGACAATAAAAAGTATAGCGTGGGTTGGAAAGCAAGGGGAGTAATATAAGGAGAACAGCAGAGGTAGACTGCGCAAAAGGGAACCAGACATCCTAAACTGGTATTTCTGCTCAGATTTCACAGTGAAGGGGGGGGATGGTCTACCTGGGTGCAGCAGGAACGAGGGAGGAGGGGAGACTCTAGTCCATTTTCAAAGGAAAGAGTCCAGAACAGAGTTGCAGTTCTGAAGGTGGATAATGCAATGAAACCAGACAGGACACATCCAAGGGTACTAAAACAACTCATGGAGGTGCTGGCTTTCCCACTGATAGCAATATTCAACAGCTCACTGGAGTCGGGCATAGTTCCAGAGGACTGGAGGAGTGCAGATGCAGTCTCTGTACAGAAGAGAGGCAGCAGGAAAGAGGTTAGCAACTATAAGATGGTGAGCCTCACCTCATTGGTTGGGGAAATTAATGGAAACACTGCTAAACAGCTTAATCTGGTTCAGTTTCAGTTGGTTACCATCTGTATCCCCGTCTCCCCTGAAAAGGGACTTCTAGTCTCAGTTGGCCTACGGGTCAACAAAATTAAATAAATAAATAAATAATAAAAATTAAGGAAAGGTTAGCAGAGTATCTTGAATCAAATGGGCTGCATGACCAAAGGCAGCATGGATTCATGAGGCAGCGGTCATACCAGATGAACCTGATTAATTTCTTTGGCTGGGTAACCAAGGAAAAAGATAAGGAGTGGGAAGTGGACATGGCCTATCTGGACTTTAGCAAGGCCTGCAAGAATGTTCCACACAGGAGACTAATTAAGAAACTGAGCAGCCTAGGGATGGGATCAAAACTGGTGAACTGGCCAGCCCGGTGGTGCTAAGGGTTGAGGCGCTGGATGCCACACCTAGCTCCATGCCAGCGACCTGGGTTTGGGAGCGGACTCAGGTCACTGGTGGATCAGCCGGGGGGGGGCAGTTAGGCTTAAGCGTCCCACGATGGCTCGCCTACTCCGGGGAGGGTTGAGGCCATAGCCGAACACTTGCCTGACACCGAGCAGAGGCTCAGAGTACTGCAAGACCCTAACATCGGGGCATGGGCGGCCACTATACAGCGTGATGTCGGCGCTTGACACCTTGATGTTGGGGGTCCTATGCTGTAAAGGGGTGGGGAGAAAATGGAGAAAATGCCTGCCATCGCCGGGAAGATGGAGCCCCTGGAGATGTGCCCTCGATGTGCCTTTGCCATGAAGCCCCGGACGACGAAAGTTGATTGATGAGGTAAGGGGGCTGTGTCCCATCCCCGCTCAGGGAGTAAGCCGAAGCTCCATGGGATCCAGTGGGGTCATTCGGGCAGGGTGGAAGGTAGAGGGATGTCTGCCTTGGGGCTTCTGAAAGGTCAGGGATGGCAGGCTGGGAAAGGTGGATAAATAGCGACTTCAAAAAAATAAAAAACTGGTAAACTGGGTTAGAAATTGGTTAATAGGTAGGTGACAATGGATTGTGATTAATGGCACTCACTCTAATGATGGAAGAATGACCAGCGGGGTGCTGTAAGGCTCAGTACTGGGACAAGTTATCTTCAATGGCTTCATAAGTGACATTGCAAATGTACTGGAAGGGAAGGTATGCCTTTTTGCAGATGATACCAGAACTGGCAACAAGGTGGGCAATCAGGAGGAAGTGAAAAGAATGCATAGCTATCTTGGGAGACTCAAGCAGTGGTCAAAAATACTGCAAGGTTTAATGCCAAAAAGTGCAAAATGATTCACCTAGGGCATATGAACCCAGGAACTGAGTATAGGATGGAAGAAGGTACTGTCAGTCACTAAACAGGAAAGGGACCTTGAGGTTATCATATCTGATGATCTCAAAGTGGCAGTTCAGAGTGACAAAGCAGTGAGTAGGGCTAGTTTGATACTGGGATGCATTGGGAGAAGTATCTCCAGCAGGAGGAGGAGGGAAGTAGTGTTGCTACTGTATCACTCACTGGTGAGACCACACCTGGAGTATTGTGTCCAGTTCTGAAGGCCGTACCTCAGAAAGGATATAGACAGAGTGGAGCAGTCCAGAGAAAGGCAACTAAAATTATGCAGGGGTTGCACCAAAAGCTCTATAAGGTAAGACTAAGGGATTTCAACATGTACACTCCGGAAGATAGATATTCTACACTATTAACTGCTGCTTTGTTAATTTAGTGTCTCCTGATAGTCACCCCGAAATTTCAAGGTTTTGTTTTACTAGTTGTATTTTGAATTATTATGTCACTAGATAATTAACTCTGTGTTTTCATTTGGGGTTTACTTAACGTATGTATACTTATATTCTCTTACAGGTAGCCTCTATTTCTAGTTCTACTATGGAGGCTGATCTTTGCTGATCGCAGTACCCGCTACCTTTCTGTCTGTCACAGTGTGGTAAAGCTTTAAATTCTATCTCAGTGCAGACAGTCAAGCTATAATTTATGCATTAAGCATTGAAATTTTGTCTGTATGCAATTTGCAATAGATTGCAGTAGCCGTTATCTTTCTAGGTATCATGGTGTGGTATAGCTTTTATGTTAAATATCACTTCAGACAGTTGAGCTGATATTTATGCATTAAGCTTTGAAAATTTGTCTGCGTGCAACTTGTGAAATGCTATGGATTGCATTCATATGATAGCTGGGCTGTATCTTTATTTTTTGGTATTTAATTGTATTTCTCTAATTTTGTAATTCACAAAACTTATGTTTATTCATGAGTCGTGTGTATATATTGGTGATGTCTTTCTCCCTTAGCTGTGCCCCCTGATGAAGAGTTGTACTGGAAGTGTTGGGCCAGTTTGGTGGTGTACGGATTACGCCTGTACTTGCGCTTCACTGAATTAGCATTAAAGCACTGAATCTGAATTGACTGTGAAGTGTGATTTTTTTGCTCATGAGTGCAGGTTTTCTGTGGATTTATGAGTCTCCTTCAAAGAAGGAAGAGCACCAGGACTAGAGGGCATGCAATGAAGCTGGAGGGGGGAGTTGAAGGAGATGTGAGGAAGTACTGCTTCACTGAAAGAGTGGTAGGCGCCTGGAATAGACTGCCAGTGGAACTGGTCGAGATGAAAACAGTAGGGAGCTTCAGGTATGTGTGGGATAGACATAAGGGAATATTAGTGAATAGGCAGGGAGGGAGGAGGGTCACCGGAGAACTGTTATGGTCTTTGGAGGCAGACTAGGCAGGGGCCATTTGGGCAGACTGGGTGGGCCAAGTGATCCTTTTCTGCCAAACAAATTCCATGGTTCTGTGCTTCTATATGCCTTCACTAATCAAACAATTAAAAGTATATACCTACACTAATTAAAAGTATATACCTACACTAATCAAACCATTAAAAGTATACAGTATATCCACACTAATCAAACTATTAAATAGTCATACAATTGCCGGCCCGGTGGCGCTGAGGGTTGAGGCGCTGGATTTCTCGCACCCGCCAGTGACCGGGTTTGGGAGGCGAGCTGGTCATCAGGGGTTGGCCAGGAGATAGGCTAGAGCAACCGTGACAGCTCACCTTCTCCAGGGGTGGGGGGACCCAGCCGGTGAGTGGCGACTCCTGACATAGGCTGGGGAAGCGACGGCAAGCTGGTGTCCCTGGGGTATGATTGGTTGCAGGCGTAGGCTGGCAGCCAATCAGCCTCGGGGGCTGCTCCTTAGCGGAAGGAGGGGGGGGACGCTACAGTTACCAGCAGATGCCTTGACATATGCACGTAGTGTCCCTTGGGGGAACATGGGGAAAAATCCCCCCGGAGCCGTGGGATGAAGGAACGCTGTGCCGGGCACCGATATGCCAGTGCCTGCCTGCGACCCGGGACCCTGACAAGATTGAAGATTCGGGGGGGGTCTCCGCCCCTGCTTGGGGGTGTTCCGTGGCAGGATGGAGGGACCAGAGGTTGCAGGTAGGTGCTGGCAGGGGCAGGCTTAATGGGCATTTCTGAGGGATGAGGCTTTGTGGGGCAGGAGGAGGAAAAAGAGAAATATAAAAAAAAAAATAGTCATACTATCAAAAGTAGATACCCACACTAATCAAACAATTAAAATTATACCTACACTAATCAAACAGTAGAAAGTATACAACAGTAAAAAGTAAACACCTACCCTAATCAAATCATTAAAAGTATATTTTCACTGTAAATAAAACAGTATATTCCTATCCTAATAAAATTACAAGTATATACATGCAATAATCAGTTAAAACTGTACACCTATGCTACTCAAAGTATGTACCCACAATAATCAATTAAAAATATATCTATACTAATCAAACAATTAAAAGTACATACTCACTCTAATGAAACAATTAAATGTATATGTCCACACTAATCAATTAAAAGCACATGCCTACCCTGATTAAGTGTATGTACCTACATTAATGAAATGATAAAAAGTATACGCCTACACCAAATAAAGAATTAAAAGTATAACTCTCACTAATCAATTACAAGTGTATCCATACAATAATCAGTTAAAAGTATATACCTACACTACTCAATTTAAAGTATGTACCCACACTAATCAAACAATTTAAAATATATACCTAGAAGAAGAAGAAGAATGAGCATTTATAGCACTTTTCATACACAGTGTATCCCAAAGCGCTTTACAAGCAATGCTAGACTGGTAGTGAAGTGACTGAATGTGTGGTGGCGGCCATATCGCACATCATCACCCACACACAGCCTGGATAATTGCATGAACCAGTTTATGGGAAGGGGAATGTTGGCCAGGACACTGGAAATGTTCCCTACTCTTTACGAAGAGTGCCCTGGGTTCTTTTACTTCCACCTGGACACCCACCGGGATGGGCAGAAGAGACCTCGGTTTAACATCTCATCCGAAGGACAGCACACCCCAGCAGTACAGCACCCCCCAATACTGCACTCAGATGCCAGCGATTTTTAGGTGCAAGTCCAATCCCGATGTGGGACGAGAACCCACAACCTTCTGGTCCAGAGGCGGATGTGCTACCAACTGAGCCACGCTGACACCTATACTAAAACAAATAAAAGTATATACCTACAGTACTCAAATAATTAAAAGTACATACTGTACCCACACTAATCAAACATGTAAAGGCATATACTACCCACACTAATGAAACAATTAAAAGTATAAACCTACATATGCCCACACTAATCAAACCATGGAAAGCAAGCACCTACACTAATTAAAAGTATTTGCTTACACTAATTAAGCAACTGAAAGTATGTACTTCCACTAATTAAACAATTTAAAGCACAGTATATACCTACTGTATTTAAAAGTATATATCCACACTAATCAAACAATTAAAATATATACCTGTACTAAAACAATGAAATGTTTACAAGTATATTTATACACAAACTAATGAAACAATTAGAAGTATATACCTATGCTACTTGAACAATTAAAAGTATATACCTGCACTGTTCAAACAATTAAAAGTGTAAGTAAGTAAGTAACTCTTCATTTGTATAGCACCTTTCAACAACCAAGGTGCTTCACATTTAAAACACAATATACAAACATAAAATTTACAGTAAAACAATAAATATAGCTATGCATTAAAAGTTGCCTGGGTAGGCTAAGTTAAAGAGATATGTCTTCAATTCAGTTTTAAAACTGTCGATGGTCAGGCATTCTCTTAACCGACGAGGTAGCGAATTCCACAGGGTAGGTGCTGCAAAAGAAAAAGCATGGGCACCAGAAGTTTTGAAACGAACCCTGGGAATCTCTAGCAATCCCTCATCGGTGGATCGGAGAGGACGGAGGGGGCAGTAGGGAGTCAGGAGATCTTACAGGTAGATGGGTCCCTGTTCATGTAGGGCTTTAAAGGTTAGCAAGCCAGCCTTAAAGGTGATCCGCCACTGAACAGGCAGCCAATGTAGTCCGCACAGCACAGGCATAATATAACTGGCCCTTGATGTACCAATCAAAAGCCTGGCTGCAGCATTCTGCACTAGCTGCAGGCATCGGATATCAACCCTAGGAAGCCCGAGGTAGAGGGCATTGCAGTAGTTAAGGCGGGTGGTGACGAAGGCATGGACCAATGTTGGAAGATCATCTGGGGGAACCAGGTGTTTCACCCAAGCGAAATTCCTCAGATGGTAAAATGAGGATTTAACCATAGCCAACACCTGAGATTTTAGGGTCAGGCCATCATCAAAAATAACACCCAGGTTATGCACCCAGTCTGAGGTAGTGAGCTGAACACCATCAAGCCATAAGCTTGATGGCTGTCCAGCCCCCAAACCTTCCCCCTGGATGACCTGGATCCACTACCAACACTTCGGTCTTGTCCGGATTCAGTCTCAGCCAACTGGTGCTCATCCAAACCTTGATCTTGGCAAGACAGTTATTTAGCACAGAGACTGCATCAACCTGTCTGGGTAGAAAGGACATATATAGTTGAGTATCCTCTGCACAGCAGTGAAAACTCAAACCGTATCACCTGATGATATCTCCTAATGGCAGCATTTACACTGCAAACAACATGGGTGCCAGTATGGAGCCTCGTGGCACCCCACAGGACAGGGGGGAGGGAGTCAGAGGAATCAATTCTGGTGACCATCGTCTGAGACCTGTCCACAAGGAAAGAGCAAAACCATTCGAGGACTGTACCCGACAGCCCACAAAGGAGCTGCAAGGGATACAAAAGCACACCATGGTCTACAGTGTCAAATACTGCAGAGAGATCAAGAAGGACCAAGATGGTATTAGCCTTTCAATCTTTCGCTATTAGGAGGTCATTTAATACTCTGACAAGTGCAGTCTCAGTGTGATGTCTCTTCCTAAATCCAGACCAGAGAGTTTCATAGACATTGTAGGTCACAAGGTGATCGTCCAGTTGCAACGCAACCACCTTCTCAATAACCTTACCCACAAAAGGCAGGTTAGAGACAGGTCAGTAGTTAGCTGGACATTCTGGATCCAAGGAGAGTTTTTTAAGGAGTGGTTGTATGATTGCCTCCTTGAGGGTATCAGGAAAGACCCCCCTCTCCAAGGAACTCCAGACAATTTCAGCTAGGATCGGGCAGATAACATCTACGCAACCCACTAATGGGGAGTAGGGCCCGGATCCAAACTACAAGTGGTTGGGCGCAAGGTCTGGATGATCTTCACAAGGTTTGTGAATTCCAACCAGCTAAAGTCCATCCAGACAGAGCAAGTGCTCCCCACCTCCCGCCGACCTCCACAATCCCTCATAGGGAGAGCCGGGCCGATACCGGACCTGGAGCTGGAAACATTATCTGTGAAGAATCGAGCAAGCTCCTCGCATTTAGCCTGAGAAAAGATTCCCCCAGACTGGAGACAGATTGGATTGCACAATCTGTCGACAGTCCAGAAGAGCTGAGCCAGTTGATTCTGCACAGCAGAAATCTCCCTGGACAGGAATTCTGCCTTCTTACGGGTGATTTCTGATTGATAGCCCTTATAATGTTCCATCAATCTAAGCCTGTCAGCATCCAGGCCAGACTTCTGCCATGCTCTCTCCATCCTTCAACCAACTTGCCTCAACTCCTTCAAGGAACCATCAAACCAAGGGGTCCTCGGACGAAGAGTGAGTGGCTGAACACGAACAGGAATAGTCAAGTCCAGGGCATTTCCAACTGCCTTATTATAGGCCAGTACAAGACCCCCTGAACACATGCATTCACCCAACAATCCCAATAGGTGCAGCACCACCAGTAGACCATCTGGGATAACTTCCCACCATATGCTATACCCCCACTAATCAAACAATTAAAAGTATATACAGTACTTGTCTACACTAATGAAACAAACATATGTACCTACATATGCCTACACTAATCGAATCAATAAAAGTATATACCTACACTGATTAAAAGTATTTACCTACACTAATCAAGCAATTAAAAGTATATACCTACACTGATTAAAAGTATTTACCTACACTAATCAAGCAATTAAAAGTATATACCTACACTGATTAAAATAGTATTTACCTACACTAATCAAGCAATTAAAAGTATATACCTACACTGATTAAAAGTATTCACCTACACTAATCAAGCAATTAAAAGTATATACCTACACTGATTAAACAATTTAAAGTACAGTATATACTTACCTTAATTTAAATATATATTCTCACACTAATCAAACAATTGAAAGTGCATACCTACACTAATAAACAACTAATGATCAAATTACATTGAATTATCAAATCAATTAACCAGTTAACGTACCTAACAAACTTATTACACAAATTCCCATACCAATTTCCACATGTTCCACAAGACACTAAAAACACTCGCACAACTGCAAAAAACTCTGTTCAGTCCCAATAAAAAACAGCAACTATAATCAACGACTCCCCTGTCTGTCACCAAACAGCTATGTCCATCGACACTCCAGCTCTCTGCTTGGAAGCCATACCTTTCATGATGCTGCTGCTGCCATCTTTGACCTCCTTCAGCTGCTCCCACACCTTTCATGTTGCTGCTGCTGACTTCGAGCTCCTGCTGCTTCTGACTGAACAAACCATGCTGGTCCTTGTCCTGATGGCACACACAAGATGCTGCTGACTGCAAATGCTGTGTTGCTGTAATCACACTCACCATGCCGAACTAAAGTACAGACTGCCATAACTCATTCCCCCATATAGTGGGGCCCTCCACTAAAGAAAAGTTAGTGGAACAAACTACTAGCCACACCAACAATGCCAACACACTACAAAAACAAACTCAGACAAAAAACGACAAAGACAATCCCAATCATGACTGCAAATGTGATCTATATGTATAAAATAACACTCCCAATGTATAGTATTCTATGAAACTAAAAATGCAGAGGTGTGGTATATGACTCAGAAATAAAACCACTGCAGTGACTGCCTAGATAATAAAGCCACTCACCCTTTGGGATCATGGCCTTGTCTGGTTAGCCCCCACTAGGGGGTTATTTCCTAGTATACCACAGTTGCCCATCATTTATTCTATATATAATTACTGACCAGAATTTTGTATCCACGGATAACTACACTGTAATCTTGCATTACAAGCAGGCAACTGCAGCCATGAGCTGTCAATTAAGCTCCCTCTAGTAACATCGAATGCAGAAGGTCCACATTTATTAAAAATTCTGATCTGTAATTAGAAAAAAACCTAGACATAGGTGGGTGGGTGTGGCTCAAAATGTTATATACATTTTCAGTATGGGATGTTTTTATAGTCCTTTCAAGCTTCGTTCTTAGAATTTATGTAGCATCCCGCACCTTGAGTGTGTTTAAAATTCTGGTTTTACAGAGACACACACACACACACACACACACGTACACATATAATTCTCTATGTAAAAACGTCACTTGAAATAGATTGCCCAGTGATAATCATATAGCCCTGACTCCCATTCTGGGGTCATAGGGAGGCTATGCCCTGGTTCCCCCACATGGAGGAGTGGTGGGAATGAGTGGTTTGCTCCATTCCAGGGCAGACAGTTCAAGGGGAATCCAGAGAGAATGAGAGGACAGAGTATACAGGAGTGGGGTCCCAGCTGGGCTGAACAGCTGCCCCTGAGCATTTTTATCAGACACATTTTTAACTTTCTCTTTTATGCTCCATTCCATTCCACAGCACCTGTCTCCCTCAGGAGCTCCCAAGGCACACCTGACTCTCCTGCGGCCTCCACCCTCCATAGAGTCATGGTTCAGCCCTCAGATGGGGATGGGGTAGATGGGAGTTATCCCAAGTTTTCTGTATCATCAGGAGGCACCGCCAACAGTGATGCAGGGCCTGAATGTACTAGAGTCCATCACTGCAGATGTCGGGGCCATTGTCCATGTTTCTCCCAGCCCTGTAGGACAACAGTATGCTAGGGACATGTGCTCAGCTTATGTCCTCCCTCCCACACTGCGTAACACTGCACTACCACCTCGGGTCACCCAGGTGGTAGCACTGCAGTGAAGGAAGCAACCCTTCCTATTGGGAAGAGGAAAGCATTAAATGGGATGATCAGTGCTCCTCACCAGCCAGCCCACTGACAACCCAAGCTCATTCCAAAACCTGGGTCATGGTGCCATGAGTGAGAGAACTACAGGTGCACCAGCAGGCCAGCTAACATTTATTTGTTTTACTGAGAGCAGCACTGGACAGTGTTTTCCATGGAGCACCTAAGCATAGTGCTCTCCAGGGATGGGAAGTCCAAATGGATCTTCTAACATGCAGTCAGGATTGTTAGGTCTAAGATGACTGCCAAGGGATCCAGACTGTTCGTGGTTCTCTGGGGAGAACAAGGAAAACACAACTAGGTGCAGCTATGCTAGACAGCATGGAATATAAATGGGCAAACATGGGTACCGAGATTCTCAGGACATTATTGAGCTTAGCTAGGAACTCTGAAAAAGCTAGAGAATGGATAGGCACTGGAATGTGTTGCTGTGTGTATCTGGCAGTGGCTGGTATTGCCTGCGCTGTTGCAAAATGGTTGGGCATGATCATTTCCCCGCCCCCCATACTTCAGAGACTTTGTTCCAGGTAAGGGATGATGAATTACTGCGGAACATTTTCTGGCTATGTGTGCCCCTTACAGGCACTTGAGTCAGGACAATGCCTGGTTGCAGCTGAACTGGGAAACTCAGAAAATGAATTGTGACATAGAAGAAGAAGAAGAATCAGCATTTATATAGCACATTTCATACACAGTGTATCCCAAAGCACTTTACAAGCAATGCTAGACTAGTAGTAAAGTGACTGAATGTGTATTGGTGGCCATATCACACATCATCACCCACACACAGCCTGAGCAACTGCATACCCATAAATGAATTGGCATTACCTGGACTTGTTAGGCTGTTCGATTAAGCATCTATTTTTGCAAATAGGGGTTTACGCTAACGATCTATTACCTGTATAAAAATAAACTTTTATTCATTCATTCATTCAAGCATAACATATTGATGTGGCCTTCTCCAGGGACATCCCAAGTTTAATAAGAAAGTGCCCGTGATTCCAAGTTGGACCTTAAAACATTGCTGGTTGTGAAATAAATGTAAAGCATTGCTTTTCTGTAGGCAACATGGTGTGTGTGGTTCTTATCATTTGGATGCTGCAGACTGGGAGTCTGTGGAAAGGAGGGGAATGGGAACAGTTATGCACCTCTGAGGAAACGTGAAGTGGTAAGTGACACTGAAGGGAAGATTTGTATCAGAGAGTTCCCTGATGCTAAAGTTCTCCCCTCGACTAACTTACATTCCAGGTAGCAAAAAGAACACCCTAACAGGGCTACCCTCATCATTATGGGGAGTTCTCCCTCCCATGACGTTATGCAACTGCCTGGATCCACAACTATCTCACAGAGTGTCAACATTTTGTACAGATCGGAAATGCCAAGTCCCCCCTATCCTCCACCTGGATCAGAGTTCTACAGGGATCGATACTGGGTCCTCTACTTTTCACAGTCTTCATAAATGATCTCCCCCACTATCCAGTTCTTGCTCTGCCCAGTTTTATGCTGATGATTTAGTTCTCTACTCCAGCTCCCCTGACATATCTGATATCAGCCGGAATCTTAACCCTAATTTCAATACCTTCCAATTCTGGCTGAAGCAAAATTAACTGGTCCTCAATACCAAAAAGACAGTCGCCATGCTTTTCGGCTCGGGACCCAAACTCAGGGCCTGTTACCAGCCTTTGTGCATCAGAGCAATGGATGACTCCCCCCTCAACACTGTTTCCTCTTTTAAATACCTCGGTGTCACCTTGGATCTGGCCCTGGAATATGAACAGCATCAAACCACTTCTATCAAAGCAGTCAACATACAACTTGGTCAGGCATATAAAGTTAGGCACAGCCTCCCATCTGCTGCAAGGCTGCCCGTCATGCAGGTGGTTCTCAGACCTAACTGGCTATGGGTTGATTGCCTTTCTGTAAACCTCAAGAGGACTGCAAGTGGAACATCTGCCGCTTTGCTCTGTCGGTAGCCAGGCTCTCTCACCGCTGCTTACTCTACTTCTGGACTGGGCTGGCTAGCCCCTACAGCCTTCCGGCAATACACTACCACTTGCTTCATCAAAAACATCATTGCTTCCCAGATATCTGACAAGCTGGCACTTCTATCAAAACCTGCTTACTCTGCCTACCCACTTAGATCAGCTGCCAAGTCCCTCCTCACCCAACCCAAGTGCAACACAAAAATGGGTGAAAACGCCTCCTCTGTCAGCACTTCAAAAGTGTTGAATTCCCTTCCGCTAGCACTCAAGAATTCCCAGACCCCCTGGAGTTTCAAGCAGGAACTCCATAAGTTCCTGGCCTGCTCAGAACCCTGCTCTTGTGGCAAGTGCACCCACTCACTTGCCTGTCCGTCTTAGCTACTTACCCTGACTCTGGTTCCCAGTCATGTTCTCCATGCCTACATTGCCTAATCTACTTTTCTCCCTAGCACTTACTCACTATTTTCTGCAAAATGGCTGTCAATGTTGTGATTCTGTACTGTCGAATCTTTGCCTGTGCCACTGTGCTATATTATGCACCATGCATTATTCCAGGCCTCAGTTTGTTGTTACCTGACTATATGCGGTTGGTTATTTGTATCACTCGTTGTTACCTGATTTATTCTTTGTATTCTATATAATTTCCCACCCATTGTATGTAACCTCCCAGGTCGTGCCTGAAAAAAGGCAGCTTTGCTGTCTAGCACACCTACCCGGTCAGCAAACACTAAATAAACAAATGATCACGTTCATTTTCATGAATAACTTCAGAAGGTCCCGCCCTTACCTGTATAGCAAATTCATTTCCTCCCATATCACACAATACATATTTTTGTTTGTACTACACCGTTGCTGATATAGAAGAGCAGAAAAAAGGACAGAAAACTATTCACTCATTAAGTGTACCCTGATGCTTTAATAAGCATTATTGAATTTGTCAGAAATGAAGCTGATAGCTGTCACAAAAACTGCAAACAAATTTATAGGAAAGCTTCAAATAATAGATATTAAATTTTGATGTTTTTATTGATACAGACTTTACATGGAATCACATTTAATTTGTTGTTATGTTTTCTCACTTTTTTTAGGGAAAAACCCTACTGTAGTTACAATTGTTAGGGAATGTTAGCAACAAGTTAACTAGGATCTGCCAGCAGCTTATATTTTGTTGACATTTAGTGATACCTGGGATAAGTATTTTTCTAAAGAACACTGCTTGTAAACCTGTATCAACACAGGAAAACAAAAGTGAGAAATGAAATCAGTTTTCAAAGTTTTTTTTTAAATTTCTGGTTGCAAAGGTAGGAGCCATCTCAGTTATATGTAAAGGCTTTAGTGTAGCATAGCATGGTTTCAACTACATGAAAACTCCTCAGAAATATTTTGAGGACATTTGATTCATACACAGAGTCAATGACGGTCATGGGATGTTGTATTTCCACACTTTGAGAAAACAAGATCAGAACATGCAACTCAGGTGGGGTATTAATATACAGTATACTGTATATATACTATGTAGTGAACAATTATTTTACAATTAAAGAACTCCTTTAATTTCTTAATAAGACATAGTGAATGAAAACATTTCTATAAACTACAGTGCTTTGCAGTTCTTTTATCATTTAATGCATGTAGCTAATCAAATCATAATCGTTGACATGAAATCACATGACACTCTAATTTTCTCTCCTTATCCTACTCTCATATGCCAATTCCACCGAAATGTAATAAAATGAATAAACTATACCTGACTGCACATAATAAGGGTGTAATTATCTGGGGGTTCTGGTGACAAATATTAGCCACTCAGCCTATGAGCTCATGGTTTATGAACGCCACAGACCCTCCTGATAGCTTTACAGCCTTATTAGGTACAGCTGAGGGTAGTTTGTACTGTATGTAATCACTCTCCCTACCAAAAATGATAACATTAATTAACATGCCTGCATCATCAAGTGAATTAGCCTTTCTTCATCACTCTTTTGATTATATTAACCTGCCTATATCATTCTGTGTCGAGACGATTTTTAAAATGTTCAGCATAACAGACAACTTTTAAATGTTTTGCCAGGCACCTTTCCCACTGTGCCTCCTTTATATCCAAATTGTGCCTTTGTTCCCTTCTTTCATACCTTACTTCACCTACAATCCTCTTCCCTCCTGCCTTCTACCCTCTCTACAGCAATGTGTCCCACTCCCTTTCTATTCCATCCAAGAAATCTACTGCTGGCCAATCTGCCTTCTCAAATTGTTTTCTTAAACCCTGGCCCTCTCTTCCCTTGCCTATCTGCTCAGCCTCTACTCCCTTCTCCCTTATGTCTCTTCTTCTTGACTTTTCTGTTCCCACTTGCAGCTGTCCATGACCCATTACCTTAATTGCTGGCTGCTGGAAAGCATTTTGGAAGTACCTGCTGAGTATCACTACATGCAAATGTTCTAATACAAGATAGTTGGTCACAAAGTTCTCCTCTTTTTATCTCTATTGTGATATTGTCTCTACTTTTGACTTTATCACCTATGATACTGCTACCTCTAGATGCTATTATGCTGCACATATGTACTGTATTTTTGTTACTGATGTACTTTGTTAACACTGTGTGCATTAAATGTGTAATGTATATTTGTCTGTTATCTCCTGAGTCATACCAGAAAAAAGGCAGCTTCTGCCTAGTGTACCTACCCAGTTAACAAAAACTAACTAAATAAATAAATAAATTATAGTGTATGGTGAAATGCAGTTGTGTATGGAAAGCCATACACTGCAACAAGTCATTCTGCTTTAGCAGTGATGTAGCTACTAATGCAGAATGACTTGTCTTTCTGCATTAGTAGCTACATCATAATGCAACCACCACCTTCAGCGTTGTTCATATGACAGGGTGTGGTTGACGAGTTGGGTGCGTGAGCTGGCCGGTTGGCAAGTGAACCAGAGATGTGGTCCTGGACAACAGAGACTGGCTACCTGCTGAGGAAAAAGTAAGTGACTATGTTTTTTGGGACCATACACTATACAGAATAATGTATGGTAGCCCAAATGCACAACATCGCTATTCTTAAATCTTGTGGTTACTATGCCATCAGAGGGACCTCTTGAGCTTTGCTCTCAAGGTCCTTGATATCATAGTAACCACTCTGTATAAGAATAGCATTGTTGTATATGGGAAACCATACACTATCCTATATGTTGTTCCCCCTCCCCACTACACATTTTGCCCTGGCCATTGCTCTCCCCCACCCCCCATTATACTTGGTTGAAATAACTTCCCCAAATCTATCCAACATAACCAATGTTTATGCGCTCCATGCACCTTGTTTCTGTTGTGCCTTGCAATGTTTAAGATTATGCTCCTTTTGATGTATTGTATTGTTTGTATAGACTATTGTTTTTGTAAATCTGTTAATTACTATGTATCCTTTGTATTGTCTCCATACCCCTCCCTCCAGGAATCATCCAGAAATGAGCTGATATCAGCTCAGTATGTGTTTCCTGGTAAAACTTTTAAAATAAATACATAAATAAATAAAATAAAACTATCAGCTTTCTCCATCCTTTGTTACACTGTGAAATAATCATCTATTATATATTGTAAAGAATAATGCATTGTGAACTGTGTAATACAGGACAGTTTTGAATTTTGCCATTCTGCTGACACTGCGCAAACCACCTGAGTTTTGAGAATGTCAGCAGAACCTCTGAATGCAAGATTTAGTACTGTAATACATAATTCACTATGCATTACCTTCTATGTATACTTATAACTCAGTGTGCAGCATTGCAAACACATGAGCATTGAGACCAAAACTGATTATCCAAAATAACTGGTTGGGCTGGGCAGTGAACTTGGATTGCCCTGAAGACAGTTACAGCATATCAGATGAAGGATCATGTTCTCTGTGGAGAGTGGGGATTAGTTTAAGGGTTTGGTGAACATTAGCAATTACAGTAAGTTTCAAAGAAGACAGCTGAGTGTGTAATGTTTCAGGTACAGGGAAGGGTCCTTCAAAACTGACTTTAGATTTCTACAACAAATCCATGGGGTCAGTTGTGATCTATCATGGCAATGTATAAGCACAGTAACATGCTTCAAGGTATCTGGTCATGTTGAGATACAGACACTGGGTGGTTGAATACATGAGGTGAAGCTCCAGAAGTAAGTGTGTGTGTGTATGTGTGTGTATGTGTCTGTATATATATATATATATATATATATATGACTTGGCACCCTGCCATGTGTTATTGCTTACTTATATAATTTTGCGTACCAGTGGAAATGTTTCACTGGAAGTCCCTATTCCCTTCCTCTGTTATTTCAGTAAGTCCTTGAATTAGTGCCCAAAGCTGCAATACTCACCAGTTGTGGTAGGGTAGGGTAAGGCTTGCCAGTGGTGACTGTGGCTCCAGCAACATGTGCCAGCTTAACAATGAAAGATTAGGCTGTTCCAGGGGTATTGCAGCAGCACTCTGCACTGCCACCAAACAGACCAGGATTATCATCCAGACTTGAGCTCTGTGACCCTGGGACCAACTGGAAGAAAGTTCATTGTAGGGTGAGGTTCTCAGTTCCTGGGAGAAGGAAGAAGCTCAACCTCCTCCTTCCAGCTGACAATGAAGAGAAATAGGTACCTGTTGCAATGGCAGCTGTTTTCTCATCCTCCCAACTGGGAGACACAGTTTTGCCAGCCTCTGAGAAATGGTGGGAAAGGGGGGCTAGGGTTGCTGTGCCTGAAAAAATTGAAAGATATAGTAACTCAAGACCCACTACTCCAGCTTATGAATGTTTGCTTAACATCTGTTTTAGATACCCTCTGTCCCCCTAATGTGATTGCTGTTAGACTCATAAACATTCGATGTAGTATATGTATTTTGATTAACTACCCACCTCCATCATAATTTTTGCTTCCTTTAGCAAAGTAAAATCCAAAGAGACCCTGAGTAGGACGTATCAGCTCAACCACCTTGGTGGAGTCTGCATTCTTCTTCACAAGCCTTCCTGTCACTGAACCCTCCAGCATGGTTGTATGTTTTCCACTCTTCTGATCTAGTCGTGACACAACATTCTCTCTACATCTCAAGGGCTTTCTGTGAGCACAAGGTAAGAATTATCTTAAACTGTAGCAAACCATGTGATCTGTGTCATGTGACTTTAAAATCCTCATCACAAGACATGTTTATAATAGGCTGCATCAAAAGAAAGCAAAGAGGGAGTGTTCCTTGATTTGGTGATGCCTAATGTCAATACATAATTAATTGTTTAATTAATAAAATAATCCAAGTACAGTCAGAGAGAGAGCGAGAGAAAGAAGCAACACTCAACTCCCACTTCTGTAAAGCAGATTGATACACGACATCCAGTCCAGCTCATACCACAAGACTTGTCTGTGCTATAGTTCTGATAACAGCTACTGCTTATTAAACTACAGCTAAAACCAAGAATATGGTAGAAGACCGGAAGCCTTCCAACTTCAGGGATTGGTTCTTTTTAATAAAGGAATAATGCCCGACTAGGTGGCTGTTATGCTGGGTTAACATCCCGCCTCGAGTGGTTGGGCCTGAGGTCGCACGACCAGGGCATCCAATATCTGAGAAGAGATGTTATCCCAGCATAACACCCACCCTGAAGGGCATTATTCCTATTATACAATGATTCCTGTGTAAAACAAACAAAAGATGAAAAAAGTACATTTTAAAGTATATTTCCCTGTTTTGTTTAAATGGGGAAGTATGTTAAAAAAATAGTTCTGATTGACTGCCAGTAGGTGGAGCTGCAGTTATTGTGTCTCTTCAATGTGCCACACTAACCCCTGTTTCATATTCATGGCTGTGACAGATTGTTGTCCTCCTCCCCAGCCCCATTTTTTTTTTTTAATTGAAAAAGAGATAACGGGAGAAGAATGTTTTCTATTTGCATATTGCACATATGGACTCCTCGCTGCTCCATGGAACTAAGGAAATGCCATTGAGGTAATTAAGTGAAGCTCGGTGTGACTCATGCGCTCACTTACTTTGAAAATGGTCCTGGTAGCAGGCAGAATTGCAGTGAAGCTGCTCGCAATGACAGAGCAGGGTATTTATGTATTTTTTAAATGGAACAGAATGGGAGAGCAGTGAGGGGATTTAGTTTCATTTTGGAAGTTTAGCCAGGGGGGCCGGGGGAGTGTCCATGCTGAGTGGGGTGGGGAGCGACAATAACGAGCTCAGCAGTCAGCGCCGAAGGTATGGCACAGATGGCTGTGGAGTGATGTTTTTTAAACATTTAGTGTGATCTTGAGTCTGCTGGGAATAGAACCTGAATGCTATGCTGGGATAACATCCCAGGTCCGGTCCCAGATGGACCAATCGGAGCTCAGTATTCTTTCTTGCCATTGTATAATCAAAAACAAACTTTGGAGTCAACAACTGAGCAAAGTTCATCTTGATACAATTCAGCCAAACTGGTCAAAGCAAGTTAAACTTTGAGATTTGAGCCACTGCTTGCACCCCCAAAATGCTAAGTTTCTCCTCACTACATATGAGAGTTATACATCTTGTCAGGGGAGAAGCTCATCTGTATAAACAGATTCAACCAATTTCAAACATCCTTCACTGCATCTGTTTAACTCTGAAGAACAGCATTATACAACGTAGTACTCGTAGTACTCAGTGCAGTACTGTACTAGTATCTAGAGTAATGTTTTTATATACACATTTTGTATTTTACAGCTTATTTACCCAGAACAACTCACATGTGAGCACAGCTCAGCACAGAAATGGGGCACAGTGTGAATCAGCAGCAGTTAGATGGAAAATGAAAGTGAAACAATTCCATAATGCACAGCTGTGACATCACAACCATGTATTATGGGATTTTTAGAATACTGGTTTCAGGTAGATCCTAGACCTAATCAGTAATTATGCTATAGTGTACAAACCCTGTAATCTTTAACACTCTGTATTCGGTAACTGTACTCTAAATACAAACTGTGTTATCTACAACACTGTACTTTGGTGTACAAACATTGTATTTTATAACACTCTGAACTCAGAAATACTATAACGTACAAGCACTGTAATTTATATTCTGTAACACTATCATCAACAATCACTGCAATCTATAATACTGTCTACTCCATAATGTTATAGTCTAGGGCTATAGTGTGCAAATACTGTAATCTGTAACATTGTATTCTGTAACACTATAATCTACAAACACAACACTGTAGTTTGTGCTTGATAATGCCATAGTCTACAAACACTGTAATCCATAACTGTCTGTATTCTGCAAGGCCATAGTGTACAAACACTGTAATTTAGAACACTCTGTACTAAGCAACACTTTAGTCTACCAATATTGTACTATATAACAGTGTACTTGGTAATGATGCAGTCTACAAACACTTTATAACACGCTGTGTTCTTGTAATGCTATCCTCTGCTAACACTGTAATCTGTAGCCCTGTACTCAGTAACACTATAGCCTGCAAATACTGTAATCTCAATGTACTCAGTAAAACTATATTCTGATGATACTAATCAGTGATGCTGTAGTCTACAAACACTAATCTGTAACACTGTCCTCAGTTATGATATGGTCTACAAACACTAATCTATAACACTCGGTACTCAGCAATGCTGTAGAGTACAAACATTATACATAATAACAGTATATTCTGAAAATACTGTAATCTGTAACACTGTACTCAGTAATATTATATTATATGTTAAAAGGGCATCCAAGGGATGTCTGTTATGGTATAACAGACTCCAAGTCTGAGGTTTGGGTGATGGGACCGCGAATCAATGTTGAGTGGTTATTTATTTTATTTATTTATTTAGTTAGTTTTTGTTGACCGGGTAAATGCACTAGACAAATCCTGCCTATTTTCAGGCACGACCCGGGGGAGGGGGATACAGATGAATGCCAACTGACCTTGAACCAGATTAAGCTGTTGGTGGTATTTTTAGTGAATGAGGGAAATTTGGCCAGGACACCGGGGAAATTCCCCTGCTCTTTTCGATAAGTGCCATGGGATCTTTAACATCCACCTGAACTACCACCAATCCAGGCAGATGGGACCTCAGTTTAACATCTCATCCGAAAGACCCTAGAAGAGGAGTCTTTTATACCAGAGGAAGCCTCCCACAGAAGCCCTATAATCTTCTTATATATCCCTTAAGTTTAGTTTGAGAGATTTATAATAAATTCAGTCTTTTTTTACTTTATTGTGCTGCCCCCCCCCCGGCACTGAAGCGGAGCGCTCCCTCCTAACGCTCTTGTACGAGAGCACACTGTATACCAGATAAGAGGTACAGTGGATCTGCATACTTATTGGCTGAAATCACAGTGATTTATAATCTAAAAACACAGTAATTTGTAACATGCTGTGCTCAGTAATGCTATAGTCTACAAACAGTGCAATTTATAACACTGTTATCGGTTATGCTATAGTCTACAAACACTAATCTATAACACTCAGTACTCAGCAATGCTATAGTGTACAAACATGGTAATCTATATATAACACTCTGTACTCAGTAGTACTATACTTTACAAACACTGCAATCTATAACCTTCTGTATTCAGTAATGTCATAATCTACAAACATTGTAAAATGTAACCCTCTGTAATCTGTAACACAAATCTATTTTTTGTCATACCTGTCACTGGGAGGAGGGGGCGATGGGCTGTACATGATATAGGATTTCGCTCTTCCTTTCTTTAAAAATGTTTGCATCTTGAGCATCGGAGACATGGGTACCTGTAAACGATATAGAAAACAACTGAGGCTTGAAACCAAAAGGCAGTTTTGACCTGCAGCAATAAAATAGGCAAGCAAATGTATCATTTAAAGATAACTTGAATGAGGCTGACAGCACATCGTAAGCTGCTTAGGAGACCTAGGGTCCATATGTGAGTTCTGGAATTTCACACTTTGACTTTATATGGGCTGAGCATATCATCAAGGTAAAATGCATTAACTTATTTCAATGAGCTTGAACTAAAGATGCTAGGGCTGGAGTAGATGTGACCTGCTTAAAGTCGGTAGTTCTACACCATTACCTACAGTGGCTTCTAAAAAGAAGAACTGGGGCATGTGGGTGCTATCCCGTAGCTGAATATTTCCTACAGTGACTTATGTTAGGCAAGCTTGTGATGAAGCAGTCATGAGTTCCTCCACAGTAAGCATTCCTACATTACGTATAGTGACTACCATTAGGAGAGGCTGGGACTGGAGTAGCTGTGATGTCCTCCCAGTAAATGCTCCTACACCACTGCCTACAGTGGGTTTGTTTTTCAGGGGTAGGGGGAAGTGGGCTACAGTAAATGAGAGCTCCCTCACAGTCAGCACATCTACACCAATGTCTACAGTAACTCTTGCTTAGCTTGTAGAAATTTTGCTTTATTTGTGCCTTGCAGATAGTGCAGCTACACTAATGGCTCCTACGTTTCCTTTATAGATGATTTAACTGGAGTAGTGGCACTAGCTGTTTCTCTTTACTTGTGTCCCTATTTTTATTTTTGTTTATTTTATTTATTTATGTATTTGTTGACTGGGTAGGTACGCTGGTCCAGAGGACAATTTTCAGGTACAATCTGAGCCATCTAAGTCGCACATGGTACAAAGACATTGAACAACAGTATCATTGCTTAAAAATGCTCTTGAGAGACTCTGGGAGTAGAGTAGCTGTGATCTCCCGATAGTCAATGCTCCTCCACTTAGAACTTTAGTGATTCGTGATAGACAGAGACTCAGATGGACTAGTTGCTAGCAAGAGCAGCTTCTGCTGGGAGAAGCTGGGACTGAGTTAGATGTTAGATATCACCACAAAGAAAATAAGCATTTGTCAATGCCGAATGTTTGCTTGCTGGCATTGGCATTGGTAGTGTAGGAGTTAGAGAGCTGCATAATAGGAATGGCAGTGAAGTATTGAACTGAAGCCAACCCCACCCCCACCCTGTAGAGACTGACAGGCACTGGGATGTGCCTTTGGGTCGTCAGGCATAATGGCCATGCCATTTCACCACACCCAACCCTGCAGACACTGACAAGTGTCACGGTGTGCCAGGGTCTTTGGCCTTATGATCACCCCATTCCATCAGGAAATACAGTGAGATGGGTCCTGTATAGGAGAGTGGGAGTGAACTTTGGTTGAAGAGTCCAAACACCTTGAGTGCTCACTGGCTGCAGGGTGTGGAATGGTATGAGCATTACAGGTGAGAATCCCAAGTCACACCCCTGATGCCTCTCAATCTCTACAGGCTGGGGCGTTATAGTCGGAAACCCTAAAGCCTCAGGCGTTCATTGGCATTTTCACTCCAAATTTTCAACATGGTTTTTTGTGACCCCCACCTTATGAACAGTGGCAATATCAATTTGTTAGCTGAAAGCTGATTTTTCACAGCGACTACGCCATTTGGCACCACAGGTGCGAAAACACATTTCGAACAGGATGTGAAAAATGACAGCTGTACTGTTCATGGGGAGGTGCAAAAATGGCAATGTTGAAATTCTGCAGTGAAAATATTAAAAAAACTGGTGAAGTCACGAGCATGCATAGAAATTGCACAACGCACACCTGTAATGCAATTCGTTTGGGGAATTTTTACAGCAGATTGTCAACACAGGGATTTTGTAACCTCCGCTCATGAACAGTGTCTCTGTGATTTTCTTAATCTGTCCCGAACAGTGATTTCCCACAGCGACCACGCATTTCTGCGCTGGAAGTACGAAAACACATTTTGGCCATGGTGTGAAATATGACAGCTGTACTGTTCATAAGGAAGTGTACAAAAATGCCAGTGGTGAAAATCTGGACTGAAAATATTAGAAATCCATGAAATTACGAGAGTGCGTAGAAACTGCACAATGGTCGTGCATAACACAGTCATTTTATGGATGTATTTCACCAAATTTTTAACATAGCCATTGTAACACCTCTGCTCATGAACAGTGTCACTGTGATTTTCTTAATCTGTCCCAAACATTGATTTCGCACACCGACTGCGCCATTGTACGCTACATGGGCAGAAACACGTTTTGGCCAAGATGTGAAAAATGACAGCTGTACTGCTCATAAGGTGGTGTGGTAAAATGGCAATGTTGAAAATCTGGAGTGAAAATATTGAAAATTCGCTAACTTACGAGTGTGCGAAGGAACAGCGCAACGCATGCTCGTAAAACAGTAATTTTTAGGAATTTTTTCACCAAATGTTTAACATAGCCATTTTAACACCTCTGCTCATGAATGGTGTCACTGTGATGTTCTTAATCTGTCCTGAACACTGATTTTGCACACTGACTGCACCATTGTGCGCTACATGTGCGGAAACACAGTTTGGGTCAGATGTGAGAAATGACAGCTGTACTGGTCATAAGGAGGTATGGTAAAATGGAAATGTTGAAAATCTGTAGTGAACATATTGAAAATTCACGAACTTACGAGCGTGCGTAGGAACAGCGCAATGCATGCTCGTAAAACAGTAATTTTTAGGAATTTTTTCACCAAATTTTCAACATAGCCATTTTAACACCTCTGCTCATGAATGGTGTCACTGTGATGTTCTTAATCTGTCCTGAACACTGATTTTGCACACTGACTGCACCATTGTGCGCTACATGCGTGGAAACACAGTTTGGGTCAGATGTGAGAAATGACAGCTGTACTGGTCATAAGGAGGTATGGTAAAATGGAAATGTTGAAAATCTGTAGTGAACATATTGAAAATTTGCGAACTTACGAGCGTGCGTAGGAACAGCGCAATGCATGCTCGTAAAACAGTAATTTTTGGGAATTTTTTCACCAAATTTTCAACATAGGGTTTTTGGGGGCCTACCTCATGAACTGTGACACTGTCATTTTGTAAATCAGTCCTGAAAGGTGGTTCCACGCAGTGACTGCGAAATCACCTTTCGGGGCTGATTGACACCATGACAGTGACAGAATTCATGAGGTGGGGTCCCAAAAACCCCATGTTGAAAATTTGGTGAAAAAATTCCCCAAAATGCCTGAGATATGCACTAACGTTGAAAAAACCCTATTTATTACATTATACAGCTTATCGGCATTTTCTCAGTTCGCGGTCGGCTTTGAAGAGTGCAGACGTGTTCCTGGTCCACCAAAGATCATCACGCTGACCTCCGGAGGTAAGTATAGGGTGAGAAGTGGGAGGCAGGGTGCGCAGTGGGTGGAGTGCGGGTGGGGAGATTGGGTCAGGACAGTCAGCGAGGGAAGTTTTTTTCTGCAGGTTTCTTTTTTTTTTACTTAGATGGCGGGACATTTGCCACGCTGGGGTGGGCTCCCAGCATGGCAGCTGGAAGGTTGTTTGAAGGGGCCATGGAGCTGACGAGGATTGGCACCCCGTCGGCCATACAATCTGTTGCCACGCTGGGGTGGGCTCCCCAGCGCTGGCACCCTGTAGTCTCTTGGGGGCGGGGACAGTGGAGCCGACGGGATTGGGCACCCCCATCAGCCATACGATCTGTTGCCATGCTGGGGTGGGCTCCCAGCATGGCATCTGGAACTCTGTTGGGGGCGCATCACAGCCGGCGAGAGATTGGGCACCCCCGTCAGCTATACAGTGTGTGTGTGGAGGGGGGAGCACAAACATGCAGTATGCGTGTGTGTGTGTGTAGTGTGTAGGGGGGAGCGCGCATGAGCACGCAATACTGTATAGCTGCTCACTGAAGCATAGCTCTCCCTTTCAACTGTATGGCCACTGTATTTTCAACTGCTGTCATAGACAGCTGCAGCTTTCATTGGAGAACTGCAGCCGCGCCTGCAAACAGACTGACTGAATTGGGAGACAGCTGCCACACCTCCGAAAACTCAGATGATGGCACTGTGTTTCTTGCACATGCGTGCAAGCAAACATAAAAAAAAAGCAGACACCTTCTCACTTTAGTAACCCCATTGCATTTTCTCACTGACCATAGCATCATACCTCCACCACCTCTTTGTTTGTCACCATCAAATTCCTGCTTCTTACCATAGCTGTAGATGAGGAGTTGGCATAGTTGTTGTCTAGACCATCTTTCTTGACATTTGTGACTGCTGTACTATTACTGGAAAAAAACAGAAATATATTTACATTTGTAATATTAAAGGAAAAGGGAAATAGTTTAACCAGGAAAGGCACACTAAGCCGAAGCTTGTTTCCAGGTGCAACCTGGAAGCACAAGGACGTTAAGTTACTTGTTTAGGGTCACACAGTATGCAAGTGGGGGCTGTGGGATTAAAACTCAAGTCTCCAGGTTTGTGGCTCACTGTCCTTAACCACTATGCTATACTGCTTCTGGCATTGTTTCCTGCCATCCCATGTTGCACTATTGTTTGTACAAAATAAGCCAATGACTGTTTACTATGTGAAATGGCATTTCTAATTCCTTAATGTTTTTTTGGAATTTTCTGTTTGGATTCCATGGAATTCTGAAAAGCATTTCTATGTAAACCAAAGAATAACTTTCTGTGTATTATGTAAATTGAGGAATAATAGTCCACAGGTTGTATTTGTAAATGTAATCTGGTTTATGTAAACCACAGATTAATAATCCATGAACAATATTCTGCTTTTGGTATGTTGGGGTTTTGCTTCTATCATAATTCTGCAGAATTAGGTGGAATTTTCTGAAATTCTGCAGAATTCTGTTCTGTCTGAATTTGGAAATTCCCTGCAGCACTGGTGTTCATTCAATGTGTCCAAAGTAACAGGAGAAGCAAACTCACACCCTAATTCATGACGTATGTATGTATGTATATGTGTATATATATATATATATATATATATATTTTTTATTACAAGATAAGTGACTACTACGCAAAATTGCTTATTTTCAGGTACAACCTAGGAAAGTACAAACAGAAAACTGCCAAAGTGAAAGCTTAAAATACAAGTGAAATGTCACAGAGCACATAATACAATGAATAGCATCTAAACAGTGGATAGTTGAGAATAACATAAGGCATAAAAATAATACAGTTGCATGTACAACGTGAGGCATGAGATTAACACAGGTGCAAGGTACATGACAATGTACCATAATGCAATAATAAAATGCCTGTTCAGAAGTTTGCATGATTAAACTTTACATGGTAAAAACATCCCAAAACAAAAAACTACTTTATTCGTTTTTCAGTCATAATGGACGCATCTACCATGGAAAGCTTAGTGATCTGACTGGATATTCTACTAAGACAGATTTTGTAAGTGTGTGAACATAACTGTATGGTATATCCAGCAGCTGGTTGCAGGGGCATCATTTAGGGGTAGTTGGGGGTTGCAGCTGAGATGCTTATGATTTCTTTGCAACCCCTATGATGTTCACTGCAACCCCGAAAAACCCTAAAATAAGCATATACTGTTGCCACAGCAACAGGAAAACCGCGAAGATCATCACAGCGACAAAATCTGCTGTTTGCTGTGATGGTTCACTGGTTTCCTTACGCTGCTGTCTCTGGGGAGTTCACCCCCTTCCTGAACCAACTCCGAATCTGAGTTGGTAATCTATAGTGCAGGGTGTGCAGTGGGCAGAGCCCACCTGCAAAAAAATACCTTTTATACAGTGACAGCACATTGCCAGTTGTTGGCATTGTGCCATCACTGCAATGACGGTCAGCATATAATGTGGTAGGTATAGAAACTTTACAACCCCTATGATTCTTCTGAAATGACACTACTGGCTGGTGGATCTCTGTCAAGTAATGAGTGCGACAGAAATACAACATTATTACTGGGCAGCTACCATATATGAGGCAGTAGACATACCCTTGGAACCCGTTGTCACTGGGCATAGAAAAACAGAGCTATTGTTCCCTCCATGTTATACTAGTTGTATTATTCAGTGTATTAGGACTGTACAAGTAATTAGTATTAATTATCAAACACTATGAATAATGGACTATTCATTACATAACTTCTGAATAATAAATAGATTTGGAAAATAAAGTTTAAAAGTTACAGACATTAACAAAGACCCTCTAGCCTCCCCTCCCCCCAGTGGCCAGGGATGGTCCCATGCTCTCCTCACTTCCCTCCAGGCTTTCCAATACCTGTAAAAGTAGTAAACCACAAATAAAAGTGGAACTGGCACACTGCCAGCTTCTAATACTGTGTTTTTAACAACTTTCTCTGTCTATCCGTCCCCCTTCCCCTATTGATCCCTATGAGTAATATCAGTTTAGCAGCCTCCCCTCCCTTGCAGGTAACTCAGTGGTTCCCTTCCCTAACATACAGCTCACTCCCTTCCCTGCACCGTGCAGTCCTGCAAGTGACTGCTCAGGGGAAGGGTGGTCTGTGCATCACTAGCTGATGCTAGACAAACTGAAATGACACTCATACATGGTGCTGTTTGGTAGTCATTTGTTTTCCGTAGTGCTTCTTGTCTGATGGAGAGTCAGCAACCCAGGAGTTTGGCTAGGGAGGGGGCGGTGATAAAAACACACTAAAACTATTGGTGTCCCTCCTAAAATTATTTCCCCTAAGTGCAAACTCATGGGGCAGGTATTTAAAACATTTGCACATCAATTAGGTTGCAACAACACATTTCTAAACCTTTTTTCAGAGGAGACACATGCCTCATCGGAATGTCAAGTGACTTCACCAGTTAGCTTTACATATCTGTAAATAGTCTGTTTCCAATGGGATATAATCTCCGTGACTGTACTCTGCTGCCATTCTGCTGCCCAGATCATGTCACTAAGAGAACCTCCAGTCCAGTGTACACTTATGTGGTAATCAGATAAAAATAAATTAATAAATATATTTATAATAGTTCAAAATGAAATGATATTCCAGGAAAATCAGGGCGGACATTTTTCAGTCAAAACTAGCGGTTTAAAATTGGCAGGAACAACCACATATTTTATTTTTATTTTAGTCTTTGGTAACTGGGTAAGGCCCACTAGGCCCAAGGACTGTTTTCAGAGGTGACCCAGGAGCACTGGGGTGGTTAAATGACATGCTCAGAGTCACACAGTATGCAAGTGGAAGTAGTGGGAATCAAATCCAGGTCTGCTTGCTGTACCAAGCTCATTCACAGCTAGTTACTCTAACTTCTAGGTTATACCACATATTTATTTATTTGTTTAGTTTTTGTTGACCGGGCAAGTGCACTGTACAAATCCTGCCTATTTTCAGGCAAGACCCGGGGGAGGGGGATACAGATGAATGCCAACCGACCTTGAACCAGATTAAGCTGTTGGTGGTATTTTTAGTGAATGAGGGAAATCTGGCCAGGACACTGGGGAAATTCCCTTATTCTTTTCGAGAAGTGCCATGGGATCTTTAACATCCACCTGAACTACCACCAATCCAGGCAGATGGGACCTCGGTTTAACGTCTCATCCGAAAGACGGATATTTAAATGTTTTCAACATATAGACCATGATCACTAATTCTCCTTTCCAGCACCCTACTGAATGTATAAAATAATGTCTGGGCAACCATATCCAAGGCTGTGTTTAATCTAGGTGTTGAGATGACAGCATATGGATCTTGAGAACGAAGCATGAGAGGCCCATGATGAGAAGGAAATACATGTCAAGTTGTTTGGTTTCTCATATTCTAATTTGCATAGTGTAGGGTTCTAAAATATCTCCTCAGCCACTGCTTAACAGGTTTGAAAGTCGCTGATGAAACGGCAGTTTCACATTTTGAATGTATTGCACAACAAATGACTCAGCTGCTTTTTCACTGTGCCTCAGCTGTGGCAGCCAAACTACGATACCGTGACTTCTGAAAGTCGCTGTACTGTACCACAGTTCTGATGTCTTAATAATGGTACAGTGGAGATTTTGTCTGTATGGATTTCCACATGTAATGAACAGTAACCATACACTATACAAATTAGAATACAGGCAACCAAAGAACTCTACAACTTTAGTCAAGTTGATCTCATAAGGGAGAATATAATTGTAAAGTGAACATTTTCTATTAAAGCAGCACAGTGGTGATAAAATCAGTTCATCTCTAAGCTAGCCATAGGTGTGACAGAGTTGTTGTCTTTTTTCAGTTGGTTGACTCTCCCATCTTTAGTGTGAGACAGATGGAAAAAGTTACCCATGCTAGGGTTTCTCACCTTAAAGACTGGTCCCTTGAAGCTGTAGATCCTTGGTATTCTCGGTACCTATCCTTCAATAGAACTGAGGTATGTGGGGGACTTTTTCCTCTTGGCACTTCACTCTGTGGTTGGTTGTTGTCATTGAGCAGAGAGCCCTCTGCTGGTAGCTGGTCAGAATGTTTGTTTGTTTGTACTTTCCAAACCCTAGCTCTCAAGGTTTTCTTGACTTTGGCATACAGTTGACTAAAGTCAGATCCTTCTTTTACTAAAAGTTTGGAAAAAGAAGAAACAGTTTTTGTGCAAGAGTAGTGTATATAATGGTTGTTTTTCACATATACCAATAGCAATCAACAGGACTATAACCAACTCCTGTGACCACTGCCAATTCAATCAGTAGTAAAATCATAATCACACATCAGATTAAGCTGAGGCAATGTAATAAATTTCCTAGTCCATAGGTTAGATTTTTCTGCACCTTCCTAATGGCCATCCTTCATCAGAATAGGTTGTCCCTCGGCAATATCTTACATTACCTGGGGTCCCTCAATGCTTCTCCCCCCATAGTGGGACCTTCAGCGGCATCCTACTCCAGATTAGTGTGTTTTGTTTAATAAAATGTGAGTCATGCACTGAAGCAGATGCAGTCTAAAGTAAGTATGCACAACAGGTCTATTAAAATGAAGGACAGTCATAGCCAACTCCATGGCACTGAGCAGTAAGGCCAACTTGGCATGCTGGCAACCAGGGTTTGTGTCCTAAGCCCAGGACCTCAGGAGCAGACTGACAGGTAAAGGAATGAGCATTTGCCATGGTGTTCAACTGTCTGGGTAGGGAGGGCACCTGATCCTGTTTCCTGACTGCCCCTAGTGTTCCAAGAAGCATGGGAGTCAGTGCTAGTTAGGGTTGCTGTGGGAAAGGGCACTGCTTGAGATGTCCTAATGTCAGACGTAACTTGAAGGATGATTGTACTTGATGGCACCAGACAGGGTGAAACTGGTAAAACAGCAGAGGGCTGTGGGTAAGCAGATCAAGTTGACTCTCCACATCCAAATGGGCCCTTCCTCTGACTCCTCCCACCACAGGCCCACTCACTGTTCCCTGTATTGGACTCATGCCTCTGGCCAGTATGGCTGCTGAGATACATCCTGCTGTGGGGATCGGTGGCATCTGCTGATTATATGGCAGGCCAAATATGGGTTCCATGGATAAGCCAAAGGGATCGACAGATAAAAGGAGGTTTAGATGTTTAGGATGTAGTCTTAGATCAAAATAACTTAGAAATACTGTGGTTAAAACTAATACCCCAGCCAGCCCGGTGGCGCTGAGGGTTGAGGTGCTGGACGCCACATCTCATACTACGCCGGCGACCCGGGTTTGGGAATGAACTCGGGTCAGCGGGGATCAGCTGGATGAGGGAGGATTGAGCATCCCAACGGATGCTGTCCTCCCTCTGGGGTGGAATACCAGGAGTGCTGTATGCACCCGACGCCCTAAAAGAGCCGGTGGAAACACGGGCTCACGAGGGGTTAGTGGCTCTGTTCATCGGAGTCAGGGAGGGGAGACACTGTCGGGCACTTGGGAGAGATGTGCATCAGCATGTCACCTCTCTAGACGTATATCCTCACGCCAGCGTCTCAGAGGGTTAGGGGGTAAGGGACAACAGAAAAATGGAAAAACACCCTCGGTTGTCCTAGATGATGACACGTTCTGCACCATCCAGGCCACCGAACTTCTGAGACAGACCCTGCTGTGCAGGAGGGGGCAGAAGGAGAAGGCACTCTAGGGGCAGATCCTGAGTAGAGGAGGCTGGTATGGATTGAACGGCCCAAAGGAGTGGGCACTGAGGGCAGGTAGGAGGGGATAAAAAGAAAGTTAAAAAAAAAAACTAATACCCCAAACCCTAAATAAAATAAATTTAGGACTGGTTTATTGGCCTCCATCAATGTCACCAGAAAATAATACTATACTATTAGATCATATAGTTAGATTGGACCCAACCAAAAAAATCATACTGCTGGGGGACTTTAATATGCCCGGCATAAATTGGCAAGAGATGAAAGGAAGCACTAAAAATGAAAGGGATTTTCTGGATGTCCTTGACCAGATAGGACTAGAACAGAAAGTATTATAACATACTGGAGGTAGCAATACATTGGATATTATTTTGACAAACATGTGTGATGGTGTTGTGGATATAGAAGTGGGAGCTCCATTAGGCAATGGAGATCATAACACAATCTTTTTTTACTATTCAGGAGATAAACAAGGAAACCAGTAAAAGTTATACAGATAAGCTGAATTTCATATGGGCAGATTTCAAGTCCATAAGTGAGGACATTAAAAAAATGGAAATGGGAACCAGAATTCCAAAATAAAAGTGTAAACAAACTATGGAACATATTATCAGATAAAATTCAAGAGGTAACAGTTTTACACATACCCAAGAAGAAAAAGGAATGGTAACAAAAAGATCACACCAGGATGGCTAAACAGGAACATTAAGAAAATGATAACGCTAATAAACAAAAAATATAAGGAATTCAAGCATAATCCAAATCAGGAAACCAATAAATGTTATTGGAAAATGATAGCTGAGGTAAAAAAGGAAATTAAAAGGGCTAAATTAAACTATGAGGTGACATTAGCATCTACGGTAACAAATAATTATAAATCTTTTTATACATACATAAACAGCAAAAAAAAAAAAGTTCCACATAAAATTGGACCATTTACTAATAAGGATAGAAGGTTGTCAAATAATAAGGGAACAGCAGACCTACAAAACTAGTATTTAATTTCAGTATATAACAAAGATGATGAGGTCAAGGCAAAATTATTATAGAAACCACTCCAGGGCAAATTAAAATCTGTCCAAATGAAGTCCAAGAACGGTTACAGCAACTAGATATTAATAAATCACCAGGCCCCGATAATATACACACACAAGGATTCTAAAGGAACTGGCCATGGATATAAGCATATATTTATCAAAAATCACTGGACAATGGAGTGGTGCCACAGGATTGGAGAGAGGCAACAGTGGTTCCACTGTATAAAAAAGGAGCAAAGACAAGACCGGAGAATTTTAGACTTGTGAGTCTGACTTCAGTGGTGGGGAAGGTTCTGGAAGGAATATTAAAGTGTAATATACTGTCACATTTAGAAGACCATAATCTTATAGATCCAGTACAACATGGATTCACCAAATCAAGATCTTGTCAGAAAAATATGCTTACTTTCTATGAGAGGGTGAGCAGGGTACTGGATGGCAGGAGTTCAGTGGATGTGGTGTGTTTGGACTTCTCTAAGGCCTTTGATAAACTTCCCCATACAGAATTAGTAAGAACACTTAGAGAGTCCAAAATAAATAATAATATAGTGATGTGGATTGAAGAGTGGCCGGGGGGAGGAGACAGAGGGTGACGGTGAATGACTTGATGTCGGATTGGGTGGAGGTGGGCAGCAGGGTTCCCCAGGGCTCTGTACTGGGCCCCTGTCTCTTATATATATATATATATACATATATATATCATGATTACAAATCAGTTGTACTAATGTATGGATATCCAAATTTGTAGGCGACTACAGAATAGGAACAGTAGTAGACAGCTTTACTGACGTACAAAACTTACAGCGCACACTAGACTACATACTCGAATGGACTACAATAAACAAATTTGAGTTAAACTTAGGAACATGTATGGCAATACATATGGGTAAAAAAAATGGACATTACCAATACATCTTAGGGGGATTCAAAATGAAAGATTCACTAGAGGAGACAGACTTGGGAGTCACTATAACAGCAGATATGAAATTTGACGTTCACTGCCATAAGATAGTCAATAAAGCAAATCAGGTACTAAATTGTATTCTTAGGCACATTACTAGCAGAGAAAGCAAGGTTATCGTACCGCTGTATAAGTCATTGGTGAGGCCACACCTTGAGTATTGTGCCCAGGTTTGGTCACAATATAAAAAAACAGGATATCATTAAAATAGAAAAAATTAAAAAAAGAGCACCTAAAGCAATGAGATTGCTCCAGAATACAGCATATGAGCATAGGCTAAAATATCTTAAATTGTATACCTTGCAATATGGAAGGGTAAGGGGAGATATGTGTATGCTGTACAAGGCCCTACATGACAACACCATATGGGGAGAATTTGGGTTAATAATAAAAAATGGTGTACATATTCCAAGAGGTCACTCACTGAAGCTTAGTATGGGGAGGTGGAATAATCTGAAAAGAAAGCACTGGTTTAGCCAGAGGATGGTAATTTATGGAAAGGGCTGCCAGTGGAAGTGGTGACAAGTGATAAAACAAAAACATTTAAAATAAGATTGGACAATTATTGTAAAAACAAAACTTCAGTGATTTTAAGAAAAACCTGGCAAGCACTAAGGGCAAAAGTCCACTATAGCTTGAAACTACCTATGTAACCTGTGCTGCTTCAAATGTAGGGAGCTTAAATAACAGAAAAAAATAAAGGACATTTAGATGCATGGATAGAGAGTTTACAGCTCCCATTCTAGACCAGCTTTCAAAAGATACATATTATAATCTAAGCTGAAAGTAACCAGTGTTAATATATATTAAGGGGCTGATAATGGGTAATACCCATATTAATGCAGCATAGTCATGATCTGGAGAAAGGAACTAAATTTTAATAGGCATTTCCTGATCATCGATAATAGAGGTAGCAGCAATTCCTGTTTCAATCAATCAACTTTTGTAATTTTCTTACCCAAAAAAAAATAATATGACAGTGCCCCATACCTTGCCATTAGTTTAGTTTAGTTTAATTTATTTATTATACTGGAAAGGCATGTGAGCAAAGGTTGCCTGCTTTCACAGGCGTCCAGTTTTGGACAAATAAATCAAAAGGGTTACAATGTACAACAGAAATACTATACAGGAGGACAATATGCAGATTATATTAAATTCAATAACAAAACAAGATGCAGAAACAGATTAACAGCAAGCACCGTGGTTAGAATAAAGTGCTAAATTGATTAGCAGTATACAAATTTCCTCAGACCAGGGGCCAGGGGTAATCCTGCCAAAGGGGGAAGGAGGCATCATGCCACTGATTTAGTAGGAGAAATGGATAAGCAACCAGAGTGGGATCATCTAGACTGAGGGCAGTTTCAAGTGAAGGAATGTGAAAGGTGTTTCCTGAGGTTGTACTTTTCAAGGGTGGAGTCAATGTCCTTAATAGATTCGGTGAAGGACTAGTCCGTGGCTAGGGCAGCATTGGAACATTCAACTGGGTTGAGTTTTTTGATCTGTCTGGTGTGGATGTATTTGACCAGCAGCAGTAAACTGTGCAGTGGTCACTAATAGAATCAGGTAAGATACCTGAGGTGGTGACATGAAAAGGGTTAGATACTAGAATCCAATCTAGTAGGGATTCATACCCAGTCCTGTAGTTAGAGTGAGTGGAGGTGGTGATAAGCTGGTGGAGGCTGAGGATAGTAACAAATTCCTTAGCAGTGCTGGACTGTGGGGACTGCCAGTTTAGATTAAAATCACCAAGGATTATCCATTCCCTCCCCTTGGGAAGTGAGTTCTTGAAGTTAAGAAAAATATCATGTTCTTAAGGGGGGTGGCCAGGGGGGAGATAGGTAACGCTGATGGCGATTATTTTGTTATTGCCGAAAAGGAGATTAACCGATAAGGATTCAAGGTTAGGGTTTGCTAGAGGTGTTTCAAGTTCAGTGGCTGAGAGGTGATTTGCTATCCAAAGGAGGCATTCACCCTCTCTTTTACCAAGTCTGTCCTTTCTGAAGAGGGAGTATCCGTCAAGGCTTATTTCATTGGAAGGGATCTTATTGGTTAGCCATGTTTCAATGAGGGCAATAATGTCAAAGGTATTGGCAGAGATCCAGGATTACAGCCATGTTTTTTTAGGTAATAGACTTTGGATGTTAAGGTGCATTATTTTAAGCTGCCCAGAGTGCCTAGGGGGAGTGTAAGGGATTTCATGGGCTGCCTGTAGGGGTCTGGGGTTCGGTGGATGGACCTGGAGATGAGGAAGAGGAGAAGAAAGAACATCCTGTGTCTGTTGTAAGCAAATATAGAGCGCTTAGGGGATCTGAGCCTAGTAAGGTGGTGATGTATAACTAGTATAGAGTGGTAGGAGGGGGAGCACTAGTGAGGGAGGCAAAGTTTGTATAGGTAGTAGCCTTGGGTAGGGGTGGTGTGAGTTTGGAATACATGTATTGTAGTGGGGTACTGGGAGTAAAAAATTATGTGAGGCAGCATGGAGGTAGAGGGTAATGGGAGAGCATAGAGGGCCTGGGGTGAGGAGAAGTGAGGTGGGGGGGACGGCTCGACAGAGGGGTGGAGGACTGAGGGAGAAGATTGGGTAGAGGGGTAGTGAGAAAGGGTTGTAGTGATTCTTTAAGAAGACACACAGAATAAAGAGAGTCAGTAGTGAGGCAGTCAGGAGTGTATGTGGGGTAGGCTTCATAACATCAAAGAGTGAGATTACAGGAGTGTGGGATGAGGTGGGAGGACTGTTGTTTTAATAGTATTAGGACAGGTACAAGGGTTTTGCCAGGCTGAAGGGTAGGAAGACACAAGGGATGATTGCCTAGGAAATGTAGTGTCAGGTAGGGAAAATGCAGTGATAGTAATGATTCAGGGAAAAATAGCCAAGGATGAGTTGTGATGCCCCTAGTGGGCTTACGATATAACGAGTTAATTGGAAACTCGACACTTAGTAATATTGTAACCAATAGGCAACAGGTAGGGAGTGTCCCAGTAGCTATATAAGAAACTGTTCAGAAAGGGCAGGTGGGGGCAGGTGCAGGGGGGTTGGTAGTCTGACTAGGGATAGACCAAGGTGCAAGTTCCCTTTTACCACACCGCAAGCAAGCCTGTTTTCTTAAAATTTAAATTTACTGGGAGAAATTACCAGAGAAGTTCTGATAAGAGCCTTTAGTACTTTGGGAAATGTACTGAAAGGCTCTGCTTCATTAAAAAGATCCAAAGCCCCCACCCAGCCTTCCACCTTGTCATATCAGTTTCCTACCCATGCCCTTTCTAATCTGAAGCCAGAGATCCGAGAAGTGCCCAATGCTAATTCTATTTTGAAGCAGCAAGGTGAATGCTTGCATACAGTTTGTTGTACTGCTGTGTTTCTCTACATTCTGGCATACAGTGGTAAAATCAAAATCTGGTAATGTCAAAACAGTAAGTTGTATTTATTTATTTATTTAGTTATCAGGAGCAATACTGCACTTTTCACAATTTTCACTGGATGAAGTAATTCCTTACCTTGTGCTTGTTTACCTGATTGCTTGTCATCTGTTGGAGCTCTGTAACCTTCAAACTGCATCACCCTATTGGAACTGACATTTTGACTGCTGATGGTATGACAGCAAGATTGTTCAGCTGAATCTTTAACTTCTTTATTTAGGATGTTTAATCTGTTTAAACAATCTTTCCCAGAAGAAGCATGATCTTCGGTCATAGTTTTGCATTGTGAAACACTGTTTCTTGTTTCTATTGACATCCTTTCATCTTTGTCCTGGCCTTGGTTCAGTGGGTCTTGCCTTATAGGTGAAGATTCATCAGACTTTGCTACTTCATAAGATGTTGTCCTGGAAGACGAGCCATTTTCATCAACCTTGGTCTCTATGGTCTTGTCTTGAGCATTAGGTTCTCCTTGCTTTGCTTCCTGTTGAAGGCTCGTTTTAGTAGAATATCCTTCTTCCAAAGAATTGTTACAGATGCTTACTTTTATTCCTTCCAAAGAGGTTGATTCCCTCTCTGCATTTTGTTTCAAGACAAGCGACCTAGTAGATCGTCTATCATGTAAGTCCATCTCATTAATAATGATCTGTTTATTAGGTAGTGGAAGTTTTTCAGTTTTTGTACACTGAAGGCTAGTCTTTCCATCACTTCCTGCCTCAGCAGTAAGCGAGGAGCCCTGCAGCTCTCTAACCTTCCAGGTTCTTCAGTGTCTGTCTCCTGTTGGAACCCAAGGCTGACACTGAATGGTACCTCAGGCTCCTCTGAGGGCCATTTCTCACAGACTTCAGGTCAGTTGCTGCTAGATGACCTTCAGACCTGAAAAATGTCAACTCCTTTACAGCCCCCTTTTTAGCTGTCCTGAGAAGTAGTCGTTCCTGATATCGAGTCTCTACCTCTTTCATGGACTCATCTTCAAAGCGCACCCGAGAAGGGGACACTTCTCGTTTATGCTTTGTATTATCCAGCGTATACTTCATGGCACTGTTGGGTCTCGAGTTAGTAGTCACACTTCCACCAGCATTTTCTTTCTGCATACTGTGGGATAAAAAGGTAGAGTTAGAGAATCAACATCATGTTGAAAGTTCAGAACACTGAAGCCATGTCCTTACTAGGGGTGGAAAATGGCAATGGCAGCATTTTGTTTTCAGTTACACTTTAGTTTCATGCAAATGACCTTAGTAATACAGCATGGAATGATACGAAATTCCAAGTCTGCATTTAGAATGGTATATCATTGAGTTAAACCGATGCCAGCTGTGATCATTGTTCTGGCTGCTGGCGCCTGCATTTAAAAGATTATGAGCCAGAGTATGCTTTTGCAGTAACTTAGGGTAATGATTTTGCCTCTTTATAGGACACTAGTAAGGCTGCAGTAGTAGCAGTATTGTTTACAGATCTGGTCAATGTAGTATGAAAATGGTATTACAGCGATTCAGAGAATGTAGCAGATGGCAAGTAAAATGATTTGGGGAATGGAGAGGTTAAGCTATGAAGAATATTTAGAAAGGCTAGGCATGTTTTTCCTGGGAAAAATGAAGACTAAATGGGTAACATTATTTTGGATGTTAAAATCTGGCCCCTTGTTCTTTCTGATTTCTGGCTGTAATGCTTCTTTTACTCTACACTGATTCATAATTTGCACTAATTTAATTTTCCCCCTTTAATGTTGTTTCCCCCTGTAATCCCCATCACCCTGGATTTCACTTGAAAATGAGCTTTAGCTCTATGTGTTTATCCCAGGGAACAAATTTTAAATAAATAAGGAATGCAAATTTTAAATAGCTTGGACAATGTGAATTATGGGAAACTTTTTTAGCTTCATCGAGGCAGCAGAATGAGAATGTATACATTAGGTGTAATCAGAGATAAAGGTGAGGTAATGAAAGGAAGCATTAATGCATTTTTTTCACCTAACGAGTGTAAACCAATGGAGGAAGCACCCTAAGGAAGCAATGTAAATAGGGAATGTTAAATCTTTTAAACTTAAGTTGCATCAGTTCTGTCAGCCCGGAGGTGCTGAGGCACTGGCGCCACACCTCGCGCGATGCCGATGACCCGAGTTCGGGGTGACGTGGGTCGGAAGGGAGGGAGATGGATCGAGTGCCCATAGGGCTGCTTCCCTTTCCCGGGGGGGAGGGCATATGATTGCTCAGCACTCTGGCGGCCCCTGGTGGAGACTGGGGTGCCACAGAGTGTCTTAGCTGCACATAAGGGAGTGTGGCTGATGCAGGCAGGGTTGCCATGTGCCACAGTGTCAGACATGCACCACACACATGGGGGGGAGCTCCGGGCACCGACAGGAGGAGAAGGAGAGAAATACCCCTCTAGCTCGGATAGGCAATGGCCCTGCCAGTGCCACCGCCTCACGTCTAGTGCTGGTTCCCCACCACTGCCCCCTGTGGTCTCTCTGGGTTGCCATCCCCCAACCCGGGGAGCCGAGATGAACTTGAAGATGGTGGGGGAACACAGCGGGTGGTAGAGCGAGTTGGCGAGAGCAGTGGTCTGAGAAAGTTCTGAGCTGGAGGGCCAGAAACATGAGTGAAAAAAAAAAAAGTTGCATCAGTTCCATATGGAAAACAACAATACTCTGTACAGTATATACTGTAATTCAGTGTGAAGGGGGAGGGGCTCCCAGTGGTTTCCAATATTTCATAATATTAAATATTGCAGCTGCCTGGATGGCAGGAGATGAATATGGCGGACCCTCTGTCTTTTTCATTTTGCATTTCCTATGTTACTATGACCTACTCTCCATCATCTCCCACCAGTGTTATGTATCTGATGCCATACATCATTCCTTGCAAGTGCTAAGAATAGAAGAACTATAACAGGTTCTGACTGTTATCCAAGCCTTATTAGAACATTTACAATCTTTTAACTTCATTGAAAAATTACAGACAAATTCAATCTTCATTTCAGCCAAGAAACTATTGCTAATGAAGAGAAGATATACTAAAGATAACTTAGAGAAGTGTTCAATATATCTAGGATCATTCAGCTAATTTGTACAATGCGCACCACTGTGGACAAGACTACTTAAAGAGCCTGTAATGACTCTGGGATAACTCTGGAAATGAGGCATAAATTTAGTTATAGTTCCTATATTTACTGTTTCTGTCTAGCTCTCATTCTATGTTGCTAAAGGGATTTGTATGGGAGCAGGATCATTGCCCTTTTAACTTCTCCTGCTCCTGATGTTTGTCTACATGTGATGTCATAATATCATATTTGTGACATAATAATCATTACCATGGCATCACAAGTAGACAGACAGAAGGATTAGATGAATCCCGGTGGACAAGGATGTTAGTTTCAAGTAGTTGTGTTTAGTAATAAAAAAGAGGGGAAGGAAGACAAATCCATCGCATGTGTGAAATATAAGCAGACCTGTGTTTAAATAGTCTATTTTTCAAAGTTTTCCCAGAGATTTCACAAACTCTTCAAGACAGACTTGGCTGAGTGTGTCCCTTCTCTGCCTGCTGAGGGAGTATATTGAGGCCCAAAATTATATTATTTTTTAAATGATCAGAACATTAATTTTCAATGTTATTTACCATATATTTTCCACACAGGGCAAGCAATGAATTGTACATAGGGAATACATGATGGGTTGCAGTGAAATAACACATGTATCTCCACTAGTGAGTGGTAAGACCAATAACTAATGAGTGGCAAAGCCACAAGTTAGTTATAAAGATTTTACCACGCATGTGTGGAGATACATGTGTTATTCCACTGCAACCCATTATGTATTTGATATATACCACACCATTTGCAGTGTTTTTACTTGCGTCTTATCTTGTTTTAGCCTAAAATTGCCTTTCTTTCCATTGTAAACTCTCTATCTGGCCCATTGTTTTCTGGGTTCTATTTCCTGATTCTAAGTGGAAATCACATGTTCTAAGTGAAATAAATGGTGTTCTATGTGAAAATAAATATTTATCCTAAATTAACACAGAGGATAATGCCTGAGTAACAGTGGTTAACCAGGATGCAATCACCTCAAGCAGTTGCCAGGACAACCAAGTAAACCTCGAGAGCATAGCTTGAGAGGTTTACAGTTGTCATGGCAACCGTGAGAGGTGATTACATCCGTGGTTGACCACCGTTACTGAGGCATTGTATTTTATAGTGTATGGAAAAACTAGCCACTGTGAGGGGGAAAAATACAGTTTTTTTTAATGTGTGTTTGTTCTCCTGCTCGGCTATGAATGCCTCCTGGTTTGAATGTTGAGCAACTGAAGGGCTGAAATCAGCCATTGCAATCAATACTGCAGCGGGTCTGTAACTGTCTGAATGAAATGCATGTGTTTTGAACAAATGTCCAAGCAGCAGATCACCTTTCCTTTCCCAGAATTCTGACAGGTGGTGACATTCTATCCTCTAATCCCATCATTCTGACATAGTTAAGCAAGGTTTACAGTATACTGATGTCATAACGATGGGATTATCAGAATATAAACTGATTGAAAACATGGGTTAATAGATACTGTTCATACATTATATGATTTATTTACCCAATTTTATCCACCACTGGTGTGGGATAGATAGATAGATAGATAGATAGATAGATAGATAGATAGATAGATAGATAGATAGATAGATAGATAAGACAGACAGACATCGATGATTTCTTTGGAATCAGTGGGAAGCTTCAAAAAAGGATGGGATAGGTACATGGGCAAGGTGCAGGTTGAGGGACGAGAAAAGTTATGGGAATTGAGGGGGAACATCTTCGGGCATGGAAAGCATAAGGGGGGGAGGCTGCGGCGACTGTAATGTGATGAGCACATGAACAGACATGATAGATCATTGGGCATATTCTGCTGGGATCTTCGTATGTTCATATGTTCGTATATAGACACACACACATACAGGCATGTAATAGATAATCCACTACAGGGTATGCATTCATGCATTGTGCCACACGAGGCTGCAGGCCAAGTGCGTTCAGCCACCCAAGGCTATATATCAGAGCATGACCGCACGTCCAGTAGTTGATTAGCTATCTTATAAAATGGCTACAGATATTGAGGAGAGACAAAAAGTAGTCCTTGTCTGACACAAATTAGTGTTTCATTTAGGTAATATGAACGATCCTGCCAAGACTGTCATTGTTTTAAAGTGATAGAAAAGAGTTATTTGCTTGACCCTGCCATGATTTTTATAGTTATAAAACTTATCTGGTTGATCCTGCAATTTTTTAGAGTGTTTTAAGTGTAATCGCTTTCAGTTTCTTGTTTGACTGTAGAGTGATCAAGCGGTGTTCATCCCAGCAAACGACGTGCTTGCAAAGCGGTAGAATAAGGAAGATTTTGTTGAAAAAGCAAGTAAATGTGTACTTTAAGTGAAGTTTAGTGAGTTTTTTTCAAAAAGAAGCTGACGACTGTAGAGCAAGGAGAGTGAGCCAGTTGGCAGCTTCTAAAGCATAGACGTAAGCATGAGTGTTACTACAGCAAAGCTTGCTCAGGCTTGTGTCTACACTTCGGAGGCCGCTGACTCACTCGCTCTCTTTGCTCTACAGTTGGCAGCTTCTTTTAGAAAAAAAACCTGACTAAACATAGCTTAAAGCCCACACTTCACTTGCTTTTTTAAACAAAACCTTCTTATTCTACTGCTTTGCAAGCATATCGTTTGCTGGGATTCACAGTCAATCAAACAATGTTTACTGGAAGGCAAATTGAGAGCATGAGCTCTCTTTTGCAATTGCATCCTGTATACAAAGACAATTAACAGCAAGGAACAGTAAGAAATTACATACCGTAGTATGGCACGTTCACAGTTGGCAAGAATTTGTTACAGTGGGTGCACAGAGAAGGAGAGGGAGCATCCATAACAGTCACAGCGGCTACTTAAACACACCTTGAATTGGGTGATTGGTACAATGTTAGTCATCTGCAAAGATTTCCTAATGGTCTCCCAAGTGTGCGGGACTGTTGTTGCAAGAGCGTGCTCCCCCACCTTTGTACAAAATCTCGGCTACGTAAAATTTGGCAGCGATGAGAATCTGAGACTGTAGGTGTTTAGAGATCAAGAATTTAGCTTGCTCAATAGGTAGGGTGGGGCTGAGTTCGTAATGAATTTATATACAAAGGTATACCAGTAGAGCTGTCTCCAAATGGCTAGAGAGGTCCAGCCCATAGCCTCATATAGGAGAAAGTGATGGGTGCTCCAAGGCAGCCCTATAATGAATCTCAGAGCGCTATGATAGAGGGTTCCAGTACTCCCAGGAGTGATTCTGAAGCAGTCCTAAAAATGCAGTCCCCGTAGTCCAGTTTGGATAGAAATTATGAACTGACCAGATTCTTTATAACTGGCAGGCTGAAGCATACCTTGTTCTATGGAAGAAGGCTAAGAGGCATTTTAGTTTAGTGGACACGTTTTTGATATGGGAGCTAAATGACAGTTGCTCATCTAGGTAAATATCCAGGTATTAGTAGATGTCTACTCTAGAGATTACATCTTCCCCTGCTGCATTTAGGGAAATTTGGGTGGTCAACGACTTTCTTGCTGAACATCATCCATTGTGTCTTCTTAGTGTTTAGCAACAGCATTAACTGTTTTTTTTTAATTTTGTTTTTTTTTTGCAGCATTTTTCCCCGGTTTTCACTCTGAACCTAGGACCCCAGCAGATACGCGCATGCATGGAGGTGCACACGCATACCGGGTACCAGCTCGGCCCCTTCCACCCCACCCCTTGCAATTGCTGCCACCCCCTCTCACCTACACTGCCCTTCAGACCTCCACCCAATGGGAGTGGAACTACGAGGGATGTGGACAACCACCCCAGGAGGGAAGAGCTGCCAATGGCTGCTCAATCCCACTCCCTCCCCCCATGCTGGCTCCTTGACAACCCAAGGTCATTCCCGAACCCAAGTTGCTGGTGTTGCGTGAAGTAAGGCATCCAGCACATCAGCCCTCAGCACCACCAGGACAGCCAGCCTTAACTGTGACAGTATCTTCTGTATTTTATGGAAGTTATCTTGGATGGTGTTAATCGCAGTGGTGGCATCCACATCATGCGTGTATAGGACAGTGCTTGGTCATGCTACAGTCAAACAAGAAAGTGAAATTGATTACACTTAAAACACTCTAAAAAGCACAGAATAAACCAGAAAAGTTTGTTTTTAATTATTTTTAGCTTTAAAAATCATGGCAGGATTAGCCAGATAATTGTTTGCAGTGTGGGACAGCTATATAGCGGTACTGCCTTGTGGTTGTTGCAGCCTGCGTGTGCCAGGTGTATGTGTGGCAGCCTGTGTGTGGCAGGTGTGTGTGTGTGTGTGTGGCAGCCTGTGTGTGCCAGTGTATGTGTGGCAGCCTGTGTGTGCCAGGTGTGGTGAGAAGGTTCTGAGGGATGGGAAGTAGGGCACGATGTGGTAGTAGTGGAAGGCTTGTGGTCATTGTTGGATAATGCACATGTGGTGTACTTTATCCAATCAGGGAACCTAATTTTCACTGATTTTTCCTACACATTTTATAAATATAGTTATAAAATGGCACAGACAAATCCAGAGACCTCACTGAATGACAGCCGTCTCATGACCATGAATTAAATCTCTATAAACGCATGGTCAGGTGTCGAATCTCCTTTTCCTCCACAAAAAAATAAATATATACTCACAGCCAAATTATAAGTGTAATAAGCCAAGACAAGGATAGGATTTTAATGCACTTCTCAGGGACATTAGGATACTCAGTCTTTAGCCTTGTGCATTTCTACAACCCTGGGGCATGCATTAAAATCCTATAATACTCTTTTGGGGCTTATTACTGACATATACGCACATACACAAACACATAATGAATAATTTAGGGTGCCCATACACAGCAAGCCTGTGTTTCCATCAAGGGGTTGAGATACCAGCATATGGACCTTGAGAGCGAAGCTCAAGAGGTTCATGCTAGAATCTCAGCCCTGAGATGGAAACACAAGGCAAGCTGTGTATGGGCACCCATACTTTATTCCTTATAGTGTATGGTTTAAACCACGGTGAAAGACAGTCCTTGCCAGCAACTGTACATGCCTCAGACAGTGATTTGAAAGCTGCCATTTGTCCCATTCTGCTTTGGACCACTGCCGTTTCTCTGCGGTTTCCAGTCCTCGCTCTCCCCCTTCCTCCACAGTGCCAGGCTGGCATGAGAAAATTTTGAGTGAGCGGGGTGAAATTCATAACTGAAAGCATCAACTCAGCAACCTGCTCACTTATATCGCAGTGCCATAACTTAAACTGCATTCAGTATGGCAGCTGCAGACTAGGGACAAGTTTGCTTCCAGCACACTTCTGCAGTACTGTTTTGCTCTGCAAAACAAAAACAAACCAACAAAATAATAACCAAATATTAAAATGTATGTCTGTGGCTGTGTGTGAATGGGACACCGCAGTCCAGAAGTCCCTCACTTGCTTGCTCTCTCGTTCACCAGGAAGTCAGTGCCAGCTGCTGGGGAGGGGGTTGATTTACATATGCAGCCTACACAATAAGGGGGATCTGCAATTGGAACATGCACAATAAAGGAGGATTAGCATATGGAACATGCACAGTAAAGGGGGATTAGCATATGGAACATGCACAATAAAGGAGGATTAGCATATGGAACATGCACAATAAAGGAGGATTAGCATATGGAACATGCACAATAAAGGGGGATTAGCATATGGAACATGCACAATAAAGGGGGATTAGCATATGAAACTTGCAGAATAAGGGAGGAGTTGCATATGGAACGTGCACAATTAGCCAGGGGAAGGAATACAATAGGGTTATTGACTTGTGCAATTTCAGTGCACAGTAATCCCAAACCACAACTATATATATTCATGGCAAAAAACTCTGTTAATGCATCAGTTAGGGTTCATACCACAGCGCCAAAAGCATGGAAATGTGGTGTTAGGGTTGCCACCTCTACCACCCCACCTGCACCCCCCCACACACCAACAGGCATCGGGGTGTGCATTGGGGTTGTCAGCATAACTCTCACCCCATTCCATCTGTAAACAAGCTGAGATGGTGCAGTATAGGAGAATGGGGTGAGAGTTAGGCACGATGACCCCCAACGCACACCCTGATGCCTGTTGGTGTATGGGGGTTGGGTGGGGTGGTAGGGGTGGTAACCCTAAGACCACATTTCCATGCTTTTGTCACTGTGATATGAACCCTAACTGATGTATTAATGGAGGGTTTTTTTGCCATGAATTTCTCTTCTTTTTGAGAAAATGTAATGCAACTGGTAAGTGGTATGTGTTAGTGGGAGTGCGGGCCCTCTGGGCCTTGCACTCCCTTCACATTGCCCATTTTTTGTGCACTGGTATGCATTTATGTGAATGTGGGCCCTCTGGGCCCTGCGCTCCCACTCACATAAGAATGGAGCCATACAGCAGCCATATAGGGCAAGGAACCCTTGTAATAGTAATGTCCCAATATCACAGCAACCGTAGCAGCTACAAAAAAATTCAAGTATTGTTGTAATCATGACAGTGAGACAGCTACACAACATATATCAACGAAATCTGTATCTTGCATCATTTACAACATATGGGCACTGAAATTCACTGAAAAGGCACCCTTGAAACCCTTGGAACATGTTTTTGCCAATATCTCCGTAATCATAGAAGGTAGAAAAAAATTCCACTGCTGATGAAACCTATGATTTCCAAACTTGTTTCTGCAGGTTTGCTCACCTAAGGTAAAGCTAAGCTGTGGGTAGCAAAAATCTGTGCCGTAAGGTTTCACAGAGGTGCCATAATGTTATCCTATTGAAATTTCTCAACTTTGGAATGCTGTAACTTTGGTAGCCTTGAATGTTTTGGCACCAAACCACCAAAAGGCACATCTCTGGTACCAGGGCTTTCCACCCTGCAAATGTCAACCCAAAAGACCCAACCGTTCAGTTGCAGGGTAATAGCTTAGATTTGCTTTTTTTTTTTCAATACTTGCGCAGATCAGTTTCGCGAAAAGTAGCATGAAACGTTTATATTTGTGAACGTATTTCGGCAGTTTCTTTCATGATTTTAAAAGTATTTCTTCTCTGATGTTTAAAACGGCATTTATGGGAGATTTTACCCACCGAAAAAGATAGGGCTGGCATCCTCAGGACCTGACTAGGTAAACCTAACAGTCAGTGTTAACCTAGAGGGTCCCAAATTTAAATGCCAGGCATTTTTCTCTCTCACTAACTGAAAACAAGATGGCCATAGCATAAAAGTAAAAAGGCCATCTGTGAAAGTAAAATTGCATTTGCAAAACTTTCATGAGACGCATATATTTTTTCCCCATTGACTATAATGGAAAATTTGTTTTTTAATAACTTTTGAGCAGTTTAATATTTTTACACCAAATCTTCAAAAGGCACATCAGTGACCCAGACTGCATCTTCCCTGAAGATTTTGGACTGAATGGACAAATCATGTGGGCTGTGGGTGCGAGCAAAGAAACAGTCAAAAAGTCATTTTTCTGCATTTTTTGGCATTCTGTAGCTCCACCGCAACTTGCCAGATCCAGAGATCTATGGTACCAGGCCACGCATGCAAATTTCAGACAAATCTGTTGTACAGTGGCAAAGTTATTAAGGCGCAAAATTTGAGGTTTAACATTAAAGTGCTTACTCAACCCTAACTATAGTGCCACTACCGTGGCACTATAATGTACATATGTACTACATATATTTATAAAATGGGGTAGGAAAAAACTAATGAAAACTGGGTTCCCTAATTGGATAGAACACACCACATGAATGTGCATTATCCCACAACAACTTCATGCCTGCCGCTACAACTGCACACCTGCACTACTTTCCATCCCTCAGAACTTTCTCCCTAGCAGCAAGATCACTCCACACATGGCATACCAAGTGAGTTGGCAGCTTCAGAAGACAAGACACAGGCATGAGCAAGTGTTATTTATTTATTTATGACTTTGGTAACCAGGTAAGTGCACTGATCCCAGGGACCGTTTTCAGGCATGACCCAGGCCACATACAATGGCACAGAAGTAGACTACAAGTACAGTACAATGAGCAGTAGACAAGAAACAACAGGACAAAACAAAAATACAATGTTATATAAGATACAAGGTTGCAAAATACAATACATTCAGATTTACAAATACAATAAATTCAGATTTACAGTAAATGGCAGAAATAACAAGCAATATTCCTAAAAGAAAATGTGGACCAATAGATAGGTGAGCAGTTGCTCCTGGACGAGGAAGAGGATCTCCAGAGATAGGGAGTAGGGGGAGGAAGGGGAAAGGGTGGGGATGTAGGGATAGGAGGATTAACATAAAAGGGAATAGTACCAGTTGGCACCACTGGAGAGGGTGAGAACGAGAAAGCACCAGGCGGTTAGGGCAGCTATCTAGGTGGGCATTTGCAACTGTGGTTTGTTAGTAGCCAGGATCTGTGATGGTGCTTAAAGGAGAGATGGGTGTTAGAAGACGTGAGTGGGGCAGGTAGCCCATTCCAAAAGGTGGGCACTGCTACTTCACACCCATTTTGGTCGTGGTTCGAGGCACCTCAAGGGGGGGGACAGTAGAGGATTGAAGACACCTAGACAAAGTACGTGGCTTACAGAGGTTGGAGAGAGGTGAGACAGCACTATTTCTGATGATGGTGTCTACAAGGCAGCCCAGGGTGAATTCGAAATGGCCTTGTAGGGGGAGCCTGCTGAAGGAGCTGTAGAGGTCATAGTGATGCATGGAAAAAGGGGCAGACAGCGCAAAGTGACAAGCGCTGTTGTAGGCAGCTGATAGTCTAGCCCGCAGGGTGGCGGAGACACAAGAGTATATACAGGAGCAGTAGTCCAGCATGGAGAGAATTTTGTCCCTGACTATAGCAAAGTGAGCAACATTGAACAGATAGGGTTTTACACAATAGGCAGTGCCTAGTTTCTGGTTAATCCTGTGGATAACAAGGTCAACATGGTCAGTGAAGGAGAGAGAGGGGTCGAGCGTAATCCCCAGGTATTTAAAGGTGGAGACATTTTCAAGAGCAGGGCCGTCTGGCAAGATAATTTGGAGAGAGGAGTTGTCCACAAGGTATTTAGCAAGCATTAGTTTAGATGTTAATAGCATTGCCTTGGTCTTGTTGGCATTTACCAGCAGTAAGTTGGAAGTGAACTAGGTGTGGGCAGCACTGTAGTTCTGGGTGAGGGCAGCAGATATATGAGGGAGATACTTTTCACTATGAAAGATAACAAGGTTGTCAGCATAGAGGAGCATGTTGCAGTTGAGGCAGTCAGGGGGGAGGGTATTTACGAAGATGGAAAAAAGTAGGGGGGGCCCAGGATGGACCCTTGGGGAACACCTATGGCGACTGGAAGGGCCGTAGAAGAGCTAAGCCGATACAAACTGATTGGGAATGATTAGAGAGAGAGCACTGAAACTATTTAGTGGTCTCAGTCGAGCAGTCAATCGATTGCAATTTAGAAAGGAGGAGGGTATAGTTTACAAGATTGAAGGCTTTAGATAGGTCAACAAAGACGGCACCAGTGGCACAGCCACAATCCATATTAGAGAGGATATGGTTGGTCAGGAGAGCCAAGGCCATAGCGGTGTTGTAATACTTTCAGAAGCCGTGTTGTTGGGCACATAGGAGGTTATGTTTGGTGAAGTATTCAGATAGCTGGCAGTGGATGATCTTTTCAAGGAGTTTACTAAGATGGGGGAGAATAGATATTGGCCAATAGTTGTTGGGGGGTGGGGGTCACCTGCTTTAAAGATAGGGACCACCTTGGCAACCTTCCAGGAGTGGGGTATGGAGGAGGTGGACAGAGAGAGATTAAATATGAAGGTAAGCGGTTTGGAGATGACCGAGGAGACGAGTTTTAGAAAACATGGGGAGAGGCCATCAGCGCCTGGGCTGCCCTGATGTGGTAGGCCCTGGAGGAGCTTGTTGGTGTCTCTAAGGGAGATGGTCTTAAAGGAGAATGGGGGATGGGTGTTGGAGGAGTGGGGAAGGTCAGGAGAGGGATGGGGTTTGAGCTAGCGCCAGGGTTGAAGGACAGACTAGCAGTGTGGGCAGGGGGGAAGGGGAGGTAGAGGAGGTGAAAGGCCCGGGAGGAGAGGGGTTGCTAGAGAGGAGTTTGCTAAGAAGGGCTGACAGGTTGGTGAAACGAGAGTTAAGCACCTTAGCCACATCCAAGGGGTGGGACAGTAAACCCGTGGGGGGAACTTAGATGTGGGCTAGGGTTGTTGGTGTGGGGATGGAGCAGGGAGTTTATGGAGTCCCAGAATTTACTTGGATTGCTGAAACTGTCTCTCTGTGTCTTGAGGTGATATTTCACTTGCTCAGGCTTGTGTCTACACTTCTGAAGTGGCCAGATCGCCAATCCTCTCACTCTACACTCAACAGCTTCTTTTACAGAAAGCTCACTAAACTCACCTTGAACCCCACAGCTAATGTCCTTTTTGAACAAAGCGTTCATCACGCTATACTTTTGACAGCATATTATTTATTTATTTTTGTATTATTATGGTCTAGGATTAACACCTTTGAGCTAAAAGCTCGTTTACATAGGTTCCACATCAGGGGAGTACAATACAAACATCAGTTGACATGACAACAATTGAATAATTGAACATATACATAGTATGGGTAGGCATTAACATTGAATAACTGATCTTTAAACAGAATGTAGATAGGCATTAACATCAAAACATAAGCAGAGACTAATGTGGAAGTAAAGGTAGTGCAAAAACCAAGACAAGTTGCTAAGTGCTGAGGGGGGACATAGTCCAAGGTGCATAGAATGGGCTAAAGAAGGTGAGCAGCCAAGAGGCCTTGTCCAAAGGCGGAACACTAGGGGAGGTAATAATTAGGCTGGTAGGACCAAGGAGGTAGGACAGGAGAGGGAGCGTGCAATGGGCAGGGGAAGGGGAAGGTGGGGGGAGAGAGGGAAGAGGAGAAGGAAGAAGGGAAAGAATGTGGGTAGGCATCATGAGGGGAGGCAGATGGGGAGGAAAACAGAGGATGTGGATTAGAGTAGGCAGTCGCAGTGGGAATAGAGCACTATTTGTTACTTAAGGTTATTTTGCGGAATGAACACCACTCAGTCATACTTCAGTGACAGAGGAAAGTGAAAGTGATTACATGGTGAAAACTGTAAACATGGCAAGATCAACCAGATAAGTTTTTTATGAGTTTTTACCAATCAAAATCATGGCAGGGGCCCAGTGGTACTGAGGATTGAGGCGCTGGATGCCACACCTCGCGCCATGCCAGTGACCCATGTTCGGGGGTCAGTAGAGATGAGGAAGGATCTAGCATCCCAAGGACTGCTCTCCTTCCTTGGGGAGGGGGGTTAATTCTCACCAGTGCAATAGCAGCCCCTGGTGGCAACTGGGGGATTGCATTGCCCGGCCAGCAGATGCAGGGGATTAGGGCTGCAGCGGACGCCTTTCGAGTGCGCACGGGAGTGTGCACATGTCGAGCAGGGCATCATTGAACATCCGAGCCCAAGGAACTACAAGTAAAATTCCTCTTCCTGCGGCAGCATGATAGCCACCGATGGACGACTTAATCCAGTGGACCAAATAAAGCCCGACGATTGGAGACAAGGGCTCAGGGTGATGTGGTCTCCTCTCCCAGTTCCCTCCGCCGGGGTGGCCCCGCTGTAGGGGGCAAGCTGCAGTCCTCCTTGCTTCAGCTATTGTGGCGGAGGCTGGCTCCACCTAGGGTTAGTTGAGCGCCTACGTACGAGGCTTGATGGGGGTAAGTACTCCTCGCTGCAGTAAGTGTATAAAGAAAGTTTAAAAAAAATAAATGAATCATGGTAGGATCAACCAGATCACCTAAATAAAACTTCAATTTCTGCCAAAAAAGGACTATGTCTGAATACGCCAGATGTTCATTGGAGCGCCTTTGCTGCAGCCACATCCAAGAGCAGGGTCATTCTGGATGCCCAAGAGGGGCTTGCCTCAGACAGCTAGTGTTGGAACCCACTAGGGAGGGAGCAATCTTAGACCTGGTACTCTCAAACAGGGATGGAGAGAGGATCTCAGATCTAGAGGTGGGTAGCCATCTGGGAACAAGTGACCACCAAACAGTGTGGTTCACGATAAACACAGCCGCAGAGTCAAGCCATACAAAAGTGAGGGTACTGGACTTAGGAGGGCTGACTTTGGCTTTCGCACAGCACATCCAATTTTCCCCATAGGATATAATGGGAAACTTTAAAGTTGAATAACTTTTGAACAGATTAATATGTTTTCACCAAACCTTCAAAAGGCACATCTGTGACCCAGACCCCATATACCCTAACAATTTAAGACCAGACTCCCAAGCTGTTTTGGAGATGTGGCACAGCAAAGCATTTGCACCTAAATGGTAATTTTCACATTTTTCAACAGTAAGCATCTCCGTAACCACACATCCACCCAGACTGAAACTTGCCACATCAAGAGATCTACGGTACCAGATAGTGCATGATAAATTATGTGTGCATCAGTCATATGGTTGCAAAGTTATTAAAGTACAAATTTTGGGGGTTTAACATAGAAGTGATAGTTGGACCATAACTATACTGGCACCACCATGCCAGCACGATGTGTGTGTGTACATATATATATATATATATATATATATATATATATATATATATACATATATATAGAAGACAAGGAACCTCAGCACGCAAGCACTGAGGTGATGTTTACCCCAAATGGTATTGGCTGGGAAGCCAAGTTTCAAAGAAATACAAAATCACACATACCCCCATGATACAATGCATCACGGGCTGTATATACAAGTCACCACAGAGGAATAGCTGGAAGACAACAGCCTGCAAAGGTGCTAACACTAAACACATACACATGTTTTATCTCATTAGGACTTCATCAGTGTGCTTCTTCTATGACACACCCCAGTGGAATGAATCAGCTACCCTAAGATGGTCTATCTGAATTACATTGTGGTTGGGTTCACCACAACATAATCCAGACAGACCATCTTAGAGTAGCTGGTTGATTTCACTGGGGTGTCACACAGACGAGGCACACTGATGAGTCCTGATAGGATGAAACACGAGTCTATGTCTTCTGTTAGCACCCTTTGCAGACTGTGTGAGAGGACTTTCGGCACCATGCATTTTTGCTTAAAGTTGAACCAGCATAGTATTCTGTGGTGATTTGTATATACAGCCCATGATGTTTTGCATTATGGGGGTATGTGTGATTTTGTGAGTGTGTATATATATATATATATATATATATACAGTATATATAGATATATGTAAAACGTCATTAGTGAATCAGTTAGAGTTGATATTACAGTGACAAAGTTTGGAAATTCTATGTTAGGGTTGCCAACCCTAGCACCCCAACCCCCCTCCACACACCAACAGCTGTCTGGGTGTGTCTTGGGTTCATCAGCACTAACTGACACCCCATTCCATGTGTTAGTAAGGTGAGATGGTACAGTATAGGAGAATGAAATCAGAGTTTGGCCTGAGAACCACAAGGCACACCCCAATGCCTGTTAGTGTGGGGGGGTGGAGTGGGGTGGTTGTGTTGGTAACCCTAACATTGAATTTCCAAACTTTAAGTCACTGTAATATCAACCCTAACTGATGCATTAACATAGTTTTTTTGCAATGAATTTCCCTTCTTTTTGAGAAAGTGTAATGTTACCCATATGTGGTTATGGTAGCGCAGGGCCCCATCATACATACATAGTGCAAATGTCTCTGATTTTCATGGAGGGCCCTGCACTCCCATTTATACATAAGTGAAGAGACTTTGTAATGAACTCCCATCTTCCTCTGGGAGCGCAGGGCCTGAGTACTGCATAATGGAGGGCTTTGCACTCCCATTACTGCATAATGGTATCCATCATCTACCCATAAGTATAGAGACATAGGGCAGGCCTAGGGACATTCCAAGTACCCCTTGTGCTGTAAATGTGGTAATGTCTCAGTAACCATAGGAACTTTGGAAAAAATCCACTGCAGTTGTAATCATGACTTGGTAATCTACATGTGAGCTGCGCTTAGCAAACAATCTGTATCTCAAACCGTTTTCAAGATATAGGCTCCAAAAGGTACCATGGCCACCCAATGTTGTCCTATGGGAAATTTCAAAACTTTGGAATGTTATAACTATGGAACCAATGTAATTTTTTTCACCAAACCAGCAAAAGGCACATCTATGGTGCAAACCCTTCCTACCCAGCAAATTTCAGCTCAAAAGTCCTAATAGTTCATTTGCTATGACGTGGCAAAGAAATTGTTTTTATGGGGGAACCTTCACAAATTTGCGAATGTTTCACAAAATCTTGTGAAAGTTTCATGAAAGCTTTTGCAAATTTGCAAAAGCACATTTATGAAACTCTTGCAAATTTGCAAAGTTTCGCAAATTTGTGACCCTTTCAATGGAAAATTGAAAAAACATGTTTCTGACCATTATTTTTAAAAAATAATATCAATCAATCAATCATCTTTATTTCTAAAGTGCCTTTCAAAACCAAGGCGCTGTGCAGAGAGATCATACCTACATATATATTTTAAAAACAGACATAAATTAATCAACCATAGCTAGGATACACTAAACTAAATAAATGAGTCTTTAGCTCCATTTTAAATCTCTTGATGGTTGGACATTCTCTTAACCAACGAGGTAGAGAATTCCACAGGGTTGGTGCTGAAAAAGCAAAAGCACGAGATCCTGATGTTTTTAATCGAACCCTGGGAATCTCCAGCAATCCCTCGTTGGCGGAGCAGAGAGGACGGAGGGGGCAATAGGGTACCAAGAGATCTTTCAGGTAGCCAGGTCCCTGATCATGTAGGGCTTTAAAGGTTAATAAACCAACCTTATAGGTGATCCACCACCTAACAGGCAGCCAGTGCAGTTCGTGGAGCACAGGCATAATATGGCTGGATCTGGAAGTCCCAGTCAAAAGCCTGGCCACCGCATTCTGCACCAGCTGCAGGTGGTGGATATCAACCCCAGGTAGCCCTAGGTAGAGGGAATTGCAGTAATCAAGACAGGTAGTGATAAAGGCATGGACCAATGTTGGAAGATCACCCAGTGGAACCAGGTGTTTCACCCGGGCGATATTCCTCAGATGATAAAAAGAGGATTTGATGACAGCTGATACCTGAGATTTTAAGGTCAGGCCATCATCAAAAATAATGCCCAGGTTACGTACCTGATCAGAGGTAGCAAGTAACATACCATTGAGCAATAAGCCTGATGGTTGTCCAGCCCCCAAACTCACCGCCGGATGACCTGGGTCCACTACCAACACCTCAGTCTTATCCGGATTCAGTCTCAGCCAGCTGGAACTCATCCATGATCTGAATTCAGCAAGGCAGTTATTTAGCACGGAGAGGGCATCATCTTGCCCGGGTGGAAAAGACAAATACAGCTGAGTATCATCTGCGTAGCAGTGAAAACCCAGACTGTATCACCTGATGATATCTCCCAATGGCAGCATATACACTGCAAACAACATGGGTGCTAGAATGGAACCCTGTGGTACCCCACAAGGCAGGGAGTGAGCACCAGAGGAATACATTCCAGTGGCAACTTTATGAAACCTGTCCGTGAGGTAAGACTGAAACCTTTTGAGGACTGTTCCAGACAGCCCGCAATAGATCTGCAGGTGCTCCAACAGCACACCATGGTCTACAGTGTCAAATGCCGCAGAGAGATCGAGAAGGACCAGAATGGTATGTGCCTTTCAATCTCTAGCCATTAGGAGATCATTCAACACCCGGACAAGGGCAGTCACCTTGCTATACTTCTTCCTAAAACCAGATTGGAGAGTATCATAGACATTGTGAGTTGTAAGATGATCATTCAATTGCAATGCAACCGCCTTTTCAATAACCTTACCAACAAAAGGCAGGTTAGAGATAGGCCTGTAGTTAGCTAGATAATCTGGATCCAAGGAGGGTTTTTTAAGGAGTGGTCGGACTACCGCCTCCTTGAGGGGGTCAGGAAAGACCCCCCTCTCCAAGGATTTCCAGACAATGTCAGCAAGGATCGCGCAGATAACTTCTATACATCCTACTAAAAGGGGTGTAGGACCCAGATCCAAACTACAGCTGGTTGGTCGCAATGTTTGGATGATCTTCACAATGTCAATTAACTCCAGCCGGTGAAAATCTGACCAGACAGGCTGGGTGCATAACACTTCCTGTCGACCACTGCAATCCCTCATAGGAGAGGTCAGACCAATGCCAGACCTGATGCTGGCACCTTATCTGCAAACAAACGAGTGAACTCCTCGCATCGTAGCTGAGAAAAAGTGTCTCTGGGCTGGAGACAGATTGGATTGCACAATCTGTCAACGGTACGGAAAAGCTGAACCAGTCGATTCTGTGCCGTAGAAATCTCCCTGGACAGGAATTCTGCCTTCTTACAGGTGATTTCCGACTGATAGTCATCATAATGTGCCATCAACCTAAGCCTGTCAGCATCACTGCCGGACCTCCGCCAGGCTCTCTCCAACCTTCGGCCAACTCTCCTTAACTCCTTTAAGGAGCCATCAAACCAAGGACTCCTTGAACGAAGGGTGAGAGGCCGAACATGAACAGGAGCAATCTTGTCCAGAGCATCTCCCACAGCCTTATTATAGGCTAACACAAGATCATCTGGACTCATGCATTCACCAGACAAGCTCAATAGATCCAGCACCGCCATTAGGTCACTGGGATTAATACCCCTTAAAGGGCAGTACTGAACCATCTCCGTAGGGGCAGACCTATTAGGGGGAGCCCTGAAGCTGAACCTTATGGTGTGATGGTCAGACCAGCTGACTGGTTCCACCCCCAAATCAGCAATCTCCATACACAGAAGAAAGATCAGATCCAATGAATGACCCTTTATATGGGTTGAGGAGGTAACTACCTGTGTTAGGCCCAGCGACGTCATCAACTGGAGGAGATTTTGTCATGCTCATGTTCTTCAGGCCCTGATTAGGTAAACACAATCGGGGGTGTTTACCAAGGGGCCATACTATTTGAATTACAGTGTTTTTTTTGCTGTTGCTAACTGAAAACAAGGTGGCAGCCATGCAAAAGTCCAAAGCCCATTTGCTGCACTCAAAACCGCTTTCGTGAAAGCAAACATTGCTTTCGAGCTGAACATATATTTTTTCCCATGGGTTATAATGAAAAGCTTCAAACTTTAACAACTTTTGAATGGATTAATATTTTTTCACCAAACTTCCAAAAGGCACATCAGTGACCCAGACCCCATATACCCTGAACATTTCAGACAACACCCCCAAACCATTTGGGCTGTAGCCCCAAGCAATGAATTTGCCAAAAAGTGAGTATCTTTCACATTTTGTTAACTCCGCAGCTCCACAACCGCACATCCAACCTGCCAGATCCAGAGATCTATGGTACCAGACAGTGCATGACAAGTTTTAGGCAAATCAGACAAACGGTTGCAAAGTTATTAAAGTGCAAAAATTTTCGGATTTAACATGGAAGTGACCATGCAACCCTTACTATAGGATTAGACATATATCTATCTATATATCTATATATATATCATATATATAGATATATATATATAGATATATATATATATATATATATATATATATGGAGCCATAGTTGCACCTCTATAGTTAGGGTTGAATAGCACGTTTAATGTTTAACCACAAATTTTGCACTTTAATAACTTTGTAGCCAGTCAATGGATTTGCACAAATTATGGCATGCACTGTCTTGTGGGGTAGATCTCTTGATGTGGCAAGTTTCATTCTGGTTGAATGTGCAGATTCTAAGATCCAGATAGTGAAAAAAAGTTAAAATTCACCTTTTTTCAGTTTTTTCCTTATCGCCTTGCAGCCAGATGGTGTGGAATTTATGCATGATTTTTGTTGGATATAAAGAACTTTGGTAGTAGAACAGACAGTGAAAATGTGGTGCAATAATATTAATCTGATGCAAAGTTATGTTCTTTAGCTCCCATTTTATTCTAATGGGACATTTATGAACATTCCAATCTTTAGGCTATCTATCTTTTTTTGACAAAGGATTTGATCTCATGAAAAAGGATTTAGTCTCATGAGAGCATTCCTTTTTCTTGAGAACAAAATCCTTTTTCATGAAAAAAAATTCCTTTTTCGCGAGCCACCATCTTGTTTTCTGTTAAAAAATGTTTTTAAATGCATCCAAAATGAAGGCATGTAGAGACACCAACACATGTATCTCATTCATTGGGATTCTGTTACGTGGACTGTGAAGTTATTTGGTGGAACAGCAATCTTGCAAAGCCTTCTTTTTAACATTTAAAATCCTTTTTTTTCATGACTCATTTAGATCCTTTTTTGCAAGCAAATTCCTTTTTCACGAGCCGATTCTTTATTCGTGAGCTCACGAAAAAGGATTTTACAGGTTACTTTGATGCATAACTCAGCCATTTCTTGATAGTTTGACCCCAAATTTTCAACATGGCCTTTTGCAGACCCCACCTCATGAACAATATGACGGTTGTTAGGCAACTCCTGCCAGAAAGGTGATTTTGTGGTGAGTTGTTGAAATCAACTTTCCAGTGGGATTTGCATAATGACAGTCATATTGTTCATGAGGTGGGGTCTCCAAAAGGCCGTGTTAAAAATGTGGGGTCATCATGTCAAACAATGGTCGAGTTATGATGACTCGTTGCAATTGCACTATGCACGCTTGTAATTTTGTCAAGTTAAAAATATTTTGACCTCAGCTCTTATACATGCACTTGTTATTACCCCATTGCATGTACAGTATTCAGACAAGTACAAGACAAAAAGTAGGGCTCACTACACTTAAAGTGTCCAGTGTAGTGCAAATAGTAACTAGAGAACTGAATGACTAGGAAGGGGGTGGGTTCCTAGAACACACACAAACACTATTGCACTGACCCAGAACTCAAACAAAGCCTCTTAAATATAGAATAAAAAACAGCTTACCAACCACTGATTCAATAAACATTTATTCAGGATATGCTCTAAAACTGCAGTCATAACGTGCAGATGGATAAATAAATACTGCAAACTTACGAAAAAAAGCAAACAGAATACACACCGGCACCAACTTGGTGCACCCACAGCAAACCCTAGGCAGCATGGACATGGGCGTGCAATCATGTGACACACCCAGCCAATCAGCTGATGTTGAACCCTTAGGTTTCCTCAGAGCTGATTTGCTTTTCCCACACACACATTCTAAATCCCCACCACCATGCATATTCATAAGGTGGGAAGTGCTTAACATAGTAAATACATAAAACACATTATACACTAACAAATATGTTAAAAACAGTTTAAAGATAACATTTTAATGGCAGTTCTTCATTCAAGTCTTTAGAAGTCAGAGTATCCGAAGAAAAAAATCCAATAACATTTCCTTTGCTCAAGTTTTTTTTAGCATAATCACCCCCTCATGGCCACAGTTCCACTTTTTCAATCCTAACAAATTTTAAACTAGCTGGTAATCCATGATTTGCTGCTTTACAAAGTTATGCTATCACATTTGTCTTGATGAACTCCTAATCGTGGATTTGTGTTCACAAATGCAATCTATTAGTGGTTGTTTTGTCCTTCCTACATATCCCATACCACATGGACATATCAGTAAATATATAACACTTGAAGTAGAACAATTAATAAAAGATTCAATTTTGAATTGTTTGCCAGTACGTAGATGCTTGAAAACCTCAGTATTTATAGTATTGTTGCACTGAACACAGTGGTCACATTTATAGTTACCACTTGGAATTGGTGGTAGCCACATCCGAGGTTGTTCACGCACTTTTTGATGCAAACTGTGTGTCAATTTATCACGTAAATTTCTCCCTCTGCGATGGGCCACTCTTAGTTCAATATTTTCAAACATGGGTGCACTCCATATAATATGCCAGTGTTTGCACACTATGTGAGATATTTCATCACTTTGATTACAGTAACTGCTGACAAATGGGATCTGTTCTCTCTCTGAGGGCTTGTCTTTTTAGTTAACAACTGGGCACATTCTTCCCTTTGTGCTCTCTCTAGTTCAGATTTTATTTTTTCTAGGGATACCCATGATCCACAAACCTCTGTGCTACAGCCTCTGAATTTTTTTTTTAATTCCCCAGTGCCAACCCTGATCCCCCTTCATCTGTGCAGGGTGGGGTTGGTATGTTGGAGTTGGAAACCCTAACACCACTTTTCCCTACTTTTGTCACTTTAACATTAACTGATGCATTAACAAAGTTTTTTACTATATATATATATATATATATATATATATATATATATATATATATATATATATATATATACTGTATACATTGTTCCAGTCAGATTTTTGGTTGCAGAGCTGCAGAGTGTTGAAAAGTATGAAAAATCCTCAACTTTTTTGAATTACTTGCTCACCTCTACAGCCTGGACCATTTGTCCGACAGGTCTGAAAGTTTTAGGGTATATGGGGACTAGGAAAAGGAAGTGCATTTTAAAGATTTGGTGAAAAAATATTAATCCATTCAAAAGTTATGAAAGTTCAAAATTTCCTATTATAGCCTATGGGAAAAAATATATGTCCAGCTCGAAAGCTTTTAAAAGCTTTCACGAAAGTAAAAAAAGGTTTTGAGCTATGCTAATTTGCTTGCAAGCTGCTGCCATCTTGTTTACAGTTAGCAGCAGACAAAAATGGTTGCAGTTTAAATTTGGGTGGGCCTAGGAAACAACTGATGGTTGTGTTTACCGAGTCGGGCCTGAGCTACACAGCACAATCTTTTTTGGGGGGGTAAATCACCCCAGAAATGTCTTTTATGAGATTGGCTTCCTGCAGTGTCACAACATTGCAACAGAATGGATGCAACAGTTTCACGAATCACGACAGTGTCGTGCCCATTCTTTTGCATTTTTTGCGAAAGTGTCACAATTTCACGACACTACAACATACAAAAAATGAGGAATTCTATGTTAGTGGATAGCAGCTAAACAGTTGGGGCGTGTGGGCTGAAATGTGCAGGGTGGTAAGCCCCGGGTCCACTGATGTCCTTTTGTTGGTTTGGTCCCAAACCATTCAATGCTCCCTTAACTGCAGCATTCCAAATTTGAGAAAGTTCCCATAGGCTAACATGGCGGCATCTGCATCGTGTTTCTGCACCCGTATCTCAAAAACTATTCGAAATAAAGATTTTTTGCTCTGGGCACTTTAGTTCTTGAATGTGTGGATGTTTCGAAGTCATGATTACAACTGCTGTGGAATTTTTTTCATAGCTGCTACGGTTACTGAGATACTGGCAAATTAGTGTTCCAAGGATTCGTTTCTATGTTTGTAGGCTTGCATTATTCTCCATACTTAGGTGTCAGTGGGAGCACAGGGCCTAAAGGGCCTATGCACTCACATTCACATACCACTGAGCAAATATTTTAAGCATTAGGGGAGTGCAGGGCCCAGAGGGCCCATGCTCCCACAACCACATACCAGTTACATTACACTACATTTACAATGGTAGCATTGTAAATTTGTTTCAGTAAACTAGCAAAAGGCAACTATGGAAAACATTACCAAAATATCGGTGTCTGCACCACCTTTTGTCACTCATATCTGGGAAGTGGGTCAGGAAAGTGCCAGTGGTGTTTCAAGACTACCTTTAGTTTCAAGAAAGTAGCAGTAGAGTTGCAACACTATCATTACTTTCGCGGAAGTACCAGTAGTGTTGTGACACTACCTCCTGTTTTGTAAAAGTATCAGTAGTGTTGTGACACTACCTTCTGTTTCATGAAAGTACCAGTATTGTTCCTACACTGCTTTTTGTTTCGCAAAAGTGCCAGAGGTGTTGTGACACTACTATTTAGTTTCGCGAAAGTCATGTATGTTGACATTTGAGAGTTTTGTGAAAGTAGTGGAATTTCACAAACTTAAAGTGCCAAATCAGCAAGTCTCTTTGGCATTTATAATAATGATAATAAAAATAATACATTTTATTTCACGCAAGCACCTTTCAAACTATCGAGGCGCTTTACAAAAGATAAAAACAATCATGATAAAACTGTAAACATAACAATAAAATACAACAGAGGATCAATAATTATTCGGTGCCACTAAAGGCATGGCACCATAAAAAGGTTTTCAGTGCCTGTTTAAACCCCCCAACCCCACAGTTGGGCACTCACGTAGCTGATGGGGTAGAGAGTTCCAAAGGGCAGGGGCCACATGCATAAATGCACGGGCCCCTGAAGATTTCAAAGACACCCTAGGAATCTCTAGCAACCCCTTGTCAGCTGAATGCAACTGTCACACTGGGTGGTAAGGCACAAGAAGCTCTTTCAAGTAGTCAGAGCCCAGTCCATGTAGGGCTTTATAAGTCAGTAAACCAACTTTAAAAGTGATCTGCCACCTAATCGGCAGCCAGTGCAGATCACACAGCACAGGAGTAATATGGGAAGCTCGAGATGCCCCTGTCAACAATCGTGCTGCTGCGTTCTGCATGAGCTGCAGGTGATGGATATCAACCCCAGGAAGCCCTAAGTACGAGGAGCTGCAATAATCAAGGTGCGAGGTTACAAAGGCATGGACCAATGTAGACAAGTCCTCAGATGGAACCAGGTGCTTAATCCTGGAGATATTCCTAAGATGATAAGAGGAAGTCTTGACGACAGCCACCACCTGAGCTCGTAAAGTCAGCCCGTCATCAAGCACTACCCCTCAGGTTTCACACCCGTTCAGAGGATAGGATCTGAGAGACCTCAATCAAAAGTCCAGAGGGCTGATCAGCCCACAACCCCTCTTTTCAGTGACCCGGGTCCACTACCATCACCTCCATCTTTCCAGCGTTCAACTTTAACCAGCTCAAATTCATCCAGTCCTGGATTTCAGCGAGGCAGGTATTAAAAACCGAGACAGCTCTATCCTGGTCAGGAGCAAAAGACAGGTAGAGCTGGGTATCATCAGCATAGCAGTGAAACCTCAGCCCATACCATCTTACAATGTCTCCAAGGGGCAGCATATACACTGCAAACAACATGGGGGACAGCACTGAACCCTGAGGAACCCCACATGGCAGGGAGAATGGGCTGAGGAAAAAATCCCAGATACCACTCTCTGACTCCTGCCAGTGAGGAAAGATGAAAACCACCTGAGGACTGCATCTGTCAGTCCACAGATGGACCCCAGATGTCCAAACAGCACCCATGGTCAACAGTGTCAAAAGCTGAAGACAGATCAAGGAGCACCAAGATAGAACAGCTTCTCCAATCTCTCGCCATCAGAAGATTATTGAGCACCTGAACCAGTGCGTCTCAATGCTGTGCCTCTTTCAAAAACCCGGACTGGAGAGGTTTGTAGATGTTATGGATGGTCAAGTGGTCATCCAGCTGTACTGCCACTACTTTCTCAGTCATCTTCCCTATAAAAGGAAGATTTGAGATTGGTCTGTAGTTGGTGAAAGAATCCAGGTCCAAAGAAGCTTTCTTTAGGAAGGGGCTACCACCACCTCCTTCAGGGAGCTTGGAAACTCACCAGATTCCAGGGAGCACCAGACTATCTGCACCAGGACCAGGCCAATCATGTTCCAACAGCCCATAATCAAGGAAGTTGGGCCCGGGTCCAGACTACAGCATGTAGGGCACATACCCTGGACAATCCACACAACATCCACAAGTTCAGGCAAGGCAAAGGTACTCCAGGAAGCTCGAGGTGAGGGGACCAAACACCAATCATCGACAGCCCCCATAGAGCGAGTCGAAAGAATTTCCGACCTGATGTCAGCCATTTTATCCGCAAAGAACTGAGCAAGTTCATCACACTCCACTTGCAAAAAAGATCTTCAAGCTGCAGACAGGTTGGGTTGCACAACCTGTCAACAGTTCGACAAGAGCTGAGCTGGTCGGTTCTGAGTGGCAGCGATCTCTCCAGACAGGAATTCTGCCTTCTTATGGGAGATCGCTGATTGGTAAGTCTGATAATGCTCAACCAATCTAAGGTGGTCAGCATTCAGGGTGGACCTCCGCCAACGCCGCTCTAACCTATGTCCAACTCACTGCAACTTCCTCAAAGCCCCATCAAACCAAGGGGTCCATGGGCGGAGGGAGAGAGGACGAACACTGATGGGAGCAATCAAGTCCAGGTCTACAGAAATGGCCTTATTATAGGCCACAACTAAAATCTCTGGACTCTAGCTGGCCACAGGAAGCTCCGAGAGATCAATCACCAATGCTAGGCCTACGGGGCTCACCTCCCGTAATGGGTGGTAACTGATCATCTCCACAGCGACAGGCCTTCAAAGAGGGGTGCAAACGTTAAACCTTGCAGTGTAGTGATCAGACCAACCAACAGGTTCCACCTCCAAGTCAGAGGCCTCAATCCCCAGGAGGAAAACCAAATCAAGAGAGTGACCATGTTTATGGGTGGCAGAGGAAACAACCTGTGTGAGGATCAGAGATGTCATAAGTTGGAGGAAGTGTTGTCCAAACTGCGAGAGTTCGACATCGACCCAGGCACTGAAGTCACCCAGTACCATCAATTTGGGTGACTCCAATGTCATGTCAGCGATGAAATCTTCTACTTCCTGTAGGAATCGCAACTTGTCCCCGTGTGGACGGTAGATGAGGGCTAACCTGCAACCTACACCAGCCACCACGGTACACTCAAATGATTTGACTTCCTCAACTGGAACACTCATGAGGTCCAACTTATAAAACATCCGTCCAGGTTTCAAAGTCTCTGGGTAAGTGATGTAAATCCAGGGAAACAAGATGGTAAAATACCATAGGGAATCCACTCCAGGGAAGTCCAGATCACAGAAGAGCTGAGGGTATAAATAAAACTTAAAACCAAAAAACAAAATAAAACTCAAGTACCCCTCCTCTCACTAAGGGGTACAAATTAAATTAACAAAATAAACAATATTTTATTTAATTTTGACCCCAGGTGCTCTCACTACCTGGGACTCAAAAAATAAACTGGGCACTCTCACTGCCCAAACAAAGTCTGCAACAAAAAAGAAAATGTATTCTGACCACAAGTCTGGGGTTTTGGCACCTCAGAATCCTATAGATAGGTTCCTCATGGCAAGAAACCTCCTGATATAATCCAAGTCTTCCAGAGATGAAAACCATCAGGTAACAGTCCAGATACTTCTTACAGACTGAGCCTGACACCCCAAAGCCCTATCTGTAGGGGCTGCCGCTAAAAATATCTGCCCCACCACCTCGGCACCCTTGCCTGCACCAACCCACTGGCTGGCCAGTGAAGGGCCTTGAAGACCCACATGCCCACTGGCTGGCTCCCCGGTCAGTCAAGGCCTGATCTTCCCGGGCAGAAGTAGCCTCCACTAACCACCCACAATTACAAGGTAATGCTGTTCTGGTCAGGCAAACTCCACGACAGTCTTAAAATGTAAATCTGCTAAATCAGCAATAGAAGAATCTCCCCTTTTAACTCTCTGCTCCAAGTCCTTGGCTACATGCACCCACTAATGCATGGCACACTTCAAAACACAATCCTGGAGAACACTTCCCCACAGGTTCGCAGCACTCCTCCTGTGTTCCTGTAATCACTCCGTGCACATGACTGAGCGTTCCTTCCACTGCACACCTCACCACAATTGCCACACTTCTGCAATGAGGTCAAGTCAGAGGGTTGGGTGGACTCCGTTATCGATATCATTTAAGGATGCACAGTCAGAAGACACTTCACCAACTCCACCGGCTCGCACACTTTCCTCCTGTCTTCGGGCAGCAACAAACCCGATCACACAGCCCAATACAGACTTCATGGCTGGTCAAGCGGTTCCGGCAACACTCCGAACTAGGAAAGTTAACTAAAAACTTAATTTTAATGAAGAGAGTTTAAAGGCAGTAGTAAAAATTAAAACACTAAAACTAACAGTTGGCAAGAGTCAGCAAAGCTAAGCTACTTCAGCACGCCCAGTGTAGCGGACATGGTTTTTTTTTTTTTTGGGAAGCCTGCAAAAAAGAATAGCAAGAAAATGACTAGCAATTTTTTTGCTGAAATTTGCAGTGTGACAAGGCCTGGCCGCACAACCCTAATATCGAATTTCCAAACTTTTGTCAGTGTATTATCAACCCTAATTGATGCATTAATGGAGTTTTTGCAATGAAAATATATATATATATATATATATATATATATATATATATATATATATATATGCGCCTGCTGCTATAGTTAGGGATGGCGGGCCACATCTATGTTAAACCCCAAAGTTTGCACTTTAATAACTTTGCAGTTGTTTGTCCAATTTGTCCAATTTGCCTGAAATTCTGCATGCATGGTGTTCAACCATAGATCTCTAGATCTGGAAAGTTTTGTTTTGGTCAGATGTACAGTTGCAGAACTGTAAGAGTGTCAAAAAAGTGAAAAATCCTCAACGTTTCTGCATTTTCGGTCGGGCTTAAAGGACTGAAGAATGCATCTGAGTGGATTCAAATTTGCACGTCTATATGTGGTCTCAGTCAGACTAGTGCCTTTTGAAGATCTGGTGAAAACATTTTAATCCGTTCAAAAGTTATGCAAGTTTTTCATGTCCCATTTTAGCCTATGGGAAAATTTATATGTGCCCTGCAAAAACTTTTGGGAACACTTTTTTGTTGTCATGCTCCAGAATTTTGTTTTCATGCTTCTACCATATTGTTTTCAGTTAGCGAGAGACAAAAAACATTGTAAATCAAAACATACTGCCTCTTGCTAAACATCAACACTTGTGTTTACCTAATCGGGTTCTGAGGAACATGACCCCGGCATCGGTTTTTGTGCAAGTAGCCTGGAAATATGCTTTTCAAAATGTTCCCACCATTTTGCCATTTCGTTGCTGTGAAAACATTTTCTGTGTGTGTGGTAATGACCCCGCACAAAAAAATGTAGCTCGGCAACATATTTTTGTGCTCAAAAACATTTCCATTATAGGGATAGGAGTGCTGTGAACACATTTAAGTTTATCGTGAAAAATTGCTCGAAAACATTGTCCCATGTGTTGTTTTCTTTGTCACTTCATTGTGCCAACGTGGATTGGGCTTTTGGGCTGAAATTTGCAAGGTGGCAAGCCCTGGTCCCACAGATGTGCATTTTGGTGGTGTGGTCCCAAAACATTCAACAGGCCCATAGTTACAGTGTTCTGAAGTTGAAAAATGTCTCTTAGGATAACATTGTGGCACCTGCGGTGCCATTCAGTGCCCGTATCTCAAAAACAATTCAAGATACATATTTTTCACTACCTGCAGCTTAGTCCACCTTTAGGTAAGCATGCATGGAGGTTTCGAAGTCATGATTACTACTGCTGTGGAATTTTTCCCATAGTTGCTACAGTTATTGAGATATTGCCATAAGTAGTATGTGGGTTCCTTTTCAGTACTATGGGGCTGCTGTATGGCTCTGTACTTATGTGTAAGTGGGAGTGCTGGGACCAGAGGGCCTGCGCTCCCACAGATGTATACAATTACACAGAAAATGGGCAATGTGAAGGAAGCTCTGGGCCCAGAGGGCCCGTGCTCCCACAAACACATGCCAGTTACCAGTTCCATTACACTTTCTCAAAAGAAGGGAAATTCATTGCAAAAAGCTTTGTTAATGCATCAGTCACAGTTGATAGCACAGCGACAAAAGTATGAATATGTGATGTTAGGGTTACCCCCACCACCACCCTCCCCCACCCTCCACACAACAGCTGACGTCGGGGTGTGCTATGGGGTCACCAGACCTAACTCTCACCCCATTCTCCTATACTGTAGCATGTCAGCTTGCTTACACATGGAATGGGATGAGAGTTGGGCCTGATGATTCCATGGCACACCCCACGCCAGCTGGTGTGTGGAGGGTGGGGAGGGTGGGGTGGTAACCCTAACATCATATTTCTTCCATACTTTTGTCACTGTGCTATCAACCCTAACTGATGCATTAATTATGTTTTTTTTTTGCAATGAATATATATCATAGACATACAGATTGTTGTAGATTTTGTTTTTGTCAGAAACATCAGTGCTGTCTTGAAGTGCCTGGTGGTGCCCCCCCCCCCACGCACACACACATACACACTTATATAGAAAAACATTTTAACTTTCTCACAGGGCATTCTTCATTGCAGTGACAGGTATTGTATGATCAGCCTTGATGGGCCTGGGTTTGGTGCTCGTGAGGTGGGAGACTCTTCTGGGGCTTAATCGAGGGGTTAGAGTCTTGTGAGATGTTGGAGACCTTAGGATCAAAAAAGAAAATAGTTACGTTTTAATAAAATTAAACAGGGGTCAACATGACAAGCAATTTTATTTCACAGAATTACATTCCTTTCTGCAAGAAGATGATTATGTTCTGTTTCATAGTCTTTTGTTTTTTTAAACTCTTTTTATCTCCCAGGCCCATGGACCAATACCTCTTCAGCAGCTGCCAGATCCACATCTCTATCCATGGTACTCCCCCTGACCAGCTCTACCAGGATCTCAAAACCCTGCTCTTCTACCACAGTTGTTTTGCCACCTTAGTTTGCCTTTGCAAGGTGGGGCTCTGTCTTCAGGTCCACAGCAAGCTTCCAGTTACCCACTGTGGGGGTGGAGGTATTTGATGCCATCCCTGAAGTTGGAGCCCTGCGGTGGATGTGAGGGTTGGACAGGCATCATATGTCCAGTCATGGCCATTTTTTCCCATTATCTCCCACTCACCAAGATTACACATCATCATAGGTGCCGGCAAGTGTGACACACCAGCATGTGCACCCTTCTCCCCACATATGCTGCAGGCTCCCAAATGCTATGCCACTTATGGTGACCTTAGTGCAATGGAGGTTTAGCCCTCCATCTTGGTGGAGGTGAGCATCCTGTAGGATGCTGAATTGTACCTCCTGCTGGCACTCCAATATTTCAGGTCCATGGCATGAACCTGGATCACTGGTGTCATGAGCCGTAACAAAGCAACTGCACTGATGGGTCAGCTCACATAACAGCTTGGCAGAGACCTGTATAAAGAAGAAAATGTGTCAGATATGGAGCCCTGTTATATAATGTAGTGCAGGGTACTCATGTTGTCCAATAATCCAGTTTTATATAACTGCCATAGTTTACAGTGCTCTGCCACATTCATGGCCCATTGTGGGAAATATTTTCCTTCAAGGGGCCTAAACAGGGTGCGGATTATAATTGAATCTTATACATATCTACTGGACTGAAGTGCAACCCATGCAAAAACTGCTGTCACCACTGCTACGTCCTTCCTAAAAGCAAAAGAGTTGGTAATCAACTGACTTCACAGGCAATGATAATGTTTCTCCTGGGTTGGTTGACAGGGTGTTTGTGCCAGGTGACCCATGTGCTCTTTCTCTGGGTGTTGAATACCTCATCTTCACAATGGATGCAAGTATACACACCCCACCCCACTGACACCAGAGCAGGAGCCCAAACTTCAAATGTAGCATCACTGTTCTGCCCCAGCCCCTAGGCCAGCTCTCATTGGGATTTTCCAGTTGTCTTGTTAAAAACAAAAGCAAGAAAAGAATCATCCCTAGGCTTTGCAGAGTCTTCTGCTGTGGCTTTGTAATGTCATTGGATTACACAATGTCATGATCACCAAGGACTACTATATCACTTCTGCCTCCAATTAAATATAAACACAAAGTTCTCACATGTGTATTGAAAAAAATGATGTGCATATGGAGTAGCTGAGTAAAAACAGGTAGCCAAGGTCTACTGTCTAATCTTTTTTTTTTTAATCTGAAAACTTGTGTAAAATGTCATCAGGACAACAACATTATATTGTTACATCTTATACAGAAATGATCATTTCACAATCAGGTTACAGGTGACTGCAGAAGGGCATCATATAGCCCGCATCCCCCCCAACTGACTCTGCTGCTCCCCAGTCTTCACCTACAGGGATCCAAGATGGGTTCATCAATCCCCTTTAGGGTGTCAGACTTGGTAAAGTGAGCATGCCGTAAATGCAAACTGAATTAAAATCAGCGTGCATAAATGAGGCTTCCCAATAAATAACAAACATGAAAAATACCAGCAAATGGCAATAAATTGTGTGTAATAATGAGGTATTTGTGTGTGAGTGATGTCCCCACCAGGAGATCTGCAGTGAGTTATTTCCAACCAACATGTTGTTACTGAAAAGCATTCCCTGCTACAAAAGTGCAGTTGTATTTGCACTAGTGTGTCCTACAGAACGCTGTACATTCATCAGTCTTTAAGGTCAATGTTGAACAGAAATTACCTGCTAAGTTTAGGTGATAAACCAACAGAAATCCCAGAGTCACAGTCACTGTCTGAGATGGACACACCTTGAGAGTGGACATGAAGAAAGAGAGAGAGAGAGAGAAAACAAGATAAAAGTCTTATTAGGTACATTGGTTATCAAAAAGGATTAATATTGTAACCTAGCTCACAAGGTATCATTAGGAAGAAACTGTAGCCTAGTGGTTTGAGCACAGAGCTGTTAACCTGAAGACCCAGGTTTCAGTAACCTCACCACTTACATACTGTGTGATTTTGAGCAAGTTTTAATAACCCTATGCTTGGCCTACTCCCTTTCTATCTCATTCTTTCCTTTTCTTCACTTAAATACTCCCACATTTTTCTTAACCTCCTTCAGTCTCACTTCCTTCCTTATTCTTGACTTATGACTATTGCTACCTGTTCATGGCATGTTAAACACTTTGGGATGTGTGTTTGACAAGTACTAAAGAAAATCAAATTCCTTCCTTCCTTCCTTCCTTCCTTCTTTCCTTCCTTCCTTTGTGAATGTTTCCAATTTGGAACCCAAAAGTTATTGCCACTCATATGTGCTTATTTGGAACTACAGACAATTGCTGATGACCCAAACAGGGCTCCAATACATAGAAGCATGGATAATGATAAGAAGTTATTCATTCAGTGGGCTGATGTTATGGTGTGGTGAACACAGAGTTAATGTGCGCCATCCCTCCAGACTGATGCAATGCCCTCAGGATGTCCCTCTTCTTTTCCTGCTAGGGGTAGTGTATGACTGATACACCTTGGAGACACCGGGAATGATAGTCAAAAGAACCCCCCAAGGACTCAACCACTGCTATTTTCAAAGTAGACATCTGTCCAAACTGTTTGGCCATCTATTAGATGGTCTAACTGCATCCACATTTTGCATCCAAAAAAAGCTGCAACTGCAGCAAAAAATAATGCATATTATACTTGCACCAACTTTGTTTCAGAAATCATGTTTTTTTTTTTTGCAAAAGGATGCATCTTTTGAACATGGCAGCAGGGCACTTTGGACCCAGCCAGTTTGATGCAGATGCAGGCACAGTATGACCCTTTTGAAAATTCCCCTTCCCCCAGCATTTTTTAATCTGGCTCATAAAATAAAAAGTGAGTCTGGGTGTCTGTGAGTGCCTACAGGCTGAGTCCATATCATAGAGCCTCTGCAGCATTGGTACAGTTTTATGGCGGAATGGGCCTAGAACCTAAATTTGCAGATTGCCTAAGGAGTGGATATTCCCGCAAGATTAGAGATTTAGAGCTTCAGCAAAGTAGTATGGGGGGTAGGCAGGATAATATCACCATGATTGTACACAGCATGGAGTGGGGGAAGGCATCATACTCCCACCTTGATTGTATACAGTATGGATAAGCAGGTGCATTCAGTCTGCAGTGCTTTGAATTTCTGTCAGTGTGTACGTACTGAATTAACAAAAGATAGCAGAGAATACAGATTTTCTATGTACATGCCCTCCCTTTCCAAATTTGTGCACCCAAAGCATAATTATTACCTGTTCATATGCCTGAATATACTGGCATGTATTCTGTATTCACTGTTATTTGTATTATACCAGAAATTGCTGAGCTGTAATGTATCTCTGCCTGTCTTTGTGATACCATTAGTTCATTGTAATCTCCCAGGCTGTGGCTGAAAATGGGCAATTTCTTTTGTCTAGTGCACTTACCTGGTAAATAAAAACTAAATAAACAAATATATAAAATAATGGTGCTTACCATGTCTCTTATTTAATTCTAAATTACTTTCAGGAAGCCGGTTAATAAATGGCCCAGGTTTGTTGGGCAGAAGTTCCTTTGTGATGGTCTCAAAAACCTTGAGGCCACTGTCTGGGGATCCTTTGAGAATCTCCAAATCCAGGTTTCCCAAGCATTCAGTTATTGACGGTGAATCACAGTTGTCAGAAGACTTTGACTGACTTGGAATACTGGATTCTAAATGTTGACCTTTATCTAGCCCTTGATCAGGTGGTTCTGTCTTCTCTTCACTGTCCTTATGCACTGCGGCTGAAAGTGTGCCAGACTTCAGTCGGGTTCGGAGTGCTAGACGATTTTGCTCAATCTGTGTGGTAAGAGTAGGTAATCGGAGGGAAGGGTAAATGATGTTACCTTTTGCAAGCCTCTCATCTTTAATGGGTGGGGTCACAACTGTGTTGTCTTTAATAATAAGGTGCCCTACATGGCCTCGGTTGCCACCCTTGTCTCCCAGTTGGCTGTGCTTACTCTTCTCAAAGTTCACCTTGGCAAGAAAGCCACCCCTGTTCTGCGTGAGAGGAAGCAGTTGGAGTGCAGGGTTCCCAGGGCTCAGCTTAACTCCAGCTTCCAGGGCTGGGAGTGTCCTGAGATTCCCTTTAGCCTTATCTTTCCCAATTTCAGGAGCCAGAGCAAAAGTGTTGGGGTATTTTTTGCGGAGATCATTGTAAAATTGGTCAAAGCCTTTGCCTTGCAGCTCGTTGTTTGTGTCCAGGATCATTTTCCTGGGGGAATTCCTTTACGGCATGAAATCTGTGTGGTTCCCTGACTTCTCAGTTGTCTCCTGCACTGTCCTGTAAAAGCATGGTCACAGATTACTTAATTTTTCAATAAGGGACAGATAGATAATCTTCAAAACACAAAGATCTCAGCATCATTAACAGCAAGACGTATCTACTTTTTTAAAGGAACTATTTTAGTCCTTATCCCAAATCCCTTTAAAAGGTTAACTCTAAAAATGTAGTAAATGATGATTTCCTTCACTAAGTCTACATGGCACATTTCTAATAGTGTGATTGCATTAAATAGTGACCCTTTTAAAACTAACATGGAAGATTGCTTTAAACATAGAATGTCACTCTGTTTTTTTCTTTTTTTTTTTTTTTGATTTAGAGTAATGGAGAGGTAGTGGGAGACCAGTGTTCCTGTTGGAAACAAAGAGAAGAAGGTTTCTGTGGGGAGGTGCCTGAAACATCAGAGTAAAGAGAGGGAGCACTCTCACCTTGATACTGGCTATTTACACAGTGCGCAGCCCCCATTCATTTACGAAATGGAGGAGTATTGGACAGTAGTACAAAACTTGTTGAAGCAAAGCAGTAGGGGCAGAAATATATGGCTTAAAAGCACATGTTATATGTTATAACTAGAAAATAAAACTTGGCAAACAGGAATGTAATAGGAACACCACTTCTACAAGTGGTGGTGTACCACAAAATGTAAGGAATGATGTTTTGGTGTCCGTACAAATTATCATGAATAAATCTACACATCTAGTTTAAGCTGTAAGGGTGATAGTGCTGCTCTTCTGCACTTTACTTAAAACAAGGTTTATGGGAAGAAAATGTAAAAACTAGCACTAGTTCACATTGGTGTGGTAGTGCTTCAACGCAATGCCTTGTTCAGCAGTATGGATCAGGCTTCTGGTGTGTGAATGATATGTGTCTACCTTCATTTAAATAAACAACAACCTTGTTTAAAAAACTGTAACACCAAGTGATATTCTGGGTATAAAACAATTTCACTCCCATTTTAGTGTAAAGGTGATATGAAACATTCTAGAATAATGACTGAAAATGGAATATTCTGATTGACTTACATTCTAAGGAGTTAAAGGGAAACAGTCAGCACTGAGAACCACGTACTCATGTGGGGAAGTCACCAATTTGCACTTTCTGTACAAAAATATTTTTTTGCTTGCTGTTTACTGCAGTATAGTACATTTCATCAGAAGCAGACTGATTCTGCTGACTTCTAAACTGAAATTTTCTGTAACTACGAATCCCTGAATCCCCCACAGCTGACATCAGAGCAGGGAGGCAGCAGTAAGGATTCAATGGCTTGAAGTGCATGTTACAACTTTATTAAGCTCCAGCCAGATGTTTGCCAGTCCTGCTGTTCTCCGGGAGTTAAGTACAGTCCTTTGTGACTGTACCTAATCAAAGGAGGATATCGTGACCAGCAAACAAAGGATAAGAGCATATGAAAGAGATACTAAGAAAGGTACCCTCCTACTGGCAGTGGTTTCTATGGCAACTTGGATTGTCAGGGATTGGACTTTATCTGGGCTGGGGCAGCTGATGCAGATTGCTATCTAGCTCCCCTTTTTCCTCTTCTCCTCCTTATATTCCTTTGAGCTGTATAGTCATGGTATACACATGGTCTGCTGTATTAGCCTCTCACCATACCTCCCCTTCTGTAAGATGTGTAAGTTACATTACTTTGGCCTTTCTTTTTCAGTCAGAATTTGAAAAGTTACTTTTTGCTCATCAAAGCTTTTCATGTATACATCTCTCTTGTCACCAAAAGGGAGATACCTTCAAAAGGAATTATAGATTATGGGAGTGCTCCCGACCAACTGGAGCACTCCTTTCTTTTGTGTGTGAGACCCTCTTATTCTGTGAAGAGTGTCTCACGTGCAGATGCCCTGAAAATGAGCATGCTCTGGGACAGTTTTTTTTTTTCTTTTAAATGGCATTGAGTGTTCGTTGATCTATAATATTTTAGTACATCTCCCATCATCACTCATTGTGGGTTAGAGTGGTTTCACTTGCCTTCTGCTCGAGCCAGAACAGCTCAGCTACACTTCACTGTTCTCTCTCAAGCAGAATGCGGGTGAAACCATTCTTGTCCTGCAACGAGTGGCTCCAGGGGACGTATTAATATATGAATCAGCTGCCTTGTTTTACATGTCCAGTGACAAACCTGTTGTTCTAAGCCACGCAAACCTTTTAGCAGACAATGAATTTGCCACTGCTCTAGATGCAGTGTCATTCACACTGACAGCCAGTTGAAACTGGTGCTAAGCAGCTTCCAAATTAATAATTTACTATATGTTTTTAATTATCTAATATGTGTTAAACAGGTAATTCTCAAGGGTATCAGATGCCTATTTTTAAAGGGGACACAGATATAGACAAAACCCAATACAAGTAACAAAAATCAGTTAAAACAAACATTTGTCAATGCCGGATGTTCGTCATTGGTATAGAAGCCCTGGGGTACTAGATGCATTGTGGTGCACTTTGTGGGTTATGGATGACAAAAGTTAGGAACCTACATTTGTAATTTCAATGCAGGTTCATAACTTTGTTGTGTTTTAACATTTTTGCCCCAAATTGTCAACATAGCCTTCTTATCCACCTCATGAAGAAGTGCAGAGAACATTTTCAACTCCTACCTGAAAGGTGATTTCATGCAGGGACTGTGAAACCTGCACAGAACCACCTTTTGGGATGCAAAAACATGTTTTGGCCAGGATTTGAAAAATTACAGCTTTCACATTCTCGAGGTGCTGTAAAGAATTGGCTATGGGCTGGCTCCATGGCACCAGGCAATGGGTGATTGCCTGGCATGCTGGCAACCTGGGTTTGTGCCCAAGCCCAGGACAACAGGAGCGGAGACCAGCAGGGAGGGTTAGGAACATCCATTGGATGCTCTCCACCCTGGGGAAGATTCCAAGCCTGCGTCTGTGTTGGGTGACTCCGGTTGGCCAAGTAGTGGCAATGCACAATGCAGCGTGGGTGACTACGCATTGGGGTGCATCAGGGCAGGATGCCGCGGGCACAGCTTCAGTGGAAGGAGGGTGGGCCAAGGGCCATAAAATTGAAAATGGCTGCCCAACCAACTGGATTAACAGTCACCAGGTTCCCTCCACCACGAAGTCCTGGCAGAATGCCCTCTCAAGGCTGCACCCATAGCCCCATGCCCCAGATCCAGAAGTTAAATTCAAGTCTCTCCTCCCTGTCCCCACACAAGGAGGAGGGCCCCCTTGTGAAAGGGATATGTCCGGGCTGACCGGGGGCCCGGAATTGGGGTCAGCAGCAGATGGCAGGATGGGGGAAGACCTGGCCAGTAAGAGGGCTCTTGGCAGCTCAAAGGAATGGTTGGTCAGGTGAAGGGAACAAGTAAAAAAAAAAAGAATTGGGTATGTTGAAAATATGGTGTAAAAATATTGAAAATTATCAACGTTATGAGCCTGCATTCGCAAAATTCAACATAGGCTCATAACTTTGTTGTTTTTTAATATCTTTATGCCAAATTTTCAACATAGCCTTCTTATGACCTTGCCTCATGAACAAGAGCAGAGAAAACTTTCAAATCCTGGCCGGAAGGTGATTTCATGCAGTGACCACAAAATCACCTTTTGGGACAGATTTGCCTAATTTCACTGTAATTGTTCATGAGGTGGGGTCCCAAAAAAGGTATGTTGAACATCTGGGGCCAAAAGATACAAAAATGACCAAGTTATGCCACTAAATTCAAAACCCTGTTGAAATACATTGAACCACATACCTGATTTCCTCAGTTCGCGGTCCGGCTTTGAAGAGTGAAGAAGTGTCTTTGGTTCACAGAGGATTATGGCATTGGACCCCCGGTGGGTAAGTAAGGGCTTGGGGTGGGTGCTGAATGGGAGGTCAGTTGGGGGGGACTAATGGTGAAGCAGACATTGATGGACCATTTTTTTTTTTACTGGATTAAAAAAAAAGAAAACAAATGATGAGGGAGTGTTTATTTATTTTACATGGTGACATCAACACTGGGGGATTGGGCACCCCCAATGTCAGTGTTATGTTTGGGGGGGTGCTGAGAGGGAAGGTCAGGTGAGTGGGACAGTTACAGCGGTGGCAGCAATATACATGAGACCATGCATTGGGAGCAGCACAATACACCCGCGTGGACTACGGGGGTTTCACTTACTAGGTGGCGACACTGAGGGATGGGGCACCCCCAGTGTCAGTGTTATTTTTGTTGGGGGGGTACTGAGGGGGAGGGTCAGGGGATGAGACACTTACAGGGGCAGCAGCAGCAACAACAGACATCAATGGACCATTTTCTTTTTTACAGGGTTATTGGGAAAAAATGATGAGGGAGGTTTTATTTTTATTTTATATGGCGACAGCAATACTTGGGGATTGGGCACCCCCAGTGTTAGTGCTTTATGTTTGTGGTGGGGTGTGGGGTGGTAGGTGCTGAGAGAGAGGGCTGAGTGGGTGGAATAGTTACAGGGTTGGCAGCAACAACAGACATCTGACAGTGTATTGGGAGTGGTGCAGTACATCCACATGGACCACAGGGGTTTCGCTTATGAGATGTTGACACTAGGGGATTGGGCACCCCAGTGTCAATGCTATGTCTGTGGGTGGGTGTGTGGTGGTGGGTGTTGAGAGGGAGGGTCAGGTAGTGGGGACAGTTACAGGGGCACCAGCAAGATACACTGATGGATGGTTTTCTGTGTTACAGCTGATGTCTGCAACAGTGTGGGGGCTCTTCCAGGATGTTTTACATTCCTCAGCAGGCTGATCATGACAGATCAGCTTGCTGGGCAGTGTACATCTAAGGAAAGAGCCAACCCACAATTGGGTCAGCTTTTTCTTTTCAAGTACAGGTCGTCTCTGTCCAACAAGCCAAAACTCTGTCATGGTCATCCTAGCTGATGATTGGTGTGGCACTGACGTGCCCCTTCAAGACTGCTCTGCATTGGACCGACAATATCACACCCCTCAAAAGGCACTAGCATACCAAGATGTTCACTGCACGCACACACGCATGGCGAACATAAAAAGGGCAAACAAAAGGTTGCAACCTGATTAGCTGACAGACATTCTAAATCCTATGTTACCTGCTGAAAAACCTGAGGTTGTAGCCTCATCATAAGAAGGCACAGCAGATCCATACTCCAGAATGGGAAAAACAAGATCAGTCTAAAATTCCAAGCATTCTAAAGAAAACTGTCAGGCAGACATTTACATTTTGGATGAATTATTGGCTGTAGGCAGTAGACACACAGTTCTATCTATAAGCAATCTTTTTTATGTTAAAGATGATTTCCAAACTCTTTTTTTTATTATTTAAACACATGACTGCACCATAAGCACAGCAGTAAAACAAGTAAATATATTGTAAGAACGTCAATAAGCCCCAAATTAATCAACATGTCACCCCCCCCCCCGGAAATTGTCCAGATCTCTCCTGTAGTTGAGTAGCCCCATCACCCCCACTGCTACCTTCTTGATATTTAAAGTAAAACATGGCCAAATGAGCTCCCTCTTCAATCTACGTCATCTGCATAACAACACAGTGAACTACCTCTGGCCCAGTGGGGTGGTGAATATGTTTCCTAAATATAAAGCCTATATCTGTATATTCTATTTTCTTTTTCAGTGTCGTGTAGGTAGCAGGAGGGTGTCGCCACTTTACTAGCACAAATGACTTGATTTGGGTATAAGTACTATAAGTCACCCATGAAAGGTTTTTTTCAGATTTTTCACTGCTATGCTCATTTGACATGCTTGTGTTTTAGAACTAATTTAAACCAATCAAACAAAACATAGCTAATGGGTTTGACTCCAAACAGAATGAAAAGTTACCAAAAGGGGAGTATTTTTCTCATAAAGCAGCAAAGTATATTTGGTTAAAAAAAATCTTTAAAATACACGAGTATAGCAAAAATGTGTAGAAAAAACCGTCTATGTATCTATTCATTTTATAATAGCATTAAGGTCTCCTGGGAGTTGGTTTACCCCTACTAGTACTTAATCCAACCCCCAGGTGCAAGAGGGTTGGATTAACTACTGCTAAACCAACCCCCTATCATACCATAAAACTTACGAATCAGCATACAGCAAATGTGTGGGATGGGTTTTCTATTGCGATGCTAACCCTTCACAGAGTGGCAAAACTGTATTCCACATGTCTACTGATAATGTGATGATTAACTCAGGAATGCTGCCTGCCTCAAACTTAAAGTAGAGGTAGTGTGTGTCTTTTTGCCATTAAATGAAAATTTCTGGACTCTCTATCAGGAGGTGCCGCAGAGAAACTGGCTTTCTCATAGGCGGCTGCCTGAATAACTCCCTCAGGATCAAGAAGGGTGTAAATGAACTCAGAGCCATCCCTCAGTATCACATATTGTATCTTTTCTCAGTTCTCTTGGCTATAGCCATAGTGGCTGTGGGCATAACAAGAAATATTTTTAGTAACATTTTTAAAAACTCACAGATAGATGCAGACACACATTTTGTTGTCAAACAGAGAATGCTCATAAATTTTGCCTCTTCTATATCCACTCGGGTTTTAGTGGTATGTAGGCTCAGCATATCAGCCATTTGTCTAGAAATGCTCTATTAGATGATCTTTTTTAGAAGTGTACTCTTGGGAAATGTATTTATATATTTATTTATTTATTTATTGGAATCTCGGATTAACACCTTTGAGCTAAAAGCTTGTTTACAAAGGTTCCACATTGTAAGGCAAAAGATGCAAAGACATTACAAAATAGATAGGGGTATATACAGCAGGCAAGTACATTAGGTACATACAGATACAGATTCAAGCAAGTACAATTAAAATGTATCAGGTAGGAGAGGTCAACTTTGTTGCAACAGTATTAGAGCATATGGGTGGACAAGCAATTTATAGTGTGAGCTGAGCTTTAGAGTGTGCAGGTAGAGTTAAGGAGGGTCAGAAGTGGTGGTGACCAAAGGAGGGGATGAGGGAATAGATGAGAGCATGGGGAGGATGGGGGCAGGAACAAAGGGGGCAACAGATAAGGGGGTAGAGTGGTCAGAGGGGTGTGATTGTATAGGAATCTACCCAGGGTTTCGTAAGTAGGTGATAGGGCAGGGCTGGGTAATGTGAGAGGGGTGAGGGATATGGGAAAGGGTTTTAATGTGGGGTGGTGGTGAAGGGGAAACTGGGGGAAGGGGTGAATATGGGGGAGGTAATATTAGTGAAGAGACAGCAGGAAGGCGGGGGGGATAAAGAGGGGGCATGGGGTAAGTGCTCATTGGAGTCACACCAAGCAGTGGAGGGGGAGATGGGTGCTATGCAGGACAGATAAGCTATCAATAACAGTACAATTAGGCACAGGTGATGCAGTCGCAGGTACTAAGAGTGGCCAGGAACTGCAGCAGCTTGGCTTTAAATGGGTGTAAATTGGTTAAATTGGTTCCCCCTTCCCTTCCTATTCAAAAAATTCCTTAGGAAGAGACTAAGAGGCACATCTGAAGCAGGTTTTGTAAAACTCTACGTTGTGTAGAATAACTACCACATTTTTAAAAGGAAAACTACATGTAAAATTATAAAAACACATGATGTGCATTCGTTTTTGTTTTTTTTTCTGATGATCCTTAGTGTTCTATTACCTGTGCCTGTAGCAAGTGTTTTTTTGCTTTTCTGTGCAAGTTTTATGGAACCTGGGGGTAGCCATTCAGGCTTCTTTTATTCCCTTTGATCTGTTGGAATTTTTCCAAAAATGCCGCTGGGAATGATGTGAATTAGATCTTGTATTATAACTTAGAGCCCTGGATCCTAATTATAATTTAGTCATACCATCTAACTGCAACCGCTTCTGAAAGTTAACTGCTTTGAAAAGTATTTGCCCTCCCTCCCCAGCCAAGGTAAGATTTGTCTAAGCGTCAACTGTTGTTATGGTGGATGTGTGGCAATTTTCTTTGTAAAGTGCTGCCATTGGGTGATAATAAAGCCAATACACAGTTAAAGGGCTCAGATCTAATTCACATCATTCTCAAAGGCATTCTGGGAAATTTCAACAGATCAAAGACAATAAAAGAAGCCCGAATGGCTACCCCAGGGGGCCCTAAAACTGGGAGGGGAAAAAAAAAGCATTGTCACAGATAAATGGAACAGAACACCAGGGACCATCAGAAAAGCTAAAAACACAATGCACAACATGTATTTGTATACTTTGTGCATGTAGTTTCCCTTTAATTTACTTCAAGGAGGGAGTGTCTTTGGCTAGCAGTGATTCCTATTTTTGTTTTTCAGACAGAAGGACCTCAAGGTGCTTTTCTTTATGCTTTCTTTTAGCAGCTGTCATGCTTGGATGGCATTCAGAAAGCTTTCTAGTTTACTTTTATTGCCATCAGAGTTGTCAGAGCAGTCCCGGCTGGGAGCCCTGTGTTCTTTACTGTAAGATGGCTTTGCAGTTTTTTTTGGTCTCTGGGTGTCAAAGACAGCTGTTTTTTACTAGCTGAGTGTTTTGCAGCTTTGTCAGTGTCCTTGGGTGCCAGAGATGGCAGTGCAGAGGAAGAAAACTTTCTACCTTCAGTGGTACTTTCCCATAAATAGACACAGCCTGCTTTATAGGGGAACACTCCAGTGAAGCTGTCGTGGAAACCGATGCAGTCAAAAGCCATGTTTACATGGCTGCAGTACTTCCTATTTTCCACCGCTCCTTTCTTGCTACACAGATGCTCCCCGAACAGGGCTGGGGTTTACACTGCTGAGCTCTTGCTGCACTGCCGATTGCTCCATGGAGGAGACTGAACATTCCGGAAGCCAGAATTCATGGTCAGGGAGATGGGCTTCAAAGCGGATCAAGAGCATTAGAGAGTTTCCAAAGTAACTTAATGCACTCGATCCGACTGAGGTACCCTCTCCTGTGTCAGATCAAAAAATGTATCCAGAGCATTCTTAACGTGCTCCAGTAAGCATTTACACTGTAATCTTTGTAGCGCATCAACTGGTGCACATGGGTTGATGCGCTGCAAAGACGGCTGTGTAAACGGGGCTAAAGAGTGACATTAGCTGTTTTTTTCTTAGGCTTTGGAGCAGAAATCTTTGCAGAGTTCATAGTTTCCAAAATCATGATCTGAGCCCAAACAATTAAAGCAAAGGTTGTGGCACTCTGCTTTTGCTTATAGGATTCACATGTAACCCCCCTACACGTGGAGGTTCCCGAAAGTCTTCCTTGGGCTTGCCTAAATGCCCACTACCAGACTGGCATTCTGTGTGCTAGCCATTTAAAAGTGTCTGCATGAGAGTGCCCTGTTAGCCTCCATGCCTGTCTCTTTAAGAGCTGCCTATTTCATAGAGTATAATTAATCGGGGTATGTCCAAGTAGTTTCAGGCTCAAGTCCCGCCCAGGCTACTGTATTGTTGCTGCATTCTGCCATCACTAATTGTGCAGAGGGAGCCCTACAAGGATCTGTGATTGTTTACTGATTATCTGCAATAATAATAATAATAATATTGTAGTTTGTCTAACCTGCCTTCCTTTGCAGCATGGACATTTCTGTTCTTCTCCACCATCTTGGTTCTGGACTGCTGGTTTGGACCAATCAGTACCATTGGGGACCCTAAAATAGAGTCTGTCCCCAGGGGAGTTGTGGGAGTGAATTTCTGTAGGAATTGTAGTTTTGCCCTTTGGTGCCTAAATGGACCTGGAGGGGGAGCTCTAGCTGTGACAGACAGATGAATCAATGAATTGAACCTTTTGGATCACTGGGAAAGTCCCAAGCTGCCTGCAGCAGTGGGTCAGTCTGAAGTTACAGTTGAAAGCGTGAACAGCTCATGATTCAAGCAGCTGCTCCTGCTTGGTGCGCAGAGGAAATTGATGGGAAGGCTGTGTTTGGCCTGCCTGCTACCATCTTCCTAAGCGAAGAGACCTAGAGCCTGAGATTGGACTTCATCCAAAATTGCAGCTTTTGCAATCGGATCCTGAATTGTGACAAGCTGAATTTCTCTTAAAGTGGACCGAAGATTTCCTCAGTGTGATCAGCCTGTCAGGACTTGAGACTGCCACAGAGCGTACAGTTTGCGCAGTTGTATATTGCAACTGGACTGTTATCTGAACTGTGGTATTGCCTTGCTGTTACTGTAAGTGTGCTGAATGCTGTTAGTGGGTCGCGATTTGGTTCCCCACTGCTTGAATGTGTCACGCTTGCTGGAAGCTGCATCCAGCACTTACCAGACTGTCTCCGAACAGTTCACCTGGTCTGGGCCTGCCACCTCGGCCCAGACAGCCACTCACGCTGCAGAGAAACAATCGACAAGAGACCCACCTAGGGATACAGCTCCCTGCTCAACACCAATGGACAGGATCGGCACCATGGTGATTCGTGTGGGCCCTGCTTCTCCTGGCAATCCAGCACGTCATTCTGAGGTCTCCATTTCATTCATCCTACATTCTGTACTGGGTAGCATGAGTAAACACGAGGATAGTTCCCTGCAACAAAGCTCAAACCAAAATATGTCAACTGATTTAATTGTTGTTACTAATCATTTTGGGACTGAGCCATCCGGCTCTGGATTACAAATTGTGGGTTAAAGTGCATGCATGTTTTCTTTCCAACACAGTGCCCCAACCAGCTGCAACACCCACCTACCCTGGGCAACACTTCAGGCTAGCCGTAGTTCCAACTGAGTACTCAGAGTGTGTGTGACTGTGTTACAGGGACCTTTGAGAGCATGCCTTATAGCCTGAATTATTTAGATCTGGAATCAACCACCAGATTCTGCCCCTGTCTTTGTTACTGCCCCTTAAATAAACCAGATCTAAATCTTTTTGCACTGAAACTGGTTGTGGTGTACCTCTGCATGAACAGCATTGAAATACTGTTAGTTGTTTTGCTAAATCTTATTTTACAGGGGGTCTCCTGGGCCAAGCCAGCTAAACCAGCCCTGGTGGTAAGTGCAACAAGTGTGGGGTTAAAATTGTTGTCAGGGTCAAATTGCAATTGTGTATTCTGTGAATCATTTAGGCCACTAGAGAGAAAAGAGGGGGTAACAGTGTCCCGGAGGGCTGTACCCAGGTCAGCTACGTCACCACAAACCCTGTCCTCCAGGTGAAGGCACCCGTTTCTAGTACCCAGGCCCCTCAACCTGCATCTGGTCATGCAGGCAGGGGTAGTATCCCTTGGGATAGTGCCACCTAGGGGTTACACACAGTTAATATCCCATCAGCCCTGTTTTCTTTTTAGGATTCCTTGTCATGATTGCCAATTTGACTGAGGGAAAAAGAAAATTAATTTTATGAGATGCACTATAGAGAAAAAAGTACAACTGTTTAAAAATATTGCCCATTTAAACAAACTGTTTTTATTTTTGTTTGATTTGGAACTAGGAACCCCACACTTGGAACTTGTGAAAACCATGTCTTTCTTCATTTTGGGAACTGATTGGGAACCAGTAAAAATGATAGAGTAGAATAAAACTAAGATACAGTATAAAATAAACATACTTACTTGACAAAATAATAAAATGGTGGGCATTCCTTTAGCGTAACTACCCCCCCAGCTCCCTCCCTCCTTCCCTGTGGCAACCCCCCCCGGGGGCCTCTACCCTAGCAGGCCTGCCCCCCCCATGTGTCTTACCATCCTACCCTCCCTCTGTCCTCCACTGTCTCCTAACCTTTATATGATGATTTGCCTGTGTACGTATATAGCCCTTGTTATCCAAGTCTTGCTCCAGATATTAATGATCTTGTACTTAACAATAGTCTGAATTAGTGTCTGCTGTATTATGAAATGATGTTGAATACTGTAAATGAATTTGTCCTGTGAGTCCAGGACCATCTTGCAAATGTGCTTGCTCAACGATGTAACTGCCTGGTTAAATAAAGTTTGATTGATTGATTGATTGATTGGTTGATTGATTGAAGAAGGCTTAGCAACAGTGGTTGGAACAGGACTCTGGGGTCATTTGATTTCTTGAATACAGGAATAAATTTGTTGCAGAGGGATCAGGTGGAGTGTGACCACACTGCAAAGTTTGAACTTTGATATTCTAAAGTTCTATCTTTGAGGCAATACTTCAGGGCTAAGATTATACTAATTTGTATGACATCACAAATAAACTCTTGTTGCTAGCAGGTGGTATTATTGTAATCAACCACCAACTCTGGATCCCCAACGCTGGTGGTGAGCATTCCAGAAATGTCCACAGATTCAACTAGTCTGACTAAGCGAAGATTCCATCTTGATCTGTACTAGAACATTTCCACAGCTTTTGGTGACTTTAGGAGTGTCAAGAACTGAAGAACACTGCATGGTGATCCAAACATTCAGCTGGCTCTATCTGATTTTTACCATTTAGCTTTCCATCTGCTGTTCTGGAGCTGATGTAGTCCACCTTACCTCAGAGGTGGGACAGGTCCCCTTCACTCAAGGTAGCCTCTAAGTCTCATGGCTGGCCTATGGAGTGGGGCCCGAGCACTCCAGTAGGCTACAATCATTCAGCGACTTCAGGGATATTATACCTATTTTCTCCTTGATTCCCTCCCTCCTCCCTCAGTACATGGCAGTGTCACACAGCTAATCACACCCACACCAGTAGCTTCTCTGGGACCACGGCATGCCTCCACAACTCTCTACAATGGGCATTGGTACTGAGGCTGCAGCACCAGCCCATTCCAGTCAGGAAAGTGCTTCCACTGGCAGCAATACCTATCCTGGCAATCCCTTCATTGTCTGTTCCAATGCTAGCTCCCAAGTTTCAAGTTTATTGAATAACCGGTATATATCGCAAATGTATACAACACAAAACAACTTGCATTTAAAACCATCATACCATAAAATTAAATTAAATATTTATATAAAATCTCTACAATTCAGAGACAGTTAATCAATATAATTGTTGGACTGCAATACTAAATTTTGCAATGCTGTACAAAACCTCAATATCCTCTGTATTTAAAAGTAATCTTAGTTTCTCTTCTTTAGTTATATTATTAATTTTAGTCAGATGTTGCTTAAACCATTGATCTCTTAGATTATTCCAGTTTGTACAGTCCAGCGAGATATGCACTGTATTCCATTTCCCTGGGCAATCACCCTTACAGTCTATCCCCATTTTGTATATATTCCAACTCATAAATCCAGAGAATACTCCAGCATTCACATTAAATTTTAAATTTGCTATAGTTTCATAATGGAGATTTTCCTCACATTTAAATATGTATGCCTCTCTTTTATGTATGTTTTTCAGAGTTTTATAGACTTGAAAATTATTAGATAGGGAAATTCTTTCAATATCATTCTGTTTTGCTATATTGTTTATTATACCTCTCACAATTCCATGCAGCTCTTCTGTTTTTCTATTAAAGTCTATATTTGCAATGGAAGCCAGTCACAATCAAATACTGTATACTAAAATAACCTGTAATTGACTCCTACTGTATTATGAAGTGTTGTCTACTGTAAACAAAGTGCCTTTGTGTCCAGGACCATCTTGAAAATGAGCTTGCTCAACGATGTAACTGCCTAGTTAAATAAAGTTTGATTGATTGATTGATTGATTGATTGGAAGCCAGTCCCATTTTTCTAAGCAGAATGTCTAGTTCTTTCATCCAGGACCAATTTTTAAATATCATGTTTGTTTTTTTCTCATATCATAAGTAAGACTGTCTTCCCAACATTGATATAAAATAGAATTTTCATTATAGTATTACATATTTTAAGGAAGTAATGAAACTGTCTTATTATTGCACTTGCTACTATTGATATATTGCCAGTTTCTACTCTTAGGAATTCTGCTGGTATAAACTGGGGCAGATTTATTGTGTGCCTAATATACATGTTTTGTATCAGATATAAGATTTCTATGTCCTTACTTTCCCCCACACCACAGCACCATATAATAAAGTTGAATCAACCTTCATTTTATATGTTTTTAGTAAGGCAGCATCTGAATTATTGATATATTGCTTGGAAAATGTATTTATGCAATAGGCGCGAACATAAATCCTATGTGATAAATCTGAGCTATTATACAAATAGTAGATGCATTATTACAGATTTATACACATAGGGCCAGATATTCAAAAGGGTTGCGCCATGCGCAATAGGGTTGCACCTGCGCAAGTCCAAACTTGCTCCATTCTGCGATATTCAGCAGGAGGCAGTTGCGCCACAGAAAACATGCTGAGCAACAGTGCAATGCAAATGAATGCATGCTGAACTGGAGGGGGAGGAACCATGCATAAACTGCACAGCCCGATATTCAGCCGGGCTGTGCAGAGTTGTGCAGGCGCAACCCCCAACCTGCGCCTGCAGGACTTTGAGCCAAAAAAAGGCAGTTGAGGGCCACCCACAGGTGAGCTGCTGTATTGCAGGGCGCAACACAGCAGCTGCCACCTGTGGCTGGCCTAACCCAGTCCCTGTGTCCTCCCGCAGCCAGATCGCGGGCATAGTGTCTTCCCCACCAGCCTGATCGCGGGCATCAATGTGGCTCCCCCCTCCCGTTCATATCCTGTGGTCCAGTGGACGAAATGCCCGATCGCGGGCGGTGTACAATAATTCCCACCCCCTCCATTCACATCCCTGGTGGTCCAGTGGACTGAAATGCCCGATCGCGGGTGGTATGTATAATAATTCCCACCCCTCCGTACCATCCTGGCGGTCCAGTGGACCAAAATGCCCGATCATTAGGCGTTGTATGTGTGATAAAACTACCCCGAACACTAGCCCTCGGGTGGCTGGTGTCCCCACCCTACCCACCCCACGGCCCCACCACCCGCTCCCCGGCGGCGGCCGGGCGGCAGCATCCACCCGCCTGCCGCCCGCTGCCCGCCGACTGACTGCCGGTAGGGCTCCGCCGATTGGTGCAGAGCAAGAGCCAATGGGCATGCAGCCTATACCAGTCTATGACAGTCCAGATTTGTGAATATCATTCACAAATCTGACCGTCATTCACAAATCTGACTGTCATGGACGGGATGGCTGCACGCCCATTGGCTCTTGCTCTGCACCACTGGCTGGGAGGCCCTACCGGCAGTCAGTTGGCGGGCAGCGGGCAGCAGGCGGGTGGGATGCTGCCACCCCCGGCTGCCAGGGGAACGGGTGGTGGGCTTCGCGGGTGGGTAGGATGGGGACACCAGCCACCAGGGCTATGTTCTGGGGTGGTTTTTATCACATACCATCCGCGATCGGCATTTCGGTCCACTGGACCACCAGGGATGTGTACAGGAGGGGTGGGAGTACATTGATGCCCGTGGATCGGGCTGGTGGGGAGCACACTATGCCCACGATCGGTTGCAGGGGCGCCGGTCCCCGACGGCTGCCGCCTGGTCGCGCCAGCGAAGTCTCAGGATCGGCGCACTCTGCCAAGAGCGATGCAAATGGGGACATAATCACATGCAAATGGCCCCCGCGCCTTTCATGAATTATAGCCCCATTTGCATGTCACCTTTGAATATCGTAATTTTGCGATGGCGCAATGGTACTTGCGCCACCGCAAGTTGAATGCTCCACTCTGTCAACTTGCAGTGGCACAAGTTCCACTGCACCATGCACAGTGGTTGTGGTTGGGTGATATTCAAAGGAGTTGCTCAATAGCGCAACTCCTTTGAATATCGCCCAGGACACACCCCTGCGCAACTATTTTGCGCAGCTCAAGGGCTTGCGTCTATGAATGGTGCAGTTTGAATATCCAGCCCATAGTAGTTATGTTGCAATCACTCCAGAACTCATTTTGCATGCTCAGCATCAATACCAATACTAACCATATTCAAATGCAAATAACTTTAAAACGAAAAAAGATAGCATAGTGCTGTGTGCATGAAAGTTGTTCAGCATGAAATTAGCTACAAAATTAGTGGTGTTTCATTTATAGATACCTTATAGATTTAGTTACAATTAGCAAAAAACAGCAGAAAAGACTGGCCCAGTGGCGCTGAGGGTTGAGGCACAGGACACCACACCTCGCACCACGCCGGTGACCCGAGTTCAGGAGTAAGCTCAGGTGCTGGGGGTTGGCAGGGGAGGGATCAGATTGAGCACCCAGTGGGCTGCTGTCCTGTCCTGGGGGAGGGTATCGGGATGCCCGGTGCTCCAGTGGCCTCTGGTGGTGAGCGGGGGTAACACAGAAATGTGAGCAGCACGTAACGGTGTGCCCAACTCTAGCAGGGTTCCCATGCACCAAGCATTTGGGAGGTGCGCAGGCAGAGGGGGGAAGGGACAGAACAAGGAAAAACCCCAGCTTGCTGGGATAGGTGACAGCACCTATCCTCCATGTCCAGCACTGGGTTCAACTCAGCTGACCTCATCACTCCTCCACCCGGGCTCTACCTGCATGCCAGAGTCTGCCTTGCTAAGAGAGCCCAAGGAAGAAGTCAGGCTACCCTTCCCGGGTGGGTCAAACCAGGAGTGCTGGTTGCGGGTGGGGGAGAGGGCACAGATCGCAGAGAATCTCAGGCAGGCAGGCACAGGGAAATGGTTGCCTGAGAGAGTTCCCACGAGCCATGACCAGGGGGATAAAGACTTAAAAATAAATAAATACATAAATAAATAAATAAAAACAGCAGAAAATTCAATTGTTTGTTCACTTTTTGACAAACAAATGCAACTAACTTTAAAATGAAAAATAATAGCATAGTACTGTGAGCATAGAAGTTGTTCAGCACAAAAATATCTACAAAATGAGTGGTGTTTAATTTATAAATACCTTTTCGGTTTTTTTTATAATTGACAAAAAGCAGCAGAAAATTCAATTTTTTATCCACTTTTTCGGCAAACAAATCCAAATAACTTTAAAATGAAAAAAGTATCATAATACTGTGAGCATGCCATTTGTTCATCACAAAGTTTTCTACAAAATGAATGGTGTTTCATTCAATAACAACCCCTATACTAGGTGGACATACACTACGAAAGTTAACAAAAAGTCCCAGAAATTATCATTTAAAAAAAAAAGATAAACAGTCAAAAGCAAATGTCCCTACTCTGACAGAATGCATCCCTATTACAAAAATGAAATATACAATGGTGAGAGGTCAGATAAATTATTTATCTACACTTGTGCTGTTTGACCTTGGACACCCCACTCGTGGCTTAGGCCACTCGTGAGGCTACTCAAGGTCAAACAGCACTTGTTCAGATAAATCATTTATCTGACAGCTGACCATTGCATATCCCTTATTTATCGCTAAGACCAGTTGCCTGCCCTTTTTTACTTTCGTCTACATGTAATCTCCATATTTTTTATTATGCAATTTAACACCAAGATAGGGGTAATTATTAACTTGTTCAATCTCATTATTATCTATTTTCCAACAGAAATTTAGATTATGTGGTCGATTCACAATTTTTTTTTTTTACTTTATACTTATACCTCGTCGGCTGGGGGGTGTTCCTATGCATCCCCATCACTCAGGCTAACTTGCCTCGGTTGCTGTCCTGGCCCCAGTCAGAGCTCTGATCCTTCTGCCCTGCCATCCCAGGTTGCTTTGCAGTGGGGATTTATCCCGCACACAGCGGAAACCTGGAGGCTGGGGGCTGAAGGTGAGCTGCCTTAAGTGAGACCACTGCAGTGCCGATGGAATTGGCCATCATCACAACGGAGGATTGATTTTTGGCCCCCTTTATCTCCCCCTGGTGCAAGTGTGCAATGGTGTTAAGGATGCTTCTGTGTACGCGAACATCCACAGTTCACCCGATGCCTACCCGTGACAGCCCACACTTTGATCGCCAAGCTACACCTGCTCCTGCCACTGCCAGGGGTCAGTGTCCCAGTGATCTCCCTATCCCTCCCTCCCTGAAGAAGGAGAGCAGTCCATGGGATGCTCAATCCTCCTTCACCTGGCCGACCCCCGGTAACCCAAGTCTGCTCCCGAACCCGGGTCACTGGCATGGTGCAAGGTGTGGTGTCCAGCTCCTCAACGCTCATCGCCACCAGGCCGGCAGTTTATGCACAATTAGAATTTCAGTTTTATCTATATTTATCTTTAATTGTAACTCTTTTAAGATTGTAGAAATACAGGTCAAGGCCTTTTGGAGGCCATTTGCAATACCTGACACCAGCACAGCATCATCTGCGTATAAGATTACATTAAGTTTACTATTCCTAATTCTTGTAACATCTGTTTCCACCATATCTAATCAAGTACAATTTGGTCTATATAAATGTTAAACAGGATCTAGCTTGAAGCTCAAAATATCCATTGATATTTGAAAAAAATACAAGATCCAGTTTGTCTCTTCTGCTGTGTTTTCCTCTGGAGACCTTCCAATGGAAATCAAGAGATGTCATCAATTGCAGGAGATTCTGCAGAAATAGTTCTGACTCCTAATCAATCCTTGCATTGAAATTCCTGACCACTAACAGCCCTGGAGACTCCAGTACTACCAATGTGAGGAATTAGAAAATGCCTTCATAAATTCTCCCATACCTCCCAGGGGGTGGTATACAAGAAGAATTTTGCATTTGCTCCCCACACCACATTTAATGAAGATCACATTTGTATCACAGGGCATACAGTGTACTCTATGTTTATTTAACATCTGATGGCTACCTCAGCACCTCTGCACCCCTGACTAGAGCAGTACACCATGAAGAAACCTGGCAGGATAAAAACAACAAAATACAGACAATTGCGGCAGAAAAAAGACTATCAGTCCATCCATGCAGTCTGCCCGGTTTCACCCTAGTCTACTCAGTGACCTATTTTCTAGATGGAGTTCTCACCCTCACCCCTTCCTTGCTCCTTGTCCTGCTGCTACCCCCTCCCCTGTAACTACTCTGTCTCAGCTTTGCTTGAACCCATTAATGATTTTTGCACCCACCACCTCTGCCAGTAGGCTGTTCCATGGCTCAACCACTCTCTACATAAAGTCAGATTTCCTCATATCCCTCCTGAAGCTCCACCACCACCAGCTTCCATTCATGTCCCCTTGTTTTTGTACATGTTCAGTCACCTGAGCCAATCCTAATAGAATCGACCCTCCTGGCACTAATCATTTTGGTTACCCTATGCTGCACCATCTTCAGCCTGTCTCTGTCTTTCCTCAGGTGGGGACTTAAGAATAGACAATGTATTCCAGGTGGAGTCTCGCCAGTGATCCATTGGGAGGTAGTATTACATATTTCCTCCTGATATCAAAACTTATGTATTTTATTTATTTATTTATTTATTTATTTGTTTGTTTATTTATTTATTTATGTTTTTAGTTACTGGGTAAGTGCACTGATCCAAAGGACCATTTTCAGACATGATCAGGCCACAGGATGGCACAGAAAGCATACAATGCAAATGTGTAAAGAACAGCAATACAGAAAATAAACACATATGAAATCACCACAGTTACAAGTGAAAAAAATAGAAGCAATACAAATGTTAGAGATACATTCTTGGAATACAACATGAACGTATAAAACAGATCAAAAATAAATCCAAGTCAGTATGCAAAATCACTACAGTAACAAATGAGAAGTACATGCTACAGAGAGGTACAGATACATCCCAGGTGAGTAGAACAGTGATGCTCCCCTTCCAATACACCCCAACATTGTGCTTGCCTTGCTGTTGGCCTTGTTACATTGGTTAGTTTGTTTTATTGAGTCACCTATAATGATTCCCAGGTCCCTTCCCTCAAAAGTAGTGCCCAGCTTCACCCCTCCCATCCAGGATTCCCCTTTTGGGGTTCTTGTTCTCTGTGTGTATCACCTTGCACCTTCTAGCATTGAATTTTAACTGCCAAATTTTGAACCACCCCTTTAATCTTTGCAGGTCCCTCTGGCCTGATGAAGAGAGTATATTTCTTAATAGCTAGTCTCAATCATGCCTCTCAACAGTCCCTGATTTCCAGGGAAATCCCTGATTTAGCCTCAAAAGTTACCTCTATCCCTAATAATATTTGTATTTCCATGACTGAACAGTAGGGAGTGTAAGCAGAAAATATTATCAAACACTAGAGTTACAGGCTTGTTCTTCCCCAGACAATGTATTTTAGACTAAGCACCTTATTCAACTAGCGTCCTGAGAGGATACCATCAATTTTTCTGTTGTGTCCATGATTTTGTTCCTTTGTCCCTGGTTTCTTTAAGTCTTGTCCCTGACTTATGAGTCAGCAGGTCAAGCGATATGGTCTCAATTACAATTTTGTTGGTCAAATAAAATATATCCTCTGAAGCATATTTTTTTTCTTCTTCTTCCACAGGTGCCTCTGCAACTTCTTCACTCCCTCCTCACTGTCTACCCTGCCACAGAGCTCAGTATCATCTGTGAAGAGACATGTTTTACCCTATATGTCAGGGTATTTCCTGTATGTCCTTCTCCTGTGTCACTGATGAACATATTGAAGAGGACTGGCCCCTGCAGTACCCCATTCAAGACCTCCCTTTCCCCTTATTTGATTCAATTTGCCACCACCCTATGCTGTCTCCCTGCTAACCAACTTCCCATCAATCTAACTATTCTTCGCTGCTCCCAAATCCTCTAATTTCTTCAGCAACTTTCTGTGTGGCACTGAGTTGAATGACTTGCTGAATTCAAAGTACAGTACCTATACTGCTTTTCCCCTTATCTACAGTCCTTATTACCCAGTCAAAGAATACTATCAGGAAGTCCAGCAAGACCTCCCTGCCACAGACCAGTGCTGTTTACTGTCCTGGAGCCCATTTATCTCCGGGTAGTCCACAAGGCACTCTCTGACTAATGTCTGCATCAGTAGCCTACAATGGAGATAAGACTGATGGGCCTTTAATTATCCATTTCCTCCCTGTCCCCTCCCTTGTGGAACAGCATCACATCTGCCATTCTTTAATCTCTTGAAACCATCCCGGACTGTAGTGAGCTATGGAATAGCATTGCCAGGGACTTAGCCAGTTCTGATATGATTTACCTCAGCACCCTTACATGCACCCCATCCAGCCCTGGGGCATTCTCTATTTTTCAGAACTCAAAGCCTTTTTCTAACCCTTTCACCTGTAAGTGCCACCTGCCTTATTGCTAGGATCCCCCTTGCAGCAGCCTTTACACCATTTTCCTACAGAGGCTCACAATCCTCCACTGTGAAAACTTTGCAGAAGTAGTTCATAAGAAAGGCTGACTTCTGCTCATCCTCCTCTATTACTTTCCCTTCATCAGCCTAATAATATCCCTGCTCATCTTCCTTTTTTCCCTGATGTACCTAAAGAACCACAATACATAGCTCTGTGCCAACCCAGGACTAGCATTACCCTACCCCAAGCCAAGTCTATAAGATGCATACTTGATCAGCAAGCAAGCTGGCAATGAAATCTTCCATCACTGAGGGCTTATTGGCCAGTGATCTGGTAGTTCATGAATCTGCCCATGCAGGAAGGTATTTACCACCTGCTCCACCAGCTGTTATACAGTGATGTGCCCTAACCATCTTCTCTCCTCTGTTCCTCATCTTCTGTCTGCATCTTCTCCTCTGCTTATGCCATATGCTACTGCCCTCTGTAGTTTCCATACTGGTCCACCAATTGCAGAATACCTAGCCTTCTGCAGCAGTTTAAAGCAAACAATTAAGAGGACGTGTTTGCACTGAATGGTAAATTACTCAGGACCTGGCTAGGATCCTAAATAAACCACACCATCATCTTGAAAGGTGGATAGAGCAAGAAGCAGGGTAGGCAATAGAGGCATGGAATTACACAGATATGTGGATTTGCACTGTATTGCACTTTGTCTACTGCACAAGCGTATCTTCTGAAATGAAGACATTTGCTATATGTAAAACCTGACAAGACTGACGTCTGAGAATAAATGAAGATATTAAATGTCTTGCACTGATGGATTTAGGTGTTCAGATGGATTCTCACATAGCTAGAAATTTTGTGCAGGTACAGCAATAAAATTATTTTATAATTCCATTGCCTACCCTGTTGCTCGCTCTGTCTAGTTTTCAAGTTCATGGTGTGATTTATACAGCAGTTGAAAACCACTTGAGGAAGGTTAGGCCTTTGGAATAGACAGTCACCTCAGCTGGGCTGGCAAAAAAGTAAGGGGTCCATTTTCTAACTATAAAGATTCCAGGCATCTTTCAGCTTTATTTGGTGGGAAACCTTTCTAGTGTCACTGAAATTTAAGTATTTTATAAAGGTTTTAATTTCATTATTTCTCTGGAAACAATGATAGCAGCTACATTTGGCTTAGAAATACCATTATGGACCTGGTAAGGCTTAGGATAGAGAAAATAAATAAATAATTATACCATGGACATAAGTGACATTGCAGAGGGACTGGAAGGAAAAGTATGCCTCTTTGCAGATAACACAAAGATCTGCAACAGGGTTGATACACAAGGAGGCATGGAAAGGATGAGGAGGGACTTGGCAAGGTTGGAGGAATGGTCAGAAGTATGGCAGCTTGGATTCAATGCAAAGAAGTGCAAAATAATGCACCTGGGAAACAAAAACCCAGAGGACGATTACACAAAGGGGGAGAGGTAGTAACAACAAAAATGGAAAGGAACCTGGGGGTAATTGTATCAGATGACCTTAAGGTTAGCAAGCAATGTGAGAAGGCAGTAGGGAGGGCTGGGGGGATACTGGGATATATAGGGAGAGGCATCACCAGCAGAAAACAGGAAGTTGTTATCCCTCTGTACAGACAGTTGGTGAGACCCCATCTGGAGTATTGCTCCAGTTCTGGAGACCCCATCTCCACAAGGACATAGACAGGATGGAGGCAGTCCAGAAGAGGGCAACTAAAATGGTGCAGGGCCTGCAAGAGAAGCCATACGAGGAGAGACTAAAGGAGCTTAATATGTATACCCTTGAGGAAAGGAGGGAGAAGGGGGACATGATCGAACTTTTAAATACCTCAGTGGAATCAACAAAGTCCAAGAAGGTAGCATCTTTCAGAAAAAGAGATGTGCAAGAACAAGGTAGCACAATTTGAAGATAGAGGGGGGATGGCTCTAGGGCAATGTGAGGAAGTATTTTTTCACAGAGAGGGTGGTGGACGCATGGAACACCCTTCCTGAGGAGGTTGTGGGGTCTAAAACTGTGGGAGAATTCAAGAATGCATGGGACAGACATAAGGCAGTTTTTGTTGGGTGTAGGAAGAAATAGGCTATTGGTTAACTAGGATCTGCAGCTTATCCTGTAGGTAGGGAAATGGGCAGACTAGGTGGGCCAAGTGGTCCTCATCTGCCATCAAAGTCTATGTTGCTATGTTTCTATGAACAGCCAATGAAATCATCAGACTAGCAGTTTACCACCAGTATAAATCCTCTGATAATCAACGGCTGTTGATGAGTAAATAATCCTACTCCTAATCCAAATCATCTGCAGCACACGAATAAATACAATAAAAATAAAGAAACAAAGCAACCTCTTTAAAAGTTGCATTTTATCATAGTAAAAAAATGAACCTTGGTATAATCGCAGTAACCCACTCGGAGGACGAGGGTTATCAGAGGATTACCATGGCTGGCAAGGATTTACCCACTCGGCTGCGCCTCATGGGCAAACCACTCCAGCCGTGGTAAATCCCCTGATAACCCACACCCCCTCATGGCTTATTGCTTAAATAACTCATTGTGCACAGCATAGGAGGAACATAGAAAAGCAGATTTGACATGTATGTTAATATTTCACACTAACTGTAGCTGAAACTAGAGTTTTGGAAAAATATGTTTTGTTGCACTGCTGCTTCAAAAAGATTATCACAAATAAACAAAAAAACAACCTACAGGAAAACTAAATAAATACAGAACCCAACATACTCCTACAACATAAAATAAGATGGGAAGTATACAAAAGAGACTACAGGGACCCCTGTTCACATAGCGAGGAGGTAAACTCCACTCACCCAATGGACTGAAAGCTCCTTACAGACAATCACTTTGAGAGCTGTGGGTGGTGTTCTGACCTTGTCAGGTTCAAACAAATATACCACCATTTCTGACTAAATACTATTTAAAGCATTGACTCCTAGACATAAACCCCTCTACTGGGGACCTCTCCAGTTCTCCAATTTTTGTGAAAGGGAAGCAGATCACCCAGTGGTCTAAAGAATCCTTATAGGCCGGTCGCTTAAAGAGCTACTAGCATCAAAACTAGAAGACAGGAAAATGTTATTAATTTCTAGAAGTAGTCAGCTATTACTTTTTATATCTGAGGTATTTTTTCCTTTTCCTTTGACTTATTAAAAGATTGTGCACCCACAGCATTAGGTGTGGTGTGTGAAACAGCAGTCTACATGGAGGCTGACATCTCTAGTTCTATTTCTCTTCCTACCTTATCAGCATGATGACCTCACTCATTTTGACATCACTAGTAACCAGTCTGGCAGCTGCAGAATGGCTTTTCCTGGTTGTGATGTCACAGTCAGTACTGCGGTCACAATGATGATGAGGTATAAACTTTAGGAACGGAACTAGATAGGTCAGCTTCCAGGTAGAGTACTGTTCTGCACATCACACCTAGTACCATTAGGGACAACATCTTCAAATCAGCCAAAGGGAAAAGAAAAAGTAGGATGGATACAAAAAGGAATAGTAAACTGCTTTTAAAAGTTAATATAAATTTCAGGCAGTAAACTAGCTCTAGACTCCTGGGCACTGACCCATTCTTGTTAGGGTGTAAAAACAAAAGGCAATAACACACATGTGAAAAAATTGGAGCTGTTTTGAAAATCAAACACCACAGCAAACCAACACTAACATGTTAAACAGTAATAGTCTCTGATCACCTTGTTACCAAGTCACTTTAATCGTTAAGAATTTCAGTTTCAAATCTGGGGATCAGCATCAAACAGTACAGAAAGTCTGTGCCATATACAGTGTTCCAAGTCAAATGTTGCCAGTGTGGCAGGTAAGCAAACAATCCTGCACCCTCTAGAGTCTAGTCTCTCATTCCAGAGAGTATAACAGGGTGACTGGGTCCCACTCAGGCCGTTTGTAATTTCATATCTTTGGCAACAAAGCAATAATTATGTCATTGTTGCATTAGGCTCTGAGTGTGGTTTTTCGTAAGTGGTAGCATGGCAATCTTTGGAACAGTCATCCGAGAGAGTAACTGGCTTTTTCAACTACCTGGAGAAAGCAAGAGCAAATATTTTAAGAAGTGTGAGGGGTGAATAGCGCTGAACAGAGGAAATAACAAAAAATGCCTATAAAGAATGGAAAATGACAGCAGGAAACAGTGAAGAGGAAGGATTAAAGTCAGAGTGGTAGAAAAAAGTACTACAAATAGCCAAAGTATATCAGAGGCAAGGATACTATTACAAAGAAGAAACAGGGCTGGTTTGTTGATGCAGCAGTAGAGCTTCTCACAGTGCTGGTGACGTGGGTTTTGGAACAAGCCTGGATCATAGGGAGAGCAGTCAGATAGAGGAAAGTTGAGTGTCCCAGTGGACACTCCTTTCCTTCTGGGAGGGAGGGTATTGATTCCTCACTACTATATCAACCCGTGCATGACCACAAAGGGATGTGCAGTGAGGGCCACATGTAGGGGAGTGAGGCCACTGAAGTCAACAAGTATATGCATTCAGCGAGTGCATGGCCTGATGCTCTATCATGCAGTGTCCTTGCAGGGAGGAGTAGAAACAGAAGGAAAGACCCACTCGCCATGCAGCATGATAGTAGACACATAGAAACAGAGTTTATCAGCAGAAAAGGACTGATTGTCTCACCCAGTCTGCCCAGATGTTCCTGCCTAATCTGCCTTCGTAGATCTTTTGTGGTCTCCAGTGATCCTCACCTCTCCCTACCTCTTTTCTAATATTTTGTTTAGTTTATCTATTTGTCCCCCTTCTCTCCGACGGGTCCTCTTCTGCTCAGCCACCCCAGCCCCGTCACACTGGCATCCCCCAGGATTTACCAGACCTCCTTGTTCCTCAAGAGCTGTTCCCCACTGGCAGGGACAGTGGGGCTTCCCAACTCCTGCTGCAGAATGGATCCGGTCCGGAGGTCATGTCCAAGTAGCCAGGTGCGGGGCCTATGAGCAGATCGCATCACCCTGCCAGTCAGGATATTTTTCCACTTTTTCTCACAGTTTCCCCTAATATATTGGTGACTTAAGTGCGCAAGCACTCATGCAAACTTTGACGGTGTAGCGCAGCAGCACAGGCTGACATCCTTCCACCTACTAGCTGCTCTGACTGCACTGCCACCTGTGGTCACCAAGGTGGCAGTATAGCAGTGGAGCTGGCTGCCTTCCCTTCCCTCCCCAGAGGAGGAAAGTATTGGTTTGGGACCCTCAATCCTCCTCCCCCTGGCTGATCCCCAATGACTTGGGCTTGCTTCCGAACTTGGGTTGGTGACATGAGCGGTAGCACTATCACTGCATCGACAGATCAGCGTCCTCTTTTTTAATATAACTTATGTGTATCCCATGCATGCTTGAAGTCCCCCTTCCCACTGTTTTAGCCTACATCACATCCACTGGCAGTTTGTTCCAGACATCTACCACTCTTTCAGTGAAGAAATATTTCCTCACACCTCTCATGAAATAAACCCCTCCAGTTTCCTCACATGCCCCTGGTCCTAGTTCTCTTTCTCATTTGAAAGAGACTCCCTCCCAAACTCTGTTCACCCCTGTGAGGTACTTGTAGGTCTTTGTTATGTCACCCGCTCTCTTCTCTTCCAGGGTGTGCATTTTGAGATCCCTCAGTCTCTGCTTCTAGGGCTTCTTGTGTAAACCCTTCACCACTTTAGTTGCCCTCCTCTGGACTGCCTTCTCCCTGTCTATGTCCTTTCTCAGGTGTGGTCTCCAAATGTGGACACAGTACTCCAGGTGGGGTCTCACCTGTAAGTGATGCAGTGGCACCATCATCTCCCACCTCCTGCTGGAGATACTCAGCCCTATGCGCCCCAGTATCCCACAAGCCCTACCCACTAACTTGTCACACTGCCCTGACACCCTGAGGTCCTCAGATATGATAAGCCCAAGGTTTCTTTTCCGTCTAGTAACTGTCAGTACCCTACCCCCTTCCTATACTCTGCTTTTGGGTTCCTATGTCCTCGATGCAAGATTTGGTACTTTTTAGCATTGAATCCCAAATGCCTTGTTTTTGACCACCCCTTGAGTTTCCCAAGATCCCTGTGCATTCTCTTCACCTCCTTAAGTGTCCAGCCTTTTGCAGATTTTGGTATCATCTGCAAAAAAGGTATACCTTCCCTTCCAGTTCATCTGCAATGTCCGCTCTGAAGACACTGAAGAGGATTAGTCCCAGTACCGAGCCCTGTGGTACACCACTGATCACTCTTCCATCATTTGAGTGAGTGCCATTTACAACCACCCTCTGTCTCCTATCGATTAATCAGTTTCGAACCCAATTTACCACTTTAGATCCCATTTCTAGGCTGTTCAACTTCTTTATCAGCCTCTTGTGCCCTGCCAGAGTGTCAAAAGTCTTGCTAAAGCCAGATAGGCCACGTCCACTGCCCTCTCCTTATCTATTTCCCTTGTCACCCAATCAAAGAAATCTGTCCAATTCATTTGGCATGTCCTTTCTCCTGTGAATCTGTGCTGCCCTGTGGTCTTGCAGCCCATTGGATTCTAGATGTACTTTATCAGTTTTCGCTTCAGAAGGACTTCCTGTCACTTGTAGACCTCACATTCACCAACTGAGATACTCCCATGAGGCTCATTAAAAACTTCCTGAGGGACTTGGCCCAGTCCAAGGGCAGAAAGCCATGAGGGTTACATGTGGTGGTAAGGCATGGGAGTAGGTTGGGTGTTGTGGTTAGGATGCGGCAGAAGCCTGAGAGAGGGCCAAAAGTGGACTCAGAGGAGCACAAAAAGAATTAACTCTAGGAATTGAGAACAAAAGTTGGGTGAACAGACAGCAAAGTTGCACTGGTGGGGTTTTTCCTTGTGGCGCAGGACAGCGAGAGTTCCTTTTGAGTTTTAGCATGTGGTGGGGCACTTTATATTGATTTAGTGAGATCATAGTAATATTAATGCATTTGTTAATGTTTTTCTCTCTTTTTAAATCATGTTTTTTGCTATTCAGTTTGTCCCACAGTATGCACAAAGGGAACACCATGGCTTTGCTTCTGGATGATGCATGCAGCATGTTGGTGCTTAACTTTCGTGGTCACAGCTGGTTTAATACTATCACATTATTTTTATTTATAGAATTTCAGGTAAAGTGCAGCTCCAAATTTATTATCAGTACATGCATTCCTAGGCTGTTGGAGTGCTGCGTACATATGATTTGGGTTTGAATTTGCAAACCCCACACGTCAGTGCAGGGCTGCCTTGTGTGCCTTTCTGTCTCAGTTGGGGGGGTTATTTATGTGGGAGTGGTAGGGCTGAGGAATAAAACAGACACATGTAACTGAGAACTGATAAGTGATAACCACTTCAGATCAGACTTCCACTGATGTACATTTTGTTCTGGAGGCAGATGCTGCTTATGCCCATGGATCAGTGATTTGTGGCCAAAGCGTGAGACTGCCACATTGTTTTATGAAAAATAAGCAAAAAAATATTGTTATATGGTGTGCACTTAAGATAAATAGGGGGTATGTGATACATGTCAATGAGATATGGAATTTATCTTCATGAGTGGTCAGTGACTTTGTATTTCTTTGAAACCTTTGTTGTGAATGCCCTTTTTGGTTACCTTTGCCTTAGTGCTTTTGTGCTAAGATTCTTTGTCTTTTTATAAATACTATACTCACCACTCAGGTTGTTCATTAGCAGCTGTTGTGTCTTTGACCAGAGCTGCCTTAATCAAACACTGCTGCTTTAACTGCTAAGGGGGAGGCAGTTTGTCCCAGAGGTTAAGATGCAGAGCTGTGAACCTGGAGACACAGGACTCCAGGGGCCAATCTAACAACTGTCACATACTCACCGGTGTGACCCTGAGCATGTTACAAAGGGGGTAACAAAAAGGGATGAAAGTTTCTTCAGGTACATAGTGAGAAGAGGAAAGCAAGGGGGTAGCTAAAGGGGATAAGACTTTCTTCAGATACATACCGTAAGTGAGAAGAGGAAGACAAAGGGAGGGATAATGAAGATAAGGAGGGTGGCATGGGGAACTGCACAGAAGAGGACCAAGAAAAAGCAGACATCCTGAACAGGTAATTCTGTTGAATTTTCATAATGGAGGAAGGGGGGTGGGACAAACCACCAGGGAGCAGCAGAAACAAAGGGAGGGAGGTGGATACAAGTCCATTTTCAGAGGAAAGAGAACTGAAGAGATTTGTAGCTGTGAATGTGGACAAGGGAATGGAACCAGATGGGATACATCTAAAGATACTAAAGGAACTCAGGGAGGTGCTAGCTGCCCCAATGATGACCTTATGCAACAGCTCTCTGGAAACAGGTGTGTTTCCAGAGGATGGAAGGAGAGCAGATGTGGTCCCTCTACATAACAGCGATATTAGGGAGGTGGCTAGCAACAATAAGGCCAGTCAGTCTCACCTCAGTGATTGGAGGGAAATTATTGGAAACCCTGTTAAAGGAAAGGCTGGTAGAGTATCTTGAATTCAGTGGGCTGCAAGACCACAGGCAGCATGGATTCACGGTGGGGAGGGGTGACCAGGAAAATAGATCGGGGAGGACAGTGGATGAGGCCTATCTGGACTTTAGTAAGGTCTTTGTCACTGTGTTGCACAGAAGACTGATAAAGAAATTGAGCAGCCTAGAAGTGAGATCCAAAGTGGTGAATTGAGTTAGAAACTGGTTAAAGGATAGGAGACAGAGGGTGGTGGTTAACAACAATCACTCTAATAATGGGACAGTGACCAGCGGGGTACTACAGGGCTCAGTTCTGGGACTGGTCCTCTTCAATATCTTCATAAGCAACATTGCAACACAACCCTACTGGGTCAATATGTCGCAGACAAAACCGCACATGGAATACCCCATGGAACGTATAGCGCGGTGTACTAGCTCGACGGGGTACAAAACCCTGCAAGGCACATATGTTGCATATGGTTTTGTACCCTGTCACACATGGGTGGGGAGGAGGAGTGACACAGAGGTCAAGACCTCTGTTGGGGAGGTGGTCCACCAAGCTGCCACCGTGGCTCAGTGGGATGAGCCATAGCAGAGCAGTGTCACTGTGCATCTGTGGACCACAGCTCGAATCCCGGTCCCAGACTTTTGCAAAACCGCATTGTGCAGTTTCTTTTTTTTCTCCCCTGATGGTGTTTCTCCCCATCCCCATGTTGAACCCCCCACCCCGGAGTTGGTTATAGTAATGGGGGGGTTCGGGGGCACAGCCCTCCATAAAGGGGAAGGGGGTATGGGGTGTGGAGCCCCCCGCAGAAAACAAAGAAGCCACTACTTTCTTTAGCAGAAATGTGTTTCAGCAGTTTGCCTCAGCAGTAACAATGTATGCACTGTATTTACAGCATGGTACATTGCTGCACTGTTATGTCTTACGACATAATGACCCCATGCCCAAAAGAACTGGAAGGGAAAGTATGCCTCTTTGCACATGATACCGAAGTCTGTAATATGGTTGATACTCTGGAAGGGGTGCAGAAAATGTGTAGGGATCTTGCAAAACTCAAGGAGTGGTCAAGAGCATGTCATATGGGGTTCAATGCCAAAAAGTGCAAAATCATGAACCTAGATCATAGTAACCCAGGAGCTGAGTATAGGATGGGGGAGGTACTGACAGTCACTAGGTAGGAAAGAGACCTTGGGGTTATCATATCTGATTACCTCAAAGTTTCAGGGCAGTGTAACAAAGCATTGGGTAGGGCCAATGGGATGCAGGGATGCATAGGGAGAGGTATCTCCTGCAGGAGAAAGGAGGTGATGTTGCCACTATATCGCTCACTGGTGAGAACCCACCAGGAGTATTGTGCTCAGTTCTGGAGGCCTTACCTCAGAAAGGACATAGACAGGGTGAAGGCAGTCCAGAGGAGGGCAACTTAAAGGGTACAGGGCTTGCACCAAAAGCCCTATGAGGAGTGACTGAAACATTGCAACATGTACACCCTGGAAGAGAGGAGAGCAAGAGGCGGCATGATAGAGACTTACAAGTACTTCAGAGGAGTAAACAGGTTGCAGAGGGGAGTCTTTTTCAAATGAGAAAGAGAACCAGAATCAAAGGGCATGAGATGAAGCTGGAGGGGCAATGGAAGTTTAAAAGGGATGCAAGAAAGTACTACTTCACTGAAAAAGTTGTAGGTGCTTTGAAGAGGCAGCCAGTGGAAGTGGTGGTGACAAAAACAGAGGGGGATTTCAAACATGAGTGTGACAGACATAGGGGGATATTAGTAAATAGGCAGGGAAGAGGGAGGGTCATAGGAGACCAGTTAGGGTCTGTGGAGACAGACAAGGCAGATACCATCTGGGCAGACTGGGTGGGCCAAGTAGTCTTTTTCTGCTGACAAATTATGGTTATATGTTACTTAATCTCCTTGTGCTTAAGCTCTTTGTAATTTCTCTCTCTAATTAACTGCTGTGTCCTTTGAATCTCCTAGTGCATCTAAAATGGCAAAAACATTCTCCCCCTCTGCTCTCCTGGATTGTATTCTCCCCCTTTTGCTCTCCTGGATTGTATTCTCCCCCTTTTGTTCTCCTGGATTGTATTCTCCCCCTTTGCTCTCCTGGATTGTAAATTGTTTGGGGATACAGTCTGTATGAAAGTGATGAATAAACTTCAGTTCCTTTCTTTAAGTAATCATTCCCCCAAGAGTAAGGACAAAACAAATGTGATCGCACCCATAACATGGGGTCCATTCACAATCCATAGACTAAAATGATAATCGAAATGGGACGTCACTACTTTATTTAGATAGGTGATACATTAGGCCAATGTCTATTTATTTTATTTTATTTATTGATTTATCGGATTAACACCTTGTAAACATGTGGGTTTCAATAAACAGATTGTACAACCAGATTATGATGCATAAAAAACGCATACTTCTGCATTTATGATTTTATTTTAGAAAAACACAAAACCAAAAAAAAATAAAAATTAAAAATCCAATATTTACAGAAAGGAAAAATATGGTGTTATTTCTTCACATCAGTTCAAATGTCAGGATATATTTCTTGCTTTAGATGCTATAAAGAAATTCCTGTGTTCTCTCCTTCCTCAGGTAATGTGAAAGCCTGCATATTACCTCCTTGCTGAGATCCTTCTCTCACCTTGGTCAGAACCCTACTGAACAACCTGTCTATCTAAGCCTCCTAGTGGAGGGTTTATATAGTGAAGGAAAGGGGTGTGGTTTTCACTGAGCCCCTCCTCCTTTGTGACATCACATTTCCTTGCAGCTATAAAACCTGCCATTTCAGGGGCAGCTTGTCCTATAGTAGGGCCTTACAGCATGAGACAGACCCCTAGGTAAAACAACTTTTCTTTACAAATGTGAAAAAGTATAAGGATAAACCAAACCTGTTTAAGAACAAATAACAGTCTATAACCTTAGCATAGAAAAGAGAGATGAGAGGCACGCTCCCTATCTGCCTCCATATAAGGTTATAGCTTTTTATTTGTCTTTTTGTTCATATAAGGAAAACATACATAAGTGAACCACTGTAGTATCTATATTTTGTTTCACATAATATGGTACTCTAATCTTTGGACATGCATTATTTTCTTCCCAAATCTCTTGTATTATATTTCCAGAACATTTTATTATTTTTCTCAAACAGCTTAACTGGTTGCTGCACTTTCAACCAACAGCTTATCTGGCTGCTGCACTTTCAGCCGACACCTTGCTGAGGAACTCAGTCTTCTAAAACACAGAAGGCTTAACTTCAGTAATTACAGCTCCCTTTTGAATAAATGTTTGAACTTACAGAACCCCAATTAATCTGCCTGTAGTGTTTTAATTATATTCTCTTACTTTAGCCCATTTTCAAGTGTTTTAAAAACAAGGGTACATTTTTCATTGCTTTGGGGCTTATTAGAATCAGCACCATAGCAACCAAACACAGTTGCTTTCATTCCTCCTAAATTTAAGCTTAAATGTTTGGATACATGGGTATTAAACTCATACAGAAATTGTACAGGTTCTAGAGCACTTTCCTGCAAACCTGTACTTTGTGTTGCCTAAAACATTTTTTACATTGTTTGCAACAATTTTACAGTCTCAGCTTTCCTTACTCAGTAATTGAAATTGTAGCTGAAGGCTTTTTCCACAACCCAGCCTCTACTCATTTTGGGGCTTCTTTTAAGTGACACAGCTCCTTTTTATATTTATATATATATATATATATATATATATATTTTATTCTGGAACACAGGGCTCCTATCTTGTATGCCCTTAGTGTCCTTGATTCTATTTCAGCCCATATTTTTAATATATTTTAACAAGATGCAATTTTTTAATACCAGAGCAAAAAAGTGACAGTAAAGGCAAAGTAGAAAATTGCAGGTTGGCCACCCTGACAAGAAAATTAGGATAGATAAGAATAAGCAGAAGAAGACAGGATAGAGTGAAAGTAGAAATAAAAAAAGGGGGGGGGGGTTATTGCATCTTCTGTGTGTCAGCTTTATCCTTCAAAACTGGACCTCCTGTTATTGTGAGCTACAAGCTCTTTACATAGGTTCCATGTCAGTTAAACAGACAGGTACAAAGTACAAACAAGAAGGACCAAACAAGCAAATATTACAGAGTAAACATTTTGATTAAGAACAAAGTACAACTGTGGCTAACAAAAGGAAGCTAACAACCTGGTCACAGGTGCAATTGTAAAACGTACGCCATGTTGCTAAGCGCATAACAAAAGAAGGAGAGAGCGGGGACAGATACGAGTACAGGAAAGGTAAAGGGAAACAGCCCAGGGTCCTCGTCAGGTAGGATGACCATAATGAATACAGTCAATTAATAGACAGACAGTAGCTTTGAATGGGAGAAGTGAAGCCAAGCACAGTAGTCCTGGTCAAGAAAAGAGGGGGGGGGAGAGTGGGAGGAGGGAGTGGGTAGAGGGGTGCAATTGGGGGGGAGAGGAGCCTAGGTACCTAGGTAAGAGCAGAGTAGAGTTATTATATTGCATACCTATGGGGATAGGACAAGGTTAGTGGAAGCAGTCACAGATGGAATTAGAGACTAGGTGCTTTCTGAGAGTCCGCTGAATAAACCCAAGGTGGGTGTTGAAGATATGTCTTCGGGGAAGGAATCAAACCAGAGAGTCTACTTTACTAACAGTACATTTGCTGGTGGAATTTTGTTTTTGGACTGCAATTTAGAATTTCTTCAGTGCATGCTCCTGTAATGCTGTACAGTGTAGAACATGCCCCCCCAACCCCATCTGTTTAAACACTGGGTGAAAATGATGTTTGGCTTCCTTTTATCATCCTATCCCAATCTAATTACCATTCACTGCTCTAAGGTAATAAGTAAGGTAGCACAATGAATTACAGGTTAGTACCTCTGTCACCGTACTACAATTACAACACAATAGAATAATAACAGGTCACTGGCAACATGATGTGATAGGTTAAGCAGCGAGGCACAGCTGGAGGTGGGATATTGTGTGCTAATCACAGCCCTATGGAAGCTAAGAAGTAGAGTTCCTTTCACCTTTAATGATATGATAATTCAACAGTAAACCACCCTTAGAGTGCTTTTCTTGCAATTATAAAAATGTTGTTTAATGTTTTATTATAATTTGAACTGTATTAAGTGTTTTAAAAAGAATGCTAAATCTTTCTGTACCTGAACCCACACTGGACTTATCACCTGTCTCCCAGAAACTACACATACATTCAAGGTCACCCATGGTGGGGCTCTGCGCACAGCACAAGCAGAGACTGAATCTAGTCATGGGGCATGCTCAGGTAGTGGCCATCATGTTGTTCCTAGCTTCTCTCAAGTTCACACATTCTCCTAGGAGCTGTCAATACTGTATTGTCACATGGAGCACTCTTGGGAGACTGCCCACCACATCTTCTGCTGCATCCACTCAATTAATCAATCAGTCAATCAATCAAAGTCTTTATTTAACCAGGCGATCACCGTTGAGCAAGCTCATTTCCGAGGTGGACTCAACATCACATGCACAGCATCTCTGCAGAGGAAATGACCCAACCATCCCAGGTACCTCACAGAGGCGCAAGTGCACAGGTAGCAGCACTCACTTTTACTCTTGAGGAAACGCACTGAATCACAAACTTTAGATTATAAGCTTTAATAGTTAGCTCATCACCAGCCTATACAAGTAAATTCACTATGAAGCAGCTAGACCTCAGCACTTTACCTTAACAGACTTTGTCAGGCTGCTATCTGTGTACTTTTAACTGAATTGGGTATAGCCGACCCTGTAGCAGCACTCCCAACTGTTCCCTGATACGCAGCTGTTTGTATTGATCTTGGCCCTCACAGAGGTAGCTGTCGTAGCAGTGCTATCACACCCACTCCCCTCCCTGAGACAGAGCACTGCTATTAGTAGCACTTATGTCTGCCGGCCCCACTCAATGTGCAGAAAAATCAGCTCACTTCCACACCTGGGTCAGGGTTATAGGGAGGCAAAGCCCTGTTTGTGCACTCGAGGAGGACCTAAAAAAATCAGAAACAAGTTACTATACAAGCAAGCAGTAACTTTTTAAGGTGAGCAGATGTAACAGTAAGATGCAAAAATAAACAGCCCCAGCACTTTGACTAAACAGGTCTTTGTCAGGAGGCACATATTGGTTGAAGCACCAGGGCTGTTTGTTTCAGCATCTTACTGTCACATTTGCTCACATTAAAATGTCACTGCTTACTTATATAGCACAAAGGGATCCCCCAGCAATGTGGGGGCTGGGGGCGTGCACTGGGATTTGCTACAGTGTGACCAACAAGCCGTACTACAAAATATGAAATAGAAAATGCACTCGAAGCAAAGAAGGCAAGGCCAAGCTGCTGTATTACATATTCAGTAGGAGCTGAGCAAAATGACAGGCATGATGTTGCAAGACCGCTGTTTTGCATGAGATTTGTGTGTTTTATATTAGTGAGTAATATGGCACATTTTACACTTGTTTGGCATTTGCTGAGGAAATTAATTGCTGCTAAATGTATAATATAGAGGCTTGTCCTTGCCTTCTTTGCTTCGAATGCATTTTCTTTTTCATATTTCATTGTTTCTATAGCGATTTGTGAGTTTTTGAAGTCCTCCTCAACTGCAACAGCTCTGTTTTCCTGTGTATTCTGGTGGATTGGCTGTCCTGGTTTGCACCGACTTCCCTTTCCATGATGCGTTGCTTCTTTGGAATTGAGCCTTGTTTTAGACAGTTACTAATGCATCTCATAGTTGTTTATTTTAACATCTGCAGTGCTAGTTAGTTGTTTGGTTGGTTAGTTAGTTAGTCAGTCAGTTAATTAGTTAGTTGAAGTTTTACTCCTTAGGCGGGTCTCTCTTGAGATACCAGATCATGTTTGCAAGGTGCAAGACTGGGTGAAGTAAGCACTTTTTTTTTATTATTCTTTTATTCTTTATACTGAATATTTCCACAAATTGACAACTGAAATTCCTGACAGTCCATAGAAGTGTACTGCAAACCATTTAGAGTTTCAATCAAACTTATAATATTTACATTATTCTTAAGTGCTTGATATTATATACATAAAGGTGTGATTGGCCAGCTGGTTTACTGCTCATTCTTTGAAACCACCTGGAGAGCTACGTGATTTGGCTCTAGCAGTAAGTTTGTTCCAGTACGGTGGGGCCCTGTAAACCATGACCAGCTTGCTCATGTAAGATTGAATGCTCAGGACTTTGTAAGAAAAGCAGTCACTGGATGCAGCTATAAGTGGGCTGGAAGTGAACTGACAGACTAATCAGTAACTTGGGACTGTATTCAGGGTGGGAAGCAGGTCCAGTGCAGGGGTTTAAACCAGAAGGCTTAGCTAGCCCAGTCAGTTATATCAGGCATGGATGGTACATTCCAGGCGGACACTACAGCATAAACCTGCTGATCTTGTTCGTGGTATGATTTTAGCAGGCCTCAAGATGGGTTTCAAAGCTGTTATGTAGCCACTGGCACCATAGCATATTAGTGGGAATAGAGGCTGGGCTGCAAAATGTTTTCCTAGTTGTGATGGATAAGCAGGCCTCCGAGCTGTAGAGTATGCTAAGCTTCATGTTAAGAATAGATACCAGTGTCCACGGCTCAGAAGGTAATGCACTTGCTTCTGGGTCCAGAAGATCACGAGGTCATGGGTTTTAGCCCCACACAAGGTTCTTGGGATACCAATAACAGACACTGTAGTGCAGTATGAGGAGGTGCTGTGAGGAAGGGGTTATGGAGAGAACCTATAGAAACTGGAAAACTGGTCCAAGATCTGGCAACTTAAAGGGACAGTAAACATTGCAGGGGTCACTCAAATTGTGAAAGCCCATGAAAAAATATTTCAGACGAGGCACTGGACTTCCTCGTAGGTGTCAGGAGTCCTGAGATATGACTATCTAATTAATCTGTAAATGAAAACAAGGCAGCAGCCATTTTAAAACAGGAAGTGATGCCACTGAGGGGCAAGCTGTATGTTGTTAATTACAGCTTGCCCCTCAGTGACATCACTGTTGGTCTCATGATTCAATGAATGGCTGATGCCTTGTTTTGATTTACAGATGATTTAGGTACTCATAACTCGGGACTACTGACACCTACAGGTAAACCCAATATCTCATCTGAAAGATCTTTTTATGGGCTTTTACAATTTGAGTGACCCCTGTAATGTTTACTGTCCCATTAAATTTAATGCCAAAAAGTAAAATGCCATGCACATGGGGAAAAGGAATCTGAAAACACATTATTTGATGGGGGGGGGGGGATCAGGTTAGAGATGACCTCAGAGAAAAGGGACCAGGGGTTACCATAAGTGACAGCCTCAAGAACACTGCCCAATGCAATAAGGCATATGTGAAAGCCACCAGGATGCTAGGGTGCATAAGCAAGGCCTTTTCTACCAGAAGACAGGAAATCCTGCCCCTCTACAGATACTTGGTGAGGCCATGCCTATAGTGCTATGCACAATTATAAGTCTAATTAATTATTCATGAACTAAAGTTGCTCACTGATTGGCTGCAATGACAGTCTGAAATCTCTTAGAAATGTCTGCCATGGCAACCTCACACCTGATCCCGTGCTGTACGCTGACAGCAACGGCAGCAAAAGAAGAAGTGTTTTCAGCACTACTGTCAGTGTACATTATCAGAAACGAATGTGGTGTAGTACCGATCAGCATAACAGAAAAACTTACGGAACCACGGTGACAGAATGCCGGGCAACACACAGCACCTTGACATGTTCTGGGGAGCAAATGTTGAACAGTGACTAAATGACCTAGCTGCTCAGTTTTCTAAGGACAGTGATGACAATCCTGACTCTATCCTGTAAGTTGTGTCAGCTGTGGCAAATTCATTGCATATTCATTAAAAAGCAGATTGTAAGGCATTGAATAATTCATGACGTTCTGAGAACATCAGTTCTCATTGTTCAGTTCAGTAATGGTTGTAATTAAATATTCATGATGGCGTGAATACTGAATACGCAGTAGGCACTGAAACGTTTAATAAATAAAAAGAAAAAATAAGCAGTATTGCATTCAAGTCAGTATTACTACAGTGATGCTTCTATCACCATGGGTTTAACCCCACCACCACACCACCACTCAGGGGTGGCAGCACCTCACCAGCGCTTCACCAACACGTCACTATCACTGAGAGACATTACAAGATGCACCATTCTCACCATGCAGTAGTCTCGGCACGCATTGCCACCAAAAAAAGATAAATACAAAAACCTTTAAAAAAAGTGTAATTATTGTGATTAGACTTATAATCACAACAATGACCTCACTGCCTGTCATTTCCTGGGGATTAATGACCAGCCACTGGGGGTTGGTCCTCAGTTGTGCCTCAGGCCATCCTTCCCCGGCCAGTCATTAATCCCCAGGAAATGCCAGGCTATTCAGTCATTATTGCTTAATTCTGGAACCCTCACCTTCAGAAGGGTAAGGACCACTTAGAACTGGTCAAGAAGAAGGCTACCAAAGGCCACTGATTTACAGTGATTAAAATAATGAAATTCCATTTTCAAGACTTGAAATTAATTGATAGTCCAATTTCCAGATTTTACCAGGATTCTGTTATACACAGAGCATTCAATGAAGCTAATTAAAAACAGTATGGGGAACAACTATAAAATAAATTCTGCAGATTTACTGTTCGGGTATAAAATTGCAAATTCTGTGAAATTCTTTGTTTTTACCAGTGTGCATGCAGTCCAAATTCCAGAATTTTACCAGGTTTTCTGGTAAAAAAATGAAAATCAGTGGTCTTACCTATAAGGAAAGACTAGCTGGTATGAATATGTACTCCCTGGAGACCAAGAAGGAAAGAGGAGCTATAACTGAAATATTCAAACATCAGATGAGAACAAACAGATTGGACTGACGGCAACTGTTCTGGCAATGTGAGGAGGTCTGCAACAAGAGGTCATAATTATAAGCTGGTGGTGGTGGGAACTTCAGGAGGGATGAGAGGAAATCCTTTTTCATGGAGGGAGTGGTGGATAGGTGGAACCATCTCCTTAGAGAAGTGGTTGACATCAAGATGACAACAGGTTAAGAAGGGATAGACACATGGATATGGTAAAAGTGATGGAAGGGGAGACTGGTCAAGTGGGGGTCACTCGACTAACAAAATAGAGCTACAAATTGGAAGCACTGTGAAGGCCCTACCAGTACTAGACTGGTGGGAACTAAACCGGTAGGGACCAGTCAGACCTGATGGACCAAGGATCTTTTTCTGCCTGTGCAGTTCTCTGTTCTTATGTTTCTGTGTTGCACTACTGAGGTGACATTCTTCAGATGAGACATTTACCTAAGGCTCCTTCTGCCCATCCCTGGTCAATGTCAAGATTGTTTATTATTTATTGAAATCTAGGATTACAAATACCTTTGAGCCAAGGCTTTTTTATAAAGGTTCCACATCAAGAGAGTACAAACATTTTAGGCTAAGCTACATCGGTCTATACATAGGCAAAAGAAAACAACATAAAAAACAGAGATTAAATAACATTAGTCATTGTTCAGAATGTTGCATTGTTGAAATAAAGTAAGGAAACACATAGGTTTGGATAAGTTCAAGAGCTCTATAAGGAGTTGGGAAGGAGGGGTTGGGGGCGTGGGGGGCAGCAGCCAATGAGCAGCTAGTGCAGATTCACAGCATTGTCAGGGAGCTAGGAGAGGGGAGGTGGGCCGCAGGGGAAGAAGGAAGTTAGGAGAGGCAGTCACAGGAGCTGGAGGAAGTGAGATGAAGACATAGTCTTGATTTGAATATGCCCAGTGAAGAGGTGGAAGTAATATCAGTGCTGAGGGTATTCATCCAGGTGGGAGCACGGTGCGCAAAGGATCTTTGACCTAGTGATGTGCAGCATCAAGGAACTTGTAGGATCTGTTGTTCCGACCCTCTGGTTTTACGTAGATTGGAGATTGGGCTCAGAAGGACTTGGACACTAGGAGGGGTAATGCCCAAGATAGTTTTTTTTGCCATCAGACAGGTTAGGTACTTAATTCGATTTGCGAGTTGAAGCCATCCTGATTGGGCGTAGAGTTCACATGTATGTGTGAGTCGGTGGGCTCCAATGAGTAGGCGGCAGGCCGTGTTTAGGTAGGTCATTATGCACCTAAGGGCGGTAGTAGTGGCAGAGCCATAGACTATGAGGCCATAGTCTACAACGGAGATAACAGAGCTCTGGATGGCCATCTTTAATGCTGCCTGGGTGAGGTGTTCCTTGTTGCAGTAGAGGATTCCAATGCATGCATTTACAACTCTGGCGACGTTATCAATGTGGGTCCCATATGACAGACCATGGTCGAGAGTGATTCCTAGCTATTTAAAGGATGATACTTGTTCAAGGGTATGACCAGCACTTGTTTTGATATCAAAGGGGTAATGCCTGCATTTGTTTTGTGAGCTGCAGAAGAGCATTGATTTAGCTTTTTTGTGGTTTAGAACCAGTTTATGTGAAGAGAACCAGTTTTCAACAGAGGAGAATGCTAGTTGAAGGTTGTGAGTTAATGGTTCTGGGTCTTTATGTGGGGTGAACAGCACAGCATCATCGGTATATAGGATAATTTGTTCAGGGCAGGACTGAGAGAGAGAGTTTAGGAAAAGACTGAACAGTAGAGGGCCCAGTATTGAGCCCTGGGGAGTGGGGGGCAGCCAGAATGGACTGGCTTGGAGTCAGAGAGTTGACCTGAGATTTTTACTCTTTGTGAGCACTGGTGTAGGTAACTATTGAACCATGCAGTAGTGTCCAGGGAGAGACCGACATTCAGCAGCTGTCTAGAAAGTAGGCCGCGGTGGACAGTGTCGAATGCCTTGGTCAAGTCAATGAATACGGCTCCAGTTAGATGGCCTTTGTCCATAGATAGCAGTTAAAGGTCTCATAGCACTTTCTGAAGAGAGTAGGGGACTTTTTCTGGCCTCATGGCCAACCTTCCCTGTGTCAAAAGAAAGATCCATGTAACCCCACCCCAAAGATATGCCTGGAAACAGGCTATCACAGCTCAGTGTGCTTTTCCAGGTCAAAAATTACAGGTAAATAAATATCAACTTTTCTAATAATGGTTTCTGTAGCATATGCACACTGAAATTTAGGCTGCTATCCACCAGCCACAGATCTAAGTAATTGAACTTAGCCACACAGGTAAGGGGGTAAGGGGGTAACCATTCATACTGCTTATATGGACATTGAGGACAAATATAGCTGCCTCCATGCAGTATCTGTTCAGTGACACCACAAGGACTGCTGGCAGCCCCTTGAAAAGAATTCTGGGCCCCGGAAAAAGTTCAGACTCTGGGGCTCCTATGCAGCTGCATACAGTAGCATGCTGGGTGGCCTGGGCTCCTCATTGGTGCTGGGCCCTGGGAAACATCCCCAGCTCCCCCACCCTCTCAAGGGCCCTAACTGCAGGGGGTGGGGGTCAGAGGTGCTACAGTGTTTCTGACCATGAATTTCCACCAATGTGGAACTCAGGTTTTACAGAACCTGGCTATTCAAAGGATGCATGGTATCTATCAGCCAGTGAGGTATTGAGTTTCACACGCTATAAGAGACTACAGAAAAGAAATATGGGTTTAGTTCAAACCAGACTGCAGCCAAGAGAGTTCTGTGAGTGCAATTCAGCCTTTCATAGGCTGATGCAATCAAGGCTCAGAAGACCCTGGTTGACTGAAAGGTGCACGTAGTGTTCGTTCAACGAAGCACACACCCAAGATGTTTGGAACAGGCCAAACCCTATTTTGTTGTTTTCACTGCCAGGAATTTTTTCTGACTCTGTGGTCCCGAGGCCATTGTCTAGTTCAGATACCCAACTGGGTACATCTTTGATGTGAGCTACAGCCTTGTTGCTCACCCCTACTGTGTTCCTTCAGTGGACTGGTCCACCAACCTCTTGGGGAGGTATGTGACTGGCCTTGAATGAAGCCTTGAACCCTTGATGCACCATCAACCAGGGTGTTGGGTTGCTACTCTCAGTCTATCCAGAGAGAGACAGAGACAGAGAGGGGAAGAAGAGGAAAAAAGTGCATCTGAATTCCTCCACAGTCTAGTTCCTAGAGAGAAGCAGTGGCCAGCCAGAAATGCTGGTATCGTGCCTATACATCCACAAGAATGCCTCAAGTTCACCCCTGCTGAGCAGTGGATATTTCCAGAGCTGGTCCCTCAGGACAACAATTCAAAACCACAAATACCTCAGGGCCCAAGCTCTGAGGGGTTTCTTGAACTTGGTTAGTAAGGGACATTATACACACCTCTTTGAACATTGTCATTTCGAACTGTGTGATTTGAGTTTATGCAACAGACCCCTTCTCAATGCTAGCCAATGCCTTCACAGCGAGGTACCCACTGCAAGAAGCAGAGATCTCTCCCTGCATGACCTCTGGGAGGGAAGTCAGGTGCACCTGTTTGTGATGACTAAATACCTGTCAGGGAAGGACCCTGTGGAATTGTTAAAGAAAGTTCTAAAGTTATACGACTTAGAGTGTAAGTCCCCGTAATCCCAATTGTCCCTTGCTACTCCTTGTTCTTTCCTATCCCTCCCTTTTAAATAAGTCTGTTTGTTTTTGCATTTTAATTCCTGAGTATTACTGTTTATTGCTGCTGCACCAATCATTGCTTGTGGGGTGGCCTTGTGTTGGTGTGGGATCTGAAATATTTATGGGGAGGGGAATAGTACTCGAGTGTCAGCAACAGATCCCCCCTGGTGGAAGTCATCAGCTCAACTGCCCCAGAGCTTATGAGTGTCCCTGGGCACTCACCAATTACCCCAGTTGGAGGCATCACACCGTTACATGAAATTAGCAAGACCATCCTAATTTTACTCCTGACTGTCTGCCATGTGCCCCCCCCTCATACCTTGGTGTACTTACCCATGAGTAACAAGCACAGTGCACCAGCCCTGCAGTGCTGCATGCAGGCTGTGGCCCCCTAAACTATGGGTCAGCAATGGCCCTGAGATACAGCTGTTCTTCTTCCCTCCCAACCTCCCCACAGCAGGTGCAGATTATACATGACCTCCAGACTTGCATACATGCTTTTAGTCCTTCATTTTCCCTACAAAATATATTACATTAATTTACAGTCCATACTCACAAATCTCTTTTTTCTTCCATTGTCAAAGCAGTAAACGCTGGGGAAATAAAAACACATCTTCTTATCTCTTTTGAAGACTATGGAGATTACAATGTTGGCCTCTCTCTTCCAGTTTTACTGGGAGTTTCACAGCCCCTTTCTTTTGTTGGAAACTTTTATGTGACCATGTCCATGGATTTCCAGGCAAACACTGCTTAGAATATAATTGCTAAACTCTGAGATTTCTTGGTATGACTTGAGTGAGACTGCTTGCAGGACTGGGTGGAACTGTTGTCCTATGGTGCTATGGTTTCAGAGGCAACAGGTAAGCCATTTTAAAGAGACAGTACCACTCTAAAGCTCATTTACTAACAGGATGGGTCACAGATTTGCCACCCTCTCTTATTTTCAGACACTGTCTCTGGTGCTTCTGCAGTTCTGCTGGTGTTTCCCCCCCCCCCCCTCTGATGGCCACACCATATTTACTATTAACATGTTTCTATTTGTGATTGGCATAGTGAAAGGGGATGGCAGATTTCTAATTGTAACTTGCTACCTGTATTAATTAAAGCATACAGCACCTGATATTAACACTAGTGAAGAAAAGAGAAGTTATGTCAGCAGGTTTAGTAGACCTTCTTTAAATCTGAAAGGGTGCAACCAGATGTATTTTTCTATTATTTTTATAATCTCTCCCCCATACCTCCTAAACTTCTGTCTCTTGACTGTAGGACATTGTTCCTCAAAAGGACATGAAAAAATGTGTCACACATTATAATATCATGGAAACTCGAATCTTTTTCATATAGCTACCCCTCCCCCCCATAGGATCCCCAATATTGGTAGCTCATGTTATGACTTGGTGGTAGAGGTCAGGTATACTCAGTGTCCTTTATCCTCCCAGTTCTTTTGCAGTTCTTGTTTGGCCTGAGCACATTTTGAGAGAGTGACCATGAGCAATAACTGCTACCAGATGGCAACACATTGCCTCATCAAAGCCTTTTCTCAGTTTGGGGCTTGCAGTGCTTCTGTTGTTCGATGTTCTTGTGATTTGTACTGTTACTGCAAAACTTGATACACGTCACAGACCATGTCAGAAAGCCCCCAGATTTGCTTCTTTTTAAACTTTATGATTCAGATTTAGTTTTCTCTAGTGTGACCATGAATGTGCAAAAAGCAGCAAGCCACAGCCTGATCATGTGACACTGATGGGGGTGGGGGCAGGGTGGCATATGTGACAAAAGCACTTGGAGTGTGATGACAATTAGGTCCCTTTGCTTTTACAATGAATAATCCATGGCTGGAAGTGTGGCAATGTTGTAATAACCACACAATTTTGTTAGGGCATGAGGCCTGAGGCACAGCCAAGGGCCTTTAACTACAGAGGAAGTGAGATTATTACAGCCTTGCAGAACACCCAGAGTGGATTATTACGCTTATAACTTTTGTAAAATGGTCAAAAATGTTACAAGTACAGTTATACACTGGTATGTTCACTGTTTTATGAAGACTAATTACCTCGTACAGTTATACACTGGTATGTTCACTGTTTTATGAAGACTAATTACCTCGTACAGTTATACACTGGTATGTTCACTGTTTTATGAAGACTAATTACCTCTAATTACATCTTCCCAACCGTGATCATTCTACAGTCAGTGCTCATGTGCTTTGTTTGCTGTGACCCCACTTTGTTAGCTTGTTTCTGATTACTGTTTGGGTGTACTTACCTTTACAATTTTTTTTCCTCTGGCATATATTTTAGCTTCTGTGTAACTATTCCTGCTGGACTATGGTAACCTGCTGACTGCTGCTGTCCTCCCTGGGACCCTCATGAAAATGAAATGCTGCATCTCATGGGGTTCTCCCAGTTGGAGTAATTTCAAATAAATTCATTCATTCAGGTAGTTGTAACTGAGGGCCTACAGGCATGCTGATTAACAAAAAAAAAAATAAGGACCTTTTGCAAAAGACAGAATGGTGTGAGATGCAGCACCAAGTAACCCAATGAACAGCTGCTAAACAAAATTAAGTTTTACTAGTTGCTTCAGTTTAAGAAATTAGATATTAATTGTATATCATTGGAAACATTTTGACCATGTCATCAGATAAAAGCTGTGTGGTGACTGGCCAGGTAATTATGTCCTATCAGCTGGTAAAGGCAGAGAGAATTTCACTATGCAACTTGTCAAGATCACCATAGGGAACTTAGCAGCATTTAAGAAAATGGCCTTCCATGGCACTTCATGCTTATGTGCTCCTACGTCACATCATTGTGAGTTCTTGTGCAAAAATGAACTCCATATAGCCTGTTCTTTAAGATAAACCAAATCTGCTACTATCAGTATTAATTCCTTCCGTAGAAGTTTTACAAGTTTTTATATGCAGTGCTATGAGGTGTGACATTATTAGCTGTTTGGCTGATGAGGATGGAGAGAACCCACCTAGGGTAGTATATAGAAGGAGTACAAATCTGAGTGAAGCAGTTGTTCATAGTCATTTTACAGATGTGACCTCAGCAGCTCCACTTGGTTAGGACATCCCACACCAGTAGGATTTTGTAGACGCACAGACTGCAACATCTTTAAATATGCTAACCAAGCAAAAACTTTCCATTGCCCTATAGGGAGTGGTCAATTCACAATCAGGCAGTTTAGTGACTGTCATAGCACATTCATTTGTTATGCCATTTGGTGTGACTCTTTATGTAAATCAGATTATATTAGGGCTGAGCATTTCGAAATTACTACAATCCAAGCCACGCTGAACGTCCAGCAGCTTGGGAAATCTGAGGGAAAACCAAGCTGACCATTAATGGCTAGGTTTGGCTTGGATTACAGGATATATACTGAGAAACTTTGGCTTGGATTGCAGGAAATATATTAAGAAACTATGCACATGCTGTATTTCCTGCTCTGTCCCCATCACATATAGCCGATTCCTTCACTCGGCATGCAGCAGTGATAAAGGACATGCTGCTGGCTTCTCCTGTGAAATAAACCAACTGAGGAGAAAGATTTGAAAAAAGAATACAAAAAAGAGAAAGAGACATATTTTACAAAGGACTGGGAGAGTAAGTAGAAGGAAAAGCTTATTTGGAACTGGAAGGAGGGGGGCAGGGAATCGCAGAAAACAAGATAAGGAGGAAAAGGTGAAAGTATTGGCTGGGCCCAAAGTCAAAGACAGTGACAAAAAGAATAAAAGGAGAAATATATTTTAAAAAATCACTTTACAAAACAAAAACATTTTTACAAAAAAAAAAAAATACTACTTTAGGAGGAAACTAGAAAAAATGAAAAGCTCCTACCACTATTGGGGTGTGAACAAAAGAAGGGAGAAGAAATTTTGGAAAAGTGAAAGTAAAGGTTCTCTAACTAAAAGACATGGACTAACAAAAAGATTACTTTTATTTTAAAAGAAAGAAGTTAGGGACCTGAGAGGGGAGCTAAAAAATAAAATGAAAAGCTTCTGCAGCTGGGTTAGAAAGCCCAAGGACTGAAGATGAAGGGGCAAGTAAAAGTACAGCAAACGGAAAGACATGGACTAACAGAAAGATTACTTAAATTACAGTTATATAGGAGTGACTGTGTAGGGAACTAGAAAAAAAAGAAAAGCACCTGCAACAGGGGGACGCAGAAAAGAAGAGGAGGTTAAGTGAAAGTATATCGAACTGAAAAGATGTGGCTAAATAACATTTTTAAAAAAGATTACTGTAACAGACATGGGGGGGGGGTAGCAAGCAACTTAAGTGCCCTAGTGTGGGCAGTAATTTCAGCCCATCAGTGATGACTGAAGTCTCCCTCTTTCGGGTGACATTTTTAAGCCCAAAAAGTGATAAACTGAAGAAACACAAGTGAGAGTACCCTAGTCCATGGGCCACAGGGAAGGCTTTACACCAGTAAGAGGACAAGGAAGGCATTTTTTTTATTTAATTACTGCCTGCAGCACTAAATAATATCTTCTCAATCAATCACATACTTTATTTGTTTGACTTTTGATGAGTCATCACAATAAATATCTTCTTGGAATGTATAAGTGCCCTGGTGAGAGCAGTAGGTACAGTAGGCTCTGCCAGTCAGTGATGACAGCAGCTTTCCTGTTTGGGGTGAATTTTTGAAGCCCACAAAAGTGACAGGTCCCTCATTCCCTTACTGGCAAAAAGACAGCCCTATGGCCCCTGGACTAGGACACTCTCATGGTGATCTAGTGAATCCCCTACCTTCTGCCACCAATACATCCAGTTCTGGTGGTCCAGTGACCCCCCTTCCCCACCACAGTACAGATTTTTTCCAAGCTGTCCAGAGTCCCCCTGAAAATGAGCCTATTGCCTGACTTGTGCTCCTGGTTGCAGCACTGCACTGCCCATATTGTTTTATCTGTGTGCAGTTTTTTTTAACTCTTTCTATTTTTCATGTGTGTGTTTTTATTTCTGCACTGTTTTAATCTGTCCTTGCACTGTTTTAGAACTGTCTCACTTAGTACATGGTGTTTTACATTGTTTTTCTGAAGTTTTTGAACTATTCCAATTTTTCACACATACAATACCTTTGCTTTTTGCTCTGTTTTACAGTCCTTGCACTATGTTACAAATGTTCAATTTTGTAGATGTAACTTTATCTTGGTTCAGTCTTAACGGTTCCCATTTTACACACATATCTTCTTTGCTCACTTCCGTTGCAGTAAAATGTTTAAGTTACTAGCACCTTCATACAGGATGCATCTGAAAATAAACTGTTCTCAGCTCAGCCTGCTTTTCCTAATGAGAAATGTTTCAGTAACTAAATTGCTACCTGCTTTCAATAGGTAATAGCCACGTGGAGGAACAGGTGGCTATGACTAGCCCTGTAAAGCCTATCTTGTGTTTGTGAATGGCTCACCTTTGCATCACAGTCACAGCCCATTTTCTGACTGCTCGCAAAGACTTTTGCAGGTGTTCAGGAAGGGGTTTGCAACCCTGCTGTGCATGGTTAAACGGGGCCACAGTCTGAGTGCTGGAGATAAGTGGTCGTATAACAATAACCCTGCAACTGAGAATGGGGCCGCAGATGTCATATGCCTCAAAGATTTGTGATATTATAGCCTCTGTTTTAACCAGTCAACAGGAATGAATGAATTAATAAGGGACAGAGATCCTGAGTTGTATGCAAGTTTTTTTTCTTTTCAGTAATAAGAATGATGGAGAAAGATGCAGAATATGCATGAAATACAGGTTGAATCATTTCTAAAGATTGCGTTTTCTGAAGTTTTCCCTGAGGCACCAGTAGTTGAAAAAGATATTGTTTTTCAGTATTTTATTTAAATAATTTAGTGATGTGCACACTGCTGGCATCTCTCCTTATAATGTGCCCTGTGCTAGATGCTATGTTGCTGTGGCAACATGCATTTGTGAGAATCAGCTAAACATTCTAGCTATTTTACATGCATATGTGACATCATTATGTAGTAGCTGAGGAAGAGTAATCAGAAAGAGAGATGGGGCACCATCTTTTTGGTGTACTCCAATATGTCATGGATCAGTTGCAGTACCTGCCTGAAAATACCATTTAAAGGAACGAATTAATCATTTCAGTGCATATAACAGAGGTACACAGGCTGGAAAAGTGATATATTTAATGTGACTTCATTTGTCATTTGTCTATCATCTTTGCTCAGAGCAGAAGGGCACGTGTGCTTCTTTCTGTGGAATCAAAAAGCCTCACACAGTGTTTGAGGTGGGCCCAGGGATTCCATGGTGCATGTGTGTGTGTGGGAGGGGGACTCCAACACCCCTCACCCCAGACATACACAATTTATTTATTTTATTTTATTTATTTAAAATTGGTGACTGGGAAGGCACACTGAGTCAAGGCTCATTTCCAGGTGCGACCTGGGTACAAAGTGTACACTGTAGAAGGCAGAGAAGTACAAGCAATCTCAAGTTTCAGATGAATAGTACAATATAAGGACATTTCATAGTAGTAGGCAGTAAAGTAACAATTTTAGCTGGAACAGCCAATAGAAGAACATCGTGACATTTCATTACTAATTAATTTGTATATACAGTATATTACAAGTGAATATATAGACATATTTATAGTAGTGGTTGTCCAGAGTGTGCTAGACTAGCACAGAGAAAGTACGGTGAGTAGGTGGTTAAGCAGTTTGGGTCTGGCATGTGCAGTAATATTATACCTGAAGTGGCCACTGAGGGTAATACTAGGCCCGGGTTAAAGAGGGATCAGATGAGCAACTTGGGCAGGGAGTGGGAGGGAAGAGCCTGAGTAGCTGTTTAAAGGCTGATAGGGAGGAGGCCTGGTGGAGGTTTGGTGGGAGGTTGTTCCAAAGGAGTGGGAGCCAGTAGGAAAAGGCAGCTTGCCCAGAGGCAGGGGGCGTGTGAGGTGGAAGGTACATGTGTGTCTATGGTGGAGTGAGTAGCCTGGGGAGATGGCTTGAGAGAGGCGGGAAAAGAGATGGGGGGAAGGGAGCCAAGTCAGTATTTACCTATGAGGGAGGCACTGTGGGTGGTCTTCCTTTGCGAGAGTGGCATCAGGGTAGAGTGGAGTATAGGAGGCAGTGATGAGTGAATGAGGGGGAGGCAGTGGTGAATCAACAGAAAGAACTGAGCAGGACATCAAGTTTTGAGAGGGAGGAGATAGGGGCTGTGCTATAAATGATGTCCACATAATCCAGAACTGGTAGGATGGTTTTGCATACGAGTTCACTCCGAGTGAGAAGGGGAAGGCTGGCTTTGTGGCAATAGAGGATGACCAGTTTGGGATGGAGTTTGGTACAGATGGCATTGACGTGGGTGGAGAAGTTGAGGTGAGTGTCCAGCCAGACCCCCAAGTACTTAAAAGTGGGTACTGTCTCGAGGGGAACACCGTCCAAGGTGGAGATCGGTGGTGGGGCAGGTAGGGAGGCAAGCTTTTGTCTGGTCACTTCACTACCAGTCTAGCAATGCTTGTAAAGCGCTTTGGGATATTGTATATGAAAAGCGCTATATAAATGCTGATTCTTCTTCTTCTTCTTCTGGTGCCGAATACCATGGTTACTATTTTTTTGGCATTGTGTTTTAGCTGGTTTTTCAGGAGCCAGGCTTGTACTTGGTTGAAATAACTTTGGAGATTTAGGAGCACACTGTCATTAGAGGGGCCTGAGGCGTAGATGATGGTGTCATCGGCGTACAGGTGCACATTTGAGGAGAGACAGGCAGAGGGCAGGTTATTTATGAATAGGGAGAAGAGGATGGGGCCAAGGATGGAGCCTTGGGGGACACCCGAGAGGATGGGTGGGGGGAGAGGGTGTCACCTATTTGTACTGACTACTTCCTATCCTGGAGGTAGGAGTGAAACCAGTTTATGGTAGGTTGGGCAAGGCCGATAGAGCTTAATTTGCAAAGCAGTAGAGGGTGGGAGACAGAGTCATAGAAACATAAAAACATAGAATTTGATGGCAGATAAGGACCGCTTGGCCCACCTAGTTTGCTCATTTTCCTACCTAACAGATAAGCTGCAGATCCTAATTAACTAACAGCTTACTTCCTCCTACCCCCCCACTAAGACTGCCTTATGTCTGTCCCATGCATTCTTGAATTCCCCCACTGTTCTTGACTCCACGACCTCCTCAGGGAGGCTGTTCCATGCATCCACAACCCTCTCTGTGAAAAAATACTTCCTCACATTACCTCTGAGCCGTCCCCCCTCTATCTTCAAATTGTGCCTCCTTGTTCTTGCACATCTCTTTTTCTGAAAGATGCCACCCTCCTGGACTTTGTTGATTCTCTTGAGGTACTTGAAAGTTTCTATCATGTCTCCTCTCTCCCTCTTTTCCTCAAGGGTATACATATTAAACTCCTTTAGTCTTTCTTCATATGTCTTCTGGTGCAGACCCTGCACCAATTTGGTTGCCCTCCTCTGGACAGCCTCCACTCTGTCTATGTCTTTGGAGATGGGGTCTCCAGAACTGCACACAGTACTCCAGATGGGGTCTCACCAACTGTCTGTACAGAGGGATAACAACTTCATGTTTTCCACTATTGATGCCTCTCCCTATGCATCCCAATATCCCCCCAGCCTTCCTTACTGCCTTCTCACATTGCTTGCCCACCTTTAGGCCATCTGATATAATTACTCCCAGGTCCCTTTCCATTTTTACTGTTGTCAGTATCTCACCCCCTTGTGTACTCTTGCCCTGGGTTTTGTTTCCCAGGTGCATTACATTACACTTCTTTGCATTGAATCTGAGCTGCCATACATTTGACCATTCCTCCAACCTTGTCAAGTCCTTCTCATCCTTTCCACTCCATCTAGTGTATCAACCCTGTTGCAGATCTTTGTGTCATCTGCAAAGAGACATACTTTCCTTCAATTCCTCTGCAATGTCACTTATAAAGACATTAAAAGGACCGGTCCCAGTACTGAACCTTCGGTCCCTTAGTAACCCTCCTTTCTTCACTGTGGACTCCATTTACTACTACCCCTGCGTCCTGTTGTCTAGCCAATTTTTTATCCAGGCTACCACCTTGGGACCCACTCCAAGGCTGGCTAACTTGTGTATTAATCTTTTGTGTGGGACTGTATCAAATGCCTTGCTAAAATCTAGGTAAGCCATGTCCACAGCCCTCCCTGGTCTACTACTTTGGTCACCCAGTCAAAGAAATCTATTAGATTCGTCTGACATGACCTTCCCATCGTGAATCCATGCTGCCTTGGGTCCTGTGCCCCACTGGCCTCTAGGTACTCAACAATTCTTTCCTTCAGAAGTGATTCCATCATTTTACCTACCACTGAGGTCAAACTAACTGGTCTGTAGTTTTCTGCCTCTGTTCTGCTCCCACTTTTGTGAAGAGGAATGACATCCGCCCTCCTCAAGTCCTCAGGTACCACCCCGAATGCTTTAGCCAGGTCAATGAAAATGGCAGTAGTGGTTTGGCTGTTGTCCATGGCAGAGAGAATAGAGTCAGTTACACATAATAAGGTGGTGGTAGTAGAGTGAAATTTTCTGAAACCTGATTGAAAGGGGGAGAGGGAGCTGTTTGTTGAGAAGAAAGAGAACAGTTGGGACAGCATATGGGATTCTTGGATTTTGGCAAGGGAAGGGAGGAGTGAGATGAGTCTGTAATTTCCCATTTTGGGAAGGGTGCATCAACTTTAGATGGAAGGCTTTGGCAAGTTTCCAGGTGGAGGGACCATGGCTGTGGTGAGTAAGAGATTTAGTATATGTGTCAGAGGTGCGGCTATGGCTGAGGTAGAGATACGGAGCAGCCTAGGATGCAAGCCATCAGGGCTGGTTTTCAACTGGTTCAGAGAGGTGAGTGTAGTGTACACTTCCAGGGGTATGAATGATGGAAAGTGGAAGCCGTTGCGGGAGGGGGGAAATTTGTGGGAGGTGGTCGGAGGTGGGGGTGAGTCAGGCAGGATGCAGGAGATGAAGAATGAGTTGAATAGCTCATATACAGTGGCAGGATTGGAGACAATTCTGCCATCAATGTTGAGGCTTGGACTGGCTTGTTTGGTGGGTGGGTCGATGAGAGAGTTTCTTACCTTCCAGAAGGATGCCAGGGAGGCTTGGTGAAGGGTTAGCTGATCCTTGAAGTAATGGGCCTTAGATTGTCAAATTACTTTGGTGCATTTGTTTCTGAGATTTTTGTAGGATAGGAGGTCACAAGAGGCAAGGGAGGTTTTGTATTGCCTCCAAGCCTTATCTCTGGTGTGACACAAGGTGATGAGGTCAGCTATGACCCAGGGGTGGTGGTATTTTTTAACTCTGGCTTTGCTGAGAGGAGCGTGGCAGTCCCATGTACGTAGGAAAATATTGCAGAAGTGGGATAAGGTGATGTCAGCATCTTGGGAGTCAAAGACTGGGAGCCAGTCCGCATTTGACAGGTCACGTTGCAGCGCAGATTCATCGAGGAGATGTAGGGAACGAGATATGATGAATTTGGGACCGGAGTGCGGTGAATGGATTTTGCTGATACAGTAAGTGATACAGTGGTCGCTAAGGGCATCAGAGAGGATGGCTGAGGCAGTGACCCTGTGGGGGTGGGTGGTTAAAATCCAATCTGAAAGGGTGTGTTTTAGAGATCGGTGGTTTAGTCGGGTGGGTTCCTGGATTAGCCGGGAGAGATTTAGGGCTTTGATCCTCAGGGCAGCTGGTTTGGTGGAGGAGGAGAGCCAGTCTAGGTTGAAGTTGCTTGAAATGGCAGAGATGGCCATGATGAGGGAGTCAGGTGAAGGGTTAGGAGGGGTATACAGAACACCTATGTAAAGGGGGAGGGACGAAGGAAAGGATAGGTGAGCGACTAGGGATTCGTGGGAAAATGGGCATAATTCTTTGAAAGTAACGGTGCACTTAGTGGAGTCTCTGACATACAGTGCTACCCCCCCCCCACCTCACTTGCCACGGTCCTGCTGGAACAAGATGTAGTCTGGGATGGCAAGAGTGGGGTTGGAGATTTTGATGGAGAGCCATGTCTCCATGATACAGAGTATGTCTGGTTGGTACTGGTTTGCCCAGACAGAGAGGGCATCTAATTTAGGGAGAAGGCTCCTAACGTTAATGTGGAATATGCAGAGGCCCTTAGGGAGAGAGTCAGGTGAAAAACTGTGATGGGGTGCTGGTGCCAGTGAGGTTTGACTTCTTGTTGTGGGGCCAGGGTTTGGATGTATATCACTTGCCAGGAGTAAGAGTAGCAGGGGTAAGGAAAGGTGGGGGGACTGCTTACATCTGCTTATTTTGCACCTAGGGGGTGGAGCTCAGAGGTTTAGACACCAGAGAAGGGCCTCAAGATTTAACAGGTGTGAGTGGAGCAGTGAGGGGTGAATGGTTGGGGAAGGTTGAGGGAGGCGAGGAAGGGAGAGGGTTCGGTGTGAGGGGAGGGGAGGAAAGAACCTAGGTTGACATGCGATGATGAGCCAGAGAGGGTTAGGAGGGGGTAACTCAGGGGGAAGGTTGGGAAAAGAGTGGAAGGGAGATAAAGGGGGGTCGAGATGGGGGGTGGTGAGGTAAGAAAGAGAGGGGCAGGAGAGTGGAAATTGAAGTAGCAGGCATAGTTGTAGAGAAAGAAGAATAGTGGCTGAGAATGGCATGGTATAAAAGTTCTTCGTTGCAGTAGCAGCCTCTAGTGGTGGGATGGGATAGCTTGCTAATGGGAAACTAGGTTGATTGGTTTTTGATTGTCATGTGTCCCTCTATATAATACACTGACGACCAAGGGTGGTGGTGAGGGTGGTGGGGAGCTGGAGCGAAGCAACAGCGGGGACCTCTTCAGATTAGATGCATAGAACTTGGTCCCAAATTGCGTCGGGGCTTGCTGGCATACCTGTGGCCTGTTGTGGGGGAGGGTGTCCTTATTTAGTTTTTGTTTACCTGGTAAGCTGCATTAGATATACGTTCACCTTTTTTCAGGCACGACCTGGGAGAGAACAAGCAGTTGACCTTTACAATGCAGACAGGAATAACACAAAGCATTAACATAAGAACAAGAGGGGTACATTAATGTGTACAATACAAGAGGTGGTGAGGGAAATTCTTTGCAGTACAAATACAATATAATCCCATACAGTGAACTGTGATTATGGCTAAAACAGTAATCAGAGAGGCAAGAAGAGAGAAATGCAACAAGATACATGTCTAAAAGCAGGGGAATGTAGAAGGGGTAAATTGATGGAAACATAAAAGTGTAAACATCAGAAAAACTAAGTGAGATGAATGGACAAATGTACGCAGGAAGGGTAGCACTGTAGGCAGAGGTTAGGAACAGGAACATACTGTACGTTGGAGAAGGTATGATCGATATTGGAACCAAAAGCTTTGGGCAACTGTGCATTGACATATGTGGACTGGTATACTGTTCTATAGTTTCAGAGCAGTGACAGCAAAGGACATCTCCCCATGCTTAGTCCTAGTCCTAGGGATGGATAGCAGATCAAGGTCAGAGGATCTGGAGAGTAGGTATTTTTGCAAGGTGCCAGGAGGGAGGCTAAGGAGTGGAGCGCTTAGTTCTACAGTGTACTGTAGATAATACTTCCAAGTGAAATCACTCTGTAAAGTTCTCCAGTGCCATGTCAATTTCCTTAGCAGTCTGCACTGAGTGTGAAGTTTCAGTCCTGCAGGCAAAGCAGAAGTGGCAAGGCCAAAGTGTAGCTGCCCTGAGGCAGACACTGAGAAAGGAATAGAAAGAGCGAGAGCAGACTGGTAGGGCTGAAGGGAAAGAACAGACGATAACAACCTGGAATTGAAAAGAAGGGGAGGGTTTGAGAAAGAGGTTGGAAGGAAAGAGAGAAGAGTAAGGTGGGAGGAAGTTTTTGGGAAAAGAAGGGGGTGAGGAAGACATTGGAAACAGAAAAGGGGAAGAGGATGGAAAGAGATGGGGAAGGTGGGAAAAGAGAGAAGAGAAAGGTGGGAGAAAAGGTTTAGAAAGAGAGAAGGGAAGAAGACCTTGGAAAGAGAGAAAAGTGGGAGGCAGTTGCAGAAGAAGGATTAAGAAAGGAATGAACCAGGCAGACATCTGCCAGTAATCACCATCTAGCCATTTGCTAGCAGCTTGCCAGCCTCCACAGCCAAATGCCACTCTCTGAGCAGTTAAACAGCCAGCAAGACACCTGCCAATCTTTAGCCCGCAAAATGCCAGCCAGGTAGTCTTTAGGCTGCTATTCAGCAAGTAAACAGCCACTTCATTGCTAGGTAGCCAGTCACCAGTGAACCAAGCAGGTAAGCCAAGTTCAGCAGTAACCAGCAAGCAGAGGGAGCAGCAGAAAGAGAGGGAGAGGGAGAATTTTATAGACACAATTTTAAATATTAATCAGAAAATTACAGTGCTGCCCTCTGCAGTCAAACCCTCAATGACCAGTATGCACAACTGTACGTACTTTAAGAGACAAATCTACCTTGATGAGCTACAATAGCATGCCCCCCAGGCCCCAGACATTTTGAGCTTTTGCCACTTGAGCATTGGGTGCTTGTCCAACTTTACCACCCTTCCCCCATCCAGATAAATGTAAAATGGTGCCCTCAGGTAGGGACTGAGGATAAAGATGCTGAACCAGCAGGAGGTCACAGTAAAACTGTAGCTAGATTTTACAAAGTTACAAAATGGTCTCTGACAAACGAGGTTATTATTAATTAAAAAATGCTACAATATTCAGATCCAAAACAGGAAAGAGACCTATTCTCTGAGATGACCTCAATATTACCTCGATTGATGGCTCGAAGATTGAGCAAGTTAGTACTGTACTTGCAAATGTAACATCCACCCCCCTGCCTTTTTGCAAACGACAGGTGGTATGCTGTTTGAATCTGACAGCAGTACCAGGTGGGGACTGGGTTCGGGGAGGAATAGGTTACTCGGTACAAGGGCTAGGTTTGGCTACTCTGCACAGGGGCACCCAAGTAATTCCAAACACAGGAAGCAATAACTGTAATGTCCAATACCAGGATTGGGATTCTAAAGTGTGACTTTTATTCACATCCAAGCAGAATAAGCAAAGCATAGACGGGCCCCCAAGGGGCTACACTTCTGGTAATGCAGATTAAGAGAAACAGAAACATTTCTTCAACACTTCAGCCCTCAGGCTCTGAACCCACCGGGCACACAGCCCGGACTTGCACGCTGCTTTGCATACACAGCCCGAACTTGTACACTATCTAGGAGTTCCCTGGCGTGGCTCCCTTGCCGGCCATTCGGACACCTTCCATATGTCATGGAAACATTTTCTGGTGGCTCCCTAAACCACCTAAGAGCACCTCAGCTCTATCAGGGAGTTCACCTTTTAATACCACATCTGGGTACTTTCCTCAGGCACTGGCCAAGTACCTGAGAGAAAGTAAAGGTGCCACAGAGCAAATCCGCAGAGGTGAATTTGGTTACTACTGATGGGGAGTCTCCCACCTCTCACTTCCACAATTCATACCCGTCCATTTCTCTGGACATTAAACATCTCATTCTGTAAAGCTTGGCAATGTAGATTAAGGCTAAATGTATGTCACATTTCCTTTACTTGTCTTGCTTTCCCATTGTGCTGGACTTGAACATACTTTTACTTGGCTTAGCCCATTGCTCTAGGCCCCCCACTTATTAAGCAGTCCAATCCCCACTTTACTTCACTCTTTGTGCTGGACTTGAACCTACTTGAATTAACCAGCAATGTCTATTACACTAGACCTCCTACAAATTAAGTAGTCCAATCCCCACGTTCCAACAGTTCAGTTAAAAACATAGACCCTATGTCAGAGCGAACTCATCCTTTGGTTGCAGGTGCCCCACAGGTGATTCCTCACAGGAATTTCTCTCCTACAGCTTCTGGTGCCACAGCACAACTTGAAATAAGGCAGCTTCTTCCTTAGGCGGAACCAGGAGGGTTGCCCCTGGAAGACAGACAAACCTTTCTACCCCCATCCCCTCAGGGATGGGGCACATGGGCCAGTAACAACGGTCTCCACCACTTCACAATCAGCTTACTGTGTTCCTCTTTCGGTGGAATTGCACATCTCCCTTACAGTAGCTCTAAAACAGAGCTTAAGGCTCTTAGAGCCTGCAACCAGACTGCTGTGTTGCTCCTCTCTTCAAGACTGCACATAGACTCTGTTCAAAAATCCCAACATTCTATCCTAACTTCCAACTGCAGCACTCCAGTGTGGCTCATGCAGCTGCAAGAGTTCTATAGTGATGTCATCCCTCAGTCTCAGATGAGACTGAGAACAGAGTGAGACAATGTGAAATCCATTTAACTGGAGATTCACAAGCTGCCTTCCCTGCCTACCACTAGGTCTTACTGGGATTCTAGTAACCCTGGGTAACAGGGGGGTTACACAAATATCTGGGCTTACGGCTAAATCCCAAACTGAAATCTGATGGCCACATTAGTAAACAGTGTCCCAAGTTTTCTCAGAAAATAGGTGCTTTGCACAAACATAAACATTAGCCTTCTACAGAGTTAAAGAAAAGAAGGGTCAGGAAGAGTAGGAAGAATATTTGCTGAAAAATAGGGAGGCAAAGTGGGTGGTTAGGGAGGCAAAAACAGACACAGAGCTGCACACTGCAGAGGGGATCATGAGCAGAGATCAGTTCTTCAGGTGTATTAGTGATAAAAGAAGAGTGGAGGGGGAATCATGAGGCTAACAGAAGGGGATAGGCTGTTTGAGGTAGACAGGGCCCACCATTTTTAATGATTACTTTCGCTCTCTTTTCACTAGGGAGGACAGTGGTCCCTTGTCAGAGAGTGGCATCAGAGAGGCCATTAAGGGGTCCCAGAGATGAGGCAGCCAGCATTTGCTAGCAAAAGGGTTCTGCAAGAGCAAGCAGCCCTGAGGATTGATAAGGCCCCAGGACCAAATGGGTTGCAACTGAGCATACTCAGGGAATTGGCAGCAGAACTGGCTGATCCCCTGGTAGGTCTATTAAACAGCTTTCTAAGGACAGGGGTGGTTCTGAAGGATTGGGGGGGATGGAAATAGTTCCACTCCATAAGGAGGGGACAAGGAACAAGCAAGGAACTACAGACCTGTCAGTCCTACCTCAATTGTAGGAACACTAATGGAGTTACTGGTCAAAGAGGTTCTTGTGGACTACTTGGAGAGCAGTGGTTTCCAGGACAGTAAGCAGCATGGATTCATGTCATGAAGGTCTTGTCAGAGTAACCCGGTAGTTTTCTTTGACTGGATAATGAGGGAATTGGATAGGGGCATCAATGTGAATTTGCTCTACTTTGACTTCAGCGAGGCTTTCGACTCGGTACCCCACATCCGCTTGCTGAAGAAGATGGAGGAACTGGGTGTGGCTAAGATCACAATAAATTTGGTAGGTAACTGGCTAAAGGGGAAGTGGCAGGGGGTAGTGTTCATATGGGTTAAATCAGAAGACAGAGAGGTCATGAGCAGGGTTCCACAGGGATCTGTCCTATGCCCGGCCCACTTCAATATGTTCATCAGTGGCATTGGTGAGGGGATCCAGGGCAGGCTGTGTCTTTTCGCAGATGACACTAAGCTCTGTGGGAGGGTGGATAGTGATGAGGGACTAAAGGAAATGCTGAGCATCTTGCAAAAGCTGGAGGGGTGGTCAAGGGTTTGGCAGTTGAAATTCTGTGCCAAAAAGGGCAAGCTGATGCACTTAGGGAACAAGAACCCAGGACAGAGTACTGGATGGGAGGGGTGAGACTCAGTACCACGGCTGAAAATTGAGACCATGGAGTTATCGTCAGTGACTCCCTAAAGCAATTGAATCAGTGAAACAAGGCTTATGGTAAGGCCAATAGGATGCTTGGATGTATTGGGAGGGGTACTGATAGCAGAAAAAGGGAAATAATACTTCCCCTGTATAGATTATTGGTGAGACCACTCCTGGAGTACTGCGCCCTGTTCTTGGTCCTCACCTCAGGAAAGATAGGGATAGACTCAAGACGGTGCAGTGCAGGGTAACAAAAACGAGTCAGGACCAACAGAGCATCTCCTATGAGGAGTGCCTCAAGGCACCAAACATGTACTCACTGGAGACCAGAAGCGAGAGGGGAAATATAATAAGAGACCTTCAAATTCCTAAAAAGAATTAACACGGTGAACTGCAGGGAATTATCTAACTTGACTACCAGCTCGCAGTCATGTGGTCATGAGTGAAAGTTAATAAGATGAAAGTTCAGGAGGGACATGAGGAAATACTATTTTACAGAAAGGGTGGTGGAGCCGTGGAACAGGCTGCCAGCTGAGGTGGTGGGTGCAAAAACCATTAGTGGGTTTAAGCATGGCTGGGACAGAATGAAGGGTATAGTGGTTTTTCAGGGCATTAGAATTGGGGAGGAGGGGTGAGGAGGGCTGGAACCTTGGAGGAACAGTAAGCCCCAGGGCTAAATAGGGAACTTGGGTAGACTGGATGTATCTTTGGTCTTTTTCTGCCGTCACTGTCTATGTTTCTGTGTTTCTATCTTTTGACAATGGAAACAAGACTGAAAATTGCTTCTAATGTCATCCTTCCCCTATTTGATTATGGTAGTTTAATCTGTCTTTCAGCAAATAAATCTGAACTACTGAAGTTAGACAGGATGTACCATTGCTTGACTAGGCTTATCTTAGGGATTGCTGTTCTTTGTTCCTTGAACTCAGTTGGATATCCTAAGAAATCAGGAGAGAAAGATCCTTGTATTTCCTTCCTTTTTAAATGCATGAAAGGTCTGGCACCCAGATATTTACTTGACAAGCCAACCTTTGCTAATACTGTACTAAGTATTCATCGATATACTGCAAGTAACTGGCAGGTGCTTAAAGGTCCCTAGGACTGGAACAAGTTACAGGCAAATATATTTTTGTTATATGACACTTCATCCTGGAATATCCTTCCACCCAATCATCCTGGAATATCCTGCTACCCAGTTTGCACAATCATTCTTCATGCCATAGTTTTAAAGCAGCTATTTTTCAGTGGTGTTAATTTAAATGTAACTGTACCTGAAAGGTATGTAACTGTATGTATTTGCTGCCACTTGTATTGCTTTTACTTATATTGAATATTGTTGTCATTATTGTGTACTACAGGATGGTCTTCAAAACAGGCTAGGCCTAGCGACCTTATCCTGTTAAAACATAAATGAAATTCAACTCAAATTTAGACTGTTCTTTTTCAGTTCACATGATGCTGGTAATCACACCTGCACCAGTGTGTGCACCATTTCTATTCCCATGGAAGTAACTCATTTTATCTTTTTTATGCATGTTTTAACAATGTACAGGATAAGGTCAGACAAACATGCACTGCAGTGTCCACTGCACTAGGCAGCACTTCTCCGTGGCCCGTGAATCGTACCTCGCAACCTGTCAGCACCAACATGTGACTTACTGGCTTTTAAAGTGTGGAACACATTTCCATTATGGGTAACTCATTCTTGATTTAAATAAAACAGTCTCAAATAGTCTACGCCATGTTTTATTGTGTTAAGGAATGTTTCTGTCTAAAGATAGTTTATCAAATTACGACTGTGCATAAGGATATAGCATATTACTGAGGAAAGTGATAGGGAGAAGCTGGAGCCCAGTGCTTTGTGGGATAGGTTTAAAGCAGTGCTCAGAGGAAAGATTATTGTCTATACAGCAAAGAAAATGAGGTACCAGAAGCTAGTACTGTATGCAGACATTACATGAACAGCTGAAACAATTGCAGGACCTCCACAAGCAGGGTGATAGCATGGTTTTACCACGCCTTCATAAAGCACAACAAGAATGGCAGGAATATAGAGATTATCAAAATGAGGTTATCTTAAGGTGTTCAAAACATACAGTAAATATTATGAAGGGGGGCCTAGAGCAGTGAGACTACAGTACTAGCTTATAGGCTATGACATCAGAAGACAAGAGTGTAAATTGCCAAACTAAGAGATCCAGGAATGCAGCATTTCGTATTCAGTACTACAGAAATCCTGGACAACTCTCGGTAGTATTCCCAAGACTTATACATGCAGAGAATCTTACATGAGGCAGAAAATGTTAATGACTTTGATGGGAAGACAAATTTATCTAGCCTCAATCAAGAGCATAAAAAAACAGAAAACAGCCCTTTCACTCTGTATTACAAATATCGAATAACTAGATGCAATTTCCAGGATGAAAGTGAATAAATGTTCAGGTATGTGTCAGAGTTTTGTAAAAAAAAAAAAGTGTAAAGCTCAGCTGTCAGCCTTTGTTTCTTTGCACAATGTGACAGGTCCAGATTGATTGTATTATACTGCCTTCATGGCAGTTTGCCACAATTTCTACATTCTAAAACTGGGTATGAATGCCCTACGGGTAGATGCCTATAAGCCTATTTCAATTCTTAAACATGATTATAAATGATTTACTTCTATAATGTCTAAATGAGTAAAATCTCTCCGACCCCATCTGATTGACAGGATCAAACAGGAACTGTTGTAATGAGACAAATGCATGGTAATATTAAAGGAGTGCGTCAGCCAAGATTTACAAAACAATATGTTGTGCAGGGTGTTTTGATTTGTGTATATATGCCTAGTATGTCCTTTCCTGTTTTTGCTGTTAGGATTTTTTTCTAAATGTTTCTACTTATTTTATAGCCCTTGGTGATCTCCATGCCAGTATTTTTTTTATTGCCTTTCTTTTTCCCACAATGCCTTCTGTCCCATGTACGTTATATATCAGAGACCACTGATTAAGTGACTGCTAACTTATTGTTCTGCAGCAGCACTGTGCTCTTAAAAGCCTGATGTTCTGGCCTCAGCTAAATAACTCATTTTAATCCAATGTTTTTTTTTTCTTTTCTAGGTATGTGTTTTTATCTAGCTAGCAGGAATAAATGTATTGTTTTTAAAACTTTTCTTTTCATCGAACCACACACACACAAACACACACACACACACACACACACACACACACACACACACACAGTGAAAAAGCACAAAAATCACCAGGTCATCAATAGTATAATTAATGAGGACACTAGCTGTTTCCTTCAAGAACAGCCCATTCAGTTATTCCTTAGATGTTTGCCAAATTGTGAATATGGCCTTCATTTGTGCTCACTGGATAAGGAGAGGCACTTGAAAGAATAGAGTGTCAGAAGAACTCACTGAATCAATAGTTTCCAATGTACCACTATCACATGGGACAGAAAATGCAGTGGAAAAAGGACAGAAAATAAAAGATACAATCATGGAGATTCCTAGACACCATAAAACAAGTAGGTAAATGTAGGAAAAATCCTAAAAAGCAAAAAAGAAAGGATGCACTAGGACTATACACGTATATGAAAAGACCGCACAACACACAGTATCTTTCTGTGTATTTTGACTGCAGTTCCCCATTAAGCATACATGACAAATATACACATGTCAACTTTGTAAACAGGCTTCGGACTATTGTCTTAACATATACATAAAAAACATTTTTACTACTACACCAGATGGTTAAAATGAGACTGCCTTTCTGCTCCTTAGCCTGGATATGGAGACGGTACTGTATTTCATAGGGTTTCATGGCATGGCTTTTTTACAGCATTCTTTGGTGCTTTTTAATTCCCTCTCCCCCAGGAATTTCAGTAACTATTGAAAGGTATTTATACCACTCACAAACTTATGTGAAAGTAAATGGAACACTCTTCATTACATTTCCATTAACAAGTGACACCAGACAGGGGTGCCCTCTGTCACCCCTGCTGTTTGGACTTAATATCAACCCTTTCCAAGTACTGAAGGAATTAAGCCATGGAGGGTATCACTATGGGAGATAAAATGCACAAACTAGCACTGTATGGGGATGATTTATTAATCTATTTAACAAATAATAATAATAATAATAAGTTTTATTTAATACAGCGCCTTTCAAAAATCAAGGTGCTGCACAGTCAAATAAAATCAACAACTACAGTAAATACAATAAATACAGATAAAATCATAAAAGATCGGGTAAGCTTTGCCCCACAAAAAGGTCTTCAGTGCCTGTTTGAAGCACCCCACCGTCCTGCACTCATGTAGTTGATGGAGCAGAGCATTCCAGAGGGTAGGGGCAACAAACCCAAAGGCACGAGCACCAGATGACTTTAAACTAACCCTCAGAATCTCCAGCAACCCCTCATCAGCTGAGCGGAGCTGTCGCAAAGGGGTGTAGGGAACCAGGAGCTCTTTCAGGTAATCAGGACCCTGTCCACGTAGGGCTTTGTAAGTTAATAAACCTACCTTGAAGGTGATCCGCCACTGAATAGGCAGCCAGTGCAGATTGTGCAGCACTGGGGTAATATGAGTTCTCCTGGATACCCCAGTCAACAAACATGCTACAGCATTCTGCACTAGCTGCAAGCAGCGGATATCAACCACAGAAAGCCCTAGGTAGAGGGAGTTGCAGTAGTCAAGGCACAATGTCACAAATGCATGGACCAAAACAGGCAGTTCGCTGGATGGAACAAGGTGCTTGATCCTAGCAATGTTCCTAAGATGGTAAAAGGCCAGCTTGATGACTGCCAACACCTGATGTCGAAGGGTCAGACCATCGTCAAGCACCACTCCCAGGTCACATATCTGCTCAGAGGTAAGAATTTGAGCCCCCCAAGGACTGAACTAGAGGGGAGCCCAGTCCTCAACCCCTCTGTCCTATGACCCGGGTCCACTACCAAAACCTCAGTCTTTCCTGAGTTCAACTTTAAACCACTGGAACTCATCCAATCTTGGATTTCTATGAGGCAGCTGTTCAATACTGAGATAGCACTAACCTGGTCAGGGGCAAAAGACAGGCAGAGCTGGGTATCATCAGCATAGCAGTGAAACCTCAGCCCATACCGTCTTACAATGTCTCCGTGGGGCAGCATATACACTGCGAATAACATGGGCAACAGCACCGAGCCCTGGGGTACCCTGCAAGGCAGAGAGAAAGCCTTGGAAGAAAATATTCCTGAGACAACTCTCTGAGTTCTACCGGTGAGGAAAGATGTAAACCATCTGAGAACTGTCCCCGACAGCCCACAGATGAACCTCAAATGCTCGAGAAAAAACCCATGATCCACAGTGTCGAAAGCTGATGACAAATCTAGGAGTACCAAGATGGAATGGTTTCTCCGATCTCTCGCCATCAAGAGATCATTGAGCACCCGAACCAGAGCAGTCTCAGTACTATGCCTCTTATGAAAACCCGATTGGAGAGGTTCATATAAATTATGGATGGTTAGATGGTTTTCCAGTTGAGCCGCCACAACTTTCTCAATAACCTTTCCCACAAAAAGGAAGGTTAGAGATGGACCTGTAGTTCACTAGGTTCTCCCAGTCTAAAGAAGCTTTCTTCAGGTGGGGTGTCACCACCCTCTCCTTCAGGGAGCTAGGAAACTCACCCAAGTCCAAAGAGCACCGGACAATCCGAGCTAAGACCGGGCTGATGATGTCACTGCAAGCCAAAATCAGGGAAATAGGGCCTGGGTCTAAGTGACAGCAAGTGGGACGCATCCCCTGGATAATCCTCATAATGTCCACAAACTCTGGCAGATCAAGGGTACTCCAGGAGATTCCAGGCTCTGTGACCAAGCACCGACCAACAGCATCCCCCATAGGGTGAAGCTGGTGGCACTCCTGCCTGATGTCGGCCACCTTATTCGCAAAGAAATGAGCGATCTCGTCACACTCATTTTGTGAAAAAACTCCGGAACTGCCAACAGGCTGGGTTGCACAGCCTGTCAACAGTTCAGAAGAGTTCAGCCGGTCAATTCCGTGCAACAGCAATTTCCCTGGACAGGAATCCTGCCTTCTTATGGGAAATTTCTGTTTGATAGGGTTTATAATGCTCTAACAAAATAAGGTGGTCAGCATCTAAGGCAGTCCTCTGCCAGAGATGCTCTAACCTAGGCCGTTGCCTCCGCAACTCCCTCAGAGACCCATCAAACCATGGGGCTCCAGGGTGAAGTGGAAGAGGATGAATTCAAACAGGAGCAATCAAATCGAGAGCTGAGGAAATGGTCCTATTAAAGGCCATAACCAACAGCTCAGGATCCGTGCTGGTCTCGCTGATCAGTGAGAGGTCAATCACTGCCATCAGGTCTTCAAGGACCACGTCCCGTAAAGGGTGATAACTGACTATATCCACAGGGGCCGACCTACCTGGGGGGGGGCCGAAAAATTGAACCCAACAGTGTAGTGATCGGACCAACCGACAGGTTCCACGACCAAGTCAGAGGCCTCGATCCCCAGGAGGAAGACCAAATCAAGAGAGTGACCACCTTTGTGAGTAGCTGAGGAAACAACCTGTGTGAAACCCAGGGATGTCATCACCTGGAGGAAGTGTTGACCAAAAAGTGAGTATTCGTCATCGACCCAGGCATTGAAGTTGCCCAGAACCATCAGTCTGGGTGACTCCAATGCCATGTCAGTGGCGAAGTCTGCTACTTCCTGCAGGAACAGCTTCTCATCACCTGGTGGATGGTAGATGAGAGCTATCCTGCACCCACACCTGCTACCACAGTACACTCAAATGAGATGGCCTCATCAACTGGTACACCAGTTAGCCCCTATTCAGTCTTGAAATAGACCACAACCTCCCCCCCCCGAGGTCCACTCTCGGGCGATGTATAACCAAGTACCCGGAGGGGATACCTGCCTCCAAAATACGGGCAGCATTCCCATCTAACCAGGTCTTGGTAATGCAAACCAGATCTGCCATACCAACAAAATCTACAATAAGAGCAGTCTTGTAGCAGATGGATCTGGCATTGCATAACAGTGCCCGAGTTGGACAATGTTAGCAAGCTGTCCCAACTACTTGCCCTCCCAAAGAAGAGGTGCCCTTGGGTATAGGGACCAGAACAGGACCACAGCATTCCCGGCCTCATTTCGCCCCAGGGCATCTTCTGGTCCTAACCACCCCAATGGGAGACCACCACTCATCCAGGCTCCGCTGTCCGCAACCCTCCGCCCACTCCAGATTACCCCCCCCCGCGAGCGATCCCCAGCAGTGATAGATAAAAGCAGGTGGGGGGGAGAGAACGGGCGGAGGACGCGGAGAGCGGAGGCCGAATAACACAGGACGGGGCAAGCAGGCACATTCCACCAAATTAATTACAAAACAGTAGGGAAAGCACACAAAACCCCAACTTCCTAGATCCAAAACGGAGCTGCAAACAATTAAAAATCTTAAAACCCCAAAACAATAATAAATTAAACAGTAATCCCCGCCCACCAAAGCATAACAAACTACCCTACTCCCACTATCGGATGATTTCAAACCAAAAAAATAATAATAACATAACAATCCCCTCTCACAGGATATAAAATGCATACATGAATATAAATTCACCCCCTCCCCTAGCCCTCTCACAGCCAAGGAAAAGGAGAAATTCTAGGCACTCTCACTGCCTAGAATGACTAAATTAATGAAACACCAACTAAAATAAACATAAACATGACAGTAAATAAAAAATAATAAAAATAAAATAAAATGTGGACACCCTGGTCCTCTCACCACCAGGAGACCATAAAGCAAAAAACTGAAAAAAGTCCAGGAGAGAAGTCATCCAAATGTAGGGAAGCCACAAAATAAATCCAATTCAATGTAGATCCGGCCAATGACATCCAATAATCCAACACGAGTGTCTGAATCCAAGTGTCTTAAGACAGGAAGGTTCCAACAGCAAAGATCCAATAGATGGAGAACTGCAAACTTTCTTGGGCCTGAAGAAAATCCGCAACTTAAGGACCCCCAGTCAGAAATTCACTACAGTACCACTGCGACACCTGAGGCTAGCCAAACAAATAGCCAGTCCCAGGAATCTAGGGGATCTCTGGGATCTCCAGCCAGCTTCCTGACTGCTGATCCCCCTCACCCCTGTGAGACAGCAGACTCTGGCCGAGAGACCCCTGCAGAGTCAAAATAAATCTAAGAACGCTAACCTCAGGCCTCTGGTAGCACAGTCCAGGGCCCGATCCACAACTCACAAAATCGAACCACTGGTAGTTCCTTGAGTTGGAACAAGCTTCCCAAAACAGTTGATTCTACCCTTACAGTTCTTGCATTACTGGTGGTTCCTCCAACGATTCCTCCACTGATTCCTCCACTTACAAGCACTAAAATGAGGAAATACGAGAGCACCCATATTGAGTGTTGAATCCCACCAAATCCCCTAAACTTCAGTGGGGAAACCAATCATGTAACCAGTCATAAAACTGAAACTTCGCCCAGTAACAAGAAGCCCTGAGGCAACAGAGGAAAACTCCTCCGAAGTCGGCAGCTCGCAGAAGTTCTTGTCAGACACTTTCCAAAGGATAGTGGCAGCGCCCAAGTGCACCACTGCAGACAGCAAACAACGGACTCCGGAGACTCCTCAACAAATTTCAGGTAGAATACACTCCCCAGTCAAGAGTTAGCCAGGCAAACAAAGCAGCATGCCAAAGCTTTAGGCTGTAAGTGATTTGAATGGCAAAAGCACATAAGCAGGGAATCCCTGCAAACAGGGTAGCTAATAACGCAAAAATGGCAAAAACCTGTAAGCAATAAAGAACAAAAAATGTCCCGATGACCGTTAACAGTTTAGCGTAATAGAGGCGTTTAATAAAATTAGCGCCACGGACCAATGGCGAAATCGACCCAGCCCAACCTGGAAAAAACACCAATTCTAAACTTCCTCACTTCTTGAACCCTCACTAACAGACTAGAACAATGCGATAAACCCCCAAAAGAAACAGATAACCGGATCAACAGAAAATAAAATAAATAAATAAAATGAATAAAAACAGAATGTAACTATGCTAGTGGCTCAGGCAGCTCACACACTGCCGCCATCTTGCCTCATAGCCTCCGTCTGTACCTCAACCTGTACCTGTACCTCCGTCTGTCAAATCCTGCAACTTCACTTCCAGTATTATAGGATACATTGAAAGGGTTTGGTGAATTAGGGGGATATATGATAAATATTTTAAAGATGGAGCTCATTTTGGATTTTAAACAATCAAGAGGAATGGAACACCAATATGACTTTAGATGTGACCTTAATATAGTTAAATATATGGAATACAAATGTGTAAAGTGGTGACACAAATTAAAGTGCAGAATTATACTTCACTAAGTAGTTAATATATGATATACACACATGGTCCCACTTATGTTATGCACAACTTATGTTATGCATTGAGTTTCTTTGTATTTTGACTTGTTTTTTTTGGGGGGGGGCTCACTTTTTGGGGGGCTCACTGTGATCCAAACCTGTAAGACCAACTTAGGGTCTGATTCATTTCCCCTGGGGTGTCATACAGATGAGGCATACTGATGAGTCCTGGGTAGGATGAAACACGGGTCTGTGTCTTCTGTTTGCACCCTTTGCAGATTGTGTGAGTGGCTCTTTGGCACCATGTTTTCCTGCTTAAAGCTGAACCAGACTAAAAATGTCATGGCGAGTTGCATATACATTCCATGATGCTTTGCATTATGGTGGTATGTGTGATTTTGTATTTCTTTGAAACTTGCCTTTATGGCCAATGCCCTTTGGGGTAACCCTTGCCTCAGTGTTTTTGCACTGACATACTTTGTCTTTTAGCTTGTTTTTTGTTTCTTTTGGGGGGCTCACCATGACCCAAGCCTATAAGACCAGCTTAGGGGCTGATTCATTTCCTCTGGGGTGTCAAACAGACAAAGCATACTGCTGAGTCCTGGGTAGGATGATACACATGTCTGTGTGTTTTCTGTTTGCACACTTTGTAGAGTATGTGAGAGGCCCTTTGTCACCATGCATTCCTGCTTAATGCTGAACCAGCCTAACATTTCATAGTGATTTGCATGTACATCCCATGATGCTTTGCATTATGGTGGTATGTGTGATTTTGTATTTCTGTGAAATTTGGCTTTATGGCCGATACCTTTGGGAGTAACCATTGCCTCAGTGCTTTTGCACTGAAGTTCTTTGTCTTTTATCTTGTTTTTTTTTTTTTTGGCTCACCATGACTCCAACCAATAAGACCAACTTAGGGGCTGGTTCATTTCCCCTGGGGTGTCATACAGACGGGGCACACTGATGAGTCCTGGGTGGGATGAAACACCTGTCTGTATCTTCTGTTTGCACCCTTTGCAGATTGTGTGAGAGGCCCTTTGGCACCATGCATTCCTACTTAAAGTTGAATCAGCCTAAAATTGCATGGTGATTTGCATATACTTCCCATGATGCTTTGCATTATGGTGGTATGTGTGAGTCTGTATTTCTTTGAAACTTGGCTTTATGGCCAATGCCCTTTGGGGGTAACCCTTACCTCAGTGCTTTTTTACTGAGGTTCTTTGCCTTTTAGCTTGTTTTTTATGGGGGGGGGGGCTGACCATGACCCAAACCCATAAGACCAACTTAGGGGCTGGTTCATTTCCTCTGGGGTGTCATACAGATGTGGCACACCAATGAGTCCTGGTTAGAATGAAACACGTGTATGTGTCTTCTGTTTGCACCCTTTGCAGATTGTGTGAGAGGCCCTTTGGTGCCATGCATTCCTGCTTAAGACTGAACCAGCCTAAAATGTCATGGTGATTTGCCTATATATCTCATGATGCTTTGCACTATGGTTGTATGTGTGATTTTGTATTCCCACTTACCCTTGAATTATATGCAACGTGTTGATATGAGTCGCATGCAGGTTGTGTCCCATTTACAGTCACAGCCAAAGACATGGTCAGATATTTCCTGAAATGTCTGCGCTATTTCTAGAGAAATCTCCTGCTTTCTTCATTTCCACAGTAGGGGCAGCAGAGAGAAACTCTCTAGAAATGTTGCGAAATATCTTGAAATATCTGATCATGTCTGTGTCTGCTACTGTACTTTATCTATTTCAGAAATTACCATTGTCCCCCACAATTTGGGAATTTAGCATATGGGCTAAACATATTTCTCACCTGATACGGGCAGGAAAAAAGCCCCAAATAAAATGTAAAATTTGACAATTATCAAAGCATACTGGTGGGTTAGCACTTCCTAATCTGCAGGAACACAAAATAAGAACCAAATGATATTGTCTGACAGATTCATACCAAGCCTATTGGAAATATTTACAGTTAATTTAGTAATAGTTTCATGGTATCCAGTGATAATAGTGATTGTATATGGGCAACCGTCAAAACGGCGACCCATAGTACGGCACTATTATCATGGGTGACCTGCCTACATCCCTTAGCTAGCACTCTATTTGCTAATCCCTAAAGTAAACCAGAACAATTTACCACAAGTCTTGTTATGTAGGGTTTCCACTGTTGGGTGAGGTGAAAACCAAATACTAAACCACATCTCCAAACTCTGCCCCAGCCTCACCCCTTTTTATGACTGATGAGGGCATCACTCAGATGGTTTCTAGACTCTGAGTTGCTTGATTTATTCAAAATGGCTGTTGATATTGCGTTGTGTGTGATTTCTCTAAATTACATCATGATTATTGTTTTGTTTTGTTTGATTTAAATATTTTTAGTTTTAATTTCAGTGTGTGCTAATCTGGGTGTGGTTGGAGAAGGGGGTTCAGGGGCTTTGCAACTTGCTTTCACAGCTTAAGTCTCACATCAAGTGACTACCAGGAGACCTCTGGAAACTAGATATTTTGGGTCAGGTGACCTTTTCTGGTAAAACTCTTTCAACAAACAAATAAATAAACAAACAAGCAAACTACAACAGCAGTGGTGAATGAGATTTAATTACAAATCTCATTCACCATTTAAGATGAGCCACTATCTGTACTCCCTCCCATCACTCCTCTTCTAAAGTTATTTGTAATGTCAGAGAAGTTTTTTGAAGTAATAAGACCTATTTTATACCATTAAATACCCTATGTTTCTATGTCAGTCATCTATAGCTGATAGCTTGATATGATCTGATAAATTTTTGATAAATTACCTAAGTTTGTGGTGCCCTCAAATCTAGATTGTGTTCCTTTCACCTCATCAGCCACTGTTCTCTCTTCCTTTTCTCATTTCTATGGCTTATCATGACATTGGCCACAACATTCATACTAACATACTAAAATGCCAGCAGAATAGGCCTAACGGTCTTTCGTGTCTGCTCGTTTGGTCAGCCCCCACCCTGGGTGCTGACCTTGCTGTCCCCCTCGCCTTCTCTGGCTTCTCCCTTCCCAGTTCCGGATATTCATGCTGCATTGGATTTTGCTTCCTGAACCCTTCCCCTGTACCTGTCCCACCCCCTCTTGAACTCCTCCACTGTCTCTGCCTCCACCAGCCCCCTAGGTAGTGCATTCCATGGCTCCACCACCCTCTCAGTGAAGTAGCACCTCCTCTTTCTCCCTGAATCTTCCCCTCCAGCTTCCACCCATGCCCTAGTGGCCCCTTCCTCCTTCCTTCAAGCACCCTGACTGTTCCTTCCCTATTTACCCTCTTCATGTACCTGAAGACCTCTATCATGTCCCCGGTTCCTTCTCTCTTCCAATGTGTGCATATTGTGCTCTTGAGCCTCTCCTCATAGGTCCTGTCCCCAAGCCCCAAATCATTTTGGTTGCCTCCTCTGGACCTCTCCAGGAGGTTAATGTCCCTCTTTAAGTGTGGCCTCCAAAACTGCACGCAGTACTCCAGGTGCGGCCTCACCAAGCAGTTATACAGAGGGAGTATCACTTCCTCCTTCTGGAGGTGATCCCCTAGTGATGCATCCCAGCATCCTGTTGGCCTTGGCTGCTGCCCTCCTACAAGTCTCAGAGTTGTTCATCTTGACATCCACCACCACCCCAGGTCCCTCTCAGCCATTGAGACTTATAGTGTTCCCCCAGGGTGTACACTTGGCCTGGGTTTCTGGCCCCAGGTGGAGTCACCTTGCATTTAGCTGCATTGAACCTCAGCTTCCACTTTCTAGACCATCTTTCCAGAGCCTCCAGGTCCTCCTGCAGGGCCACCTCCCTCCTCCCCATCCACCACGCCCCAGTTTGAGTCATCTGCAAAGACTCATCTCACTCCTGATTCCTGTCCTTATGTCAGATACATAGGCGTTGAACAGAAGGACCCAAGGACTGATCCCTGTGGGACCCACTAATGACCCTCCTTGGGGATGAGATTATCCCACCAACTCGACCCTCTGGGTCCGGTCCTGGAGCCAATTGCCTATCCATCTGATCATCTGGTTTCCCACCCCATTTCTCCTAGCTTATCCAACAGGCCACGTGGAGGAACAGAGTCAAATGTCTTGCTGAAGTCTAGAAAGAGGACATCCACTGGTCTACCCAGGTCCAAGGCACTTGTCACCCAGTCATAGAACTCCACCAGGTTTGTCTGACACGATTTCCCTGGGATGAATCCATGCTGTCTACCGTCCAGGCACTCTGACTTATCCAGGTCCCCCCCAGCCTCTCCTTGACAATGCCCTCCATCACCTTGCCCACCACCGATGTCAGGCTGACAGGCCTGTAGTTCCCTGCCAGCTCCTTGATCCCCCCTTGTGGATAGGCACTACATCGCCACCTTCCAGTCTTGGGGCACCCACCCTGTCCTCAGAGATGGTGAAAAGCTCTGCCAGGGTTTCGCCAGGACATCTGCAAGTTCCTTGAGCACTCTAGGATGTAATTTATCCGGCCCCGGTGCTTTCTCCGCCTTAAGGGAGCTGAGGGCTTCCCTCACTCTCTCTGCTGTGATTTCCACTTCTGGTACCTCTTCTCCCTGCTTAGCCCTTCCCCCACCTGCCAGTGATGGCAATCTGGGTGTGGTTGGAGAAGGGGGTTCAGGGGGCCAGCATTCCGTGCTGTTCATCTGAAAGGCCTAGAATGGTGTTACTGAAATGTTCAAGTAGTATGAAAACTGAGAGTAATAGCTATTGAGAAGAGGATTTAGTATTGTTAAAAATGGAATAAAACATTAGATAATTACTTAAACATTAAAAGGGGCCTACACATATTAGAATATAGGACAGACTCTAAAAAGAAAACAGGAGAGCATATACAAGTATAAACTTTCCCATCACAGCAGTCAAAGACCATATTCACAATACAGCATAGAAAGGCTTAGCTTAATTTACTGCTAATGGTCTTAATAGCCCTACTTTACACCTCCCAGATGGACTGGTTTACAAACAAAAGTCTGCATGACAACAGAACTGGTTTGTAACCTGAACGTGCGGGTGAAACAGTGACTGATTTAATACAATCTGTTTTACGAGTATGTGAGCATTCAAAATGACTAAAAATAGTACAACCTCTGAACAAAACTAGATAACCACATAAGGTCTTTGAAACCCAGATCATACAATCCAAAGTGGGTCAGGTGTCAACCATAAAATGTTGTCTGTCTGAATGTCATTGAGTTTTAGAAAATGAAGATGTTAATTTAGGGGTTATAATTTTCCCTTCCCAGCAATAACCATCCTATTTCCTGGTGTGAAATTAGAGGTGACAACGGGCAGACAGGGATACATTTGGCTCCTTTGAGCATTTTGCACTTGAGGGCACTTCCTGATTAGCCTGCCTGCACTGCAAGCAAGCATACCGAAATGTCAGACACTTGCTTACAGTCAAATGAGAAGAAACTGAAACAAAAATGGAGGTTCTCACAGATGCTGCTTGACCCACCATAAACATGGAATTTGCAGTGGTTAAAAACAGAGGACCAAATCTGGGCCTAGAAAACCAAGTCCTTTAGTGAAAAATGGAGTAGCTGGTAACCTTACTGTTATGCTATAAACCATTCAGGTCTGGCATACTGTAATATGGAGCTAACCTATCTGTGCTGGATTTCTTTTCTTTTAGTTTTTTTTTTCCATTTTTTCCCCCATGTCTTAGGCCTTAGGCCAATAATGTGAGACACAAGATACATAAATACATAGATACTGATGCTAGATAAGGGCCTATGGCCCACCTAGTCTGCTCATTTGCGCACTTAACTTTGCTTCTTCAAGCTTCTGTAGAAATGGGTTGTCCCTTCCCTCAACTACCAGGATCCTCCCCCCAATGCCTATCCGATGCATTCTTAAATCTTGTAATCATTTCAGCCCCCATCGCCTTCTCCGGCAGGGTGTTCTATTTGCCCACCACCCTCTCCGTGAAGAAATACTTCCTCACGTTCCCTCTGAACCTCTCTCCCTCCAGTTTCATCCCATGTTCCCTAGTCTTGGAACCTCTGATAAAGAATTGTGTCTTCCTGCACCTTGTTCCTCCCTGTGATGTACTTGAATGTCTCAATCATATCCCCCTCTCCCTCCTCTCCTCCAAGGAGTGCATATTTAAGTCCTTCAGCCTGTCAGTGGTTGCGGATCATGTGGCTTCTGTTGACCTGGCTTTTTTCACTGAGACCTGGCTCGATGGAAATGCGGCCCTATTTTGGAGTTTGTGGTTCGGACGGGTTCTCAGTGATTCACCGCCTGACAGTGGACCGTGGGGGCGGGGGTTGCTGTCTGTTTTTAGACAGGAACTGGATCTCAGGGAGGTGCCAATTGGAGTCACCAACTCCTTTGAGTGTATAGTGGGTGCAGGTGCAGGCTACAGGACCCTTCTCATTTACCTTCCACCAGGTGATGGGAGGGAGTTCCTGAATGAGGTTGCAGACTTCATCGCCGAGAAGGTATTGGAGTCCCCCAGATGGTTGATTCTGGGGGATTTCAATGCCTGGGTGGATGATGAACTCTTGCCATTTGGACAAAACCTCCTCCAACTGATGGATTCATTGGGCCTGACATGGGTTATTAACACTGCAATTCACGAGAGGGGGGGCACTCATTGGACTTGCTGTTGCACCTGGGGATGGAGATCTCCGAGGTGGAGGTGGAGTCAATTGGTTGGTCTGACCATCACGCCCTGAGATTCCATTCTGCAGCCCCCCAAAGGAGTTGGTACAGTTCCTTCCTTTGAGAGGAGTTATCTCAGAAGGCCTAATGACAGTGCTGGACCTCTCGGGATTTCCAAAGGATAGCACTGATCCAGGGCCCCTGGTGTTGGCCTATAATAGGGCTGTTATGGGGGCCTTGGATATCATTGCTCCAACTTGTGTTCGCCCTCTTACTCTTCACCTGGGTGCCCTCTGGTTTAATGGGGACATCTGAGAGCTGAAGAGGCAAGGGCAAAGGTTGGAAAGACACTGGCGGAAAGCTCACCTGGAGGTGGATAAACTTAGATTGTGGGATCATTATAAGATCTACCAATCAGCAATTTCCCATAAGAAGGCAGAGTTTCTGTCCAGGGAAATTGCTACAGTGAAGAATAGACCAGCCCAGCTCTTATGGAGTGTGGAAAGACTGTGCAGTCCAGCCTGTCTTCATCCCGGTCGAGCGTTGTCACAAGTACAGTGTGAGGAGATCAGCCAGTGTCTTCCCATTGGACCTTGCACTAATCAATCGGGTGGTACTAATGCCCAGTTGACTTGGTTCACCTTTAGCCAACCAGCAGTCTTAGATATAGTGAGGATTATCCAGACTTTACGGCCAACCTGCTGAAGTTTGGATCCGGGCCCTACACGCCTACTAGTGGGGTGTGTAGAGGTTATCGGCCTGGTCCTCGCCGGGATAGTGGCGGTTTCATTGGAGAGAGGGATCTTTCCAGATCCCTTAAAGGAGGCGGTAGTACGCCCCCTCTTGAAAAAATCCTCCCTTGACCCCGACTGCCCAGCAAACTACAGATCAGTCTCGAACTTGCCCTTCATAGGGAAAGTTATTGAGAAGGTGGTCACCTTGCAGCTGGAGGATCATTTAACCAATCACAATATATATGACCCTCTCCAGTCTGGCTTCAGGAAAAGGCACAGCACCAAGACAGCCCTGGTGCCGGTATTAAATGACCTTCTGATGGCGAGAGATCAGAGAACCCATTCCATCTTGGTTCTTCTTGATCTCTCGGCGACATTTGACACTGTTGATCATGGGGTGTGGCTTGAGCGCCTCTGGTTCTTCTGTGGGCTGAGGGGGGCGGTTCTCAGTTGGCTTCAATCTTTCCTTGAGGGCAGATCCCAGAGAGTGGTGTCAGGGATTTATTCCTCTGCCCTTCACTGGATGCCCTGAGGGGTTCCACAGGGTTCGGTGCTGTCTCCCATGTTATTTGCAGTGTATATGCTCCAATTAGGGGACATTATAAGATGATATGGGTTGAGTTTTCATTGCTACACTGATGATTCTTAACTCTACATGTCTTTTGTGCCTGAACAGGAGTTAGACTCTGTCACGGTGTTTAATAACTGCCAGCTAGAGATACGGAACTGGATGAGTGCTAGCTGGCTCCAGTTGAACTTGAGCAAAGCAGAGGTATTGGTAGTGGACCCTGGTTATAGGATGACAGGGGCATGGGTTGGGAAATCCTCGGGTTTATATCTTGGGGGGGACCCCACTTATTGCCTCGGGCCAGGTACGTAACCTGGGTGTGGTATTTGATTAAGGCCTGATCCTGAGGGCCCAGGTTTCGGCTGTAGTCAAATCCTCCTTTTACCATCTAAGGAATATAGCCCGGGTGGAACACCTGGTCCCCCCCAAAAGATCTTCCTACCTTGGTCCATGCCTTTGTCACCAGTCATTTTGATTACTGTAATGCCCTCTACTTAGGGCTACCGGGGGTGGATATCCACCACTTGCAGCTAATGCAGAACGAGACAGCCAGGTTGCTGATTGGAACCCCTAGATCCAATCATATAACACCTGTACTACGTGAACTGCACTGGCTGCCAATATATTGGTGGATCACCTTCAAGGTCGCATTGCTGACCTATAAGGCCCTACACGAGCAGGGACCTCACTACCTGAAAGAACTCCTGTGCTCTTACTGTCCCCCCCACTCACTCCGATCCTCTGGCGAGGAATTACTAGAAATTCCCAGGGTATCTCTGAAAACATCTGGAGGAAGATCTTTTGCCTTTATGGCACCTACTCTGTAGAATTCTCTACCTTGCCAGATACAAGAAAGCCTGACCGTGTAAGGATTTAAAAAATCCTTTAAAACACACCTGTGTAACCAAGCATTTGCAGGGACTCACTGAGTGTTTGTTAATATTTTATCTGTTTTAATATAGAATGCTGTGATATTATTGTAATGTATGTTGTAAAGGCACCCTAAGCTTTGGAAGGGTGCCTCATACAAATAAACTTTTACTTACTTACTTACTATCCTCGTAGGTTTTGTAATGTAATCCTTGCACCATCTTGGTTGCTCTCCTCTGAACTGCCTCCACCCTGTCTATGTCCTTGCATAGGTATAACCTCCCGAACTGGACATTGTACTCGAGGTGTGGCCTCACTAATGTCTTGTATATTAGAATTATGACCTCTCTTTTCCTGCTGGTGATATCCTTGCCTATGCATCCCAGCATCCTGTTTGCTTTACCTGCTGCCTTGTTGCACTGAATCCCTACCTTGAGGTCATCAGAGATGATAACTCCTAGGTCCCTTTCCTGTTTGGAGCATTCTATATCCCCCCTCCCAGCTGATACAGTTTTTGTACCCCATGTGCATTATTTTGCATTTCTTTGTGTTAAAGCTCAACTGCCACTCCCTTGACCAGTTCTCAAGCTTCTGCAGATCTCTTCTCATTCTATCCACACCCTCTGGCGTGTCCACCCTGTTGCAGAGCTTTGTGTCATCAGTGAACAGGCAAATTTTCCCTTCTAGGTCTTCCGTAATGTCACTGATAAATATATTGAAGAGGACTGGACCCAGCATTGATCCCTGTGGCACCCCACTGGTCATCCTTCCCTCTGTGGAGTGACAGCCATTTACCACCACCCTCTGTGTCCTGCAGTTCAGCCAGTTTCCCACCCACCACACCACTGTCCTACCCACTCCCATGTTCCCCAGCTTGTTTAACAGATTTCTATGTGGCACAGTGTCAAAGTCCTTGCTGAAATCCAGGTAGGCCACATCCACTGCCCTGCCCCGATCCACCTCCCTTGTCACCAAGTTGCAATATTCAATTAGGTAGTCTGGCACAACCCGCCCTCTAAAACCATGCTGCTTTGAGTCCTGTAGACCATTGGCAATCAGGTGTTTCACTATTCTTACCTTCAGTAGTGTTTCCATGATCTTCCCCACTACTGAGGTCAGGCTGACTGGTCTGTAGTTTCCCGCTTCTTCTCTGTTCCTGCTTTTGTATAGGGGGAATATATCAGCTGTCCTCCAGTCTTTGGCTACCGCTCCTGTTTCCAGTGACCTGCTAAACGGGGTTGCCAGAGATTCAGCCACCACCTCTCTTAGCTCCCTCAGCGCCCTGGGGTGTACCCCATCTGGCCCCATAGCTTTATCGACTCTTATTCCTTCCAGTTCCTTTAGGGCCCTTTTCCGTGGAAGAGGACTTCTATCTATTTGCATGCTCTTCCTACTTTTCCTACTCCCTTGTGGCCCATTACCCACCTCCTCCTCTGTAAAGACTGAGCAGAAATATCTGTTCAGTATGTCTGCTTTACTGTTGTTGTCCTCCACTCTACTCCCACTCTCCCCTTTCAGCTTCACTATCCCTCCCTTTGCCTTCCTTTTTTCACTTACATACCTGTAAAAGGTTTTGTCTCCTCTAACCACTAATTTCGCAATGTACTCCTCTGTTTGTGCTTTCGCTTCCCTTACTGCCATCCCTGCCTCCCTTTGTTTCTCCTGGTACCTGTCCCTGTCCCCTTCTGCCTGTGTCTTTTTGTATTGTTTGAATGCAATTCTTTTGGCTGTCACTTTCTCCGCTGCCTCCTTGGAATGCCATAATGGTCTCTTCCTTTCTTCTTGCTAACCTGTTTTACACATAATGGTGTTGTCCTTGCTATACCTGTTTTGAATTCTGCCCACTGTTCCTCCACTCCAAATTTCCTCCCTATTCCAATTAGTGCCTCCTCCAAGCATTTCCCCATTTTCCCCAAATCTGTCCTAATGTCAAGTATTTGCGTTTTTGTGTGGCTGGGTTCTGCCCCTTCAGATATGTCAAACCACCGTGATTGGTGGTCATGTTCCTCAGGTGCTCCCCCACTGTGACCCCCATCACACTGTCCCAGTTTGAGAGCACCATGTCCAGTAGTGCCTCCTGTTGTGTGGGTTCCATGATCAGTTGTTTAAGGAAGGCTCCCTGAAGGGAGTCCAGGATAAATCTGCTGCTGGCTGACGCCGCTGCTGGGAGGCTCCAGTCCACATCTGGAATATCGAAGTCGCCAACCAGCACTACCCCCCCCCCGTTCGCCATCCTTTGGTTAGCTAGTATTATCTTCCTATCTGTCTCCTCCCCTGGGCTGGTGGTCTGTAAATTACCCCTGTGCGGATGGCTGACCCTGTTTTTCTTTCAAGCTTAACCCACAGTATCTCTCCCCTCCTTGTTCCACTTGAATCTCTGTGACATTTATGTTATCTTTCACATAAAGTGCCACTCCTCCCCCCTTTCTACCCATCCTGTCCCTCCTGAATAGATTGTAGCCTGGTAAGGCCATCTCCCAGTTGTGGTTATTATTATACCAGGTCTCTGTGATGGCCACAATGTCCAGGTCTGACTGTGCCATGGCTGCCTCCAGGTCCTCCATCTTGTTACTAAGGCTCTGGGTATTGGCACACATTGCTCTCCATGATATAACCTCCCTCCCCTGTTTTGTTGCCCTATGCCCCCCCCCGGCATTCTTTTTCCCCGGTCCTCCCTGTCTTCTCTCCTTATGTTGAATTCTGCCCTCTGTCTGTATATCCACTCCTTGGGTACTTGTGTAGAGCATGTGCTCATGGGGGGTGGATATTAAGCCTCCTGACCTTCCTGACTCCCCCCCCCCCAGCCAGTTTAAATGCTTGCTATAGAAGTATTCAAACTTCTCACTTAGGAATAAGGTCCCCTTCCCAGATGGATGCAGGCCATCATTCTTATACAGGCTCACATCCTTCCAGGTGGGGCCCCAGTCCCCCATGAAGCCAAAACCCTCCTTGCCACACCATTCCTTTAACCAGGAGTTGAATTTCATGATGCAGAGTGATCTAGCCTCCCCCATGCTGTGGACAGGTAATACCTCTGAGAAGGAGACGGAGTGTGCTATCTGGTTTAGGCTCCCCCCCAACTTCCTGAAATCCTTCTGGATTCTGACTATCTCCACCTTGTACCCTGCCAGGTAATTTCTCCCCAGGTGGACAATGACATCCAGTTCCTCCCTCCTCACTACCGCCCTTGCGATCCTATGGATCCACTTCCCATCCCTCCATACAGAAGATGGATATCATAGACATAAAGGAATTCTGGAGGTCAGAGGTAAGGGCAACAGACTTCTAGGAGAACATAAACTGAACTTACAAGCTCAAATGGGCAGACTGAGTGGGCCATAGGCCCTTATCTGCCGACACTGTCTATGTGTCTTCGTATAGGGGCTACATCATGTTTTCCAAATTTTTGATGATGACATTATTCTTTCACTAACCCAGTTACTGAAGCAATATGATCTTGCCAAATAAAATTTTGTTCCACTATTTACAAATGAGGAATTATTTGTTGAAAGTAAAGTTGAGAGATGTGATAATGCAGACATCAAGCGTTTTCTAGGCTTTGATTAAAGAGGTTGGTCATGAGGGAGAATACCTTAGAACATCTGAGTTCTATTCTTTACAAGGGTTTAATGGTGCTAAACCCCAGTGCCACTATTATTATCGGAGAATGCTGGGAAAAATAACTTTGGTCCACAGTAGTTGGATAAGCTTGGTAACAAATACATAAAAACCTCCTCCTTGTGTAGCACCTATATGCCCATTTTTGTAACATGAATATACATATGGTATCTACGGGTTCGGGGAAAAATAAGGTTACCTGGCACAAGAGACCTAGGTTTGGCTACTCTGCACAGGGGCACCCAAGTAAATCCAACTACAGGAAGCAATAACTGTAATGTCCAGAACCAGAATTGGGATTTTTCAGTGTGGCTTTATTTATTAACTCACTGAACATAAACAAAGCACTGCATGGTCCCCCACAGGGCTACGTAACTGTAATGCAGATTAGAGGTTAAACACAGCGGTCCATTTTAGGAATGAACACAATACAACAGTTGTCTGGCTTTGGACCCACCAGGCACTCAGCCCGGACTTTGCATGCGCATTGGATACACAGCCCGACTGGCCCAGCTCCCCTGCCGGCCACTCGACTGATGGTCCACTTGGCGAATGAACCCAAACTCTACTTGGAAAGACATCCCATCAAACAAGGAGGCTCCCAAACTGTGGCTCCCCACACCACTTGAAGTTTGCGACTCCTAGAGAGATTTTGTTTTCGTACTTCCAATTCGAAACTCCCATCCAACAAGGAGACTCCCATCCAACAAGGAGTAATTTTCCCATCCTGTGGCTCCCCCACCACTTAGAGTCTGCGACTCCTAGAGAGATTTTCAAGTTGCACTCCACGCCTGGGTACCCACCCCATCACTGGCCAAGCGCAAGGCAGCAAAACACAGAAGAAATCCATTGAGGTGGACCTGGTTACAAAGATGGGGTTTCCACCTCCAGCTCCCACAGCCCATACCCGGCCATTTCTCTGGACACACAGAACTTTAGACTTTAAAATATAGATTGACAGTGGATGACCTGAAGCACCCCCTCTACAATGAACTTTAAATCCATAAACACTTTAAACAGATGACTGCTCTATTTGTTTGTCCTAGTTGACATAGTTCTCCCAAATAGCAGTCCCCAATACTTGAAATCCAACTGAAGAAAAGAAGTTGTTTGCCTCTTCCAATGGGGCCAAACACTCACCCATTTGTTGCAGGTGCCCCACAGGCGAAAAAACTGTAACCTTTGCTGTTATACATGAACAGACTGAACTTAAATTAAAACAGGCAGCTTTCTTCCCAGGGTGGGAAAGGGATTGCCCCTGGAACCCACAAAGAACTTTCCTACCCCCCGAGGGAGGGAGTAAACAAACGACTACTGGTGTCCTTCTTGTTTGCTTAAGGACAAACTGAAGACTGACTTTGAATTTCCAAGGTTCTAAACTTACTCTGAGCTGAAGATTCCAAATGTGACTCATGCAGCTGCGACAGTTCTATTATGATGTCATCTCTCAAGTCTCAGCTGTGACTGAGGACAGAGTGAGACAGTGTGAAACCCATTTAACTGGAGTTTCACAAGCTACCTCCCTGCCTACCACTAGGTCTTACTGGGATTCTAGTAACCCCGGGTAACAAAGGGGTAACACTCGCCCTTGACCAGGAAAATGACTATCCCCAGTCATTATGCACCCAGCCTTAGGCCATCCCACCCTATGTGCTACCTGCGGAGGGGGGTGATCAGGCCCCCTCCTACCATGTGCAAGCACAGGTAGGCAACACTAAGGCCTAGAGGCCTTTAGCTGACATATCAGCCTCTACTCTATCCACGTACTATGGACACCTAGTGGCTCTGGTAGAACCGTCCAGAGCATAGCCCTGATAGATCAGCGCTGCAATCCCTACGGACGCTCAGGATCACAGCCTGTCTATCCCCCCTAACCCTCTAGGGAAAACCTATCTGCCTCTAACATAATATCCCAAACAAAACAAAATCCGGGGACCTCCCCGACCTTGGGCAACCTGCAACTACAACCATTAGCAATAATAACACAGTACAATTAAATTCTACACCATAAGCACTGACGAGGGACTCCGATGAGCCCCTCCTCCTCTTCTTGTCTTCTCTTCTGTCTTCCAGGAACACCTGTAAGAAAAGACAAAAACAAAAAAAACACATCCTAACCTGCATGTACAGTCTATCTAAATAACAACAATGACAACAACAACCCTTACCACACAGAAAAAGCACTGAACAATCCCAAAAAGAAAAAAAGATTTTTTTTTTTCAGAAAAAGGTAGAAAACAGTATTTACATTAAAGTACAATGACATTGGTAGCAATACACCTTTAGGGGGATGGAATGCCCTAAATGTCCCACTAGTGACTACAAGACCCGAAGGCCAGTCCATTAAAGAGTCTCTCCTGGGCCGGAGCCCCATGAAGCATAGCTCTTTAAGGCCATAATCCCGAAGGGGAGAGTCTTTGCAGACAGTTCACACACTGTTTGAAGTCTGTAGTGTAAGGTATGTATTGCAATGTCATAAAGATAGAATAAAAAGAATTTTTCTGACTCACCAGCCGCTTAAAGTATTCGAACGTCACAAACCTGGTCCCTTCCGAAGACTCTCCCTTGCGGCATTTCTTCTGATACAGCTGGGCGGACATCTTCCGGGAACCCACAGGAGTGCACATCTGGAAACAGCTGAGCTGATGTCATAACTGGAGAAGGAACCTTAGAACAGGAACAAAAAGAGAAACAGCTGGTCCGGCGTCATCCGATTGCCAGGCGATGAACAGGAAACAGCTGGGATGGTGTTCTCTCTGGATCTGAAGTCATCTGGTGGTACCAGTAGATGGTTGCTGAATAGGGCAGTACACTGTGGACTGAAGAATATGGGGCACCTGAGTTCTTGTTTATTCATATTGGCAGTTCAAATTAGGTTACTTCACAGTGTAGATGTGGCAGTATTGACTACCACTGCTCGGCTCTCCATTTTGTAGGCACGGGCTTAATTACTGGGAGGTCCTTGCACTGAGGCCAATAGTAGAGGGGGTCAGGGGCTTGAATTATTACTCCATCTGGACGCACATAATTCACACAGTGGGAGACTTCACGTCCCTCTCCGTCCACTATTCTCACTCTGTCCATAAACAGTGTCCTGCCTCTCTTCCGCTGTGTATACTTTTCGTGGAACAGTCTATTCTTTACATGCTGGTTAGCCCCAGGATGCACATGTTTCATTGCTTCATCCCGGATCCAGGATTTCCTGCAGTTCTCAATCTCCTCCCAGACTCTCCGAGGAAAGGTAGGAAAGGTCATACCAAAGATTTCATTGGCCTTTCTACTGAACAGTCTCTCCTCTTTACTTGCTTTGGTCAATCTGAGACCGCTGGCCTGGCTTGGGGGTGGCCAGTCCTGGTTCTGCCAGCTTCGCATCCTCAATGAAATTAAAAACGGATCCCTGACTTCTTCTTCTTCTGGTGAAGCCAGGGCAGTGGCATCACCACCTTCTTGAACACATTCCTCCGAGGCAAGATCTTGAGGCGGTATACCCATTCCTATCTCACAAGGCCACTTAGGTTCCCCCTCATCTTCCTCTTCACTGAGGATCTGAGCCCAGGAGTGAGCAGTAGTTCTCACCCCGAGACTATCCATTCATCACTGGGAGTGGAGGTCGACACCTCCCATTCAAAAACCTCCCGCATCTCATCTTCACCTTCGAGACTTGGGCTAGGCCCCCCCACCCAGGGGACTATTGATGCTTTATCTGAACTTGCTTTCTGAGATCCAGCATCCAATGCTTCAATTTCAGATTCAGTCTCTAATTCTGCACTCTCTAACTTTGTGCCACACTCCCCCGGGGGACCTTCCTCCACAGGCTCCGCCTGATGCTGTGTGCTGCCAACTGCAGATTCTTGAAGTTGTGTCCATGTGGGAGCCAAACGAATTTGAGGCACTTTATACAAGCCAGCACAGTGAGGAATCATGAAGACATCCCTTCCAGCACTCAAGCACATCTGGCATACACGCACTGGATAATTAGGAATTGCCACATCAGGAGGGAGTTGCCCTCTATAGCACCAATTTTCAATATCTCTCAATCTATTTACTGCTGCTGTTACTGTAACCCGGGCATGATCCGGGTAACGAGCTGGTCCTGAGGCCATAACTGCAGAAAAACAAATAAAAGTTCACTGTAACTGAAAGTCCCACTTTAAGGAACACACTCTGTAGCTTTAAAATGGCTCCTCTGCTGCTGTGTTTACTTTACTACCCACCCTGTAATGGCGGCAGCACCTCCTGTGCATCAACATTCAGACTCTGGGTCAAGCCACTGCGCATCCGATTTACATCAGCTACTAATAACTTTATTTCAAACTGCACAACTTGCTCTGTTCTGGCTGTTCACACATTTACAGGATTTTCCTTGGACTTTTCACTTGCTGGCAACATTCATTTAATTACAGTCCTTTTAAAACTTCAGGTTTCAGCACAAGGATTGCCTGCTTTTACTAGTGTTGTACTTATTTTACAACCCACAGTCTCTCTCTGGCTGCAAACTTTAAACTGAGGCTACTTTCATTGCTATGCACACATTTAATGGCTTTACAGACTTGCACTTGCCAGCAGGACATCACACAATCGCTACTTGCAAAGCGACTATACAGCTGCACACACATTTTATATGGCATTATCTGAAAATCACTGATTTGAGCAGTTTTAAATCGTTTACTCACTGTTATGGTAGCAGATTGCTGCGATGGAGAAAGCGCCTGCAGCCAGATTTTGAAGGCCTCAGATTTCAAGCGGGCGGGCAGTCTCAGCGATCGTAGTATTAATCACACAATTCACTGATCCCAGGACCGATAAGCAGGTTGAGCCCGATTTTGAACTAGAAAAGTCACTTTTCACTGTTTACAGCACTTTGAACACTTCACGAACGCTCCTCCACTGCCAGTACACGCACTACTCTCTGTCTCCCTCTCGAATGCTGAAGCAGACTCTGAAGAGCTGGCTGAGGGGCGGGACTAATGGCAAACTGACCAACCACACGACGCCATGCAAATGAGCCTCTTCTTCCTCACGAGGGCTCCTCTCCTCACGGCGATCGTCGAGCAGGCAAATTTAAACTGAAAAGATGCACTCTTTTTTTTTTTTCACTGACTCCACGGCAAGAGCCCATTTCAACCATGTAACATTGCCATTAACTCTGCAGTCTCTAATATTGCACAGAAAGCATTTCCAACATCCAGGGCATAATTTCGCTGTTGCTACCCCTAGTTTTCCACACTTTTCTTCACAGAACTTTATTTTAAAACTGACAAATGCTGTAAACTATGTTGATGCAGGACAAGGACACACACTTTGGCTTTACAGCTCCTTGGTAAACAGTTGGCATTGTTTAAACAGCAGCACAAGATTCACAGCACACAGCACACACTAGGGAAATTACTTCAACTTTTTTGGGCTACCGACTGCCAGATAGCCAAAACGCTAGCCTACTTGCCCAAGCACCTTCCTTCCCAAACAAATCCAAAGCGGTGCCTCCATTTTTGTAGCACCTATATGCCCATTTTTGTAACATGGATATACATATGGTATCTACGGGTTCGGGGAAAGATGAGGTTACCTGGCACAAGAGACCTAGGTTTGGCTACTCTGCACAGGGGCACCCAAGTAAATCCAACTACAGGAAGCAATAACTGTAATGTCCAGAACCAGAATTGGGATTTTTCAGTGTGGCTTTATTTATTAACTCACTGAACATAAACAAAACACTGCATGGTCCCCCACAGGGCTACGTAACTGTAATGCAGATTAGAGGTTAAACACAGCAGTCCATTTTAGGAATGAACACAATACAACAGTTGTCTGGCTTTGGACCCACCAGGCACTCAGCCCGGACTTTGCATGCACATTGGATACAGAGCCCGACTGGCCCAGCTCCCCTGCCGGCCACTCGACCGACGGTCCACTTGGCTAATGAACCCAAACTCTACTTGGAAAGACATCTCATCAAACAAGGAGGCTCCCAAACTGTGGCTCCCCACACCACTTGAAGTTTGCGACTCCTAGAGAGATTTTGTTTTCGTACTTCCAATTCGAAACTCCCATCCAACAAGGAGACTCCCATCCAACAAGGAGTAATTTTCCCATCCTGTGGCTCCCCACACCACTTAGAGTCTGCGACTCCTAGAAAGATTTTCAAGTTGCGACCCACGTCTGGGTACCACCCCATCACTGGCCAAGCGCATGAGGCAAGTAGAAAAAACACAGAAGAAATCCATAGAGATGGACCTGGTTACTAAAGATGGGGGGGTTTTCCCACCTCCAGCTCCCACAGCCCATACCTGGCCATTTCTCTGGACACACAGAACTTTAGACTTTAAAATGTAGATTGACAGTGGATGACCTGAAGCACCCCCTCTGCAATGAACTTTAAATCCATTAACACTTTAAACAGATGACTGCTCTATTTGTTTGTCCTAGTTGACATAGTCCTCCCAAATAGCAGTCCCCAATACTTGAAATCCAACTGAAGAAAAGAAGTTGTTTGCCCCTTCCAATGGGCCAAACACTCACCCATTCGTTGCAGGTGCCCCACAGGCGAAAAAACTGTAACCTTTGCTGTTATACATGAACAGACTGAACTTAAATTAAAACAGGCAGCTTTCTTCCAGGGTGGGAGAAGGGATTGCCTCTGGAACCCAAAGAACTTTTCCTCACCCCCAGAGGGAGGGGGGTAAACAGACAACTACTGGTGTCCTTCTTGTTTGCTTAAGGACAAACTGAAGACTGACTTTGAATTTCCAAGGTTCTAAACTTACTCTGAGCTGAAGATTCCAAATGTGGCTCATGCAGCTGCGACAGTTCTATTATGATGTCATCTCTCAAGTCTCAGCTGTGACTAAGGACAGAGTGAGACAGTGTGAAACCCATTTAACTGGAGTTTCACAAGCTGCCTCCCTGCCTACCACTAGGTCTTACTGGGATTCTAGTAACCCCGGGTAACAAAGGGGTTACACTTGCACATTCAGATTAGATGTTTTTGTACACATGACATACTGTACTATATAGGCTGAATAAAGTGAAGTATTTGATGCCACCTGCTGGAGAAAATGCAGGGAAAGACAGGCAACCTATACTCATGTTCTTTATACATGCCCTAAGCTAACATCACACTGGGTGGAAATGCAACAGACAACTGAAATTCTTGCAGTTGTGGGTAGTCTTCCCCTGACTGAATGATTATTTTATACGGTATGGGGAACCCTTATTATTAACTGAAATCAAGCAGATTACAACCTTGTTATGCCATCGTTATGACATCACTCTGTTGTTAACCCTTCTTGAGTACGTCATATCAATGGTATAACAAAACGGAATGCTCACAACAATCAATGTTCCATAAAGTAATTCAGTAAAGTAATTCAATCCGTGATTACACAATCTTGGTAGCCCATACACTATAAAATATAATGTATGGTCTTCGGTTAACAACTGCACTGAAAACATTTCTTGAGATTGCCATGACATCTGAAAACCTCTCGGGCTGCACTCGCGAGGTTTACAATAATGTCATGGCAACCTCTCGAAGTGTTTATAGCGTGGTTATTGACCAAAGACCATACATTATCCTCTATATTATACCCAGAGAGCGCTCATACAACAGATAAACATTTATTAAACATTTTGTTAATAGCAAAGAAAACAATTACATGGTTGTCCAAGCAGATCCCGATGATAACACAATGGCAGGATACTACTAATGAGATAAAGAAAATGGGAAGCATTAAGACATGATTACAAAATAAATTTCTAAATTTTTGAGATGTTAGATGTGGTGGGTTCATTATATGATGTGATGCAAAAGTATTTTCATTCCATAGAATCTATTAAATTGATTCATCAGTGTTGCTGGACTCTGCTGCTCTCTTCTGGTTACCATAGTGCAATGGCTAAAAGGTAGAACAGAAATGATGAGGTAATACAAGACTGATATTGTTCCATCTTAGCATGCTCATACTAGTTTTCGTTTCTTTATGTTTTTATATTTATATATTGATACTGTCATGGCTAACAGTTTCTGTAAATTATTACACGGTAACTGACTGTATTTAATAAATGATGTACAAGGAAATATGCTTTATGCAGTAAGGGGAGATATCACAAAAAACGTCTTTGTATCGGCAAGTGCATAACTGGGACTGAGGATTTACCAGTATGGTTTTTACTTATGAAAATCTAATGGATGTGTCACACACTTGTATTTTCAGTTACTTGCTCTGTATATTAACCAATGAGAGTGCAAATAAAAATTTAAATTAAAAAAAGACTGTTACTGTTGCCATCTATTGCTAGTTTAGTAAATCAGTAGTTTTTTTATGTTTAAACATAGCACCTACACAATATGGAAACTGAAAGAAAAATAATTGGATGCAGAAAATCTAACACCGAGGGGATCTGAAGGCTCAGTGGATGAGACAGTCCTTAATCTCTAGATCACAGGTTCAGAACCAGCCTTGGATGTCAGAGCTTCTGAAATTCATTATCACCCGATACCTACTGAAAGGCCTTTGTGGAATTTGTTATGGTGGTCTCAAGCCAGTTTCTAGTGGACGAACATACACATCCCAAAACCACCAGCACATCTGGCACTAATTAGCTATCAGTTTTACATGAGAGGCCCTGTCTGAATTGGCATGGGATTGGAGCTACCTTCTCACCTACTTACCATAAAGAGGAACAGTCAGCACTAAGAGCCCCACTCACACGTGTGGGACTGGTCCCAATCTGCACTTTGTGTGCAAACATCTTTTTTTTTACTTATTGTTTACTGCAGTACAATAGATTATAACAGACTGATTTTGTTGACTTCCAAGCTGCCATTTGCTATAACCAGAAATCCCAGAATTCCCATGCAGCTGATACCAGATCAGGGCTGCTGCAGTGGGAGATTCAAAATCCTGCAGAACACATTAGAGTTTTATAAGCTCTGATCTATTGCTTGCTGGTCCTTCTGTCCTCACAGGGCTGAGCACAGTCATAAAGGACTATAATTAACCCTGGGAGAACAGCGGAACTGGCAAACATCTGATCTGAGCCCAGCTGCATTGGGGGGGGGGGGGGAGAGACAGAGCGATCCAGATAAGGTGGCTCTTTAGCTGTGTTTACACTACCTTTTCTCCACTGTATTATAATAAACAGTGTCAGTGTTGTCGTCTGCAAAGAATGAGGAGTGTTGTAGTGGTGCTCCGATGTAGCATCATGGAACTGCTGTTAGAGTGGTTTGCTGTACCAATGCAGGTGGTGCAGCTGTGCATGTAAACCCACTGCTCTACTCACAATGCTGCAATTGCCCCAGACCCATAATATCCAAGAGTTTCCTGCAGACTCCCATGCTTTGTAACCAGGAAGTCTGCAACCAGAAAACAATTGGGTAGCGCAGGATGAAGTGGAGAGAATGGCTGTACCATCATTTTCACTTAATTAGGCTTGTTTTACTACCTATGGGGTTTTGAGGGCTACTGCTGCTCCCACCCCCTTCCCTCATGGCTAGTTGTAGATATTGTGCTTAGAACTTAGTGCTTAGTGCTGTAATATGACCTCACTCTTTGTCACCAGCACTAAGTCTCTCCACCCCCGGCCCTACTGGACATTCAGTGCAGAATGCTGGAAATTCAGTTGGGGAATGCAGCATGAGCCAGCACCAATGCAGACCGGCATAATGTAGATGCACAACAGCATCATAGCAGTCAGAAAGGTGGAGACTTCACTGCAAAACATTTAAAACCTGATAGGTAGTACAAACAAGCCTTAAGTCTCACCACTTAAAATGAGGATTTGGACAGTAATAAAAGCAGTGATTAGTTGCTGACAAAGGAATTGACTGATCACAATGCACTTTTAACATTAATTTAAGGAACATAGTGTTTCATTTTCCATAAAGGAGTCTATCCTCTGATGGCAGACTGGGCGGCTAATCAGCCTTGTCCCCGTGCACTGCTACTGGCCTATGCCCCTCTCTTGTCAGGAGTTCACTTCCTCTGTGGATTTCCCCCAAGATGGGTCCAGGGGGGAAGGCTGTTCCTCTCCCAGAAGCATATGTCCTGTATTTGTTCCAGACCAGAGCAGCAGGGTGGGTCGTGGAAACATGGGCAAGGCTTCAAAAAGCCCTGTCTCCATTTTTCCACTTTTTCTGGTCTTTCCCCCATGCTGCAATACCAGGACATGTGGCTGGAGGAGCACATGTCCTGTGCTGCTGCAGCCCTACCCCTTAAGTCACTCAAGCCTGCACTCGAGACAACTGACCACCCCTCCCAGGAAGAGAAAAGCAGTCCCTGGGACACTTGATCCTCTCCCACCCCGCAAATCCCCAGCAGCCCATGCTGGTTCCCAAACATGGATCACTGGCATTGCAGGAACCCTGTGGGAAATGTGAATGAATCATACTAAAATGGGTCAAATGCATAATAAAATGAGTACAGTGTACACTGAAATGAGTATGACAGATACAATGAACATAACACACTGTACTTAAATATAAAACAGGGTAGACTGGATGGACTCTATTTATTTCAAAAGCTTTACCAGGAAAGACATACTTAGCTGGTGTCAGCTCATTTCCAGATGCATCCTGAGGAAAGTGGTACAGGGATTACTAGGCTAGAAATAATGAGGTACAAAGCAACACAATACTACAAATGAGGTAAATAAGCAACTAACTTAACAACATGCAATTGTGCAAGATACTGTGCAAGGGGGAACTCTACAATGAATACATGTTCATGGCCAAAAAGATTACACTCGGTCTTGTCCCCTCAGTCTCTCACCTCTAATACAACAGACCTCGTCACACCAACACACCCGTAGTTCTAGCAAGCAACTCCTCATGGTTCCCCAATGCCGCACCTCCCAATTCCAAAGGTCCTTTAGCTACTGAGCCCCTTCCTGGATAAATAACCTACCTAACAGTCACACGAATATGAATAGAATTGGCCCCTACAAAGTCTACCTTAGGAACCACCTACAGTACTCTAATCCCTGTAATTGCCACTAAACCCAGCCCTGAACCCTCTTCCCCTGACTAAGGCCTCTGGCTGGCTAACCTCCAATCTGAAAATCTCTGAACTAACTCCTAAGGGAGCTTATAAATGTATCTATACACTAAGACTAATACCGTGAATCTACTAGTATCTAAATGTTAGCCTATTACTGTAACTCTTGTATCATGCCTGCTGCTTGTGCCCCATTTCTATATTGTTCTGTACTGTTCTTTCACCATATGCCTGTAATGACATGGAACCTCTGAAAAAGAGTCTTTGACTCAAAGGTATTTTCCAAATCCTCAATAAATAAATAAATAAATGCTGAGACAGAACATGTGGCAAAGTCCAATATGCAGTATATGACTAAGGCAGGAGTAGGAAACACAATATTCCAGGGTAGAAGAGCATACTACACTAATGAGAGTATGGGGCAAGGGAGAAAAGGAGAATGGAGAGTTGGGGGCAACAGCCCAGGGCCCTGTATCAGGGTAACTGCAGGAGTGAGTATAAAAGTTATGGAGGAGAGATATGATTGCATGAAGGGAGGGGTCCTTATCTTCAGCTATCTATACATTCATGTAAATGAGCAATAGCTTACCAAAATAGATATAGAACATATGGAAATATTAATAATACATTACTTTTCTATGTAATTATAGACCAGTAATTTCATACCTTAAGTGGGTATTTAGATACAAACCATTTACACCAAGTGCCTTTAAATACATTTAAGAAGTACAGATATTGGCTATGATTACACAGCCCCATTGCTTTACTGTACCTATATAATGGGTACTTCCTATAAACGTCAGTTTAAAGAGAAAAGGAAATGTCTACCATTTACTTTCTGTTCAGGGAAGAACCACATATGACCATGGTCATATGACAATGGACAATCTAGATTGATAATTACTCAAGTTAACTATTCTCATGCATGTTGATAATTTCAGAAGTTCCCTGCATTATAAAACAAATTTCTAGGCAACTAAGGTAATTTCATTTTCCTCAGCAACCTTGTTATGTAATGAAAGTATCTGCTCTTCACATCATTTTTGTGATTTATTTTATGTAGTTATCCGTTGTTGTTATCATTCCTCTTTCTAATGGTCTTCATTCACAATTAACAGAATGGCCTGATTGCTATTTATAGCACCATTAAATGAAACTCTTTTAAGAGTTCACACATTAACATTTTTGTATGCTAAAATAATTTCCTTCTTTCGTAAACCTTATTCTGTCTTCATAAATTGTAGCAATTATTTTGATTATTAACATTAGTTAACATGTAGAAACACTCTGGATACAGAAGTTGATACCAGCCCATTTACAGAAGAAAGGGTTCTGAAAGAGCTCTTAAAACTGAAGGTGGACAAAGCAATGGGGCCTGATGGGATTCATCCCAGAATTCTAAAAGAACTAAGGGTAGAACTAGTGACACCACTGACTACCCTCTTTAACAAATCATGGGAAGATGGGGTGGTACCTGAGGACTGGAGGAGGGCAGATATGATTCCTCTTCACAAAAGTGGGAGCAAGGCAGAAGCAGGAAACTACAGACCTGTTAGTTTAACCTCAGTGGTAGGGAAAATGATGGAATCACTTCTGAAGGAAAGAATTGTTGCGTATCTAGAGGCCAGAGGGGCACAGGACCCAAGGCAGCATGGATTCACAGTGGGAAGGTCATGCCAGACAAATCTGATAGATTTCTTTGACTGGGTGACCAAAGTAGTTGATCCGGGAGGGGCTGTGGACATGGCCTACCTAGACTTTAGCAAGGCATTTGACACAGTCCCACACAAAAGATTAATATACAAGTTAGCCAGCCTGGGAGTGGGTCCCAAGATGACAGCCTGGGTAAAGAATTGGCTGGAGAATAGGACACAGAGAGTAATAGTAAATGGAGTCCACTCTGAAAAAAGGGGGATTAGCAGTGGGGTACCGCAGGGTTCAGTATTAGGACCGGTCCTCTTCAATGTCTTTATAAGCGACATTGCAGAGGGACTGGAAGGAAAAATATGTCTCTTTGCAGATGACACAAAGATCTGCAACAGAGTTGATGCACAAGGTGGGGTGGAAAGGATGAGAAGGGACTTGGCAAGGTTAGAGGAATGGTCAAATGTATGGCAGCTTAGATTCAATGCTAAGAAGTGCAAGGTAATGCACCTGGGAAAAAAAAACCCAGGGGAAGAGTACACAATGGGGGGTGAGATACTAACAACAACAAAAATGGAAAGGGACCTGGGGTAGTCATATCAGATGACCTAAAGGTGGGCAAGCAATGTGAGGGGCAGCAAGGAGGGCTGGGGATACTGGGATGCATAGGAGGCATCACCAGTAGAAAACAAGTTATTATCCCTCTGTACAGACAGCTGGTGAGACCCCATCTGGAGTACTGCATGCAGTTCTGGAGACCCAATCTCCATAAAGACATAGACAGGATGGAAGCTGTCCAGAGGAGGGCAACTAAAATGGTGCAGGGTCTGCACCGAAGACATATGAAGAGAGACTTAAGGAGCTTAATATGTATAGCCTCAAGGAAAGGAGAGAGAGACATGATAGAAACTTTCCAAGTACCTCAGGGAATCAACAAAGTCCAAGAGGGTAGCATCTTTCAAAAAAGGGTGTGCAAGAACAAGGGGCACAATTTGAAGATAGAAGGGGGCGCTCAGAGGTAATTTAAGGAAGTATTTTTTCACAGAGAGGGTTATGGATGTATGGAACAGCCTTCCAGAGGAGGTTGTGGAGTCAAAAACAGTGGTGGAATTCAAGCATGCATGGGACAGTCATAAGGCAATTCTAGGGGGTTGGGGTAGGAAGAAGTAGGCTGCTGGTTAACTAGGATCTGCAGCTTATCCATCAGGTAGGGAAATGGGCAGACTGGGTGGGCCAAGCGGTCCTTATCTGCCGTCAAATTCTATGTTTCTATGTTTCTATGTAGAATTCTGCATTCCAATATGCAAATAAATGATGCAAATGTGATTGTTCTTCCATGTTCTTATGACCGTGGACAAACCATAGCCAAACACAGACATATAAACGTAGCATGGTGGCTTTTTCCAAGGTGCTACCTGTGTATGGCCAGAGAGAGGCAAGGACACTCCACAGCAGGGCATTTAATGACTGGTTGAAGGCATGGTGCATGAAGAAGGGGTTGGGATACATCTAGTACTGGGAGCAAACCTGGCCAGATATGGGGATAGGGACACAGCCTTCATCCTTCTAGCAAGGGGACTGCAGTCCTTGGTGGAGGTTTAAATGTTACTTGGATGAGCATTTAAACTAACATGAGGGGCAGTAAAATCAAGGGAGACAACAGTTGCCTTCCCCTGGTTGGTAAAGTGTCTGGGAAGGAGGGCAAGAGGGGAGAACCCCCCGCAGATGTGTAGAAAGGCAGGGACTGGGACAGGTTGGAGGAAAAGGGAAATATAACTAAGGTAGGGAAGGAAAGGGAATTGAAGGAGACCAGGTATTTTGAAAGTAAAAAGGGAAGAGGCGAGTCAAGGGGGCTTCAGGGAATAAGAAAGAAAGAATGGAGGGGAGAAGTAAGGTAACAGACAAGTGGAAAAAAGGGTATGGAGAGCCATGTGTACTAATGCAAAGAGCCTTGAAAACAAAATTCCAGACATGGAAGCCATCACGGTGGAGGCTAACCTGATTTAGTGGTCATAATGGAGTCATGGTGTACTGAGCACCACAGCCGGGACACGGCCATACCAGTATACTCTCTGTTCAGGAAAGGCAAGGCCAAAAGGAGGGAAGGAGTTGCATTATACATGTAGTCCCTCTTAGGAAGCTCCCCTCCCTTTAAAAGTGTCTACGGACCTCTGAGCAGACCCTCCCATGGAGGACTGGGTCAGCTGGTCTGACTTGGCATTCCTTGGGGAACAGTCAGCAGCCTGAGTGGGAGGGCACAGGCTGGTGATTGTCAGTTGATGGGAAGAGTGCATCAGGCACACACTGCCTGTTCACAAGTGCTGAGGTTTCTCTTTAGGAGTCTGCAACAATTAAGTACTGTGTTGTGACAGCTGCCATTTAAAGTACCCTCAAATGGGGTGGGGTGCCCCCCCTACACTTTAGCTGGAGAACAATATAGAGGTGGTTAGATTGGGAGCTGAGGAGAAAATGAGAGATCTAAGACCATGGAGAGTGGGGTGAAATTTATGCTATCTTACATTTGAAAGTGACTGTATTGGCACCACTGGTGGGCCCCCCTCTTGGTGTGAGGCATGAGGGGAGTAGGAGCCATTTAATAAAGAGGATTTGCATCCTGGTGCCTAAGTATTATCCCCAGAGTGTGTCTGATTGGTGTTCTGTGCCCAGAGACTCTGGGGAGCTCCTCCTGGGTGTTTTGTGTCAGTTTCCCCGAGTGTGCCTGACAGGCGAGCAGAGCCCACAGCCTCAGAAAGTCTCTTTTCCTGTGAAGTCCTGAAGTGACAGAGAAGCTCTGCAAGTTCTAAGTGTCAGAAGTTGAGGGTGCATTGTCACCTCTGAAACACAGTGATGCCTATTTTCAACTACTTGTGTGGGGGAGCAGGAGAAATGAACAGAAAATTTTGAGGAGCTGGAGAAATGGGCAGGACTGCCTAGGAGGACCACATTTGTGCTGCCTGGAATGTGGACCCCAGTAGAATTCTTTGCCTCCAACAGGGCCAGAATACAGATAGCTTGTACCACACCTGGCCTTGCTTGCAGCCATAGAAACACAGAATGTGTCATCAGAAAAAAAAACGGTAGGTCCACCTAATCTGCCCTATTTTCCCTGCCTATTACTACACCCTGGACCCTATTTGATCACTGGTGTTCCTCCCTCCTCTCGTACCTCTACTTATTATACCCATGTGCCTATCTCATGCATCTCTGAAACTCCACACCATCTTTGCCCTTACCACCTCTTCTAGCAGGCTATTCTAGATCTCCACCACCCTTTCTGTGAAGATGTATTTACTCACATCCCTCTTAAACTCCCCACTCAAGCTTCATAGCATGCTTCTGTGCTCTGGTGCTCCTCCTCCTGAGAAAGAGTCTCCCCTCCTGCACCTTGTTCACCCCCATGAGGTACGTATAGGTCTCAATCATGTTCCCTCTCACTCTCCTCTCCTCCAGGGAGTACATGTTGAACTCCCACAGCCTCTCCTCATATGGTTTCTTATACAACACCCACACCATTTTGGTAGTCCTTCTCTGGACTGTTCCCACCCTGTTGATGTCCTTGCAGAGGTGCAGCTTCCAGAACTGGACACCATACTCCAGGTGGGATCACAGTACAGAGGCAACATCACCTCCCATCTCCTGCTAGAAATCCCCCTCCCTATGCATGCCAGCATCCAGCTCACCTTGCCCACTGCCTCGGTGCACTGCCTTGCCACCTTGAGATAATCAGATATGATCACCCCAAGGTCCCTCTCTTACTTGGTAACTGTAAGTACCTCCCCCCACCTTATACACAACCCTTGGGCTTTCCCGCCCCAGGTGCATGACTTTGCACTTTTTGGCAATAAAACCGGGCTGCCACACCCTAAACCACTCTTCTTGTTTCCCCAGATCCTTTTGCATTCTGTCCATCCCGTCCTGGGTGTCCACCTTATTGCAGACTTTTGTGTCATCTGCAAAGAGACACACCTTCCCCTTCAGTTCCTCAGCAATGTCACTTATGAAGCCATTGAAGGAGATAGGACTCAGTACTAATCGGACCCAGTACCAATTCCTGTGGTACTCCACTGGTCACTCACTTATCCTCTGAGTGACTGCAATTTACCACTACCCTCTACCACCTATCTTTCAACCAGTTAGATACTCAGCTCACCACCTTTTTCCCCACCCCCAGGCTGCTACATTTCTTTAACAACCTCCTGTGTGGTATAGTGCCAAAGGCCTTACTGAAATCCAGATAGGCACATCCACTGCCTTCCCCTGATCCACCTCCCTAGTTTTCCAGTCAAAGAAATGTATGAGATTTGTTTGACATGACCTCCCCTCTGTGAAGCTATGCTGCCAGTTGTTCTGCAGCCCATTTGTCTCCAGGTACTCCATCAGTAGGGACTCCACTGAGTTCCCCACCACTGACGTGTGACTGACTTGTCTGTAATTGCTAGCCTCCTCCCTTCTGCCAGTCTTGTGCAGGAGACCACATCGGCCCTCCTCCAGTCCACTGGAACCACCTCCCATGTCTCCCATGAGGTGCTGAATAGTATTGCCAGAGGGGTGGCTAGCACCATGCTCACCTTTAGTACCATTAGGTGAATCCTGTCAGGCTCCATCGCCTTGTTTTTCTTTAGGGCTTCTAATCCCTGACTATCTCTTTCCTAAATGAGCTTGTGTCCACTCCCCACCAGTGTCTGTCAGTCCATCTCCTTTCTCTTCCACTGTGAACACTGAGCAGAAGTGTTCATTTAAAATTTTAACTTTTCCTTGGTCTTCCTCTGCACAGTCCCCCAACCCCAGCTTTCTGATCCTAACTATATCACCCCTTGCCTTCCTCTTTTTGCTCATGCACCTGAAGAAAGTCTTATCCCCATTTGTTACCACCTGGGCAATCCTCTCCTCAGCTTGAGCCTTTGCTATCCTTAACCTCCTTCTGGCCTCCCTTTGTTTATCGAGATATACCTCTCTGTCCACCTCCATTTGGGTCTCCTTGTAGTTTCTGAGCTGTTTTTTACTCCCTTACCATCTTAGTCAGTTTTTTGGAGAATGAACCACAGTGGTCTCTTTCTCCTCTTACCCTTGCTTACTACCTTCAAAACAGCTTACTGTTACCCTAGTTATTCCCTCCTTTATCCTTTTCCATTCTGCTCCATTCCCCCATGGCTATCCCCCCCCAAAGGTATTTCCTAAGGCAGTCTCCCATTTCTTTAAATCTGTTTTCCTGAAGTCCTGGACTCTCTTTCTAGTGTGTTTTTTTCTCCTGTCCAATCCGTATGCCAAACCATATTGTATGGTGATCACCTGTACCCACTGTGACATCTGCAATGCTGTCCCTGTTTGTAAGTACCAGATCCAGCACTGCCCCATCCCTAGTGGGATCTGTAACCAGCTGCCCCCAGGGATGCCTACACTTACACCACATGGTGATCACTTACAGATTGTGGCAAGACCTGTGGTTTACAGGAGAGGAAGGAGTACATGAAATGTATTAAGAGGTCTGTCTTTCAAATCAAATCAAATTAAAAATCTTTATTTAGCCAGGCGAAACACCATTGAGAAGAACTCATTTCCAAGGTGGACCTGGGTAATTGTAAGATGGTCAACAATTATTATACATCAAGCACAATAATTACAATTTACAGCACATTCAGGCAGTAGATACAGTACAAAGACACCATAAGTATAATTTACAGCAGATACGAGTAGTAGGTGCAGTACATAGGCTTCATTATGTCTAAATAAGGGTGAGTCACGGCTGGATAAAAAGAAACAAAGGAGTAAGGTTAGTTTGGCAGTGTTAGATCAGTTGTTGTTGCGTGTACAAAATTAAGAAAACATGGTGGCCAGAACAATCGTATCAGGAGGATTAGTTCAGCCGTCATTGCATAGTTGATGACATGGGAGACGGTTTAGTATGTCAGTGAATATGCATACAGTATTTAAATATCATGGGAGAGAGTAGGTTGATATGATGAACATTGGCATGAGTTCAAGCAGTAAGGGTAAAAGGAGGAGAGTCACTACAGGTTGAACTACCACGGAACTGGAGAGGGGAGGGCAAGAGATAGAATGGTAGATGGAAGCTGAACCTAGACTTTCCACTGTGGGGACTTGGCAGGTCACTAGGTGGGAATCTAGTCTAGCGATTTAAGAGGAAGGCAAATAAGAGGAAGGGAGGAGCCAGAGGGGGGTGGAAAATGGTGAAGTAACTGGAAGGGAAGAAAAGGTGAGGAGGGATCCAGATGGGGCCAAAACTGGTGGTGAGTAGGATAGGCGAGGAGTAGGACCAGTAGAGGTTATTCCTCATTAACGACACTTGCAGGACTCCTTGAAGGACTGAGTATATATATGGTCTTAAAGGTTGATAGCTTAATGGGGGTGGCCATTTTTAGGACTTTTTTGAGTTTGTTCCATAGTGAAGGCAGAACATAACCTATGGACGAGCTACCAAACCTAGTATTGAATTTCGGAATGGTGAGCGTAATAGAGGACAGGCTTCTGAGTCCATACTTGCCTGGCATGCAGATGGGCAAACAGTCTAAGATATACTGAGGGAGCCTCTGGGTTATGGCTTTGAAAGTCCAAATGGCTGCATTTTTTTCCCACCTGAATGTGGCTGACATCCATCCTAGAAGAGAGTAGAGGGTACAGTGGTGGGTTGAATAGGGAGCACCAGTTATAAAGTGTAAAGCGCGGTGCTATAAAATGTCTAGTTTAGAGAGGGCAGTGCTAGGCTTTGTGCATACAGAATGTCTGCATAGTCTAGGAGTGGAAGAAAAGTGGCTTGCACTAGTCTGGTTCTCGCTTCCTTGGTGAGTAAGTGCCTGATTCTTTGCCATCCAAGCTTAGGAAGTGGAGGAATGAAAGGATCATAGTTCTTGTTTTTCCCTTGTTTGGAAATTTGATTCTGTGTTTCAGTTTTGCTGATCCACTTTTTTTGCAGAAATGATCACCCTGCTGAATGCCTGTGGTGCCCTGGAGGTCAAGCTCCTGCTCAGAAGGTCAAGTAAGTGCAAGCTGGAAGTTGTGTGGGTCCCCTTCCTGTAAACACTGTTGCCATCAAATTTACTCCTAGACCAGGGAGGAGGGCTTACATATTAATGAAAAGGACTTGGCAAAAGAGTGCGCACTAGGATAGTGGTGCTGTAGGAACCATACAGATACACTGACTATAAAGTTTCTAGCGCTCACAAACCTTGTAAAAGGGATGCCACCACACAGGATTTCTTCATCAATTCATTTTATTCTCCAACAGGACACAAACAACTGCCTGACATGTTTCGGACATGGCTGTCCTTCTTCAAAGGCTAGCTGGTTTACATAGAAGCAACACATATATAGGTCAAATAGGAATACATGGTGCTGTGACACCCTGTGACTCATCTCATTAAAAATGCAGAAACTTTATTACATTGCATATTGTGATTAAAAAAAAACACCTTATTGTTCCTAAAGTGCCTAAATAACATAAAAGTGCTACCATAGAGACTCCATAGTCTCTTAAACATACACAAGGCTACAACTAAGGCTACACAATAGAGGTTTGGGAAGGGAATGGTAAGGAATGGACGTTATAAGGGAAACATTAGAATTAGGGTGGGAATTTAAAATAGATTAAAAATGCAGTGTACACCCAGGGAAACTCTGGTAATAGTACTAGATGTTAAGTACATAAGTTACAAATAATTTACCTAGAGATTGCACAGGCCTTATTACATTTCAAATGTTGTAATCCAGCATTGCACAATGAGCCTATATTGAACTGATCCCTAAATGCTTAAAAGTTTTTTCAGTGGAAAAAAAGGAGTGTCTGGGTTTAGGGAAGGGGTTTGCTACTATTTTCTCTGTTTTAGACAAGGTCATAGATCTAGATGAGAATTCAAACCTGGTTTCTTAGTTGCTTGTAGAGTGAGAATCCAAAAGTTCTCTCTAATCAGAACTAAGTTGTCAAAATCCCCCCCCCCCCTTTGGTTTTCTAGAGACTTTGGCCTAGATATTCAAAGGGGTTGCAAATGGCTTCATTCACATATTTGTGACTGACTATTACGGTATGCATGGCAAGCCCATTGGTCCACAGTGTGGACCAATGGGCTTACAGCTGATACTGTAAGCTGTCATTCGGCGGGCAGTCGGGTGGTATGCGGGCGGGTTGCTGCTGCCTGCCGATGATGGGGGGAAGCTGGGTTGGCAGATATCCTGTGCAGGTGGGGGGCTGAGGGAACCACCGGCCTACCATAGATAGGTCTGTTCTATGCCCAGTGGTGACTGGAGGGTCGGGACAGGGAGGGGGGGGACCACTAGACTACCAGGGTAGGTTGTTACAGATACTACTACCAGTGATTGCATTTAAGGGTGGGAGGGGGGTTACCACTAGACTACCAGGGCATGATTGCTGTTACATATGACAGTGATCGCGGCTATGGGGTGGGGGAGTAACACTAGACCACCTGGGCATCTTATTACTGTACATGTACCCGAGATCGGGCTATGGGGCGGAGGGGTGCCCCAGGACCCCCTCTGGCCACACCACATGCTGGGCAGGACGCATAGCGCAATTCGCCAGGCTGCCCTGCTCAACTCATGCAAATGGGGCCATGATGACATGCAAATGACCTAATTTGCGCCATGCATATGTTATGGCCCCATTTGTGTGCACTGTTCTGAATATCGCGGGTGCTGTGCATGGCACAACTACAGTTGCACTGGAGCATTCCCAGTCCTCCCCATCTGGGGAATGCACCAGCACATTGTGCATGCACCAGGTGCATTCCGTGCACATTCAGTGGAGATGCACCCTGGCACATCTCCTTTGAATGTAGCCCTGTCCTGGCCCCCACACATCTCAGTTGTGCTGCACCCCCTCTTGCACCATGGCCTGGCGCAGTTTGAATAGCCCAACCATTATCTATGGCTACAAAAGTATGTGCTGTATCCATTCCAGCCTCCATGATGTGCTGTGCTGTGAGGTATATGGCTAAAAATCGCGCCCAACCGCAATAGCGCCCGCAAACATAAGCGGCGTACCAATAGCGCTTTACTAAAAAGCGTATCACATATAGTCATGTAAATAATAGCGCTAGAACATGTGATGTAGTGAAACAACTTTAATCAACCACTTCCTTCTTTATTATTAACTTTTTATACCCGGCTGGCAGCCCCCCACCTCACCAGAATCTTCGGCTGACATGCCCCCCAACTGTACATTCCATCCATTGTTGCTAGCTCTAAGATGATCTCAGATGTTCTTGGCCCAAAGCACGCCACTGCCTCCACAGCACGCCTGTCCCAACTCGGGCCCACACCTCCTCCAACTGACTGTACATCGCAGGGCAGAAAAAAACATTTCTTTAAGTCCCCAAAGTAATCCTGGTCACACTCCAGAGAGATGTCCCCAAATTTCCAGCGGTTCCATTTCCAAATCGGAATAATCCAGTACCAACACAACAAAATTCAATCAGTTCAGCAAGCAACTGTCCAGTCTCTAGTCCACCACATACCTGGTATCTCCTGTTTTTCACCCGATTTTCTTTCTGAGCTCTTTGACAAATGCCTCAGCTTTAGCAGTCTCCCAAAAACTGTATGTGGCCACGACCTCATGTTTGATCTTCAGGGTAGCTGGGTAAATGATGACGTTCTCCACCTTGAGCTCTCATAGCTGGGTCGTTACAGGGTTGAACTGCTATTTTATTTTGCTCACTAGCTTGCGCTACAGTAGCTCGCTATTGTTGCTAACGCGCTGAATTGTTGTAGCGCTAATGTAGCTACACGCGATTATGTAGGCGACATTATGACACGCGCTATATTAGTTGCGTGATATTGACAGTAAACCGTGCTGTGACATATGTGATGTCAGATTTTGCAGTAGCTCTCACATGTTCACTCACTAAGTCCTTGAATCTGCAAATGCGTTCCTTTTTGATGGGAATTTTTATCTCCAGAAAAAGGGAACTGCGATCGGGCAACCTGTGCCCCATCAGTGGCCAACCTTTATGTTGGCACGTGGGAGAAAAATGTTATTTATAGTGACGTCACAAATAGATACAAAGAAAATCTGATAGTTTGGAAACATTTTATTGATATCTTTGTTAACTTGAAAGGAAGCATTGAGCTGTTTCACGAATTTGTTCAGTTTCTGCACACTACTAATGAACATTTGCAATTCACACCTCAGAGTAGTAGTACCACTATTAACTATTTAGACCTTTGCATTTCAGTGAACACAGAGGGTAAGCTTGAAAGTGATATTTATCACAAACTCCTAGATGGAAGCATCCTCCTCTTGGCAAGTAGCTGCCACCCCCTTCCCCATGTCTCCCAGAATGTACCGATAGGTCAGTTCCTACAGACAAGAAGAAATTGTTCCACAGAAGTAAGCTTTAACAAGCATTTGTCAATGCTGAATGTTTGCTTGCTGGCACTGGCATTGGTAGTGTAGAAGTTACAGAGCTGCATAATAGGAATGGCAGTGAAGTATTGAGCTGAAGCCAACCCCACCACCACCCTGCAGAGAGTGGCAGGCATTGGGGTGTGCCTTTGGGTCATCAGGCATAACGACCACGCCATTTCACCACATCCTACCCTGCAGACACTGACAAGTGTCACGGTGTGCCTTGGGGTCTTTGGCCCTTATGCGCACCCCATTCCATCAGGAAATACGGTGAGATGAGTGTGGTATAGGAGAATGGGGTGAAGTTTGGACCCGAAGAGTCCGAGGCACACCTTGATGCCTCTCACTGGCTGCAGGGTGTGGGGGGTGGAATGGTATGAGCATGACAGGCAAGAATCCCAAGTCACACCCCTGATGCCTGTCATTCTCTACAGGGTGGGGCGTTATGGTTGGAAACCCTAACACCTCAGACATTCGTTGGTATTTTCACTCCAAATTTTCAACATGTTTTTGTGACCCCCACCTCATGAACAGTGGCAATATCAGTTTGTTAGCCAAAAACTGCTTTTGCACAGCGACTATGGCATTTGGCACCACAGGTGCAAAAACACATTCTGAACAGGATGTGAAAAATGACAGCGGCACTGTTCATGGGGAGGTGTAAAAAATGGCAATGCTGAAAATCTGCTATGAAAATCTTAAAAACTGGTGAAGTCACGAGCGTGCATAGAAACTGTGCAACGCACACCCGTAATGTAATTGGTTTGGGGATTTTTTAACAGTAGATTGTTAACACAGGCATTTTGGGACCTCCGATCATGAACAGTGTCAGTGTGATTTTCTTTATCTGTCCCAAACAATGATTTTCCACAGCGACCACGCATTTCTGTGCTGAAAGTGTGAAAACACATTTTGGCCATGTTGTGGAAAATGACAGCTGTACTGTTCATAAGGAGGTGTGGAAAAATGCCACTGGTGAAAATCTGGACTAAAAATATTACAAATTCATGAACTTACGAGGGTGAGTGGAAACTGCGCAATGCTCACTCGTAACACAGTCATTTTATGGAGTTTTGTCACCAAATTTTCAACATAGCCATTTTAAGACCTCTGCTCATGACCAGTGTCACTGTGATTTTCTTAATCTGTCCCAAACATTGTTTCGCTCCGACTGTACCATTGTGCTACGTATGCGGAAACACATTTTGGGTGAGATGTGAAAAATGGTAGCTATGCTGCTCATAAGGAAGTGCAGTAAAATGGCACTATTGAAAATCTGGTGTGCAAATATTACAAATTCGCAAACTTGCCAGCGTGCGTAGGAACTGCGCAACGTGCGCTCCTAAAACAGTCATTTTTGGGAATTTTTTCACCAAATTTTCAACATAGCCATTTTAACACCTCTACTCATGACCAGTGTCAATGTGATTTTCTTAACGTGTCCCATACATTGATTTCGCACACCGACTGCGCCATTGTGCACTACATGGGCAGAAACACGCTTTGGGTGAGATGTGAAAAATGACAGCTGTACTGCTCATAAGGAGGTGTGGTAAAATGGCAATGTTGAAAATCTGGAGTGAAAATATTGAAATTTTGCAAACTTACGAGCGTGCGTAGGAACTGCGCAACGCATGCTCGTAAAACAGTCATTTTTAGGAATTTTTTCACCAAATTTTCAACATAGCCATTTTAAGACCTCTGCTCATGAACAGTGTCACTGTGATTTTCTTAATGTGTCCCGTACATTGATTTCGCACACCGACTGTGCCATTGTGCGCTACATGGGCGGAAACACATTTTGGGTGAGATGTGAAAAATGACAACTGTACTGCTCATAAGAAGGTGTGGTAAAATGGCAATGCTGAAAATCTGGAGTGAAAATATAGAAAATTCACGAACTTACGAGCGTGCATAGGAACTGCGCAACGCACGCTCCTAAAACAGTTATTGTTAGGAATTTTTCCACCAAATTTTCAAAATAGGCTTTTTGAGAGCCCACCTTATAAATACTGGCAGTGTTGTTTTGTTAATCATTCCAGAAAGGTGATTTCGAGCAGTGGCTGCAAAATTACCCTTCGGGCCTGAGTAACGCCATGATGGTGACAGCATTCATGAGAAGGGGTACCAAAAACCCCATGTTGAAAATTTGGTGCAAAAATTCCAAAAAATGCCCGAGATATGCAGCAAAGTTGAAAAAACCCTATCTATTACATTATACAGCTTACCGGCATTTCCTCAGTTCGCAGTCAGCTTTGAAGAGTGCAGACGTGTTCCCGGTCCACTGAAGATCGTCACGTCAGACTCTGGAGATAAGTATGGGGGTGTGGGGAGGCAGGGTGCGCAGTGGGTGGAGTGTGGTGGGGGCAGGGAGACTGTGAGGGACCGTTTTTAATTTACAGGTTTATGGTTTTTTATTACTAAGGCAGGGGGATGTTTGCCACGCTGGGGTGGGCTCCCAGCATGGCAGCTGGAAAGGCTGTTTGGGGGCTGGAGCCGGAGGGATTTGGACCCAAATGACCTCTGGGCTTGTGCCACACTGGGGTGGGCTCCCAGCGTGGCAGCTGTAAGGCTGTTTGGGGGCTGGAGCAGGCAGGGGATTAGGCACCCCGTAGGCCATACAGACTTGTGCCACGCTGGGGTGGGCTTCCAGCGTGGCAGCTGTAGAAGCTGTTTGGGGGTTTGAGCCAATGGGGATTGGGCATCCCCGTCGACCATACAGATGTGTGCCACGCTGGGGTGGGCTCCCAGAGTGGCACCAAGACTTTTTGGGGCATGGAGCCGATGGGGCATTGGGCACCCTGTTGGCCTATACAGTATGTGCATGGGGAAGTGGTCAGCATGCAATATCGTGGAGTGCGTGTTGAGGGGAGCTCTGCTCACTGAAGCGGAGCTCTCCCTTTCAACTGTATGCCACTGCATTTTCAGCTGTCATAGACAGCTGGAGCAGTGATTGGCACACTGCGACCGCACCTGCAAACACACTGACCGAATTGGAAGGGGCTGACACACCTCTGGAAAACTCAGTTGATGGCACTATGTTTCTTGCACATGCGTGCAAGCAAACTTAAAAATGGAGCAGAGGAACTAACAAAAAGGTTAACTAAGAGGGGATATGAGAGGGACAAAATAGAACAAGCAAAATGTAGGGCAAAAGTAATGGAAAGTTTTGAACTGCTGAGAGAAAAAGAACATTTAGAAATGAATGACAAAATTTTTCATTTTGTAACCCAATATTCTGCCTAAGCAAAAGAGTTAGAATTCATTTTGAAGAGACAGTGGCACATTGGGGACGTTGAGTGTGCTGAGAAGAGCACTCTCAGCAAACATCAAAGACTAATACAGTACTCATTTCTTGAGTTTTGAACATGCCCTGGCTAAAGAATGGGGTCCATTCTTGCCACGGTATTAGAAATCCCTAAACATTTGGAGACACTAACCCTGAGACAAACCTAGGCCTGAAAGAGTTAGCAGAGACACACTTTAGAATGTGTTACAAAAGAGCTCTCACATTGAGGTACCTCATGGTACACAGCCATTTTACAGACAACACCACAGAAACATGGCTGAATAAACCTCAGGGGTATTATAGGTGCAAAAGATGAGCACAATGTGAACATGTCAGGCAGACAAAGAACTTTACCTCGATAAACACCACAAAATCCTTTGAAATCAGACCTGTGACACCGAGGGGGTTATATATCTGACTGTCTGCCTATGTGGCACATTTTATGTAGGTAAAACTAAGCGCAGATTCAAGGACAGAGTGAGCGAACATGTGAGAGCTATTGCAAAATCTGACATCACATATGCCACAGCACAGCACATCATGGGGCAGGAATGAATACAGCACATACTTTTGATTTTGTAGCCATAGATAAAGTCTCTAGAAACCGGGTGAGGGGGGATTTTGATAACTTAGTTTTGATTAGAGAGAACTTTTGGATTCTCACTCTACAAGCAACTAAGAAACCAGGTTTGAATTCTCATCTAGATCTACAACCTTACCAAAAACAGAGAAAATAGTAGCAAGACCCTTCCCTAAATCCAGACATTCCCAGTTTTCTCTGAAAAATCTTTTAAGCATTTAGGGACCAGTTCAATATAGGCTTATTGTGCAATGCTGGATTACAACACTTGAAATTTAATAGGGCCTGTGCAATCTCTAGGTAAATTATTTGTAATTTATGCATTTAACATCTAGTACTATTATCAGTGTTTCTCTGGGTGTACACTGCATTTTTAATCTATTTTAAATTCACACCCTCGTATTCTAACTTTCCCTTATAACATCCATTCCTTACCATTCTCTTCCCAAAAACCAACCCCCCCAATAACACAACCCCCCCTTTTTCCTATTTATCTGTTGTAGCCTTATATATGTTTAAGAGACTATGAAGTCTCTATGGTAGCACTTTATGTTATTTAGGCACTTTAGGAACAATAAGGGTTTTTTTAATCACAATGGCCCTTATGCACATAGGAGCAGGAAGTACACGCCTGAGGCACACATTGGCAGCTCACCCCATGGATGTCTGAGGGTCAGTGGCTGTGGTGGGTGGGAGGAGGGCAATGCCGCCAGCCCTCCGACAGCACCGAAGCAGTGCAGAGGGATGAGGGTATGTTGGGCGAGATGGTGGACCGCCAGTAGTGGGGGGTTGGACATCCGGTGCCATTGGGGGACAGCATCCATGTGCCAGTGCCTCTGTGAGGGGTTTGGGTTTGTGGGGGGCACTGCACACACTGCCATGTGCTGGGGCAGGTGGGTGGCACCAGGCAGCTGTTTGCTGTGGCCCTGGAGGGTCAGTGGGCTGTTTGGCCTGTCCTGCAGCATGTCCTGGGGTGTACATAGGGTGTGTAGGGGGTTTACGGCAGGGATCTCCCTGGCATACCCTGTACCCCTATGAACCCCTGTGGCCAGCATTACGCTCCTTAGTGCATGACGTGTACTGCTGGCCCACCCCCAGTGCATTGCTCTTCACGCAGCCAGGGGATAGGGCACATATGTGCTGTGTGCCCCCCATGGTGCATCCTGCATGGGGGCACAATGGGTGCGGGGTGGCTACTAGCCCGAGTTACACAGCGCATAGCCACTCTGCCCATTAATGCATAGGGGCCAATATGCAATGTAATAAAGTTTCTGCATTTTTAATGAGATGAGTCACAGGGTGTCACAGCACCATGTGTTCCTGTTTGACCTATATATGTGTTGCTTCTATGTAAACCAGCTAGCCTTTGAAGAAGGACAGCCATGTCCGAAACATGTCAGGCAGTTGTTTGTGTCTTGTTGGAGAATAAAATGAATTGATGAAGAAATCCTGTGTGGTGGCATCCCTTTTACAAGGTTTGTGAGCGCTAGGAACTTTATAGTAAGTATATTTGAAAAGGAATTAAGGCCACAGAGGTACAGGAGCACCAAGAGAAAAAGGAGGGTCTGGAACTGCTGTGGGTTATCCTGGAGAGAGAGAGAGAGAGACTCTGGATCTGCTTTCTGTACCAGGGCAGTGTACAGTCCTCCATCAAAGGGCGAGGAGATGGATAAGGCAGTTGAGGAAACCATAATCAAAATGGCAATTAAGGGGGAGGTGCTGCTAGTTGGTGAGCTCAATCTGCCAGATGTGGAGTGAAGAATTGGAACTGTGACTCTGGCAGGGAACAGGGTCATACTTGCCTCCCTGCAAGTGGCGTTTCTAGGGCAGCTAGTGAAAGAACCCACTTAGGACAGGGCAGCCCTAGACCTGGTGCTTACAAACAAGCACAGCACAGTAGATGTCACTGTAGGCAGTCCTCTAGGTACCAGTAATCACCATACAGTGTGGTTCAGCATAAGAAGAGGAGCAGAGGCAAACGATACGAGGATTAGAGTCCAGGACTTTAGCAGGGTGGATTTGAAAGAAACAGGAGACTGCCTCAGAAACTGCCTCTAACAGAGGGATTGCCAAAGTGGGGTAGACTTAAAGTGGGGAGAAATTGAGTGAGGGCATAATTGAAGCAACCCAACCTCTGCGTGAAGGAAGTGAGCAAAATCAGAAGGAAAAAAGAGACTGTTATGGTTCTCCAAAGAAGTGGCAAGGGCGGGAAAAGAAAAAAGGGTGGCACTCAAGAGGTACAAGAAAACACAGACAGAGGAGGAGGACAGGGAGGTATATCCAGCAAAGCAGAAGGAAGCAGGCAAGGCAGTGAGGGGAGTAAAGGTGCAGACAGAGGAAAGGATTGTCAAAGGGGTATCTAAATGGGATAAGACTTCTTCAGGTACATAACTGAGAAGAGAAAAACAAGGAAAGGTGTAGTAAGGCAAGGCAAGGCAAGGCAAAATTTATTTAAAAGACGCCCAATCCCGGAGGCTCTGGGCGCCATACAAGCATTTAAACAAACATATTTTAAAAGAAAAATATAAATTCACATATAAATACAATTCAATACAAAATTTTTTAAACCTAACAATAAATACATCTCTAAACATTAAATGCCTTAGAATAGAAGAAAGTCTTTAGCTGGACCTTAAAAACATCCACCGATGAAGCCTCTCTGACCATAGTCGGTAAAGAATTCCACAGAACTGGGGCTGCGACACTGAAAGCTCTATCGCCAGCTGTTTTCAGCCTAGTTCTGGGAATGGTCAGTAAGCATTCATTCGATGAGCGAAGAAGAGCGAAGAGAGAGGACAGGTGACAGAAGGTCTAACAGGTAGCCAGGGCCCTGTCCGTGTAGGGCCTTAGGTGAGAAGACCCACCTAAAGAGGACTCTCCACCTGACTGGCAGCCAGTGCAATTCACGCAGAACTGATGTAATGTGACAGAACTTTTGCTGCCCTGTCAACAATCGGGCAGCTGCGTTTTGCACCAGCTGTAATCTTCATAGAGATCCTCCCGTGACCCCGAGATAGAGCGCATTACAGTAATCAAGCCTAGATGTGACTAAGGCATGTATCAAAGTAGGGAGGTCCAGAGACGGAACAAGGGGTTTAATTCTGGCAATGTTTCTGAGATGGTAAAAACAGGTACGAACCACAGAGGATATTTGGTCCTCCATGGTTAAATCTCTGTCCAGAAACACGCCAAGATTGCGCACCTGAAAGGAGGCCTTCAATGGCACAGACCCTAGGACAATCCCAGTTTCTGTGTCAGAGGCCATCCTATCACGAACTCTGTTCGACTCCACTACTAATACCTCCGTCTTATCAGGGTTCAGCCGCAACCAGCTAGAGGCCATCCAGTCGTTGATCTCAGCCAGACAGATGTTAAGTACGTCCACTGAATTGGATGTTCCTGGGGCAAAGGAAAAATATAGCTGAGTATCGTCGGCATAGCAATGAAAACTCAAGCCATACTTCCTAATGATCCCACCCAGAGGCAGCATATACACTGCGAACAACATTGGATTAGAAGGGCATGGGGGCAGACTGTGCAGAAAGGAACCAAGGAAAAACTCATATCTTAAACAGATACTTCTGCTCAATCTTCGCTGTGGAGGGAAGAGGGGATGGACCCGTGTTGTCAAGGCTTAAGTCAGAAAACATGCTGACCAGGAGAAACTGTAAAATTTGCAAGTAGCGTTTTATTGCTATCAATAACAAGAGAAGGAAAATAGTAAAAAAATGTACACAATGGTTTTAAATACAGGCAGTCCAAACATAAGCCCTTTTCTTCTGAGCCCAAAACAAAACTCCAAAATAAAAACTAAACTATCCAGCTCACTCTCCTCTTTTATAAGTTTTTTTTTAAGCAGGTTAATTGCTGCCTCCTGTTGGAGACAAAGTGTCTCTTCGCTTGTACAGAATTTGTTAGTTTTCTTCCTGCAAAAATGTACATTGTGAACCAAGCGGGACCCCTGCTGACAATTTGCAAAAGCTATGGGAAGCCGTTCAATTCAAAATTACAGTTTTCAGAATATAATTAACAGTGAAATGTCTATGACTAACAACAAAATATTTACAGCATAATATTATGAGAATGACAAACATGAAAATGAGTATCTCACACACCGAAATGGTTATGAGACCTTCTGAAATGGTTATGACCTATACCAAAATGTGTATGACACATACCAAACTGGATATGACATACACCAAGATGAATACGACATACACCAAGATAGAAATAACACTTATTAAAATAAGTATGACATATACCAAAATGGCTAGGACACATACTGAAACAGGCAATATGCATATCTAAATAGATATGACACATACCGAAATGGGTATGCCACACGCTAAAATGGGTATGATACAAACCAAAATGGATATGTTATACCAGAACCGGTATGATGCATAAAGAAATAATTATGACACATATTGAAATGGATATGGCCCATACTGAAATGATTATGACACATAGCAAAATGGGTATGGCATACTGAAATGGGTATGACACACACCAAAATAGGTTTAGCACTGTAATGGATATGACACACACGGAAAATGGTATGACACATGCTGAAACAATTGTGGCACATACCTAAATGGATATGACCTATACTGAAATGGTATAGCACATAGCGAAATGGGTATCACATACCGAAATGGGTATGACACAAACTGAACTGGATATGGCACACACTGAAACTGGTATGACACACACTGAAATAATTATGACACATACCCAAATGGATATGACCCATACTGAAATGGATATGACACATACCAAAATGGGTATGACAGACACTAAAATGGGATTGACACTAACTAAAATTGGCATGATACATACTGAAAATGGAATGACACATGCTGAAATAATAATGACACATATCGAAATTGATATCACCCATACTGGAATGGATATGACACATAGTAAAATGGGTGACATGCTGAAATGGTTATGACATACACCAATATGGTTATAGCTCAAACTGACATGGATATGACACACAACGACATGGGTATGTCAAATACTGACATAATTACGACAAATACCAAAATGGATATGTCATATGTTGAAATGAGTATGACACATACCAGAATGGGCAAGACACACACCAAAATGGGTATGACAAAAAACAAAATGTGTGTGATATGCACCAATATAGATACGACACATACTGAAATAATTATGACACATGCTGAAATGGATATGACCTATACTGAAATGGATAGGACACATTCTGAAATAATTATGACACATGCTGAAATGGACATGACCTATACTGAAATGGATATGACAGATAAAAAATATATATAACACATACTGAAATAATTATGACACATGCCAAAATATATATGACCTATACTAAAATGGATATAATACATAATAAATAGGGTATAATGTATACCAAAATGAATATGACACATACTGAATTGTATATTATATTTATTTAATATATTGATATTCTTGATAAATGTGTACTGTAGTAAATAAAATGGTTATGAAGTACTGAAACTAAATCATATATTAAAATGTGTATGCTGTATACTGAAATGAGTATATAGCAAACTGAATTGTTGCCAAACTTGCAAGGCATAGACTGAATAGAGTGTAACACATGCCAAGGCTTGAATACAGCAAACTGAAATGAGTATAACACATACTGAACTGAATATAACACGGTGAAAAGCACATGACTTGTGTAACCAATCAGAGTGCAGCATCACCCCCTAAGATTTTGTAGGACTCCACCAGTTCTTGTTCAGCTCCACGGCAGGTAAGAGCTCCTTACATTCTGTTAATCAGGAATATGCACAATGCACATTATTTTGCTACTATACCAGTTTTATTTTTATTTTTTTAGTTTCTGTTAAGACAACCTTTGTTTTCAAAAGTTTTATCTGATTTTTATTAAATAATTACTGTTATATGTGTTCTTTGTGTAAGGTTATATTTAATACCAGATAAATCCATCCTGCACTTGCCTTCTTCCAATGTTTTGCAAAGTTATACAGTATGTTGTGTTGTATAATATTTGTGTTTGCCCTGTAAAAGAGGGGGCATTACCAAAAGATCTGTTGCTCCAGGATTATCTCATTCCTGTGTGTTTTAACGGAATTTTACCAACTTACTGAAGGTTAGAGTTTTTCTTTGCTGTATTCTAAAAACTAATGTCAGCATTTTACCACTTTTATGAACAGTAAATTAAATACTTTAGCCATCTTTATGTTTGCTTGCACGCATGTGCAAGAAACATAGTGCCATCATCTGAGTTTCTGTAAGTGTGGCACCCTGTCTTCCAATGCAGTCTGTGTGTTTGCAGGTGCGGCCACAGTTCTCCAATGAATGCTGCAGCTGTCTATGACAGCAGTTGAAAATGCAGTGATCGTACAGTTGAAAGGGAGGAGATCACTTCAGTGAGCAGCGATAAGATAGTGCTGATTAGCATATTGCCGGCAAGTAGCATATTTCCGGCAATCGTGCTTATCTGTAAAGCCAACGGGGCTGCCCAATCCCCTGTCAGCTCCACTGCCCCCCCAAAAAAATGCCTTCCAGGTGCCACGCTGGGAGCCCACCCCAGTGTGGCAAGCGTCCATCTGCTGCCCCCCACACTTCCAGGTGCCATGCTGGAGCCACCCCAGCGTGGCAAACCTCTCTATAACTTGACGGGGTACCCCAATCCCCCCATCGGCTCCGCTAGCCCCAAAAAAACTTAAAATTGTCCCATGTCATCTTTTAATTGCTATGCTGGGAGCCCACCCCAGCATGGCAAGTGTCTCACGTCGGCTTCGTAAAAAAACAAAAACAAACCTAGAAACAAAAAACTGTCCCTCACTGTCTTGACTCGCTCCCTCAACTGCTCCCATCCTCTCCGCACTCTGCCTCCCCACACATCCCCTCACCCCATACTTACCTCTGGAGCTCAGCGTGATGACCTTTGCTGAACCGGGAACACGTCTGCACTCTTCAAAGCCGACCACGAACTGAGGAAATGCAGGTAAGCTGTATAATGTAATAAATAGGGTTTTCTCAACTTTGATGCATATCTCAGGCATTTTTTGGAGATTTTTCACCAAATTTTCAACATGGGGTTTTGGGACCCCACCTCATGAATTCTGTCACTGTCATTTTGTTATTCTGTCCCGAAGGTGATTTTTGGTCACTGCGGAACCACCTTTCCAGACCCGATCTCGTGAAATGACAGTGTTGGTCATAGGTAGGCCCCAAAACCCTATGTTGAAATTGCTGAAAAATTCCCAAAATGACTGTTTTTGAGTGTGCGTTGTGCAGTTCCTATGCACACTCGTAAGTTCACGACTTTTTAATATTTGCACTCCAGATTTTAAATAAAAATAAAACCTGGTACAGTAGCAAAATAACAATGTAATAATATACATTGTGCATATTCCTGATTAACAGAATGTAAGGAGCTCTTGCCTGCAGTGGAGCTGAACAAGAAGTGGTGGAGTCCTACAAAATCTCAGGGGGTGTTGCTGCACTCTGGTTACACAAGTCATGTGCTTTTCACTGTGTTATATTCAGTTCAGTATGTGTTATACTCATTTCAGTTTGCTGTATTCACACCTTGGCACATGTTACACTCTATTCAGTCTATGCCTTGCAAGTTTGGCAACAATTCAGTTTGCTATATGCTCATTTCAGTATGCAGCATACACATTTTAATATATGATTTTGTTTTCAGTACTTCATAACCATTTTATTTACTACAGTACACATTTATTAAGAGTATCAATATATTAAATAAATATAATATACAATTCAGTATGTGTCATATTCATTTTGGTATACATTATACCCTATTTATTATGTATTATATCCATTTTAGTATAGGTCATATATATTTTGGCATGCGTCGTAATTATTTCAGTATGCGTTATATATATTTTTTTATCTGTCATATCCATTTCAGTATAGGTCATATCCATTTCAGCATGTGCCATAATTATTTCAGAATGTGTCATATCCATTTCAGTATAGGTCATATCCATTTCAGCATGTGTCATAATTATTTCAGTATGTGTCATATCTACATTGGTGCATATCACACACATTTTGTTTTTTGTCATACCCATTTTGGTGTGTGTCTTGCCCATTCTGGTATGTGTCATACTCATTTCAACATGTGACATATCCATTTTGGTATTTGTCGTAATTATTTCATTATTTGACATACCCATGTCGGTGTGTGTCATATCCATGTCATTTTGTGCTATAACCATATTGGTGTATGTCATAGCCATTTCGGTATGTAATACCCATTTTACTATGTGTCATATACATTTCAGTATGGGTCATATCCATTTAGCTGTGTGTCAAAGCTATTTCAGTGTGTGTCACACCAATTTCAAAGTGTGCCATATCCAGTTCAGTTTGTCTCATGCCCATTTTGATATATAATACCCATTTTGTTATGTGTCCTAGCCATTTCAGTATGGGTTATATCCATTTCGATATGTGTCATTATTATTTCAGCATGTGTCATTCCATTTTCAGTGCGTATCATGCCAATTTCAGTTAGTGTCAATCCCATTTTGGTGTCTGTCATACCCATTTTGGTATGTGTCATATCCATTTCAGTATGGGTCATATCCATTTGGGTATGTGTCATAATTATTTCAGTGTGTGTCATACCAGTTTCAGTGTGTGCCATATCCAGTTCAGTCTGTGTCATACCCATTTCGGTATGTCATACCCATTTCGGTATGTGATACTCATTTCGCTATGTGCTATACCATTTCAGTATAGGTCATATCCATTTAAGTATGTGCCACAATTATCTTCAAATTGTGCCCCCTTGTTCTTGCACATCTCTTTTTCTGAAAGATGCTACCCTCTTGGACTTTGCTGATTCCCTTGAGTTACTTGAAAGTTTCTATCATGTCCTACCTCTCCCTCCTTTCCTTGAGGGTATACATATTAAGCTCCTTTAATCTCTCTTCATATGTCTTCTGGTGTAGACCCTGCACCATTTTAGTTGCCCTCCTCTGGACAGCCTTCATCCTGTCCTTGTCCTTGTGGAGATGGGGTCTCCAGAACTGGATGCGGTACTCCAGATGGGGTCTCACCAACTGTCTGTACAGGGGGATTACAACTTCCTGTTTTCTACTGGTGATGCCTCTCCCTATGCATCCCAGTATCCCACCAACCCTCCTTACTGCCTTCTCACATTGGTTGCCCACCTTAAGGTCATCTGATATGACTACTCCCAGGTCCCTTTCCATTTTTGTTGTTGTTAGTATCTCACCCCACATTGTGTATTCTTCACCTGGGATTTTTGTTTCCCAGGTGCATTACTTTGCACTTCTTTGCATTGAATCTTAGCTGCCATACATTTGACCATTCCTCTAACCTTGCCAAGTCCATTTGCATCCTTTCCATCCCACCTTCTGTATCAACCCTGTTGCAGATCTTTGTGTAATCTGCAAAGAGACATACTTTTCATTCCAGTCCCTCTGCAATGTCACTTATAAAGACAATAAAGAGGACTGGTCCCAGTATTGAACCCTGTGGTACCCCACTAGTAACCCCCCTTTTTTCAGAGTGAGCTCCGTTTACTATTACCCTCTGTATCCTGTTGTCCAGCCAATTCTTTACCCAGGCTACCACTTTGGGACCCACTCCAAGGCTGGCTAACTTGTATATTAATCTTTTGTGTGGGACTGTGTCAAATGCCTTGCTAAAGTCTAGGTAAGCCATGTTCACAGCCCCTCCCTGGTCTACTACATTGGTCACCCAGTCAAATACATCTATTAAATTTGTCTGACACGACCTTCCTGCTGTGAATCCATGCTGCCTTGGGTCCTGTGCCTCACTGGCCTCTAGGAACTCAACAGTTCTTTCCTTTAGAAGTGATTCCATCATTTTCCCTATTACTGAGGTCAGACTAACAGGTCTGTAGTTTCCTGCCTATGTCCTGCTTCCACTTTTGTGAAGGGAAATCACGTCCACCCTCCTCCAGTCCTCCGGTACCACACCATCCTCCCATGATTTGTTAAAAAAGGTAGTCAGTGGTGTCACTAGTTCTACCCTTAGTTCTTTTAGAATTCTTGGGTGAATACCGTCAGGCCCCATTGCTTTGTCCATCTTCAGTTTTAAGAGTTCTTTCAGAACCCTTTCTTCTGTGAATAGACTGGTATCGACCTCCCTATCTGGAGTGCTTCTATTCTTTGATTTAGGTACCTTCTCCTCCTCTTCTTTTTTGAATACTGAGCAGAAGTATTCATTCAGGATCCCTGCTTTTTCACTGTCACCATCTGCCCACCCTCCCTTCTCTTTATTATGCTTCACTATCACTCCCTTGGTCTTTCTTCGCTCCCTAACATACCTACAAAAGATTTTATCCCCCTTCTTAACTGAGTTGGATATCTTTGCCTCAGTTTGGGCTTTTGCGATTCTGACTGCCTTTCCCACTTCCTTCTGCTTTAACTGGTACAGTTGTATGTCCTGCTCCTTCTGTGTTTCCTTATACTTCCTGAATGCTACCGTTTTCTCCTTAACCTTCCCCGCCACCTCTTTTGAGAACCATAGAGTTTTTTTTCCTTCATTTGCTTTGTTGATTTGCTTCACACAAAGGCTTGTTGGCTCTGTGATGGCTGTTTTGATTTTTCCCCATTGTTTCTCCACCCCTCCTTCTTGCCCATTTGCTAGAGCTTTTCTGAGGCACTCTCCCATTTTCCCAAAGTCAGCCCTCCTAAAGTCCAACACTCTTGCTTTTCTATGGCTCAACTCTATAGCTGTGTTTATCGTGAACCACACTGTGTGGTGGTCACTTGTTCCCAGATGGCTACCCACTTCTACATCCAAGATCCTTTCTCCATCCCCATTTGACAGTACCAGGTCTAAGATTGCTCCCTCCCGAGTGGGATCCACCACTAGCTGTCTGAGGCATGCCCCCTGTAGGGCATCGAGAATAACCCTGCCTTTGGGTGTGGCTGCAGCCAGGGTACTCCAACTAACATGTGACATATTCAGGTCCCTCATCAACAATATCTCCCCTTTTTCTGCCATTTTAAGGATGCCTTCTATCATTTCCTTGTCCATTGCCTCCCCCTGAGATGGGGGTCTGTATACAACCCCTGTGCAAATTGTGGTGCCATAATCTGTCTCCAGGGTAACCCACAGTGCCTCCTCTACTCCTTGTTTATCCTTTAGTTCCATTGCTTTGATCCCTTCCTTTACATAGAGAGCTACTCCTCTTCCTCTTTTACCCTCCCTGTCCCTCTTGTAGATTGTGTACCCTGGTATGTTGACATCCCAGTCATGGTTCTCAGTGTACCATGTTTCTATGACTGCCACGATATCCAGGTGTCCCTCTTCCATCAAGGCCACTAGTTCAGGGAGCTTGTTACACAGACTATGGGCATTGGTACTCATCACCCTCCATTTGTTGATGGCCTTACCCCTTTTAGCCCTATCTCTGTCCTTACTACTACTTTGAATTTAAATGGTTATAGTTCCAGGTATGACCTTGTGATTCTGGAATTTTATCCTTCATTAGGTTAAGCCAACAGAGAGGAATGTGATCTGTTATGAGTACAAAGTCAGTGACTTACAAATAAAACTTAAGGGACTCCATGGCCCACTTTGCTGTAAGGCATTCCTTTTCAATGGTAGAGTACCTTGTCTCTCTGTCATGCAATTTCCTATTGATATAGAGAATGGGATTTTCTTTCCCATCTATAGTCTGATTCAAGACTGCACCTAGGCCTACCTCTGATGCATCTATCGGTAACAAAAATTGTTTCTCAAAGTCTGGGCTTCTTATTTATTTATTTATTGATGAAACAGGGGCTGAACATAATGCAGCCTTGATGACCCAAAAAGTGTTATCACACTCTGGGCACCATGTCATATGATTCAGGAATCGTTTCTTTGTGAGTTCAGTGAGGGGAGTAGCTAACAGGGCAAAGCTGGGAACAAATCTCCAAGTTACCAGCCAGCCCTAAAAATGACCTGACATGTTTCCTTGTTTTAGGGATAGGTCTGTTAGCTATAGCTATTTTAGAAATCTATGTCTTTGCTTCTCCGTTTCCCAAAACATAGCCCAAATATCTGGTTCAACGTATGCCCAATGCACATTTGGTAGGATTAATTGTCAGACCTGCCTTTTTGATAGATTGGATAACTGCTCATAGGTGTTCAAGGTGGCTTTTCCAGTCTGGACTGTACACCACAACATCATCCAGGTAAGCAGCACAATAACCCGGTGTGAGTAGCTAAAATTACATCCGTGTACTGCTGGAATGTAGTGGGTGCACCATCTAAACCAAACAGCATGGTGGTGAACTGCTAGAATCCAATTGGAGTGGCAAATGAAGTTTTCTCTCTGGATTCCTTAGCAAGGGGAATTTGCCAGTAACCCTTGGTGAGATTGAGGGTACTGATGTACTTGGCACTTCTAAATCTGTCCACCAAATCATCTATCCCAGGCATAGGGTAACTGTCAAATTTGGACACTTGATTAAGTTTCCTAAAATCAAGGCAGATTGTTACACCCCCTTCTTTTTTATTTATTATCACCATTGGTGATGACCAAGCACTTCTCGACTCTTCTATGATACCCAGTTCTTTCATTTTTTTGTATTTCCAGAACCACATCAGCTTTTAACCATTCTGGTAATCTATATGTCTTTTGTCTGATAGGGCGAGCATTCCCTGTCACTATTACGTGCTCTACCCCTTTTGCTCCGCCTGGCATTGTGGTAAAAGTACTGTTAAATGTCTGTACCAAGTTACGAATTTCTGCGGTTTGTCTGGAAGTTAAGGAAACTTTCACCTTTACAACATCAGCAGTTACAGTTTTGGGGCAGTACAGCACAGTGGTTTAAGGCTCTGAGCTGCAAATCTGGAGACCAGGGGTTTGAATCCTACAGCCCCCACTTGCATACTATGTGACCCTGAGCAAGTCACTTAACTTCCCTGTGCTCCCAGGCCACCTGTAAGCAAGCTTTCAACAGTGTGTCTCTCCTGGTAAACATTAGTGTGTCTCTCCTGGTTAAACAATTGGAAAAAAAACAATTTGTTCCAGTCTGCCATAAGCTATATCAATATCTTCTGTAGAAGTTTCTAGTAAACCTAACAAAGCAGCCTGTGGTGATTTTTGAACCCATTTCTTCAGGAGATTAGCATGGTATATCTTGATAGGATTTTTCCTATCAGGGGTCTCAATCTCGTAGTTTACTGTGCTGGTACCTCTAAGCACTTTATAATGCCCTTGCCACTTCATTAACAGTTTATTTTCTGTAGTTGGTAACAGTAGCAAGACTTTTCACCTGGTTCACAAATGTTTTCTTTTACCCCATGGTCATAGCATGTCTTCTACTGATTTGGGGCCTCTTCTTGATTACTATAGGCAATTTCAACATATTCTGCCAGTTTCTTTCTCAGGGCACACATATAAGATGTAATAGTTGTTTTCTGAGTGGTGTTATCTTCCCCTGTGTCTTCTATTACATCTAGTGGCCTTCTAGGTTCTCTACCATACAGCATATCAAATGGTGAAAAACCTGTTGACGCTTGTGGCATATTATTTGATAAATTATATATATACTGTATATATTTTTCAAATTCTGGTTCTGCATCCTTTCCTCTTATCTCAAATCCCTTCTATCCTCTTCTTCTTCCTCCTGCCCTCTCCGAAATAATATTCCCCATTTTCTCTCTATTCCTTCTAGAAAATCTACTATTGGTCAAGCTGCTTTTTCTTAATGATTTCCTAAACTTTGGTCCTCCCTTCCCTTTTCAATTCGATCTGCCTCTTTTCCTTTCTCCCTTAAGTCTCTTCTTTATGATTTTTGTTTTCCTACCTACAACTGTCGATGACCATTTTCTCTTCTTTCTACCTGTCACTAGTTTCAATCTGTTTATGCTTTTCCACTATCTTCCCCTTCTTTACACATATGTTTTTACTTGTATTCATCTACTATTTGTTACTAATTTGATGATTATATTTCACTTACTACTATATTATGGTATTTTACTTCTTATTTTTAGTAGTTTTATTGTTTAGTTATCTCCCTCTCCCCTCTCCCCTCTCCCCAGGAGGCATCTGGAAACAAGCTGTTATTCAGTTCAGTATGTTCTTCCTGGTTAAAAGTTTTAAATAAATAATTAAATATGGAATGCCCCACATCGTCAGGCAGCCATTTAGCCAGGGTGATGACAGCCCCATCTTTCTCTAGCTGGGGGGGAATAAGTAAACAGAAGAGCAGAGGTCTAGACTATGAGTTCTGGGCAGCTGGTACTGTCAGCACTGCCAGTCCAAATGGATTGCCTGGTGGTGGCTTTTCTTATTATGTTTGCTTGCGCGCATGTGCAAGAAACATTATGTGGCAGCTTAGGAGAGAAGCGGGTTGTGGAGGTGCAGTACTGTGGCGGCCAATGCTGGCACTGCATTTTTGGGCTTGGCAGTGCTCAATCAATGCAGGCCCAGTGTCCTGATGACACTGGTTCTGCAGAGTGCCACCAACTTGTAACAATTTCTCCGCTGCTATCAGTGGCCACCTGATCATTGCAGTGTCAGCCATTCCGCTGCAATGAGGGAGCGACCTGTCATTGTGGGGCAGTACCTACCTTGCCTGGTGTAACATTTCATCAATGAGGCAGTGGCTATGCCACCTCAGAGCTCCATGAAAGCTGACGGGGGTGCCCAATCCCCCTGTTGGCATGCCCCTGACCCAGTTCATTTGCCGACAGGGAAGCCCACTCCCACTCGGCATAATGCTCCCCTACAGTCTTTCTTTGCCGATGGGGGGCCCAATACCCATCAACTTCAGTTCCCCCCTCTCCCAAAACACAGGAGGCACACTGGGAGCCCACCCCAGTGTGCAAAAAACAAACCTGAAAAACAAAAACCTTCCCTCAACATCTTTTTTTTCTCCCTGAAACCAAGAAAATGATCCCTCGTGGGGACTTGTGCTCCAATCCCCAACCCGCAGCCACCCTCTGCACACCCTGCCTCCCCATACCCCCCCTCACACCATACTTACCTCTGGAGCCCAGCACAATGATCTTCGGTAGACCAGGAACATGTTGCACTCTTCAAAGCTGACCGCAAACTGAAGAAATGCCGGTAAGCTGTATAATGGCATAAAAAGGTTTTTTTTTCAACTTTGGTGCATCTCTCAGGCATTTTGGGGAATTTTGGTACCAAATTTTCAACATGGGATCATTGGGACCCCTCCTCATGAATTCAGTCACCGTCTTGGCTTTATTCGGTCCCGGAAGGTGATTTCGCTGTCATTGCGAGGAATCACCTTTCGGGATCGAGTAACGAAATGACAGTGCCACTGTTCATGAGGTGGACTCTCAAAAAGCCTATGTTGCAAATTTGGTGAAAATAATCCGAAAAATTACTGTTTTACAAGTGTGCATTGCGCAGTTTCCACGCACGTTCGTAACTTCACAAATTTGTAATATTTTCACTCCAGATTTTTGAAATTGGCATTTTTCCACACCTCCTTATGAACAATACAGCTGTCATTTTCCACATCCTGGCTGAAATGTGTTTTCACACTTCCAGCGCAGAATAGCGCAGTTGCTGTGGGAAATCAGTTTTCAGGACGGATTAAGAAAATGACAGTGATGCTGTTCATGAGCAGAAGTCCTAAAATGCCTATGTTGAAAATTTGGTGATGAACGTCCATAAAATGACTGTGTTACAAGCGTGCATTGCGCAGTTTCCATGCACCCTTGTAACTTCGCAAATCTGTAATATTTTCACGCCAGATGTTCAACATTGGCATTTTTTTACACCTCTTTATGAACAGTACAGCTGTCATTTTTCACATCCTGGCTGAAACGTGTTTTCGCGCTTCCGGTGCAGAATAGCATGGTTGTTGTGGGAAATCAGTGTTTGGGACAGATTAAAAACGAGCGAGTGAGAGAGATGGAGTGAGCGATCTCAACAGAGCTCTGTTGGGACTGCTGCAGATTACTTTGTGGGCAGAAAAAGGCAGCAATGCAGGCAGAAGCCCAGTACAAAAGGGCAGCCTGCATAGTCTGGAGAAACAGAACGAGCGAGTGAGCGAGGGGGAGTGAGCGAGCTCAACGGAGCTCTGTCGGGACTGTTGCGGATTTCTTTGTGGGCAGAAAAAGGCGCCAATGCAGGCAGAAGCTCAGTACAAAAGGGCAGCCTGCAGCACTGGGAAAAATAGAATGAGCAAGTGAAAGGGGGGGGTGAGTGAGCTCAATGGAGCTCTGTCGACACTTTAGAGTTGCCCACCCTCCTGCTCAGGGTCCTGTGTGGTCCTATATTACAGCAAGGTCTCAGGGGTGGAGACCAAGCTATGACTGAATACTTTTAGGATTGCTGTAATAATACAGATTTAGTTGTTCTGATTATTTCACTAACTGAGCTAAGTACTGATCTATACTGTTAGGATTGCTGTAATAATTCATATTTATTTGTTCTGTTTATTTCTCTAACTGAGCTGAGTAATACTTGTAGTGCAATAGGATTTCTAACTGGGCTAAGTGGAACTATATGAGGGCTGAGAACAAGAAGTATGGTAGCTTAGGGGTGAAAAACGAACAAGGAGGCTTTAGAATTGCTACAGTAACACAGTATCTAACGGATGAGATTTGAGACTGAATTAACCCGGTCAGCAAGGGGGCAGTAGGGGGACTAGTGTGGGGGAACAGGAATTTGAGTAAATAGGGGCCTAACAGTTGTAGTAGGATACAGAAACAGAGAGTAAGAGCTGGTAACATAAGATGAGGGGCCAGAATGGGGCAGGTGCCACATGTCAATAGGGCGGTCATCTTTGGAAGGGTGGTGAGGTGTACATAGATACATAGGTACATAGACAGTGTCGGCAGATAAGGGCCTATGGCCCACCCAGTCTGCCCATTTCAGCTTGTAAGTTCAGTTTATGTTTTCCTAGAAGTCTGTTGCCCCTTATCCCTGACCTCCAGAATTCCTTTATGTCTATCCCATGCATTCTTAAATCCCGTGATTGTTTCAGCCCCCACCACTTCCTCTGGCAGGGTGTTCCACTTGTCCACCACCCGTTCTGTGAAGAAACTATTCCTCACGTTTCCTCTGAATCATCCTCCCTCCAACTTCATCCCATGCCCTCTAGTCCTGGAACATCTTTTTCGCTTAAAAATAGTGTATTCCTGCACTCTGTTCCTCCCTGTAAGATACTTGTATGTCTCTATCATATCCCCTCTCTCCCTCCTCTCCTCCAGGGAGTACATGTTCAGTTCCTTCAACCTGTCTTCATAGGACTTGTGATACAATCCATGCACCATCTTTGTTGCCCTCCTCTGAACCTTCTCTACCCTGTCTATGTCATTACGTAGGTATGGTCTCCAGAACTGTACACTGTACTTCAGGTGGGGCCTCACTAGTGTCTTGTATAGTGGAATTATGACCTCCCTTTTCCTGCTGGTGATGCCCCTGCCTATGCATCCCAGCAACCTATTTGCTTTACCTGCTGCCTTGTCACACTGTTTCCCTACCTTGAGGTCATCAGAGATGATAACCCCAAGATCCCTTTCCTGCTTGGTGCATGCTATTTCCTCACCCCCCAACTGATATATTGTGCAAGGTTTTTGTGCCCCATATGCATTATCTTGCACTTCTTTGCATTGAATTTCAACTGCCAAACCCCTGACCATTCTTCAAGTTTCTGCAGGTCCCTTCTCATTCTGTCTACACCCTCTGGTGTGTCTACTCTGTTACAGAGCTTTGTGTTATCAGCCAACAGTGAAATTCTGCCTTCTGGGTCCTGCGCAATGTCACTGATGAAGATGTTGAATAAGACGGGTCCCAGTACTGATCCCTGTGGTACCCCACTGGTCACTCTTCCCTCTGTGGAGTGACAGCCATTTACCACCACCCTCTGTGTCCTGCCACCCAGCCAATTACCTACCCACCACACTACTGTCCTGCCCACACCCATATTCCCCAGTTTGTGTAATAGTCTTCTATATGGCACAGTGTCAAAGGCCTTGCTGAAGTCCAGATAGGCCATGTCCACTGTCCTCCCCTGATCCACCTCCTAGTCACCCAGTCAAAAATTCAACGAGGTTGGTCTGACATGACCTCCCCTGGTGAAACCATGCTGCCTTGGGTCCTGTAGTCCATTGACAACCAGATGTTCCACATCTCCTTCAGTAGTGCTTCCATGATCTTCCCCACTACTGAGGTGAGGCTGACTGTCTGTGGTTCACTGCTTCCTCTTTGTTCCCACTTCTGTATAAGGGGACTACATCTGCTGTCCTCCAGTCTTTGCGTTACCTCCTTGTTTCCAGTGATCGGCTAAACAGGATAGCCAGAGGTTCAGTCACCACCTCTCTTAGTTCTTTAAGGACCCTGGGGTGCACCCCATCTGGCCCCATTGCTTTATCAACTCTTATTACTTCCAGTTCCTTCAGGACCCTTTCTCATGTAAAGGGACTTGTGTCCATTTCTGCACCATTCTCACCCCTTGTACTCCCTTCAGACCCATTACCCTCCTCTTCCTCAGTAAAGACTGAGCAGAAATACCTGTTCAATATGTCAGCTTTACTGTTGTCATCCTCCACGCTGTCCCCATCCTCCCCCTTCAGTCTCACTATCCCTCCCTTTGTCTTTCTTTTTTCACTTATGTACCTGTAAAAGGTTTTGTCCCCTCTACCCACTGATTTTGCAATGTGTTCTTCTGTCTGAGCTTTGGCTTCCCTTACTGACCTCCCTGCCTCCCTTTGCTTCTCCTGGTACTTCTCCCTATCCCCTTCTGCCTGTGTCTTTTTGTATTGCCTGAATGCAATCATTTTGGCTTTCACTTTCTTTGCTACCTCTTTGGAAAACATAATGGTCTCCTCTTCCTTTCCTCTTGCTAATCTGGCAATGCATAATTCTATTGTTCTTGTAATCCCATTTTAAATACTGCCCACTGTTCCTCAACCCTGATTCCTGTCCCATTCCCGTAGTGCCTCTTTCAAGTATCTCCCCATTTTCCCAAAGTCTGCCCCCCCAAAATCCAGGATACGTGTTTTTGTGTGGTTTGGTTCTGCTCTTTCTGTGATTTCAAACCACAAAGACTGGTGGTCACTGTTCCCCAGGTGCTCCCCCACTGTTACGCTCATCACACTGTCCCTGTTTGTGAGCACAAGGTCCAGTATTGCCTTCTGCCGAGTTGGTTCCATGACTAGTTGCTTGAGGAAGGCACCCTGAAGGAAGTCCAGGATAAATCTGCTCCTAGTTGATGCTGCTGCTGGGATGCTCCAGTCCACGTCTGGAATATTGAAGTCTCCAACCAGTACTACCTCACCCTTGTCTGCCATCCTTTGGATGGCTAGCATCAGCTCCCTATCTGTTTCTTCCTCCTGGGATGGTGGTCTATAGACCACACCTGTGCGGATGGCTGTCCCCATTTTGCTTTCCGGCTTAACCCACAGTATCTCTCCCCCATTTTGTTCCTCCTGGATCTCTGTGGCCCTTATGTCATTTTTCACATACAGTGCCACTCCTCCTTCCTTTCTGCCTGCTCTGTCTCTTCTGAATATGTTGTAGCCAGGTATGGCCATCTCCCAGTCGTGGTTATCATTACACCAGGTTTCAGTGATGGCCACAATGTCCAAGTCTGACTGCACCATGACAGCCTCCAGACCTTCCATCTTGTTGCTGAGGCTCCTGGCATTTGCACACATGGCTTTCCATGATTTGACCTCCCTAGACTGTTTCGCTGTTCTACTCCAGCCCCTTCCTTGGTTGTCCTTTATCCCTGGTTCTCCTTGCTGTCTGCCCTTCTGCTGAATTTTGCCCCTTTCCTGCCTATCCACCTCTTGGGCGCTAATCTCCATCTTTTGCACACTGCTTTGTAGAGATAGCCACTCCTCTGGTTCACTGGTTCTACTGCTAGCTGTGGGGGGTGAGCAAGTAGGTACCCTCCTTGCTGGCCTGCCACCCCCCTTTGCTAGTTTAAATGCTTGTCAATGTAGCATTTAAACATCATTGAGTGCTTGATTCCCTCCAGGATGGATGCAGGACGTCAGGGTTTAACAAACCTCCATCCCTCCAGGTAGGTCCCCAGTCACCAATGAATCCAAACCTTCCTCACAGCACCAGTTCTTTAACCATGAGTTAAAGTTCCTGGTGCATGCACTCTTATGTCTCCTTGCTCTCTAGGTAGTACTTCTGAGAAAGTGACAGAAGTAGCTACTTGCTTGAGACCCTCCCTAATTTCCTAAACTCTTCCTGAACTTCCTTTGGCTCCCCATTTGCCAGGTCATTAGTACCCTAGGTGGATAATGACATCCAGCTCACCCTCCGTCTTGCCTTCCCAGTAATCCGGGATCTTTCTTCCATCCCTCCATGCCATGGCACCTGGTAGGCACCTCACCTCCCTGTCCTCCCCTCCTGTGTTCCTAGCTGGATCCTCTTATGATGGAGTCCCCACCAGGATTCTCTCCTCCTCCTCCTCTGGGGTCCACTGCTTTCCCGCTGAGGTCACCTCCTTGGCTAACTCCACATCCTTTCCTTCCACTTCCTGGTACCTCTATTTGGTTTCTCCCATTTGCCAGTGTGGCATATGAGTTCTTGAGTGGAATAGGATCTGGGATGTGCCTCTGCCTGACCGCCTCTAACCCTCCCTGAGCCCACTGTCATCCAAGTGCTCCTGCTCGGCATCTTTTGAGGCAGTTGCATTGGACTGGGTGGTCTCTGGATAGGGTGATGGTACTCTGACCCAGTTTACTTCCGCTCTGAGTCTGGCTACCTCATCCCACAGTCCAGAGAGATGCATGCAGATAGGCAGTACCTCAGTGTCCAGAAGGTCTGCCTGAATATGGCTGCCCACAGCCACTGCATTGCACCACTCCCACATTATACTGCAATTATACTGCTATTCCACTACTTGTTCGTTACTGAAGCTCTCCCAGTTCCCTTTATTAATTTACTGTCCTAAAATCCTGCCACTGATCCTCAGATAATTTTCTTTAAAAAAAAAAAAAGAAAAGAAATAAATAAATAAATGAGTCAAAACACTTGTCGTGTTGAGGGTGGGCTTCTTCCCCTTATGCCCCTCCTACTTCACACCCCTTACTATACCCTGTGTTTAGCTCCTGTCAATCAGATTTAACAGGGCATATAATTAAGAGTTGGGGAAGGGGGACAAAAATTTGCAGCAATTAAAGACAGCACAGAAATACACCACCACTACGTTTTAAATTTTCAACAGCTCAAAAACAATTCTAAGTAAAGACAACAAAGAAAGTACAGTGTCACTAAAAGCCCACAATCTAAGTTTAAAAGAAAAATAGTAATTACCAGTTACTCTAAAGCACTGAATTGAATAGGTTTCCTTCCTTCCCCTTCTGGCTTCTTCTTGTACATGGTGTGGGTCCACCATGATCCTGGATTGGGCTTGGAGAATGGGGAATGTATGGTCTGTAGACAACTGGTTAGTTTGAGAGAGTAACTGTGAAGGTTAGGGAGCAGTCTAAGTGGCACGGCAGATGAGTATGGTAGGCATCCTGGCTGGGCGGGAGGGATAGGGGATGGGGAAGAAAAACTAGGGACTGAAACTGACTCCAGTATCAGAGGCACTAGCAGAAAAGAGAGAAGGGCGGGGGTGTCCGAGATGAGGGGGGCCTCCTGATGGGGGAGGAAGAGACCACGAGGAGTACCAGGGGAGAGAGCAGATGGCTGTGGGTAGGGAAGGACCAGGGGTGGGACCAGGGGTGCACAGAAGGGAACAAGTAGGAAGGTGGAACTGGTAGGGGGAAGAGATGTAGGAGGGGTATTGACTAGAAATAGATACGAGCCTCTGCTATGGAAGACAGAGGGGGAGCAGGAACATACTGAAGAGGGGGGAGGACAAGCAGGGCATGACAGAGATGGCAACAGGTAGAGGAAGAGATAGCAGGATGAAAGGGTACAAGGAGGGCTAGTAAGGAAGAAAGGAAGAGGGTGACTGGAGGAGAGAAGGCTATGGGAAGGGGAAGGATGGGAGGGGCATCACTATCGGGGTTGAAGGGAATGGGGGCTGTAAATTGACAACAATGGGGATAGGAGAGGGTCTGGAAATCAGCAGGGGACACTGGGAGGTTGATATGGGAAGCCCAGTAGGAAGTAGTCAGGCTGGGAAGGAGCTCAATGGGAATGGAAGGAATAAGGCAGAGAAATGGGGTGGGACGGAAGTAAGGGATGCAGATACAGAAGTCACAGAGGGTGTAGCTGGTGGGGGTAAGGGGCAGGGAAGAACAAATACTGGGGTGGTGAAAGGGGCATTAGAAGGGAAAGGGGGTAAGGGATGGGGGTACTCATCCTGGAGGATTCTATACTGAAAGGGGTGAGATAGGGTGGAAGGGGGGAAGGCACAGCCATATTTGGGTTGAAGCTATCCCCAGGTTGACTCCAGGAGGGTTAGGGTAGGCACTGCTCAAGTGTGCAGCAAGGGGGAGGAAGAAACCTCATTTAGTGTTGCATGTGGGTACAAATGACTTGGCGAGGGAGACTGTTGAAGTAGTTACGGGGAGGTTCGAGGAGCTGGGCAGACAGTGTGAGGGGGTGGGGTGTTGGTGGCATTCTCGGAGGAACTCCTGGTACCATGTGCAAGCACAAGGAGGAAAGGTTAGGATAGAGGAGTTCAATGAGTGGCTGAGAGATTGGTGCCACACCAAAAATTATGGGTTAGTGACTAACTGGGGTGGGATGGATGCAGAACAAAAGTCGGTAGTCATAGAGACTGGGCTAACTGAGGCCACAGTAGCCTGCACCAGGGCCAGGAGTAAGAAGAGCTGAGCCAAGAAACCATTCTGGCTGAACAAGGAATTGCTACAAGGGGTGAGGGCAAAGAGGGCTGCATACCAGAAGTACAGGAGAACAGGGAAGGGAGAGGATAAGGAGGCTTACAGGAGTTGGTCAAAGGAGGTGGCTCAGAGGGTGAAAAAAGCTGAGGCCTCCAGGGAATTAAGGTTAGCACAGGGCATACAGGGAGAGGAAAAGGACTTTTTTAGGTACAGTACATCAGGGAAAAGAGGAAGTGCAAGGAACATATTGTGAGGATAAAGCAGGGAGGGGATTGGGTGGAAAAGGGGGAGGAGAAAGTGGAAATTCTAAATGAGTACTTCTGCTCCATTTTCACTAAGGAGACGGATGGTCCACTACCAGCATGGGCTGGGGGGTGGGGAAAGGGGGAAGGAGGTGACGGACAAAGTGATCACAGGGAGTAGGGTACTAGAGGGGCTGAGGGCAGTAAGGGTGGACAAGGCACCAGGTCCTGATGACATCCATCCCAGGGTGCTGAGGGATATGGTGGAGCTGTTGGCTGAGCCACTGGCAGATCTGTTCAACACCTCCCTGGAAATGAGTTGCATGCCCCAGGACTGGAGGGTGGCCCATGTGGTGCCCATACACAAGAGTGGGCCTAGGGAGGAGCCAGGAAATTATTAGCTGGTCAGTCTCACATCCATAGTAGGCAAGCTTATGGAGGTGATACTGAAGCAGAGGCTGGTGGCATTCCTAGAGAGTAATGTCCTCCAAGATGGGAGGCAACATGGGTTTGTCTCAGAGAGGTCTTGTCAAACCAACCTAATAGAGTGTTATGACTGGGTGACAAGGGGAGTTGGACAGGGGCCATACAGTACATGTCCTGTACTTGGACTTCAGTAAGGCCTTTGATACAGTGCCTCATGGGAGGCTGGGGGGGAAGCTGATGGCAGTGGGGGTGGGAAAAAAGCTGACTAAATGGATAGAGAACTGGTTACAGGGGAGGGTGCAGGGGGGGCGGTGGGGGAGCTCTTGGCACCCAGAGCAGTGACAAGCAGGGTGCTGCAATGGTCATTGCTGGGCCCGGTGCTATTTGGGCTTTTTATCTCCAATTTAGCACATGGACTGGGGAGCAGAGTTAGTCTGTTCGCAGATGATACCAAATTGGGGGTGGTGACGGACGAAGAGGATGGATGGGGAAAACTGCAGGGGGATCTAACCAAACTAGAGACATGAGCGGTGGAATGGCAGCTAGGATTCAACGCAAAGAAGTGTAAGGTGATGCACTTCAGGGCTAAGAACCAGAAGAGGGACTATTGGTTGGTGGGGTGAGGTTGGGGATCACAAAGGAGAAGAAGGACCTAGGGGTGTTGGTAACTGGGAGCATGAACAACTCAGCCCAGTGCAGGAGAGCAGAGCGAAAGCAAACAGGATGCTGGGCTGCATAGCAAGGGGGTTCTCATCCAGACACAGGGATATGATCCTACCTCTCTACAGATCGTTGGTCAGACCGCACCTGGAGTACTGTGTGCAATACTGGAGGCCATACTTGAGGAGAGATATAAAGTTATTGGAGGAGGGTGCAACGGAGGGCAACAAAAATGTTAAAGAGGATGGAAGGAAAGGAATATGAAGTTAGGCTGAAGGAGCTGAACATGTACACACTGGAGGAGAGGAAGGATAGGGGGATATGATTGATGCATTTAAATACCTGAGGGGGTTAATAAACCTAGCACCGAGGGGGTGTTTAAACTGAAGCGTGGAAGAGAGACGAGGGGGCACGAACTAAGGCTGAAAGGGGGACATTTCAAGAGGGAAATGAGGAGGCACTACTTCACTGAAAGGGTGGTGTCTAGTTGGAATGCACTGCCAGAGGGGGTGGTAACATGTAGGACAGTCAATAGCTTTAAGAAGGAGTGGGATAAAGCAAGAGTCAGGGGGGCACAGGCTGGGACAAGAGGGAAAAGAACTGAGGGGGAGGAGGCTGGGGCAGCTGCAAACTAGAGTGCTAACTACACACTTGGGCAGACTTAGGTAGACCGATTGGTCTGTTCTGCTGGCAGATTCATATGTTCGTATGTAAAATCACAGTGACTCTGTTCATGAGCAGAGGTCCTAAAATGGCTGTGTTGAAAATTTTGTGACAAACGTCCATAAAATGACTGTGTTACAAGCGTGTGTTGTGCAGTTTCCACGCACCCCCGCAACTTCATAAATTTGTATTATTTCCACTCCAGAGTTTCAACATTGGCATTTTTTCACACCTCCTTATGAACAGTACAGCTGTCATTTTTCACATCCTGCCCGAAATATGTGTTTAAACATCTGGCGTAGAATAGCATGGTTGCTGTGGGAAATCAATGTTTGGGTCAGATTAAGAAAATCATACTGACAGTGTTCATGAGCAGAGTTCACAAAATGCCTAAGTTGAAAATGTGGTGAAATAATTCCACTAAATGACTGTGTTGTGCGCATGCATTGCGCAGTTTCCACGTACGCTCAGAAGTTCGAGAATTTTTAATATGTTCACTACAGATTTTCAGCATTGCCATCTTTTCACACCTCCCTATGAATGGTACAGCTGTCATTCTTCACATCCTGCCCGATCTGTGTTTTTGTACATCTGGCGCACAATGGCACAGTTGCTGTGGGAACTCAAAGTTTGGGACACATTGACAAAATCACAGTGCCACTGTTCATGAGAAGAGGTCCCAAATGCTTTCACGAGGTGGGGGTCACAAAAAGGCCATGTTGAAAATTTGTAGTGCAAATACCAGCAAATGCCCGGGATGTTAGGGTTTCTAACCATAACATTCCACCCTGTACAGTCTGACAGGCATCAGGGGTGTGCCTTTGGATTGCCGACTGTAATGCTCATGCCATTCCACCCCCCCACCCTGCAGCCAGTGACAGGCATCAAGGTGTGCCTGGACCGCCCCAGAGTTCACCCCATTCTCCTATATTGCACCCATTTCAGCATATGTCCTTATGGAGTGGGGTGACTGTAAAGCCGAACACCCAAAGGCACACCTCAACATTTGTCGGTGTCTGCAGGATAGGGTGAGGTGAAATGGCATGAACGTTATGGGCGACAACCCAAATGCATACCCCAATGCCTGTCCATCTCTGTAGGTTGGAGGTGGGGTTGGCGTGAAGTTCAATACTTCACTGCCATTCCTACTCTGCATCTGTCTAACTCCTGCATTTCCAATGCTAATACCAGCAAGCAAACATTCGGCATTGACAAATGCTTGTTTTCTCTCTATGTCTGCTCATACTCTGCCTGGCAATGCAAACCCCAGCTCTTGGGCCATCAGGCAGCCCATTATTTCTATAATCTTCACTGTCTGTCTGACCTGTTTCACAATTCCAACTATAACAAACTATATCTACTGTCTTGTCATGTTGAAATTTAGGCAATATATAAAATCCCTTAAAAATGTGTTTCCCAAGGACCTGCAGGCAGAAGAACATGATGGTAGTGTGGCAGTCAGATTATTATTGATAACATAACTATTTGTTTCCTTTTTATTTTCGTACAGTACCTTGCAGTTAGGATGCTGTTTGGAACTGGTTTGCTGCTTTGTGCAAATCTAGCCTAAAGCAATGCACATAAAAATGTTAGCAAACATGTTGCTTCCCTCCTAACCCACTCATAGCTTATTGTTAACTGCTGGCAATTAGAAGACTTGTAACACAGGAAGAACTGAAGTGAACAGTCAGCTGATAAGTTATTAAAAGGGCACAGTGCTCTGCTCTGAGCAACATCACCAGTGCAATGGAATGATTGGAATGCACAGGAAGGAAATCGGAGAGCAAGCACAAGCAAGGGCAAAGGACCCTAATAAATACTGCAGCTAGCCACACTAATTTCTAAGAAGGGTCCCTCCAGGAATGTCTGGGAGGATAATTGCCTGGTGGCCAGTAGCCAATCCCTGGTCACCTCCTTCCCAGGTCCAGGGACCGGGGGGGTTACCAATGACCTCGCTCCGAGGGTAAAAGACTGGGAGTAGCCTGGGGCTGGGAGGCGCCGAGGTCAGCATATAGTGTCTGGATGACAGAGGATCTTCCTCTTTCCATCCAGACAACAAGAGACCAACAACAGAAATCCCAGCAACCTGCTCAAGGTAAAGCTGCTTTAGGCCTGTGGCCTAGGGGTCTTTTTAGTCCAGCCAGTCATCCCACCCAGTTTTCCCTGGTGTTTCTCCCCATAACTGAGGCATTGGGTAGGCGTTTGGGGGCTGGAGAGGGCTTCTTAAGGGCAGGCTCAGTTAGGGGGCTGCGAACATATAGCAAGCCTAAGTTCGGGCGCAGTGCCCTTTGATTCCCTAAAGTAGCCTATCTTGGCAAACAGATGTGCCATGATGGGCTAGAGGCTGTCATTTCTCTTGGGTGTGCAAGGGGAAGGTAAGCTGGCAGCGCCTCCACGGTGCAAGGCATGTAGAACGGCCCATCGTGGGGACACTCCTCGCAGTGTCTAGGCCCCCATACCTCCTCACTCATGCTCTCCCCCCCCCACAGCGCTGCTGAATATGGTGCAAAAAAAAAAAGTATAAAACAATTGGAATGAATAACAAAGGGCCTAAATTTGTACATGGTGCCACACATTCTTGAGCAGTTACCGCTGGATCTGTCCCTTGTGGCAGTAAGATGGGAGTCAGTAGTCCTCTTGTATTGTGCCGCACTATCCCAGTTCTAGTGTCTTCCGGATGGTTTGCCATGCAGCTCACCAAGCCCATCCTTCTTTCCCGCTGCCAGTCGGAGGCTCAGGAGTGGAGTATTCGGTTCCCCCTTTCCTTAGTGCCACCAGCAATCCGAGCCCAAGGTGCACCTGGGGCATGGGTAGTTTTTTCAGCCAGTCAGTTCTCCGCTGCCCCTTGGACTTGCTGGGCTCCGGCCGGTGTTGGGCTTCTGCTACCGCAGAGTGCATCCCTACAGGGCAGATAATTTGGCCAGTTTGACCACCGCCTCGGGGGTTGTGTGGTCAGTGGAACAATGGCAGAATCCTTGCTCCCTCTGGGGGGCAGCCCCAGGCCCAGACCCTGACTCTGTTCAGTACCAGCGCTTTTGGAACTCGACAGTCCCACTGCATGGCCTCCCATTGTCCTGGGGTGCACGTGTGCGTGCGGCGAGCGTTGCCTGGCTGCATACTCGTGCCGCACATGCATGGACAGACGCAACACCATGTTGGGGATGGCAATGCCCCGCTTCAGCCATTATTAACAGGTAATTCACTTCAGCAAATTAACCTTTATCCAGGGGCGGGAGGTGGCATCGTGGCCTCCCCTCCCCCCCTGTTATTTTGCCTGTTTCAACTGCCAGGTTCCAAAGATTTCTGCAGTGTTTTTTTTCCACCCTACTATAGTTGGGGATTTCAGGGGGAGATTTCCTATCTTGTGCTGCTGAAGAGGGGAGCTACCTGGGGAGAGGATCGCGAAAGCTGCAGGGCCAAGGCATGCAGTCGGCATTCCACAGGCCTCACATGGCATCTGCGAGGCCTCGCCCTCCCCCCTCCAAAAAAGAGTGGGCTTGGTCCGTGGCTTCTAAGAGCAACAAGGGAGGGCGTTGGGGGATGGGGGGGGACAATGAAGGGACCGCTGAGGGGGGCAGTAGCATGATTCCACTAATGGGCCAGCTTTGTTTCATTCCCAGGTCTACAAGAATCAACTGGGGTCATGACTACTGTGGGAGAGGCAGCAAAGCAAGGGGGCAGGGAGGCCCAAGCCTCCGCATTGTCAGGAATGTTGGACGCACCCACCCTGGAGTTCAATGACGCCCTGCAGCTGCTGATGGCATTGGACAGTCCGAATTGGCAACAGATCACCATGCAAAGTGCACCTACCCAACAGCAGGGGATGCCCAATGCTGCACAGCCATCCAAGTGATCTAGGAAGCCTTTCAGGAAGATGCAGGAGGCCCTGGCAACCAAGGCCATCCAGAAGACAGCAGCCACGGAGGAACAGACGCTGGGGCACACAGAAGAGGCTTGCAGCGGCCAAGATGTCGTGATGGTCGAGACAGTGGAAGTGGACGACGACACTGACGGGATGGGTACAGAAACCCAGCAGGCCCTGCCAGTTGGTGAATCAAGTGAGGGTCGGTCGTAGGCCAGACCAGGGGGGACAGACAGAGCATGGAGCACCATAGGTCTGGGCAGACTCCTTTACATCAGGCGAGGGGCAAGGAAAAGGGGAAGCAACGGCCCGGGTGGAAAAATGGTTGCTAGGGAAAGCATTGGATCAAGCTCAAGCCAGGGCTAACAGTGGTCAACAGCAGAAAAGGGCCGGGTGGGCCAAGCAGCCTGGGGCAACCCTGAGCAGATCCCAGCAGAGGCAGCCGGGGGACCTGCAGCCTCCGTCCGGACAGCACAGTTGGTGGCCCTGGTCATTCCCCTATTTTCCACCGTATGGTCCACCACCCGCTACACAAGGGGTGGGCCAGGCCACACAAGGGGGTGCCCTCCACCCTAGACAGCATTCCAGTGGTGGCCATGGGCCCCATGGGGGGCCAGCAATTCTTCAGGGACTGCAACATGGGTACCCAGGTGGCCATGCCTCCCACACCACCATCGGCACCTGCCCCAACCCCAGGCCAAGGGGGGGAAAGGGGCAGCACCTCCACAGCAGGTAACCAGATGCCCTAGGCTGGCTCTGCCAGATTTGAGGGCTCAGTGGACAACATGGTTAGGCAGGTTTGGAAACGGCAATGGAGGGAGCAAAGTCTGGGAGTAGTGAGCCAAGGTCAGAGGGCATGGCCCCCCTCGGCCCCCACGCCAGTGGTTCCATCGGGGCACAGTAAGCGGCACCCATGGCAGTGGACATGGATCACTGGGCCTACCTGGGGGTGGACAACCCAATTGACACTCACCTTACCCCGGCCATCAGGGAAAAGATCTGGAAGGGCGAAAATATAAAGATATTCGACCTCCTGCACAGGGAATTGCCAGACACTGTAGACAAAGACAGGTTCAAACAAGAGACAATGTGGTGGCCTACAGTCCCCCGCACTTTCAATAACTGGACAGTGGCCTTCGATATCTTTCTCTCCATATACTGTGCGAAGTTCCCGCAGAAGATAGGGCAGCTGCTCAAGTATAGGGACAATATAAAAATGGCCCACTCAGCATTTGAGGGGAATGCCCGGCTTAGGTACAATGAGCTCTTCCATATGAGGTTACCTAGATCGCCCGACATGCACTGGGACAAGATTGACCAGGATTTGTGACTGAGGCACATGACATGGGCCAAGCCCGCTAACATGACCTACTTGGCCAGTGGGCACATGGTAAACAAGGCACAATAATCAGGACAGAAGGAGGCAGGTACCTGCAGGCAGTACAATACAGGGAAATGTTTTCAGGACTTTTGTAAATTCCGGCATAAGTGCAGCAGTTGTGGAGGTAAGCACAAAGCTAGCACCTGCCAAGGAGGAGGGAGCTACAGGAAGGTTGATGGCCACCAGGCCGACACAAAGCATGGGGACAGGTTCTCAAAGAAGCCTGGTGAGGTCCCCAGTAAGAACTGATCACATGAGAGCATGGTTTGACCACTACCCTTGCAGGAAGGATGCCCAGTACCTGCTCAATGGTTTCTCTGCAGGCTTCCGCATACTGTACCAGAGCCCCCGGGTGGACACCATGATGAGCAACCTCAAGTCCACCAGAACTTGGCAGAAGGTGGTAGCCAAAAAAAGTCCACAAGAAAGTGGCAGCTGGTAGGGTGGTGGGGCCTTTCATGAGTCCTCCACTGAGCTCCTTGAGGATCTCTCCACTGGGAGCAGTCCCCAAAAAGGCGCCAGGTGAATTCAGGCTGACCCATCACCTATCGTATCTGAAAGGGGCTTCAGTGAATGATTTCATTACTGTGGAAGACAGTGCAGTGTGCTGCGCGTCCTTTGACTCTGCGGTCAAGCTCGTCCTGAAGGTAGGCAAGGGGGCACAACTGGCGAAAAGCGACATCAAGTCGGCTTTCCAGCTTTTACAGGTCAGTCCAGGAGATTTTGACCTATTAGGTTTTACATTTGGGGGGGGAATTCTACTAAGACATGGCAGTGCCAATGGGTTACTCCGTGTCATGCGCCACCTTTGAGACATTCAGCTGTTTCTTAGTAGAGTGGGCCACCAGGCAACACAGCGGCAACCACTTGATCACACACTACTTAGATGACTTCTTATTACTAGGGGCATCGGAAATGCTGCAATGCGGCGACACACTGAGCATGTTTGCGCTGCTCATGGAGTGGTTTGGGGTGCCTCTGATGCATGAAAGGACTGAAGGGCCAGTAACATGGATCATGTATCTAGGCATAGAGCTGGATACAGTGGATATGGTATCTCGATTGCAGCAGGTTAAGGTGGTTTTGCTGGGGAAGTTGGTGGGGGATGTTCAGTCAGCCACCAAAACTACCCTTTGGAAGCTACAGTCGTTGACTGGACACCTAAATTTCACATGCAAAGCCATGTTGCCAGGTAGACCTTTTCTGAGGCAGCTGTCCTGGGTCACTAGGGGCCTGTTACAACCACATCATCACATCAGGGTGTCATCTGAGATAAGGGCAGATCTGGGGGTATGGGAAACTTTCCTGAAACACTTCAATGGGGTATCAGTATGGCAAGCCAGCCTCCAATTCAGCCTGGATTGCCAAATGGTTTCAGATGATGCAGGAGGCACTGGCTTTGGGGCATACTCCCAGGGGTAATGGTTTGCGGGCCCTTGGGATGAAAGTTGGGTGGAGACAGCTCTCAAAAAGAATGTGACCCTGTTGGAGTTCTTCCCAATACTGGTAGCAGTGTTCGTGTGGGGGGGGGGGCAAGTTTAGACACAAAAAGGTATGCTTCCGGACAGATAATATGAGAGTGGTGTCCATACTGAACACCCAGACATCCACCTCTAAGGAGGCCATGAGGCTCCTGAGGGTTTTTGTCCTGCAGTGCGTGCAAATCAATGTATCATTCAGGACTAGGCATGTGCCAGGGGTTGACAAAGTAATTGTTGATGCGCTGTCTCGATCGCAGTTCGAGCGTTTCTGGCAGATGGCCCCAGCTGCAGAGAGACACCCCATCAGAGTGCCAGTGTTCCTGTGGCAGGCAGCAATCCAATAGCAGACAACTTGGTATGACAAGCTCTGGCTCTGGGGACCTGGTGTAAGTGTAGGGCACATTTAAGGGTTTTTGGGGCTTTCTGTGGGGATGATCAACAGAACTATCAGTTGTTGGAGCAGACTAATCTGTTGCAACAGTTTATACTCCATTTGATTGACCAGGAAAGGGCCCCAGCATACATCCACAGCCACTTAGCAAGCATTGCATTTATGGCAAAGATGCACGGGCTCCAAGAGATGACCGGCTCTTTCACCATTTGGAAAATGATAGAGGGATGGCATAGAATTAAAGGAAGCAAGAAAGACAGCAGACGTACAGTGAACAGCCAGCTGCTGGGGGAGATACTGGACAAGGTGGGGGGAATATGCTGGTCAGCGGATGAAGCAAGGCTCTTTAAAGGGCTGTTCGCCTGTGTATTTTTCGGTGCGTTTCGGGTGTCAGAAATGGTGGAGGACCCGACCATGCCAGTGGGATACTGCCTGCAGTGGCAGGATATAAAGTTCATAGGAGATACGCTGCAACTGTCGCTGCATTTTTCCAAAGTGGCACAGGTTGGCCCCATGAAGATCATAACTTTCCATAGGGCACAGGGGAGCGGGCTCTGCCCATGGGCCCTGGTCAAGGAATATGTAGCACACAGGGGGTTGGGCAGGGCACTTTCTTCACCCATGCAGATGGCAGGCCGGTAACCAGGTATCAGTTTGGGGCAGTTTTTAGGAAAGGGGTGAAAACTGAGGGGCGAGACTCTAGCGGGTTTAGCATGCACTCTTTCAGGATTGGGGCCACCACTGAGGCAGCTAGGCTGGGAGGCCAGGAAGTGCAAATACAGAAGATTGGACAATGGCAGTTGAAGGCCTACAAAACTTACAGTAGGCCCAGCATGGCATTATAGTGTGGACTGTTTATATTAACAGCTTGCTTTGTCCTACAGGTGCACCTCCAGAGAACAAAAATGTTAATGTGGCTGGCAACTCCTTCATTACCAGAGCATGGGCATGGGCATCCCAGCAGGGCCAAGGAGACCATCTGGGCATCCCGGAAGAGAAAGCGAGCATGCACTGGTTGGGAGTCACTGGCATGAGATGGGGTAACCTCATACCGGCATTAAAAAAGCTGGGTTTAGTTAAGAACCCACCTCATGATTTGGTGACACATCTAGGGGGAAACGACCTGAGGAGCCTCTCATCGATAGATGTGATGAGATGCATGATGGTGGATCTGGGGTGGATAAGAAGGTGGATGCCAGGCACTCACCTAGCGTGGTCCAGGATCGTGCCCCAGCAGAAATGGAGGAAGGGCCAGCTGGCCAGTTCACTCTGGAAGGTGCACAGGGAAGTGAATAGGGTGGTGTCATGCTTCTGCAGTCAAAGGAGTTTACAGGTTTTACACCATCGGGACATAGCCCGGGGGGGTGGGGCTATTTCACAGCTGATGGTTTGCACTTGTCAGATATAGGGCAGGCAATGTTCAACTTGGGTATTCAGATGATGCTGGAATTATGGCTATAGTATTCTCCTGGGGCATTGGTGAGAGATGTACAAATGAATTTGCGGATCTTGTGACGGACAACTATTGATTTGGAGGCAAAAATGATACAGATTGGAGAAGAAGAGAGGATTGGGGGCACATTCCAGAAGAGACATTTGCACAGCATTGGGCAGAGCCTGCTACTGCGGGGGGCGATGGTCAGGCGGTTAACACCCGGTGAGGGTACAATGGCATAGCTGTGGCCTAGCAGTATGGGTCCATTGGTGGGCTCATTTCTTGGAGGTTGATTGTCATAGCCTAAGGTCGTCTGCTGCCCCAGGGGAATACTATATCATAATATGCATGATTAATGTTTTGCTATATCATAACCTGTTGTTTATGTAACCAACATTGTGTGTATATGTAGATGTTTGATTAATGACAATCATGTCAAAAATAAAATTTGGCCTTTTCTGCCAAAAAACTATGTTGGTCACGTGTTTGATTATGGGATTAGGTGAATGGGCTTATCTGGGCAGGGTCCCTCCTGGAATTTCTGGGAGGGTAATTGCCCGGTGGCCAGTAGCCAATCCCTGTCACCTTTTCCCCAGGTCCAGGGACCAGGGGGGTAACCAATGACCTCGCCCCCGAGGGCAAAAGTGGCTGGGAGTAGCCTGGGCTGAGGCCGAGGTCAAGATATAGTGTCTGGATGGCAGAGGATTTTCCTCTTTCATCCAGACAACAGGAGAACAACAACAGAAACCCACCCTCCTCCCTATAACAAACGGTGGCACATGATATTCGCCTGGCAGTTCAGGGCTGCTGGGGCAGATGACTATTGATTTGAAGGCAAAAATTATACAGATTGGAGAAGAAGAGAGGATTGGGGGTGGCCCCGTGAGGGCACATTCCTGAAGAGACATTTGCACAGCATTGGGCAGAGCCTGCTACTGCAGGGGGCGATGGTCAGGCGGTTAACACCCGGTGAGGGTACAATGGCATAGCTGTGGCCTAGCAGTATGGGTCCATTTGGAGCAGCTTTGTCAGGGAAGCGGGCTAACCCTGCAGGGGCTAGCCATGCTTTCTCTGGCCATGGGTTGGCTCATTTCTTGGAGGTTGATTGTCATAGCCTAAGGTCGTCTGCTGCCCCAGGGGAATACTATATCATAATATGCATGATCAATGTTTTGCTATATTGTAACCTGTTGTTTATGTAACCAATATTATGTGTATATGTAGATGTTTGATTAATGACAATCATGTCAAAAATACATTTCAGCCTTTTCTGCCAAAAAGCTATGTTGGTCACATGTTTGATTATGGGATTAGGTGAATGGGCAAAAGAGATGGTATGTCAATTTGCAGTGAGTTGTGTAGACACTCAGGGGAAGGTATAAGACCTGCAACAAAACCTGATGGAGAGTGAGACAGAGAGAAAACAAAATGGACCACACTAGGCAGAAAAAGTACCAAAGGTTTAAACTGAAGTAATCATAATAACTTTCCAGCTTCTGTTTTTCCTCATGATCACAGCAGTCACAAATTCACCAGCTTTATTTTAACAGTAGGACTGGACTGCATATGTCACAACTGATCTCTTAAAAAAAAGTCATTCTTACACACAGACTCAACACATTAATAAAAATCAGACAGGGCTGTGGTCTTGTGGATATTGATGCTGTGCTGAGTGTAACTGTTGGGAGTTTGTGACTGATCTCTACCCATCATGTGCTCGGAGAAACAGACTTGTGCCTGCTACTGTAAAATGGTGACTGGAACAGAGCTCCAAACCCATCAATACAGTGTGAAAGCAGACAAGTGAGGAGGTGGGGATGAGCTGAGGTGTAACCATGCTGCAGTTGTAGTGGGCTGAAGGGCAGAGGCAGATCTAAAGAAAGCACTGGACCAAAATCAGACTGACATACTGATCTTCAGCTCCTCCTCCAGTGATTATCCTTTACATGCAGCATCAGTCATGGTCAGGTTTTTTCCTGTGCATGCGCTACGTTGCCTAAAACAGAAACAGTGTGCATGCCTCTTTACAGTTAGGAGAGCTCACAGAGTAACAAGGCAGCTGTTAAAAAAAGCATGTCTGTTTGGATGTGTGGTCATGGCTGGAGTGCGTCCAAAGTGAATATAATGCATCTTTTCACTCTTGGTTCACATTACCACTGTCACTGGATGGACTGCAAGGGAGAAGCAAGAACTGGGGGAGGGGAAGAGGAGGTAGTCACAAGTCCATTTTTGGTGGAAAGAGCTCTGAAAGGTCTTGCAGATTTGAAGGTGGAAAAGCCTATGGGACTGAAAGGGATTCACTCCAAGGTACTAAAAATACTCAGGGAGGTGGTGGCTGCCCCAATGACAGCCTTGTTCAACAGCTCAAAGAAAACAGGCATGATTTTGACAGGCTGTAGAAGGGCTGGGTCCTTCTATGTAAGAGTGGCAGCAAGGAGCTGGGTAGCAACTATAGGCCAGTCAGTCTGACTTCAGTGGTGGAGAAATTTATGGAAACCCTAATGAAAGAAAGAAGATCATCTTGAATCCAATTGGTTACAAGACAACAGACAGTGCAGATTCAGGAGGGGAAGGTCTTGCCAAATGAATCTGATAAATTTCTTTGATTGGGTGTCCAGGGAAAGATCACAGAACAGTGGTGAATGTGGCCTATCTGGACTTTATCAAGTCCTTCGATACTGTGCCATAAAGCAGGCTGATTAGGAAGTTGACTAGCCACAGAGTGGGGTCTAAAGTGATAAACTGGGCTAGAAACTGGTTAAATAGGAGGCAGGGGGTGGTGGTTTAAGGCATTTATTCTAAGGATGAAAGAGTGACTGTGGGTTACTACAGGGCTCAGTACTGGGACCAGTTTTCTTCAATGTCTTCAAAAGGGACATTGCAGAGGAACTGGAAGGTATAGTATGACTTTTTGCAGATAACACCAAAATCTGCAATAGTGTGGGCACTCAAGAGGGAATGGATACAAGTTGTATGGATCTTAAAGGGACACTGTCAGCCTTGCCCCTCATTTTCCTTCCAATTTTTAGTAGTGAGTCTCTAGGAATATACTTGACTAACGAGTACTGTGCAATGCCCCTGCATACAGTAAAACATAATCTATTTACTGATTTTTGAAAATTTTGCATTATTTGCCTCACTTTCGGTCCACCAGTAAATCCCCTGACCACCGGAAGCAGATTCACACCCAGAGCACGCATTTACCAGAAGAGCAGTCCCGAAATGCACATTTTAGCATCCCCATAAAACAAAACACATAATCCACTACAGCATGTTAAAATAAAATGCTCAAGCCATCTGCCAAGCAAAACCGAGCACTCGTTGAGCTGCAAAATAGTTTTTAATCTTGGTGCCAAAATCTTGCACGAGAAAGCGTCGCTATTGCGCATGCAGAGATTTCAGGTTAGAAATACTGTAAAGAAAGACTTATAATGTATGGTAGAACGTTGTTCTCTACCAAAATCTATCTTTTACCAGGGTTGTTATATCATCAGTGTGATGTAACTTCGTTGTTAACCCATCGATGGTACGTCACATCGATGGTATATCAACCAGGATTGATCAGAAAGTAGCGATCGACATGGAAAGCAAGTGTGACACATATCTTAGAAAGCAACAAAGGAAAAACGGTGTGCTCAATGTAATTTTCTATTGTTTGTTTCTGTTCTTTTTTACCTCTGTGGGCTTAAATTCCACTCAGGCAACGCTATCCATCTCACAACAGGGCCGACTCATACTTGCGATATTCCTGTAGTGAAGTTTCCCAAGATTCAACTCTCCCTGAAACCACTTTATTTGGCACACCAAAAGAAGGAACAATATTCCAAAAAAGTTAACAGATTATGGATGCAATAGTCATCAATAACGGAGACAAGAATGAGACCAAATCGTGTACTATTTAAAAAAAATCTTACATTCCCCCCCCACCACTACCCTTAGACCCCACTCCCATCCCTCCTCCCTGCCCACCACTGGAGGGTACCCAGGAGAATACAACAAGCTGGAATGATCTGGACTGCCAGGGAAAAGAAGACACCTGCATCTTAATAAGAATCCTCAGATTGTTAGTAGATCCTGGAGGGGTTCCCAAATACTTTGGTGATGTGAGACTCGACCAGCCATACTGGCAATAAGGCACTCAGCTTGCAGGGCAAATAATATCTCCTTGTGCCACTCAAGATATTGAGGTACCCTTGATCAAGCAAATGTTGCAGGAGGTTGTCCATACATGATTCTGTTTGTAGTTTTTCCTCACACTCAGTCCATTGCTCGAGCACACCATTAAATTCTTCAATTTTCCCAAACACAGCCATCTCCTTGTTTTTCATCTTAAACATCCTTATGCTGTTTTTATACCATCCCCATTGCCTCTTAGGTTTTAACTTATATTATAAAGAAGGCTCACATTAGGGTAACTGAATAAACCATTCCACTTTAATCAGCTACTACGGCAAGCCTTGCCACACAGCAGTACACAGATTCATCATAGTTAAGAACAGATAAGATTTACATTCATTTGGTCTGCTCTGGTTTCCTCATTCATTCATTTTTTTTTCCACCAGGATGTATTCATTGAGCAAAATTGTTCATATACATTGAACTTCTGGGGCCTAGGACACAATTATATACAAGTAACAAAAATACATAAAGCAAATTGACATATTATATACATAATAATAATAATATATATTACTAGGGGTAAGGTAGTGCTTCATCACATCTGCCACCTTACCCCTGTTGGCACCAGCTTTCATCCTGTCTGTGTGTGTGTGTGTGTGTGTGTGTGTGTGTGTGTGTGTGTGTGTCAGGCTGCCAGCTTCCGGATCCCGAATGTCAACATATAGTAGTGCTCCCCCTGTCCCAATCTCTCTTGAAGCTGTCCACTGTCTTTAAGGATACCACCTCCTCCAGCGACTCATTCCATTTAGCCACCACCATCTCTGTGAAAAAGTGCCTCCTCAGTTCCCTCCTGAACCTCCCCCCCCCCCACCAGCTATAGGCTGTTACCTCTGGTGGTCTTGTTTCCACTAAGGCTGAAGAGACCCTCAGTGCTCACCTTGTTTATTCCTTTAAGGTTCTTGAAAGTCTCAGTCATGACCCCCCTCTCCCTTCTGTCCTCAGGAGAGTACATGTTGAGCTCCCTGAGCTTCTCCTCTTTGATGTGGTCTTGCTGACCCTGGATCATCTTGGTTAAGATAAGGGCACCAATACTGCACACTGTACTCTAGATGCATTCTCACTATAGACCTGTACAGCGGCAGAATGACCTCCACCTTTCTGCTGGTAGTTCCCCTAACTATATGGCCCAGCATCCAATTTGCTTTGGCTACAGCTTCCCTGCAGTGTGCCACGTATTTCAGGTAACTCATGATAATTACACCCAGGTCCTTTTTTTCCTCTGACCTAGTTACCTGTGCACCACCCAACAGTATTTTATCCCTGCATTTTTTGTCCCCAAGTGCATAACTAAACTTTTTAGTGTTGAATTCCAATTGCCAAATGCCAGACTACTTCTCTAGCCTAGCCATGTCTTCCCTGAGTTCCTGTATCCCATCCTCTATGTCCACCTTCCCACAGAGTTTTGTGTTTTCCATGAACAGACAAATCTTACCCTTGATACCATCCACAATGTCACTTATGAATATGTTAAACAACATGAGACTGAGCACAGAGCCCTGTGGGACCCCACTGTTCACAGGTCTAGCTTCTGAGAATCCTCCCCAACTACTACCTTTTGACTCATGTCCTGCAATTAACATCTGACCCATCCAACAAGTTTAGCCCCAGCCTCAGGTCTTCTAGCTTCTTGACCAGTCTCCTATGAGTTACAGTGTCAAAGGCCTTCTGAAGTCCAGATACAGGACATCAACTGCTTGGCCCTTATCCACTGCCCTGGTGACTGAGTCAAACAGTGAATTAAGTTAGTCTGTGGCAGGACCTTCCTGACACAAACTCATGCCGCCACAAGTCTTGGAGGCCATTATCCTCCAGAAAGCTCACCAGTCTCTCTTGCAGGATGGTCTCCATCAGCTTGCCCATTACTGAGGTCAGGCTGACTGACCTGTAGTTCCTTGGTTCATCCTTCACCCTACTGTTATGGAGTGGTGCCACATGTGCAGTTCTCCAATCCCAGGGCACAATCTCTGACTACAGAGAGGTGTTGAACAAGTCTGCCAGGGGCTCCACCAGTTCCCTTAGACCCTTGGGTGCATGACATTGGTCCCTGGGGCTTTATCCACCTTCAGATCTCTTAGGCCCTTAGGTACCCCATCAGCTTGAATGACACCATCCATAACTTCCTTCCTCCTGGCTCCAACCCTCCCCATTGATGAATGCCAATATTAAAAGAGACCAACAGTTCAGATCATCAAATGCTTCCTAAGTTAAATGGGCGTAATTACTTTTATGTAGCTTGTACAGGTCCACTGGGATATGCACCCCCATGTACCACACCTCTCCTGTGACCCATTGATAGGGAATTATGGCCTTGATTTGGGCTGACATTACCCCACTCCCCCTAACTCTAAAAACATTGTTTTTTTGTCTTATTAACTTTATTACTTAGTGTTTTAAGACACAAGAAGGCATAACAAAATGATTATATTAAATGCATGCTGAAAATAGAAAATAGAGTTAAAAATCTATGTTTTGATCTTAGGTCTTCTTCAGGAAATGTCTAAAAGAGAAAAAAACAAAGTTAGTGTAGAGAGGAGGTAAAATAAGGGATTTCTATATATATATGTGGGGAAAGAAAAAAGGGGAGGCTCAGGGAGAAGAAGAAGTGATAAATGCAAGATTAAGAGCGAATCTGTGAAACAAAAAGGTGATGATGGGAAAGATAAAGCATAATAGGAGTGAAAGAACTAGAGAAGTACCCAGGTGGGGACTAATTGACAGGGCCTAGTAAGAAGGTTGAAAGGTGACAAATGTGGGGGAAAGAGACAGAGATGGGGACTTTTGGTTAAAATGAAAAAGAAATGAAATGTGTACAGATACAAACAGATTTTAGGGAAAATAAGGGGTGGCTGAAAGATGTTAGTGGAAAATAAGTTTATCATTTAAACCAGAGGGTTGCTGGGAGCCAAGTCGGATGATCAGCTTGGCTTCCATGATTTTTCTATGGTCAGAATCCCAGAAGCCCTGCTGAAGGACACAAACAGAAAGGTCATTGACACTGTGGTCCCTGGAGATAAAGTGGGATACAATGGGTTTAGCAGTGTCACCATTCCTGACTGCTCTGTAATGTTCCCTGAAATGGTTGGCAAGGTGCCTACCAGTCTCTCCGATGTAGATAGCTGTACACTTCCTGCAAAGAATACACTATACCACATTAGTGGAGGTGCATGAGAACTCCTTGGTGATGTGAAAAACACCTGTAGGCCCCCAAGTTTTAGTCACACTGGAAACAAATTTGCAGGTGTAGCAGCGAGTCCTGTTGCAAGGTTTGGTACCTGGTAGGTAGAAACTGTTAGGTGCAGGTAGGCTGCTTTTAACCAGGAGATTCCACAGGTTGGGTGGCCGGCAGTAGGAGGCAATAGGTGGTTCTGTAAATGAAGCATCAATGTTAGGGTCAGTTTGTAAAATGGGAAAGTTACTGGTGATGATCCTGTGAAGAGAAGGTGTGCTCTGATTGAAAGGAAACACTAGTGGAATTCACCGTTGTTCTTGCCTGACAGTATCCTTCCTGCAGGAGTCAAGGTTACGGGGCATGTTACTGAGCCGGGAGAGTGCTCTGTCCACTGTGCTTTTAGGGTATCACGTTGATAAAAAAAACTGTGCACCATGATCACTGTTTCCCAAATTTGCAACAATGCTTAACTTGGTTAGTACATTTTCTTTGTTCATCATCATCCAGTCCAATATATTTTCTCCTCTTGTGGGCTTATATACCAACTGATGTAGACCTGTCTCTTCCATCGTATCTATGTACCTTTTTTGAATTGCGTTATTATTACTTGTAGATACCCAATTTGAATCTGGTAGATTAAAGTCTCCTGTGATTATTACATCTTCTTTCGAGGCTATTTGTCTAATTTCATCGTTTATCAAATCATCTTGATTTTTACTTGTATTAGGTGGTCGGTAATATAAACCCAACAGTAATTTTTTTTAAGTTTGTGAAATTTGAAAAGCTAACCATATAGATTCTATCTCCTCATTTTGTTCATATTTCTTATACCATGAGCTTTTTAATCCATGCTTTATATAGATCGCTAAACCTCCTCCTTTTTTCCTTTCTCTTTCCTTTGAATATAACTCATATTCTTCTATTTCTCTATTCCAAAGTACTTCTTTATCCCACCAAGTCTCAGTTATACAACATATGTCAATATTTTCTATTTTGAGTCTTGTTTCTAATTCTGCTTTTTTAAATGTGTTTACACTCCTTGCGTTTAAGGACCACATTTTTAATCCCTTGTCTTTGTTTGATTTTTGCAACTGTTGGGTTGACATTCTATCTACTACTGGACTTTATCTCAAGTTCTCTTTTGTGTTGTCTTTATTTTTCCATCTCCCCAAATGCTCAGTTTAAATGTAAATCTATTACTTTTTTTATTTCTATACCCAACTTTCTACTACCTTTTTTGCTTAAATGCAACACGTCCGAGCAGAATAAACCTGGATAGCTAACAAAATGTTCCCAGTGGCAGATACATCCTATACCCTCTTGGAGTGTCCAGTACCTTAACCAATTGCTTATGTCCTTTATTTTATTTTGATTTTTTTGTTTGTTTTTCCTTGGTGCTGGAGTTATTTCTGAGAAATAGATGTTACACCCCATTTTAATAGCTTCTTCTTTAATGTCTCTATACTCTTGTTTAATGTCTTCTATTTCTTGATGTCTGATATTATTTATCCCAAGGTGTAACATTAATATGTTATTCTTGGTCTTGTCCTCTACAGTGTTTGACAACAATCCTTCTATATCACTAATTTTTGCCCCAGAAAAGTAGCTTGTTGTAATTCGTTCTTTGTTCCCTCTTGAAGTATATCTATCTGTATATTTAAGTATTGAGTCACCTTGGTCATAAGCAAAAATGTTTTCATTCTTTTGGTGTATTATATAGCTTTCTCTTTCTGAATCCCTGATCTCTACCTCCATATTTTTTGTGTTCTCACTGTCTTTCCCAGGCGATATATTTGCCATCTGGTTTTCTTTATTAATCTGCTGGTGAGTAATGGTATCGCTAATCACCTCTTTGACCTGTATGTTACTCTCAGAAATGATTTCTTGTTCCATGCCCAATCTCTTAACACCTTCCTTGTGTGAGCCTTGTGAACCTAACATTATATTTTCTTTGTGTTTTTTTGTTCTATTATATAAGTCTCCATCCATAATGAGGACATCATTCTATGTTTCTGTTTCATCCAATTCTGAATTTTCCTCTACATCTAAATCAATTAGTTGCTCATATTTATTTGTGGTATTTAGGGTAAATCTCATTGCCCTTATTCCTTTTTTAAATTTTCTTGTTTCTACTTGCCAATCTTCCTCCTCTGGGTTTCTATCCCTTTTTTATTTGTGTTTTGGGTTTCAGGTCCAATGCTCATCTTTCCACTCGTGTTAACTATGTGATATATATATATATACCTTATTTTACCTCCCCTCTACATTAAATTTGTTTTTTTTTTTGTTTTAGATATTTCCTGAAGAAGACCTAAGGTCAAAACGTAGATATTTAACTCTATTTTATATTTTCAGTGTGCATTTAATATAACCATTGTGTTTTGCTTTTAGATCCCATGCTGATGCAGCACCTTGTTTTTGTTTTTACAAAAAAGCATAGCCCATCAAGAGTGTCTCCCACTCCTACTGGGTGAATTAGTTGTTATGCATTCCAGCCCAATTTAAATGTTTATCCAATTGATTTTTAAAATTTAGGAAGGTTTTTGAGTCAATCACCTCCTGTGGTAATAAATTCCAGGCCTTTGCAGCCCTTATAGTAAAGAAACAATCTCTTTTGCATGTATTCACTCTATGGATGTGGAACTGCCTATTGTGACTTCTGAGTTTGACATTCCTTACTGCATATTTGTATTTACATTGAGCTGCTAATTTGCTATCATTCAAGATTTAAAAAATTTGCAGCAAGTCCCCCCCCAGCCCTTCTGTCCTGTAGCCTAACTAAGCCCTGAAATCTGGCCCTGTACTGCCCCAATAAATTTAAAAAGAGTGGCATCAAAGTTAAAGGATCCCTCATATATATTAGCGTGCCATCAGCGTATAGGGATAAGCAATGTTCCTGACCTGCTACTGTTATACCCTTAAAGTTCTTACACTGCCTAAACACTGCAGCCAAGGGTTCATTGCTGAATCTGAAGCAGGGGTGACAATAGGCACCCCTGACTTGTCCCCCTGTGAATAGTGAAAAAAAGTCAGAGAGGTTGCCATCAACCCTGATTCAGACAGATGGCTTCCTGTACAGCAATCCAAGCCAGCTAGAGAATTTGTCCCCAAACCCCATAATGCCCAGCACTTCCATTGAGAAAGACCAGTTTAAACAATCAAAGGCTTTTTCTGCATCAATCAGAAAAGCCACTTGTAGTTCTGGATTGCCTTTAGACCCTGCCATAACATTTAACAATCTCCTCACATTGTTATGAAGGTATCTATGCAGTATGAACCCTGTCTGGTCAAGGTGGATGAAATTGGTGATCACCTCCTGCACCCTAGTGGCAAGGATTTGACTAAACAACTTGATGTCCTGATTGAGTAGCAAGATCAACCTGTATGATGAGCAGGAATTTCTGGTTTTGCCTGACTTAGGAAGGACTGTGATTATTGCACCTAGCCATGCCTCAAGGATGTTCCCATCCATCTGTGGGAAATTTGGATGAGGATGGGAGTAAGCTGATCCCAAAACACATTGTAGAAGTCAGTGTTAAACTCATCTGGCCCTGGAGATTTTTTCCTTTTTAGTGTTTGGATGGCAGCCTTAATCTTAGCTTCCTGTATTGGGAGCTCCAGTTTAGCCCTGTCTTTGTCCAAAAGTGAAGGCAACTTAAGGGAACCAAGGATGGCCCTAGCATTAGTGGAAACTGAGCTGGGGGTTTTGGGCAATGCATATAAGGAGGTATAAAATTTTTAAAGGTGGAAGCTCTGTTACCTGGTGTGATATGGATAGTGTTGGTGTGATATGGATACTGTTGGCATCTAATGGGTCCTTGATATGGGTGATAGTCTTTTCCACTGCTGCTTTTTGAAGTCTACAAGCTGGAAGTTTGGTGGCCTTGCCCCCACTTCATAATATAGCTGATTTATGTATTGAACCACCCCTTCTGCCACCTGTTTAACAGCTAATTTAATTCTTGTCTAGCTGTATGTAGGGCCTTCTAGGTATGTTTACTACCATTCTGTTAGTGCTCTGTTTTAAAGGTGTTGACTTTAGCTTCTAAACTCACCCACTATGCTGCTTTCTGCTTCAAATGGTTTGTTGCTAAGTCTATTATTTTGCCTCATATTACTACATTCATGGTGTCCCAACCACATGATTGGGATGCCTTTATTTTCATTGACAGCATAAATATCCTGAATTTCTTTGGCTACGGATTCCTTTATCTGGTCATTAGTTAGCAGAGAGGTGTTTATATGCCATAAGATTCTACATTTCTCACCCTCTAAACCTAGATGAGGGAACACTGGGGCAAGGTCTGACTGGATCATTGGTAATATGGAACATCCCAATATTTGAGTCTTAAGTACCAGGAAGTGATCCATTCAGGAATACATTTGCTGAGATTCTGAAAAAAAAGTGAAATCCTACTCACCACCATGTAAATCAGTCCAGACATATGTGAACACTGCCTCCACCATTAGAGTTTTCAAGACCATTATGGTGTTCATGTTTGTGTTAAAGTGAGAGGCAAATCTGTCCATTTGGGGTTGGAATACACTATTAAAATCTCCACACATAATAATTTGATTTCATGGAAGCTGAGAGACCTGGCAAGTCTGTTTAAAGAACCCTCTGCCCTCTGATTAGGAGTGAATATGTTAAGCAAAACAAGGGGTTCCCACTGTATGGAACACTGCACAATGACTAATCTGCCATCTAAGTCTGAGTCCAAGCTGGAAAAAACAAGAGGGAGCCTTTTGTGTATCAAAATCATGGTGCACACCTTTCTGACCTGTGGATGAGAGACCATCACAACCTAGCCCATCCACCCCCTCATTATAGTGTTGCAGTTCCATCACATGGGATTCCTAAAGAAAAACAACATACACATCCACTCATTTAAGTTTAGCCAGGATACATGTTCACTTAACTGGGGAATTTATACCCTTCACATTGTATATTACTATCTTTAAAGTAGTCATCATGGAAATTGTTGACTGAGAAACTCCAATACCACCTAAATAGACTATCAGAAAACAGAAGAAAATCTTTATGATGAATAACCTAATCTACACAGCTGACAACGGGTGCCATCATCTGAAGATCTGTATCCAAAAAGGGAAACTAAGATCAATTTCACAGTGTTGAACAGTCAAACAATGCTGGGAAATACCCTCCCAAAACAGAAGCAATCACTTCACTAAATGTCTCCTATGTGTAAAGACAAAGAGGGCAATACCAACAGTTTAGTAAAGCAGTTCACCCTGTCTGGCTGATATCTTCCTGTTCTGGGTGTGTCTCACAATCAGGCCTGTTCTGCATCTTTTTTACCAGTCTTGTCAGATCTCCAACTAAATGCTGAGATAGGCCTCCTTCTGAGCATGGGTGTTTCCTGCAGCCCACCAGCTTCAAAGCAGTGCTGAGAAGTCTGTCTTCCAGGCTCTCAATCTCCAGGTCAGAGCAATCAATTTTTAGTTTGTGGAGCAGTTGCCTAGCCAGAAGCAAAGAGGAAGAGGTTTTTAACCTCGAGTCCATATGTTTTTTCAGCCTGGCTGGGTATAACAACTGAGCTTTCAGACTGTGTTGCTCTTTGAGTGCTTTGCTCACCAGATGTATGGCTTGTCTTTTCAACTGAAGAACAGATGAAAAATCCTGGTCAAAAAAAGATCTGTTCATTTTCCAAATTCAGCGCTTTGGCTGACAAAGCAGCAAAGAGGATTGCTTCTTTGGTCTGATAGTGAAGCAGTTGGGTCAGTCAGTTTGGGCCATAAAGAACAAAGGATTCCCTCTGCCATGTGTAACACTTGGGTTCCCCGGGTTACTAGGACCCTGGTAGATTTAGTTTGGTATGGGTTGCTAGGTAGGTTTGCCGGGCAGCCCAGGTTTTGAAACTTGTTGTTGTTCCCTTGCCAACTTCCATCATTCTTTCTGGTGGAGGCTCCAAGAGGATGGAAATCTTGCAGCAGCATGGGCTACATTGGAATGTCTATATGGAATGCAGCAGGAGAGAGTTTTCTGTCTGAGTGCAGAGTTTAGGGAGTTACCTTCTGCCTGCTGGCAGAGGTGGAGTGTAGGGCTGGGTGGGTGGAGAACCCTTCTTCCACCTGGCCCAGCCAGCCCCAATGTCAGTAAATGTGAGCAGCATCATGCTGTTGTGACAGCCATCAATGGTTCCATGCCCTTGTGAAGGCTGAAGACTCCTTTGAGGAGACTGAAGTCTGTAACCATGAGCAATGTTCTATTGGAACATGAAAATAAAGTCCTGCCCAATGTTGGGAAGGTCAGGATTTGCCCTATGAGCTCAGGGAAATGCTTGTAATGTTTTAAAAGTTGGACTTCAGATACTGTGGGAGGACTATTTCAGACCCAAATAGTGCCTACATAGTATGGATCAGATATAATTATGGAAAAAAAGATGTCTCCCCTCTGGTAGAGTTGGACTGAGAAACAGTGCCTGTCTGACAAGGGAAGATAAAGATTTGGTGGCCAGGGTACTCCACTGACATGGCTTCATGCAGTTTAAAAGATGAGCGCTGCCCAGTGGGAAGATCCTATGTGTGAACCTTGGATTTGGAGGAGCTTGAAGTGGTCACCCCTGGGATGGGAAATACTGAATTTGTTTAGTGTTCATAGCCCAGAAGAGGGATGGACCAAAAAGTAGTTTGTGTCCCTACTTTCAGGGGGTGGGTTTCAAACCTGTAACTGTGGCAAATTACTACTGTGGAAAAGATGGACTATGTGCTCCTGTTCACTGCACCTGCAGCCCCAGTGGGCAGAAGTTGTTCTGTCAGTTCCAGCATGTCAGAATAAAACCTAGTACTTAACACTATTTCCTGTTATGGACAGCTTTCCATGAGTGGACTGTAAGTTTCTGGTGCCACCAGTGCCATGGCCCACCCCAGATTCCAGTAAGAAATACAAATGTTCTTTTGTGTGACCATTTTCACCTAAGATCTGAGCCAGGGAAGTGTGTGGAGACTGTTGGTTGCCAAATGTCATCTGTTGTTTACCCAGGGTTAAAGAGGTGGGGGCTCGTCTGGTTTGATTGCCTCAAGATATGGCCTGAGGTGATGAATTTGGAGGCAGTGTGCCCACCGTAAGAAATGCTAACTAAAAGGTAAAGTGATTTTCAAGCTGCGGTCCGAGCAGCAAGAAAAAAAAAGAGGTCAAGTTTCAGTTTAAAATTCTTTCCAGAGAGCCAGTACATGCTACAAGGAGAGAGAGAGAGAGAGAGAGACACTGCCCTAATTTACATGGCATTATGTGATTGGCTAAAGCCAGTAAGTCCCACCCCCTGGTCTATGTGCAGTGTGAGGGGACGTGCACAAAGTGTTGTGAAGAGGCTGAAGCTCTTGCAGCAGCTGCAGTGAAATGAGAACTTCAGGCCTTTTCAAGACTGTGTTGATTCTGCAGACTGTGTGCAAAGTTAATCTTCAGCAGGCGGTGTGAAAACCCCTGAAGTGCGGGCAGCCATCAGTCCATTTTGTGGGTGCAACGAATCTCAGCAGAGTCAATCACTGCACTTGAGACTGCCCAAGAAGAATAAATCACTTGCCAACAGAAATGTGACCTGTTTGGCCACAGCAGTATGAAAAAAAAAAACCATCTGTAAGGAACTGGCTGGACTGTGAGTATTTGGAATTGAATGCACTTCAAGGATGCTACAAACAGCTAAGAGACATCTGAAACTGTAAACTGCTGGTGAGAGCAACAGTGTGTATGCAAGTTGGGCACTAGGAACAAAGGATATAGAACAGGAAGTGAAGGAAAAGGAGTCAGGCAGGGGACGAAGGAAATGCAATCAAATTCTGAAAATGCAGATTGCAGCAGGTGCAGGATTCCTTCACGGAGTTAAAAATGTATTGGAAAATGTGTGTGGCAGACAGTAGCAGGCAGGAACTCAGGGACAAGGCCGTGGGGCCTAGGAATGGTGTAATGTGAAATAAACCTCACAGTACAAAGCTCTGATCATGCAGTAAAGCACAGCAAGCAAGAAATGCAACAGTGGCAAGTGGTTTGTGAAACCATTCAGTAAGGTGGACTGTAACAAAGGCACTGAGTTCACCATCATATCATATTTATTGATCAGCCATAAGCCTTTACAATTTTCAACACACAAAAATAACAATATTGAGCTAAAAAGCAGTATCAAGCTACAAATAGGATGCAATTATTTGACATCCTTAGTCCTTGAGATATTTATCAATAATATATCCATTAAACATGTAACAGAAGTTAAAATAGAAACAAACTGCTTCCGAATAAAGTGTGATTTAACAACTCATAGAAGAGTTAGAATAAGATTTCAGGAAGCATCAGTCTGAATTAGATTACAATTTTATAGCTTGCAAGTATCCCACAAGTCTATCCAGTGTGAACGTATCCCTGGTATTACATAAAAATAACATGATCTGGTCCAGAGGCAGACTGAGTTCTGCAAGTATCGAACCCAACCAGGTCTTTCTTTTCATGGAATACAATGGACACATTAAAGTGATATGCTTGAGGTCATCCTCCAGATTCATTCCACATTTACAATAAGGATTCAACACCCCTGAACACTTTTGTTTAAAGAAAATGTAATTAGCATTTTATAGTTCCATTCTAAACCTGGTTGCCACCCTTCAGACAACCTGATCTGATAAAATTAAGTAATGTTCAAGAAAATGTTCAGTTTATAATTGTTTATACCATCGATAGTTCTTGAATGCTGCTATTCGCGATAGATCTTTTTCGACAGCAATATCCCTTACTTGGTTTTTGATCTGGAGGATGATCTCTCCAGTTGGTCTAATATATATTGTATACAAGACATAGCCCGGTCCTGATGGAAAGACAGTTTCTTTAATAATTTTGGACATAGAGAACATGAAACCCCTTTTGGAATAGTCTATTTCTTCTTCTAGACATTGTCTAGGAAGACGATCTTCTGAGAGGAGAAATATTTTCAACAAAAAAACTATGTTTTTTTCCAAGATGTGGGTAAAAATTGGCCTAATTCGAATCTTAGTACCTCAGCAGGTACTGATCGAGGTACTGCCAGGATGTAATGGTAAATTTTGTTAAGTAAGATTTCAAGATTTTTTAAATTAGTAGACCATATTTCTGCCGCATGTAATATGCTTGTTTTGATTTTTGTGTTTACAACTCTAGGTATACCCCTTATTGAGCCTTTGCCTAATCTAGCATTGAATCTTTTAAAGGCATTAAAGGCCATTTGATGTTTAATTTCCATCAGCTGGGTATGATTTTTCCAAAAACAATTTTCAGAGAATCTTACCCCACGGTAATCGTAATATTCTTCAGTACCTATCCTCTGTTTGTTGATGAATAAAGTCAGATTCCTACTGATTGTTTGCTGAAAACAACCATTTTTGTTTTGTCTATGTTAATAGTTAATCTAATTTCTGTGCATGGTTTAGAAAAAAAATCCACTTTTTTCTGTAATCCCAAGAATGACATGGAAATTAGGACTATATCATTTGCATAGGCAAGACAAGAAACTTTTTTATTAGCTATTGCTGGTGAATGTACTGGTGACTGCTAGTATATTATTAATGTACAGGTTAAATAGAGTGGGAACCAAGAGACAGCCCTGATGAACTCCAAGTTAGTTTTTACTGGAGTAGTAACCCCCCCCCCCTTCCTGGTTATACTGAACTTTAGTCCAAGTGTCTTGATGTAGTCCTAAGAGAATATTCAACAGATTTGGTCAATATTTAATGCTTGAAGCTTTTGCTATAATAATTTACAGCTTATACTATCAGATGCCGATTTCAGGTCAACAAAACAAATATGTTTGGAGTGTTTTACATTAACATATTTCCAAATAAAGTGAGACAAAACATAACAGTGCTGGATCGACAAACTATCAGTTCTAAAACCATTCTGTACCTCATTGAGAAGGCTATTTTCCATAATCCAGGCCTGAAGCCTGGTTAAGATTATTTTAGAAAAAATGTTCTATGAGGTATCAGTCAGACCGATAGTCTTTACATGCTTGGATCTGTAGGAGATCCTTTTTTAAATATAGGAAAAATAATACTACCTTTCCAACTTGGAGGATAATCTCCTTTTTGTACAAAAAAATTGAAAATGATCAAAAACATCGGGAGCCACCTATCAATGAAGGACTTATAAATGTCTGACAAAACTAAATCAGGACGCGGAGCCTTGTTTGAAGACATTGAGTTAATAGCGTGAATGATTTCTTCTTTATAGATACAAAAAGGACTGGGAAAAGCCTGTACATTTCCTTCTGAGGTTTGATATTCTAAGTACAAATTGTCTAGATCTTCATCAACAGAAAAGTAGAGAGCATGAAAATATTCCTCCCACATTGAGGGAGTTATATAAGCTTCTACAGAGCTAGTGTATTGATTATAACCATGACTAACCAAGACACTAGTGAGGCCCCACCTGGAGTACAGTGTACAGTTCTGGAGACCATACCTACGTAAGGACATAGACAGGGTAAAGAAGGATCAGAGGAGGGCAACAAAGATGGTGCATGGATTGCATCACAAGTCCTATGAAGACAGGTTGAAGGAACTGAACATGTACTCCCTGGAGGAGAGGAGGGAGAGAGGGGATATGATAGAGACATACAAGTATCTTACAGGGAGGAACAAGGTGCAGGAATGCACTATTTTTAAGTGAAAAAGATGTTTCAGGACTGGAGGGCATGGGATGAAGTTGGAGGGAGAACGATTCAGAGGAAACATGAGGAAGAATTTCTTCACAGAACGGGTGGTGGACAAGTGGAACACCCTGCCAGAGGAAGTGGTGGGGGCTGAAACAATCACAGGATTTAAGAATGCATGGTATAGACATAAAGGAATTCTGGAGGTCAGGGGTAAGGGGCAACAGACTTCTAGGAAAACATAAACTGAACTTACAAGCTCAAATGGGCAGACTGGGTGGGCCATAGGCCCTTATCTGCCAACACTGTCTATGTATCTATGTATCTATGTAACCAAAGACCAGAATGCCTTAGTCTTTTTTCAGAACAGTGTCTTGTAATTTTTCACACATAACTTGGTAATATTTCTTTTTCTCCTCTTCTAGCATTTTTCTATAGTGTTTCCTAGCCCTATTAAGGATATTCAAGTTTGTTCTTGAAGGTATTTCTTACAATATCATGCTTGTCTATTTAAACTACTTTTAGCTTTTTTATAGATCTTATCAAACCATGTTACTTTAAATGGTCTAGAAATGTTGTTAGTTATGTAGAAAGATTTAATGTAATTAATGATTTCTGTCCATTTGTTATATGCCATCTGGACACTGTTAATTTCCATACAGGTATTCCGTAATAATAACAGACAATCTGAATAGAATAATTCTGAGAGTAACTTCACTGTCCCCTCCTCCCCCCATCTAATTCTTTTTGGGTTAAGAACTTTCAGGCCAGTCATGTTTGGTCTATTCTCAAACATTTGTATAGGCCTTAATTTGCCAATGAGTTAATAAAGGATAGTGATCAGAGTCCAGTCGATCCAGTATCATGAGATCCTTAAAATGTTTCAGAACATCCATATTGGTCCATACTAGATCAATCACAGATGAACCCAGGTGACCCACAAAGGTATAATCTCCCTGGTGGTCGCCTGGTGATCAGCCATTCAGTAATATAAAGCCTGATTTACTCAAAAATTTTTCCAGGACCTTACCTTGTTGGTTAGATTTCTTATCTTTAGATTTTTGAATCATGCTTACTATTGGGTTAATAATATATAATGCTAAAATAAACTCATTTTTAAATATCTTTGAAAGACCATCTTCCTGTATTCTAGCATTGAAATCTCCAAATACAATAAAATAATAAGTTTCATTGGTGTTACCTATTCCTTTAAGATTTTCTGAAAAATATAACCACATCAATGAGGCAGAACTGGATTTAGTAGTTGGAGGAAAATATACATTAAACGTAATACTTTTGTTAGCTGAACATTCAAGTAATAATGGAAGAATTTTCCTTGATTGGAATTTTAGTAAAGTAATTTTGTACTTTAAAGAGGTTTTGACATATATTGCAATGCCTGCCTTACTTCTGACATGCTTTTTCCCCTAGTTGCTGCTATTCCAAATCCTGTGTATCCTGGGATCATAGGTTTTTTTTCTTTCTTTCTGATACCAGGGGCACGATTCTCAAAGCCCTGGATCTGACGCAAGGTGCTTGCACCAAACAGATGTGGTGCAAGGTGCACCTTTCATCCAGGGCTGCCTCCATGCAATTCACAAAGGTTGCCTGTGTTGACCGCAGGCTGCCTGCCCCAAACAGGGGTTGCGCCAGCCCTGTGCCCTGCACTGCCCTGCGACATGGCGCTAGGTGGACTGCACCAACACAAGCTGCAGCATGCTATTCACAGACAGCACCCAGTGGGAGAAATTCTAAGTCCCCTTACACCAGCCAGGGCTGGCGTAGGGGGACTTAGACATCGCTCCCCTGGGTGAGCTGTCCTACGGGAAGTGCAGCATGTCCCACCTCCCCAACCACACCGTGCCCCACAAGTGCCACATAGTGGACCCCCCATCCAGGTTGTGCCCCCATAGGGCATCCAGGGCAGGAGCACCCATCTGATCCTTGATGTGCCCCTCTGTATGTTAGTAGTGCCCCCTCCAAATCCTGGTGTCCCAGTTAGTACCAGGACAAATGCCACCAAACCTCCCACTGGAGCCCGTGCCCCCCATCCATGCAGGTAGTGTCCCCCCATCCCTAGACAGAGCAGGGGATTGGCACAACCTTCTGCACACCTCCGCTGCTGGTCCCTAATTGGATGGACTGTGCAGTCGACAGTCCAAGGGGCTTGCAGCAAACCCTCCAGTGCGCCATGCAGTTGCCACAAGGCTGGGGTTGCCGCAAGCAGTGGGACTTAGGTGCCAGGACCCCTCCTGTACCAGAATCTGGTGCAGGGTCCCTGGCACATGGGGCTTTGGCACAAGCTGCTGTTTGCTGCAGCTTGCGCCGAATGCAGCCCCATTTGAGAATTGGGCCCTAGGTCTCATGGAAACATAAAATATCAAAGGTTAGCAAAAATGTCTTTACTTCCTCATCCACCAGTTTATACATTAACCCCCTCTATGTCTCAGGAAAGGACTGTCAGATCTCCTGTAGACCTTTGCAACATACAGTATCAACCTGTACTTGTCATTGTGAATCTAATACAGCAAAATAATTATTTACTGTAAAATCTGTTGGGTTATTTTTAAATCCATTTTTTTGGTTGTCATTTTCCAAAGTTACGCAGTCAGTTAATAAGACCTCAAATCCATCCAGTATTAAAGAGGATTCCAGACAGTTTAGCATTTTTAAAGGTTATGGGCCCAATTCTCAAAGCTCCTGGCATGGCACAAAAGGCTTGAGCCAAAAAGAATGGTGCAAATTGCCCGTTGCAGCAAATAATGCACCAGGAGTGATTCTCAAAGGCAGCCTGTGTCAACTGCAGGCTGCCTGTCCCAAATGGAGCCTGCACCAAGGAATGGGCTGCAAAAAGGCACTAGGGGGCATGTGGCAGACACAAGCTGTCACAGCCCATTAACTGCGATTCTCAGACCTCTCCCAGAAGGAGAATGTTTGAGTACCCTTAGACCAGCCAGGACTATTAGAAAATTCTCCCCTGGGAGAGATGCTGGTAGCAATAGTGCCACGAGTCCCTCCTCCCCAATCCCCAATGTGCCCCATAGGTAATTATATATAAGAACCCCCCCACCCAGGTCCCCTAGGTGCCCCACATTTATAAGATATATATTAATGAATCCCTCACCTGATCCCCAATGTGCCCAATTATAATATATACAGCAGAATCCACCCACCCAGATCCCCAATGTCCCTGTTGGTATGACAAATAACACAGCCTCTTACATTGGTGGTCCAGTGCCCCCAACCCCCAGCAGGTAGTGCCCACCCATCCCCAGACAGAGCCAGGGACTGGCACAGCCCTCCTCACACTTCCATGGCCAGTCCTCGGCTGAACTGTTGAACTGATGAATGTAGCCCCCTTTTTAGAATCAGGCCCTATATCTATTTAAGGGGAATCCAAAATTCCACGATGAACTGTAATCCATTTTAATGTGTTACATCATAAATCTAAATGAAGGGTACATGATAAAAAGGAAGCAATTTCCTTTTTTACAGAGCCAACAGTTTCACCTTTTGAAATCTGCTAACCAAACAAAGATAAGGTTCTTTTTCTCCCAAGGCTGAGAGAATGCGTTAACATAGTTGTGGATCACCTCTAATGCTCTCCTTTTTAAGATCATCTTCTTTATGATCATTCAGTTGTTCAGGATTTGTGCTACCCACTGGAACTCGGACCTTTTGAGGTGCCAATAAATTGATACCATATAATTTAAGTGTCTCTTCCTGTTACCATATTATCTCAGCTGTGTTAGAAGATTTACAGTATAGCAGAACACAATCAGAGAAAAGGGGGTTTGGTGGACATGTAATATAGACATCAGACTGTTCCATCATCTGTAATAAGTGAGCCACCCACTTACTTAATTTTCCAGAAGTTTCCATGTCTAGTCTAGGTATCCCATACATTTTAATTAACTATTCAAAACATGTTCCTGGCTGCTGCAATCAAAAGACATATAAACTTGAGGAACCAAGTTAGTGAAGTGCTCTTGTTCCTCAGTCTCCGTCTGGACATCCACTAACACATTAGTCCCGGTCTCAAATGGGACTTGAGAAACATTAATATTTTGTACACCATTCAGGCCCTCTGTGCAAATCCCCTGAATTACTTTTGGTCCATTCATTTTATTTTGTTTGAAAGCTCCTGAAGGTCTGTTCTTAATGATATCAACCTGCTCTTCAGGCTTATTTCTCTTATCAGATTTCTTTCTTTTAGATTTATGGTTCCCCATTATGGTCTGTCCCAAGTTCAAAATTGCTATCTCATCCCCTTCCTCTACACCTTCCTTAGAGAATGGTGGAGGTAAATTTACCTGAGTTGCCCTATTTTCATCAACTGCATGGTTTACATTGGTATGATCCATTTCCTGCAGGTGAATATCCTAAGTTTTTTGAGGACTGCCCGGTTATAACAAAAACATATGTACTAAGATTAGCACTTCTTCCTTTAAAGCTCATAAATTCTCTAGAATTAAATTTTGCAATACAGATTCTTAATATTTACCAATATTTGTTTAGACAATGAAGAGGAAGACACAAAATTTCCCCCATCATTATAATATTTTTTGTTATAAACTATATCTGGGGCAGGAGTAGTGTCTTCCACCAATGAAGTGGAGGTTGGTGTCAAAGAAAGGGAATTGCTGCCTTGGTTTCAAGATCTCTAACTCTTTTAATTAAAGAGTCAGTTGCTACAAATGTTTTAAGTCTTTCAATAGTATGATATAAATCCTGAATCACAGCAGGTAAATTATCAGCTTGAGGTAGTAGTCTCACAGGTATTGGGTCCCTCTCCATCCCACTAGTACATAACATTGGGGAAGAGGTCATCCCCGATGAGATTTCCTGAGGTGAAAATGTAATTAAATGAGAATTATTGTTTCCTGTTTCCCCAATGGATTCAAAATCTAGCAAAATCCCATCATAGGGCAGGAAAGAAAGAGATTCTACTTGAGGGTTATCTAAACCAGGGAAATGAAAATTAACAGATGAAAGTCTGAAAGCAGAGGAGGAATCCTGTGGTCCCATAATTTGCGTGGACAAAGCTACAGCCATAGGATTGCTATCCCTCTAAAAATCCATTATTTAAAGTTGGTTAGGGGCTCCTGTGTTAATAGAACCACATTCTTCCAGTCCCCCCTTCTAGGGTAACCCATAGCTCCTCCAAAACCACATTACTTGTCCCCTGGTGTAGAATCTCAATGAGGCAATGTGCCTTCTACTACAGGGCACCCTGCTGGCTGAATGAACTACCCATAGCCATCTCAACTGAAGCTCGACTTGGCCTCTTCAAATTTAGTCTCAGAGCGTTTCTACTCTCATCCAGCAAATGTGATTGTACTTGAACCTCCCCTGCTTTCCTCACCCCTTCCATCCCTCTAACTCTCAATGCTTACATTGATTCAGGACTAGTCTATATGCCCTCTGCTTGTTTGTTCCTCATCTACCTCAACACAGGACTTGCCTGAATAGCCTCTAACTTGTGTTCACTTGCATGTACTGGTGTTCAACCATAATGCGTTCTAACATATGTAATGTTGTTAACTCACCTGTACCATTTTGCTTATGTACTGCTGGATAGTTTACTGTTATCTCTGATGATGTATTGACTGTTAGAAAAATTGTATTGTATTGTATACTGTTTCCTGACATGGAGCCTGTAAAGGAGTCTTTGACTCAATAGTTGTAATTCCAAAATTTAAAAAAATAAATAAATAAAAATAGATATATCCCCAGGCGGGGTAATAGATTTTTACATGTTTTTTTTTCCCCTTATTACCATTTTTAACTATTTTTAGGTAGGACGGCATCAATGAGCTATTTTTCCCACTTCTAGTACTAACCATGATAAACCTCATTAAATTATTCAAGAACTATAAAAGGGAAAGCAGTTATTTCATGGGGCATTTTGTTAAAAGATGGGAAAATTTATATATACAATAATCATAAACTTATAACAATAATTAGTATGGAGAAAAAGTCCCTTACAGCTGAAAAATATCCAAGGTTAATTCAAGTTCAGGTCCTAAATGCCAACTAAGTAAATTCCACCATCAAGTTTTTCTTCAGCTGGGTTGCTTAAGAAGGGGAATAAAACCTTTTATAGGTACATTAGGGGGTAAGAAAGACCAAGGGACGGATACTGAAGCTAAATAAAGGAGAGGGAATGTGGGAAGAGGGTGACGGTGAAAAAGCAGGGATACTGAGTGAATACTTCTGCTCAGTATTTACAAAAGAAGAGGAGGGGGAGGTACCTAAACCAAACAATAGAAACACTCTAGACAGGGGGGTTGATACCAGTCCATTCTCAGAAGAAAGGGTTCTGAAAGAACTCTTAAAACTGAAGGTGGACAAAGCACTGGGGCCTGATGGGATTCACCCCAGAATTCTAAAATAACTAAGGGGAGAACTAGTGACACCACTGACTACCCTCTTTAACAAATCATGGGAGAATGGGGTGGTACCTGAGGACTGGAGAAGGGCGGATGTGATTCCACTTCACAAAACTGGGAGCAAGGCAGAGGCAGGAAACTACAGACCTGTTAGTTTGACCTCAGTGGTAGGGAAAATGATGGAATCACTGCTGAAGGAAATAATTGTTGAGTACCTAGAGGCCAGCAGCACACAGGACCCGAGGCAGCATGGATTCACAGTGGGAAGGTCATGTTAGATGAATCTAATTGATTTCTTTGACTGGGTGACCAAAGTAGTAGACCAGAGAGGGGCTGTGGACATGGCCTACCTAGACTTTAGCAGGGCATTTGACGCAGTCCCACACAAAAGATTAATAAACAAGTTAGCTAGCCTTGGAGTGGGTCCCAGTGTGGTAGCCTGGGTAAAAAATTGGCTGGACAACAGGACACACAGGATAATAGTAAATACATTCCACTCTGAAGAAAGGGGGGGGGACTGCAGGGTTCAGTAGTGGGACTGGTTCTCTTTAATGTCTTTATAAGTGATATTGCAGATGGACTGGAAGGAAAAGTATGTCTCTTTGCAGATGACACAAATATCTGCAACAGGGTTGATACACAAGGTGGGGTGGAAAGGATGAGAAGGGACATGGTAATGCTGGAGGAATTGTCAAAAGTATGGCAGCTTAGAATCAATGCAAAGAAGTGCAAAGTAATGCATCTGGGAAACAAAAACCCAGGGGAAGAGCACAAAATGTGGGGTGAGATACTAATGACAACAAAAATGGAAAGGGACCTGGGGGTAGTCATATCAGATGACCTAAAGGTGGGCAAGCAATGTGAGAAGGCAGTAAGGAGGGCTGGGGAGATACTGGGATGCATAGGGAGAGGTATCACCAGTAGAAAACAGGAAGTTGTTATCCCTCTGTACAGACAGTTGGTGAGACCCCATCTGGAGTACTGCATGCAGTTCTGGAGACCCCATCTCCACAAGGACATAGACCAGATGGAGGCTGTCCAGAAGAGGGCAACTTAAAATGGGGTAGGGTCTGCACCAGAAGTCATATGAAGAGACACTAAAAGAGCTTAATATGTATGCCCTCGAGGAAAGGAGGGAAGGAGGGACATGATAGAAATGTTCAAGTACCTCAAGGGAATCAACAAAGTCCAAGAGGGTAGCATCTTTCAGAAAAAGAGATGTGCAAGAACAAGGGGGCACAATTTGAAGAGAGAGGGGGATGGCTCAGAGGTAATCTGAGGAACTATTTTTTCATGGAGAGGGTTGTGGAGTCAAAAACAGTGGGGGAATTCAATAATGCATGGGACAGACATAAGACAATTCTAGTGGAGGGTAGCAGGAAGTAGGCTGTTGGTTAACTAAGATCTGCAGTTTATCCATTAGGTAGGGAAATGGGCAGACTAGATGGGCAGAGTAGTCCTTATCTGCTGTGAAATTCTATTTTTCTATGTTTCTCAGACATGGGCTGTAGTTCGTGTTTCAAGTCAAATAAAATAGTCTTTTTATCAATGTATCCTTATGGGGGATTTAGGTTTCAAGTTTCTCCTAGTTTTTCTTATAATTACTGGAGCCCAGGCTTGTAGTCCCTGTAAGTTTTCTATTCATAGGGACAAAAAAAAATCAGTAGAAAACCCCACAAATGCAAACACACTCCAAACTTTATCTTTAATTATTTATTTACACCTGGGTCATGCCTGAATATGAGCCTCGGCTCAGTGTGCCTTTCCCGGTTACCAATTTTTAAATAAATAAATCTCAGTTTTTAAGTTATCTTCCCCCTTTTTATAAAAGGCAGGGGTAGCAAATAACATACATAAATTAAATAACTTGCCAATTCAGAACTATCTATGAGATCTATATAGTTCTATAAGTTTCTGAAATTTATTTTTAGCTTTGATAAGAATGCCAACCTTTAAGAACGTAAACTCCTGCTCTAATATGAGTTACAACAAAGATATTGAAATTTGAAATAAAATGTATAAAGTAATTACCATGTTTATCAGTGGTATGTTTCTGAAAAAGTCTGGCTGCAAATTTTGCTAAAAGACAGCCAATAACCCGCTGATGCTATCGGCTGCACAGAGACTGCTAGTCAGATAAAATGACAATTCAGCTGGTTTCTGAAATGCAAAAAACAGCAAGAGATACTTTCTTTATACAATATGTTAATTCCTCGGTTTTAGCATAAAAGTGAAAAGATTCCAAATAATACTGAAGGACTATAGTCCAATATTTTCACATACCTGAGTAAGCCGAATAAAAGAAGGTTTCCCCATCAGCTGATATTTCAGTGCTCCACTACGATTTTTCAGTGCAGCTTACAACTAAAGGCTGTCAGCATGTCCAGAAGGCTTTTAAAAATGGTGCTGGTCTCCACAGAACACTGACACATGCACACTTTAACTCTAAAACCAGGTCATGTGATCAGACCACAGGAAAAAAGTGTATTAAATAAATATAAATTAAGTGTTTCTTGAGAGCGATTTTTTTAATCATGCAGCGCACTTTACTAAAAATAGGTAGATTTATTTATCTGCTCCCTATTTATTCACTGATTTTAGTTATTTATACACTTTATTTATTATCATGAAATCAAGTTCTCCGATTCTGGCTCCTCAGCAGGTGTTAAAAATAAAAATAGGTAGAAAATCAATAAGACAAATAAGTAAAACGTTCTTTATGTGAAACGACATAGAAGGACATTCATCTAACTTTAAAAATAAAAGCAAAAATAAATATTACAAAGATCCTGCTGTCAGCAACTAAATAAAACATTGTTTTCAGGAAGTGGAGAGGAAGAATAAAAATCAGGTATAAACCCCCATAAGTCAAGATACAAAAAAACAGTATCCATGAAGCTCCTGGAGCCCTGCCTTTAGCTCTGCAGGGTTTGTCAACTGAAAGAGCCACCCACTCAGCTACAGCCTACTCAGACTCCTCTAGCTGGGCTGACTCTGGTTGGAGCAGCTGGTCAGGAACCACAATGACCCAGTATCACAAGTCGGTCCAGAGAGGCTCTGCACAAGTTTTCATTTTTCAACACCAATAAAAACAATTCAAAGAGTAATATGGTACAAAGGCAATGGTGGCATACCTGCTGAAAAGTAAAAAGTCTCCTTTACAGAGCCCTGCTTCCAGCGCTTCTCCACAGCGATGTAGTGTGCAGTCACTGCTTCTTCCAGAATCTTCCTCCACAAGTGTTTGTTAATGCCGCCAGTCAAGCACACACCAAATACCTTTCCAATGATTCAATCGGTACTGAGTTACTGTGCAAAATGTTGAGTAGTATAAAGAGTATTGGACTTTAGGAAGGCTGACTTTAGGAAAATGGGAGAGTGCCTCAGAAAAGCACTAGCAAATGGGCAAGAAGGAAGGGTGGAGAAACAATGGGGAAAAATCAAAACAGCCATCACAGAGGCAACAAGCCTTTGTGTGAAGCAAATCAACAAAATAAGATGAAGGAAAAAAACACTATGGTTCTCAAAAGAGGTGGTGGGGAAGGTTAGGGAGAAAAAGGTAGCATTCAGGAAGTATAAGGAACCACAGAAGAAGCAGGACAGAAAACTGCACCAGTTAAAGCAGAAGGAAGTGGGGAAGGCAGTCAGAATAGCAAAGTCCCAAACTGAGGAAAAGATAGCCATCTCAGTTAAGAAGAGGGATAAAACCTTTTATAGGTACATTAGGGAGCGAAGAAAGACCAAGGAAGTGATAGTGAGGCTTAATAAAGGGAAGGGGGCAGAGGGCAACAGTGAAAAGGAGGATACTGAATGAATACTTTGCTCAGTATTCACAAAAAGAAGAAGGGGAGGTACCTTAGCCAAAAATAGAAGCACTCTGGATGGGGGAGGGGTCAATACCAGTCCATTCACAGAAGAAAGGGTCCTGAAAGAACTCCTAAAACTGAAGGTGGACAAAGCAATGGGGCCTGATGGGATTCACTCCAGAATTCTAAAAGAACTAAGGGGAGAACTAGTAACACCACTGACTGTCACAAATGCACTCCAGGGGTCAGGCCCTCTGCTCCCACAGTGCCCAACCTCAAAGTGCAATATGTGAACAGGAGACAAACAGGGAAAAACTCCTGTCTGTTTTGGGTCCGAGCAACTACCAGTCTTGAGTCCTGGGGTCAAATATGAACCCTTTTTTGATAGCACACCCAGGTAACAGGTCAAAAATATCACACCCTCTTTGGGGAAAGCAGTGCAATACTTAACCCAGCGGATACACAACTTGGTTCACAATCCCCCTTCTGACTCAATTGAGACCTAGGTATTTTCTTAAGCTGCATATGGTGGTGACACACTATAAGCACTCTGACAGTTATGTCAGAATTATCAACACTGTCCCAGCATTCACACTCAAAATGAGAAAATGTCACAGACAGCATTTTAAGTAAAACCAAGTTTACTAAAATTAAAAATAGTAAATGAAATACAAAACACAGAACATATAACATTAATGGTACAGTCATAAAAATAAATGGACAAGTATAAAAAAATTGATTTATACTGAGTAACTAATCCTACCCCAGTTTCAGCTGGTAAATAGTGGTGCTGAAATTACCTAATTTTGGTAGAAGTGCTTCTTAAGAGTCCAGAACACAAGTGTCTCTTGAAAGTCCAAACACAAGTATGCAATGTTCCCTTAGCAACTTGACAATATCGGGGGGGGAGGGGGTTCCTCCCAGTTTGTGAGGTCACAGCTCTGTGGTGATACTGGCAGTGAGGTCACTCTCATTCCTACATACTGAATTAGTCATATGCAACTGCACACTGCTACACATTCCACTTAAAAATATATATATATTCTTCCTAATTAGTGAGCCACAGAGCATGAATTATGACAGGTCAGAATTACCCCTTTGATCTTCATAAGAACATTCTGAAAGACACTGCTCTTAGCTATGTGAATATTTTCACAGGTAACTGTCAGAATTTGCTTTCCTCCTGATAGGTTGTAAAATACAATATTTTATAACAGGTTTCCTAGGTTCAAAGCAGTGGCTGGTTTTACAACCTGTTACAACCTGGTGTCAAAAGGAAGCTCCTAATTAGTTTATTCATTAGGTCAGGGAAAAGGGCAGACCCTTTTTTCTCTCTGTTCCAATCTTATGTTCCATGATGCTTTGCTGCTTGGCCTGTGTTCCTAAGCAGAAGTCTAAAACATATATTTATATCAAAGATATAATACAAATAATAAGAAGCAGACAGTTATTGTCACACTTCTCCCTCCTAGACTGAATTTGGGGGAATCTATTCCTACGTATGGAATCAGTTTCCCAAATTCAGTTCACCACTCTAACTGGCAAGATAGACCATCTGTGCTTGTGTTTTCTGCCCCTGCCCTGTGAGTAACAGTCACATCGTAACCCTGCTAGGCAAGGCTCCATCTTAAAAGTCTGCTCCCTGGGAAATAATTTCTTACTGAGATACACTATTGGGTGATCTTTCCCTTGGTTAGAAGTCTGGCTAAGTACTGCCCCAATACCCACATCTGAGGCATCTGTCTGGACTACAAATAATTTACTGTAGTCTGGACTGGCTAATATAGGAGCACCACACAGTGCTCCCTTTAGCTGTATAAAGGCTCGTTCACAGGCTGGTTCCTATTTCACCTTTTTAGGCATTCTTTTCTTTAGCAGACCAGATAGGGCAGTTACCAGGCCACTGTAGTTTGATACAAATTTTCTATAGTACCCTGCAGTCCCTAGAAAACTCTGAACCTGCTTCTATGTTTCAGGTCTGGGCTATGCCTCGATTGCCTCAATCTTTGCTTGATAAGGACGGAGCTGTCCCCGCCCTACTACATGCCCTAAGTATGCCACCTTAGCCATGGCCACCTGACACTTTTCAGCTTTTACACTGAATTCAGCCCTCTGTATCCTGCCCAACACTTCCCTAAGGTGGGACAGGTATTCCTTCAAGCTGGCACTGAAGATGGCAATATCGTCCAGGTACGCCACGGTGTACTCTTCAGTACCATGTAACACTTGGTTCACTAACCTTTGGAAGGTGGCAGGGGCTTTCTTCATTCCAAAAGGCATTACCTTAAACTCAAATAATCCTAGCGGAGTGATGAAGGCCGATGTCTCCCTAGCTCTGGCAGTTAACTCCACCTGCCAATACCCTTTCATCAGGTCAATAGTGGTAAGGTATGTAGCCCCTTCCAACTTATCCAGTAGTTCATCCATCCATGGCATTGGGTGGGCATCCAACTTTGTGACTGCATTGAGTCCACGATAGTTCACACAAAAATGAGTAGAGCCATCTGGCTTGGGAATGAGGACTACGGATGAGGCCCAGGGGCTGTGGGATTTCTGGATTACCCCTAAATCCAGCATTTCCTCCACCTCCCTCCTAGTATCTTTTAGGATGGCCTCAGACACCCAATATGCTGTCCACCATACGAGCACTTGCATCCCCATATCTACATCATGTGTCGCTAAGGGGGTTAGTCCAGACTTGGCATTAAACAATGGGACAAAGTCTGCTAAAATCTCCCCTACTTCCTGGATCTGTTCCAGGGTCAACTGGGGTGACATTTTGATTGCCTCCACAGAGGACTACTGCTTGCTTTCCTCCAGCAAGTCCAGAAGGTGCTCTTCCTCGTCTGTCCCCTCCCCAGGATTACACACTGCAAAGACCACGTCAGCCCTATTTGCATATGACTTCATCATGTTGACATGGTACATCCTTTTGTTATGTCTCCTGTCAGGCAGTTCTACAATGTAATTTATGTCATTCACCTGTCTGACTACTTTGTACGGTCCTGCCCACTCGACCTGCAGCTTATCGTTACAGACTGGGATTAGGACCATGACCTCCTGACCCAAAGTGTACGAGCGAGCCCTGGCTCTGCGGTCGTACCATACCTTTTACTTCTTCTGGGTGATTGTCAGGTCACTCTGGGCTATTCCCATAAGCTCCTTCAGCTTTCCCCTAAACTTAAGGACATAATTCACTATGGTAGTTCCCTGGGTGGCATGCTTGCCTTCCCAGTCCTCCCAAATCAAGTCTAGGGGCCCACACATCCTGCATCCATAAAAGAGCTCGAAGGGGAAAACCATGTTGACTCTTGGGGCACCTCCCTGTATGCGAACACCAGGTGGGGAAGGTATTTCTCCAGTCCCTCCCATGCTGTTCAGCAAATGCTTGGAGCATCAATTTAAGAGTACCATTAAACCTTTCCACAAGCCCATTGGCTTGCGGGTGATAAGGTGTTGTGCGTCTCTGCACCACCCCACACTTCTCTCACAAACACTACATCTGATCCAACATGAAGGAACCCCCTCGATCGGTGATAACCTCCTGCGGGAACCTGACATGGGAGAAAATCCATAGCAAGGCATCTGCCACTTTGACTGTCCTCAGTGAGGATAGGGCGCTTGCCTCTGGGTACCAGGTGGCATAATCCACCACTGTTAGGATAAACCTCATCCTGGAAGAGCTGGGGGTATTCAAAGGCCCCACAATATCCATTCCTACCTTCTGGAATGGCTCCTCCACTATGGGCAAGGGAATTTTGGTGGCTTGGGTTTTACTACCCACCTTCCCTATTTCTTGGCACTGCTGACAAGACCTGCAATATTCCTTCACCTGCTGGGTGAAGTTGGGCCAACAGAAATTCTGGGCCAATTGCTGCGTAGTGCACAATTCCCAGATGGCCAGACATGGGGATATCATGAGCAATCTTGAGCAACTACAGTACTCACAGTACCCCTGGGAAACATAAAGTTGCCTGCCCATCACCCCTCCCTCTGTCCTTATGTCCTGCATATACAGCAGTTTATTCTCCCAATACACTCTATATCTCCTGTCACCTCCCTGTGTTCCACCAGATTCGGCCCAAACCCTCAGTATCTCTAGACTAGGGTCATTTTTCTGAGCAGCTGCAAAATCTTTACACATTCCCAAGGCATGGGACAGGTCCCCTTTAATTCCTAAACTAGGGTCCCTAACTCTCTGACAATTGGCTACCCCTCCCTCCTCAGAGTAACCTTGTGTAGCTGTTTTAACTGCAACCTGGGGAATTCCTGCTCCCCTTTCACTATTCTCCATATCAGGAGACACAGGATGGGGAACCAGCCTCCCGTTGTTTTCCACAGGGGTTTCTATGGGGTCCAGGGAATTACAATCTGCCTTTGCCACCTGACTGTAGGTAACTGCACACACCACCCCCTTTTGGAGATTGTTTCCTATAATCACATCCTGGGCAAGATTTTCTGCCACTGCAACTTTTTGCACAGTCTCTCCTGTTTCACCCTAGTCCAGGATAACACTAGCAAGTGGCAGAGTTTTCTCCTCCCCAGTGAATCCCCATACTGTAACAAACTGATTGGGTATAAGCTGTTCAGGCTCAACCAAATCCCCTTTTACCAATGTAAGGCATGCCCCCGTGTCCCTTAACCCATGGGTTTGCACCCCATTCATAGTGACTGGGTGTATGTGCTCCTTCATATTACCTGGCATGCTTTCAGGGATACACAAAAAAAACACACCTCTTTCCCAGCAACATTTTGTGCACTCTGTGCCTTTTAGGACACTGTCTTGCAATATGCCCAGGTTGTTTGCAAAACCAACAATCATTTCTTTTATCAGGTAACTCCTTTCTTTGTAACCTGGGGCTGCTCGCTTTCTTGGGAGGTAGTGAAGGTTTTACCTGCCCTGAAGGTGCGCTTTTCCCTTTCTGTGCTGCCATCCCCGCCCCACTCCCTCTCAGAACAGGCCTGCTCCTGGCATAGCGATCTGAGAGCTTGGCAGCCTCCTGCACTGTTTTTGGATCTTAGTCCTCTAGCCAGGTTTTCAGCTCTGCTAGGCAAGCCCAAAAGAATTGCTCCAAAAGTACAACATCCTCAATTTTCTCTAGAGAGTCTGCTGTGACCCCTTCCCACCAACATTTCAAAAACTGACGTTCTTTTGTAGCTAGTTCCTCGTAGCTCATGTCGGGGCTTCTCGTGAGCTTATAGAACTTAACTCTGTATGCTTCAGCTGTCGAGTCATACTTTTTTAACAATGCAGCTTTAAGTTTGCTATAATCATTACTGTTCTGATTGTCCATTTGACCCAATGCGTCATGAGCTTTACCCGTAAGCAGCGGGGATAGCTGGAAGCTTCAGGACTCTTTGGGAATTTTTGCCTGAATGCATACCTTTTCTAATGAATTTAAAAATGCATCCGTATCTTCTCCCTCTTTAAATTCAGCTATCAATTTGGAATTTAATTTGTAACCTAGTCCTGGAGGTCCAGGTTCACTCATGCCACTTACCTGCTCTGGTGCTGGTCTTTGGAGTTGCAGCTTCTCCAGTTCAAATTTCCTCTGACGTTCTCTCTCTTCTCACTTGGCCTCTCTCTGAAGCTGTCGCTCTTTTTCCTCTGCCTCCCTCTGGTGCTAGTTTTCTTTTTCCATGGCCTCTCACTGCTCTCACTTCTCCTCTCTCTCTCTCTCTCTCTCTCTTTTCTCTCCATCTGGAACATCTTCTGCTTGAATTCCAGCTCCATTCTCCTCAATTCCCTCTGCAGCCTGATCCCTTCTGGCTCCAGCATGGTTGTGACCTTCTCCTGTGGCTGTGGCTCTCTGTTCACAGTGATTCCCACTGTCCTCCTCCCTGGGACAGGACACTGCAGTGGACCCTGGCTCCTCCACACCCAAGGTCTGGTCCCTTTCAGTCACTAACTGTGACTTGAGGTCTTGGGCAGTTGTCTGTACATCGGCTGCCACAAGAGCCTCCATGAGGTGCTGTTTGTTTTGCCCCTTGCAACGGACTCCTCTCTCCTGGCACAACTGCCTCAGGTATTCTGCAGTATACTCACTGTAGTTGGAAGCCATCTTCTTCCCTAATCTACAGATACACTAGCTTGCACCTAAAAAAAAAAATAAAACAGGTAGGGAACATTGACTGTAACCAAAATGATACATTTATTTCTTTTTTTTTTAATCACTGCCTTGTTTTGTGTGTGAACCATTACAGTTTATTAATCTGACACACTGAACTATCAATGCTCATGTCACCAAATAATTCCACAGTATGCAAACAAATATATATATTTTTTTTAATTTGAAGGTTATTCAGTTTTTAGAGAGCTACAGAGATGGTCATTTCATGCCATAGGTACAAATCTGGGACTGTATCTGTTTAAGAGCAGTAGTAGAGGTTTCAATCAGATATTATACATTACTATTCATCTGTAGTATTACAGTTGCTTTGTGGTGTTTCACTAGATTCTAAATAATCATGGTATTACATCCTCTCTATGCTTCATTATCCAAATCAGCCATTTATTCTGAAATAACATTATTTTTTCAGATCTTAAGTTAATATCTGCTGTATTTTTTTCCATTCTATAAATCTGTAACACAGTATCTTCCCATTCCCTCTGTGATGGGGGTTCCCTCTGTAGCCATCTGCGTGATATAACTTTTTTTGCTGCAGCTAGAAGCACAACCAGGAGTTTCCAAGTAGTTCTTCCTTTAATCTGCCTTAGGAAATGATGCAAAATGGCCAACTGAGGGGTCAACTCTGCGATCTCTATGAATATTTCTGAGAGGGCCCGTCCCACCAGCTTCCAGAATGGCATAACTTGGGGGCACTTCCAGAAAATATGAGTGTGTTTCCTACACTCCCTCCAGCAGTTATAGCCATGGGTCTGGTCATATTTTCCCACTATCTGATGGGTTCTAAAGTATCTAATGATACATTTCCAAAGAAACTCCCACCAAGAGTAGGAGGAGGTTATCTAGTGAATACCAGTGTATATGTATTTCCATTCTTCATCTGTAAGTGAGATCACCAGCTCCTGTTCCCACTTGTGCGGTATTGCTCTTAATGTCTGTGTGGTGTCTGTGTGGAGGCGGCCTGTATAGCTTTATATATTTTTGATATTATGTGATCCGGGATTGTTTTCTCTATTACTGAGATGATTATCTGTATCAGGGGATGGGCCATTTCTATATCACAGTTTAAGTCGCATTTTCCTGCACAATAATGTCTCAACTGGAGATATTGGAAATGATCCTGCTGCCTAAGTTGAAATCAGTGCTGTAGATCTGAAAAGCCAAGGAACCAACCCTCACCAAAGAACAGGTACAGATATTCTAGTCCTTTCCTATGCCATTGCCTAAATGTGTGATCTAGTTCAGCTGGTGTAAAATTGGGGTCTGCTGCAGGTATTGTTAATATAGTGGCAGATTCCTTAGTCAGGGGAATCTGGAGCACCTTCCTGTATGTGTTAAAGATTTGTTGTGTGAACTAAGATCTTACTTCCTTTCAAGGAGTGTTAGTGTGAAGAAATTCCTCCAGTCTTTCTTGCTCTTCCTGTACTTCAATAGTCAACCAGTGTTTAAATGAGCTGTTGTTCAGCCAGTAAAGAGCATGTGCTATCTTTGTTGCTTGGCAGTATTTTTCCAGGTCTCGGAGGGCAAGTCCTCCATTTGCTTTAGGGAGATACAGAAGTTTAAGGGCTTTTCATGGCTTATTGCCCTGCCATATAAATTGTGCAATCAATTTATTCCATTCCTGAAATTACCATTTATTCAGGACTATAGGTATATTCTGGAAAAGGTACAGGAAATGAGGAAGAATGTTCAACCTGAGTGAGTCTATTCTTTGAATGAATGTTATGGGGAGCTGGGTCCAGTTTTGGAGGCCCTGTTGTATTTCCTTCATCAGTGGTGTGTAATTAATATCATATAGGGTTGATATGTCCTTAGGGATATTAACTCCCAGGTATTTTAGGGAACAACTTTGCCATTTTAAAGGGAATCTAGATAAAATATCCGGGATGGGTCATAAAAATATCTTAATACCTCTGTCTTGCTAGGATTTACTTTGTATCTGGATAATTTCTCAATGTCCTGTAGGTAATAAAACAGTTTGGATAGGGATGAGTCAGGGTGAGTTAGGCAGATGAGGAGGTCATTTGCATAATATGACACTTTGTGTTCTGTAGCCGCTACAGTTATTCCTTTGATCTGTGGATTCTCTCTTATTGTTTGTGCAATGGGCTCTGCGTATAAAGTGAATAACAGCGGGGAGAGGGGACACCCCTGATGAGTTCCCCTTGTCAAGGGAAAATGGTCTAAGTAGGTGCCGTCAACCTCTATAGTCGCTTGGGGTGAGCAGTACAGCAAATTAATAATGCCCCTAGACTCCTGGGGAAAATCAAACTTTTTCAAAACATATTCTAGACACCGCCAAGAAATCCTATCGAAGGCCTTCTGTGCATCCATACTTAATAGTAGGAATGGGGAAGAGGATTTATTTATTTTTTCAAGGATATAGAGGGTATGTTTTATATTGTCTGTGGTTTGTCTGCCTATTACAAAGCCTGCTTGGTCTCTGTGTATAATATCTGGAAGAATCTTTTCTAATTTAGTTGCTAATATGCTGGTGCAGTATTTATAATCCTGGATCAGAACCAAAATTGGCCTATAGGATTCACAATTCATTGGGCCCTTGCCAGGTTTTAATATTGCTGATATATTTGCATAATGCCAACTTGGGGGGTAGTGTCTCACCTTCTTGCAAGTCCCTATATACATCTCCCATTACAGACAGCAGGATTTTCTGGAAGTTTTTATAAAATTCCGGTGTAAAACTGTCTGGTCTAGGGAATTTTCTGGATTTCACTTTTTTGATTGCAAAGGCAATTTTAGGTATGGATATTGGTTGTAGTAATTTGGTTTTATGCTCCTCTGTGAGCTGAGGGAGACTTACCCTGCTGAAAAATTCTGTATAGTTCTCTTCCCCCAGTTTGGGTTATTGCTTATATAGTTGTTTATAACAATACTGGAAGCCCTGTAGTATTTCCTTGGATGAAACTAGTATTCTCTTAGTTTTGGGGTGTCTGAATCTAGGGATATTGGATTGCCTTTGTTGTTGCCTTAAACAAAAGGCTAAAATTCTGGAAGCTTTGGCTCCCCTTCATAATATCTCTGCTTTAAATATAACAGTTCCTGCTCTGTTTTATAGTTAAACAAGCTTTGTAGTTTTGTTTTGACCCTCTCCATCTGAGGGAGGATAGATGACTCCCCCTGTGAGTGGACCTGTTGCAGAAAATCTATTCCATCTCTAGATTATTCAGTTCTTGATATCTCCTTTTTTTTCTTATTATGAGCATAACTTATTAGTTCCCCTCTGAGTACTGCTTTTATTGTATATGGTTAGGGCTTACTATGAATAGAAAGCCGTGGCTTTCAAAATATTGTTGTAGGACAGTTCAAAGGTCAAAAAAGTTGTACTATCATTCTGATGTCACATCAATAGTACAACAACTTTTTACTCTTGAACTGTTTCCCAATTGGCTGAAACATCACACTTTTCAAAAAAATACGGGTCAACATGGCGGCGCCGCTTAGCAAGCAACTGGGAGAGTGGGTAAAAGATTCTTTGGACACAGACTCTGCCGTAGTTGGCTCTGTGTTTCCAAACATTCAGTTTGTCCTTTTTAGTGTTTGTAAAAACACTGCCTCAATTCATGTTCGTGGTCGGCAGCACAGCGGAACAACGGTGAGAATGGAGATACTCAGGTCGGCAGCAGAGTGGCATGGCAGCGAGGACCGGGTGGATGAGCAGTGTGACTGAACACAAGGTATGAAATTGGACTACAATTCTGAAACCTTGTGAATTAAACCAGCCACATTTTTGGGGGTAACCATATACTATATAAAATAATAGATAGGGAACTGTGCACTAACAAGGCCATGTGTTTCCATCTCGGGTGGTTGATGACATCATAGGGACCTCTCGAGTTTCACTCTCAAAGTCTATGTCATCAACTCCCTTGATGGAAACACAGCCTTGTTGTGCACAGTTCCCTATCCATTATTGTATATACTGTGTCCCAGAGTATACCTGAGGGTATGTCTGGGGACAAATTATCACTAATTATTTGTGGGAGTTTCTCTTGTATCCTTTCCTTTAGCTGAGGGTCTCGTAAGAGGTTATTATTTAAGCACCATTGCTTAGGGGTTTTTATTTCTGCAGTTTGTAATTCAGTCGTGATTGGAGCATGATCAGACAGCAAAATTGAATGGATGGTTGAGTTCTGTATTATATCCATGTGTTTGGTTGTTATCAAGAAGTAATCTATTCTCGAATAGGAATGATGGGCATCTGAGTAATGTGTGTATTGCTTTTTAGTAGGATTAAGGTGTCTCCACATATCAATCAACCCCAGTTCTTTAAATAATCGTCGGCCACGATGTTGGTCTGTTGTCACCTGATAAGGGTGTGGGTTGGAGCTATCTTTTCCTGGATCCATCAGTAAATTAAAATCTCCTCCTAGGACCAATATTCCTTGTTGAAATTTTAATATTTTATCAAATAGTAATTGGTGAGTTGAGGGGTCTGCGCCCGGTGGAATATATATGTATAAATATATATATATATATATATATATATACATATACATACACACACACACACACACACACTTCCCACTGTATACTGCTGCCCCCAAGTCTCCTGGACCATTGCCAGGCAACCTTCTCTGTCTTGACATAAATCTTGTATCTGGAATGTGGAGTTCCTTGGAATCAGGACCACCACCCCTCTTATTCTGCCTGATGAGTGTGAAAGGGTGTACTCCCCCATTCTTTTTCTGAATGCAGTATGCTAAGAATGTAAAGATAGCATACTTGGGTTGCGAGTGTCCTGTGTTATATGTTGTACTGTGTTAAATGTTTTGTTTGTTGGGCTAGCCACCCACTTCGTTGTTTGTCTGTATCTATATGTTCTATGTTCACATCCCTGGGTTTTGCCACTGTTAAAGTTAGCCAGCAAGCAAAGGCATAGCATGGAGTTACTGTTCCAACTCCCACTTCAAAATGCCTCTGAAAAGCTTTCCCTGAAATGCATTGATATATGCCATGGCTGTAGAACAGTATAAATGAAAGAAATACCGGTATCCATATTGTTACTGCAGTTTAAAATGAAGGCCTAGTCCAGGAGAAGCAAAATACTGCTGTTTGCAGCCTGTATGTTTCCCCAGGTACACTAAAAGCCTGGAAGCAGTGAAACAATGGCTTTAGGTACCTCCAAAATAATGCAACAGCTAGGACAAAGCCCTTTTGCTGCACTAGCAAGCAGCCTGGGCTCTAAATTGAAGAGAAGCCACTGCCTGGAGCCTGAGGTTTGCTGTTATCTTTTCCCCAGCAGTGCAGCTTCTCAGGCTATTTTTCTTGGGTGCAAACTGGCAGTTAGGAGCACCATTTTTCTCCTTTAAAAACAGTGTTTGGAGCACAGCTCCCTAAAAACAGCAAAATAAGCAAGAAACAGTATACATAAGCATTAAGGTACACTCCTGAGCTAAAATGTGGAAACAGGGACTTAAAAAGCAAAAGTTTACCTGTTAGTGCTGTTTCTCGGAGTGTAGCCCTGCCTGATGTTGCAGCCCCTCCCAGCTCCATCTCTCTATAGAGCAGGCCGGCCTTTTCCCTGCTATATTTATTCAGGAAGTGGCCTGGGGAGGTGCTTAGGGTAACAGTACAAATAACTTGTTTGGTGCTCAAAACTGTTTTTGTGATTTGACCACCTTAAAATGTACATTAGGAGGAAAGAATGTATATCATGTCTTGTTTGTTGAAAAATATATTGTAAATAATGACTTTAGAGGTAAAATGTGTACAGATGGGTGAAGCTAGCCCATCACATGGTCACAAAGCCCTATATAATGAGATGAGATGAGATAAGGTGAGATGAGATAAGACGAGATGAAACAGCAGACCATTGGAGACTGCTGAGATAGCTGCAGAGAGCTCAGCTAGCATTTTCTAGTTGATGTATGTATGTAGCCTGGATTTTGATTTGCCTCCTTTTATTTTGTCACCTAAGTTCATTTATTTTGCCTATTATTGTTCTGCTGTGAAGAATAAACATTATTTTGTTTTGAACTACATCTGTCTCACTGCCTGATCAGTCCATCTCTACCCACAACCGGTGACAATGAGTATGTGCTGGTTACTGCTGTAGACATCCCCAGCTTAACTAACTTCTGATTTTCAGATTGTGTCATATCGGACTCTTGTATTAAAATCATTTGCGGGTGGTGCTTTTTTAAATGGGAAATTACCTTGCTTCTTTTAATTGGGCTTGAAAGGCCATTGACATTATGGGATACCACCTTGACTGACCTAGATTGCATCATCAGTTATGGTGTTTGCGGGATTCCCCACTTCTTCCTCCCTGGGCTCCCCTACTAATCTACACCTCTGTCTGCTAGTTGTCATCCACATGGTTCTGCATCCCCTGTCTTCTGATTACCAACTGTTTTCCTCTCTTATAATATATACAATTCTTACCTTAGTAATTCTTACCTTCATACTCGGTATGGCTCACATTGGATATGGGCAAGGAAGGAGTGGAATCTGGCACAATAGTGCTGGACTTCAGGAGGGCTGACTTTGGGAGGATGAGGGAAGTGGTAAAAGGGTACCTGGCCAGAATTCAATCTAGTATGGACACTAACCAGAGGTGGAAGCTCATAAAGCTGGGGATAGTGGAGGCAACTAAAACCTGCTGCAAAGCCCAAAGCAAGAAGGCTAGGGCTAAGAAACCAATCTGGTTGAGCAAGGAGGTCATGGAAAAGGTAAGGAGGAAAAGAGTTGCCTTTAGGAAGTACAAGAAAACAGGGAGGGGGGAGGACAGGGAGGAGTACTTGACAGAAGCAAAGGAGGTGACAAGGGCAGTAAGGGGAGCCAAAGCATCTATGGAACTCAGGCTGGCACAAGGCATTAAGAAGGGGGAGAAGGACTTCTTTAAGTACATCAGGGAGAAAAGGAGCTGTAAGGACCACATAGTAAGGATTAGGAAGGAGGGGGGTTGGGTGGAAGCAGGGTGCGATAAGGCGGAAGCACTAAATGAGTACTTCTGCTCAGTATTTACTAAAGAGAAGAGGGGGGTGACACCCAAGGTGGGAGAAACAGCAGAAGCAGGGGGAAAAGTGGTGACAGATGGGGAAATCATGGAGCGCAGAGCTCGAGAGGGTTTGAAGGCACTGAGGGTGGACAAGGCACCAGGCCCAGACGGCATCCACCCCAGGGTACTGAAGGAGCTGGCAGAGGTCCTTGCAGGACCTTTGGCAGACCTATTTAATGTCTCACTACATTCGGGGTGTGTACCTCAGGACTGGAGGATGGCTCATGTGGTGCCCCTCCACAAGAGTGGCCCCAAGGATGAACCAGGAAACTACAGACCAGTGAGCCTCACATCCATCGTGGGTAAGCTAATGGAGACTATCCCGAACAGTACAGCAGACAGCATGGCTTCATACGTGGCAGATCCTGCCAAACCAACCTGGTCGAGTTCTATGACTGGGTAACTAGGCAACTGGACAGAGGCCATGCAGTGGATGTCCTGTATCTGGAGTTCAGTAAGGCATTCAACTCAGTGCCACATGGAAGGCTGGGAAGAAAGTTAGTAGGCACAGGGGCGGGTGCAAAGCTGGTGAGATGGGTAGGAAACTGGCTGCAGGGAAGGCAATAGAGGGTGATGGTGGGTGGGGAGCTCTCACACCCAAGGGCAGTGACGAGCGGTGTTCCACAGGGCTCGGTGTTGGGACCAGTGTTGTTTGGGATATTCATTGCAGATGTATCATGGGACATCAAGAGCAAGATCAGTCTGTTTGCTGATGATACCAAGGTAGGCGCGGTGGTGGATGACCTAGGGGGATGGCAGGGGTTGCAGGATGATCTGGCAAAGCTTGAAACCTGGTCAGACACCTGGCAACTGGACTTTAATGCCAAAAAGTGCAAGGTGCTGCATTTTGGGATGAAGAACCCAAGGAGGAGTTACCAGCTGGGTGGAGTGCAGCTAGCCCAGACAGAGGAGGAGAAGGATCTGGGTGTGCTCATTACAGGGTCAGTGAACAACTCGGCACAATGAAGGAAGGCAGCTGCAAAGGCCAACAAAATGCTGGGTTGTATTGCAAGGGGTATATCCTCGAGGAGGGAGGAGGTGATTCTGCCACTGTATAGGTCATTAGTTAGACCACACCTGAGTACTGGTGCAGTACTGGCGCCCGTATCTGAAGAGGGACATTAGTTACTGGAGGGGTGCAGTGCAGAGTGACAAAGATGATCAAGGGGCTGGGGGACTTATCATATGAGAGGAGGTTGAAGGAGTTGAACATGTACTCACTGGAGAAGAGGAGAGACAGGGGTGACATGACTGAAACCTTTAAATACATGAAAGGAATAAACAAGACGGGTGCAGAGGGGCTGTTCAAAGTAAGGGAAGGGAGGGCCACCAGGGGCCATGATATGAGACTGGAGTGAGGAAAGTTCATGAGGGAAATGAGGAGACACTTTTTTACAGAGAGGGTGGTGGCTGGGTGGAATGCGTTACCTGCCGAAGTGGTATGCAGTAGAACAGTGGACTGCTTCAAACGAGGATGGGACAGGACAAGGGGGAGGGTTAATGAAGGGAAAGGGTGGAAGGGAGGGGCAGCTGCAGAATAAGGGGTGCTAGCTGCACATTCGAGCAGACTTGATAGACCTCTAGGCCTTTATCTGCTGGCAAATTTTGTATGTTCGTATGTACCTACTAAACAGTGTAAAATAAAGTTTACATTTCTCAACTGCTTAAAGAAACAATAATATAAACATGTAGTATACCCTTGAAACTTAATGTGGTAATTACCACTCCTAACTATGTACAATTTAGTCAATGTAGATGTGACTTCCATAGTTAGGCTAAAAGCTACTGATCTGCGTAAGTTTACTGTTCGCTCATTGGGGATATAGGGAATGACCCCAAGAGGCAAATAATACTCCTTAAACAGAGGAAGAAAATAAATATAAAAATTCCAACTGATATTAAATTTAATGGGTTTCTTGAAATAAATGCCGTAAATACAAGTGGGAAATTAAGGTGCTGTCCATGGGGCTGAATCCAAGAGGAATGTCACAACTCACAGGCGCCTGCAAGTTGCAACATTCGCTGCTATGCCAGGGACCCTGAGCCATATTCAAAGAGTGGCAGGGTTCCAGCACCTATGACCTATGACTTGCGGCAGACGTAGGCTAATGACACAGGCTTGGCATAACAGTCTGGCCTGCCGCAAGTCGCAGACCACTACAAACTGCCCACCCTGGAGCCCCCCACCCCAAAACACCATGGTGGGTACCAGGGGGCATGGACAGGTGGCACAGGCATCCGGGGGCACCCCAGGAGTTCCAGACAGTTGGGGGGTTGGGTGCATGGCTGTGATAGGGGAGCATGGGGAACACAGCAGGACCATTGCCATGGTGCTGCAAAGTGGGCCTCCATCATTTGGCACTGATGGATACCACTTACACCACTTCCTAGGTGGTGTAACTCCACTGTGCCAAAGCGGCTCTTGAAATTGCATTATGTGGGTTACAGCAGCCACCCTCTTGGAATAGGGTGCAGGTGCTGTAATAACCCACCCTTGCACAATGGTGTTGTGGGTTGCAACATAGTGGGTGTCGAACCCACATTTGGCACAACCCACAGTCGCCATGGCACAAGGTACCTTTCAGAATCACACCTGGCATAATGTCTGGTGCAGGTTACGAGTTACGCCATGGGGCTTGGCGTACCTCGGTTTACCCCAGGTGTAAGCCTCTTGGAATTAGGCCCCATGTCTTTAAGCATTCTCTGGTATTCCACCAACCAGCTAAATTAGACATCTTAAGGGGAGAAAAGAGAAATCATCCATCAAACATCTCTAACTGTCAGATTACTTGTGTACCAGATCTCAGGTTAGTTTCCCTCGGCCTACTATGATCTTTTCCAGGTTCCCAAAGGGATCAGCATATGTTATATCAATCCATGCTGCAGTCTATCTTTATCTAGGGATTTCCCCCAGTTCAGCCCCCCTGACCCCCCCCAGTCCAGCACCCACCAGCGAGCGTGAGCCAGAGTATCAGTCCAGTCTCTCTCCCTTGGAGCCATTCTGAGCTCATTTACCAAGAGCCCACCCTCCAATCCAATGGGAGTGCATTGGTTCAAATTCCACCAGCTGGGTGGGCCACACTAAGGTTGCTCTGGAGCCCCAGCTGGCCCCCCACTAGGGTGGGAGTATCTTCGAGTTTCAGTATATTTATAGGAATCTCCATAAGTGAGGATCCCAGGATAAACATCTATAAAAACCAGATCCATCTCATGGGAGCCCCCCCGAGGTCCAGGAGATGATGCCAGGTGATCAGTTTTATTCATTGGGCCCGAGCCATCCATTTGCCCTGACACCTGCCATGTTGTCTTAAGCTGGCTGGGTATATTATTTGACTCCACCTCATGTACGAGGGTCAGGCTACCCAGAACCCCTGCATCTCTGGCCTGGATTTGTCTTTTTCCATTTCTTTGTGTCAGGCTATGATCGGATGCCCTGGATCGACCTGCCCTCCCTAACTAGGGACGGGAGAGTCAGACCTGGCCTTCTGTTTAATATTGCTCAAACTAACCCCTTTTCTCTGCATCACCCACCATCTCTCCTCAGGCATCCCCTCCTCTAACCAATTTTGGAGGCCTCCCCACCCCTTTTCATGGCTAACTCATTTGGACTGTCCAGCTGCTCATGCCATGTGGCAGACCACTGGGCTCTCTGCATCTCCCATCTTCCCAGAATCCCAGCTCCCCGGGTAGGTCCAGAAGGCCCCAGCAATTTACCCCACTCTGGTGCCTTTCCCAATGGGGGGAGAGAGGGCCCAAAAGAACTCAATTGCAGGTAGACTTACCTTGTCCCAGGAGAGTCATTCATGAGTGTTATGCCATTCCCAATAAGTCTTTCAGCTTCTGGAGGTATACTGTGTTACCAGTTTTTTAATTGCTTCAAGGGATGCCAGCTGAGATGCAAACAAATCTTTTTGATTGCAGCATTGCAAACCAAATCTTTTAGATCGCACCAATGCCAACCAGATCTGTCACAAATGCACTCCAGGAGTCAGGCCCTCACCCTCACAGTGCCCAACCTTGAATTGCAATATGTGAGCAGGAAACAAACAGGGAAACCCTCCTGTCTGTTTTGGATCTAAGTAACTACCAGTCTCAAGGCCTGGGGTCAAATATGAACCCCTTTTCACTGGCACACCCAGGTAACAGGTCCAAATATCACACCCTCTTTGGGGAAAGCAGTGCAATACTTAACCCAACGGGCACACAACTTGGTTCACAATCCTCCATCTGACTCAATTGAGATCTAGGTATTTTCTTATACTGCATATGGTGACACACTATAAGCACTTACACAGTTATGTCAGAATTATCAACACTGTCCCAACATTCACACTCAAAATGAGAAAATGTCACAGACAGGATTTTAAGTAAAACCAAGATTACTAAAATTAAGAATAGGAAATTAAATACAAAACACAGAACGTATAACATTAATGGTACAATCATAAAAATAAATGGATAAGTATAAACAAACCACCTTATACTGAGTAACTGATCCTACTCCAGTTTCAGCTGGTAAATAGTGGTGCTGAAATTACCTAATTTTGGTAGAAGTGCTTCTTAGGAGTCCAGAACACAAGTGTCTCTTGAAAGTCCAAACACAAGTATGCAATGTTTCCTCAGGAACCTGACAATATAGGGGGAGGAGAGTTCCCCCCCAGCTTGTGAGGTCACAGCTCTATGGTGATGCTGGCTGTAAAGTCACTCTCCTTCCTGCATACTGAATTAGTCACATGCATGTGCACACTGCTACACATTCCACTTAAAAAATATATATATTCTTCCTAATTAGCGAGCCACAGAGCATGAATTATGACAAGTCAGAATTAACCCTTTGATCTTCATAAGAACATCCTAAAAGACACTTCCCTTAGCTATGTGAAGATTTTCACAGGTAACTGTCAGAATTTGCTTTCCTCCTCATAGGTTGTAAAATGCAATATTTTATATCAGGTTTCCTAGATTCAAAGTAGTGGCTGGTTTTACAACCTGTTACAACCTGGTGTCAAAAGGAAGCTCCTAATTAGTTTATTCACTAGGTCAGGGAAAAGGGAAGACCCTTTTTTCTCTCTTTTCAAATCCTATGTCCCATGATGCTTTGCTGCTTGGCCTGTGTTCCTAAGTATAAGTCTAAAACACATATTTATATCAAAAATATAATAGTAATAATAAGAAGCAGTCGGCTATCATCACACTGACTACTCTTTTTAACAAATCATTGGAGGATGGTGTAGTACCTGAGGACTGGAGGAGGGCAGATGTGATTCCACTTCACAAAAGTGGGAGCAAGACACAGACAGGAAACTACAGATCTGTTAGTTTGACCTCAATGGTAGGAAAAATGATGGAATCACTTCTGAAGGAAAGAACTGTTGAGTTCCTATAGTCCAGTGGGGCACAGGACCCAAGGCAGCATGGATTCACAGCAGGAAGGTCATATCAGACAAATCTAATTGATTTCTTTGACTGGGTGACCAAAGCAGTGGATCAGGGAGGGGCTGTGGGCATGGCCCACCTAGACTTTAGCAAGGCATTTGACACAGACCCACAAAAAAGATTAATAAACAAGTTAGCCAGCCTGGGATTGGGTCCCAGGGTAGTAGCCTGGGTAAAACATTGGCTGGACAACAGGACATAGAGGGTAATAGTAAATGGAGTCCACTCCAAAGAAATGGGGGCTACTAGTGGAGTACCGCAGGGTTCAATACTGGGATTGGTCCTCTTTAATGTCTTTATAGGTGACAATGCAGAGGGACTGGAAGGGAAAGTATGCCTCTTTACAGATGACACAAAGATCTGAAAACAGGGTTGATACACAAGGGGAAGGGTGGAAAGGATAAGAAGGGACTTGGCAAGGTTGGAGGAATGGTCAAAAGTATGGCAGCTTGGATTAAATACAAAGAAGTGCAAAGTAATGCACCTGGGAAACAAAAACTCAGGGGAAGAGTACACAATGTGGGGGGAGGTACTAACAACAAAAAAAATGGAAAGGGACTTGAGGTAGTCATATCAGATGCCTTAAAGGTAGGCAAGCAATGTGAGAAGGCAGTAAGCAGAGCTGGGGGGATACTGGGATAAATAGAGAGAGGCATCACCAGTAGAAAACAGGAAGCTGTTATCCCTCTGTACAGACAGTTGGTGAGACCCTGTCTGGAATACCATGTGCAGTTCTGGAGACCTCATCTCCACAAGGACATAGACAGAATGGAGGCAGCCCAGAAGAGGGCAACTAAAATGGTGCAGGGTCAGCACCAGAAGCCATATGTAGATAGACTAAAGGAGCTTAATATGTATACCCTCGAGGAAAAGAGGGAGTGGGGACATGATAAAAACATTTAAGTACCTCAAGGGAATCAGCAAAGTCCAAGAGAAAAGCATATTTCAGAAAAAGAGATGTGCAAGAACAAGGGGCACAATTTGAAGACAGAGAGGGGACAGCTCAGGGACAATGTGAGGAAGTATTTTTTCATGGACAGGGTGGCGTATGCATGGCACAGCCTTCCTGAGGAGGTTGTGGGGTCACAAACAGTGGGGGAATTCAATAATGCAAGGGACAGACATAAATCAGTTCTAGTGGGGGTAGGAGGAAGTAGGCTGTCAGTTAACTAGGAGCTACAGCTTATCCAACAGGTAGGAAAATGGTCAGACAGGGTGGACCAAGTGTTCCTTATCTGCTGTCAAAGTTTATGTTTCTATGTTTCTAGTAAAGAACAGCAGTGGGGACCAAACGCTTTGCTGATCCTCATCTGGCCAAATATTGTGAAAAGCAGTTTAGAGTGCAGCCAGCTCAACTAAAGTTGTATGTATTTTTGCAGCAACCAGGAACATGGACCTGCCACTTGAGTATGCCTGGGTCCGCCAGAAGGAAAAGCAGCTGAGAGAGCTAGAGGAAAGCACAGGATATGCTGGGGCTCCAGATGACATGCCAGTTCTGTGTGCTACCATCATGGGAGAGAAGTCTTGCCCATACTACACTGTAAGGCCTGCAGAGAGAAGTATAGACTGTGCCACCCCTCTGGGCCTCTTGAGGTCCAATCCAGCTCTGCCCAACTGGTGGCTAGATGGGGTTTTGATGTTGATGCTGCATCATTGGATGATGAAGACCCAGAAGAATTCTGTGAAGAGTGGCTACAGGAGCTACAGGGTTGAGCTGACACTTCTGGGTCAGAAGCCAGTCTTCCAGGTGAGGAAGACCCTGGAAGAGAGAAGCCATCAGACATCCTGGGGATCAGTCAGGCAGTGTTAATGCTGGGTACTGCCTAATGCCTCGCCCTGGGGTTCGAATGTCTGGGCATGAGATTTTATATTATTTTTTATTTATTTAAACTTTTTACACCAGGTAGGTACAATGCGCCAAGGCCCTTTTTCATGTATGACCCGGGACTGCCTTACAAACAGCCAATATGTTGTTATAACAAAGATACATGCATACTTTATGCAGGAAAAAAAACTTAAGTACAGTATACGACAGACTCAAGTATAATGCACCTACAATATACTAACAAAAATTAGATGTATAACAATGACAGTACTATAAAAAAAATTTACATTGCAACTAGTTTAAAAAAAATGCTTTTTTATGTCTAAGCATATCATGACCACATAGCGTCTCAGGTAAATTGTTCCAGTTTTTAGGTGCATAGACAGAGAATGATCGTTCACCAAGCAAGGTAAAGATACTTGGAATTTCTAAAATACATTTCCTATTCAGTCTTAGATTTCTGTTTTCTTTTCAGGCTTAAGTAAAGAATAAAGTGGAGAATCATTTTCAAACTGTAAAATATCTATAGTACAATTCAAGTTATACAAACTTTTAAATGTCGGTGGTAACCATCCGGTTTGGGTTTAGAGAACACAGTGATGAGTACTGAAAGGAAACTTTAGAACACATCTGCAAATTCCATGAAAAGTAGTATTTAACAAACATAACTCAGCAAAGGCTATATTGGAAAAAAAAAAGAACTGTAGTTTAAAGCTGGTAACAATATGTTATCAATTGAATATCTAGCCTTAGAAGTTAAACAATTTTTGTAATTTAAATAAGGCACCTAATGTTAGATTAGTTTGTTTACAAATTGGCCTTATACATTATGAAAAAGTTAAATCTGGATCTACTGAAATCCAAGGTATTTAAATTTTTAACCTGTTCAAGTGCAACTACAGTTGAGTCCAGTATGGATAAAGGTATACATTTGGACAATTCAGGTTTGGAACCAAAGATCATACATTTCATTTTTTTTTATTCTTCAACAACAGATGGTGATTTGTTAGCCATTGATTCAGTATTGAAAAATCCATGTTTAGTGACTGGTTTATTTTTATTTGCAGAAGAAGAACTGGAATATAATATATAATGGCAAAGAAAAATGTTGGCCTCTGGTTGGTCAAGCTGGCACTGGAGCCGTGATGTTATCCTGGCATAACATCATGGCTCTAGTGCCAGCACACTTAGGACCGCACTGAAAAGAAAAAAAAAATTATTAGGCTGCCTACGAGCAGCTTCAATGCTACCCACTTTGCAGCTGAGCCAAGTGCTAACAATGTACGCTCCCCACCCTCCATCAACACACTGATGATGCCTCTCACAGGCACACTCGCACTTTTCCCTCACAGTCCTTTCATATTTCATCTCCCAGTACTAAACTACTGGGAGAACCAAAACAGCAATGGAGCTCCAAATAAATGAGTGAAATGATGCAGGCTGCTGACCGTATGACATTCAAACTAAAAAAAAAAGGTTTCACTTAAAAGCAGGACGGAGACCTGACTTCTTTAGATTTTGACTAAAACTAGAAAAGGAACACTTACTCTACTTTTTTCAGCAAGCTGCTACGCGCATATCTAAATTATGTCCAGTGTTTCTTCATTTTTAAGCCGAATAAAATACCAAGCGACCCAACGACTGTCCAAGAAACCTGAAGCAGGTTGCCACCCCATCCCCGCTCCATATAAAAATGTCATTTTACCCCTCAAGTTGAAACAGCGAGCTGAAGCCAGTCACACTGACAACTGGCAACAACCTATAAACTTCATAAAAATGTAAATGTAATATTTTCTTCTAACTAGACAGTAAGAAACAAAGACGGGGCTGGGACAGAACAAGTAATAAGTAAAAACAACAGTTCCATCTATTGGACAATACAAATAATTACACTATTTCTTCTGTAAGTACACCTACCCTTTCAAAAAATAATGGAAAAATGCAGCCTAAATAAAAGTTGTAATTTTTTCTTCACTTTTTTTTAAAAATGAGTTATTGCATAATAGGATTAATGCACTCCAGGGTGTGTGTCATGCTGGGATAACATCACTTCTGGGGTGATTAGTCATACTGCCTGCGGCCTTGTGCCTAATCAACCCAGGTGTGATGTTATCCCAGCATGACACACACCCTGTCATGCATTATTCCTTTAATATCATCAGCATACAGGATGGATTGTGTGTTGGTAAGTATAGATGGAACAGAATCAATAAACGGTGAAAGCAGCAGGGGCCCCAGGATTGAACCCTGGAGCACTCCTTGCTCGAGTTTTTTTGTGCAAGATAAAGCACAACTTAAATCCACCCTTATGGGATGATCAGTTAAATAACTATAAAGCTAGTCACATGGAGAATCTGCCTACCAATACTCCTCAGCCTCCCGAGCAGCAAGGAATGATTCACCAAATCAAAGGCCTCAGACAGGTCCATGAAAACCATGCCAGTAAGCTTTCCTCCATCCATAGCTCTATCACGAGCCCCTGGCCCCAAACCCCAGGAAGCTCAGTAGGACCTCCTGTTCGCAGAGAGGATACCCCTTTTTAAGAACTCGTTGTAAGGATTCAGGAAAAAATTTACCAACCCTTCCTTTTCCCAGTGGGAGGGTGGAAACTGTAGTTTCAAGTTTGTTTGACTCCGCACTATTTTCCGTATTTGAACCGTACCATGGCCACTGGCTACATCTTGCCTAAGTAGTTCTGCATGATAGCTGAGCAGTGCTATCTTTCAAGCCACACAGTCTTTTCAAAACCCTTCTATTAAAAAAATTATATCACACAATCAGATCCCAGGCAGAGTTGATAAGAAAAATCATAATAGTTTATTTAAAATAAAAGCAATACAGAAAAGTCTACAATTTGGAAGAACATTGAAATGCAGACAATATCAAAAGTAAAACTGGATGGTTTACAGAAAACACTAGATACTGTTATTGTAAACTATACCTTGTTCTGATGTTAGAATCCAGCAAGCTTAAATGTTCTTGTAGAGATGAATCCTTAAGTAACAGTTGTGTAGCAAGTGTGTATTCCAAGTCAGTTCTCTGAAATGTCCTATTAAAAAAGTATCCATGAGCTTCCTTGGTAATGTTTTGGTTTCCAGAATGCTGACTTAATCAGAATTTTCTGTTCAGTATGTGACGAGTCTAATTCCCACACACTCAGGTCTGTTTTAGACATTTTTCCAGGCCTACACATATACTTTCTGGTGTAAACGTATATGCTAGCTGGGCCAGACAACCTGACTCCAACCTAAATACTATTCAAATGCTCTGAATTCAATAAGTGTGCCTGATAATACATGATAGTCATTGTTTTGGACACACCCACCTTTTTTCCCTCTAGGGTGGGGTTAAATGGTCCCAAGACAATGCAGATATTAGGGTGCAACAGTTTGCCTTTTCCTGCAGATGTCACTGTGGTTCCATGTCAGCCACAGTGACATCTGGTCCATGCATTTGGCTTAATCCCTGACCCCTAGGTCATCCTTCTGACCTCTTCCTGTCATGGAAAGCTACAGTTGGATATTTTATGCCTTCCTGGGTCATATGCCTGTCTCCATTGTCTGGAAATGTACCAGACCTCCCCCCAGCCATTAGAACAATTATGGTTATTTGGTATTTTATTCCTAAAAGCCTTTCAAAGAGACAGTGTCTTAATTCTAAAGTACATTACAGCATATACAATATAAACCCACATAAATGGATCTAGGCCTATCATGCTACGGTCCTCCTTCCTAAAATAGATCCTGGGGGAGGGACACACCCCTATTGGAGGCAGTTCTTCCCAGTTCTGTTATAGATCCAGTATGCATGATAGGCTGTCTGCAGTCCCATTCTTGGACCCAGGCCTATGCAAAATCTCCATGTCATAAACTTACAAGGCAATACTCCATCTCAGAAATTTCCCATTTGTTTTTCCCATTTGGCCCAACCATATTAATAGGCTGTTTTCCGTTTGGACCTTAAAATGCCTCCCATAAAGGTATAGTTCCAGGTTTTTTTAATGCCCAAACTAAGGCGAGACATTCCTTCTCCATGGTTGAATGGGCTTGTTCCCATGGAAGCAGCTTCTTGCTTACGTATACAATGGGGTGCTCTCTCCCCTGATTGGATACTTAGCTGAGGACTGCCCCTATTCTCACATCTGAGGCATCCATCTGTACCACAAATGGCCCATTGTAGTCTGGGTTCGCTGGCACTGGGGCCCTACACAGTGAGGTTTTCAGCTGCATGAAGACCTACTCACAGTCTGTGTCCCATTTTACCTTCCTAGGCTTATTCTTTGTCAGTAACCCAGATAAAGGTGTGGCCATGGAGCTGTAGTTGGGAACAAATTTCTATAATACTCTGCTGTCCCAAGAAAGCTCATGACTTGTCTCCAAGTTTCAGATGTAGACCATAACACAATATCCTCTATCTTTGCTTGGTTTGGGCAAAGTTGGCCTCGCCCCACCACATGTCCCAAATAAGTGACCTCTGCCATGGCCACCTGACACTTTTCTGCCTTAATAGTCAGACCTGCATTTGGCCCAACACCTCCCTCAGGTGAATCAGGTGTTTCTCCCAGCTATTGCTGAAGATAGCAATATCGTCCAAGTAGGCGACTGCAAAGTCATCCATATCCTATAACGCCTGATTTACTAAAAGCTGGAAGGCAGCGGGGCATTCTTCATCCCAAAGGGCATGACTTTGAACTCAAACAGGCCAACTGGGATGTTGAATGCTGACCTTTTCCTAACCCTGTCAGTCAGTTCCACCTGCCAGTACCCCTTTGTCAGGTCTACTGTAGTCAAGTATGTTGCCCCTCCCAGTTTATCAAGCAGTTCATCTGTGCCTGGCATTGGGTGGGCCTCAGATTTCATGATGGCGTTAAGCAGATGATAATCTACGTAGAACTGTGTAGTCCCATCCGGTTTTGGTACAAGGACTGCAGGTGAGGCCCAGGGGCTGTGGGATTTCTGGACCACCCCTAGATCCAGCATATCCCCCACCTCCCTCCTAATATCCTTGAGGACTGTCTCTGGCACCTGGTAAGCTGTCCCATGTATGGGTGCTTGGGTCCCCTGTTTATGTCATGCACTGCTAGTGATGTCCTTCCAGGCTTTGCCATAAATAAAGAGGCAAAGTCTCACAAAAGGGTACTCAATTCTTGGGCCTGTCCAGGTGTCAACTGGGGTGACAGCATGATGGCCTCCACAGATGACACCTGCTTGCTCTCAGCTAACAAGTCGAGAAAGGGGTCTTCCCCACCTAGCTCCTCTCCAGGACTGCAAACCGCAAGTACCATGTCAGCCCCATTAAAATATGGCTTCATCATATTCACATGATACATCCTGTGTGTTTTCAGTCAAGTAACTCTACAATGTAATTAACATCATTTACCTGCCGGACTACCTTGTATGGCCGTGCCCACTCAGCTTGCAGCTTGTCCTTTTGGACTGGGATCAGAACCATTACCTCCTGTCCTACCCCATATGAGCAAGCTCTGGCTCCATAATCATACCAGGTCTTTTGTTTTTGCTGGGCAGCTGCCAGGTTGCTCTGGGCCACACCCATAAACTCCTTCAGCATCTCCCTGAATTTTAACACATACTCCACTATGGGAGTCACCTGGGTGGCATGCTTACCTTCCCAGTCCTCTCATATTAAATCTAGGGGCCCCCCTCACCAGGTGTCCATACAAGAGCTTGAAGGGTGAAAACCCAGTTGACTCTTATGGCACTTTCCTATAGGCAAACAGCAGGTGGGGTAGGTATTTCTCCCAGTCCTGCCCATGCTGTTCTACAAATACCATAAGCATAGCTTTAAGGGTCCCATTACATCTCTCTACAAGACCATTGATTTGTGGGTGGTAAGGTGTTGTGTGCCTCTGTACGACATCACACTTCTCCTACAAACACTTCATTAGGTCTCACATGAAGTTACCCCCTCGATCAGAGATAACCTCCTGTGGAAACCCAATGCGGGAGAAAATCCCCAGCAAAGCATCTGTCCGCCTTAGTGGAGGACAGCATGATGGCTTCAGGGAAGTGGGTAGCATAATCAACAACTGTCAATATATACCTCTTCTCCAAGGAACTTGGGGTATTCAAAGGACCCACAATATCCATTCCAACCTTCTAGAATGGCTCCCCCACAAGTGGTAAGGGAATCAGGGCAGTCTTGGCATTGCTTCCGGCCTTCTCTATTTCCTGACACCGGTGACAGGATTTACAGTATTCCTTCATCTGCTTGGTAATATTGAGCCAGTAGAAATTGTGAGCTAAGCATTGCGTAGTGCAAGCAATGCCCAAATGTCCAGACATGGGAATATCATGAGATACCTTGAGCAATAACCCACAATACTCCTGGGGAACAACAAGCTGCCTGCCCATCACCCCTCCATCTGTCCTGATGTCCTGTGTGTATAACAATCCATTGTCCCAATACATCCTATGCTTTCCATCACCTCCCTGTGTCCCAGCAGACTCTGTACAGGCCCTCAGCTTCTCTAAGCTAGGGTCTGTCCATTGTGCTGCCAAGTCTTCCCACTTACCCAGAGCATGGGGCAGGTCCCCATCAGTTCCCAGGCTGAGGACCATAGCTGTGGCAGTGGGAGACTCAGTATCACAACCGTCCCCCTCCCCCAGGCTATGTGTCACCCCCTTCCTCCTGAGAGCAACCTTCAGTAGCAGTTGGGTTAACTGCCACTAGGGGAAGTTCCATCCCCATTATTAGTCTCTTTTTCAAGAGCTACAGGTAGGCTGGCCTGTCTCCCAACCTCTCCTGTCTGAATTTCTGTAGGGTCCTGAAGATCACAGCAGCCTCTATTGTTGTGGCTCCTGGTTGCAGCACAAACCACTCCCTGTGGAACATCATTCCCCATGATAACATCCATAATGAGTTTTTCAGCTACAGCCACCTTCCTTACTCCTTCACCTGCATCGCCCCAATCCAGGGTAACACTGGCTAATGGGTAAGTTCTTCTTTCCCTGTGTAATCCCTCACAGAGACAAACTGATTTGGCAGTCTTTGTTCAGCCCCCACCAAATCCCCTTTCACCAGGGTAAGAGATGCTCCTGTATCCCTTAGCCCCCTAGTTTGTACCCCATTCACCCTGATTGGGTGAATGTGCCCCCTCATATTGTCAGGGAGAGCCTCAGCGATACAATGGGCTTGTCTTCAATTGCACAGGCTGTTTTATCTTCTGAGCTTTCTTAGGACACTGCCTAGACAGATGGCCTATCTGGTGACAATACCATTCATCATGTTTCTTGACCCCAACCTCTCTTTTGGGCACCTGGGGATTCCCTTCTTTTTGCATGGGCCTAGTTGTTTTTGGTTGTCCAAAATGCCCACTTTTCCCTTTCACCCCTGAATTCCCCTTGGGAGCAGCCCTGCTTTGAGCATAGTGATCCACTAGCTCTGCAGCTTCTTGCCAGTATTAGGATCTCAGTCCTCTAGCCAAAGCTTTAAGTCAGGTTAGCAAATTCAATAAAACTGTTCAAGCAATACCACCCCTGCAATAGCTTCAACAGAATCTGCTTTCACCCCCTCCCACCATTTTAAATATTGATGCTGTTTTGTGGCTGCCTTCTCAAAGCTCATTTCTGGCCCCTTTTGGAGTTTCTGGAACTTTGTTCTGCATGCATCAGGGTTCAGATCACATTTTTTAATAAGGCAGTTTTTAGCTTGTCAAAATCTTTACTTTCAACATTGTCCATCTGCCCCAATGCTTCCCTCCCCTTACATAGAAACATAGAATTTGATGGCAGATCAGGCCAGCAAGGCCCATCCAGTCTGCCCATTTCTTTTTCTACCTTATGAATGTAGCATAAGCAATATTATTTAGAGGAGGGAGACAGTTATATCGGACCGCCCAGGGCGACGAGGCCCGGACGCAGCGAGGCGGAGGGCCTTATAGCCCTGGAAGGTCCGGTATAGCACACACCGCCCACCCTGGAGGGTATTATTGCACTTAGAAATGGGCTACTGTTGGCAGTTTTGTGGGTTTTACAAAATTAAAGAAATAATTAGAAAACGTACTAAGAGTTACTTTTAAGTGTTTTGCTGTTAAAGTAGTCCCTTCCTTTCTGTGCTATTCTATCTTTTGTTTACACTCCCACTACAGTGTCATTCTGGTATCCCCCAAACAGGACATTGCATTAAGTTTTCTCAGAGCAGTCTTCTAAAAAAAACAAAAAAAAAAAACATACAATCCCTTCCCTAAAAATAAATAACCACCACAAAACCGTTTTCTGCCCCACATGAAGGAGTTTTTTTTTTTTTGTTTTTTTTTGCAGTTTTAAGTTGCGGCTGTTACCTGTGTGCCATTTATTTGACTTGTAATGTAAATCAGGAAGTGCAGTATTGGGCAGTAGCTAGCCATTCTGCTGAATTCAGAAGTCCTCCCCACACACACACACGGTCCCATGTACTGAGCATATCTGCAGCCTTTTTTTTTTCTTTGTTGTATCGTCTTGGCTGTTTTGTTTCTTTCTTTATTGATGTGCAGTTCTATGGGAGATCCAGTTCTACCTCATGCGTGCCGATGACGTGACTCTAAACTACTGAATGGAGGGACGAGAGAGGCAGCAGAATGCTAACTATTTTTTATTTAGTTTTATTTTAGAATAAAACTGATGCTTGCCATTCAGATTGTCATTTATCCCTGTGCTGCGTGTGTGAGCAGATGCTGACTGCATGAGCCGGAAGTATGCGAGTGGGGGTCGTGTATAGAGCAGTGTATTCCATCCAGTTATTTTTTCTCACCTCATTTTCAGGGCAGAGCGATTGCAAACTGGTGAATGTTGTGCTGCCATGGAGATGAAACAGAAGTAGAGATCAAATAAGTTTTGTTGGAGAGATGGCAACACTGCAAGACTGCAGTTTCCTTCTTTGCTGTGCAGCGCAATATGAAATGGGGAGCAGAACGGGAGTGGAGTTTTCTGTATGAGAGGAGCTAAGGTGTGGGCAGGTGGCAGCGCTTGACAGCAGCCGAGAACGGACGCTAGGAAGGTCCGAGATTTTGTGGGAGGACGGAAATGAGGTGGCAGAAAGAGAAAGTAAACCTGTAAAGAGCAGGTACATTCGTGGGCTTTTGCTGGCTGCTGTTTTAGGAATTGGTGACGGATCAGTGACGGGACGGGGGGGAGCATTTCGTGTCTCGCTAAACGAGAGAAAAAAATGGCAGACATTTAAATACAAAATGAGGGTTTTCAACCAATTACATGGCAGGCTGGGCAGCATGATTGTGGTGATGGGGTTGGCTGGGCTGGTACTTTTAATAGCTGGGCATCTGTTGTCTGATAGATGCCCAGCTAGAGAAGACCCTCAGCCAATCAGAAGGCTGAAATCATTTTAACCATTTTCTAATGGCTTTTACTCTGCCAATGGCCTATCTATTCATACTCATCTGTATTGCTCCCTTATGCCTATCCCATGCCTGTTTGAAGCCCTGCACTGTATTCATATCCACCACTTCCTGAGGTAGGCCATTCCATGCATCCACCACCCTTTCTGTGAAAAAGAACTTCCTCACATTACCCCTTAATCAGCCTCCCTCTAATCTCATGCTGTATCCTCTTGTCCTGATATTTTTCTTATATTGAAACATGTTAGACTCACCTTGTTAATGCCCTTAAGGTGTTTGAATGTTTCAATAATATCACCTCTTTCCCTCCTTTGCTCTAGAGTATACATATTGAGCTCAGTTAATCTGTCTTCATATGTTTTCTGATGCAGTCCCTGCACCATTTTGGTTGCCCTTCTCTAGACTACCTCAATTTGGTTAATGTCCTTGTGAAGGTGTGGCCTCCATTACTGCATGCAGTACTCCAGATGGGGCCTAACCAGTGTCTTGTAAAGAGGTATTATTACCGCCCTCTTGCGACTTGTGATACCCCTACTAATACACCCCAACATCCCTCTAGCCTTACCTACTGCTTTAGTGGTCTGCTTGGATGATTTCTGGTCATCGGTGATGATGACGCCCAAGTCTCTTTTTTCCCTTGTGACTGCCAGAAACTCCCCTCCAGCCTATAGGTAGCTTCAGGGTTTCTCTTCCCATGTGCATGATCTTGCACTTCTTTGCGTTAAACCCCAGTTGCCACTGTTCTGACCATTTTGCTACTTTATCCAGATCTCTTCTCATTCTGTCCACCCCATCTGGATCATCTACTCTGTTGCAGATCTTGGTGTCATTTGCAAACAGATAAACCTTATCCTCCAGTCCATCTGCAATGTCACTGATGAAGATATAGAAGAGGACTGGCCCCAGGACTGATCCCTGAGGTACCCCAGTTGTGACTTGCATCTCTTCTGTGTACCATTTACCACCATTCTCTGTTTTCTGCCCGTCAACCAGTTTGCCACCCAGTTGACCAACTTCTGAACCACCCTGAGCCTACCCAGCTTATTAATCAATCTTCTATGTGGAACAGTATCAACAGCTTTGCTGAAGTCAAGGTAGGCAACATCAACTGCTCCCCTTGGTCCACCACTCTGGTTACCCAAAGAAATCTATGAGATTAGTTTAACAGGACCTCCCTGTTGTAAATCCATGCTGTCTTGGATCCTGTGCTCCTATGGATTCCAGGTGTTGCACTATCCTTTCCTTAAAGAGTGTCTCCATAATCTTGCCCACTACTGAGGAAAGACTGACTAGTCTGTAGTTCCCTGCCTCCTCTCTGCTACCACTTTTGTGGAGCGGGATCACATGAGCCCTTTTCCAGTCTACTGGAGCCTCTCCTGTGCTCAGAGACTCAAAGAACAGTTCTGATAATGGCTCTGCTAGTTGCACCCTTAGCTCCTTTAGTACCCTGGGATGTATGCCATCAGGTCCCATTGCCTTGTCTACCCTGAGCTTATTGAGCTCTTGTAGGACCCTTTCTTTTGTGAACAGACTAGTGCACACCTCCCTTACCCCTGTGACTATGGTGCTGAGCTGTGGGACCTGCCCTACCTTCTCTTCAGTAAATACTGAGCAGAAGTATCCATTTAGAATATATGCTTTTACATAGAAACATAGACTTTGACGGCAGATAAGGACCGCTAGGCCCATCTAGTCTGCCCATTTCCCTACCTAAAGGATAGGCCGCAGATCCTAGTTAACCAACAGCCTTTATCTTCCTGCCCCCCACAAGAATTGCCTTATGTCTGTCCCATGCATTCTTGAATTCTCCCACAGTTTTAGACCCCGCATCTCTCAGGAAGGCTGTTCCATGCATCCACTACCTCTCTGTGAAAAAATACTTCCTCACATTGCCCCTGAACCACCCTCCTTCTATCTTTAAATTGTGTCCCTTGTTCTTGCAAGTCTCTTTTTCTGAAAGATGCTACCTCTTGGACTTTGTTGATTCCACTGAGGTACTTGAAGGTTTCTATCATGTCCCCTCTCCTTCTTTCCTCAAGGTATACATATTAAGCTCCTTAGTCTCTCCTCATACGGCTTTCTTGCAGACCCTGCACCATTTTAGTTGCCCTCCTCTGACTGCCTCTATCCTGTCTATGTCCTTATGGAGATGGGGTCTCCAGAACTGGACACAGTATTCCAGATGGGGTCTCACCAACTGTCTGTACAGAGGGATAACAACTTCCTGTTTTCTGCTGCTGATACCTCTCCTATACATCCCAGTATACCTCGCCCTCCCTACTGCCTTCTCACATTGCTTGCTAACCTTAAGGTCATCTGATATGATTACCCCAGGTCTCTTTCCTGTTTTGTTGTTGTTACTACCTCCCACCCATTGTGTATTCTTCCCCTGGGTTCTTGTTTCCCAGGTGCATTATTTTGCACTTTTGCATTGAATCCTAGCTGCCATCCTGACCATTCCTCCAACCTTGCCAAGTCCCTTTCATCCTTTCCACACCTCCTTGTGTATCAACCCTGTTGCAGATCTTTGTGTCATCTGCAAAAGGCATACTTTTCCTTCCAGTCCCTCTGCAATGTCACTGATGAAGACATTAAAAGGACTGGACCCAACACTGAACCCCTGCGGTACCCCACTAGTAACCGCCCTTTCTTCAGAGTGGACTCCATTTACAATTACCTTCTGTGTCCTGTTGTCCAGCCAATGTTTATCTAGGCTACCACCCTGGGACCCACTCCCAGGCTGGTTAATTTGACTATCAATCTTTGTGTGGGACTGTGTCAAATGCCTTGCTAAAGTCTAGAGTAGGCCATGTCCACAGCCCCTCCTGGTCCACTACTTTGGTCACCCAGTCAAAGAAATCTATTAGATCTGCCTGACATGACCTTCCCGCTGTGAACCCATGCTGCCTTGGATCCTGTGCTCCACTGACCTCTAGGTACTCAACTATTCTTTCCTTCAGAAGTGACTCCATCACTTTCCCTACCACAGAGGTCAGACTGACAGGTCTGTAGTTTCCTGCCTCTGTCTTGGTCCCACTTTTGTGAAGGGAATCACATCCGCCTTCCTCCAGTCCTCGGGTACCACACCATCCTCCCATGATTTATTAAAAAGAGTAGCCAGTTGTTTCACTAGTTCCTTCCTTAATTCTTTTAGAATTCTGGGGTGAATTCCATCAGGACCCATTGCTTTGTCCACCTTCAGTTTTAGGAGTTCTTGAGAACCTTTCTTCTGTGAAAGGACTGGGATCGACCCTCTCATCAAGAGTGCTTCTGTTAATTGGATTAGGCACTTCCTCTTTTGTGAATACTGAGCAGAAATATTCGTTCAGTATTCCTGCTTTTCACTGTCCCTCTGCCCACCCACCGTCTCATTCTGTTCAGCCTCACTATCCTCCCTTTGTCTTTCTACGCCGCTGATGTACCTATAAAGGTTTTATCCCTTCTTAACTGAGTTGGCTATCTTTCCTCAGTTTGGGCCTTTGCTATTCTGACTTCCCTCCCGCTTCTTTCTGCCTTAACTGGTACAGCTCTCTGTCCTGCTTCTTCTGTGTTTCCTTATACTTCCGAATGCTATCTTTTCTTCCTGACTTTCACAGCCACCTCTTGAGAACCATAGTGGCTTTTTCTTTTCATTTTGATTTGTTTTTGCTTCACACAAAGGCTTGTTGCATCTGTGATGGCAGTTTTGATAATTCCCCATTGTTGCTCCACACCTCCTTCTAGCCTGTTTGCTAGTGCTTTTCTGAGGCACTCTCCCATCTTGCCAAAGTCAGCCCTCCTAAAGTCCAGTACCCTCACTTTTGCATGGCTTGACTCTTGTAGCTGAGTTTAACGTGAACCACACTGTTTGATGGTCACTTGTCCCCAGATGGCAACCTACTTCTAGATCTGAGATCCTCTCACTGCCCCCGCTTGAGAGCACAAGGTCTAAGATTGCTCCTCACAGTGGGTTCCAAACTAGCTGTCTAATGCCTGCCACCTGTGGGCATCAAGAATGGCCCTGCTCTTGGATGTGGCTGCAGCAAATGTGCTCCAGTTAACATCTGGCATATTCAGGTCTCCCATCAACAGTATCTCCTTTCTCTGCCATTCTAAGAATGCCTTCCATCATATCCTTGTCCATTCCTTCCCTGACATGGGGTCTGTACACAACCCCTGTGCGGATTGTGGTGCTCCTTTCCAGTCTCCAAGGTAAACCCACAGTGCCTCCTCTCCTCCTTGTTTACTCTTTGTTCAGTTGCTTTTATCCTTCCTTTACATAGAGAGCTACTCCTCCCCCTTCTCCCCTGCCTGTCTCTCCTGTAGGTTATGTACCCTGGTATGTTAACATCCCAGTCATGGTTCTCTGTACCATGTTTCTGTGATCTGCCACTGATATCCAGGCATCCCTCTTCCATTAAGGCCACCAGCTCAGGAGCTTGTTGCCCAGACTACGGCATTGGTACTCATTACCCTCCATTTCCTGATGGCCTTACCCCTTTTGCCCCATCCCTGTCCTTTTTGCCTTTGTCACTTTCTCCATTTACCCCTGCCCTTCTCCTATCGACACCTCCATGTTGGTGTTTGCCACACTTACTACCGTGATTGTTTGGGGGCTAGGATTTTCCTGCTCCTTTCAGTGCCTCCCCTTGGCTAGTTTAAAAAGCTTGCCAATGAAGCATTTAAACCTATCACCTAGGATCCTGGTTCCCTCCTGGACAGATGCAGCCCATCATGCCAGTATAGGCTTGCATCACTCCAGGGACCCCAGTCCCCAAAGAAGCCAATCCTGAGCTCCGCATCAGTTTTTCAACCACTGATTGAATCCCATGTGCGGAACACCCTAGCCTCCTATGCCATAGATGGATGGCGCCTCCGAGAAGGTTACCGTCGTGCTACTTGACAAGCCCTCCCCACTTTCACAAACTCCTTCCTGCACTTCTTAATCCCTTTCTTAGCCAGGTCATTTGTCCCTAGGTGGACAATGACATCCAGCTCCCTCCCCTGTGCAGCTGCTCCTGCAATCCTGAGGATTCGCCTCCTGTCCCTCCAAGCCATGGCGCCAGGCAGGCACCACCTCCTCTCCCTTCCTTGCCCAGTTCTACCATCCTAACAATGGAGTCCCCACCAGGAGTTGTTTCTTCCTGCAGGGGTCCCTGCCACCCTCCTGTGGGTCTCTTTGTGGAGGTTTCCTGCATCCTCCTTGGTCTCCACTGTAGGTGCCTCCATAGAGGAACCACACTTTTCCAGAATGGCATAGGAATTGTGGAGAGGTACCACTGGAGGATGTGCTCTGTCCACCACACCTCACCCTCCCTGAGCCCACTGTGGTCCAACCTGCTCTCTTTCTTGGCAACCTCTGAGGCAATGGCAGTGGCACTGGTGGTCCCTGGATGGAAGAGGAGGTCCCACAAATCCTGGCCAACTCAGCCTGGAGATGAGCAACCTCCTCCCTCAGCCCAGAGGTGCCTGCAGATGGGACAACACGCATCCTCCAGAATATCTCCCGAAGACTGCTGCTCCACAGCCACTGCACTGCACCACTCCAATCATGTCTTATTTCTGGCCCCTTAACTGTTTGGAATCCTTACTCTTTTTCGTCTGTTTTTCTCTCTCTCTCTCTTACTTTCTGCCTGTGTGCCCTTTAAGCTCCTGATTGTCCTGTTCTGAGACAAGAATATCCTATATTTCTCAGTAGACCACTTACTTGTTCAGAGGCAGACCTCCAGCAGCTAGATGGGGCCGGAGAGCTACTCTTGCCCTTCTAGGATGGTGGGTCCTTGGTGGTTCTGTGATCACTCACTTCCTGCCCCTAAACAGGAAGTTCCTGTTGTCAGTCAAATCCTGTGCCTATAAAAATAGAACTAAGCTTTCGTGGGGGTGGAGGGGAGGGAAGGAGGCAATATAGTCCCAGCAGAGTTCAGTCACACAGCAGTCCTTTCTCTTGGTGTCTTCTGCCAAGCTATTAGCAGAATCTTTCTAAGGCAGTCTTTAAATGTAGCTTCCTCTAGCTAAGTTCCACTCCCACTTACCACAGATCTTTCTACAAGTAATTTAAACCTCACAGCAGTTAAGTCCTTTCAGTCACCTGAGATTTACGCCTAGATGACTTTTCAGTTACCCATTCAGTTCAGTTAACCCAAACACACATTTTTTTTGTTTTTGTTTTGTATGTTAGTTTTTTACCCTAAATTAAATGTCCAAATACAACAGTTCTTCTACTTTAGTCCCAGCAGAGAAGTTCAGTCACACAGCAGTCCTTTCTCTTGGTGTCTTCTGCCATGCTATTACATGGTCCTCCTCCTCCTCCTCACACACCTCCTTATCCCCTTTGATCTTAGCAATACCCCCTCTGGACTTTCTCCTTTCACTAATTTATCTATAGAAAGTCTTGTCACCTTCTTTTACTGTTTGTGCTAGTGTTTCCTCAGTTTGGGCCTTTGCCTGCCTTACTGCTTCCCTTAGGGAAGTTTGGTATGCCTCCCTGTCTTCATCCTGCTGCATTCCCTTATTTTCTTGAAGGCCAGCCTTTTGGTTCTGACCCTTTCTACTACTGTGTTTGAGAACCAAAGTGGTTTCCTTCTTCTTTTGCACTTCCTTTTCTCACTTACACAATGGGATATTGCTTCAAGTATTGCATCTTTAATGCTTGCCCACTTTGCCTGTACCCCCTCACCTGTATTTTTTTTGCCAGGGCTAGCTTAACTCTGTTGGCCATCTTATCAAAGTCAGCTCCTCTGAAGTCCCATATTTTTGCCTTGGAATGGGATGATTTTGTTCTAGTGGCCAAACTGAACCATACCATGTGATGGTCACTGGCACCCAGGTGACCTTCTACCTGGAGATCTGTAATCCTTTCCTTGTTAGTCAGTACTAGATCTAGGATAGCCCTGTCTCTACTGGGTTGTTGTACCAGTTGTTTGAGGCCCTTCCCCTGCAGGGAATCCACCATGTGTCTAGTTCTGGCAGATGTCCCTGCTGGTATTGACCAATCTGTATCTGGCAATGCCCTTGCAAATTAGTGGAGACAGGTGAAAGTTCCAGGTCTCTTTGGGCAGATTGGCCTGGATACAGACCATTTCAAATAAATTTAAAAACATGTCCATAGCCTCCCCCTCTTTAAACCCAGCAATAAATTTTGAATTTAACTTGTACCCTAGTCCTGGAGATTCTGAACCAGCTCCACCACTTACCTGCTCAGGGGTTGTTGTCAGTTTGAGCATCAGCATTTTCAGCTTATGTTCCCTCTGGCACTGCTGTTCATCAGCCTCCACCTCCACTGTAATTCTTCAGCCTCTCTCTGTTGCTGTAGTTCCACCTCCTGGTGCTGTCGCTACTCTGCCTAGCGCTGTTGTTCTTCAGCCTCTCTCTGTTGCCATCGGTCCTCCATTTCCATCTCAAACCTTTTGTGCTCATTCTCAAGCTGTTTCTCCTGCATCTGCAGCCTCCTCAGCTCCAGTTCTTTGTTTATAGATGGCTCCTTCTCCTCTGGGCTCTAGAACTCTGAAGTCGCCACCTCTGGCACTAAGTGGGGTGGCGTGTCCTCCATCTCAAATGCCAGAAGGGCTTCTGTGAGTTTCCTTTTATTTTTGTTTTCACTAGGAATGCCATTCTCGCCCCAGATCTTCCAGGTTCATATTTCTGTATTGGACAGATATTCTTCTATCTATATTACTCTGCTCAAACAAAAATTCAAACACGATACGGTCTATTGTCTGCAACCAAGTTTCTTTTTCCCCTTTCCAAATTCTGTCCTTAATTGTGTGATGGTTTTGCAAGACTGTTCAAAATCCCAGTAGCTGGCACCAAATCTGCCATGAATACCTGGCCCCAAAACCCTGGGCAGTCCAGTAGGACCTCCTGTTTGCAGAGAGGATCCCCTTTTTAAGAACTTGTGAGCCATTGTAAGGATTCAGGAAGAATTTACTCGCCCTTCCTTTTGCCAGCGGGAGCGTGGAAATTGTAGTTTCGAGTTCCCTTGACTCTGCACTACTTTCAGTATTTGAATCCCACCACAGCCACTGGCTACGTCTTGCCTAAGCAGTTCTGTATGATAGCCAAGTGGTACTATCTTTCAAGGCACACAGTTGTTTCAAAACCCTTCTGTTAAAAATGTTATATTACACAATTGGATCCCAGGCAGAGCAGATAAGAAAAATCATAAAGGTTTATTTAAAATAAATGCAATGCAGAAAAGTCTACAGTTTGAAAGAACTTTGAAATGCAGACAGTATCAAAAGTAAAACTGAATGGTTTACAGAAAACACTAGATACTGTTATCCTAAACTATACTTTGTTTTGATATTACAGTCCCGCAAGCTTAAATGTTCTTGTAGAGATAAGTCCTTAAGCAATAGTTGTGTAGCAAGTGTGTATTCCAAGTTAGTTCTCTGAAATGTCCTTTTTAAAAAGTATCCAGGCACTTCCTTGGTGAAAAGTCTTGGTTTCCAAAATTCTAACTTAACAATCAGAATTTTCTGTTCAGTATGTGAAGAATCTAATTCCCACACACTCAGGTCTGGTTTTAGAGATTTTTTTCAGGCCTACACATATAATTTCTGGTGTAAAAGTATATGCCAGCTGGGCCAGACAACCTGACTCCAACCTAAACACTGTTCAACTGCTCTGAATTTAATATGTGGTCATTTTTTTGGATACACCCACTTTTTTCCCTCTGGGTGGGGTTAAATGGTCCCAAGACAATACAGACAGTACAGTACAACAGTTTGCCTTTTCCTGCAGGTGTCACTGTGGTTCCATGTCAGCCCCAGTAACATCTGGTCCATGCATTTGGCTTAAACCCTGACCCCTAGGTCATCCTTCTGACCTCGTCCTGTCATGGAAAGCTACAGTGGGATATTTTATGCCTTCCTGAGCCATATACCTGTCTCCATTATCTGGAGATGTACCAGATCCCCCCCTCTAGCCATTAGAACAATTATGGCTATTTGGTATTTTATTCCTAAAAGCCTCTTAAAGAGACAGTATCTTAATTCTGAAGTACATTACAGCATATGCAATATAAACCCACATAAATGGATCTAGGCCTATCATGTGACAAGCTCTACTAATGTGGTCAGTAAACCTGACCAAGGCCATGCCAGTACTATGGAGCTTAACAAAAACCATGCTGCTTGGGAGCCCGGAGACCACAGGACTGGAGATATTCAACTAACTGTGTGCTTATAATTGTTTCTAATACCTTACCCAGTGGAGGCAATATGGAAATTGGTCAATAATTATCCATGTCAGTTTGTAATCCAGATTTAAAAATAGGTTTTAGAGTAGTGTGTTTCCATAAGTAAGGAAACTGACCTGAAATCAAAGACAAGTTGAATATTTTAGTCAACGGACGATGAATATGTAAAGCTATTATTTTTAAGAAATTAGGTTCTAGTACATCCAGGCCTGCACTCTTGCTTACTGATATTTGGTTTAACAATTTTAATAAGTTTGGGATTAATATGAAAATAATAAAAAATTGTGCTTATTTATCAGCTCTGAATTACACTGTTCTTTAAGTTCACTTACATGAAAATCTTTCTTATATTTAGTCAAATCCATGAAATTCTCCAAAAATGGTTCATTTATTTCAGATGTATTAGTTTTTTTACCATTATTATACTGTGTACTAGTAATTTGTTTACTTGTCGTTTCCGTGAGAGATTTCACAGAAGCCCAACACTTTCTAGGGTTATCCAGATTCACTTTTTATGTTGACAATGCTCAGATTTGCATTATCTAGTCTTATTTTTACATTCATGTCTTAATTTACGGTATTTAAATCCAAGGTGCTATTCGATAGTTTAAAGCGCTTCCATGCATTATCTCTTTGTTTCATTAACAAGAAATGTTGTGGGGTTATCCAGTTATTCTTTTTCCCTCTGACTCTTCTAGTAATTTTAGGAAAATATTTATTTTGTATTTCCAATAAAGAATTTGTGAAATAATCCACCGCTGAATGTACATCAGGAATGGCATCTAAAAATGTCCAATTCATTTTGGCAAGCTCGTTCATCATGTTATTAGTAATTCCATTTGTAAATTTTCTAAATTTTATGTATCTAGGGAGTATCTTCAATCTTTTATTTTTCCAGGTAGAAAAATAAACAAATGATCAGTTATTGTATCAGGAAATGTTTCCTTTCTTTTTACACTGGAAGGATTATTAGTGAGAATTCATTGAAGTACTATATGTTTATTGCTAACAAGGTTCATGTGAGTATAGGTGTTAATTTGTCAAAAAAGGCCAGAACTGGAGACTAAAGATTCTATTACTGGCTCCTGTTCGGGATTCCAATTTAAGTTAAAGTATCCCACTATCAGATTATCACATTTAACTTTGTTGTACCAATAAATTCCAAGAAATCTCTTAACCCCACTATTCCAATCTTAGGATGGTTGTAAACAGTACAAAAATGAAGTTTATAACAACCCCCAATATTAAGTTCTAACAGGAGCCATTCACATTCTGTGAGAGAGTTGATGTCAAAAAATGTTTTGCTAAGATTCAGATTTTCCGTATAATAAACCAAAATTCCCTCTCCCCTCTTCCTACCTCCTCTGTCTTTTCTAATAAGTTTATATCCATTAATTGAACACAGGTTGTCACTAATTGCCGATTTTAACCAAGTCTCTGTGGGGCTTAAAATGCCTGGTACATGTAGGGGAAATCCGGGCCTCCACCTCTGGCTTTTTTGATAAAAGGCTATGTACATTTAAATGGGCAAATTTCAATCCTTCATAATACCACATTGGTTTCTGAGGATTACTAACATCAAGTGAGGGGCCTGGGTTTGTCTCCACATCACACGGCAACATCAGGATAAGTCATATTGCTGGTGACATAGTGGAAAGTATAGTTATTGGTCCGAAATTAAGGGATGGAAGTGGAACTAATATCAGACAGGTACCTACAACAAATAATGCTCTTTTGTAGGTATCCTAGACATTTTATACATTCTGGAATTAAGTAAGTTGAGTTCAATAGTGAACTCAAAAAAAAATAAACTTGTCTGTTGATGCATCATTATTATTTGGAATTTCAGACTGGTCTATCAAATGAGATAAGCTATGGTCCAAAATTAATAACCCTAGAAATATACAGACTATCACTGTGCAAAGTTGCTTCACTGTGAACAAAAATAAAACACAATATTTAAAATCTAATTAAATAAGACAAATTCCTTAAAACCACAACCCTAAAGTATTACCTGTACAGCAATTAGTTAAGATTAAACACGTATTTATAGATGTAACACAGCTGTCAATGTAAACATTTAAAAGATTTAAACTATTACCAGTGCCATTGTTTCTTGTATGAGCCTAAATTCCACTCGTGCTCATGCTGAGCAGCAGCACAGGCTTTTAATGTGCCCCACCCCTTTACTCAGCTTGGACTCTTATCATGCTTGCTGCCAAGCCTCCCACAAACCAAGCTGACAAATGGGCAAAAGTCTCAATACAGCAGATAAAACAGTGCAGAGTCAGTTGTTCAAACTCACACAAGCTGCAGTAGACACCAGCAATATCTTGCTTCAGGGCATAGTCAGCAGGCTGGAGGCTGGATAGTGGAGACTGAAGTGTGTGGCCCTGGTCCTCAGACTGGTCCATGTCCAGCCGAAGAAGCTGAGTGGCTCAAGGTAGAACCCTGTGTCCAGGAGAAATGGGAGGAGCCAGCAATAGATCTGGGATCCAGAGACCAGCCCTGAGAGTCCATCTTGCCTGTTGCCACTATTATCCTGCCTCATGCCACTACAGTCTGACTTGATGCCATTGGTCAAGAAGAGTCCTCTATAGTAGAGGATGAAGTGGACATGGAGTGTCCTACCTTCTTGAGACAAGGAAGCCTAGGACAACCAGATCTGCCCATTGGCCGGTCAGTTTGGTGAGAGGTGTCTACCCAAGAGCAGCAAGGAAGAAAGAGTAAGCAGGAGAAAAGTAAAGGAAGTTTTCGGACATAAGTACCTATATCTGCCATGATAGGTCTGGTGTAAAATAGAGGATTTTCAAGAGACCTGGCTTATAGAAGAAGCCATGAGAACGGCCATGGGATGAATGTTCCTGTGGACCCATGCAGGTGCAGCAGAACTGCACAGAATGTGCAAAGAGTGCATCAGCATGTGGAAGGTGGGATGCACGCTTCATATGGTTTCAGTCAGCTGTGCAGAAAAAGAGGGGAGGCAAGAAGTTCACAGCATACTAATGCAACATCCAGATGGCACCACTGTTTACAAGCCTTATCCTGACTGGTGTTCATGAGGAGACTTCCTAGCAAGTTCAGATTGGCACCTTCATGGAGCATCAAGTGTACAAAGTTGCCACATTGGCAAAGATTAAGAGACATAAGCTGTGGTCGGTGGGCCACATGTTCTGCAGGACATCGGCCGAAGAAGAGGATGACTACCATTGTAGAATCATCTCGAAGAAGAAAGGGATGAGTTGTTACCTGGGTCCCATAACAGCTCCAGTTTCAGAAGATGAACGGGAGAACAGAATCACAAAGTCTGCATGCAGCAGGTCTGTCCAAAGAAGGAGGTTCCAGCTGCCAGCAGTCATGATGTCCACATGTTCCTTCATGTCAGAACTGGTAGGGACAAGTTTCTGTTATTTCTTGACTGTTTAAATGCTTGTTGCACTTGCACCTAGTAACGCACCTGAGGAGTATTGTGGACAGCATTTCCACCTTGGTCCTTTGGGACACTTCCAGCGGGCAGTGTGCCCATCTGGAAATCTCTGGATCTTTCTACAGAGACACTTTATCTGAGAAGTTTCAGTCCCAAGGACATTTATCCTTACAAGGACTTTTAGGGTTCCTTTACCCCATATTCTAATATTTTACTGTTTTGTACAAAAGTACAAAATATGTTTATAGAAAAATCTTTTACAAAAATGTTAGTCAAGTAGTATGTAGTTGTGTTTTTGTATGCTGTTTTGCAGGTGCAGCGTTTGAAGAAGATCCTGAAGACTCTACCAGAGCACTCAAGAGTGCTTCAGGGATTGTTTTTAAAATTATTGCAAATGGTTTTAAATGTTTTTAACATGTACTGCTGTGAAATGTTTTTACCGGATTAGAGTATGAAATTGTTAGTGTTAGGAAATGCATTGCAAAGCTAGTGCATGTTCTTGAAAGAGTGGTGCCAAAACATTTTTTTAATTTCCAGGTTGGGAAAGGTATGGTCTGGGTGCCCCTATGGTATACCAGTGGGTAGTGCCTAGTCGGTACCTTAGTAAACACCAGGTGGTGGAGCTGGGTGAGTGCCTGATGGGAGATGGGCTGGGGACACCACCAATGGTGGAGGGTGGTCAGTCCAGTCCCATAAGGATGAAGCCTCTGGTGGCCATATGTGCTACTAAGGAGGAAACCAATAGTTAGTGGTTGTAGGTAGCTGCTGCATGATTCCCAGTCCTCTGTGGTAACCTGCCTATGCTGGTCATGGGTAGAGAAGGGATTGATCAACCCTCCTTGTATGGCACCGGGGGAAGGGATGCCCTGTTGCAGTCCTAAGCCATTGCTGCAGACAAGGTTTCCTGGTGGCAGTGAATGTAACACCTGTTTTATCCTGGGTTACTAGGACCCTGGTAGATTTAGTTTAGTGTGAGTTGCTAGGTAGGTCTGCTGGGCAGCCCAGGTTTTGAAACCTGTTGTTGTTCCCTTGGCAACTTCTGCCAATCATCCTGGCAGAGGCTCCAAGGTGATGGAACTGTCACAGCAGCATGGGCCACATTGGAATGTTTGCATGGAATGCAACGGGGGAGAGTTTTCTGCCTGAGTGCAGAGTCTAGGGAGTTGCTTTCTGCCTGCCAGCAGAGGAGTGTGGGGCTGGTTGGGGGGAGGCTGCCCACTGGGCCAGTCAGACCCAATGTTGGTAAATGTGAGCGGCATCATACAGTTGCGATGGCCATCTGCGGTTCCATGCCCCGTCAATGGTGAAGACTCTTTTGTGAAGCTGAAGACTACAACCATGAGTAAAGTTCTGCTGCAACATGGGAAGTAAAGTGCTGCCTAGTTTTGAGAAGGTCAGGATTTGCCCTGAGCTCAGGGAAATGCCTGCAATGTTTTAAAAGTTTGACTTCAGACACTGTGGGTGGACTATTTCAGACCCAAACAGTGCCTACACAGTATGGATCTGATATAATTATGGAAGAAAAAGATGCCTCCCCTCTGGCACAGTTGGACTAAGAAACAATGCCTGTCTGACAAGGGAAGATAAAGATTTGGTGGCCGGGGTACTCCACTGAAAATGCTTCATGCAGTTTAAAAGACCAGCACTGTCCAGTGGGAAGATCCTGCATGGGAACACTGAATTAGGGGGAGCTTGAAGTGGTCGCCCTTGGGATGGGAAATCCCAAATTTGTTTAGTGTCCATAGCCCAGAAGAAGGATAGACTAGAAAGTAGTTTGTGCCCATACAGACAGGTGGTAGGTTTCAAACCCGCAACTGTGGCAAATTACTATTGTGGAAAAGATGAACTGTGTGTTCCTGTTCACTGCACCTGCAGCCCCTGTGAGAAGATGTTCTGTCAGCTCCAGCTTATCAGAATAAAATCTACTACTTGATTCTATTTCACATTGTGGACAGCTTTCTATGAACGGACTGTAAGTTTCTGGTGCCCCAGTGTCATGGCCCACCTCAGAAACTGGTAAGAAATAGAAATGTTCTTTTGTGTGCCTCTTTTCACCCAATATCCAAGCCAGAAAAGCTCATGAGCCAGGCAAGTGTGTGGAGACTGCGGGTTGCCAAATGCCATCTGTTGTGTACCCAGGGGTTAAGGGGTTACATGTAATTGGGATATCTGGCAGGAGGGAAACTGTAGTTTTCAGGGGGTTAATGATAAAATCATGCAGGGTGGCAAAGTCATCCTCAGTGCCCTCCTGAACCACTGATTCAGAAATTACTGATTCAGGCATAATTCTCAGCATTCTCTAGACTATTTAACTCATGATCCCAGCTGAGTAGATGTAGCAGTAGTCTGTCATTGGTCTCCATGGAGCTGGTAAGTACCTCGAGCTTTCTCAGTGTCTCCCCTAATTTTTTGTCAAAGTTTTTAAGTCCATCCCCAAATCTGCAAAGCAGTTCTGTTAACAGTGAGTAGAATTTTCTGTATGGTCCGCTCTGATGGGTTGAGGAGTTCTTCATCCTCCAGCTCCAAGTCCACAGTGGAGTTTGAGGCCTGTGAGGGGCTGAGAGAGTGACCTCAAGCCACTGATTCTCTATCTTAGGCTCTGTTGAGCAGCAAGCAGAGTTTAGCCACCAGCATCATCGATTTAGGTTTAGTGGATCATGCTGACATCACAGGAGAGTACTGCACTGTGACAAAAGTGAAAGTTTTATGTTTTAGGAATGGATTGCAGAGGATCTGTTGCTGGAAGGTAGAAGCTATAAAATCATGCTCCAATTGTGTTTGTGACATCATTGGGAGTTTCTCATGCCTTTTCTAAACCTTCCTCACATCAATCTGAGATTGTGCCCATGGGGGTTTATCTGACATTTTCGACTGAATAACTTACTGGTATCTACCCCGCTATATCCCTCTATAAATTTGAAGGTCTCTCTGATGCCCCAGCCAAAAAAAAAAAATAAATTGAAAATGCTGTACAGATCAAGGACTGCTATTAACTAATGAAGTCTCCTAGCAGAGGCACTACATAGGAGAACTGTTTGCAGAGAGCATTCTAATAAACACTAATAGCAGTCCATTGTGTGTGTGCTGTTTTCAATTTATATGTGCTTCTCTAAATGCAGCACCTTTGGGGGTACCAGACTGCAAGTCCTCTCACTGGCTTTGGATGCTCTCCCACACCCCCACCTCAAATGAGTACATATTAAGGCTTTCTAGCAATCCTCTAGACACATCAGGGCCTGTGGCACCCAATGCCCTGCTGGCAATGCCTGCAGCTTCCCCTGGTGGGCACTTATTTTTATTTATTTACTGAAGAGATTCACCAGAAAAATACACTGAACAAGTTGCTAATCTCATGGTGGAACCTGGGTGAAAGGGTAGTGGGTAACATAGTCAGGTAAGTACATTTATGCATTTATACATACAAGGGATTACATAGACAAAAACTGAGCAATTACTCAGACAAGCTAACTGTATTGGTAATAAGACAATGACATTGATATTGGATAAGTTTCCCAGGTTCACCTCGAAAATGAGTTTGCTCAATGGTGCCTGACTGGTTAAATAAAGATTTTGATTGATTGATAAGTGCTGAACATTTGCAATTGAATAAAAAGAGAGCAACAGAAGTGCTAACAACAGAGAAACGAGGAGAAAGTGGAGACAATTAGGAGTAGAGGTGTGTACATATAACCAGGGTGGCACGATGGATTCTTCGCTCAGGGCACGTTTCCAGTGAGAGCACCTGGGACTGGATGTCCCACTCCTGATTACTCCTTGAAACTCTCACATTTCTCTCCCCTCTGATGAAAGAGAGACACTCTCTTGACCCAAACTCTTAACTAGAGACAACCTCCTCCACCTACTATAATGGTAGACCCTTTTTAGTTAAACTAATCTAATATTTTATTCCCTTTGTAACTCGGTTAAATCCCTCTCCACCCAGCAGTTACTGCTCTCAGTTTTCATATTACCAGGACATTCCAGTTACACTATTCCGGGTCATTCAGATGAACAGCATGGGAAGTTGTGCATAATATCATGGAATGTCTTAGAAATAAGAAAAGAATGAGCAGTAGCTAATGAGGTGAATGGAACACCATCTAGATTTGATGGCACCACAAGTTAGCAATAACCCATTAGAGGGTATGGGGTTATAGTCATTTAATCCACATCTTGGGTGTGTTGTGAAGCTGCAGGCTGAATGTTCTCACAGTGCCTGAGGCATGGATTAAATGCCTATAACCCCATACCCTGGAGTGGGTTATTGCGCTTATAACATGGGTTGTGTGCAAAACAAGGGAAAACCCCACAGAAAGTTTTTCCCCATTTAAATATCAAGAAAGGTACTGTATCCTGCTACCTTGCAAAATAGTCCCTAACAAATAATGCATGTCATTGTTATGCACACAGATATCACGCATACAGTAGTGAGATGATTTGTGACATTTCTTGTGCATATTGTCTCCTACACTTCATGTGACATTTACTTTGTCCCCCTCCACACAGGTTGGAGATGAAAAGGAGCTGTGAGGGTTGTACTTTTATATTGGAGGAACAGAAAAAGCATGTTACCTCACCTGCAGCCCAAACACAAGATACAGAACTGCCAAGTACAACTGAAATGCAAGCTGCTGAGTTTGCCACAGCTTGCCTCCAGTGCGTATCTCCTCTTCACTGACACTGGCTTGCTCACTCCCATGCTCATACCCACTGCGTCAGTCTCTTTTCACTGACAGCCAACTGCAAAGCATAACTGGAGCCCAACACTGAAATATTAAGCAAAGCACAGCAGCAACTATGTCATGCTATTTGCTCTCGCTCTCTCACACCACATATTCACAGCGGCACCGATAACACATTGTGTTTTTACTGACCGCAACTGCGAGGGCACTGGACTGTCATGCCTCTTCTGCAGTGCATCTCTCCAGCCCACATGGTTAAGCAAAAGGTGATGGGGTGAACATTCACTCTCACACCACACAGTCACAGTGGGTCGGAGCTCACATTCCTATGTTGTTACCTTTCTTCCCTGCTACCAGCAGGGAAGAAACCACCTGCACTGGACTGACTTTTATAGTGACAGCGGGTCATAGCTTTCTCTCTTCTCACACCCGCTGTCACTATCTGCACCTCATGATCACAAAACAAGTACTTTATCAGAGCTTGCTTAAGTACGGCTCAGCAGGACAGGCTGACATGTAACTGTATGGAGGGGGGGCCGCAACACGCTCTCTCTTTCGAGGAAGTCAGTGGGAGATGCTTTGCCACAGGGAAAATAATTATCTGGTTGCAAGACTGGAGTATCAGGTATGAATACACTTTGTGCGCTCCCTCCTGTAGCAGCCTTCATGACAGCACTGATACTTTCTACATGACTCGCTTGCCGTCACAAGATGTGCAGGGCTGTCTCTCTCAGATCTTAAAGAAGCGGTGTGATGGTGAACATTCACGTTCTCTCTCTCTCTCTCAGCACGTTTCACTACTTGCACTGTTGGGAGGGCAACAAACTGAAGCAGAACAGGGCAATTCTGTACAGCAGTGACAGGTGGCCACCAACTTACCTGGGTGGCTCTCCCTCACTTCGGTACTTTTTTAACGGCTTCCTTTCACTGCTGAATTTTCCTCCAGATAACAAGTGCCGCTCTGCCCAGGGATATTGCTGGCCGGGAATCTCACACCAACTGTGGATTAAATAGTGAATTTAATCCATGGGCAGGTGATGCTGTTTCGTCAACTAGCTTCCCCCTTTTGTAACATGTTATAAACCTAGTTAGTTTATAAAGAAAATTGGCAAAGCATATAGAGTACATGGCTGACATGGAAAAAAGTAAGGGTATTTTAACAAAATAAAAATGATTACCTATCACTTTTAGACTTCTCTGACAGTATAAATGGCTTTAAAGGACAGCAATGGCAGTGACTACAAACCGTGACTCATCTTAAAATGCCGGACAAAATTTATAATTATATTCTGTCCACCATTACTGCTGTTGTAATTTGATGTGTGAATTAAAATGTGTACACATGGGGCAAAGTCCCCACCAAATCTCCCTCCAACACCCCTACACCTCACCGCACACTGAAATTAAAAATATTTAAATCTATATCAAAAAACCACAAAAAAGTGAATATGACATAATTTTAATGAAGACTCACACTTGAAATGTTGGTGGCCGTTTTGAATAAATTAACAGTCTAGAACATCAGCCATAAAAAGAGGTGGGGCTAGGGGTAGAGTTTGGGATGTGGTATACTGTTCGGTTTTTGCTTAATGCAAAGGTGGCATCCATAGTAATCATGCTGACATAATCCATGCTTAAAGCTGCTCCCCTTGATAGCTGGTAGGGGACCCCCCCCCATAAAAACACTCCCACTTCTATGTGGACTAGTATCTCTTTTTGCGATCCAGCTGTCCATGTGGGCATCTCAGTAACAAATTGTTTATGCTCAGTGATAGCTCCTTTTATAATACCTCCTCTTTCTCACCACAACAGCAAAAACAGAAGAACCAAAACCAATATATACACTATACCACCACCAATATTTCATCACCTTCACAGCCTGCAGCATTTCCTCTTTTGTTTGCTGCTCATCACAGTGTGCATATTTTGCAGCATTTGGATAGAAGTGATAATTCTGGACAATTTTTAACTCCAACCCACAGTGCTAATTAGCACTATAGCTCCTGATTTTGCCTTTTTTTGTCAGTTTTTAGTTCATTTTGAATGTTGGTTGTGTAACACACACCCTCCCCCAACAGTGGGGGCTTACCTGGACTCCTTTTGCTGCTGCACTGACCAGAACTTCCTGCCATCTCTGTGCTCTCTCCAGACCCTGGGACTGCAGCCTGGAGGGGGACCAGAGGATCAGGAACTGATGAGCTGCTGCCTCCACATCAAGGAGGGGTAGTGGGGGGCATGAACTGGAAAGCCTTACTGGGTGATGAAAGTCCTGACCGCCACACAACCACCACGGGATATCAGGGCACATTATGTGTTACAGCACTGGGGGGCGGGCACCTAATTTAAAAGCAGTGCAGAAGCACTGGAAAGTGAAGTGCTGTTCTTACAGTTACACAGCCATCTTGCTGACCCCTGACCTTGCAGCAGCCAATCAGAGGTCTGGGATCTTGACATGAGTTTAGCAGACTTCTGGGAGAATGACTGTGCTGCACGCTTTGCACATTTTCTGCCAACAGGGCACTTAGTGGATATTCTGAATACTGATCAAGTGGACTGACAGCCCTCTACACCAATCAGAAAATGTTGAAGGCAGTTTCAGAATTAGGAGTTGGCAGTTAGTTCTCAGACAGTGAGGAGGACGAGGACTGCTGGCGAGAGCCTTCCAGTGAGGCCTGCCTGGGCTTCCACAGTCAACCATCAGGGAGTGACTTCAAAACGTTTGCACAACCTGTGCATCCAGAGACTGAACTGTGTGTTTGTCTACTGAAACTGTCTGGATGGCATTTTCCTGTGAGAGAGACTGACCTGCCTTCAGAAAACAAAGTAAACGCATGTCACAGCTGCCAGCCTTATTGGCACCAGGAAGAGATGGAGTACAACTGTGAGAAAGCCTGCATCAAGAGAAGAAACCTGCATCAATCCTGCAGACAGTCTGAGAGAAGTCTGGTTAGTTTTAATGCCAGGTACTAGCTAATGGTCCACGGTAAGGTTCTGAAACATGGACATATGAAGAAGCCAGCAGAAGAAGGCCATTTGGTCTATCAAGTCTGCTCGTATTGGAGGGTCCACAGCTTGAGTTACTGTCCCTGTCCTCCCCACTCCTCCCTGTCCATGATCCTCACCTTCCCCCATGCCTATCTTACAGCTGCCCACTGTCTTCAATGAGATACCCTCTTCTGGCAGTGCATTCCACGTGTCCACTTTCTCTGTGAAGAAGTGCTTCCTGACCTCCCTCCTAAACCTCCCACCCTCCAGCTTAAGACTGTGCCCCCTTGTGTTATGGTTGCCACTCAGCTTAAAGAGACTCTCCTTATCAATCTTATTTATCCCTTTCAAGTACTTGAAGGTCCCAGTCATGTCCCCTCTCTCTTATTCTTACCCTGCTGATCCGCTATTATCTTTGTAGCCCTCCTCTGGACCTTCTCCAGTAGGTAAATGTCCTTTTTGAGGTGTAAGCACCAGTACTGAACTCCATACTCTAGATGCAGCCTTATCAGTGACCTGTAGAAGAACAGTATAACCTCCTCTCTCTCTCTCCTAGTAATGATACCCCTAGATATGCATCCCAACATCGTGTCTGCCCTGCTGCTGCTTTCTTGCACTGTGTGGAGTGCTTCAGGTCACTAGTGATCATCTCTCCCAGGTCCTTCGCCTCCTCTGATGCAGATACTTGGACTCCATCCAGGTAGTACTCTGTCCTGGGATTCTTGGCTCCAATATACATAACTCTGTATTTCTTGGCATTGAAGCCAAGCTGCCAGATCCTGTACTACATCCCCAGCTTTTCCAGATCTTCCTGTAGGTTCTGTATCCCTTCAGCTATGTCCACTCTCCTGCAGAGCTTAGTGTCATCCATGAATAGACACATTTTTCCCTTAATGCCATCCCCAATGTCACTGATAAAGACACTGAACAACACCGAGCCCTGCAGGACCCCACTGGTTACCTCTCTAGTGCCAGATAACTCTCCCCCCAACCACCCTCTGTGTTTTGTCCCTCAGCCAGTTTTCTACCCATCTGACTACCTTTTCCCCAACCCCGAGATCCACCAACTTCCTGAACAACCTTTTGTGGGGCACAAAGGCCTTGCTGAAATCAAAACAGGCCCCCCCAATCTACTGTCTTAGTGACACAAAGAAGTTGATCAGATTCATTTGACACGATCTCCCCCCCCCATGAACTAATGCTGCCTCGCATCCCAGAGACCATGCTCCTCTAGATACTCCACCAACCTTTCCTTTAGTATGGTCTCCATGAGCTTGCCCACCATGGAGGTCAGACTGCCTGGTCTGTAATTCCCTGGGTCATCCTTGGGACCACTTTTGTGGAGGGGCACTACACATGCTGTTCTCCAGTCCTGCTGTACCATGCCTGACTGTAGTGAACTATTAAATAGGTCTGCTAGTGGCCCTGTCAGCTCCTCAGCGAGTTCCTTTAGTACCCTTGGATGTACTCTGTCTGGGCCTGGTGATTCGTCCACCTTCAATGCCAGCAGCCCTTCCCTCACTCTGTCCTCCTCTATCACTACAACTGTGTTCCCCTCCACCCCCCGCTCCTCTTTTCCTTCCTGAAGGCACTGGTCCTTCTTTCTTCCTGGTGAAGACTGAACAGAAGTATCCATTTAGTATCTCTGCTTCCCCCATTATCCTCTACCACTTTCTTAAGCCTAACAATCCCTTCCTTCTTGTCCCCTCTCTCACTTATATAGTGAAAGAAAGCCTTCTCCCCCTTAATTCCTTCAGCTATCTGCAGCTCCTTCTGTGCCTTTGCTTGCTGGACTTCCTTACTTGCCTCACTAGCCAACCTTAGGTAATTTTCCCTATCCACCTCTCTCTTGGTTTTCCTGAATTTTCTATAGGCCAACCTCTTTTCCCTTACTGCCTGGGCTGCCTCAGAACTGAACCAGCTGGGAGTCCTGGCCCTTGTGTTCTTCCCCTTGAGCCTAACACACTCATCTGTGGCAACCCGTATTCCTTCCTTAATGATGGACCATATTTGGTCCACCCCCATATCTGCTCTGATGCCTGCCAGATGGCTCCTTAGTACTTCACCCATTTTCCTGAAGTCCACCCTCCTGAAATCCAAGATTCTGGTCTTAGTCAGGATGCTTTCTCTGCCCATATCCAACTGGAACCACATTGTGCAATGATCACTTCAACCCAGTGGCTTCCTGACCATTATTTCCTGTACATGCTCCCCATTTGTGAGCACCAGATCAAGAATTGCCTCAGCTCTTGTTGGTTCAGTGACGCCGAGTCAGAAACCCACTCTGCAGTCCTCCCAGGATCACCTGACTCCCAGCACATGTTGTGGATGGTATGCTCCAGTCCACCTTGGGCAGGTTGAAGTCCCCTACAATTATCACCTCTCCTTTCCCTGCAGCTTTCAATATTTGTGAGCTCAGTTTTCTCTCTTTTCATCCTGACTGGGTGGTCTGTAAACCACCCCCCAACCTCACCTTTCTCCCTCTATTGGACCTTAACTGAACCCATAATGCCTACATTTCCCCTTCCTCAGACTCCTCCCTCATGCAAGTTATTCACTCCCTGATATAAACTGCCACCCCTCCCCCTTCCCGACTACCCCATCCCTTCTGTTTGGTTTATATCCAGTGATCGCATGGTCCCAGTCATGGTGTGATATTGCCCAAGTATCGATTACTGCAGCTATGTCCACCCTCCTGTCTGCCAGTAGTGCCTGCAGGTTGTCCATCTTGTTTCCAAGACTCCGCACATTCAGAGACACCACCCTCCACTTAGAATCTGACCTTCCTTCTCATCCCTCTATTCACATTTATCCCCTCTGTGTGCACCCCTCCAAATACCCTTGTGTTCCTCACCCCCTCCACCCTTTGCTGTGTTCTTGCCCCTTCCACCTCCTCCCATCAGACTGCTTCCATCACTGTGGGGGGGAGGTTCACTGACCTCCTCCTCTCGGAGTCTGTGGGCCTGCATGCCCGCTGCCTCCCATTGGTAGTTTAAGTGTAGTGGTTATGTATGCACCCACTTTGTCCCTGAGTACCCTCAAACCCTCCCTACAGTACAGGTGGGCTGGTAAAACTAAAAGGTTTAGAGTTTTATTTGGTACTGCCTCATCTTGCCTGGTGGGGGGTAGGCACTGCCATTGCTGTTTTTAAAGTGTTTTGCAGGTGAAGCCTAGTCCAGCACCTAACTTTAGTCCTGCACATACAGTTCACGGGTTTCTTCCAAAAAACTTTTTGCTTTGCATTTCTCCATCCCTTGTGACTATCCCCCAATAAATATTTTGCTGCCATTTTGTCTTGTGAGCATATTATTAGTTTAAGTCATTAAATGCACTTTTTGATTTTAGGGTTGCACTGTGATTTTACATGTGTAGGGGGACACTGTGGGGAGGTACTGCATCCCAGAGGATTATACCACTCTAACCCTAGGCCCATTTAGCTTTTACTCTGGGTGAAGGCACCAAACTAAACTTAAGAGATCTGAATTCGAACCACCCCAATCAGAAACTAGGACCCTCAAACCTGCTGAAGCCCACAAGGAAGAGGTAGTAACTGCAAAACCCACGGTGATCTGGTTACAGCTGCTTAACAAACAACTTACAGCATGGCCATCATCTCTAAAGATACTCCCCATAGCATTCTTGAACAAGTGAGGGTCATGATTCCAAAGTCTCTCAGCGAAAAAAAGACAGATGCAACTAAGAAGAGATCTGCTAAACCAAAAGGATCCAGCCATCTGGCTATTTTCATGGCTCAGGTAGGCTCACTGTGCCCTAATTCTGTGCAATGGGAAGACTCAGATAATGAAGGTGAGCTACAGCTGGATGGGGAAGAGGTTTCTGGCAAGAAACAATCCATAAAGAGAGAACACTCTTCTGTATCCCACATGGCTAAGAAGGGAAAAGCCAGTAGGTCTAACCCCCAAAATCTTGAACATGGCATTACTTTTCAGACTCCCCATATTCAGACAGCAAACACACTTGTTCAAAGGGAGCTTTTCTGTTGATTCAGATAGAGAAGGGACTCTGACTCAAATACCCCAGGCCTACCCGAAAGTGCTGTCAAGGATGAAGGGAACTACAGGCCTTTTGAACTAAAGAACTGAGGCTTCACTACTCCTCAGATAAGCATCAAGGCACTGAGAAATCTTTCATTAAAATGCTCCGGAAACAAATAATAAATCAAAGCAAAATTAGATGGAATAACCCCATCCACAGATTAAACACAAGTTGGCTTGGGCACTTAAACTGAATGATGATTTTTTTTACTTTTTCATGAGCACTGGCAGCAATCCTAGAAAAGAGTTGTTTATATCAAATGTTTTGTGAGGAAAACCATACTGAGCTGAATTAATAATTCATTTCCAGATGCATCCTGGGGTGTTGTGCAAAGATAGTGTGAGTGTGTAACCCCTAGGAGGCACTATTCTAAGGGCTACTACCCCTGCCTGAATGGCTGTTTTTCTTAGGTTGAGGGGCCCGAGTTCGGTAACAAGATGCCTCCACCCAGAGAAATGGTATTGGGGTTGCTTATCTACTCTGGTATAGCCCTCTGGGAAGCTATAACCACCCACCAACCTTTCTAGTGGCCCAAGATATAACACAGTGGTAAATTCACAATTAATGGGCAGCAACAATAATGTGCTTACACCCTTTTCACTTACCAGTAGGGCTGGAACTGCAGCAGCTGCCCTGGAGACCCCCTGTAAAGTAAGGTTAGCAATGCAGCAGTACAATCTTAATACTGTAATACAACTAATAATATGCACACTAGCCACGTTAAACCTGAAAAAAGACAATCAGGTTTATTAAGGGGAAGTGAACAAGGAAGGGGCGTGAATCTGATCAAATGATTTGTATTCTGACTTAAATCAGGTTGTTCTGGCATGCACTTTAAGTTCTAATTATACAGTTCACCAGCACTGGGTGCCAAGAATGATAATACAGGCTAGCCTTAAGTGTTGCCTGGGGGTGCCCGGCATTGCAGCGGATGTTGGGGCCCTTGATGGAAGAAAAATGCAATTAAGACAGGCAGACAACCCAATTATTTGTAATATAAGCTGGTTGGCTCAGTCCTTTATAAACCCACGGGAAAATGAAACAATTAGATGGTACCACAGATGATTTAAACCTTTGTTGCAGGGTGCTACCCCGATTGTACTCATGCTACCAGAAATTTGATGCAAGACTGGTGATACGTAGACCTCGTGGTGATGATCGATGGACAGGGGAAAGCTGCACTGACATGACACACCTCCGGATGGTTGCAACCTGTGTGATGTTGTGGTGCAGGGGGCTGAATCCTGAGCCAGTCTCTCGCCAAAATAGTCTCCGGCACAGCAGCAGCGGCCTAGGCCAAAATGGCAGGGCCCAGGAAGGGTGAACAGTTCTGGCAAAGTCTGTGATCTTCTGCTGGTGTAAAAGATTCGATCATGGGGAACCAAATCGTGACCCACAAAACACACTCAGCACATTTAAATCAATCACTACATCTGTAAACAGTTCAGATTCAGTCCGGTTGCAAATCAACAGCTTTACTGCACAAACCTTTCAACCAGAGTATCTCTCACACACAAACTGGGCCGATCGCATCAAGAGCAAGTCTTCGGTCTAAACTGCAAGTTGCATCAACAAAATTCTTTTTCTCTTCTACTGCAGTTCCAGGCTGGAATCGGACAGGTCTACCTTCTGTAATTAGTCAGTTCAATGAAAGAGAACGTGGCAGAAAGGCAAGTCTAGCCTCTTCCCGTTGACTCCCCTACACTCCTTCTGAGAGCAGCTGCTCAAAAGCTTGAGCTGTTCACACTTCAGCCTCCAACTGTAACTGATCCACTGTCTCTTGGCACTTGGGGCATTTCTCCTGTCAATCCAAAGGTTCGGTTGGCTAAAGGAGCTGTCAGTCACAGTAAGGGCTCCCCCTCTAGGTCCATTTGGGTGGCAACTGGATAAAACTACAAGACTACAGAATTTCCTTCCCACAAGACCCTTGTGGACAAGATCCATTTTAGGTCCCCAGTGATTCATTGGTCCAATTACTGGAAGTCCAGGACCTAACATGGTGGCTTCCATCCACATGATCGAGCTGCAATCAAAGCAGGTTAGACAAACTTTTCTATCTTTAATATAACAGTAGATAAACAGTAAATAATCACAGTTCCTATATAGGCTTCCTCTGCACAAGTAGCAACTGCAAAATGGAGCAAATTAGATCACTGTCTGGCCGGTCACAAGCCCTAAAATCACTTAAACCCAGCGCAGACCATTTTCTAAACACAGACTAGCTATTCTCTTAAAGGAACAGGCGCGGAGGCACAATATGACACTCTCACACAGACATAGAACTACTTAAGACAAGACACCAGCCTGACATTGGGCATTAAGGAGCCCATGAAGACATTATAGTTAACCCCAATTTGTAAGGGGGTTACACAATTCCCTGCCTGGAAAAACTTGGCATCCACGTCAAGTCTACACATACTATAAGATTCTATATCGAAAACACTATACGTAAACTACATGAACGTTTCACTTGGTATGCCACAAAATAAAATCTGATGAATCAGTAAAATAAGCTGGTTATAACAACAAAATTACTATAGTTTTTCATTTAGCAATGACATTTCCAGAACACATTTTCACAACATTTTTCATAAACATATTAGCAAATTCAAATAGTCAAACACATTACTCTTACAATTCTGGTCTTTATTACCCCCTACATACTAACCCACATGGTTTGGGGCCTATCCCTATCAGCTACACTATGGCTGCATGGGGCAAGGGTATTGGCATACTGACTGGAGGGCTTTACTATTAGCTTGGATGTGGCAGAATAGCCCAGTATTGGAAGACAGTTTTCAGAAATGTACACCCCTTTGTGAACTACATGCAATGAGAGGTCTACAGGCCTTCCTGGAGAGTCATAACTGAGGCATATTACAGGCTTTGTGGCTCTTCCAGATTTTCTGGGAGGGGCAGGCACAGGCTCAGTTCTTTCAAAAGTGGCAACTGGGTTGATCAGTCCCGGCTCATTGCTTGTCAGTAAGTCTGCTTCTGAAGAAAAGGGTGTCTCTGCACTGGCTGTCTGTTCTGTAATAGAAACACTTTCAGCTTCTTGTCCTGTTAGTTCTGGTTCAACAAGATTACTTTCATTACTTTTTTCTGAAGTTCCAGGTTCATCATTAAGTAGAAATTCCACGGAATTCAAATTACGTAACACATTACTGATACTTTCAGAATCATCCCGTCTTTATCAACATCATTTTCCATAATGTTGTCAGAATCATTTGTTGCAAACAGTTCTGGGCTATTTGGTATGTCACCAGTTGTACTGTCTAGGTCTGGCTCCGTAGTGCACGTGATTTGGCATGATTTTTCGCATTTTTCTGGGAAGTCTGCAATCAAGACCATCTGTAGGCTATTAGCTGGGTCTTACCTTGTCCACATTTTCAGGGGAACGACACTCATTTTGTGTATGTCCGTCTCGCCCACAATGATAGCAGAATACCACGTCCCTATTTAGGGGCTTCCTTCTGGTGATGGCTGTGACTATGTCATACAACCAGGTGAACTGAGCCTCCAGCTTGCCCAGTTCAACCTCCCATGGTAGGAGTGAGGTATCTCCTGTGGGGATCACTGTCTCCTGGTCCGAACACCCGGGTGGTGCACTTTCTTTAGCTGCAATGGGTCCTGGAATTGGCTCCACAGGATCATCTCCATCTGTCTGGTGTTTGGCTCTCCTCACAGCCCGCATTAATGCAACAAAAGAGGGAGCGCCCTCCACATATTGCTAACTTTGTAGCTGGAGCATTATGAAACTAGGACCTTCCACCGAGGTTAAGACATGATCCATCCTGACTCTGTCTAGGTCTTGGGGTGCATCCCCTCCTCAGTCGAATGTTTTTAACAAAACGTGTTCTATTCTCATCAGACAGGCCGACAGTAGTTCCCCCTTGTGTTGAAGCATAGGCTTGATCTCCCACAGTAGCTGACTAATATCCTCATGGGGACCAAAAGCAGAGGTTAGGATGTCCAAGTACTGCTGCGCAGATGCAGCAGACACAGAGGACTGAAGTCCCCAGATGACATCCAAAGCAGGCCCCCCCGAAGGGAAACTATAAATTCCAACCGCATTTGATCCTCGGTTCCAGGCCCTCTATCCAACATCTAGGCAACATGTGCTTGCTCTCTACTAGCGGTGGGGACAATTCCAGTGAAGATACCATCCATGGTCTGGTGCAGTAGTGGGAAACACTAACCACTTGTTGCAGAAAACCCTTTGCCACCAAATTTCTCTAAACTGCCTGACATCTGATAGCTTGGCCACTAGCGTGGTGTTAATCCCAGCGGTGCCTCTAAGATGTAACCCCTAGGTGGCACTATTCTAAGAGCTACTACTCCTGCCTCTATGGCTATACACAGGTTGAGGGGCCTGAGTTCAGTAAAAAGGTGCCTCCACCCAGAGAAATGGTATTGGGGTTGCTTATCTGCTATGGTATAGCACTCTGGGAAGCTATAACCACCCATCAACCCTCCTAGTGGCCTAAGGTATAACACAGTGGTAAATTCACAATTAATGGGCAGCAATAATAATGTGCTCACACCCTTCTCACTTACCACCAGGTCTGGACCTGCAGCAACTGCCTGGGAGACCCCCTGGAAAATAAGGTTAGCAATGCAGCAGTACAATCTTAATACTGTAACCCAACTAATAATATGCACACTAGCCAAGTTAAACCTGAAAAAAGACAATCAGGTTTATTAAGGGGACATGAACAAGGAAGGGGCATGAATCTGGTCAAATGATTTGTATTTTGACTTAAATCAGGTTGTTCTGGCATGCACTTTAAGTCCAAATTATACAGTTCACCAGCACTGGATACCCACAATGGTAATACAGGCTAGCCTGAAGCGTTGCCTGGGGATGGCTGGTGTTGCAGCTGATGACAGGGCCCTTCATGGAAGAAAAAGGCAAATAAACATGCAAACAACAATTATTTGTAATCCAAGCCAGCTCAGTCCTTTGTAAACCCAAGGGAAAATGAAACAATTAGATGGCACCATAGATGATTTAAACCTTTGTTGCAGGGTGCTACACTGATTGTACTCATGCTACCAGAAATTCAATGCAAGACTGGTAATGAGTAAACCTCGTGGTGATGATTGATGGGCAGGGAAGCTGGGCCTACATGACACCTCCGGATGGCTGCAAGCTGCGTGATGTTGTGGTGCAGGGGGGGCTGAATCCCCGAGCCAGTCTCTCGCCGAAACAATCTCTGGCACAGGAGTAGCGGCCTGGGCTGAAATGGCAGGGCCCAGGCAGGGGGAACAGTTCTGACAAAGTTTGTGGTCTTCTGCTGGTGAAACCTCCAGCTGGTGCAACAGATTCGATCATGAGGAACCAAATCGCGACCCACGAAACACATTCAGCACATTTAAATTAATCACTATGTCTGTAAACAATTTGGATTTAGTCCGGTTGCAAATCAACAGCTTTACTGCACAAACCTCTCGATCCAGTATCTCTCACACACAAACTGGGCCAATCACTTCAGAGGCAAGTCTTCGGTACAAATCGCAAACTGCATCAACAAAATTCTTCTTTTCTGCTGCAGTTCTAGGCTGGAATCGGATCGGTCTGCCTTCTGCAATTAGGCAGTTCAATGCAAGAGAATGTGGCAGGAAGGCAAGTCTAGCCTCTTCCCGCTGATTTTCCTACACTCCTTCTGGCCTAGTTTGTATGTGCAATGGATGAAAGGAAAAGCACTTTAATGGGATATGTCTGGTAATAGGCACTGCGACTGTAAGGATATGTGTTTTGGGTGTCTTTTACTATTCTTTTATGTAAAATGTCAAGTTATTGTTATGGCAACGTAATTTTGTGTTTTTTATATGATGAATCTTAAAAAAAAAAAAAAATTGTATACATATTTATTCAGGACCATCTTGAAAATAGGTCTACGACCTAAAGATGAGAATATGTGATCTCATCCTGTATAAAAATAAAGCATTTTACTACTACTACTACTTCTGAGAGCAGCTGCTTGAAAGCTCAAGCTGTTCACACTTCAACCTCCAACTCTAACTGATTCACTGTATCTTGGCACACGGGGCATTTCCCCTGTCAGTCCAAAAGTTTGGTTGGCTAAAGGAACTGTCAGTCACAGTAAGGGCTCCCCCTCCAGGTCCATTTGGGCACCAACTGGATAAAACTACAAGACTACAGAATTTCCTTCCCACAAGACCCCAGGGGACAGGATCCATTTTAGGTCCCCAGTGGTTCGACTGGTCCAATTACTGGAAGTCCAGGATCTAACATGGTGGCTTCCATTTAAATGATCGAGCTGCAATCAAAGCAGGTTAGACAAACATCTCTATCTTTAATATAACAGCAGATAAACAGTAAATAATCACAGCTCCTATATAGGTTCCCTCTGTGCAAGCAGTGACTGCAAAATGGAGCAAATTAGAGCACTGCCTGGCTGGCTGCAGCCCTAAATCACTTGAACCCAGCACAGACCATTTTCTAAACACAGACTAGCTATTCTCTTAAAGGGACAGGCGCGGAGGCTCAATATGGCACTCTCACACAATGACACAGAACTACTTAAGACAGGACACCAGCCTGACAGTGGGCATTAAGAAGCCCAGGAAGACATTACAGTAAACCCAATTTGAATGGGGGGTTACATGTGTATCCCCTGGCAAATCTCCAGCAGTACTGCACAGAACTCAAAAGAAAGGCTAGAATGCTAACGCCCCTTGGCGATGCCTAGTGTGAGCACGCTGAGTGCAGCGTCATGTTGTGGATGGCAAAACACTGCCAGAAGCACCACGCTCAACACAGTAATGTATGTGTTGTGAGCACAGAACTCAGAATAAAAAGAACAAAAATTAAAAAAAAAATCTTGCATATAACTTTTTTTGAGCCATAGCACAGCAGCCTGCAGTGGACATTACAGGGCCATGTATTCAGTGCACAATAAAAGGGTTTGGGACTTGTATAAATCTGGAGCTATAGTACTCTATGATTGGACTAGGTACAGTCTGCAGTTGCGGTGTTTTATTAGTGACTTCACAGACTGATAGGATTAAATACAATACATAACGGTGTCTATGTTTATATGTATTTTATTATTTTATATCTACATGTTTAAAATGCTGCATCGTGCCCAGTAATGAGCCCTAGCAAAATTGTGCGTGTTTTGGGGGGGGATGTGTACTGGGTTTATAGAGCGGTTTCTCCTGAGAACACCTTAAACTCCCCATCCAGTCCTCATGTGTAATTCCTGGGCCTGGGGTATGCAGACATTTGTCATGGGGGGAGTGGTCTGCTGGTGCATGGGCAATAAAGGAGGTATCCAGCTGCACAGAGTATGGTCATCTGGGGAACAGACTGTTCTGGTTGATGGCCATCTGGGGGAGGAGGCTGACCCAGGGTATGGGTGAGGGTCCAGCTCCGGGGGGAGAGGTGTTCAGTTTAGGGAATGCTTGTCAGAGAACTGGAAGGGTGGTCCAGCTGTAGTGAGGTTTCAGCCCCAGGGGTAGGGGATATCTCCGCTCCAGGGAATGTGGCTGGCAGATGTGGGTAAGAAGGATGGTCCTGAGGAAAGGTTCAGTTGCATGGAGGGTGGTCGTCTAGGGGGATGATGCAGGTTCAGGAGTAGTGCAGTGATCCAGGGAGGGATCTTGATATGCACTCTGGAAGAGAGGACAAAGGTGACATGATCAAGTCCTGTAAGTGTCTCACAGGGGTGAAGAGGGTGCAGGTGGGGAGTCACTTTCAAATGCGGACCAGCACTAAGATCAGGAGGCATGTGAAGAAGTGGGGGGTTGTTCAGGAGAGATGTGAGGAAATATTTCTTCACTGAAAGGGAGTAAATGCCTGGAACTGACTGCCAGCCAAAAGTGGTGGAGGCTAGAACAATGGGGGCTTCAAGCATGCATGAGATAAACATAGGGGTATAATAGAACAGAGGCAGGGGAGGGTGCCAGAGACCAGATAGAATCGGTGGATGTAGACTAGGCAAGGAACACTTAGGCAGACTGGGTGGGCGAATGAGTCCTTTTCCGCTGACAAAATCTACATTTCTGTTTTTTATTTCAATTTTTATTTTCTTTAAAAAGATCATAGTCATCATACAGTGTAGTATAGATACATAGGCAAGAAAGTAGCAGCACTGTACAGTCACATCTCATAGGACCACAGAGCAACACATTTTCTAAATCAACTGTCAGATTATGGAAATACAAGGCAGGAGGAGGAAATAGAAATATGAGAAACAATAATTGTAAGTTCATTCCCCACCGCATGCAGGTAAGCAAGTTTTGTGGGCAGGTATACTTTAGTATACAGTAACCCATTGCAGTACCTTCCCAATCCCAATGTGACCCCATGGCTTGAGCACATTTCAAATTTTTGCATCCGAGGACTCGAATGAAGGAAATTATTTGCATCCCTGCCATTATGGTACAAAATCTGGGTATCGCTCTAACTGAAAGTGAGTCCATAGACTCCATCTATTTGTGAAACCCCTCATTCAATTATTTAGTTTAGTTGCTATCTGTATACTTCATAAGTCAGCTTTCGCCAGGTTTCTCTGGTCAGTATACGTTTAGTAAACCAAACGACCAGGAGTACAATAAGTTTACATTGTCCCTCATTCAACTTGAAGCCCACGGGAGGGATCGCAGTTAGGATAAAGGTTGGTGTAAATAAGTCAGGTACCTGAAAGGTATCATTCAAGTCAGAGATAATGTCAGACCAGTATTCCCTTAACAAGGGGCAGGACCATAAAATATGCATCTCCTTAGCTGGATGAAAGCCACATCCTCTCCAGCATTTTGCTAGACCCCCCTTCCTATACTTGGCCATGACTGCTGGGGTTCTAAAGTAACACAGTCTGGTTTTCCATGCAAACTCCCTCCAATATATTGTGGACGAGACCTTAGAATAAGGAAGAGTGGCCTTATGCCAGTTCTCTTTATCAAGCTCTATCCCAATGTCTTTTTCCCAGCGTTGTCTGATAAGGTCCAGGGGATTAGTGTCTTCTATTCGGCGTGACTGATAAGGTGTTCTTGAATATCACCACTCAGATGTTGTCTAATCAGACCAACCAAAAGAGAAGGGGATTCTGCCACAGAAGAGAGCGATTCCTCCTGAGTCGATAAGCACTGTCTAAGTTGTGTATAGATATGGTACTGGGTGGAGGCCAATTTATATGTAGATTGTAGGGAGGCAAAAGAGAGAAAGCCATATGGGCCTACAACTTGAAACACACAGCATAAATGATAGGATTTCCAATCCTGCACTAGAGAGACCAATCTCGGGGAGTTTAAAGCCATATTATGAGCTCGCATGGAGAGGTAAAGCCTCTCAGAAGTGGTGAGAGTATGTCGGTCAACTACAAGCCATGTCTTAAAAAGTTCCCTTGTGAATTGCATAAACTTCCGCAGAGATAGACATCTCGGGGTATGCCAGAATATATGAGGGGAAGTTTTCTAACCCATTGATGGCTATCTCAATGTCCTTCCAGTACGCCGTATAAGATTCACTGACATGTAAAAGGACAGTTTGTAGCTGTGCTGCCTGTGCATATTTCTTAAGATTCGGAATGCACAGGCCACCTTGTGTTCTAGACAACTGTAATATATTGTATTTCAATCTGGGTGGTTTACCTCCCCAAAGGAAACTAGAGATGAACTTATCCCATGCTGTGAAATATACATTGGTAGATATAATGGGAAGGGTTTGAAGAAGAAAAAAAGGATTCGGGGAAGAATATTCTGTTGGATGTCTTCCGCCCTGCTAACCAGCCCAATAGGGAGGCATGACCATTTTGATAAGTCAGCTGTTAATGTTCGGGTAATTGGTTCAAAAATAACCAGTTCTAGAGGCAACAGTCAGGATGGGATTTTAATTCCTAAGTAGCAGATTTCTACCCTGCTCCAGCGGAACAGGAAGGCATCCTTCATAGCTCTAAAAGGGGTGAAGGAGTAATTTAAAACTTCCACCTTTGAACCATTTATCTTGTACCCTGACAGGTTTCCAAATAATTCTAACTGATCCCACACTGCCGGGATAGAGGTTTCAGGAGAAGCAAGTGTTAGTAAGATATCATCTGCAGAGAGTGTGAGTTTATATACCCTAACCCAAGGGGTATTCCCTCAATATTTTCTAAGTTCCTAATATGGGCTGCAAGGGGTTCCAAATACAAAGCGAACAGTAGGGGAGACATAGGGCAACCTTGTCTGGTGCCCCGGGTCAAGGGAAAGGGAGGAGATAGAAAGCCATCTAATTTAAGATATGCCACAGGTGATTGGTACATATGTTGAATTTGGGAAATAAATTTGTCCAGGAAGGCAAAGCATTTCAGTACCGCCCATAGGTAGGGGCCAGGAAACCCGGTCAAATGCCTTCTTGGACTAAGGGAATTTGTCTGCAGGAGGTATAGTCTGTGAGTAGCAACACCCAAAGGATGGCATCATGAGCCTGACGTTTCATAATAATGTCTACCTGGTCACTGTCCACAAGGTGGGTGAGGAGACCGCCTATTCTGTGAGCTAAAATTAACATAAATAATTTATAATCTATTTAATTTTGAAATCGGGCGATATGATCCCATCTGAGTAGTATCTTTACCCAGTTTGGGGATGGCTGCTATGTCCGCATATCTCCAGGATAGTGGTGGCAAACCTCCATCTTGAATTGGGACAAGAGTTTTATTCCACTTTTTATAAAACTCCACTGGGTACCCATCAGGTCCCGGTGCCTTCTGAGTCTTAGTTAATTTAAGTGTGGCCTTAATTTCTTCTGCTGTAATGAGGCATAGCAGTCCCCTTGCCTGTGCCTGGGAAAGTTGTGGGAGGGGGGTGTTTTTAGGTATTGTGTGATGTGTGAAGGGGATGGGGTGATCTCCTCCGTGTAGAGGTTCTTATAATATGTGGCCATAGCCTGTCTAATAGCTGTTGGGCGTACTACTTTTTTGTTTATTTTGGGGATCATATAACTTGGTAACCATTGCTTGCTACCTCATCCCTCGTAGCCATCTGGCCAGATTCCTGGCCCCTCTAGGTCCCCCTTCTTGGTATTTAAGTTTTAAATACATTAACTGCTGTTCTATCTTTTGGTCCTCCAGTTTTTGCAATTTTTGTTTAGTAAGCTGAAGTTGGGGCTTCACGCTCATCTCCCCCTGTTGGACCCAAGCTTGTAGCTGAGTTAGGGTGGTGTGTAGTTCTGTTTGTAAGGCCTCCCTTGCTTTTTTCCTTTTAGCCTAATATTTAATAACCCCTACCCGAATACTGTTTTAAAAGTATCCCATTGTATGGCTCAAGAAGTCTCTGTTGAGTCATTATCTATCAGTATTGAAGGAACCATCCAATTTACCAAGTGACTGAATTCTGGATCTTGAATATAAGATAGGTTAAAACGTCAGAAGGAATGTTTTTTGGGTTTATCTAGAGCTAACTTAAGCAGGAGGGGGGCATGGTCCGAAAGGACTGAGGCTCCTCCCGAGATGTCCTGCAGATATAAAAAAATAGTGTAACCTCGCTGAGGTATTGGTCTTGGAAGAATAATAATAATACATCCTAATTGAGGGAAAAAAATGCTGCCATATATCAATCATGCCTAATGCGGGGAGGGTTGTTTTCAAATATTTTTGTATCGGGGAGGCTCTATGCCTTGAGGGTAGTGAAGTATCCATTGTAGGGTTTAAAGTTTCCACCTATTATATAAAGACCTTGTGCTATAGAGAGAAAATCATCTAAGAACTTCTGGGCCACTGGAGTTGAACTGCCCGGGGGGGGGGAATATACTGAGGCCAGGGGCACCCAAGTAGAATATACAGTAATAGGCCCACCGTTATGACATATCCACCTTCATTGTCAATGATTTGGGTTTGCAACTGAAATGGGACCCCATGCGGGACTAGGATCACAACTCCCCGTCTGCGTCCGGAGGGGTGGGAAGAGGCCAGCACAGTATGAAATCCCTATGATTTAAGCTTAGCATACTCTGATTGGGGAGGTGCGTTTCTTGGAGGAGAATATCAGGTTTGTCCCTCTTAAAAAAACTGGGAGTAATCTTCTCCTCTTAATAGGGTTGTGGATACCATTTACATTAAATGACAATATACGAGATGGGCTAGCCATTTCTGAGAGTGTAACAGTTAACTATACAGTAGGGTAAAAGTGACTTTCTATGTTTCTCCCTCCCCTCAGGCAGCAATCGGGGGCATATAGAATATCTCCACTGCCTCCTTTGAGTCCTATAGAGATCCTCTGTGGTACTTTCAGATAATAACCTAATGACCATCTGGGTAACTAAAACTATGTCCCAGTGTATACCTTGAACAGTCAAACTACATCTGTATTGTACAACATACTGTATCCAAAACATGTGAAAGTTGGCCAACAGGGCATTAATTCCGACTATATTCAATAAATAAATAAATTAACATTAAGGAGCCTACTGAACTCCACCAAACTGAAATAGAGCCTGAAATTACTATCAGATGTCCAGTATTCAGGGTAATATCTTTCTAATATTAAAACAGATGTGGCTTCCAAGGTGGGGGAGGACTGAGAGTCTCTCCCTATTCCCTTCAGAGAAGTAGTAATATCATACCACTCTCCTACAGGTTCAGGGGTATGTCTGGGGCTTTGTCCGCTCCAGGCCCCCTGGAGACCTAGAAGATCCCAACCAACAATATACAGTAGGGTATAAACAAAACAAAAAAAGGGTAAAGGAGCGTGTAAATGCCTGAATAAGATCAACGGTGAAAACCCCAGGCAAATTATCCTACATCCCCCTCCCCCCAAATCAAATAATTCACTCTATTAATTTGAACCACAGAACATTCAATTCAACAACAGAAAACAGAGAATATGTCCATCTTAGTCCACAGTGCTAAAATTTCGCTGATCTATTCAAGCAGTCATGCAGTATATCCAAATGTAGCGAAAATTATAATTTTAATGGTGTGTACATCTTGCAGGGCACATATGTATAAAACAAGCATTTCAGAACATTGTCCCCCTATAAATTGAAAATATAAACATATAAGTGCATATTCGCAGCCAAAACGTGGTTGTTTCGCACTAGAGGGAGAGGAAAGAAAAAAAAGGGGATACACAAATGGTGTAGCGAGCCAAATTAATGTTCCTCTGTTCCAGGAGTCAGGCCTTAAAAGCCCCAACGCTCCATGTCCCTCACAGTGAGGAAAAGGCTTTAAAGTACAGTTAATAATAAGTCCCCAATGCAATCTGTGCTGAAATAATATTTTGTACCAGGGAACTGGGGAGATGAGGGGTCTAAAGAGGAAATAAAGCCCTCAGGGTATAACCCAACAAGTGACCACATAATTCCCCTTAAAATTCAAGGGGTTACATATGCTTCCAGTGATCTAGAGTCAGGTCTACCTCGGGAGCCTTGGCAGAGAAATCCCTAACAAACTGCCTCCCCCCAAAACCTAGCCCGCTTTCCCATATCTGGACCTCAGCAGTTCCTACTGAGGAAATTAAGGAAAAAACAGAGCCTGGGAGGTAGTCCTGGACTTCAAGTAGCTGCAGAATTATTCTCTACTCCACAGAATTCCGCCAGGTGTTGCTTCGGTGCCAGGATCTTGTTTTCAGTGTTGTTGTCCTTCCCTTTCCCATTATTAGATGCTGGGACTGTCTGCCAATGCGGCGGTTGGGGTTGAGACTGTGAAGAAGGCTAGGGGTATTCTGGAAATACCAGGCCGTGCTGCATCAGGTCTTCTCATGCCTCCTAGGCAGTGGAATATTCTTTTTTGCCTGAGGGGAGATGAACAACCAACCTTGAAGGGTAAAGTGTAGTAAATTTGAGACCTTGCGCTTTCAGAGTGGGTAACAATGGCAAATAAGCTCGACGTAGCCTCACAGTCTGTGGCGCATAATCATGGTCGATAATGTTTTTGCTGATGGAAGATTTTTTGTTTTCTCCAGGCGGTTAGTAAGACCTGCTCTTTGACTGAATAGCTATTAAAGCGCACTATAATTGAACGAGTGCTAGCTGTTGCTAAGGTTGGTTTTGGGGCAAGAGCCCGGTGAACATGCTCCAGATCCAGTGCCATATCCTGGGGTAACTCAAGCATGGACCTGAGCAAGGTAGTGATGAAGTCCTTAATATTGGCTCCTTCAGTGCCCTCTGGTATGTAATATAAACAAATGTTTTTACACCTGGCTTGGTTCTCCGCATCTTCCTGATGCACTTCAAGCAGTTCTTGTTGCTCCTGCAAATGTTGTACCTGAGCCTCCAGGTCATCCACCTGATTTTCGGGGTTTCGCGGAGCACGAGCTATGGGTATGGTAGCTTGAGTGAAAGCTATCCCACAAATCATAATTCTTAATATTAATATATATATATAGATATATAGATATATATGGCGGAAAATAATATCTTTACGTGTTTTAGTTAAATATCAAAGTACATCTTACTCTAGTCGATAAGCGCTTCGAGTTTGGAGAGGATCAGTTTAATATTTTATAGCTATTTCGCGGTTTTTAAATTCAGCCCCTGTGCTCACTCAGTGATGCCATCAGACGTCAAGGCATCACCGGTGTCAGCTTCAAGACAGTCTCAGGGCTCCCCCGAAGGTTATCAGAGGTAACTGTGATGGCTCAAGGCAGTAACAGTGAGATAAAAAAAATGGAAACACCAACATTTCAGATATGGCATTTATTAAGGAAAAACTTCATAATTCGCATTTGGACATTGGATGTCTTAAAAAGCAAACAGAGTCTGGAAAAGATAGAACAGACATACTGCAGAAAAGGTTCAACATAACTGAAGAAAGATTAGCACTAATAGAGGAAACCTTATGTAAAATTGAGGACAAATCAGAAATTAATATGGGGAAAAGAGAGACATTAGGAGCTAAAGTTGATGATTTGGAAAACTGTAGTAGGAGAAACAATATTTGTATTGTCGGAATCCCCGAAATGTCAGAAGGATCAGACATAGTCAGTTTTTCACAGAACTTTTTACCTTCCTTATTAAATTATTCTTGGCCATGGCCCCTGGAGACAGAAAGAGCCCAAAGAGCTCTGAGACCCCTCCCCAAACAAGGTCAGAGACCAAGGCCTGTTATTGTGCGATTCCTACTTTTTTTTAAAGTTTAACAATTTTTATTGTTTTATCTTAGATAAAGCACACACACAGTTTACAATACTACATAAGAAACTGGGCCACTGCCGCAACATTTGGTATGACCCGGAACCTACGTTTTAATGTACTGTAAAGGAAGAAATCCTTTCTCTGGCCAGACAGGAAACAAAAAAAAAAAAAAAAAAAAAAAAAAAAAAAAAAAAAAAAAAAAAAAAAAAAAATCGCATTTTTTGGGGTCAGGACAAAATTCTAATGTTTCAGGATCTCTCCTCGGAAGTTGTTGAGAAATGGAAGGCATACAGGGATATTCGCTATGTGCTTCAACAATTAGAAATCCCTTATTATATCAAGTATCCTGCTGTTTTAGTGCTTTCAAAGGGTGGTGGGTCACATACTTTCAAATGCCCAGATGATGCTTGGAACTTTATTATCAGGACTTGGCCAGAAGCTAAATCTACATCCAAAAATAGAGCTAGCAACCATAATGTTTTCATAAAACCCTTTAACTGACACAATCTGAATGCAGTATGCCAATCATTCTAACCTAGAACGTCAACCTCGAGATTCCTCCCTGCTGCACAGCACTCGAGTTACGGAACAATATTATGACTCGTCAAAACAAACTTTTATTCCTGTTCTTAAGCACAGCATTAGACACCCTGCTTCTAAGTCTTCTACTTTGAAATCCACTCCTTGGACCAATAAAATTAACAGAAAGATACAGCCCTTTCTGAAAAGCAAACCTAATGTGAAACAAACAGTCATTCCTAAAACTACTATTCAAAGCCAGTAGATCAATCACAAGCAGTCTCAATCCTCCCTGTTGGATGTTCAAGAACTTCTTAAAAGTCCTTTCAGCCCAGTACAAGACATGTTTGAGGAAATGATTCACTCACCGGATCCCTCGGCATCTGAACATGGAAAAAATGAGACTTAAAGACAGTGTTGGACAGCTGAGGAGCGGCTGAATATTGAGTTTTACATAGTATGTGACTCAGATGGAAAAACTTCCGGTGTGCCAATGCTCATGTCAACAGGAAGTTGGGCGTCATGCTAGACTCGTCGTACCAAACTTTCCTAATTTAGAGGATTTCTTACAACTTTTAATAGTACTGCTAATCTCTTGTTCAGATGCCTGTTATTCTAATTTTTTTTTTTGCTACTAAACAGATCTTGAGGAGGTCAAAGGGGATCTAGGCCAGGAATACAATCGGAAAAAGGCTTAAGGTAATGTGCCTTTTTTAATTACTGGCATGTAAGGGGAAAAGGTGTTGCCGAAAAGAGCTATATTCAATGCATTCACTAAAAATGTGAGAAAATTCTCGCACTGGAGGGCATGCTGGAAAAATGTATATTTTAAGTTGGGGTTGCATGATGAGCTTTAATTACAATAAAATAGTTACAGGACAGGCTTTAATATTCTTGATTTCTGGGTTAGAACAGCACATGGTTTAATAATATTTGAGGGGGGATGGAATACAGAATGTGCTTATTTTGTGAATTTGTAAATAATTTTCAAGATTCCCCAGGGCTACTTCTGATTTGGAGTTATAGTTAGTTATAATAAGGGAAACATTTATTATTTATACTTAAAGCTTGCATCCCTTTGCATTCTTATGCGTTAAAGGCTATGGAAAAACTTTATGTTTTTGAATATACTTTCACTGCAGCTATGGAAAGACACTTTCGAGTAAATGCTGTCTAATGGGTCTGCTGAACCATGGTGGGCCTGGCATCCAAACTCATTATTCCTGAGGTATCATTATCAATGTAATAGATGCTTTTGTTGCAAAGCCATGAGAAGGAAGAGTTGATGCTTCATTTTGTCTTCCATGCTGATGGGTGATAATTGGATATGAAGAACTTAATATCATTATAAGAAACAAGAATGCATAGGGTTGTTTTTCATGTTGGCTTCTTCAGAGCTGTTTATTAAACATCTTGTTGAATGTGAATTGGAGAAGAATTTTCTTCTCAGTGCCACTGATATAAACAGACCTTGTTGACTAATTACCTGAGTTAGAATAATGGGGAGGGTGTGTTATATCTCATGGAATTTGTAAACATGTGCTGGACTCTAACTACTTGGCATACAGAATACTAGGTGGAATACTGAGATATTATTAATGTGGATTTTTTTCCCGCACTTCTATCTTAAAAGTGGGTTATTCTAACGATAGCTACCTAAAGAATGTGTTGTTCCACTTTGGTATACCAGTGGAGAGTACTCACATTCTCCTTGAAGTGTATGTGTATATGCTGTTTATGTTAGGATCCGGTTAGAATAGCGCAACCGAATTTGCGCTTGCAATTATAGTGTGATCAAAATAGCACTTGAGAAAATAGCTTCTCTTGATAATCGCGCTTACCTTGATAGCGCCATAATTGATGATAATTTTGATGAGGCCCTCACACAAGGAAATACACAATGATGTAGGTAACATGCAATACTTAAAATGCGATCACTATTATGATCAAGACAGAGACCGGATGGAAACCCTACAGGTCTCTCTGCACAGCCCGCACAGTTATCCAGAATCAGCCAGTATTGATATCCGCAGCCTCAGCTGCAGTCAAAGACTGCATTGCAGTTTATACAGGGCCTCCCTGTACAGCCACCAAGGGTATCCAGTATCGGTGTATTTCATTTAGGGTGAGTAAAAAACAAGTTCATACCATCCATTTCACATTGCCTTGAGCAGCAAGACACACTTCCCTTAGGATGGACTACTAGATGCACTTAGGGCATTACCCAGGGACACACATGAAATCCATTAGTATCTGTTGGGATACCGAACAAGTGTCACCCTACCTTACTCTGTTCTACGATCACACAGGTAAGGAAATGTAATTGTAAAGGATGATACATTAGTCCAAGCTGGTTACAGCGGTGCTGACAGAAACCCTTCATTTATTACAGTCTTTTTTGAGCCGTAACTAAAGAGGTTGTCTCGGCCATGTATGACCCACCACGTGAGCTCATATATCAGCATGAAATTATCCGTGGGGTCTAATACGATTAAAAATATATAGTGCTCTGCACTTGAACTGGCACTATTATTTACGCGGTATATAATTACACGCTATAATGATTTTGCGCTATTATCTATGCGCTATGTGTGCATGCGCAATTTTAACATTAAACCATTTGTGTCTGTGTGTGTGGTGTATGCTAGTATGTTTGAAGTACTATAGGTGTGAGACAGAGAACTTAAATAATTTTTTATATATCAGTATTCTAATTATATTTTAAACCTATTCAGAGTGTTATTCTCATTAGATTCCTTAGTGTTTTATAAGTTTATTTGCTAAGAAGGGCACTGTTAACATTGTTTCATGGAATGTTCAGGGTTTAGGTTCCCTTATCAAAAGGTATCGTATTTTGAATCATCTAAATAAACATAATACAGATATTACTATGAAACAAGAAACCCATCTATTGCCAGCTGAAGCTGACAAATTAGCTCGCAGTTGGGTTAATACAGTAGAACATTGCAGTGTTTCCTCCAAAAAAAAAAAAACACAGCCACATTACAGACCCTGAGGGTCGTTATCAGGTTCTGTTAGGTTCTCTTTATGGGGAAAAAAAAGTAGCTCTGTGTAACATATATGCACCAAATAACAATCAGAAATATTTTTTTCATACCTTGGGTTATGTTTTGGCAAAGGTGGAAGAATATGAAATTATTTTGGGGGGCGACTTTAATGAAGTGATGGATCCATTTTTGGATAGGTCAACAGTTAGAAATTCAGGTAAATTGTCTGCCACACACAAGTTTACATGATATGCTCAATGATTTAGGATTATTAGATGTATGGAGAATAGTTCATCCCACAGGGAGAGAGTTCTCTTTTTTGTCAGCTAAACATGGACTATTTAGTCACCTAGATTATTTGTTCATGTCCATTGCCTTATGCAACAAAGTGTAATATGTGAAATATGAAAACTTGCTGATATCTAATCATAGCTTTCTGAAAGGGTCAGTAGTTTTTGAGAATAATACTAATAAATCCTCTAGCTGGAAATTTAATACACCCCTACTACAAGATGATAATTTTAGAAGTTGGTTGCAGAAGGAGACATTTTATTTGAAATTAACTGTAACGGTGAAGTCTCTCCTAAAACTATATGGAATGCATATAAAGCTTTCATAAGAGAAGGTATTATTAGTTTTGCTGCCAGAAAGGAAAAAGAAAGGAACATATAGTTAAAACAGAAAGAAGACAACTCAGACAGATTGCTTACAGAGTTGAAACAAAAAACCCTTTGTGGAAAAGAAGACCTTTGCAAAATTACTGGACTAAAATATGAAATTAATAAAATGTACTCAGCAAAAATAGATTATGCTTTATTCAGGGTTAAACAAAAATATTGGGAGTCTGGGGATAAGGCGGGTAAACTTTTATCATACCGTCTAAGAAAACAGCAAAATCAGAGTAATATTACAGGAATAAGAGATACAAAAGGGGGTGATAACACACAACACCAAGGAAATTAATTCATGTTTCAAAACTTTTTATGAAGTTTATATAAATCACAAGGTCCTAGCAATACTAAAGACATTCAGAATTTTCTAAGCAGGGCCCAAATGTCTTCTCTGTCACAATGTGATAAGCTCACCCTAGACAGTCCTATAGAGGCCCAAGAGATAAATGAAGTCATAGCTGGGGCACCTAAGGGCAAAGCACCAGGCCCAGATGGGCTTCCGGGTGAGTTTTATAAATATTTAAATACATCTATTACACCTCACCTCTTGCAGGCCTTTCAAAGTGCTTTTTCTGAACAAAGATTGTCAGATTCAATAAAGGAGGCCTTTATATGTCTAATACCTAAAAAAGGAAAAGATGGCTATGATTGTGGAAATTACAAGCCAATTTCCCTTCTAAACTTTGATTATAAAATACTGGCAAAGATTTTAGCCAATAGAATCTCTAAGGTGCTTCATAAATTAATTGGGAAGGAACAAGTAGGATTTATGAAAGGCAGACAAGCAGCAGATAATTTCCGTAGAATATTTTCAACTATATGGGCAGTAAAATCTTCTGGAAAGGGCACTTCTCCAACAATTGCTATTACTCTTGATATTAGAAAAGCATTTGACTCTTTGGAATGGGGATATCTTTACAAAGTGTTACAAAATAGCAATTTTGGGCCTATTATTACAAATTGGATTCGAACTTTATATGTCACACCTAGGGCCATCTATTATCACAAATGAGAGATGACGGTTTCACTCTACAGCTTTTCCCCCTTTACAGGGGGTCAAGACAAGGTTGCCGATTATCCCCTCTTTTATTTGTTCCTGCCATCGGAACCTTTAATTAAAAGGATTATGCTCTCCTCCAACATACATGGGATCCAAACAGGGTCATATACTAATAAAGTATTTGCATTTGTGGATGATATTTTGCTAACACTTACTCAACCTTCTTTCTCTTTTCATAATGTTCAGAGTCTGTTCTGGCCTTTCTATTAACTGGTCTAAGTCAGAAGGTTTGTTATTAAGCCCCCTTCCACCATTAAGGTAAACAAGTGGAAAAAAAGAATGGGGTATATCTTGGCCAGACAAGGGTTTGACATATTTAGGCATAAATATATATGAATCAGTTACCAAAATTCTCCAACATAATATGTCCAAAATATTGAGCAATATTAAAGAGGAGATTGACAGATGGAGAAAACTATATATCTTTATGGGGGAAAATTAATTATATTAAAATGATTTTAGCTCCAAAGGTTTTTTATTTTCTGAATAACTTTCCAGCTAATATACCTACTGATTGGTTTACGAAGATTGAAAGAGTACTTTCTTCATTTCTTTGGGAAGGGAAACCACCTAGACTTTCTAAAATTAAATTAAGGGCGACAACAAAGATTGGAGGAATGGCTCTCCCATGGTGGCAAGGATATTTCTGGGCCTATAAGCTAAAACAGGTGTCTTATTAGTTCCGTCCATCATTAAAGTTGTAATACACCTCTATGGTTAACAATATAAAAAAGTATTGTGGCTCCCTACAGCAGCACAGATCTGTTGTATATACTGCTGGCCTAATATTTAAAAAATCATCCAACTCTTCAAATTTCTATATCTGCATGCAAAAAATTCAATAAACTCAGGAAAGCTGAACATATCCCACTGCAATTCATGCCCCTTTGGAATTACAGATGAATATCTATAGATGGAAAGAGTCTTAAAGATATTGGGTGGGCTTTCCAAGGGTATTAAAGTTGGCGATCTTTTAGATAGTCAGAATACTCTGTTTTCTTTTGAAGATCTGAGACTGAAACATAAACTGAATAAGTTTGAATTCTGTTATTATTTACAGTTAAACCATTTAGCTAAAAATATTCTTAGCAAAGAATATTCTCTCAAAACATCTAAGGTATGGGATTCCTTCTTTAAAGTTGCGCATCTTCCTAAGGGATTTAGTCTTTTGTATAAGATTCTAAATGATGATGGGTCACACATATCTGATTCTGCTCAAACCAAATAGCAAAATGACTTAGGGTTGGTAATATCCAAAGATGTGTGGGGGAAACTGTGGATTAATGCGAGTAAATGCTGCAGAGAAGTGCAAGGAAAATTGATTGTTTAAAATTCTCCACTATTATTATTACTCTCCAGAACAGCTGTTTAAATCAGGGCTTACTACAAACAACAATTGTTGGAGATGTGGGAAAGGACAAGCGGAGCTGGGACATATGTTATGGAATTGTAAAGAAATCCTGACTGCATGGAGGCAGATTCATCATATATGCCAATAAATTCTGAACATAGCTCTTCCTTTCTGCCCACTGCTATTCATTCTTGGGGATAAATCCAACATCCCGGGAAGTAAGGTGCAGAACAAATACTGGATACTACTAGCAGCTCTAGTTTTTAAAAGACTTATAATGAAGGGTTGGGAAAGAGATAAAGATCCCATCATTAAAACAATGGATAGATGTTTTGGGAGAATTAGCAAATAATGAAAGGATAAGTTACTATCTTTTGGATAAAAATTACCTTTTTGATGTTATGTGGAAACCTTTTTTTTGATTACTGCTTAAACTAGAATTTAGAAATTAATGTCATCATCTTAAGTGCCCAGTATCTTTTGTGTCATTTCTATTATAAAGCTTTAAAGCTAAGATATTGTTACTCATGTTTTTAAGAATGGATGTTTTTAAAGTAGTATATTTGAATAATTGTACATGGAAAGTGAATTTGGCATATTTAATGTACCCGTTATGAATACTTGTATTTTGTTAAGAAAATCCACCCGATTTTCTGTGGCGGTGACCTGGTGCTCCGTATCGGCAGCTCTCTGTTCAAGTAAGGTGACATCCCGGCGTATTTCCCCATGCAACTTCGTAATATCTCCTTGAAAAGTGCATAGTTCGTGGTAGATGGAGTCAAGTTTGATTTTTTTGGTTTTCGGTTTTGGTGTACGATGAGAGAGACTTGTGGTTTTTCCTGAAACTGGTGTAGGCTGCGATTGCGTAGTTTCAATGTCTGAAGCTTCAGTTCCCGATCCTGCAGCATCTTTTATAAAATCCTCCATTTTCCGGGTGGACGCAGGTTCAGCGTTTCTGGTACCCCTCTTATTCATGATTTTTGTAAGAATTACATTTAATTTTGCACAGCTAGAAGAGGGGTTTTGCCTGGGGGGAGTGAGAGCAGTTTGTCTACGTGGCCATCAACCTTGCAAGCAGAACTGGAAGTCCCACGTTCTACGTTTCTATGAGAGTGCTAAGCTTTTTCTTTCTTCTGTAACTTTCTGTTTACTAAAGGTTACCAGCACAAAAGGCAGTTATTGTGCCTCATGCTGTAAATTCCCGATTAGGGGTTTTAAACATAATTTACACTTTTTAGTTACCTTTTTCATAGGTAAAAATCCATCAGTATATGTCCACCAGAACTTCCTGAAGCCAGGGTTGGCTGCCCTATACTGTGCACATCAGCCATCTTCCTAAGTACTCAATGTGGTAATGATTGCCGATGATTAATGGCAGAAAATTGGCAGCACTCTTTTTACCTATAACATTGGTAATTAAAAGATGTAAATTTTGCTCAGAACCCCTAATTGGGTTTTTCTACTGCAGTAGGCATGATGACTGCCTTTTATGCCATTTTCATTTAAAAATTAGTTTCACAATGGAGATCTTTCAAATAATACATACAAGCAGCACTCTAGATGGTCGTAGTACAATATTAGAACCAGTGTTGTGGACAGAACTAAAGGAAAGACAAGAATCGCAATGCATCTTGGTAGTGCCTGAGGCAAGTACACAGAGTGTGGTGCCATGTTGTAGATGGCAAAAACAGTTCTGGAAACGCCACACTCAGCGTTGTGATACGTGTTCCGCAAGTACTGAACTGAAAAAAAAGAGACTGGTTACTTTACATAACTAACCAAAAGGTGCTTACATTTATTTGTTGTGAAGCTTGGACATAACAGAATGCAGTGCGCATATACTTTGCACTGCATAATAAACTTTGTAATGGGCATTTACCAAAATGGGAGTTATGCTGTCATTGCTACGCTATTGTTGGAGTTGGTATGCTGCTTGTCTTTTGATCAGTGAGTGCCTGGGAAGGTAGGTTACAATAAAATAAATTATACTGCATATAATTATATTGTATAATATGCTACATTGTGCCCAGTAAAGACTCCATTCAAAATGCCAGGTGGTTCATGTAAAGATAATGCTCGTGAGAACACTCTACACTCCCCATCCTGTCCTCATATATGATTTCTGGTGCTGCTGTATGTAGATGCAGGTAGAGAACTGTCAATACAGTTTCATGACTTAGTGTTCTGAGTACAGGGGGCTCACCAGGGATTACCCTAAATAGCAATTGAGTGACACTATGTAGGGGACTTAGCAAAATTCGAATCATGAAACCAGCCAATCAGCGCAGTGATATCACTACCGCTCGTGATGCCAATGACCTGGGTTTGGGAATGCGCTTGGGCCATCAGCGGGCTGGCCGGGGTGGGGGGGAGGATCGAGCGTTCTGTCAGATGCTGTCCTCCGGGAAAGGGGAGTCCATATCTCACTGCTCGTCCACCATCTGGGTGACCACAGGTGGTGGTGCAGGGAAACAGCAGCTGAAAAGTGAGCCGTTGGAGTGTATTTGTCGACTGGGTGTGCGAGGCATGGATGTCAGCATGCTCCAGGGGAGGAGCCAGAAAACGTGAAATGGTGCAAAATCGTTCTTCATCTCCACCTTCGATGGACAGATATATTGCGGTAAAGTAATGCCAAGGAGCTTAAGATAAGCCCTGCCCCTGGAAGCAAAATGGGGTGAGGGGGGCAGTACAGAGGTGAATCATGGGTGGGCAGGAGTGCCTAGGGGATTGGTGACTAAGCCTCGGTGGGCGGGAAGCAAGCTGCAGCTGGAGTAGAAGGAGAGCCTGGCCTGTGGCAAGAGGAGCATAGCAAAAGAACAGCTAGGTTTGCTCTCTCCACTGACACAATAGCTGGATGTGCTGGATTTAAGACTACTAGAAAATCAGCACCATCCAGAAGCAGGATGCATCTATAAGTTTATAGTATATGATGTAACGTTGTTGAGGATAGAAATCCATCCCTCGAACAATGTTGCTATGCTGCTGTGGCTATGTCTTGTAGCTGATGTGCTGCACTAGCTACTGCAGCACAACTTGGAATGTGTTTGCGCATGCGCGTTCCTGTAACCCCCCCAGATCTTCAGGAAACGGCCGCGGTAGTGACAGCTGGGTGAGGAAGTGAGCAGCGGGGAAAAACAAAAAAGTAGGTACAGAACTAAAATGTACACGTTCCCATACACTATAAATGAAAGTCTACGAGTGCTCATACACAAGGATATTTTTAACTTTCGAGGTTTCTGTGGTAACAAGACCTCTTGAGCTGTGCTCACGAGGTCTCTGGTTGCCACGGAAACCTCTCAAGTGAAAAATATCCTTGTTATGTATGAGTGCACATACACTATCCTCTATTTACTCCATACATTCAATGAGAAAAACAGCAAATAAGCTTGCAATTCTAGTTCTAACAAAAGATGAGACGCCAGGCAAGAACTCAAGGTCCTTAGACTGGTTACATGCCAAAGCGCACCATCAGAGAGCCTGCATCCCTAAAGATGCCCTACAGCTCGATACTGGTCTTTAGTCTCGTCTTTTGTTAGGGCTGGTATTGTAAGTTTATGCATCATTTTTCTCATCGAGTGTATGCAATACAAACTTAGAAATACCTCCTGCTTTTGGATGGTGCAGATTTTCTTGTTAATATAGCAGAAGCATAAACAATGTCTGGAAAAAAAAAAATCCAAATCGTTGGACCAGACCCAAAATGAAAAACATCTGACCAGTCGGACTGGGAGCAAATTGTGCAGTCTAGTTGTTGTGGCCGGCCCAGTCAGTCCAGTTTTTACCATTTTGGTCAGCCTGTTTCAGCTGATCCGGATTTACGGTGAGGGAATGGGTGAACTCCATACCACTAGAGCTTTTACTGTTTTGGTCCTGTATGAGTTTGGCGGTCCAGATTTCACCCAAACCCATCACCAGACATGAAATCCTGACAAGATCGAATTGATGGACTAAAACGGTCCTATTTTTATCATTCTGGGTCTGGTCCGGATGTCACCCATACCCCCCTGTCACTGAAGTATTGCTGACATTACTTACAGTGTGGGGAGGTGGTGTTTTTAATGTCAACACAGTATGACTTCAGGGTCCTGCCCATGACCAGATATTGCCTTCTTCTTCCGGAACCTTAACCAACACTGCTAGGGTCCTTTCTGTTAACCTCAACACCATTTTAAGTGTCAGACACCCAATGTAAAAATAAAAACACAGAACCTACTTAGGACTGTAGTCTGGGGTTGGGCCTGACCATGAGGCCGGTCAGGGAAGGGACTTGGAAGCAAGCTGCCAATAACTCATCAAAGCCAAACTGTACACCAGTATGACAGAAGGGTGTTGGGGTCCCGTGTCAAATGCCCAGATGACGTCACTGCCTGTCAACAGGGCAGACACAAAACTAGAAAAAATTCTATGAAAGGTGACCTCCCACTCAGTGAACTCATCAAAGTCAAACAGCAAGCTGCCATGAGGGGAGGGCATGGGGTCCTATGCCATGTGCTTGGATAACCTCAGTGGCTGTCACAAAGGATGACCGCATCCTCGGTCCAAGACTGTGGCCCACTGGAGAACATGCATGCTGTTTTGGCGAGGCACAGTGCTGCGATGGCAGTTCAGGTGGCACAACACAGTGGTGGCAGTGCATGTGGCACAATGTAGTGCAGTGTTGGCAGTGCTCTTGGCACAATGCAGTGATGGCAGTGCAAGTGGCACAATGCAATGACAGCAGCAAATGCACAGCAGTGACCGGCAGTGCATGTGGCACACTGTGGCGTTGGCAGTGCACACAGTACAGTGCTGTCCTCCATGTACATGTTACAGTACAGCAAGGGCCATGCATGTGGAACAATGCAATGACAACCATGCACGCTCTGCAGTGACAGGCAGTGCACATGGCACAGTGTAGTATCAGCAGTGCACGTGGTACAGTGCGCAGTGATGGCAAACCACATAGCACTGAGTGTTGGCAGTGAACAGGGCACAGCACTGATGACAGTTCACATGGCAATGCACAACAATGGCACAACACATGGCACAATGTGGTTCTGGTAGTGAGTGTGGCACAGCAGAGTCAGCAGTACATGTGGTACCGCATAGTGACAGCAGAGCAGTGGCACCACACAGTGACAGTCGTGTATGTGATAATGAACAGTGATGGCAGAGCACGAGGCAGTGTTGGCAGTGAACGTGGCACTGCACATGGTTCCACAGTGACTACAGTTGACGTGGCAAAACACAGTGATGACTGAGCATTTGGCATGGTAATAATAATAAACTTTATCCAGCGTAATTCACAAATATCAAAGTGCTTTACAAAAGAAGTAGCAGAATTAATATAAAACATTAAATAACTAAAATACAGGTAATAACAGCTAAAATCCAACCTTTACTCATTACAAAAAGCAAGACTAAATAGGTATGTTTTCTGTGTGGCTTTAAAGCTCTCCACTGTCAGGCACTCCCAAACCCGAAGAGGTAGAGAATTCCACAGGGTAGGGGCTACATAAGCAAATGTTTGAGCACCAGCTGACTTCAGCCGAACCCTGGGAAGCTCTAGCAATCCCTTGCTGGTGAAGCAGAATGGTCGGAAGTGGCAATAGCGGCGCAGAAGCTCTTGCGAGTAGTATGGTCCCTGTCCGTGTAGGGCTTTATAGGTCAGCAAGCTGACCTTGAAGGTGATCCTCCACTGCACTGGCAGCCAGTGTAGCTCGCGCAGCACACGTATAATATGGCTAGATTGAGAGAGCCCAGTTAGTAACCTGGCTGCCGCATCCTGCACTACCTGCAGCCGATGGACATCAACCCCCAGCAACCCTAGGTGTTTGCAATGAACACAGCAGAGTCAGCAGTGAATGTGGCACAGCACAGATTTGTCAGTGCATGTGGCACTGTACTGATGGCAGTTATGTGGCAATGTAGTGACTGCTGAGCACGCAGCACTGTTTGGTGCTGGCAGCGAACTTGACACTGCACTGAGTCAGCAGAGTACATGGCACAGTGCAGTGACAGCCTACATGTGGTGAACTGCAGTGTCGCAGTGCACGTGACAGTGCACTGTTGATACTGCACATGGCACAGTGCTATTTCAGCAGTGCATGCGGCATAGTGCAGTGATAGCACTGAACATAGCACAATGCAATTACAATGGATCATGTTGCACACAGCAGTAATAGCAGTACATGTGGCACAGTGCATGTTGTAGAGCTGTGTTAGTAGTGCACGTGGCACAGTGCTGTCACATGGGGTGATACTGGTGGGCTTGTCCAGAGGCTAGACCACCCTCCATGAAGCTGGACTCATCCACCGGACCACTCTGCCCATTGACAAGCCACTCACACCATGCCAACCAATCTAACTTCGGCAACAACATCCCCCTCCACACTGACGACCCTACCTACAGCTGGACCAACTTCCCCCAAGCCTGAGCTGAGCACCCTCCTTGGATTACTAAAACCATTGAACCTGTATCCCCCCCAAGCCAACCACCCTCCCTACAGCTAGACTTCCCCTCCCACCACCTGCCTTCCCGTCCACAGACCAGGCAGCTCCCAACAGCTGGTGCATCCCCCCAACCACCACCCTCCCTGCAACTGGACAACCCTTCTAGTCCCACGACCAGCCTTGCATAAGATGAGCACATCATCTAGACTAGCCTTCAGCCCTAAGCCACAAACCTCCATGCAGTTGGATCATCCCCCATGCCCCCAGTAGACCCCACTACTTAGTGCTGGACCACCCCACAGACCTCGGACCAGCCTCCCTTGCCTGCCAACCACACTTCATGCCACTTCTTCAGTAGTATGAACAAGCCCACCCCAAGCTGAGGACCTTCCCTGGACCACTCCATATCTTCCATACCTACATCCCTCCCTCCCTCCCTATAACCATGCTTCCCACCCATGGCCAGATGCCCTTCCAGCCAACCATCCTCCATGCAACTGTACCACCCTTCCTGCCCCATGACCAGCCTCCCCAAAGCTGAACACACACTCTGGACAACTCCACATCCTGCTAACCTGCATCCCACCTCCCCTGCAAGCTAACCATCCTCCCTGCTGGTGGCCCTACCGCAGGGCCGGCGCCAGCACCCGGGCCACAGCCCGGGGCCCTGACAACCGAGGGAGCCCATCACAGGGTTCTAAAAGGTAAAAAAAAAAAAGTCAGCCAGATCAGGAGACTTTGGGGAAAACAAAATCAAAAAGTTTGTGGCTTGTGGGTCAGGGGCCGGGGGCTCAGCTAGTGAGAGCGCTGCGCCTGATCCAGACAACTCCTCAAGTCGCCCCCCCCCGCATTAGGCAGACAACTGACTGTTGACTTGTCCTTCTGCCGGATCCAAAACTCCACAGCCCAGTGTTCATAGCGCTAGCTGCACCATTGTGCATGCGCCGAAGCAGGACATGAGTTGCAATTATTGGCTAAGGCAAGTGTGGTGAGGACAGAACGGTCAGTTACTCACGATGTGGTAGGAGGATGGACCAACATCACTTAAACGGGAGACACCTGCCTCTCAGGTGTGGGCAGCCAGGCAGGGTAGCTGGAGAGGCGGGAAAGCTTGTTAACCGGCTGGGCTGGGGCCAGTTGTTAAAAAAAAAAACAGTCAGCGTGGCTGGGTGAAACAGACCACAGTGCAGTCGGCAGTGACTTGGCAGCCTGCAGGTCGGGAGTCGGGACGGTCAGACGGAGCCTTGAACTGGCGTTAATGAAGTCAAAACTAAAAGTTTTCAAGACAGATGGGACAGGAGTAAAGGGGAAGAGGTCGGACTCGACTCGGACTAATTTTTACGTTCGCTTGCGCAAGGAACGTCTTGGGAGAATAGGACACTTTGGAGGTGTGACTGTCCTGTGCAATCCACTGGTCCGTTGAGCAGGTGTGGCGGTCCTGCACCAATGGATGCGGGTGCTGTGTATGACAGCAGTGGTCTTCACTTCAAAGAAAACCACTGCTGCGATCAGTGCTGGCAGCGCCTCTGTATGAGCTGCCGAAACAAAATACGTCCAAGTCTGCACGCCCCAAAGCTTTGGTGCCACGCTGGGAGCCCACCCCACGCGTGGCAAATCTTTGTTTTACGGACGGGTGCCCAATCCCCCGCTTGCTCCACGCTCCCCCAACAAGCTTTTCTTGCTGCCACGCTGGGAGCCCACCCAGCATGGCAAACGCCCCACGCCGACTGAACAAAAAACTGTAAATAAGAAAACGCTCCATCGCTGTCTCCCACCCTCCACAACCTGCACCCACCCATTGCGCACCCTGCCCCCCACCCCATACTTACCTCCAGGGCTTGGCGCGACGATCATCGGTGGACCGGGAACACGTATGCACTCTTCAAAGCCGTCCGTGAACTGAGGAAATGCCGGTAAGCTGTATAATGGGATAGATAGGGGTTTTTCAACTTTATTGCATATCTCAGGCATTTTTTGGAATTTCTGCACCAAATTTTCAACATGGGGTTTTTGGGACCCCTTCTCATGAATGCTGTCACTGTCATGGCGTTATTCGGGCCCGACGGGTGATTTCGCAGTCACTGTGCGAAATCACCTTTCCGAATGATTAATGAAACGACACTGCCAGTGTTCATAAGGTGAGCTCTCAAAAGCCTATTTTGAAAATTTGGTGGAAAAATTCCTAAAATGACCGTTCTGATGTGTTCGCGCAGTTCCTATGCACTCGTGAAGTTGCGAATTTTGAATATTTTCACTCCAGATTTTCAACACTGCCATTTACCACCTCCTTATGAGCAGTACAGCTGTCATTTTTCACATCTTGCCCAAAGCGTGTTTCTGCCTATGTAGCACAATGGCACAGTCGCTGTCGCGAACTCAGTGTATGGGACACATTAAGAAAATCACAGTGTCACTGTTCATGAGCAGAGAGATCTTAAAATGGCTATGTTGAAAATTTGGTGAAAAAATTCCTAAAAATGACTGTTTTACGAGTGTGCGTTACGCAGTTCCTACGCACGCTCGGAAGTTCACGAATTTTCAATATTTTCACTCCAGATTTTCAACACTGCCATTTTACCACACCTCCTTATTAGCAGTACAGCTGTCATTTTTCCCATCCTGCCCAAAACGTGTTTCCGCCCATGTAGCGCACAATGGCGCAGTCGGTGTGTGAAATCAATGTATGGGACACATTAAGAAAATCACACTGACACTGTTCATTAGCAGAGCGTCTTAAAAGGCTATGTTGAAAATTTAGTGAAAAAATTCTAAAATGACTGTTTTACGGCGGCGTGCGTTGCGCGGTTCCTCATGCGCTCGTGGGGATTGCAATTTTCAATATTTGCACTCAATGACTTCCAAATACCTAAATAGCACATAGAAGCAAGCAACATTCGGCACTGACAAATGCTTGTTTATTTTGCATTCGCTTGCATGCATGTGCAAGGAACGCTTTGGGACAGTACGACTTTTGAAGGTGTGTGACCTCCTGTTCAATGCAGTGCTCAGTGTAACGTGCAACCCTACTGCACCAATGGATGCATGAGCTGTCTATGACAGCAGTTTGGCTGCAGTGGTCTTCAGTTAAAAGAAAAGCACCACTGCAATAAGCGGTGGTAACGTGTGTGTATTTAGCATATTGACGTCACCCTTTTCCCTCTGGCCGCTAATAAAATCCCTCCCACTTCCTCCCTCTGCTGCCGTCTACCCTGCTCCCTTGCTATTGCCCCCACCAAACACATTGTATGTGCAGACGGAGTGCTCAGTCTCCCCTGCCTGCAGGCCCCCCCCCCCACAAACACCCAGTTGGCATGCTAGGAGCCCACCCCAGCATGCCCATTGTCCTGTAAACGGAAAACTGTCCCGCAACATCTTTGTTTTTTAAAACCTGTGAAAACAGAAAACCGTCCCTCACTGTGTCGTGCTCTCCCTCAACCCACACCCACCTCTGCATACCCCACTTCCCCCTCACCCCATACTTACCTCCGGAGCCTGGCGCAATGATCTTCAGTGGAGTGGGAACACGTCTGCACTTCTTGAAAGCCGAATGCAAACTGAAGAAATGACGGTAAGCTGTATAATGGCATAAATGATTTTTTTTTTTCCCCCAACTTAGGTGTCTACCTTGGGCATTTTTGGCACCACAATTTCAACAGGGGGTTCTTGGGACCCCACCTCATGAATTCAGTTACTGTCATGTGAGTTATTCGGTCCCCAAAGGTGATTTCATGGTCACTGCACAAAATCACCTTTTGAGCTTGATTAACTAAACAACAGTGTCACTGTTAATGAGGTGGGCTCCCAAAAGCCTATGTTGCAAATCTGGTGAAAAAATGTCAAAAAATTACTGTGTTACGAGCGTGCGTTGCGCAGCTTCCACGCACACTCGTAACTTTGAGAATTTGAAATATTTTCACTCCAGATTTTCAACACTGGCACTTTTTCACACCTCCTTATGAACAGTACAGCTGACATTTTTCACATCCTGGCTGAAATGTGTTTTTGCACATCCAGCGATAATGGTGTGGTCACAGTGAGAAATCAATGCTCAGGACAGATTATGAAAATCACAGTGACACTGTTCATGAGCAGAGGTCCCAAATGCCTATGTTGAAAATTTGGTGAGAAAAGTCCACAAAATGACTGTGTCATGAGTGTTCATTGCGCAGTTTCCATGTACGCCAGAAGTTCGAGAAATTGTTGTATTTTCACCCAGATGTTCAACACCGCCATCCTTCACACCTCCCTATGAATGCTACAGCTGTCATTTTCACATCCTGCCCGAACTGTGTTTTTGCACATGTGGAGCAGAATGGTGTGGTCGCTGGGAAATCAACGTTCAGGACAGATTAACAAAATAACAGTGGTACTGTTCATAAGCAGAGGTCTCAAATGCTTTTATGAGGTGGGGGTAACAAAAAGGTCATGCTGAAAATTTGTAGTGCAAATACCAGCAATCGCACAGGGCATTAGGGTAAAGCACCATACGTGCCAAACACCACTGCAAATACCTGCAAGCGAACGTCCGGCATTGACAAATGCTTGTTTCTTTTCTTATCAGGTGGGTGGGCTGTGCGGTGCTGCGGGCAGTCAGGAGGAGACCGTGTGTGTCTGCGAGCTCAAGCTGCTTGGCTGCTTTCTGCGCCTGTCTGTGAGATGACGAGGAGACAACCGGACAGGAAAGCCTAAGGGTCGAGAGGAGGAAGAAAACTGCAGCCCACCCACACTCTGCAAGAAGCAGCAGCAGCACAGGTAAAATAAAAGTCATTCACAGATTCACTTGACTTACTCACCAATGGATAAAGACAAAGTAAGTGTGGCGTGGGACAGTCTGCTGATGCTGACATTTACATTAGATCATTGGTACCTCGGGGGGAAGGGGAATCTCTGTTAACTTGTCTTGGGGGCCGGGGCACACTCAGCACATCTGGGGCAGGGGGGTGGAGGTACTGTAAGCGAGGAAAGCAGCCTGGCCCAGGGTTACATAGAAACATAGACTTTGACGGCAGCTAAGGACCACTTGGCCCACCCAGTCTGCCCATTTCCCTACCTATTGGATAAGCTGCAGATTCTAGTTAGCCAACAGCCTACTTCATGCAACCCCCCACTATAATTGCCTTATGTCTGTCCCATGCATGTATGAATCCCCCCACTGTTTTAGACCCCACAACCTCTCCAGGAAGGCGGTTCCATGCGTCCACCACTCTCTCCGTGAAAAATAATTTCCTCACATTACCCCTGAGCCGTCCCCCCTCTAACTTTAAATTGTGCCCCCTTGTTCTTACACATCTCTTATTCAGAAAGATGCCACCCTCCTGGACTTTGTTGATTCCCTTGAGGCAATTAAAAGTTTCTATCATGTCCCCCCGTCCCTCCTTTCATCAAGGGTATACATATTAAGCTCTCTCAGTCTCTCTTCATGTGGTTTCTGATGTAGACCCAGCACCATTTTAGTTGCCCTCCTCTGGACTGCTTCCATCCTGTCTATGTCCTTGCGTAGATGAGGTCTCCAAAACTGCACGCAGTACTCCAGATGGGGTCTCACCAACTGTCTGTATAGAGGGATAACCACTTCCCTTTTTCTACTTGTGATGCCCCTCCCTATGCATCCCAGTATCCCCTGGCTCTCCTTACTGACTTCTCACATTGCTTACCCACCTTTAGGTCATCTGATATGACTACACCCAGATCCCTTTCCATTATTGTTGTTGTTAGTACTCCCCTGCTATTGTGTACTCTTCTCCTGGATTTTATTTCCCAGGTGCATTACTTTGCACTTCTTTGCACTGAATCAAGTTGCCATATGTCTGACCATTCCTCCAACCTTGCCAAGTCCCTTCTCCTTTCTACCCCCTGTATCAACTCTGTTACAGATCTTCATGTCATCTGCAAAGAGGCATACCTTTCCTTCCAGACCCTCTGCAATGTCACCTATAAAGATGTTAAAGAGGACTGGACCCAGTACTTCCCCATCTCACCCCCCTTTCAGAAAAGAAGACAGACTATGGGTTCAAAATAAATTTAAATTACTTAGAATGTTTCAGCAAAGAAGCTTGAAAGTTAAACTCTAACCTGGCTGTTACGTGCTTTAGGTTATGCTAAAGGAATAAAAGAAGGAAGCAGCAGGTTTTAATTGTAAGGGAAGAGAATCCCTAGAGAACTTAGAGAAGATTCAGACAGGGGTTTGAATCTGCATTCTGATACTTATGTGTAGTAGCAGCCCAATGGAGAGGGGGGAACACAGGAGAACTGTGCCAGAACAAGAGACACAGAAGTGGTTTGCTGAGTCTACAGTGCAGGCTACAGCTACAGTCTAGAGAGAAAATCAAGATGGAAAAGTTGTGATTTTTATTTTTGGAGTGATAATGGTAGAGAGACAGGCTGGAAGGGAGCTGAATGAATCTCATGTGAACTTTGACTGTTGTGTTGCCAAATTATTCCAAGTCCAAGTTTTTAGTTTTGTCTCTTCAAACATGAAGACAGAAAACTACTGTATGTCCAAACACGAAGACAGAAAACTACTGTATGTCCGATACCATGTTGGTTCATTTAACTTTAATTTGAAAAGAAAAAAATGTAACACACTGCTGTGCTTACTAAAAGTATTATTTAGTAAATTACAGTATGTAAACAAATACTAATTTGATGTTTTATTTCTAAGTTTGAGCTGGTTTCAGTCAAAAACTATGACATTTAGAAAATATATATTATTTTGGTTGGGGGGATTGAGGTGAGGGGGGCCCATTGGAGGTCCACTGCCCAGGGCCCACAAAAACCTGCAACCGGTGTCATGCTGGATCGGTTACAGGAACAGGAATGGTTCCAGATTATTAAAGCGCATGTGCCAGATATATAAAACGTAAGCGCATACAGCCCCTGCGTAGCGCTGGAACGAAAACCGCACCACTAGTCATGCCAGAACGGTTCCGGGAACGTAAGTGGTTCCTGAAGACCCCTGTTGAGGGAGTATTTCCTCATGCTATTAACTTTTTTACAAGTTTGCCGCATAACAGCTGATCGAGGAGTACATTCATTCGTAGGAACTTAGCAGGAACCTCTACATTGTTGATCAGTTGTGGCAACTTATCCCGGAGAGTGCTTGCTAAGATAAAATAATGAATGGATAAACATCCCAATTGTTCATTTATTGTTGATGATATTCTTTCTTTGGTGGTTCCAGTCGTTTGCATCAGACATTCACAGGCACTCAATTGTGAGTGTGTTGTACACCAGTTTCTAAGGGATGCCATTGAGTACCCATCCCAGTACCAGTCTCTAAGGGATGCCACTGAGTACCCATCCCAGCACCAGTCTCTGAGGGATGCCACTGAGTACCCCTCCCAGTACCAGTCTCTAAGGGATGCCACTGAGTACCCATCCCAGCACCAGTCTCTGAGGGATGCCACTGAGCAACCCTCCCAGTACCAGTCTCTGAGGGATGCCACTGAGTACCCCTCCCAGTACCAGTCTCTGAGGGATGCCAATGAGCACCCCGTTTAGCATCAGTCTCTGAGGGATGCCACCGAGTACCCGTTTAGCACCAGTCTCTGAGGGATGCCACTGAGTACCCCATCCAGTACCAGTCTCTGAGGGATGCCACTGAGTACCACGTTTAGCACCAGTCTCTGAGGGATGCCACTGAGTACCCCATTTAGCACCAGTCTCTGAGTGATGCCACTGAGTACCCCTCCCAGTACCAGTCTGAGTGATGCCACTGAGTACCCCTCCCAGTACCAGGCTGAGGGATACCACTGCGTAGCCCTCCCAGTACCAGGCTGAGGGATGCCACTGAGTAGCCCATTTAGCACCAGTCTCTGAGGGATGCCACTGAGTGCCCCGTTTAGCACCAGTCTCTGAGGGATGCCACTGAGTACCCCTCCCAGTACCAGTCTCTGAGGGATGCCACTGAGCACCCCGTTTGGCATCAGTCTCTGAGAGATGCCACTGAGTACGCCGTTTAGCACCAGTCTCTAAGGGATGCCACTGAGTACCCCTCCCGGTACCAGTCTCTGAGGGATGCCACTGAGTACCCCGATTAGCACCAGTCTCTGAGGGAATGCCACTGAGTACCTCTCCCAGTACCAGTCTCTGAGGGATGCCACTGAATTCCCCTCCCAGTACCAGTCTCTGAGGGATGCCACTGAGTACCCCTCCCAGTACCAGTCTGAGGGATGCCACTGTGTATCCTGTTTAGCACCAGTCTCTGAGGGATGCCACTGAGTACCCCGTTTAGCACCAGTCTCTGAGGGATGCCACCGGGTACCTCGTTTAGCAGCAGTCTCTGAGGGATGCCACTGAGCACCTCTCCCAGCATCAGTCTTATGCCAGAGAGGCTGGGACAGGCATAGGGGAAGGTAAGGATCATGGGTAGTGTAGGGAGGATGGGAGGAGTGGGGAGGGAAGGCAGAGACATTAGCTCAATCTGTGGACCCTGCAATACGAGCAAATGGCCTTCTCATGCTGGCTTTTTCATATGTTGTTCGCTCTCCCTGTACACGACATGCAGCAGGGGGGAGAGATACGAGACAAGATTGCCACCTCTCATCTCCTCCTTCAAGCAATTTGTCATCAGACTGCAGTGTTGGAGGAAATAAGTTCACACAGCAATTAAAAGTAAAGCTGGTCACATATACCTGTATACCGATACCACATTGTGTTGGGTTTCAGCTACCCATGTGTAGTATATTGTTACTAAGTGGCAGGTGGTCCCACCTTTTGAAATTTATAATTGGTATTGTAGGTAGATCAGTAGGGCACTGCTGCAAAGTTTGACAGCTTTTGAAGGTAGCTATTTACCCAATTGAGGGCAGACCCACATGCTAGTCATCAGAAATACAGCTTTGCTATTCCGACTCTGCAGGTACTCCATCCCTTGCATGTGCAATCTCCTGCTTCAAATGCCAGACTGATATTTCATCAGTTTGACTTGGGGTGGTCTTTCAATCGTGGGAAGTGCACCACTATTCATGCATGGTGGGGCACTGGTCACAGAAAATGTGGGGAGGGATGCAGCTTCCAGGTGGTATTGCTAATATGACTTGTAACCAGCCCAGCCTGGAAATCGAAAGCCAAATTTGTCCGGGAGTAGTGAGAGGGCCTCGTTGGGTTGTTCTACCCGAACGGCCAGTGACTGACCTGAATTCCAACACAGACCAATCAGCACCGGCAACTGGAAAGTTTAGAGTGAGCCGGAATAAAGGGGGAAGCTCTGTTTGGGCAGGAATGCAGACTTATTTAATACAGTGTGTGTGTGTGTGTGTGTGTGTGTGTGTGTGTGTGTGTGACCTTCCTCCAGAGAAGGTTGCAATGCTTGTAGGGGCAGTGAGGGGCAGACACAGGGATGATACACTCTCGTTAGAGTCGGGTGGGGCCCTACTACCACCCTCCCCCCGCCCCAGAGCACAGTTCATTTATAGGGGAACACCTGCCCTGCAATTGAAGGAAGGGGCTTCAGGTGCAGCTCATGTAGTTCTATCCAATAATGCAGCCACGGTGCAGGGAAAAAGCATAGGTAGGTCACAAATAGGAGTACAGCATCCACAATGAATTGCTGATTAGTGTGATAGGTGGATATTGTGGAGGGTCTTGAACTGGAGGCGAGGCTAGGCTAGGATTAGTTAATTCTACCTGCTGTAGGGATAGTTAGTGTGGAGAGACTGCATAGGTAGAGTGGACCATGGGTAGGATTGTTGGGTGCAATGGTTGTGAGGCAGCAACGCAGATGAATATTCTGTGGTGTCTGGGATGGAGCCCAATATGCCACAGGCTAAGGAGGATCGAGGAATAGGTTCAATTGCTTGGCAGGGAGCTGTGGCAGTTGAGGGATGAGGGGAGGATTGTTTTGGTAGGAGGGCTGACGTCTGAGAGTATTGTGTGGGTACCACACAGAAGGAACAGTGGGTCCGGGGGGCAACTAGACAGGAAGCCAGCTGATGAAGGGTGGACTCTAGCAGGACCTAGAAAGAGGAGGAGTAGGCGGGGAGGGAGAAAGCACATAGTAAGGCAAAGGGGATAGGGAACATGTTTACTTTGCTAGCAACACATGGGAAAGAGGATTCATAGATTCACAAAGTGTGATGGCAGAGGAGGGCCGACAAGGCCTACAGAGTCTGCTCATTTGTCCAGCTATCTGCCTGGACCTGCGTCCCCCCAACTCTTAATACTCCTCTGTTGTTGTCCTATGCCCTTATGAATCCCTCCACTGGTTCTTCGATGACTGCCTCCGGGAGTCTGTTCCACTTTTCCACCACTCTCTCTGTGAAATAGTATTTCATATTGTTACCCCTGAACTGCCCCCCCCCAACTGCAGGCCATGCCCCCTCATCCTTGGATTACCCTTCATATGGAAGATGCTTTCCACTGGCACTCTGTTTATACCCTTAAGGTACTTGAAGGTCTCAATCATGCCCCCCCCCCGTTCCAGGGAGTACATCTTCATATCTGTCAACCTTTCTTCATATGATAGGTGGCTTAACCCTTTTACCATCTTTGTCGCTCTCCTCTGAACCCGCTCCAGTCTCCCCACATCTTTTTTGAGGTATGGTCTCCAGAACTGGACTCCATACTCCAAATGTAATCTAACCAGATGGGTGTACAAGGGTACTATGACCTCCCTGTTTCTACTGGTGACCCCCTTCCAATGCATCCCAGCACTGCACTCCCCTAGCCACTGCCCTCCCACACTGCCTTTCTACCCTCAGATCCCCCAATATAGTGATGCCCAGGTCCCTTTCTTGTTCTGTTACCTCCAGATCTCTGGCGCCCCCATACAGTATCCTGCCCTCAGATTCCTGTAGCCAAGATGCGTGCTTCTACACTTTTATGTATTGAATGCAAGCTGCCCCCTCTTTGACCATTCCTCAAGCCTCCCCAAATCTCTCTGCATTTTTTTCCCCTTCCTGCATGTCCACCCTATTGCAGATTTTGATATCGTCCACAAACAGACTCACATCTACCTCGAGGCCCTCCACAATGTCCTCTACAAATATACTGAATAGTAGGGGTTCCCGTACTGATCCCTGAGGGAGCCCGCTTGTGACCTTGCCCTCTCCAGATGCCACCCATTTATTATGACCCTCTGCCTCCTGTCCCCCAGCCAGTTTCCCACCCATTTAACTATCCTGTGCCCCAGCCTCAGGCCTGACAATTTACACAGCAATCTCCCATGGGGCACGGAGTCAAACGCCTTCCTGAAATCCAAATAAGGCACATCTACCGCCCTTCCCTGATTACATTTGTCTGACAGGATCTGCCCCTAGTAAACCCATGTTGCCTTGGCTTCATCAGCAGGTCGCTTTCCTCCAGATAGCTGGTGATCCTGCCTTTTATTAGTTTCTCCATAAGCTTGCCTACCACCGATGTCACTGGCTCTCACACTGCCTGCCCAAGTCATAGAACCTCACCCTCACAACATCCAGTCTCCCCGCCTAGTCGACTGTACCCACATACTGCAATAAATTTGGTTTCTTCCTCTCCCTCACTGTACATCTGAGCAGTGCCTGCCCCTCCTGCAGTCAGACTGGGGATAGCTTCAACCCAAATATGGATGTGCCTCTTCCCCCCCCTTCTGCCCCATCGCATTCCTTTCAATATAGATTCACCAGGACAAGTACTCCCCCGTCTCATGCCCCCTTTCCCTTCTAATGTCCTTTCCACCACCCCTGTATTCATTCTTCCCTGCAGAGAGTCACAGCATACAATGATGACAAGCAGGGCTAGAAATAATTTTTTTGAGATGCCTGTCCGAGGGACAGGTGGAATGTAAATGTTGCCTGTCCGGACAAAGTTTTACCTGTCCACATTGTTGTGAGGTGAATTTTAAACTTAAAACATAAAATGAACTGTAAAGCGGACATAGAGAAAACTGTTGCTTTTGGGGGGTTATTTTTCAAGGTAAAACACTGATTGAGTCTAGTCTATTTCTGAATCAGAACTTGAATCTAGTCCGCAGCCATATGGTCTCACATGAGGTCTTCTCTTTTGTTTTCCAGATTTGAACCATAGTGTTATGGCATCCTGCAGGTCAAATGTAGCAACGCTAGCATCTGACAGCTTGACACGCATTAGTTCAGATGTAGTCATAGGAGACAGACAGGACCGCCAGTCAGACTTCACTCTGCCCATCAAGCTGAATCCTCTCTCAACTACTGCAGTTTGGGTTGGGATCAGTAGAGCTATTGTGACTAAGACCAGAATATCAGGGAATCGCTGTTCATGTGCATCATTATGGAGAATTTTTTTTGCCAGAAATCCAAATAGTGAAATTTCGGAGACAGCTCATTCAGTGATTTTTTCATAAGTGGTTTAAGCTCTAACCATTGCGCTTCAATCAAGTTTACATTATGATTGTGTTTCTTCAGTAGGTCACTGTAGTGCTCTGTGAGGGTTCTGACTTCCTCATTGCCATAAAGGGCTAGTTGGTCACTATCTGGTAACTGTAATGGGTTAAATATACTGAATGACTGTAGGACTTTGTTTTAAAATTGGAAAATCATGAGTTAATACTTTCAATTGTTGATGAAAGAAGGCTTGTGACATCACGCAACACCGCCTGTTTGGTTCTATCTATAGAATATCCCCCTTTCTAAGTTAAGGAAGATATCAGATCCACGGAACTGAACCTGAGTAGTGGCTGAGCCTGTCAGTCGACTTGTGCTAGTGTCACTGTCAGCTGTGTCAGAGTCAGGGAGCAACAGCAATTCGTTACAGACTTTGTCAAGTTTATCCTGCACAGGGTAGTTCTCTAGCCAGAGCACTGTGCCTTCAACCTTACTGACTATTGTTTCTACTGTTGCGCTGTCTCTCTGTAGAGTTAGACTGAAGGCCATCATGACAGAAAGGTATTCAGCCAGAAACTGAGAAAAGAGGACAAATCTCACAGTACTTATTGTTTTCAACAACCCACTGGCCTGATCTTTGTTTGCCCTGGTGTGGAAGCAATGTGCTGTAAATTTACAACTAAGGCCTTGTAGCTGCACAGAATAACAGACAGAGCCCTTTCTCTGTGTGCAACCCACCGGGTCCCTGACACGTTAACTGGTTTCTGAATTGTGTAGCTCATATTACTGGCTAACTCTTTGAGACCGGCCCAGTTTTTGGGAGACTTATGGTATATTTTATAGATACCCATTAAGACTTCATCTGTTGTTTTCACGTATGGAATAGATGTTGCTGATTGCTTTATAGCAAGCTCCAACTTGTGGGCACTGCACTGAATCCCTAACAAATAAGGTACGTCTTTCAAAATCCTGCCAAACACCCCAGTCACTTTACCCAACATGACGGGTGCCCATCAGATCCAAAAGCAACAATTTTTTCTTTCCAGTCTTTACAGTCCAAGGTGAATTCTAAGGCATCACCTATTGAGTTATAAATGCTTTCACCATTTGGAATAGAGACTGGCTGAAGGGAAACAAATTTGTTAACTGGACGGAAATTTTCCATTGTCCTGATATAGACGGCCTCCTCTTCTATTACTGAGGCATCAGTGCTCGAGTCACATAAGACAGAGATAAAAGTGTTACTATTAACCAGTTTTGCATCTTTTATCCTTATTGATTCTGAAATAAAATGTGTGAACGTTGCTGCCTGTTTGTCACTTCTATAACTGACTCCGACATTTGTATCATTTACATGTTGTAATTCTAAGATGCCAGGGAAATCTGTGAATGGGCGTTCTGAATTAGTCAAATAAAGAGTTGTTCTAAACAAATGTTCTACTTGTGTTGCCTCATTTTTTTCCATTTGTATTATTCCTCGTTCTATTGCTAAGTTGGAAGGGTCAGTGTTACACACAATATTTTTTTCATTGGCTAATTTATGAGGTTTGGAGAGTTCATGAGCACGTACATTTTCAAGTCTCGTGCTCTTACAGCCACTCATGAAAGTGTTTGTCTCCCTTAAGTATTTTTTGCAGTATGAGCAGGTCATACCCACATCAGGCTCATATAGTAGCCACTCCCTATTTTTCTTCCAGGTCTCCTGGAACCCCCTTTTTCTTTTTGTCCCACTTTCAACAGTAGTGAGAGTTGCTGGCATATCAGCAGTGGCAGTGGCACTACAAGTTGTCACATCTGTGGCCACAATGGTGGGGTCAGGGTGAGTAGTTGGTGCTACTGAGTCTATCAGTAATGGAGAAGCAGTACACATAGAGGAACCCGCGCTTTCTCCTCCCTCTTGGCTTGAAACTGAAGGCTTTCCTGTAATTTTTTTAAAGCCAAACTTTAACAAAGACATGTTTTCCCTGTTTTGGTTGACTTAGCTAAGAATACTTCAGTTAGTAGTAGTCACTGTATTTTTTATTAGTCCTCCTCCTCCTCCTCTCCACTCCTCCACATCCACAGAGAGCCTTATCTCTCAAGCAGAAGCACTGCAGGCACTCCTTATACTTGTTTTAATTTAGTATTTCTTTTTTATCCACAAAACAAAACCCCAGAAACAAGTTTTTTTTTTTTTACTCCTTGTTTAGTTTGAGTCGCTCAATTCAGCCCCTCTCCTCTCCCTTTGACAGTGCCTTCTTGTCACAGTCACCCAATTTTACTTTTATTCAGTTAGTCCACTGGCAAAGCACAACAGCAGGCTGACAGGGCTAGTTTAAGTTAGCACAGTCAGTCCGTCAGTATCTATCTTCAAGGTTCAAGCTGTAGCTAACAGCTCTGGAGGGCTTTACACAGGCTGAGTGAACAATAAGCTTAGAGCCTTGCCTTCACCTCTCCGCACACTCGCACAGTTAAGATATATATATTTTTATTCAGAATCAGACCACTTGCAGATCACATGGCTTTTTGAGAGAGTGGGTTAACAGAGAATTTATTCAGGTGTACAACAGTACAGAGCAGTACTGACTCCTGTCTCCTTCTGACAGTGCCTGACTGCTTTCTTTTTTTCACTCCCTCTCCCCTTCCCTGAACTCACCTACCCACACCACCAGAAGTTCAGTCAACTCACAGAGTCTGGGCAAGCGTTTAGTTCTCACCACAATACCCCTGGGACAGCCTCCCTAGTTTTACTCTTCGTATTTTTTGCTTTTGTTTTTCTGGTTGTCCCCCCCCCACCACCACCACCACCACCAAATATTTTCCTCCATCCCCTTATACTTTTTTTGCAGATTGCAGTGCACAGAAATACAGTGGAGGTCTAATTTGATGACTGAGTGATCAACAAAAGGCAACACAGCACAGAGCTCAGCTGCACAGACCCCTCAAGGCAGAAGTCTCTTTTTTTTTTTCAAAGTTAAAGCAGACCAGAAGCCTTTTTTTAATCCCACTTTGAGAGCACTGACCTCAGTGGAATAAAAGAAGTGGACTGGAGTGAGCTGCTCACAAATGAATTTGAACAGAGGCACTGGGGTTAATGCTCAATATTCATGGTAATAGGGGCACTGTCTTTTACTCAACTTATTCACTACCAGAAGCCCTGATTAAAATGTTTTATTTTTATTTCTCTCTGTCTGACTTTCTGCAAATCAGCACATACAGTGGAGTATGGATAGTTGTTTTCCACCACTATGAGATTCTGCAGCAGACTGCACTAGAGAGCCCTCAATGCAGCCCTGAGCCCTGTGTGACTGATTAATTTTTTTAAACTGTCACCAGAGAAGCCCTTTAAACTTATTTATTTCCAGTTGTGGCATCCAAAACAAAATAATAAGTCCCACTCTCCTCCTCTCCCTGTCCTCCTCCTCCTCCTTAGGTCCCTCCGTCTGTCCCCGACCCAGACAGCAAGATCAGTTTCAATTTTTTTATATTGATTAAGATAAAAGGTCAGAGCCCTGAAAAGGGTTGTTGTGTATTATATTGCTGCTGCACAAGAAATCGTCTGCGCTGATTCGTGCCCCCGATATACGAGGCAGCACAGCACTCGCTCTCCTACTCGCGGAGCTCCTCACCATGCAAAGGGTAGAGTGAAAGTGAGGAGAGCGAGTCAGGATACCCAACTGCGCATGTTCGGCACCCGTTAGTCTTCCTGCTCGCTGAGAGAGGTCAGGTGATGCTAGTAGCTGCAGTCACTTGACCCTCAGTGGGAAGACTGAATGGGCAGGCGGAGCTGCACTTTTCGGCAGGCGGAGCTACGCGTCATGTCGACATAACGTCGTACGGATACCTCCCGTCTGCTGCTGGGTCCTAGTGCCCAATACTGTCTGGCTGCATCAATTCAAAACCGCCTAAAACGGCTATCCCAAATGAAAAACAGCTGTCCGGGACGGGTGGACAGCCGGTTATTTCGAGCCCTGATGACAAGTAACAAGGCAAAAGGTAGCCATTAGACAAAAATACATACAGGATAATCTATAGTCCTGTACTGGTAACCAGTTTAACTGTTGAGAGGATGCCAGGGAGATCATGTAAACCTGGAGAGTGAAGCTTGAGAGGTTTATATCGCCATGGCAACTTCAAGACGTTACACAAAACCGATAACCGATAGAAGGACCATACATTATCTTTACTCTTGCAGTTTCAGTCACCGCTGCGGCTGTTCCAGGTCATACGAACATACAAAGAAGCCAGCAGAAGATGGCCATTTGGTCTATAAAGTCTGCTCATATTGCAGGGTCCACGGCTTGAGCTACCGTCCCTGCCCTTCCTCCCCACTCCTCCCATTCTCCCTACCCATGATCCTTACCTTCCCCCATGCCTATCCCAGCCTCTCTTAAAGCTGCCCACTGTCTTCAATGAGATTACCTCTTCCGGCAGCACATTCCAAGTGTCCACCACCCTCTCTGTGAAGGAGTGCTTCCTGACCTCCCTCCTAAACCTCCCACCCTCCAGCTTAAGACTGTGCCCCCTTGTGTTATGGTTGCCACTCAGCTTAGAGACTCTCTCTATATAAATGCTGATTCTTCTTCATCAACCTTATTTCTCACTTTCAAGTACTTGAAGGATCCAATCATGTCCCCCGTCTCTCTCCTCTCTTCCAGAGAGTATATGTTCAGTGCCCTCGATCTCTCCTTGTATGCCTTACCCTGCTGACCTATTATCTTTGTAGCTCTCCTCTGTACCTTCTCCAGCTGATTAATGTCCTTTTTGAGGTGTGGGCACCAGTACTGAACTCCATACTCTGTTATAATTAATATAATTAAATACTGCCTGTTACAACATCCTGTTAAGATAGAATTACTCTAGACTTTACCCTGCTGCCCCTCTCTGCTTACCTTAAAATACACCTCATACCCCTTTTCAATTTTCCACTTTTTACTACATCTCCCACTGTGAGATGTAAACCCTCACCTGTGGGTCATCCTTTCTCTCTCTTTCTCTCTCTCTCTCTCTCCTCTCTTCCAGAGAGTACATGTTCAATTCCCTCAACTCTCCTCGTATGCCTTACCCTGCTGACTGGCTATCATCTTTGTATCCCTCCTCTGGACTTTCTCCAGCAGGTTAATGTCTTTTTTTTTTTGAAGTGTGTGCATCAGTACTGAACTCCATACTCTAAACGTGGCCTTACCAGGGACCTGTACGAGGGCAGTGTAACCTCCTCTCCTCTCCTCTACTATTGATCCCCCTAGATATGCATCCCAGCATCTTGCTTGCCTTTGTTGTTGCTTTCTTGCACTGCGTGGAGTGCTTCAGGTCACTAGGAATACTCAATCCCAGGTCCTTCTCCTCCTCTGATCCAGATACTCTGACTCCACCCAGATAGTACTTTGCAAGTCCAAAGCGGGACATTTCTTATGAAAACATGATTTTTTGGAGCACAATGTGTATCCTCAACTAATTCAACAGACTTGTTTTCTCTAAATAATCAGAATCAGAATCAAGATTACATGGAATCTACCCCAGCATTTCCACATTTCCTGCTGGACAACCAAGAAATGGAATTATCCTCTGCAATACCCCCAGTCTGTTACCATCCCAATTTGTGTAGCCATGATGGTCCAACTGGAAAGTATTGGGGGGATTGGGGAGGGGCACAGAGGTCAAATAAAATAAGTTTGCAGTACCCATGCATACATTTTCTGTACCCCACACATCAAGGTTATTGCTTTGGAAATAGGGAGGAGGCAGGGAATTACAGGACTAACAGCTTGACATCAGTGGTGGGCAAGCTAACGGAATCACTACTGAAGGAAAGGATTGGGGAACCCATGGTAGTCAACGGCCTAAAGGACCCGAGGCAACATTGTTTCACAGAGGGGAAAGTCTTGCCAGACAAACTTGATAGAGTTCTTTGGGTAACCAAAAAAGTGGCTATGAGAAGAGCAGAGGACAAGGCCTACCTGGATTTCAGCAAGGCCTTAGAGTAGGGCTAAAATAGTACAATGGTAATAAGGTTACATACGAAGACGCCAGCAGAAGAAGGCCATTTGATCTATCAAGTCTGCTTGTGTTGCAGGGCCCACAGCTTGAGCTACTGACCCTGTCCCCTCTGCCCACTCCTCAACTCAACAGAAGTTACAAATGTTGGTTGCTGCTGGAATCCTAACTTATTATTTCTGTTAATGGCATAATCTGTGTGTTTAAGTTTTGTATTGCTATGCTCACAATTCTAGTATACACACAAACATGGGGGTAGGGGAATGTCCAAGTACTGTACACTTGGGGAACAAGACCCGTACTTGCCAGTAACATGACACTGGGGAGGGAACCAGTAGACGCTACCTGTGGGATGATGGGAAAATGGGGACAGACCAATCAGTGCCCCTAATGGGGGCCAGTACCATGCGTCATGGGGTACCATTTCCCCATGCACCTGGGGGTTGACCAGACACCTACATGGGGAGAGACAGTACGGACCAATACCAGTACATGGGAGGAGAGAAGCAATACCCTGCTTGTTGGGATGACCCAGAATCCTGTATCTGAGGGTGGCAGATACCAGCATCTCTAAGGAGGTGTGGTGGGACAGTACCCTTAATATGGGGAGATGAGGGCCAGAACCATGCACATGTGAAGAGGGAGGGGGGAACCAGTCCCCTGTAACTGGGGTGGAAAAAGTACACAATACATGGAGGTGGAGGGGGCGTCCAGGAGCCTGACAGTGGGGTTGGGACCAGTATACACTACTTGAGGGATGATTGTCAGGTCTCTAAACTTGGGGGGCAATCACTGCCCCTGATTGGGGGCCAATACCCTGCATCTTGGGGGACCATTTCCCCCATGTACCTGGGAGGGTGACCAGACCCCTATACCTGAGGGGGGGGCCAAGTACCCATCACATGGGGGGGGCAGTACCAGTACTGGGGGGGAACAATACGCTGTTCGTGGTGGTGGACAACTACCATGCACACATGGGGCAACCAGTGCTTAGCACCTGGGAGGTGACCAGAACCCTACATTGGGGGTGTGGGGGGAACCAACAGCAACCCCAAATGAGAAGATGGGGTGGTGTGACAGTACCCTAAACATGGGTGGGGGATTGGGGAAGGGCCAAGTACCATGCACCTGGGGACCAGAACTGTGCACATGCGGGGGGGGGTAACTAGTACACTGTGGGTGGGGGTGCCAGTAACATGATACTGAGGTGGGAAACAGTAGACACTACTTGGAGGATGATGGGGAAACTGGGGAAGGGGACCAAATACTGTCCCTTATGGGGTGACACTACCATGCATCTTGGCTGACCATTTCCCCGTGCACCTGGGGAATGGCCAAACACTTGCACCCAATGGGTGGTGGCGAGTACTCATCACTTCATGGGGAGGGGGGCAGCAATACACTGCTAGTTGGGCTGAACTAGAATCCTGCATCTGAAGGAGGTGGGACCAATAGCAACACCTGTGGGGAGGTGGGGTGGGACAGTACCCTTGACACAGGGGGTTGGGTAAGGGCACCTGGGGACCAGAACCATGCACATGGGGAGAGTGAGGGGGGTAATCAGCACACTGGAAGTGGGGATGTAGGGGGTGCCAGTAACCTGACACTGGGGTGGGGCCAGTACACACTACTTAGGGGATGACGGAAACCAGTAGGGTGGGGACCAATCACTTTCCTTAATGGGGGCAGTACCTCCATCATGAGGGACCATTTCCCAGTGCACCTAGGGGTTGAGTCAGCAGACAGCTACAGACCCCGTGGGGGTACCTGTCAGTTTTGGGAGGAACCATTACCAGTGCATGGGAAGGGGGAAAATACCCTGCTGGTTGGGGTGATCCAGAACCCTGCACGGGGGCAGACACCAGCAGCTATGGGGAGGTGGGGTAGGACAGTACCCTGAACTTGAGGGGGTTGGGGAAGGAAGGCACCCTAGACAAGTAGCACACAAGGTAACCTTCTCAAAGGTGCTGCCTGTCTATAGCATGGGTGAAGTTACTTGCACCCCCTCCACCCCCACTCTCCCCATTCTCATGGTTCTGGTCCTCCAGGTGCATGGTGCTTGACCCTTCCTTAACCTCCCATGTTAAAGGTACTGTCTCACCCCACCTCCCCACAGGTGTTGCTATCGGTCCACTCTCTCAGATGCAGGATTCTGGTTCAACCCAACTAGCACAGTATTACTTCCCCCCCTTCCCCATGTAGCGGTACTGACCCCCCCACAGGTGATGGGTACTTATGCCCACCCACCAGGTGTAAGTGTCTGATCAACCCTCAAGTGAACAAGGAAATGGTCAGCCAAGATGCATGGTACTGGCCCCCCATTAGGGGCAGTGTTTGACCCCACCCCTGTTTCCGATTATCCTCCAATTAGTGTCTACTGGTTCCCACCCCAGTGTCATGCTACTGGCGCTCCCACCCCCACTAACAGTGTACTGGTTACCCCCACCTCACTCTATGTGCACGGTTCTGGTTCCCCAGGTGTATGATACTTTGTCCTTCCTGCACGCCACTCTCCAAAATCCACTCCGTCAGTAATCAGGTCCTCCAACAGCGGCTGGCAACACCCGCTCCTCTTCTCCTGTGGTGGGTGAGTAACAGGGCTCCAATGCACTGCTTTCGAACAGAAAAGCTGTCAACAATCACAGAAGTTGCAGCACACTTCACTCAGCATGTTCCCTAATTAAAAAATTAAAAACCTATAAACCACCTAGTCTACCTCGCTATCCAAGCCCTGCCTATACTGATTACCCCACTCTAATCCTAGCTAAAAATCCCTTCACCAAGCCAGAAACCAATCCACTTCCCCACGTTTAGCTGTTATTCAGCTATAGTTAAAATGCCAGCAGAGAAATACCCCAAACAGCATGTTCCCTCAGTTTTCAGGCTCAAACATTAGCGCCCACACAGACAACAGTTTAGCGTTGCCACCATCTTCCCATACCAAAGGGTGGTGACCAGATAGGAAATGGGCAGACTAGGTGGGCCAAGCGGTCCTTATCTGCCGTCAAAGTCTACGCTTCTATGTACTGGAGGATACAGAGGGACTGCTCTGGATGCTGTTTCGAAGGAATCTCTTAGTGACTGCATGAGATACTGATCAGTTGTGAATTTAATATTAAGTAGGCTTACCGAACCCTGGGCCAAAAGCATGGACCCCAAAACCAGCCTTTGATCTGTTGTAGCCAGATTTCTTAGTCTCCTAAAAAAAAAAAAAAAATTTGATAACCTCTGCATAGAAAAGGACACCAGTAGAATTTACAGACCCACCACAAAGAATATCAAAAGTATTCATACCCCTTCGAGAGAAAGGCCTAATATTCCAAACTTCTTCCTCATCAAAGCTAAAATTCTTCTTCCCTGTTGGTCCAGAACTTTACCATACACCTGAGGATGCCACAGTGGCAGAACAGTGGTGATTGCAGACAGAGAAGACCTCTGTCGGATCCCATTCACTGACACTGCTGCAGGAAACGAAGGACATTTTTCATTCCTTTAATGTCCGTGGCTTACTACATATCAGAAAATGTCTACAAAGTCTGGATCCTGATTTTCTGATATACTGTAAATCAGTCTGTATGCATCAATGGACAAAACAATGCCCTGCATCACCAATGGTAATTGCCCAGATGTACCTCCCCATGTATGTACCCCACTGTAAGACCTGATACATTCAAGACAGTGCTTTCCATATGGCTATGCAGGCATTTTTACAATAAATGCCCCTTTTCTCTCTCTTATTAAATTCAAACTAAAAGGTAGCCACTGGAAGACATTCAAAGCAGGAATTGGGCTGAAGAAGAGGGTCGATAACAGTCCATTTACAGAAGAAAGGGTTCTGAAAGAACTAAAAAAATTGAAGGTGGACAAAGCAATGGGGCCAGATGGGATTCACCCAAGAATTCTAAAAGAACTAAGGGTAGAACTAGTGACACCGCTGACTACTCTCTTTAACAAATCATGGGAGGATGGGGTGGTACCCAAGGACTGGAGGAGGGTGGATGTGATTCCTCTTCACAAAAGTGGGAGCAGGACAGAAGCAGGAAACTACAGACCAGTTAGTTTGACCTCAGTGGTAGGGAAAATGATGGAATCATTTCTGAAGGAAAGAACTGTCGAGTACCTAGAGGCCAGTGGGGCACAGGACCCAAGGCAGCATGGATTCACGACGGGAAGGTCATGTCAGATGAATCTAATAGATTTCTTTTGACTGGGTGACCAAAGTAGTAGATCAGGGAGGGGTTGTGGACATGGCCTACCTAGATTTTAGCAAGGCATCTAATACAGTCTCACACAAAAGATTGATACACAAAATAGCCAGCCTTGGAGTGGGTCCCAAGGTGGTAGCCTGGATAAAAAATTGGCTAGACAACAGGACGCAAAGGGTAGTAGAAAACGGAGTCCACAGTGAAGAAAGGAGGGTTACTAGTGGGGTACCACAGGGTTCAGTACTGAGACCGGTCCTCTTTAATGTCTTTATAAGTGACACTGCAGAGGAACTGGAAGAAAAAGTATGTCTCTTTGCAGACGACAAAAAGATCTGCAACAGGATTGATACATAAGATGGAGTGAGAAGGATGAGAAGTGACTTGGCAAGGTTGGAGGAATGGTCAAATGTATGGCAGCTCAGATTCAGTGCAAAGAAGTGCAAGGTAATGCACCTGGGAAACAAAAACCCAGGGGAAGAGTACACAATGGAGGTGAGATACTGACAACAGTAAAATTGGAAAGGGACCTGAGGGTAATTATATCAGATGACCTAAAGGTGAGTAAGCAATGTGAGAAGGCAGTAAGGAAGGCTGGGGGATGCATAGGAAGAGGCATCAATAACAGAAAACAGGAAGTTGTTATCCCTCTGTACAGACAGTGGGTGAGACCCCATCTGGAGTACTGTGTGCAGTTCTGGAGAGCCCATCTCCGCAGAGACATAGAGTGTAGGCTGTCCAGAGGAGGGCAACCAAAATGGTGCAGGGTCTGCACCAGAAGATATACGAAGAAAGACTAAAGGAGCTTAATATGTACACCCTTGAGGAAAGAAGGGAGAGGGGCATTATAGAAACTTTCAAGTACCTCAAGGGAATCAACAAAGTCCAAGAGGTAGCATCTTTCAGAAAAAGTGTGCAAGAACAAGAGGCACAATTTGAAGATAGAGAGGCGGCTCAGAGGTAATGTGAGGAAGTATTTTTTCACGGAGAGGGTTGTGGATGCATGGAACAGCCTCCCTGAGGTGGTCGTGGAGTCAAGAACAGTGGGGGAAATTCAAGAATGCATGGGACAGACATACGGCAGTCCTAGCGGGGGGTAGGAGGAAGTAAGCTGTTGGTTAACTAGGATCTGCAGCTTATCTGTTAGGTAGGAAAATGGGCAGACTAGGTTGGCCAAGCGGTCCTTATCTGCCATCAACAGGGACACTGGTTTACCGGGATTGAGAAAGGGTATATTCCATTTTGCACATTGTAAAAAATGGTATTGTCACCGGTGTCTGCTAAGCCAAAATCCGGTTTTACCGGTATTTGGTTCTGTGTACTTTATTTAACAATTTTTAACTCTGCTAACATGCATTTTAGCAATTTTGACCTCCACTATTGCACATCCTTCCATCCTTGTACCAATTTAAAGTTATTTTAGGTACAAGATGTGATGGCAGCAGCAGCACTACAGCCCCCATCATTATGGTGTGATGGAAGCAGCACTACCTCCCCATCCCTCAGGTGCGATGGCAGCACCAACAGTACTATGGCCCCTATCCCTCTGGTGTGATGGCAGCAGCAACAGCACTATGACCTCCCTCCCTCAGGTGTGACAGAAGCAGCAGCACTGCGGCCCCATCCCTTAGATGTGATGACAGCAGTACTACATTCCCCATCCACCAGTGGTGATGGCAGAAGCACTACAGCCCCCACCCCTTCGGTGTGATGGCAGTAGCAACAATGCAGTCCACATCCCTCTGGGGTGATGGCAGTAGTGACAGCATTATGATCCCCTTTGTTCAACACCCACACCCCACATGCACAAGTTACAAATAACTTGGTCTCTTTGTTTGTTAGAACTCAGATGTGAATTAATCTGAACCATCACCGCTAAGGTGGACTACCTTGTTTTTCTATCTATAATTTAACTGCATGAATTGGGTTTCTGCCTGTGACACCACTGGCCAGGATTAGGAACATACTTGGGTGTTGGGGGCCAGCTGGTGGGTGAATGCTTGAGTGTCCAACAACCACTCACCTTCTCCTAGGAGGGAGGGTGGGTTCACGACTCAGCATTTTCTGTCCCTGGTGGAGGCCAGAGGCATGACAACACATTGGCCCTCACTGCGGGAGGGAGCGTGATGAACGTCGGCTTGTGCCTTGACATCATGTGGCCTGTCATGCTCCCAAGAAAATGGGAAAGCACCTTCTGGCAAACCGAAGGACGGCTGCTGGTCCCTCCATAAGCCGGAAGCCCCAGAAATGTGTCCGTTCTGACCCATGTCATGCCCAGGATACACAGGAAGCTCTTTGGGGCAATTCTCCTCCCCTGGTAGCCTCCCACAGGGGTAGGGGCCCACTCAATAAAGGGTTACTTTGGGTTACCTGGTAGCACAGCAGTAAGGGACAGTGGATGGTGGTTGTGACTCAACAGTGGTGGTAGAGGGACTTGGCAGGCCTGAAGGAGTGGATGGCCGGGGGTAGGAGGAGCAAAAAAAATGCTTGAATTTGCTCTTTGAAATAAAGTGTCTTCACCTAAAAATCCACAAGTGATTAGCGGAGGACCTTCAAATGGATTCAAGCATCTCCCAGACATGTGGATGCTTTTTTTCACTTGGTGTCCATGAAAGGGTGTCTCCCAGTTTTCATGTCTGAGCTCAGATGTGAATTGAGCAACCACTCTGCCCACCAGCATCATACAGCCCTGGGGTCCTACCTTTGTATGTCTTTGAATGTGCTTTCAACATCCACTGGCCAAACATAAGTACACTTAAATACTTCACATTTGCTTTTTGTTGAAACAGTCTATCAGAAAACTTTTGCTGCCACAGAGACTGAAACAGCAGGTGGGAGAAAAGTGCACATGATCTAATTCACCTAAATGGGTGCTGACTGTGAAGTCTTTTCATAAGTAGTAAGGCAGCGTTTTCCTTGTGAACATACTTTCATTCAGACTAGTTTTCATTCAAACAACTGAGGATTTTGGATGGCCCTGCTGATTATAAACTTCAATAAGCTAGTTGGTAACAGTGATCCTGCATTTAGTAATCTACAACCTAGATTCTCATATGCAAAGAATAAAATAAAACCTGACTAAAATCTAAAAGTAAGCTTATAAAATACACAAAATGTAGATGAACATTTATTTTTACCTACACAAAATCATTGCAGCTCAAGTAAAACTCAAGGAAATTACATGGTACCCTGACTACTATTCTATGATGTAGTACTAAACATATAGTGGTATTTTTTTTATATTCTTTGTAAACCAGGTAAGGCCCACTAGGCAGAACTGCCTGTTTTCAGGAGTGACCTAGAAGCACTGGGGAGGTTAAGTGACTTGTTTGGAATCTCACAGCATGTGGGAATCAAACCCAAGTCTGCTAGATGTACCCAGTTCAATCACTGTTTGTTATTCTAACCACTAGGCTATACTGCCAGCTATAATAACACCCATATACAATGTTTTAATATATAATTTTAATAATAGTGCACAGTACCTACAGTACAAATTATGAAGATTAAACACTTCACAACATTTTACTAAAACTGAGTTATTCACCACTCGATCTGCTTTATTTTTTTCTTACACCAAAGTGGGTGAAATAGTTGACAGAGCACTGTAAATAGCTTCTGATTAGGCTTCATTATTCTACATCCAGAAACAGATAACATTTGTTTATTCTGGATTTATTTAATATTGATTTTCTGTGGCTCACTAAATAGAATCTAGCACTGCATGAGGCAGATGATTTTACATTTTGGAAGAGGCAACACATCTTATCCATTTAGGATTCGTGTTAGAAACAGAAGTCTTTCTTCATATTTAAAACATATTCAAGTGTCAGTGTATTCATTTTGTAGTTTATGCTGACTAATATATGCTGTAGAAAACAGTAAAGGATTTATTGTGAAGCACTCAGGATCTATAGTAGAACTCCTGTAATTTTCCAGCAAGTTTTGCAAAAAAAACTCTGCAATTTCAGGTTACTTTTCCTGCAATTCTCCAGTGGCCCTGCCCATGTGTACTGATACTTGTAGACTCTTAGGCACATACTACAAGAAAACTGTGGTTTCAGGAAGGAAAGCAGTCCTCAGGTGATGGAGATGTAGGTGGGAAGCATGGGTGGTTAAACTGAATGGCTGATTACGACAAAGCAGTGCGGATGATTTCCTTACTGACTCTATATGCAGCAAAGTAGAAAGAATGCAAAGCACAGCAGCATTTATTTTAAGATGCTGAAATCTGGGTCGGCCTACTAGTACTGTGGTAGCACTACTGCTTGCAGTGCCAGCGACCCAGGGTTGGAAGCGAACTTGGGATGCTGGAGGTCTGGCCAGGGGAGTAGGCTAGAGCACCCGGGGGACTGCTCTCCTCCTCCGGGGAGGGTGGGCTGCAGGTCCTGCTGCTTTACCACCACCTGTGTGACCATGAGTGGTGGTGCAATGGTGCTGCAGAGTGATCAGGAGGGGAGGACGCTAGCCAGGATCTGGAGCAGTGGCATGTCTCTATGTGACCTACCTCCTTGGATCTCCTCTAGTGCTGGTACCCTCAGCGGCAGAGAACAGAAACCAGGAATAATCACCCCACATCGGCCACTGGCAGAAGGGACCCAGGTGCCCCAGACTTCATAACCAGGCTCCATGAGGGACCCACTGGGTTACCCGACACACTAAGGAAGTGTGGAGGGTGATCTGGGGTCCCTCCCTTTCCACCTGGGGGTACAACCCAGGCAGGATAGGAGCAGGTCCACAGGAGCTCCTGAGCATTACCTGGGGTGAAGCTAGGGATACCCAGCCTAGAGATCTCTGAAAAGTGGAGACTGATGCTGTGAGAAGGGGACATAGAAAGAGAAAATAAAAAAAAATTAAAAAGATGCTGAAATCTTAGAGATTCTATGCAGTGACATGCAATTTCCGTGAGGCACCGGTACAAGAATTCAAATTCCGCATACCAAGCAGGATTCCGTGATTGCTACCGGTGTTACCGGTAAAAATGGAAAACCAGGGTCCCTGGCCATCAAATTCTATGTTTTTATGTTTCTTTCTCAATAACTGTACCCAGTACTCAACTGATTGTTCCTACCCACTCTGCTTCCACCTCCACTGATAACCAACATCTCTTCACCCATTTTTTTTATAATTTTTTTTCCCCAACCTGGCTTAGACTCTAAGCCTTAGAGGATGTACTCTCCAGAGTTGCGACATCCCCCCCGAACTTCTCACCAACAGTCTAAGCTTCCATGAACTCAAAAACTGGTTCATACAGTATGGTATAATATGTAAGGAAACTCAAACAGGTATATGTTTGGGACTCTCCCAGATGATAGACCATCATACTATGGTGGACTAGAACATTACCTGACAGATGACTCTCTTTCCTGCCACAAAACACAGAAAGACGGGTCCATTAGATCAAGAGAAATGATTTGCCTGTTTGAGTTTCCTACCCACGGTTGTACTTTTCAACTTAAAGCGTGCTACTTTCCGTTTCTTACTTTCCATTTCCTTCAGCTATTAGAGTAGCCCTCTCAGACATGCCCAAAATGGTCTCGATTGTCCCCCCATCATAAGTGCAGCTGTGGGGAACTGGATGGCCTTTGGCCCTCCCATACCTAACACAGATCACCAGGTAATCCCAACTTGCTCTTTTAAACTGTACACGAGACAAGTACCTCCACTGGTGATGTCCTACTGCCTTCTTGGTCCGCTATATTACAGTAAGATCATTGACTATTCCATCGGCGACCAGCCACAGAGGTGTGAGGTGGGCTGAGTGGTCCCCAGATGGTACTATTAGGGCTGGTACCTTCGGGATCATGGAGGGGGAGGGGCATGGGACGTATTTCAAATGAATACTGAACATAATAATAATAAACTTTAATATAGCGCCTTTCGAATATCAAGGCGCTGCACAAATAGATAAAATTCAGGAAGTACAATAAATACCAATAAAAACAAGGAAATGCAGAATAGGTTTTACCCCATAAAAAGGTCTTCAATGCCTGCTTAAAGCACCCCACTGTTCTGCACTCCCGTAGCTGACGGGGCAGAGAATTCCAGAGCGTAGGGGCAACAAACCCAAAGGCATGGGCCCCAGACAACATTCGCTAGATTCTCCAGGTCCAAAGAAGCTTTCTTCAGGAGGGGTGTCACCACTGCCTCCTTCAGGGAGCTAGGGAACTCACCCGATTCCAAAGAGCACCGGACAACCCAAGCTAAGACCGGGCCGCTGATGTCAGTACAACCCAAAATCAGGGAAGTAGGGCCCGGCTCTAAACTACAGCATGTGGAATGCATCCCCTGGACAAACCTCATAATATCAACGAACTCCGACAGATCAAAGGTACTCCAGGAAACTCCGTGCTCTGTGACCGAGCACCAACCAACAGCATCCCCCATAGAGCGAGGCTGATGGAACGCCTGCCTGAAGTTGGCCACCTTATTCACAAAGAATCGAGCGATCTCATCACACTCCATTTGTGAAAAAACTCGATGGAACTGCAGACAGGCTGGGTTGCACAACCTGTCCACAGTTCGGAAGAGTTGAGCCGGTCGGTTCTGTGCAACAGCAATTTCCTTGGACAGGAATTCTGCCTTCTTACAAGAAATCTCTGATTGATAGAGTTTATAATGCTCTGACAAAATGAGGTGGTCGGCATCCAAGGCAGACCTCCGCCAACGACACTCTAACCTACACCCCAACCTCTGTAACTCCCTCAGAGACCCATCAAATCATGGGGTCCCGGGGCGAAGCGGAAGGGAGCGAACGCGGACAGAAGCAACCAGATCGAGAGCTGAGGAAATGGCCCTGTTATAGGCCATGACTAACAGCTCGAGATCTGTGCTGAACTCACCAAACAGTGAGAGGTCAATCACCGCCGCCAGGTCTTCAGGGACTACATCCCACAAAGGGCGATAACTGACCATCTCCACAGGGGCCAACCTACACAGGGAGGCAGAAAAATTGAACCCAACGGTGTAATGATCGGACCAACCGACAGGTTCCACCACCAAGTCGGAGGGCTTGATCCCCAGGAGGAAGACCAAATCAAGAGAGTGACCACGATGAGTAGCTGAAGAAACAACCTGTGTGAAGCCCAGTGATGTCATCACCTGGAGGAAGTGTTGTCCAAAACGCGAGGATTCATCATCGACCCAAGCACTGAAGTCGCTCAGAACCATCAGTCTGGGCGACTCCAATGCCATGTTGGCAGCGAAGTCTGCTACTTCCTGCAAGAACAGCTTCCCGTCACGTGGTAGACGGTAAATGAGCGCTATCTTGCACCCCACACCAGTTACCAAAGTACACTCAAATGATGTGGCCTCCTCAATTGGTACCCCAGTTAGGCCCAATTTGGTCTTGAAACAGACCGCACTCCCCGCTGAGCGATCCAATCTCAGGCGATGTATAACCGAGTACCCGGAGGGAATAGCTGCCTCTAAAATTGGGGCAGCATTCCCATCTAACCAGGTCTTGGTAATGCAAACCAGATCCGCTGTTCTAACAAAATCTGCAATGAGAGCAGTTTTGTTCCTAATGGAGCTGGCATTGCATAACAGCGCCCGAGTTGGATGATGTTGGCGAGCCGTCCCAGCTACTTATCTCCCAAAAGGAGGTGCCCTTGGTATGGGAACCACAAGGATCACTCACGTTCAGGCCAATTGTTCCCCAAGGTGTCTTCTGGTCCTAACCACCCCAATGGGAGAGCGCCACTCATTCGAACTCTGCGTCCCTGCCCCCACCCACCCTCCCTGCAAGCAATCCCCAGTGCCCGACAGTGCTGGTAGATATGAACGGGGGAGAACCATGGAGGCCGAATAGCACAGGACTGGGGCTAAGCTACATTCCACAATTATCACAAAAACAATGGGACAAACACAAGACTCAAAAACAAATTAACTCAATGACATAAAAACAATCCAACCCACTCCCGATTTAAAACCAAAATCAATAATCCAAAAGGATTTAAACAGGCACAGCCCTAGGTAAACGTAATTATTAGTGTCCATTAAGATATGTTATAATGTCTTTTGCCAAGTCCTTTAGAGTTTAAACAAGGGTAGCTCTCACCTAACCCATGCAAAAATGTCCAAAAATGGCCCTCTCGCTGCCACAAAAGTTGAAGTTAATTGTTAAAAGCCACCGAGGCTCTCTCACTGCCTCTGAAACAAAATGATTACAGTACCCAAGTTGTCGACCCCCACTTCCTCTCACATTGTGGGGGAAGAGTCCATAGAAAGAAAAAGTCAAAATAGTCTCTGAAACACAAAATAATAATAATCACTGAGCAGGCCGACCCCCCCCCCCAATCACGTAGCGGGGGAAGAATCCACAGAAAAAAGAAAATCTAATTATCTCTAAACACAAAATAATAATCGCTGAGTAGATCACAGTAGCAGTATTGATAGCATTACAAAATCCCAAAGGTTCCAGAAGCTGCGTCTCTCAAGTATTAAAGGAAAAAGGATCCAAAATAAGCCACAGCAGATCAAAAGACACAATAATTCCTAAGTTCAGGGGATATGTAAAAAGGAAAGACACTCTCACCACCCAAGGAGAGGAAAGTCAATCCACCATGCAGCTGCAGTTCAGCCAGCAATGGCCATTTAGGACCGAAAAGTTCCACAGGTTATCCAAGCGCAGGATAAAATAGGAGGACTTAATCCAATGAAACAGTCCCCCACTAAACAGCGTCTCATCCCGAAAAACAAAGGCTTTTGCAACTGGGAGTGAGCAATACCTGAGAAATGAAGGGAGCCCTACCTGCACCGGAAAGGGTAAATCTCACTCCCGGCCACCCACGACCCGCAACTACAGACACACACTCAAAGACAGGCCGTCAGGTCCACCTCCTAGGCGTCTTAGAAGAGCCTCAATCCCCCCCGACTCCCTGACGGCTAGGAGAGGCAACTCCCGCTTGGTCCCAGGTGACACAAAAATAATACCCCCGGTGCCAAAGGTGAACTCTCCAACCCAGCACCACTCCCAGGCCCCACAAGTCTTTATTAGAAATAAAAACCTCAACGCAACACAGTACTAGCAGACTCCTGTGCCACAATTCCTTCAATAACTTGAGCACAGATCAGAAGTTCACCAAATCCCAAAGGCGACTGCAGAGTCTGAAAGCCGAAATCCATCAGGGGAAACAGCTGCCCACAGCGCAGATCTGCTTATTCTTCTTCCTTCTGCCTACCACATCCTTGTCAACAGAGGCATTACCTCGTAAAACAATGCAGAGGTACTGCTAATGACACTGAAAGCTGCATGAAGTGCTTTAAACACAAACGCGGACGAAACAGTGATTAAAACAAAAAAATGTAAAACGAAAACACAAACGCGAACGAAAACAAAACTATTAAAACATATAAAAATAACTAAGAAAAGTGGCAGCTCTAGTTATCTCCCAGAAAGCTGACCCAGCGTGGCCGCCATTTTTTTTTCCATCATGGTGGAATTACTTGTTTTTTTATGTTGGCAACATCAGTGAACTGATTTGGGGGAGGTATGGGCTTTACTTTTATTTAATGGTGTCAACATCTGTGAACTGGGAGGGAGCAGGGGCTTTATATTTAATGGTTGCATTCTCAGGAAAATAGGTGGGGCATGGTCTTTACTTTCATTTTATGGTGGCAACATCGGGGAACTTGGTGGGTTGACTCTTCATCACTGTTTACCTATAACCATACTGTATGGCTTACGCTAGACCATAGCTGACTACCTCCTGATACATACGTTATTTTGTCCCCATTTGCGAGTTCAAGGTCCAATATCAACCCATCACTGGTGGTTTCCACCACTAGCTGTCTGTGGCACACCCCCCGCAGAGCATCCAGGATGTATTTGCTTCTGGATGTGGCTGCAACATAGGTGTTCAGTCAACATCTGGCATATTTAGGTCTTCTACCAGCAACACTTCCCTTTGTCAGTTTTTATCTTTCCTGTAGACTATGTACCTCGGTATGTTAAGATCCCAGTCATGGTTTCCCCGAGTACCATGATTCTGTGACTGACACAATATGCAGGTCTTGGCCCACCGGCACAGCTGTTGGAACAAACCTGGGGCGGGGAGAGATGCTTCAGCATCTCAGGGACAGCTCGTCTTCTCTGGGGTGGGGGGACCAGTGCTTGGCACTTGTCTGACCTCGGGTGAAGACTCGAGGTACAGCAAGCCATTACCAAAGGGGTGGCGTGATGGACATCAGTGCTTAACGCCTTGACGTCAGGGTGCACATTACGCCTGGAAAACCAGAAAATTACCTGCAGCACTCCCAGGTAGATGGGGCATCAGACCCCGATCCCCAATGCCCCGGCAATGGCATCCTGACAAAACAAGAAAACTTTGGGGTGTAAGGGCCCCCACCTCGTACCCACCTGAGGGATACAGCCATGGTTACATGGGGGATGGACTGCTCCAGTAAGGTAAGAGGGCAGGGACTAAGAAGGCCATAGGTGTCTCCTCAAGAGAGTGGGGTGCTGAGGGTATGGGGAGCATAGACAGAAAGTTAACAAAAACAAACAATATCCAGGTCTTCTCTGTCATCAAGCCCATTAGGTCCAGGATCTTGTTACCCAGGCTACAGAGTAACAAGATCCAGGATACCGGGACTACCTTTCCCAGTCCTGTGTATGGATCAGCCCCCTTCCTCCAAGCTGAGCTCCCTATCTCGAGCTTACTCACTCCTAGCCCTTGAGCCAGCCTCTACACCTACATGACCAATCCCCACAGGTAACTCTCAATGTCTACTGACCAGCCAGAAGCACACTCCTCCACCATCCCTGCAACTGGACAATCTTTTCTTTCCCCAAACTGGCCCTCAGAAAACTGCTCACCCATCTTGGACAACACCACAGTCCCAGGACCCTCTCTGCAACTGGATGCCACCAAGTCCATACCACACATTCAGCCCACAGACCAGCCACCAATATCATGCCAAACACTTTCCACATAGTTGGGAACCCCCCACACACTCATCACTCTCTACCAAACCAAGGACCTTCCCTGGCCCACTACATCACCCGAACCTGCACTCCCACAACTGACAACCCTATGTACAGCTGGATTCTACCCCATAACACCCTTCCTGCCAACATACCTTTTGCCTAACCCCCAACACACACACAGCAGGAATGCCCCCCCCAACCACCATCCCAGCAATTATACTACCATTCCTTCCTTCACCTGTAAATCATTGCAGATCACCACTCTCTCCGAAACCAAGCACCCTTCATTGCCTACTATAGACCAAAATCTAAGGGCCGGAAAAGATGGTCCAGTTGCAGGGATGGTGGAGATGTGTGCTTCTGGCTGGTCAGTAGGCGTTACGAGTTGCCTGTGGGGATTGGTCAAGTAGGTGTAGAGGCTGGCTCAAGGGCTAGGAGTGCCCCCAACCAGTAACCCTTCCCCTAACTGATGACCCTTCGTACAGCTGGACTGTTCCTCATACAAACTTTCTTGACCACAGTCTGTTGCTAACCCCACCCCAGAAATTGCACGCGCACACACACACACCACTAGAACACCATTTCTTCATTCCTGCAGCTAGAAGCCATCCCACCTGCCCACCATCCTCCAAAGGGAGACTACCATTCTCAAACCAAGCTGCACATCTGTCACATACCACTGCGAAAGGGTGATGAGTTGAAGTGGCTTGAGGGAGGAACTGTAAAAAAAAAAAATCCACTTGTGTTCGACAGTATTGAGTTCACAGCACCTTCTGAGTGGGTAGAAACATAATTTAAACGGAAATGTAATTAAATAAAAAATAAATCATTTGAGATGACTGTCAGGGTGAAGCTGTGTGTTATGGGGACCGAAACTGTGCATATACTATTTTCCTTATGATACATTGAACACACATGAAATGACAGACTGCTTGTTCTTAAAAAAAAAAAATGTATTTATAATAAATCTCTCCACCATGTTACTGTCAGCTCATTAGAGCTTTATTTGTTTGGTGGGGTTTCATTAATTACAACGAAATATGTCAGGCGTCGGTAAATCATCTTACCACTTGAAAGTTCAATAATTATTTCTGATGTGGCAAATTACTTTTGTACAAACTGTCTCTTATTTCGTTATAGGGATTATTCATATGGTGTCTTAAGAGCCGACTTCATGGGTGCTTTCCTGCGTGCCATGTAAAATTGGCACTTTTAACAATTTATCACTTACAAAATACAGAGCGGACTCGAGGCAGGTACCCATCTCGCAGCACATTCACAGGAGCGTATTTCAGTGCGTGTTACTTTCAAACACCATGAAGTCTTGCTATATTAGGACTTATTGCAGTTAGCCACTGCACTTGAACTGCCCCGGAGAGGAAAGAGTTAACTCCAGAGAATCCGGAGTTCTAAAGCGCGAGGGCGCTATACCAAAGCTCTATCTGGGCAGTTTCAAATGAAACTGTCAGATTCTTTACTCCGCTTCACTGAACAGTCGCTCCGGAGATCAGCTCCTTCAGCTCGGTTCATTTCGTCAAGTTTAGTATTTTCGGTTCATTTGAACCGCAAAAGTAATTATTTTACCGCATTTCGTTAAAGCCTATCTGTAAACCGTAAGTACAAAATGTAAAGTCTGTGTGGAAATTTAGTTATCGGTTCGTTTTGAACCGATCGGTTTGCTTATTTTAACGCTTTAAAGTTTTGGGCTTTTAGAGCGGCACCGGTTCTTATTGGTTCTAAAAACCTTGATTTTAAATAGGGTTTTTTCAAATACCCGTGAAACGGTTAGGAACCGATAAGGGTGTCTTGCCTGGCACGGCCATAAAAAGGGCAAGTTTTTGGTTAGGCTGGCATTATGTCTGAGAAACCCAAAAAGGAAAACCGGGCCCACTGGGTTTCAACACTGTGATGCTGTGGGGAAGCCTTTGCCAAGGCTGACCCACACACCACTTGTGTTTATTGTCTGGGGGCTGACCACCTCCTGTCAGACTGCCAGGTGTTTCAAATTTCCCTGCAGCCACCCTGAAAAGAGATAGGGCCGGCTCAGGGAACTATTGACCAAAAGTCCACTGACCGGATGGCCAGCCCGTCCAGTACCCACTGGACCAGAGGAGTGCCCTCTGACCAGGGCTAGACTCCTCGGCAAAAGGATGGTTCAGAGGAACCAGTTTAAAAAAAAAAAATGAATATGACAGAGAAATCAGTAGGTTTGGAGTCCAAGATTGTCTCTCCAACTGCTGCAGAAGTAGTTAAGCCATACAGATTGTCCAGTCACTGTTTCTAGGTCCTGTCAACCATCTACAGTTGGTAAAGGTGGCTTGTTCAGTTCCAGTGGTTCAGGTTTATGATGTTGAGGAATTGTTATGAACCACAGGAGTGGGAGGAGAAATTTGATCAATACATGTGTGGCTGGTAGGGTCTGGACATGCCCACTTAAGCGGACATTTCTCCAGACTTTTAGAATCTCCTCCTTTTCTGTCTGAGTCCTTTTCTCAGTTTATGTTTTACAAAAGCTTGAGAATCCCCCAGCTTCCTTTAGAGGAGGCTATGGATGAGTAAAGGGAGCCTGATTATGTAGGAATGATGGGCTAGGAGGTTGTCTTTCCTTTGCATAAGTCATTTAGGAAGTAAACAACAAAGATTTTATAAGATTCCTCTTTCTGTCCCTCCTGTAAGATAAAAAAAATGGACAGAAGGTGTATTTCGTCAGGCTCTGTTACAGACTTCCTCACTGAGCAGTGTAGTCACGTAGGTGTGGTACAAGCTGCAGCCTGTGTCAAGGCTAGTTCCCCTGGCCTCACATCCTCCTGAATAGGATTCCAGGAGGATTGATGCCATGACAAGAAAACAGGATATGGCAGCTTCTGTGGGACTCAGACAGGCAAGTTGTATGGCTTATGTGGCTAGATTTCGGAAATCTAGGTGGGACGCAGTATTGCAGTTAGCCAAGCAGGCCCATGGCCAGCTGGCTAGCGGGTTGTACAGGTGGCTGCTAATGGCACTGAAGCCTCTAAGTTCAAGTTCATACTGCTGTTGGTGTTAATCTTGTTTTCTAGGGTCATGACCACTTCTGTAGCTTTCCGTGGGTTGGCATGGCTCAGATGCACTAATCTGTCCCAAGATACTCTGTCAAAGTCTATGGATTTGTTTCTTGTTGTGGGCAATTCTCTGTTTGAGGAACAAACAGAAAGCTATATGAAAAACAGGGATGATTACCTACAAAGTGCCCAGGTAGAGGCTCAGGCCTCCTCTGCTTTCGCCAGAGGGTCTCTTCAGAGGCAGAGACAGACGGGCACAAGTAAACCGCCCTCCCTTAGCCTAAGACTATTGCCAAGCAGGCACCCTGATGGGTGCCCAGGGCCGATTCTCCCATACCAGTGGGCAGGTTGGTTTTATTTCAGCCAGAATTGGGTGTCCCTAACTCGGACAAGTGGGTTCTGGAAGTAATAGGTCTGGTTCTCAGCTTCAAACAGTTTCCAAAGATGAGAGCCAGACAGGTCCACCTGCAAATCCTTCGGAATCCCTTGCTTTGGGAGCAGAGGTTTCTTCTCCTCTGAACTGCAAAGCAGTAGAAGGGTCCCTCCTTGCCACTGGGGCAAGGGGCTGTACTCATGATACTTTCTTACCCTATAGAAGGCAGGAGATTGGCAGCCCATCTCAGATTTAAGGTACCTGAACAAGCATCTTTTGAAAACAAAGTTAAAAATGTTAACTCTGGCTGAGGCCAGGGACTGGCTAGCTTTCTTGGACCTCAAGGATGCCTATTTTTTCATGTTTTGATCAGGCCTTCTCACGAAAGTACCTCAGGTTACCCTCAGGCCACTACCAGTTCAGGCAATGCCCTTCGGCCTTACCTCTGCGCCAAGGGTACTGAAATTCTAGCTGTGGTAGTGGCTCTTTAAGAAGGCAAGGATTGCTTTGTTTCCTTTCCTGGATGACTGGCTCTTAGTGGGTCAGTCTCCAGATCAAGTAAAATCCCACTTGCAAGTCACCCAGCAGCTTCTCACCTTTCTGGGATTCCTGCTGAATTTACCAAAGTCAGTTCTCGAACCAGTTCAGGTACTAACTTTCATAGGGGCAGAGTTGAACACAAAGTTAGCCAGGGCATTTCTCCCCTCTGAAAGGGTAGGCAGTCTCTTGCCCTGGCATCTTCCATTACTCTGCGAGTCTCTTGACCAGCATAGCATTTGCTACAACTACTAGGGCACATGGCTGCTTCCACAGCTGTAGTGCAGGGAGCAAGATTCCAGATGAGGGACATTTAGTTCCATCTGAGGGCCTATTGGTCCCAAAGGAGGGATTCCGTCCAAATTGGTTCTAGTGACCCAATCCTGATCCTGGCCTTACACTGGTGGCAGGATCAAAGCAATCTAAAACTAGGTCCTCCTCATTCCCTCACCACGGATGCTCCTGTGTTAGGGTGAGGAGCTCGCTTAGGCGACCTGTCCACGAGGGAGTGTGGTCTCCCTAGGAATCTCTGCTCCACATCAATTTTTGGAACTCAGAGCTGTCTTCTAGCTCTTAGGAGTTTTCAGCTTCTGTCCAGAACAAGGTAGTTCAAGTCAGGACAGACAACACCACAATAATGTACATCAACAGGCGGGGGGCACTCGGTCATCAGCCTTGTGCACCAAGCAATGAAGTGGTGGTTTCTGGCTTACTCCTGAACACCTCCCTGATAGCAGTTCACCTCCCAGGAAGGACAATGCCCTGGCAGATGCCCTCAGCAGGATTCTCAGGGCCATCACGATTGGGCTCTGAATCCTCAGGTGCTGGGTTCAGTCCTTGCCAGATGGGGCTCATTTTCAGATAGATCTTTCGCAGCCCCAGATAACCACTAACTTTCTCTGTTTTGTTGAGGCCTCCAGTGCTGGGATCAGCCCCTGGACGCTTTTCACTTGGATTGGAAAGGAAGTTTCTGTACACCTTCCTCCTTTTTCCTTTCTTTCAGGGTACTAGTAAAAATCAGATCTCAGCCCTGCAAAGCGATTCTGATTGTTCCAAACTGGGCCAGACAGCCCTGGTACCCATTGTCTCTGTCCTTGACAGTCCACCCTACCCTGAGCTTGCCCAGAGTCCACGACTTACTGGCCTTTGCACAAGGGAGAGTGTGGTATCCGAACCTCAAATTCCTCCTTCTCAAGGCAGCTCTTGAGGAGTTAGAATTTGCTGATTTACACCTTTTTCAAGGTGTCGCGAATATTTTAAAGGCTTCAAGGAAGCTTTTTCACTGGGGCCACTTACAATTCTAAGCGGAACAGGTTTTCAGTCTGGTGCACTGAGAAGCAGATTATACCACAGTCTGCTTATCTGCCCATTTTCTGGACTTTTTGGTCCATTTTAAATTCCTTAGGTCTTGGGCCAGCTACCTTAAGGGTTCCTCTGGCAGCTGTCTCTGTTTTTTCTGCAAGCAGGGAAGCCTGCTTCCTTTTCTTCTCAACCTGTGTTTTCCAAGTTTTTAAGGGGTTGCTTCACACCAACCCTCCTTTTCGGGAACCAGCTCCTGCATGGAGCCTGAATGTTTGCATTGCTCCAGTTAATGCAAACCCTTTGACCTCTGTCCCCAGCAGAGCTCAAGCTTCTCACTTGGAAAATGTTTTTCTGGTGGTTTCACTTCTGCCAGACGCATAAGTGAACTACAGGCCCTGGCAGTGGAAGAAGATTTTTCTCTCCCACAGGATAAGACAGTCCCTAGGACTAACACAGGGTTTGTCCTAAGTGGTTTCAGGTTTCCACCTGAACCAACCCATCTCTCTCCCAGGATTTTTCACTGAGCATTCTTCCTCAGGTGAGAGGAGACTGCACAGCTTGGCGTGCAAAAATTCTTATGCTACTATTTGTACTGATGAATTAAGGGTCATACAGGTTCGAATCCTCCAACTCTTCCTTACCTAGGGCGAGCTGGCAAAGGAACCTGCCACTAAGAGGACAATTGCAAGGTGGATTGTCTCTTGTATCCATTTTTGTTATCAAAGACTAGGTAGGAGAGCCCCCCTCAGGACTGAGGGCTCACTCCACCAGGTGTACAGCTGCATCTCTAGCGGCTGCTAGAGATATTCCCATTCTGGAAATCTGTTGAGCTGTTACTTGGAAGACAGTTCACACTTTTACCAAGTATTATTCCCTGGATTTCTGTCCAGGAGAGATGCTCGTTTTTGGCACAGCTGTGCTTCAGAGCCTATTTCCTAAGTAGGTTCTGACCCTCCTCCATGGAGGTACTGCTGTGTATCTGTATTAAGTCCTAATATAGCAAGACTATGGTGTTTGGAAGAAAACAATTACTCACCTTAGTAATTGCTTTTCTTCCTCGGAGTCTGTTAATAGACCACCCCCAACCTGCCCCTCTCAGAACTTCTACTGGGGTGGGGTGGCAAATTAGTGCAAGCACTGTGTCATGCCATTGTAGTTCTTCCCTTCACCCTCTTTTATTTAGGGTTAGAGAACTAGGGTTTCTGTGTTGAGTGATTTGTTGGCCCCTTCCTGGACTTGAGTCTTTGGGGAAGGGGGGTCTAATAGTGCTTGTCAGGGGAAAACTAATAATACCATTATTCATTCTTATTATTGTTATTGTTGTTCCTATTGTTGTTTATATTGTTGTTATTACTACTAATAGGTAGCCATTTGGCTAGTGTAGAGCTTTCCACACAGACTTGTTGTGTTAGTGTTAGCTTCTGTAAAGATCTGACAGTTTCATTTGAAACTGCCAAGATAGAGCTTTGGTATAGCGCCCTCGCGCTTTAGAACTCCAGATTCTCTGGAGTTAACTCTTTCCTCTCCGGGGCAGTTCAAGTGCAGTGGCTAACTGCAATAAGTCCTAATATAGCAAGACTCCATGAGAAGAAAAGCAATTACTAAGGTGAGTAATTTTTTCTTTCCGCGCATGCTCTGAAAGATCCCGGTACTATTCCCGCAGCCGGAACCGATCAGGCATGATACCGGCACTGCTCTACCCCTTTCTGACCACTCTCCCTTACAGCTAGGCTCACTACCCAACCCACAAATGTGCATACACCAGTCGACTAGCCTCCCTACATCTGGAACCTTCGCGAACCAGGCCCACTTACTAGCTCCATGACTAGTCTGTGCCCCCCTTTCAAAAACAAAACAACCTTCAGGACGGTTCCATGGCAGCTACGAATAAAAAAAAAATTGCGTATGCTGTTCCACACTCATCAGCCCGTTTTTTCAATGTTCGTGAGGGCTCGGAGAAGAACGCACTGTCAGTGGCAGCTCATGCACCGTTTACAAGAGACAAGTGCTCGATTCATTTTTACTTAGCAGAATACTTGTGCACGCCAATGCGGCTGTCCTGACATTATTCCCGGCCCCGACTTGCAGGTCACGGAGGCCAGGGAACAGTACGATGCGCGGCAAAGGTTTTTAAGAGCCAGACACCCCAATACTATAGTTCATACTAGTAGCAGTCCTCTCTAGGGCAGCGTTTTTTTTGCCTTCCAAAATACGGTTGTACGCTTTACACGCGCAGAAAGGGGTTCACCAAGTTCTGTGAGTACTGCAGTTTGCGTGGCCTTCTTGACCTGGAACCAAAACTGTTGAGCTGTGGTGGTGGGGGTGGGGGTTGGACTTTGCAGTTAGGAAATGACGTTTGGGGAGGAGGAGAGTAACTAGTGCTGGTAGTCCACGAGTTGTGCAGAAGGGAAGTGGAGCTGCTGCCAGAGCGACTGTTTAACCAGTGGAGACGGTGAGCTGGCTGTCTCGGTTGAGGGACCCAGGGTCAGGGGTGCAGTGGGGTAGGGGTTGCACTGGGGAGGGACAGCATGTCACTTCGAGAGACAGAGGCTGCTAGTTATTCTACGCTTAGGGGCGTGCATGACGGTGCCTGCCAGCGTGCTACGGTCCAAGAGTGATCGCATCTGAACTCACTGCAGAGAAACTTTTTAAACCGTTCGTTAGCCTTTCATTGCTTATTTCACTTTTGCAGTCTCTAGAAAAACACAACTTCTGCGGCACTTTGGCCGAGAGTGCTGCTGTGTGACAGCTGCACGCTGACACTTTTCGCTGGACTGCCGGGTTTTGTCGGTGGAGTCGAGCGAGCCGTCACATCTGTGGTTCCCTCTGGTGCATGGGTCCCCGTAGCACTCCTGTGTGGGCCGTGGGTGGCCCTTCGCAGTCAGCCTTTGCAAGAGAGTTTCTGATAGCAGGGCGTCAGTGCGAAGTAATTTGATTTACTTGCATAATTTTAGAAGCAGTACTATATGTGGACAGAAAACTAGTGTCATGTTTCATAAGACAGCTGGTTCCGAATTACAGTCACGTAACTGCGAGTCGAGTCCTCCGGTGGTCGCCACTGTTAAGTGCAGGGCTTAGGTGTGGTGACGGTGACAGGTTTTCGGGGATTTTGCACGTGTGTGGCGCTGTGGCCCGCCTCTACACGGAAACGGGGCATGGCTGCCTGGTCATGCTATTTACCGTTGCATGTTAATGAGGTGAGTATTATGATTTTCAGTCGGGTGACCATGATAACGGAGAAGAATTTTGTTTAATATTGATGCTCCAGATTCGGTGGTACTTTTTTGTATATTAAAATCGTGCATCTCAACCTTCCCTGATTTTGCATTACTATTTCCTCTATTCCTCCTAAATTCGTCATTTTTGCCACTTAAGAGTAGAGGTTTAAATCATAGAAATTAATAGTTTTGCAGTCTAGTTCTCCATCAGAAAACGCTTTTACCACTAAACCGTTTATCGCAGGTGAACTCATAGTACCCCCCCCCCCGGTTGTGTGTCCTTGATTTTTTTGGAGACGACTTGAGAGGTATGATTACAGTCCCCACCGTATGATCATGGATATTCTAGGGATTAGTTAACTGCATTTTGGTAGTATTTGACTTCTAAAAATAAGGCGGAAACTTCCAAAATAAATGAGGAAGTCATTGACTTACAAAAGTAAAACAATTAGCTGACTTCCAAAATTGCAGGCACTGAAGTCAGAAATTATGTAGTTTTCGGAATTTTTTTTTATCATAGATATTTATATTAACACCTATTAATTGGTCTTTCCTAAAGCACAGATTTCCCAAATGGGGCTCTGTAAAGTTTTTTCATTTCCATACTATTGCAGTGTCTTCCAGATTTTGACTCCTGGGAGGTTTAGTCTTGCACTAAAAGTATATTAACTGAACCCCTGGGAGAAGCCATATCTTCATGCAGACTTTTTTAGTTTACTGTATACTTGTGTACCTGTGAGTCACAGATTCAAGTTCCAATTGAAAACCAAGATATAACTGTGTGCCAGAGAGAGACTGTGTCATATCAGCATGGCAAGTGGTATACTGGGCAGTTGACTAGATTACAGCAATGCTGTAAACTGCTGTACTGGCAGCTGAAATCTAGGAATTTGCTAGTAGTTGGCCAACAACTCCTTCAGTAGATAACAGTGCCCCCCACCCCACCCACAACCGTAGACTGCAACATTGGTAGTGAATTGATTATAATTTTGGATGTTGATTGTAATTTTGGATGTTTCCGTAGTGATTTGTGCAGATATTGTGGCAGTCAATGCCATACTAAGCCTGCTGAATTAGTAGCCTGGCAACTCTTCCAGTGTTTCCTTTCATTCAGACTCACTGGGAAAGGAACAGCAGAGTTAAACAGTACTACAGTAAGACCGACAGGTGTGTGTGTTATATATATGTGTGTGTGTGTGTGTGTATATATAATATATATATATATTTTGATATTGCTAGGATTCACAAACGTCCAGTGTAGGAATACAAGAGAGGTGTAACATACAAAAAAGGTATTACAAACATAGCAGAGACTGGGAAATACAACAAAATTACAACGTAATCAGTAAACTGCAACATAGAATGGCAAACTGTACAGGTGATGATTAAAAGATAAACAGAGAATAGGGATGCATAAAATTTTGAGAGACATTAGAGCGGCAGATGGGGCGAAACCCAAAATTGCAAGTCTACCGGAATAGGTAGCAAACATGAAATCATCTGTTGATGTGGGCCCCAGTCTGGGAGGGCGTCCTCTGTTGACAGAGGACCCAGTCTGGGATAGTGAGGTGGGGGCAGTGCAGGGGAGCGTGTTTTAAGGGACAAGTGAAGTAGGGCTAGGAGTTGCTGTTCAGGGGTGGGGGAGGGTAGAGAGTATATGCTCTGTACCACTTCCTGAAGGATACTGTTACAAGCTGCTACCACCTTTTGCGTGAACCATTTCTTCCTTTTTTTGTGGGAGGGATTTAAGAGTTCCCCTTGAGCTGGTAACCATGTCCTTTCAAAGTCTAGTCGCATGCTGTGGTATTTAAATTGAGACATTCTTGCAGATCTGGGTCTTTGGATACCATATACACGAGTACCTTCTCCCCTCCTTCAAGGGGAAATAATCCAGGTTCCGTGAGCCTTTCTTTGCAATCCTTGTCCTACTTTCTTCTTTTCACTTCTGTAGATCTAATCTGCACTCCCTCCAATCTACAGCACGTGTCCCTGTTTTATTATGGGGAGCACCAAACTGCCAGCAATATTTCAGATGGGGCCTCAACAGTGATCTGTACAAGGGTAGGATAGCAGTGCTTTTCTCTTGTCACAGAGTTGCGTCTAATGCACCCTAATATTTAACTGCATTTTTTTGCAGCAGTATCACATTGCAGTCCCTTCTTTAAAATATTATGTTACACTGTGATCTGTAGGTTTTTTCCTTATCTGATGATCTCTGTTTTGTTGTATTCGTGGTATACAATTCCTTCGTATTTCTGTTATCTTAAGTGGAGCACTGTGCATTTGTCATACTTTTTTTGCTCATTCTGTTTGCATAATAAGATTGTCCAGCTCCTTTTTCATGTTGTCCGTTTGTTCGTACACTATGTAGCTTATTTTCTGTCGTTGCCAAATGCTGCTATCCCTCTTTCTTCGCCTCGCTTATGTTCCTCATGTATATGTCAGGCCGGGACCGTGCACACTACACAGACTTTTGAGGTACCCCCTAACCTTCCCCCAACCAGCTAAATATCATTGACCCTAACCCTATGTTTTCTTCCATCCAGTCAACAGTTTATCCACTTTATCCGTTGTATTCCCATGCAGCTTACTTTGTGAATTAGCTCACTGTGAGGGACAGTGTTGAATGCTGTGCTGAAATCCAGATAGAGTACAACCACTGTCTTGCTGTGCTCCAGAACCTTACACGACAGTTAGAAAAAATTGAGCAAACTGTCAAACAAGGCCTGCCCTTTGAAACTGTTGTGTTGGGGGTGTTGCCCAAGTTATTTGTCTTAATGTTGTACTTAATTTAATCCCTCAAGATGGCTTCCAGCACCTTTCCCACCTACTGATGCTAGACTCGCTGGTCTGTAATTGGCTATTTTACTCTTTTTTAACTCTTGACGTTAAGGATTACTGTTACGTCTGCCCAGTCATTAGGGATATTACCTTCCCTAAGGCTTGCATTAAAAATTTGCAGTTATTGGATCTGTCATGTGGGGCTGGTCCTTAGGTGCACTTTGTGTGCAAAAAATAGTTTGGTTTAATTACTGTTTACTGTAGTATAGTGCTGGATTATTTTACACTAATTTAGTTTGCATCTAGGCTGAAATCTTCAGTAACTCCAAATCCCAGAATCTCCTGCAGCTGATCTCAGAACAGTAGGCAGCAGTGGGAGATTCGGAAGCCTGTAGTGCAAGTAAGTTTATGGAAGCTCTGATCTTTTGCTTGCTGGTCTCTTCCACGGTCCTCTCTGGACTAAGTCGAGCAGCCACTAGGTTGCTGGCTTTCGAGCAGACAATGACAGACCATTTGGCCTATTCTGCAGTGCTGGCTTTTAGTATGTTAGTCTGTAAGTGCAGTCACAGAAGACTGTACTTAGTCCTTTGAGAAATGCAGAGCTGGAAGACATCTGATTGGAGAGTATAAAAGCTCAAATGTGCACTGCAGGCTATTACATCTCATCTCCCACATCTGCCTGCTGCTCTGATGTCAGCTACAGGGGATTCTGGAATTTGTAATAACAGAAGTATCTGCCTAGAGGTAAACCAAATTAGTCTGATACAATCTGCTATACTACAGTAAACAGTAAGTAAACCAAATGTTTTTGAACACAGAGTTGCACACTGGGACCAGCCCCACACTTGAGTGTGGGGCCCTTTGTGCTGATTGTTCCCTTTTATTTACTCTATAGAAATGTGTATTTTCCATACTCATGTTTGCTAACTTGATGTTTGACTTTCATTCCCCTAGGAGCTGTTTAAACGTTTGTCAGTATTTTTAGTTAACTTGTAAACTCTTTTTTCTGTTTTTGTTAATTGTTGTATTTTTCTTGGTAGTTAGCCAAGCTGGGATTTTACCCATATTGTTATATTTAGATATGGGTGTCCCCCCCACTGTAGTCACGCTGGCAACAACATATATACCAGGGATATGTAATTCCACCGCCAAGCAGCTGTGATAACCTACAGGTCCTGATCATTAAACTGCTATTAGGGGCACACAAAAGAGTGCTCACCCTCCTGTCTGTTTATATCCTGCCTAAGCAGACCTCGCATGGTATCGGCAACCTGTTGGACTATATCACCACCTTGAGCCTGAACTCTGAAACCGTACTGTTGGGAGACTTTAATATAAACTGGTTCTTGCCTTCGTCTGCTGCTATGAAGGACACCCTTGCTGCAGTCCAGTTCTCCCAACTGGTGGACACCACAACTCGAACCAGCTATAAGACTGGCACTAGCACACTTCTGGACTGGGTATTAACAAACCGCCCCTCTCATATCTCTGATCGTACCGTGCTCTCCGACTCTCATGAGTGACCACTCCCCAGTTATCTGCCGTTGGAATAACAACTATTACAAGCCACCTACTAGAATCTTAAATCGACAGCTCTTAAAAGGCCACCTCCCACAGCTAAAGGCAGACCTAAAACAACTCGACTGGTCGGATCTGTACAGTAACCCAGATGTGGACACTGCACTTGAACTCTTTATCACCAGATTCAGCGCTACTTGTGACAAACACGCACCAGTCACAACAGGAAAAGCCAAAGGGCCCATTAATTCATGGATTACCTCAGACCTACTGGCTCGGTTAGCCTCTAGAGACTGACTCTGGCTAAAGGCACAAGCTCATGGCATGGCGGATAACATCCAGCTTTACAAGAAGGCCCGAAATGAGTGTACAAAAGCTGTCAGAGTTGCTAAAAGTAACTTCTACAAAGAAGCCCTAGCCAAGACCTAGAACAGCAGCAAGTCCTTTTGGGATAACCTGTGACATCACTGGGAAAGACCCCAAAACACCCCCAGCAATGCTTAAAATTGAGGGCGTACCTACCCTGGAGCCACTGCATATTGCCAACTGGCTGAACCTTGCATTCTCGGACCTCAGTAGTGTGCTCTCTGTAAACGTATTCACCTCTGCCCCTAGGGCCACTGTGGGGAAAAAAAACAGCACTACTTAACCAACCACCTTTCTGTTTCAAGCTGGTCCCGGAAGCCGATGCAAGAAAATACGTTGAAAAAGTTCTTTGCAGATCTAGACACAGCAAGAACTCTTTGGACCTCAAATTTGTTCAGCTTGCACTTGATGAGATACTTGGTCCCCTCACAAAGATAATTAACCTGTCTATCTGCCAATCCAAGTTCCCACAAATCTGGAAGTCTGCCACAGTCACCCCGATACACAGAGGTGGAGACCGGTCACTCCACAACAACTACAGGCTGATCTCTGTACTCTAACCGTGCTCAAAGGCCCTTGAATGAATTGTGGCCGACCAGATGGTGGGGTACCTCAATCAGTACCAGCTTCTGTGCTCCGAGCAACATGGGTTCAGAGCTGGCCACAGCACCGTCACGGCTTTACTCAAACTTTCTGGATTCATACATGGCGCCTTAGATAAAGGGCACATTGCAGGAGCGGCCTTCTTTGACTTATCTAAAGCATTCGATATGGTCCACGATGCCATCCTCCTTCAGCAACTCTCAGACATAGGAGTAGCTGCTGAAACTGTGCAGTGGTTTAGAAGTTACCTGAACCTGCTCTCCCAGCAAGTCAGGATTGGGGACATCCTCTCTGAAAATAGATCTGCCAGCTCAGGGGGTACTGCAAGGCTCCATTCTTGGACCATTACTCTTCAGCGTCTTCCTAAACAACCTCCCAGCATCCTGTCAATGCCGCATGCTCCTCTACGCGGATGATGCGTGATCTTGGCAAGCAACCCTGACCCCCTACTCCTGGAATCGGATCTCCAAACTGGCTTTACAGCTGCCAAAAATTGGCTCAAAAGATGCAGACTGGTCTTGAACGATAAAAAGACCAAGACCATGCTCTACTCTTCAGCCCAAAGCAAGCAAAAAGGCTTCCCCCTAGCAATCCGGAACGACGCCAGTTTCACCCTGAACTAGTTCCCCACTTCCAGTATCTGGGTATCACACTGGACTCTGCCCTGTCCTTCACTCAGCATTTCGACAATACTGCTGAAGTCCTCAACACCAGGATCGGCATACTCTACAGACATCGACACAGCCTAACATTTGAAGCCCTGAATCTGGCAATAGACAGCTTGCTCATATCCCTCGTTGACTTTGGCCTGGCTATTTATGGCTCTGCAACTGACTGTACTCTCCAGTGCCTCTCAACTGCTCTAAACAAAGCCTGCCATCTGCTCACCAGTGCCCCAAAGCTCACCCATACATGTGAGCTGTATGCTCGGACTGGATGGCTCCAATTGATCGACAGAATCCGATATCAAACCTGCCTCCTTGCAAAAACAGCCACTCTACACCTACTTCCCCCTGGGGTACAGAGACTCCTGGCTCCACCATTGAATGCCAGACACACCAGGAGCTCGTCCACCCAAATCTTCCATGTGCCCAGGTGTCGGACTACCATGGCTCAGTGTTCTTTTGCTCACCGTGCTGCTCTCTGGACAGATGGCCTACCTCCTGACATCTCCAATGCCACTACACTGGGATCCTTTAAACGTAGGCTGCGTCAGCACCTCGCTGACGGTAGTTCCTGTATGTGTTGCCGCTAAATCCCCGCTCGCAGCAACGGACTACCCCCAGCACTTTCCCATTCATATCCTACCAGGATAGTCTCCGGCAGCACTTTGCCTCACCCCCTACACACACTCTCGACTCCTCATCCATGCCCTATCATAATCCCCTTCCCCACTCCAGCCTTTCCTAGCACTTTCCCCTATCACCTTATCCCCCTCCTCTGTCTGTCACTTTATAGGACACAGGCATACATTGTACAGTGCATCAGCACACTTTATCTATTGTCTGAGCCATCAACTGTTTTGTTTGTTCACTGTGTTTTGTATATAAATGACTATGAAATCTGTATTTTGTCCACCATGATTGTGAGTCCCTTAATGTAATGATGTGGAACCTCTCAACGAGCAGCCACTCGCAGATGTCTTCCAAGATCTTCAATAAATAAATAAAAAGACACATGTGACCTATGTTTTATCTGCCAGTAACAGTAGTGTTCCTCCATGGTTCCCTGTGCACAAGCTAAAAACTGCATTCTTTAAAAGCGTTGATTTGTCTGTTGTATAGGCCTTTATTCTTTTAGAAGACTGGGAAACCGCATAGTTAACCTAGTAGTTGAAACACAAAAATGTGAATCTGGAATTGCTGAATACCATGACCATTTCATTTACATTGCACTTTTCACATGGGCATTTCAAAGCACTTTACAGTTAATACACAACTTTATGCCGATGTCACATATTTCTTGTGTGACCTTGAGCAAGACAATTAACCTCCCTGTGCTTTAACTCCTGTTATTCTTTATTCTTTATCTTTCTGAGCTTTCCTTAGCCTCCTTCAGTTTCTCAGGTAATTGCTTGCTGCACACCTGCTGGCTGCTGTTAATGGCTTACAGTCACTTTGAGATACAGTATGTATGAAAGGCACCACTATATAAAATCAGTTTCCTTTCCTTCTGGTGTTCTTGGCAAGGTCATAGCCTTGTGGGGTGCATGCTGCATGGATTCACAGTCTCATGGGGTGCATTATGTGGGGCACAGCCTCACTGGGTGTATGCTTCATGGGGTCTCGGCTTCACAGGTTGCATGCTTTGTGGGGTCACAGCTTCTCAGGGTATGTGCTGTGTGGGGTCACTGCCTCACAGGGTGTACGCTGCGCAGGGTGCGTGCTGAGTGGGGCCACAGCCTCGCAGGGTGCGTGCTGTGTGGGGCCACAGCCTCGCGGGGTGCGTGCTGTGTGGGGCCACAGCCTCGCAGAGAGTGCGGTGCTGCTGGGGGTCACAGCCTCCGTGGTGCGTGCTGCCTGGGGATCACAGCTTCGTGAGGTGTGTGCTGCGTGTGGGTCACAGCCTTACATTGTTACACAGAGAATTGAGACGATCAGCAAAAAAATAAAATTGGCAGACAGCAATCCCAAAATGTACAAAGAAAGTTAAAAATACTGTACAAAACATTATGCAGTTTATTAAAAAAATAAGTACATTAGAGGGATGTACTGACAAGTTTCTGAAATCTGCTGTTCTGAGATGGCAGGACCATTGTTCTTGAATTTGATGGGTTTCCAGCATAATGCTAAACCACACTGAGTTGTGATCTCTGGTTCCGGGGAGCTCCTTTACCTCCTCATATGCTGTCCCACTGGAGAACAATAAGTCCAGTATAGCCTTTTCCCTGTTAAGCTTCCAAATCTACTAGGTTAGTAGGCACTCTTGCATTACCGGTATCAGTGACTGGCTCCGTGCAGTTTTGGTTGACAGGATTTCCCAGTTCATATCATTTATCAAGTAGGAAGGTGTGTGAAACTGTCAGTTGCTTTGGCCAGATCTGCAAAGATTGCGGAGGTCAGTAAGTAAACACTGGTTCCACCCCTTCAGGTCAAAATCAGAAAATCTGAGTAGAGGATACTGTGGAATGGGCTTTCCTCAAAGCCGACTGGAAAAGACTTACAAAGGCAGGGGGGAGTCATGGGAAACCACTCCTCATGGATCTTGTCTTATTTTGGGGTAAGGGAGATAGTACAGTAGTTACCAGGTATGGAAGGGTCATCACTTTCGTAGAGTGGGAGGATTTCGGTCCACGTCCAGGATATCAGGACCCTTCAGCAGCGAAAAAGAAAAGTCAAAGTTTAGAGATCAGCGGCCCAGTTTTCAAAGGGCCTGACATGGCCCGGGGTATAAGTCCCATGACGCAGCCCGCTGGTGGACATGCTCTTGTCAGTCCGTGATGTGCACAGGTGACAGGCAGAGCTGCGGTGGTATGTCACACCTGGTATTGCTACAGATAACATTTCAGCGCAACTGCGCATGAAACTGCTGCAAGCTGCTGTAAATTGCAGAGCCGGTTGCAAAATGGCTCCATGTTTGAAAATACCACACATGCTGCAGATCCTGTGGGTGCGTGTAGGTGCGCAGGGTAAGCCTCCATTCTGCACAGTTTCTGCAGTCCATGAGCGACTTTTACAGTACTTGAAAATCCGGCCTTGGAACAGCAGTAAAAGATGCAGCAAACTAGAGGAGTGTGGGGTCCAGGCAGTCAGTGCTGTTGTTCGGCACAGGGTCATAACCGCGCATAGAATAATCGCATGGCAACAGATGCCACAAGCAAAACGGTGTGCTCTACAAGATGGTCGGGAAATACACCGACCTACAGAAAGAGTGCATGCCATTGAAGTAAATGGGCTACTTTTTTTTTTTTTTAGTGACAGCAAAAGTAGTAGCACGGGAACACCTGCGAGGAATTGAACTACAGCCCCAGGTCTCCAGAGTATGCCATGTGTTGGTGCCTTAACCGCTCCACCATGGGAGCAGGGAACCGCTGGACCAGGCACTCAACACATGGTAACTTGATGCCTTCCTAGTAATTCATACAGGACAGGAGTAGCGGTAATTCCCTATCGCTGTAATTTGTAGCACACTCTTCACAGCGTGGTTAATACGGCACTATATTCCATGCGTGGTATTCACCAGGTAGGCTGTTGTTCATGGCTGGGGCTAGTGAAAGTAGGACCGACAAAGTTGCTGTAGGGAAGTTGGGGAGAATAAGAGATTGGGGGGTCCTAGTTGTAGTTCTTTATTTAAAAGTTGGTGACTTGAATTGGCATCCTTATCCCAGGCTTGTTTCCTGGTGCAGACGGGGAGGAGAACAAGAGGGAAGTGAAATACAAAATACATAATAAGTTCAGTAATAGCAACAGAATTATGTTCTAGTTAAAACCATAACACGGTCATTCTGAAGTTCAGGCATGTAATTACAAAAAAAAATAAATCTCAGACCTAAATTTGAAATTTTGGGTGACTCTTGTGCAGGTGAGTTCAACTGATGCTTCCTGTGATGTTTTTGCTGGAAGTGGGAGCATAGGGAGGTTAATTGATCTTTCCAAGAGCACACGGTAAAGAAGTGTTGTACGTTTCAAACCTGTCTTTCCAGGTTTACAGCTGTGTTCTCTAACCACTAGGTTCACTGCCTTCCTTCCTTCCTCAGGGTGTGTGTGTGTCTATATGTTTACACGGGGGCCTCGGAAATCCCTTTTACAGCAAGTTTTTCTGATGAGTATTTAAAATTTCCCCTCAGACGCGTCAGTGAAACTAAAAACATTTTCAAACATCGTCTAGATAAACTTATAACATCAGGGTATAATTTGTCCTATTATAACCTTTGATTAGCATAGGAGTACTTATGGGCTAATCAGCCCCTTGGTCCGTAATCTACCTTAGTATGAACCTTAGTATATTTGTGATCACCTTGGTACTGCTCTGCAGATGAAGAAACAACTGAAGTTTTACAGAAAGTTTCAAGATGAAAGGGTGCCAGCCAGCAGGATTACCCCTCCAACAGACTGTGCTGTAGAGGCAGGAGAGGGAGCTTGAATGTGAGGGAGTAGACCATACTTCATGGCACTGTTGTGGGGAAGCTTAGCACAGCATGATCAAAACCATCATGGGGGATTTCAGCACTAGGAAACTGCATTCTTGTTCATATACTGCCAGCTGGTTGTGTGATGACTGAGATTGCCTCTTTTCTCGAAGTCGGGGGTGAAGAACAGACTTGTCCTCCTAGGCTCTCTAGATTTAGTCATTTTAAGTGTGTGTGGGAAAGGGAGACCGGAGTGCAGGCACCCCTGACCAGTAGGCAAAGGCAGATCTGTTCTCAGCAGGTTTTTTTTTTTTGTGTGTGTGGGGGGGTTGGGCCCCCGGGCCGGTTGAGGGTAACAAATCACTGTGGTGATGAACATGGTGGTAGGGAGGATCACAGTGTGCACACACCTTTCAGGTGACTTCAGAGGACGTAGATGTATTCCCCCAGTATCCAGTCTCTTTGCTAGAGGATTATTGGTATGGCTGTGGCACTCCTTAAACCAGCAGTGCAGTGAAATTAGGCAAAAAGGTGAACCTACCTTTTTTTCTGCTAGTAAAAGTTTCTATACATCTTCTAGTTTTATTTGGGTGTGAAAATGTTGTATTTTCATCAACAATTTGAGTATTTTATAAATGTTTGTGCAGTTTTTTTTTTTTCCTCAAGTAAAAAAAAGATGGCTGGCACATTTGGCCTAGAAATGCCATGGCAGGCTAGTAAGGGTTAGTATCGAGAGAAAGTTGCAATGCACAGCATAGGAGGCACTGACTTAGAAAAGTAAATTTGACAGATTTGTTGATATTTTTATTAACTGCAGCTGAAACTAGTTTTTTGAGAAAAAACATTTTCATTGCACTGCTGCTGTAAAAATATTGGAAGATATAAGGGAGAGGGATATTAAACAGAGACATTGTGGTGGGTCCCTTACCACTTAGTAGCCATATGTATTACATGGGCCCTGCAGTTCTGTGATGCAGGGGTGTACTCACAGGAGCTGACAGTAACTTTTTAAAATGATTACATTTAGCCGTACTACTGAAACACCTTACCGTGTTTCATAATAGTGGTAAGGCTGTTCTAAGTGGCAAGTGGGTGAGTTACCGATTAGATGCGTGGAGGGTGAAATTACTTCAGAGTTACTCATTCCTGTCATGCCTTACTTTATATATGACAATCAAGATGTATTTGCTTTACCATAAAAAGGCCCCATTGAGCGATGTTCATTTTGAAAGAGGGCCTGGTTAGAACAGCATAAAAATATAAACCCATCCGATACATATAATGCGTGCAGTATACAGGGGATATTCTGCAGGCTGTGTGAAAATGAATTTTTTGCATTCAGTTTTGACCTCTGTTAACCTCACGAGTAGCAGAGCCATGAGTGAGGTCTACGGACATCAAACCCTGATGCAAAAAAATTGTTTATTTTCACAGTGCCCTTGGCATATTTCATTTATGCAAGGGGCAAACTTCTGGATGGGCATACGGCGTCGTCCTGTGTCCAGGTTGACTGTGTGTGTGTGTCTGTGTCAGAGAGATGGAGAAGGAGAGAAAAAAGCTGTTTGAATGACGACTCTGGAATCGGCGGCGAACAGAAAGCTAATGCCGGTCTCAGCGTTGATGACGTGACTGCAGTGTAAATAAATGCTAATGATGTGCCTGGAGTGTAAATTATTTATTTAGACTCCAGGTGCATCATCACTGCAAATAAATGGGTTTATTTCCTGTTTTTTATTCACTTCCCCATTGCATAAACAGTGAGAGGAAACAGTAATACAAGGAACATATATAGAGAGCTAAATAACCGATAAATGCAATAGAATATATAAAGTAATGACATATATTAATGCAAACAGGCTTGCAGTGAACATGGTCTCCAAAACAGCGAGATTTGGAGACTATCTGTCACAGTAATACAGTAATTGTTTCAGATATATGTAAGGTACAGTAATCACAGTTGCGTATATCAACAGTAGTAATCCAACGCACTTTTGAAGGCATAACTGTTAACCAGTGTGCAAAGATTAAGAGCTGAAGTTTGTTCAGTACCAAAGGGGCAGGCCAGCTGAGGGAAGCTTTACTGTAGCAAGATGTATATGCCTGGGTATGTCTAGGAGAATGACCTTATTTTTCCTTAGGAGGTATGGATTATCAGCCTTATAGAATAGGGTGATGATGTACAGTATGTCAGGAGGTTGTTTTGCAAGGCCTTGTAGGTCCCAATATACAGGTTTCTTAGTCCTCTAGTGGTAAGGGAGGGCCATCCAACTGTAGTATATAGGAAACTGTGTGTTCTGAGGGGTAGACTAGTGATGAAATGGTGTACCCTGTGGTAGACAACATCCAGCTTTGTCAGGTTTATCTTGGGCTACGTTGATTTATCAGGTCTGCATAATCTACAGGGTTTTATTTAACTCTAAAAATTGATTAGCGTTTTGCTCATAAAAGTACTAAAACGTCGTGAAAATGCATAGCACTTGCCTTATTGTGTTTAACAAATATAACACTTCTAGAAAACCCACTTAAATACTTTGTGTACAGTTAGTATTATCCCAAGGAAAAAACTGCTAATCGATTATTTAAAACCCTGATCTAGGATTGGCAGAAAGGTGTCGTGAACAAATACATTTTGGGCATCAGCAGGGGAAACGATATCTATTCCTGAAACAGAAACCCAGTCTAGACAGAGTTTACAAAGGTTCTCATTATGCGTGGTAAATGAGAATCTGTTGTCTAGAGTCCCAGATACTTATAAGAGCCCACCAGCTTGAGTTTGTCACCCCGGATAGTGGTTAAGGAGGTAGAGTGGTCAGTCATGGCTAAGTTGCCATTTGGAGAGAAAATCATAACCTTTGTTTTTGATAAGTTTAGGAGCAATTTTGAGTGGAATAGATTAGTCTGTAACTCGTTAAAGGCAGTCTGTAGATCAGTCACTACTGTAACTGTGTTAAGCCTGGTGAGAGAACCCGTAGTGTTATCAGTGGAAAAAATGTAAATTGGCATCTCTCCCCCCCCACACCCCATATTCATTTTTTTTTCCTCTTACGCTCTGCAGGCATTATCAGTCCCGTTTTCCAGTCTTCAGTTGCCACCACCAGGTACCCCTGTACCCTAGTTCCCCTGCAGCAGGGTGGGAGGGGAAGGAGCTATTTTCCTCCCCTGTGACTATATCCTGAGTGGATTATTGCAGGCGATCCTGAGGTGGCGCTGCCGGCTTGCTGGAAGGAACTTCGTGGAGCATGGAGCCATTTTTTCTTCCTGATTGTCCTGGTCCCTCCCCTGCGGATGTGAACTCGCGCACGTGGCTGTGCACATGTGTCATGAAGACATCTTCTTGCATCTCTGTGGTCTAGCGCTGCCTCCTATCCTTCACCAGGAGGCAGCCATAGAGTGGGACGACATACCCACCCGTCCCGGGAGAGGAGAGCTGTCGTGGGATGCTCTATCCTCTCCCTCCCTTGCCAACCCCTGGCTGCCCAAGTTAGCTTCCGAACCTGGGACGCCAGCATGGCGTGAGGTGTGGCATCCAGTGCCTCAACCCTCTGCGCCACCGGGCCGGCCTTAGATTGGCATTTTGAGGCTGTAACACGTCGACATCTGTGTACTTCATGACTCTTATGTAGGACTGTCTTTATAGCACTTGTAGATCCTTATGTACGTACAGTATGCTGTTGCGTGTTATGTGTTTCTATCCTGTTCCTTTTCCCTTTTCTTCAGACAGTTGTGTACAGCAGAATGTTTAATACTCACACCTAACTGCACAGCTTTCCCTGCTGTGCATCATTGGATACCAGATAATACAGTGTCTCCTGGAAGAATTGCTTTGTGTTCTGATTATGTAAAATGTACATTTTATAACGTATATATTATCTGAAAACAATGTATGTATTGTTATGCCTATGTTTTGTGATGTCCTCCCAGGAGCATCTTGTAAATGAGCTTGCTCAATGATGCTATTCCTGGAAAAATAAAAAATTGATTGATTGATTGAGGAGGAAAAATGTGCTCACTTGCTCACTCACTGACATCAGTATTTGGATCCTATAAACCAGCTGCTCCTATAACTGGGCAGTATACTTGGTGGGGTGCTGCAGACTAGAGCACTGATGAACACAGATGCACCATGCTGGGGCTGCAGAAGTGCAGAAATGTCTGAGCAGCTGGAGAAACCTGGCAGCCGAGTTAGTGCTGCCCTTGACACTTGCTGAGCTGATTGGTGACTTTCTAAATGCAAACTGACCTGAAAGGCTTGTGGAGCAAAGACTATGTTTGGACCTGATTCCCGCTGCATTCCTGTCATCTGGATGTCAGCCTTATATATAATCTGCTGACAGCTGCAGCCTGCAGATGACAGTGTCAAAGGTTCAGCCTTCACATCACCAAGCATTCCCTTCATTTCTTGAAAAACGTATTCTGGGGACGTGTGTGTGTGTGTGTGTGTGTGTGTGTGTGTGTGTGTGTGTGTGTGTGTGTGTGTGTGTGTGTGTGTGTGTGTGTGTGGTGCAGTAGATTTCTGCACTGGTAGAGGAATTGAACCTTGGTCAGGTTACCAGTGAAATGATTCAGGAATTGTGTGCTCTGTGAGTAGATGTGCTTTTCAAAACATTCTAAAACTAAGTATTTTTTTGAAGGAGAGAGTTTTGGCTCTGAATATAAATCTGGTAATTGGACTACATTTTGCATACTGAGATACAGAAAAGTTTGCACTAGGAAGGTAGTGCTCACCATAGCAACCAAACACATTAACTGAAAAATTGGGCACTCACCACATTATAAAATTGATGCTCAATCTAAATCATTTAAGGTGCGACATTTTATTTAGTGCAAAAAACCGCATCACTACCCAAAATCATTTTTATTTAATAATTTTTTTCCAAGTGGTATGCATGGGCCGAGAAAAGTTGCACTTCATTTTTGTGTTGTTTTGTAATTGGGTTGTTTTAATTGGGCCCCACGGTGACGTAAGTAAGATGTCCTATGTTGAGACCTATTTAAATGGCGTGACACTGTGAGTGAATCGCCTTTGAGAAAGGAATGAGAAAATCTAAAATGCCTCGGGCCATGGGCATCTGTATACTTTTTTTGCACTAAATAAAATATACCACCTTTAAATGATTATTTTGACCGAGCAGCAATTTTATAATGGTGATGGGTGCCCAATTATTAAGTTAATGTATTTTGTATATTGATAATAATACCACCTGTATACTAATTACTCTTTTGGAAATGTGAACATTTTCAAACTTAACCTTTCACCAAGTTTCCTATCAGCGGTCTGTGTCCAGTCTTTGTTAGAAGGTAGATCGAGACCTAGAAGTTGTTGGCAGATAAGGACCACTTGGCCCACCTAATCTGCCCCAAATTCCCACTGAACACTTCCCTCACCAGGGGACTGACTTATGCAACAGATGCATACAGTATATATGACTTTGTTGCATGACTCCAAAATGTGTTCACTAATTCAACAGATGTTCTCTTTCTGTGTTTATTCACTACATGCTTCTGTTAAAAGGTACTGAATTTATTTAGCTATAGTTGAAAACTTTGCTAGGAGGCTGAAGTGAAAGATTGATTTTGCATAACATCGTGCTGTAGGTGCCACAAGGGATGAAATGCCAACTGAATTAACAGTTACATACTGTGCAGGGAAGTGGATTTCCGCCATCCTTTCCTCTTCTGTAACCCGAGGAGAGGGAACTATAAGACATCACATATTTGCAAATCAAAAATGTGCCCTGTTTATTTATTTAAAATTTAGTGACTGGGAAGGTGCTGTGAGTTGTGACTTTTTTTTTTTTTTCTTTCAAGCACAACCCCAGAGGGAAAAACAATCACATAATCAGCAGATACAATGTAAAAACATCACGTACTTGGCAAATACAAGATGCAGGATATGTGAGAGGAATATGAATATGACAGTCTAGCTGTGGACAAGTAATCCGACCAGGGCGCTGTAAGAGAGGGGATAGAGGTTTGTCAGCTGGTCAACTCTACCAAATGTTGAGCAGTAGTGAAAGGCGAGACGGAAAACGATCTTAAGCACGATCGACCTGCACAGGAGGGTATAAAGTGGGGTAAGAGGGGATAGGAGGAATGAATGTGGAAAGGGAGGCTGTTCTAAAGGTGAGGGAGATGGAAGAAGTCGGACTTGACCAGCTGAGTTTTTCAGCAAAAGATGGAAAATGAGCTGTTGGCAGAGGAGTGAAGGGAGTAGGAATAGTAGTGAAAGAGGATATGAAGTTGGAGAGATACAGTAGAAAGGAAGGGTGGAGACTAGGTGGAGATGAGAGGGGAGCAGAATCAAGAGGGAGGGGAGGTGAGGTGATGGGAGAGGGCCACTTGGCCAGAAGTAGAGAGATAGTGGGGGAATGGAGAAGGTGTGTGACTCCCTGGACTGAAGTGAGTAGGAGGCGCTTCGAGCAGGGGATAGCGGGGAAGTGAAATAAGGAAGGGACCCAAACCAGTATTTGAAGATGAAGGTGGCACAGTGGGCCTGGTGACGTAACGGTGGTGGTGGTGGGGGGGAAGGGGATGGAGAGGGAAGTTTAGAGGGAGCAGTGATGGGTACGAAAGGGAGAGTTAGTGGCGAAACAGCAGAAGATGTTGCATAGGATATCCAGTCTGGCCGAGGAGGAGGAGGGAGTGACGCTGTAGTCTGTATTTGCATAATCGGAAACTGAGAGCACCATTTTGGTTACTAGTTCCTTGCAGACTTTCAGATGGAGGCAGTCTTGTTTTGGAATAAGGCACCCAGTTTTGAGGTGGAGTCTGGAGTGGATGGTGTCTGTCTGGTCAGAGAAATCAAGTTTGCTGTCCAGCCAGACTCCTAGGTATTTGAACGTGGGGACCACCTCTGAGGGGGTACCATCAGGAGTGGTGAAGGGGGGTGGCAGCGACAGCCTGGTTATTTTCTGGAAGGAGCCAAAATTCAGGGTCACTGTCTTTGCTTTTTTGTTGTGTAATCAAAATGCATTTATTTATTTATTTTATTTTCAAGAAACATAAATGCAACATTAAACACAAGAGACAAGACAGTACCGTTCCTTGGACAGTTAATGGAACAAGAAACTGTATAATGATCTATTATTAATAAATGATATGTAGGTCCAAAGTTAATGTCACATTTTCAGATTTTCAGAAGTGCATTATGCAGGCACCCTCAGAGAGAGCCTGGACTCAGTTATGCATAAGAGGCTGGGAGAGTACTGAGAGACCCGCACTTAAAGTAGGTCACACTTAGGAAGTATGCTCCTAGCATTTGGGTAGAAAAGGCTGAGGGGGGGGCAGTGTTAGGTTCAATGTCGCTAGCCAGGAGGAGAAGCATGAAGAGGGTGAGGAAGAGGAGGGAGTGTGATTTCTGCCCCCTAAGGCGAGGGAGGGGGAATGGGAGAGGAGGATGCAGTGAAGGACTTCCAAATTAAGAGATGGGAAGTGTAAACGCCTGGGGTGTAAAGCTGTTGTTGAATGGGGGGCGGGGTGGGAGATGAAGTGGGGGAAGAGGGAGAAGGAGTGAGGATAGAGGTTGGGGGAGAGGAAAATAGGATATAGAGGCGAGGAGGTGGATGAGTGTTTAGATAAAGCCTGGGGGATGGGGGGAGGATAGGAAGAATAGAAGGCAGCTACAGTCTGGGAGGAATTGGAGCATAGTGAGGGAGGGTTGGAGGCACGACAGATGAGTTTGCTGGGATACCTATTAGTGAGAGGGAGTGCAACAGTGCTGAGGTGGTAAGTTTTGTAGGAGAAAGTGCAGTTATGCAGCAGGCTAGCTAAGTCAAGAGGCAGGAAACTGTATGCTAAATTAAGGACCTCAAAAGACAACCACAGTGAGCCATCACTCTGTATTTTCTTACCACTGCTCTATGCTCTAGGGTTGTAGATACAGTTAGCTGTTCGTAATTTGAATTCCACTGGATGAGGCTTTCCTTCAGACATTTTTAAGCTTGGCTCCTCCCACCACCCGGGCAGTATATCCACTGACTCTGCCTTGTGACGTCAGATCTATATTTTTGTTGGAAAAACAAGTCATCTCCTTAGCAGCTCTCATGTTGGATAAGTGCACCATTTGCGATTGTTGTTTTTGAAGTTATTTCTTGAGTTAAATATTTGGGTTTCAATTCAGCTCATTCAGAATCTATGGAGCATCACAAACCAGGGTTTTAGTTCTGCATTTGGTGTCGACAAAAGATGTACAAATATATAATTTTTTCCTAGCATTTCTATTCTGCGTAATTCAGCTGAACTGCAGCAAAAGTCGTTCTGAGCGGGTTCACTGTGAGCGAGCAAGCATGTCTTGAAACAGCCACCGCGTTGCTGTTACTCGCATGCTCACTTTTTACTTTCCTCACTTTTTTACTTTAAACTAGACTAAAAAAATTCACAAATATTCTCCCTACCACCTCCCTGCATCCTTTCCTCTCATTATGCAGAGTCATCTTCACCTCATTATGAGCGGCTCCACGGCAATCCTGCTCTCTCACTGTCCGCTGCATTGTAAAGTAAGCGCTTGAGTCACAGCACACGCTTCGCTTACCTCATCACTGTTTTCTGCCTTCCGTGTATACTTGCCAAAAGCACTGTCACAGTCCCCAGCACACAAAATGTACAATTTTTTTCTTCTTTTCATGTTTGCCACCCCAGAGAAAGAATGAATGAGCAGCCCAAGTGGTGTCCGTGACACCGAAGATGCACCCCCTCCGTGATAATCTCTCTTTAATGTTGTTTTTTTTTTTTTTTAATGTTTAACAGTGTTTCAGTGGTCTGAAAGTTTTACCCACATAGACATGTGGCCCTATAACAACAGATTCTGTATTAAAAGTAACTAGTCACACGGAGGCAAATACAATGCAGAACATACAGCTAACACCATTTAGTGGTCAAACTGTGGACTTTTTTGTGAAAATATGTACCTCCACACATGATTAAAAAAAATCTTTTTTTTTTTTCTATTTTATTGTTTTAAATACAAATGAGCCATTGTATTATAGCAGTAATGCTCTCCAGGGTGTGTGTTGTGCTGAGAAAACGTCACTTCTGGGTGATTAGTCACACTTGGCCTGCAGCCTCGTGCCTAATCACCCCAGGCATGACGTTATCCCAGCACAACACACACCCTGTCGTGCATTATTGCCTAATTTCCTACTTGCTATAACAATATTTTGCTTACAACACCAGTTATTCCCATGGCACCAAACTGTGATGTCACATAAGAGGATTGTGACTTTTTGTGAGTAAGAAAAAAATAAAGTGTAGTAATGATATCTTTTCTTCCATTGTATCCCTTTAGGGCCATAATACACTGATCTGTAAGCTTTCATCATCAGGATGTCACAGACAGCTTTTGCAAAACAGGGCTGACCTTGTTGACAAGCCTATGTGAACACCGTAGGTGCACGGCGTCTCCTATATAACGTGATGGGTTGCCCCCAATTATAGTACCTCAGTTCTTTTTCTTCCACCTTCAAGAGCGTGAACCTTGAACAAGTGGAATTTGTTTGTGTTGTCTGTTTTCGTTGACTGTGTTTATCATTCTCTGTTAGTTTCTCCTTTGAGAAGATTTTCTCTCTCAAATAAAGCTGGTCTCTGGGCTCATCACTTCTGGGAGGTCCTACCCGGAACCATGTGACAGGCAGGAGGATGGAAACAGACTTCTGCAGGACAGCTACACCCTCCCGCTCATTTCCTCCAGACATCAGTTTACTTCCTGCCTGGCTAGTAGTAGGAGCTCTGCAGGACTTTAGTTAGTTAAAACCTTTATTTTTAGACTGGAGTTTAGATGGTATAACACATCATTAGGACATAGTCCTATTTTCAAGAGGGTCCTGTTAAATTTTAAATAAAACTGATAGACTACATATAGATCACAAGACAGTCAAATATAAACTTTATTCCATACAGTGTAGGATTCCAATACATCATTTCAAAATACCAATGTAACATATACTCACTAATACAGACACTAATTTATACATGTATTATATTCTCCATTAATTCCAGTGAAATGGTCCATTTCCTAACCATAACATTCACAACGTACTCTTAGTTCTATCTTTAGACTAGTTGAGAGTGTTTTCACATCTTGAATTTGATTGCAGATTACTGGTTTTAGGACTTTCCATATCCTATTAACGATTACTGGAAACCGCAGATTACTATATGTATTTTTAATTTTAGGAAATACAGAATTCCTTAAATTAATATCTCGTAGGTTGTAAACATGCTTTTTCACTTCTGATTTATCACAAAGATATTTGGGTTGTTCCTGTTTTACCACTTTATAGATCTGAGTTGCCCAAGTGATCTGTCGTTTACTGTCCTGTGTCAGCCGTCCTAGTTCATTAAGCAATTCACAGTAATGTGTTTTATAACCTTTTGTGTTATAAATCTTGCCATCCTATAGTATATTTGATAAATTTTTAGTAACAGGCTTTTTGTTGCCAAACCATAAACATGACTACCATATTCCAATACTGGAAGGAGAAGTTGGTTTATAACTTTCCCTCATGGACCTATTCATACGAAAGCCAGCACGCCTAAAAGCTCCCAGCCTTTTATTTACTTATAATAACTGGGCAGCAATTTTTTCTATGTGCTGAACCAGTTATAATTTGCCGTAATAACGGCGAGCACGCGCCCAGTCAGTCAAGAACAGCCGCTCTCTTATTGGCTGCCCTCCTCCTCCTAGTGGCTAATCGATTCAGAATTATGGCGTCTCTTTTCCCTAGCAGCGATTATCTGCAGACCGCAAGTATCCGCTGTGATGTGTTCTGTTTTTCTTTTCAAAATAAACCATTAGTTCCTCCTGTTGAAAGTAAAAAAAAAAAAAAAAAAAATGTTTCTGGTTGATCCAGACTACTGCAGCGGACAAGAACTGCCTCTTCGAATGGCTCCAATCTCGATGACTGGTGAGCAGTGATCGCAAGTGCGATCTAAACTGTAAACTATTGTAAAACAAACTACAAGTTAAAATAAAAGAAATATAAAAGCAGCTATACCAAGAAAATTCTAAAGCAGGGAGAAAAGACTGTCAGAGAGAGGGAGTGTGTGTGTGTGTGTGTGTGTGTGTGTAAACCTTCTAAATAATGCTGGAAAAAATTGCTGACCAGCAATTATAAATAATAAAAGATGGGGAAGTGTGCTTAAATTCGAAATTAGTGGTTGCCCAAGGTGTGAGATGCTACTCTCCGATGTTGGGTGACTAATGTTCGAGCATTCGCACTCTTCTGCAGGTGGAGATGCAGGCCATTTAGAGCGGGAAAGGGGGCAGAGCATTGCGCTGCTCGTCGACAAGCATTGCCTGATCAGCTCGACAACTGAACATTTTAGGGGGCACCTAGACATTAAAGGGACTGGTTTCAACACAGAGTTTTCAAACTTGGGATCAAAATAAAATAAAAATTGTGAGCATGTCCTCGGCAAAATCAGACAGGCCCCTCAGAGGCAGAAAGTGCCACAGGTGCAGAACACCCATGCTGGCCACATTTGCAGGGTCTCTGTGTGTCAAATGCGACAGCACAACGTCACCAGCCTTGGACGAGGCAGACGAGGTTTCTGCCTCTGAATCTCAGGACCTACAAAACCAGCCCATGGGTCAGGGGCAGTCTTCCACCTTAGAGGCGCTGACACTCAGCTAGGGCTCTAGCCCCGGACCTAATAGAGAAACTGAACAGGGCCTTCACCCTCAACCCCTCATATTTTGACATTCTTCAGCAGTCTCCAGAGCCTTAGGACCTATAGGAGAGCCACCGCAAGCACACTTTCTCCCCATCCTTGGACGATGACGCCTCCCCCACCCTCACGATGCAACAGGAGGAGGAAGAGGTCTAGATCCAAGAGTAGATCCAGATTGTGGGACGCTACCTATAAGAAGCACAGACGGAACAGGTCACCTCTAGTGTCCCGTGATTTATTTCTAAATTTTATTCGACTGGATTATCTCAGCTAGAAATTTTGATTGATGACGGCTTTTTATTAAATAGGTGTTAGATGAGATCTTATTTGAGTTCCTCATTTAGAACTTGGTGAGTGGTTAGTATGTAGGTTGGTTAGTTTAAAGTTACGATTGCTTTCCTATCTTTCTGCTATAGAGGGCTTTAGATACATAAACAGTGTCATACATAGACAGTAAGTCATGGATATGGCTTCATGCCCACCTAGTTTGCCAATTTGAGCTTGTAAGTTTATTTTATGTTTTCCTAGAAGTCTGTTGCCCCTTAACCCTGACCTCCAGAATTCCTTTGTCTATCCCGTGCATTCTTAAATCCCGTGATTGTGTTCCACTTGTCCACCACCCGTTCTGTGAAGAAATTCTTCCTCACGTTTCCTCTAAATCGTCCTCCCTGTAACTTCATCCCATGCCCTCTAGTCCTGGAACATTTTTTTCGCTTAAAAATAGTGTCTTCCCGAGATGCCGGGGATGACTCCAAAAAAATCACAGGACTCACGGACCCATCCTCGTGTAGGGGGCAGGCTTTCCAGCTTTTTCGAGGAATGGGTCCACACCACCACGGACAAGTGGCTGCTAGATGTAATTTGTGAGGGGTTACTTCGAGTTTGACTCCAGACCCCCTTTGCCCCACACAATGCCCTCACAAGTCTAAAACAACCCAGTAAAAAGAGCGGCAACCCTGCAAGCGATTACAGATCTTATACAGGCAGCAGTGAATGAACAAGTTCCTGTTCAAGAAAGGAAGAGAGGGGTATACTCCCTATTCTTCATAGTGCCAAAAAACTCAGGAGGTTTCCGGCCAGTGTTGGACCTCAAGTTTCTAAATGGTTTTGTTCGCCACAGGACATGCAGGATGGAGACCCTGCCCTCCATCATCTGAGAAATCCATCGAGGATTATTTGGCCTCAGTAGATTTACAAGATCCTTATCTGCATATCCCCATCCCGAAGGCACACCGGCAGTTCCTCGGGTTCAAAGTGGAAGACCACCACTTTCAATTCACGACGCTGCCCTTCAAGTCTGTCCACAGCCCCCAGCGTCTTCTCCAAAGTCCTTGTGACGGTGGTCGCCCGACTCAGAATGCAAGGGATCCAGCTCTTCCTATACCTAGAAGACATTCTCATCAAAGCCCCACTGTACGAACAAGCAGTCCAGGCAGTGACAGAGGTCACTCAGTGCCTCTCCTCTCTGAGGTTCATAATCAACCAGAAGAAGCGCTCCCTGCAACTGTCAGTCTCTGAATCATCTAGGGGTGAATATCAACACAATCCAGAACAGTTTTTCCCACAGAGTGAAAATTCATGGAACCGAGGGCACTCATCAGCAAATTCCAAGCAGCCCAATCACTGCCAACTCACTCCTTCATGCAGCTCATAGGGACGATGGTCTGCCTGGCAGACTCTGTCCCCTGGGTGCTAGTCCACATGTGACCTCTTCAGTCAGGCCTCCTCTAGCAATAATCCCAATCAAGGGACACAATGGACCAGAGGATTCAGATATCTTACCAGGTAAAAGATTCCCTTATATGGTGGACTCAGCATGGCAACATCATAAGGAGTCTCAAACTGGGACATCCTCATCAGATGAGTCACCACCGGTGCCAGCCTCCGGGGCTGGGGGGCACATTCAGAACAGCTCTCGGCACAGGGCACGTGGTCACTGATGGAGTCTCGCTACAGCATCAGTGTGCTGGAGATGTGGGCAGTCCGCCTGGCACTGCAGGAGTCCAAGGCACACCTTTCCAGCCGGGACGTTCTCATTCTCACTGACCGTTGGATAACAATGGCCTACATCAACAGCCAGGGAGGTACAAAGAGCTCTCGGATGTTGCAAGAGACTCCTCAACTCTTTCATTGGACGGAAGACAACCTGGGGAGTCTAAGGGCCACTTACATCCCAGGTCAGGAAAATGTCACAGCAGATTGGCTAAGTCAAAAGGATATCCTGCCAGGTGAGTGGGAGCTCAAGGACAGCGCCTTTCATCTCATCACGGCACAGTGGGGTCGGCCACAGGTAGATCTTTTCACTTGCCGAAAAAATTGTAAAGTTCCGCGGTTCTGCTCTCTCATCAAGGACGAGAGGGTCATAGCACAGGACACCTTCTTCATCAACTGGGGACAGTTCGAGCTTCTTTGTGCTGTTCTTCTTCCAGTTCCGATCTAATCAAGGGTGTTGCACAAGATTGCCCAAGACAAAGCAGAGATTATTCTGTTTTTTTCCCACGCTGGCCCCACAGACCGTGGTTTCCTCGATTTGGTCCAAATGTGTCTACATCCTCCTCTGGTGTTCCAAGAAAGCCCAGACCTGCTATATCAGGGACCGGTACTGCACCCCAGTCCTCGCAATCTATCTTTCTCGGCTTGGAGATTGAGGGGGAAACTCTCACGGAGTTAGGTTTCTCTGCACCTGTCATTGAAATGATGATTCAATCCAGATGTGCCTTGTTCTCCAGGGTTTATTATAGAGTCTGGAGAAAATTCTTGTTCTGGTTGCGAGCCATCTCTCTACCAGATGACTCTGTGTCTCTACCTACCATCCTTCAATTCCTTCAGGAGGGTTTTTTGAGCCCTTAAAGGAGGCATCTTTGCTCCAAAGGTGAATTTTGCAATGATTCATGGGATTTCAGGTCACATGGGCTCTAGATTGTTCTGCACAGCTTCAGTTTGGGGTAGTGTGTATAGGAAACTGTAGGAGACAATCTGCTCTGAGAGCTCCCTGAGATTCAAACCTTCTAAAGCTGTTAAAAATTAAAAATTCTGGGCCTTTTTTTTTTTTTTTTTTGCTGAAACTTTAGTTAATTGACAAGGGCCTCCAACCGGCTACCTTAAGAGTCCAGGTTTCTGCTTTAGGGGCGCTCCTGTTGGCGGACTCTGAGGGGGAGATCTTTAGGAGCTCTACCTCACGTTCGATGATTTCTGAGAGCAGCAACGTTGAAGCGTTCTCCAATAAAGCCCGTAGTTCCACCTTGGAGGCTCAACCTGGTACTTAAAGCACTCGCCAAGCCTCCTTTTGAGCCTTTAAAGAGGTATCTTTGCTTCTTCTCACTATGTAGGTCATCTTTCTTACTGCAATCACCTCAGCCCGCCGCATCAGTGAGATAGGAGCCCTGTCATCCAAAGAACCATACACTATCTTTCATCAGGACTCAGTGGTTATGCGGCCAGATCCCGCCTTTTTACTAGAGGTGATGTCTCCCTTTCACTGCAACCAAGTCTTGAACCTTCCCTCCTTCTGTCCTCATCCCAAGAATGAGGAGAGAGAATTTCACACGCTTGATCCAAGGAGGGCTCTCAAGATTTTCATCAAGAGATCTGAGTCTGTCCATAAGACTTCAGATCTATTCATCCTTGCATCAGGCCCCAAATATGGGTAAGAAAGCATCAAAGGACTGTATTGCTAGGTGGATTCGTTCCACCATCACCATGGCTTACTAGAAGGCCAGGATCGACCTGCCGGGACCAGTGAGGGCTCACTCAGCCCGAGCGATGGCTACATCCTGGGTGGAATTCAGAGAAGCTTCTCCAGCAGACTTGTGTAGAGCGGCCACTTGGTCACCCATTCATACCTTCGCAAAGTTCTACAAGTTGGATGTTTTTGACTCCGCTGAGGCATCCTTTGGCCGCAGGGTCCTCCAGGCTGTGATGGACCTATAAGAGACTATAGACATTCTTCTCACCCAGAAAGCAGAGGGATGTACTGCTTTAGTATATACCAGAAGTGATGAGCCCGGAGACGAGCTTTAGGAGAGAGAAATAGAAGTTTAAATACCTGTACATTTTCTTTCTCCAACTGCTGGTCTCTGGGCTCCGTCCCTCCCAGAATGCTGAAAGTCTGCCTCCGACCGCAAGTTAGGCTGACCTTTCTTCTGTTTTTTCAAAGTTATGTGTTTCCTCAGGGGACAACTGCTACAGAATCACTGACGTCTGGAGGAAACGAATGGGAGGGTGTAGCTGTCCTACAGAAGTCTGTTTGCATCCTGCTTGTCATGTGGCTCCAGGAAGGACCTCCCAGAAGTGATGAGCCTGAAGACCAGCAATAGGAGAAAGAAAATTTTTAGGTATTTAAATTTCTATATTGTGGGTGTCTTCTCCAAGTACAGTGCTTTTTCATCTTTTTCGGTATGAAAAGCAGATTTATTATGATGATAACCACGATTGGTGCATTTGGGTCTAGCCCACAGTGGAAAACATTTGTGACTTCTGCCAGGAATTCAGTGGGGCTACAAGGAGATGCAGGCATCATAAAGCTTTGGAGCATTGGTTTGAAAAGCTGGAGAGAGCTACTGCAACGCCTGCTAAGTTGCTAAATACAGTGACTGTAATTAAATGGAAAACATTGATGCAAATGGATAAAGGGGTTGTGTCAAAACTGCCATATAAGTTGACACTGTGGTTAGCATCGAAGTTGACTGCCTGGTCAGAGTTTTTCCCATCATCGACTGAGAGCAGCCATTGCTGTCAGAAGTCAAGCCATTCATCACTGGGGAATTGACAGCACTACCCTGAGCTTCTGTGATTCAGATCGCCACTCTCAAAAATGTACAGTAAGTCTCAAGATTTGTCCGGTATTCTGGTGAAATGGACAGGTTTATTTTCTGTAAGGCCTGAACTCCGTTCTGCTAAGGTTTGGGTGTGATTATTGAAGGTATTTTAACTGCGGCCTCCCTCTTGCACTCCGGGGTCTGCGTCAGTGAGCATTGGTCATCGTTGTTGCAGATTGGTGCACTGTCATTCAGGGGTGTACAAATCCCATTGTCCCCTGTCCGGGCCAAGTCGGTTTCCTTGGTGGGCAAGTACAAAAATAGAGCTAATTTCACTGTAATCAATTGGGGGGGGGGGGGCAAGTGAAAATTCAGCTACAGGCATGGCTGGCCAAGTCCTAAAAGTTCTGATTTGAATACCCCTGCTGTCATTGCTGTCCCAGGTGCTGTGCTGGTAGAATTCCCCAACTTGATAGAGAAATCATTGCCATCTCTACCTCATGTTGTTCCTCAGCTGCCTTCTTTGGTGCTGACATCTCCCTTTTCAGACTTCTCTAACCTCATCCCTTGGAGGAGGTGGATGAGAAGTATAATCTCAGAGCAAAAGAAGAGCAGTTACCATTGGGTTGTGCCTGTATAGGGCACTAAAAGATCAGCAGATTTACACCTGCAGTACTTAATTTGCCTGTCCATCTCTCTACTATTTAGGGTTTGCTGCCCTTATAAAACAGTTCGTTCGTAATTCTGATTTGTGTACATATAATTTATCAGTAGAGTGCTAATCATATTTTTGGCTAACAGTAATTGAATGGTGGGGTTTCATTTTGAGGAGGTAGTACTGCAGCCCAGGGAGGTTTACTGTAATAACACGAGGCCACTAATACCTTTCTCTGGGTGACAGCACTGCGGAAATCATATAAACTTTTGAGATGAACCCCCAAATCAGGAGTTTAATGACCCAGGCCCCGAAACCTTGTTTGAGCCCACAAGACGGGGGCAGTAACTGTAACATGCATGGCAAACTTGTTGCATCTTTAGAGGCATGGCTTGGATGCTAACCCAGGTTGTCCTGTTTACCAGCTGGACACCTGCATGGTCCTTGGTGCAGGTGAGAACAGATGGTACCCCTTCCCACCGTGGAGTGTGACAGATTAAGCAGTGGTGCACAGTTGAGGACCTGAATCTTCTGACGACAATATTACTGCTGGGAGCACCCTTCCCTGAACCGGCAGGTAACAGATAGAATTGCTCTTGCCATAGTGAAATGTCTGGGGAAAGGAGGTTGTGTGAGGATGTTTGTTTATCAGTGCCACTCAGATTCTGATGGTGATGTTGAAGAACAGCAGTGCCGTGGATGCCACTAGAGTACCCATGGACTGACCCTGGAAGTGCCAGTAGGACTGTAGTGACTAACACCAGTGAGGCACTAAAACCCAGTGTCTCTCCAAAGCCAGAAGGGTTCTAGGAAAGGTTCCACAAGTGGTTACAGGCTGAAGGGAAGTCAGTTGCCGAGGTCCAGAAGCTACTCGTCAATAAGGTGCCTGCACTGCCTGCGATTGTCAGTGAGGAACCTGGATATATGCCACTGTCCAGACCATATTTGTTCCAGAAATTGAGGATGTTTTCAGGCATCAAGCCCACCCGTGTTGGGAAGGATGACCTCAGCATGGATAGGACTATGCAGCTCTGCTAGTGCAGGACTGGCAGTGTTTGGAGGTGAAGAGGAAGTGACTGGAGGAAGGGTCACAGAGGACCAACAGTAGAAGCCATCTGATCATTGAGATCTAGTGACCCAGTTGCCCCCTGCATAAGAGTATTTAGTAGCCCTGAAGACTGTTTGTTGACAACACCAAGTCCAGTGAGGACCTCTTCTACTGGAAATGCAAGACATACAAGCACTGGAAGGGAGAGTCATTGTCAGCATGGCTGAACCGTCTGGAGAGGGTGCTGAAAAAGTCTACAGGAAAGGAGATGTGGCGCCCAAGTACTTCTGCCAAGTGCAAGTGGACAGTATGCTCAAGGTCACCTGATCTTTTGACATACTGCTTCTCTGGTTGTATTTGCAGGAGAGAAGGAACAACCCACCTTCCCATAGAGTGCTATTGAGTGAGGGAGACCAATGAACAAGGGATTAAGTCGGGCCCTTATACAGTGTCAGCAGCCAGGAGTTAAGTCTCTGAGGGTGGGACAACACTTACCAGTCTCGGCTTCCACAGTATCTTCATCTGGGCAGGACACCCCTATGAGTCTGTGTGTTATGCCAGCCAGGAAGGCTTCGACAGTGATTGATGCCAGAGTACAAGTGCAAAGCTGTCTTACAACTTCTGACTTTCAGAACCAGTTGTATGCACTGTGTGAGTTAGTGGATGATATATGTAGATGATAAACCCAGCAAGTGACTCTGAAGCTAGACGGGCATACTGAGAAAGCGCTTCCCACTTTTAAGTGGCCCCATCAAGGCAACAAGTGGGAACCCCTCTAAGAAAGGTGGGAGGAACTGGAAACCCTCAGATGGGCAGCTACGCTAGTGACCAAGTAGAGAAGGGATCATCTGCTACCACTGTGAGGGGGACAGACATCTAAAGAGAGAGTGTCAATCCCCAGAGGATTTATGAAGGGCAAACGACAAGCTATTGGAATGATCCAAGATGCAGGATAACTTGAGCAGGGCCTGTTAAAGTAGCCCACTGAAGCCCCAACCCATTAGATGCTTCACCCGAGCCATTGCCAAGTTGTCAGCCAAGCCTATTGCAGCTTTGCCAGCCACCTTAGCCAAACAGGCGAGTCCCTCTGCCAAGACAGCTGTTATCATTGAGGTTGTACAGACTTGAGCTTTTCTCGACAGTGGCTCCCAGTTCAGTTATCTTTAAGGACTGGTATGATCAGCATTTGTCTGATTGGGAACCACAGCCCCTGAAGGAAGTCGACGTGTGGGGGTGGAGTGACATGTCCATCCCTTACTTATGCCACCTGAAGGTGTGGATCTTTCCCCATGAATGTGGAAACTTTGACATTGTATGTCCAGAGTCCGTAATGTATGAAAAAATACCTCATCGGAATACTCGGTCGTATGTTTGAATCCCTGACCCAGCTCTGTAAGGAATGAGAGGCACAACAAAATGGAGGAGCATTTCCTGTTCATGTACTGATGAGGCAAGTGTACCAGAGAAATGTACAGAAGATGCCTGGAGACTGGGAAGACCCAGCTGCCGTAGTGTGGCACAGGGATGCCTAAGAGCTGGTATTGCCACTCATGCAGAGCACACAGTCAGTCAGTGGTGTGTGCAGACTAGAATGGATATGATATGAAGAACCAGATCCTAATGATCAGCACCCTGGAAGAGCTTGAATTACCAGAACAATTACTGGTGAAGCCTTGTGTGTTGGCTGGGCGCACACACGTAAATGTGAACAGGATAAATGTTTAAGTGAAAAACATGCACATATCACTGTGAGAAGAGATGAATCTTGACCTGCGAGTGCTGTGCAGACATGGCAGTACAGCCTAAATCCACTGTTGAGGGAGCCAAGCAAAGAATTGACGCTACGTCTTTCAATTTTGGAGAGTCCTCTCAGCCAGAGGAATGGAGGAGGAAAGTGAGATGCAAGCTAACCAAGTGAACCAACGTGCTCTCGTTGAGTGACTGGGTGTTGGATACGTGACTGGGGAGTAAAAACATATCCACCTGCAGGACCATTTACTTTTCTGAGAGAGGTCTGTACTTCTTGCGTGAGCAGGCACTGTTGGCATGTGCCAACATCTGCAGCGCTGCTAGCTGCTGGGATTATCCTGGAATCCTAAGCATCACCCATCATCCTTTTCCGCAGGAAGAATGGGACAGTATGTTCAACAAGAAAAGTGTGCTAGACCAGTAAAGCATTCTAAGAATCTCATAGTCTGTGGACTGTCTAACTAGAAGTTGATGGTTCTTTGTCCTGGATCTGAGGCGCAGGTGTTACAATGCACCCATGACCCGAGCTGACTGGAAGAAAGCTAACTTCATCTACCAATTTGGGCATGAGTCAAGTATGCCCTTAGGTATCTTTGTCACACTGGCTACCTTTCAGCACCTTATGGAAACAGCCGTGGGAGATGCGTATTTTACTAGAGTGCTTAGTCTACTTAGATGAAGTCATCGTGTTTGGGAAGACCTTGGAAAAACACTGCTCATGCCTGTTCATAATTCTTGGCAGTAGTTCAGGCTCAAACTTTTGATAAGTGTCTGTTCTTTTAAACATTAAGATGGCTAGCCATTTGCATTCGTATACAGACCAAGGAACATACTACAACAAGGCTGACATTGAATATGGAAACAATATAGCCAGGTGGATGCCCTTCTTCGCACTATTGGAGAGCAAGGAGGGAACTCTGATTGTGGAGACGTAGCCTCACTTCCCTAAGAATGAAAATAGTGCAATATGTAGGTTATAGGACAGGATGTGCTATCCTTCTAGTGGTTTAGACAACAGAGGGAAAGTCTCCAGATTGGAACAAAATAAAGAAATATGCCCTCCCATTTATTTTTATTTATTTTTTAATCTTTTACAACAATGACATTATTAAAGTTCTGTCTTTTGAATGTTACAGAACAGCTGTGTATCAAATGCTTTGCAGTGAGTTGCTGTACAATTATATGTACATATCTTTATCTGTGTCAGAAATCAATAAAATATAATAAAAAAAAAAAAAAGCGTGACATTATTTCTCTGCCTAGGATGCTGAAGCATTGATCACTTTGGCTCGATAGTGGAATCTGAAAGGCCTGCAGATGTTTTCAGGATTCTGCGAGTACTCCATACGTTTTATCAAAGACTACACCCATGTAGTGAAATCATTACTTAATATAACACAGGAGTTCCTACCAGCGAATAAAGTGATAGCAAACCTAAATAGTACTTCAAAGCCTACAGACTTTTTGAACCCTAGTGGGGTGATGCTTGTGAGAGAGTATTCTATGAAATTGTGGACCAGTTCCATGAATATCTCTATGGAGCGCACATCACTGTGTAGACAGAAAACAACCCCTTTTCTTGTTGTAGAGACTCCGGTGAAGCTGGAAGCCTCTGGAGTCCCATCATACACGCTCCATGAGTCCCACCAGGGGTACACTCTGGATTGCCCTCCAGAGCAGGGCTGCAGGAGGGAACCCAACCACCGGGCGGATGAAGGGATAAGGCCCCGGGATGCTGCCATTCCAGGGTGTGCCCCTGGCTTACCCCTGGGGTGGGGCCACCAGGAGGGGCCCCCCCGTTGGAAGATGGGATACATCCCAGGGGAATTACGGCAACTGTGCAGGCCCTACGACCTGAGGCTGGCAGCATTCTGCACGGCCAAGTTTTTTTTTTTTTTTTTTTTTTGATATGGTGTGGAGGCAGGGTGTGCAATGACAGTTTGGCGTGCACGCCATTGTTTGGCACTCCTCCATAGCAAGTAAGGCACTGGTGGCTTGTTACACCTCCGGCCTCCGCCAGAGGTCACCTGCACTAGACACAGAGCCCCCTCTCTTCCCCAAGAAGGAGAGCAAGCCACAGGGTGCCCGATCTCTTCCTCCCACCCCCACCCCACCTCACGTCCGACTCCAGAGTCTATTTCTGAACCTGGGATGTCTGTGTCGCAGGCAGAAACCCAAGGTTATCTGTTTTGTTTTGTTTGTTTTCCAGCCTGTGATTATTGTGTGTATTCCAGATGGAGACTGAACCACGTGGATGCCAGTGTTCTGACATGATGCCCCAATATGTCCATCACTGATGAACAGGAATGTGTACACATTCCAGAAAACATTGAATGCCCAGTATAGAAAGTTTTAGATCAGTAAGCAGCTGTCCCCTGCAAACCCTCCTTATCTTATGGATAGTTTAGGAACACCTGGCAAAAGCCTCCGTCACCTGTTGCAGCTTCACAGTGTTTGGATTAAACCAATTTACCATACCAAAGACCTCTGGATATGTAGAGAGAGCAGAAACTGGATTCTAGTTTTCAGAACATTCCTGTTGCACTGCAGAAAGGGAGGTTCCTCCTCTTGAGTGGGAACGAGAAATGCTGACATTCAGTGGCTGCAGTGGGAGTGGTCCATGTTGAAGTTCGACTGCTTACTGTACAGGGATTCCCTAGGCAACAACTGTTGGTGGCAAAAAAAGTTCAGAGAAATTGTACTGCACATCTAGGAAGTGAGCGGAGCCTGGACCTTGCCTGTGCTTATTTCTGTTCGCCACATAAAGGAAGTGACGTGGAACAGTACTAACAGTGCAGCATATAAATGCAAAGGAAAATTGTGCCAAAGAGGGCTGACAAGTGCACCTATGGAGTTGGTATGTGGAGACTTCCTCAGTCTGGAGCCTGATTTAAAAAAAAAAAAAAAGCCATCATTCTTGTGGTAACAAGTCACTTTTTCATATATGATCAGGCACATCCAACAAAGGACCAAAAGGCACTACGGTCACCAGAATTCTCATGGAAAGGTCATTGTGCACTATGGCACCCCAAGAGGATCCACTCGGACCAGAGTTGAGGTTTTGAAAGTCGTTTGGTGAAAAACCACAATCCAGCGATTCCCTCAGCTGAAGATTGCTTGACTAGTGGTTTGAATGACAATGTAGGAAAAATGTAGAGGTGGGAATGAGAGGTCTCTTCCAGTCTGGCAGAGACAAAAAATAAATTGTTTGTTTTAACGATAGGACACCTGGAAGAAAGCGTATAGAAATTCTATGCAGTGAGAATTTTTTTTTTCCCCATAGGTATTTCAATTGCTTTTCCGTTTTCTCCCTGATCCTAGTCACATTGCATCCCTGACATGACTCGCGCGTGTGGTGGCACACTCGCATCACGCACTGCAGGACGCCCCACCCTACCAGTCTCTTTGTTACTGCCCACACCTGCCAACGGATCTCAGTCTTGTGACGGCAGGACTACAGATGGGTGACCCTCCCTGGAGAGGGAGAGCCAACACTCAATCTTGCTGTCTTTTCCCCCCCCAGGTCCTTCTCAAACCCTAGTCACCAGCGTAGTGTGAAGTAAGGCAGGATACCTCAGCCCTAGGTGCCACTGGGCCAGCCAGTGAGACATTTTTCATGGCCTACTATAGTTTTCAGTCCTAATGCCACTGGGTCATCTGGACTTAAAAGTTGTTATGGGTGCCTCTCATGCTAATCCAATTTTTGGTTTCCCAGAGACTTTAGTAATACCATGCTGTGAATGTACACTTAGCAGATTTGGCTATCATCCAGTTATCTGCTCTTTTTTTCTTCTGCTACAGTAGTGAACTGTCTTGTATATAGTTAGTAACTTGTAGCTGTGTATCCTGTTGTACTGCATTAAGATGAACTACCATTTCAGAGTTAAATGCAACTGCCTTTATTTATTTATTTAGTTTTTGTTAACCGGGTAAGTGCACTAGCCAGCAAGTGACTGTTTTCAGGCACGACCCGGGAGGTAAAATTACAGAACATAACGATACAGTAAGGATAACGAAAATACATGATGCACAGAAATACAGGAAGATACATATGGCAGGATACAATGCATGACAAAGGAAAATACATTTCAAGGACATTTTCCATTGAGCGCATACATAAAGTGCATTGAAGGACCTAGGAAAGGGGAGAGGATAGGTGTAGGGGTAAGCCAGAAACAAGATGGAAAATGACAAAAGGGGGAAGGTGAGGAGGAGGAAAGGATAGAGGAAGGATAGAGGGCAAGGGCCAAAACGGGGGGCTAAAGAAATGGCTAAGAATATAAGGACAGAGAGGCGGTGGCAGGAATGGGGAGGTAGGAGGAGTAGAGGAGGGATGGCCGAGAGGGGAGGGAGGGAGGGGAGTGAGGGTTAAAAGAAAGCCGCAACACGGCAGGGCGATACAAGGTTCCAACCTGCGGCCTAGTCGGTGGAGCCGAAAGACGGCAAGCGGAGAAAGGGTGACAGGGGGTTACGGCAAAAGACGGCAACAGCGGCAAAAGGTAGCAGAATGCGGCTGGGCTGGTGGAACCGATAGATGGCAGGGCAAGGGTGATGATGCCGGTAAGAGGAGGAGAGAAGCCGAAAGAGTTACGGCAGAGCGGAAAGGTAACAACGCCAAGCGAGCCAGTGGAACCGAGAGACGGCAGGGCAGGGAAGAAGAGGTCGGTAGGAGGAGGTAAGCTACGGCAAGTGGAGGTATTAGGAACAATGCTCAGCTGGGAGGGTGGGACGAGCGAACGGCAGGGGTGACTCAGGAGGAGGTAAAGGCGAGGCAAGCAAGAGAAAGGAAGGGGAGGCAGAGGGGAGGGGAAAAGGAGAGTGCAGGAGATGTGGTCAGGGGGACTAGAGGAGCATGGGAGTTGAGGAAGGAAGGCTGAGAGGTGAGGGAGAAGAGAACAGGGATCAGGAGGCCAAGGGTGGCAGGAAGTAAACAACAACTTGTAAATGGCAAAAGCTAATATTTGGCATACAGTCAAATAGATTCAAGCAGCAATTATAGTAAAACACCACATAAAACAACCATTGGGAAAGGCACAAGTGCTAGCAATAAGGAAGTGGGGAAAACAGGTTAAGAGCAAGGATCAGGTAGGATCAAAGCAAACACATTTGTCCAAAGCAGTAAGAAAAGTCCTGAGTTTGTCCTTAAAAGTTGCATGAGTAGGGACATCCTTAGTTCCTGAGGCAGCAGGTTCCACAGGTGAGGAGCAGCATAATGGAAGGAGCCCATGCCCTTTTTGTCCGACAGAGGGGATGGATAATAAGGTCTGATCTGCAGATCTAAGATTCCGTGGAATAGCTGGTCTAAGGAGTTCTGATAGGATAGCAGGTTTGGATGTCCTTATGATGGTATCTGATAGATTATACAGGTAGTATTGTCTGTAGAGGAGGAGAGAGCCAGCCAAGGTCTTGATATAGTTGGCAGTGATGCTGCAGTCGAGGTGCTTTGGTTGCATACCTGCATACATTATTGAAAGTAGTGTCCCACAGATGCAGTGCAGATTTATTGGCCAAAGACAGAATGGGACAACCATATGTAAGGGTTGGCAACAGTATACCTCTAGCTACTGCCAGTTTAGCAGCAGGGGTAAGAGGTAGTTGGTTCTGTAAGCCCCTAACTTGCAATTGACTGACTTGCAAGTATCCTGGATGTGTTTTTAGGTCCAAGGTTTGGTCGAGGTGGATGCCCAGGTAACGGAAAGAAGTGACAGGTTCTAGTGGGTTCCCATCAATGTCAGGAACAGAGATAGTCGAGGACATGATCTGAGCTTGTGAGTGGAGCCAAATAGCATGACTTTGGTTTTGTTTGTGTTTAAAACAAGGCGTTGAGAGTTCAGCCAGTGTTGTACCGAGTGAAATCAGCAGTGAGGGCAGCATTCAGTTCCAGAACGCTGTCAGAGTGAGCATAAACGACCAGGTCATCCGCAGATACAGCAGTGAGTGACCAGTGGTTACCATCTCTGGGAGATTATTTACTTAATAATGAAAATAGAAGAGGGCCAAGTATGGACCCCTGAGGGACACCAATGTTGATGACAGCACTGTCTGAAATCGCTGAATTAAACTTCACAGCCTGGGTTCTGTTGGTGAGGTAGCTTTAAACCAGGTAGTTGCTGGAAGGGAGAAGCCCAAGGTACTGAGGGTAGAGAGTAGTAATGTATGATCAACCAGGTCGAAAGCTTTGGTTGTCAATGAAGACTGCCCCTGTTAACTTCCCTCTATCCATGTTTGTGACAATGTCAGAAGAGAATTTTACAAGTGCAGTCATGGTGCTGTGGATGCTTTCTAAAGCCATGTTGGGCTGGACTGAGCAGATTGAAGTTCTCAATGTATTCTGTGATTTGTGTTGATACTATTTTTCCAGGATTTTGTTCAGGACAGACAAAATAGCAATAGGCCGGTAGTTAGATGTGTCATTTTGCTACCTTTCTTAAATACTGGAGTGATTCTGGCTGCTTTCCAGACTTCAGGGACAATGCCATTGGGGAGAGAGAGGTGAATATTCTTGCTAGGGGCCAGAGATGTAGTGAGAAGCCATTTTAGTAGCCTTGGTTCCAAGCCATCGGAGCAGTGCTGGTGTTGTCAGAGAGGGCTCTGAGCAGCTTGAGAACTTGATGCCTAGACACTGCCCTGAAGTAGAAGGGGTTAGGTAGGTTAGATGGTTCAGCCAGGTGCTGAGAAGAAGGTGAGGCAGGAGATTGTGATTGAAGGAAGCTATGTAAGCAGATAAGTCCGAAACTGTTGATTAAATGCATTAGCAATTGTGGTAGAGTCATTGCAGTGTACGCCATGTAGAACCATATCAGAAGGAGTGACATCTTTAGCAGATCCTAAGAAGGACTTAATGTGACCCCAAAACTTACGAGGGTCATGGGAGGAATTAACCAGCAGGTTTTGGCAGTATTTACTTTTGGCCTGCCTGATGCACCTTTGCAGTCATTTCTGTATTGCTTATACAGAATGAGATCAGGCTGAAGTCCAGTCTGTTTGTATCTCCTCCACTGCTTGTCTCTGACTTTTAACTTGTGCAGAAGGTCTTTTTTCAGCCATCTAGAGTGCTGGCCTCTAACTCTCCTTTTGGCTTTTGGGAGGTGCTTCTTTTGAACATTACCAAACTTGGTTAGAAATGAGTTGAGGGCAGTATCAACATTGGTAGTGGTGAAAATGTCAGTCCAGTCAATACAGGAGATATCCAATAGGAAGGCTTGTTTATCCAGGGCAGCATAGTTCAAAAGTGATCAGTCGCGGGTTGAGGAGGAGGTGGTGGACAGGAGCCAGTGACAGAGTGTAGGGGAATGATCAGTAATTGAATCAGCCAACACTGAAGCACTTGAGACATGGTCTGTCTATTAGTGAGGATCCAGTCAAGTAGTGACCCTGAGTGAGGAGTCGAGCTCTGGTACAGTCTGTAAAATTTGATGGAGATTGTACTTCTGGATCAGAGATGAGAATATTGTGCTGTGGACCCAGCCAGTTAAGGTTCAGGTCCCCAAGCAGGAGTGCCTCATTTGATTTTGTATTCTGAGAGACATACTGTAGTAGGTTCTGAAGACCACTCAGCCCACTGGTTGGTGGGTTGTATACACATACGATGTGCAGCAGTTTCGAACCCAGTGCCAGGGTAGCATGCAGCATTTCACAAGGTATGAGGGAATCAGGGCAGGGTAGGATGTTGAGGGACAGATGATTATGAGAGAACTACTTTTGTTGTTGACAAGCTGAAGATGGTAAAAGTGAATTCTTACTTTCTCTAGCCTTGGTGCCAATGCCTGGAGTTGCTAAGAAGTAAAAATCCTAGGGTAGTGTTAGAGTTCTACTTAATGAGCTTTAGGATCTGTGGTACGGATACAGGCTTTAGACTGAGCCTCACTTCCAATGTGTGCAAATATCAGTGTTTCATGAACCACCGAGGCTTGCTTCAGAGCTATGGGAGCTAAGGTTCGGTGCACCTCACCCTTATTTTCTGTACTTGTATAGGTGATACTGAACTGATTTTGCTGAAAACAAAGAAACTTTTCATGTTTGGTTCAAGTGGCTGCTGGGCAATGGTGGGAAAGTTTTGTGTCTAGACTATGTAGGCTGCATGCCAGTCAGAAACATTGCTTACTATTATTTGTTACACGCACACCACTTTTATGGAGCTAGCCTGAACAAAAAACCCTGTTTTGACTTGTGTCTTCTAGATCCAAGCCCAAACCGTCCTGTGGTCTACAGTTCTACCGTGGGATCACAGCAAAGCTATTCATCATGACGAGTGAGGTGGTAGGCGATGAGAACATGTTCTACTCCAGAGCTGAGAGTTATTGGAAGGACGTCCCGGCCACTGTGGACGGCATGCTGGGAGGATATTCACACATCTCCAGCATTGATATCAACGGCTCCAAGAAATTTCTGCAGAAATTCCTAGGGGTGGGTATAAGCAGGTCTTTCCAGATAGACTGCTAGCAGGTTGTGCTGATTTCCATAGTGCGGGTATTAGATTCCAAGGAAAGAGTGATACTGCACATACCAATACCAGGTACTTAAACTACACTAACTTTGTTTTATTTAAATTTGTGTGGACCTACCCTGTGTACTGAGAGGGTTGGGAGGTAGAAAAGGCACAGACTTGCACAGAGCAAGCACCTACAGTGAGCTGTGCATTTAGGTAGGAAAAAACAGGTGGTCCCTGTGTATCTCTTCCCCCATTTCTTAAGGGTACAGTTGGTAATTAGAATTACATTTTTTATTGGTAAAATTTACTTTCAGGAAAATGGAAGCAAAGAAGTCCCCATTTTCAGTCCACTACCCTTTTCACTTGTTCTCTAAATTAAAGGCAAGTAGGTCCTTTGGTATCTGTTACGTAGCTGCTTTCATCAAACATTCTCACAGCACCCATTTTTCAAGTAACTTCAGCATTCATAAGTAATGTACTCACCATTTTTTTACATTTAAGGTAAAATATTTTGACGTCTAAAACTGCTTCAAATTTGGAACAGTTTGCTCAATTTGAAGCACCTTTGAAGCATTCTCAAGTGTTGGAGTGAGTATCGGTACTCATCAAAAGCATTTTTGAGGAGTATGTCTTAAGAATCAGGGGAGTAAAATAGGCCAGCACTCACCATATCAGATGCATTGTGCAGCACTATGTGGATTCAGCCTTTCAGTTGTCTGATGGTGGAGGCTCAGAGCATAGGCTGGGCCACAGCGGTGTGCAGATTCAAATTCTTAGCTGTCTGATTTGGAGGGTTAGTGTATATGCTGTGCCATATTGTTATGACTAGTTGACTGAAGAATTGTTTTGAAATGATGTAAAATTACATCAGGGAATGTTCGATCAGCTGTACCGCTTAATTGACCCCCTGCTTCCCCTCCAGATTTGAGACTTTGATTGGGGGTGGGGAAGTAATAGGTACTGATACCGTCTTTATCTGCCATGTTATGAAATGACACCTCACAACTAGACTGTACATCTCAGTATTTGCTGTATCCAACATCAGCTTCCCCCTACAGGAGACATTTCTGTTCACAACTCCCACTGACAGGTGGGCTCGGTCCTGTTCCCGCCATCTCTCCTCTTATTTGTTTTACAATTTATTTTCACATGATAGCCTAGCTGAGATGCAGCAGCTAGTTCTTCCTCCTTGTGCTGGTCGCAGGGCTATACAGCTGGGATCTCCATCCTGTGTCAGAGGAATAGGCGGGAAGAACAAACTTGTAGCAGTGTGACATCCTCTCCTCCCCCCAAAAGAAGTCAGCCAGTGTACCTCCTGCTTCCTGAGTAGGAGGCATCTTTGTAGCAGTGCTCTGTCACTTGAGTGGCAGAGCTGAAGTTTTTCTTCCATGAAAGTTTATTATTTTTTTTCCCCGCATAGCGGGTCGTGTGACATCCTCTGGGTGCAGGGGAAGAACTACGCAATCAGTCTTTCCCACACCGCCTTGTGGCTCTTCTTGCTGCTGGGGCTCCCAGGCTCAGCCATGCTGCTGCACAGCCTGACACCCCCATCACCACCACAAGCCTCAGCAGGATTGGGAGACATCCAGTTCGGTGGTTTGGACCTCTGCGACAATGACTGGCAGAAAACAGTCCACACGGGGACCAGATTGCATGCAGCCCAGATTGTCGGCCTCCTTCAGAGCCTCAGACAGCCACGGTCTGTGTTAGTTGCTTCTTCAGAGGAAATCTTACCAGACTGGTGGACCCCTAAGCCACTGAGGACAACAGTGACTACCGGCCGTGTGGCTGATCTTGGTGGTGGTGGTGGTGGGGGGGGGATGACACAGGAGTCTAAAAAAAAAAAAAACTGCCGCCAAGCCCCCAAAGTGCGGGAAAATTGTGGCGGTGGCCATTTTGCTCAGTGCTTCAGTTGCTTTACTGCGCTGTCTCCCCCACGCATGCCAGCCACTTAGGGCTCTGGCGTGACCTTTTTTTTTTTTATTGTATTTATTTGAATTTTGGTAACGAGGTAGGACCACTGAGACAATTGCAGTCCCTTTTATAGGGTCGACCCGGGAGAGACAGGAAAACAGAATGCAATACAATTACAGCAGTTCAGAAAGTGACACATTACAGGAGCAACATAGTGACTTATATCCATTAACAGAACCAAATGAACCGAAGAGAAAATAAACACATGCGGTAATGGGGATGGAAGGAATGGATTACACACACAGATTGGTAGAACTGAATATGTTTACATTGGAATATAGAAGGCTAAGAGGAGGCATGTGCCTGCTGTTCAAAGCTTTTACAGATCAAGACTTGTGGGTAAAGTTAGGTTTAACACTTAGAAATAGACTGTATGACACCAGGGCGCATGCTTTACAGCTGTTGGGATAAAATTGTAGAACACGGCGAAGAAAAATGTGGTATACCCAAAAGATTATACCTATATGGAACAATTTGACAACAGAAGTGGTAGAGAGTTCTTCTATTGAAGTTTTTAAACACCAGTTGGATAGGCTACATGTAGCAGGCAAAATTTTAATTTAAAAAACTCAACAAACGAGCACTATGGACATAAGTCCCCTTAGCTCTGTATTTACCTATGTACGTTAGTCGATGTACAGTATAGTTCATAACTGTACAAGTAATGGCACCAGCTGTAAACATTGAATGTTAGCAGGTAAATGGGTAGGGAGGAGTCAAATATCAGATCTATAAGTTGAAGCAGAGAGAGATGAGAGGAACTATAGGGTAGAAAATAAGGGGGAAAAAATGGGTATAAGGTGAGTTTGAGGCGCCAAGAGGTGTTCAGCCAGCAACTTGGGAGTGATCGGTCATCAACAGAAGCAAGTGCATTTTGCCGAGGAGGTAAGAAATGTGAGTAGATTGGACTTAAACAGAGGAAGTGAGGTGCAGGACAGGACCGAGGGGGGCCAGGGAGTTCCAGTCCACTACTTCCACAAAGGAGAAGGACTTGTGTTCAACAGCTAACTGCAGATTAGGTCTTAGTAGGAGAGGGAGGGAGGGAGGCTGATCTGAGGGCTCGAGGAGCTTAACTCGTCTATGGCAGATAACCTCACTAAGGCATGAGGGGGTAGATTTGTGGACAAGCTTGTGCATGAAGCTCAGGGTGGAAAGCCTCAATTTAGATTCATAAGGCAACCATCCCAACGAGGAAAGGACAGCACAGTGGTGAGTGTGGGTGTTGAGCCCTAAGGCGAACCTACCCACCGTGTGGTATGCCTGCGCAAGGAGAGGCACGTTAGATGGAGAAGGACTTGTGTTCAACAGCTAGCTGCAGATTAGGTCTTAGTAGGAGAGGGAGGGAGGGAGGCTGATCTGAGGGCTCGAGGAGCTTAACTCGTCTATGGCAGATAACCTCACTAAGGCATGAGGGGGTAGATTTGTGGACAAGCTTGTGCATGAAGCTCAGGGTGGAAAGCCTCAATTTAGATTCATAAGGCAACCATCCCAACGAGGAAAGGACAGCACAGTGGTGAGTGTGGGTGTTGAGCCCTAAGGCGAATCTAACCACCGTGTGGTATGCCTGCGCAAGGAGAGGCACGTGAGATGCGTTGGAATAGAGTAATAAGGGAGCACTGTAAGTGAGGAGGGGAAGAAGAGGTGATCTTGATGCAGGAGGTAGAGGTGAGGAAAGTGCAGATGCAATAGAGGAGACCCAACTTCTGATTCAGAGTCTTCGATAAGGTGGCGACATGGATATTAAGAGAGAGAATGAGGAATCCAGGGTGATACCCAAGTATTTGAAGGTATTGACTGCTTCCAGAACATCACCATTGAGGGAAGTAATACAGAGAGGGGAGCGGGAGGAGTATGGGAGATGAGAGAAGAGCATACTTTTTGTCTTCTTTGTATTGAGGATAAGCTGATTACGCCTGAACCAACCCTCAGAGTCAGCAAAGTCACTTGCTAGTTCCTTGTTAATTCAAGTAGCATCAAAAGAAGAGTGGTAGATAATAGCATCATCTTCATACAGATGCACAGCCGCCCCTCCACAATTGTTGGGGAAACTCATTGATGAAAAGTGAGAACAACAAAGGACCCAATATGGATCCTTGTGGGGACCCCATGTGTTATAGGACTGAGTTCCAAGAGAGACCAGCCCACTTAACCCTTTGGGAATGAGAGGAGAGGTAGCTGTGTACCCAGTGAAGGGCACTGGAGTCAAAACCAATATCTCTTTAGTTTCCGGAGCAGGAGACCATGATTCACCAGATCAAACGCCTTCATAAGGTCAACAAAGATGGTGCCAGTTGCAGAACCTTGGTCCATGGCTCGGTAAATGTATGGGGTTACCTTTATCAATGCTGTGAGGGTGCTGTGGTTCTTTCTGAAACCATGTTGGTAAAGTGAAAGCAGATCATGGTGCTCCAGATAATCCTGAAGTTGATTATAAATAAGGTGCTTCTGAATTTTGGGCAAAGGATGGAGATCGGTCTAAAGTTCTCCACAACAGTGTTGGGTCCCCCTTTGTGTACTGGTACAACTACAGCTACCTTCCATTTGTCAGGAACGATGCTAGTCAGAAAGGACCAGTTGAATAAGTCTCGAACAGGGCGTGCAAGGGCAGGAGCTCCCATCTTGAGAAATTTAGGCTCAAGGGTTTCATGACCTAGGGAGCTCATGGGCTTCAGGTTTGCAAGAAGCCTATGGACCTCATTGCAGGTGGCTAGTTTCAAGTGGAAAGGAGGACGAGTCTCAACTTCCTCAGCAGGGGAAGGGACTGAGGGGGCACCAGGAGGATTATGGAATAGCGAGATGTATTTGTGTAGATGTTAAAAAAAAAAAAAAAAAAAAAAAGTCATTGAATCCAGAGGCAATAGACATGGGGTTAGTGAGGATAACACCATGGGCTGAGATAAATTTTGGGTGCTCGGCAGCCTTCCCTTTCATTAAGGCATTGACGTAATTTCAAATGGTGTTGCTTGGCCTTATAAAGGGAGTTTTTGCATTTGTTTTGTAGTTGCCTATAGGTCTGCCAATCCTGGGGCAACCCACTTTTTTTTTTTTTTTTTTTTTTGTATGATCGCCAGGCCTGGTCCCGAAAGAATATGAATCCTTAAGATCTTACTGGGCCAAGGGGTCTAGACACCTTTGGATCTGCATTTTCTTAGTGGGGCATGGTCACCTATAATCTGAGTGAATGCAGAAAAAAAAAATCCAGGACTAGATTGATGTCCGGGAGAGTCTTAATAGGGCTCCGGTCCATCTTGTTGATAGAGGCAGTTAAGTTATTGATATCAAACCTGAACATATTCACTGACAGTGGTGATTTTAGGAGGGGGGTTAGGGCAATTATTCCTCCATACACCGAAGGTGGGAGAGTGATCACTTATACAGTCCAAAAGCACTCCCACTGTTCTGACTTTGAGAGGGCAGTTCGTGACCACCCAGTCCAGTAAGGTATGTTTTCCCGACTTGTTGAGACGTGTAGGGTCATGAATAAGTTGCGTTAGGTTTAGATCAGCTATAGCAGAATGCACTTTGCCAGCAGCAGGGTTGAGACAGTCATTATTGAAGTCACCACATAGGACTAGGTCATGGCGTTTTCCTGGTTCACGTACACTTTGGGGAACTTGCCGCCTAAACTGAACAGTCAGGTGCCCCCCCAGCTTCAGGGACTTTAAAGCAGTTCCTCAGCTCTAAGAACTTCAGGGATTTGTTCAGCAGTAACTGTCTTTTCACGGGGAAAGCCTTAAGGAAGGGAGTAAAGTGGTTGGCCCCCTTTTTTTTTTCCTGTGAATTCTGGGATCCTATCAGGTAAGGGACAGCAGCTGGACAACCTGCGTTTGCCTCTGACCCCTGTATGTGCCCCCGTCAGCAGTACACCAGGTTCTGGTGCCAACACCCCTCTTTTAGAGTGCTCTGCCTTTAAGCACCAAGAACATCTTCTGAAAAAGCAGCTGGCAAGTCATCCAGAGGCAGAAAATGCACCAAATGTAACCCCCATTTTTGGCCATGTTTGCTGGGTCCTCTGTTTAAAATGCTAGCCCTGGCCAGTTTGGACTCTGCAGCCATGGAAGAGATGGCCGCCTCATCCTCTCGCCCACAGGAGATCCAACAGCAACCCACATTGCAACTGGCTCAAGACTTAACTGAGAAGTTAAACAGAGCATTTGCATTGAATTCAGCCTGTTTAGATTTGCAGCCCTCTACATCCCCTATAGCCTGTTCCCACAAGAAAGCCATGCACAAACGTACTCAGTCTCCCTCATTGGATGAGGAGGACTCTCCTGTACGTCACTACAGCAAGAAAAAGAAATGGGCCAACTCGCCAGATGACAATCTCAATCATCACAAAAAGAAGCACCATGATAGATCACCTTCTTCATCAGACTCCAGTTTTTCCTCCCCTGAGGAAGGAGCAATTTAGAGCATTTCCTCAGATTTGGACACTGAATCTGTCAGACACTTTGTTCTGAACGACCTGGACTTCTTCACTAAAAACGTCATGACAGAGATGCACCTAGGCACCTTGCTGGTCACTGCCAAACCAAACATACCGGCCTTCAAGCTGTCCACCTCATCTAAACCATCAGCAGCATTCTCGATCCCACCGGCAATTGAGGACCTGCTTGAAGAAGAATGGCAGGGCCCTGAAAAAACTTACCCTGTACCATGGCGGGTTAACAAATTGTTGAAATTTAACAAGAAACAATTGAAAACATGGCTGAACTTGCCCAAATCAACCCTCTAATATCATCCCTAGTGAAGAAGACAGTCGTCTCAATCTGAAGAAAGGGGAGTAACCAGTGGGAAACCACAAGGTTCAGTACTGGAGCCAGTCCTCTTTAATGTTTTTATTAGCAACATTGCAGAGGGACTCGAAGGAAAGGTATGACTCTTTGCAGATGACACCAAAATCTGCAATAGGGTTAGCATTCCAGGGGGGATGGAGAAGATGAGAAACTTAGCCAAGTTGGAAGAGTGGTGAAGAGTGTGACAGCTCGGATTCAGTGCCAGGAAGTCCAAAATCATGCACTTGGGGAACAAAAACCTAGGGAGGAATACACGATTGGGGGTACTAACAACAAGCATACTGGAAAGGGACCTGGGGTAGTGATAACAGATGATCTAAAAACCAAACAGCGTGTGAAGGCAGGGAAGAAAGCTTGAGGGGGGTGGGTGAGATATCACTAGTAGAAAACAGGAGGTGTTGATGCCGCTGTACAGGCAGCTGGTGAGGCCTCATCTTGGAGTACTGTGTGTGGTTCTGGAGACCTCATGTCTGAAAGGATATTGACAGGGTGGAGGCAGTCCAGAGAAAGGCAACGAAAATGGTACAGGGGCTACACCAGAAACCATACGAGGAGGAATTGAGGGAACTTAATATGTGTATACACTGGAGGGAAGGAGGGAGAGGGGGGTGATAGGATGGAGGCATTCAGATACCTCAAGGAGATCAATAGAGTTCAAGAGGGCAGCATTTTTCAGAAAAGAAGATGTGCAAGAACAAGGGGTCACAATATGAGGCTTAATGGGGGGAAGTCTCGGGGGCAATGCGAGAAAGTATTTTTTCACAGAAAGGATGGTGGTTGCATGGAACACCCTCCATGAGGAGGTTGTGGGGGCAACAGTAGGCAAATTCAAGAATGCATGGGACAGGCAGAAGGCAACACTGGGGGCAGGAAGGAGGAGGTAGGCTGCAGATCAAGTAGGATCTGGAGATTTATACAGTAGGTAGGGAAATGGGCAGACTAGGTGGGCCAGGCAGTCCTTATCTGCTTTCAAATTCTATGTTTCTGTCCCCTTCAGACGGCAGGGCCACCCTCTGGGACCCAGTTGACCACAGGGTGGATTCATCCTTAAAGAAGGCCTTCCAAGCCTCGGCAACTTCCTTAATGGCAGTAACAGCTAATCTGTTTATGGGTAGGGCCACTCTCTTCTGGGCCACAGAATTGGCTTTTCAGCTGGCAGAGGATTCAGAAAAGATCAAGGCGGTGATTCAGCAACTCCAGCTTGTGCGCCTCACCTCTGCTTATTCAGCGGATGTTTCAGAGGATGCAGTCTGTTGTACTGACAGAACTAAAAAATAAGTAAGTAAGAAAGTAAAATATTTAATTCATGAATTCATGAACAAGGATAAACTCGATTGAGCCAAGGCTTATTTACAACAAAGTCCCATTACACATATTATGTTCTACCAGACCTCCGCTAGGCATAACTTCTGGTTGTGGGCCTGGCAGGCAGATACCTCCTTAAAAGTTCATCTGGTAAATGCCCCATATGGAGGCAACCTTGTGTTCGGTTCTGCTGTTAAAGAGGCAATGAAGGAATCTGGAGAAATGGCAAGGGTACGCATGCCCCAATCAAAAACTAGGGACAGATCTTGGTTGGCAGATCTGGTGGCCTTTTAATGGTCAATCCTACAACAAAGGACAGAACAGAAGATCTCACTTTGAGGGGGCTCTTGCAGCAGATTACGCCGTTAGGACAGAAGCCAGCAAGTGTCAGGACCCCACAGAAAACTTGTAGCTAGCAGTATACAGCGGGGGACCCGCCTCCTGATGTCGGCCCGTCCCTGACGTCTGCCTATGGTATGAAAGGGGCGGTCCCCCAGCACTACCGCCATTTTCCCGCCATCAACCCGCACAAGCTGGACCTCCACGGATGCTTTCTGCTCTAGTTGACTGCCATTTTCTTCACATTACCAGCGCTTTATTTATTTTTTCTCCAAACATTTACAGTTGTTTGTGCATGTCTTCTTCTCCATTCTCTTCTGTGAAGTGGCGGCGAATGAAGTGTGCTTGTGGAAAGCAGCTTCCCCACAGGGACGGCCACTCAAGTCTGCTTTGCCTAGGCTTGGACCACGACACTGAGGCCTGCCAGCACTGCCAGGATTTTAACCAGCATACCCGCTTTGCCGCTAGAAGACACTTGAAGCCTTCCTGCTTCAGCAAAAACTTACAGCAATAAAGAAGGAGCTCCATAAACGTACCTTCTGTTCCCCGGCCTCGGGGGCATCCACTTCTTCATCAGCCAAGGAGAAGTCATCTTCGGGAAAGCACAAACACCGGGAGAAACATGGGGACAAACCCCGGTCAGCTTCCTGCTCCAGGTCCCTGTGCAAGTTGGGCACTGAACATGGGTCCTCCTCAGGAGGTCAGCCCCTTCCACTCTGGCAGCCCTTTCTCATTCCGGGTTACCAATGGTCTAACCACCCTCTCTCCTTACTGTCTTGGGCTGTGGTTCTTTGGGGCTCTGGACTTTGTACTCAGCCTCTCAGGCCCATTCAGCAGATTGGTCCTCAGTCAGGTCCTCTTCGGGCGGCGGGTCTTTGCCTGTCACCCCCCCAAGTCAAGGCGTCTGCCAAGTCTGTTCCGAAGTCAGGGACCAGTGCCTTCAAATGACGCCAGGGGCATGCGCTTCCTCCCCCGTGAGAGTGACGCCTCTGTCCCACTCAGGAGCTTGCTCCCCGGGACAGGCCTCCCCTTCTAGGCTGGTGCCAACTGCATCACCAGACCGGCATCAGCCCATGCATGTTCCGTTGATGCTGGCAACGCCTCAGTCGTCATCTCCCAACCCTCCACAGTTGCTGGCTGGCCCTGTTGTCTCACAGCTGATGCCCTAGGGACTGACGCTCAGCCTCTTTACTCCAGTCAGACCGACGCCAGCTAACCCAATGCCTGTGGATCAGATGCCAGAGTTATCACAGCCTAAGGAACTGACGCCGGGGCCCTCTCATCCTACCCTGCAGATGGCAGTTTCCCCAGCCATGCTTCAGAACCCGACCACAGACTCTTCACGCCCTTTTTGCGGCCTGGTGGGCATACTTCAAGGATAAGGAGACCCCGAAAGAGCCCTCAACTCTGACCCCGAGGGACCCTCCTCCCAGTTCTACTAAGGAGCCAGTTCCCCTAGGAAGTTCCCAACACTACTTCCTAAGGAGCCTACTCCACCACCAAATGGAGCTGGCGCCGGTCACCCGAGGATCCACTGATGTAGGCATCACTGCTCTCCCTCTCTGGACTCTGGCGAGTCGGGGGATATTCTTCCTCTTCTTCTTATGATGATTCCAGGGACTCTGACCTTCCATCAGAACCAGAGGAATACAAGGACACCCCGCGGTCTCCTCCAGATGACCCTCATGGGCTGGGACACGGAGGTATTCATGCCTGAGCAATGCCGGCTAGCCATCTTTCTCCGTAAAAAGGAGTTTTTGCCCTTGGTCGTCCCTGCCCTTATTCACTCCTTCAAGGATGTCAATAGGGCTGCTTGGGAACATCCCCTGTACTACACCGGCGACGTCCAAGAAGGCAGATCACCTGTATAATGCCTCGAGGGATGAACCTTTTTATGGGGAATACCCAGAGGCTGACTTGGTCATTATTAATGCGGCCCATGACTTCTAAGCAACCCAGGCACCTTAGCACTGAGCCCCCCAACAAGGATTCCAGGCAGATGGTCTTTTTTGGCAAGAAGGTCTATTCCTCAGCCACCTGCACTATCTGCTCCCTAAACTTCCTAGCCCACTTGGTTCAATATCAGAATGCCCTGTGGGAGAAGGTTTTAGTGGTGGCACAGGCTCAGCCTGATCTCCCTGGAAAGGCTAAACTATTACACCTTCTGAAGTCTGGTTCGGATGTGGGGACTCGCATTCTCCGAGCCACTTATGACATGACTCCGCAGCTACGGGAGTTTGCCTTCATCGTTACTCCTGGCTTAGAGTCTCCAGCTTTGCTCGGATGTCCAGATCCTGGATGCCCCTTTCAGAGGACCCGTTTTGTTCGGCGAGGATTCTCAAAATATAATCAGTCGCCTCCGAAAGTCGGGCAAGGCTATATGTTTGGTTCACACAATGTACCGATCTTAACCGAAATCGTCCCAGCAGCAGTCCTTTGGTCGCACCTCTAAGCAGCAACCCAGAGGCCAACAGCCCAGAAGTGCCTTTAAGAGGAAGGTTGCTTCCCAAGCTACAGGAGGTTCTGCTCCCAGAACCTCCCAGACCACATTGCCTGTCTCCAGCTCCTTTGCCTAACTCCTTAACCGACCCCCCCCCCCGGGATCCCAAGCCAAATCCCTGGGGTCTTTATGGATGGGTGGAGCAGAATAACCTTGGATCAGTGGGTTCTGCAGTTAGTGGAACAGGCCACACTTTAGAATTTTTGGAGATCCCCTTGGACAGTCCTTCGGCCCCCTCACACTACCCTCAGACTCATCTCGCCCTTATCCAAAAAGAGATCAAGCGCTACTGTGAAAACGAGCCATAGATCCCATCCCACCAGCACAGCAAGGGAAGGGGTTCTACTCCCATTTCTTTCTGGTCCCAAAGAAAATGGGAGACCTGTGTCCCATCTTGGACCTCAACCACCTGAACCAGTTCATATACAAATGGTTCAGGGTGGCCACTCTTCCCGGTCTTCTCCCCTTACTTCATCAGCAGGAATGACTCTGTTCTTTTGACATGCAGGATACCTATCTTCACATCTTGGTGTTTCCATCCCACAGGAGGTTCCTTCACTTCTGCTTCCAGGGAAACTACTACCAGTTTCGGGCTCTGCCATTCGGCCTGTCCTTGGCTCCACGAGGTTTTACAAAATGCCTCGCAGTAGTGGCAGCAACCTTAAGGAGGGAAGGTCATTATGTCTTCCCTTACCTAGACGACAGGCTTCTGATGGCTCCCACCAAGGAGCGGTTGCTCAGAACCGTGGAAGCTACTTTATCTCTGTTTCGGGATCTGGGGATAACTCTACCTCCCCAAATCCTCCCCTTGGCCAAGCTAAAGACTTTAATACATAGGGGCAATCTTGAACACTGTCCAAGGCAAAGCTTTTCTTCCCCCGGACCGGGCAGAACGCTTTCAGGCACAGTCTCAATTGGTACCTTCGTTTCACCAGGGTCCAGCCAGAGCATTTTTCAGGCTACTGGGACACATGGCGATGGCCATCGCAACAGTGCCCCTGGCTCGCTTGCACATGAGAGAAGCCCAATGGAACCTCCAGGTCCAGTCGGATCAGCGCACAGACGATTTGGAAAAAACAGTGTCGGTATCCAACTTGGTGCGACAGACCTTGACGTGGTGGTTGAACTCTGCCAATCTCTCCAAGGGGATCCACTTGCGGTCAGAGTCACCTCGACAGATCCTGACCACGGACGCATCAGGACAGGGCTGGGGCACCCACCTGGCAGAGCGTCTGACTCAAGGGTCATGGTCTCCCCTGAAACAGCATCTCCACATCTATGTTCTGTAGATGCGGGTGATCCTATATGCTCTAAAGGCTTTTCAAACGAACCTACTCCCGGGTCCTCTTTTTATCCAGGTGAACAACATGTTGGTGGTCTTTTACGTAAACAAGCAGGGAGGCACCCATTCTTACTCCTTCTGCAGGGAGGCCATGAGAGTTTGGTATTGGGCCATAGAGCATCGCCTGGACCAGACTGCTGTGCATGTTCCAGGCATTCAGAACACCTTGGCCAACAGCCTAAGCCGTTTTCGGTCCAAGGCACACGAGTGAGAACTTCTTCCCTCTGTGGTCGAAGGTCTCCTAGATAGGTGGGGCTGTCCGAGTTGGGCCTCTTCTCGTCCGCATCCAACACAAAACTACCTAGTTTCTGCTCGCTAGATCCAGGGCCTGGTGTTTCCTGACAAGACGCATTGTCCCTCTCCTGGACAGGGAGGTTTCTGTATGCCTTTCTCTCCCTTTCCATTACTGCAGAGGGTAGGTACATCTCAAGCTGCAGTCAGAGGGGGCAGAGGTGATTCTAATAGCCCCTTACTGGCCACGTTAGATATGGTTTCCACTTCTCCAGCAACTAGTGGTGGAACCTCCGATTCCCCTGTCTCTATACTCTGATCTCCTCTCTCAGGAACAGGGCACTCTGGTCCACCTGGACCTCACGTCGCTGTACCTTCACATATGGCTCCTGCAGACTTAGCAGTTGCCCGATTTGGGGTATCTGTCAGGGTGGCAGACGTTCTAGTGGAAGCCAGGAAGCCTTCCACTAGAACCACTTTGATATGAAGTGGAAGCAGTTCTGCATCTGGGCAACAGCTTGTCAGCTGGATCCCTTTATTTGTCCAGAGAATCTCATTCTTGAGTACCTCTTTTCCCTGTCGGGTTCAGGCTTGAGTTACTCCTCGATTAAGGTGCATTTATCCGCCATCTCTGCATACTAGGCACCCATAGCTGGCAAGACTCTTGCCCACCTAGACCTCTCCCGCACTTTCTTATGGGGCATACTGCATCTAAAACCTCCTATATGGGACCCTCCATTTTAGAAAAGCTTACTCTGCCTCCCTTTGAGCCTGCCGCAAGCTGTAAGCTACACTTTCTTTCCTGGAAAGCATTATTTTTAGTTGCTGTTACTTCTGCTCAAAGAATTTCTGAGTTCTAGGGATGTGGATATGTTGTTCAGTCCACATTGTCTGGCAGGTTCCTTGCCGCTTTAAATCTTGCCGGAAGGTCTTCAAGCTGGCTCCTCCCACCCAACCGGGTGGTAAAACCCTCGGCTCCGCCCCATGACGCCAGATCTTCCTTACTGCTTGGAAACTCTGGTTCCCTCCTTAACGCTCTGCGTTTTAGGCCTGGATCCACACTCTTCGGATTTTCCGAAACTAATTTTAAAATTGACAAGACTTTGGTCTTTGTTTTCCCTCATGGCTGCGATGGACAAATCGACTCCCGGCTTCCGTCGGTGCCCGTGTGGGCAGAAGATGTCCCGGATCGTGCGTCTACTGCCTGGGGCTTGGCCACGATTCGCAAGCTTGTGATTTGTGCAAGTCCTTTTCGGCTTCGGTCTTGGAGGACCGCGCTGCCAGATTTCTTCTCGGGCGCCCTGAAAAACGGTATCCACCAGTTAAGTCTAATGAGGCCCGTTGAGCGGTGTCTGGCGGCGGGCTCCGCAGAACAACTGGAGCAGTTGATCACCCTCGAGGAGGAGGAGGAGGCGGCCCAGGCCACTTCTTCTTCTTCCTCCTTGGCTGCGGCATTTGTCCCGCTCGCTTTGGGCTCCTCCTACACTGCTTCATTTAATTAGTTTTGTCAGTCCCTCTCCACCAAGGGAGAAGGGCCATTGGGACATTCCAGTTGGTCCAAGAAGGAGGACTCTAAAGGTAAGTCCCACTGTCCATGTTTGTGGGAGCGGGAGAGATCCCTTTCACCAGACAGTCGATTCTCGACTTTGGTCGAGGTTGCGGCTGTGGCCGCTGTCTTCACGGTGTCCCTGTCAAGTCAACCGGCCGAGACATCCGTCGACTTGGTCGTGACTTTTCTCGACCCTTCGGACGGTTTGTCAACTGAAGATGCCGACAAGCCTTCTTCATCGGTTCCCCCGGTGGTTACCGAGGACTCTCCTGTGCCGAAGTCCCCGATCAAGGTCCCTGAACCGAAGGAGGGACAGGTTTCCCCCATTCCCTCTGACCTACCCTCGGTCTCTGTCCTCTTCCAGGTCCAGCCGGTCTCGCTGACTTCGGCAATCTCTGTCTCGGCACCATGGAAAGCAGCGTTGCCGCTCATCCTCGTCGTCCTCTTCGGAGGATAGGCTGTGGCGCAAGTTGTGTCTGCGCGATGAGGATTTGATGTGGCAGCAACTTCTATTGACCGGTAACAAGCCGACTCCGTCGCCTTCTCCAACCATTAAGTGGCTGTCACTGAGCGGCCGAAGCAACCCCTCGTGGTAATCGAGGAGCCGACCCCGGCACCGGTTGTTAGGCAGAAACTGGCTGCTCCACCTATTGTGGTGGAACCTCCGCCTCCACAACTGAAGACTGGGGCCCCAACCAAGGATTCTCGGTCAGGTCAGGGCTTGCCCCATAGGTTGTCGGTCACCCTCACTCCCGATTGTCCTCGGCAGGTGGAGGGTGGCTCAGGTGCTTGGCAGCTGTTCGCAGACTCCTCGGAGCCTGACAATGACTCCTCCCTGTTCTCCAGGCCGCTTGACCAGGAGTCTGCAGGGGCCAATCCGTGGACGAGAGCCCATCCTCATTTTTAGGTTTGCTTCGACCCATCTGAGTCCACTGGGATGCAGCTCGAACCCGTTTCAAAGAGGGCCAAGTATCCCCTCACGGAGATACTGGACAGAGGGGATTCCCCTACAGAGGCCTTTCCGGTGGCCAAAGCCATTGTTGGCCTGGCCCTGGAGTTGTGGCAGCGGCCAGCATCTTGTCCCGCACCTTTGGCCAGGGTGGCTCACAAGTACGCAGTCCCCACCGGCTCACTCTCCGGTTTCTCTGAGCACCCCTCTGCGAAGGGGTTACTGACCGATAGCGTTTTCAGGCGTTCCGGGAACACTCGGGACGTGGACAAATTGCCCATTAAGGAATCCAAAAAGCTGGATTACGTGGGGTGGAAGGTTTACGCTGCTTCCTCCCTAGGCCTTTGTCAGGCTAGCTCGGCCCTTCTGATGGCACATTTCTCACACGCCCTTATGGGTTCCCTGGATGAGGTGATTCCTCATCTCCCGGCTGACCTTCAGATGACGGTCAAACAAGTGCGGGATCAGGGAAGGGCGGTGGCAAAACAGCTCCAAACTTCGTTGGACATTGGTGATTCTTGTGCCTGATCAGTAGCGGCCGCAGTGGCCATGCATCGCAGAGCTTGGCTGCGGATCTCCACCTTCACGGCGGACACCCAGCATAAACTGGCAGATGTTCCCTTCTTGGGCACCAACTTGTTTGGGCCCGGGGTGGAAGGCCATCTCCAGAGAACAGAGAAGTCCAATGCCATCTTGGACTCGGTCACGTCTGCCCAGAAGGACAAAGGCCGCCAGCAGCAGCGCAAGCCCTTTCGCACTTCCGCTCCTGCAGCATGTCCGGCCCAGCAACACCAGCAGCAGGGCCAGCAGGCTCATACTTGGCTCCCTAAGGCCAAGTCTGCCGCTTCCTCAAGTAGGAAGCCTGGAGGCAAGGGTCCCTCAGTGGGCCCTTCCTCCAAGCCTGCCCAGTGACGGGTTGAGGGGTGTCGCCCCAACCCGGCACCCCCCCCACCGGTTCCCCCGTGGGACGGCTTCGCCACTCTTTTTCCCATGGTCTGCTATCACAATGGACCTCTGGGTGCTAGAAGTGGTAGGCAGGGGTCTGCCTCTGGAATTCGAGCAGTTCCCTTATTATCGAGCCGTCGCCCCACGGGGGGGGGCAACTGGTTCCGCAGCCTCTCTGTCTGCTCGTCGAGCCAACATTGCCTTGCTCCTCCAGAAGGAGGTGATCAAAGAGGTAGCTGACCCTCCTCCAGACTCTGGGTTTGTGTTCAGGTACTTCCTGGTCCCAAAATGGACAGGGGGCTGGCGTCCCATTCTCGACCTGCACGAACTGAACAAGTTCCTAAGGCCGCGCACCTTCAGGATGGTCAGTCTGGCTCAGATCATTCCATCCTTGGAACTCGGCATGTGGTTCTGTTCTCTGGACCTTCAGGGCGCGTTCTTTCACATCCCAATCCGTCCGTCTCATCAGCGAATCCTCCGCTTCAGAGCAGAGGGATCTCTTTACGTGTTCTGGGCCATGCCCTTCGTCCTCTTTCCAGCTCCCAGTCTCTTCACCAAATGCATGGCAGTGGTGACAGCATTCCTGCGGCGCCGAGGGGTCCAGGTGTACTCTTACCTGGACCACTGGCTGATTGCAGCCCCCTCCAGGTTGGAGGTGGAGCGGTCCAGGGATCTGGCCCTCCAGGTCTGCTCTCAGATTGGCCTACTCATCAACGAGGTCAAGTCGGAACTCGTGCCTTCGCAGGTGATTTAGTTCAACGGGGCAGAGCTCGACTCTCTTCGAGCCAGAGCTCGGCTCCCGGCAGACAGGGCCGAGGTCCTTTCCTCCTTTGCCCAGTCATTTCTGGTTGGGCAGTTGTGCCCTGCCCGGGACTTCCTGCACCTTCTGGGCCTCATGGCGGCCTGCACCAGCGTGGTCCGTTGGGCCTGCTGGCATATGCGTCCCCTGCAGTGGGAACTGGCCTGCCAGTGGTCACAGCGCTCTGGTCCTCTGGACCAGCCAGTGACGGTGACCCAGGAGGTGTGGTATGGGTTACAGTGGTGGCTCGTCCCAGCTCATCTGCAGGAGGGTATCCTGTTTGTCCGCCCCGAGCCGACGGTCACTCTTAACGACCAATGCCTCTGATGGGTTGGGGTGCCCATCTGGGGGAGCTCGGGGCCCATGGCCTCTGGTCCTCTCAGCCGTCTCGATGCCACATCAACCTGCTGGAGCTTAGAGTGGTGCATCTGGCTAGCCCTCACCGCCTTTGCTCTGTTTGTACGGGGTCAAGTGGTTCAGGTCCAGACGGACAACACCACGACCATGTACTACCTCAGCCGTCAGGGCGGGATGCACTCCTGGCCTCTGTGCAAGGAGGCTCTCCACACTTGGTCTCTTGAGATCAGCCTGGAGGCGGATCTCCTAGCCATCCATGTGGCAGGAGCCTCCAACAGTCTGGCTGATGGCCTCAGCCGGATAGGCGCTGCATCTCACAAGTGGTCTCTCTTGCCGGAGGTAGTACAAGATCTGTTCTCCCATTGGGTCACCCCTCAGGTGGACCTGTTGGCCTCCAGGGAGAATGCGAAGCTGGGGCTGTTTCATGCCTGCCCCCTTCAGCAGGGCTCGCTGCAGGGGGATGCCTTCTCGAGGCCGTGGACCCCAGGCCTCTTCCACGCCTTCCCTCCATTTCCCTTGATCCACAAGGTGCTTCTCAAGGCGAAGAAGTACAAGGCACAGGTGATTCTGGTAGCCCCAGACTGGCCCCGCCAGTTCTGGTATCATGATCTCCTCAGCTCCAGGCTCCCAAGGCGGCTTCCAGCCCACCCGGACCTGATCTCAGTCGACAAGGGGAAGGTGCTCCATGCGGACCTTCAATCCCTGCACCTGACGGCCTGGTTCCTGAGCGGCTAGAGTTCCAGGCCTTGGGTCTTTCCGACGAGGTCCTCTACATCGTTGAGGCATCCCGTAAGGAGTTGACCAGAAAATGCTATGCCTTTAAATGGAAGAGATTCTCCATGTGGTGTCAGGACAAGTGGTTGGACCCCTCTTCCTGTACATTGGCTAGCATTTTGGACTACCTGTGGTCCCTTTTTCAGCTAGGACTTTGGTCGACGACCCTTAATGTGCACCTGGCAGCCATCTCTGCTTACCAGGCGTGGGCCGGCAAGCAGTTGGTGGCGCAGGAGAAGGCGGTCGGGTGCTTTTTTTAAAGGCCTTGATCACATATCACCTCCCATGCGAGAACCTCCATCTCTGTGGGATCTACTGCTGGTATTGGCTAAGCTCGTGGGCATGCCATTCGAACCGATGCACAGGTGCAATATCTCCCACCTGTCGTGGAAGACCGCCTTCTTGGTGGCTATTACGTCAGCCAGAAGGATGGGAGAGCTCCAGGTGTTTTCCATCCAGTCTCCCTTTCTGGTCTTCCACAGGGACAAGATTGTCCTGCGCCCCCACCCGAAATTCCTTCTGAAGGTGGTGTCGGAGTTTCACATTAACCAGGTGTTGACTCTGCCAGTGTTCTACCCCAGTCACACCTCGGAGGCCGAATATAGGCTCCATACTCTGGACCCTAGAAGAGCGCTCGCTTATTATAAGGAGTGGACGTTCGGGGGAAGGTTCGCCAGCTGTTTGTCACCTACGCTGAAGCCGCACCTGGCAGACCTGCAGCCAAGTGGATGATAAGCAGGTGGGTCACCTTCTGCATAGATCTTTGCTATACGTTGGCAGGCATGGAGCCTCCCAAAGGGATAAGAGCTCATTCTACCCACCATACCGCCGCTTCGGTGGCTGCTTCTAGGGATGTCGCTATCCAGGAAATCTGCAGGGCTTCTACCTGGAAGTCAGCACACACCTTTATGTCCCAATACCACATTGACCTTGAGTCACGCCGGGATGCTGGCTTTGGGACCTCGGTTCTCCAGCCCTTATTCCCTAAGTAGGGGGTGTGCACCTTCCCCCCTCCTCCTGGAGAACTGCTAGGAGTCCGCCAGACAGTGTGGATTGAACAACATATCCACGTCCCTAGAAATACAGGTTACTCACCTGTAACAGGAGTTCTCGGAGTGGTATATGTTCATCCACACGACCCACCCGACCTCCCAGGCTTCGACGCGCAACCTGGCTTCCAGCAGGCTAGATCTGGCATCATGGGGCGGAGCCGAGGGTTTTACCACCCGGGTGGGTAGGAGGAGTCAGCTTAAAGACCTTCCGGCAAGATTTAAAGCGGTAAGGAACCTGCTAGACAGTGTGGATGAACAACATATTGCAGGGCCTGCTCTATTGAGTCTTACACTGACTTCTTCTTCCTCCCAGCTGATCGGGGTCAGTCCTTTCACTGCTTGGGACTCCGTCCTGATGGTGTAACCTGCTGCAAGAGTCCCCTTGACGTGAGATAGTACAGTTATGTAAGCACTTACCATAACAGTAGATCTACGAGAGGAGCTCTTGCAGCAGGTGCTGCTTTCCTTCCCCCCATCCCTCTGGCGACTGCTTCGCCATCACTGTTACCTTTCTTTCCTCAATGTAGAGGAACCTCTTTGGTTCTCCAGTTTCAGTATACGCTGGGGTCTGTGGCGGGAGAACTGAGATAGGGCTGGGGGACTGCCCCTTTTATATCATAGGCGGACGTCGGGGGCGGGCCGGAATCGGAGGCAGTCCCCCACTGTGTACTGGCAGCTAGAAGTTTTCTGTGGTGGGGTCCTGGCACCTGCTGGCTTCAGTCCTAATGGTGTAACCTGCAAGAACACCCTCGAAGTGCAATAGTACAGTTACGTAACAGTTTACCGTAACAATAGATCTTCGAGAGGAACTCTTGCAGCAGGTGCTGCCTTCCCTGCATCCCCCTAGTGACTGCTACTCCACCACTGTTACCTTTCTTTCCTCGGTGTAGTGGAACATCCTTGGTTCTCCAGTTTCAGTATACGCTGGGGTCTCTGGCGGGAGAACTGAGGTAGGTCTGGAGGACTGCCCCTTTTATACCATAGGTGGACGTTGGGTTCAGGTCGACGGGGTGGTCCCCCGCTGTATACTGCTAGCTAGAAGTTTTCTGTGGGGTTCTGGCTCCTGCTGGCTTCAGTCCTAACGGTATAACCTGCTGCAAGAGCTCCTCTTGAAGATCTACTGTTACGGTAAGTTCTTAGGTAACTGTACTTTTTTCAAGCAAACGACCCTGGTTTTCCTCTCATAACCAACGCAACAAAGGAAGTGAAGGAAACTGCAGCCGTGATGCTGGAGCTTCTAAAAAGAAATTCCACAATGAGACGGTCAGGACCCTTCGCTGTGTAGGATGCAGATTTTCCAGTTTTTTCTGGGAATAGGTCCATACTACTACAGACAGTGGGTCCTGGACATCATCAACGAGGGGTATCTAATCGAATTTGACACAAATCCGCCATTAGCTCATGTCGTACCCTGTCCTCTTTCGACTGACCACACCAAAAGACAAGTGATGCTTCAGGCAATAACAGACTTACTACAGAAAGGGGCCATATAACCTGTTCCTCTCCCAGAGCTCAGCAGGTGTTTACATAGAAACATAGAAGTTGACGGCAGGGCATCCAGTCTGCCCATTTTTTCTACCTTATGAATGTGCCATAGGCCTGTACTCTGTCAATGGCCTCTCTATTCGTACTCTTCTGTATTGCTTCCTTGTGCCTGTCCCATGTCTGTTTGAAGCCCTGCACTGTATTCATATCCACCACTTCCTGAGGTAGGTTGTTCCATGCATCCACCACCCTTTCTGTGAAAAAGAACTTCCTCACATTACCCCTTAATCGGCCTCCCTCTAATCTTATGCTGTGTCCTCTTGTCCTGCTGTTTTTCTTATATTGAAACATGTCCGACTCTTTCACGTTGTTTAATGCCCTTAAGATGTTTGAATGTTTCAATCATATCATCTCTCTCCCTCCTTTGCTCTAGGGTATACATATTGAGTTCCGTTAATCTGTCCTCATGTGTTTTCTGATGCAGTCCCTGCACCATTTTGGTTGCCCTTCTCTGGACTGCCTCCATTTTGTTAATGTTCTTGTGCAGGTGCGGCCTCCAGTACTGCATGCACTACTCCAGATGGAGCCTAACCAGTGTCTTGTAAAGAGGGATTATTATGTCCCTCTTACAACTTGTGATACCCCTACTAATACATCCCAACATCCCTCTAGACTTACCTACTGCTTTAGTGGTCTGCTTGGATGATTTCAGGTTATCTGTGATGATGATGATGATGATGATGATGATGATGATGATGATGATGATGATGATGATGATGATGATGATGATGATGATGATGATGATGATGATGACGACGACGACCAAGTCTCTTTCTTCCCTTGTGATCGCCAACAACTCCCCTCTCAGCCTATAGGTGGCTTCATGGTTTCTCTTCCCTGTGTGCATGATCTTGCACTTCTTTGCATTAAACCCCAGTTGCCACTCTTCCAACCATGTTATCAGTTCATCCAGATCCCTTCTCATTCTGCCCACCCCATCTGGATCATCTACTCTATTGCAGATCTTGGTGTCATCTGCAAACAGACAAACCTTACCCTCCAGTCCATCTGCAAAGTCACTGATGAAGATATTGAAGAGGACTGGCCCCAGGACAGATCCCTGAGGTACCCCACTTGTGACTTGCATCTCTTCTGACTGTATACCGTTTACCACCACTCTCTGTTTTCTGCCTGCCAGCCAGTTTGCCACCCAGTTGACCAACCTCTGACCCACCCCAAGTCTACCCAGCTTATTAATCAATCTTCTATATGGAACAATATCGAAAGCTTTGCTGGAGTCAAGGTAGGCAACATCTACTGCACCCCCTTGGTCCACCAGTCTGGTTACCCAGTGAAAGAAATCTATGAGCTTAGTTTGACAGGACCTTCCTTTTGTAAACCCATGCTGTGTTGGATCCTGTGCTCCTATGAATTCCAGTTGTTGCACTATCCTTTCCTTAAGGAGTGCCTCCATAATCTTGCCCACTACTGAGGTAAGACTGACTGGTCTGTAGTTCCCTGCCTCCTCCCTGCTACCACTCTTGTGGGGTGGGATCACATGAGCCCTTCTCCAGTCTTCTGGGTCCTGTCCTTGCTCAGACACTCACTAAACAGTTCTGATAATGGCTCTGCTAGTTCCACTCTTGGCTCCTTTAGTACCCCGGGATGTATGCCATCAGGTCCTATTGCCTTGTCCACCCTGAGCTTAGCGAGCTGTTGTTTGACCCTTTCTTTTGTGAAGGGACTCGTGCACATCTCCCACCCCCCGTGTCCATGGTGCTGAGCTGTGGGCCCTGCCCTAACTTCTCCTCAGTAAATACTGAGCAGAAGTATCTATTTAGGATAGATGCTTTTCCTTGGTCCTCCTCCACTCACTCCCCCTTATCCCCTTTGATCTTAGCAATACCCGCTCTGGACTTTCTCCTTTCACTAATGTATCTATAATCTATAGAAAGTCTTGTCCCCTTCTTTTACTATTCGTGCTAGTGTTTCCTTGGTTTGGGCCTTTGCCTGCCTTACTGCCTTCCCTGCTTCCCTTAGGGAAGTTTGGTATGCTTCCCTATCTTCGTTCCGCTGTGTTCCCTTATATTTCCTGAAGGCCAGCCTTTTGGCTCTGACCTTTTCTGCTACTGTTTTTGAGAACCAAAGTGGTTTCCTTCTTCTTTTGCACTTCCTTTTCTCTCTAACACAATGGGATGTTGCTTCAAGTATTGCATCCTAATGCTTGCCCACTTGCCTGTACCCCCTCACCTGTATTTCTTTTTGCCAGGGCTAGCTTAACTCTGTTGGCCATCTTATCAAAGTCAGCTCCTCTGAATTCCCATATTTTTGCCTTGGAATGGGATGATTTAGTTCTAGTGGCCAAATTGAACCATACCATGTGATGGTCACTGGCCCCCAGGTGACCTTCTACCTGGAGATCTGTGCTCCTTTCCCTGTTAGTCAGTAATAGATCTAGGATAACCCTGTCTCTTGCGGGTTGTTGTACCAATTATTTGAGGCCCTCCCCCTGCAGGGAATCCATTGTGTGTCCAGTTCTGGCGGATGTTCCTGCTGGTATTGATCAGTCTGTATCTGGCATGTTGAAGTCTCCCATTATTAGAACCTACCCTTTAGCTGTCATGTTTTGTATATCTTCTGACAGTAATGGGTCTATGTCCTCCCCCTGGTCTGGAGGCCTGTAGATAACCCCAGTTCGTATGGCTATCCTATTTCCTGTTTCCAGTTGCAGGTGTGGGATCTTGTTTCCTAGACTGCGGGCATTTGTGTACATGATTTTTCATTGGCCAGATTTCGGTGCATTAGTTCTTGGGTGAGGTCCGGCGTTTCACCTGCACGTCTTATGGGGAGCTGGACCTTTTTCCTTACCTGGTGATGCAAATGAACTGCAAACTTGCTAAACTCCTGTTTGATCACTAGCTGAGGGGGAGGGGTGTTCTTCCCATTCGATGTATCAGGTGCTGCACCCTTCTCCCCATTTGCTAGTTTAAATATTCTGCAAAGACATCAAACTTCTGCCCCAATGCACTGACTCCCTTCTTAGTCAGATGCAGTCCATCGAATTTAAAGGACTTTCACTCCCAAAACTGTTGTCAGTTACCTACAAATTTGTGCCCTTTTTCCTGGCACCAGCCCTTGAGCCACATGTTTAGCTCCCTTATCTCCCCTTCTCTGACCTTAGTCTGTCTGCCCCCCTCTCCCAGACCAGCAGGATCTCAGCGAAGGAGATGCTGGACAGAATGGATGAAAGTTTGTCCCCCAGCCTGGTCAGGTGTTCCTTGGTCTCCACAACTGACTGGCTGGTGAGATCATTAGTCCCTATGTGTACCAGGACATCTGTTTTCTCCTGTTTCATGCACGATTTTAGCAATGCGGTCAGTGTTTCTCCATGCTGATGTATCTTGGAGACATCTGACCATTACCCCGTCTGGAGGTAGGTATCAACTCCCTGAATCATGGATTTATTACCTCTTCTTTATCGTCCCAAAATGCACGGGGGGGGGGGGTGAGTAGTGTTAGACCTCAAATTTCTGAATTACTTTGTCTGCAGAAGATCTTTCAAGATGGAGACCCTGTCATCCATCATCAGAGAAATCCATCAGGGAGACTTCCTGGTCTCCGTTGACTTATAGAACACTTACTTGCATATTCCCATTTAGGACTCTCACAGACAGTATCTCAGATTCAAGGTTCAGGACAGCCACTTCCAATTCCAAACTCTGCCGTTCGGGCTTTTCTCTGCACCAAGAGTCTTCTCCAAGGTCCTTGTGACAGGGATTGTGCACCTGCACAGCTAGGAGATCCAACTCTTCCTGTATTTGGATGACATCCTGATCCAAGCGTCTCTATTCAATTTGGGCTTACAAGCGGTGGTGGAATTTTTTATTTTTTTTTCCCCCGCACGTGCTTTTGTCATCAACAGACACACAGCTCCTTGTTTCCAGCACAGACACTGAATCATCTGGAGGCAGACTTCAAAACACAAAGTGGCAAAGTTTTTTCCAACCTCTGCGAAATTCAGGAACTTGCTATCTATTCTTCAGAAGTTTAAAGCACACCTCTCAACTTCCAGCCCAGATGTTCATGTAGCTCAGAAGGACAGTGGTTTCTCTGGCAGTTACGGTTCTGTGGGCCTTAATTCACATGCGTCCAACTCATGTGACCCTCCTCAAGCAGTGGTCCCCACACAGACACAGCCGGAACCATAGAGAATCTGTTCTGCACCAGATGAAGGACCGTCTTCATTGGTGGGCAGTGAGGTCGAACATTGTGAGGGGCCACAAGCTGGGCCACCCACATCAGGTGAGAATCACCACCAATGCCAACCTTTGAGGATGGGGTGCCCATCTGAATATTCTTTCCGTTCAAGGGAGGTGGTCCCTGCTGGAGTCTCGCCTCAGCACCAATATACTGAAAATGTGAAAAGTTCATCTGGCTCTCCACAAATTCAAGGCCCATGTTCGCAAAGAAAAATGCTCTGATCCTTACAGACAGCCAGATCACGATGGCATACATCAACCAACCAAGGGGCACAAGAAGCACATGCATGCTGAGAGAGATTCTCCTATTGCTTCACTGGGCCGAATATCATCTTTCCAGTCTGGCCGCTGCTTACATCCCAGGACAGGAAAACATTGCAGCGGACTGGCTCAGTCGCAGAGACATTCTGCCAGGGGAATGGGAACTGAAGAACAGTGCCTTTCAGCTTCTAACTGGGGCTGGGGCTCTCCTCTGGTGGATCTCTTCACTTCCAGACGAAATGCCAAAGTTCGACAGTTCTGCTCCCTCACCAGGGACAAGCTAGCGGTGGCTCAAAATGCTTTTTCCCCTCCATTGGGGTCAAGAGGGTCTACTGTATGCCTTCCTCCCGTTCCTCTTCTGGCCAGATTGCTCCATAAGGTGGCTCAAGACCTGACCGAAAAGGACTAGCCTGGTGGTGCTGAGGGTTGAGACGTTGGATGCCACACCTCACGCCACGCGAGCGAGCCTGAGTGCTGGGGGTAGGCAGGGGAGGGAGTTGGATTGAGCGTCCGTAGGACAGCTCTGCTCTCCTCTCCTTGGTGAGGGATCCAGGGTTTTCCCACCGCAGTAGAGACCCCCCCCTCCCAGTGGTGACCAGGGGTGGTACTACTACTAGTCTTGAGAATCGGAATCTGGAGACTGGCGCGGCCCGGCAGCCTCAGGGGCAACTGCATGCTGGCGCATTGCATCTGCGCTGGGGCAAACAAAAAGGAAAACCCTCTAGGACCACCGATGAGATGACGGTGGCTCCCAGTGGAGAGCCCACATCCCATTGCCGGGCCCAAGTGCGCCCAGTTCTTCCATGGCCGACCTGATGACTGAAGGTAAGGCACCTTCACACTTAGGAGTTGACTGCCAGGGGAGGGCGGAACGAGCCCGGGAGGTGATTTCGGGGGTTGGGCCTACCTAGGTCGGGGGGGGGGGAGCCTGAGAGAAGCAGGGGATTCAGGTCAGGAGTTAGGGTAGCATCCATGTGGGCACTCCTGAAGGATGCCCAGGGGGTCTGGATGCATAAAGAACGTTTAAAGAAAAAAAAAAAAAAGACCTGGCCGAAAATGATCTTGGTGTGCCTCGCTGGCATCGGTGCCCCAAATTCTCTCATCTGGTCCACATGGCAAGGGAGCCACCACTTACCTTTCAAATGAGCCCAGATCTTCTTCATCAAGGTCCTGTAACACATCTGAATCTCTGTAATCTGTCTGTCTCAACTTGGGAGATTGAGCGGGAGATGCTCAGGGACCTTGAGTACTCCACTGCAGTAATAGAGATGATGATTCAGTCAAGATGTCAGTCTTCCTTTAAAGTGTACTACAGAATTTGGCCCAAGTTTTTAATTTGGCTTCAGTCTAAGCAGCTGGCCGATCATACAGTTTCCTTACCTACCAATCTTCCTTCAATTCCTTCAGGAGGGTTTTGATATGGGTCTGCAACCAGCAACCTAAAGGGTCCAGGTCTCTGCCTTGGGAGCACTACTTCTGTTGGACACAGGGGAGTGTCTGGGGTCTCATTCTCGCATCATACGCTTCCTGAGAGCAGCTACCTAAAGTGTCTATCAGTGAAGTCTGTTATCCCTTCTTGGCGCCTCAGTCTGGTTCTCAAGGCCCACATCAGGGTGCTCTTCGAGCCTCTGGGGGACGCGTCTCTGCTCCATCTGACAGTGAAAGTTGCCTTCCTCATCGTGATCACATCAGCCAAACAAATCAGCAAGCTTGGCACATTGGCTACCAGAGGAGCCCTATACTGTTTTTCACTAGGACTCTGTAGTTCTCTGTATAGACCCAAGCTTCTTACCTAAGGTAATGTCACTGTTCCACTGCAGTCAGGAACTGATACTCCCTTCCTTCTGCTCTTAACTCCAGCAATGACCAGGAAAGAGGCTTGCATACTTTAGATCCTAGATGGGCCTTGAAACTGTACCGCAAATGAATTGAGTCACAGCGAAAGCCGTCCAGCCGTCTTGTTCTCACAGCAGGGCCAAACTTGGGCAAAAAGGCTTCTAAAGACTCTGTCGCCAGACGAATCTGCTCCACCATCAGCATTGCCATTAGCCAAGCTGGGGTTCCTCTCCTGGGTCTGGTTAAAGCCCACTCCACTAGGGCCATGGCCACCTCATGAGTGGAATTCTGAGACGCTTCCTTGGCTGACGTCAGCCAAGCAGCTACCTGTTCATCTCTGCATACCTTCACAAAATTTTATAAGCTGAATATGACCACCTCAGCTGCTTCTTTTGGCCATAGAGTTCTACATTCTTTCCACCCTTGGATTCACTTGTCGCACTGCTATCGTATATCCCAGCTGTATAGAGCCCTGCGACCAGTACAAGGAGGGAGAAATCTAAATTTAAATACCTGTAAATTTTCTTTCTCCAACTCCTGGTCGCAGGATGATTCCCTCCCTGAATGCATATAGTTGACCAGTTGGCCTTGTTTACCTCTAATGTTCTGTTAAATTTTTTATCTTTTTATAGGAGGATGATCTGGATTAGCCCTGTGACCTCTCTGCTTGCTTTGAAACCAATTGGCTGACTCCTTGTGGAGGAGGAGAGGATGTTACCCTGCTTCAGGTTTGTTCTTCCTGCCTATTCCCTGTCACAGGAAGGAGATCCCGGCTGTATAGAGCCCTGCAACCAGCAGTCAGAAAAAGAAAATTTACGGGTATTTAAATTTAGAATTTTCACTGTGGTCCTTTTTCTACCCATTTACACAGCTGGGTAGACTGGAGCCCTGGCAGGTCAAGTGACTTGCTCAAGGTCACACAGTGAGTATTTGGCTCTATTGGGCTTTAAACATGTGGACACCAGCCATATTGTTGCACAGAAACTGCCCTTTATAGGTTGTGGAATGTGTACAACACCAGGAGTAAAGATTGAGGCCAGTATTGTTTTGTCCCTTGCACTATTATAAATATTTAAGCCCCCAACTCGGAGAAAAAGAATGTAGACTTTATGAAACAGATTTTCTCCAAATTCGCACTGACCCCAGGGCAGATTTTCCTGGTAGATGAGCATTTTAATACAGTGGTAGACGCCAGTCTTGACAAGTCGGGCATTAGCCAGGGACTTCCAGGCCCAGTGGCTAGGAATTTAAGGAGGCTGATGAAGGAGCTGGACCTCAAGGATGTCTGGAGGTATTTGAATTCTAAAATCGGGAATTACATATGCTGGTCTGCTTCCTTCCAGGTGTACTCCAGGATTGACCTCATGCTGGCCTTGTCCGAATGACTTCATTACAGCAGAGTTTTATTTGCCCACAAACTATTTCAGGTCATGCAGCAGTGGTGTTGGATCTGGGCATTACCCTGAAAATCAAAAATTCAACAAGGAGACTAAATGTGTCCCTGTTGGACAATACTTACTACAAAGACATGGTCAAACAGTGTGTGTCAGAATACATAGTTAACAATCCACAGGGTGACATAATGAGTCTTAAAAATAAAACACAGGCAGCAGGAACAATTGAAATTAGAAAGGAAATGTTTTGCTGTCAAGGCTGAACACAAGATAATACTTAACACAACAGTTAAACAGCAATTGGAATAGTGCAGGCGGGGGTTTAAATATGCTGTTGGACAACAGAATAGAAGGAGCTTTGCATTACTCAAGACAGAGATTTTATGAGGCGGGTAACAGAGTTGGGAGATCGTTGGAGTGTCAGTTGTGTATGGAAGCAGTTAGATTAGTGCTCCGCATTCGCAAGAAGGCCAACACCCAAAGATTTGTGAACGACCTGGTCCAAATTGCTGATGAGTTTGCAGAGTTCTGCAGATGACTTAATCTGCAAGATAATGTTCCTAATTATCAGGAGAAACTGGAGACCTTTTTTTTTTTTTGGGGGGAGGTCGAGTGAAAAAAACTTGAGCAAGAGCAAGTAGATAAAATAGAGGCCCTGATCTCAGTACCAGAGATACAGGAGGCACTGAAGGGCCTCTGAACGGGAACGGCCCCGGTACCACATGGGATTGTCTCGGAGTTTCAGAAGACATTCCAGGAGGAGCTCATCCCACATATGTACAGAATTCTTTAGGGGGTACAGGAGGAAGAGGGACCCTCCCCTTCCTGGCAGTACTCCCAAGATATCCGTGCTTCTGAAATCGGGTAAAGATCCTTGCCTTTATGGCTCCTATAGGCCAATATCACTTGTAAATATGGATCAAAAAATGTTTACCTCCATTTTGGCCAGAAGGCAGTAGGAGTTCGTGGGAACCCTAGTCCACCCAGATTAAACTGGCTTCGTAAATGGTTGGCTGATATATGATAAAAGACAAAGAACCTCTGTGCGCAAACACTGAGGCAAGGGTTACCCCAAAGGGCATTTGGCTGGGAAGCCAAGTTTCAAGAAAATACAAAATCACACATGCCCACACAATGCAAAGCATCATGGGCTGCATATGCAAATCACCACAGAATGTTATGCTGGTTCGACTTTAAGCAGAATTGCATGGTGCCAAAGGCCTCTCACACAGTTTGCAAGGGTCCTACCAGGACTCATCAGTATGCCTCGTCTGTTTGACACCCCAGTGGAATGGACCAGCTACCCTAAGACAGTGTGTCTTGGATATGTTGTGTGTAAACCCGTTAAAATAAAAAACTATTTAAAGACAAAGAACCTCTGTGTAAACGCAGGCAAAGATTCTTAAGGGCATTTGGCTGGGAAGCCAGTTTCAAGAAAATACAAAATCACACATGCCCACACAATGCAAAGCATCATGGGCTGCATATGTAAATCACCACAGAATGTTATGCTGGTTCGACTTTACGCAGAATTGCATGGTGCCAAAAGGCCTCTCACACAGTTTGCAAAGGGTGCTAACAGAAGACATAGATGATGCTTTGCATTGTGTGGGCATGTGTGATTTTGTATTTTCTTGAAACTTGGCTTCCCAGCCAAATGCCCTTTGGGGTAACCCTTGCCTCAGTGTTTGCGCACAGAGGTTCTTTGTCTTTTAAATCATTTTTTATTTTAATGGGTTCACCACAACGTATCCAAGACACACTGTCTTAAGGTAGCTGGTCCATTCCACTGGGGTGTCAGACAGACAAGGCATACTGATGAGTCCTGGTAGAACGAAACACGTGTCTATGTCTTCTGTTAGCACCCTTTGCAAACTGTGTGAGAGGCCTTTTGGCACCATGCAATTCTGCTTAAAGTCGAACCAGCATAACATGCTGTGGTGATTTGCATATGCAGCCCATGATGCTTTGCATTGTGTGGGCATGTGTGATTTTGTATTTTCTTGATATATGATAATATCTGCCACCTGCTAAGTTTGATCTCATGGCAGAATAAGACATGGAGCCAGCATTGGAAATCTTCATAGATGCCGAAGAAGCCTTTCACTGGGTAGACTGGAGTTTTTTGCAACAGACATTGGAGAAAATTGGTCTGGATCCAAAGTTCCAGGACAGTACGACATCTTTGTTTGCTTCACCACAAGCCACCATCAAGGTCAACGGTTTATCATCCAACAGTATTCACTTAACTCTGGGCACCAGGCAGGCTGCCCTCTTCCCCCTTCTTTTTGCTGTCTGAATTGAACTGCTTACAATAGTGGTCCAGCACAATGATGGGATTAGGGGCATCATATCATGTCAGGAGACAGAAATCACAAGATTTCTCTATATGTTGATAACTCACTTTTTGTCTTTGCCTCTTCCGAGACCTCAGCTCCAGCTTTAGTGGAGGAGTTTCCTCTATATGGAGAAATTTCCGGACATAAAATCAGTCTGGATAAATACAAAGCCCCAAGGTTGTTGGGGGGCGGTGTAGTCCGGAGTTTCTGATGACATTCCCATTTTGCTGGAGGTGAAGATCTCTCACAATCTTCCCACACTTTTTTTAAATTAAATGATGAGAAATTGTTGGGGGAGATCATGGCAGACATCAAGAGGTGGTCTGCTTTACCCCCATCATTGGGAGGGTGAATAGCTACATTTAAGATTACTATTTTGCCTAGGTTCTTATTATACTTTCAGGCCCTCTTTATTTAAAATACCCAAGTAGTATTGGCAGCCGGTCCGTAAGGTGGTCATGCCATTTATTTGGCAGAGGGCAGACCTAGAACCAGTAGACAAGCACTGTCTATACCAAGGGATGCTGGGAGTTTAGTAATGCCAGACCTGAAGGTTTATTACTTAGTGGCACAGATACATAAGAACATACAAAATTGCCAGCAGAACCAGGCCATAATGGTCTATCTAGTTTACTTGAGTGTGCAGCTCAGTTTAGATCCCCGGAGGTGTGCCCCCAACTTCTCCTGGAGTTATCCACCTCCCTCCCTTCCCGGAACTGATTCCTCCCATTCTGATTTTCTTTTTCTCCTGTCCCACCCCTTGAAGCTGTCTACTGTATTTGCTGCTACTGCGTCCTCCAGCAACCTCGTCTCCACCACTTTACCACCCTTTCCATGAAAAGTGCCTCCTCATTTCCTTCTTAAATCTACCCCCACCCACCAGTTTCAGGCTGTGCCCCTTGTAGTACCCTCCTTTCTTTGATTGAATATACCCTCCAATCGAACCCTGTTTATGCCTTTGAGGTACTTGAAGATTTCTATCATGCCCCCCCTCTCTGTTCGGCCCTCCAGGGAGTACATGTTGAGCTCCTTCAGCATCTCTTCATATGATTTGTCCCCTATGCCCTGGATCATTTTGGTTGCCCTCCGCTGGATCCCCTCCAGTGGACTATCATGCTTCTTTAGATAGCGGCACCAGAACTGTAAACAGTACTCCAGGTGTGGTCTCACTAGAGACTGGTAGAGTTGCAGAATAACTTTTTCCCTCCTAGAGGTGATTCCTCTGGCAATGCAGCCCAACATTTTATTAGCTTTGGCTGCTGCCTAACGGCCTTGCGCAGAGTGCTTCATGTCATTCCTGACCAACACTCCAAGGTCCTTTTCTTCCTCTCATCATTACATGGCTAAAGCAGAGATCAGAGACTGGGGTGGTATGACATCGAAGCTCAGCAGTCTAGGACTTATCCACTATTTCCCATACCTCACATCACTATTACACCTAGAGTCCACAAAGAACTTCCCAGTCCTTGGATGTGCCATACCCTTAATGTCCTAGCTCAAGCTAGAAAACTCACTAGGACCCTAACAAGGTGGGGCTGCTTACGGCCATCATAGGCAACTTCAGCCCTCCCAGGTTTGACCCTGGAATTTAGAAACTGGAACAGGCTGATACTGACTAGATGTCAACAGTTATTACATAACAGAAGGATCTTGCCATTTGGGGAGTTTCAGGCTAAATTTAGCCTCCGATGCAGAGACTTTCATAGATATCTCCAAGTGAGGCAATTATATAGAATCCAATAACCTACAGGGCAAAATTGACAGAGTGCTTATGTCTCTTGAAAACTTTTTTTTAATTGGACAGTCATGCTAAGGGGCACCAGGGAACTATTTCTAGAGCTTATAAGGTACTAATCGGAGAAGTTTTTCCAGAGTTGAACAGGGTCAGGCTGGGAATGGGATGGGAAGTGGAGGGAAGGCTCCAGATAATGGAGCTGGAATGAAAGTGGGTGCTAGGAAGAGAGTGGAAGGGTAACCTGCCCAGGGTGGAGGGAGTTTCAGGGAAGTGTGGGCTTAGGTCTTCCACACCCTCACAGTCATTCAGTATTTCAAAGTTGGCAACACTGACAGATGTTGGAGGGAGTGTGGAGGAATTGGCTCACATTACCATATATTTCACTTACTGTGATTCTCCCCTTCTGGTTAAGGATTCAGTGGGTGTTCTGCAGAATGTGGCGAATAAACATCCCCCTTGAATTTAAACACAATTTTGGGGGTCAAGGTAAGGGGGAGTAGGGAGCTTCAGACAGAGACTATTTTAGTTTTATGTGTTGCAGCAATGAAAGAAATCACAGCTAACTGGCTGCGGGTGTCTTTCCCCTCCCTCCTTTGAATCCTAGTTAGCCAGAGCAGATAACATTAGGAGAATGGAACATATTATAGCTTGACTAAGGGTCATATTGGACAAACATGCCGAACTGTGGATGAGATGGGATCTTAGGACAGTCACTTGAGGGGCACAATTTAGTAGCCCACAAGAAGGGTAGACCACTAAGGAAGTAGGGCAGTTTTCCACGTCTTAATATTCCTAAATGCTCCTAGACCGAGGAAGATGGTTAGTAGGTAAAGGATGTTCCTAAAAAATGTAAACTGTGTGTCATTACAGTTATGCCACTATTGATGCTGTTTTGTTATAGTTTTGCAGTGGCTGTCTTGTTACCCTTTTTCTTTCTGTTTTTACTTCAAGTTCAGTATATAAAGTCAATCAGTGAGGAAGTTTAATTCGCCTGAAGACACAATGAGTAAAAAGTTGCTAATCACAATGCAGGCTAATATATGGGATATGGAATGTTTTTGGAACATATGCCTTATCTCTATGCACTGTTGGCAGATTCTAGACTTGTAGGTGGAAACACGACACATGTCTAGAGATGTCACAGACAGTAAAACAATTGTTATTACCAACTAGCACAAATACTAACAGGTGTTGCCTGCTGGGAGCAGCGGAACCCACCATTATCCTGAAACTTCTGCACAGTTGTACTCAGTTTGGCGAAGTTTGCACATCACAGTGCTCTATGAACAAGTTCTTGTCACAAAATAACAGTTCTGCTACCAAGTAAAGCAAAATACAAGATCTCACTGATAGGTACATTTCAGTGTTTCTCTTACACCCCCACCTCGGAGGTTGGGTCCACTGTCCACAGCAAGCTGGTTCAAACTAGTTTGGGCCACAATGAGACAGTTAGTTTGCCCTCTGATAACATTATCTTAAAGAAATTAGTCTAGCAGAAGCTCACCTGTGACAGTAGTTACAGTAGTGCATCACAAGGATACACGGGGAGCAAAAAGTGTGTGTGTGAGAGCAATGCCCTGTGTGTAAGCAGTGCACTGCTTGTGTCATGCTGAGAATAATACCACATGCAGCAGTATGTGTGCAGAAGAAAAATGGTCGAGTGGCACAGTAGTTAGCACAACAGTTAGATGGTACAATTAGGTGGCCTACATAACCCCCCACCCCACCCTCGCTGTTTATGAGGCAGAACAACACAGAAGAAGTGGTTGTGTTAGTGACTTTTTGTGTGCTGCATACAAAAAGTGCAATTGTTTGTTTATGATGGTTTCTAAAATATCTAAGACAGCATGTGGTACAAATAAAGAAAAGTAGAGTAGCTTGAAGGATAACAAAACCTCTAAAAGTTAATTCTAACCATGTATTTGAAATAACTAATTGTAAATCCCCATCATGAAGTAAAGCTTCCTGAGCATTTCAGCCTTATGCATTTCATTGCTAATTTTAATTAAATGTTCATCTTTATGATCCAGCAACAGCTGTAAGTCTATTGAGTGGAGTAATAAGCACATTGAAGGTTGGAGTGTAATTTATATCAGTTTGATGACCAGGTTCACTAAGAATATATTCTTGTTCATGAAGTGGCACCGGTACAATAACCACTCAACAAATGACAGTACGAGTGAATATGTGAAGCAGACGTTTGTAGTAGTCCCCGGGCACGCCAGTGTCCCATGAGTAAAGAATTTGTGGTTTGTAATTACGGGATACTAACCAGGCATACTTCAGGTAACTTTTAAGCATAGGAAGCTGCCATTTGGTAAGCCTTACCAGACAGGTGTAATTGTGTATTGACAGGATGCTTATATTATGCAGAATATCTCCATCAAGACCGAACACAGGTGTTGCCACATTAGACATCACAGTGACATACTTAACTGTGTCCGCTTACTGAGCAGCAGGCTGTATATGGAGCCTGCCACGTGGCTGTAACGGTTGTACACTACTAGTGAAGGTGTGTTCACCCTCTCCTCATGAATGTTACTTTCCAAGTAACCTACAGAATGGATTGTGGCCAGTTTGTTAAAAAACGCCTCGGTGGGGACAAATATTGGTAAATAAACAGTGAAAGATATGTACAGGGTATCCTGTCTAGAACAGGATCCAGTGGTGTAGCATTTGCTGTGGTTGGGGTGCAAGGTAACATATCCCAAGTTTGTAGCTGTCTCAAAAGAAAACATTTTGACAGACCTCAACACATCCTGTATGGATGTCTAGTGACCCGGTTACACAGGTCTGGCAATATCATTTGGTCAGATAGTTATCTGAGATAAGGCCAGGGAAATGCCTTTGTTCCCACATCTCTGGGCAAATTATAAATCATTTTGAGAACATAGTCCCCATAGGCTGTGCATATTACTTCTCTACCTATGTGTTTGTGTTGGGTCTTTAAAGATTGTTTGCAACTAATGCATTGACCTTAGTTTGTATTTGTAAACAAACATGCAATATCGTACATATTTTATACTTTTGTGCTAGGTTATGAATCCTATATATCATAGGTTTGGTAACATTATCTGCATTTTGATGCTCAAGGTAATGCATGTGTCTCTTTATGGTCTCCATGTCAGCCCTATTCCATATGGGCAGTCCAGATGCAGATAGACCTGAGATGGTGCCAGTAAGTCCTAGGTCTCGAATCTGTCTGGTATGGAAGGCGCCCTCTTGGGGTCTACTTTCTTGTGTAGCTATGGGATCTTGAGCTCTGGCATGATATGCAGCCATCATATCAAAAAGAAAAGCACTGTATAACAGACATACATTAGTAGAAGCACAAGAATTACTATTTTCAGTCATGTCCCAGTGTGAAAGGTTAAAACAAATTAAAAACAGCATGCTTATGCATAAACTTTCAATGTCTCCGGGATAAATGTAGCCATCAAAGCACTGAGTAGGCCCAGTCCCACCACAGCGCAAGGTTCAGTCTTTACAAGAGTCTCTGTTGCAGATGAACGCATAACATTGGGTGCCAGGGGGCGCTGTGGAGCCCGAGCTAGATGGCAGCAATTTGCATCAGCTCTCTGACTTTCTTATAAATATTGTTAAAATACGGAATTTAGAGCCAGAAGTGAAAGAACATTTTCATCTCATTGGAAATAGGGGTATGAAAATCCAAGATGGGAAATCCGAAGTGAGATAAAGGTGGTGGTACTGGAGGGAAATCCTCTGGAACTGTGCAGACCACGCGACCGACTTTAGAAACGCAGGCCGCCACGAGTTCTGAGCCTGAAGAAGATATGGCATCTATAGGTCTGAAGTTACAACGACTGATTAAATTGGTATCAGATTTAAGTACCAAAATGGATGCGATAGGTTCTAGGGTGTCCCCGCTAGAGAAAACCGTGGAGGGATTACAAACGGAAATGTCAGATTTAAAGAGGGGAACTGAGTCATCTTCTGCTGCAACTGCAATGGTGATTAAAGAAAATACACATTTACAAGCACGGCTGGAGACCCTAGAGAACAAGTCAGATTGTCTCATATTCGGATCATAGGGTTGCCTGAAGGGTCAGAGGGAGATCATCCTCTCATGTTTCTACAGGACTGGCTACAAGATAAAATTGCACTGGAGGGTCATGATCTCCAACTGGGGCTGCAGAAAACATATCGTATCACACCTCGAGGCTATAGGGAAAACCTGGAAACCCCTTGCACACTCCTTTTGGTTACTGACGGTGTGGGCACCAGAGATAAAATACTCAGAATGGCAAGACAAGCGGGTCCTCTAATTCAAGAAGATTGCCCTGTGTACTTATTCCCGGATGTCAGTTATTCAACTAGAATGCGCCGAAAGAAATTCAATAATACCAGGAAACTACTCCAAGAGGCCTCCATTACCCATGCGGTGGTTTTTCCGGCTCGCCTTAGAATAGTACATGCTGGGAAAGTCTGGGTCTTCTCCGACTCTAATGAAGCTACTAAATGGGCCTCTCGATTTGCTACGAGATGCAGAAGTCGTTCACAAGACTCAGACGCTGAAGAAGGGGTTTGAGCTGAAACAGAAGAAGGCTGAACTTAATAAAGTAATGTGCCATTAATTCTTTACTTGCAAGGTTTAATTTGCAGAGTGACTTTGGAATTTACGGGTCCCTCGATGAAAAGCTTTTTTTTTTTTTTTTTAAATTAATGACACTTTCCCCTGTTATAATTTCTACTTGAACTTTAAGGACATAATCTACAAGGGGAAAAGCTGACTTAAATGAGAACTAAAGTTCTATAACCTGTAGAGGGTGTCATGAATGTATAAAATAACTCCTAGTTTAACAATGTTCCTCTGTTTCTTTATTTTATCACAGAATGGTTAGAGAGTAGAAATGTTGCTGCCTAATAATTTCCTTTTTTCAGTAAGAAATGTATTTTCTTTAGATATATAGTATGATACCAGTAACCCGCATAGGCTACGGCTTGTCTGATATCCAAATATAGTCCTTTAGATAATTGTATTATTCATACTGCTCATGGGCTACCTTTAACAGCTTTATAACGAATATGTCTTCAGTATTTAACCTAGGATTCCTCCTAATGAGGTATCAAAATATTTGGGGTACAGAAATCCTTTGATTAATGAGCTTGTCTCTCTTTGGGAAATATGATATGTATGGTTTGTTCAGATATGGATGTAATTGTTTACAAATATATGTCAATAACAATAAAAATAAAGTTAAAAAAAAAAAACATTGGGTGCCAGTAGTGACAGTCCTAAGGACCTTCAGTATGATGTGTGTCACAGTCCAAGGGCTTGGTTCTGCATCACATGCTTAGATTCCTGCATTGGGTTGGTGCACAAGATCAAGAAAGATGGGGCCGGCCTGCTGGTGCAGAAGTGGGACTACCACTCGCTACACTGGCAACCCACGTTCGGGAATGAGCCTGGTCATTGGAGGGCCAGCCGGGAGTGAGGCTGATCGAGCGCCCTAGTGATGCTTTTCTCCCTTAGGGAGGGAGGATTACGATACCCACTGCAATACTGCCACCTGGGTGACCACAGGTGGTAGTGCAGTAGTTAGGAACACCATATAGGAGGGGAGGACATCAGCGGGAGTCCAGAGCAGCTATTTGAATCAGCGTGCACCTTTCGGCGTGCGCTTGTCTCCTTGGCTCCATTGTACGCCATCGTCCTCTGGGGGGGTTGGAGAAAAACAGCAAAAAGTGGAGAAACCCCCGAGCATTAGCACCTCCTGGTGCGGTGGTCAACCTCTGACCCCTAGCATGACTGCCGTGGTATGGAGCCATCCCTCGGGACAGACCACTGTGATCGGGTGATCTCACGGGGTTGATGTCCCCTAGCTAGGGTGTGCGTCTTGGGCGAACCAGAGGCAAAGCCATGGCTGGAGTGGGGGAAAAAAAAGAAAGATGCAGTGTACTCATACAAGTGTATGTGTCTTTCATACTGGAGTCCTATAGATGAGGTGTTGTAGGCCATCCATAGATGTCTCCCCCTGGAGGGCAAATCTTGTAACTTCTAGCAAGGCATTCTGTGTGGAACATGACTGCCTCATCACTGATGGGCATCTTTGCAGTAGTGGTTGTGGTGAAGATGACAGGTGGCAAGCCGAATCCCCTTTATATGCTAGTGTCCGTGTCTGAAAGACAAAAAGAGAAACAAACTCCCTCATTTGTTGGTTAGTTCTGATCTTTAAACAGTTTCAGCTATCACTTGTCAGTGGCTAATAGTTTTGTTTGCCCCCGATGACCTCCCATGTGCACATCAGGTACTGACAAAATCAGTTCTTGGACCTGCATACAGCAGAATTTTAGTCTCTGGATGACGGCTGCTATTTTTATATTTTTTCTCTAAACTGCTCAATAAATAGGCTCTATTTGTTTTCCTGGAAGCTCGCCACATGTTATGGGGGTGTACAGAAGGTTCCATGTATGCCCCCCTCTCCCACTGATCTCCATCCTTCCTTCACAGAGATTGGCTTGGCATTCCTATTGCTAAAGGGAGTGCTTTTTGGAGTTGGCTTTAACCATGTAATCCCATTTACATAAAATCGACAGGCTGCAGGAGTGGCCAGAAGAACAATAAAATAAAACAACACCTGAGGCAGTTAAATAGTTATACTGCCAGATGTGCCCCCCCACCAAGACACAGTGCTATGAATAAAATGTTAAAACCTTAAAATGCTGAAATTAAAAGGTTAGTTTCCGAATATAAATTTCATTTTCCTGTGTAATTAAGGCTCCTGTTCAGGATAGGAGAGGGTGTTCGAGTTACAGTGTACTGCATTCTAGCCAGTCACCCCTCTTGAGCAAAGGCTGCCCTTGAGTATAACTGAGAAAGTAAATTACACATTTAACCCTGTCTTAGTCATCTTTCAGAAACTTACCACCACCACCCCTCCCCCCCTTGGAGAAGGTGAAAAGAAAAGAAAAACAAAAAATAAAATTATGTACCTGTAATACCCAACAAGCACTAGAACAAAAACCTAGGAGTATGCCATAAGTTGGGACCCCCTTGCAACTGAGATGACGCAAATGCATCAAACAATGGAAAAAATTACAAATGACTTCAAATGAACAAACATTAACAGTCAAAGGAGAACCTTCTTTTTTGCCATTAGCAGTTAGGTATGCGTGTTCTCCCCCCTTCCCCTTTCGCTAGGATCGACTGGCGGAAGCTGTGGCAGGCTGGCAGCTGCCTAGAATCCATCCCGCGTAAGGGATGAGTGCAGTAGGTACATAGTGTAGGGATTAAATCACTGTGCATACCACACCGTACTGTTGCATTAAAACCCCTCTTTGTAGTTTCATAAGACCCATACATAAACTGTGTAAACTGATTCCATTAACATAATCCTACATACTCATTATGCAGTTCCTAATCCCGTTAATGGTGTCCACCTTGAATATTCTCTGTTTCTAGGGACATGGATATGTTGTTCATCCACACTGTCTGGCAGGTTCCTTGCCGCTTTAAATCTTGCCGGAAGGTCTTCAAGCTGGCTCCTCCCACCCACCCGGGTGGTAAAACTCTCGGCTTCGCCCCATGACGCTAGATCTTCCTTACCACTTGAAAGCTTAGGTTTCCTCCTTAACGCTCTGCATATAGACTGGATCCTAATCCTTCGGTTCACCCGAAACTTATTCTCAAATTTTCAAGACTTCGGTCAAATTACTCCCTCGTGGCTGCGATGGACAAATAGACTCCCAGATTTCGGCGGTGCCCATGTGGGCAGAAAATATCCAGGACGGAACCACACTCCATGTGCGTCTACTGCCTTGGCCTAGACCATGACCCACAGGCCTGCGAGTTATGGCGTTTGTTTTCGGCCAATGTCCTGGAAGACCGTGCTGCCCGGTTACAGCTTGGGCGCCCCGAGAAGCGCTACCTGCCGTTGAAGTCGAGGGAGACCCATTGGGCGGTGACTGCGGCGGCTGGCTCGGCTGAGCAACTCAAGCAGATCATCGCCCTCGAGGAGGAGGAGGCGGCACAGGCCGCATCATCCTCTTCCTCGGTTGCGGCATTTATCCTGCTCTCTTTTGGTTCCTCCTACTCAGCTTCTTTTAAGGAGCTTTGCCAATCCCTTTCCACGAAGGGAGAGGGGCCATCCGGACATTCTTCTCGGTCCAAAAAGGAGGACTCGAAAGGTAAGTCCCACTGTCGGCGTTTGTGGGAGTGGGAGAGGTCCCCTTCCCCGGACAGTCTACACTCGACATTGGTCGAGATTGCGGCTAAGGCCGCTGGCTTCATGGTGTCCTCGTCAGGTCGGCCGGCCGAGACACCCGTCGACGTCGGTCAAGATTTTTCTCGACCCGTTGGACGGGCTGTCGACTGGTGAAGCCGACAACCCTTCTTCACCGGTTCCCCTAGTGGAGACCGAGGACTTGCCTGTGCCTCCTGTGCCAGAGTCCCCGGTCAAGGCTTCCGAGCCGAGGGAAGAGCGGGTGTTCCCCGCCCCTTCCCAGACCCGGCCTCGGAAACACCAAGGATCTCTGTCTCGGACATCGTCTCTGTCCAGCCGATCCTGCCGACATCGGCGGTCTCGGCACCAAAGTAAGCGGCACCGCCGTTCGTCCTCGTCTTCCTCCTCGGAAGAGGAGAGGCGTCGGCGCAAATTGCGTCGACGCATATGAGGACCTGATGTGGCAGCAGTTACTTCTGTCCGGGAACAAGCTGACGCCGTCGCCTTCCCCAGCCATCAAGTGGCTGTCACCTGAGTAGCCTAAACAACCCCTCGCTGTTGTCGAGGTGCCTAAGCCTGGGCCAGTTGTTCGGCCGAAACCAGCTGCCCCACCAATTGTGGTGGAACCTCTGCCTCCAGAACCGAAATCGAGGGCGCCGAGCAAGGACTCTCGGGCGGGTCAGGGCCTGCCCCACAGGTTGTCGGTCACCCTCACTCCCGACCATCCTTGGCAGGTGGAGGGTGGCTCAGGCCCCAGGCAGCTCTTCGTGGACTCCTCGGAGTCCGACGACGACGACTCCCTGTTCTCCAGGCCCATTGACCTGGAATCCTCCTGGGGCCAGTCGATCGACAAAAGCCCATCGTCCTTTATGGGTCTGCTTCGGCTCATCTCGGAGTCCACTGGGATGCAGCTCGAGCCCGTATCCAAGCGGGCCAAGTATCCCCTAACAGAGATACTGGAATGAGGGGATTCACCCATGGAGGCCTTTCCGGTGGCTGAAGCCATTGTTGGCCCAGCCTTGGAGCTCTGGCAGCGGCCTGCTTCCTGTCCTGCACCTTCGGCCAGGATGGCCAGGAAGTATGCGGTCCCTACCGGCTCTTTGTCTGGTTTTTCGGAACACCTGCCTGCCTAAATTGTGGAACTCCATCCCCTTGCCCCTTCGTCACGCCACCTCACCCTGTGCTCTTTCCTCTCTCCTTCGCAAACTCCCTTCCCACATTTGCACTTTGCAACTAACTCGCCTCTCTCTCCCATCTATGTTACCTCCTTCTAAATCCTACCCTGCATCTTCTGCCCTCTTTATGGGTGACCTAATTTCTATGATCATTTTCCAGCTATATCACACTCTTCTCTCCATTTTACGCGTGTACATTTCAAAGCGTAAAAAGGTAAACAGTAAAGGTATCTTACCACTTTGGTTCTCTAAGATCGTTAGAAAAGCAACTGAGAAGAAAACTAAAGGCCTTTAGGAGATGTAAAAAAATTCCCTCCTCCTCCAATCTAACGATGTACAGAACACACTAAAGAATTCTCAAATCCCTAATTAAAAAAGAGAAAATTAATTTAGAACATAGATTAGCACATAAAAAGGACTGTAAAAGCTTTTATACTTGTGTAAATAATAAACAGGACAATGGTAAAATAGTGTACAAAATAATGGCAGTTCTATTACTGACAGTGAGATGGCACACTGCTTTAATAAGTATTTTACTTCAGTATTTACTTATAAAAATCCAGTCACACAAACCTTTTGTATGGACGGTACCCCACAAATTAAAATTAGCCCTGAAACGGTTTTAGAAGAACTGTGCAATTTATAAACAACTTCCTCTCCTGGCCCTGACAACATTAGTCCCATTATCCTCAAACAACTAGCCCATGTCCTAGTTTATCCCCTAACCCTACTATTCAGAAGGTCACTGGACACTGGCCTCGTACCCAAAGACTGGAGAAGGGCTATTGCTGTCCCAATCCACAAGAAAAGCAACAAAACTAATGTCACCAGTTATAGCCCGATTAGCCTAATGTCTGTTTGTTGCAAGCTTATGGAAAGGGTATTAAAAACCATCATTGAAAATGAGGTAGCTAGTTTGGGGCTTCAGGATCCTACTCAGCATGGTTTTAGAAAAGGTCTCTCCTGTGAAACCAATCTTGTATCCTTTTACAATTTTGTAAGTGACCACATGGACAAAGAAGTACCTGTCTGTGGTATATCTGGATGTTGGAAAAGCATTTGATACAGTTCCCCATGATCAGTTAGTTATGAAACTATCAAATACGTGAATAAATATATAGTCGGGTGGATACTCAGTTGGCTAACCAGTAGAAAGCAGTCTGTTAGGATTAACTCAGTATGCTCTGAATATAGCAGTGTGACTAGTGGAGTGCCGCAGGGCTCGGTGCTGGGTCCCGTATTATTCAGACTTTACATCAGTGATATGGGCAAAGGCCTTAGTAGTGTTGTGTCCAAATTTGCAGATGACTCTAAAATTGGAAGAGATGTATCTTCTTACAATAAACATCTAACTCGTACCCAGGATCTTCTAACTATTGAACAGTGGGGACTAGAGAATAAAACGAGATTTAATGAGCATAACTGCTGTGTCCCACAATTCAGACTAAATAATCCAGGTTACAAATACCATCTTAATGGTAAAATACTTAGACCCATTACTAGTGAAAAAGATCTTGGGATATTGGTGGACTCCAAGTTGTCTGCTTCGACTCATTGTCGCAACACTGCCTTGACCGTAAACAGACTTATATACACTATTAAAAAAGCTTTTTTAACTAGGTACAGTGACTGTATCCTTAAATTATACAAAACATACATCATTGCCCATCTAGATGATCCCTTATGGAGTCCCTATCTAAAACAGGATATTAATCTAATGGAGAAAATCCAGAGATTACCCAAATCTATCAAAAGATTTAGAAGTCTGGATTATGGGAATAGATTAAGCAAATTGAAACTCTTCTCTTTGAAGTCCAGAAAATTAAGGGGTGACTTATTATTCATGTACAAAGTTATGCAAAACCTTGCACTGAGAAATCGGTGCAGTATCCAGTTAGTACAGAGAAATAACAATCTTAGATCTCATAATAAACAGATTGTGATACCTAGAGTGCACACAGTAAAACGTTTTAATTATTTTAACATACATGTAGCCAGAACCTGGAATAGATTGCCTAATCTAATAGTCACTGCTCCTTCATTTGATACATTTAAAAATATGTGGATTAATTCTTGCTGTGTAATAAAGATGGGATATAAACCCACTATGAGTGGGAGACAATTTAATGGGCATCTTGCCTACTTTGTCTTATAACACCAAGTTATACCAAGTACTTATTTCATATCTCTGTACACAGGTCACCAGTCACAGTTTGTTTTTTACAGCTATGGATTGTTATAGTGCTGTAATTGTTCTAACTGTATATATGTATATACTTATTGCAGCATTTCCCCCTTCCTGATTGCTGCAATGTTCATTTTTACTTGCATGTGTATATATATATATCTACTGTATTCACCTGTATATGCCATATATTTATTGCTTTATTCCCCCCTTCCCCCAGGTCGCACCTGGAAACAAGCCTCGGCTCATTGCGCCCTCCTGGTCAAACATTTTTAAATAAAATAAAAAAATAAAATGTGGCATGCTGTAATTCCAGTTCTACACACCTAACCGTTGCCAATGACGAACACCACTGCTGGAAGGGGGCATTGCTTTGCACTGGTCCAAAACTGCTGTGTCTTGTCTGCAGTCGGTGCTTTCACCCTTTCCACCTGTTCCAGGGTCAGACCTTTGAATTTTCTCTGGCTCATAGGCACAAAAGGGAGTGGTCCCCCTGTGTCTCATATCTGTTCCTCATTAAAGGAGAGGTTAGTAGTGGTACAGACCCTGTCTGGGAGGGATACACACACATGGTACAGTAGGTTCTATGGTCTGTTTGAAGACCGGATCTGGTCGGCCACTGATAAACTTAACATCTGGCAGTGCTGCTGTACTTTCTCCAGATGACACGTCAGATTATCCAACAGGGTCATACAACCAGTTTTGTCCACGATATCCTGTATGACCTGAGCGGACTGCAACATGCTCTGAGTCGCATCCTGCCTGAGGCCCATTAGACCTGGCAGGTTGGCGGTGGCCTCTGCCACTGCCTTAGCTACCTCCTTAAACAGCTCCCCCTTCTCTGTTCCTTTTTCTTAGCCTTAGGCTCTCCCGTGTACAGTTTCTCTCTCTCTCTCTCTCTCTCTAAACTGTATGAGATTAGTTTGGCGTTTTGCATCCTGCACGAAATCACCCCATCCTCCTTTGGAGGTGAGAAATTTTAAGACGCCTATTGTGAGCTCATAATTTGTGGCCAGTCTGGTGGAATTTCCTTCTAATTGTAGTAACCAGAGGTCGAGGCTTACTTTCTCACCCTGATCTCTGCGGTCAAACAGTTGTCCGCACTGGCAGCAGAAGCACTACTGACCACTGACCGGCCGCAAATTGCTTGGGAGGTGAAGGCTGTCAACACCTACTGTTACTCTGCCTGCTATCTGTGCATCTATTGTGTTGGTTCCATCCAAAACACGTCCTGCCATGGTCACCAGTTTTGTTGGCAGATTCTGGCAGAAACACAACACAAGTCAAAAGATGCCACAGGTAATAAACGGTTTTTATTTCCAGGTAGCACAAATACAACAAATGGGTTCTACCTGCTGGGAGCAGCGGACCCCACCAGTATCATTGTATTTCTGCAGAGCTGTACTTCAGTTTCAACTCAGTTTGGCAGAGTTTGCACGTCATACTTATAACCTACAAGCACGTTCTTATCGCAAAATAATTCTGCTACCAAATGAAGCAAAATACGTGATCTCATTGGTAGGTACATTTCAGTGTTTCTCTTTACACCCCACCTTGGAGGTTGGGTCCACTGACCACAGCAAGCTGGTTCAGACTAGTTTGAGCCGCAATAAAGCAGTCAGTTTGTCCTCTAATAACATTATCCTAAACAAAGAAGTCAGTCTAGCAGAAACTGAGCTATAACAATAGAGTTACAGTAGTGCATCCCAAGGATACACAAGGAACAGTAAGTGTGTGTGAGAGAACAATGCCCTGTGTGTAAGCACTGCACTGCTCGTGTCATGCTGAGAATGCCACATGCAGCAGTATGTGTGCAGAAAAAATGGTCGGGTGGCACAATAGTCAGCACAGCAGTTAGGTGGCACAATTAGGTGGCCTACAGTACCATTAGTTGAAGCTAATGTTAATGGTTGTTGTATATGTAAGATGTACGATTTCTAGCATCGTGTGATGTAACGTTTGCCATCTTCTTTATATAATAAAGATGAGTTTAAAAAAAAAAAAACACGAGGACGCCCTGTTCCTAAGATGGGTCTCGGGTCACATGGCCACACTGCTGTAAAGATTCAGCGAAACTGTAATGTGTAGAAAGCAGGAATATTTTTGTAGTTGTCTGTTTTATCATCCGATTGAAATAAAAAATCACATGTATGGGGGGTATTGAATCTTCGTACAAAAGCCATAGATAAACTGTTGCAGAACTTCAGACAGCTGTAAAAACATTGATGCTTCTAAACATGACATGTTTGTGTCTTCCTGAATAAGACCAAAAGCTGTCTGTCTGTTTAGGATGGGCCGAACAAGACTGGGACACACCGTGCATTGGACTGCGGTGCTGGAATTGGCAGGATTACCAAACGCCTCTTGCTTCCACTCTTTAAAACTGTCGACATGGTGGATGTAACAGAAGGCTTCCTTACCAAGGCCCGGGCCTTCCTCGGGGAGGAGGGGGATCGAGTGGAGAACTACTACTGCTCAGGCCTTCAGGACTTCAGTCCAGAGCCCAACCGTTACGATGTCATCTGGATTCAGTGGGTAATAGGTAAGAGAAAGACATGAAGGTGCATGGTGGCCCAAATACACTTGGCAACTTGTGCACTGCTGGGATTGGATCCTATGAATAAAGAATTGGGGTATTGTTATAGGTAGAGCCATCACGTGAGTAGCTGGACCTCTGGGTTCATACATACAATATGAATACCACTGCAATCCCAGTTAGTAACAGTCATGAAAATTAAACTGGTAACAACGAAATTCCGGTTGAGGTAGAATGGTCGTATTAGGTCAGTATTTCATCCATGTTCAAAAGTAGTACCACAGTATTACTTGATGGGTCAAAATTAAATTTTGCAGACACTAGCTAGCAGGGCTGTTGACTGTGAAAATCCACTAGTTCCACAGACTTTTCTACTGGCCCAACTGATATACTGGATCAACTGGGTATACTTACTGAAATGTTACATTTGGTAATAGAAGCCAGCAAAACTAGTTGAAAGAAAATTGTACTAGCCTGATACAAAATCTTCCAGCATTTGGCTAGGGGGTCAGTGCCAGTTTCGACTCCTAGTGTCCTCTGTGAATAGTTTGCTCTGCACGGAATCTACAGTCTAATGCCAATTTATTTTAAATAAAAATTCAGAAATCTTAACTGTAAATGGAGTTGGGCAGGGATTTGGGAAAAGTGTGGTCTCTGCAGCAGAGTTCCAGCCTCACCCTTATTGAGCATTGCTTGTGTAACCAATGAATTACCTCAGCAAAATAGTTGAAAGTGATTACCTGTTTGGGGATGTACATGAATTTATAGGGGAAACTGTTAAAGAACTGCTGACATCTCTAGGGGTTCCATGTGATAACAGCAATGTTTTAATGATGACTGATATATCTGCAAGTGCTAATTGCCGAAAAACAAAATTGGCAATCAGCACTACAACAGCAGCAATGAAAGGACACCATACCCTGTATTGGAGACCATATACACATACGTTTTAAGCAAGGGGCTACAACCTCGCACCCCCAAACTAAATATAATCAACTTCAGGAGGGGCGGGCACGGGGAGAGGGAGGATAACACGAGAGGGGGCAATCCTTGCAGGAGGAACAACCCGTGGGGGTGGGAACAACCTCGGGGAAACGGGAGCTTGGCACAATAAAATAGCTATAAATCACAACACCCAGAAAATAGAGAAAAAAACCTGCATAAAGTCCCGAACCCGGGTCCATGTACTCTGTAGGCGGTGCCTGTAACCACCACGACAGGCGGTGAGCTCGGCAGTAGCCTGATCAATTTCCATATTTAGCCCACTTCCTCTCCAGTCGCTAACCTCCCTATCCTTCACTATGCTGTTCTCTTGTTTTGCTATTTGTACCCCTCGCTATGTTTTCATTGTCGCCTTTTATGCGGGCATGCAAATTGAGTCGCTCAATTTGCTTTGCCCGTATCACTGGATACCTCTTTAGGAAAATATGATATACAGATGAAATTCACCTTGCATTTCGTATATCTTTTATCAAATTCCCCTTCCCAATTATTTTTATATTATGAAATGAGGAAAAGATTTCCAGCAATCTGATTGGTTGTTAGCCATGTGTTTATAAGTGTCCAATGATCAGCTAAAAACTAGCCCTAGCAGCCAGGACACAGTACATGGTGAAAATCTTCTAGCCAACATAGAACTTTTGTAACTAAATAAGCCGCCATTTTGTTTTCCAATAGATACTGACAGGCTCTAACAGGTATTTATAGCTCTCAGTGGTTAAACATTTAATTGATTTCAGTGCTTTTTTAAAGTATGCCCTTTACTGCATGTGTACAAATGTATATTTATCTCTCAGTAGCTTAATCATTCCTGTTCGCTTGCCCTCCTGCCCACTCCAAGTCTTGGGCAATAAATACATGACTTGATCGAGAATTTCATCTTCCCCCTATCCTTGCTCTTGCTTCCACAGTCCTCACTCGCAGCTCTGCAGCTCATCAGGAATACACACTGCTCAGAGCAAGACTTTATAGACTTTTTTTTTTTCTAATTTAAATCACACACTCCCTAGCAACTCTGTTTCAGAGATGGCTTCACGCAGCTTCTATCGCGTCTATCCTCAAGCTTGATCGCTCACTCACATGCTAGCTCACGCCTCTCGTAACTGGACGAATTACAAGGAAGGGGTGTTTAAAATGTTGCCCATGTTGAAATGCTTTGCACAATTTGGCAGCGGTACAGAACATAATGTTTAAAATTTGTCTGGGTGTTTTTTTTTTGGGGGGGGGTCATGGGAGCCATGACAGCTATGAACTACTTACAGGTACAATGGCACAGAAGGACAAAAATCCTAAGGTCCCAAAAAAATCAGACTGGTGAAGGAACTATTTTACATCAAAATACATTTCATATTTAACAGTTTTAGCAGTTAAAACTATAAATTTAAATTTTATAAGTGTGCAAAATACTCTGCCTCATTTTATAAGTGCAGTAAGGTGCTCCGGGGATGTGCATTAGACAGTTCTAATACACAGTGCATTAGACAGTTCTAATGCACAGCCAAGGACTGCTTAGCATGCCTTTCTGTGCCCCTGGCAATGCATGAACTGTCTAATGCACACTCTTGTGTCTTACTGCTTATCTGAGGAGATTTGCATAGAAACGGTATCTTTCACAGCTGATTTCTCACTTGAAGTCATAATCCTGTGTTGTGATGTCTCAGTCTGTTGTCAAGATAACTGAGACATCACAAGCAGAGTGTTATGACTGGCTGGGATTAAGCATCAGGAGCTGATGAACTTGCGAAGAACAGTGATCCTTTTTTCACGGACATAACCTCAATAAAAAATGATGGGGTTGAAAAATATAAAACTTATGTAAAATAAATGCTGAATTGAGTCAAAAAATGTTTTCCAAAGTTCTTCTGGAGGCATCATCTGCTCTTTGAGGTCAGAAGAGAGTACTGCTCAATGTGTTGTAAAAAAAAAAATACAAAAACCACTGGTTACTGTTTTCTGAGAATTCTTATTTTGGTGACAAACGGATTAAATTAAGCAGGAAGTTGGTTACCTTTCTCTTACACAAATGAATGAGAATACCTGTTCCTCTGTCCACTCCAGTTCATCAGCTACTTGCCTGCCGAGGGGCAGAGATATAGCTTATTCAAAATAAGTGTCTGATCCTGAGTGGAAGCGGTGCTCGGCAGAGTGCGAGTCTGCGGAGTCTACTGAAGACACTGACAAATGGTGTCAGGAACTTTGCTTGACAATTTATTTTAATGTGTGTTAATTTTACAATGTCCTGTTCAACAACATAGGGTATCCTTAAAGGGAATGGGAGTATATACATGTGTTGCAAGAGGGTGGTATTTGAAGGGTCTTCTTACAAAATTAGTTCTTTCCACACACATGTTTCAATCATTCAGGCATTGTGGATATTGTATATCGGCAGTTTTTGAAAGGCTCAGCGTCATTTTCAGGTAGATTTAAGTATGTAGTATTGTTAATTTAGATAAACAGTTGAGAAAAAAATGTAATATATTACTATATTAATTTATTAAGGCCCTTTTTAGTTGAGCAGTAGCTTAGGCTGCAGTAACCTATCTAAAATAAGTTTTAACATGCCAAAATTTCCTTATAGACTTGTATGGAGTGCGCCCCCATGCTCTTCCATGTTAGATGTTGCAGAATGTCTGAGTGTGAGGGGCGGGGCCAGTACATGGGGAAGTGAAGGAAAGGCTGGCTCTTCGTCTGAATTTATGATCTCGCCCTTCGATGGGGACAGCATTAAAAGATTATGAAATTCACCACCTCAGACTCACGCAGGGTACAAGTAATGAAATACCAATTTTTTTATTTTATTTTTTTTAACTTGGCTTTATCAGTAGGCCATAGCACTAGAGATCTCTCATTACATACAGTCACGTGTGGAAAATCATGTCGAGCAAGGCATGCAAGTGGTTTACTTCATACGTAACCAAGACATTGTTGCTACTTATGTACTCCTCACATACCTTGAACATTTTCACTTGTTCATTAACAGTTCAGCAGATGATGTGACACTATGGCTCTATGGAAACAAATTAGGAGCGCCTTGACTTAAAGCTCTATACTATTCCCTTACCAGTTAACATGGAGGTAAATGTTCCTTCATACCTGAAGCCATATAGTGGTAAGAAGTAACAGACTCTTATGACTATCAGGCTTTCTACAAAGAATGAGGGAAGGAAACCTCCAAGGCACCAATGGGCACCTTCATGTTGCTGTTAGTGACTCAGCAGGAGTCTAACATCTTTAAATCGAGGAGACCACGTTATGTTCATATGTTATAAACCCTTTTTGTTCAGTTATGGGGGTGAGGGGGGAATTGGTAAGGGGAGAGGAAAGGGTAGTTGGGGAGAAATCCATTGCACTGTGTCCCTTGATTTAAGCTCTGGCCTGGACCGCCATGCTGGTCCATGCCTCAAGGGATTCCCAGTTTCTCCACTGCTCTATGTGCTTATCCAGAGAGAGCTTAAGTTTGGCAATAAGCTCCTCCATTGTCTTAATTTTGTTAACACAGTTTTTTCAGGATTCCAAGGGTGGAGTGGAGGCTTTCAACCAATTTGGTGTCATCTCTTTTTGGGCCGCCAGACACAGCATTCTGAAGAAGTTCTGTTGCTTGGCATTGCCTACCGTGGAATCTCTGAAACCTACTACCATCAGTTGGAAGCTCAGGGGGATCTGTGTGCCCTACATACTCTGCATTACTTTTTGGACCCCCTTCCAGAAATCCACTACCCCTGGACAAGTCCAGAATATATAGAAGTGGGTACCCACCTGCCCGCATCCCCTCCAGCACTGGTCCGAGTTGCCTCCTGAAAAATGCTTCATTATTGAGGGTGTGTGGAAGAAGCGGGAGAGGCACTTCCAGCGGAATTCTTTCCAACCTGAGGAAGCTGTGGTTTTCCAGCCGTTCTCCCAAGCAAGGGTCCACTGGTTGCCCCGGAATCGAGAGGCCACTTTCCTCCTCCCATTTCTGTCTCAGGGCCTCAAACTGTATACACTCTTCTCCTTGAAGTGTACTATAAGCCCCTGATATAAATTTACCTCTGCCTGCTAGACTGTCCGACCAGTACAGAAAGGTCTCCAGATCTGTCACGTCTCTTTTAATCTTGGGGATCAGATTGTTGGCCATCATGAAATACCATTTTTAAGGGACACTGCAAACCTTTTTTATATCATATTATTTTTAGGTAAAAACCTACATTACTTTGTCTAAAATTCATTGATGTTGGTCGTTTTATCTGCCTTCTTTCTCGTTGGAACCAAAATGCATGGTATGCATAGCTACACCCAGTTTTGTTTTGCTTCAAATTATTGAACTATTCTAGCTTAGTGCACACTTCCTGAATATTATAAATACCCTCAAACAGTGCAGCCACTCATGTTACAATCGTCTCCTCTACTCCCACTGCATAATGAGTGGCTAGATTGTCTTGGGGGTGTTCCTGAGTCCGTGAAAGATGCAGTGGGAGCTGGTTAATAAATGTAAACAATCCTATTTTGGTGTGGTAACACCGGTATGGTTGGCAGTCAGTTTTTCACTTTTTAAAAGAAAAAAAGGGATCCGAATCAAACTACCAGCTGCATTAACAGTCTCTATAGAATGTGAACAGTCATAAAATGTTTTTTTTTTTTGGTTTGTTTGTTTTTTAACTAAGGACACTTTGAGGTCTAAGTGGGTTAACAGTGTCCCTTTAAAAAGTCCACTTTATTAGGACAGTTATCTTTGACAGTCCCTCTAAATAGAGAGGATGTGTCATGGTTACTTTTTTTTTTTTTAATATTGTTTATATCTTTGATGAATTGCTTTTGTATGGATTGATCTGTCTGTTGCATATTGACACAGGATACATATGATAAAGGGTATTTATGCTTATAGACCTTTTCTTTTTTTAAAGGAGACAGAAAACGATTTTGAGATGGTTTTAACTGTTGAATAAATTAGAAATTCTAAACAGTGGCCTTCATAGTTTTAATTTTGAGTGTAAAAACTATATTCTGGTTGTCACAATAGAAATGTCTGTGGTGCATGACTACGGGCTAGAATGGCACCGAACCACTGGTAAAATCATTCGTGAGCGAGGTATTTTGGGTAATATATTAGTAAAATGTTGCACCTGTTACTGTTCATGCCACGGATTTCTGCAAAGATATTCCCTTTCAAAAACAAGCACTCTAACACATTTTGTGTGTGTGTGTGTGTGTGTGGTAGGTATATAAAAGTTGAAGCCGTGACTCAGGGCATGCACAGACACTAATGCACATGCCTGGAGTCATGGCTTCAACTTTTATACATGAAATAAAAATGGGACGGCATGCTCGTATTTGATGGGAATGTCTTTGAGGAGATCCGTGTTATGAATGGTAACAGATTCAACATTTTACTAATGTATGACACAAAATAACTAACTCATTCATGAACGAGTTTAGCAGTGGTTTGTCGCCATTCTGTCTCATGGACGTGCGCCACGGATATTTTGATTGGAATGGCTAGAATATAGTTTTTACAAAAATAAGAAAAACCTTGCACTAGTTTGCAAATTGCTTGCCAGCTATGTTTTTACATTGCTAGTGCTTTCTCCAGACATGTTCAGTACAGACACTTTAAAAATGGGCACAAAAGCTAACAGTGTCCCTTTAAAACATATCTGTATGCTCCTTCTAATGTTGATCACCATTCGGCTCGACAGTCTTTTTTGTTTTAATCTGGAGTCTGTGCATGCCAAACTTTAAAATGCCCACATCACTGATTCCTGACTCAGCATGCAGTCAACTGTTGTATGTTCTCTAGATTCAAGGGTTTTACACCAAATGCTCGTGTCACACTACATCTCTGTAAATAACCAATTAGAAAAAATCACTGCATTCTTTGACGTCCAGCTTTTCCCCCTCTATTCTCCTCATCCGGTCACTTTTCAAATCACAAACTGGTCTCGATTATTGTTAGGTGTCACAATCCTATCCTTTGCTGTGGAAGCATTAATTCTCCCCATTGGCTGTGGCATGTCTGCTACCTCCCCTGCTGCTGGGTGTACCATTACCCCCTTTTGACTATAGTATTACCCCACCCCTATTGTGCACTTACCTCTGGCCCCTGTCTGTGGTTCAACAGCACCGGTAGACTCCCACTCCCAAACGCCTTTCATTTGGGCTGGTAGCTGCCTGCATCTTCACTCCCTTGGCCCTCTCCATCACTACAGTCAGGGCTGTGGCTTTTGTCAGGTGATGCTTCCAGCATCGCTGGAAGATCACTGAGCCAGACTCGTCCTTGGCTGACCTTGAATGGACCACAAGGCTTGACCTATGAGCGCCAAAAAACTTTTTGGGAGGGGGCTGCCAGGTCAGCTTCCCAGCTAGGCTCATGAGGAGGTAGCTTTTGCCATTGTGTGAGTACCTCATCGATGTTAGCGCTGCTCCCGGCTGGGACCACCATTGGAGGGTCCTTCACAGAAGATATCTGTGAAATGGGTCAGGCCCTCCAATCCTTTTCACCAGGGCAAGAAGCACAAGTGCCATGGGCATAGGTCATGGGACCAGGAGAGATCACAATCCTTCCATTCCCTTGACTCGCCTGACTGCTCGACATTGGCAAAGCACTTGACTGTGGTTGAGCTACCTTCGGTTGAAAGCATGGCTGAGAGCTCTTCGGTATCCCTGTCAGGCTTGTCAACCTCTACTCTTGTCGAGCAGGCTATCGATATTTTTCTCGAGCCTGTCAACTGGCCATTGGAGGAGCTCGATGATGAGGCAGTCTCAGAGACCCCGATGCTCCCGGTCCTCACCCAGGAGTACGTGGCCCAGTTGGTGTCCCTGACCGAAATCACCTCAGGACCAGCCTTTTCCAGCGGTTGTGCCTTCGAAGTCCATGCTTCTGAACAGGGCTTGGCATGTCATCAGTGTCCGAGGTCGAAGCGCCACTCGTACTTTAGATCCCAGTCAACCAGGAGGCGCCACCATAGATGCTTCTTGGCCTCCTCTGGTAAGGAGAGGCACTGTTGCAAGATGCGGAAGTGCTATGAGGAGCACCTCTGGTGACAGTGGATCATTGCGGGGTGGGGTAGGGCTCTACCCTCTGGACGCTCAATCCACCGGCAGCCAACAGTCATGCCTTTGCCAGTCCATCCTTGGCAGATATCCCTGGTATCTGCTTCTTCACCCTTGGGGGAATAGCTGCCACCACTGCAGGCCTTGGTTGGAGTGCCAACAAACGACTCCCTTGTTGCTACCACCTTGCCAGGCTGGCTTTCAGGGGAAATCTCCCAGTCTGAGGACTCCTGGGTGGTTAATAGTGCCAGACGGCCATAGACCCACATTTTTTGACAGTGGTTCGGTTAATGAGGTGTCCACTGACCATTGGCCAGTGCCATTTGGGGCTTTACGCCACCTCGTATTAGAATCTATGTGTGTGCCCATGAAGCTAGTGCAGAGGAGGGCTAAATGCCCCTTCACTGACATCCTGGACAGGGACGAATCCCCAGGGGTTGCCTTTCCCATGGTCGAAGCCATCTTGGGACTGGCCCTGGAGCTTTGGCAGCGTCCAGCGTCCTGCTGAGTACCCTCCACCCATATGGTCCACAAATGTGTAGTCCCTATAGAGTCCCTTTTGGGGTTCTCAGACCACCCTTCGGCTGATTGGTTGTGTCAGACTTGGTCTTCTGGAAATGTAGTCTCCAAGGGGATGTGGACAAGTCTCCCCCCCCCCACCCCAACAAAGAATTTTAAGAAATTTGACCACACAGCCAAGAAGGTCTGTGCTGCTGCTTCTGTTGGTCTTCGCCAAGTGAGTTATAGCTTGATGATGGCCAACTTTGGTCACTCCCTGTTGAGAGTGCTGTACCTTCACCTTCCTGCTAACCAGCAGCTTGAGGTGATGTTGGTCAGGGACCCACGGTTTCAACCAAGGTCAGGTTGTGGCTAAGCACCAACTCCAGATGGCTTTGGACATTGGCGACTTGAGCCCATGCCATGGCATTAGCTGTCCTGATGCGTCACAGGGCCTGACTGTGGCTTTCCACCTTCATGGTAGATACCCAGCACAAACTGGGTGATGTTCCAGTTCTGAGTGCCAGCCTCTTCAGTCCTGGGATAGAGGGACATCTCACCAGAATAGAGAAGTCCAGTGTCACCCTTGATTCTGTGACATCATCCCAGAAGGATCTTAAGGCTTAGACACCAAAAATGAATACCTTCCAGTACTCACCTTTCAGCACCAGCAGCAGTATTACCAAGCCTGATGTCCAAAGCTCAGGTTCAGTGGCCAGGGGTCAAAAAGAGGTGGGGCAGGGGAAGGGTGCTCATCTGGCCCCAGCAGCCAGTGCTCCCTCTAATGCTGCCCAATGATGGGTCAGGGGAGTGTTTTCTTCCTGCCTGTCCATTCCCTGACCCAGCTTCCATTGGGGGTCGGCTTATGCCAGTTCTGGCCACATTGGACCATCATTACTATGGACAAGTGGGTATTAGAGGTAGGCAGAGGGTTGTCTCTAGATTTTGAGGCTTTCCTGCCTTGTTGACTCCATGCTCCTTGTGAGTTGACTGTGTCGCAGGACACACTGTCTTCCTTATGGGAGGATGGTGCCCAGCTCCTTGTGAAAGGGCAGTAGACTGTCCCCAGATGCCCTGACAATCCAGGGGTACATGTCTGTGTAATTTCTGGTGCTAAACGGACAGGGGGCTGGAGCCCCATACTGGATCTGCATTACCTGAATCGGTTCATATGGAAGCGCATGTTCCGGATGATCACTCTGAGCTAGATTGTCTCTGGATCTTCAGGACACGTTCTTCGGCATCCTAGTCCATCCATCCCACTGGCGGTACATATGGTTCTGTGCTGGTGGTGGTGTCCTTCCCACAGCACAGGGGCATAGGTATCCCTAATTGGATGATAGCCATCCCATCCAGGGAAGCCATAGAGTGGGTTAGAGATCTGACCCTCCTGACCTGCAGAGGCTTGGGCCTGTTGGTCAACCCAGACAAGTCCGAACGGATCCCCTCGCTGGTAATCAAGTTCATCTGCACAGAACTAGATTCCCTGCGAGCCAAGGCCTGTATCCCTTCGGACCGGGACCTCACCTTCTTTTCCTGATTATTTCAGGTTGGGTGCTCCTGCCCTGCCTGGGATATCCTCAGGTTGCTGCGGTACATGGCATCCCTCACCAGCATGGTCTATTGGGCATGCTGGGAGATGTGCCACCTGTAGTGGGAGCTGGCTGCCATTGATTTCAGCGCCTAGGTCCCTGGACCAAACGCATTTTATGACCCAGATTGTGTGGGACGCCATCCAGTGGTGGCTGCTCCCTGGACACCTGGAGGAAGAATCCCATTTGTCGTGCCAGAGCTGACTGTTACACTCATGACCGATGCATCTCTGGTGGGGAGCACACCCGGGAGACCACAGGGCCCATAGGCTGTGGTCACCCCGGGAGTCTTGTCAGCACATCATGCTGGAGCTCCGTTCAGTGTGGCTGGCTGTCACAGAATTTTCTCCTCTGATCAGGGCTCAGGTCATGCAGGTCCAGAAAGACAACACTATGACCATGTTTTGCGTGAACAGGCAGGGTGGTACTCGCTCCCTACTTTTGTTTCGGGAGGCCCTTTGCACCTGGACAGTCGTGCACAGCCTGGGGTGCAGATAATCTGGTGAATCACGCCACGGGAGTTCATAGTAAGCTGTCAGATGCTCTTAGCCAGGTGGGAAAAATATTGCATGTACAGTCGTGGCTAAAATAGTGGCGCCTTTGCACTTTTTCAAATAACTCATATTCCTTCTAAACATAAGTTGAAATTAACAGTACAGTATTTGGTCTCCACAATTCTTTATTTCTCTGTTAATATTACAGAACTTTTGTTTTAGATTCAGAATTTAATATATCCTTTTAAATCAGAAAATGAAAAGAAATGGCATTGACAAAATTATTGACACCCTAGACTTAATATTTGGTAGCACAGCCTTTGGTCAAAATAACTGCAGTCAACTGCTTCCTATAGCCAGGGCCCCGAAGCTTTCATCATTGGTGAGTGCAAACCAGCGGAAATATCCGATGAATTGCCGTCGCCTGGAACAAACGTGCCCTCTCATATAAATAGTATGCCACGCTGGGAGCCCACCCCAAAGTGGCAAAGCTTTTGTTTGCCGACGGGGTGCCCAATCCCCCGCCGGTTTCACTGCCCCCTGTGAGGTTTAGTGCCACGCTGGGAACCCACCCCAGCGTGGCAAATGCTTCCTTTGCTGACGGGGTGCCCAACTCGCCGGCTTCACTGCCCCACGCTGGGAGCCCACCCAGCGTGGCAAAAGTCCTTCCTTGTGTGGGAATCCAAATAAAAAAAAAAAACCTGAAACAAAAAACCTTCCATCGTTGTTTTTTGCCCTCTCCCAACTCCGCACTCCACCCTCTGCGTACTCCACCTCCCACACCCCACCTCACCACCACCTCAACCCATACTCACCTCCGAACCCAGCATGATGATCTTCTGTGGACCGGAACACGTCTGCACTCTTCAAAGCCGATCGAACTGAAGAAATGCCGGTAAGCTGCATAATGGACTAAATGGATTTTTCAACTTTGGTGCATATCTCAGCCATTTCTGGAATTTTCACCAAATTTTCAACATGAGGTTTTGGGGCCCACCTCGCGAACTGTGACACTGTTATTTCGTTGTCGGTCCCGAAGGTGGTTTGGCAGTGACTCGTGGAACCACCTTTCCGAATGATTAATGAAATGACAGTGTCACAGTTCATGAGGTAGGCTCCTAAAACCCTATGTTGAAAATTTTGTGAAAATATTCCCCAAGCGACTGTTTCTAGGGCCAGGTATTGCGCGGTTCCCTACATGCGCTCGTAGCTTCAACATTTTAATATTTTCACTCCAGATTTTCAGTATTGCCATTTTACCACCTCCTTATGAACAGTACAACTGTCATTTTTCACATTTCACCCAAAATGTGTTTTCGCACATAGGCGCATAATGGCGCTGTTAGTGTGCGTAAATCAATGTTCCGGATAGAGTAATAAAATCACAGTGATACTGTTCATGAGCAGAGGTCTTAAACTGGCTATGTTGAAAATTTGGTAACAAAAAGCAACAAAATGACTGTGTTCTGTGACGTGCATTGTGGCCAATTAGGGCAAAAAGGAAAAAAAATTAAAGGGTAAAAATGTGCATAAATTGCCGCAGAAATTGAGTGCTGAGGCGTGAAGTTCTGGTGCAAATGAGAACCCTGCCGCAGAACTTTGCTTCATGTGTCAAGAGAAAATCGGGGCCCCTGCCTTTATAGCCATGGATGAGCTTCCTGCACCTCTCTACTGGCAGTTTTGCCCACTCTCTGTGCAAACTGCTCCAGTTCTCTCAGATTTGAAGGGTGCCTTCTCCCAACTGCTGTTTTCAGATCTCTCCACAGGTTTTCAATGGGATTTAGATCTGACTCATTGCTGGCCACTTCAGAACAGTCCAGCGCCTTGTCTTGAACCATTCCTGGGTGCTTTTGAAGTGTGTTTGGGGTCATTGTCCTGCTGGAAGACCCATGACCTTCGACGGAGACCCAGCTTTCTGACACTGGGTTCAACATTGCGCTCCAAAATGGCCTGGTAATCTCCAGATTTCATGATGCCATGCACACGCTCAAGGCACCAGTGCTAGAGGCAGCACAGCAACCCTGAAACATCACTGGACCTCCTCCATGTTTGACTGTAGGAAGGTGTTCTTTCTTTGAAGGCTTCATTTTGTTTTCTGTAAACATAGAGATGATGTGCTTTACCAAAAAGCTCTAATTTGGTCTCATCTGTCCACAGGACATTCTCCCAGAAGGATTTTGGCATGTTCAGGTGTGTTTTGGCAAACCCCTATCGGGCTTTCTTATGTCTCTCAGCAGTGGGGTCCTCCTGGGCCTCCTACCATATAACCCCCTTTCATTGAGTTGGCGACAGATGGTGCGAGTTGAAACTGTCGTACCTTGTGTCCGAAGGTCAGCTTGAATCTGTTTGGCAGTTGATCGAGGTGCTTTCTCCACCATTCGAACAATCCTGTGCTGCAATCTTCGATCAAGTTTTCTCTTGCGGCCACGTCCAGGGAGGTTGGCTACAGTGCCATGGGCCTTAAACATCCTGATAACATTACGTACGGTGGAAGCAGGAACATCGAGGTCTCTGGAGATTGATTTGTAGCCTTGAGATTGTCCATGTTTGGCTGCAATCTTCTGTCTGATCTCCTCAGACAATTCTCTGGCTGTCTTTCTTTTCTCCATGCTCATTGGGGTACACACAGTGACACAAAACAGGAGAATGAGTCCTTTTCTCTATTCAAACTGGTTGAATGAGTGATTTTTATATTGCAGGCACCTGCAACTCACCACAGGTGAGATCAGTTCCAAAGTGAAGGAGAATCACCTGCTTGAAATCTGATTATTTCTAACTACTTCTAAAAGGTGCCAATAATTTTGTCCGGCTATTTAAGGATTTCTGTGTGGAATAAGCTAAGACTTAGTAAATTTTTCTGCTTTTTGTGTTTTATTCCACTGCAAACCAAAGAAATTCATATGTGGATACCAAAATATTTTTAATTTCAACAATTTTCTGGAAGGCACGCATTATTAGAAAAAACTGCAAGGGCGCCAATATTTTTGGCCACGACTGTATGATCCCTGCATCATAGAAACATAAAAGTTTATGGCAGATGAGGATCGCTTGGCCCATCCAGTCTGCCCATTTCTCCCTACCTACACTGTTACTGCAGACAATGCCTGATCTAAAGCTCTTTCTCCCTCCCACCCTAGCTTTCTAATGTTCTCATGTTCTTATCCCATGCATTCTTGAACCCCACCACTGTTTTCGCCTCCACCACCTCCACGGGAAGGCTGTTCTGGAATCCACCACTCTTTCTGTGAAGAAGTACTTCCTCACATCTCTCTGAATCTACCCCTCTCCAGCTTCGTAGCATGTCCCCTTGTTCTTGAGCACCTTGTCTTCGGAAAATACATCCCACCTGTACCTTATTTATCTCTGTGAAGTATTTAAAGGTCTCTATCATATCCCCCTCTCCCTCCCCTGTTCCAGGGTGTACATATTGGTCCTTTAGTCTCTCTTCGTAGGGCTTTTGATGCTTCTTAAGAAACCTTCCTATGACCCTGACATCCTAGCGAATCTCCAACCTACCATTCTTGCGTAAGGTTGTTGAGAAATTGGTGGCGCAGCATCTCAAGGACCGTCTGGGGTCCTTTAACATGTATGAGCCATTTCAGTCGGGTTTTCGGGCTAGACACAGCACAGAAACAGCTCTAGTTAGGGTGCATAACGATCTGCTCAGGGCTAGAGATAGAGGAGACTGGTCAATTCTTTATCTTCTCGATCTCTCATCAGCATTTGACACTATGGACCACGTCGTGCTTCTTGAGCAGCTCTGTGAGTTTTGTGGACTCGCCGGCGCTGTCATCAGATGGTTTGAGTCCTATCTCTCTGATAGGGTGCAGCGGGTAGTGATGGAGAATTTCTCCTCCTCCTCAATGCTCCTGTCATGTGGAGTACCAAAGGGCTCAATCTTGTCACTGATGCTGTTCGCAGTGTATATGCTGCCCCTGGGTGAGATCATTTGACAGTACAGCGTGGAGTTTCGTTGCTATACAGATGACAACCAGCTGTATTTGTCATTTGCATCTGGAACATGTGGTGCTGTTGATGTGCTTAACAGCTGTCTGGCTAAAATCAGTGACTGGATGGGCTTCCAGCTGGCTGAGACTTAACCGGATAAGACAGAGGTGCTGGTGATCGGGCAGGGGCATGATGGGTTTCACTTGGAGCGAAACACAGAGCTTTTCGTGGGATCTGTTTTGTTGGTGGCTTCCCCGAGGGTGCATAATCTTGGTGTGATCCTGGACTATAGGCTGAGCTTTGAAGATCAAACATCGTCTGTAGTGAAGAGTGTGTTTTTTTTTTTTTTTTTTTTAAACCACCTCCGGAACATCGCCAGGATCAAGCCCCTCATTCCGCCTAAGGATCTGCCAACGCTGGTACATGCCTTTGTGACCTCTAGTCTCGAGTGTTGTAACTCTCTATACTTAAGGGTCGCTGGAGAGACCCACTGCAGGCTGCAGCTGGTGCAGCACGCATTGGCCCGGTTGCTGACAAGGCCAATCCAGGTTCTGCCATATGACTCTGGTCCCTGTACACTGCACTGGCTGCCAATCAGGTGGAGGGTCCTTTTCAAGGTGGGTCTGCTCACCTACATGGCCCTGTATGGACTGGGTCCTGGCTACCTGTCAGAGCTCCTGCTACCTGGGACCTCTGCTTACTCCTCTGCTCTCTTGAGGGGCCTCCTGGACGCTCCAGGGTTCAGCTCAAGACTTCAAGTGATCATGCTTTTAGTGTTTCTGGGTCGATCCTGTGGAACTGTCACCATCTGCAGTCTGGGAGGCCCTTCGATGAGTGTTTTAAGTTGAGGCTGAAGGCCCACCTCTTTAGCCTGGCTTTCATGGAGTGACCTCCCAAACCAACCGCTTTAGTTAGTAGATACTAACCTCAGTGACTGTTCTTCTGATTTTATATCCTTGGAAATTTTATTGTGTTTTTATCTGTATTTTATGATTATGCTTGTTAGGCACCCAGAGCCTCAGGGACTGGGAGCCCTAAAAATAAAATTGCCTTGTCTTGCCTATGTCCTTCCGGAGATGTGGTCTCCCAACACTGGACGCAGTACTCTAGGTGGGGTCGTACCAGCAGTCTATACAGAGGCAACAGCATCTCCCTCTTTTTGCTGGTGATACCCCCGCCTATGCACCCTAGCATCCCACTAGCCCTCCCTACTGCCTTGTCGCACTACCTGGCCACCTTTAGGTCATCTGACATGATTACTTCCAGGTCTCTTTCCTGCTTGGTGGTCATTAATACCACTCCATCCATTTTGTACTCCGCCCCTGGATTTCTGTGCCTATAGAAACGAGAGAGATCCATAGCTCCATCCAGTTTGCCCATAATGCTGCTGTTCCCTCCCTATTTGGCAGACGCACATCTAACCTGTGCTGTGAATCAAACAAGGGACCCTGAGTCCCAAAAGGAGAAACTCTTAAGCGTTCAGCTAAAGGGAAATCTGGACGTGGTAAGCCACCTGTTCTGCCAGCAGGGCATCCCTCTGGTGGACCTCTTCACCTGATGGGAAAACAGAAAGCTGAGGCTTTTTTGTACCCCCCCCCCCCAATAGTCCGGGACACTGTTGGGGGATGCCTTCATGAGGTTCTGGACCCCAGGCCTCGTGTACCCCTTCCTTCCCCCGTGATCCACAAGGTGGTGGTCAAGGCTCAGAAGGATGAGGTGTGGATTATCCTGATAGCTCCAAACTGGCCCAAACAGTTCTAGTACACAGATTTCCTTAGCATCAGGCTTCCATGGCAGTTTCCTCTTCATCAGTACCTGCTGACCAGACAACGGGGGAAGGTCCTGCACCTCTTGGCCTGGTTCCTGAGTGGCTAGAATTCCAGGCCCTGGGTCCCTCCGTAGATGTGCTCCATGTTGTGAAAGCTTCCCAAAAGGAATCAGCTTGCAGATGCACTGCATTCAGATGGAAAAGGTTTTCTCTCTAGTGCCACAGCAAGGAGCTTCATCCCCTTGTCTGCCCTTTGGTGAGCATCCTGGAATACCTCTGGTCCCTCACTCACGGGCAGGCCATTTGAGCCTGTGCACAGGTGTGAGATGTCATACCTGTCATAGAAGATGGCCTTCTTGGTGGCTATCATATCAGCCAGGATTAGCAAGCTCCAGGTGCTCTCGGTGGAGTCGCCTTTCCTGGTCTTCCACAAGGACAAGGTTGTCCTTCGCCCCCACCTGAAGTTCTTCAAGAAGGTAGTATCAGAGTTTCACCTTAATCAGGTGATTAACCTTCCAGTATACTTCAGTGATCCATCTTTGGAGGCCGACCGCAGGCTCCATACTTTGGATATATGGCGAGCGCTCTCTTATTATAAGGAACGTAATGGTTGGAGTTTGGGTGAGGCATGCCAGCTGTTTATAAAATAAGCTGAAGCCACGCCTGTTAGACTGGCAGCAAAGTGGACATTTGGCATGTGACTATGATCCTGCATTGACCTCTGCTATAGTTTGGCTGGAAGGGAACCTCCCAAAGGGCTTAGGCCTAATTCTACCAGACATACCACTTCTACGGTGGCTGCATCAAAGAACATGCTCACACAGGAGATCTGTCAGGCTGCTACCTGGAGGAAGCACAACCTTTATATCCATTACAGCACTGGCGCCATGTTACATTGGGATGCTGCTTTTGGGCCTCTGTTCTCCAGACCCTATTTGCCAAAGTAGTGCGTGCCTTGCCGTCTTCTTCTGCACATCTGCTAGGAGTCTGCCAAAGTGTGGATAGTGAACTGTATCCATGCCCTTAGAAATGCAGCTTACTGACCTGTAACTGTAGTTCTTGCTCGAGAGGGTTCCTGCAGTAGGTCATCACATATGGGACTGGCGCCACCTGGCGTCTGGCCCATGAAGCGAACTTTTTCTAGCAATCCCTGACGGAAGGACCCACCCAACATCACGTGACCGGCGTCAGCATGACACTATATAGTGGACGGTCCACCCCGCCTCTTTCCCGCCGCCCTCGTGTCAGTCGATTACAGGCTTCCCAAGCGATCGCCATTGAAAGTGTTTTTTCTCTGGTTTCCATCGCGGTTTTCATACCATTTTGTCAAATTTTCTTCTATGTCTTCTCCGAAGAAGAAGTGTTCCATCTGTGGCATGCAAATTCCACACAAAGATGGCCACGTGAAGTGTGTGATCTGCCTAGGCCCAGGCCACCTAGTCTCCTCTTGCCCGGACTGCTAACCTTTTAATCAGGCCACACACAAAAGGAGGCAGCCGGCTCATCTCCTTCCAAAAAAAAACATAGGAAAGAGAAACTCAGGGAGCGGGAACGCTCCACGGAAGTGTCCCAGCTTGAGGCCTCTCAGCCCTCGACCAGCAAGGCTTCTTCCTAGCCACCGCCTAAGGCCAAGCCGGTGTCTGAAGGTAAGTCAGACAAGTCCTCCTCTGTGGGTAAGTCGGCCACCAGCTCCTCCGACGGCCGCACCGCACCTGCCGTTAAGTCAATATCCAGGCATCGCCTGTCCGCTGGTAAGACAGCTCCCCAGGCCTCGGGGGTTCCGCACAGCACCAGCCGCTAAGTCGGCAGGGGGGTCCTCCGCCTCATGCCCGGCTCCGTCTGGTCAGATGTCCGTCCCTGGCAGGCGCTCAGATGCAGCTCTTCCATCGGGGCCTGACTGCACCCAACCTGAAGTCCACAAGAGCCCGGGGACTCCCCCTCCCCTTCTTCGCTGGTAGCTCTCGTTCAGCCGCAACCTCGAGCAACGACAGTGCGAACCCCTGGATGTTGTCCACCCCCGATACATTCCATACCCCTGATGGGTTGCAGGGATGGAGGCTTCTCCACAGCCGTCTGGCCCTACTGCAGAGGCCCCTCTATTTCTTCTGGGGGATCACTTCGACCCGATGCCTGTCCGGTCGAGATCCTCCGCCCGGATCCAGCAATAGTACCTCCAGTGCTGGACCCCCCCAGCGGCGGTCTCAGAGCCTGGGATGAAATCGTCTGCCCAACCTTAGGCTCCGGTTGCCAAACACGGTCCCTCCGTCAGATCCCTTGGTCTGGCTCTGGCTGGCGGGGACCGTTCTGGCGCCGGATTGGGTGGTGCTGGTCCCGATGTCAGTGGCCCCGACACTGGCTCCCCAACGCCATACCTGCTGCTGATTTATACGACGGCGGGCCCTACGTGGGTTCCCCCTCCATCAGATCTTCTGATGTTGGGCCTTTACTCAAGACCCCGGACTATCCTGCATTACCCCTTTGGGTATCCTGGGGACCACCTCCCAGCTGGTCCTCCTCCAGATTGGAGTGGCGCGGGGCATTATTTCCTGGGTTGCAGTCAGTACTAGACTTTTATGGCTACCCAAGTTATCAGGGGTATCACTACCCTCCTCCCCCAGTAATCCCTCCACCTCCTCCTCTTCCTTTCCCCCCCCCCCCCCACTCCTCAATCTCCTCCTCCGCCGGCCCCGGTCCAGCCAGACTTCAAGACTCTTATTCAGTCTTTGTGGCAGGGGGTGCGCTTGGAGCTGGTTTCTGACCTGGAGAGCAGAACTCCCACCTCCGAGCTCTCCTAGGTCTCCGTCCCCGAGGAGCTCGTCCCCCTTTATGGTTCACGTCCTGGGGACATCTCACAAGAATATCACTCTTCCGGATCTTGGAGACCATCTGGACGTGGGCGAAGATAGTGGTGGTGGTGGAAGTGAGGATGGCGACGAGTTGCCGGAGGAGCACTTGGATCACGAGTCTTCGGTCCCTAAGGGCAAGGTTTTCCCCAAGTCCCCTCAAGAGGGCCCTTCCTTTTCGGACTTCCTGAGGTCCATGCTGAACTACTTTGAGTGGGAGTTGGAGGAACAGGTTCCGATGCGGCAGAGACTGTCCAAACACCTGAACCTGGAGTCTCTGTCCCCGATACCTGTTCCCCCATGGATAGGACCTCACCTCTACGGTCTGGCAGATGCCTCATTCCATCCCGGCTGTCCCCAAGAGGGCGCACAGGGTTTACCAGGTGCCCAAGGATGCTTTGTTTCTTAATGCTCCTCCGAAGGCAGACTCTGTCGTGATTTCAGCTGCTCATGATTGCTCTTCAGCACCCAAGCACATGGGCAACTGTCCTACAGACAAGGAGTCGAGGCAGATGGACCAGTTTGGTAAGAAGGTCTATTCTTCAGCTACACATGCGCTTCAGTCCCTTAATTATGTAGCCCATATGGTGTTGCACCAAAAGGCTACCTTATTCAGGCTCGAGGCCAGAGTCCAGTCTGTGAAATCTTCGAATCTCAAGGAGAAGCTCGCCAAGGAGCTCTGCCTGTCCCGCTTTTCTTGCAGGCATGCTTTGCGGGCTACTTACAACTCTGATGATTCAGTAGCCCGCACCTCGGCGATTGCCATTGCTTTATGATGACAGGCCTGGCTTTGCATCTCTGGCTTCGCGAACGAGGCCCAGTATGCGATTTAGGATGCCCTCTTTCAGTGCTTTTTACTCTTTGGCAGCGACACCAAAGACATAATCACCGATCTCTGGGATAAAGGTCAGGCCCTGAGAACCGTGCGGTCCATGTGCCGATCGGGTGCCCAACAGCAGCAGCAGCCCTTTTGGAAAAGGACCTGGAGGTAGAGGAAGCAGGCCCCGGCTCGTCACCAGGGCAAGGCTAAGTCCACGGGTTCCGCCACTCCTCCCACCTCCAAGAATCAGAGGCGTTCAGGGGGCCCTCACCCTGAACATCCTACCACCTCCTGACTCCCTCACCCCACTTCCTCCTCAGCCTCTGTGCAGGGAGCCGGTGGGGGGGGGGTTCGCCCACCAAGCACAGGAGTGGCAGAGCATTACCTCTGATGTATGGGTCCCGCAGCTGGTATCCACCGGTCACACCATAGAGTTTTTGGAGATTCCGCCAGATTCTGCACCAGTCTGGTCGTCCTACTCTCGGGGCCAGGCTCTTCTCGTCAGAGAAGAAATCAACTCTCTCTTGCTCAAGGAGGCCATAGAGAGCATTCCTCTCCGGCAAAGGGGAAGGGGGTTCTACTCCCACTTCTTCCTGGTTCCAAAAAAGTCAGGCAACATGAGACCTATTCTCGATCTGAGCAGTCTCGATCTGTTCGTTGAGTACAAGAAATTCAGAATGCTGACCCTCCAAAGCCTTCTTCCTCTCCTGATGGAGAATCAGTGGCTGTGTGCTCTAGATATGCTGGATGCTTACCTGCACATTCCAATTTTCCCCAGCCACCGCCGGTTCCTGCTTTTTGTTTCCAGGGGAGCATTTCCAGTTTCGGGCCCTTCCCTTTGGTCTATCTCCAGCACCTCGGGTCTTTACCAACACCAGGGCATAGCAGTTTTCCCTTACCTGGACAATTGGCTGATTTCAGCCCCTTCCAGGGATTCCCTTTGGAAGCTCTGCATTTCATTCTAGATCTGTTCTCCAGTTGGGGATTACTGTCAATTTCCCCAAGTCATCTCTTTCCCTGAATCAGAGACTTCAGTTCATCGGGCAGTCTTGGACACCGTCCAGTGCAGAGCCTTCCTGCCTCCGGACAGGTGGAAACTCTGGTCCGTCAGGCTTCAGTGGTGGCCTCATCAGGGACCATTCCAGCAAGGGAGGTCCTTCGCCGCCTTGGCCTGATGGCGGCCTCTATCACTACCATTCCCCTGGCAAGGCTTCCTATGAGAATCACTCAGTGGTCCTTGCGGGTGCAGTGGGATCAACCCCTGGACGATCTGGATCATCCAGTCCTGAAAGATCTGTTTTGGTGGAGGGATCCCTGCAACCTTTCTTTGGTTCTCCCATTCAGGAGTCCTGTCCCTTTGGCATCTCTGACTACAGATGCATCGAATATGGTCTGGGGTGCGATTTGGGGAACACCAAGCACAAGGACTTTGGTCCAGCTCAGAGGCGATGTTACACATCAATGTTCTGGAGATGAGAGCGGTCTTGTACGCTCTTCAGGTGTTCAGACTCTTCTCCCCAGGGATCATTGCTCATTCAGATGAACAATATGTCTGTAGTCTGGTGTCTCAGCAAACAAGGAGGAACTCGCTCTTACCCTCTCTGCAGGGAAGTGATGAGTGTGTGGAACTGGGTAGTACAGCACGATCTGTCATTAGTGGCTGTGCATGTTCCAGGTGTTGAAAACGCTCCTGACGAAGTCTCAGCAAGTCTCAAACCCTTAGTCATGAATGGGAACTAAGTCAGGAAGTGGCAGAGTCTCTCTTCCTAAGGTGGGGGCATCCGAACTCGATCTTTTCACCTCCTCATTCAACACAAAACTTCAGATCTTACTGAGAGGGCTCTTGCAGTAGGTAATTACATATAGGACTGACGTCGGCAGGCGGCAGGACCCCACGGAAAAATTTCTAGCTAGCAGTACCTGGCGAGGGACTGCCCCCACATCAGGTGACGGCGTCGGACAACGTCGGTATAAAGGAAGCGGTCCTGGGCGCCGCCTCCAATTCTTTCCATACATCAGCTCGTTACGGCACCTCGTAAAGTTAAGTAGCTCAGCCCTGTTACTTATCGGTTTTACTGAGAATTATTAGTATTTTGGTATTTTTTCGTCAGGTGAGCGTCGGTTTATGTGGTCCCCTTCAAAAAATAAGTGCGACTAAATGCGACCCAACTGCCTCACAAGGACCGGTCCTCCCTCTGCCTTTTTGTTTAGGCCCTGGACCACGCTGGGTCAAAAGTGCCCGCTTTGCCTGCATTTCAACGCTGCCACCCACAGACGACGCCAGCAGTCCTCAGAAGCCCATCTCCTTAAAAGAAGATGTCTGCAATGGAGAAGGAGTTGAAAAGCTTAGGCAGGCATCGACCTCCCCAGAAGGACACAAGAAGCGGGACAAAGAAAGGCACCGGAGAAGGCCTCCTCCTCCGCAACTCTGGCCGGAGCCCTCCATCTTCCCATTCTCCAGAGGGTCCTTCTCAAACTCCAGGCAGAGAAGGTGCGATGATCCTTATCGCCTCCCTCTGGCCGAGACAGATTTGGTTCCCACTTCTGCAACAGTTAGTGGAGGAACCACCGTTCCACTTCCTGTGACTCACAACCACTTCACACAGAATCAAGGCCGGCTTATCCATCCAGGGCTCAGGACCCTGCACCTTCATGTGTGGCTCCTGCAGACATAGCGGTCTCCTGCTTTGGGGTCTCCTCTTGGGCCACCCAGATAATTGTTGAGGCTAGAAAGCCGTCTACTCGTTCCACCTGTGCTATGAAGTGGAAATGTTTTTCCATTTGGGTGGCTTCCAAAGATTGGAACCCTTTCTTTTGTTCTGCCCCACAAGTCATGGAATACCTCCTTCATCTTTCAGATTCTGGCCTATCCTGTTCTTCCTTGAAGGTCCATCTTTTGGCTATTTCAGTATACCACGAGCTGGTGGATGGTAAACTCGTGGCTCATTTGGAAGTCTCAAAAACTTTTCTGAAAAGGATTCTCCATCTGAAACCCCGCCCCCCATCCACAGCCCCACACCACCTTGGGATTTAAACTTTGTGTTGAAGAAGCTCACTCTCCCACCTTTTGAACCAGCAGTGAGCTGTGATTTATGCTTCCTGTCCTGGAAGACGTTTTTAGTTGCAGTTACCTCAGCTCAAAGAATTTCGGAGCTTCAGGCCCTGGTTTATAAGGAGCCTTATTTCATTTTCCATAGGGACCGGGCAGTCCTTTGGACAAATCCTAAGTTTTTGCCTAAGATGGTTTCAGAGGTCACACTGAATCAATCAGTGGAGCTCCCTGTTTTCTTTCCGTCCCCTGCAAATAGAGGTGAGGCACTCCTGCACACCATGGACATGCATCACACCCTCCAGTGTTATACTCGCTGTACGAAAGAGTTTCGTAAGGATGACCAACTGTGTCTCTCTTGCCCCCAGATCTTTGGGCAAGGCTGTTTCTAAGCAGTGACTGTCCAATTGGTTGGGTAGTTGTATTCGCTTCTGCTACCAGAAGTATGACTAGCCTCTGCCTGGGACCAGTCAGAGGTCATTCTACAGGGGCTTGGCTGCAGCTGCAGCTTTTCTGCACAACGCTCAACAGCTGACATTCAAGCAGCAGTAATGTGGAGTTCTGTCCATACCTCTTACCAAACAGTACAGTCTGGACATTACTTCTAGGCAGAGGGCAGGTTTCGCTGGCTGTTCTGCAGGGCCTTCTATCCTAGGCTGGTTCCACTCTGTTTTCCTTAGTTGTTGAGTTTTTCCTCATCCCTTGTTTCTCTTGGTCTTTCTGCAGAGGGACTGCTTGGGATTCAGTTCTATATGTGATGACCTACTGAAGAAGCCTCTAAGTAAATGGTTACGCAGAATCACGTAACAGTAGATCTTCGAGAGAGTTTCCTTCAGTACGTCATATTTTCCCACCCTCCTTCCCCTTTATTTAGGGACTCAGTCTCTGTTTCCTCCTGCTGTCAGGCCCATTCCAGGCTCTGGCCGGAAGAACTGGAGGCTTGGCTAGGGGACCGTCCTGCTACATAAGCGTCATGCTGACATCGGGTGGACGGTCCTCTGTCAGGTATTGCTAGAGAAAGTCTGCCGTGCGGCCAGACGCCAGGTGGTGCTAGTCCTATATGTGATGACCTACTGAAGGAACCTCATTCGAAGATCTACTGTTTAGGTAAGTTCCTACATAACTTTACTTTCTAGGAGTGGTATAGAGTTAACATCCAACCAACCCACTCACCCAGCCTCCCCTGGCAAGTGGCACGCAGAGAACACAAGAGGAACCTGCACTCAGGAATCATGAGAAATGCTAATTTATTAAACATTTAATGTGCCATTGTGCAGAAACAACAATCCTCCATAACTACTTAGCCCCATACATATTCGTAGTCACTACTCTTTGACATAGGCTCGAACTTGCACTGTGGAACTGGCTGTGTTTAGGGTTTTTTTTTGTGGGGTCTGATCTAAAGCGGTACACGGATCCCTGCTCCCAGCATGCAAAAATGTGATGTCATGGGGCAGAGCTGGATGATATACCACCTGAGGGGTGAGAGGAGCTTAACTTGAAGACGTCTGATAAATTAGACCGTTACAGAGGAACCGCTGAAGTGTGGATGTGAACTGTATACCCCTTCGAGAACTGTGGTTTCAAGTGAGTAACCTGTATTTATTCATAGAAACATAGAAATTTGTCGGCAGAAAAAGACCCCATGGTCCATCCAGTGTGCCAGAGTCCCCCCCAAACTTTGGAAGACCTCTGCTCTCCATTTCCTGTCGGCCTCTTGTTTAGGCCCATGTATGTGTCCCAGATTTTTTTAAATTTGCCCACTGTATCAACTCCTACCACCCATTCCGGCAGTCTGTTCCATGACCCCACCACCCTCTCTTTTCTGCTTGGTGGTCATTAATACCATTAGTATGTGGAGGGGTGTACACAGAGGGGATAAATGTGAATAGAAGAATAGAGGGAAGAGAAGGAAGGTCAGATTCTAGGTGGGGGGTGGTGTCTCTAAATGCGTGGAGTCTTGGAAACAAGATGAACAACCCTCAGGCACTGTTAGCAGACAGGAAGGTGGACATAGCTGCAGTAACCGAGACTTGGTCAACATCACACCATGATTGGAACCTTGAGATCCCTGGATATAAACTGTACAGGAGGGACAGAGTAGTTTGGAGGGGTGGCAGTTTATATTGGGGACGGAGTAACTTGCACGAAGGAGGAGGTGGAGGCATTATGGGTTCAGTTAAGGTCCAATAGAGGGAGAAAGGTGAAGTTGAGAGTGGTTTACAGACCACCCAGTCAGGATGAGGAGAGGGACAGGGAACTGAACTCACTAATATTGGAAGCTGCAGGGAAAGGGGAAGTGATAATTGTAGAGGACTTCAACCTGCCCAAGATGGACTGGAGCATACTATCCACAACATGTGCTAGGAGTCTGGTGATCCTGGAAGGACTGCAGAGTGGGTTCCTGACTCAGAGCATCACTGAACCAATAAGAGCCAAGGCAATTCTTGATCTGGTGCTCACAAATGGGGAGCATATACAGGAAATAATGGTCAGGGAGCCACTGGGTGGAAGTGACCACTGCACAGTGTGGTTCCAGTTGAATATGGGCAGGGAAAGCATCCCGACTAAGACCAAAATCTTGGATTTCAGGAGGGCGGACTCCAGGAAAATGAGTGAAGTGCTAAGGAGCCATCTGGTGGGCTTCAGCGCAGATATGGGGCTGGACTAAAGGTGGTCAGTCATTAAGGAAGTAATACTGGTTGCCACAGATGAGTGTGTTGGGGGGGGGGGGACACAGTGGCCAAAGTGCCCAGCTGGTTCAGTTCTGGGATTGCCTGGGCAGTAAGGAGAAAAGAGGTTGGCCTATAGAAAATTCAGGAAGACCGAGAGAGAGAGAGAGGTGGATAGGGAAAATTTCCTAAGGTTGGCTAGTGAGTCAAGTAAGGAAGTCCGGAGAGCAAAGGCATAGAAGGAGCTGCAGATAGCTGAAGGAATTAAAGGGGGAGGCTTTCTTTGATATATGTGAGAAAAGGGACAAGAAGGAAGGGATTGTTAGGCTTAAGAAAGGGGTGGAGTGGGTGGAGGATAATGGGGAGGGCAGAGATACTAATGAATACTTCTGTCTGGCTCTTCACCAGGGAGGATGACGACCAGTGCCTTCAGGAGGGAAAAGAGGGGGAATGGAACACAGATGTCGTGATAGAGGAGGCTAGAGGGAGGAAGGGATGCTGGCATTGAAGGTGGACAGATCACCAGGCCCGGACAGAGTACATCCAAGGAACTAAAGGAGCTGGCAGGCCACTGGCAGACCTATTTAATAGTTCACTAGAGTCAGGAGTGATACCACAGGACTGGAGAACAGCACATGTAGTTAACTCCTCAGAAAAACGGTCCCAAGGATGACCTAGGGAATTACAGACCAGTCAGTCTGACCTCCGTCATGGGCAAGCTCATGGAGACCATACTAAAGGAAAGGTTGGTGAAATATCTAGAGGAGCATGGTCTTCAGGATGTGAGGCAGCTTTGGTTCATGGTGGGGAGAGATCGTGTTAAACAAATCTGATTTACTTCTTTGACTGTATCACTAAGACAGTAGATGGGGGCCAAGCAGTAGACATCCTTGATCTTGATTTTAGTAAGGCCTTTGACTCTGTGCCTCACAAAAGGTTGATCAGGAAGTTGGTAGATCTCAGGGTTGGGGAAAAGATGGCCAGATTGGTGGAAAACTGGCTGAGAGACAGAACCCAGAGGGTGGTTGTGGGGGGAGCATTATCTGGCACTAGAGGTAACCAGTGGGGTCCCACAGGGCTCAGTGCTGGAGCTGGTGTTCAGTGTCTTCATCGGTGACATTGGATATGGCATTAAGGGCAAAGTGTGCCTATTCGCAGAACACACCAAACTCTGTGGAAGAGTGGACACAGCTGAAGGGATACAGGACTATCTTGAAAAGTTGGGGAAGTAGTCCAAGATCTGGCAGCTTGGCTTCAATGCCAAGAAATGCAGTGGTATGCATATTGGAGCCAAGAATCCAAGGACAGAGTACTGCCTGGGTGGAGTCCTATATCTGCATCAGAGGAGGAGAAGGACCTGGGAATGATGATCACTAGTGACCTGAAGCACTCCTATGCAGTGCAAGAAAGCAGCAGCAAAGGCAAATAAGATGCTGGAATGCATATCTAGGGGATCAGTAGGAGAGACAAGGTTATAATGCCCTCGTGACAGGCCACTGCTTAGGCTGAATCTAGAGTATGGAGTTCAGTTCTGGTGCCCACCACCTTAAAAAGGACATTAACATGCTGAGAAGGTCCAGAGAAGGGCTACAAAGATGATAGCTGGTCAGCAGGGTAAGGCATACGAGGAGAGATTGAGGGCACTGAACATGTACTCCCTGGAAGACAGAGAGAGAGAGAAAACATAGAAACATAGACTTTGACGGCAATAAGGACCACTTGGCCCACCAGTCTGCCCATTTCCCTACTTATTGGATAAGCTGCAGATTCTAGTTAACCAACAGCCTACTTCCTGCAACCCCCCACTATAATTGCCTTATGTCTGTCCCTTGCATGTTTGAATTCCCCCACTGTTTTAGACCCCACAACCTCTCCAGGAAGGCAGTTCCATGCGTCCACCACTCTCTCCGTGAAAAAATTTTTTCTCACATTACCCCGAGCCATCCCCCCTCTATCTTTAAATTGTGACCCCTTGTTCTTACACATCTCTTTTTCTGAAAGATGCTACCCTCCTGGGCTTTGTTGATTCGCTTGAGGTACTTAAAAGTTTCTATCATGTCCCCCCTGTCCCTCCTTTCATCAAGGGTATACATATTAAGCTCTCTGTCTCTCTTCATATGGTTTCTGATTTAGACCCTGCACCATTTTAGTTGCCCTCCTCTGGACTGCTTCCATTCTGTCTATGTCCTTGCATAGATGAGGTCTTCAAAAGAGACGAGTATCCCAGATGGGGTCTCGCCTAACTGTCTGTACAGAGGGATAACCACTTCCTTTTCTACTTGTGATGCCCTCCCTATGCATCCCAGTATCCCCCGGCCCTCTCACCGACTTCTCACGTTGCTTACCCACCTTTAGGTCATCTGATATGACTACCGCCAGGTCCCTTTCCATTATTGTTGTTGTTAGTACTTCCCCTGCTATTGTGTACTCTGCTCCTGGATTTTTATTTCCCAGGTGCATTACTTTGCACTTCTTTGCATTGAATCTAAGTTGCCATATGTCTGACCATTCCTCCAACCTTGCCAAGTCCCTTCTCATCCTTTCTACCCACCACCCCTTGTGTATCAACTCTGTTACAGATCTTTGTGTCATCTGCAAAGAGGCATAACTTTCCTTCCAGACCTTCTGCAGTGTCACCTATAAAGACGTTAAAGAGGATTGGACCCAGTACTGAGCCCTGAGGTACTCCACTAGTAACTCCCTTTTTTTCGGAATGTGTTCCATTCAATATTACCTTCTGTGTCCTGTTGTGCAGCCAGTTTGTTACTTGGCTACCACCCTGGGACCCACTTCCAGGCTGGCTAACTTGATTATTAATCTTTGTGTGGGACTGTGTCAACTGCCTTGCTAAAGTCTAGGTAGGCTATATCCACAGCCTCCTCTGGTCTATTACTTTGGTCACCCAGTCAAAGAAATCGATTAGATTCTGCTGACATGACCTTCCTGCTGTGAATCCATGCTGCTTTGGGTCCTGTGCCCCCTGGCCTCTAGGTACTCAACAGTTCTTTCTTTCAGAAGTGATTCCATCATTTTCCCTACCACCGAGGTCAAACTAACAGGTCTGTAGTTTCCTGCTTCTGCCTTGCTTCCACTTTTGTGAAGGGGAATCACATCTGCCCTCCTCCAGTCCTCAGGTACCACCCCATCCTCCCATGATTTGTTAAAAAGTGTGGTCAGTGGTGTCACTAGGTCCTCCCTTAGTTCTTTTAGGATGCTAGGGTGAATCCCATCAGGACCCATTGCTTTGTCCACCTTGAGTTTTAGGAGTTCTTTCAGGACTCTTTCTTCTGTAAATGGACTGGCATCAGCCCCGCTACCCAGAGTGCTTCTATTGTTTGATTTAGGCAACTCCTCCTCTTCTTCTTTTGTGAATACTGAGCAAAAGTATTCATTCAGTATCTCTGCCTTTTCACTGTCTCCCTCTGCCCACCTCCCCTCTCCTTTGTTAATCTTCACTATCCCTCCCTTAACCTTTCTATGCTCCCTAATGTACCTATAAAAGGTTTTATCCCCCTTCTTAACTGAGTTGGCTATCTTTTCCTTGGTTTCGGCCTTTGCTTTTTTGACTGCCTTCCCCACTTCTTTCTGCTTTAATTGATACAGTTCCCTGTCGTGCTACTTCTGTGATTCCTTTTACTTTTTGAATGCAGCCTTTTTCTCCTTAACCTTCCCTGACACCTCTTTTGAGAACTATAGTGTTTTTTTATTCCCTTTTGTTTCAAACAAAGACTTGTTGCCTCCATGATGGCAGTTTTGATTTTTCTCCATTGTTTTTCCACCCCTCATTTCTGGCCATTTACTAATGCATTCCTCAGGTATTCACCCATTATGCCAAAGTCAGCCCTTCTAAAGTCCAGTATCCTTGTTCTTGTATGGTTTGTTTCCATGGTTGTGTTTATTGAGAAGCACACTGTGCAGTGGTCGCTATTCCCAGATGTCTACTGACTTCTAAATGTGTGATCCTCTCCATTTGAGAGTACCGGTCTAATATTGCTCCTCCCCGAGTGGGTTCCACCACTAGCTGTCTAAGGCATGCCCCTGTAGGCAGAGAATGACCCTGCTCTTGGATGTGGCTGCAGTCCATGTCGTCCAGTTAACATCTGGCATATTCAGGTCCCCATCAACAGTATCTCCCTTTTCAGCCATTTGAGAATGTCCTCTATCATTTTCTTGTCCATTTCCTCCCTTTGAGACGGGGTCTGTATACAACCCCTGTGCGGATTGTGATGCCATTCCCTGTCTCCAAGGTGACCCAGAGTGCCTCTTGTCCTCCCTTTTACTTTTTAGTTCTGTTGCTTTGATCCTTCCCTATATAGAGAGCTACTCCACCTCCTCTTTACCCTCCTGTCCCTTCTGTAGATTGTGTACCCTGGTATGTTGACATCCCAGTCATGGTTCTCCGTGTACCATGTTTCTGTGACTGCCACAATATCCAAGTGTTCCTCTTCCATCAGGGCTACTAGCTCAGGAAGCTTGTTTCAGACTACGGGCATTGGTACTATTGCCCTCCATTTAATATTGGCTTTATCCTTTTTACCCCATCCCTGCTCTTATTGCCCTTGTCTATTTTCCATTTACCCCGTCCTGCCCTCTGTCAAGCTCTGTACCTCAGTGTTTACCCTACTACCTGCCATAGTTTTGTGGGGGGGAGGCTTGAACTTTCCTGCTTCCTGTCAGCACCTCCCCCCTTGGCTAGTTTAAAAGCTTGCCAAGGAAGCATTTAAACCTGTCACCTAGGAGCTTGTTTCCCTTCCTGGACAGATGCAGACCATCATGCCAGTATAGACCCTCATCTCCCCAGGTGGACCCCCAGTCCCCAATGAAGCCAAAGCCCTGTGCTCTGCACCAGTTTTGCAGCCATTCATTAAACTGCATGGTGTGCAGTACCCTAGCCTCACCCCTGCCATAGACTGACAGCACCTCTGAGAAGGTTACCGTGCTTGCTACCTGTCTGAGGCCCCTCCCCAACTCCACAAATTCATCCTGCACTGATCTCATGCCTAGCTAGGTCATTTGTCCCAAAGTGGACAATGATATCTAGTTCCCTCTCCTGTGATGCTGCTTCTGCAATCCTGAGGATTTGCTTCCTGTCCCTTCAAACCATGGCACCAGGCAGGCACCTTACTTCCCTTTTCTCTCACTTCCCCAGGTCTACACCCCTAACAATTGAGTCCCCTGTCAGAAGCTGTTTCCTTCCCCTGTGGTGTCCCTTGCCGCCCTTTTGTGGGTCTCCCTTGTGGATGTCCCCAGCATTCTTCTTGGTCTCCACTAAGGGTGTCATCATAGAGGAACCTTGATTTGCCAGACTGACATATGATTTGTGTAGAGGTACAACTAGGGGGCTACATCTCTGTTCCACCACCCTCACCCTCCCAGAACCCACTGTGGTCCAACTGCTCTTCACACTTGGCAACCTCCGAGGCAGTGGTTGTTGAACTGGTGTTCTTTGGGTGGGGGAGGCCTCCTTAGTCCTTGCCAGTTCAGCCTGGAGGTGGGCAGCCTCCTCCCTCAGAGCTGACAGTTGCCTGCAAATAGGGCAGCAACGCAGGTTCCAGAATGTCTCCCGAAAACTGTTGCCCCACAGCCAGTGCATTGCACCACTCCCCACATATCCCTCTCCCTTATAATATACAATGAGCAATGTATGAAAAATATGATTGGGACCTCTCAGGTACTTGAAAGGAAAAATAAGGTTGATAAGGAGAGTCTCTTAAGCTTAGTGGCAACCATAACACGAGGGCATAGTCTTAGCTGGAGGGTGGGAGGTTTGAGAGGGGGACAGGAAGCACTTTTTCACAGAGAGGGCAGTGGACACTTGGAATGCGCTACCGGAAGAGGTCATCTAGTTGAAGACAGCGCTACTGGAAGAGGTCATCTAGTTGAAGACAGTGGTAGCTTTAAGAGAGGCTGGGATAGGTATTGGGGGAAGGTAAGGATCATGGGTAGAGAGGATGGGAGTAGTGGAGAGGGAGGGTAGGGACATTAGTTCAAGCTGTGGACCCTGCAACACGAGCAGACTTGATAGACCAAATGGCCACCTTCTGCTGGCTTCTTCGAATGTTTCAGTAAAGAATTTCCCTCTGTCACCTTTAAATCTGCTGCACTTGAGTTTTAACGCATGCCGCCTAGTGGATTTGTTCTCACTCAAACTGAAGATATTTTCAACCCTCACCCTATTTATGCCTTTCATGTACTTAAATGTCTCTACCATGTCCCCTTCTCCCTCCTCTATTCCAGTGTGTACCAGGCCCAGCTCACCCAGTCTCTCCTCGTATGTCTTCTTCTGCAGCCCGCTCACCATTCTGGTAGCCCTTCTCTGGACCCTCTCCAGGCTGTCCTTATCCCCTTGTAAATTTGGCCTGCAGAACTGTACTCCATATTCTAGGTGCGGATTGACCATGGTCTTGTATAGTGGCATGATCTCCTCCCTTCTCCTGCTTGTAAAGCCCCTCTGTATGCATGCCAACATTCTGAGTGCCTTCCCTGCTGCCATGTCGCGTTGACTCCGAACCTTCAGGCTGTCCAATATAGTGATCCCAAGGTCCCTTTCCTATTCAGTTGTCTCCAGTTCTCTCTCTCCCCCAAGCCAGTACTTTGCCTTCGGGTTTCTACGCCTACATGCATAATTCTGCATTAAACTGTAGCTGCCATCTGACCACTCCTCCAACCTTGCCAGATCCTCTCTCATACTTTCCACACCTCCTTCGTATCCACCCTATTACATATTTTCCGTCATCTGCAAACAGACTCACCTTCCCATGCAGACCCTATGTAATGTCTCCAGTGTAAATGTTGAAGAGTATGGGTCCCAGCATTGACCCTTGTGGAACCCCACTCATCACCTTTTCCTCCTTTGAGTGCACCCCATTTATCACAATCCTCTGCATCCTTCCCTCTAACCAATGCTCAACCCAATTTGTGAGTTTGCTCCCCACTCCCAAACTAACTATTTTGCCAGTGAGTCTCCTGTGGGGGACGGTGTCAAAGGCCTTCCTGAAGTCTAGGTAGGCCATGTCCACCGCACCTCCCTGGTCCTATATCTCCATAACCCTGTCAAACAAATTCAATCAGGTTGATCTGGTAGGACCTACCACCTGTGAATCCATGCTGGTTGTCATCCAGGAGGCCTGCTGCCTCCAGATATTTACTCAGCCTTTTCTTTATAAGGGTCTCCATTAGCTTCCCCACCACGGAGGTAAGGCAAACTCGGTGGTAGTTTCCGGATCCTCTCCCCCTTTATGTAATGGCACCACCTCAGCCCTTCCAATCCCCAGGAGCCCTTCCCTTCTCCAGTGACAGAACAACCTCGTGAGCGGTGCCGCCAACACCTGCTTCAGCTTTTTGAGCACTCTCAGGTGAATCCTGTCTGGGCCCATCGCCTTGTCCTCCTGCAGTTTCCCCAGTTCTTCTATTACCCTACCCTCCGTGAATGGACCAGAGTCCACTTCCCTGCCCTCCCTTCTTCTGACTTCCAACTCTGGCCCTATCCCCTCTTCCACTGTGAAGACTGATGTGAAGGAATCATTCAGAACATTTGCCTTTTCCATATTCCTTTCTGCCATTACCCCCTTCCCTTTGAGTCTAATAAATCCCGTCTTCCCTTCCTTCTGTCACTCACATATCTAAAAAATATCCCCCTTTCGCCTACCATGCTGTGTTCTCCTTCTGTATTTGCCTGCTCCTTCTGATTGTTTTTCTTGTTTCCTTAGTTTTGCCTCTATATCTCCCTATTGGTCTTTTTCCGATGGGCTTTATATGCCCTGAATGCCCTCCTTTTCTCCCTGTTACCCCCCACCCTCCTTTATGAACCAAAAGTAGTTTCCTCCCCTTCTTTTTTTGCTCACCAGCCTACCGCATAGTTCTGTCACCTTCAATATTCTTCTAGATCTCCGATTTTGAAAAGGGAATATTCTAGCACATAAAATATTATTACACTAGGTGGTATCCGTCCAGGTTTTGTGTAACGTGTACAGTGATGGGTCGTTCAATGTGCACCTACAACAAAGTGGCATATCCTTATGGTTGTAGGCAGTATCTCATTTGGCAAGTATTCCAGGCAAGGCCGAGTGGAAGGTTGTCAACAGAACCACTGGAGGGGGAAGCTTTTTCAGTGATGTTTGTATGTGCTCTGTAAGCCATTCTTAACTTGTAGTTTACAAGAGCTTGAGATGTGGTCTGTGAAGTCAAATTTGTGATACAAAAGTACTCCTAGATATTTGTAGTTGGCCACTTCAATGATAGAACCATCAGGACAGTGGATGTTGAAGTTGTCAGATTCTTTCATTGAAGATTTGCAACTGTTTTAATAATTTTTTTTGCTGTGAAATATTGAAAGATGCAGTCAGAGTCAGCATTTCGCTTAAGAGTTAAGTGCATCAGTATCCTAGCTGTTATACATGATCAAGTCATCCACACAACACACATTTCTGCAAGCTGAAACAGTTGCAGATAGGGAGTTAGCAAACACTGCAAATAGTAGGAGACCTAGTATTGACCCCTGGGGAACTCCTGTATGGGGTGGCTGTGCTTATTTGATAGTGGGAGGATTGGGACAACTGGCACATAGTTTTCAATGTTGGTTCACCTTTCTTCTCCTTGGGAACAGCCTGCTCATCGTTATGATTTTAAATTGCTGCTTTATAAAATCTGGGCTCAGCTGAATAATACAACCCATTAGTTTTGTTGTTTGACCCTTATTTTTTATATCCAGTAGGGACAGCATCCCACGTGGATAAATACCTGACATGAACCGGGGGTCAAAACAACTGCTCCGTTGTGTGCTCTTAAAGTACTTTGTGAACTAATTCAAAGCATTGCCTGACACACCCACATTAGGTGGCTTATCGATCATTGGCTGGCCTATTGATCATTGCCTGACACACCCACATTGGCTGGCCTATTGATCATTGCCTGACACACCCACATTGGATGGCCTATTGGTCATTACCTGACCCACCTACATTGGATGGCCTATTGGTCATTACCTGACCCACCTACATTAGATGGCCTATTGATCATTACCTGACCCACCTACATTAGATGGCCTATTGATCATTACCTGACACACCCACATTAGATGGCCTGTTGATCATTACCTGACCCACCTACATTAGATGGCCTATTGATCATTACGTGACACACCCACATTAGATGGCCTATCGATCATTACCTGACACACCCACATTAGATGGCCTATCGATCATTACCTGACACACCCACATTAGAGTGCCTATTGATAATGTTAATTAAAGCATCAATTCTAGATAATCAGGAAGTGATCATCAAAATTCTGCTTTTTCATTGGAAGCATGCAGCCATAGTTCCAGTTTCCATATCTGTAAATATTTTTTCTAGAGATCTTTAATTTTATAGATATTTAAAATTTATTTCCATTGTTGTGGATCCACAGTTAAAGGGACACTGTCAACCCCCTTAGGCCTCAAAGTGTCCCTATTTTAAAAAACACATTGTATGATTGCCAGCATTCTGTAAAGATTATTGATGCACCTGGTAGTTTGATTCTAACATACTAAAATGCCAACAGAATAGGCCTAACGGTCTTTAAGTGTCTGCTCGTTTGGTCAGCCCCACCTGGGTGCTGACCTTGCTGCTCTCCTTCTGGCTTCTCCCTTCCCGGTTCGGATATTCTTGCTGCATTGGATTTTGCTTCCAGAACCCTTCCCTGTACCTGTCCCACCCCCTCAAGAACCCTCCACTGTCTCTGCCTCCACCAGCCCCTAGGCAGCGCATTCCATGGCTCCACCACCCCTCTCAGTGAAGTAGCACCTCCTCCTTTCTCCCTGAATCTTCCCTCTCCAGCTTCCACCCATGCCCTCTAGTGGCCCCTCCTCCTTCCTTCAAGCACCCCTGACTGTTCCTCCCCTATTTACCCTCTTCATGTACCTGAAGACCTCTATCATGTCCCCCGGTCCCTTCTCTCTTCCAATGTGTACATATTTAGCTCTTGAGCCTCTCTCATAGGTCCTGTCCCCAAGCCCCAAATCATTTTGGTTGCCCTCCTCTGGACCCTCTCCAGGAGGTTAATGTCCCTCTTTAAGTGTGGCCCAAAACTGCACTCAGTACTCAAGGTGCGGCCTCACCAAGCAGTTATACAAAGGGTATCACTTCCCTCCTTCTGAGGTGATCCCCTAGCGATGCATCCCAGCATCCTGTTGGCCTTGGCTGCTGCCCTCCTACAAGTCTCAGAGTTGTTCATCTTGACATCCACCACCACCCAGGTCCCGCTCAGCCATCGAGACTTGTAGCATTCTCCCAGGGTGTACACTTGGCCTGGGTTTCTGGCCCCAGGTGGAGAACCTTGCATTTCCTGCATTGAACCCTCAGCTTCCACTTTCTAGACCATCTTTCCAGAGCCTCCAGGTCCCCTGTAGGGCCACCCTCCCCTCCTCCCCATCCACCACCGCCCCAGTTTGGTCATCCAAAGAGACTCATCTCCTCCTGATTCCTGTCCTTATGTCAGAGGCGTAGGCATTGAACAGAAGGGGCCCAAGGACTGATCCCTGTGGGACCCACTAATGACCCTCCTTGGGATGAGACTATCCGCCAACTCGACCCTCTGGGTCCGGTCCTGGAGCCAATTGCCTATCCATCTGATCATCTGGTTCCCCACCCCCATTTCTCCCAGCTTATCCAACAGGCCCACGTGAGGAACAGAGTCAAATGCCCTGCTGAAGTCTAGAAAGAGGACGTCCACTGGTTTACCCAGGTCCAAGGCACTCGTCACCCAGTCATAGAACTCCACCAGGTTTGTCTGACATGATTTCCCCGGGATGAATCCATGCTGTCTATCGTCCAGGCACCCTGACTTATCCAGGTCCCCTAGCCTCTCCTTGACAATGCCCTCCATCACCTTGCCCACCACCGATGTCAGGCTGACAGGCCTGTAGTTCCCTGCCACCTCCTTGATCCCCCTTGTGGATAGGGCACTGTGTGCATCACCTTCCAGTCCTGGGGCACCCACCCTGTCCTCAGAGAGATGGTGAAAGCTCCCAGGGGTTTCAGCCAGGACATCCATAAGTTCCTTCAGCACTCTGGGATGTAATTTATCCGGCCCGGTGCTTTCTCTGTCTTAAGGAGCTGAGGGCTTCCCTCCTCTCTCTGCTGTGATTTCCACTTCCAGTACCTCTTCTCCCTGCTTAGCCCTCCCCCTCCTGCCAGTGATGCCTCCCCTCCCCAGACCCGCGATCGGTGGGATCCCCCTTCTCAGTATTCTGTCTCCTCCCATGTATGATGCAGCATCCCCATTTTCCCTGGTGAAAACTGAGGTGAAGTACTCATTTAGTACCTCAGCCTGCTCCCAGGTCTTGTGCCCATCTCTCCCCTGATTTAATCCTGCTAATCTGCCCTTCACCCTTGGTTTTTCCCCAGTGTATCTAAAGAACCCTTGTTCTCTCTCCCTAATTTCCCTGGCCAGGTTCTGCTCCTTCCTTGCCTTAGCCACCCTCACCACCCTAGTGGCCCTTCTAGCCATCAGCTGTTACTCCCCTCGATCCTTTCCTCCTTGAGCACTTGAATTGCTTATAGGCTGCCTTCTTTCCCTGCACCACCTCCTGGACCTCCCTGGTCCACCAGCAGGGTTTTGGGCCCTCACCAATTTTCGCCTTACTCTGCACAGGTGCTGGTAGCATCCTGCACCCCTCTCCTGATGATTTCCCACCTACTATCAGCGTCCATGTCTGACCCAATCCCATCCAAATGCTCCTTAAGGATCCTTCCCATTTCCTTAAAATCCGCCCCCTCTGACTGTTATTTTCTTTAAAAAAGTAAAAAACAGACTGCCCAATATATTGGTGTTATCACACCAAACCAGAGTTGTTTACATTACTTGATCAACTCCAAATGCATCTTTCCTGGACTTGGGAACACCCACAAAACAGTCTAGCCCCTCAAGATGCAGTGGGAGTTTAGGAGGCTACTGCCTTATGAGTGACCACTGTTTGGGTGTGTTTCTAATGCTCAGGAAGTATGCAGTAAGAACAGAACCAAGATTGTAAACAAAAACAAGGTTCTTTATAAATATATATTGCCTTGCATTTCAGTTCTACTAAACAAGAGACAGACAAAACAAACAGCAACATCAGTGAATTTTAGAGTGGTAAGCAATCATAAAGGTGGAGTTTCAATTAGAAATAATGTGATGAAAAACAGGTTGGCGATGTCCGTTTATATGCCTGGTGCCACTTTGCAGGCGAGCCAGCCCACGTGGCATCGTCTTTTGGGTGACTTGTGGTGGGACCCTGTGCTACACATTCCACTGTTCCTGTGTAGTGCTGTGAGTTATGCTTGCGCATGTGCTTGGGTTGGCAGCAGAAGGTTCCAATTCAGCATGGGCGTGTTGGAGAAATATAAACAAAACTGAGCAAATTATGGGTGATAGTACAGCAAAAACAAGAAAGATTACCAGGTAAGTGCTCAACAGAGCACAAGAAACAAACTATTGCAAAAGATCCCGTTTGTTTTTTTTTTTTTTTTATCTAGTACTGCTGCTTTAAAGGACACTGTCAACCTTTTTGCATTATATTATTTCTGGTAGAAAACCCACTTTTTGTGATTGCTTACCTTCTCTAAAACTCAGAAATTGTTGGTGGTTCTATCTGCTTCCTTTCTTAGTAGCATTGAAATGTATGGAATTGGTGCAGTTATATCCAACTTTGTTTAAAATCCTTGATCTACTTGTTTAATCTTTTGGTAACCGGTAAGGCCCTAGGCACAAGTGCCTGTTTTCAGGGGCGACCCAGGGCACTGGGGTGGTTAAGTGACTTGCTCTGAGTCGCACAGTATGCAGTGGAGGTTGTAGGAATCAAACCCAGGTCTGCTGGATGCACCAAGCTCATTTCTTTAACCTCTAAACTATACTGCCAACTTCCTGAACATTAGGACACCCCAAAACATCAAATCCTTGCTCTACTCTTATTGTATACTTCCTGAACATTAGGAACACCCCAGAACAGTACAGCCTGTCATGAGACAGTGGTCTCCTCTCCTCCCACAGCATTATTAGTTGGCTAGATTGTGTTAGAGGCATTCACAACTCCTGGAAAGATACAGTGGAAGTTGATCAAAGAATGTAAACAAACGCATTTTGTCTGGTAAACACCAGTATGGTGGGCAGTCCATTTTTGCTTTAAAAAAATCAAACTTCAGCTACACCAGCAATCTCTACAGAATCTGAGCGGTTATGACATGTTTGTTTTATTTTTCAACTAGACACTTTGAGGCCTAAGGGGGGTTGACAGTGTCTCTTTAAGTACAGTAGTTTGTGAATCAATTCAAAGCATTATCTGACACACCCACATTAGTGTCTTGATCATTATCCAACACACCCACGTTGGTGTCTGTTGATCATTCTAGGGACGTGGATATTTTGTTCAGTCTACACTGTCTGGCAGGTTCCTTTCCGCTTTAAGATGGGCTGGAAAGTCTTCAGGCTGGCTCCTCCCACCCACCCAGGTGATAAAACCCTCGGCTCCGCCCCATGATGCCAGGCTTCCCTACGGCTTGGAAGCTCAGGTTCCCTCCTTAGCACTCTTGCATCTTTATGCCTGGATCCTAAAACTTCGGTTTTACCGAAAATCATCTTAAAATTTATGAGACTTGAGTCTTCTCCTTCCTTTGCGGTTGCGATGGATTTGAAATCTACTCCAGCTTCAGGCGGTGCCCTTGCGGGCAGAAGATATCTTGGACCGACCCGCATCGCCACGTGCATCTACTGCCTGGGCTTGCCATGATCTGCAGGCCTCATGCCTTTCTGCAAGTCCTTTTGGCTTGGTTCTGGAAGATTGCGCTGCCGACTTCCAACTGAGGCGCCCTGAAAAGCGGTTTCACCGGTGAAGTCGAAGGAGGTCCGTTGGGCGGTGTCCGCGGCTGCGGACTCCATGAGCAGCTGGAGCAGTTAATCACCCTTGAGGAGGAGGGGCCCAGGCGCGCCTTCTTTCTCGGCGTCCAGGCTTATCCTGTTCTCCTTGGCTCCTCCTGTACTGCTTCCTTTAAGAGCTTTGTCAGTCCCTCCCACCAGGGAGAGGGGCCTCAGGGACTCAGTTCAGTAGGTCGAAGAAAAGGAACTGAAAGGTAAGTCTCACTGTCGACTTCATTAGGAGCAGGAGATCTCGCTCCCCGGGCGTCTTTTGTCGACTTGATCGACATTGCTGACTAAGGCAGCTGGCTTTTGGTGTCTCAGTCAGGTCAGTCTGCCGAGACACCTGTTGATGTGGTCAAGATTTTTTCTAACCCGTTCGACGGGTTGTCAACTGGAGAAGCCGATAACCCTCTTTCACCGGTACCCCCGGTGGTTACCGAGGACTTGCCTCTGCCTCCTGAGCTGAAGTCCCCGGTCAAGGACCCTGAACCAGGGGATGAGCGGGTTTCCCCCGGCCCCTCTTCTACCCACCATCAGTGACCCCGACGGTCTCTGTCCTCAATCAGTGTTGGGTAGGTCCCGCCGACATCGGCGGTCTCGGTCCCAGCATCATGGAAGCGGCATCGCCGCTCATCCTCTTCGGAGGATGAGGCTCCGGCCTGAGATTGCGTCTGCGCTATGAGGACATGATGTGGCAGCAGCTCTTATTGGCGGCAACAAGCAGACTCTGTCACCTTCCGCAATTAATGGCTGTTGCCCGAACGGGCCAGCTTTGCCATCGTTTCTTGATCGAGGAGCCAACCTCGCACCGATTGCTCAGCTGAAACCGGCTGCTCCACCCATGTGGTGGAACCTCCGCCCCACAACCAAAGACTGGGGCCCCGACCAAGGATTCTTGGTCTGGTCAGGGCTTGCCCCACAGGGTTGTCGGTCACCCTCACTCCCGATGCGGCCTCGGCAAGAGTGGAAGTGGCTGCATTCCAGCTGTTCACAGACTCCTCGAGTCCGCGACTCCTCCCTGTATTCCATGCCCCTCAACATGGAATTCTCTGGGGTCTGTCGGGGACAAGGGCTCATACTGCTCTTGAGTATTCTTCAGCTCATCTCAGAGTTTATTGGGATGCAGCTCGAACCTGTGCAGAAATGGGCCAGATATCCCTCACGGAGATTTTGGACTGAGGGGATTCTCCACGGAGGCCTTCCCTGTGGCCGAGGCTATTGTTGCTACGGCCTTGGAGTTGTGGCAGCAGCCTGCATCCTGTCCTGTGCCTTCGGCCAGGATGGCCCACAAGTACGCAGTCCCCACCGGTTCCCTCTCCGGTTTTTCAGAGCACCCCTCGGCTGAAGGGCTGGTAACCGATAGCGTCTTCTGGCGCTCCAGAAACACTAGGGACATAGAGAAGCCCCTGGACAATTAGGCTGCCTCCTCCCTAGGCCTTCAACAGGCTAGGTCGGCTCTACTGATGGCACACTTTTCACACGCCCATATGGGCTCCCTGGATGAGGTGCTTCCTCATCTCCCGGCTGACCTTCAAACAATGGTCAAGTAGGTGTGGGATCGGGGAAGGGCGATGGCCAAGCAACAGCTCCAGACTGCCTTGGACATTGGAGACTCTTGTGCCTGGTCAGTAGTGGCCGCAGTAGCCATGCACCACAGAGCTTGGCTGCGGATCTCCACCTTCACGGCGGATACCCAGCATAAGCTAGCAGACGTCCCCTTCTTTTGCACTGACTTGTTTGGGCCCGGGGTGGAGGGCCATCTCCAGAGGATCGAGCAGTCCAACGCCACCTTGAACTCTGTCACGTCTGCCCAGAAGGACAAAGGCCACCAGCAACAGTGTAAGCCATTTCGCCCTTCCGCCCCTGCAGCACGTCTGGCCCAGCAGCACCAGGGCTAGCAGGCTCACGCTGGCACCCAAGGCCAAGCTCTGCTGCTTCTCCAGCAGGAAGCCTGAGGAAAGGTCTAGGCGGCCCTCGGCCAGCCCATCCTCCAAGCCTACCCAGTGACGGGTTGAGGGGTGCTGCCCCCAACCTCGCCATTCCTCCCTGAGTCCTCCATGGGGACGGCTCAGCCACTTCCTTCCGCTGTGGTCCGCTATCACCACGCACGCTGGGTGCTGGAAGTGGTCGGCAGGGGTCTGCCTCTGGAATTCGAGCGGACCCTCCCTATCGAGCCGTCGACGCTACCAGTTCTGCAGCCTCTCTGTCGACTTGTCGAGCCGACATAGCTCTGCTCCTCCAAAAGGAGGTGATCAGCAATGTGGCGGATCCTCCTCCAAACCCAGGGTTTGAGTCCAAGTACTTCCTGATCCCAAAACGGACAGGGGGCTGGTGCCCCATTCTCGATCTGCATGACCTGAACAAGTTCCTAAGGTCACCCACCTTCAGGATGGTCACTTTGGCTCAGATCATACCATCCTTGGAACTAGGCATGGGATTATGCTCGCTGGATCTCCAGGACGCGTTCTTTCGTGTCCCAATCCGTCTGTCACATCAGCGATTCCTCCACTTCAGAGCAGAGGGATCCCTGTACAAGTTCTGGGCCATGCCCTTCGGTCTTTCTCCAGCTCCCAGGGTCTTCACCAAATGCATGGCAGTGGTGACAGCATTCCTGTGGTGCAGAGGCGTTCGGGTGTACCCTTATCTGGACGATTGGCTGATAGCAACCCCCTCCAGGTTGGAGGCGGAGCGGTCCAGAGATCTTGCCCTCCAGGTCTGCTCTCAAAGTGGTCTCCTGATCAACGAGGCCAAATCGGAACTCATACCATCGCAGGTGATTCAGTTCATCGGGGCAGAGCCCAACTCTTCGAGCCAGAGCCCGGCTCCCGGTGGACAGGGCCGAGGTCCATCTCTCCCTTTGCCTAATCATTTCAGGTTGGGCAGTTGCGCCCTGCCCCTACTGGGTCTCATGACGGCTTGCACCAGCGTGGTCCATTGGGCCCGCTGGCATATGCATCCCCTGTAATGGGGACTGGCCCGCCAGTGGTCTCAACGCTCCAGTCCTTTGTATCAGCCAGTAACCATGACCCAGAAGATGTGGGATGGCGTGCAGTGGTGGCTCGTCCCAGCTCATCTGCAGGAGGGTATCCCATTTGTCCGCCCGAGCTGACGGTCATTCTTAAGACCGACGCTTCTTTGATGGGTTGGGGTGCCCATCTGGGAGCTCCGAGCCCACGGCCTCTGGTCCCCCCAGGAGTCTCGATGCCATACTAGCCTGCTGAGCTTCGAGCGGTACGGCTAGCCCTCACCGCCTTCGCTCTGTTTGTACGTGGTCAGGTGGTTCAGGTCCAGACAGACAACACCACGACCATGTACTATCTCAGCCATCAGGGCGGGACGCACACTTTGCCTCTGTGCAAGGAAGCTCTCCGAATTTGGTCTCTTGTGATCAGCCTGGAGGCAGATCTCCTAGCCATCCATGTGGCAGGAGCCTCGAACATTCTAGCCGATGCCCTCAGTCGGATAGGCGCTGCATCTCATGAGTGGTCTCTCCTGCCGGAGGTAGTTCAGGACCTGTTCTCCCATTGGGGCATCTCTGAGGTGGATCTGTTTGCCTTCAAGGAGAACGTGAAGCTGAGGCTGTTTTATGCCCGGCCCCCTCAGCAGGGCTCGCTGTAGGGGGAATGCCTTCTCGAGGCTGTGGACCCCAGGCCTCTTCTACACCTTTCTTCCATTTCCCCCGATCCACAAGGTGCTTCTCAAGGTGAAGAGGGACAAGGTGCAGGTGATTCTGGTAGCCCCAGACTGGCCTCACCAGTTCTGGTACCCAGATCTCCTCAGCCTCATCTCCAGGCTCTCGAGGCGGCTTCCAGCCTGCCCAGACCTGATCTCAGTCAACAAGGGGAAGGTCTTCCATCTGGACCTTCAATCCCTGCACCTGACGACCTGGTTCCTGAGTGGCTAGAGTTCCAGACCTTGGGTCTTTCCGACGAGGTACTCAGTGTCATTGAGGCGTCCCGTAAGGAGTCGACCAGAAAATGCTATGCATTTTAAATGGAAGAGATTCTCCATTTGGTGTCAGGACAAGGGGTTGGACCCCTCTTCCTGTCCATTGGCTAGCATTTTGGACTATCTGTGGTCCCTTTCTCAGCTAGGGCTTCGGTCGACGACCCTTAAGGTGCAGCTGGCAGCCATCTCTGCTTACCGGGTACGGGCCGGCAAGCAGTTGGTGGTGCAGGAGAAGGTGGTATGGTGCTTTTTCAAAGGCCTTGATCACATATCTGCTCCAGTGCGAGAACCTCAACCTCCATGGGATCTACTGCTGGTATTGGCCCAGCCATTTGAACCAGTGCACAGGTGCGATATCTTCCACCTGTCGTGGAAGACCGCCTTCTTGGTGGCTGTTACGTCAGCCAGAAGAATGGGAGAGCTCCAGGCACTTTCCATTGAGTCTTCTTATCTGGTCTTCCACAGGGACAAGGTTGTCCTTCAATCCCACCCGAAATTCCTTCCGAAGGTGATGTCGGAGTTTCACCTGAATCAGGTGTTGATTCTGCCGGTGTTCTACCCCAGGCACACCTCGGAGACCGAATATAGGCTCCATACTCTGGACCCTAGAAGAGCGCTCGCTTATTATAAGGAGCAGATGGCTGAAGTTCGGGGAGAGGTTCGCCAGCTGTTTGTCACCTACGCTGAAGCCGCACCTCGCTGATCTGCAGCCAAGTGGACGATAAGCAGGTGGGTCACCTCCTGCATAGATCTGTGCAATAGGTTGGCGGGCATGGAGCCACCCAAAGGGATAAGAGCTCATTCAACCCGCCATACCGCTGCTTTGGTGGTTGCTTCTAGGGACGTCCCTATCCAGGAAATCTGCAGGGCTGCTACCTGGAAGTCAGCACACACCTTTATTTCCCATTACCACATTGACCTAGAGTCACACTGGGATGCTGGTTTGGAACCCTCGGTTCTCCAGTCCTTATTCCCCAAAGTAAGTATTGGGGAGTCGCGCCTGCCTCCTCCTCCCGGAAAACTGCTAGAGTCTGTCAGACAGTGTGGATTGACCACATATCCACGTCCCTAGAAATACAGGTTCTAGGGACATGGATATGTTGTTCATCCACACTGTCTAGGCAGGTATCCTGCCGCTTTAAATCTTGCCGAAGGTCTTCAGGTTGGCTCCTCCCACCCACCCGGTGGCAAAACTCTCGCGCCCCCCATGACGCCAGATCTTCCTTACCACTTGGAACCTCAGGTTCTCTCCTTAACGCTCTGCGATAAGACTGGTTCCTAATTCTTCAATTTTCAAATTAAAAGTTTTTGCTTAAAAGACTTGGTCTTCTCTCCTCATGGACTGCGATGGACCGTCGACTCGGTTTCTGGAGATGCCCTTGCGTGGCAGAAGATGTCTCGGATGGATCCCACTCCGACGCGTCTACTGTCTAGGCCTGAGCACGCACCCGCAGGCTTCAGCGACCTGTGCTCTTCCTTTCGCCTACATCCTCGAAGACCGTGCTGCCCGTTTACAACTGGGGTGTCCCGAGAAGTGTTTTCCTCCGGTGAAGTCAAGAGAGGCCCGGTCGGCGGTTTCCGCGGCGGCGGGCTCGGCGGATCAGCTCGAGAAGATGATCACCCTCGAAGAGGAGGCGGCACGGGCCGCTTCTACCTCGGCTGCGGCATTTGTCCCGCTCTCTCTCGGTGCCTCTTATTCAGCTTCTTTTAAGGAGCTTTGTCTGACCCTCTCTACTAAAGGTGAGGGACCAACTTCTGCTGGACCGTTTTCTCGGTCCAAAAGAGCAGAGTAAGTCCCACCGTCGGCGCTCTTGGGCGGGAAAGATCCCTCTCGAGTTGTCAGCGTCGAATTCGTTGACCATCTTGCTTCGGGCCACTGGTCTCACGGTGTCCCCTGGCCAGGCCAGTTGACCGATACTCCCGTCGACGCGGTCGAGATTTTTCTCGACCTGTTGGGTTGTCGGCAGGAGAAGCCGAGAATCCAATCTTCCCGGTTCCCCCGGTGGGAGTTGAGGACCCCGTTGGCTTGTCTGTGCCTCCGGTTCCGGAGCCTTCGGTTGAACCCTTCGAACCGAGGGGAGTGCCGGTTCTCCACGACACCTCCCCGCACCGTCCTCGGGAAAGCCGAGGTTCTCGGTTTCGGACTTCTTCGCGGTCCAGCCGATCCCACCGTCATAGGCGTTTTGGTCTCGCATCGCTGGGTAAGCGGTGCCGCTGGGCCATCCTCTTCCTCCTCCTGGCGAAGGGAGGCTTCACGCAGGTTAAGGCCAGACGTATATGAGGACCTCATGTGGCAACAGCTCCTTCTGACCGGAATGTTTACTGCCACTTTCCCCCGCCATTAAGTGGTTGTCACTGGAGCGGCCAAACAACAACCTCATTTTATCCGAGGAGCTTCCGTTCCCAGGCCGAGTTGTTCTGCCAAACCAGCTGCCCCATCGATTCGTGGAACCTCCGCCTCCACAGCCATTATGTGGGGCTCACCAAGAATTCTCGGTCGGCTCAGGACTGCCCCATAGGCTGTCTGTCACCCCACTCCGATCGACCTCGGCAGGTGGAGGTGGCTTAGGCCCGAGGCAGCTCTCTTGAGGACTCTTCCAGTCCGAAGACTATTCCTCCCTTTTCTCCAAGCGAATGGACTTGGAGTCCTCAGGAGGACAGTTGGTGGACGATAGCCCTTCATCCTTCCTGGGATTGCTTCGGCTCATCTCGGAGTCCACCGGGATGAAGCTCGAACCCGTTTCTCACTGGGCCAGGTATCTCCTCACGGAGATTCTGGACCGAGGGGAATCCCCTACGGAGGCCTTTCCGGTGGCCGAGGCCATAGTGGGCCCGGCCTTGGAGCTCTGGTAGCGCCCTGCTTCCTGCCCTGTGCCTTCGGCCAGGATGGCCAGGAAGTATGCGGTCCCTACCGTTCCTTGTCCGGTTTTTGGAACACCCCTCAGCCGGGGTTGTTACCGATAAGCTTCCGCTGCCGGGAACGCTTAGGGATGTGGACAAACCCTCCTCGGCCAAGGGAGTCCAAGAAATTGGACTCATGCCTGGCTTAAAAAGCCCACGCTTCGCGCCTCCCTCCGGCTCTTCGCCAGGCCAGTTCGGCCGCGCATGGCACATTTCTCTCATGCCCTGTTGGGCTCCCTGGACGAGGTCGTCCCTCATCTTCCCGCGGATCTGCAGACCACGGTTAGGCAGGTACGGGACCAGGGCAGGGCAGTGGCCAAACAGCAGCTTCAGACTGCTTTGGACATTGGGGACTCATGTGCCAGGTCTGTGGCGGCCGCAGTGACTATGCGTCGTCGGGCTTGGCTGAGGATATCCACCTTCACTTCGGATACCCAGCATAAGTTGGCGGATGTCCCCTTCTTGGGGACCGACCTCTTCAGCCCTGGGGTGGAAGGTCACCTGCAGAGGATCGAGAAGTCCAGTGCTACCCTGGACTCGGGTCTCATCCTCGGCCAGAAGGACAAAGGCGCAAACCACAGCCTAAGCCCTTCGTGCCCTCTCGCCACGGCACGCCCAGCCCAGCAACGTCGGGGCCAGCAGGCTCAGGCTTGGCATCCCAAACCAAGCCCGGGCTTCCTCCAACAGGAAGCAGGGAGGTAAAGGCCCAGGAGGTCCCTCGGCCGGCCCCTCCTCCAAGCCTGCCCAGTGACGGGCTGAGGGATGTCGCCCCCAACCCCGTCACCTCACCCCAGGTTCCCCCCGTGGGGGGACGGCTCCGGCACTTCCTTTCCGCCTGGTCCGTTATTACCACGGACAGGTGGGTGTTGGAAGTGGTGGGAAAAGGCCTGCCTCTGGAATTCGAGCAGACCCCGCCCTTCAGAGCCGTCGCACCTCGGGGGGCCTCGGGGTCCGCAGTCTCACTGTCGGCTCGCCGAGCCGACATCGCTCTCCTCCTCCAAAAGGAGGTGATCAGGGAGGTGGCAGACCCTCCCTCAGACCCGGGGTTTGTGTCCAGGTACTTCCTGGTTCCGAAACGGATGGGGGGCTGGCGCCCCATTCTCGACCTATGCGACCTAAACAAGTTCCTAAGGTCTCGAACCTTCAGGATGGTCACTCTGGCTCAGATAATACCATCCCTGGAACCCGGCGTGTAGTTCTGCTCTCTGGACCTGCAGGACGCGTTCTTTCACATCCCTATCCGTCCGTCACATCGGAGATTCCTCCGCTTTCGAGCGGAGGGATCCCTTTTTGAGTTCCGAGCCATGCCCTTCAGCCTGTCTCCAGCTCCCAGGGTCTTCACCAAATGCATAGCAGTGGTGACAGCTTTCCTCTGCACCGAGGAGTCGGTGTACCCTTACCTGGACGATTGGCTGATAGCAGCCCCTCCAGACAGGGAGGTGGGCGGTCCAGAGATCTGGCCCTCCAGGTTTGTTTCTCAGGTCGGGCCTCCTCATCAACGAGGCCAAGTCGGAACTCGTAGCCAAAGCACGTGATTCTTTTCATCGGGCAGAGCTCGACTCTCTCGAGCCAGAGCACGGCTCCCGGACAGGGCCGAGGTTCTACCTCCTTTGCCAATCATTTCTGGTTGGGCAATCACGTCCTGCCCGGGACTTCCTGCGCCTCCTCGGTCTCATGGCGGCCTGTACCAGCGTGGTCCGTTGGGCACGCTGGCACATGCGCCCTCTTCAGTGGGGACTGGCCAGCCAGTGGTCACAACGCTGCGATTCATTGGACCAGCTAGTGACGGTGACCAAGGGGGTGTGGAACGCTCTCCGGTGGTGGACCGTTCCAGTTCGTCTGCAGGAGGGCATCCCGTTTGTCGGCCCGAGCCGACAGTCTCTCTATCGACCGACTGCCTCTCTGATGGGTTGGGATGCCCATCTGGGGAACACTGGCGCACGGCCTCTGGTCCTCGGGAGTCCCGATGCCACATCAACCTGCTGGAGCGCCAGCGTCCGCCTAGCTCTCACCGCCTTTGCTCCGCTTTCTCCGGGGTCAAGTGGTCCGAGTCCAGACGGACAATACGCGACCATGTACTATCTAAACTGCCAGGGCGGGACGACTCCATGCTTCTATGCAAGGAAGCTCTATGCATTTGGTCACTGCGGCAGAGCTTGGAGGCGGATCTCTAGCCATTCATGTGGCAGGAGCCTCCAACACCCTGGCCGATGCCCTGAGCCGGATAGGGGCTGCATCCCACGAGTGGTCTCTCCTGCCGGAGGTAGTACAAGATCTGTTCTCCCATTGGGGCACACCTCAGGTGGACCTGTTTGCCTCCAGGGAGAAGCGAAGCTGAGGCTGTTCCATGCCCGCCCCCCTCAGCAGGGCTCGCTGCAGGGGGATGCCTTCTCGAGGCCATGGACCCCGGGCCTCTTCTACGCCTTCCCCCCATTTCCCTTGATACACAAGGTGCTTCTCAAAGCAAGGAGGGACAAGGCGCAGGTGATTCTGATAGCCCCAGACTGGCCTCGCTAGTTCTGGTACCCAGATCTCCTCAGCCTCAGCTCCAGGCTCCCAAGGCAGCTTCCAACTCGCCCGGACCTGCTCTCAGCCAAGCAGGGGAAGGTGTTCCATCCGGACCTTCAATCCTTGCACCTGACGGGCCTGGTTCCTGGAGCTGCTAGGAGTTCCAGGCCTTGGGTCTTTCTGACGAGGTCCTCAATGTAGTTGAGGCGTCCCGTAAGGAGTCGACCAGGAAATGCTATGCCTTCAAATGTAAGAGATTTTCCATTTGGTGTCAGGGCAAGGGCTTGGACCCTTCCTCCTGTTCCTTGGCAAGCATCTTGGACTATTTATGGTCCCTTTCTCGTCAAGGGCTTAGGTCGATGACCCTAAGGATGCACCTGGCAGCCATCTCTGCTTACGGTGCGGGCTGGGGGCAGTCGGGTGGCGCAGGAGAAGGTGGTCTGGCGCTTTTTCAAAGGCCTTGATCACATTTCCCCTCCGGTGAGAGAACCTCCACCTCCGTGGGATTTACTGCTGGTACTGGCAGAGCTCATGGGCAAGCCATTCGAACCAATGCACAGGTGTGAACTCTCTCACCTGTCGTGGAAGACCGCCTTCTTGGTGGCTATCACGTCAGCCAGAAGGATGGGAGAGCTCCAGGCGCTCTGCATAGAGTCTCCTTACCTGGTCTTCCACAGGGACAAGGTTGTTCTGCGTCCCCACCGAAATTCCTTCCGAAGGTGGTGTCGGAGTTTCACCTTAACCAGGTGTTGACTCTGCGGTGTTCTACCCCAATCACCTCGGGGCGAATACAGGCTCCATACATTTGGACCTAGAAGGCGCTTCGCTTATTATAAGGCGCGGCTGAAAGTCGAGGAGAGGTTCGCCAGCTGCTTGTCACCCACGCTGAAGCCACACACCTGGCAGACCTGCAGCCAAGCGGACGATAAGCAGGTGGGTCACCTCCTGCATAGATCTCTCTATAAGTTGGTGGGCATGGAGCCTCCCAGAGGGATAAGAGCTCATTCTACCCGCCATACTGCTGCATCGGTGGCTGCTTCCAGGGACGTCCCTATCCAGGATATCTGCAGGGCTGCTACCTGGAAGTCAGCACACACCTTCATCATCCATTACCACATCGACCTTGAGTCACGCCGGGATGCTGGTTTTGGGGCCTCGGTTCTCCAGTCTTTATTCCCTAAGTAGGGGGTGTGTGCCTTGCCTCCCTCCTCCCGGAGAACTGCTAGGAGTCTGACACAGTGTGGATGAACAACATATCCATGTCCCTAGAAATACAGGTTACTCACCTGTAACAGGAGTTCTAGGAATGGTATATGTTGTTCATCCACATGACTCCACCCTACCCCCTGCGCGACGCACAACCTGCCTTCCAGCGGGCTACATCTGGCGCCCTGGGTGGAGCCGAGAGTTTTACCACCCGGGAGGGTGGGAGGAGCCAGCTTGAAGACCTTCCGGCAAGATTTAAAGCAGCAAGGATACCTGCCAGACAGTGTGGATGAACAACATATACCATTCCTAGAACTCCTGTTACAGGTGAGTAACCTGTATTTACTCACGCGTACCGGGAGTTCTATATGTTGTTCATCTACACGACCCACACGACCTCCCTGGCTTCGACGCACAACCTGGCTTCCAGTGGGCTAGATCTGGTGTCATGGGGTGGAGCCGAGGGTTTTACCACTCGGGTGTGTGGGAGGAGCCAGCTTGAAGACTTTCCAGCCCATCTTAAGGCGGCAAGGAACCTGCCAGACAGTGTGGATTAACAACATATACCACTCCCAGAACTCCTGTTACAGGTGAGTAACCTGTATTTATCTGACACACCAACATTAGTGTCTATTGATCATGTTAGGTAAGTAGTTTGTAAATCAGTTCAGAGCATTATCTGACTCACTCACATTATTATTTTTTTTTTATTGTATTTGGTTTTGGTAATCAGGTAAGTGCACTAGACAGGATTGCCTATTTTCAGGCACGACCCAAGAGATTACAGTTCAAACAAGATACAAACAATAGTACAGGGAGGAGCTGATACAATGCAGTACATGAAGAGATCAACAATCTTACATGACAGTAGAATTACTTAGCATGAAAGTGATGGCATACATAGCATAAGCATTACGGTACAAAAGAGATAAAACAGCTTGCAGAGAGTAACATAAGTGTATAACAGCAGTGCTGATGGCATTGACGAGGGTATGGGACAAGGAAGGGATAGCAGTGCAACGGCAAGTAAAGAGGTATGTTCCATGAACTAGAGCAAATAAAGAGATGTAATACATGAACTGAAGACATTTACATGCGTCTAGGGAGGTCAGGTAATTAGAGTGCATGCATGAAGACAGAAACATATAGAACATAGAAACATAGACTTTGATGGCAGATAAGGACCGCTTGGCCCACCTAGTCTGCCCATTTCCCTACCTACAGTATAGGCCGCAGATCCTAGTTAACCAGCAGCCTATTTCTTCCTACCCTCCACAAGAATTGCCTTATGTCTGTCCCATGCATTCTTGAATTCTCCCACAGTCTCCTCAGGAAGGCTGTTCCATGCATCCACTACCCTCTCTGTGAAAAAATACTTCCTCACATTGCCTCTGAACTGCCCCCCCATCTTTAAATTGTGTCCCCTTGTTCTTGCACGTCTCTTTTTCTGAAAGATGCTACCCTCTTGGACTTTGTTGATTCCACTGAGGTACTTAAAAGTTTCTATCATGTCCCCCCTCTCCTTCTTTCCTCAAGGGTATACATATTAAGCTCCTTTAGTCTCTCCTCATACGGCTTCTCTTGCAGACCCTGCACCATTTTAGTTGCCCTCCTCTGGACTGCCTCTATCCTGTCTATGTCCTTGCAGAGATGGGGTCTCACCAACTGTCTGTACAGAGGGATAACAACTTCCTGTTTTCTGCTGCTGATGCCTCTCCCTATGCATCCCAGTATACCCCCCAGCCCTCCCTACTGCCTTCTCACATTGCTTGCTAACCTTAAGGTCATCTGATATGATTACCCCCAGGCCCCTTTCCTTTTTTGTTGTTGTTACTACCCCCCACATTGTGTATTCTTCCCCTGGGTTGTTGTTTCCCAGGTGCATTATTTTGCACTTCTTTTCATTGAATCCTAGCTGCCATACTTCTGACCATTCCTCCAACCTTACCAAGTCCTTTCTCATCCTTTCCTCGCCTCCTTGTGTATCAACCCTGTTGCAAATCTTTGTGTCATCAGCAAAGAGGCATACTTTTCCTTCCAGTCCCTCTGCAATGTCACTTATGAAGACATTAAAAAGGACTGGACCGAATACTGAACCCTGTGGTACCCCACTATTAACCCCTCTTTCTTCAGAGTGGACTCCATTTACAATTACCTTCTGTGTCCTGTTGTCCAGCCAGTGTTTTACCCAGGCTACCACACTGGGACCCACTCCCAGGCTGGTTAATTTGACTATTAATCTTTTGTGTGGGACTGTGTCAGATGCCTTGCTAAAGTCTAGTTAGGCCATGTCCACAGCCCCTTCCTGGTCTACTACTTTGGTCACCCAGTCAAAGAAATCTATTAGATTCGTCTGACATGACCTTCCCGCTGTGAACCCATGCTGCCTTGGGTCCTGTGCCCCACTGGCCTTTAGGTACTCAACTATTCTTTCCTTCAGAAGTGACTCCATCACTTTCCCTACCACAGAGATCAAACTGACAGGTCTGTAGTTTCCTTCCTCTGTCTTGGTCCCACTTTTGTGAAGGGGAATCACATCCGCCTTCCTCCAGTCCTCGGGTACCACACCATCCTCCCATGATTTATTAAAAAGGTGAGGGTGAGAACTGGAGCTTCTAAGAGAAAATGGGAGGGAGTTCCAGAATTTGGGAGCGTAGACGGAGAAGGCAAATTTCACCCATTTTGGTGGAGCAGTTTGTTTCTCTACTTCAGCTCTGGTCACTATCCCTGAGGAGTCGGGGGCAGTTAGCTGGGGTGAACATGGCTGCAAGGGAGGGGGGGAGAGAAGAACGAATTATATTGTCTGTCAGACAGCCTGTGGAATATAAATGCCGGGAGGAGCGGGATAACCAGCAGAGGTCAGAGTAAAGTGTGCAGTGGTGTTTATGCCGATGGGCAGACAAGGCAGATCTATAAACATTGTTGTAGGCAACATCCCATGCTTTAAGGATGCTTGCCTGCACTTGAGCAAAGACCGGCAGTGCATAGCAAAGACCAGGGAGCAGAAGTCCTTGGGTGATGGAGAGTCAGGGCATGGCGGACACGATAAGCTAACCCAATTTTGACATTGACAGACTTGCATACTGCATTGACATGGAGAGAGAAACCGAGACACGGATCCAGAGTGACCCCTAAGTATCTGAAGGAGTCGGTAACTTGTACTGGGGAGCCATCGAGACAAGAGACCAGAAATGGGAGGTTTAGGGCACTGAGCTTCCTGCTGGACCTGAAGAGCATGGCCTGGGTCTTGGCAACATTTAATACAAGGTGGTGAGATGTGAGCTGTTTGGATTCATTGCAGGTCAGAAGAGAGGTGGGAATTAATGTCAAGAGATGGAGCTAGAGATGGTATAAAGGATCAAGTAGTCAGCACAGAGTAAGGTGTGACAGTGGGCAGGAATGGTAGGTAGATTGTTTATAAATATAGAAAAGAGTAGGGGCCCAAGGATGGAACCATGTGGAATACCAGTGGATAGAGGGTCAGGGGAGGAGAGGACTCTGTGGTAGGAGACGGACTGGATGCAATTGTGCAGGTAGCTGGAGAACCAGGCAGTAGTGGACTGGAGGCACCAGTGAACCTAGCTGACACAAGAGCAGTGATTGGTTGACCGAGTCAAAAGTCTTGGTTAGTCAATAAAAACAGCCCCGTAAGTTGGCCTCTATCCATGGTGGTTGAAGTGTCATTGAATTGTGCTAGGGTAGTCGGTGCTGTGGCCTGGTCCGAAGCCATGCTGAGCAGGAGATAGCAGGTTATAGTTGGCTACAAAGTCTGACACCTGACGATGAATACGTTTTCTTTAGAAGTTTACTAAGGGTAGACAGGAGTGCTGTAGAGCGGTAGTTTGTTGGGTTTTTAGGGTCACCCTTTTAAAGACAGTAAAATCCCGGCTTGTTTCCAGGAGCAGGGCACGGTGCCAGAGCTAATGGAAAGGTTGAAGAGGCCCCTAGAGATAGCCTGTTGATCGAGTATCTCATGGTTAAGAAGGTTAAGGACTTTAATGGTGTCCACAAATATGACACGTGTTAACTGCCGTGATCCATTTCTGTGCTGACATAATTTGTGTAATAAATCAATGCCGTAGCTGTGGTATGCCTTTTTTTTTTTTTATTTATAAATCATGTTGTTGACTGGACAGTGACTTTACAGGTTTTAAGGTAACCAGTGATTTAGAGAACACAGCCTTTTCTAGTAGTTTACCCAGGGGAGCTATTACTGATAAGGGACAATAATTTGCTGTAGCTGTGGGGTTCTCCAACATTAAATACAGGGGTTACATAAGCAGCTTCAGTGTCAGTGGCTCAGTAGGTAGCACACTCTCCTCTGAGGCTGGGAGATTAGAGGGTTGTGGGTTCAGTTCCTACATCTGGCACTTGGGTTAATATCCAGTACTGACTCTGTATTGCAGCATGAGAGGGGCGCTGCACTCTGAGGTGCCATCTTCGATGAGACGTTAAACCGAGGTCCCATCTGCCTGGATTGGTGGTAGTTCAGGTAGATGTTAAAGATCCCATGGCACTTATCGTAAAAAAAAGAGTAGGGAAGTTTTATTGAAAAGAAATAACATCACCAGTTAAACAGATTTACACAACAATACAAAATTGTACACAGAAATATATATGTCAAACAAAAAGATTTCCAAAAGAAGCAAATTTAACAGCAGAACATTTTTGCTTATCTTTGACCTTAACAGAGGATAAACCAGTCTCCACTTGTGACAAAATTATAGAAATAGGAACTAATTGTTGCTGAAAAATAAATTGACATCTGGCCTGCCAAAGATAAAATTGAATAAAGCAAAAAAAACATTCAGAGGTGCTGGGATGATAAGACTGCCATATACCTGTATAATCCCCTAAGACCAAAGCATTATATGTTATCTGCTGCAGCATCGAACCCCCAATGATCAGATGCCTTACACCAAAATTCTTTTGGAACTGACAATCAATAAGAAAGTGAGATAAACTTTCTTCAATAGAGTTACAAGAAGACTTTAAACAGTATCTTTCAGTTGTCGGTTTGTATTTAAGATTCTCACTTTTAATTTCCCATGTAAAGATATCCACACAATGTCCATATAGAGAGATGGTATTCTATAGTCAGTTAATTTAAAACAAAGCAAAGGACATTTTGGTTGGCACAAGTCTGGAAAAAGCAAACTGAGCCTTGTACAGTAAAACAATATAGTTATAGAAAGATTTCTAGTATGTAGAAATAAGGTCATTAAATAATAAATTCCACTGCCTACATTTTTTAAGAGAAGGCATTCCATATAGGGCAAATGATTTTGTTTTAACAATTTAGGGGAGTACGTTGTCCATTTCTGGAAGTAAGGACTCCATAGAAATAAGACCACGAATGCCAAAGGGAACCGTGTGTGATTCCAAAGAAACTAAAAGAATTAAACAAAAAATGGAATGAAAAAAACAATTGGATTTATCATGGACAATCCACCTTTCTTAACTGGTAAGTAAAGGAAATCCCCTAACTGATTTAAACGATTCCCCCCAAATCATCTGAAAAAAAGACGCTGTACAATCGTGTTTCTAATGAAACAGGTGGCGGTATAAATAACTAAGGTATAAAAATATGGGAATCAAAAATTGCTTAACAATAGAAACCCTTTTCCGCTTCCCAAATTTCCATTGTTTCAGACATTCACTTTAGATTCCCTATTTTAACTGCTTTTCCCAGTTAAAAGTAGCCATATCACTCTAACCCAAACCAAATTCCTAGAATTTTATTAGGTTGTGATGAGAATGGAATACCCCCAGTATCAAAGAGAGTATCCTGTTCAGGATGTAAAGAAAAATAAAACTTTTGAAACGTTAGTTCAGATCCAGAGATTTTTCCCAAATCTGAAAACAATGTAAGGCTTTCTGAAGGAAGGCCTATCCTGAACGTAAAGTGTAATATCATCTGCATAGGTTGTTATTTTAACCCTGGCAGGGATACATCAGGGTCAAACCCATAATCTCGGAATGCCCTGAATATATCGAATAATAGAGGTCCAAAACAAACACATACAAAAGAGGGCTCAGGGGACAACCCTGCCGAACTCCCTAACTACAGGAACCCAAGGCCCCATTCTTCCATTCACTAAAGGATGTATCACTGCTTCTGAATATAAAATCAAAATCCAGTATACAAAGAGTTTAGGAATTTTGTAGGTTAATAGTATATTAAATAAATAAGAGTGACACACTTTGTCGAAGGCCTTAACCTGATCCAAAGCAATAATAAAACCCGACCCTTTTCCCCTATCACTGTTGTCAAATAAGTCTCTTAACAAATATAAACTATGTTGTATCTTCCTATGTGGTACTGTACAGGATTGAGCGGGATGAATAAGGGACTCAGAAATTAAGGACAATCTATTTGTGAGGATTTTAGTAAAGATCTTATAGTCACTATTAAGGATACTTATCGCCTCCAGTTAGTAAGTAAGGAGGAATCCTTTTAAAAATAAATTTCAATAAGCCACATTAAATTCTGGAAACCTGGAGGTGGAGGTTAAGATAAAATTGAACACAAGAGGAAGAAAAGACACATGTATCAAATGAAGGTTTTATAAAATTATTGGAATGCCATCCAAACCAGGGATGTTTTAAGTTTAAGGGATAGGATAACTTTTCCACTTCCAATGGAGAAATGGGTTTCAATAATTGAGCTTGAAATGTGGTGTCCATCACTGGAAGATAAGGCAAAAAGTCCTCAGGCAAATTCCCACTAAGCTCGGTTCTCCCCAAAGGTATCCGAAACAAATTGCTGTACAAACAGACATCATATCTTTCTCGGAGGTTACTATTTTACCTTGGTAGAGGTTAATTTAGACATTACAGTCCGGTCAAAGCTGCCTTACCGCCAAATAGGGATCTGAAGTTGGTTGGGCTTGTACCCCAAATCTAAATTCCATGTCTAGTGATATAGCTGTACTGTACTGATATTCAAACCATCTGTTTTTTAATTCTGAGATTTGAGACAACAAAGGGAGTTTGTCACCGATGGTAGTGACATCAGTTTGTAAAATTGATCCCGATAATGTAGGTATTGAAGATATCGTGAATTGGCCTTGTGTTTCCCTTAGAACTTAAAAGGATTTAATCTCTATTTTAGTGTCTCTCCACCAGAAAAAATGTCTCATAACAATAAAGTGTAGAATGACGGCAAAAATAGATTTTGTAATTCAATATAATCACTGTCCTCCAAGGAGGACATATTTAGACGCCATCTGGGGCTAGCTGAATATAGTTTAGGGGAATATCTGCTAGACTAAAACCCCAATTAAAGGTGATGGTCTGAGAACTCCAGTTGGTGTAATATATGTAAGGGAAGGTTTTAGAAACTTTGAGACAAAAGATAGTCAATACGTGAAGAAAATATGTTCCTGTGATATGAAGAACCACCTGTACTATGTAATGACCTATAAACGTCCAATAGTCCAGCATTTTAATAATCTGTTTTAAAGCTAAAGAATCAAAATATATTTTTTCTGGACTTCCCTTTAAATTTAGTATCTATATCACAGTTAAAATCCCTCCCAGATAACGTGTCTTTGAGTATATAGAAAGGGCTTAACATCCTCAAATAATTTAATACGTCAGTTTTAACTTGAGGGGCATAAATGTTTAATAATCTATAATCAAAGTCATGCCAGGAAAAATCTAGGAGCAGGGCACGTCCTGGACAGATGTCACCAGTTTAGGAACTCTAAAGGCCGTGGAAGTAAAGAGAACCCCAATCCCATCAGCTGCCAGGCCCAAAAGTCCAAAAGGAAGGCCCCACACCCATCTTTTCTGTGTTTGTTTGATTTCAGCCAGGAGGATAACCTAGTTTCCTGTAAAAGAATAATGTCTACATTTAAAGTACCAAGAAAGGAAAAGGACAGCAAGTCTCTTCTTAAAAGTTCTTTATACTGCAAGACATTATAGGAGCTATTTCACAGGGTAAGCCATGTTGCAGAGATAGTACCATTAAGTTCCAGACTTCTGGAATGGCTGTTTTTTCTCTTCTTCCTTTCTCCCTTTTTTTTCTTTGCTAAGTCTGTGGCTTTGCTATCTTCCTCTTCCAAAATCAATTCCGATAGGTGGGAAGTATCAGATTCTAAATCTGAGTCCCTACCTTCCAGTTGCAAAGGAAAAAAGGTTTTCTACTGGAGTGGGAGTAGGGAAGCTTTATTAGAACTCTAAGTAAACCTCTGAGGTTTCACTATCTCAGGGGGGCATGGAAGAAGAGGCCTGTTGAGAGTCAGAGATATCAGGTGGAGAAGATGAAATAGATACATCTGCAACCAAAGGAGTCACCGTGTCTCTGAGGAGGAAGGCTTGTCCACCAAGAGGGGTGAAGGATCAGCCTGACTACCTGATGTGTGAAGGGATCCAGGATCAATCACTGTTTTCCCTGAGCCTTGTTAATTAGGGCATCAGAATCCCAGCCCCCAGCTTTGTTGCTATGAGAGGCCTGGGGCATTGGGTGAAAGGCATGGCCATTATCACCACAAAGATTACACTGAAAGATGTTTTGACATCTTTCTGCTACATGCCCAAACCCTCCACACAATGGACATTTTAAAAGGTCACAGGAGCTACTTAAAATGAGTACCGGCTCCACATTTATACAGGCCCAGGCTGACAACTATAAAAACAGACCCCTATCTTTCCCTAGAAAGAAGCTGTTCTGTAAATGGATAATTTCACCATTTATTTGGGGTAACTTCACTTTTAAATTCCAGCTCCTGTCCAAATACCTTCTAGGTCCAAGATAGCTTCAGGGGTCCCATCACCTCACATTTATTTTGCAACCATTGGTAAATATTACCTCACGCTGACACCTTCATTCCTAAACATGATTGTAATGTAACCTAAACACTGGTTTAGTAAGGGGATAGCATAAAATGGAACCCACAAAGGGGTATTTTTCAAAATGGAGTATCTATCCCAAAATTCTCTAAGCCCTTAAAGGATTTAAAACTAATATCATAAGAATCCTCCCTGAGATGTGAATTAATGCAAAAATATCAACAGGAAGAAAATTCATGGAACCTTTCAAAAGCGAGTTAGCAATATAATATCTATCCGGTGGGTTTGAAGGCCACCCCTATAACGTAAACGGACAGCGTTTCTTCTAGGTGCCTGTTCTAATTTGTTTTTAAACAAGTCAGACATTACTGCTCTGGGTTTTTGCAAGCCAACCTGTGCCCCTGTCTGAGCCAAATCCTGTACAAGTCCTATGCCCTCCCCCCACCGAACTCCTCGCCCAGGTATGTGGTCAAGGACGGGTTTCAGAGCTCTGATTATCATTAATAGTTTCCACCCCAGAAGTCTGAATGTCCATACCTGAGCTCAGGTTTGTAGAAACGCTGGCATGCATGGTGGAAGACTGAGAACTGTCCGTCCATGTAGGGTCTGGGATCCATATGCCTGTTTGTGATTTTGTCCATCCAGCATCTTGTAAAACCTCCTCCATGACCAGTCCATAGTAGGGTAGGATGATTTTCATTATGCAAGCCAAATTGTTGCTTTTAGAATCTGTGAGGCCGTAGGTGTAGAACAAGGGTCCAGCGGTAGTATTCCCAGGTCCAATGCAGCTTCCAATGTCTGGTGCGCTTCAAAATGAGTCCTTCCTGTATTTCCTGTGCGTACTGCACAAAAGGGCCCGACGGAATCAATCACCTGGTCGGGCTGACATCGCGATTTCCACAGGTACAGAAAACTTGATATCGAAAAATAAATTAGTTGTAGCTCCCGATTCAGACCGCGATTCAGTCTGAGGCTTCTCCTGATATTAAGCACTTCTCCCGGTTCTCGAGGTAAGGGATTTTGCTCTGGTCTCCGCTCGTAGTAGGCTCCACTGAGCCAGACAACACAGCATCCGATTCCATGCCTGACCAAGAGCCTACTGAGCAACCCCTCCGATTACCCAGCAGCACTCTCTCCACACAGAGTAGGGGAATTTCCCCGGTGTCTTGGCCAAATTTCCCTCATTCACTAAAAATACCACCAACAGCTTAATCTGGTTCAAGATCAGTTGGCATTCATCTGTATCCCCCTTCCCCGGGTCGTGCCTGAAAATAGCCAGGATTTGTCTAGTGCACTTACCCGATCAACAAAAACTAAATAAAAAATAAATAAAAGCTTTGCAGGTGTCGGGAACAGAGTACCTAGTAATAAGTAAAATAGTGAAGAATGAAGTGGGGAGGGGAAGATTTCATGGGCAATAAACTTAGGAATTAAGGTTCAAACAACATGAAGTCTTGCTATATTATGACATATGCAGTTTGTCCCAGCCTTAGAACTGCTCCGGAGGTGAAAGAGTTAACTTCCATGCCAGGCATGGAATCTTGAGCGCTAGCTCGGTTGAAAAAACTCTGTCTGTTGATCTTCAAACTGAAACTGTCAGATTCTTTACTCCGCCTCACTGAACAGTCGCTCTGGAGATTCCTCCTACTGCTCGGTTCATTTGTCGGTTAAAAAAGTGTTATTTCTGGTTTCTAAACCGTCAATTATATATTTAACTGCAACCGGTCGGTTCAAGCTCTGTCTGTGGTAGTAAGTAATAGATAGGTTTTACATTTCTCTGTGTGGAACTTGTAAGCGTTATCGGTTCGGTTTGAACCGATCAGGTTGTTGTTAAAACTTATTAAATTACATTTAGAGTGCGGTTCCCGGTTCTAAAAAAAACGGATTTCATTACGGTTTTTTCCATGACCCGTGACACGGTTGGGAACCGATAAGGGTGTCTTGCTTGGCGATTTGCCGGAAAAGGGCAAGTTTTTGGTTAGGCTGGCATTATGTCTAAGAAACCCCAATGAAAAACTGGGCCCACTGGGTTTCAGCACTGTAGTGTCTGTGGGGAAGCCTTTGCCAAGGCTGACCCACACACCACATGTGTTTATTGTCTGGGGTTTGACCACCTCAATGCAGACTGCCAGATTTGCAAAGAATTTCCTGCAGCTACCCTGGATAAGAGAGTTGGTAGGCTCAGGGAACGAGAGGCCAAAAAGTCCGCTGACCCGGATGGCCAGCCCGGTTCGGTGCCAACCGAACCGGAGGGAGTGCCCTCTGACCAGGGCGATACTTCCTCGGGCAAACGAAGAGCTGACTCGGAGGAGCCAGTTCCAGCAAAGAGGACTAGAAAATCAGCAGGTGTGGAGCCAAAATTTCCTTCTCCAACCGCTGCAGAGATAGCCAAAGCGATCCAAATTGTCCAGTCGCTTTCCCCGGTTCCGTCCGAACCGCCACCATCAGGTAAACGGTCGGTTCGGACGGTTCCACCGGTTCAAGAATATGATATAGAAGAATTTTATGAACCGGAGGAGGGGGAGGAGGATTATGAAGAGAGTGAATGTGATTTTGAAAGTCTGGATGTGCCCATTGAACTGGACATCTCCCCAGACAGACCTTCAGGAGTGTCCCCCCACTAGGCTTTCTGAGTCCCCTTCTCATTTTCTGTTTTATAAAAAAGTTTAGAAACCCTCCAGCTCCCTTTGGAAGAAGCTGTGGATGAACAGGAGGAGCCTGACTATGTGGAAATGATGGATATTCCAGAGTCTAGGAGATTGTCTATTCCTTTACATAAATCTTTTAGGAAACAGACAGGCAAATTATATGGCCTATGTTGCAAGATACCAGAAATCCAGATGGGATACTGTTATGGCTTTAGCGAAACAGGTCCCTGGCCAGCTTGCCAAGGAGCTGGAACAGGGTGGCTGCTGATGGTATTGAGGCATCCAAGGTGCAATTCCATGCTGCGGTGGACTCTAATGATGTATCTTCAAGAGTCATGGCTACATCTGTGGCTTTTCGTAGAATGGCTTGGCTCAGGTGTACTAGCCTGTCAGAGGATACCCAGGCTAAGGCCATGGATTTTCCTTGTGTAGGTAATTCTCTGTTTGGGAGCAGACAGAGAATTACATGGAAGAAAATGGATGATATAGGACCACTTATAGGAGTGCACAGGCCAAGGAGAGGCAAGCCACTCCTCAGAGGCAGCTTTCCAGGGGCAGGGGCAGGCCTTTTCACAGGCCTTTTTGCCAAGCCCAGGCCTCCTCTTCAGCCTATGTTCAGAGGGGGTTCTTCAGAGGGAGAGGCAGGCGGGTACAAGCAGGCCTGCTCCCACCCTTCAGCCTAAAGCCCCTGCCAAACAGGCACCCTGATGGGATGCCAGGGTCGGCTCTCCATTACTTAGGGGCAGGCTGGCTTACTTCATCCAGGACTGGGAGTCTTTAACATCAGACAAGTGGGTCCTGGAAGTAGTAGCCAGGGACTGGTCTCAGCTTCAAAAATTTCCAAAGATGAGAACCAGATCCTTTCCACCTGCAAATCCATCAGAGGCTCTTGCTTTGGAAACAGAAGTCTCAACCCTCCTGGCTCTCAGAGCTGTAGAAAGGGTTCCTCCCCTACACCAGGGCAAGGACTGTACTCCAGGTACTTCCTTACCCCAAAAAAAGACAGGAGAATGGCGGCCCATCCTAGATCTAAGATACCTAAACAAGCACCTTTTAAAACCAGAATTCAAAATGGTGACTCTGGGAATTATTTTACCCTCCCTAAGGCCAGGGGACTGGCTAGCATCCCTGACCTCAAGGATGCTCTACTTCCATGTTCTCATCAGTAGTTCCCACCGAAGTACCTCAGGATTCGAATCGCCCTCAGGCCATTACCAGTTCAGAGCAATGCCTTCGCCTCACCTCTGCCCCAAGGGTATTCACCAAATGCCTGGCAGTAGCAGCGCTCATTTAAGAAGGCAAAAGATTGCCATCTTTCCTTACCTGGACGACTGGCTCATAGTGGGTCAGTCTCCAGACCAAGTCAGATCACACCTTCAGGTTACCAGCAGCTGCTTACATCTCTAGGTTTTCTTCTCAATCTTCCAAAGTCAGTTCTAGAGCCTGTTCAGCTACTCACCTTCATAGGCGCAGAACTGGACACAAAGCAGGCCAGAGCTTTCCTTCCTCTAGAAGAGTAAAGACCCTGGTGGCTCTAGGCCCTTCCTTCACTCTGCAGGTCTCTCGACCAGCAAGGCACTCTTCACAGCTCCTGGCCACATGGCTGCTTCCACAGCTGTAGTGCAAGGAGCAAGATTTCAGATGAGGGACATCCAGTTCCATTTGAGAACCTTCTGGTCTCAAAGGAGAGATCCTCTAACCAAATTGATCCCAGTAACTCAACCCTGATCCAGGCCCTGCAGTGGTGGCAGGATCAGAGCAATCTGAGACAGGGGTTCCTTTCATCCCTCAATCTCACTCCTTGACCCTTACTACAGATGCGTCCCTCTTGGGATGGGGCGCTCACATGGGCGACCTCACCACCCGGGGATTGTGGTCCCCTCAGGAATCTCTGCTCCACATCAGTCTGTTTGAACTCAGAGCTGTTTTTCTAGCACTTCAGGTTTTTTCTGCATCTGTTCAGAACAAAGTGGTACAGGTCAGAACAGACAACACCACTACAATGTGGTACATCAACAAGCAAGGGGGCACTCGGTCTTCGGCCTTGTGCACCGAGGCGATGAAGTTGTGGTCTCTGGCTTATTCCCTGAACACCTCCCTCATGGCAGTTCACCTCCCAGGCAAAGACAATGTCCTGGCAGATGCTCTCAGCAGGATTTCCCAGGGCCATCACGAATGGTCACTGGATCCCCTAGTACTGAGGTTAGTATTTGCCAGGTGGGCACCCCTCAGATAGATCTTTTTGCAGCCCCAGACAATCACCAACTTCCGCTTTTTGTTGCAGGCCCCCAGTGTTGGGCTCAGTCCTCTGATGCCTTCCTTCGATTGGGAAGGGAAGTTCCTCTCATGCCTTTCCCCCTTTCCTCTCTTGTTCAAGGTGCTAGTCAAAATCAGATCTCAACCTTGCAAGATGATTCTGATTGTTCCAGATTGGGCCAGACAGCCCTGGTATCCACTCCTTCTGTCCTTCAGCAGCCCACCTTCCCTGTGTCTCCCCAGGAATCACAATCTGTTAACCTGTGCCCAGGGGAGAGTTTGGTATCCGAATCTCAAATCCCTCAACCTCAAGGCCTGGCTCTTGAGGAGTTAAGAGTTTGCTGACCTACACCTTTCTCAAGGTGTACTCGATATCTTGAAAGCTTCTAGGAAGCCTTCCACCAGGGCTACTTATAATTCTAAATGGGAAAGGTTTTCCATATGGTGCTCTGGAAAGCATATTGCCCCAGAATCTGCTGATTTGCCCACAGTCCTGGACTGTATGGTCCATCTAAATACCTTTGGGGCTGAGGCCAGCTACCCTGAAAGTGCATTTGGCAGCTGTCTCTGCTTTATTTCAGCAGGAGCCCTCTTTCTCTTTCTGCTCACCCTGTATTCTCCAAGTTTTCAAGGATTGCTTCACACCAACCCTCCATTCAGGACCCTGCTCCTGCCTGGGATCTTAATGTTTGCATTGCTCAGCTAATGCAACCCCCTTTGAGCCTTTGTTTTCAGCAGAGCTTAAGTACTTGACTTGGAAAACTGTGTTTCTAGTAGCCATCACTTCTGCCAGGCATAAGTGAATTGCAAGCTTTGTCAGTGGAGCCTGATTTTATCTCCTTTCACAGAGATAAGGTAGTCCTCAGGACTAACAGGAAGTTCTTGCCTAAGGTGGTTCTCAGATTTCCACCTTAATCAATCTATATCTCTTCCAGTGTACTTCACTGACCATTCCTCCTCTCAGCGAGAGGAGGCTGTATAGGTTAGATGTAAAGAGAGCCCTTAGTTACTACATAGAGCGTGCACTAAGGGTCACAGGTTTGACCCCTCCAACTGTTCCTCGCTATGGTGAAGCTGGTAAAGGAAACCTGCCACTAAAGATCCATTGCCAGGTGGATTGTCTCTTGTATCCAATTTGCTATCAAAACTGGTAAGGTTCCCCTTCAGGCCTGAGGGCTCACTCTACCAGAGGTACAGCTGCGTCCCTAGCTGCGGCCAGGGACATCCCTATCTTGGAGATATGTCAAGCAGCTACCTGGAAAACAGTACACTTTCACCAAGCATTACTCCCTGGACATCCAGGCTAGGAGTGATGCTCGGTTTGCACAGCTGTGCTTCAGAGCCTATTTCCTAAGTAGGTTCTGTCCCTCCTCCATGGAGGTACTGCTGTGTAGTCTGCATATGTCATAATATAGCAAGACTTCATGTTGTTTGAAGAAAAATTACTCACCTTAGTAATGTTGTTTCTTTCTAATGGAGTCCGTACTATATTATGACCCCCCTGCCGCCTCTCAGAACCTCTGCTTTGGGATGTGGGTGGCAGTGCAGTGTTGGCACTAATGATGCCCACCATGTGTTTTCATCCCTCTTTTGGGGTGTTTGGGTGTTGTATTTTATTTTATTTTTTTTTGGATCCTGACTTGAGTCTTGGTTTTGGGACCAGAAAAATGTGTTAATATTTTAGTAGCCAGTTGGCTGAGTGTGAGTTTACAGCTTCCACACAGAACCTTAGTGAGTTTTGCTCAAAGATCTGACAGTTTCAGTTTGAAGATCAACAGACAGAGTTTTTTAACCGACTGCGCTCAAGATTCCATGCCTGGCATGGAAGTTAATCTTTCACCTCGGAGCAGTTCTAAAGCTGAGCAAACTGCATATGTCATAATATAGCAAGACTCCATTAGAAGAAACAACATTACTAAGGTGAGTAATTTTTTCTTCTAGGTCGTGTAGCTTTGCCCTTTGTCAGTAAGCAAGTCCTTGAGAAGCTTATACTCTCCTTAAGTCTGACAGACTTCAGAATTGGGGGTCTCAACGGAATTGTGAGAGAATAATTCACTGAAGATTTAATAACATATTATTTTAGTCCGGCTTAGTGTAGGCTGAGAAATCTAGGAAAAAATCATTGAAAGTATTGACTATTTTGAGGGAAGCATTACAGTTTGATCCATCAGTGATGATGCTGTAACATTATTATAGGCAAACTGCCTGACCCATGATTCCTTTTATACTCTAGGATATTTTTGGATCACTGTAAGATTTTGATTTTTCAAGTTGCTCATTACAGGGAAAGCTTTTCCAGGTATAGATTGATAACTTGGAATCATTTCTGGCTTTTCTGTAATAATCCTAGTCTCAGTGTAGAGTTTTCTGCAGACCACCCATACAAGGGAAGAAACAGGATAGGGCAGTATCACAGGCCATCTCAGTGATGGCTCTCGGGGGACCCAAACCTTCCTGACGTCAGCTGGACCATACTAGAAGCAGGGAGATGCTGGAGGTACTGCAGGGAGTGTTCCTTAAGCAGCTGGTCCAAGAGCCAGCCAGGGGGACCAACTTGCTGAACGTGTCTTATCTAATGGGGAGAGTGTGGAGGAAGTGGTGGTGGGGGAGAAGCTAGGAAACAGTGACCACAGGGCTGTCAGTTTCAGGGTAAGAGCAGGGAGGGAAGCGAGTCAATCCAACACAACAGTATGGACTTCAGGCACACTGACTTCGACAAGATGAGACAGATAGTGGAGGAGGCGATTGAGAGCATGGGAGAAATAGAGGACGTGGAAGAGTTATGGGGGGCTCTAAGGGACCAGGTGAGGGAGGCCACACAACAGTGTTTTAGGAGGGTTAAGAAGGGAACAAGGAGAAGGAGACCACTCTGGTTCAGCAGGGAGATGACAAGGGTGGTCGGGGGTAGGAGGAGGGCTTTTAAGGAATACAAGCATACACATAAGAACAAAGACTGGGAGCCCTACAGGGAAAGTGATTAGGAGGGCTAAGGCTAGCACGGAGGAGAGGATAGCAATGAAAGCCAGGAGAGGTGATGAGACTTTTTCTAGATATGTGGGGGACAGGAGGAAGATTGGCTAAGGGATCGCCACACTGAGGGGGGAAGGTGGGAGAGGAGGACTGGGACAAAGTGGGAGAACTAAACCGATACTTTTGCTCTGTTTTCACGAGGGAGGGGGGAGGCAGGGGACTGGAGTTAAGGAGGGGAGATAGGGGAGCACGGAGGTGTACTCAAGACCCTTCAGTGCAGAGAGAGTAAGGGAGGAACTAAGCAGGTTGAAGGTAGACAAGGCCATGGGGCAGGACGGGCTGCACCCGAGAGTGATCCAGGAACTGAGAGGAGTTGGCCACCCCATTGTCGAGGTTGTTCAACCTGTCTCTGGACTCCAGGAGGGTGCCGGAGGACAGGAGAGGCAGCTGTAGTTCTGATGTACAAGGGTGAGGAGGAGTTGAGGAGAACCCGTCAGGCTCAGCTCACCACAGTGGTGGGGAAGGTCTTGGAGACACTCATCAGGGAAAGGGTGACAAAACCTAGAGGGAAATAGACTGCTAGGGACGAGCAGATAACATGGATTCTCAAAAGGATGGTCATGCCAGTCCAGCTAATTGAGTTCTTTGGGTGACACAGCTATATAGACGGGGGGGAGTGGACGTGGCCTATCTGATTTCAGCAAGGTCTTCACCATTACCCCACAGAAGGCTGGTCCAACAAGCTGGAAAGTCTAGGAGTGGGGGACAACATAGCTAGATGGGTAGAAAACTGGTTGACAGACAGAAGCCAGAGGGTGGTGGTAAATGGGGTGTACTCCACGACAGGACGGGGCGGGTGACCAGCGGGATCCCCAGAGGTCAGTGCTGGGACCACTCCTTTTCATTATCTACATAAGTGATTTAGCAGATGGTCTGAAGGGTTGGGTGGCCCTTTTTGTGGACGATGTGAAAATCTGCAACCAGGTTGACTCTGAGTGTGGGAGGGGGGTTGAAGACATGAGACAGGACCTGAGGGCACTGGAGGGGTGGGCAGAGACCTGGCAACTCAACTTCAATATTAAGAAGTGTGCAGTCATGCACCTAGTGCACAGAAACCCAGAGGTAGGATACACACTTAGAGGGGGAGGCGGTCAGGGTCACGGAGGCAGCAAGAGATCTAGGGACAGTAGTATCTAGTGACCTCAAGGTGGAAAGGCAGTGTACCAGAGTGGTGGGAAGGGCAAATGGAATGTTGGCAAGTATAGGAAGGGGGTCATTAGTAGAAGGGGGAGGTCCTGATGCCCTTATACCAAGCTGTGGTGAGGCCGCACCTCAAGTACGGGGTACAATTCTGGAGGTGATATCTGCGAAAAGATATTGAACTGATTAAAAAGGATTCAGAGAAGAGTGACCAAGATGGTGATGGGGTTGAAGGGTAAAACTTATGATCAGAGATGTAGGGAATTGGGGCTTTATACACTGGAGACTAGAAGAGAAAGAGGGGACATAAGAGACTTTTAAATATGTTACAAGGATAAATGATGTAAATCCGGGGGCAATTATTTCACAGGAAGGACGGCACCATAACGAGGAGGCATGGTCTGAGACTACGGGGGGGGGGAGCTGCAGGAGTAATGTGAGAGGTCGGTTCTTCACTGAAAGGATGGTGGAGGCCTGGAACAGGCTTTCAGAGGAAGTGGTGGAGGCCAAAAGTGTATTGGGCTTCAAGAGAGCATGGGATAGACACATGGAGCTACAGGGCGGTGGGGGGTGCGCTGGGAGGGGGGAAGGAAGATTGGGGGAGGGATACGGGGCAGACTGGATGGGCCATGTGGTCCTTTTCTGCTGTCATGATCTATGATTCTGTGATATGATTTTATGATTCTTTCTCTTTCATTGTGATACAATCGCTTGGGTAAACCGTTAAGTACATACCTCCAAAAAGCTGCTTAGTGAGAGTTACATACTTTTAAAGGGTATTTAGAATATTAATAAAGAAATTTGTTGCAGTGTTAACATTAGTTAATATTTTCAGATATGACCAGTCAAGTAAGCAGAGTTCATAAGTTACTGTATAGTCTGATAATCTCTTTTACAGTAGTCTCTAAACATCACAATTCTGGGAGCAACCAGGGTACTAAGTCTTGCATAATAAAAGGTAGGGGCGTGATCACCAGTTGTATCAGGCAGAGCACTTGAACTGATGATATTAAAGGATTTTTTGAAGATACAGGTACTACTTAATATATGTTGGCAGTGGTCTCTCCGCATACTTCTCAAAATTTTTGGTAAAGCTGGGACAGGGTGGGAAGGAATCATATTTTGGCACCAGCAAGGTGGCCAGCTGATCCTTCCACTTCCCTGTTGCTTTGGTCCGCCCCCGGGCTTAGGCATGTACATTATAAATTGGATCTCCTCATGGCTTGACTATAGAAAATGACGAATGATACTAAGAGAGTATGAATCTGACTGGGACCCTGTTACTAGTGGAGTTGCACAGGACTCTGTGCTGGGCCCCTTGTTGTTCAATATCCTGGTGTCAAGCATGCAAGTAACGGAACAGGTTTGGATACGTAAATATGCAGACAACTGCAAAGCTGGATGTATAGTTCACAATCCTGAATCAGTAAGTTCAAGATGGTCTGAATAGAATAAGCCTGTGGGCAAATGAAAATCAAGTGACATTTAATGAGACAATGTGCAAGGTAATGCACTTTGGTAAAAATAATATGGGGGCATGTTACACTATTAATAACATAACATTACAAACAACTACAGAGGAAAGGAATCTGGGAGTGACAACTGACAATTTTAAATTTGATAAACACACAAAGAAAACAGTTAAAAAGTGTTGCTCTATGCTCTGATGCATACATAAGCATGTAAAAAATAGAAAACCTGAGGTTCTAGGGACATGGATATGTTGTTCATCCACACTATCTGGCAGGTTCCTTGCCGCTTTAAATCTTGCCGGTAGGTCTTCAAGCTGGCACCTCCCACCCACCCAGGTGGTAAAACTCTCGGCTCCGCCCCATGACGCCAGATCTTCCTTACCGCTTGGAAGCTCAGGTTCCCTCCTTAACGCTCTGTGTGTTAGACTGGATCCTAATTCTTCGGTTCGTCCGAAACTCATTTTAAAATTTTCAAGACTTCGGTCTTCCTTTTCCCTCGCGGCTGCGATGGACAAATCGACTCCCGGGTTTCGGCGGTGCTCGTGCGGGCAGAAGATGTCCAGGACGGATCCGCACTCCATGTGCATATGTGCATCTACTGCCTCTGCCTAGAACACAATCCGCAGGCCTGCGAATCTTGCTGTTCGTTCTCAGCCAGCGTCTTGGAGGACCGCGCTGCCCGGTTGAAGCTCGGGCGCCCCGAGAAGTGCTACCCGCCAGTTAAGTCGAAGAGGCCCGTTGGGCAGTTACCACGCGGCTGGAGCGGCTGAGCTAGCATTCGAAAGCAGATGATCGCTCTCAAGGAGGAGGCGCCAGGCCCTGACCTCTCCTCCTCGGGTCACAGCATTTATCCCACTCGGCTTTGGGTACCTTGTATTCTGCTTCATTCAAGGAGCTTTGCCATTCTCTTTCCATGAAGGGAGAGGGGCCATCGGGACATTCTTCTCGGTCCAAGAAGAAGGATCCCAAGGGTAAGTTCCATCGTCAGCATTCGTGGGAGCGGGAGAGGTCCCTTTCCCTGGACAGCCGACCATCGACTTCGGTTGAGGTTGCGGCTAAGGCTGCTGGCTTCACAGTGTCCCGGTCAGGTCAGCTGGCCAAGACAGCCGTCGACGCAGTCGAGATATTTCTCAACCCGTCGGACAGTTTGTTAACTAGTGAGGCCATCAACCTGTCTTCGCCGGTTCCCCCGGTGGAAACCGAGGATTTACCTGCGCCATCGGTGCAGCAGTCCCCGGTTAAGACATCCGAGCCGAGGGAGGAGTGGGTGTCCCCTGCTCCCTCCCAGGCCTGCCCTCGGACACACCGAGGTTCTCAGTCTCAGTCTCTGACCTCTTCTCGGTCCAGCTGATCCCGCCGACATCGGCGGTCTCAGTCTCAGCACCAAGGTAAGCGGCGACACCGCTCCTCCTCGTCTTCCTCCTCGGATGAGGAGAGGCTTCGGCGCAAATTGCGTCGACGCTACGAGGAGCTGATATGGCAGCAGTTACTTTTGTCCGGGGCTAAGTCGACTCAGACGCCTTCCCTGGCCATCAGGTGGCTGTCACCCGATCGGCCGAAGCAACCTCTCGCTGCAGTCGAGATGCCCATGTCTGGGCTGGTTGTTCGGCCTAAGCTTGCTGCCCCACCGATTGTGGTGGAACCTCCGCCTCCACAACCGAAATCGGGGGCACCGACCAAAGATTCTTGGTCGGCTCTAGGCCTGCCCCACAGGTTGTCTGTCACACTCACTCCTGACCGTCCTCGGCAGGTGGAGGGTGGCTCAGGCCCTAGGCAGCTCTTCGCGGACTCTTAGGAGTTCGACGACTCCTCCCTATTCTCCAGGCAGGTTGACCTGGAGTCCTCTGGGGGCCAGTCACTGGACGAAAGCCCATCATCCTTTGGGTCTGCTTCTGCCTTCGGAGTCCACCAGGATGCAGCCTGAGCCCGGTCTGCTGGGCCAAGTATCCCCTGATGGAGATACTGACCGAGGGGTTCACCCATCGAGGTTCTTTCCTGTGGCTGAGGCCATTGTCGGCCCAGCCTTGGAGCTTGGCAGCTGCCTGCTTCCTGTCCTGTGCCCTTGGCCAGGAAGTATGCGGTCCCTGCCGGCTCTCTGCTCGGGTTTTCGGAGCACCCCTCTCCCGAGGGGTTAGTCACCGACAGCATTTTCCGGCATTCCGGGAACGCCAGGGACGTGGACAAGCCCCCACAAGGAGTCCAAAAAGCTGGACTATGCCGGGCGCAAGGTGTACGCTGCATCCTCCCTTGGCCTCTGCCAGGCCAACTCGGCCGTGCTGATGGCACACTTCTCCCACGCCCTCATGGGCTCCCTGGATGAGATGATCCCTCATCTCCCAGCCGACCTCCAGACTACGGTCCGGCAGGTCTGGGACCAGGGTAGGGCAATGGCAAAGCAGCAGCTCCAGACAGCTCTGGACATAGGGGATTCCTGTGCCAGATCAGTGGCGGCTGCAGTGGCCATGCGCTGCAGGGCATGGCTGAGGATATCCACCTTTACGGCGGATACCCAGCACAAGTTGGTGGATGTCCCCTTCTTGGGGACCAACCTCTTCGGCCCTGGATTGGAACATCACTTCCAGCGGATTGAAAAGTCCAGTGCCACCCTGGACTCGGTCACCTCCGCCCAGAAGGACAAAGGCCACCGTCAGCAGCAGCACAAGCCCTTTCATCCTTCTGCGCCTGTGGCACGTCCAGCCCAACAGCACCAGCATCAGGGCCAGCAGGCTCGAGCTTGGCATCCCAAACCCAAGCCCTTGGCTTCCTCCAACAGGAAGCAGGGAGGTAAAGGCCCAGGAGGTCCCTCGGCCGGTCCCTCCTCCAAGCCTGCCCAGTGACTGGCTGAGGGATGTCGCCCCAGCCTCATCACCCCCGGGTTCCCGTGGGGGACAGCTCCGCCACTTCCTTCCGCTGGTCCACTATCACCATGGACTGCTGGAGTGTTGGAGGTGGTAGGAAGAGCCTGCCTCTGGAGTTCGAGCAGACCCCACCCTTCCAGGCTCGCCGCCGCGGGGATCTCGGGATCCAGCCTCGCTGTCAGCCACCGACCGATACTGCCCTGCTGCTCGAAAGGGTGATCAGGAAGGTGGCAGATCCTCCTCCAGACCCGGATTGTGTCCAGGTATTTCCTGGTCCCAAAGCAGACCGGGGGCTACGCCCCATTCTCGACCTGCATGACCTGAACAGGTTCCCTAAGGTCTCGGACCTTCAGGATGGTCACTCTGGCTCAGATATTCTGTCCAGCAGGACAAGGAAAAGCATCACATGAGTTTACTATTCCCTGGACCTCAGGACACGTTCTTTCCGTCCCCAATCAGTCAAATCTCAGCTCAGAGATTCCTCCGCTTCAAGTGGAGGATCCCTTATGAGTTCAGGGCCATGCTATCGACTCTCCCCAGCTCCCAAGGTCTTCACCAAATGCATGGCAGTGGTGACAGCATTCCCTGCTGCGCTGGAGGTATCAGGGTGTGCCACTGGGGCGACTGGCTGATTGCAGCCTCCAGAAGCCGAGAGTGAAGGCGGTCAAGATCTGGCCCTCCAGGTTTGTGCCCTCAGATTGGCCTCCTCATCAGACATAAGGTAAAGGCGCTCGAGCTAAAGCAGGTGATACTTTTCATAGGGCAGACTCGATTTCTCCGAGCCAGAACATAACTCCCAGTGAACGAGGCCAAGGGTTCTTTCCTCCTTGCCCCGATCATTTCTGGTTGGGCAATCGCGCCCTGCCGAGACACCTGCGCCTCCTGGGCCTCATGGTGGCCTGCACCAACCGTAGCCTGTTAGAGCCCACTGGTACAACGCGTCCCCTCATGGTGAGATTTGGCACGTGATAAGTACAGCGGCGATCCTTTGGATCAGCTAGTGACAGTGACCAGGGATGTGGAGGCGGCTCTTCAGTGGTGGACCGTTCCAGCACATTTGCAGGGGCATCCGGCCCCGCCCAGCGACAGTCTCTACGCCAGACCAACTCCGATGGGTTGGGTGCCCATCCAGGGGCACAGCCTTGCGGCCTCTAGTCCCCACCAAGTCCGATCGCCGCGTCAACCTGCTGGAGCTTAGAAGTTTTCATCCGCTCCACGCCCTCCGCTCCGTTCTCTGAGGGTCAAATGGTTCAAGGCCCAGCGGACAGTACCACGACCATATACCAACGTGAAAAATATTTGTCCTTCTGATTTTCTATTATTGCATATTTGTCACTGGATGTTTTCAAGTCTTTAGCAAAATGCAATGAATAAAGAACCTAGTGAACAAATAACACTTTTTCGCCTTTTCAATGAAAAAGTTAACCAACACCAACTTCTGGCATATGTGATAAAGTAGTACCCCTAGTTAAATCTTAATTAAGGAATTAATTAAGTCCAGCTGATTAACACAGCCAGGCTTGATGCAGCCCGCACAATATAAACCTCACTTATTTTACCCATACCATCAAGTCACATTACCAGCACAAAGATTCAACAAACACATTATACCCGATCAAAGATTCCGAAAAGATCAGAAAAAGTTGTTGCTATCCATCAGTCTGAAAGGATTACAAAACTATTTCTAAGGCAATGGGACTCACAGAACCACAGTGAACCATATCTCAAATGGTGGCGTACCCTGAAAATAGCCTCCTATAATGTCTGCAGTATAAAGAACTTTTAAGAAGAGACTTGCTGTCCTTTTCCTTTCTTGGTACTTTAAATGTAGACATTATTCTTTTACAGGAAACTAGGTTATCCTCCTGGCTGAAATCAAACAAACACAGAAAAGATGGGTGTGGGGCCTTCCTTTTGGACTTTTTGGGCCTGGCAGCTGATGGGATTGGGTTCTCTTTACTTCCACGGCCTTTAGAGTTCCTAAACTGGTGAGCATCTGTCCAGGACGTGCCCTGCTCCTAGATTTTTCCTGGCATGACTTTGATTATAGATTATTAAACATTTATGCCCCTCAAGTTAAAACTGCACGTATTAAATTATTTGAGGATGTTAAGCCCTTTCTATATACTCAAAGACACGTTATCTGGGAGGGATTTTAACTGTGATATAGATACTAAATTTAAAGGGAAGTCCAGAAAAAATATATTTTGATTCTTTAGCTTTAAAACAGATTATTAAAAATGCTGGACTATTGGACGTTTATAGGTCATTACATAGTACAGGTGGTTCTTCATATCACAGGAACATATTTTCTTCACGTATTGACTATCTTTTGTCTCAAAGTTTCTAAAACCTTCCTTACATATATTACACCAACTGGTTCTCAGACCATCACCTTTAATTGGGGTTTTAGTCTAGCAGATATTCCCCTAAACTATATTCAGCTAGCCCCAGATGGCGTCTAAATATGTCCTCCATGGAGGACAGTGATTATATTGAATTACAAAATCTATTTTGCCGTCATTCTACACTTTATTGTTATGAGAACCTTTTTTCTGGTGGGAGACACTAAAATAGAGATTAAATCCCTTTTAAGTTCTAAGGAAACACAAGGCCAATTCACGATATCTTCAATACCTACATTATCGGGATCAATTTTACAAACTGATGTCACTACCATCGGTGACAAACTCCCTTTGTTGTCTCAAATCTCAGAATTAAAAAACAGATGGTTTGAATATCAGTACAGTACAGCTATATCACTAGACATGGAATTTAGATTTGGGGTACAAGCCCAACCAACTTCAGATCCCTATTTGGCGTAAGGAACGCTTTGACCGGACTGTAATGTCTAAATTAACCTCTACCAAGGTAAAATAGTAACCTCCGAGAAAGATATGATGTCTGTTGTACAGCAATTTGTTTCGGATACCTTTGAGGAGAACCGAGCCTTAGTAGGGAATTTGCCTGAGGACTTTTGCCTTATCTTCCAGTGATGGACACCACATTTCAAGCTCAATTATGAAACCCATTTCTCCATTGGAAGTGGAAAAGTTATCCTATCCTTAAACTTAAAACATCCCTGGTTTGGATGGCATTCCAAATGAATTTTATAAACCTTCATTTAATACATGTGTCTTTTTCTTCCTCTTGTGTTCAATTTATCTTAACCTCCACCTCAGGTTTCCAGAATTTAATGTGGCCTTATTGAAATTTATTTTTAAAAAGGGATTCCTCCTTACTTACTAACTGGAGGCCGATAAGTATCCTTAATAGTGACTATAAGATCTTTCTAAAATCCTCACAAATAGATTGTCCTTAATTTCTGAGTCCTTATTCATCCCGCTCAATCCTGTACAGTACCACATAGGAAGATACAACATAGTTTATATTTGTTAAGAGACTTATTTGACAACAGTGATAGGGGAAAAGGGTCGGGTTTTATTATTGCTTTGGATCAGGTTAAGGCCTTCGACAAAGTGTGTCACTCTTATTTATTTAATATACTATTAACCTACAAAATTCCTAAACTCTTTGTATACTGGATTTCGATTTTATATTCAGAAGCAGTGATACATCCTTTAGTGAATGGAAGAATGGGGCCTCATGGTTCCTGTAGTTAGGGAGTTCGGCAGGGTTGTCCCCTGAGCCCTCTTTTGTATGTGTTTGTTTTGGACCTATTATTCGATATATTCAGGGCATTCCGAGATTATGGGTTTGACCCTGATGTATCCCTGCCAGGGTTAAAATAACCCCCTATGCAGATGATATTACACTTACGTTCAGGATAGGCCTTCCTTCAAGACCCTACACATTGTTTTCAGATTTGGGAAAAATTCTGGATCTGAACTAACGTTTCAAAAGTTTTATTTTTCTTTACATCCTGAACAGGATACTCTCTTTGATACTGGGGGTATTCCATTCTCATCACAACCTAATAAAATTCTAGGAATTTGGTTTGGGTTAGGTGATATGGCTACTTTTAACTGGGAAAAGCAGTTAAAAATAGGGAATCTAAAGTGAATGTCGGAAACAATGGAAATTTGAACGGAAAAGGGTTTCTATTGTTAAGCAATTTTTGATTCCCATATTTTTATACCTTAGTTATTTATACCCACACCTGTTTCATTAGAAACACGATTGTACAGCGTCTTTTTTCAGATGATTTGGGGGAATCGTTTAAATCAGTTAGGGGATTTCCTTTACTTACCAGTTAAGAAAGGTGGATTGTCCATGATAAATCCAATTGTTTTTTCATTCCATTTTTTTGTTTAATTCTTTTAGTTTCCTTTGGAATCACACACGGTTCCTTTGGCATTCGTGGTCTTATTTTCTATGAGTCCTTACTTCCAGAAATGGACAACGTACCCCCCTAAATTGTTAAAACAAAATCATTTGCCCTGTATGGAATGCCTTCTCTTAAAAAATGTAGGCAGTGGAATTTATTATTTAATGACCTTATTTCACATACTAGGAAATCTTTCTATAACTATATTGTTTTACTGTACAAGGCTCCAGTTTGCTTTTTCCAGACTGTGTGCCAACCAAAATGTCCTTTGCTTTACGTAAATTAACTGACTATAGAATACCATCTTCTATATGGACATTGTGTGGATATCTTTACATGGGAAATTGGGGTAGTGGGGAATCTTAAATACAAACCGACAACTGAAAGATACTGTTTAAGGTCTTCTTGTAACTCTATTGAAGAAAGTTTATCTCACTTTCTTATTGATTGTCAGTTCGCAAAAGAATTTTGGTGTAAGGCATCTGATCATTGGGAGTTCGATGCTGCAGCAGATAACATATAATGCTTTGGTCTTAGGGGATTATACAGGTATATGGCAGTCTTATCATCCAGCACCTTGAATGTTTTTTGCCTTTATTCAATTTTATCTTTGGCAGGCCAGATGTCAATTTATTTTTCAGCAACAATTAGTTCCTATTTCTATAATTTTGTCACAAGTGGAGACTGGTTTATCCTCTGTTAAGGTCAAAGATAAGCAAAAATGTTCTGCTGTTAAATTTGCTTCTTTTTGGAAATCTTTTTTTGTTTGACATATATATTTCTGTGTACAATTTTTGTATTGTTGTGTAAATCTGTTTAACTGGTGATGTTATGTTCTTTTCAATAAAAACTTCCCCTACTCTTTTTTTCGATAAGTGCCATGGGATCTTTAACATCTACCTGAACTACCACCAATCCAGGCAGATGGGACCTCGGTTTAACGTCTCATCCGAAAGATGGCACCTCAGAAGTGCAGCGCCCCTCTCATGCTGCAATACAGAGTCAGTACTGGGATATTAACCCAAGTGCCAGATGTAGGAACTGAACCCACAACCCTCTAATCTCCCAGCCTCAGAGGAGAGTGTGCTACCTACTGAGCCACTGACACTGAAGCTGCTTATGTAACCCCTGTATTTAATGTTGGAGAACCCCACAGCTACAGCAAATTATTGTCCCTTATCAGTAATAGCTCCCCTGGGTAAACTACTAGAAAAGGCTGTGTTCTCTAAATCACTGGTTACCTTAAAACCTGTAAAGTCACTGTCCAGTCAACAACATGATTTATAAATAAAAAAAAAAAAAGGCATACCACAGCTACGGCATTGATTTATTACACAAATTATGTCAGCACAGAAATGGATCACGGCAGTTAACAACTGTCATATTTGTGGACACCATTAAAGTCCTTAACCTTCTTAACCATGAGATACTCGATCAACAGGCTATCTCTAGGGGCCTCTTCAACCTTTCCATTAGCTCTGGCACCGTGCCCTGCTCCTGGAAACAAGCCAGGGTTACACCTGTCTTTAAAAAGGGTGACCCTAAAAACCCAACAAACTACCGCTCTACAGCACTCCTGTCTACCCTTAGTAAACTTCTAAAGAAACGTATTCATCGTCAGGTGTCAGACTTTGTAGCCAACTATAACCTGCTATCTCCTGCTCAGCATGGCTTCGGACCAGGCCACAGCACCTCGACTACCCTAGCACAATTCAATGACACTTCAACCACCATGGATAGAGGCCAACTTACGGGGGCTGTTTTTATTGACTTAACCAAGACTTTTGACTCGGTCAACCAATCACTGCTCTTGTGTCAGCTAGGTTCACTGGGTGCCTCCCAGTCCACTACTGCCTGGTTCTCCAGCTACCTGCACAATTGCATCCAGTCCGTCTCCTACCACAGAGTCCTCTCCTCCCCTGACCCTCTATCCACTGGTATTCCACATGGTTCCATCCTTGGGCCCCTACTCTTTTCTATATTTATAAACAATCTACCTACCATTCCTGCCCACTGTCACACCTTACTCTGTGCTGACTACTTGATCCTTTATACCATCTCTAGCTCCATCTCTTGACATTAATTCCCACCTCTCTTCTGACCTGCAATGAATCCAAACAGCTCACATCTCACCACCTTGTATTAAATGTTGCCAAGACCCAGGCCATGCTCTTCAGGTCCATGAGAGCTCAGTGCCTAAACCTCCATTTCTGGTCTCTTGTCTGATGGCTCCCAGTACAAGTTACCGACTCCTTCAGATACTTAGAGTCACTCTGGATCCGTGTCTAAGTTTCTCTCCATGTCAATGCAGTATGCAAGTCTGTCAATGTCAAAATTGGTTAGCTTATCGTATCCGCCATGCCCTGACTCTCCATCACCCAAGGACTTCTGCCCCTGGTCTTGCTATGCACTGCTGCTTGCTCAAGTGCAGGCAAGCATCCTTAAAGCATGGGATGTTGCCTACAACAATGTTTATAGATCTGCCTTGTCTGCCCATCGGCATAAACACCACTGCACACTTTACTCTGACCTCTGCTGGTTATCCCGCTCCTCCGGCATTTATATTCCACAGGCTGTCTGACAGACAATATAATTGTTCTTCTCTCCCCCTCCCTTGCAGCCATGTTCACCCCAGCTAACTGCCCCGACTCCTCAGGGATAGTGACCAGAGCTGAAGTAGAGAAACAAACTGCTCCACCAAAATGGGTGAAATTTGCCTTCTCCGTCTACGCTCCCAAATTCTGGAACTCCCTCCCATTTTCTCTTAGAAGCTCCAGTTCTCACCCTCACCTTTTTAATAAATCATGGGAGGATGGTGTGGTACCCGAGGACTGGAGGAAGGCGGATGTGATTCCCCTTCACAAAAGTGGGACCAAGACAGAGGAAGAAACTACAGACCTGTCAGTTTGATCTCTGTGGTAGGGAAAGTGATGGAGTCACTTCTGAAGGAAAGAATAGTTGAGTACCTAAAGGCCAGTGGGGCACAGGACCCAAGGCAGCATGGGTTCACAGCGGGAAGGTCATGTCAGAAGAATCTAATAGATTTCTTTGACTGGGTGACCAAAGTAGTAGACCAGGAAGGGGCTGTGGACATGGCCTACCTAGACTTTAGCAAGGCATTTGACACAGTCCCACACAAAAGATTAATAGTCAAATTAACCAGCCTGGGAGTGGGTCCCAGTGTGGTAGCCTGGGTAAAACACTGGCTGGACAACAGGACACAGAAGGTAATTGTAAATGGAGTCCACTCTGAAGAAAGAGGGGTTAATAGTGGGGTACCACAGGGTTCAATGTCGGTCCAGTCCTTTTTAATGTCTTCATAAGTGACATTGCAGAGGGACTGGAAGGAAAGTATACCTCTTTGCTGATGACACAAAGATTTGCAACAGGGTTGATACACAAGGAGGCGAGAAAGGATGAGAAAGGACTTGGTAAGGTTGGAGGAATGGTCAGAAGTATGGCAGCTAGGATTCAATGAAAAGAAGTGCAAAATAATGCACCTGGAAACAACAACCCAGGGGAAGAATACACAATGTGGGGGGTAGTAACAACAACAAAAAAGGAAAGGGGCCTGGGGGTAATCATATCAGATGACCTTAAGGTTAGCAAGCAATGTGAGAAGGCAACAGGGAGGGCTGGGGGTATACTGGGATGCATAGGGAGAGGCATCAGCAGCAGAAAACAGGAAGTTGTTATCCCTCTGTACAGACAGTTGGTGAGACCCCATCTCTGCAAGGACATAGACAGGATAGAGGCAGTCCAGAGGAGGGCAACTAAAATGGTGCAGGGTCTGCAAGAGAAGCCGTATGAGGAGAGACTAAAGCAGCTTAGTATGTATACCTCTGAGGAAAGAAGGGAGAGGGGGGACATGATAGAAACTTTTAAGTACCTCAGTGGAATCAACAAAGTCCAAGAGGGTAGCATCTTTCAGAAAGAGACGTCCAAGAACACGGGACACAATTTAAAGATGGGGGGCAGTTCAGAGGCAATGTGAGGAAGTATTTTTTCACAGAGAGGGTAGTGGATGCATGGAACAGCCTTCCTGAGGAGACTGTGGGAGAATTCAAGAATGCATGGGACAGACATAAGGCAATTCTTGTGGAGGGTAGGAAGAAATAGGCTGCTGGTTAACTAGGATCTACGGCCTATACTGTAGGTAGGAAATGGGCAGACTAGGTGGGCCAAGCGGTCCTTATCTGCCATCAAAGTCTATGTTTCTATGTTCTATATGTTTCTGTCTTCATGCATGCACTCTAATTACCTGACCTCCCTAGACGCATGTAAATGTCTTCAGTTCATGTATTACATCTCTTTATTTGCTCTAGTTCATGGAACATACCTCTTTACTTGCCGTTGCACTGCTATCCCCTTCCTTGTCCCATACCCTCGTCCAATGCCATCAGCACTGCTGTTATACACTTATGTTACTCTCTGCAAGCTGTTTTTATCTCTTTTGTACCGTAATGCTTATGCTATGTATGCCATCACTTTCATGCTAAGTAATTCTACTGTCATGTAAGATTGTTGATCTCTTCATGTACTGCATTGTATCAGCTCCTCCCTGTACTATTGTTTGTATCTTGTTTGAACTGTAATCTCTTGGGTCGTGCCTGAAAATAGGCAATCCTGTCTAGTGCACTTACCTGATTACAAAACCAAATACAATAAAAAAAATAATAATGTGAGTGAGTCAGATAATGCTCTGAACTGATTTACAAACTACTTACCTAACATGATCAATAGACACTAATGTGGTGTGTCAGATAAATACAGGTTACTCACCTGTAACAGGAGTTCTGGGAGTGGTATATGTTGTTAATCCACACTGTCTGGCAGGTTCCTTGCGCCTTAAGATGGGCTGGAAAGTCTTCAAGCTGGCTCCTCCCACACCCAGTGGTAAAACCCTCGGCTCCACCCATGACACCAGATCTAGCCCACTGGAAGCCAGGTTGCGTGCGTCGAAGCCAGGGAGGTCGTGTGGAGTCGTGTAGATGAACAACATATAGAACTCCTGCAGCGTGAGTAAATACAGGTTACTCACCTGTAACAGGAGTTCTAGGAATGGTATATGTTGTTCATCCACACTGTCTGGCAGGTATCCTTGCTGCTTTAAATCTTGCCGGAAGGTCTTCAAGCTGGCTCCTCCCACCCTCCCGGGTGGTAAAACTCTCGGCTCCACCCCAGGACGCCAGATCTGGCCCGCTGGAAGGTCAGGTTGTGCGTCGAAGCCAGGGAGGTCGGGTGGGTCGTGTGGATGAACAACATATACCATTCCTAGAACTCCTGTTACAGGTGAGTAACCTGTATTTCTAGGGACATGGATATGTTGTTCATCCACACTGTTTGGCAGACTCCTAGCAGTTCTCCGGGAGGAGGGAGGCAAGGCACACACCCCCTACTTAGGGAATAAAGACTGGAGAACCGAGGCCCCAAAACCAGCATCCCGGCGTGACTCAAGGTCGATGTGGTAATGGGTGATGAAGGTGTGTGCTGACTTCCAGGTAGCAGCCCTGCAGATATCCTGGATAGGGACGTCCCTGGAAGCAGCCACCGATGCAGCAGTATGGCGGGTAGAATGAGCTCTTATCCCTCTGGGAGGCTCCATGCCCACCAACTTATAGAGAGATCTATGCAGGAGGTGACCCACCTGCTTATCGTCCGCTTGGCTGCAGGTCTGCCAGGTGTGTGGCTTCAGCGTGGGTGACAAACAGCTGGCGAACCTCTCCCAATTTCAGCCTCGCTCCCCTTATAATAAGCGAAAGCGCCTTCTAGGGTCCAAATGTATGGAGCCTGTATTCGCCTCCGAGGTGATTGGGGTAGAACACCGCAGAGTCAACACCTGGTTAAGGTGAAACTCCGACACCACCTTCGGAAGGAATTTCGGGTGGGGACGCAGAACAACCTTGTCCCTGTGGAAGACCAGGTAAGGAGACTCTATGCAGAGCGCCTGGAGCTCTCCCATCCTTCTGGCTGACGTGATAGCCACCAAGAAGGCGGTCTTCCACGACAGGTGAGAGAGTTCACACCTGTGCATTGGTTCGAATGGCTTGCCCATGAGCTCTGCCAGTACCAGCAGTAAATCCCACGGAGGTGGAGGTTCTCTCACCGGAGGGGAAATGTGATCAAGGCCTTTGAAAAAGCGCCAGACCACCTTCTCCTGCGCCACCGACTGCTCCCCAGCCCGCACCCGGTAAGCAGAGATGGCTGCCAGGTGCATCCTTAGGGTCAGCCACCTCTACCTTTCGAGAAAGGGACCATAAATAGTCCAAGATGCTTGCCAAGGAACAGGAGGAAGGGTCCAAGCCCTTGCCCTGACACCAAATGGAAAATCTCTTACATTTGAAGGCATAGCATTTCCTGGTCGACTCCTTACGGGACGCCTCAACTACATTGAGGACCTCGTCAGAAAGACCCAAGGCCTGGAACTCTAGCCGCTCAGGAACCAGGCCGTCAGGTGCAAGGATTGAAGGTCCGGATGGAACACCTTCCCCTGCTTGGCTGAGAGCAGGTCCGGGCGAGTTGGAAGCTGCCTTGGGAGCCTGGAGCTGAGGCTGAGGAGATCTGGGTACCAGAACTAGCGAGGCCAGTCTGGGGCTATCAGAATCACCTGCGCCTTGTCCCTCCTTGCTTTGAGAAGCACCTTGTGTATCAAGGGAAATGGGGGGAAGGCGTAGAAGAGGCCCGGGGTCCATGGCCTCGAGAAGGCATCCCCCTGCAGCGAGCCCTGCTGAGGGGGGCGGGCATGGAACAGCCTCAGCTTCGCGTTCTCCCTGGAGGCAAACAGGTCCACCTGAGGTGTGCCCCAATGGGAGAACAGATCTTGTACTACCTCCGGCAGGAGAGACCACTCGTGGGATGCAGCCCCTATCCGGCTCAGGGCATCGGCCAGGGTGTTGGAGGCTCCTGCCACATGAATGGCTAGGAGATCCGCCTCCAAGCCTTGCCGACAGTGACCAAATGCATAGAGCTTCCTTGCATAGAAGCATGGAGTCGTCCCGCCCTGGCAGTTTAGATAGTACATGGTCGCGTATTGTCCGTCTGGACTCGGACCACTTGACCCCGGAGAAAGCGGAGCAAAGGCGGTGAGACTAGGCGGACGCTGGCGCTCCAGCAGGCTGATGTGGCATCGGGACTCCCGAGGACCAGAGGCCGTGCGCCTGTGTTCCCCAGATGGGCATCCCAACCCATCAGAGAGGCGTCGGTCGATAGAGAGACTGTCGGCTCGGGCCGAATACAAACGGGATGCCCTCCTGCAGACCAACTGGAACGGTCCACCACCGGAGAGCGTTCCACACCCCTTGGTCACCGTCACTAGCTGGTCCAATGAATGCAGCGTTGTGACCACTGGCTGGCCAGTCCCCACTGAAGAGGGCGCATGTGCAGGCGTGCCCCAGCAGACCACGCTGGTACAGCCGCCATGAGACCGGGCGCGAGGAAGTCCCGGGCAGGACGTGATTGCCCAACCAGAAATGATTGGGCAAAGGAGGTAAGAACCTCGGCCCTGTCCGCCGGGAGCCGTGCTCTGGCTCGAAGAGAGTCGAGCTCTGCCCCGATGAAAAGAATCACGTGCTTTGGCTCGAGTTCCGACTTGGCCTCGTTGATGAGGAGGCCGACCTGAGAGCAAACCTGGAGGGCCAGATCTCTGGACCGCTCCACCTCCTGTCTGGAGGGGCTGCTATCAGCCAATCGTCCAGGTAAGGGTACACCCGGACTCCCGGTGCACAGGAAAGCTGTCACCACTGCTATGCATTTGGTGAAGACCCTGGGAGCTGGAGACAGGCTGAAGGGCATGGCTCGGGAACTCAAAGGGATCCCTCCGCTCAAAGCGGAGGGTCTCGATGTGACGGACGAGGATAGGGATGTGAAAAACGCGTCCTGCAGGTCCAGAGAGCAGAACCACGCGGGTTCAGGGATGGTATTATCTGAGCCAGAGTGACCATCCTGAAGGTTCGAGACCTTAGGAACTTGTTTAGGTCTCGCATACGAGAATGGGCGCCAGCCCCATCCGTTCGGAACCAGGAAGTACCTGGACACAAACCCGGGTCTGAGGGAGGTGCCACCTCTGATCACCTCCTTTGGAGGAGGAGGCGATGTCGGCTCGGCGAGCCGACAGTGAGACTACAGACCGAGGCCCCGAGGTGCGACGGCTCTGAAGGGCGGGGCCTGCTCGAATTCCAGAGGCAGGCCTTTTCCCACCACCTCCAACACCCACCTGTCCGTGGTAATAACGGACCAGGCGGAAAGGAAGTGCCGGAGCCGTTCCCCCACGGGGGGAACCTGGGGTGAGGTGACGGGGTTGGGGGCGACACCCCTCAGCCCGTCACTGGGCAGGCTTGGAGGAGGGGCCGGCCGAGGGACCTCCTGGGCCTTTACCTCCCTGCTTCCTGTTGGAGGAAGCCCCGGCCTTGGGTTTGGGATGCCAAGCCTGAGCCTGCTGGCCCCGACGTTGCTGGGCTGGACGTGCCGCGGGCGCAGAAGGACGAAAGGGCTTAGGCTGTGGTTTGCGGCCTTGTCCTTCTGGCCGGATGAGACCCGAGTCCAGGGTAGCACTGACTTCCCGATCCTCTGCAGGTGACCTTCCACCCCAGGGCTGAAGAGGTCGGTCCCCAAGAAGGGGACATCCGCCAACTTATGCTGGGTATCGGAAGTGAAGGTGGATATCCTCAGCCAAGCCCACGACGCATAGTCACTGCGGCCGCCACAGACCTGGCACATGAGTCCCCAATGTCCAAAGCAGTCTGAAGCTGCTGTTTGGCCACTGCCCTGCCCTGGTCCGTACCTGCCTAACGTGGTCTGCAGATCCGCGGGAAGATGAGGGCGACCTCGATCCAGGGAGCCCAACAGGGCATGAGAGAAATGCCATGGCGCGGCCGAACTGGCCTGGCGAGGAGCCCGAGGGAGGGGCGAAGCGTGGGCTTTTTAAGCCAGGCATGAGTCCAATTTCTTGGACTCCCTTGGCCGAGGAGGGTTTGTCCACATCCCTAAGCGTTCCCGGCAGCGGGCATGCGGTAACTAACCCCTCGGCTGAGGGGTGTTCCAAAAACGGACAAGGAACCGTAGGGACCCGCACTTCCTGGCCATCCTGGCCGAAGGCACAGGGCAGGAAGCAGGGGCGCTACCAGAGCTCAAAGGCGGGCCCACTATGGCCTCGGCCACGGGAAGAGCCTCCGTGGGGGATCCCTCGGTCCAGAATCTCCGTGAGGAGATACCTGGCCCAGTGAGAAAGCAGGTTCGAGAGCTTCATCCAGTGGACTCCGAGATGAGCGAAGCAATCCCAGGAAGGATGAAGGGCTATACGTCACCAACTGTCCTCCTGAGGACTCCAAGTCCATTCGCTTGGAGAAAAGGGAGGAATAGTCTTCGGACTCGGAAGAGTCCTCAAAGAAGCTGCCTCGGGCCTAAGCCACCTCCACCTGCCGAGGTCGATCGGGAGTGGGGTGACAGACAGCCTATGGGGCAGTCCCTGAGCCGACCGAGAATTCTTGGTAGGAGCCACACATATGGCTGTGGAGGCGGAGGTTCCACAGAATCGATAGGGCAGCTGGTTTGGCAACAACCCGGCCTGGGAACAAAGCTCCTCGGATAAAATGAGGTTGTTTGGCCGCTCCGGTGACAACCACTTAATGGCGGGGGAAAGTGGCAGTAAACATTCCGGTCAGAAGGAGCTGTTGCCACATGAGGTCCTCATATACGTCTGGCCTTAACCTGCGTGAAACCTCCCGTCGTCAGAGAGGAGGAAGAGGATGGCCCAGCGGCACCGCTTACCCAGCGATGCGAGACCAAAACGCCTATGGCGGTGGGATCGGCTGGACCCCATGAAGAAGTCCCGAAACCGAGAACCTCGGCTTTCCGAGGGCAGTGCGCGGGGAGGTGTCGTGGAGAACCGGCACTCCCTCGGTTCGAAGGTTCAACCGAAAGCTCCGGAACGGAGGCACAGACAAGCCAGCGGGTCCTCAACTCCCACCGGGGAACCCGGGAAGATTGGATTCTCGGCTTCTCCTGCCGACAACCCAACAGGTCGAGAAAAATCTCGACCGCGTCGTGAGATGTCGGTCAACTGGCCTGGCCCAGGGGACACCGTGAGACCAGTGGCCCGAAGCAAGATGGTCGACGAATTCGACTGACTGACAACTCGGGAGGGATCTTTCCCGCTCAAAAGCGTCCGACGGTGGGACTTACCTTGCTCTTTTGGACCGAGAAAGCGGTCCAGCAGAATTGGTCCCTCACCTTTAGTAGGAGGGTCAGACAAAGCTCCTTAAAAGAAGCTGAATAAGAGGCACCGAGAGAGAGCGGGACAAATGCCGCAGCCGAGGTAGAAGCGGCCCGTGCCGCCTCCTCTTCGAGGGTGATCATCTTCTCGAGCTGATCCGCCGAGCCCGCCGCCGCGGAAACCGCCGACCGGGCCTCTCTTGACTTCACCGGAGGAAAACACTTCTCGGGACACCCCAGTTGTAAACGGGCAGCACGGTCTTCGAGGATGTAGGCGGAAAAGGAAGAGCACAGGTCGCAAGCCTGCGGGTCGTGCTCCAGGCCTAGACAGTAGACGCATCGTGAGTGCGGATCCATCCGAGACATCTTCAGTTCGCAAGGGCATCTCCAGAAACCGAGTCGACGGTCCATCGCAGGCATGAGGAGAGAAGACCAAGTCTTTTAAGCAAAAACTTTTAATTTCAAAATTGAAGAATTAGGAACCAGTCTTATCGCAGAGCGTTAAGGAGAGAACCTGGGTTCCAAGTGGTAAGGAAGATCTGGCGTCATGGGGCGGCGAGAGTTTTGCCACCGGGTGGGTGGGAGGAGCCAAGCCTGAAGACCTTCGGCAAGATTTAAGCGGCAGGATACCTGCCAGACAGTGTGGATGAACAACATATCCATGTCCCTAGAACCTGTATTTCTAGGGACGTGGATATGTTGTTCAATCCACACTGTCTGGCTATAATCAGCTGTTCGGGAGGAGGAGGCAGGCGCGACTCCCCAATACTTACATTTGGGGAATAAGGACTGGAGAACCGAGGTTCCAAAACCAGCATCCCAGTGTGACTCTAGGTCAATGTGGTAATGGGAAATAAAGGTGTGTGCTGACTTCCAGGTAGCAGCCCTGCAGATTTCCTGGATAGGGACGTCCCTAGAAGCAACCACCAAAGCAGCGGTATGGCGGGTTGAATGAGCTCTTATCCCTTTGGGTGGCTCCATGCCCGCCAACCTATTGCACAGATCTATGCAGGAGGTGACCCACCTGCTTATGATCCCTTGGCTGCAGATCAGCGAGGTGCGGCTTCAGCGTGGTGATAAACACTGGCGAACCTCTCCCGAACTTCAGCCATCTGCTCCTTATATAATAGCGGCTCTTCTAGGGTCAGAGTATGGAGCCTATATTCGATCTCGAGGTGTGCCTGGGGTAGAACACCGGCAGAATCAACACCTGATTCAGGTGAAACTCCGACATCACCTTCGGAAGGAATTTCGGGTGGGATTGAAGGACAACCTTGTCCCTGTGGAAGACCAGATAAGAAGACTCAATGGAAAGTGCCTGGAGCTCTCCCATTCTTCTGGCTGACGTAACAGCCACCAAGAAGGCGGTCTTCCACGACAGGTGGAAGATATCGCACCTGTGCACTGGTTCAAATGGCTTGGCCAATACCAGCAGTAGATCCCATGGAGGTTGAGGTTCTCGCACTGGAGCAGATATGTGATCAAGGCCTTTGAAAAAGCACCATACCACCTTCTCCTGCACCACCAACTGCTTGCCGGCCCGTACCCGGTAAGCAGAGATGGCTGCCAGCTGCACCTTAAGGGTCGTCGACCGAAGCCCTAGCTGAGAAAGGGACCACAGATAGTCCAAAATGCTAGCCAATGGACAGGAAGAGGGGTCCAACCCCTTGTCCTGACACCAAATGGAGAATCTCTTCCATTTAAAATGCATAGCATTTTCTGGTCGACTCCTTACGGGACGCCTCAATGACACTGAGTACCTCGTCGGAAAGACCCAAGGTCTGGAACTCTAGCCACTCAGGAACCAGGTCGTCAGGTGCAGGGATTGAAGGTCCAGATGGAAGACCTTCCCCTTGTTGACTGAGATCAGGTCTGGGCAGGCTGGAAGCCGCCTCGAGAGCCTGGAGATGAGGCTGAGGAGATCTGGGTACCAGAACTGGTGAGGCCAGTCTGGGGCTACCAGAATCACCTGCACCTTGTCCCTCTTCACCTTGAGAAGCACCTTGTGGATCGGGGGAAATGGAAGAAAGGTGTAGAAGAGGCCTGGGGTCCACAGCCTCGAGAAGGCATTCCCCCTACAGCGAGCCCTGCTGAGGCGGGCATGAAACAGCCTCAGCTTCACGTTCTCCTTGAGCAAACAGATCCACCTCAGAGATGCCCCAATGGGAGAACAGGTCCTGAACTACCTCCGCAGGAGGACCACTCATGAGATGCAGCGCCTATCCGACTGAGGGCATCGCTAGAATGTTGAGGCTCCTGCCACATGGATGGCTAGGAGATCTGCCTCCAGGCTGATCACAAGAGACCAAATTGGAGGCTTCCTTGCACAGAGGCAAAGTCGTCCCGCCCTGATGGCTGAGATAGTACATGAGTGAGTGGTGTTGTCTGTCTGGACCTGAACCACCTGACCACGTACAAAACAGGCAAGGCGGTGAGGGCTAACCGTCACCGCCAAGCTCCAGCAGGCTAGTATGGCATCGAGACTCCTGGGGACCAGAGGCCGTGGGCTCGAGCTCCCAGATGGGCACCCAACCCATCAAGAAGCGTCGGTCTTAAGAATGACCGTCAGCTCAGGCGGACAAATGGGATACCCTCCTGCAGATGAGCTGGGACGAGCCACCACTGCGCCATCCCACATCTTCTGGGTCATGGTTTTACGGCTGATACAAAGGACTGGAGCGTTGAGACCACTGGCGGGCCAGTCCCCATTACAGGGGATGCATATGCCAGCGGGCCCAATGGACCACGCTGGTGCAAGCCGTCATGAGACCCAGTAGGGGCAGGGCGCAACTACCCAACCTGAAATGATTAGGCAAAGGAGGAATGGACCTCGGCCCTGTCCACCGGGAGCCGGGCTCTGGCTCGAAGAGAGTTGAGCTCTGCCCCGATGAACTGAATCACCTGCGATGGTATGAGTTCCGATTTGGCCTCGTTGATCAGGAGACCACTTTGAGAGCAGACCTGGAGGGCAAGATCTCTGGACCGCTCCGCCTCCAACCTGGAGGGTTGCTATCAATGATCGTCCAGATAAGGGTACACCAGAGCGCCTCTGCACCACAGGAATGCTGTCACCACTGCCATGCATTTGGTGAAGACCCTGGGAGCTGGAGAAAGACCGAAGGGCATGGCCCAGAACTTGTACAGGGATCCCTCTGCTCTGAAGTGGAGGAATCGCTGATGTGACAGACGGATTGGGACACGAAAGAACGCGTCCTGGAGATCCAGCGAGCATAATCCCATGCCTAGTTCCAAGGATGGTATGATCTGAGCCAAAGTGACCATCCTGAAGGTGGGTGACCTAGGAACTTGTTCAGGTCATGCAGATCGAGAATGGGGCACCAGCCCTGTCCGTTTGGGATCAGGAAGTACTGGACTCAAACCCTGGGTTTGAGGAGGATCCGCCACATTGCTGATCACCTCCTTTTGGAGGAGCAGAGCTATGTCGGCTCGACAGGTCGACAGAGGCTGAGAACTGTAGCGTCGGCGGCTCGATAGGGAGGGTCCGCTCTCAATTCCAGAGGCAGACCCTGCCGACCACTTCCAGCACCCAACGGTACGTGGTGATAGCGGACCACGCGGAAAGGAAGTGGCTGAGCCGTCCCCCATGGAGGGACTCAGGGGAGGAATGACGAGGTTGGGGGCAGCACCCCTCAACCCGTCACTGGGTAGGCTTGGAGGATGGGCTGGCCGAGGAGCCGCCTAGACCTTTCCCTCCAGGCTTCCTGCTGGAGGAAGCAGCAGGCTTGGCCTTGGGTGCCAAGCGTGAGCCTGCTGGCCCTGGTGCTGCTGGGCCAGACGTGCTGCAGGGGCGGAAGGGCGAAATGGCTTACACTGTTGCTGGTGGCCTTTGTCCTTCTGGGCAGACGTGACAGAGTTCAAGGTGGCGTTGGACTGCTCGATCCTCTGGAGATGGCCTCCACCCGGCCCAAACAAGTCAGTGCAAAAGAAGGACGTCTGCTAGCTTATGCTGGTATCCGCCGTGAAGGTGGAGATCCGCAGCCAAGCTCTGTGGTGCATGGCTACTGCGGCCACTACTGACCAGGCACAAGAGTCTCCAATGTCCAAGGCAGTCTGGAGCTGTTGCTTGGCCATCGCCCTTCCCCGATCCCACACCTACTTGACCATTGTTTGAAGGTCAGCCGGGAGATGAGGAAGCACCTCATCCAGGGAGCCCATATGGGCGTGTGAAAAGTGTGCCATCAGTAGAGCCGACCTAGCCTGTTGAAGGCCTAGGGAGGAGGCAGCCCTATTGTCCAGGGGCTTCTCTATGTCCCTAGGTGTTTCTGGAGCGCCAGAAGACGCCACGGTTTACCAGTCCTCAGCCGAGGGGTGCTCTGAAAAACCGGAGAGGGAACCGGTGGGGACTGCGTACTTGTGGGCCATCCTGGCCGAAGGCACAGGACAGGATGCAGGCTGCTGCCACAACTCCAAGGCCGTAGCAACAATAGCCTCGGCCACAGGGAAGGCCTCCGTGGGGGAATCCCCTCAGTCCAAAATCTCCGTGAGGGGATATCTGGCCCATTTCTGCACAGGTTCGAGCTGCATCCCAATAAACTCTGAGATGAGCTGAAGAATACTCAAGAACGAGTATGAGCCCTTGTCCACCGACAGACCCCCAGAGAATTCCATGTTGAGGGGCATGGAATACAGGGAGGAGTCGTCGGACTCCGAGGAGTCTGTGAACAGCTGCCGAGCCACTCTCCACTTGCCGAGGCCGATCGGGAGTGAGGGTGACCGACAACCTGTGGGGCAAGCCCTGACCAGACCAAGAATCCTTGGTCGGGGCCCCAGTCTTTGGTTGCGGGGGCGGAGGTTCCACCACAATGGGTGGAGCAGCCGGTTTCAGCTGAGCAATCGGTGCCGGAGTTGGCTCCTCGATCAAGGAAACGATGGCAAGAGGCTGCTTCACCCGTTCGGGCAACAGCCACTTAATTGCCGGGGAAGGTGACAGAGTCTGCTTGTTGCCGGCCAATAAGAGCTGCTGCCACATCATGTCCTCATAGCGCAGACGCAACTTGCGTCGGAGCCTATCCTCCGAAGAGGATGAGCGGCGATGCCGCTTTCCATGATGCTGGGACCGAGACCGCCGATGTCGGCGGGACCTACCCAACACTGATTGAGGACAGAGACCGTCGGGGGTCGCTGATGGTGGGTAGAAGAGGGGGCGGGGGAAACCCGCTCATCCCCTGGTTCAGGGTCCTTGACCGGGGACTTCAGCTCAGGAGGCAGAGGCAAGTCCTCGGTAACCACCGGGGGTACCGGTGAAAGAGGGTTATCGGCTTCTCCAGTTGACAACCCGTCGAACGGGTTGAGAAAAATCTTGACCACATCAACAGGTGTCTCGGCAGACTGACCTGACTGAGACACCGAAAAGCCAGCTGCCTTAGCCGCAATGTCGACCGAAGTCGATAAAAAGACGCTCCGGGGAGCGAGATCTCTCCTGCTCCCACGAAAGTCGACAGTGAGACTTACCTTTCAGTTCCTTTTTCTTCGACCTACTGAACTGAGTCCCTGAGGGCCCCTCTCCCCTGGTGGGGAGGGACTGACAAAGCTCCCTTAAAGGAAGCAGTACAGGAGGAGCCCAAGGAGAACAGGATAAACGCTGACGCCGAGAAAGAAGACGCGGCCTGGGCCGCCTCCTCCTCAAGGGTGATTAACTGCTCCAGCTGCTCCATGGAGTCCGCAGCTGCGGACACCGCCCAACGGACCTCCTTCGACTTCACCGGTGGAAACCGTTTTTCAGGGCGCCTCAGTTGAAGTCGGGCAGCGCAATCTTCCAGAACCGAAGCCAAAAAGGACTTGCAGAAAACGCAGGCCTGCAGATCATGGGCAAGCCCCAGGCAGTAGATGCACGTGGCGTGCGGGTCGGTCCAAGATATCTTCTGCCCGCAAGGGCACCGCTGGAAGCTGGGAGTAGATTTCAAATCCATCGCAACCGCAAAGGAAGGAGAAGACTCAAGTCTCATAAATTTTAAGATGATTTTCGGTAAAACCGAAGTTTTAGGATCCAGGCATAAAGATGCAAGAGTGCTAGGAGGGAACCTGAGCTTCCAAGCGGTAGGGAAGCTCTGGCATCATGGGGCGGAGCCGAGGGTTTTATCACCTGGGTGGGTGGGAGGAGCCAGCCTGAAGACTTTCCAGCCCATCTTAAAGCGGAAAGGAACCTGCCAGACAGTGTAGACTGAACAAAATATCCACGTCCCTAGAATGATCAACAGACACCAACGTGGGTGTGTTGGATAATGATCAAGACACTAATGTGGGTGTGTCAGATAATGCTTTGAATTGATTCACAAACTACTGTACTTAAAGAGACACTGTCAACCCCCCTTAGGCCTCAAAGTGTCTAGTTGAAAAATAAAACAAACATGTCATAACCGCTCAGATTCTGTAGAGATTGCTGGTGTAGCTGAAGTTTGATTTTTTTTTTAAAGCAAAAAATGGACTGCCCACCATACTGGTGTTACCAGACAAAAATGCGTTTGTTTACATTCTTTGATCAACTTCCACTGTATCTTTCCAGGAGTTGTGAATGCCTCTAACACAATCTAGCCAACTAATAATGCTGTGGGAGGAGAGGAGACCACTGTCTCATGACAGGCTGTACTGTTCTGGGGTGTTCCTAATGTTCAGGAAGTATACAATAAGAGTAGAGCAAGGATTTGATGTTTTGGGGTGTCCTAATGTTCAGGAAGTTGGCAGTATAGTTTAGAGGTTAAAGAAATGAGCTTGGTGCATCCAGCAGACCTGGGTTTGATTCCTACAACCTCCACTGCATACTGTGCGACTCAGAGCAAGTCACTTAACCACCCCAGTGCCCTGGGTCGCCCCTGAAAACAGGCACTTGTGCCTAGTGGGCCTTACCCGGTTACCAAAAAGATTAAACAAGTAGATCAAGGATTTTAAACAAAGTTGGATATAACTGCACCAATTCCATACATTTCAATGCTACTAAGAAAGGAAGCAGATAGAACCACCAACAATTTCTGAGTTTTAGAGAAGGTAAGCAATCACAAAAAGTGGGTTTTCTACCAGAAATAATATAATGCAGAAAGGTTGACAGTGTCCTTTAAAGCAGCAGTACTAGATAAAAAAAAAAAAAAACAGGATCTTTTGCAATAGTTTGTTTCTTGTGCTCTGTTGAGCACTTACCTGGTAATCTTTCTTGTTTTTGCTGTACTATCACCCATAATTTGCTCAGTTTTTGTTTATATTTCTCCCACCCGCCATGCTGAATTGGAACCTTCTGCTGCCAACCGCACATCGCATAACTCACAGCACTACACAGGAACAGTGGAATGTGTAGCACAGGGTCCCACCACAAGTCAACACAAAAGACGATGCCACGGGGCGGGTCGCCTGCAAATTAGGCACCAGGCATATTAACGGGACACCGTCAACCTGTTTTTCATCACATTATTTCTAATTGAAACTCCACCTTTTATGATTGCTTACCCACTCTAAAATTCACTGATGTTGCTGTTTGTTTTGTCTGTCTCCTTGTTTAGTAGAACTGAAATGCAAGGCAATATATATTTATAAAGAACCTTGTTTTTGTTTACAATCTTGGTTCTGTTCTTACTGCATACTTCCTGAGCATTAGAAACACACCCAAACAGTGGTCACTCATAAGGCAGTAGCCTCCTAAACTCCCACTGCATCTTGAGGGGCTAGACTGTTTTGTGGGTGTTCCCAAGTCCAGGAAAGATGCATTTGGAGTTGATCAAGTAATGTAAACAACTCTGGTTTGGTGTGATAACACCAATATATTGGGCAGTCTGTTTTTACTTTAAAGAAAATAACAGTCAGAGGGGCGGATTTAAGGAAATGGGAAGGATCCTTAAGGAGCATTTGGATGGGATTGGGTCAGACATGGACGCTGATAGTAGGTGGGAAATCATCAGGAGAGGGGTGCAGGATGCTACCAGCACCTGTGCAAGAGTAAGGCGAAAATCTGGTGAGGGCCCAAAAACCCTGCTGGTGGACCAGGGAGGTCCAGGAGGTGGTGCAGGGAAAGAGGCAGCCTATAAGCAATTCAAGTGCTCAAGGAGAAAGGATCGAGGGGAGTAACAGCTGATGGCTAGAAGGGCCACTAGGGTGGTGAGGGTGGCTAAGGCAAGGAAGGAGCAGAACCTGGCCAGGGAAATTAGGGAGAGAGAACAAGGGTTCTTTAGATACACTGGGGAAAAACCAAGGGTGAAGGGCAGATTAGCAGGATTAAATCAGGGGAGAGATGGGCACAAGACCTGGGAGCAGGCTGAGGTACTAATGAGTACTTCACCTCAGTTTTCACCAGGAAAATGGGGATGCTGCATCATACATGGGAGGAGACAGAATACTGAGGAAGGGGGATCACTGATCGCGGGGTCTGGGGAGGGGAGGCATCACTGGCAGGAGGGGGAGGGCTAAGCAGGGAGAAGAGGTACTGGAAGTGGAAATCACAGCAGAGAGAGAGGAGGGAAGCCCTCAGCTCCCTTAAGACAGAGAAAGCACCGGGCCGGATAAATTACATCCCAGAGTGCTGAAGGAACTTATGGATGTCCTGGTGAAACCCCTGTGCAGCTTTCACCATCTCTCTGAGGACAGGGTGGGTGCCCCAGGACTGGAAGGTGGCGATACAGTGCCTTATCCACAAGGGGGATCAAGGAGGTGGCAGGGAACTACAGGCCTGTCAGCCTGACATCGGTGGTGGGCAAGGTGATGGAGGGCATTGTCAAGGAGAGGCTAGGGGGGACCTGGATAAGTCAGGGTGCCTGGACGATAGACAGCATGGATTCATCCTGGGGAAATCATGTCAGACAAACCTGGTGGAGTTCTATGACTGGGTGACGAGTGCCTTGGACCTGGGTAAACCAGTGGACGTCCTCTTTCTAGACTTCAGCAGGGCATTTGACTCTGTTCCTCACGTGGGCCTGTTGGATAAGCTGGGAGAAATGGGTGGGGAACCAGATGATCAGATGGATAGCAATTGGCTCCAGGACCGGACCCAGAGGGTCGAGTTGGCGGATAGTCTCATCCCAAGGAGGGTCATTAGTGGGTCCCACAGGGATCAGTCCTTGGGCCCCTTCTGTTCAATGCCTACGTCTCTGACATAAGGACAGGAATCAGGAGGAGATGAGTCTCTTTGGATGACCAAACTGGGGCGGTGGTGGATGGGGAGGAGGGGAGGGTGGCCCTACAGGGGACCTGGAGGCTCTGGAAAGATGGTCTAGAAAGTGGAAGCTGAGGTTCAATGCAGGAAATGCAAGGTTCTCCACCTGGGGCCAGAAACCCAGGCCAAGTGACACCCTGGGAGAATGCCACAAGTCTCGATGGCTGAGCGGGACCTGGGGTGGTGGTGGATGTCAAGATGAACAACTCTGAGACTTGTAGGAGGGCAGCAGCCAAGGCCAACAGGATGCTGGGATGCATCGCTAGGGGATCACCTCAGAAGGAGGGAAGTGATACCCCTTTGTATAACTGCTTGGTGAGGCCGCACCTTGAGTACTGAGTGCAGTTTTGGAGGCCACACTTAAAGAGGGACATTAACCTCCTGGAGAGGGTCCAGAGGAGGGCAACAAAATGATTTGGGGCTTGGGGGACAGGACCTATGAGGAGAGGCTCAAGAGCTAAATATGTACACATTGGAAGAGAGAAGGGACCGGGGGGACATGATAGAGGTCTTCAGGTACATGAAGAGGGTAAATAGGGGAGGAACAGTCAGGGTGCTTCGAAGGAAGGAGGAGGGGGCCACTAGAGGGCATGGGTGGAAGCTGGAGAGGGGAAGATTCAGGGGAGAAAGGAGGAGGTGCTACTTCACTGAGAGGGTGGTGGAGCCATGGAACGCTGCCTAGGGGGCTGGTGGAGGCAGAGACAGTGGAGGGGTTCTTGAGGGGGTGGGACAGGTACAGGGGAAGGGTTCTGGAAGCAAAATCCAATGCAGCAAGAATATCCGGAACCGGGAAGGGAGAAGCCAGAGAGGACGAGGGGGGCAGCAAGGTCAGCACCCAGGGTGGGGGCTGACCAAACGAGCAGACACGAAAGACCGTTAGGCCTATTCTGTTGGCATTTTAGTATGTTAGAATCAAACTACCAGGTGCATCAATAATCTTTACAGAATGCTGGCAATCATACAATGTGTTTTTTAAAATAGGGACACTTTGAGGCCTAAGGGGGTTGACAGTGTCCCTTTAACTGTGGATCCACAACAATGGAAATAAATTTTAAATATCTATAAAATTAAAGATCTCTAGAAAAATATTTACAGATATGGAAACTGGAACTATGGCTGCATGCTTCCAATGAAAAAGCAGAATTTTGATGATCACTTCCTGATTATCTAGAATTGATGCTTTAATTAACATTATCAATAGGCACTCTAATGTGGGTGTGTCAGGTAATGATCGTGAGGCCATCTAATGTGGGTGTGTCAGGTAATGATCGAAGGCCATCTAATGTGGGTGTGTCAGGCAATGATCAATAGGCCAGCCAATGTGGGTGTGTCAGGCAATGATCAACAGGCCATCTAATGTGGGTGTGTCAGGTAATGATCAATAGGCCATCTAATGTAGGTGGGTCAGGTAATGATCAATAGGCCATCTAATGTAGGTGGGTCAGGTAATGACCAATAGGCCATCCAATGTAGGTGGGTCAGGTAATGACCAATAGGCCATCCAATGTGGGTGTGTCAGGCAATGATCAATAGGCCAGCCAATGTGGGTGTGTCAGGCAATGATCAATAGGCCAGCCAATGATCGATAAGCCACCTAATGTGGGTGTGTCAGGCAATGCTTTGAATTAGTTCACAAAGTACTTTAAGAGCACACAACGGAGCAGTTGTTTTTGACCCCCTCCCCCCGGTTCATGTCAGGTATTTATCTACGTGGGATGCTGTCCTACTGGATATAAAAAAAAATAAGGGTCAAACAACAAAACTAATGGGTTGTATTATTCAGCTGAGCCCAGATTTTATAAAGCAGCAATTTAAAATCATAACGATGAGCAGGCTGTTCCCAAGGGAGAAGAAAGGTGAACCAACACTGAAAACTATGTGCCAGTTGTCCCAATCCTCCCACTATCAAATAAGCACAGCCACCCCCATACAGGAGTTCCCCAGGGGGTCAATACTAGGTCTCCTACTATTTGCAGTGTTTGCTAACTCCCTATCTGCAACTGTTTCAGCTTGCAGAAATGTGTGTTGTGTGGATGACTTGATCATGTATAACAGCTAGGATACTGATGCACTTAACTCTTAAGCGAAATGCTGACTCTGACTGCATCTTTCAATATTTCACAGCAAAAAAAATTATTAAAACAGTTGCAAATCTTCAATGAAAGAATCTGACAACTTCAACATCCACTGTCCTGATGGTTCTATCATTGAAGTGGCCAACTACAAATATCTAGGAGTACTTTTGTATCACAAATTTGACTTCACAGACCACATCTCAAGCTCTTGTAAACTACAAGTTAAGAATGGCTTACAGAGCACATACAAACATCACTGAAAAAGCTTCCCCTCAGTGGTTCTGTTGACAACCTTCCACTCGGCCTTGCCTGGAATACTTGCCAAATGAGATACTGCCTACAACCATAAGGATATGCCACTTTGTTGTAGGTGCACATTGAACGACCCATCACTGTACACGTTACACAAAACCTGGACGGATACCACCTAGTGTAATAATATTTTATGTGCTAGAATATTCCCTTTTCAAAATCGGAGATCTAGAAGAATATTGAAGGTGACAGAACTATGCGGTAGGCTGGTGAGCAAAAAAAAGAAGGGGAGGAAACTACTTTGGTTCATAAAGGAGGTGGGGGTAACAGGGAGAAAAGGAGGGCATTCAGGGCATATAAAGCCTATCGGAAAAAGACCAATAGGGAGATATAGAGGGCAAAACTAAGGGAAACAAGAAAAACAATCAGAAGGGAGCAGGCAAATACGAAGGAGAACACAGCATGGTAGGCGAAAAGGGGGGATATTTTTTTTAGATATGTGAGTGACAGAAGGAAGGGGAAGACGGGGATTTATTAGACTCAAAGGGGAAGGGGGTAATGGCAGAAAGGAATATGGAAAAGGCAAATGTTCTGAATGATTCCTTCACATCAGTCTTCACAGTGGAAGAGGGGATAGGGCCAGAGTTGGAAGTCAGAAGAAGGGAGGGCAGGGAAGTGGACTCTGGTCCATTCACGGAGGGTAGGGTAATAGAAGAACTGGGGAAACTGCAGGAGGACAAGGCGATGGGCCCAGACAGGATTCACCTGAGAGTGCTCAAAAAGCTGAAGCAGGTGTTGGCGGCACCGCCACGAGGTTGTTCTGTCACTGGAGAAGGGAAGGGCTCCTGGGGATTGGAAGGGCTGAGGTGGTGCCATTACATAAAGGGGAGAGGATCCGGAAACTACCACCGAGTTTGCCTTACCTCCGTGGTGGGAAGCTAATGGAGACCCTTAAAGAAAAGGCTGAGTAAATATCTGGAGGCAGCAGGCCTCCTGGATGACAACCAGCATGGATTCACAGGTGGTAGGTCCTACCAGATCAACCTGATTGAATTTGTTTGACAGGGTTATGGAGATATAGGACCAGGAGGTGCGGTGGACATGGCCTACCTAGACTTCAGGAAGGCTCTTGACACCGTCCCCACAGGAGACTCACTGGCAAAATAGTTAGTTTGGGAGTGGGGAGCAAACCACAAATTGGGTTGAAGCATTGGTTAGAGGGAAGGATGCAGAGGATTGTGATAAATGGGGTGCACTCAAAGGAGGAAAAGGTGATGAGTGGGGTTCCACAAGGGTCAATGCTGGGACCCATACTCTTCAACATTTACACTGGAGACATTACATAGGGTCTGCATGGGAAGGTGAGTCTGTTTGCAGATGACGTGAAAATATGTAATAGGGTGGATACGAAGGAGGTGTGGAAAGTATGAGAGAGGATCTGGCAAGGTTGGAGGAGTGGTCAGATGGCAGCTACAGTTTAATGCAGAATTATGCATGTAGGGCGTAGAAACCCGAAGGCAAAGTACTGGCTTGGGGGGGGGGGAGAGAGAGAACTGGAGACAACTGAATAGGAAAGGGACCTTGGGATCACTATATTGGACAGCCTGAAGGTTCGGAGTCATCGCGACATGGCAGCAGGGAAGGCACTCAGAATGTTGGCATGCATACAGAGGGGCTTTACAAGCAGGAGAAGGGAGGAGATCATGCCACTATACAAGACCATGGTCAATCCGCACCTAGAATATGGAGTACAGTTCTGCAGGCCAAATTTACAAGGGGATAAGGACAGCCTGGAGAGGGTCCAGAGAAGGGCTACCAGAATGGTGAGCGGGCTGCAGAAGAAGACATACGAGGAGAGACTGGGTGAGCTGGGCCTGGTACACACTGGAATAGAGGAGGGAGAAGGGGACATGGTAGAGACATTTAAGTACATGAAAGGCATAAATAGGGTGAGGGTTGAAAATATCTTCAGTTTGAGTGAGAACAAATCCACTAGGCGGCATCGTTAAAACTCAAGTGCAGCAGATTTAAAGGTGACAGAGGGAATTCTTTACTGAAACATCTGAAGAAGCCAGCAGAAGGTGGCCATTTGGTCTATCAAGTCTGCTCGTGTTGCAGGGTCCACAGCTTGAACTAATGTCCTACCCTCCTCTCCACTACTCCCATCCTCTCTACCCATGATCCTTACCTTCCCCCAATACCTATCCCAGCCTCTCTTAAAGCTACCACTGTCTTCAACTAGATGACCTCTTCCAGTAGCGCTGTCTTCAACTAGATGACCTCTTCCGGTAGCGCATTCCAAGTGTCCACTGCCCTCTCTGTGAAAAAAGTGCTTCCTGTCCTCCCTCCTAAACCTCCCACCCTCCAGCTTAAGACTATGCCCCCTCGTGTTATGGTTGCCACTAAGCTTAAAGAGACTCTCCTTATCAACCTTATTTTTTCCTTTCAAGTACCTGAAGGTCCCAATCATATTTTTCATACATTGCTCATTGTATATTATAAGGGAGAGGGATATGTGGGGAGTGGTGCAATGCACTGGCTGTGGGGCAACAGTTTTCCGGGAGACATTCTGGAACCTGCGTTGCTGCCCTATTTGCAGGCAACTGTCAGCTCTGAGGGAGGAGGCTGCCCACCTCCAGGCTGAACTGGCAAGGACTAAGGAGGCCTCCCCCACCCAAAGAACACCAGTTCAACAACCACTGCCTCGGAGGTTGCCAAGTGTGAAGAGCAGTTGGACCACAGTGGGTTCTGGGAGGGTGAGGGTGGTGGAACAGAGATGTAGCCCCCTAGTTGTACCTCTACACAAATCATATGTCAGTCTGGCAAATCAAGGTTCCTCTCATGATGACAATCTTAGTGGAGACCAAGAAGAATGCTGGGGACATCCACAAGGGAGACCCACAAAAGGCGGCAAGGGACACCACAGGGAAGGAAACAGCTCTGACAGGGGACTCAATTGTTAGGTGTAGACCTGGGGAAGTGAGAGAAAAGGAAGTAAGGTGCCTGCCTGGTGCCATGGTTTGAAGGGACAGGAAGCAAATCCTCAGGATTGCAGAAGCAGCATCACAGGAGAGGGAACTAGATATCATTGTCCACTTTGGGACAAATGACCTAGCTAGGCATGAGATCAGTGCAGGATGAATTTGTGGAGTTGGGGAGGGGCCTCAGACAGGTAGCAAGCACGGTAACCTTCTCAGAGGTGCTGTCAGTCTATGGCAGGGGTGAGGCTAGGGTACTGCACACCATGCAGTTTAATGAATGGCTGCAAAACTGGTGCAGAGCACAGGCTTTGGCTTCATTGGGACTGGAGGTCCACCTGGGGAGATGAGGGTCTATACTGGCATGATGGTCTGCATCTGTCAGGAAGGAAACAAGCTCCTAGGTGACAGGTTTAAATGCTTCCTTGGCAAGCTTTTAAACTAGCCAAGGGGAGGTGCTGACAGGAAGCAGGAAAGTTCAAGCCTCCCCCACAAAACATCAGGCAGGTAGTAGGGTAAACACTGAGGTACAGAGCTTGACAGAGGGCAGGACGGGTAAATGGAAAAATAGACAAGGGCAATAAGAGCAGGGATGGGGTAAAAAAGGATAAAGCCAATATTAAATGGAGGGCAATGAGTACCAATGCCCGTAGTCTGGGAAACAAGCTTCCTGAGCTAGTAGCCCTGATGGAAGAGGAACACTTGGATATTGTGGCAGTCACAGAAACATGGTACACGGAGAACCATGACTGGGATGTCAACATACCAGGGTACACAATCTACAGAAGGGACAGGGAGGGTAAAAGAGGAGGTGGAGTAGCTCTCTATATAAGGGAAGGGATCAAAGCAACAGAACTAAAAAGTAAAAGGGGAGGACAAGAGGCACTCTGGGTCACCTTGGAGACAGGGAATGGCATCACAATCCGCACAGGGGTTGTATACAGACCCCCGTCTCAAAGGGAGGAAATGGACAAGAAAATGATAGAGGACATTCTCAAATGGCTGAAAAAGGAGATACTGTTGATGGGGACCTGAATATGCCAGATGTTAACTGGACGACATGGACTGCAGCCACATCCAAGAGCAGGGTCATTCTCTATGCCCTACAGGGGCATGCCTTAGACAGCTAGTGGTGGAACCCACTCGGGAGGGAGCAATATTAGACCCGGTACTCTCAAATGGAGAGAGGATCACACATTTAGAAGTCAGTAGACATCTGGGAATAAGCGACCACTGCACAGTGTGCTTCTCAATAAACACAACCATGGAAACAAACCATACAAAGACAAGGATACTGGACTTTAGAAGGGCTGACTTTGGCATAATGGGTGAATACCTGAGGAATGCATTAGTAAATGGCCAGAAATGAGGGGTGGAAAAACAATGGAGAAAAATCAAAACTGCCATCATGGAGGCAACAAGTCTTTGTTTGAAACAAAGGGAATAAAAACACTATAGTTCTCAAAAGAGGTGTCAGGGAAGGTTAAGGAGAAAAGGCTGCATTCAAAAAGTAAAAGGAATCACAGAAGTAGCGACAGGGAACTGTATCAATTAAAGCAGAAAGAAGTGGGAAGGCAGTCAAAAAAAGCAAGCCAAAACCAAGGAAAAGATAACCAACTCAGTTAAGAAGGATAAAACCTTATAGGTACATTAGGGAGCATAGAAAGGTTAAGGAGGGATAGTGAAGATTAACAAAGGAGAGGGAGGTGGGCAGAGGAGACAGTGAAAAGGCAGAGATACTGAATGAATACTTTTGCTCAGTATTCACAAAAGAAGAAGAGGAGGAGTTGCCTAAATCAAACAATAGAAGCACTCTGGGTAGCGGGGCTGATGCCAGTCCATTTACAGAAGAAAGAGTCCTGAAAGAACTCCTAAAACTCAAGGTGGACAAAGCAATGGGTCCTGATGGGATTCACCCTAGCATCCTAAAAGAACTAAGGGAGGACCTAGTGACACCACTGACCACACTTTTTAACAAATCATGGGAGGATGGGGTGGTACCTGAGGACTGGAGGAGGGCAGATGTGATTCCCCTTCACAAAAGTGGAAGCAAGGCAGAAGCAGGAAACTACAGACCTGTTAGTTTGACCTCGGTGGTAGGAAAATGATGGAATACTTCTGAAAGAAAGAACTGTTGAGTACCTAGAGGCCAGGGGGCACGGGACCCAAAGCAGCATGGATTCACAGCAGGAAGGTCATGTCAGCAGAATCTAATCGATTTCTTTGACTGGGTGACCAAAGTAATAGACCAGGGAGGGGCTGTGGATATAGCCTACCTAGACTTTAGCTAAGGCATTTGACACAGTCCCACACAAAGATTAATAATCAAGTTAGCCAGCCTGGAAGTGGGTCCCAGGGTGGTAGCCTGGAGTAACAAACTGGCTGCACAACAGGACACAGAAGGTAATATTGAATGGAACACATTCAAAAAAGGGAGTTACTAGTGGGTACCTCAGGGCTCAGTACTGGGTCCAATCTCTTTAACGTCTTTATAGGTGACACTGCAGAAGGTCTGGAAGGAAAGTTGTGCCTCTTTTGCAGATGACACAAGATCTGTAACAGAGTTGATACACAAGGGTGGTGGGTAGAAAGGATGAGAGAGGACTTGGCAAGGTTGGAGGAATGGTCAGACATATGGCAACTTAGATTCAATGCAAAGAGGTGCAAAGTAATGCACCTGGGAAATAAAATCCAGGAGCAGAGTACACAATAGCAGGAAGTACTAACAACAACAATAATGGAAAGGGACCTGGCGGTAGTCATATCAGATGACCTAAAGGTGGGTAAGCAACGTGAGAAGTCGGTAAGGAGGGCCGGGGGATACTGGGATGCATAGGGAGGGGCATCACAAGTAGAAAAAGGGAAGTGGTTATCCCTCTGTACAGACAGTTGGCGAGACCCCATCTGGGATACTGCGTGCTCTTTTGAAGACCTCATCTATGCAAGGACATAGACAGAATGGAAGCAGTCCAGAGGAGGGCAACTAAAATGGTGCAGGGTCTAAATCAGAAACCATATGAAGAGAGACAGAGAGCTTAATATGTATACCCTTGATGAAAGGAGGGACAGGGGGGACATGATAGAAACTTTTAAGTACCTCAAGCGAATCAACAAAGCCCAGGAGGGTAGCATCTTTCAGAAAAAGAGATGTGTAAGAACAAGGGGTCACAATTTAAAGATAGAGGGGATGGCTCGGGGTAATGTGAGGAAAATTTTTTCACGGAGAGAGTGGTGGACGCATGGAACTCCTTCCTGGAGAGGTTGTGGGGTCTAAAACAGTGGGGAATTCAAACATGCATGGGACAGACATAAGAGCAATTATAGTGGGGGTTGCAGGAAGTAGGCTGTTGGTTAACTAGAATCTGCAGCTTATCCAATAAGTAGGAAATGGGCAGACTGGGTGGGCCAAGTGGTCCTTATTGCCAGTCAAAGTCCTATGTTCTATGTTTCTCTCTCTCTCTGTCTTCCAGGAGTACATGTTCAGTGCCCTCAATCTCTCCTCGTATGCCTTACCCTGCTGACCAGCTATCATCTTTGTAGCCCTTCTCTGGACCTTCTCCAGCATGTTAATGTCCTTTTTAAGGTGTGGGCACCAGAACTGAACTCCATACTCTAGATTCAGCCTAAGCAGTGGCCTGTACGAGGGCATTATAACCTTGTCTCTCCTACTACTGATCCCCCTAGATATGCATTCCAGCATCTTATTTGCCTTTGCTGCTGCTTTCTTGCACTGCATAGGAGTGCTTCAGGTCACTAGTGATCATCATTCCCAGGTCCTTCTCCTCCTCTGATGCAGATACTCGGACTCCACCCAGGCAGTACTCTGTCCTTGGATTCTTGGCTCCAATATGCATACCACTGCATTTCTTGGCATTGAAGCCAAGCTGCCAGATCTTGGACTACTTCCCCAACTTTTCAAGATCGTCCTGTATCCCTTCAGCTGTGTCCACTCTTCCACAGAGTTTGGTGTGTTCTGCGAATAGGCACACTTTGCCCTTAATGCCATATCCAATGTCACCGATGAAGACACGGAACACCAGCTCCAGCACCGAGCCCTGTGGGACCCCACTGGTTACCTCTAGTGCCAGATAATGCTCCCCCCACAACCACCCTCTGGGTTCTGTCTCTCAGCCAGTTTTCCACCAATCATATCTTTTCCCCAACCCTGAGATCTACCAACTTCCTGTCAACCTTTTGTGAGGCACAGAGTCAAAGGCCTTACTAAAATCAAATCAAGGATGTCTACTGTAGCCCCATCTACTGTCTTAGTGATACAGTCAAAGAAGTAAATCAGATTTGTTTAACACGATCTCTCCCCACCATGAACAAAGCTGCCTCACATCCTGAAGACCATGCTCCTCTAGATATTTCACCAACCTTTCCTTTAGTATGGTCTCCATGAGCTTGCCCATGACGGAGGTCAGACTGACTGGTCTGTAATTCCCTGGGTCATCCTTGGGACCGTTTTTGCGGAGGTTAACTACATGTGCTGTTCTCCAGTCCTGTGGTATCACTCCTGACTCTAGTGAACTATTAAATAGGTCTGCCAGTGGCCCTGCCAGCTCCTTTAGTTCCCTTGGATGTACTCTGTCCGGGCCTGGTGATCTGTCCACCTTCAATGCCAGCATCCCTTCCCTCCCTCTAGCCTCCTCTATCACGACATCTGTGTTCCATTCCCCCCTCTTTTCCCTCCTGAAGGCACTGGTCCGTCATCCTCCCTGGTGAAGACGGAGACAGAAGTATTCATTAGTATCTCTGCCCTCCCCATTATCCTCCACCCACTCACCCCTTTCTTAAGCCTAACAATCCCTTCCTTCTTGTCCCTTTTCTCACATATATCAAAAAAGCCTCCCCCTTTAATTCCTTCAGCTATCTGCAGCTCCTTCTATGCCTTTGCTCTCGGACTTCTTACTTGACTCACTAGCCAACCTTAGGAAATTTTCCCTATCCACCTCTCTCTCTCTCTGGTCTTCCTGAATTTTCTATAGGCCAACCTCTTTTCTCCCTTACTGCCCAGGCAATCCCAGAACTGAACCAGCTGGGCACTTTGGCCACCTGTGTCCCCCCAACACACTCATCTGTGGCAACCAGTATTACTTCCTTAATGACTGACCACCTTTAGTCCAGCCCCATATCTGCGCGAAGCCCACCAGATGGCTCCTTAGCACTTCACTCATTTTCCTGGAGTCCGCCTCCTGAAATCCAAGATTTTGGTCTTAGTCGGGATGCTTTCCTGCCCATATTCAACTGGAACCACACTGTGCAGTGGTCACTTCCACCCAGTGGCTCCCTGACCATTATTTCCTGTATATGCTCCCCCATTTGTGAGCACCAGATCAAAAGTGCCTTGGCTCTTATTGGTTCAGTGATGCTCTGAGTCAGGAACCCACTCTGCAGTCCTTCCAGGATCACCAGACTCCTAGCACATGTTGTGGATAGTATGCTCCAGTCCATCTTGGGCAGGTTGAAGTCCTCTACAATTATCACTTCCCTTTCCCTGCAGCTTCCAATATTAGTGAGTTCAGTTCCCTGTCCCTCTCCTCATCCTGACTGGGTGGTCTGTAAACCACTCTCAACTTCACCTTTCTCCCTCTATTGGACCTTAACTGAACCCATAATGCCTCCACCTCCTCCTTCGTGCAAGTTACTCCGTCCCCAATATAAACTGCCACCCCTCCAAACTACTCTGTCCCTCCTGTACAGTTTATATCCAGGGATCGCAAGGTTCCAATCATGGTGTGATGTTGACCAAGTCTCGGTTACTGCAGCTATGTCCACCTTCCTGTCTGCTAACAGTGCCTGAGGGTTGTTCATCTTGTTTCAAGACTCCAGCATTTAGAGACACCACCCCCACCTAGAATCTGACCTTCCTTCTCTTCCCTCTATTCTTCTATTCATTTATCCCTCTGTGTACCCCTCCACATACTAATGGTATTAATGACCACCAAGCAGAAAAGAGAGGGTGGTGGGGTCATGGAACAGACTGCCGGAATGGGTGGTAGGAGTTGATACAGTGGGCAAATTTAAAAAAATCTGGGACACATACATGGGCCTAAACAAGAGGCCGACAGGAAATGGAGAGCAGAGGTCTTCCAAAGTTTGGGGGACTCTGGCACTGGATGGACCATGGGGTCTTTTTCTGCCGACAAATTTCTATGTTTCTATGAATAAATACAGGTTACTCACTTGAAACCACAGTTCTCGAAGGGTATACAGTTCACATCCACACTGAGCGGTTCCTCTGTGCGGTCTAATTTATCAGGCGTCTTCAAGTTAAGCTCCTCTCACCCCTCAGGTGGTATATCATCCAGCTCTGCCCATGACATCACATTTTGCATGCTGGGGAGCAGGGATCAATTCGTACCGCTTTAAGTAGACCCCCAAAAAAAACCCTAAACACAGCCAGTTCCACAGTGCAAGTTCCCGAGCCTGTGTCAAAGGAGTAGTGACTACGAATATGTATGGGGCTAGTAGTTATGGAGGATTGTTGTTTCTGCACAATGGCACATTAAATGTTTAATAAATTAGCATTTCTCATGATTCCTGAGTGCAGGTTCCTCTTGTGTTCTCTGCGTGCCACTTGCCAGGGGAGGCTGGGTGAGTGGGTTGGTTGGATGTTAACTCTATACCACTCCTAGAAAGTAAAGTTATGTAGGGAACTTACCTAAACAGTAGATCTTGAATGAGGGGTTCCTTCAGTAGGTCATCACATATAGGACTAGCACCACCTGGCGTCTGGCCGCACGGCAGACTTTCTCTAGCAATACCTGACAGAGGACCGTCCACCCGATGTCAGCATGACGCTATGTAGTGGACGGTCCCCACGCCTGCCCTCCAGTTCTCCCGCCAGAGCCTGGAATGGGCCTGACAGCAGGAGGAAACAGAGACTGGAGTCCCTAAATAAAGGGGGAAGGAGGGTGGGAAAAATATGACGTACTGAAGGAAACTCTCTCGAAGATCTACTGTTACGGTACGTTCCTATGTAACTGTACCATCTTACTTTAGAGGGCTTCTTCAGTAGGTCATCACATATAGAACTGAATCCCAAGCAGTCCCTCTGCAGAAAGACCAAGAGAAACAAGGGATGAGGAAAAAACTCCCAACAACTAAGGAAAACAGAGTGGAACCAGCCTAGGATAGAAGGCCCTGCAGAACAGCCAGCCGAAACCTGCCCTCTGCCTAGAAGTAATGTCCAGACTGTACTGTTTGGTAAAGGTATGGACAGAACTCCACATTGCTGCTGCGCAGATATCGGCTGTTGAAACGTTGTGCAGAAAAGCTGCAGCTGCAGCCAAGCCCCTTGTAGAATGACCTCTGACTGGTCCCAGGCAGAGGCTTGTCATACTTCTGGTAGCAGAAGCGAATACAACTACCCAACCAATTGGACAGTCACTGCTTAGAAACAGCCTTGCCCAAAGATCTGGGGGCAAGAGAGACAAGTTAGTCATCCTTACGAAACTCTTTTCGTACAGCGAGTATAACACTGGAGGGTGTGATGCATGTCCATGGTGTGCAGGAGTGCCTCACCTCTATTTGCAGGGGACGGAAAGAAAACAGGGAGCTCCACTGATTGATTCAGTGTGACCTCTGAAACCATCTTAGGCAAAAACTTAGGATTTGTCCAAAGGACTGCCCGGTCCCTATGGAAAATGAAATAAGGCTCCTTATAAACCAGGGCCTGAAGCTCCGAAATTCTTTGCGCTCAGGTAACTGCAACTAAAACGTCTTCCAGGACAGGAAGCATAAATCACAGCTCACTGCTGGTTCAAAAGGTGGGAGAGTGAGCTTCTTCAACACAAAGTTTAAATCCCAAGGTGGTGTGGGGCTGTGGATGGGGGGCGGGGTTTCAGATGGAGAATCCTTTTCAGAAAAGTTTTTGAGACTTCCAAATGAGCCACAGAGTTTACCATCCACCAGCTCGTGGTATACTGAAATAGCCAAAGATGGACCTTCAAGGAAGAACAGGATAGGCCAGAATCTGAAAGATGAAGGAGGTATTCCATGACTTGTGGGGCAGAACAAAAGAAAGGGTTCCAATCTTTGGAAGCCACCCAAATGGAAAAACATTTCCACTTCATAGCACAGGTGGAACGAGTAGACGGCTTTCTAGCCTCAACAATTATCTGGGTGGCCCAAGAGGAGACCCCAAAGCAGGAGACCGCTATGTCTGCAGGAGCCACACATGAAGGTGCAGGGTCCTGAGCCCTGGATGGATAAGCCGGCCTTGATTCTGTGTGAAGTGGTTGTGAGTCACAGGAAGTGGAACCGGTGGTTCCTCCACTAACTGTTGCAGAAGTGGGAACCAAATCTGTCTCGGCCAGAGGGAGGCGATAAGGATCATCCGCACCTTCTCTGCCTGGAGTTTGAGAAGGACCCTCTGGAGAATGGGAAATGGAGGGAGGCTCCGGCCAGAGTTGCGGAGGAGGAGGCCTTCTCCCGGTGCCTTTCTTTGTCCCGCTTCTTGTGTCCTTCTGGGGAGGTCGATGCCTGCCTAAGCTTTTTCAACTCCTTCTCCATTGCAGACATCTTCTTTTTAAGGAGATGGGCTTCCAAGGACTGCTGGCGTCGTCTGTGGGTGGCCGCGTTGAAATGCAGGCAAAGCGGGCACTTTTGACCCAGCGTGGTCCAGGGCCTAAACAAAAAGGCAGAGGGAGGACTGGTCCTTGTGAGGCAGTTGGGTCGCATTTAGTCGCATTTATTTTTTGAAGGGGACCACATAAACCGACGCTCACCTGGCTGAAAAATACCAAAATACTAATAATTTTCAGTAAAAAACCGACGAAGTAACAGGGCTGAGCTACGAACTTTACCGCGAGGTGCTGCACGAGCTGATGACGGGAAAGAACTGGGAGGCGGGCGTCCAGGACCGCCCCTTTATACCGACGTTGTCCGACGCCGGTCACCTGATGTGGGGGCAGTCCCTCGCCAGGTACTGCTATCTAGAAATTTTTCCGTGGGGTCCTGCCACCTGCCGACGTCAGTCCTATATGTAATTACCTACTGCAAGAGCCCTCTCGAAGTAAGATCTGAAGTTTTGTGTTGAATGAGGAGGTGAAAAGATCGAGTTCCGGATGCCCCCACCTTAGGAAGAGAGACTCTGCCACTTCCTGACTTAGTTCCCATTCATGACTAAGGGTTTGAGACTTGCTGAGACTGTCCGTCAGGACGTTTTCAACACCTGGAACATGCACAGCCACTAATGACAGATCGTGCTGTACTACCCAGTTCCACACACTCATCACTTCCCTGCAGAGAGGGTAAGAGCGAGTTCCTCCTTGTTTGCTGAGACACCAGACTACAGACATATTGTTCATCTGAATGAGCAATGATCCCTTGGGGAGAAGAGTCTGGGAACACCTGAAGAGCGTACAAGACCGCTCTCATCTCCAGAACATTGATGTGTAACATCGCCTCTGAGCTGGACCAAAGTCCTTGTGCTTGGTGTTCCCCCAAATGCACCCCCCAGACCATATTCGATGCATCTGTAGTCAGAGATGCCAAAGGGACAGGACTCCTGAATGGGAGAACCAAAGAAAGGTTGCAGGGATCCCTCCACCAAAACAGATCTTTCAGGACTGGATGATCCAGATCGTCCAGGGGTTGATCCCACTGCACCCGCAAGGACCACTGAGTGATTCTCATAGGAAGCCTTGCCAGGGGAATGGTAGTGATAGAGGCCGCCATCAGGCCAAGGCGGCGAAGGACCTCCCTTGCTGGAATGGTCCTTGATGAGGCCACCACTGAAGCCTGACGGACCAGAGTTTCCACCCTGTCCGGAGGCAGGAAGGCCCTGCACTGGACGGTGTCCAAGACTGCCCCGATGAACTGAAGTCTCTGATTCAGGGAAAGAGATGACTTGGGGAAATTGACAGTAATCCCCAACTTGGAGAACAGATCTAGAATGAAATGCAGAGCTTCCAAAAGGGAATCCCTGGAAGGGGCTGAAATCAGCCAATTGTCCAGGTAAGGGAAAACTGCTATGCCCTGGTGTTGGTAAAGACCCGAGGTGCTGGAGATAGACCAAAGGGAAGGGCCCGAAACTGGAAATGCTCCCCCTGGAAACAAAACTGCAGGAACCGGCGGTGGCTGGGGAAAATTGGAATGTGCAGGTAAGCATCCAGCATATCTAGAGCACACAGCCACTGATTCTCCATCAGGAGAGGAAGAAGGCTTTGGAGGGTCAGCATTCTGAATTTCTTGTACTCAACGAACAGATCGACTGCTCAGATCGAGAATAGGTCTCATGTTGCTCGACTTTTTGGAACCAGGAAGAAGTGGGAGTAGAACCCCTTCCCTTTGCCGGAGAGGAATGCTCTCTATGGCCTCCTTGAGCAAGAGAGAGTTGATTTCTTCTCTGACGAGAAGAGCCTGGCCCCGAGTAGGACGACCAGACTGGTGCAGAATCTGGCGGAATCTCCAAAACTCTATGGTGTGACCGTGGATACCAGCCATGGACCCATACATCAGAGGTAATGCCCTGCCACTCCTGTGTGGGGTGAACCCCCCCCACGCCCCTGCACAGAGGCTGAGGAGGAAGTGGGGTGAGGGAGTCAGGAGGTGGTAGGATGTTCAGGGTGAGGGCCCCTGAACGCCTCTGATTCTTGGAGGTGGGAGGAGGGGCGGAACCCGTGGACTTAGCTCTGCCTGGTGACGAGCCGGGGCCTGCTTCCTCTACCTCCAGGTCCTTTTCCAAAAGGGCTGCTGCTGCTGTTGGGCACCCGATCGGCACATGGACCGCACGGTTCTCAGGGCCTGACCTTTATCCCAGAGATCGGTGATTATGTCTTTGGTGTCGCTGCCAAAGAGTAAAAAGCACTGAAAGAGGGCATCCTAAATCGCATACTGGGCCTCGTTCGCGAAGCCAGAGATGCAAAGCCAGGCCTGTCATCATAAAGCAATGGCAATCGCCGAGGTGCGGGCTACTGAATCATCAGAGCTGTGAAGTAGCCCAAAGCATGCCTGCAAGAAAAGCGGGACAGGCAGAGCTCCTTGGAGCTTCTCCTTGAGATTCAAGATTTCACAGACTGGACTCTGGCCCCGAGCCTGGAATAAGGTAGCCTTTGGTGCAACACCATATGGGCTACATAATTAAGGGACTGAAGCACATGTAGCTGAAGAATAGACCTTCTACCAAACTGGTCCATCTGCCTCGACTCCTTGTCTGTAGGACAGTTGCCCATGTGCTTGGGTGCTGAAGAGCAATCATGAGCAGCTGAAATCACGACAGAGTCTGCCTTCGGAGGAGCATTAAGAAACAAAGCATCCTTGAGCACCTGTAAACCCTGCTGCGCCTTGGGGACAGCCGGATGGAATGAGGCATCTGCCAGACCGTAGAGGTGAGGTCCTATCCATGGGGGAACAGGTATCGGGGACAGAGACTCCAGGTTCAGGTGTTTGGACAGTCTCTGCCGCATCGGAACCTGTTCCTCCAACTCCCACTCAAAGTAGTTCAGCATGGACTCAGGAAGTCCGAAAAGGAAGGGCCCTCTTGAGGGGACTTGGGGAAAACCTTGCCCTTAGGGACCGAAGACTCGTGATCCAAGTGCTCCTCCGGCAACTCGTCGCCATCCTCACTTCCACCACCACCACTATCTTCGCCCACGTCCAGATGGTCTCCAAGATCCGGAAGAGTGATATTCTTGTGAGATGTCCCCAGGACGTGAACCATAAAGGGGGACGAGCTCCTCGGGGACGGAGACCTAGGAGAGCTCGGAGGTGGGAGTTCTGCTCTCCAGGTCAGAAACCAGCTCCAAGCGCACCCCCTGCCACAAAGACTGAATAAGAGTCTTGAAGTCTGGCTGGACCGGAGCCGGCGGAGGAGGAGATTGAGGAGTGGGGAAGGAAGAGGAGGAGGTGGAGGGATTACTGGGGGAGGAGGGTGATACCCTGATAACTTGGGTAGCCATAAAAGTCTAGTACTGACTGCAACCCAGGAAATAATGCCGCGCCACTCAATCTGGAGGAGGACCAGCTGGGAGGTGGTCCCAGGATACTCAGGGTAATGCAGGATAGTCCGGGTCTTGAGTAAGGCTCAACATCAGAAGATCTGATGGAGGGGAACCCACGTAGGGCCCGCCGTCGATAAATCAGCAGCAGGTCTGGCGTTGGGGGCCAGTGTCAAGACCACTGACATGGGACCAGCACCACCAACCGCGCCAGAACGGTCCCCGCCGCCAGAGCCAGACCAAGGGATCTGACGGAGGGACCGTGTTTGGCACCGGAGCCTAAGGTTGGGCAGACGATTTCATCCCAGGCTCTGAGACCGCCGCTGGGGGGGTCCAGCACTGGAGGTACTATTGCTGGATCCGGCGGAGGGATCTCGACCGGGACAGGCATCGGGTCGGAAGTGATCCCCCCAGAAGAAATAGGAGGGGCCTCTGCAGTAGGGCCAGACGGCTGTGGAGAAGCCTCCATCCCTGCAACCCCATCAGGGGAGTATGGAATGTATCCGGGGGGGTGGACAACATCCAGGGGTTCCGCACTGTCGTTGCTCGAGGTTGCGGCCTGAACAGGGGAAGCTACCAGCGAAGAAGAAGGGGGGAGGGGGCAGTCTCCCCCGGGCTCTTGTGGACTTCAGGTTGGGTGCAGTCAGGCCCCGATGGAAGAGCTGCATCTGAGCGCCTGCCAGGGACGGACATCTGACCAGACGGAGCCGGGCATGAGGCGGAGGACCCCCCTGCCGACTTAGCGGCTGGTGCTGTGCGGGACCCCCGAGGCCTGGGGAGCTGTCTTACCAGCGGACAGGCGATGCCTGGATATTGACTTAACGGCAGGTGCGGTGCGGCCGTCGGAGGAGCTGGTGGCCGACTTACCCACAGAGGAGGACTTGTCTGACTTACCTTCAGACACCGGCTTGGCCTTAGGCGGTGGCTAGGAAGAAGCCTTGCTGGTCGAGGGCTGAGAGGCCTCAAGCTGGGACACTTCCGTGGAGCGTTCCCGCTCCCTGAGTTTCTCTTTCCTATGTTTTTTTTTGGAAGGAGATGACGGCTGCCTCCTTTTGTGTGTGGCCTGATTAAAAGGTTAGCAGTCCGGGCAAGAGGAGACTAGGTGGCCTGGGCCTAGGCAGATCACACACTTCACGTGGCCATCTTTGTGTGGAATTTGCATGCCACAGATGGAACACTTCTTCTTCGGAGAAGACATAGAAGAAAATTTGACAAATGGTATGAAAAACCGCGATGGAAACCAACGAGAAAAAACACTTTCAATGACGATCGCTTGGGAAGCCTGTAATGCGACTGACACGAGACGACGGCGGGAAAGGGCGGGCGTGGGGACCGTCCACTATATAGTGTCATGCTGACGTCGGTCACGTGATGTTGGGTGGGTGGTCCCCCGTCAGGGATTGCTAGAAAAAGTCTGCCGTGCGGCCAGACGCCAGGTGGCGCCAGTCCCATATGTGATGACCTACTGCAGGAACCCTCTCGAAGCAAGAACTACAGTTACAGGTCAGTAAGCTGCATTTCTAAGGGCATGGATACAGTTCACTATCCACACTTTGGCAGACTCCTAGCAGATGTGCAGAAGAAGACGGCAAGGCACGCACACTACTTTGGCAAATAGGGTCTGGAGAACAGAGGCCCAAAAGCAGCATCCCAATGTAACATGGCGTCAGTGCTGTAATGGGATATAAAGGTGTGTGCTTCCTCCAGGTAGCAGCCTGACAGATCTCCTGTGTGAGCATGTTCTTTGATGCAGCCACCGTAGAAGTGGTATGTCTGGTAGAATTAGCCCTAAGCCCTTTGGGAGGTTCCCTTCCAGCCAAACTATAGCAGAGGTCAATGCAGGATCATATTCACATGCCAAATGTCCACTTTGCTGCCAGTCTAACAGGCGTGGCTTCAGCTTATTTTATAAACAGCTGGCATGCCTCACCCAAACTCCAACCATTGCGGTTCCTTATAATAAGAGAGCGTCGCCATATATCCAAAGTATGGAGCCCATGGTCGGCCTCCAAAGATGGATCACTGAAGTATACTGGAAGGTTAATCACCTGATTAAGGTGAAACTCTGATACTACCTTCTTGAAGAACTTCAGGTGGCTAGGACAACCTTGTGTCTTGTGGAAGACCAGGAAAGGCGACTCCACCGAGAGCACCTGGAGCTTGCTAATCCTGGCTGATATGATAGCCACCAAGAAGGCCATCTTCTATGACAGGTATGACATCTCACACCTGTGCACAGGCTCAAATGGCCTGCCCGTGAGTGAGGGACCAGAGGTATTCCAGGATGCTCACCAAAGGGCAGACAAGGGGATGAAGCTCCTTGCTGTGGCACTAGAGAGAAAACCTTTTCCATCTGAATGCAGTGCATCTGCAAGCTGATTCCTTTTGGGAAGCTTTCACAACATGGAGCACATCTACGGAGGGACCCAGGGCCTGGAATTCTAGCCACTCAGGAACCAGGCCAAGAGGTGCAGGACCTTCCCTGTTGTCTGGTCAGCAGGTACTGATGAAGAGGAACTGCCATGGAAGCCTGATGCTAAGGAAATCTGTGTACTAGAACTGTTTGGGCCAGTTTGGAGCTATCAGGATAATCCACACCTCATCCTTCTGAGCCTTGACCACCACCTTGTGGATCACGGGGGAAGGAAGGGGTACACGAGGCCTGGGGTCCAGAACCTCATGAAGGCATCCCCCAACAGTGTCCCGGACTATTGGGGGTACAAAAAAGCCTCAGCTTTCTGTTTTCCCATCAGGTGAAGAGGTCCACCAGAGGGATGCCCTGCTGGCAGAACAGGTGGCTTACCACGTCCAGATTTCCCTTTAGCTGAACGCTTAAGAGTTTCTCCTTTTGGGACTCAGGGTCCCTTGTTTGATTCACAGCACAGGTTAGATGTGCGTCTGCCAAATAGGGAGGAACAGCAGCATTATGGGCAAACTGGATGGAGCTATGGATCTCTCTGTTTCTATAGGCACAGAAATCCGGGAGGCGGAGTACAAAATGGATGGAGTGGTATTAATGACCACCAAGCAGGAAAGAGACCTGGAAGTAATCATGTCAGATGACCTAAAGGTGGCCAGGTAGTGCGACAAGGCAGTAGGGAGGGCTAGTGGGATGCTAGGGTGCATAGGCGGGGTATCGTTACCAGCAAAAAGAGGGAGATGCTGTTGCCTCTGTATAGACTGCTGGTACGACCCCACCTAGAGTACTGCGTCCAGTGTTGGGAGACCACATCTCCGGAAGGACATAGGCAAGACAAGGCAATTTTATTTTTAGGGCTCCCAGTCCCTGAGGCTCTGGGTGCCTAACAAGCATAATCATAAAATACAGATAAAAACACAATAAAATTTCCAAGGATATAAAATCAGAAGAACAGTCACTGAGGTTAGTATCTACTAACTAAAGCGGTTGGTTTGGGAGGTCACTCCATGAAAGCCAGGCTAAAGAGGTGGGCCTTCAGCCTCAGCTTAAAAACACTCATCGAAGGGGCCTCCCAGACTGCAGATGGGTGACAGTTCCACAGGATCGACCCAGAAACACTAAAAGCATGATCACTTGAAGTCTTGAGCTGAACCCTGGGAACGTCCAGGAGGCCCCTCAAAGAGGAGCAGAGGAGTAAGCAGAGGTCCCAGGTAGCAGGAGCTCTGACAGGTAGCCAGGACCCAGTCCATACAGGGCCATGTAGGTGAGCAGACCCACCTTGAAAAGGACCCTCCACCTGATTGGCAGCCAGTGCAGTGTACGCAGGACCAGAGTCATATGGCAGAACCTGGATTGGCCTTGTCAGCAACCGGACCAATCAGGTACTGCTGCCAGCTGCAGCCTGCAGTGGGTCTCTCACGACACTTAAGTATAGAGAGTTACAACACCTCGACCAGAGGTCACAAAGGCATGTACCAGCTGCTGGCAGATCCTTAGGCGGAATGAGGGGCTTGATCCTGATGATGTTCCGGAGGTGGTTTAAAAAAAAAAAAAAAACACACTCTTCACTACAGACGATGTTTGATCTTCAAAGCTCAGCCTATAGTCCAGGATCACACCAAGATTATGCACCCTCGGGGAAGCCACCAACAAAACAGATCCCACGAAAAGCTCTGTGTTCGCTCCAAGTGACAACCCATCATGCCCCGGCTCGATCACCAGCACCTCTGTCTTATCCGGGTTAAGTCTCAGCCAGCTGGAAGCCCATCCAGTCACTGATTTTAGCCAGACAGCTGTTAAGCACATCAACAGCACCACATGTTCCAGATGCAAATGACAAATACAGCTGGTTGTCATCTGTATAGCAACGAAACTCCACGCTGTACTGTCAAATGATCTCACCCAGGGGCAGCATATACACTACGAACAGCATCAGTGACAAGATTGAGCCCTTTGGTACTCCACATGACAGGAGCATTGAGGAGGAGGAGAAATTCTCCATCACTACCCGCTGCACCCTATCAGAGAGATAGGACTCAAACCATCTGATGACAGCCGGCGGATCACACAAAACTCACAGAGCTGCTCAAGAAGCGGCGTGGTCCATAGTGTCAAATGCTGATGGAGAGATCGAGAAGATAAAGAATTGACCAGTCTCCTCTATCTCTAGCCCTGAGCAGATCGTTATGCACCCTAACTAGAGCTGTTTCTGTGCTGTGTCTAGCCCGAAAACCCGACTGAAATGGCTCATACATGTTAAAGGACTCCAGACGGTCCTTGAGCTGCTGCGCCACCAATTTCTCAACAACCTTACGCAAGAATGGTAGGTTGGAGATTCGCTAGGATGTCAGGGTCATAGGAAGGTTTCTTAAGAAGCATCAAAAGCCCTACGAAGAGAGACTAAAGGACCAATATGTACACCCTGGAACAGGGGAGGGAGAGGGGGATATGATAGAGACCTTTAAATACTTCACAGAGATAAATAAGGTACAGGTGGGATGTATTTTCCAAGACAAGGTGCTCAAGAACAAGGGGACATGCTACGGCTGGAGAGGGTAGATTCAGAGATGTGAGGAAGTACTTCTTCACAGAAAGAGTGGTGGATTCCAGAACAGCCTTCCCGTGGAGGTGGTGGAGGCGAAAACAGTGGTGGGGTTCAAGAATGCATGGGATAAGAACATGAGAACATTAGAAAGCTAGGGTGGGAGGGAGAAAGAGCTTTAGATCAGGCATTGTCTGCAGTAACAGTGTAGGTAGGGAGAAATGGGCAGACTGGATGGGCCTAGCGATCCTCATCTGCCATAAACTTTTATGTTTCTATGATGCAGGGATCATACAGTCGTGGCCAAAAATATTGGCGCCCTTGCAGTTTTTTCTAATAATGCACCGTTCCTTCCAGAAAATTGTTGAAATTAAAAAATATTTTGGTATCCACATATGAATTTCTTTGGTTTGCAGTGGAATAAAACACAAAAAGCAGAAAAATTTACTAAGTCTTAGCTTATTCCACACAGAAATCCTTAAATGGCCCGGACAAAATTATTGGCACCTTTTAGAAGTAGTTAGAAATAATCAGATTTCAAGCAGGTGATTCTCCTTCACTTTGGAACTGATCTCACCTGTGTGAGTGCAGTGTCCTGCAATATAAAAATCACTCATTCAACCAGTTTGAATAGAGAAAAGGACTCATTCTCCTGTTTTGTGTCACTGTGTGTACCCCAATGAGCATGGAGAAAAGAAAGACAGCCAGAGAATTGTCTGAGGAGATCAGACAGAAGATTGCAGCCAAACATGGACAATCTCAAGGCTACAAATCAATCTCCAGAGACCTCGATGTTCCTGCTTCCACCGTACGTAATGTTATCAGGATGTTTAAGGCCCATGGCACTGTAGCCAACCTCCCTGGACGTGGCCGCCAGAGAAAACTTGATCGAAGATTGCAGCACAGGATTGTTCGAATGGTGGAGAAAGCACCTCGATCAACTGCCAAACAGATTCAAGCTGACCTTCGGACACAAGGTACGACAGTTTCAACTCGCACCATCTGTCGCCAACTCAATGAAAGGGGGTTATATGGTAGGAGGCCCAGGAGGACCCCACTGCTGAGAGACATAAGAAAGCCCGATAGGGGTTTGCCAAAACACACCTGAACATGCCAAAATCCTTCTGGGAGAATGTCCTGTGGACAGATGAGACCAAATTAGAGCTTTTTGGTAAAGCACATCATCTCTATGTTTACAGAAAACAAAATGAAGCCTTCAAAGAAAAGAACACCTTCCCTACAGTCAAACATGGAGGAGGTCCAGTGATGTTTCAGGGTTGCTGTGCTGCCTCTAGCACTGGGTGCCTTGAGCGTGTGCATGGCATCATGAAATCTGAGATTAGCAGGCCATTTTGGGGCGTAATGTTGAACCCAGTGTCAGAAAGCTGGGTCTCCGTCAAGGTCATGGGTCTTCCAGCAGGACAATGACCCAAACACACTTCAAAAAGCACCCAGGAATGGTTCAAGACAAGACGCTGGACTGTTCTGAAGTGGCCAACAATGAGTCCAGATCTAAATCCCATTGAAAACCTGTGGAGAGATCTAGAAACAGCAGTTGGGAGAAGCAACCTTCAAATCTGAGAGAACTGGAGCAGTTTGCACAAGAAGAGTAAGCAAACTGCCAGTAGAAGGTGCGCAGCTCATCCATGGCATATTAAGGTGAGCCCCGATTTTTCTGCGGCACATCGAAGCAAAGTCTGCATGCAGGGTTCTCATTTTGTCATGAAACTTCTATGGCCCTGTGCACTATCTTTCTGCGGCAATTTATGCAGCATTTTTTACCCTTAATTTTCCTTTTTGCCCAATTCGACACAATGCACGCACAGAATACAGTCATTTTAAGGGCTTTTGTTACCAAATTTCAACATAGCCAGTTTAAGACCTCTGCTCCTTAAAGTATCACTGTGATTTTATTACTCTGTCCGGAACATTGATTTACCACCAACCGCGCCATTGTGCGCTATATGTGCGAAACACATTTTGGGTGAAAGTGTGAAAATGACAGTTGTACTGTTCATAAGGAGGTGTGGTAAAATGGCAATACTGAAAATCTGGAGTGAAAATATTAAAATGTTGAAGCTACGAGCGCATGTAGGGAACCGCGCAATACCTGGCCCTAAAACAGTCGCTTGGGGAATATTTTCACAAAATTTTCAACATAGGGTTTTTAGGAGCCTACCTCATGAACTGTGACACTGTCATTTCATTAATCATTCCGGAAAGGTGGTTCCACGCAGTCACTGCCAAACCACCTTTCGGGACCGATTAACGAAATAACAGTGTCACAGTTCATGAGGTGGGGCCCCAAAAACCCCATGTTGAAAATTTGGTGAAAAAATTCCCAGAAATGGCTGAGATATGCACCAAAGTTGAAAAATCCATTTAGTCCATTATACAGCTTACGGCATTTCTTCAGTTTGCGATCGGCTTTGAAGAGTGCAGGCGTGTTCCGGTCCACAGAAGATCGATAGTGCTGGGTTCGGAGGTGAGTATGGGTTGAGGTGGTGGTGAGGTGGGGTGTGGGAGGTGGAGTACGCAGAGGGTGGAGTGCGGAGTTGGGGAGGGCAAAAACAACGATGGAAGGTTTTTTGTTTCAGGTTTTTTTTTTTTATTTGGATTCCCACACAAGGAAGGACTTTTGCCACGCTGGGTGGGCTCCAAGCGTGGGGGGCAGTGAAGCCGGCGGGGATTGGGCACGTCAAGCAAAGGAAGCATTTGCCACGCTGGGTGGGTTCCCAAGCGTGGCACTGAAACCTTTTTGGGGGGCAGTGAAACCGGCGGGGGATTGGGCACCCCGTCGGCAAACAAAAGCTTTGCCACTTTGGGGTGGGCTCCCAGCGTGGCATACTATTTAATATTGAGAGGGCACGTTTGTTCCAGGCGACGGCAAATTCATGGATATTTCCGCTGGTTTGCTTGACCAGGAATTCTGGAAAACTCGGGGCCCTGGCTATAGGAAGCAGTTGACTGCAGTTATTTTGACCAAAGGCTGTGCTACCAAATATTAAGTCTAGGGTGTCAATAATTTTGTCAATGCCATTTCTTTTCATTTTCTGATTTAAAAGGATATATTAAATTCTGAATCTAAAACAAAAGTTCTGTAATATTAACAGAGAAATAAAGAATTGTGGAGACCAAATACTGTACTGTTAATTTCAACTTATGTTTAGAGGAATTGTGAGTTATTTGAAAAAGTGCAAGGGCGCCACTATTTTTGGCCACGACTGTACATGCAATATTTTTTCCCACCTGGCTAAGAGCATCTGACAGCTTACTATGAACTCCCGTGACGTGATTCACCAGATTATCAGCACCCCAGGCTGTGCACGACTGTCCAGGTGCAAAGGGCCTCCTGAAACAAAAGTAGGGAGCGAGTACCACCCTGCCTGTTCACGCAAAACATGGTCATAGTGTTGTCTTTCTGGACCTGCATGACCTGAGCCCTGATCAGAGGAGAAAATTCTGTGACAGCCAGCCACACTGAACGGAGCTCCAGCATGATGTGCTGACAAGACTCCCGGGGTGACCACAGCCTATGGGCCCTGTGGTCTCCCGGGTGTGCTCCCCACCAGAGATGCATCGGTCATGAGTGTAACAGTCAGCTCTGGCACGACAAATGGGATTCCTTCCTCCAGGTGTCCAGGGAGCAGCCACCACTGGATAGCGTCCCACACAATCTGGGTCATAAAAATCGTTTGGTCCAGAGGACCTAGACGCTGAAATCAATGGCAGCCCAGCTCCCACTACAGGTGGCACATCTCCCAGCATGCCCAATAGACCATGCTGGTGAGGGATGCCATGTACCGCAGCAACCTGAGGATATCCCAGGCAGGGCAGGAGCACCCAACCTGAAATAATCAGGAAAAGAAGGTGAGGTCCCGGTCCGAAGGGATACAGGCCTTGGCTCGCAGGGAATCTAGTTCTGTGCAGATGAACTTGATTACCAGCGAGGATCCGCTCGACTTGTCTGGGTTGACCAACAGGCCCAAGCCTCTCGCAGGTCAGAGGGTCAGATCTCTAACCCACTCTATGGCTTCCCTGGATGGGATGGCTATCATCCAATTAGGGATACCTATGCCCCTGTGCTGTGGGAAGGACACCACCACCAGCACAGAACCATATGTACCGCCAGTGGGATGGATGGACTAGGATGCCGAAGAACGTGTCCTGAAGATCCAGAGACAATCTAGCTCAGAGTGATCATCCGGAACATGCGCTTCCATATGAACCGATTCAGGTAATGCAGATCCAGTATGGGGCTCCAGCCCCCTGTCCGTTTTGGCACCAGAAATTACACAGACATGTACCCCTGGATTGTCAGGGCATCTGGGACAGTCTACTGCCCCTTTCACAAGGAGCTGGGCACCATCCTCCCATAAGGAAGACAGTGTGTCCTGCGACACAGTCAACTCACAAGGAGCATGGAGTCAACAAGGCAGGAAAGCCTCAAAATCTAGAGACAACCCTCTGCCTACCACCTCTAATACCCACTTGTCCATAGTAATGATGGTCCAATGTGGCCAGAACTGGCATAGCCGACCCCCCCCCAATGGAAGCTGGGTCAGGGAATGGACAGGCAGGAAGAAAACACTCCCCTGACCCATCATTGGGCAGCATTAGAGGGAGCACTGGCTGCTGGGGCCAGATGAGCACCCTTCCCCTGCCCCACCTCTTTTTGACCCTGGCCACTGAACCTGAGCTTTGACATCAGGCTTGGTAATACTGCTGCTGGTGCTGAAAGGTGAGTACTGGAAGGTATTCATTTTGGTGTCTAAGCCTTAAGATCCTTCTGGGATGATGTCACAGAATCAAGGGTGACACTGGACTTCTCTATTCTGGTGAGATGTCCCTCTATCCCAGGACTGAAGAGGCTGGCACTCAGAACTGGAACATCACCCAGTTTGTGCTGGTATCTACCATGAAGGTGGAAAGCCACAGTCAGGCCCTGTGACGATCAGGACAGCTAATGCCATGGCATGGGCTCAAGTCGCCAATGTCCAAAGCCATCTGGAGTTGGTGCTTAGCCACAACTGACCTTAGTTGAAACCGTGGGTCCCTGACCAACATCACCTCAAGCTGCTGGTTAGCAGGAAGGTGAAGGCACAGCACTCTCAACAGGGAGTGACCAAAGTTGGCCATCATCAAGCTATAACTCACTTGGCGAAGACCAACAGAAGCAGCAGCACAGACCTTCTTGGCTGTGTGGTCAAATTCTTACAGCCTCATCACCCCCGGGTTCCCCAGTGGGGAGCCAGCTCCATCACTTCCTTTCAGCATGAGTCCACTATCACCATGGACTGCTGGGTGTTGGAGGTGGTAGGAAAGACCTGCCTCTGGAGTTCGAGCAGACCCCACCCTTTCGGACCGTCGCCCCTCGGAGAGACTCAGCGAGATCCCGCAACCTCGCATGTCCAGCCGCCGAAGCAAATACTGCCCTGCTGCTCAGAAAAGAGGTGATCAGGAAGGTGGCAGATCCTCCTCCAGACCCGGGATTTGTGTCCAGGTATTTCCTGGTCCCAAAACGGACGGGGGGCTGGCGCCCCATTCTCGACCTGCATGACCTGAACAGGTTCCTAAGGTCTCGGACCTTCAGGATGGTCACTCTGGCTCAGATAGTACCATCCTTGGAACAAGGCATGTGGTTCTGTTCCCTGGACCTCCAGGACACGTTCTTTCACGTCCCAATCCGTCCGTCTCATCAGAGATTCCTCCGCTTCAGAGTGGAGGGATCCCTTTATGAGTTCCGGGCCATGCCCTTCGGCCTCTCCCTAGCTCCCAAGGTCTTCACCAAATGCATGGCAGTGGTGACAGCATTCCTGCTGCGCTGAAGTGTCCGGGTGTACCCCTACCTGGACGACTGGCTGATTGCAGCCCCCTCCAGAGCGGAGGTGGAGCGGTCCAGAGATCTGGCCCTCCAGGTTTGTTCTCAGATTGGCCTCCTCATCACGCGAGGCGAAATCCGAAACTTCGATGCCAAAGCAGGTGATACTTTTCATGGGGCAGAGCTCGATTTTCTTGAGCCAAAGCATAGCTCCCGGTGGACAGGGCCGAGGTTCTTTCCTCCTTTGCCCAGTCATTTCTGGTTGAGCAATCGCGCCCTGCCGAGACCACTCGCCTCCCTGGGCCTCATGGTGGCCTGCCAAGCGTGGCCTGTTGGGCCCACTGGTACATGCGTCCCCTTCAGTGAGGACTGGCCAGCCAGTGGTCACGGCGGCTTGATCCTTTGGATCAGCTAGTGACAGTGACCCAGGGGATGTGGAACGCTCTTCAGTGGTGGACCGTTCCAGCACATTTGCAGGAGGGCATCCCGTTTGTCCGCCCCGAGCCGACAGTCTCTCTCTCGACCAGTGCCTCTCTGATGGGTTGGGGTGCCCATCTGGGGGAGCACAGAGCGCACGGCCTCTGGTCCCCCTGGGAGTCCCGATGCCACGTCAACCTGCTGGAGCTTCGAGCGGTTCATCTAGCGCTCACCGCCTTCGCTCCGTTTCTACGGGGTCAAGTGGTTCAGGTCCAGACGGACAGTACCATGACCATGTACTACAGTGGCGTGAAAAAGTATTTGTCCCCTTCCTGATTTTCTCTATTATTGCATATTTGTCACACTGGATGTTTTCAGGTCTTTAGACAAAATGTAATATTAGATAAAGGGAACCTGAGTGAACAAATAACACTTTTTTTTTTTTTACTTATTTCATTTATTTAATGAAAAAGGTTAACCAACACCAACTGGCACTGTGTGATAAAGTAATTGCCCCCTAGTTAAATCAACCAATTAAAGGGATAATTAGAGTCAGCTGATTGAACACAGCCAGGCTTGATTACAGCCAGCCCTGCTCAATATAAACCTCACTTATTTTGACCCTTACCATCAAGTCACGTTGCCAGCACAAAGATTCAACAAACACATTATGCCACGATCAAGGAAGTTCCTGAAAAGATCAGAAAAAGTTGTTGCTATCCATCAGTCTGGAAAGGGTTACAAAGCTATTTCTAAGGCTCTGGGACTCCACCGAACCACAGTGAGAGCCATAATCTCCAAATGGAGAACACTTGGAACAGTAGTGATTCTTCCCAGGAGTGGGCGGCCTGCCAAAATTACTCCAAGGGCGCAGCGTAAAATCATCCAGGATGACTCAAAGAATCCTAAAACAACATCCAAAGAACTGCAGGCTTCTCTTTCCTCAGCTAAGGTCAGTGTTCATGACTCCACAATCAGAAAGAGACTGGGCAAAAATGGGCTTCATGGGAGAGTAGCAAGGCAGAAACCACTGCTAACCAAGAAGAACATGAATGCTCGTCTCTCATTTGCCAAGAAGCACCTGGATGATCCACAAGCCTTTTGGGAAAATGTTCTATGGACAGATGAGTCCAAAGTGGAACTTTTGGACGACATGGATCCCATTATGTCTGGCGTAAAGCAAACACAGCATTCCACAGTAAGAACATCATACCAACGGTCAAACATGGTGGTGGTAGTGTGATGGTGTGGGGATGCTTTGCTGCCTCAGGACCTGGACGACTTGCCGTAATTGAAGGAGCCATGAATTCTGCTCTGTACCAGAAAATTCTTAAGGAGAATGTCCGGTCATCCGTCTGTCAGCTGAAGCGTAGTTGGGTCATGCAGCAAGACAATGATTCAAAACACAAAAGCAAGTCCACATCAGAATGGCTGAAAAGAAGTAAAATTAAAGTTTTGGAGTGGCCTAGTCAAAGTCCTGACCTCAACCCAATAGAGATGCTGTGGTAGGACCTGAAACGAGCAGTTCATGCTCGAAAACCTACCAGTGTTACTGAATTAAAGCAGTTCTGCAAGGAAGAGTGGGCTAAAATTCCTCCACAGCGATGTGAAAGACTGATATTGAATTATAGGAAGCGTTTGGTTGCAGTCATTGCAGCTAAAGGTGGCGTAACCAGTTATAAAGTGTAAGGGGGCAATTACTTTTTCACACAGTGCCAGTTGGTGTTGGTTAACTGTTTTCATTAAATAAATGAAATAAGTAAAAAAAAAGTGTTATTTGTTCTCAAGTTCCGTTATCTAATATTACATTTTGTCTAAAGACCTGAAAACATCCAGTGTGACAAATATGCAATAATAGAGAAAATCAGGAAGGGGGCAAATACTTTTTCACGCCACTGTACCTAAACCGCCAGGGTGGGACACGCTCCATGCCTCTGTGCAGGGAAGCTCTCCGCATTTGGTCACTCGTGCGCAGCCTGGAGGCGGATCTCCTCGCCATTCATGTGGCGGGAGCCTCCAACACCCTGGCCGATGCCCTAAGCCGAATAGGGGCTCGTCTCACGAGTGGTCCTCCCGGCCGGAGGTAATACAAGATCTCTTTCTCCCACTGGGGCACGCCTTGGGAGGACCTGTTTGCCCAGGAGAATGCGGCTGAGACTGTTTCATGCCTGCCCCCCTCAGCAGGGCTCGCTGCAGGGGGATGCCTTCTCGAGGCTGTGGACCCAGGGCCTCTTCTACGCCTTTCCCCCATTTCCTTTGATCCACAAGGTGCTTCTCAAGGCGAGGAGGGACAAGGCGCTGGTGATTCTGGTAGCCCCAGACTGGCCCCGCCAGTTCTGGTATCCTGATCTCCTCCGTCTCAGCTCCAGGCTCCCGAGGTGGCTTCCAGCCCGCCCGGACCTGATCTCGGTCAGTCAGGGGAAGGTATTCCATCCAGACCTTCAATCCCTGCACCTGATGGCCTGGTTCCTGAGTGGCTAGAGTTCCAGGCTTTGGGTCTTTCCGGCGAGGTCCTCAACGTCATTGAGGCGTCCCGTAAGAAGTCGATCAGAAAATGCTACACTTTCAAATGGAAGAGATTCTCCATTTGGTGTCAGGGCAAGGGCCTGGACCCTTCCTCCTGTTCCTTGGCAAACATTCTGGACTACCTGTTGTCCCTTTCTCAGCAAGGGCTTCGGTCGATGACCTTTAAGGTGCACCTAGCAGCCATCTCTGCTTACCGGGCGTGGGCTGGGAAGCAGTCGGCACAGGAGAAGGTGGTCGGGCGCTTTTTCAAAGGCCTTCATCACATATCCCCTCCAGTGCAAGAACCTCCACCTCTGTGGGATCTACTGCTGGTATTGGCTAAGCTCATGGGCAAGCCATTTGAACCGATGCACAGGTGTGACATCTCTCACCTGTCGTGGAAGACCGCCTTCTTGGTGGCTATCACGTCAGCCAGAAGGATGGGAGAGCTCCAGGCGCTTCCATCGAGTCTCCCTATCTGGTCTTCCACAGGGACAAGGCTGTCCCTGCCCCCACCAAATTCCTTCCAAAGGTGGTGTCGAGTTTCACCTTAACCAGGTGTTGACTCTGCGGTGTTCTACCCCAATCACACTTTGGAGGCGAATATAGGCTCCATACTTTGGACCCTAGAAGGCGCTCGCTTTACTACAAGGAGGCGGACGGCTGAAGTTCGAGGAAGGTTCGCCAGCTGTTTGTCACCTCACTGAAGCCACACCTGGCAGACTTGCATAAGCGGACGATAAGCAGGTGGGTCACCTCCTGCATAGATCTCTGCTAGGTTGGCAGGCATGGAGCCTCCCAGAGGATAAGAGCTCATTCTACCCACCATACCGCTGCATCGGTGACTGCTTCCAGGGACGTCCCTATCCAGGAAATCTGCAGGGCTGCTACCTGGAAGTCAGCACACACCTTCATCACCCACTACCACATCGACCTTGAGTCACGCCGGGATGCTGGTTTTGAGGCCTCGGTTCTCCAGTCTTTATTCCCTAAGTAGGGGATGTGCGCCTTGCCTCCCTCCTCCTGGAGTACTGCTAGGAGTCTGCCAGGCAGTGTGGATGAACAACATATCCATGTCCCTAGAACTACAGGTTACTCACCTGTAGCAGGAGTTCTAGGAATGGTATATATTGTTCATCCTACGACTCGCCCGACCTCCCTGGCTCCGATGCACAACCTGGCTTCCAGTGGGCTAGATCTGGCGTCATGGGGCAGAGCCGAGAGATTTACCACCCGGGAGGGTGGGAGGAGCCAGCTTGAAGACCTTCCGGCAAGATTTAAAGCGGTAAGGAACCTGCCAGACAGTGTGGATGAACAACATATACCATTCCTAGAACTCCTGTTACAGGTGAGTAACCTGTATTTTGTGTCCAGTCCCATGAGGCGTCATCTGATGCTTTAATTGGTGACAGTCTGTTGTGGTGTACAGAACCTCCTTACTAAATAACAGTGTAAATTTAATGGATTTACGGCATCCTTCCTGTTTTTTCAAGAGGTCTTTTCCTACATTGACTTTTAATGGTTTATAATATGTTTCTATGTACAGTTCTAGTATTCCTTATGGTTACAAGCTGTGTTGTCAAATTTTGTGCCAGGACTGCTCATCTTCACTGTTCTCTCACCCAAAAATAACTTTGAAGGCACTCTTATTAGCCATAACAGATGCCAGAACTATACATACAAACATAAAAACAGTTTTGAACAACATTCTGTAGAATTTTCAACATAGAACCAGGAATTTGGATTTTTGACTGTCACTACCACATATGGAACCAGAACTCTGAACACTGAACACTGTTCTGACATGTAAACTGCATGTGCTCAAAGTTTTGTAACCATGCAGTGATGCAGCTCAAACTCCAAATTTCAAGTTTCATTAAAGCAGCAGTGCAACGAAAAATGATTTTCCCAAAAAGCTAGTTTCAGCTACAATTAAGAATATTAGCTTACCAGTCAAATAAGGATTAAGACATGAGAAAGGATGGGTCTACTGTGGAATTAATCCATGGTTTGGGGGGGTTGGGGCTGAGTGCCTTCAATGACCCAACCATGGATTAATTCCACAGTAGACCCGTCCTTTCCAGTGGCTTAATCCTTTTATAACATGGCAATGATTGTATGACTAATATTCTCTGTATGAATGAGAACAGACTGATTTAGTTTTGGAATGCTTTATGCTTAGCTGTTAAACACGGTGTATACATAGTACATAACAATTGGAACACACCTGTAGGAAATATTGTGGTTGCTATTTAACTTTTGCAAAAATAGCTTTCATTACAAGCTTTAAGCTTTCTAACATCAAAATATTTTAAAACTTTTCAAAAACTTGCAGTTAACTTTCTATGCTAGGTTCTTTGATTTTCGTCTGTGTGTATTACAAGATACGGGCTGCACTGCACAATGGGAGTGTGCTAGGTTAGATCTTCATGCTTTGTTCCTGCAGTTCCCTTGGCAGACCAGTAGATGGCTGTGAAACAATGCTCCCAGCACTCATTTTCCAAATGTACTGAATTGAGCCAATCTGAAAAAACCTTCATACACCAAGTACTATTTTTCCGAGTATAAACTTCACTTTTTTTCCTTCTAAATTATCTGGCTCAGCAGGAGCTAGAACAACATGACGTTTACTGCGCTCGCCTTTCAAATACTTGTTTTGACTAGTGTTGTTACTCTCTTTTTTTTGATTTGCTTGTTTTTCTGTTTCTTTATTTTTCTTTTCACCCATAGAAGTAGCCTCTTTCTTTATCTTGCTGTCTTTATTTTTGCTGTTATAGAAAGTGCAGGTTCAGCTTTACCACAGTGTATATTTGCCAAGTAGTGATGCCCACTACTCCACACACACAAATGTTGACATTAAAATTATGCACTGCTCTCCTTCTGTGCTTCACTTGTGATTGGTGATCCACTGAGTGTGTGGGTGGGAAAATCGGGGAATTCTGCTGTTTTACAATGGCTGTGAAACAATGCTAGCAGCACAGCACTGTTTTACAGCCATCTGCTGGGCTACATGGGAATGCCACTTGAAAAAAAGAATTGCTGGAGCAAGCAGAAACAGCAAAATATTTGCATACTGTTTTTACTTGTATACTGCTTTTGCCTATGGTGGATAGTCAAGTTACTGCATCACAAACCATGGTCTACTTAGGAATTAGACCACGGTTGATGAAGTACCACCTGTTATATTTAGGCCAATAGAAATTCAAAATTTCAATGTGCAGATTTATGCCATGTTATAAATGTCCTTGTGTGGGTACTTCTTATGCTATGCACCATGAATCTTTTTTTAATTTTTCGATTCTAACCCTTGCCAGACCTACAATGCTATTTCTATGGAAAATGTGGCAGCCATCTTTTTTTCCCCCAATTGTTTAACCAGGTGAGACACACTAACCTGAAAGCAACCTGGGAGCACAGGGAAGTTAAGTGACTTTTGCTCAGGGTCACACAGTGTGCAGGTGGGGGCTGTGGGATTCAAACCCAGGTCTCCAGATTTGCAGCTCAGAGCCTTAAACCACTGCGCTATACTGCCTCTTTTTTTTCTTGAAAAACTCAAAACATTTATAAATACTCAGATTTTGGTAGAATTAGAAAACTGTACCGCCAAATTAAACTGGAAGATGCCTTTTATAGTGAAAAAACTGCAGGGTCAAATGTTGCCCAATTTCGTTGCACTGCTGCTAAAAATAACCACAGAATGTCATCCATAACAGAATTCTAAACCATGACATCATTTTAGCTAATCAAGACCGTTTATTTCTAAATATTCCAGACTCCTGTAACTATGAGAGGGTCTCTCATGCAAACAGTCCAAAATTAAGAAGTTCTCGGTTCAGAAGTCATAGTCCACTACCCACATACAACTACGCCACACAGGATGCAGCACAGTGCCTTGCAGCATTACTGCAGAGTGCAGCAGTATCAGCTGCAGGAAACCGTGTAATTCAGTGACATTTAAGCCCTTTTGACATGCAGTATTTTGTGACATGACAGTTACTGCAAGGTACTGCATTGAATAATGGCTGGTGTAGGTGTTTCTCTTTATTTTCTACAGAGTCAAACATTTTGATTTTAAATTCAAGGTTTTTTTTAAACAAGTATTTTATGATTTGCATTATGTTTATATGTACAGTTACTGTATCCGTTATGGTTATGAGTGTCTTCCCCAGTCCTTTGTGTGCCGAAATTGCTCAGCTGTACCTTTAGTTCTCAGCCAACAAATTTGAGAACACACTCTTATAATCATAAGAGATGCTTTAACAGTACATGTAAACAATACAAAGCCCAGTTTTTCTTCAGCTATGTAGGGGATAACAAATGATAGTGTGTGTGTTTATTAGGGAATATTGCATGCTGCAGGTGGTTGTTGGGCACGAGGTATAGCTGTGTGCCACAACCACCCAAGAAGTGCATTAGTACCATATGACCGCACACCCTAGAGGGTATTATACCACTTTTTAAATGGACTGTAATTAAAAAAAAAAAAAAAAAATGTAATTCAGGTGAGGTGTGCAGTTTTCAAGAAAATATTCAGTCACTATGTAACATGTTTCAATCAGATGGTTTACAGGGTCTTCATGGCCCATTTTTGAAAGTTAAATATGAATCATTTGGTGGTGATATAATTTCTGAAATACAAACATTTTAAACTGCTGCAAGTTTGCACAGTTTTCCTAGCCCCTTAAAGCCATTTGCCAACTTTATGAAATTATGGTATGCCTTACTTGTTTTGGTAATAAATGTCGTCGAAAGTCTTCAGCCGTAAAATTTATAATTTTCTGTGTGGTGATTCTTGAGTTGGAAGGGATCATGTTTTGGCCCTACCGATGGGTCCAGCCGATCCCTTTCGCTTCCCAATGAATCGATCCACCCCCGCACTCGGGCACGTAATGATGTGTGCCCAGAGAGAGCAAGGAGGCGTGCACTATTAAAGTCTTTGGGGGTACACCCCTGTCTTATTGTAGAAATAATCTAGTCAGACATGGGTAGTACAAGTAGATTTAGTCTGTTAAATAGTCTTTTAAATGTTTATTTATTCTTTTTCTTTAGTTATTGTTAATACATAGTTTTCTGTTTGTTGTTGTATATGATCATTCTTTACTTTGTTATATACGTTTTGTATTTTGAAACCTTCAATAAAATATAAATTAAAAAAAAAAAAAAAAAGTATATTGGGGTCACTCTTGAGAACGATTTTCTTTTTATATAATGGCCATTTGAAGATAATCAGGGACACCAGTGAATCTCCAAATGGGCATTATTACATAGAAAATCATTCTTAAAAGTGACCCCCATAGGCTTTATTGGATGGAAGCCCTGCACTCTCCTGAACACGCGCATTGCGGCCTGAGCAGTGGGGCAAATCCATCGACCAGGAGGTGGAAGGGATCAGCTGGCTACCTCTGTGGGGTCAAAAATACAGTCATTTCCACTTCAAGGAATCACTGCATAGAAAATGATAAATCTTATAGTTGGAGACTTTCGTAGACATTTGCTGTCAAAACAATTCATACTTAGTATAAGGCATAAGTCATACTGGGCAGACTAGGTGGGCCATGTGACACTTGGCCAGCTGGTTATGATTGTTGGATGATATTTGTAATATAAAAATATAGTGTGTGATTGTCACAGTACTTCCATGGGTCCCCCAGGTTTCAGTGAAATGACAGGATATATATTAAACCAGGAGATCTCTGTGTAATTAACTTAAACATAGAAACAAAGACTTTGACGGCAGATAAGGACAACATGCCCACCCTAGTCTGCCCATTTCTTACCACCACAGGATAGGCCGCAGATCCTAGTTAACCAACAGCCTATTTCTTCCTACCCCAACTAGAACTGCCTTATGTCTGTCCACGCGATTCTTAGAATTCTCCCACAGTTTTAGGCAGCACAGCCTCCTCAGGAAGGCTATTCCATGCATCCACTACCCTCTGTGAAAAAATAGCCTCGCATTACCCAGACCTTCCCCCCATCTTTAAATTGTGTCCCTTGTTCTTGCACATCTCTTTTCTGAAAGATGCTACCCTCTTGGACTTTGTTGATTCCACTGAGGTACTTAAAAGTTTCTATCATGTCCCCCCTCTCCCTTCTTTCCTCAAGGGTATACATATTAAGCTCCTTTAGTCTCTCCTCGGACGGCTTCTCTTGCAGACCCTGCACCATTTTAGTTGCCCTCCTCTGGACTGTCTCTATCCTGAGAGAAGAGGTGGAGGAGTAGTTCTCTATGTAAAGGAAAGCAACTGAACAGAAGAGTGAACAGGGAGGACATCTATGTCATTGCAGAGATGAGGGCTCCAGACTGGGTCTCACCAACTGTCTGTACAGAGGGATAACAACTTCCTGTTTTCTGCTGGTGATGCCTCTCCCTATGCATACCAGTATACCCCCAGCCCTCCCTACTGCCTTCTCACATTGCTTGCTAACCTTAAGGTCATTTGATTTGATTACCCCCAGGTCCCTTTCCTTTTTTGTTGTTGTTACTACCCCCTTCCCCCCATTGTGTAATCTTCCCCCCGGTTCTTGTTTCCCAGGTGCATTATTTTGCACTTCTTTGCATTGAATCCTAGCTGCCATACCTCTGACCATTCCTCCAACCTTGCCAAGTCCCTTCTCATCCTTTCCATGCCTCCTTGTATATCAACCTTGTTGCAGATCTTTGTGTCATCTGCAAAGAGGCATACTTTTCCTTCCAGTCCCTCTGCAATGTCACTTATAAAGACATTAAAAAGAACTGGACCCAGTACTGAACCCTGTGGTACCCCACTAGTAACCCCTCTTTCTTCAGAGTGGACTCCATTTACAATTACCTTCTGTGTCCTGTTGTCCAGCCAATGTTTTACCCAGGCTACCACCCTGGGACCCACTCCCAGGCTGGTTAATTTGACTATTAATCTTTTGTGTGGGACTGTGTCAAATGCCTTGCTAAAGTCTAGGTAGGCCATGTCCACAGCCCCTCCCTGGTCTACTACTTGGTCAGCCAGTCAAAGAAATATATTGGATGCGTCTGGCATGACCAGCTGTGAACCCATGCTGCCTTGGGTCCTGTGCCCTACTAGCCTCAAGGTACTCAACAATTCTTTCCTTCAGAAGTGACTCCATCACTTTCCCTACCACAGAGGTCAAACTGACAGGTCTGTAGTTTCCTGCCTCTGTCTTGGTCCCACTTTTGTGAAGGGGAATCACATCCACCTTCCTCCAGTCCTTGGGTACCACACCATCCTCCCATGATTTATTAAAAAGAGTAGTCAGTGGTTTCACTAGTTCCCCCTTAATTCTTTTAGAATTCTGGGGTGAATTCCATCAGGCCCCATTGCTTTGTCCACCTTCAGTTTTAGGAGTTCTTGCAGAGCCCTTTCTTCTGTGAAAGGGCTGGGATCGACCCCATCAAGAGTGCTTCTGTTAATTGGATTAGGCACTTCCCCTCCTTTTTTGTGAATACTGAGCAGAAATATTCATTCAGTATCCCTGCTTTTTCACTGTCCCCCTCTGCCCACCCACCATTCAATCTATTCAGCCTCACTATCCCTCCCTTTGTCTTTCTACGCTCTCTGTACCTATAAAAGGTTTTATCCCCCTTCTTAACTGAGTTGGCTATCTTTTCGTCAGTTTGGGCCTTTGCTATTCTGACTTCCCTCCCTGCTTCCTTCTGCCTTAGCTGGTACAGCTCTCTGTCCTGCTCCTTCTGTGTTTCCTTATACTTCCTGAATGCTATCTTTTTCGCCCTGACTTTCCCAGCCACCTCTTTTGAGAACCATAGTGGCTTTTTCTTTCGTTTTGATTTGTTTATTTGCTTCACACAAAGGCTTGTTGCCTCTGTGATAGCAGTGTTGATGATTCCCCATTGTTGCTCCACCCCTCCTTCTAGCCTGTTTGCTAGTGCTTTTCTGAGGCACTCTCCCATCTTGCCAGAGTCAGCCCTCCTGAAGTCCAGTACCCTCACTTTTGTATGGCTTGACTCTGTAGCTGAGTTTAACATGAACCACATTGTTTGATGGTCACTTGTTCCCAGATGACAACCCACTTCTAGATTTGAGATCCTCTCACTGCCCCCATTTGACAGTACAAAGTCTAAGATTGCTCCCGTTCCGATACTAGCTGTCTGAGGCCTGCCACCTGTATGGCATCGAGAATGGCCCTACTCTTGGATGTGGCTGCAGCAAATGTGCTCCAGTTAACATCTGGCATATTCCAGTCTCCCATCAACAGTGTCTCCCCTTTCTCTGCCATCCTAAGAATGCCTTCTGTCATATCCTTGTCCATTCTCTCCCCCTGACATGGGGGTCTGCACACAACCCCTGTGCGGATTGTGGTGTCCTTTCCAGTCTCCAAGGTGACCCACAGTGCCTCCTCTCCTCACTGTTTACTCTTCTGTTCAGTTGCTTTAATCCCTTCCTTTACATAGAGGGCTACTCCTCCCCCTCTTCTCTCCTGCCTGTCTCTCCTGTAGGTTATGTACCCTGGTATGTTAACATAACAGTCATGGTTCTCTGTGTACTATGTTTCTGTGACTGCTACAATATCCAGGCATCCCTCTTCCATCAAGGCCACCAGCTCAGGGAGCTTGTTGCTCAGACTACGGGCATTGGTACTCATTATTCTCCATTTCCTGATGGCCTTACTCCTTTTTGCCCCATTCCTGTCCTTCTTGCCTTTGTCATTTTCCCCATTTACCCCTGCCCTTCTCCCTATCGCCACCTCTATGTTGTTGTTTTCTGTACTTACTACAGTGATTTGGGGGGGGCTAGGATTTCCCTGCTCCTTTCCAGTGCCTCCCCCCTTGGCTAGTTTAAATGCTTGCCAATGAAGCATTTAAACCTATCACCTAGGATCCTGGTTCCCCTCCTGGACAGATGCAGCCCATCGTGCCAGTATAGGCTTACATCACTCCAGGTGGACCCCCACTCCCCAATGAAGCCAAATCCCTGAGCTCTGCACCAGTTTTTCAACCACTGATTGAGTCCCATGGTGCAGAACACCCTAGCCTCTCCTACGACATAGATGGGCAGCACCTCCGAGAAGGTTACCGTGCGTGCTACTTGTCTAAGGCCCCTCCCCAATTCCATAAACTCTTCCTGCACTGCTCTAATCCCTTTCTTAGCCAGGTCATTTGTCCCTAGGTGGACAGTGATATCCAGCTCCCTCCCCTGTGCAGCTGCTCCAGCAATCCTGAGGATTTGCTCCCTGTCCCTCCAAGCCATGGCGCCAGCCAGGCACCTTACCTCCCTGTCCCCTTCCTCCCCCAGTTCTACCTTCCTAACAATGGAGTCCCCCACCAGGAGTTGTTTCCTTCCCCTGTGGGGTCCCATGCCACCCTCCTGTGGGTCTCCTTTGTGGAGGTTCCCAGCATCCTCCTTGGTCTCCACTGCAGGAGCCTCCATAGAGGAACCACACTTTGCCAGAATGGCATAGGAATTGTGGGGAGGTACAACTGGAGGGATGTGCCTCTGTTCCACCACCCTCACTGAGCCCACTGTGGTCCAACTGCTCCTCTTCCTTGGCAACCTCTGAGGCAACGGCAGTGGCACTGGTGGCCCCTGGATGGAGGAGGAGGTCCCACAGATCCTGGCCAATTCTCTTGAGACATTGCATTGTATGGCCTTTTTTTTTTTTTTTTTTAATGACCTGTTGCTTCTTTGAAGTGGAAATGAAATGGGACTTTGAGTCTGCCAGAGGATGGAGATCATAAACTTTTATGACGTCTTAAGAGGAAGAACATTTAATATCAACTGGTGTTAAAAAGCTGTAAAACCCCTTTGAAATGCATGGGGAGAAGGAACTGGGAAATCACAGGCTTATAATTTGGGAAATGAGTTTTTGCTGATGTCACCATATTTAAAATACCTTCTGATAGGACATCATGTTTTGTATTTTTTTTTTTATATCCTAAAAGGAGGAGCTAGATGGCTGATAGAAGGGGTGTGGGTAGACACAATTTAAACTATACTGTGTCTGAGCTGTTTGATATATTCTATCTTGGGATGCTAGAGCGAGAGAGAGCTCTCGGCTCTCTGATCTAACTATAGGCACTTAATACATTAGATAGAAAAAGTCTAAATGTATTGTGGGAGGAGTTTTTGTGTTGTACTTTTCTTTGTTTTCTTTTAAGTGATTGTATGCTCTTTGATATATTCTGTGTTTACATTTTTCATATTGTATCCATTTTTAGTAAATATATTATTTGAAAGACTGCCTTGGGTTGTCTGTCAGTTCTTTTTTTTTTTTTTTGCATGTGACGTGTAGAGGGTTAAGACTGACAGAAACTGTTCAAAAGCGTGATGGTGTTACTAAATTGGGAAAAGGTAAGAATATACGTAAGGTCTTTTATAGAGTTTTAAGGGTTCATTTTGGAAGCCTGGCTGGGTGCCCCTGGCATAAGATTGTACCGCAATCCCTGAAGAGAGTACGAATCTGCGCCTGTTCATTGGGTACGCCAGCATAAGGCTCACAGTTTGAATCCCCCCAGAACTTGAGACTAAAGGTGATTCAGACCCGCAAGCGGACAGGAGGGTTACCCTGTCTGTTACCTGTTCACACTCTTGCGCTCAGGGGTTGGTACTGTGGGATCAAGGGCTTGACCTGCTGAGTGCGTTTGTGACAGCCCGTATAGGTCCTTATCTGCCGACATTGTATATGTACAATATATCTGTGTATGTATACTGTAATCTTGGAAAATCCCCTTAAAACAAAATGATCTCACTTGAGCTGCTGTGGTACTATAGTTAACCTACGGTATATGACCTTCTTGAAACCAGAACATGGAAAAGCATTTCATACTGCTCATGATGCATCTTTTTGGCAGATTACTTGGTGGCTGTGTGTTCTGAGGTGGCTGCAAATCCGTGGTGGTTCCAGTGGTGTTTCTGATGCTAATTACACTGCTTATTAAGCCATCTAGGTTAGGCCGGTGGTGGATCCTTCTATTTCTGATTCCAACCCCAGTTGTGCTGACAGTTGAACAGTGGCCCTCAGTGAAGCTGTCTTTTTTTTTTTTTTTTGGCTAGTTGTTGGAATAGGAAAAGACATGCTCTCTGCAGTGCGTGGAAGGGGATGCAAGCACCCTAGCAAAGTCTTTTGTTTCTAGTTGGAAGAGAGGTTGGTGGCTAGATTCCTTCAGAAGACATAAAAGTTAGCCAAGTAGATATCTTGCTAACCAGATTGTAACACATGGCAGGGGCAGCGTTAAGGATTTAGCGGGATGTGCTCCTGCAAAACAGAGGAGCACACTTGATTGAACTTGTACCATGAAATATGTGCTCCGTTACACCATGGCCATGCTCCTGCCTACTTTCTTATTTACAAATTAGCAATTTTCTGATGGTAAATTAACAGTTTCTGATAGTACTAGACGTTTAAAAGTACAAAATCATGCACATGGGGCATAGAAACCTGAGGGCAATGTACCAATGGGGCAGGGAGGTATTGGCAACCACAAAACAGGAAAGGGACCTGGGGTAATCATTTCTGATGACCTGAAGGTAGCAAAGCAGTGTGATAAGGCAGTATGGAAAGCTAGCAGGATGCTCAGGTGCTTAGGGAGGGAGGGATATCACCAGCAGAAAGCGGGAGATAGTGTTATCCCTGTATTGATTGTTGATGAGACTCCACCGCGAGTACTGTGTCCAGTACTGCAGGCCCCATTTCTGGAAGGACATAGATCAGATGGAGGCGGTACAGAGGAGGGCAACCAAAATGGTGCAGGGCCTGCATTAAAAGCCCTACGTGGAAAGACTCAAGGAATTAAATATGTACTCTCTAGAGAAAATAAGGGAAAGGGGGGACATGTTAGTAATGTTCAAATACCTCAAAGATATTAATAATATATAGGAAGGTAGCATTTTACATAGAAAAAAGATGCACAAGGACAAAGGGGGTCATACTGTGAAACTGGAGGGGACAAACACAAGAATTTCTCTTGTAGACTGTCAACTTCAGTCTCTGTTCATATGTGTATGTGTGCGCGCGTGCGTGTGTATATGTTTGACACACACACACAAGTCAACATGAAAAAAGTTACTTTCCCACACAGATTGCCCTGCTCGGGCAAACCCCAGAATAATTCTGTCCCAGTCAGACACTTGTTTTGACCACCACTGACGACCATAATTTTCACTGGCATCAAGTGTGACATGCCTGCCTCAGAGAATGAACTCTAGTCATCACCACATCCACAAACCTGCTACTCCAGCAGAACCTACACCTCCATTTTCCAACAAAATAGAATCCTGCTCTTTCCAGGGAGCTGGCTGAAAAGTAAAAAATGTACATGTGCATTGATGGTCAGAATGGATGAGGCAGGGCAAGTCATTATGGGACATGTAGATGGTAGTACAGTGTCGGCACAATGATCAATGATGCAAAATGGACCATGCTCCTAGTGCATTGCAGGAGCACAATGGAACCAAATTTAAATTTAAAAACCATGCTTCTAATGTAAGGAAATGTGCTCAGAGCATGGAGCACAACCTTATAGCTATCCATGACACATGGGGCATCTGGTGAATGCTGTTGAGTGACTAGGTTTTGTGTACAGGGAAGGATGTTATTACAAATGATGCAAGTCTGATCAGAGTCAAAGTAGCTGCTAATGCACCAATATAAGGGATGTAGAATTAATGTGTGTCTTGGATTATAATTTATTTGATGTATTATTATGATATAGAGCAATAATCCCACATGTCCATTGCAATAATAATAACCTTACATATCAAGCTAATGCAGAAGCAGCCGTTGGTTCCTGGCACACAGATGTATACACTTGACACACAGATGCTTACAGATACCTACCTCCCCACTATTCAGAATGGAACATACACATTATTACCAATGAGGTTGGAACTCAACTTGTGGTAATGGTTGCTTTGTTGGGAGTGTTGGTGTTAAGTAGTGCCACCACACCAAAATCCTTATCCATGGGCACTGGTAAAGTAAAAATATTGACTTTTAAAACACCCAAGTTGGAGTTATTACCAGTTTCCCACATACAGTTTGGAACGGGAGGGTCTCTCCGTGCACCTGATAATCCCTCTGTCACTAGACTGGTGGCCGCATGGCCTTAGATGAGCCTTTGATCCGAAAATGGAGGTTAGAGTCTGGGAGCTATTGCTAAGATAGGAGCTGGGAAGATAGCCTACTGAAAAGAAACAGATGGTCCGGGAGGGACTGCTGAGATGGATGTATTGGGGGGGGGCTGAGATGTATGTATGGGGGGGGGGTGGATCTGGCTAGGAATGCTGCGGTGTGTGTGTGAAGTATAACCTTTTTTTTTTTTTAAGAAAAAGTCTGGGATGGAGTGTTGACATGGGAGAGTGGAGGGTAACCTATTTAATTAAAAAAAAATGGTAGGTCAGGCTCTGTGAGGGTCTGCTGAGTTGAAAGTGGAGAGGATAATTGATTTTATTTTTTAAGACACTTTTATTCCCTATGCTGGTCTGCCCGCCTCTACAACTGTCCCCCCGCCTATCACTTGCTTTCTCCAAGACTTACCCTTCTAAATCAACAGTGTGGCCCGCCAGCAGGGGTCTGCAGACTTTCCTCCTCCAGGGCCTGGTCGCTGAGCAGATGGGAGCCATGATTGACAATGCAGAGCCTGTGTGGGGCACAGCTTCATCATGCTGCGCATTTTTCTTTTTCTTTTTTCCCCCATCTTCCACCCACAAGAGGACACTGCAGCTTTCTAAGTAACCTCAGGTGCTGCAGTAACATCCTTTAGGGAAGCAAGCTTCCTGGCACACCACAGGCGTCGGATAGCATGTGGGACTGGGAGGGAAAGAACAGTTACGCAAGAACTTACTGTAACTAACTCTTCGAGGGGGATCTCAGTCATCGGGTCACACCGTAGGAACTTCACAGACGGTGAAGGGGAATCCACATGGAAGATTTTCAGCAGTGCAGCTGGGTCCACCCATGCCAACATCATGTGACGACGTCACCTACTCTATAAAGGTGTGAGTGGCCCCACTCCCTGCTCAGTTCTTTCCCCCAGAGACAAAGGGAGCAAACTCTAGCCATAGGGGACTGAGGAGAGAGAGAGAGAGGTAGGTGCCCAGGCCTGTAAAAAAAAAAAAAGGTTGGATACATCAAGTAGCCAGTTCCAGGAAGAAGCCCCAAAAAGGGGGATGGTGGAGGGAAATAGACCAGATGGCCGATCCCCTCGAAGATTTACTGTTACGGTAAGTTCTTGCATAACTGTTCTAGCTTCTTCGGGGGTATCTCGGGTCATCAGGTCACACTGTGGGAATGGGTCCCAAGCAGTTAAAGGTGCAAACAAACAATCTGGGAGGAAGGCCAACCTCAAGCTTAAGACAGGCGGCCCTGTAGCAGAGCCCTGCCAAAACCTGCACGGGCTCTAGATGTAATGTCCAGACTGTAGTGCTTGGTAAAAGTATGGATGGTACTCCAGGTGGCAGCTGCACAAATGTCGGCAACAGAAACCCCTCAGAAACAAGCCACAGAGGTAGCCATGCCTCTGGTGGAGTGAGCCTTGACAGCACCGGGCAGTTCTTTGCCGTATTTGTTGTAGCAGAACACTATGCAATTAGCCAACCATTTGGATATTGCTTAGAAACTGAGGCGCCCTCTCTACCTGGGGCAAAGGAAACAACTTCTTCAACTTCCTGCTGCCCTTGGTGCAGAGCAGGTAGTACTTCAGAGTTCTGCGCACATCTAAATATGGAGCAGTGCTTCCCCTGGATTGGCATGCTTTGAAAAATAAACAGGAAGGTGGATAGATTGGTTCAGTGTAAACTCAGATACCACCTTAGGGAGAAAAATAGGATTAGTGTGCAAAGATACCCTGTCTTTGTGAAAAATCAAATAAGGCTTCCCGCACCAGAGGGCCTGAAGCTCCGAGATTCTTTGAGCAGAAGTAATGGCAACTAAAAAGAACACTTTACAGGAAAGAAAGCGTAAGTCGCGCCTTGCTCAAAAGGAGATGGGTTAAACTTCTCCAAAACAGAGTTTAAATCCCAAGCTAGGACAGGAGAATGTCTTGGAGGTTTCAGATGCTCAGATGCAGGATGTGCCTCAGAAAGATATGGGAGACATCCAGCTGAATTATAGTGTGGTCACCTATGGGCTAGTGGAAGGCAGAAAGGGACTGAAGGTGTACCTTGAGGGAGGAGCACCAGAGACCTGAGTCAGACAGGGAGATCAGGTAGTCCAGAATCTGGTTTACCAAACAGTAGTGGTCCAGATTATGTTTGGCGGCTCATATGGCAAACCGCTTCCACTTCATGGCATAAGTGACTCGGGTCCAAGGCTTTCGAGCGGCCACCAGCACGTCTGCCACTCTCTTGAAAACCCCAGATCTGGCAATGGCTGCGTCCTCAGGAGACAAGCATGCAGATGGAGAGACCTGATGTTGGGATGGACCAGGGACCCCTGATCCTGGGTCAGCAGATTCCAGCAGAGGGGGACAGGGACTGGAGGTTCTTCCCCAACTGCTGTAGAAGAGGAAACCATATCTGGCAGGGCCAGAATGGGTCTACCAGTATCATGGTGGCCCCCTTCATCTGCAGCTTGATTAGTACCCTCTGAATTAGAGGAAATGGGGAGGAAGGCATAAAGAAACCTACTGCTCCAGTAGAGGGACAGTGCATCTCGCCAGAAAACTCTAGGCTCTGGATCGAGTGAGCAGAAATTGGGCAGTTTTTGCATTGAGTGAGGACGCAAAAAGGTCCAACTATGGATGAGCCCATCTGTTGAATAGATGATCTGTGATGGATGAGAGAAGCCCACTCATACATGCTGGATTGAGTCTGGCTGAGGCTGTCCATCAGAGTGTTTAGCACTTCTGGGATGTGGACCGCTGACAGGGTCAGACTGTGATCCAGAGCCCAATATTACGCTCTTCATGGCCTCCCTGCATAGAAGATACGAATGAGTCCCTCCTTGCTTATTGATATAGTACGCTACACAGAGGTTGTCTGACTGAATCAGCAACTGCCCCTGCAAAAGGTGGTTCTGAAAGGCCTGCATGGCCTATAGAACTGCCCACATCTCCAGGACAATGATGTGCAGGGAGGCCTTGGTCTGGGACCAAGAGCACTGAGCCATCCCAGAAGCGTCTGAGGTAAGGATCTGCTGTGGGGATGAAACCTGGAATGAGACTCCTGGTATAAGGTTCTGGGGGCCCATCCACCACTGAAGCACCCTGCGAATGGGTGAAGAAACCAGGACTAGCTTGTCCAACTCGTCCATCCGTTGATCCCACTGTACCCTAAAGGTCCACTGAAGGGTACACAGTTGGAGTCTGGACAGAGGGAATGGCAGCCGCCATTAGTCCCAGAAGCCTTAAATACAGCCTGGTGGGGATATGCCTTCTCTGGGCCACCTCCTGGGCCATGAGGCACTCCGCCCTGTTCAAAGAGAGAAAAGTATTTCCGTGCACTAAGTCTAGGATCACCCCTATGTATTGCAGTCTCAGGGACAGAACCATGACTAACTTGGGCAAATTGACCGTGATGCCCTGGGAATGGAACAGCTGAAAAGTCCAGCTTATGGTCTGTAGAAGCTGGTCCCTGGATGATGCTTTGAAGAGCCAGTCATCTAGGTAAGGGGAGAAGTACATTCCCTCCCTCCTGAGGGCTGCAACTACTACTGCTAAGCACTTGGTAAAGACTTGCGGCGTAGAGGACAAGCCAAAGAGTAGTACTTTAAACTGGTAGTTTTTGCCCTGAAAAAAGAACGGAGAAACTTCCTGTGAGGAGGGAACACAGATATGTGCAGGTAGGCATCCTGCATGTCCAGCATGCATAGCCAGTCGCTCTGCTTGAGCAGGGGCAATAGGCAAAGCAACCATGCAAAACGTTTTGTACTGGACATACAGCTTGAGCTTTGATTGGGTATGTGGATCGTTTTGGATTATTGTATCAGAACCAACATGGTTTTAGAAAGGGAAGGAGTACTGAGACTGCCTTGGTCGAGTTCACGAACGCGGTACTTAATGGCATGGATAAAGGGTGTCTGACGGGTGCCGTGTTCGTGGACTTGACCAAGGCATTCGACTCAGTTGATCACCAATTGTTGATTTCTAGACTTGGGTCATTGGGAGTTGGTGAGTCTTTCTTGGACTGGACGAGGATTATTTAACAAATAGGTTTCAAAGGGTTAAATATAGGGGTGCTGTATCAGACTCTGTAATGGTTAAGTGTGGGGTTCCACAAGGTTCTATTTGGGGCCACTTTTGTTTTCTTTGTTTTTGATCAACTAGTAAGTGTGATTAATAATGCTTCTTTAACACTTACGCTGAAGATGCAGTAATTTATACGCAGGGTTTGTCATTTGGAGATCTAGGTGTTTCTTTAACAGAGAAATGTGCAATTTTCAGTCTTCACTTATGGCCTGTAAATTATTCTTAAACAAATCTAAGACAAAGGTGATGGTTTTGGTACCCCACCTAGACCGAGATCTGAGGTTGGTACTTTGGAAGTTAAATCTCTTGATGGATTACTGTTTGACTATGTTGATACATTTCAATATCTTGGGGTATTACTAGATTCTCATCTAAGTTATGAATCTCATTTTTGAGGGTTACCTCAAGAATACATTGTAGATTAGGTTCTTTGTACAGAATCCGTTCATTTCTTATTCCTGAGTCTAGGCTGGTTATTTCAAATTGCTGCTTACTTCCTATTATGAACTATGCAGCTATGATTACTGACACTGCTTCAGCGACAGTGATTTCAAAGAAATCCACTTTACTTCACTTGATAGCTAAGTTTGCTTTAAATTGTTCTAAGTCATCTCATCATTGTGTGATTTTGAAAGAAATGGGCTGGTTACGGTTTCATTAAATTTCCAATACTGTGTGGCCAAGTTCATATATAAAGTTATGGACTCTGGAATTCCACATAGTATTTCAAAGTTTGAGACCATATATTGATGGTCATTATTCTAGACATAGGTCAGACAGTAGGTTTCTCGAGATTCCTTTTATGAAATCTAAAAGTGGACAAAGATCCTTTGCTTATATTGCTCCATTCATTTGGAATGAAATTCCTCAAGATATTAGGTGGTTGTGTTCTGTCAAAAAGTTTGCTGATGCATTAAGGATGTATTTCGAATCTCAATTTAATTGTAACTGTTTTTTATGAATTTTTTTTTTTTTTTATGAATTTTATACGTAACAAAGACATTTTTGTCTGCAATTTGCTGCATTGTATATGTATGTTTGACTATGTATTGTCTGTTTGCAATATATGTGGGTCGCACCTGTAAAAGGAACTTGTTTCCAGTGTGCTTACCCGTTAAGCGAATAAACAAACAAACAAACAAACAGGTCTTTTAGATCCAGAATAGGCTTCAAATCCTTGGCCTTTTGGGGATTCAGAAATAACCTGGAGTTGAAGCCCTTTGTCCTCTGATGCCTGGGCACTGAATCTAGGGCTTGTTTGCACAGAAGGGACTGTACTTCCTCCTGAAGCACTGGCAAGAAGGATAATGAGAGGCTGCTGGAGGAGTTTCTGGAGGATGCTTCACAAGCTCCAAGATATGACCCTTTTCTATGAGATGCAGAATCACGCATCTGAAGTTCTGGTTCTCCATTGATTTTAAATGAAGGGAGACCTGACCTTCAGCCACCACCACCACCACCTCCCGGTAGGTAACCAGATGAGGGTGGTTTGGCAAGGAGTCAAGCTGAGGCAGATCTATCCGCAGGGGCTAATCCATCACTTCTGGGGCGCTTGGCTGTGGCTCCAGCATTAGAAGTGGTGGGTAGGGCAGTGAAGGATCTTCTCTTGCCTAGAGGTTGCTCCCTGTCTGTTAGATTCCCTATGAAAAGAAGAGCGCTGTCTGCACTTCTGCTGAATATGATAAAGTGAGTGTATAGACTTAGGAGTCCTGTGTGAAGGTTAGTGGGTAGACAGATGTAACAAACACAGGTAAAAGGTGTAGAATGCACTTATGCAACATTTATCTTCCAAAATAAAACAAACATACAGACAGGAAATAGGTGTTTAGTCCTTCAGTTCTGCAAAAAACGTGCACAGTTCCCTCAGTGCACAACTTCCAGGCTTAGTTCCTGCCAAATAGATTCCTAGCACATGAAAACTTGCATGTACTATGAGATGCGTCCTTCAGGACAGTCAGGTCTCCACTGACTGAGTCATCTGTTCTGCATCTCAGGAGGTAGGCTTTTATACCTACCTACTGATGATGTCGGCACCATGTGACCTGTCTGACTCACAATTCTCTTAAGTAAACACAGACAGGCTGACTCATCCTAAATAAACACAGACAGGCTGACTCATCTGACATGAGATCATGATATTTCTTTAAAAATAGGGTATAGCATGTTCACACACCTAGATTAGTACAGCATCTCTCTTCCTTTTCCTTCAGATCGGTGTTACCCTCTAAACTGGCACAACCCCTCTTATTCAAATGACATCACATTTTATCATAACAGTATAAAAGAACTGGCTTTTCATCAGACTGTTCAGCTCTTCAGCTTGGGGACAGCTACAATATCTCTGTAGCTAGCTGCCCCTTTTATCTTCATTCCCCACCAACTCAGAAGGGGGAATAAAACAATTAAAAGTAAAAGTTGTTGGTCCTTCCATTCATCAGCTAGGGCAGGCCTCCCTGTCACACACCACCCGAAGCCTACAGGTCATTAATGATGTTCTGGACATCAGGACCAGATAGTTTGGTCCCATTGAAAGGGGCATTCAGCACCTTTTGTTGAATGTCAAAACCAGAAACCCGCAGCCAGCAGTGCCTACATAGGCATATGCCCGTGGCAGCAGCCCTGGCAACAGTGTCAACCAAATCATAAAGGGTCCTCAGTAGGTGCTTGCTGACATTCTCAGCTGTCTGCAAGCATTGGAGCTCCTGTTTCTGAAAGTCCTCTGGGAGAGCCTGGGCAGCAACCTTGCCCTTCTTCCAGTTGGTGTTCTGATATTTCACCATGTCGGACAGGTAATTTGCAATCCTTGAGCCTAAGGTGGAGGAAGCATGAACCCTTTTACCCCAAAGGTCAGTTCAGCAAGACTTCTTATCAGGGGGAGGGAGGGGGAGCTAAGGTGGTTGGGCACCCTAGACCTATTGTGGGCAGCCTTAATGACCACTAAGTCTGTCTTAGACTGCACTGCACAGCATGGGAACTCTTGGGGGGCATTATGGAGCTTATCTGCTCTCCTGGGCATAGCTGGCACCATATTGAGGCGTGCCGAGCAGTAGTGGCAGCATTCCTCGGAGCAGGCAAGATAAGGAACTATCTTTGGAAGAAACTCGGAGAGCTCCAGGAAGTTGACCAGATCTTTCCTGGTGACATCCTCCTCTGTGTGAAACCCCATGGCAGAGGACACCTGCTTTATTATATAGAAGGAGGAAGGGTCCTCTAGAGGAGACTTATGGGTGTGTTTGACTCCGGCAGTGGACCTGTCTGAGGAGAGAAGCTCTTCCTCATCATCAGGCAGAATGAGGTCAGGGTGATGCTCTTCTTCGACGTCTACTTCCTGTAGGTTTAGGTCTGACATGCGATGCGCCGTCAAACTGCGGGGGATCATCCCTCAGTCAGGTGGGGGGGGGTGGCGACAGCAAAGTGGCCATCAGCTGTGCCGGTGAAGAAAGCCTGAAGGCACCAAGCTGTTGCACAATCACTGTAAGGATCTCGTTGAGATTAATGAGCGTCGAACCCTGTGTCAACGGCGGGGGGAGGGGTCGACAGAGCTGGGAGCAAAGGCTTGACTGCAGGGCCATGAGAGCCAGGAGATATAGTTGCCCTAGGGCCTGGAGATACATCAGACTGCACCGGGATGGTCGTCGATGAACCTGTTGGCGACCGGTTGTCCTGAGAATCAGATGGCAGAGCTGTCGGTATGGACCTGGTAGATGCAGAGTCCTGGACAGCAGATTTATGCGTCAGCACTGCAGCTGTCGACAGTTTCCCCGGGAGAAGAAGATGAGGAATCCGTAAGGGAGCGGGACTGCCGCTGGGGGCAGTCCCGATGTCGGTCTCTTTTTTTATGACTTTTCCTTGAGGACTTGTCTTGAGCCATAGAGGCCTGGGAGCTCGATGTCCCTGCTGGTGAGTAAGAGGCTGGAACCCCAGAGGACCCCTGCCCAGAACTGGCTACCTGATGTTCGATTAGGAACTTTTTAAGAGCCTCCTTGCGTTGCTTTAGGGTTGTTTGATTAAACATCCGGCAGAGCTCACAGTCAGAAACTTTGTGGTCAGGCCCAAGACAGCAGACACACAAAAAATGTTCGTCTGTGGAGACATTCTTCTTTCCACAGCGACAGAAAAGAGACATAGGGGTTGTTTTCGACATAAAACAGATCTCTAAGGAAAAGGGGTGCCAAGGTAGGAATAAAGAAAAATCTCCTAGTTTGCAAAAAGGCGCAAAACTGCATTGGAGCTTTTGTGGAGACCCATGTAGACTGAGTCGATGGCAGGAAAAAACTGAGGAGGAAACGGGGTTGCTCACACCGTTATAGAGTTGGTGACTTCACATGATGTCTCTGTGGATTTCCCTTCACCAAAAATAAAACTTGCGAAAAGATGCTTTACCATGTTTCACAATAGGGGTACGGCAAATCTTACTCCGAGTGGGAGCTCTTGCAGCAGGCTATAACAATTAGGACTATGCCGCAGGCACTAGGAGCCTCCGGAAACTTTTCAGCCAGCAGTATACAGCAGGAACTGCCCCCACGACGCCGGCCCTGCCCCGACATCAGCCCTGGTACAAAAGGGGGCGGACCCAGCTCCACCTCAGTTCTTTTCCCGCCACATCCCGCACACGTGAGAAGGCAGCTTCAGTTCCAGCTTGCCAGGAACAGCAAAATTCAGCCCGTTTTTTATAGCATTTTCAGCTGTTTTTTCCAGTGTCATCGACGTGCCGTTTTCAATGTTTTTTCAGTTTGGTCGACGGATGTCTTCGGCGTCGTCGGTCTCTCCAGAGCCACACCAAAACAAGTGCGACTGTGGGAGGCAGATCCCTGCCAAAGATTGGCACAAGAGCTGTGTCTTTTGCCTCGGGCCGGACCACGATACCACGACCTGCTCAGCCTGCCAGGCGTTCACCAGCCGGACCCGGATCCGACGTCTCAAGGCCCTGAAGATGTTTCTTTTAGAAAAGAAGATGGATCTTCACTCCTCCGAGGGAAAGCGTAAGGAGCAGACCAAGCACCACGGGAAAGACTGTAGTCTGTCCCGGTCGTGGTCCCATTCTCATTCGCGGCCCTCTCCCAAGAAGGCCCTTATTTCCCCGGGCTCAGGAGAGCGCCCAAAGTCTTCCAAGGCCGGCCCATCGGGGGAGAAGCCGGCCAAGCGAAGGTAACCCTGCTAAGGGTTACCACCAAGCCATTAGGTAAGCTGTGGCCCCACCTCTCAAGGCACCCGGTGCCGCCTGCTGGCGTGCCTCCGGAGCCAAAGGACTCTCCGGTGCCCGCCGGCGGCACACCATCGTCGGTCCCACCACCGACGCCGGTTGAGGGGGCCAAGGGTGCAGGAGCGGCCATGGAAGAGCCGACATCCCAGTCTCCCAAGTCCTCCTCCCCCTGGGCTCCCAAGAGGGCTCTCCTTTACGGGCCCAACGTCCCGGATACTCCCTTTCCAGGCTGAGCTGCTGAACTTTTCTCGGATGACTAGCTGCAGGAGTTGTTCTCCTTTTGTGTGGGACAGGTCAAGCGGACCCCGTCACCGGCCCAGGCGGTTGACCCAGACCAGAGCAAACCACAGCTGGGAGGTGAGCCTTCCGAGAAAGTCCCAGAGCAACTACCTACACCTCCTTCCAGGGCTCGTTCGCGCCCATCCAAAACCACCGCCCGGCTCTCCAAGGACTCTGGAGACCATCGCGGTCCAGGTCTCTTGCACCAGCCTTACCCGTTCTCCTGACGAGGCGCTCCAGCGTCGGTCTTCGCTCAGTCACCGGTCTCGGGATCGGAGCCGGTCTTCGGACCAACGTTGGTCCCTCAGTTACCGACGACAGAGGGGGTCTGGTCATAAGGAGAGATCGGACTATTCCAGATCTTTTAGTCGCTCTCCCTCTTCTTCGTCCTCATCTTCTTCCTCTCTCAACTTAGAGTGGTCCCCGAGAGAGAGAGAGAGAGAAGGACCAGCCTCGCTCGCCTCCCGACAGTCCAACCTTTATGGACGTCATGAGGCACATCCAGGCCTCCAGTGAATGGGAAATAGAGGACCTGGATCCAGAATGCCGAAGATTGGCAAAATACCTGAGGCAAAAGAAGACAAAACCATTGGTGGTTCCCTCCTTTAGTGGACACTTTCCAGGACCTGACTCGGACTACCCGGAGGTGTCCGGCTTCCATCCCGGCAGTTCCCAAGAAATCGGACAGGCTGTATAAGGCCCCGAGGGCAGAAGCTTTTCTAGCAGAAAACCCTCAGGCGGACTCTTTGGTCATCACGGCTGCCCATGACAAGTCCAGGCAGCGAGCACCTTAGCTCACGACCTTCTGATCAGTCTCGGTGGGTATTTGGACCAGGTGGGCAGAAAGATTACTCTGCCTCCACCTGCTCCATCTGGTCCCTTAACTTCCTGGCCATATGGTCCAGTACCAGAGTGCTCTGTGGGAGAGGGACAAGAGCTACTAGAAAGCCATGCCAGATTCGATCAAGTGAACTTCTGGATATTATAAATCGGGCTCAATGTAGGTTCTCATGTCCTGGGAGCCTAAATGCGATACTGCGAGATATGGCAGGGCAGCCGCTTCCGAGGTGTGCCTTTGGCGCCACGCCTGGTTGAGTTTTGGGTTTCCACCAGGGTCTGCAGTCCAGTATCAAAGATTTGCCATTCCAAGGTACCGTGTTGTTTGGGCCGGAGACAGAAGCTTTGATTTCTCGTCTACAGGAGTCGGGCAAGTCTGTCTGGTCAGTCCGCCAAATGTACGGCGGTGACCAGCGACGGCAACGGAGATGGCCATTTCGCAAGCCCTCAGGTGATCAAGGTGGAGACGCCCGTGGTAATCAGCAGGGTCAGAGAGGTGGCTTTCGTAGGAGAGCCAGTAACCAGCAACCTGGAGGCGCTTCTACCCGTGGCCCAAGTCCTCCCAGGCCTCTCTGCCTATGCCCGGCTTAGCCCAGTGACTCCTTTCCGCCCCCCTTCTTCCAGAGGAAGACACCGGGGAGATGGTCGGGGTCACTTCTCCCTTCATCTCAAAGGGTGGAGGTCGATAACTGCTGACCAATGGGTCCTGGACATCATCAGGAGAGGACACACGCTAGAGTTCACGGAGTTCCCTCCAAATACTCCACCAAAGTACTCCCAATATCCTCCTTCTCACATCCAACTGATAGGAGTAATTCAGACCGTCTTGCAGAAAAAGGCAATAGAGGTAGTCCCCTTGTATCAGCGGGGAAAGGGGTTTTATTCCCACTTCTTCCTGGTCCCAAAAAAGGCACAGGATCTTCGACCTATTCTGGACCTCAGCTCTCTCAGTCTCTTTATAGAGTACAAAAGGTTCAGGATGGTGACCCTTCCAGGTCTGCTCCCCCTGCTGCACCAAGGAGACTGCCTCTGCTCCCTAGACATGCAAGATGCATATATGCATATCGGGGTCTTCCCTCCCCACAGGAAGTTTCTGAGGTTCCATTTCCAAGGGGAGCACTACCAATTCCGAGTTCTTCCATTCGGCCTCTCCTCCGCTCCGCAAGTCTTTACAAAATGCTTGGCAGTGGTAGCTGCGGCTCTAAGGCACATGGGGCACTACATTTTCCCATACCTCGACGATTGTCTGCTTACAGCCCCGTCAAGGTCATGCCTACTTCACGCCCTTGGAAACACCTATACTCTGTTCCGAGAGCAGGGGATCACCCTGAACCTTCGGAAATCGTCCCCCGAGCCCAGTCAAAGACTCGTCTTCATTGGAGCGGTCCTGGATTCTATCCAGGGCATGGCTTTCCTACCCCCGGACAGGGGCGATCACCTGCAAGAGATTGCTGAATGGATCTCAGTAACTCCTCAAGTTCCAGCGCGGAACTTCCTCAGGCTACTGGGGCACATGGCGGCGGCCATTCCAGTCACTCCTCTGGCTCACCTCCACATGCGGGTCCCACAGTGGATGCCCAGGGTACAGTGGGACCAGGGCTACGACGATCTAGACTTTATGGTCAGGATCACTGACCCAGTCAGGAGAACTTTGCTTTGGTGGATGGACCCCCGGAATTTGGAGAAAGGGGTCAAGTTTCATTCGGAGCCACCAGGTCAGACTCTTACGACAGATGCATCGGGTCTGGGATGGGGAGCGCACCTGGGTGCTTATCAAATGCAAGGGGTTTGGACACCCAAGGAGCGATCTCTCCATATCAGTGTTTTCTCTATGCCTTACAGGCCTTTCAAGAGAACCTGGTGCCGGTCCCTCTTCTAATTCAAACAGACAATATGGCGGTCATCTTCTGCATCAACAAGCAAGGGGGTACTCACTCGTATCCCCTTTGCAGGGAGGCGATGAGAGTCTGGCACTGGGCGCTGGAAAGGCACATTCTGTTGTCCACAGTGCACATTCCAGGCGTCCTGAACAATCTGGCCGACAGCCTAAGCAGGTCTCGTTCCAGAGCACATGAGTGGGAGCTGCTACAGTCCGTAGCAGATCAGCTGTTTGACAAGTGGGGTCATCAGAGCGGGACCTCTTTGCGTCACCACGCAACGACAAACTGCCAATTTTTTGCTCGCGAGAGCACGCGCCTGGAGTTTTCTGGCCAGACGCATTATCCCTTTGCTGGGCAGGGAGGTTTCTCTATGCCTTCCCTCTCATTCAGAGAGTCCTGCTGAAGTTACAGGCAGAAGGGGCTGGAATGATTCTAGTAGCCCCCCGATGGCCTCGGCAGATTTGGTTCCCAATCTTGCAGCGGTTATCCATAGAACCTCCAACTCCGCTGCCCATATGCTTGCAGTTGCTATCCCAGGAACAGGGATCGCTGGTCCATCTGGATCTCCGTTCCTTACATCTGCATGCTTGGCTCCTTCAGACGTAGCTCAACAGAGATACGGGGTTTCCCCGGAAGTAGCGGCAGTCCTAGTTTCGGCGAGGAAGCCCTCCACCCGCTCTGCCTATGCTATGAAATGGAAGCGGTTTTGTTTATGGGCCTCATCACAGCATTTGGACCCCGTAACCTGTCCAGTGAACTCAGCGTTACAGTACCTCCTCTCCTTGTACCAACATGGCCTGAGTTGCTCCTCTATTAAGGTGCACATGTGGGCCATCTCCGTGTACCATGCTCTGATTGGAGACAAGGTACTGGCACAGTTGGATGTAGCCCGCTCCTTCCTTAGGGAATTCTGCATATGAGACCTCCCATTAGGGATCCTATCCCACCCTGGGATCTCCTTTTTGTGTTGGAGAAGCTCACCCTCCCTTTGAGCCAGCAGCGGATTGTGAGCTGCATTATCTTTCCTGGAAGGTGTGTTTGTTGGTTGCTATTACCTCTCCTCGAAGAGTTTCTGAGCTTCAGGCTCCGATGTGTAAAGAGCCGTATTTGGTTTTCCACAGGGAAAGGGTTTCACTTAGAACAAATCCTAAGTTTCTTCCGAAAGTGGTCTCGGAGTTGACCCTCAACCAGTCGGTTGACCTTCCAGTCTATTTTTCTTCCCCATCTAATAGAGGAGAAGCTCTCCTTCACACAGTGGATGTCCACAGGACTTTGAGGTATTACCTCAAAAGGACGGCTATGCACCGTCAGTCGGAGCAACTCTGTGGCCTTTGCACCACAATGCTTGGGCAAACCGGTGACCAAGCAGACTATTTCGAAGTGGATCGTCCACTGCATATCCTTCTGCTGTGATAAGCACAATAAGCCCTTACCGGGTCCGGTCTGGGGTCACTCCACCAGGGGAGTGTCTGCTGCTTTTGCCGCCCTGAGAAATGTCTATCGGGGACATATGTATGGCCGCTACCTGGAATTCGGTGCATACCTTTGTCGAGCATTTCAGCCTGGATATCGTCTCCAGACTCCGTGCCGGTTCCGGTCTGGCTGTTTTGAAGGGACTTTTGTCCTAGGCCTCTGGAGTCAGCATATTCCACCTCCCGGGGTCGTCTACCTCTTTGGCGTGGGACTGCTTGGTATTCAGTCCTAATTGTTATAGCCTGCTGCAAGGGCTCCCACTCAAAGAAAGATAGTACAGTTACGTAAGAACTTACCGTAACAGTAAATCTTCGAGAGGAGCTCTTGCAGCAGGGGTTACTTTCCCACCCGCCTTCCCCCTCGAGGTGTGCAGATCCATCTTCATCTACATCTCCAGCAAGTGCTTCGTTGTCTTCTCTTGTCAGGGCTTGTTCGAGGGCCTTGGTGGGGGAACTGAGGTGGAGCTGGGTCTGCCCCCTTTTGTACCAGGGCTGACGTCAGGGCGGGCCAATGTCGGGGGAGGGGGGGGCGGTCCCTGCTGTACAGTGCTGGCTGAAAAGTTTCCAGAAGGTCCTAGTGCCTGCGGTATAGTCCTAATTGTTATAGCCTGCTGCGGAGCTCCTCTTGAAGATCTACTGTTATGGTAAGTTCTTACGTAACTGTACTTTCTGGGGGTGGGATTCTGACCTGCAATCCCACCCCCATGGAAAATGGCGTTCTTTGCTTCATGCTGTTTGGCATGGAGGAGGTGGTATTGCCTGACAGTAACCCCACCCCTTTCTCATTAACAATTAAATCAATGCACACATCTGAAAGTGAACTTATCTAGGAAATTTGAACTCTGTCAATAGTGTTGGTCAGTATTTCCACATCTGAATATATGTATGTATTTTTTTATTTGCTACAGGCCACCTGACTGATGAGCACCTCACTCTGTTCCTAAGGAGATGCCAGAAGGGGCTGCGACCTAACGGCATCATAGTCATCAAAGACAACATAGCACAAGAGGGTGTAGTCATGGATGAGGTGGACAGCAGCGTCTGCCGAGAACTTGGAGTACTACACAAAGTCATTGAACAGGCAGAACTTAAAATTCTATTGGAGGAGAGGCAGGAGAATTTCCCTGAAGAGATCTATCACGTGTACAGTATTGCCATGAGATGAGCTTTATTTTGGAGGCCACGGCTGCAAGAATTGCTAAGTGTTGTGGTATTAAAAGAAAAAAAAAAGGCAAGGCTTTGGAGAAAATGAATGCACGATGAGTAGCTGCTGGGTTCAGTAGCACTGCTACCAGTGCAGGTGATCTAATGTAGAGTGCGTTTGGTAAGTGCAGTCCCAGTCCAGAAAACCTTTTCCCGTCCACTCCCTTCACCGTTTCCAAGTGAAAGCAAGATCAGAAGGCAGTTTCAGTTATGTGCACACTTGTGGATTGCCATGCGTGCTGAAACAACTGTTCTCCAAGACTGCTAAGACCGGAAAGTCAGTACACGCTTCATGGAGGAGGCTGGTTTGTCAGACATACTGTTACCAGCTGATGTGGCCACTTTGCATGTCTTGCGGCTTTGTGTTTTATTTTGCAGTTTAAAAAACAGCAGTAATTCACCATTGCCTTGCTGAACAAAATGGAGTTTCGAAGGAATTCTTTCAGATGATGGATTTTTAATTAAGTTATCTTGTTTGAAAGCTTGTTTTGTACCCATTTTGCCAAAGTTATTTTGTTTTTGTGGATTCAAAAAACATACTTATTTAAATTAAATGTTACTTTATGAAGGATCGATGTATATTTCTGTTGGAGTTGATGTTCATGATTTTAATTATGACCACTGGAAATTCTTTGCAGAATCTGCTTATTTTTCTTGATGCAGTAAAATCTCACAATGTGGCTGGCCCTTCAGCGTAGCAGTAGCTCTACCGCTTGTGACACCGGCAGCCTGGGTTTCGAAGTGAACCTGGGTCATTGCGGGCTGTGGGGGAGGATGGAGCATCCCAGAGGATGCACTTCTTCCCTGGGAGGGAGGGTCTTGTCCGCTGCCGCCACACTGCCCTCCAGATGCAGTAGATGGTCTGGCTTGGCATGACCAGGGGTGGGAGGACACGCCAGCTGCTTGTGACATCACTAGGTGATGTACACTGTTGCTGCCCCTACATGTGTGACTCCTGAGGGGCTGGGAGATGAAATTGGGGGAAAATTATAGCCCTACCCGAGGATCAAGGTCCCGGGGCACCAGCACAATCTCCCACCTGAAGTTAGAGCGGCAGCCCAATAAAACACAGAAGTGCTCGAGGGATAAGACACTCGCCTTGTCCCTGCCCAGGGGGTTAAATCTTGGTTCCATGGGGGATACCACCTTGTGACTTGCAGGTAAGGGGGACAGATGGTTGGCTTGCCTTGTGGGAGTTCGTGTCAGAGTGGAAGGTGGTGTTGAAACAGAAATTAAAAAAAAAAATCAGTGTGGTGAGCATTTTCTATACCTCATTTTCTGCTTCAACACTGTAAGAGTTTTAACTAACAGATAAAAAAAAATTCCCTTTGGAGTTGCAAGCAAGCTTTGTTTAAGTTGATTAAAATAAAAAGCAGCACAGTCACAGCATTATTAATGTGTTGGAAGCACACTGTACAGGTGATTCAGGGTTTTGGTTTTATTACTCAAAAAATAGTGGGCCAGATATTCAATAGGGTTGCGCCTGCGTAAGTCCGAACTTGCTCCATTCTGTGATATTCAGCAGGAGGCAGTTGCGCCACTGAAAACAGGCTGAGCAACAGCGCAATGCAAATGAATGCATGCTGAACTGGAGGGGGAGGAACCATGCATAAACTGCACAGCCCGATATTCAACCCGGGCTGTGCAGAGTTGTGCGAAGCGCAACCCCAACCTGCGCCTGCACAGCTTTGAGCCAAAAAAAGGCTTAAGTCGAGGCCACCCACAGATGAGCTGCTGCATTGCAGGGCGCAACACAGCAGCTGCCACCTGTGGCTGGCCTCCTTGCCCCCGTGCAGCCCGGTCGGCGGGCAAAACAGTGTAACCCCACTGCTGGCCCGATCGCGGGCATAGTTTAATTCCACCAGCAGCCCGATCGCGGGCAGCAATGTAGCCCCAGACACATCCCTGGTGGTCCAGTGGACCGTAAATCCCGATCGTGGGATGGTAGTTGGAACCCGAACACATCCCTGGTGCCTAGTGTCCCACCCTGCCCACCCATGAAGCCTCACCACCGCTCCCCGTCCAGCGGCGCGGCGGCAGCATCCTGCCCGCGGCCGTCGACTTCCAATAGGGCTGCACCCCATTGTGGTGCAGGCAAGAGCCAATGGGCGTGCAGCCCATACCGTCTAAGACAGTCTAGTTTTGTGAATGAATACATTCATTCACAAAACTGGACTGATCTTATAGTATGGGCTGCGCCCGACCGCTCTTGCTCTGCAATAAGCGTGCAACCCTACTGAGCAGTCGGCGTCGGCAGGCGGCGTGGATGCTGCCGGGAGCTGGTAGGCTTCGTGGTGAGATGGGGACACTAGGCACAGGGAAGAGAAAGGGCTAATACCATCCCGCGATCGGATTCTAGGTCCACTGGACCACCAGGATAATGTTCGGGGTCCCAAAAAAATACGGTCGGGATTTACGGTCCACTGGACCACCAGGGATACATTCGGGGGAGCCACATTGCCGCCAGCGATCGGGCTGGTGGGGGAATTAAACTATGCCCGCGATCGGGCCAGTGGGGGATTCTACACTGTTTTGCCCGCGATCGGGCTGCAGGGGGCATCGGTCCCCGACGGCCGCTGCCTGGCAGGCGCCAGGCAAGTCCTCGGGATCGCGCCTCCCGTACGCAATGGCATGCAAATGGGGCCGTAATCAGATGCAAATGGGTCGCCCCCGCGCCTTGCATGAATTATGGCCCCATTTGCATGTCACCTTTTGAATATCGGGATTTTGAGCATGGCGCAATGGTACTTGCGCCACCGCAAGTTGAATGCTCCACTCTGACAACTTGTGGTGGTGCAAGTTCCACTGCGCCATACACAGTGGCTGTGGCCGGGGGGTGATATTCAAAGGAGTTGCTCAAGGGCACAAGTCCTTTGAATATCACTCTGAACACACCCCTGCGCAACTATTTTGTGCAGCGCAAGGGCTTGCTCCACAAAATAGCGCAGTTTGAATATCTGGCACAGTGAGTTTTATTTATTTATTTTTTTATTGAAAGCTTGGTATACAATTTAAGCAGGTTGATTCCGCATCAAAACTTGGATCAGTTCGCCATTTTCCTTCAGAAGCGTCACAGCGGTCTGTGGAGGACTGACAGTGTCCCTTTATATATATGTTTATTTTATTTATTTAAAAAGTACCTGGGCAAGAAACACTGAGCCAAAGCTTGTTTTTAGGTACATCCTGGGGTAGGGGGTTACAGAGGAAAGCACAGACAAAGACAGTTCTGTACAATCTATCAATATACACAAGTGCGGTGCAGTTGAGAACAGGAACGCCCAGTGATCCAGAAATCAGGTAAGGGTGTGTTTTGTAAAGCAACAGTATTTATTCAGCTGGTAATTAAAGGTTAAAAAAAGTACATCCAGAAAAAAGTGCAGCTCTCAAAGAACAAAAATCTTAGCAGCAGTTAAAAAAGGAAAAAGAAAGGAGATGAGCATGGGAAGGGGAGGATATAACTGTTGGGTGGGGATAGAATGAGCCTTGAGAAGTGGTTTGAGATAGAAGTGAGACTGAGAGTCTGACGGAGGGGGGGCAGTTGTTTCACAGATTGGGGCCACTGACAGATTGACAGAGCAGAGGATTTACATTGAGGGATTAAGAAAGTTTGAGCATCTCTAGAGGGGAAGGAGTATGTGGATGGGATAGGGGGTGAGGACAGTAAAGAGGTAGGAGGGGAGGAAAGGGAAGAGAGCCAGAATGTTGCCCCCCCCCCAAAAAAAAGGAATAGTGCAAGAGGTGACATGCTTTGGGGGAGGGAAAATGAGATTGAGTTAACAAAAGCGCAAAATGGCAGAAGGAGTTGAAGAGTGGGTCCAGTCTGGCAGTAGAGGATTTTGGGGTGGCCCTTTACGAGAAAAGCAATTATTCGGATCAGATGTGGCAGATGCCTTGAGGGATCTGTAGTCCTCAAAGGACTTTAAAGGTGCCTGCACACTTTGAATGCGAAATTTTGAGGAAGGGGACGGGGTTCTTTTGTACAAATTATGCATGTCCAGGCCATAGATATTTTTGGGATTGGGGATGTGGTTCCCAGGACCTCCGTCTTTCACTTCCCAAGCAGCAGACCTGCCTTCTGGTGCCAGTCTTAAAGGTCAGTCCATTACCCACCACCCCCGCACTTAATGACTCCCTCTTCTTCTGCCCCAGGAAGCAATATGAGCTGATTTTGATTCATCAAATGTCCTTTTGCTAGCTGCTTCGTATGTTTTGGTTGGGGGGGGGGGCTGAATCTCCCCCTTCCTAGAACAAGTGGATGGAGATAACTGATGCTTAGGTCCTGGAAGCAGTTCAGCAAGGACATGATCTACAGCTCCTTATTATTTCTCCCAGTGATGACCCCCTTTGCCAAACATACCTCTGGGACATCTTACCCTTTTGCAGGAGGTCGGGGTTGAAATAACCACCTGTCTGCCTGCCTCAGACACCCAGTTTTCTCCAGGGACAGCTGGTTTAATTTGTCTGCCTGTCCCTGGGACAGGCATTGGGTGAAAGCATTAGCATGTTGAGTGGTGGACCAGGGGATGCAGCTGATGGTGCCTACTTTACTTCAGCAAAGCTTAATACTGTTCCACATAGAAGATTGATTAATAAGCTGGGTAGGCTTGGGGTGGGTCAGAAGTTGGTCAACTGGGTGGCAAACTGGCAGGCAGAACAGAGTGGTGGTAAACGGTATACAGTCAGAAGAGATGCAAGTCACAAGTGGTGCACCTTAGGAACAGTCCTGGGGTCAGTCCTCTTCAATGTCTTCATCAGTGACATTGCAGATGGACTGGAGGGTGGGTTTGTCTATTTGCAGATGACACCAAGATCTGCAACAGAGTAGATGATCCAGATGAGGTGGGCAGAATGAGAAGAGATCTGGATAAACTGGCAAAATGGTCAGAAGAGTGGCAACTGGGGTTTAATGCAAGAAGGGCAAGATCATACACATAGGAGAACCCTGAAGCCACCTATAGGTTGGGAGGGAGTTGCTGGCAATCACAAGGGAAGAAAGAAACTTGGGCATCATCATCAATGATGACCTGAAACCATCCAAGCAGACCACTAAAGCAGTAAGTAAGGCTAAGGGGATGTTGGGGTGTATTAGTAGGGGTATCACAAGTTGGAAGAGGGAGGTATTAATCCCTCTTTACAAGACACTGGTTAGGCCCCATCTGGAGTACTGTGTGCAGTACTGGAGGCTGCACCTGCACAAGGACATTAACAAAATGGAGGCCGTCCAGAGAAGGGCAACCAAAATGGTGCAGGCATTGCATCAGAAAACATATGAGGACAGATTAACAGAGCTCAATATGTATACCCTAGAACAAAGGAGGGAGAGGGGTGATCTGATCGAAACATTCAGACATCTAAAGGGCATTAACAAGGTGAAAGAGTCCATGTTTCAATACAAGAAAAATAGCAGGACAAGAGGACGTAGCATGAGATTAGAGGGAGTCCGATTAAGGGGTAATGTGAGGAAGTTCTTTTTCACAAAGGGTGGTGGATGCATGGAACAGCCTACCTCAGGAAGTGGTGGATATGAATACAGTACAGGGCATCAAACAAGCATGGGATAGGCATAAGGGAGCAATACAGATGAGTATGAATAGACAAGGCATTGACAGAGTAAAGGCCTATGGCATATTCATAAGGTAGAAAAATGGGCAGACTAGATGGGCCTTGCGGTCCTTATCTGCTGTCAACTTCTATGTTTCTATATGTTGCCTAGACCACATCTGCATAGTTGAAACACCAGCAAGGTAATCTTGAGGATGATCTCCTGGCAGACAGGGACAGGGAGTGGGAAGCGAATGTGACAAGTTTAGTGGAGTGTTTTGGGGTTTTTTTTTGTGTGTGTGTGGAGGAGTGCTTTTGATGCCATTGATGCGAGTAGAGAATTGAGGTGCTGGTCCAGCCACACCAAGATACTTAAGGGAACTTCAGGTTGGACACCATCAAGAGTACTGAAGAGTGGGGTGGTGTGGAGTCTCACTAGCTTGTGCTTAGTACAAAAGATCATGGAAACTGTCTTTGGCATTAAGAAAGAGCAGGTTAGGCCGGCCCGGTGGTGCTGAGGTTTGAGGCGCTGGACACCACACCTCGTGGCACACTGGTGACCCGGTTTCGGGAACAGACCTTAGTGGTCGGGGGTCGGCAGGGGAGGGAGAGGATCGAGTGTCCGGAGGACTGCTCTCCTCTCCCAGGGTGGGTTGTTGGGAGTGACCGGTGCAGCAGCATCCTCTGGGTGGAGACCAGAGGCAGCGCAGAAGGGCCACAGAAAAGGGTGGTGGAACGTTGGCAGGCTCCAGCAGCATGAAGGTCGCGCAGGATGCCATTGCACACCACGTCCCAAGGGGAGGAAAAAAGAAAATCCCCTGCTTTGGCAGTAGGCGATGGTGGGGATCAGTGGCGGAGCCCCATGCCCAGTGCTGGGCCCTACCAAGCCGCGCGCCCGGTCACCCTCCTTCTCTCTGGTCACTCCACTAGATTAGCAGATGGAGCGCTGGAGGAGTTGGCAGTCCCACCCTGGGGGGCTCAGAGACGGGGGTTGTGCAGCCTGATGGGCTTGGAGGGGTAAGGGGTGAACCGGAGAGTGCGTGACTCTGCTTCAGGCGGGCAGCAGAGGTCCAGTCCAAGAATCCCCATGGGAGAGAGGTCGCCAGATAGAAGCATAAACAAAGTATACATAAAAAAGAAAGAGCTAGTTTGAGCGGCCCCTACGCAAAGTGATTGATTTTACAACTCCTGTCATCCCATATTGGGAGAGAAATTCGTTTCTGATATGGTAAAGAAAAGGTTACTACCATAGTAACTATGTTTCTAGGAACATGGATATGGTGTACCTATCCACACTTGTGGCAGTATCTTATCCCTTTAAGAAAAGAACGGATGGTCTTCAGACTAGCTCCTCCCACCCACCTGGGTGGTATATTCCTCGACACCACCACATGTCGTCAAATCTTCCTTTCTGCTGGAAGCTTCGGGTTCCCTCCATCGCAGCTCTGTGCTAGGTGCAGGCCCTAACTTTTCAGATAACGGATCGCTGTGGTCTTCTAATGAATTCTTTGAGTTTTCAGCGTCTCTTATTAGTGGAACACAAGGACTCCAAATCCTGTTCCGGGTTTAAAACGTCTTCGGCATGCAACCAGAAATTGTTGTGTTCCGACTCACACGCCGCATGCGTGTATTGTCTGGGGACCGAACACATCCCGCAGGCTTGCGGGCTGTGCCAAACCTTTCAGCCCTCCACGTTCGAGGAGCACTATGTTCATCTCTTTCTAGGTCGCTCGGATCAGTAGGACCCGCCAGTAAAGTCAAAGGATGCCCATCGGGCAGTCTCGGCAGCTGCGCAGCTCGCCATGTTTCAGGAGGCAGCGGCCCAGGCCACTTTGGGCTCTTCCTCGTCTGCTGTTGCTCCAGTGGGCGAGAGTGCTTCCTTCATGGGGGCATTTCGGGACTTTTGCCAGTCCCTGCCGACTCTGGGAGGGCCCTTCCTGGGTCTAAGATGTGGATAAATCTACGAAATCCCTCCACAGGTCGTGAGATTGAGAACGGTCACATTCTTCTCATTCCTGCACATCTGCGGGCTCGACGTCTGTTGAGCCATCGGCTTCAGCAGACTCTTCTGCCTTAGTCCAGGCCACTTGCCCCATGGTAACCCTGTCAGGTTTGATGGCCGAGAAGCGAGACGACCAGCCAGTCGAGATTTATCTTGACTCAATCTGTTGTCGCCGGATGAAAGAGAGGACTCCCCTTTCAAGACTTCAGTCCTGAACACCTCATTGGAGGGGCTGGTTTGTCAGTCTGAGCTGGTTGTCACCCCTCAGGTGACTGAACCCTTGGGGAGTCCCTAGGCATCCTTCACCTTCCCATGCCTCCCCTTCCTGCCGACTGGCAACTCATCAGTCACAGCTGAGGTCAAGATCTCAGGATTCCCGATGTTCTCGGTGGCTATCAGCCAAGAGGTGACATCAGCATTCATCTTCAGGCAAAGACAGACTCCACAGAAAACTGCGGAGCTGATATGAGGACCTCGTGACAACATTGGATCCTCGGCCCAGTCTGTTACGCAGCCGGTTCCGGCACCCCCATAGTAGCCAATGCCAGCCTTTTCTGGTTTTCCCAGCTCCACCGACGCTTGCTTCCCCACCCATTCGGGTGGAGCCTTCTTTGCCACATCACTTGCACGGAGCCCTTTCCAAGGCTATGTGCCCCACCAGGGCACAGGCCTCCCTGGGAAGCTTTTGGTGCAGATCTCTCACTCCGACTAACCTCGTATTTTCAACGGCGATGCAGGGCGGATGGTGTTCAAGGAATCCTCTGATATGGAGGGCTCCTCCATGCATTCTTCCAGAACACCAAGTTTCGATTGAGAATCTGGTGGGGATATTTATCTGTAGCTTGGCCTTTCTTTGTGGCCTTGCTGCACCTGATCTTGGAATCCATGGGGATCTCACTACAGCCGATTCAGAAGCGGGCCAAGTATCCCCTTACTGAGATCTTAAAGCAGGGTGACTACCCTGGCATTGCCTGCCCTGTGGAGGAGGCCATCTTGGGTCTGGCATTGGAGCTCTGGCAGCATCCTGCCTCCTGCCCTGCGCCCTCAGCCCGTATGGTCCGCAAGTATGCGGTGCCTATAGGGTTCCTGGGGGCGAAGGTTTATGCTGCTTCAGTCTTGGGTTTTTGGCAGGCCAGCACCTTAGTTATTATGGCTAACTTTTACCATGCCCTTCCTGGCACATTGCGCCAGGTAATTCCTCACCTTCCCACTGACCTTCAGCTGGCAGTTAAACTGGTCCAGGATCAAGGTCAAGCCACGGTGAACCAACCGCTCGAGACGGCCCTGGACATTGGAGATTCCTGTGCCAGGTCCGTCTTTCGGATGAAACGTTAAACCAAGGTCCCATCTGTCTGGATTGGTGGTAGTTCAGGTGGATGTTAAAGATCCCATGGCACTTACTGAAAAGAGTAGAGGAATTTCCCTGGTGTCCTGGCCAAATTTCCCTCACTCACTAAAAATACCACCAACAGCTTAATCTGGTTCAATTTCAGTTGCTTACCATCTGTATCCTCCCTCCCCCTGGTCGCCCCTCAAAAAGGGACTTCTGGGCCCAGTGGGCTTACTGAGTCAACAAAATTCAAGAAACAGGTCCACGGCCGCTGCAGTGACTGAGGCGCTGAGCTTGGCTGAGGATCTCGACTTTTACAGCAGACACTTGGCACAAGCTGACGGATGCCCCTTTTTTGGGTTCCAATCAGTCTCTTCGGCCTAGGTGTCAATGGTCATGTCACCCGGATTGAGAAGTTCAGCACCACCTTGGACTCTGTCACATCCTGTCAAAAGGACACTAAAGGGCAGAAACGGCGAAAGAAGCCCTTTCAGTTTCGGCCCTCTGCTGACTTTTCAGGCTCGCCAACAAAGGCCGTAGGTGGGGCATCATCAGGCCTCACGGTCCAAGCCCAAACCAGCCTTTTTGAGGGCAAGGAAGTCCAGTGGCTGAGATTCAGGAGCTCCCCCAGCATCCGGTACCTGAACCGCCACCAAACGTGCCCAGTAACGAGTCGGGGGAGGGGGGTGTCTCCCTTGGCCGTCCTCTCCTTTCTGGTACCTAAACGGATGGGGGGGGGGGTTTGGTGCCGCATACTGGATCTGCATGACCTCAAGTTTCTCAGGCCACGCAAGTTCCGTATGGTCACTCTGTGTCAGATATATACATCCCTAGAGCAGGGAATGTGGTTCTGGTATCTGGACCTCCAGGACAGCTCTTCCACATCCCCATCCGTCTGTCCCACCAGCAGTTCCTCCAGTTCTGCTTGGAAGGGATCCTTTACGAGTTCCAGGCCATGCCATTCGGCCTTTCCTTGGTCCCCAGGGTCTTCACCAAATGCATACCAGTGGTGTCAGCCTTTCTGTAGTGTCGCAGTGTCGAGATATACCCTTACCTAGACGACTGGCTGATTGCAGGGTCCTCCAGGTCGGAGGTGGAGCAGTACAGGGATCTGGCCCTCCACACCTGCTCAGCCTTAGGCTTCTTGGTCAGCATGGCCACATCGGAACTCAGCCCCTCCCAGGTAATCCTATTCATCGGGGCAGAGCTCAACTCCCTTCGAGACCAAGCCTGTCTACCGGTGGACAGGGCAGAGGATCGTACCTCACTTGCCCGCTCATTTCGGGTTGGGCAGTCACACAATGCCCGGAACTTCCTGTGCCTGTTGGGATACATGGCAGCTTGCACCAGCATGGTCCAGTGGGCTTGCTGGCAGATGTGCACCCTGCAGTGGGAACTGACCTGCCAATGGTCTCAACGCCTCGGCCACCTGGACCAGCCAGTCAGGGTGGCCTAGTTAATGGGGGAAGTCATCAAGTGGTGACTTATTCCAGACCATCTGCAGAAAGGAGTGCCATTTGTCCACCCGGAGCAGACAGTCACTCCGATGGGGTGCCCACCTGGGGGACCACAGAGACCACTGTCTCTGGACCTCCGAGGAGTCCTGTTGTCACAACATCCTGCTGGAGCTCCATGCAGTGCATCTTGCCCTGATGGTCTTCACTCTTATAGTGAGTGGTCAGGTGGTCCATGTTCAGACGGACAACACGACCACCATATACTGCCTCAGCAAGTAGGGCGGGACACGCACCTTCCCGTTGTGTCAGGAAGCTCTCCACGCTGAGACCCATGTTCGCAGCTTGGATGCCGACCTTCTGGTGATTCATGTGTCCAGCCAGCTGGCAGACGCCCTCAGCCGAGTGGACGAGGCGTCCCACAAGTGTACCCTTCACTGGGAGGTAGTCGATTGCCACTCCCCAGGTCAACCTGTTCGTCTCCTAGGAGAATGTGAAACTCAGGCTGTCTTGTGCCCCTGCCCCCCAAATGTGGTGGGACACTGCTGGGGAATGGCTTTGCGAGGCCCTGGACTCTGGGCCTCCACTATGCCTTTCCCCCCTTCCCCTTGATCCACAAAGTGTTGCTCAAGGTTCGGAGGGACAAGATACGGATGATCTTGGTGGCCGTGCCAGTTCTGGTACCCCAGTCTCCTCAGCCTCAGCGGTAGGCCCCGTGGAGACTGCCTCTCTGCCCGGATCTGCTATCTTGTTCTCAGGGTAGGGTCTTCCACCTGGACCTTCAGTCTCTGCACCCGATAGCCTGGTTCCTGAGCAGCTAGAGTTCCAGGCTTTGGGTCTTTCAGACAAGGTCTTCCATGGCCTCTAGGAAGCAGTCGACCCACCAGTGTTACGCCTACAAGTGGAAGAAATTTTCCATTTGGTGTCAAGGCAGGGAATTACAGCCCTTGTCTTGTATGGTGGCTAGCATCCTGGCGTACCTGTGGTCCCACTCTGTTGGATCTCCGATCAGTGACCATCAGGGTGCAGCTAGCAGCCATCTTTGCATACCGAGCACAGGCAGGTATGCCAGCAGAGGCTCAGGAGAAGGTGGTGGGGCGCTTTTTCAAGGGCCTTGACCATTTGTCCCTGCCAGTGCATGAACCCCCACTACCTTTGGACTTGTTGCTGGTTTGGGCAATGCTCATGGGCAAGCCATTCGAACCCATGCACAAGTGTCACATCTCCCACCTGTCGTGGAAGCTTTCTTGGTGGCTATTACCTCTGCCCAAAGGATCAGTGAGCTTCAGGCACTTTTGGCGGAGTCTCCCTATTTAGTCTTCCACAAGGACAAGGTTGTACTCCGCCCCAGCCTGAATTTTCTTCTGAAGGTTGTTTCGGAATTTCACCGTAACCAGGTGATGTACCTCGTGGTGTATTTCACCACTCCAACTTCGGAGGCCGAGCACAGGCTCCATTCGATGGACGCTTATTATAAGGAGCATACGGCTGAAGTTTGGGGTGAGGTTTGCCAGCTCTGTCACCCATGCTGAAGCCACATCTGGCAGCTAAGCAGACGATTGACCGGTGGATAGTCTCTTGCATCGACCTCTGCTATAAGTTGACTGGCAGGGAGCCTCCCGTTGGACTTAAGGCTCATTCCACCAGACATACCACTGCCTCAGTTGCTGCTTCCAGGGATGTCCCTATGCAGAAAATATGCAGGGCTGTTACCTGGAAGTCAGCACACACACCTTCATATCCCACTACCACATCAACCTTGAGTCACGCTGGTCTGCTGGTTTTGGGACCTTGGTTCTCCAATCTTGGTTTCTTAAGTATTTGGTGTGTGCCTTGCCCTCTTCTCCCAGAGAACTGTTAGGAGTCTGCCAGATGTGTGGATAGGTACACCATATCCACATCCCTAGAAAAATAGGATCTTCATCGAGGAAATCTCCTGCAGTAGGTCATAACATACAGGAACTTCCAGCCATAGGCACTGTTTCCAATGGAGGATTTCACCAGCAATCAACGTGGGACCGACCCCAATGACATCGCACATGCTGTACGGTACACAAATGGGGCGGTCCCAGAGTTTCCTCAGTTCTTTTCCCACCACTGCCCTGTACGCTTCTCCTGCTGGAGAGTTAGCTACAGTTGACACCAAAGTTTTATTTCTGAGCCATCTTCAGTGCATCAAAAGGCAGTCCTCATTACGCTTTCTTCCCGCAGTCTCCAGAGTTCCAGGAAGATTCTTTGACGACTTATCAGAAAACTCTCATGCGATGAAGAACCCACTAGGGACTTGGTCCCTCTGGCCTCTGTGCTGTAGCTCCTTGCCTAAAGGGCTACTTTTTATAGCCAGGAGACTGATTGCATTCTCCTATGAGCGACATGCTGCTCTGCTATCCCAGCCGCTAACACCAGCTGTGGTTCTGTCGAAGGAACACTTGCCAGTACCACGGGCACTCTTTAACACTCAGTTCCATATACGAACCTTGCAAAATAGTTCATGCCTCGTTAACAATGTTTTGTTGCCAGCACATTGAGAGGCTTAGGCTATTCATTATGGGCATTATAATTCAATCCTGTATACAAGACTTTTTTTTCTGCTAAGTAGTATTACATCTCATCAGCGATGGTTCGACAATTTCTAAAGATACTGTGACTGAGTCCTGTATAACGGGCTTTGCTGGCTTCTGTCATGACTTATCGACAATACGTAAGTGGTTCCTGGTGCCATACTCAATCTGTTATGCCTATACTGGGTTCAATCACTTGGCCCATATACAAGCCTTTGCAACAGGCTGCAGCCCCTCGGCAATGATGATTCATTGATGGGGCCCTTTTCGGATTATCATAATTCCTGAGCCTCGTTGATGAAGCCAGGTGCCACATTCAGCTTTTCTACATATGCTGGGCTGCAGTCCCTCATCACTGATGCTTCGTTGACAGAGTCCTTTTTCCGATCATCATGACTCCCAGGCCTGATCGATGGTGCCTGGTGCCATATTCAGTCTGTTATGAATATGCTGGGCTTTGGCCCCTCGTCAACAATGCTTCATTGCCAGAGCTCTTTTTTGGACTGTCATGATTCCTGAAACCTCATCGACAATGCCTAGTTCCATACTCTGTACGTTATACCTATAAAACTGGGCTCCCTCACTTCATCTGTATATGAACCTTTGCTGTATGCGGTCGCCTCTTGTTAGCGGTGTTTTCGCTGACAGTCATTTTCAGACCATCATGATTTTCAGGGTGCTAGCACTTAACCCCATATGCAAGCTTCGCTGACAGATATCACTGCTGATACTTGGATGGAGCATTGTCTACCTGGGGTTCACTTTTCGAACCCCTGCATTGGTCCCTCTTTGACGGGTACCTTGTCTCATCCAAGATGTTTTGGTTTGATGTTTTGTCGGGACATAAAAAATACTTAGCCCTGTATTTGAGTCTTACTGTATAGTTCCACGTCTCGTCAACAGTGGATCATTCCTGAGGCTCTCACTGTCCTTGACTGTATTGCACATGGGGAATGCTTATTCAGCTCTGTTTTTGAGCCTGGCTAATACTGCAACTTTCCTCATCTCTGATGCGTCGTCTCTGGAACCACGTACAATCCTCAGGCTGCACTGTTTCCAAATCAGCCCTGTGGATACACCTTACTGTATGGATCAGTAGCCTCATCATTGACAGCTGACGGCAATGGTTATTTCCGGGGCCCCAGAACCATCATGGGTTTGGTGCTTTGTTTTCCTATCTCTACCAGCTTATTGGAGTAAAATTAAGGAGTAATCCAAAGCAGGTCCAAAAAGGACTTAACCTTGTTAGGAAATGACATCCAGAATAGGGTTCCATGTGATTTGACGATGGCTATTACAGCGAGTACATTATCGCGAAAAGCAATTCGGCAATATGCACTTGCAGGCGGCTGGGCACACACAGCATTGTAAGTGTGTGTATGGGGGGGGGGGCTGTGCCCCCCCACGCCCCTAATTATGGATCTCAACTCCTGGGGATGCATGTCGGGGAGGGGGCACAGCCAGGTGTTTTAAAAAAAAATTAAGTCCTGCAGCTGTAGGAACAAGCAAAATTTTTGCTGGCCCTGAACCTGGGACCTGCTCCGCTGGAGCCAGCCTCCCTACCCACCACACCACACGATGAGGAGACCCAACTTGCTGGCATTCCCATCGAGGAACCAGTCAAATCACTGGTTCCACAGGTGTTTCCCGAGCAACCCAGTTGGCCATTCCAATCGAGGTCGAGATCTTGGACCCCCTCGACCGACAGGCCGAGGAAGGCGCATAAGTGTTCCAAAAAGAGGTGACATCATTGCTTATCTTCGTCGTCCTCAGATGAAGGGAGGCTTTGGTGAAAACTCCATCGACGCTACAAAGATTTGATGTGGGAACAGCTCATTCTGTCCAGGCAGAAGCCTTCCTCAGTTTCCACCCCGGCCATTACATGGCTTTTGCCTACCAGGCCTAAACTGACTTCCTTGGAACCGATAAAATCGGATCCCTGGTTCGACCAAAACCAGTCTCTCCACCGATGGTGATGGAGCCACCACCAAAACAGCCCTAGGGAGGGGCTTCTACGAAGGATTTCCAAGCAGTCCCGGGTCTTCCTCACAGGTTATCGGTCACCCATACGGCTGACCATCCCAGGCGTGTTCAGGGGGATCTTGGTGGTCGACTGATTTATCCAGATACCTCGGATTCTGATGACACCAACCTTCACTCTCACCTGCTGGATGGTGAGTCCGTTGGTAGTCTGTCGATGGGGAGGGCCCTTCGTCTTTTCAAGGGATTCTCCGCCTTATCTCCGAATCCACGGGGATGTCCCTGGAACCTGTCCAGAAACTGGCAGAGTACCCTCTTGGAGATATTCTTAAAAGAGGGGATACCCTTATAGAGGCCTTTCCGGTGGCCATGGCCATTGTTGGCCTAGCCTTGGAGCTCTGGCAGCATCCCAGCACTGTCTGCCTGGATGGCCCGCAAGTATGCAGTGCCCATCGGGTCCCTCTCAGGGTTCATGGAACATCCCTCGGCTGAGGGGTTGGTGACCGCTTCTGTGTTCAGACGCACAGGTAGCTTTGCTGACACAGATAGACCTCCAGACAAGGAGTTCAAAAAACTGGACCACTCTGCCAGGAAGGTCTATGCAGCCTCCTGTCTAGTCCTCCGTCAGGCAAGCTCAGCCACCGTCATCGTGCATTTCTCCCATGCCCTCCTGGGGTCCTTGGATGAAGTTCTCCCGCACCTCCCTGCGGACCTTCAGACTACAGTCAAGCAGGTCTGGGACCAGGGCCATGCCGTTGCCAAGCAGCAGCTTCAGACGGCCTTGGACCTTGGGGGCTCTTGCACCCATTCAGTGGCAGCCGCGGTTGCCTCATGCCGCAGGGCTTGGCTGAGACTTTCCACCTTTATGGCGGATACTCAGCACAAACTCTCTGATGTTTCTTTTCTGGGTACTGATCTCTTTGGCCCAGGTGTAGATGGTCACCTTCAGCAAATCGAGCAGTCCAGTGCCACCTTGGACTCGGCCACTTCTGCTCAAAGTGCTCCTGGCAAGAAGCAGCAGCAGAAGAAAAAGCCTTTTCGGCACCCTGCTCCTTCGGCCCAGCAGCCCTTCTTTCATGGTGGGCAGCAACAGCAGGCACAGGCTTGGCGCCCTCGGCCCAAATCTGGGCCTCCAGCGGCCCACAGACAGAGATCAGGGTTCAGGCCCTGGACCCTCTTTCTCCAAGCCAGCTCAGTGCCGGGATGGGGTTGCCACCCCATCCCTGTAACCCCAGCTCTGGGTCCTCCAGTGGGCGGTCAGCTCTGCCACTTTCTTTCCACCCGGTCTGCTGTTACCACTGACAGGTGGGTCTTAGAAGTGGTCGACCAGGGTCTGCCTCTGGAATTTGAGCAGTACCCTCCTTGCCGAGCCCACGCCCCATGGGAGGAGAGAGTATCAGCACATACTTGGCTGTGAGAGACAATACAGCCCAGCTCCTCCTCAAGGAGGCAGTGGTTCAAGTGGCAGATCTTCCAGTCAACGCAGGGTTCGTTTCCAGGTACTTCCTGGTCCCGAAGGGGACGGGGGGGCTGGTGCCCCATTCTAGATCTGCATGACCTGAATCAGTATCTCAGGCCACGAAACTTCAGGATGGTGACTCTGTCCCAGATCATATCATCCCTAGAGCAAAACGTGGTTCTACTCTCTGGATTTCCAGGACGCATTCTTTCACATCCCAATCCATCCATCCCACCAACGGTTCCTCCGCTTCAGAGCAGAGGGAACCCAGTACCTCGCCATTCGGCCTGTCATCGGCCCCACGGGTCTTCACCAAATGCATGGCAATGGTGGCAGCCCATCTCAGGCATCGAGGGGTCAGAGTGTACCCTTACCTCGATGATTGGCTCTTGGCAGATTCCACCCGGCAAGAGGTGGAGTGGTCCAGGGATCTGGCCCTCCAGACCTGCTCTCAACTTGGCCTCCTGATCAACAAGGCCAAGTCGGAGCTCGTGCCATCTCAGGTGATGTGCTTCATTGGGGCAGAGCTCAACTCTTAACGAGCCAGAGCATGGCTCCCAACGGACAGGGCGGAGGTTCTCACCTCCTTTGCCCAGTCATTTCTGGTTGGGCATTTGCGCCCTGCCCAGGACTTTCTGCGCCTTCTGAGTTACACGGCAGCCTGCACTACTGTGGTCCATTGGGCCCAGTGGCATATGCACCCCCTTCAATGGGAGCTGACCGCCCAGTGGACTCAGCGCCTAGGTCATTTGACCAGCTGGTCACTGTGACCCAGAAGATATGGGATGCTCTCCAGTGGTGGACCGTCCTCGACCGGTTGCAGGAAGGGATCCCGTTTGTCTGCCCCAAGCCAACGGTCGTCTTCACGATCGATGCCTCTGTCACTGGCTGGGGAGCCCACATGGGGAACAACAGGGCCCACAGGTTCTGGACCCCCGAGGAATCCCGATACCATATCAACCTGTTGGACCTCAGAGCAGTCAAACTGGGGCTGTCAGCCTTTGCTCAGCAGCTTCGGGGTCAAGTGGTTCAAGTCCAGACAGACAATACCACAGCCATGTACTACCTCAACAAGCAGGGCGGCACGCACTCCCAGCTGTTGTGCAGGGAAGTGCTCTGCATCTGGACACTTGTGAGCTGCTGGAGGTGGATCTCCTAGCCATCCATGTGGCAGGAGCCTCTGATCAACTGGCGGATGCTCTCAGCCGCATAGGCGAGACATCCCATGAGTGGTCTCTCCATCTAGAGGTAGCTCACAGCCTGTTCTCCCACTGGGGCAAACCAATGGTTTGCCTTCAGGGAAAACACCAAGCTGAGGCTGTTTCATGCCCACCCCCCTCAGCGGGGATCGCTGCAGGGGGATGCCTTTTCGAGGCCATGGACCCCAGGCCTCTTCTACGTCTTCCCTCTGTTTCCCTTGATCCACAGGGTACTCCTCAAGGTGAGGAGGGACAAGGCGTAGGTGATCCTGGTAGCCCCAGACTGGCCCCGCCAGTTCTGGTATCCAGATCTCCTGAGTCTCAGCAACAGGCTCCTGAGGCATCTTCCAGCATGCCCGGACCTGATCTCAGTCAGGGGAAGGTATTCCATCCTGACTTTCAGTCCCTACACCTGACAGCCTGGTTCCTGAGCAGCTAGAGTTCCAGGCTTTGGGTCTTTCTGAGGATGTACTCGCTGTAGTGGAAGCATCCAGGAAGGAGTCAACCAGACGGTGCTGTGCCTTCAGATGGAAGAGATTTTCCATTTGGTGTCAGGGTAAGTGCTTATACCCTCTGTCCATTCCAGTGGCTAACATCCTAGACTACCTTTGGTCTCTGTCCAAAGGGGGTCTTCGACCCTTAAGGTGCACCTGGCAGCCATCTCTGCTTACTGGGTGCGGGCTGGTCAGTAGACTGCACAGGAGAAGGTGGTCTGGCGCTTTTTCAAAGGCCTTAATCACATATCCCCTCCAGTGCATGAACCTCCACCTCCATGGGATTTACTGCTGGTCTTGGCAAAGCTCATGGGCAAGCCATTCAAACCAATGCACAAGTGTGAGATGTCACATTTGTCATTGAAGATGGCCTTCCTGGTGGCTGTCATGTCCGCTAGAAGGACTGGGGAGCTTCAGGCGCTCTCGGTGGAGTCTCCTTATCTGGTCTTCCACAGGGACAAGATTGTCCTGCGTCCCCACCCGAAATTCCTCCCGAAGGTGGTGTCAAGAGTTTCACCTTAATCAGGTGTTGACTCTGCCTGTGTTCTACCTGAACTACACCTCAGATACTGAGTACAGGCTCCATACTCTGGACCTGAGATGTGCTCTCTCGTACTATAAGGAGAGGTTCACCAGCTGTTTGTCACCTATGCTGAAGCCACACCTGGCAGGCCTGCAGCAAAGTGGACAGTTGGCAGATGGATTACATCATGCATTAATCTCTGCTATAGGTTGGTGGGTAAGGAGCCTCCCAAAGGGATAAGAGCTTATTCTACCCGCCATACCGCTGCATCGGTGGCTGCTTCCAGGGACATCCCTATCCAGGAAATCTGCAGGGCTGCTACCTGGAAGACAGCAATCACCCATTACCACATCGACCTTGAGTCATGCTGGGATGCTCGTTTTGTGGCCTCAGTTCTCCAGTCTCTGTTTCCTAAGTAGGGGGTGTGTGCCTTGCCTCCCTCCTCCTGGAGAACTGCTAAGAGTCTGGCAACAAGTGTGGATAAGAACAACATATCCACATTCCTAGAAAAACAGGTTACTCATCTGTAACAGTAGATCTTCCACGGAATGGTCTCTTGTAGCAAGTCATTACTTCTGGGAGTTCCCGATAGGTGGCACTCTAATAAGGCAGTTTCTTCTAGCAGTCTCCATACTAGGGACCACCCACACGACCTCGCTGCCTGGGCTGTGCCTATAAAAGTGGGTGGTCCCTGGTAGTCTCCGTTCATTTTCCCGCCGGCTTCAGCGTTGACAGCAGCTCATTCTTCTGCCAGCAGTCCACGACGTGGATTGAACCCATAGCTTGGGGTGCCTGGGCTTCATACATGGCACCATATTCCTGTGCTCGACCAAGAGTTTTATAATGGATGTTTCCCTGTTACAGATTTGGGGTACTCGATCAAAGGGCTCTAAAACTTCAGAGTCCTCTTCAAGAAGCAAAATAGGGAAGGAAATACTTTCACCTAAAGTCCTGCCTGACCGCCCTTCAATGGTCATATCTCCTAACCATGTATCATCAAGAAAACATTTGTCGACGGGCCATATCCCCCCGTCGACGGCAGGCACTTCATCAAAATAACATAGAAGTTCATTGTCGACGGGACGTCATTCCTCAGCTCCCCTGTTAATGAAACCACATGCACCATCGACGAAGGAGGTCCTGCTACATTTATAGTCGATGGGGCACATGCCCCCATCGATGAGAGGACTCCACAAGAAATCCTCATCGACAAAACCACTTCCTCCGTCGACGGAGCACACTCTACTTGCTTCATCATCGACGGGGCATGGTCCTGAACCTCCATTGTCGACGAGAAGTCTGCCACTGTTGACGGAGCATGCATTTGCCTTTTCATCATCGACGACACACTTCCCATCATTGACGGAGCATGTACCTACTGTTCCATCATCACCGAAGAGCATCCCACCATCGACGGATCATGCACTGCCTTCCCTATCGTCGATGGAGCATGCCTTTACTTATCTATCATCAATAAGACACATTACAGTGTCGACAGGGCATGCTTTTATTCCTCTTCCGTCAGCAAGCCTGATCCCACCATCAATGGAGCAGCCCTTGCATCATAGAACAGCACCTTTACCAGCATATAATACATTTATGGAAGATCCTTATAAAAAAAATGTAACCATAAAGATTTTCATAAAAAGTATCAAAAGATACTTATGGGGCTGCATCACCACAAAATAAAGCATCATATACTACGGAACGCAGAGGCAAACCAGCCTCATTTGCACTCATGCATGGTGCTCACACACCAGTCTGTGGTGAACAAAAATTTCAAAGTCGTACTGGATCACTTTATCGGGAGGCACAAATTGATCCCCCGATACCATGCACACAGGGCTCAGAACCCACTTACATGGCATTTCCATCCTCACAAGTGCCAAACATTGAAGAAATTATAAATAAAGTGTTGAATTATACAGTATGGGTTTTGAAGATGCACCCACTCCAGTAAAACACCCTCAATCACAGACTGTGTCTCCGCCTCCATCAAAACAGGCACGCACAGAGCCAGAACGCTTACCATTCATGCCTCATTATATTCTGAGTAATATTTGTTAGATTCTCATATAATTTCGGAACATTCCACAGACACAAATTATGATGGTTCCCCTACTACAAGAGGGTACGAGTCCCTATATTCTGTACCATCATACTGGGACGAAGAAATATTACAACCACTAAAGGTCATTTCCCCACTGGATGACCCCTCATTCCCAGAAATGATGTTACAAATACAAAAAACAATGGTTTACCACAACAGAACAAGATTAATTACGATATGGTTGAATATCTTGACATCCCGGAAGAACCTATCCCGGCAGTCCCTCTTTTATACCAACATTCAGAAATGCAATTACTGAAACATGGAGTCAACCCATAGCTGCACAGGAGCTACCTAGAAAAGCGCATAGGCTTTATCAAGCTCCCCTTGATTATCAATATTTAACAAATATTCCCACTGTGGATTCTGTGGTTATTGCAGCTGCTGACAACCGCACTGGCAAACCCAAACATACAAGTACAGTACCTCCCGAAAAATACTCTAAGCGTTTTGATTATACGGGTAAGAAAGTGTTTGCTCTAAATACATTATATATTAGAATACTTAACTACATGGGACATATGCTGAAATACCAGCGTACGGTGGGCACCTCTGCTGGGGACATTATAAGTAAACTACCTACATCCCCTGAAAAAGAGCAACTCACATCAATAATAAACACACTTACTTCCCTCTCTCAACATTTATTAAGATTAGGATATGACATTGCCGATGCTTCGGCTAGAGCCTCTGCAGTCAGTATTCTTATAAGCCGTCAGGCATAGCTCCAACTCTCAGGGCTAGTACCTGATATTCAACAAAAAGTGGCTAATGCCCCTTTTTCTGGTGACCTTCTCTTTGGCCCAGGGGCACAAACAATGCTGGACAACCTACAAGCCTCAGGCAGACAACTAAAAACTACAATGTATGTACCACAAACCACGCCCTCAGTATAATTATTAATACAAAACTGGAAATTACTATAACCAAAGAGAAAACTTTAGAGGCAAAGAACGAATGACAAGGAACGCATCTAAATCAACCTGTGGCCGCCCCTCAGGACAGCCGAGTGCCTCTTCCTCTCATTAAAATCCTTCAGACTACACCACGGTCTCTTCTTCTAGGCCTCGGAGACCTTTTTTCTGGGGCTCCAATTAGAAATTATACTGAGGCCTTTCCCATGAGGCTTTATACGTCTAGCCACTTTCTGAGGTATCACTGTTACAGACCATTATGGTCATTCCATCGTGATGCCTCTTGGCCTGTTGTGCGCTGGACCCTTGTGTCCCTCCCACGAACAGGGCCTGCTACTACTCGCATACTGAGAAACAATCGATATATCCTGATATAGATCATACTATTCTTACCAAACTTCTGCTGCTACATGCAGTCTTCACCTGGCCAGAGATAAAGGCCACAGAAACAATGGTGAGTACATTTATATTATAAACATACTAACATTTCAGGTTTACACCTAACAAGGCTGCAGGCCCTGACATCCATGGGACTCCCTTGTAAATGAGATTACTAATGCACGATGGAACTGACAACATCACTCTGTTGCACTCCATGTCTTTACCTTAAAACGAGTACAATATTGACTGTAACTACTTTAAAGAGTCACTGGATTCCATTATGAAATAAATACATTGTTTCATTTCACATCATCATTTGCTACTTATGTAGCCTATTTATGCCAAAATGGATACTTTTTTTAATGACTTGACAGACATGAAAAAAAAAAACTGTATTAACTTGCTACATTGTAGCACTACAAAATAATAACATTGTATTATTTGGGTTACTATTAAAAACTTAGAACCCAAAAGGCTTTGACATATACTGTCTTTTCCAGTACACGCCAGTGAAGACCGACCAATCACTCCATTATATGGCCGAAATCCTTCTGATTTATCACAGTATTTGATATGCCATTCCCTGATCGGGCTGACATCTGTTTAACCCATCTGATGATACCCAGTAATAGCCAGTCTCGCTTGTCTTTCAGCCATAACCCTATAACGAATACTAATGGGGTACTTACACATAGAATACAAAATTCTCTTTATATGCTGATATACTGCTCTCAGCACCTATCAGTCCTAAGACCACACTATATGTATGGCAGAATGCCATATCTGGCCACCCCACTGCCACATAACTGCTTGGGAATCTCCCAGAAGTAATGACTTACTGCAAGAGACCATTCCATGGAAGACAGATCAGTTACGCAAAGACTTTTGCTGTAACAGTAGATCTAGGAATGTCTCTTGCAGTAAGTAGCCTCCCTCCCACCAACCCCCTGCCATTCTGTAACAGGGAAAATGATGTAGGGTTGGGAGGCTTTGGTACCTCAGTTCCCCTCGGTCCCTCGCTTTCACGAGCTGAAACCGGCGGGGAACGGAGACTACCAGGGACCACCCACTTTTATAGGCATAGCCCAGGAAGTGAGGTCGTGTGGGTGGTCCCTGGTATGGAGACTGCTAGAAGAAGCTGCCGTGTTAGAGCACCACCTATCGAGAACTCCCAGAAGTAATGACTTACTGCAAGAGACATTGCTAGAAGATCTTCTGTTACGGCAAAAGTCTTTGTGTAACTTATCTTTCTAGGAGTGGTATATGTTGTTCATCCACACTGACCCACCCGACCTCCCCAGCTGCGCCCACAACCTGGCTTCCAGAGGGCTAAGATCTGGCGTCATGGGGTGGAGCTGACCCACCCAGGTGGGTGGGAGGAGCCAGCTTGAAGACCTTCCGGCAAGAATTAAGGGGAAAGGGACGTCACATGCCAACAAATGTGGGTGAACAACATATACCACTCCTAGAACTACTGTTACAGTTGAGTAACCTGTTTTTCGTACATAGGTACATGGATGTTGTCAGCAGATAAGGACCTCTTGGCCCACCTAATCTGCCCCATCAGTCCCTACCTACTATGAGGCCTGATGCCCAAAATGAACTCTGGAGCACCAGAGTTGTAATGGAATATATAATCTTGTAATGGAATATATGGTCCAAACAAGTTGCATCCTCTCCATAGTAGATGTTGTCTGAGAGATAGAAATTGGACCCAGCCATACTCCAACCAAGCATTCTGCCTCTTGGTGGCCACCTGCCCCCATCCTGGCTCGCTAAAGACAGTAATGGTTATGACCACCCAAAATATGTAAATGGGATAAACTGATTGGGATGTTGAAGGTATTAAAGCGATCTCTATTAATTGTTCTAGTAGCGAAAGTAACCCATATCCTAATCTGAGGAGCCTTAAAGCAAGTTCTGGAAGGGGAGGTAGGGATTGGTTTTGTTTGGATCATATCCTTCATGAAATGGAAGGTACATACACAGTTTACGATGAGTAATTTTTCCTTGTAACAATGTGGGAAAAAATGCACATTGAGATATCCAGAAAACTGGGCATGTTGTCTTACTACTTGAGTTAAGTACACTTCAGGCTGTGTGGCGAAAAATTCCACAATTTCTTTATTTAACGTGCAGCAGTGCAGTTGTGCAGGATTCAGCCAGCGAGACATCTGATGTTATGTCGGACATCATACTGGTTGACTCCTGCACAAGTGCGCTGCTGAACATTGAGTAATACTGTTGTATGGTTTTTCAACACACAGCCTGAAGTGTACTTATTCAAGTAAGACTAAGTAACCACTTTTCTGAATATCTTGTACCGAGTTGTACTGTGAGCACCATTATGTCATAGTGACCCTGGCTGGATGCTTAAAAGGTATGATGCCACATAATTTGCAGACTCCTACTGGTACATGGCAGTAGAGTCTCTTAAGAACTATTTAAGGAAAAGGTTCTGAAGGACAGATGCCCCAAACTGTGCATCCCCCTTCAGTTGATATCCAGGCAGTAGTGGGATGTGAATGTGGAGGACCACATTTCTAGTGTTCCCCTGGGGGAAATGAGTTTTTCTTCATGTTGGTGGCCTATTGCAAGCTTTAAAATAACATAAACTAATATGAGACTGTCCATCTTCCTGTCATTCATAGAGACTGGATGGCTTGTGGCTGCCTCACTCATAAGTTGCAAACAGCTGTTCTCTGAACTGCACTGTTTTGACCTTGTTAAAAAATGTAGAATTTTTATCAGATTTCCATAGTGTTTTTTTTTTTGTTTTTTTTTGCTCCTGTGATGTTACTGGTAACTTACAACAAATGGATTATTAGTCCTACTATGGACACTGGCAAAGCTCAGAGATGTGACAGCATGGATAGCTAGTGCAAGAAAGTTCCACTGCTTCTTAAAGGAGCACTAACTCCATCACACAGTGTGAATTGTATTAGTTTACGTTTTCGTGGTTAAAAGGGAACAGTCAGCACTAAGAGCCTCAAACCCAACTGTAGAGCTGGCCCCAATTTACACTTTGTGTGAAAAAAAAAAATTACTTTCTGCTGTAGTATAGTAGATTATATCTGGCTGATTCTGCTGACTGCCAAGTTGACATTTGTTGTAACCATAAATAGACTTTCCTGCAGCTGATGTCAGAGTTGGGCTGCAGCAGTGGGAGACTCAAAGGCCTGCAGTGCGTATTGGAACTTTTATAAGCTCAGCTCAGATGATCTTCTATGGGTGTATCTCTGTTATCACGTCACACCTATAGAACTTAGCCAACAGGCACTAGGATCCCACAGAACCTTTTCTGCACCAGTCTCGTAAGGGCCGCTCATGCTAATGTCGGGCTACGATGTCACAGCTCTATATAAGCGTGGGTGGCCCTGCTTCCTCCACAGTTTTTTTGCTGTCGACCATTCACGCACAGACTCCGTGGAAGCTTCATTGCTTAGTTCGACTGCCAAAATGTGTACATACCTTTTCTTTAGTATACAGCCTTTGAATCACTTTATTTTAAAGTGATTCCTTTTGTTTTTGTGTGTTGAGAACCACTCCATCTGCTCTTTTCCATCGCTGTTGCTGCAGAAAGATTTCTTAAACCGACAACCATGACCTCTGTGTTGCTGTCTCAGGCCTGGTAACGCTGTGCCTGCAAGCTTTGCCTGAAGTTCAACCTCCCCACCCAGTGACAATGCAAGAAAGCCCCACAGAAATTCCTCATGGAGCAACAGGCAGCCAGCGGAGAGCAGGGGTCTTCTGGGGCTCCCCCTTCCCAGTCGCTGGCATCCTCTTCGGGCTTTTGGGCCCCCAAGGCCGAGGACAGTCCTCGAAAGAGACTCATCGGATAAGAACCGCCTAAGGACTGTTCACCCCCCAGTGGCGATTCTGATCCTCAGATTTCTCCTGTTCTTCTGGGATCGAACTGTTGAATGCTTCGACGCCTCGCTCCAAGCAGGCCTTGGCTCCTATCAGGCTCCCCATGAAGAGAGTTCTCCCAGCCTTCTCAGGGCTGTGTAGGGGCTGTCAGCCCCACTGTCAAGACCTCTTGAATCACAAGGTCCACAAGTACTGGACCCCACTGCCTCTACTATGGCTAGTGGTGGTCCGTCAGAGCTGGGCTCTTCACCCTCTCCGTCGATACCAGTGTCGACAGTGCTTCCTTATCTGGCCATTGACCTTAATGCTGTTATTTCCATAACCTCAGCTCTCATACAACAGTTTGTTGCACGGCCTGGGCCTTCGTTGCCCTCGCCGTTGGCGCTGCTGCAGTGTCGATGCCAGTTTGACTTGTCTGTCCCATGCCCTCTAGAGAGCCATTGGTTCTTTGGCCATCGGTCCCAGCTGCAAAACAGGCTGATGTAGAGGAGGAGGAATATCATCCTGATCTCATCCTCCCTGATGAAGAGGAAGATATTGAGGTTAACTCTTGACAGGTCTACTGTCTTCTGCAGGAGTGAGGATTCTGTCAAACACACCCCAATGCCCACCCCCCCACCAGAGGACCATTCTTTCTGTAACATTATGAAATAGTTCTTCTCCACTATAGGGTTCCAGACTGAGGAAAAGGATGTCACTAGGAGGAACCTGGTGGATTTCTTGGAGATCCCAGAATCTCCATCCGAAGTTATTCCTCTGCTTCCAGCACGGCATGATGCTGCCAGTGCTGCCTCGCAAGGCCCAACCTGGTACATGACATGCCCAGCAAGATTGATAAGCGTTACTTGGTGCCTTTGGGGCTGCCTTTTTATGCAGCACAGCCAGAAACCGACTTTGTGGTAATCAAGGCCACTCATGACAGGTCCAAGGCGCCCAGTCACCTTAGTTCCCTCCCCCAACCGGGAATCTCGAAGGATTGGCCTCTGTGGCAAGAGGACTTTTGACTTTACTTGGATCATTTGATCAAGCACTAGAATACTCTCTGGAAAAAGGGCAAGGTTGCTGCTCAGGTCCTTCCTGAGGGTTTCCAGAGACGAGAGCTTCTCAAAATCCTCCAGGCCTCGGAAGATGTTAATAAGCATCTCCTCAGAGCCACCTGTGATATTGCTGATACTACAGCCAGGGCAGCTGCCATTGGCATTTGCCTTAGAAGGTACGCCTAGTTTAGAGTCTCTGGCTTCGCTGCCGATGTCCAACAAAAGGTGTTGAATGCCCCTTTTGTGGATCACAAACTTTTTGGTCCTGATGTGCAGGCAGGGCTCCAGATAAGATTTTTTGGGGTGAGCACTGTACTCCTCATTTTGAAAGTGAGGTGAGTAAAATCAGATTTAGATGCATACAGATGTCTGGATGGAGTGGAGTGAGGAGTACATTTTTAAGAACAAAGCAGTTTTTTCTAGATAAGAACTGATCAGGTGCCAATAATGCTCCACATAATGCTGGCAGGTAGAAGTAATTTACTCACCAGTTCTAAAATATAGTGAGCAAAACAAAATTGGGATGCGTACGAGAGCTGTAAATCTGGGGCAAAAAAACGCTTTTGAATCACCACTTATGTTTCAAAACACTATTCTATGGAGTGTGGAGCATTTACAAATGGGTGAGTATTGGTACGCATTTAAAAAATTTTCTGAAGAGCATTTCCTCAAATGAGGTGAGTAAAACAGATTGGTACTCCCCTTACCTGGAGCCCTGTGTGCAGGATATTAATGACCTGCAGGCACCTGGCAGGGCTGTTTGGTCTGTCCACACCCTTTAGCAAGCCTAGACTCTCCTTTCGTAATGTCTCTCATAAATCTGGCTCAGGAACCATGCTCCAGGCAGCACTAACCCTTCCCCATTGTCTCTCCTCCCAAAATATTCTACTAGGGTAATTGTGACCCAGTTAAGGCTCTGGCTCTCCTATATTGTTTCACTACAGTAATCGATGTAACCTATGTAATATATCACTGCTATATATATATATGTTAACATGTCGCATGCCTAAGCTATATCTGTACTAATTGTGTACCATACTAGTCCTGTAACTCCTGGGTCGCCCCTGAAAAAGGGACCTCTGGGGCCCAGTGGGCCTACCCGGTCATCAAAAGTCAATAAATAAATAAATGCACGGCCAGCTTTGCCTTACCTGCCCCATCCTCCACCACTGGTCCCTCTACTAAGCACACCAGGGGAGGAGGAGCGTCTCCTGCTGCTGGTTCTGCCTCAGCCTGACTTGTTGCCAGACCCCTGCCCTTGTTCCAAGTCAGGAGGTGGTGGTCAGAGATTGGTTCTCCCTCCACCTGCCGTGATGGAGAACCATTACTAAAGGTGCTTGGATTCTGCAGATAATCTAACAAGACCATGCTCTAGAACTTCTGGAACAAACTCCAGATGTTCTTCCGGTTCCCACCTCTTATCCTCCGGAATACACAACGGTGCTTCGGGAGGAAGTGGTCACCTTGATGTGCAAAAGGGCCATAGAACAAGTGCCTAGGTGGCAAAGGAACAAAGGGTTCTACTCCCAGTTCTCCATGGTTCCCAAATGAACTGGGGACTTGAGGCCCATTCTAGACCTCAAGGAGCTGAATCTTTTCATCCAGTACAGAAAGTTCTGGATGGTAACCCTACACAGCCTCCTTCATCTGCTCAAGCAGGGCAACTGGCTGTGCTCCCTCAACATGCAGGATGCCTATCTGCATATCATGATTTGCTCCCCCTCACAGGCAGTACCTACAGTTCCTCTTCCAAGGGGAGCATTACCAGTTCAAGGTGTTGCTCTTTGGCTTATCCTCTGTGCCACAGGTATTTACCAAGTGCTTAGCAGCTGTAGCAGCAACCCTCCAACGTGAAGGCCTTTATGTGTTCCCATATTTGGACGACTGGTTACTGAAAGCCCAGTCCAGGGAACTTCTGTTGCTGACTCTAAAACTCACCCTGCAATTGTTCCAGTCCTTGCACATCACTGTCAGTTTGCCCAAGTCTTTGCTGACCCCATTCCCAATGGTTGTAGTAGATGGGGGTAGTTCTGGACTCTACTTAGGCAAGGCCTTCCTACCACAGGACAAGGCAGACTGCCTCATAGCTCAGGCCCAGGCAATGGTTCAGTGCCAGTATGTCCCAGCCAGAGTTCTTGAGGCTGCTAGGCTTAATGGCTGCGGTCATTGTCATGGTCCCTTTGGCCAGGTTACATATGAGGATCCTGCAGTGGACCCTCTGGGTCTAGTGGGATCAACGCTCAAATGATCTGAATCAGCTGGTCCTTGTCTCCTCCCCAGTACCAAGGTGCTTCAGTTGTGGATGGATCCAGGCAACCTCTTAAAAGGGGTCCCCTTTTTATCCCCCCACCTCACCAAATACTCACCACAGATACTTCGGGTCTAGGTTGGGGAGTGCACCTTGGCCCTTATCAGACCAAGGGGATCTGGTCCCAGTGGGAGACCCACCTCCACATGGTCGTTCTAGAGATGCGGGCAGTTCTGTATGCCTTCCAGAACCATCTCTTTCCAGGCCCACTGTTGGTACAGTTGGACAACCTCAGTGTGATCTGTTACATCAACAAGCAAGGGGGGAGGGGGAACACATTCCTACTCCCTGTGCCATGAGGCTATGAGGGTCTGGTACTGGGCTCTAGATTACGGTCTAGAACTGTCAGCCCATGTGCCAGGTGTCCAAAACGCCTTGGCAGACAGCTTCAGCTGGTCACAGTCCAGAATGCACGAGTGGGAACTGCTGACCTTGGTCGTGGAAAACATGTTTGACAGGTGGTGTCGTCCAGAGTTGGTCCTTTTTGCGTCCTCGCTCAATGCAAAACTGCTGCATTTCTGCTCTGGCAAGACATGTTGTCCCTCTCCTGGAAATGGAGGTTTCTTCATGCCTTTCCACCCTTTCCTCTGATTCAGAGGGTGTTCATCATGCTGCAGATAGAGGGTGCCACCCTAATTCTGGTGGCTGTATTCTGGCCTTGCCAGATATGGTTTTCATTACTGCAACAATTGGCTGTGAAAACATAGAAAACATAGAATTTGACAGCAGATAAGGACTGCTTGGCCCACCTAGTCCGCCCATTTCCCTACTTGATGGATAAGCTGCAGATTCTAGTTAATCAACAGCTTACTTCTTCGTACCCCCCACTAGAATTGCCTTATGCCTGTCCCATGCATTCTTGAATTCTCCCACTGTTCCTGGCTCCACAACCTCCTCAGGAAGGCTGTTCCATGCATCCACAACCCTCTCTGTGAAAAAATACTTTCTGACATTACCTCTGAGCTGTCCCCCCTCTATCTTCAAATTGTGTCCCCTTGTTCTTGCACATCTCTTCTTCTGAAAGATGCTACCTTCTTGTACTTTAATTCCCTTGAGATACTTGAAAGTTTCCATCATGTCCCCCCACCTCCCTCCTTTCCTCAAGGGTATACATATTAAGCTGCTTTAGTCTCTCCTCGTATGTCTTCTGGTGCAGACCCTGCACCATTTTGGTTGCCCTCCTCTCAACAGCCTCCACTCTGCCTATGTCTTTGCTGAGATGGGGTCTCCAGAATTGCACACAGTACTGCAGATGGGGTCTCACCAACTGTCTGTACAGAGGGATAACAAATTCCTGTTTTCTACTGTTGATGCCTCTCCCTAGGCATCCCAGTATCCCACCAGCCCTCCTTACTGCCTTCTCACATTGCTTGCCCACCTTTAGGTTATCTGATATAATTACTCCTAGGTCTCTTTCGATTTTTGTTGTTATTAACTCACCTCCCATTGTGTACTCTTCCCCTGGGTTTTTGTTTCCCAGATGCATTACCTTACACTTCTTTCCACTGAATCTGAGCTGCCACATATTTGACCAGTCCTCCAACCTTGCCTTCTGTGGGACCTCCAGTACCCCTTGCAGAGACCTGTTGACACAGGCTCAGGGGACTCTGGTCCATCTGGACCTCAAGTCCCTCCATCTGCTTGCATGGCTCCTGAGGACATAGCCACTGTCCGCTTTAGGGTTTCTCAGAAGGTGGTTGATGTCCTGGTGGCTGCCAGGAAACCTTCCACCAGGTCCACTTGCACAATGAAGTGGAAGCACTTTGCTATATGGGCCACTTCCCATCACTTGGATCCTTTCACTTGTCTGGTGAACCAGGTTCTAGAGTATCTCCTGTTATCAGATGCATGACTTCAATATTATACCTGTCTGCTATTTCAGCCTTTTATGTGTTAATTGATGGCCATACGGTGGCCCAATTGGATGTGGCCCGTACATTTCTGAGAGGCATTCTACACTTATAGAAACATAGAAGCTGTCTGCAGAAAACGACCTCTTGGCCCACCTAGTCTGCCCTAAAGTCCCTACCGTGCTACCCTAGACCCTAATTGATGTCCGGTCTTATCCCCCCACCCATCCCTGTTACTAAGGTCCTCCCGTGTCTTTCCCATGCATTTTTGAAACCTGTTACCATTTCGGTACCCACTACCTCTTCTGGGGTGCTGTTCCTGTTGTCCACCACCCTTTCCATGATGAAATATCTCCTCTCATCCCCTTACAGCTTCATATTATGCCCCCTCATCCTTGAGCATCTCTTTCTGTGCAGTTTGCCACCCTCCTGTACCTTATTGATACTCTTGAGGTATTTGAATGGTTCTATCATGTCTTTCCTTTCTTCCAGTGAGTACATATTTAATTCCCTGAGACTTTCCTCATAGGGCTTCTGATGCAGTCCATGCATCATTTTGGTTGCCTTTCTCTGTAACGCCTCCACCCAGTATATGTCCTTCCTGAAAAAAAAAAATTCCACACAGCAGCGCTTCAGAATGAATACAAGAAAGCCAAATAATTCAACTGAATCGTTGATTTATTCACTGCGGTGAGAGCCCTTGGCGCCTCGGCAACAAAGCCCTTTGAAGGGCTTGTTGCAGGGTCATCAGAAACTCACTGTCGTAATCACGATCGAGCAATGTTAACTGGGCGCTTCTTCAATATCAATAATGCTATGTGTTGGGCTGGCTGCGCGTTGCGGTGAACCGACTCACTGTTGAGCGCTTTCTCTGTGTAAACATGTCCTTCCTGAGATGGGGCCTTCAGAACTGGACACAGTACTCCCAAGTGTGGCCTCATCATTGATCTATATAGGGGTAACACTACCCCCCCTTTTCTGCTGGTAATACCCTTCCCTATTCACCCCAGCATCCTACTAGCTTTTCCTGTTGCCTGCTGCCTTGTCACACTGCTTTGTTACCTTCAGGTCATCAGATGTGATGATCCCAAGATCCCTTTCCTGTTTTGTTGTTAACACTCCCTCCCCAAATGATATGTTGCCCTTGGATTTCTGTGTCCCATGTGCATAATTTTACATTTTTTGGCATTGAAGCCCAGTTGCCAAACCTTTGGCCAGTCTTCTAGTTTTTTTAGATCTTCCTTCATTTGCTCCCCCCCGCCCCCCGGTGTGTCCTTTCTGTTGTAGATTTTTGTGAGAGCCGCAAACAGGCATACCACTCCTTTCAGCCCCTCTGCAATGTCGCTGATAAAGACATTGAAGAGGATCAGTCCCAGTACTGACCCTTATGCAAGGCCCCTGGAATTCTGCAGTTCTGTGGTTGCGGAATTTGCCGCAGAATTTGCATCATGCTGCAGAAGTCATTGTTTTTGGTGAATTTTCATATAAATATACTGTTTTTCCATAGTGTCAGGCTTTCTTTCCCACCTCGTTTATCCCGAAGCCCCTCCTCTATGCTCAGCATATGATGTCATCAATGACATCACATCATATTTAGCCAATGACAGGACTGCATTCTGCCAGAGAAATGAATAAATCATGCCACAGAAATCAGAAAATGCTGCCGCAGAAGTCAAGGAGCCCTGCCGCAGAAATCAGAAAATTCTGCCGCAGAACACCAGGGGCCCTGCCCTTATGGCAGTCCACTGGTTACCTTACCTTCCTTCAAGTGAACTCCATTTATCACCACCCTCTGAGTTCTGTTACTTAGCCAACTTTGTACCCATTTTACTATCTTTGGACCCACTCCCATGCTGTCTAGCTTATTTACCAGTCTTCTGTGTGGAACGTGTCGAAGGCCTTACTGAAGTCCAGGTAGGCCACATCCGCCACTCCTCCCTGGTAATCTAGTCAAATAACTCTTAGCAGGTTTGTTTGGCAGGATCTACCACATGAACCCATGCTGTCTCAGATCCTGCAATCCACTGGTGTTAACGAAATTCCCCAATCCTTTCTTTAAGTAGAGTTTCCATAACCTTGCCCACCACCAAAGTCAGGCTTACAGGTCGGTAGTTTCCTACCTCCTGCCTAATCCCACTTTTGTGAAGTGGAACCACATCTGCCCTCCTCCAGTCCCCAAAACTTCCCCCATATCCTGTGATAGATTGAACAGGGCAGTCATAAGCAAAGACAATTCCTCTTTTAGTTCCTTCAGTATCCTAGGGTGAACCCATCCAGCCCCAGAGCCTTGTCTGCTCTTAGTTTTGCTAGTTCCCTGCGGATTTTCTCCTCTGTAAAAGGGGTAGTGTCCACCTCCCTTCCCTTAATATCCTTCTCCACTATCTGTGGCCCATCACCTACCCCTTCCTTTGTAAATACTGAACAAAAGTACTTATTCAGTATGTCAACTTTCTTCTGGTCCTCTTCCACATGTCTCCCTTTTAGTCTTACTATCCCTGCCTTGCTTTTCTTCTTTTTGCTTCTGTACCTGAAGAAGGTTTTATCCCCTTTTTGCTGATTTGGCAATGTTTTCCTCTGTTTGTGCTTTAGCTCTCCTAACTGCCTTCCCAGCCTCCCTTTGTTTCTTCTGATAACTCTCTCTATCCTCTTCCTTCTGTGTCATCTTGTACTTTTTAAATGCCTGCTTCTTTTCCTTTACCTTCTCTGCTACTTCCTTGGAGAACCATAGTGGGCTCTTCCTTCTCTTGCTATTAGTAACCTGCTTGACACAGAGGTTTGTTACCTTCTCAATGGCCTGCTTTATTCTTGCCCACTTTTCCTCTACCCCACCTTTATTCCCTATTCCTGTTAGGGTTTCCTGAGGCACGCTCCCATTTTCTTGAAATGGGCCTTCCTGAAGTCCAGGACCCTTGTTTTAGTGTGGGTCAGTTCTGGCCCTGTCCTTATGCTGAACCACACCGTACGATGATCACTGGTCCCCAGGTGGCTTCCCACTGTGGCATCAGCGACACTGTCTCTGTTTGACAGTATCAGATCCAGTAACACCCCCCCCCACGAGTGGGTTCTTTAACTAGTTGCCTGAGGAATGCCCCCTGCAGGGAGTCTATGATTTTCCTTTTTTTTTTTTTGTACTTTGTTTATTCTTCCATGCCCCCTATGCTCCGCCTCATCGGGAGCGCCTGGCATATACCTCTATTCCTGTCTGGAGCCCCATGGTAGTCTCTCAAGGTAGCCTTGGTTTCCTCCCAGGCGGGGATGAAGTGGAGCCCGTACACCCCGAACTATTGCCATTTTTTGTCGGGGCTACCATGCGGGACAGGCAGGGGACCATTGAGGTATGTGCTGGCGCTCCGTCTTCCCAGAGCACAGGGAGCGATTTTCCACTTTTCTGGGCATACTGTGTGCCCTGACGTCAAGGTGGAGATTGGCTGACGTCCAGCATGCCCAACCCCTCTCTGTATGGCTGGGTGCTTGCTGTACCCCAGGCCTATACCTGAGGTAAATCAAGCACCGAGCCTCATCCCCCCTCCCTCCCTGGAGAAGGCAAGTGGGCCACGGACGCTCAGTCTTCTCCCCCAGCCATCCCTCCAACTCCCCAGGCTCATTTCTGAACCTGGGTCGCCAGTGTTTCAAACGGTAGCACTCCCACTACACCGGCAGGCTGTCTGATTTTCCTACTTCAAACTGATGCTGCAGCAGGTAGGCTCCAATCCACATCTGGTAGATTGAAGTCCCCCACTAGCAGTATCTTGCCCTTGTATTTCATCTATCATATCCTTATTTCCTTCCTCTTCCTGTGCTGAAGGTCTGTAGATCACCCCTATCCTAATAGCACCCCCTCCCTGTCTCCAGGATGTTCCACAGTACTTCCGCTTTATTCTGTCCCGCTTGTCTTTCTGTGGCCTTTGTTCTCTGTCATGTAAAGAGACACCCCTCCTCCCTTTTTTCCTATCATGTCCCTCCTGAATAGCACACATGGCTGGCCATTTTATACTGCCATCTCCCATCTTCTTGCCCTTTTGCCCCTCCCATTTTCCTCCACTATTATATTTCCTCTTCCCTCTTCCTCCTGGTTTCCTGTTTGTTCCCTGTGGGACTTCCCACCCTCAGGATTCCCATCGCTGACCATGTAAGGGTCTGTTGGGGCGGAGAAGAGGAACAGACTGTCTTCCTGCCTCATTCCACCTCCCCCATCGGCTAATGTAGCATTTAAACTGCTCATTAAGGATCATGGTTTCCCTCCTAGAGGGATGTAAGCTGTCGCCCCTGTACAGGCCTCTATCCCTTCAGGGGGGTCCCCAGTCCCCAATGAATCTGAATCCCTCTTCTCTGCACCACTTCCTCAACCATAAGTTGAAGTTCCTGGTGCAGAGCCTCCTGTCATCCCCCTTGTATTGGACAGGTAGCACCTCTGAGAAAGTAACAGATTGTGCTACTTGCCCAAGACCTCTCCCCAGTTTTCTGAACTCTTCCGGAACTGCATCTGGTCGCTCCCCAGCCAGGTAATTTGTCCCCAAGTGGACAATGATATCTAGCTCCCCCCCCGGCAATCATTAGGATCCTCCTTCCATCCCTACAGGCTGTGACACTGGGAAGGCACCATACCACCCTCTCCTCATCCCTACCTGTCCCTAACTGTATCCCACTAACTATTGCGTCCCCCAACAGGATTCATTTCCTCTTCCTCTGGGATCATCACCCCCCCGTTGGGGTCCCCACCATGGAGGACCTCCACATCTGTCTCAGTCACTACCTCGGGTGCCTCTGTGGGGCCAGTCCTGTCCTGCCAGTGTGGTATAGGAGTTCCATAATGGTGTGGGATCTGGGATGTGCTTACATTCCACCACCCTAACCCTCCCAAAGCCCACCATTGTCCAACTGCTCCTCATACCCGGCACCCTTTGAGGAAGTGGAGGTGGACTTGGAGGTCCCTGAGTGGGGGAGTAGGTCCTCCTAACCCAAGCCATCTAGGCCTTGAGTCTGGCAAACTCTTTCCTCAGCCCAGAGAGGTGACTGCAGATGGGGCAGCACTGCAGTCTCCAGAAAGTCTTCCTGAAGACTGCCACCCCACAGCCACTGCACCACTCCCCATCATAGTTACTCCCTATATGTAGCCCTCACCCAGTACCTTCTAACAATTTACCTGATCCAATAGTTAACCTACTCCTTAAAAATGTATCCTATCTAGTAGTTAGCCTACAGGCCAAGACAGTGGGGAGAGCAGAGGATACAGGTCCCACAGGGTGGACCCGGTCCCCACCAGTGACGGTGTGAGCCAGTTTTGGGGAGAAGTGAGCTACCAGGTTAGTGCCGGACCCGCAGTCAGTGCTGCCTCCAGCACCAATCACAGGCCCAGTGTCGCACCTCATCCCATCACCAGGAATGGCACTGCCCCTGGGCTAAGCCTAACATCCTGACCAGGGGCACCCCTGGAGTCATACCCAATTCCAGCACTGCAAGCGACATCCGAACCAGACCCAGTGCTGCAGATGGTAGCAGGTCCAAACATGGCACCAGGGATGGCAACAGAAACTGATCCAGTGCTGCGAGGAGCACCAGAACAGGTCCTGACACCACCCTCGGTGCCAGGCCTAGAGGCAACACCAGGAGTGACAACAGGTCTGGTGTCAGGCTCTGAACTGGGACCAAGAAGGCTTCCTTAATTGCCGGCCCTGTGTCCAAGCCCAAGGTCAATGTCATCATCCTCTGCTCCAGGCTGCTAGGGTGCTCAGGGGAGGAGATAAGTACCACCTCAAGCTTGGAATCAGGGCTGACTCCAGAACCCACCCGACTTCTGACACCTCTAGCAATGCCATAAGGGGATCCTGTCTTGTGGCCGGCACCACCCTGCTCACCGGTACCTGCCTTAGTACCAGGAGCCAGGGCAGCACCAGGCCATGACACGGAGGTGTCCACCAGTGTAGACTGAACATATAGCTTTGGTTTCACCACCAGGGATGTCTGCTGCCTCAAACAGCCAATAGACTGAGGGGTGCTCAGCCCCCTCCCCCCCCGGAGACCAACTGCCCCCCCGGACTTTCAATGTCTCAGCGAGGTGTGTGCAGGAACAATCCTAGACTTCCTCAGTGCCAGAAGTACTGGGAAGAGGCTCAGAGGAAGAGCCCAGAGGCCTTACCTTGGCATCCCTGGTGCAATGCCTGCCTTCAGAGGTGGGGAGCAAACGATCCCACTTCAATGTGCAAACTTCTAGGGTGCTGCAATCCATTGAGAAGGAGGCATCAAACTGATCCATATCGTGGTCAGTTCCAAGGCAGATCCAACACTTCGTGTGCAAATCTTTGAAGCAGTAGAACCCCCACAGGAGCATCAATGCATGGTGGTGGTGCTGCCTTTGTCCTTCTTCTTTCACCCCTTAGGATGTGCCATACTGATGGATAAAGTAACAAAAAATAGAAGGAAAGAAGGGTGGTATGGAAAAACAAATGGTGCCAGAGGAGAAAGAACAGTATGTGGCGTCAAACAAAGGTGGCAACAAACTGAGGAGATAACTGACTCAGTTTAAAATTCTAGCTGCTCCCACGGTGCACACTCGATTGTGAGAAAAACAGAATGGGGGGGTGGCAGCATCAGTTACTGGCTGGCTCACACGTGCAACATCACTACATCAACCTCATGGGCAGCACTGGCACCAATATCGGCCTCCTCAGTAACTGCAAAGATGTTGTCCCCGCAGGGTCCTAGCACCTCCTGCTTAGACCCATCATTGTGACTGAATATCGAAGATTGATTCTTGGGAGATCAACAGCATCCGTGAAAAGGATAGCGCTTGCTGCACTTCGAATAGTGCTTTTTTTAATCCTTATCAACCTGTTCTTTCTTGATGATTTGTGCAGTGTCCAAACATGAGGAAGCATTTAGGAGCATTCCCTATTGTGGTTAATACTAGCTTCACCTGCAGCATAGTGGCAGAGGGGATCTCCCACAGTTGCAAAATTCTACATGTCTCCTCAGTCAGATAAGAGGTATATTGACTGTCAAAGAAGATAGGCACAGATGAAAACTGGTTTTCCTCTAATCACCTTCATCTTCACACATCCATTGGTTCACCAGATGCTAAGAATCAGTAGGGCAGTTTTGGCTTATGAGCCTTTCAGATCATCTGGGTGGGCTAAGGAAAAGCTTTAAGTCTCTGAATCTGCAGGTTTGGCTACAGATGACGCACGAGTCTCCATGGAAAAACAGTACAAGATGTTTATAGTAGACTCATTGATGCTTTGCGATTTTGTCTGCTATATGCAATGTCCGATTTAGGCAGAGGTGGATGGAGCTACAATTACGATGGTTCAGACCACTGTGTTTGCTAGCATGATAGTGTGTGGAATTACGCACTTTATTGCTTGGTTTCTGGAATTATGCGGTGTATTCTCAGTGCCATGTTTAAAAAGAAACAAACTTTATTTAAGTTCCTTAAAATCCTTTTATGAGGGAATTCTAGAGATGTGGAAATGGTGCACTTATCCTTACTTTGGCAGGCTTCCTTTTCCTTTAAAGGAGTAGTCCACCCAGAATTTGCAAAAACATATGTTGTGCAGAGTGTTTTGATTTGTATGTAAAGTCCTAGTGTGTCCTTCCCTCTGTCTGCTATTACGAGTTTTTCCTAAATTAGTCTGCTAGCTTTATGGTAGTTTTACGACCCCTTGGGATGTCCATCTCAAATAGGTTTATTGCCTTTCTTGCTCCTACAATGCATCCTGTCTTATATGACAGTGATGTAGCTGAGCCCCTAGATTTAGGATATGCACTGCTTTAAAATCAGTTTACAACAGCATAACTGCATAACTGTTCTTATCCAGTGAGCACAAATGGCAGCAGTTACAGTTTAGCAGATACCTGAGAGCTAGCTGAGTGGGGGTTCTGTAAGAAAACAGCTACTAAATAGCTCTAATTCAATGTTTGTGTTTTCTATGTGCATCAGGTCTAGCTAGCAGTAGTAAGCGTTTTCATTTTAAAATTCAATTTCATCAAACTACACACAACAATAAAAAGCACAGAAATTACCCCTGACCATCAATGCTATAATTAGTAAAGACTGTAGCTGTTTTCTTACAGAAAACCCACTCAGCTCTCAAGTATTTGCTAAACTGTAAATGTAGGTACCAACATTCTATTAGGTAGAACTGGTAGTTAGTGCAGATTTTGCTCTGTGACATGATTTTCAATTTTTTTTGTTACAAATGTGAAGTATCTTTTTAATAAAGTATAAAAATATGTATGTGAGTTATTTAATTAGTTTGGCAAATATTGTTTTATTTGAAGAAGTGTGATGCACTAAATGTGTAGTGCAGTCAACCATTGTAAAATGGAATCAAATGTGTAGCTGAAATAGTCACTGTCATCCTATTGCTTTCATGCCATACCACGCACAGGAGTGAAACTGACTTCAAAGTGTTTTGCAGTTTCTAGGCAGCAGATTCATACCATACACTTCATATATTTGTTCAGTAAAAGTGTATGAAATAGGCTGACCCTCTGGCACTGAGGGTTGAGGCGCTGGACGCCACATCTTGCACTGCACAGGTGACCCAGATTCAGGAACGAACCCAGGATGTCAGGGGTTGGGTGGGGGCTGGATTGAGCTGGCATCCAACAGCTTTCTTCTTACCATTCAGGTGTAGAGTTTCTCACTGCCCTTTCAAACTGCAGCTTTCTCTTTCTCTCAGTAGAACTGCGACACCAGACTCCTGGAACCTTTGAGCACAACTTCCCACCAATAAAGTGTAGACTCTCACTGCCCCTTCACATATTTGCAGCTCTCTTCCAGCTAAAACTGCAAAACTGGATTCCTTAATCCAAATTCCTCCACAAATGGGGGAAGGCAAACATAGGCCCTGGGGGACAGGCAGCTGGCAACCCACAGGTAGGCCCTCTCCCCAACCTTGCAGCCCCATTTTCTGCATAGCAGCTGGAGACCCCGCTCCCTCTGGAGGGGCTCTGGTGAAACTGAAACTAGAACTCACAGTTCTTGGGCTTTGGGGAGCTCTCTTGCAGCTCCCCATTTGCTGAAATCACTGTCCCATCCACAAATGAATATGTATGAATCACCTTCAATGCCTGATTGATTGTGTGAAAGAGCGCCAAGTATTTCCCCAGCTTTTCCCCCCATATGTCCTCTGAAAGGTCCCATAGTCCTTGGCAGCAGTCCTGGCACTGTGATTGGCTGAAAGTGGGGACAAAACCTGCAAACATGGTTGCTGAGCAACAATTTCCATCTCAGTCCACTAATGTCCCCACTTTCATGCCCTGATGCAGCCAGCAGAAACACTTTTGTTTTCATTTGCCACTAAAGGCTGTTAGTCCTGTGCTCTTCAAAGAAACTGCACAATTTAACATTTTTATTCAGTCCTCTTCCTGTTTCTGCTGCCGGTTTAGTCTGTCGACAGGCAGCACATACATAATCCCACTGTAGTTCATACACTGTTCCCCTTCCACGTCCTGCTGCAGCCAATATAAACCTCTTTATTCCTTTATTGCCCCTCAGTCATATAGCTACTTTAGTGCCCTATTAAAGAGCAGCTGACACCTTCAGGAGAACTTTAACAAAACATAATATTTAGACACAGTTTGGCTTGTATTCCACATTAGTTCTGTATTCCTCCTCCCCATTATTTATTACTGATGTGATTTGCATGAAAACAGGATGCTTGCTCCTGAAATATTTAGCTATTCTTATTGCTTTCTCCCTACCTAAAGCCATAATGCACTGCTTGTGACATCACAGTTACTCCCATGGCAACCGATTTGTGATGTCACAACAGAGGATTATGACTTGAGGTAGGGAGTAACCTATAGAGGCAGATGAACTCTGAGGTGTAAGGATCAAGTATCCATGCAAATTTCCTTAGTAAGAAATAATGTTGAAGATAAATCTATAGAAGATATATATGGAATGCAAGCTGAATTGTACCTAAATATTGTTTATCAAAGTTTTCTTTGAGGTGTCAGCAGCTCTTTAAACATTAGCAGGGTTTAAAATTTTAATTTGGCCCTTTCTTTGTCACTCGTGCTGGTGGTACCTACACCATCCCCAGTATTCAGCTGGGTCCTAGCGGACCATGATGCCAGCGTCATAGTGCGCAATGCCAGGGAGTTGTTTGTGTTTTTTCTCTCTTCTTTCTCCCATGTGTGTAAGCTACATTATGGTCTATAAGTGCCCCAGAGGGTGCCAGCCCGAAGTACCAAGGTTCAGGCAAGAAGCCATGTGGAGACAGCTGCTGCCAAGCACCCAACAGTGCCCTCACCCTACCACCACTGTCCACTATCCAGTGCAGTGCCAAGCCCTCCTATGGAGAGGAGAGCTGTCAGATGACAGCTCAATCCAGCTCCTCCCCCTCTCCCCTGCTGATCCCCAACATTCCGGACTCATTCCTGATTCTGGGTCTTGGCACAGCGTGAGGTCTGTCGTCCAGCACCTCAACCCTCAGCACAACTGGGCCGGCCTATTTCATACATTTTTACTGAACAAATATATGAAGTGTATGGTATGAATCTGCAGCCTAGAAGAAAAAATGACTTACTGTAGTACTCTTGTTTCTTCCCGGTGATACTCAGGTATTCATAACTTTCTGCAGTGTCCCTTTAAGATAGAACTGCCCGGAGAGATGGAACATATGCAAATGATGGAATCTTTTGCATGAGCCACTTTTTCAAATGCTGCCTTCTACTAACTGCCTTAGTTCTTCTAAACCCCTCAGATTTCCTGGAAGCCTGGAAAGACAGGCCCACAAGGACGAAGTGTAATGATAATAACAATCATAATAATAATTACAGTAGGAACTCTCTTAACACCCAGAAAGGCCTCCAACTGGAGGGCATAACATATGAAAGAATACCCCTAAATGTCAGAATCACCTGAAAAAAGGGGGGGGACAACCGTGGTGAACACAACCACAACATATGTGCCAGAAGTGGCATTTATACCCAAGAGCACACTATGCAGGAGTGAAGAGGCTAAAAGTTCTGGAAGGGGAGGCAGGGTGGGAAGTTATGAATACCTGAGTATCACTGGTAAGAAACAAGATTACAATGGTCATTTTTTCTTCTAACCCCAGTAATACTCGGGTATTCATAATGGTCTGAAGACTACAAAGCAGTACCACTGGAGGTGGGCACAGAACTTTATTTTGGAAACAGACTTTGCAGGACTGTTGTGCCAAACCAAGCATCCCACTGGATTGAATATCCAGGTTATGGTGCTTCTTAAAGGTGTGTGTACTGTTTTCCAGGTAGCTGCTGTACAGATGTTCACCAGGGGAACTTCCCCGACAGCTGCTATGGTAGCAGCTGTGCCTCTTATGAAATGGGCCCTCAACCCTATTGGGGGCTCCTTTCCAGCCTTAGATTAACAAAAAAACTGGACATTATCCAGTGAGAAATTGACATTTTTGATGCTGGGTTACCCTTTCCCATATTCTCATAGGTCAGGAACAGCTGTTTTCTGTCCTGCCTATGGACTTTAGTGGCTGTCAGGTAGTAGCTAAGAGCTCTTTTGACATCCAGACCACGAAGACTCCTGTCACCAGAACTAAAGTGTTCAGTGAAAAAGACAGATGAGGTAATGGTTTGGTTCAAATGGAAAACAGAAACCATTTTAGGAAGAAACTTCCTGTTAGTTCTCTGGACCTCCTTGTCTCTGTGAAATTAAATGTAGTCCTGTTCAATGCGAAGAGACGGGCTCACTGATTCTTCTGGCAGAAGTCATTACCACAGGGAAAACAATTTTTCATGTGACATATTTCAAATAAGCTGAAGACATAGGCTCAAATGGGGGGCTCGTGAGCCTAAGTATATACACATTTAGGTCTCATGCTGGCACCGGTTCCCTGTGAGGGGGTGCAAATAGGCCAGGCCTTTAAAGGACCTTTTGAAGATAGGGTATAAGGCCACAGAAAGATTCTGTCCAGCTGAAATGTAAGCAGATGCTGCTGCCAGGTGGACCTTTAGGGTGCTGGACTGCAAGTCCAATGAATGTAAATAGGTAAGATAGTGAAGCACAGGTGAGACTTCAGCATGTGCTGGTACCAGTTTCCTAGTTGAACACCAAATAGAAAACCCTTTCCATTTTGGAGCATAGGTTGGCTTAGTGGAGGGCTTCCTGTAACCACTTAAAATGTCCAAAACACTTTCAGAAAGACGCAAGCCTGTATATTGTAGGCTCTCAAGAGCCATGCTTTGAGCCTGAGTGACCTGAGGTTTGGGTACAGGAGCCTCCCCTGGTTGGAGGTTAGCAGATTGTGCCTCCGAGGAAGGTGTATTGGTTCGGACCCAGACATGGAGAGTAGCAGAGAGTACCATGGCTGCCTGGCCCAGTCTGATGCTATGAAGATCATTGATGCTGACTGGGACCTGAGCTTGAGAAATTCTCTGTACACCAGAGTAAAGGAAGAAAAGCATGCAGGTGCTTCCCCAACCAATTCAGAGCCAGAGCATCCAGGGGGATTGTTCCCGGATCTGGTGGTCTGCCACAGTACTGTGGGAGATGGTGGTTCTGGTGGGATGCGAACAAGTCTACTGGGGTGCCCCACCTCCTGAATATCACTTGCACCACCTGACTGTCCAAGGCCCATTTATGATGGGACTGGTTGATTTGAGTCAGGGTATCTGCCAAGGCATTGTCCTTGCCTGGCAGATGAATAGCCTGCAGGGAAACCCCCATGGAGCATGCTAGACTCCATATTTTCATGAGTCCGGTGCAGGGAGGGCTTGACCTTGTCCCTCTCTGCTTGTTTATGTTGTACATTGTGGTGGGATTCTGTTCTGACCTGTACCACCTTCCCTGTACTAGTTGTGTGAAACCCTTTAGTGTCAGTGACACTACTTTTCACTCCAGCAGGTTTATGTGCAGGAGTGACTCTGCCCTTGACCATGTGCCTTGGGTGGTGTGAACCCCCAAATGGGAGCCCCACTCTAGTAGAGATGCATCTGTTGTCAAAACTGATGGGGACGCTTGCTGAAAAAGGAACCCCTTCCCTTAGGCTGGTTTCCTCTTTCCACCATTGGAGGGCCTGTAACAATGTTTTTTTGTTACTAGAATTAGTTTTGAAAGAGGGTCCTTTCTCCCAGTGAGCCCTGAGGTGAAATTGAGTGTCCCTCATCTATAACCTGGATTCCAGGACTGTGCCAGTGGCAGGTGCCATGTGGCCAGTAGCTGAAGAAACTGTCTTGCAGCTTTTGGTTTGTTCAGGCTGAATGAGCCTGCTATCAGTGGAATACTTCTTGCCCTGCCGAAAGGCAGGTAGGCCCTGCCTTGCAGGGTATTTAGCTCTGTTCGTATGAACTGTAGTGCCTGAACAAGCTGAAGGACAGACTTTCTTTTAGATTTATCAGGAACCCTAGAGACTCCAGGAGCCCTGGGTGAGTTGCAGATGCTCCCACTTGCTGGGGTGATTTTACAACCCACAGCCAGTCATCTAGGTATGGGAAAACTGTGACACCTTGTCTTCGAAGGTGTGCTACAACCCTTACCAAGCACTCTGTGTGCACTCTTGGAGAGTGACCTGATGGGAGTCTGAACCTGAGGTACTTTCTGTGAGACTCCCTTATGGGGAAGTGGAAATAAGCATCCTTCAAGTCCAGTGATGCCAACCATTCCCCTTTATTGGAGTGTTGGCAGAATCAGTGACAAAGTTATCATTTTGAACTTTGGTTTTGTTAAGTGCCTGTTTATTACCCTGAAGTCTAAGGTCACCACTCCCTGTTTTCTTTGTGGTACCTTTTGCTGTACTAGGACAGGCTCCACTGTCTTTGACAGCAACAGGTTTTGAACCTCTTTTTCCAGGAGTTTTCTCTCTGCATCTGCAGATGGTTTGAAAACTTTTGTTTTTACTGCTGGAAGGAATTTAAACTCAGAGACAATCCCTGACTCACTACATCCAGGACCACTTGTCTGTGGTGCCTGAAATACCCCTGCTGTGGGTACTGCTGATACTGAGGCACAGCCATGGCCTCATAAACAAGCATTTGCCAATGCCCAATGTTCGCTTGCAGGTATTTGCAGTGGCGTTTGGCACTTGGACATGGCTTAAAAAAATCTGTAACGAAGTGAAATGAGGGACGCAGTTTAACAATTGGTTCTATCCCCTGAAGCAGGCAGCGTAAGAGTATTGCTGTAAAATACTTTGTCTGCAGAAGAGCAAGTCTCTCTTGACAATATTGTGAGCATACAGTATACCCACTGTTCAGTCACAGAAACACAAATTTTAGGAGGAACAGGAACATTTTCAGACAAAATCAAGACATGGCTGAAAATCGGGGAAAGCTGAAAGGTATGGTCCCTCTTTCCCTCTCTCTCTCCCCCTCCCTATTCTCTCTCTTCTTTCCCTCTGCCTCTTTGTCTTTCTCCCTGTCTCTCTCTCTCTCTTAACCCCCTCTGTCTCTCTCTCTCTCTCTCTCTCTCTCTTCCCCTCTTCTCCCCCTCTGTCTCTCTCAGCAAACAAGCATTTGTCAATGCCAAATGTTGGTTTGCTGGCATTGGCATTGGTAGGGCAGGAGTTAGATGCACAATAGGATTGGCAGTGAAGTAGTGAACTGACGCTGACCCCAGCCCCACCCTGCAGAGAGTGACAGGCATTGGGGTGTGCCTTTGGGTCGTCAGCCATAATATGCAATTTCACCTCACCCTACCCCGCAGACACCAACAAGTGCCGTGGTGTGCCTTAGGGTATTCGGACCTTATGCTCACCCCATTCCATAAGAAAATGTGCTGAGATGGGTGCAGTATAGGAGAATGGGGTGAACTTTGGGGCCTAAGAGTCCAAGGCACACCTTGATGCCTGTCACTGGCTGCTGGGTGGGGGTGGAATGGCATGAGCATTACAGCCAACAATGCCAGGTAACACCCCTGGCACCTGTCAGTCTCTACAGGGTGGGGCATTACAGTTGGAAACCCTAATGCCCCAGGCATTTGTTGGTATTTTCACTTCAAATTTTCAACATGGGCCATTTGTGACCCCACCTCATGAACAGTGGCACTGAGTTCATTAGCCGAAAGGTGATTTTGCGCAGTGACTGTGCCATTTGGCGCCACAGGTGCAAAAACACATTTTGGGCAGGATGTGAAAAATGACAGCTGCACTGTTCATGAGGAGATAAAAAAAAATTACATTTTTGAAAATCTGGAATGGAAATATGAAAAATCGGTGAAGTCACTAGCGTGCGAAGAAACTGCGTAATGCAATTATTTTGAGGATTTTTTTTAACCAGATTTTCAACATAGGCATTTTTGGAATTCTGGTCATGAACAGTGTCACTGTGGTTTTGTTAATCTGTCCCGAACATTGATTTCCCACAGTGACCGTGCCATTGTGCACCACATGTGCGAAAACACATTTCGGGCAGGATGTGAAAAATGACAGCTGTACTGTTCATAAAGAGGTGCACAAAAATGGCAATGTTGAAAATCTGGAGTGAAAATATAAAAAATTGGTGAAGTCACGAGCGTGCGTAGAAACTACATAGCAGCCTGACGTACATTATTTTGGGATTTTTGCAACCAAATTTTCAACATAGGCATTTTGCTACCTCCGCTTATGAACAGTATCACTGTGATTTTGTTTACGTGTCCTGAATGTTGATTTCGCACAGCAACTGCACCATTGTGCACCACATGCGTGAAAACACATTTCGGGCAGGATGTGAAAAATGACAGCTGTATTGTTCATATGGACATATGAAAAAATGGCAGTGTTAAAAATATGGACTGAAAATATTAAAAATTGTCAAAGTTAGGAAGTGTGCATTGAAACTGTGCAACGCACACTCGAAACACAGTCATTTTTTGGAATTTTTCCACCAAATTTGCAAATTAGGCTATTTGGGACTCCACCTCATGAACAGTGGCACTGTCATTTCATTAATCAGTCCCGAAAGATAATTTCATGCAGTCACCGCGAAATGACCTTTGGTGACCAAGTAACAAGATGACAGTGCCACTGTTCATGAGGTGGGGTCCCAAGCACCCCATGTTGAAAATTTGGAGACAAAATTTGAAAAAATGGCCGAGATATCCGCCTAAGTTGAAATCCCCCTATTTATGCTATTATATAGCTTACTGGCATTTCTTCAGTTTAGGTTGGCTTTGAAGAGCAGAAGTGTTCCGCTCCATTGAAGATCGTGGCGCCTATAAGTTATGGGGGTGTGGGGTGGGAGGTTGGGTGCAGGGTTGGGGAGGGACCCAACAGTGAGGGACCGTTTTCTTTGTTTAGGTAATTAAAAAAAAAAAAAAAGAACTCCGTGGACGGTTTTCTTTTTTTACAGGTGTAAGAAAAATGTTGGCCACACTGGGGTGGACTCCCTGTGTGGCACACAATTGGGGCGAGAGCAGGAAAATGCTGAGGACAGTCAGCTTTCCATAACACTAAGACACACTGGGGTGGACTCCCAGTGTGCCACACAATCTTGGGGAGGGGGTTTAACATGCCGACAGGGGGATTGGGCATCCCCGAAGTCGGCTTTGTGGGCATTGTGTGGCAGATGGTGGCAGCCGACGCCATGTTTATTTAAATGCTTCACCAGGAAAGGCACATCGGGAGGTGTGTCATCGGTGATACTGCAAGACGAGCTTGTCTCCGATTGCAGCGGCACTTTCCTTAGAAGTTGTGTCCACTTTACGTAATGTTGGTGTCAACGCTAGCATGCTGGCTTATTGGGGAATGAGGGACACACCTACTATAACATGCCCTGCATTCGCCAACACAGACACACCTCTGAAATATGCTACTAGCACAAGACCTTCCTTGCGCAAGTGAACGCAAAAAGGCTTGCTGTGAAATGATCTGCCTCTGCCTCCCCTTCCATATGTTTCAGTGGACAAGGAAGCTTTCTTTTGCAGAATTGCTACTGTAGGTGGTTTTGTATTCATCCACCTTTTTCATGTAAGCCTTTATCTTTCTCCCAAGAGGGAATTATCCGTGACTGGGAAATCCATAGCATTGGTTTGGGTATCCTGAGTGAGGTTTGTGACTTGCAGCCAGATAAACCTCCTCTGAACCACTGTATTTGCCATCCATCTGGCAGCAGTGTCATTAGAGTCTGAAGCCATTTGAACTGGTATTTGGCTGCTCCCAAACCAAATTTTGCTGTTTCAACTAGATCATCTGACAGGGGAGTCTGGGCCTTGACTGCCACATAAAGGACAGACTGCCATAGTGACTTCTGGTATTGAGCATTATAGGATTGAAAGCCATGTTGTCAATTTTTCTGGAATCCTTGTTAGGAGGATAGGATGCCAGAGGTATCTTAGCCTTGTCATAGGCTGTTATGCGTACTACTCCGTGGTGGACAGGCTGAGAGAATAAAAATTCAGCTCCCTCCCTGTCCAGCTGATATTTCTTATCCAGCCTCTTATCAAGAGGGGGAACAGTGCTTGGAGTTTGTAAAATATTTAAAGTATCTTTCCTGAAGAATTTATTCACAGGAAGGAGAAACATTTTAGTGGGTGTCAGCCCAATCATTTCTCACAAAATGTGAAGAACGAGGAATAATCCTCAGATGCTTTGTGGGGAGAGCTAAACTCCTGTTCAGGGGAAACCTCAGATTCAATAGGTTCCCCTTCCTCTATTTCATTATAATCACATATTCTTCCTCTTAACTAATAGGAAGACTGAGCAGAGGAGACAGACTGCTTTGCAGGGGTCTACTGCTGGGAGGCAGACAGCCCTTGTAAGCTAGAATGATCTTGTAGGCCTGTGCAATTTCTGCAGGAGTTGACAGGCTTTATAGCAGGCACAGAAGTCCCCAATGCTGTGCAGCAGGGGGTTGTGTGTGCTTAGTTTTCTTTGATTTCTTTGAGGGAACCGGGTAGTCAGTCGGTTCAGCAAGCCTCTTAAGAACTGCTTGTAAACCTGCCTCAGAGGTAGCAGTTACAGTAATTGTTGTGGTTTCACCCACAGTAATTTAGGGTGTCAGATGGTCAGAGCTTGAGGGACCCTTAGGTGGTGATAGTTTTTTCTGTAGCCTTATCCAGGCATTTTTCAATAGTTTTCTTAGGACATGTATTGCAGATTTCACTCTGCTTTTAAATGTTCATGTCCAGGTAGGCAAAACAAAAGAATGTTTGTCTTAGCAAAATTTCACCACACCCAATACAAGGTTTGAAACCGGGATCACCAATTTTCTTCTCGTCTTTTCTGACATTTTCAATATAAACTGATAAAAGTTGCAACCGCTAAAAAATGTTTTAATTGAAAGTTTATTTATCAGTTGCAGTCGGTTCCAGAACCGATCGAGAACCGGTAACCAAGGTAAAATGAAGCGAAGATATCAGTTCAGGAACCGGTATTAGTGGTTCTTAAAACAAGCTAAATTTAATAAAATTAACAGAACTAATTAAGTTTTTTAGTCAGAAAACTCTGATAAATATAAAATAAACCTTGGTTTACCCCTGATTTACTTAAAATTACAAAAAGTAAAAGGTAAATCACACAGTACGCTGAGCACCCACAAACCAAGACTACACGTATGGCTAAAAAATATACCATTTTATTTATAAAATGTCAGTACCGTTACATTACCGATTGTAGATGGAAAAACCATCAGAAGCTACATAGCCAGCCAGACAGGCTAACGTTTTCACCCGTGAACTTGGGTTTCTTCAGACTCTGAAGAAGTCCAAGTTCACCAGTGAAAACGTTTGTCTGGCTATGTAGCTTCTGATGGTTTTTCCATTTACAATTCGAGTGATGGTAATTGCTGCACTTTTTTATAAATAAAATGGTATAATATTTTTTAGCCATACATGTGGTATTGGTTTGTGGGTGCTCAGCGTACTGTATGATTTCCATGTGTTGTTTGCTCCTTGAGCACTACAACCACTTTTCCTGGTGCTCATTCTTCTTTTTTATATACTCAAAAAGTAAAAGGCAGCAAATGAAATGTAAAGAATACTTATAATATTTTATAAGGTATCTCATGTCAGAACAAGATGATGAGGAGAGGATCTCCAAGCGTCTAGTCTTGACAGGCGGAGAGAAAAATGTGAGGGAGTTAGAACTAAGGCAGTTAGTAGAAGGCAGCATTTGAAAAAGTGGCTCTTGCAAAAGATTCCATCATTTGCATATGTTCCATCTCTCCGGGCAGTTCTATCTTAAAGGGACACTGCAGAAAGTTATGAATACCTGAGTACTACTGGGATTAGAAACTGCAAAATACTTTGAAGTCAGTTTCTTCTCCTGTGTGTGCTATGACACAAAAGCAATAGAATACCAAATTGACAGTGACTATTTCTGCTACACACTTGATTCCATTTCACTATAGTTCACTGCACTACAAACATAGGGTATTTCACTTTTTCAAATGTTAAAACACTTGTTTTGTATTTTATTCGCCAATCTAATTAAATAACTCACACATACATACTTTAACACTTTATTAGAAACATACTTCACATTTATAAAAAAATGAAAATCATGTTACAGAGCAAACTAACTGCCAGTTCTACCTAATAGAATACTGGTACCTACATTTACAGTTTAGCAAATACTTGAAATCTAACTTAGTGGGTTTTCTGTAAGAAAACAGCTAGAGTCTTTACTAATTATAGCACTGATGATCTGGGCAATTTCTGTACTTTTATGGCTGTGTATAGTTTGATGAAATTAAAAGTTTTAAAATTGAAACACTCCTGCTAGCTAGACCTGACACGCATAGTAGCTGTTTTCTTACAGAAACCCCACTCAGCTAGCTCTCATGTATCTGCTAAACTGTAACAGTAGCCAGTTATGCTCACTGGATAAGAACAGTTACACAGCTTTGCTGCTGTGAACTGATTTTAAAGCAGTGCATATGCTAAATCTATGGGCTCGGCTACATCACTGTCGCATGAGACAGGATGCATTGTAGGAGCAAGAAAGGCAATAAACCTATTTGAGATGGAAATTCCCCAAGGGTCATAAAACTACTATAAAGCTAGCAGGCTAGTTTAGGAAAAACTCCTAATAGTAGACAGAGGGAAGGACACACTAGGACTTTACATACAAATCAAAACACTCTGCGTAACATATGTTTTTGTAAATTCTGGGTGGACTACTCCTTTAAGTTCAGCCAGGACATCTTCAAGCTAAGCTTCCACACACCCTGGTGGTATTTCTCTCAGTTCTGCCCCATGATGTCAGATCTTCCTTTCCACTGGAAGAGTCAGGTCTCCTCTTTCGCAGCTCCTGTGCACAGTGTTGGCCCGCATTTTGTCCTTCATCTTCAGCTGATTTTCTGTGAGTTTTCTTCACAAATTCATGATTCTGTGTTCTTCTCATGGAGTGTGATGACCAGAAATCCAGTCTCGGGTTCAAGTGGTGCACCACTTGCAGCCAGAAGATGTCACACACCAACCTCCACACCTTGTGTGTTTACTGTTTGGGGGCTCAGCATTACCTGCAAGCTTGCGGCCTGTGCCAGTCCCTGCAACCCTTGTCCCTCAAGAATCCTTTATGCCCCTCTTTTGTTAGGCCACCTGGACAAATGGGATCTGCAGGTCTGGTCCAAGGATGCCCACAGGGCCAGTTCTATGACAGCAGGCTCGGCATTGCAGCCTGCCACGCTTGAAGAGGTGGCAGCCCAGCCCATGGTGGGTTCCTCCACGGCTCCCGCTTTGCTCCTGATGGGTGCCAACATCAGGGCTTCATTTACAAGTGCTTTTCAGGACTTGTTCCAGTCCCTTCCTACCCTCATGGAGGGCCCTTCCTGAGGGGAAAAGTCTATAAAATCTTTGAAATCCAAGAGGACCCATCGCAGGTCGTGAGACAGGGAGTGGGCCCCCTACTTCTGCAATTCTGTGTCAGGCTCGACAGCTGTTGAGCCATTGGCTTCCTTCAGGGCTCCCTGTTCAGGCCACTAACTCCATGGTGTCCCCATTGGGCTTGCCAGTCGAAACGCAGATCGATCAGCTGGCCAAGATCTTTCTCAACCCGGTCAACTCATTGTCAGAGAAGGTCAAGGACGACTCATTCTCCAGGACTCCAGTCCTTTTGACCCTTTCTCAAGAGGGGCTGGACAAACTGGCCGATTTGGCTATCTTCCCCCAGAAGATCAACCCCTATGGGGTTCTGCAGCAAGAACCAGTCTGCATCGACTACACAGACTGTTCCCCCTGCTCTCTTCCCCAGAGACACGTTCATCATCGGTCGAGGTCCAAGTCAAGGACCCGATCCCATTCAAGGTCGAGGTCTCTGGACTATCACCATTCCTGCTCTCAGCCATCAGCTAGAAGTGCTGTCAGTGCTTCTTGTCTACCTCATCTTTGGACGACAAGTGGCTCCACCACAAGCTACGGGGGTTCTGCGAGGAGTTCCCCCAGCAAAGGATCCTCAGTTATGGATAACCAATGCCTCTATCACTGGTGCTCCCTTAGTCTCCGTCAACAAGGCCTGTCCTGGTCCTGCCCCGACCGGACAAGTTGATGTTGGCCTCCCCACCTATTTTGGCTGAAGCCCCACCCTCTGCAGCCATTGCAGGGGCCACTGTCCAAGGCTGCTCACGCTGCCTCCGGTCTCCCTGGCCGGGTGTCTGTTAAGATCACCCACTCGGACAATTCCCAGGTGGTCCATGGGGAGCCTGGGTCAGAGGTGGTGTTCAAGGAGTCCTCAGATTCCGAGGGATCCTCCATTCATCCTGCTTAGACCCTGGGCTTCAATCCACAGTCGACTGAGGAGCTTACCACTGAGCATAGGCTGGTCTCCTTTGGGGCCTTGCTCCATCTCATCTCTGAGTCCATGGGGATTCCCCTGGAGTCGGTCCAGAAGAGGGTCAAATACCTCCTTATGGAGATCCCTGACAAGGGGGACTCCTTGGGGGAGGGAGGTAGCCCTCCCCATAGTGGAAGCCATTCTAGGTCTCACCTTAAAGCTTTGGCAGCATCCAGCTTCTTGCCCAGCACCCTCTGCCCATATGGTCCACAAGTACACGGTACCCACCAGGTCCCTTCCTGGGTTCTCCGACCACCCTTCGGCTGAGGGGTTGGTTGTGGACTGTGTCTTCCACCAGATGAGCAATGTCAGGAATGTTGACAAGCCTCCTGACAAGGAGTCCAAGAAGCTTGACCATGCAGTAAAAAATGTTTATGCTGCTTCCTCCCTTGGTCTCCGACAGGCTAGCTCAGCCATCATGATGGCCAACTTTAGTCATGCCCTCACGTGGGTTCTGGACCATGTCCTCCCCCATCTTCCAATGGACTTACAGTCAGTAGTCAAGATGGTCCTGGACCAGAGACATTCTGTTGTGAAGCACTATCTTCAGACGGCCATGGACATTGGTGACTCCTGTGCCAAGTCAGTGGCTGTAGTGGTCACCATGTGGCACAGGACTTGGTTGAGGATTTCCATCTGTTTTTTTAAACTCATATTTATTGAGCAAAATGCATGTCACATACAGGAGAGCAAGAAATAAACTACATCACATCATCAGTTAAGTACTGAAGAATAAGGTGAACTCCCCTGTCTAGCATCAGTTTTTGTACATCAAACCAAGCTGTAAAAACATTAAAAATTTCAAAAACTCAATCATTAATTATGAACTGATGGATGTACTATAAGTGTGCAAAGAACCAAAGTCACAGACCTGCCCTCCAAAGACCCATAACCGTAGTTGTATTGTTAGTGAAGTAAAACACTGTTATAGTGTATCAAGTCAAGGGCATCAAACAGAGGCAAGTTTCCAGAGGGGCAATGGAGAAACAGAAGGGGACGTAAAAAGTATCATGACACGGTGCTTTGTTCCAACAAACCACTAGTAACAGAATGATCAGTTCTATGAGACATCAACAAGCAATAACATGAAAGCTAGGGGCTGGAGATGCTACTCCATGCCCTTATCATGAGGAAGACTTACAACTGGTGCCAGAGTTCCAAAACCTGTGGCACCTAAGCACTACTGTGATGTGCTCCATAGATTCAATTTTTGAAACTTTCTGTTTCTACTTTGCAAGTGTGGGAGGTTGAGGATTCAGCCAATTAATCATTAAAGGAATAATGCACAACAGGGTGTGTGTCGTGCTGGGATAACGTCATGCCTGTGGTTATTAGGCACGAAGCTGCAGGCTGAGTGCGACTAATCACCCCAGAAGTGACGTTATCCCAGCACAACACACACCCTGGAGTGCATTATTCCTATTATACAATGGCCCAATTGTAAAACAAAGAAACAGAAAGAAATCTATAATAAAGTAGATTTTTTTGTCATTTTTTGTAATGGGAAGGATTACATTATGAAAAAATAGTGCAGTTCTCTTGTTTAGACAGTAGGTGGAGTTGTCCTGTTTTGGTGTGGCTTTGTGCTCCTGGTAGCAATTTTTACCACTGCTGCCTGTTTTTATCAATGAGGGTTCCGTATTAGCATATCTCATTGGGGTTTACCTTTTTTTTGTTTGTTTAATTACTGCAGTCACAATGTGTTGGAGAAAGCAGCCCCCCAACACACACAGACACACACATTCAGTTATGGCCTGCCACATGCTCTTTGCTTTAGAGGATTGCAGTATCAAGGTAGGGACACAATTCTACTATTGTTTTGGGGTATGTTTGGGTGGTGAAGTCCTCGTTTTGAGGAGAACAGGAGGAAAGTGTTGTGTTGTAGCGAGCGAGTGAGAGCCGCACAGTGACAGTTTGAAAGCGCGTTTTTTCGCTCGCTCACTCAGTGGCCGTGGCAGGTGCTTCACTGTGTATATGGGTCTCAATGTCCTGTTTTAAAAACAGAAAAATGGAAGATTTTGGTCTTTTTGTTTATTTGTGCCGTGTTTGTTGTGGGGTCATGGTAGCTGTTGGGGCGGGTTTCCGGTTTTGTGATTGGAGCGCCAGCTGGAAAAGTGGAGACCAGGGAAGCTGCTCATAGGCAGTGGAGCAGTGTTTTTTTAAACTAACATGCAGTCATCAACGTGCTGGCACTAGAGCCGTGATGTTATGCCAGGATAACATCACGGCTTCAGTGCCAGACTGACCAATGGGGAAGCAACATTTTTTATTGCCATTGTATACTAAGGCCCAGATATTCAAAAGAGCTGTGCATGGCGCAACAGTGTTGAGCCATGAGCAACCCACTGATGCGCCCTGGCGTGATATTCAAAAGGGGAAAGTGCGCGGAACAAATCCCTATGCGCCGGAGCGCATCAGTAATGTATGCAAGTGCTGGTGGGGGAGGTGTGCCCATGCATACTCTGCACAGCCCGATATTCAGCCCGGGATGTGCGGAGCCAGCGTCATCATAACCCCTACCTGCGCCAACACAAAGTTAAGCAAAAAGAACCAGCGGCACGGCCACCCACAGGTGAGCTGCGCATTACGAAGGCGCCACGGCAGCTGCCACCTGTGGGTGGCCACCCGAGCTCCGGCTGCACCTCCATGGTGGCGCCCCCCCCCATGCCCGATTGCGGGCTAAGTAAAAAAGAATAATCCTATATCACTGGTGGTCCAGTGGACCGCTGCCTGCCCAATCGTGGGCTAAATTAAAAATGAAACCTAGTATCCCTGGTGGTCCAGTGGATCTGTCTGCCCTATCGCGGGCTGAATTAAACTAAAAAGAAACCTATTATCCCTGGTGGTCCAGTGGACCTGTCTGCCTGATCGTGGGCTGAATTAAACTAAGAAGAAACCTATTATCCCTGGTGGTCCAGTGGACCTGCCCGCCCGATCGCGGGCTGAAGTAAACATAAAAGAAAACTATTATCCCTGGTGGTCCAGTGGTCCCCCTCCCCCACCGCCTACTGATCCCCCCCTCCCCGTCAGCGGCGGCAGCACCCACCTGCCTGCCACCCCGCCCGTCGACCACACCGTCGGTAGGGCTGTCGCCCATTGGTCCCAGCGTGAAGACAATGGGCATACGCCCAGCACATACCATCTACATTCCAGATATGTGACTGGATCCATTCCATATCTGGAATGTAATAGAACCTGTATGGGCTGCGCCCATCAACTTGTAACAATGAGACCAATCAACTCGCTCCGGCAACTTCAGATCGGCAGGTAGCGAAGCGGCGAAGTGAGGTAAGTGCTGCCGCTTCGTCGCTGACCGGGGAGGGAGGAAGCGAGGCAGTGGGGACTGTGTGGGCGGTGGGGAGGGGGTCCACTGGACCACCAGGGAAAATAGTTTTATTTTATTTTTACTTCAGCCCACGATCGAGCAGACAGGTCCACTGGACCACCAGGGATAATAGGTTTCTTTTTAGTTTAATTCAGCCCACGATCAGGAAGACAGATCCACTGGACCACCAGGGATAATAGGTTTCCTTTTTAACTTAGCCCGCGATTGGCCGGGCAGCGGTCCACTGGACCACCAGGGATATAGGTTACTTTTTTAACTTAGCCCACGATTGGGCTGGCAGCAGTCCACTGGACCACCAGGGATTTAGGATTATTCTATTTTTTACTGGAGCCCGCGATCAGGCTGTGGGGCATTGCCGCGCTGCAGGGGATGTCGGTCCCTGACGGCTGCTGCCTGGCAGGGCGCCAGGCGCAAGTCGTCGGGGATCGGCGCATCTGCATGCAAATGGGGACATAATGACATGCAGATGGCCCCATGTGCGCCTTGCATACATTATGTCCTCATTTTGCATGTCAACTTTTGAATATCGCGGTTGCTGCGCCTTGCGCAATGGAACTTGCGCTAGCGCATCCACGTGCTCCACTCTGGCCACTGGTGCTGGCGCAGTGCCACTGTGCCATGCGCACTGCGGGTGGCCAGGGTGCAGTATTCAACGCTGCTGAGCCATGGCGCATTCCGTTGAATATCACCCAGTCCACGCCCTGCACAACCAAGTTGAGCTGCGCCCAGACTTGCGCCACAGCCTGGCGCAGTTTGAATATCTGGGCCTAAAAATTTAAGAGCTGCAACACGTAGAATTTGACTTAATTTATCTATTTTTAGGTACTTGGAGAAAATCTTGGAAACCTAAAACAGAGTTTGTGAGAGTAAAATAAAACTGAGAGCTGAAGATTCTCTGCAAGGAATCTTGAATGACCTGCCAGTATGGAGCTGTCACCAGGCACTCCCAGAAAATATGATGATGGGAGCCAGCCCCACCACACCGTCTCCAACAGGCATCTGAATATGTAGCTACAAAGTGTTTTGTAACTGTAGGAGTACAAAAGTACCTCACTAGGATTTTCCAATTAAATTTCTTCACGTTGGGTAGGTAGTGACTGCTTACATTCCTGTTGGTCAAGAGGGATAGGCAACCCAGATTCACCTTCCCACCGGGCTCGCACCATGTCTGTTGGTGGTGTATCTGTTTCACTAAGTAATGCATACAGACTGGACACCAGGCCTTATTTTTAGTATGACCAGCCAATAAAAATGATCCTCTAGATCTGTCTGCAGTCTGCTTAACTGGGCTATGTTTTGCTGATGCATTATATAACTTGGAGGAAATGATAATGGTGTTCCGTCTGCAAGTGAAATTTATTTTGAAGTTCCTGAAAGGAAAGGCAATGTTGTCCCATAATTAACTGAGCAAATCTGGGCAGGTCCTTGGCCTCCCAATATCGAAAGCCCATATCAATTTTTTTTTGGGGAAAAAAATCATGATGATGTCTAATAAGGGTCAATGGGCCCAAGGTACTGGGGAGTATTGGTGGCTCGATGGAGTTTAAGATCTTAATCATATATTTCATCCAGGGGTTACAAGCTTCCTGAAGAAGTCCATCAGGTAAGACTTGCATAGTAATTGTCCATAAAGCAAGTTGGGGCAGGTCAGTATGACTGGGAACAGGTATAGATAGAGTTTGAAACAAAAAGTAGTCAAAGGGAATATTCATTTTAATTGTCTGCACCCGCCCATATAATGTTAAGGGAAGTAATTTCTATCACAAATTGTCCTGTTGGAGTGAGATTAATAATTTATGGTAGTTCTCCTGGAAGAGCCACATAACGTCAACTGATATAATAATCCCTAGCTAGCAGAAACTGTTCCTAAGGGCCCAAGAAAACGGAAACCGAGTTTTTAGATCCCAGCGGGGGCACTAAGGATCATAGCTTCTGATTTTTAGATTCATTTTATACCCTGCCAATGTACCAGATCTAGCAGGGACCTCTAGTAGGGAGCAAGTGGGGACACTGGGTCCCCCAGAAGGAACAAAGTGTTGTCTGCATACAGGACGATTTTGTGCTCACAACCTTCTGCCATAGTGTCCTTTATTTGTGGATGCCCATGGATGTCTATCACTAAGGGCTCTAGACTGAGTGCAGACAATAATGGAGAAAGGGGGCACCCCTGCCGTGTACCCCTCCCCAATAAAAATCTCTAGGAGAGATGGCCATTAACCCTCACCGAGGCCTCTGGGCCCTCATAAAGTGCAGAGATAGCTCCTATACTGCTCTCCTAGATTAAGTTTTCCCAAAACTTGTAAAAATATTCAATAAATCCGATCAGAGACCTTCTCAGCATCCATACTAATGGCGAGCTGGAAGGCCCTCTTACCTTTTTTGGGCAGATATAACATTTAGAAAGTGGTGCATATTATCCTGCAGGAGCATACCCTGTATAAAACCCATCTGATTATGATGTACCAATTTAGTAATGTATCTCTGAAGCCTGTCAATCAAGATGCCCATGAAGATCTTAAGGTCCATATTAAGTAACGAAATGGAGTAAGAGGACCCACATTCTGTTTGGGTTCTTTCCTGGTTTTAACAGAACAGAAATTTGTGCCTGTCACCAGGAAGGAAGTATTGCCTTCTCATCTGTCAAAATAGCTTTAGTGGTATTCACCAAGAAGGGAACACAGTCCTCTAGGAAAATGTTATAGAATTTGACCAGATAGCCATCCAGGCCTGGGGCCCTGGCATTTTTCAGGTGCTTTATATTTCCTATGACTTCTGGAGTACTAATAGGGGCTCCCAGGGCCTCAGAGGATTTCCACCATTATGGCGGATACCCATCATAGGTTGATGGATGTCCCCTTCTTGGGTATTGACCTGTTTGGGCTGGGGGTGGATGGTCACCTCTCCAGGACTGATAAGTCCAATGCCATCCTGGACTCCGTTACATCCTCTCAGAAGGACCTTAAGGTCCCGAAGCTGAAAAAGAAGCCCTTTATGCCCCAGCAGTCCAAGCTGCTGTACCCCTGTTGGGGCAATCCCAGGTCTGGTGGCCTAAGCCCAAGCCTGCCACCTCAGGCTCCAAGAAGCTCAGAGGCCAGGGCAGCAGTGCTGCTCTGCCAGCCAGTGCTGGAGCATTCACTAAGCCTGCCCAGTGATGGATCAGGGGGTGTCACCCTCCCACCCATCCTGTCCCTGCCTCAGCTTCCCATGGGCATTCAGCTTCACCATTTCTAGCTTGCCTAGTCTGTCGTTACTATGGACAAATGGGTGCTAGACGAGGTGGGTTGGGGTTTGCCTTTTGACTTCAAGGTTCTCCCACCCCACCGAGTCCATGCCCCATGGGAGACTGTGGTGTCCCCAGACATGATGTCTGCCCTCAGGGAGGACATCACTCAACTCCTAGAAAAAGGAGCTGTGGACTATGTCCCAGATGTCACATCCAGCCAGGGCTTTGTGTCCAGATATTTCGTGGTCCCCAAACAGATAGGGGGAAGGGGGCTGGCATCCCATTCTGGATCTTTACAATCTCAATCAGTTCTTGAGGAGGTGCAAGGTCTGGATGGTTACTCTGAGCCAAATCATTCCATCCCTGGAGCAGGGCATGTGGTTCTGTTCCCTGGACCTCCAGGATGCCTTCTTCCACATCCCAGCCCATCTGTCCCACTGGCAGTACCTTTGGTTCCGTGTAGATGGGGTGCTCTATGAGTTCTGAGTCATGCCCTTCAGACTCTCCTCAGCCCCCAGGGTCTTCAACAAGTGCATTGTAGTGGTGGCAGCATTCCTGCAGCACCGAGGGGTTAGAGTGCATCCATACCTGGATGACTGGCTGATTTCTGGCTTGTTCCATAAGTAAGTGGAACAATCCAGGGATCTGGCCCTCCACACTTGTTCGACCTTGGGTCTTCTTGTCAACCGAGTCAAGACGGAAGTCCACCCCTCACAGATCATCCACTTCATCGGGGCAGAGCTCGACTCCCTTCAGGCCAAGGCCAGACTCCCAGTGGACTGTGCCTCCTTTGCCCGATCATTTCAGGTTGGGCACCCTGCCTGGGACTTCCTGTTGCTGCTGGGGTACATATCATCCTGCACCAGTGTGGTCCAGTGGGCCTGCTGGCGGACGCACCCCTTGCAGTGGGAGCTGGCCCACCAGTGGCCTCTGTGCCTCAGTCACCTGGACCAGCCAGTCACAGTGACATAGCTGATGTGGAATGTCATCCAGTGGTGGCTTGTCTTGGAGCACTTGCAGGAAGCAGTCCTGTTCATCTGCCCAGAACCAATGGTCACACTGATGACCAATGCATCTCCGGTGGGATAGGGAGCACACTGAAGGGACCAGAGAGCCCATGGGCTCTGGACCCCCAAGGAGTCTCAGTACCACATCAGTCTGCTGGCGTTCCATGCAGTTCACTTTGCTCTGATGGCATTTGCCCCATTTGTCCAGGGCCAAGTCATACAGGTCCAAATGGACAACACCATGACCATATATGACCTCAACAAGCAGGGTGAATGCATTCTCTCTGGTTGCGTTGGGAGGCCCTCTGCACCTGAACTCTCGTGCACACCTTGGGTGCTGATCTCCTGGCAGTTCATGTGGCCAGAGCATCCAACCAGCTGGCAGATGCACTCTGTTGAGTGGGCAGGGCACCTCACGAGTGGTCTCTTCACCAGGAGGTGCTGGGTCACCTGTTCTCCCAGTGGGGTACTCCCCTGGTTGACCTGTTCACCCCCTGGGAGAACCCAAAGCTGAGACTGTTCTATACCCACCCCCACTCCTCAAGCAGAATGCTGATGGGGGATATCTTCATAAGGCCCTGAACCCTGGGCCTCTTGTACACCCTCCTTCCCTTTCCCCTGATCCACAAGGTGTTGATCATGGTGCGGATGATCCTGGTAGCCCCAGACTGGTTGTGCCAGTTCTGGTACCCAGATCTCAGCCTCAGCAGCAGGTCTCCATGGTGCTTGCCTCTGCGCCTGGACCTGCTCTCCTGTTACCAGGGGAAGGTCTTGCACCCTGACCTTCAGTCTCTGCATTGGACAGCCTGGTTCCTGAGTGGCTAGAGTGCCAGGCTTTGGGTTTTTCCAATAAGGTCCTTCATGTCGTAGAAGTCTCTCGGAAGAAGTCAACTCACCAGTGCTGTGCCTTCAAATGGAAATGTTCACCATTTGGTGCCAGGGTAGGGAGCTAGATCCCCTGTCCTGCCTGTGGCTAGCATCCTGGACTACCACTGGTCCCTTTCTCAGTTGGACCTGAGGTCAATGGCCCTCAAGATGCACCTGGCAGCCATCTCTGCATATCAGGCATGGGCTGGAAGGCCAACGGTGGCGCAGGAAAAGGTGCTTTGGGACTTCTTTAAAGGCCTTGACCACCTGTCTTCACCAGTGCATGGACCACCACAGCCTTGGGACTTGTTGCTGCTACTGGCAGTGCTCATGGGCAAGCCATTTGAACCAATGGACAGGTGTGACATCTCCCACCTGTCGTGGAAGACCACCTTCTTTGTGGCTATCGCCACTGCCAGAAGGATTAGTGAGCTCCAGGCACTCTCAGTGGAGTCTCCTTACTTGGTGTTCCACAGGGACAAGGCTGTCCTCCACCCTAACCCAAAGTTCCTTCTGAAGGTTGTTTCGGAGTTTCACCTTAACCAGGTAATTAACTTCCCGGTGTACTTTACCAATCCAACCTTGGAGGCTGAGCACAGATTCCTCACATTACTCCTCACTCTACTGCAGGGTTGGATTGCCCAACATGCCCCAGACATTCTAACTCTCTCTCTGAAACCTGGCTATCCAAAAAAATCCCTAATGATGCTGTTTCCCTAAGTAACTATAACCTCTTTAGGACGGATAGATCTGGTAAGCGAGGTGAAAGCTGCTAATATTCAATAAATCAACACTCTGCATACCATCGTTGTACCCCGAACATGGGGCCCAGACTCGCAGTTAAAATTAGATTGGGCTCTAAAACAATCATCATCATCTCAGCCTACATCCCCCGAGAAACCAGAAACCTGCATTTGAATCCATCCTTCATGCTGTCTCACACCTCCCAAATACTAATGAAACCATATTAATGGGTGACTTCAACATCGACTGGGCATCCCCATCCTCCTCCGTCTTCAGAGACGCTGCCCAGGTTATGGATCTCACCCAAATTATCACCTCCCCAACAAGGTGCGACACAAGAACCGGGACATCCTCACTATTAGACCTCATTTTTACCAACAGGCCACAAAATATTACCCAGGCCTCAGTGCTCCCTGACTCTATCAGTGACCACTCCCTGGTTATCTGCTGGTGGTCGGGCAAACTGCCCACAGCACCACCCAAAACCACATGGCATCTAAAACTCAAAAAAGGAGGCATTAATCACCTCAAAGAATACCTAGCCAATAGTAACTGGCTACCTTTATATAACGCACAGTCGGTTGATGCCGCTCTCACCCACTTTATAGCTACCTTTAACAAAGCCTGCGATATATTTGCTCCCCTCACTAGGCAGGTAGTGAAAACCAGGTCTACGCCCTGGATTACACCCTCCCTCCTAAAACTCATGCAACACAGGGACAACCTCTGGCACAGGGCCATAGACTCCAAGCACCCAGGACAGACAGCTTTATAGGGAGGTACGAAATAAATGCACCTGGGCCACACGTCAGGCCAATGCTGATTACTATCAGCACACCCTCTCCTCCTCCTGGGGAGATGGGAAAAAGTTCTGGAGCAATGTACAAGAAATCAGTGGCAAATCACGTTCCCCCACCTACCCAACTCAGTCTGAATGGGGACGTTAACCAAGATCCTACTAAAATCGCTGAAGCCCTCAACGAATCTTTCTCAGACCTCTCACATATCCTCCCGCCTAATTTCTTCCACCCTCCAAACCCCCCACTCCTCTTATGGTGAGTACAGACCTCCCCCCTTCCGGCTCCGTACCATCCCCTGCTCCTTAGCCAAACGCTATATCTCCAAAGCAACCACTAACACTCGCTTCAGCAATGACTCCCTGGACCTAAAACTCATTAGGCTTACCCTTGATGTCACCATACCCCATCTCACACAAATCCTAAACCTTTCGCTTTGCCTTGGCCAATTCCCCGCTACCTGGAAAAAAGCCTTGATCACCCCTATCTTAAAGAGCGGTGATCCCACCCTCTCCGGTAACTATAGAACAATCTCTATACTCCCTCCTCTCTCCAAAGCCCTGGAAAAAATAGTCTCAGACCAGCTTACTGAGCATCTAACAAAACACAACCTACTCAGTAAGGAACAGCATGGGTTCAGAGCTGGCCACAGTACCATCACGGCTCTCGCTGAGCTCACAACATTCATCCATGAGGCACTTGACCAAGGGTCACTTGCAGGGGCTATCTTCATAGACTTAATAAAGGCTTTCGACACGGTCAGTCACGAATTACTCCTACAAGTCCTGCCGCAACTAAATGTGGTCCCCGAGGCAGCAGCCTAGTTAAAGGACTACCTCACAGGACGCTCGCAGCAAGTAAGAATAAACTCCACCATCTCCACCCCCAAGCCTGTTCGCTCCGGTGTTCCGCAGGGGTCAATTTTGGGCCCGCTGCTTTTTACTCTCTTCCTTAATTCTCTCCCCAAAGCCTGCAGCGGTCATCTCTTACTCTATGCTGATGATGCGATTCTCTACTGGAAACACCCCCAACCATACACCCTTCAGCTCACCCTCCAGGAATACTTCAGGGAGCTGGAAAGTTGGTTCGTTGACCACCGACTGATCATTAACTATTCCAGAACCAAGGCCATGACCTTTGCTCATCGCCAAAGCCCACACAGCCAGATGGCTCTTCACATTTCCAACTTGGATGGTTCCCTACTGGAACACGTCAATCACTTCAAATACCTGGGTGTCACCCTAGATACCTCCCTCTCCTACCACAGACATGTATGCCTCCTCTCGGCAGTGATCAACTCGAGAGTTGGTACCCTCTACAGGATCAAAAACAGCCTGCCCACTCATGCCATGCAGATAGCTGTCACATCCTCCATCATCTCCCTTATCGATTACAGGATTGTTATCTACGGCACTGCTGATAACTCCACCCTAAGCTGCATAACCACTGCGCTAAACAAAGCCTGTCGCCTTGTCTCGGGTTGTGACAGACTCACCCACACCTGCGACCTATACAAACTGACTGGCTGGCTTAATTTCCATCAAAGACTCAAGTACCACACCTGCATTCTAGCAAAAAAGATCCACCTCCAGCTAGCGCCAGCTGTCCTACTCCCCATCATCAAACCGGCCCCTCTCGGGCATATTATCAGACTCTTGGCTACCACATCCTTCACGGTTCCCCCATGTCGAACATCCCTTGCGCAGAGATCCCTCCGCTACCGTGCCCCCAAATGGCTTGACACTCATCCGCCTTCCCTTTCCCAGTCCCGCAGCATCCAACTCTTCAAAACAGGCCTAAAAACCTTCCTATTGGATAGCTCTAAATGTGAATGCTATTTTGGCCTTACCTGTCTCCTCCCCACCCTCCACCTCACACCCACACAGGGGCCCCTCAGGCCCGTCGAAACCCCAAGCTCAATCTAGGGGTCGCAGGTATGTCTCCTACTTGCTCTAACCGGATAAAAAAGTCTCTCTGCTATTCATGCCAGCAATGAAATCAATAAACTATTTTATTATGTACTGAAAGTTGTTTTCCATTTGCCATTTACTGTCCTATGTCTCTCCACCCTCTGTAACCACCGTGGAGCTACTGTTTAAAAAAAAAAAAAAATGTGTTTGAACATAAATCTGTATATAATTTTGCTTGTAAATAATTTCCTTGTTCCGTCTGTCTTCCCCAACTCTTGTTGCCCCCTCCACCCTCCGTAACCGACGTGGAGCCTTTGTAAAAGAGTCTTTGACTCAAAGGTTTGTAATTCTGAATTTACAGTAAATAAAAGTAAATAAAACATTGAACCTGCAGTGAGCGTGTGCTTATTACATGGAGTGCACAGCTGCAGTTTGGGAGAGGTTCGCCAGCTCTTTGTCACCTACACTGAAACCACACCTGGCAGACAGTCAGCTAAGTGGATGATTGGCAGGTGGATTGTCTGCTGCATCAACCTCTGCTGTAAGTTGGCTGGTAAGGAGCCTCCTGTTGGGCTAAGGGCTCATTCCACCAGACATACCGCTGCCTCAGTGGCTGCCTACAGGGATGTCCCTATCTAGGAGATCTGCAGGGCTGTTACCTGGAAATCAGCACACACCTTCATCTCCCATTACCACATCGACCTTGAGTCATGCCAGGATGCTGGTTTTCAGGCCTCAGTTCTGCCCTCCCTGTTCCCTAAGTAGGGGTGTATGCCTTTCCCCCTCCTCCCAGATAACTGCTTGGAGTCTGCCAAAGTGTAGATAAGTTCACCATATCCGTGTCCCTAGAAATGAGGATTTCTTACCTGTAACCATAGTTCTAGGAGTGGTATATGGTGCACATCCACACAACCCCACCGACTGGCAAGTGGCACAAGGATTCTTGCTTCCAGCATGCAAGATCTGACATCACGGGGTGGAATCAAGGAGGATACCACCTGGGTGGGTGAGAGGAGCTTGGCTTGAAGACATTCTAGCTGAACTTAAAGGGAAAGGAAGACTGCCAAAGTGTGATTGTGCACCATATACCACTCCTAGAACTACAGCTACAGGTGAGTAACCCTCATATACTGTTTAGACTTTGCTGCAGTGTATGGGTGCCTTTTTTGTAGTTTTGGCTATTAAACTCCAATAAATGACATTCTCGGAGTGCTGCTGTCACCTCAGTATCAGTAACTGCTGAAATGTTTTTGTTGTCTTTGCTCATCTCCATTCCTATTTCCTGGTTGCTAGGTGGATCAATTGTATAACTTTTCCGACGCTACCGGTCTGTGTGTGTGGGGGGGGGTACGGTCATCGTCACCCAGATGGCACAGTATTTGAACTCTGAGTCCTGCATGTGGTGGGACAAACTTTTCCACTGAATTCTGCCCATCAACTGCAATCATGAATCCAGCCTTCATGAAGCAACCGACTATGGTCTTGCAGTTCACACTGTCCCAGGCTGTTCATCCAGCACAGTGAAGCAAAGTCATGCACTCTGTGGCAGTGAATTCTGAATCACCATCCATCTCCAAGATTCTTGTCCACATCTTCCTAACATGATGCCATTTAAGAGAGTAAATTACCCCTATATCTAAAGGCTAAATGATTGACGTGTTTGGGGGTAAAATGGTAAGTTATTGTTGTAGAGGCCTTGCACATTTTGATGTCCACTGAAACTGTGAGGAGGGCTATAGGATCATGCAGCCACGTTATTTTTCATCCCCCACACACCCACTTAGTGAAAATTTCACCTATCATCCACGTTATGAGATTTTGCCGATACAGAACAGGCTGGTGAACCACTCCATAGGAACAGCAAAGCTGGGCAGATTTTCTAATAATCGCAAGTTCTCTCCAACCTTCTCCCTGTACCTGCCGTAAGGCAGCAATCAAGGACTGAGATAAGCTATTTTGCCTTGGTGGGGTGCTTTACTCAAAATGTCAGAAAGTTATTTTGTCTTCTGTAACACAAGAGGCCCTCTGACCGAGGCATCACACTCCCATCTCCCACACACTGGAGAACCAGACTAGAAGTGCCTCTGCTATGCTTCCTTGTTCCTCCCTTCTTCCTTTTTCTCTGCTGATTTTGAGTAGAATGTTATTTAGCTAAAAATCTGTCCTTATCATGCTTGAGATCAGACACTGTTGACTTAGGGAGGGACACATGAACTACTAAATCTTGTGCACTCATTTTTAGAAGCGATCTAATTTCTTCAGTGATTTCAGCCTTCTGGAGCAGCATGCCTGGAAGCCCCTCTTTGCTTGTGCAGAATCAGAGACAGGGAATCAGAGATGATGATCCCACTCAGATTTATGTAGCAGTACCAATTAGAACTCTGTATTTAAAATTGTAAGTAGTTTTATTGCACAGTACATTTTTCTTTCTGTCTTTCTTTCTTGGTATAAAAGTACTGTACTGAGGTGGTTGGGGCCAGTGCTGCTATATATACCATCTGTGTGTATGGCTTGCACCAGGACTATATCTGTGCACAACCACCAAACAGCAAGCTAACTTGTTTGATACAGGAACTCCTGTGCCTTCTAAGGAAACTGACCCTGCCCTACCCTACCCTCCTCTCCTCTGAAGGATCTCAAAATACAACAGAAATGAAAAAAAAAAAACATGGAGATGCACTGTCCTCTTCCCATCCTCCCAACAAATACACAGATGTGCAGAAGAAATAAACACTCTCTCAGCCTTTTGCTCTGAATGATGCCAGCAAAGAGTTTATTCGGGGGTCACATCCCATTTTTCTGCACAAAGGGACAAGCAGAACAAATGGTTATGGGAGAGCACATTTTTATTGTACAGCTGGCTAAACACAAACCAATTCTTGACCGAGGAGGGGAACAATGACACATTTTTATTTAACAGTTGGATAGTCACAGAACAGTAGATTACACAGGTTGGATAGAGCCATGTCAATGTAATCAATAATTTGGTAATAAAATGTAGGTCATCACCAAGTACTGCATTAGACTTCAACACTGTTTTAAAAAAAAGTTATCTTAAGATAAGTATAGATCTTCAAGGCTACCTCCCTCCTTTGAGCCTCATTATGGAACTGTAAGCCATCAGGACAACCCAGAAACTTGTGCTGTCTGGGGTTGACCACATTGATGTGCCTGGAAAGGTTAACGTATTCTCTCCACAATCTAACACCTTTTTCAACCTTAGATGGAGAAGGTGGGTATGGCATAGATGCAAGTAGATCCATTCTTCGTGCCTTAAAGAAGCTATGCTCTCTTCCCTCTTACTGCCTTACTGTCACTCTCCCATCTATCACTATTTATTTCTACATTGTCTAGGCCCTCTAGTGGTCTGTTGGGTTAAAACCTCATGCATCTTGCCCCATATAATTGAACTTAGGAGCGGATTGTATTCTTGATTTACTTTTTTTTTAATGAACATGAGGCTGCCCTAAGTACACCCTAGAAATTGAGAGGTTTAAACCAGTTTATCCCTATTAATCAGTACTGAACAGTTACTCAAATAACTCTTGAAATATAACCTTAGATGCTTGATGCATCTTGAAAAAGGCTTTATTAGAAGAGACCAATCTATTTACTGACTGTACAAAGTTATATAATTAAGCAAACCTATTCTTATTATATGCACTACTTTGAGATGTAAATATGTACTTCCCTGTTTCTTGTATTTCTTGATGAAAAATGAACAAAAAACTAATACAAAAAAAACCCTCAGACATCACCTTTGGTCAAAACCTAGGATTAGTATGTAAAGCCACCCTATCTTTGTGGAAAATCAAGTAAGGAGGCTCACAATAAAGCCTGCAGCTCTAAATCCTTCAAGTAGAAGTTATGGCAACTAAAAACTACGCTTTCCAAGAAAGAACGCATAGGCCACAAGTTGCGGCCAGCTCAAAAGGAGCCAAAGTAAGTTTTTCCAACACAAACTTCAGGTCCCAAGCCTGGACTGGATTACGGATAGGAGGCTTTAAATGCAAAATGCCTCTTAAAATTGTACAGGCCACCTCCAGCTGGGCCACTGTACATCCATCAATAGGCACATGGAAAGCTGAGCTAGCAGGCAGGTGTACTTTAACAGAGGAGTACTGCAGGCCTGCACCTGACAAAGACAATATATACTCTAGAACCTGATTTATTGGACAGGTTAAAGGATCCAAGTGGTGAGAAGTGGCCCTCAAAGCAAACCGCTTCCTTTTCATGGAATAAGTGGCCCTAGTAGAAGAAGGCCTTCTAGCCGTCACCAAGACATCAGCCACTTTTTGGGTGACCCCAAATCAAGCAATGGCTATGTTTTCAGGAGGCATGCATATAGATAAAGCAAACTGAGGTCCAGATGGACTAGGGTTCCCTTCTTCTCTGACAGAAGTCCCTAAAATAAGGGCAGAGGTACTGGTGGTACCACTGCCAGCTGCTGCAGTAAGAGGAACCTGATCTGTCAAGGCCATACGGGAGCAATGAGGATTAGAGTTGCCCCCTCCATCTAAAGTTTGAGTAGTACCTTCTGAATTAGAGGGAAGGTGTGGAGGAACCTTCCCTTCCAAAAGAGGGACAATGCATCTCACCAGAAAACTCCAGGCCCTGGAACGAGCGAGCAGAAACACAGCAGTTTTGTGTTGTGTGGGGATGCAAAAAAAGTCCAACTCTGGATGACCCCATTTGTCAAAGTCATCCACTACTGAGGTCAGTAGTTCCCATTCATGTATTTTGGACTGTGATCTGCTTAATCTGTCTGCCAAGACATTTTGGGTGTCTGGAAAGTATACTGCTGACAGTTCTAGACCCCAGTATCATACACTCATTGCTTCCCTTCATAGGGGATAAGAGTGAGTTCCCTTTGCTTGTTGATATAATGCATCACACTGACATTACCAGTCTATAGTAACAGAGGACCTGGGGACAGGTGAGCCTGGAAGACCTGTAGGCCAGACAGAACAGCTCTCATCTCTAGAACATTTATATACAGGGTGCTCTCCACTTTGGTCCATACACCCTGTACATGATGGGGCCCTACATGTGCCCCCAAGTCCATCCCTGAGGCATCTGTTGTTAAAATCTGATGAGCGGAAGGAATCAGAAACGGAATCACCTTCAGCAAGTTGCTGAGTTCCATCCACCACTTGAGCACCTTGCATGCAGAAGAGGTTACTAGAACCTTCTGTTCCAGAATCGTCTGCGAGTTCATCCAACTGGACTCTCAAGGTCCACTGAGGGATTTTCATATAGAGCCTGGCCAGAGGTACTGTAACTATGGCTGCTGCCATTAGGCCCAGTAGTGAAAGAAACATTCTGGCTGTGACATATCAGCTGTTGTTAACTGGTTGGGCCCGAACCATCAGACATTTGACCCTGTCCAGAGGCAGAAATGCTGAGCCTATGGCCGTATCCAAGACAGCCCCTCCCTTATGCTTCTAGACTGGATTCTATCTAACCACCCTGAATGCATCTCCAATGTTTCTGTACTCCCGGATACAATAAGTGACCACTCGCCTGTCATCTGTTCCTGGTCAAACAAATACCACAAGCCCCCTCCCAAGCTTATCTATGCCAGGGTTATCAAACAAGGGCACCTCCAGCTGTTAAAATCCCATCTAACCAGGCTGAACTGGGCAGTGCTTGACTCCCTCAATGACACCAACAAAGCTCTGGACCTATTTATCAAACGTTTCAATGAAGCCTGTGACATCTATGCACCAGTGAAAAAGATGAAGGTCAAAGGACAGACCAACCCCCGGGTTACTACTGACCTTTTAACTCTGCTCAAGCACAGAGACCACCTCTGGCATTGTGCTCGTGCAACTCCGATGCAAGTAAACATACAATTATACAAAGCAGCCAGAAATGATTGCACTCAAAGAATACGGAATGCTAAACGCAGCTATTACAAAGAGTCTCTGACCAACTCTTGGGGCCAGGGAAACAAATTCTGGAACAACATGAAAGAACTCACAGGCAAGGATCCTAAAGCACCACCCACTATGCTCACACCTTCATGGCACTCCTACACCGACCTAGGTATCATCACCAGCACTTTTAATAATGCATTTACAAACCTGGACAGTGTCCTTCCACCAAATTTTTTCGATGACCTTCCTCCAGCTCCTCAGTTACCCCCAACTAGAAGCGTACAACCCCAAAGTTTTTTTTAAGGAGGTCCCACCACAAGTAGCTAGAAAATACATTCAAAAGGCCATCGGCAAACAAGGGTACAGTGGTGACTCCCTTGACCTGAAACTGCTGGCACAAGTCCTCGATGAAATCTTAGAACCACTTACAAAGATCTTTAATCTCTCACTTAGTTTGGGCCATTTCCCCTCTCTCTGGAAGAAAGCCACTGTCACACAGGTTCACAAAAGCGGAGATAGGACACTGCACACCAATTACAGACCTATCTCACTCCTCCCCCCACTATCCAAAGCGCTGGAGCGAATAGTGTCGGACCAACTAGCTGAATTCCTGGATAAGTACAATGTACAGTGCCCAGAGCAGCATGGCTTCAGAAAGGGCACAGCACCACCACTGCACTACTGGAATTTACAACCTTCATCCATGCCACGCTTGACAAAGAGAATTGTGGAGGGGCAGTATTTATAGACCTTACCAAGGCATTCGACACAGTTAACCACCCCCTACTGCTCAAGCAACTGTCCTCCATTGGGATCTCCAGCGATGCCCTTCCATGGTTCACCAGCTACCTTGATAATCGGATCTAACGTGTAAGGATTGCAGGGATCTCTTCGGATGAGAAACCGGTCCGCTCCGGAGTCCCCCAGGGGTCTATTCTGGGCCCTCTGCTCTTCTCCCTCTTCATCAACAATATCCCCAGTGCCTGCCACCAAAAAATATTACTATATGCAGACGATGCAGTCCTGTTTTCCAGCCACCATGACATTACAGTCCTTGAATCCCAGCTGCAGCTCGACTTCAGTCACATCGAAGACTGGTTCAATTCTCATAAACTTGTCCTGAACCACAGCAAGACTAAAGCCATGTCCTTCTGTAACTGACAGAGCAGGCACAACTCTCTGTCCCTCACCATCAAGAACCACGCTGGGAACCCACTCGAACATGTCAAGGAGTTCAAGTACCTTGGTATTACCCTGGATAGTACCCTCTCCTACACTCGGCATATTGACACTGTTGCCAAGACTGCCAATATACAGTTGGACTACTACACAACCAAAGCACTGTATGCCTGCGGATGCCCTTAAACTAGCCATCTACAGCTCTGTCACCTCTATCATTGACTACGGCCTTGCCATCTATGGCTCTGCCCCAACAAGTGCCCTCCGCGAGGATCTCAGTTGCTCTCAACAAAGCCTGTAGACTACTGACAGGTGCAGCCGACTAACTCACACCTGTGACCTCTATGCACAGCCAGCTGGCTACCCCTAAGCAGCAGAATACAATACCAGACCTGCTTACTTACCAAAAATATTCTCCTTGGTCTCATGCCACCTGGTGTTAGCTCACTCCTTACTACCTACAGTGGCACTCAACAAACACGTGGTGCCCAATCTCTAACCTTTCAGGTTCCCAGATGTCGTACCTCCATGGGTCAGCGGTCCTTTATCTATAGAGCTGCTCAATGGTTCAATTCCCTCAATAAAGAATCACTTTTCTCTACTACACTTTGACCCTTCAAAAGGAATCTCAAACTTTACCTCACCTCTACCACTCAATGTGACTGCTTTGTTGAACAGAGATCTCTAAACACCTCCCAGCTCACTCATGTCTCACAGCCGCCCTTTCCCAATCTCATTCCCTCTGGCACTGGGCCTTCCTTGTGACTCCTTTCCTGCTTCACATCTCCACTGGTACAAGACATTTTCCACTACCATCGGACAGTGGCCCATTAGCCTGCCAACTTCCTCTCTCCCGGTCGCATGCCTGCAATACTAACTGCCTATGGTGCCTCTCTTTTCTTATTGTTACCGCAGCCAGCTGCCTACTCAAGCTGCTCGTTTTATGAATATTATCTCAAAGTATGTTATAACTGAGTATCTTTATTTTTTCTTTTAGTTGTTTTGGTTGTTTATTGTGCATTCTTTTACTACCTCTGTATGTATGTTGACCCTCAACCTTTGACGTGGAACCTTTGTAAACGAGCAGTTTCTGCTCAAAGGTATTTGTAATCCGAGAATTTAATAAATAAAAATAAAAAAAAAATATAGTGCAGACATGGGCAAGGAGTTAGATTACATTTTTGACAGTATTCCCCAGAGCACTGAACAGTTGCCAGGCTCAAGCTAGAGTGTGTGTGAGTTGCTCCCTGGAGTGAATTTTAAGTGAGTTATGAGAAGCCAGTTGTCCAGATAAAGGAATATATAAAGGCCTTCCCTGCGAAGGGCTGCTGCCACCACAGCCAAGCATCTGGTAAAGACCCATGGTGCAGATGACAAGCCAGAAGGCAATACTCTGAACTGGAAGTGTTCCCCCTGAAACAGGAACCTTAAATATTTCCTGTGAGGTTTTCAGATTTTGATATGAAGGTAGGCCCCCTTCACGTCGAGGGAACAGATCCAGTCCCCTACCTGCAGTAGTGGTAATGGGCCCTGCAGAGTCACCATACTGAACTTTTTGAAGTCTATGAAAAAGTTCAGGTCTGAGATCCAAAACAGGCCTTAGATCCCCTATCCATTTTGAAACTTGGATGTACCAAGAACAGAACCCTGTGTTTCTCTGTTCCAGGGGTACAGGCTCTTTTGCTCTTTTTTGGAGCAAAGTGTGAATTGCCTACAGAAGCAGGGGAATGTGCTCTGAGGATAATGTGTAGGTATTGGTGGATGGTCTGGAGGTAGCTCTAGAAGCTCCAGCGCATGTTGTTGTGCCATTATTTCCAGAACCCAGGCATCTGAGATCAGCTCATTCCACTGGTCCAGGTGGAGGGGGAGAGACGACCCCCAAAAACCACCCCTGGAGGCAATGGTGGCTGGGGTGTGTGAAAGGAGTCAGACTGAGTCAGTTGCAGCTCCTGCCACCTCTAGGGGCTTTTGAATGGGAACCTGGAGTATAAGCAGGGCTCCTGCTCTTTTTAACCTTTCCTGACTGACTGGTGGTGATTGGTGTCTCACACCAGCAGGATGAAAAGGCACCCTCTGTCTGATCCTTGGCTGTGTGTGATGGATGGAATTGACTGATTTGAGGGTTCTTCCTGAGGCCTGCAAATTAGAGAGGATATCTTGCACAGCTGCACCAAATAATTTATATCTTCTGAAAGAGGCATTTAGAATAGACTGTTGCATGTCATTTGCAAAGTCCACCACCCTTAGCCAGGAATACCTTCTCAAACATATTTCTGAGGGTGCTGCCCTAGCTGAAACATCCAAAATGTCATAGGCCATATGTAAGAGGTGTTTGCCTATGTCAGCTCCACCTGTTAAGGTCTTAAGGAGTTCGTGCTTTCGTGCACCTTCTGGCAGAGCTTGGGCAGCTGCTTTAGTTTTACTCCAGAGTGTATTTTGGTATTTTACCATATGGGCCTGGTAGATTACAATTCTCAGGCCCAAAGAGGCATAGGTCCTTTTGCCCATCACATCTAGTCTCCTGGATTCCTTATCTGAAGGAAGAGAACTAAGATGTTTTGGTGCCTTTGATCTGTCGTGCGCAGTGCTGATGACCACAGAGTCAACTTCAGGTTGGTCTGCAAAGAAAGGCCTACCTAAGGGGGCCATATACATTTTATCTGTCTTGCTAGGTATGGCAGGAATTATGTTAAGCCTATGCTAGGCAGCAAAGGTGGCATCCTCCAAGGCAGGGAGGAGGGGTGGAATTACTATGGGGGAGGGAGTCAGGTAGCTCCAAGAATGTATTTATTTTATTCTTTGTTAACCAGATAAGGCCCACTAGTCACAACTGTCTGTTTTCAGGGGTGACCAGGGAGCCTTGGGCTGGTTAAGTGACTTGCTCTGAGTCACCCAGTATGCAAGTGGAGGTTGTGGGAATCAAACCCAGATCAGCTGGATGTACCAAGCTCATTCACAGCTCACTGCTCTAACTTTTTTATTCATTTATTTATTTTATTTATTTAGCTTTTGTTGACTGGGTAAGTGCACTAGACAAATCCTGCCTATTTTCAGGCACGACCTGGGGGAAGGGGATACAGATGAATGCCAACTGACCTTGAACCAGATTAAGCTGTTTGTGGTATTTTTAGTGAATGAGGGAAATTTGGCCAGGACACTGGGGAAATTCCCCTACTCTTTTCGATAAGTGCCATGGGATCTTTAACATCCACCTGAACTACCACCAATCCAGGCAGATGGGACCTCGGTTTAACGTCTCATCCGAAAGATGGCACCTCGGAAGTGCAGCACCCCTCTCATGCTGCACTATAGTGTCAGTACTGGGATATTAACCCAAGTGCCAGATGTGGGAACTGAACCCACAGCCCTCTGATCTCCCGGCCTCAGAGGCGAGTGTGCTACCTACTGAGCCACTTCAAGGCTATACTGCCAAGAAATCTATCAGGTTCTTCTTGGGTGTGTCCTGCCCCTCCAAATCAAATCCCATGGCAGCTTGAAGTTGCTGCATCGTGGTTATAAAAGAGAGGACCTCAGGAAGGAACCTAAGGGTGTAAACCACCAAGTCCTCATTGTAGATAGAAACTGTGGAACTAGTCCTCTCATAGGGACTTTTCACAGAATCTTTGGCTTCCATATCATACTGTACCATGAGGTCAGGATTGTATTCTATGTCATCATCCCTCTGGTTGAAAGGACGAAGGTAATGCACTGGCTAAGCCGTCTGCACTTGAGAGGGTATAACCTTGGTAGATGTCGGTGTGGGTGTTTGAATGACAGACCCGGTCGACAGTGCTCCTGGTGTAGGATGGGGAGGCAAGACCCATTTGAGGATGTCCATAAAGGATGACAAGATGGTATGTGTAACGTGAAAACCCCTCTAATATTATTATGGTATAATATTTGTATTATAAACAAATGTGAATGTCTGCTTAGGTACAAACAGGCTAGCTGCTTCAGTGAGTAACCTTTGACCCCGAAAGGTTTCAGTGTGAGAAAGCTGCAGGATGTGCTAAATTGACCAGTGAAGTAAAACCCTAATTAAGAAGGTTTCCTGTTCTGTCTTAATTAAAGCCTCTGGCTATCTGCTAGGAGATAGGACCTCATAAAACATTATGATTCCTGCAGGAAGAGACTTATCTGGTTACAGACTTGTGAGAAACCATCAAAACCTGAGATCACTCTAGCAAAACAGGAAATCAGCAGTGAAACAAAAGGGGATGTTTTGATCAAAGACTGTCATATTTGGGAAATGGCTAGTGATGATTTTTTCACAGTAATAACATACATCCTTGTGGATAATTATGTGAGAAATTAAATCTAAGGGAGGATCTAACGGTGACCTCACCAAAAAGGGTGGGGAGATGGAGTTTGAAATGAACATACATCTGGGGAAAACAGAGCATATGTTTTTGGACTCAAGACAGACTGAATTCTCTGGACTTGAAAGCACTTAATGGTAACAACTAGATAGAAAAGAACTTAAGTATTTGTGGTTGGAGTTTGTTTTCTGTAACTTCCCATTTTTCTCTTATTGTGACTGTAAGTTAATAATATAATTGTTCTGTGTTTGATTTTACCTGTTTTACATTTTTTTTTTTTAGTAAACAACATTTTCTTTAATATAGTGCCTGTGCTTTTTCTGTTATTTTACATGTGATTTGCTGAACCTGTGTTTAAGGTTGACAGCTGTTAAGGGCTTGAATGTGTTACTAAACTTACTTAAAGGTAAGCATATACCTAGGTCTCATATAGAGTTGTAAGGATACATTTTGGAAACCTGGCTTGGTGCCCCTGGGTGAAGGATTGTACTGCATTCCCGAAGAGGGTACATATCTGAGCCTGTAAATTGGGTATGCTAGCATAATGTTCACATTCTGACTCCCTCCAGAACTCAAGGCTAGTAAGTGATTTGGACCCAAAATAGACGGGAGGGTTACCCTGTTTGTCACCTGTTCACACTATTGCACTCAAAGGTTGGCACTGTGGGAGCAGACGGCCTGACCTGTGGAGGGCGTTTGTGACAGTATGTACATCATTGCCCATGTATTCGATGGGAGTGCCAGAGGAGGTTGAGGGGTGAGGCAAGGTCCCCTGCACTGATGGTGGTGCACCACCCATACTAGGCCTGGTAGCAACCTCTAGCCTGCCCTGACCAAGAATCTATGTCGATGGTTGGGTGACAATGCCGCAGAAGCAGTCAACGGCACTTAGGTGGTCAAAGCCACATGGTGGGGTGACCGAGGGTGAACCAGGGAGGTTTTGTCTTTCTCTTTCTCCCTCTTCCCGTGCTTATGGTTATGTGACCTGGATGTTTTTTCTTGGGATTTTGATGATTTGGATCCCAAAAAATGCACCGGCAATGTGGTGGAGCTCTTTTGCTGGAGCTTCTTCTCCACTTGGGCTACCTGCTGCTTTAATAGGTGCTTTTCTAGAGCATCTTTTCTGCATCGCCGGGTGGCTGTACTGAATCCCTTGCAGATCTGGCATGCTAAACGTTGTGGTCCAGGCTGAGGCAGCACATACAGATATCGTGCATGTCTCCTGAATATATTTTCTCACCACATTTGCAATAGCGAAACAGCTCCGACAGCTCCTTAGTCGACAGACATGCCTGGATGAGGTGCCGATAGGGACCACATACTTCCGGAGCATATGGCCAAAGGTGATGCACAGGAGGTTGGATACTACCTAAGCTCCAGAAGTGGTCTCAGGATGGCCTTAGTGAACAGGAAGACAATCCCCAGGGATTTATCCCTGTGTACAGTTTCAGTGATGGGGTATTTAGCCCTCTACTGAACTGGTTCCAGAGGGATCTCCATTGACTCAGAAATCTGTCTGAGCATAGTCCTAAAAGACACCGGCCCATGGTTGGTGGTTAGCTCCTCAGCCAATTCACAGTTGAACCCATGGGTCCTTAAGGACTGCATGGAACAGTCATCAAAGTCGGAAGATTCTTCAAACATGGCCCTCTGCTGTTTTTCACCGTGTACCACTCGGATTCGTCCAGGTGGGTAACCTCCATGGACAACTGGCCTGGTAAGCTAGTAGCTGGACAGGAGTCTTTGGTGAGGGCTCCCTGCAATGGCTGCTGTGGTGGTGGTTCCACTCAGATCAGGGGAGAGACGGGTGTTAGGGAAATTTGTCTCGGCAGGACCAGAATGGGCTGGACCAGAGGCAACCAAGGGAGCACTGGGGTCGTGATTTGAGCACTACCCTGCCCAACCAAGGCCCACTGCTGCCACAGCATTTCCTTGTAGCATCGCAACACCCTGCAAAGCAGTCTCTTATCATCTGGAGACAAAGAGGAACACCTGTGGTGGTGCCTCCCATACGATCAAAATCGGAGTGTGAGGAGTCCTTCGACCGACAACATGGTCTTTGACGATGAGGGAAGGCAGGTGGAGGGGTCCTGTACATGACATGGGCTTGCTCCTGCTGCATGACCCCAGAGGGAGACAGCTCCTGGGAGGAGACAGCTAAGTCTGCTGACTGCTTCTGACACTCCTGAACAAGGGTCAAAAGGACTGGTGTCCGAGAGATCGAGTCATCCTCGATCCCTTCTCAAGATCTTGGCCACTTGGTTGGCCTGTGTTGAGACCAACAAGCCCAACAGAGTTGCTGTGGAGCTAGCAACCTGAGCCTCGACCAAAGAGGGCTTGGCAGAAGCCAAGAACTCAACAACAATCGAGCAGTTGAAGGAGCAGGAAAAGTGCACTCTTTCCTGGTCCCACAACTATTGGCAGGACTTCTTCAACATCTTCTTTTTGCTGTGGTGGGAGAGGCTCTCCTCAAAGATCTGGAGGGACTTGCACATTTCATGGATGGCTCCCGTGAATGATGACCTAATACTGGCCCCCGGTGGGAGCAGTGCTGGGATTCTGCAGCGTTAGCCGCTGCCTCTTTCACTGCTGCAAGCTGGGCTGCAGAACCCATAGCCACGGAAACCCCCTTACGGGAATCCTTAGACCTCAACAGAGGGTCCCCATTGGCCAGCTGACTGAGAAGAAGACAAGCGTAGCAGTCTTCTGAGGGATGACGGGAGCAAGGTTTTGCAAAGGCCACAGGCAGCGACATCCTGCTGTGCCCCAAGCTGTAGATACACAAGGTATATGGATCCATCCGAGACATCTTCTGGTTGCACTGCACGCAACATTTGAAGCTGGGACCTGACTTAGATTCCTTGCATTCCATCATGAAGGTCAAACGACGAGAGCAGAACCGAGAAATATACTGAGTTTGAAAAGTTTGAAAATGAAAGTTTGCCAATGAAGCACTAAGAAAAGGCCAACACTGCACACAGAGCTGCAAAGGAGGAGACCAGACACTTCCAGTGGAAAGGAAGATCTGACATCACAGGGTGGAGCCGGGGAGTATACCAACCGGGTGAGTGAGAGAAGCCTAGTTTGAAGATGCCCAGCAGATTTAAAGGAGAAAGGAAGACTGCCTAAGTGTGGATAGTGCACCATATTCACTCCCCTGGAAGTATTATTTTACAGAAAGGGTTGTGGAGCCATGGAACAGTCTACCAGCTGAGTGGTAGGTTAGTAGTGGCGCGCTAACTGGGGGGGCAGGAGGGTGCTCAGTAAGGCAGCTAACCTAGCTATGAGCAAAAAAAAAAAAAAACACTCGTGGACAGGGGACTGAAGAAGTAAATGCATTTGCAAGATAATTTATTGTGGTAACATAACTTGGACAGACACTCTTAGCTCCAGTGCTTCAACCCAAAATGGGGTCTTTGATGGGGGCAGGTCCATGAGTGCTTAGTTTTTTGTGCTACCAGCTGAGTGGTAGGTGCAAAAACCATTGGTGGTTTCAAGCACGGTTGGGACAGAATGAAGAGTACAGTAGTTGCTCGAGGCAGTAGAAACTGGGAGAAGGTTGGGGAGGGCTAGGACCCTGGAGAGACAATAGGTCCCAGGTCTAAATAGCAAACTCGGGCAGACTGCATGGACCATGGGTCTTAAGAAGACAATATGGGATACGGTGATGGGGAGTGGGAGGGTACCACTAGACATCAGGGACTACAACCGTTGCTTCTGGACACAGCAATTGGGGGTTACTAGACACCAAGGAAATGGAGCTGTGCAGAATGCTACTGAGCTCATAATGGGCATGCAAAGGGCCCCTTAGCGCTATGCATGCCCAATGGGCTTATTAGCATGCCAGCACTGAATATGGCCCATGGGAGCCCTGGTGCTATCGCTTTGGGCAGCACTATCTCCAGTTGACTCTCCTGTGGGCCATGTTCAACCATGAGCCATGTCAGAGAAGTGCTGTCACTATGTGCTGCGGTGGAACAGCCCTCTATTCAGACAGTTCACTCTGATCAGAATGCACTCTCAATTGCACAGGGCTGGCTGTGTGCTATGTGCCATGCAGTGCTCCTCTCCATGCAGCTGTAACTGCTGGTTCTGGACACTGGGGCCTTAGTACTATAATTTGTAGACACAGTCCATAAAAAATTAATCACCTCTTCAGTATGTCTGTTGAATATGGACCCATAAGCAAAAGCACAAGACAAGAGACTGCTCCCTAACATGAGTCTACCTCACCAACCAGAGTACTCCATATTTAGTGTGTGTATACATACAGAACAACAACAGTATGTTACAGATAAATTACATTACACATGCCCTGGTCAACCACCTAGGATGTGTCAAGGCAGCTTAATTAACAGATGCCGTCACTGCTCTTAGTTTTTCTGAAAAAAGTTTGACGTCAGTTTGCTTTCTGTGTTGAAGGGATATGCAGTGTTATAACAGAAAAAAATAGAATGTTGATGCCCTTTTTCCCTACCTGTGATGGTGGCTGGTGACTCTACTTGGTTGTCAGTTTAGCTCCTCTTCCCTACATCTAGTTATGCCACTGCTATGTGGTCATATTCAGATCACTCAGAAAGCAGGATTGTGCCACACGCATTGTACAAATAACCATACAACAGAAACCCATTTCCTGTGCACATTACACAAAGCAGAGACATTTTAGGAGTTTTCTAGTCTATGAACTGTGGCCATGATATTGAACACCTTTCACTGCTTATACATTGTATTAAAAAATCTTACGATTAAAGAACTGATTGACAGCCTACCCACTGTACAAAACTCCAAAAAAAATTAAGCCAATGGTCTGGGTTGCATGCAGTACTATACATATCTCTGTTTCTTTGGTTCACAGCATTACATCAGTTAGCAGGCTCGTAATGGGCTCTATATGACCTGAAACATTTACAGGACCCATAGCTTGTATGTTATAGCTAAAGGTAGAAGCATTTGTTCTCTGTCAGTAAAGGGAAGAACCATCACACTACAGATACAGATGAACCCTTGATCAGATCAGTTAACACAAAATGAGGCCAATCTGTGACCTAAGCCAGTGCACTCTCTTAGGATTCAGTTTCAGTATTTCAGTTGTTTCATAGCCAAATAAATGTATTGGAATACCACAGACTAATAGTTTGGACTTGATCTATGAATTTTGATTGGACAGGTGAAAAATCTGACGTCCACTTTGGGATTCTGGCCTCGGCCATAAACATCAAAAATATATTTATGGAGAATCTCAAACATATTGGCTTGTGATCTTGGCACCGGTTCAATCAGCTGAGACTTTGGAGAAACTAGGTTCTATAACAGGAAGTTACGGCACAGCTTCACTGTAGTGCTACACTGTGTTGCTGCTTATATAACCGCACTTCAAACACCACACTTGTGAAACACCGAGTTCTTTGTACTGAAAATGATTTCCCCACCGGCCCAGTGGCGTGGAGGGCTAAGGCATCATGCCTTACCTCCTGCCACGCCAGCGTCCGTGTTCCACGTGCGGGCGGGCCGTCCTAGGGTCGACTGGGGAGGAGGGATTGGCGTCGGGAGGACAGCACTCCTCTCCCGGGAGGGTTGGGACCGAGTCCGCTGTACACCACAGTCCTAGTGGGCAGGGGGTCGACACGGTGGGTCACACCTAGGGAGGTTACAGAATACGTCACCCAGTGTGTTGTGTGTGGGAGTGTGCGCGGCTCGACCATTGGCGTCATTGCATGTTGCTGTGCCACTCTGGGAGGGGGGGGGAGAAAAATGGAAAATGGCCCCTCGGCAGGATGATTGCCAGACATTGCAGGCCCCACTCCTGCGATAGGCAGCAGCCCCCCACACCGGATCCGTACCAGCGGGTTGAGGGATCCCCTCTGCCCTGCCCTGGGGGGCAAGCCATGGAGGAAAGCGGTGGGGCACTGCTGCAAGCGGGAGATGGAGCTGGGCACCCTGGCAGGAGGGAGCGCCGTAGAAGATGAAGGCGAAAGAAATAGACTAACAGCAAAAAAAAAGAAAAAGAAAATGATTTCCCTGAGCAGACTTTAATAAGGCTCCTCTGACACAGATGGGAAGCTTCAAGGAAATCCACACCAATAATGGAGACAAACAGATCCACTCACTAGTTACATGAATAAATATATTTTGTACACAGCTTCAGAAATATTATTGTACACCTGGATCAATGTTTTGTGGTGCTCTCACCACTTCTTCAGGATCTGCATATAGACACATTATATTTATAACACGGGGTACTGAAATACAGTCACCTGATTGGTACATCAGCATCAGGTGACTTGAATAATCCCCACTATACGCACAGCTAGTTGTGATGGGGTAGTAAAGAAAGATTGCTGGGCAGACCTGTATTCGTTTTGTGTGAGACATTCACTTGCAAGCAGCAGCCATCAAAAAGCATAGCAGTCGTTGTGAAAGAGGACTGCAGAGTGCTGAAATAAGCAGTGGCATGGATGTGAATGTTTGAATTGTTATGTTTCAGTTGTGTACATAGGTCCTGGGCAATGTGATGTATAGTACCTGGCTCATCGGCTAACAGACTTTTCCCTGTGTTTGATCCTCTTCTCCGTCGTCCATTCCCTGTTGTTTTTCAGAATCTGTGCATTCCCCTTCCCTTCCAGTATTGAACAGTTGCAGTATGCACCAGCTGAGTAAGTTGCTGAGACAGAGTGACACTGACATGGGGAGCGAGAGACAGACATGTCATTGTCAACTGCTGCACTCTCCTCTCTCTCACTCTCTCTCTCTCTCTCTCTCTCTTTCTCTCCACCTTGTATGTCGTGAACGTCAGTTGGCCTCTCTGCAATCCAGCAGCTAGCCAATGAAAATCAGATGCTCTCCGCTCCCTGTCCTCCAGTCACTGACTCAGCACATTGCACAGTTTTTGCAAAGCAGGAAGGCAGCTATGGGTGCAGTGCACACGTTTTCCAAAGCAGACAACCATCTCCAGAATCTTGACGGATGATGTGTTTTTTTTGGGGAGGGTGGGGGAGCAGTACAGTAATTTCACAAGTTCAGTACTGTGAGGTAAAGTGAACTGTGTGGCTGTCCCCTGCCGAGCATTGTGCCTCTGCGAGAGAGAGAGAGAGAGAGAGAGCAAGAGCAGCTCATCGGTCCTGTGACAGCGTGAGAGAGACAGTCAGCGAGACATTGAATTCAGAATTGTTGCACTGTCGTAGCTGTACTGTCTCTCTGGTGTGGTTTATGTTGTGTGTCAGTGACAGCGTTAACACTGGGCAAGAGGGAGGGTGCAGTTTGTGTTCGCAGCATTAACACTGGGCAAGAAGGAGAAAGTGGCATCAGTGCAGTGTCCTGCTCAGAGAGAGACACACCCAGACAGTGACCTGCATATTATAGCAGTGCAGGCATGTGTAGTAGACAGCAGCTCCAAATCAGGAGACTCATACACACTGCAGAAGTCATTGTCACACATATTATGAAGAACGAGTGGCAGAAATGAACATAATGCTACGGTTGTGCCATTTGTGTCTTTATAACATAATTGTGCTATGCAGTATTTGTGGAGGATTACTTTTTCAGGCAGCAGGATGCAGTACCATTTCATGATTCTGAACAGTAATAAAAGTGTTTCTGTCACTTATATTACTGTTCCTTGACACTCCATGTTATAAGCGCAATAACCCACGACAGGGTATGGGGTTACTGGTGATTAATCAACACCCGAGTGCTGTGAGTGCGACTTCTCAGCCTCATGCTTCACAATGCACCAGGGTGTTAATTAACTCCGTAACCCCATACCCTGTCGAGGGTTATTGCTTACTTAAATACTTGAGCTATAAACTTCAGTCTTGAATAACCATCCTTCATATTGAGTATTTGAACCCTACAACTGGGAAAAAAAAATCCTGATAACCAGAAAAAGTGCTATTTTAGTTAAGCACAATCTTCCAATAGTGCCCTGTTGATTTGTACCGTAGTTATTACATATCCTGCAATTGGGGACAAATGCCTTCATTCTGTTTCAAACTTAAAAGTTTGAATTCTTTTTGAAACATTAAGTTTGAAACAAAGAATGAGGGTATTTGACACCCATGAGGATATTTTAAAATATAAATCAAGTGCTTTTAAGCGAGAGTTAATAATAGGTATATCTAAAGTTGCCTTTAGAAAAACGAGGCATACTGTATCCAACAGCGGCATACAGATGGGCTCATGGATGATTCAAATGTGTATATACAGGGTTTGTTTTCATACTCCCCCCAATTGCTTTCCCCATCCTACTTCTAGTGGAGAGCTAGCATTCATCCTAAGAAGAGACTGCATCCAGTACTGCCAACAGCAAAAAACTCTCCAAGCTGTCGTGGCAGGATACCAACTTAAGGATTGGGCATCAAGCATTTGCATGTCAGCATCCCATCATGCATCAGGCATTCAGCTGGGCCACCAAGAGGCAGTTACAGTGACAGAAGCTGCACTTCATCCCCAGAGGTGACATACATTCTCAAGCACTATGCTCAACCTCCTACCAGCCCCACAGAAATAGATTGGTTGAAGTGCTAGCACATCGCGTGATGCCACAGTACTCTGAAGCCATATGCAATCTGGGAAGTATGCCAAGCAGTTTGCTGCTTTCACAGCAGGTTCACTCATATTAAAAGTGTTGCCTTTGCCAGCCCGGTGGCGCTGAGGTTGGCGCTGGGCCTTCCACCTCACTCACGCCCGGCGACCCAGGTTGAGAACGAGCCAGGGTCATTGGGGGTTGACGGGGAGGAGACGGATTAGTGTCCTTTGGACTGCTCTCCATCTCCGGGGAGGGGGGTATCCTGCCTTGGTGCCTTGGCAGCCTCTAGCGGTGGCTGGGGGCACTGCAGGGCACTGGCAGACAATTGAGGGACCTGCTGTGGCCGACGCTGGGGAGGAGTGCGTGTGGTAGTGTGCGTGCTCCTGTCCATGGGCATCATTGCACGCCACGCACAAGGGGAGAACATGGAAAACTGGGCTCCAGTCGCAGCAGCATGATGGCCATCTTCATTGGGATCACTCGGATCAGAACGTGGCACTGGATCCTGACTGGGGGGATGAGTGTTGGGGGACTCTCCGCCTCCCCGACATGGGGGGGTAATCCACAGAGGTATGCCACGAGGCCGAGCTGGGAAGCCTCGAGACGGTGGCTGGAATCCTGGGGTAGCCGTAACAAGGTAAGGCAGACTGGACCCAAGGGAGAAAAAAGAATAGTCAAAAAAAAAAAAAAGTGTTGTCATTGGCGCATGCTTTATGCCTGGACTGCCAACCATCTTGGACAAGCTACTGTGTCACATCATAACTCATAGAAACATAGAAGCTGACAGCAGATAAGGACCGCAAGGCCCATCCAGTCTGCCCATTTCTTTTTCTACCTTATGAATGTGCCATAGGCCTTTGCTCTGTCAATGGCCTATCTATTCATACTCATCTGTATTGCTCCCTTATGCCTATCCAATGTCTGTTTGAAGCCCTGCACTGTATTCATATCCACCACTTCCTGAGGTAGGCTGTTCCATGCATCCACCACCCTTTCTGTGAAAAAGAACTTCCTCACATTACCCCTTAATCGGCCTCCCTCTAATCTCATGCTGTGTCCTCTTGTCCTGCTAGTTTTCTTATATTGAAACATGTTAGACTCTTTCACCTTGTTAATGCCCTTAAGGTGTTTGAGCGTTTCAATCATATCACCTCTCTCCCTCCTTTGCTCTAGGGTATACATATTGAGTTCAGTTAATCTGTTCTCATATGTTTTTTGATGCAGTCCCTGCACCATTTTGGTTGCCCTTCTCTGGACTGCCTCAATTTGGTTAATGTCCTTGTGAAGGTGTGGCCTCCAGTACTGCATGCAGTACTCCAGATGGGGCCTAACCAGTGTCTTGTAAAGAGGGATTATTACCTCCCTCTTCCGACTTGTGATACCTCTACTAATACACCCCAACATCCCTCTAGCCTTACCTACTGCTTTAGAAGTCTACTTGGATGATTTCAGGTCATTGGTGATGAAGACACCCAAGTCTCTTTCTTCTCTTGTGACTGCCAGCAACTCCCCTCCCAGCCTATAGGTGGCTTCAGGGGTTCTCTTCCCTATGTGCATGATCTTGCACTTTTTTGGGTTAAACCCTAGTTGCCACTCTTACGACCATTTTGCTAGTTTATGCAGATCTCTTCTCATTCTGCCCACACCATGTGGATCATCTATTTTGTTGCAGATCTTGGTGTCATCTGCAAACAGACAAACCTTGCCCTCCAGTCCATCTGCAATGTCACTGATGAAGATATTGAAGAGGGCTGGCCCCAGGACTGATCCCTGAGGTACCCCACCCTGAGGTGACTTGCATCTCTTCTGACTGTATACCGTTTACCACCACTCTCTGTTTTCTGCCTGTCAACCAGTTTGCCACCCAGTTGGCCAACATCTGACCCACCCTGAGCCTACCCAGCTTGTTAATCAATCTTCTATGTGGAACAGTATCGAAAGCTTTGCTGAAGTCAAGGTAGGCAACATCAACTGCTCCCCCTTAGTCCACCACTCTGGTTACCCAGTCAAAGAAATCTATGAGATTAGTTTGACAGGACCTTCCTTTTGTAAACCCATGCTGTCTTGGATCCTGTGCTCCTATGGATTCCAGGTGTTGCACTATCCTTTCCTTAAGGGTGTCTCCATAATATTGCCCACTACTGAGGTAAGACTGACTGGTCTGTAGTTCCTGCCTCCTCCTGCTACCACTCTTGTGGAGGCGGGATCACATAAACCCTTCTCCAGTCTTCTCGGACCTCTCCTGTGCTCAGAGACTCACTAAACAGTTCTGATAATGGCTCTGCTAGTTTCACCCTTAGCTCCTTTAGTACCCTGGGATGTATGCCATCAGGTCCCATTGCCTTGTCCACCCTGAGCTTATCGAGCTCTTGTAGGACCCTTTCTTTTGTGAAGGGATTAGTGCACACCTCCCTTCCCCCTGTGTCCATGGTGCAGAGCTGTGGGCCCTGCCCTACCTCCTCCAGTAAATACTGAGCAGAAGTATCTATTTAGGTCCTCCTCCTCATGTGCCCCCTTATCCCCTTTGATCTTTGCAATACCCCCTCTGGACTTTCTCCTTTCACTAATGTATCTATAGAAAGTCTTGTCATCTTCTTTTACTGTTCATGCTAGTGTTTCCTCAGTTTGGGCCTTTGTCTGCCTTATTGCCTTCCCTGCTTCCCTTAGGGAAGTTTGGTATGCCTCCCTATCTTCATCCTGCTGTGTTCCCTTATATTTCCTAAAGGCCAATCTTTTGGCTCTGACCTTTTCTGCTACTGTGTTTGAGAACCAAAGTGGTTTCCTTCTTCTTTTGCACTTCCTTTTCTCACTAACACAATGGGATGTTGCTTCAAGTATTGCATCTTTAATGCTTGCCCACGTTGCCTGTACCCCCTGACCTGTATTTCTTTTTGCCAGGGCTAGCTTAACTCTGTTGGCCATCTTATCAAAGTCAGCTCCTCTGAAGTCCCATATTTTTGCTTTGGAATGGGATGATTTTGTTCTAGTGGCCAAATTGAACCATACCATGTGATGGTCACTGGCCCCCAGATGATCTTCGACCTGGAGATCTGTGATCCTTTCCTTGTTAGTCAGTACTAGATCTAGGATAGCCCTGTGTCTTGTGGGTTGTTGTACCAGTTGTTTGAGGCCCTTCCTCTGTAGGGAATCCACCATGTGTCTAATTCTGGCAGATGTCCCTGCTGCTATTGACCAATCTGTATCTGGCATGTTGAAGTCTCCCATTATCAGAACCTCCCCTTTAGCTGTCATGTTTTGTATATCTTCTAACAGTAACGTGTCTATGTCCTCCCCCTGGCCTGTACACAACCCCAGTTCGTATGGCTGTCCCATTTCCTGTTTCCAGGGTGACCCACAGTTCTTATGGCTCCTTATGTGTATTCTGAATTTCTGTAGCTTTGATATTTTCATTGACATAAAGGGCCACTCTACACACCCCTTTTTGCACCTCGGTCTCTTCTGAACAGTACATAGCCAGATACTGAAGTCTCCCAAGTGTGGTTACTGGTAAACCATGTCTCGCTAATGGCTACTATGTCCAGTTTAGCCTCTGTTATTATTGCCTGCAGGTCTGTGATCTTGTTTCCCAGACTGTGAGCATTTGTGTACATGATTTTCCATCGGTCAGATTTCAGTGTGATAGGTGTTGGGCGAGGTCCGGAGTTTCCCCTGTGCATCGTATGGGTAGTCAGAACTTTTTCTTTACCTGGTGATGCAAATGAACTACAAACATGCTGAACTCCTGTTTGACCACTGGCTGAGGGGGGAAGGGTGTTCTTCCCATTCGATGTTTCGGGTGCTGCACCCTTCTCCCCATTTGCTAGTTTAAATATTCTGCAAAGACATCAAACTTCTGCCCAAATGCACTGACTCCCTCCTTAGTCAGATGCAGCCCATCAAATTTAAAGAACTTTCCCTCCCAAAACTGTTGCCAGTTCCCTACAAATGTGTCCTTTTTCCTGGCACCAGCCTTTGAGCCGCATGTTTAGCTCCCCTATCTCCCCTTCTCTGACCTTCCGTCCATCTGTCCCCCTCTCCTAGACTGGCAGGATCTCAGAGAAGGAGGTGCCGGCCAAAATGGATGATAGTTTGTCACCCAGCCTGGGCAGGTGTTCCTTGGTCTCTACAATTGACCAGCTGGCAAGATCATTGTCCCTATGTGTACCAGGACATCAATGTTTTCTCCTGCTTCCTGAACAGTTTTAGCGATGCGGTCATTGTCTCTCCATGCTGATGTACCTGGGAGACATCTGACTATTACCTCTGGCTGGAGATAAGTATCAACTCCCCAAATCATGGAGTCTCCTATGATCGGAAGTTTTTTGGATTTCCTTTTTGCTTTTTTTGTTTTGGTTCCTGTTTTGGGTGCATTTTGTTGTGCTAGCTCCTGTGCTGCAGTGTCCTGCTCTGCAGTGTCTTCTGCCCCTTTGTTTGGTTTCAGAGATAAAGGCAGATACCTGTTTGTAGTTTTAATATGGTTTGTGGAGGTGATATGTTGACGAGCACCGAGTGATGGGGCACCCAATTTACCCCTCCTAACCACCTGCCAACTTCCCAGACCAACTACCCTCTGCGGTCGAGGTGCTTCTGTTGGATGTTAGGGAAATGGCGGGTGGTTCTTTTACTTCCTCTTGAATATGCAATTTGAGGCATGCAATCTCTGCCCATGCTGCCTGGAGCTAAGCCCTTAGATCTCCAATGGTCCAGCATGTACGACAGTGTCCTAAATCCTGTAAAACTGCCCTTCTGAAAAGTGTTCCACAGTACCTGCAATTAATGATATCCATTCCAGGTAAGTTGCTGGGTTTATAACCTGGTCAGAGTAGTTAGAAAGAAGAAAATGAAAGCAGAAGTTTGATTTTATGTTTTGTTTGTTTGTTTTTGTATAACTTGTTGTAACAAGTTAAATTACTAGTGCCCCTGTAAATGAGGTAATTGTGCGGATACCCCTCTGAACCGCCCCTTCCTGCTTTGCTACAGGAAATGTCACGACTGTGCTACCCTATAAGAGGAGTGTAGGGTGGGTGGTTGGGGATGGGGTGGGTGGCTGGGCCCTTCCTCTGCTGAAAAAGAACAACCACGGACAAAAGAAACAAGGAGGTAAGAGCAGAAACAATCAGCCAGCAACAAATGCAGTAGCCCTGAAAGCGTATCCTAATGACAGATAAAACTGTGAAACCTGTAATAATTTCACAGAAGATATACCCTGTAAGAAACACTTTGCTACAGAGAAAAATAAGGCAGTAACAGAAGATATACCTTGCAAAAGACAATCTGAATCAGAAGATTACAGCAGTAATCTGTAAGCACACACCTGTAGGCACACCCTGTAATAATGCAGCAGAATGTATGCACAGCAACAACAATTTGAATCTGAGAAAAATAAAGCAATAAAATGTTAGCAAACAGTAACAATCCCTTGTGAGTACAAAATAAAAATAACACACAGTAAACCTGCCTAGCCAAAAGCAGCCTTAATCCTTACTGTTGCTCTGGTAAGCTTCTTTGCTCTGTCCTTTCAAGCAACCTAGAAGAAAAGAGCTCAGGTGAAGCTAGGTGCCTTGGCCAGCAAACCTAGTCTTCCAACTCCTTGTTTGCAGCCTTGACCGTCACACTACCAAATTTGTCTCTACCACTGGCCTCAACTGCAGCTTAGTGCAAACCTTGATCTTATTCCTGATAGGAAGACAAGCTTATTGTCTGTCCTGAAAGGGGGGTGGGGTACCTTAACAGACCACTAGTGGTTCATGGCTGCCAAGACAAACTGACTTGCTTTTACAATGCTGTCTGCCAAGATGGATCAGTATAACAGCATCATTATGTGATTTGTCTTGATTTCCTGCAAGATAAAAATGTACCTGCCATTTCTTTTTGCACAATGAGATGCCTTGTGTAGTCTTCAGGTAACTATTACACTGTACATCAACTATAACTAAAGAAAGGGCTTTATCAGATATTTGTTTTCCACTTGCCACATTTTTGTGAGAGGTCTGCGGGCAAGTGATCAATGCTGGTGGGGGGCTGTGTACTGTATATCCCCAAGACTGTTGCTTGTGTCAGATTTAAATACTGTGGCTGCAGCAACCACCACCTGCAGGCAATCTACTGAGTAACAATTTTCCAGACCTTCATAATGGGCCCTTTCAGTGCTTCTGAGTCCAGATACAAGCATTACCAAAATACATGCTAAATGGATTTCAATACCATTTTAAGAATATGAGCTTCACATAAAGATGTTCTAGGTTCTGATGCAGATTAGGTCAAAGATGGCTAAATGCTAACTACCTATGGTAAATTACTGTAAATACTTCAATCTGGAGGTATTTTAAAGTATATAAAGGAATATGAACCTCTAACCACTAAAGAAAAATAAAATCTGTCCATTTTTCTTAAAACAGAGTATCATATATACACGCATAAAGGTCAGTCCATGTATAAGTCAGGGACCGCATTTCAGACCAAAAATATCTGCCTTAGAAAAGGAGGAAAGGAGGGAGAGGGGGGACATGATAGAAACGTTCAAGTACCTCAAGGGAATCAACAAAGTCCAAGAGGATAGCATCTTTCAAAAAAAGAGGTGTGCAAGAACAAGGGGGCACAATTTGAAGATGGGCTGGCAGAGGTAATTTAAGGAAGTATTTTTCACAGAGAGGGTTGTGGATGCTTGGAACGGACTTCCAGAGGAGGTTGTGGAGTCAAAAACAGTGGTGGAATTCAAGTATGCATGGGACAGTCATAAGGCCATTCTAGGGGGTGGGGGTAGGAAGAAGTAGGCTGCTGGTTAACTAGGATCTGCAGCTTATCCAGTAGGTAGGGAAATGGGCAGACTGGGTGGGCCAAGTGGTCCTTATCTGCCATCAAATTCTATGTTTCTATGTAGTCTTTGACCTGCCTATAAGTCGGGGGTGTAAAACTCCCAGACACATAATGCCGCTAATGTAAAAAAAAAAAAAAGCATGAAATAGCAAAAATGAATTTTAGTATTTATTCATAAGATATTTAATATTATTAAAAAGATAACATTTATTCTGAAAAGATAAAACACATTAACACAAAGGTGCTCGTGGGGTGGGAGCACTGCAGGATACGGCAGTTCAGTTCAGTTGCAATGGAGAGATACAGTCAGAAACCAAAAAATTCTTCATCCTCTGAGTTGAACGGCATGTGCAACTGTAATTCAGAGAGGGGGATGTCATCATAAATATCCTCGAACTCCGGTATGTCCTCTTCATGGCTTTTGGCGCTTGTGGGGGTAGCACAGGGTTCACCAACTAGATCCTCATACAGCATTTCATCCTCCGTCTCATCCATACAGTTTGAGATTCTGCACTTTTTAAAGGATTTGAATACTGCTTCAGCAGGAATGGAGTGCCATGCATCAATGACCCACTGGCAAATGAGGCTGTAGCTTGTTTTTTTGACATTTCCAGCAGCAGCGAATTGCTTAGTACCACTTATCATCCATTTTCGCCACAGTTCTCTCATGTTATCCTATGCCATCTGGAGTCCTGATGGGGGATAACCCCTTTAAAGGGTGACAGCAGGCCATCTCCACAGGGGGAGGAGAGCTTGGGGGGGGGCATGAATGAGAACTACATGTTCTCATTGTGATGTAGTATTTCAGTTTTCTATATGGTACTGGCTACATTAACTTTTCCATAAAAAAAAGCACCCATAATTACTTTTCTTATGAAAGTGTTCAGATAATATTTGAGGGACATTAGAAGGTCTGGTAGTAAACATACTGTGAAATAGTCCTGTCTGGACAACTTCAGTTTTTTTTTTTTCAGCTTGTAAACAAAAGTCCCTGTCTAGGATTAGAACCCTGTCAATGGCTTCATAGATTGGGACTTAACCTCTACACTACAGGATCTGCAATCCACTTTACTGCAGCTCGGTGATGCATAGGATATGTGTTCAGCTAGAAAGCGAAGGACTGGTGGTTTAAATCGAAGTAGGAGTACAATATTTTGTATTTTCAGCACAAAAGCATGGTTTGAATCCTAACAGGAACTTATGTATTACAACAAATTCAGTTGGCATTTCCACTTGTATGGCAATTCATGGTGGTATGGAGATGGAATAGTAGATTATACTGAAAACAAACAATTAAAAGCAACAAGTCCTGGGGCTGGCCTGGTGGCACTGAAGGTTGAGGTGCTGGACACCACACCTTGTACCACGCCAGTGTCCTGGGTTTGGGAGCGGACTCGGGTCGGCAGGGGAGGAGTAGGATTGAGCGTCCGGAAGACTGCTTTTCTCTCCTTGGGTGGGTGGTTTCTGCCTCATGCAGCACTAGCAACTCCTGGTGTCCTGGGGAGTGCTGCAGTCTGCGTGGGCACGGCAGTAGGGGTTGGGCAGCAGTGAGTGTCTTTCATGCGGGTGCGTGAGCGTGCGAGGTGTGAGCAGGATGCCATTGCACATCCGTGCCCTTGCAACACCAACAAGGAGGGAAAAAAAAAAGCCCCGCTCCCTGGATAGGTGACAGCGTCCTCCAGTGCCCCACTGCCACACACCCATCGCTGGGCTCAACCCACTGGTTCTCCCAATCTCTCCATCCTGCCTTGGCTCCAGCGAGGAGGGCCAGTCTACAGACCAGGTAGGTGGGGGAGTGTCTGTCCCTGATTTCCCAGTGTGGCAGGCTTCAGGTGGGTGGTAGCATGGTTGGCGATGAGTGAGGGTTGCCTGAGAGAATTTCAGGGAGCGGTGATAGAGTTCACCAAAAAAAAAAAAGCAGTAAGTCCTGTCGGGACAGGAAGTTCCTGACAAGACTATGTTATGGTACCTTCAATACAACAGTGCATTTAAACACAGCTAAGAGGCAGACATCTTGTTTTCTAAAAATTAAAAACAAAAGACACTTACATAGTGTGTAGGACTGTCACCTGAGCTGATCTGACTAGGACAGTTATGGTTTAGCTAGAGCATAAACTGGAAAAATAAAAGATGTCCTGATGGAGTACTGTGTCCAGTTCTGGAGACCACATCTCCAGAAGGACATTGACAAAACAGAGGCAGTCCAGAGAAGTGCAACGAAGATGGTACGTGGACTGCACCAGAAGCCCTACGAGGAAGGACTTAAGGACTGGAGGAAAGAAGGGAGAGGGGAGATAGAATAGAGACTTGCAAGTACCTTAGGGAAATAAACAGGGTACAGGTGGAAAGCAGAGAAAACTCTGCACAAGAACAAGAGGGCATGATATGAGGTTGAAGGGTGGAAGGCTCAGGAGTAATTAGGAAGTACTTTTTCACCTAGAGGGTATTGGAGCCATAGAACAGCCTTCCAGCAGAAGTGGTGGGTGCGAAAACAATATGGGGGTTCAACAGTGCATGCATACCTCTCAACCTCCTGCCTCATAAATCAGGGACAAAGGACCAAAATCAGGGACACATATTCAAAATTGGCAATATCCACTCAGGAAGCTGGTAGAATAAGGGGCTTAGTGTAAAATACATTTTCTAAGGAAGAACACGTCTATAACTTTAGTATTTGACATTATTTTGTGCTTACAATCCCCTCTGTTTAGTCACGAAACACAGATTTTAGGAGGGACAGAGTAAAATTCTGTGGCAAAATCAGGGACGTCCCAGAAAATCAGGGACAGTTGAGAAGTGTGATGCATGGGACAGACATAAGGGTGCCCTGGAGATGTGCAGAGCAGGAGAGCTGCAGATCAAATAGGATCTGGGGCTGCAGCAGTGAGTAGGAAAATGGGCAGACTAGGTGGGCCATATGGTCCTTATCTGCTGACAGATTATATGTTTCTCTCTGTGGCCTTACTTTCATTAAGAGGTAGACTTAAATATATCAAAGTGAATTAATTACTGAAAATCAATATAAACGAACAAGCTACCATGAGGAGCATGGCACTGATTGTCTAAAGAGGTAAAGGCTGTTGGAACTGGGGTAAGTTGCATATTGCCCTTGTGAACATACTGTTTTGCCAATTTGGGCTTTTTTTTAATCCTGCTACAGCTACCTCTGACCACCTCCGCCTGTTACATTTTCTTTCATCCACAAGAGCTCCTGATGGCTGCCAGCCTCATAGAATCTTTCATTCTCAACCCTGACCTGCTGGACACATCCCCATGGATGGTGGAGGAAGATAAAGCACTTTACCTTCCTCCTCCCGGTTGGCACCTGACAGCCCAAGCTCGTTCCCGAACCTGGGTTGCCAGTGTTGCAGCCAGCAGTCCCACTGGTGTGCCAGCAGGATGGCCTCAATTTGTGTTTCTTAAGTGTTAAACCTACTGTTAAATGTTGGGGAGAGAAAATGAGCAACCAGGCTACAGATCTCGTTAGCTCAACTAGAGGAGCTGCTCCTTGAGCTTAGAGGTAGAGTCTTGGGGTGGGAGTCTTATGGTTGCAAGCTCAAATCCGAAGTTCCCCAGGTCAGGAAAAAGTGTGTTTCCAGGACTGGGCAGTGCTCAGCAGGTAGTGGAACCCTCATACAATACCTCCAATATATTTGTCCGTCAAAGGAGAACTCCATAAAAACAGTTACTGTCTGACTCCCAAATGCTAACCTGCTAATTAGGCATTTAAGGTATAAATGAACAGTTTTGTTAGCTAACATGCCACTTTCAAAAATATGTAAAGGTCATCTAACATTAAATTTAAAGTGTTGCCTGCTACCATCTCATAGGCAGCAGAAGTGCGCAGCTGCCCTCCAGATATCAGTGGGCAGCAATTTACATGTTAAGTTATGGAGAACAACAAAAAAATAATTTATATCTTAAATCCATAGTCAGCAGGTAAGCTTTGGGAGGGGGTAAGTAAAAGTATCAGTAGAGTTTTCCTTTACAAAGACTTCCTGGCTTCCAGCTTAAAATTCAGAGCTGACAGTAACAGAACACTGTTAAAATTCACCCAAAGTCTGTATTTTGGGATTGTCCATTTTTTATTAGTGAAGATATTTTAATTACAACAGGATATGGTTCCATTAAGACTTCATCTGTTCACACAGCTTATTCCAGTCATGAAGTCATGATCCTCTGCTTATGTTATGACATCACACCAAGATGCCAGGGAAAGGATTCTGATGTCACCGGCGCAAGATTATGAATTCATGAGAGGAAAAGATAAAGTCTATACAGCAAATAGCCTGTTCCTTGTTTTCATGCAAACGTCTAGTAATAAAGAAATGGAATATCCTGAAATTCAAATATTCTGCTTATGCCAACCATCATCATTTTGCAAAACACTGAAAAAAAAATCACAATTTTGCTGAGTCGATATATTTAAAAGTACATGGATTAGATTTTGGTGTGAACTAGATCAAAGACTGCTGACTGGTGTCAGTGTTTGTTAAACTCACTACAGTTACTGCTTCCAAGCAGCTCAATTTTTCTTCATCTGCTGCTAAGTAATTGAGGTGTGTGGACAACATTACGCTGCACAGCAACAAAGGAGGGTCACAAGCATTCTTGAGAGATAAGGTCATTACAACCTGCATTTCAAAATGACTACTTTCTAACTGTACTGAAGTGCAACTTACAATATTAAGGTGTATCGAATTGAGAGAAGATCACAAATATATCTCAAGCACTGTACCCCTATGTTACCAAAAACAAATGTCTGGTTTGAAACTACCTGCATTTCTTTGATGAAAAAAAAAATCTGTGAATGCAAACCAAGTCCAGTGTATGTAAGCAGCATACGTTCAACAGGGGCTGAGTTTGTCTATTGATGTATAACTAACACATTATAGTGCATCATATATTTGCCAGTTTGTGCCTTGTTTGGAGCTGTCCTTGTCACCAGGATTTGCTAACTTGTTGCTGTGCAATGGGCTGTTAATTATGTGGTACTGCAAACCTGTTTGTCACTGTCTGGTGGGCTTTCTGGACTGCTGATTTCTTGTTAGTTTTAAAAAAACAGTTTAGTAAAAGCATTTGTTTTAGTCAGAATCTTTCCTGGCACAGTTAGAACATCTGAAGCAGCAGCCCACTGAGATCTGGAATATTGAGATTTGCTGTTGCATTTGGATGATACAAGTGAAATAGAAATGTATATTTTTTGTATTTTTTATGCATGTTATACAACTACATAACTGTAATTAACCAAGGGTTAAGGGATTAAGTAAGGTAGGGTGTAGAAAGTTATCCAAACATAACCAGGTTAGAAACATAAGGGATTAAAGAGGAACAAGGGAAATCCAGTAACACCCTATCTAGGAACAGGGTACAAAGGAGAAAATAAAGTTGACATGGATGCATAAATTCCCCCTTCTTGCACTGATGCATGATTTGTAATTAATGTTCTGAGCAGTTTGTTTTTGCAGTCTGAGTTGATGAAAATTACCTGTTGTACCAGCACTTCTGCACTGAGCCTGGTGTTGCTATACTCCCTCAACTGAGTTGCTGACATCAGTATATGGCACGGGGCTCAGTCACACTGTGTTATAGGGAAAGAGCAGGGGTTTTGTAGTGAAAAATGCCCTACATAGATTAGTATAAAATGATCTGACATGTTCCCATTCCTCTTACAAGACACCCCTTTATGAATAAAGTGAAGTAACTCGTTTGTAAGCCACATCTTCTCCGTATGTCATGTTTATCAGCTAGGTTCTCTGCCGTGACACTGTATGACTGAACTGATACTGGACAAAATGTAAGCTGTTATTGACCTTGTAAGCTTCAGTTAGTAATGGCCCTCTTTCAGTGTGAACAGCATGTCTGTGCAATATGAACTACATTAGTTGCAATAAATGAACATTATGTACCTACTGTAATTCTTGATCTTCCAGTGTATCTTCAACTTCATCACTGGTGGGTGTCAGCCATGAGTGCAGAACCCTGCAGGAGCATTTTTTTCCAAGGGGGAGGAGCCAACGGCACCGCCCATGAGGCTGACTTATGTCATGCCGCTCATTGACTGGCCAGTAACGGCCGTTGGCTCCTCCGCCTCAGTTATGCACGCCAGAGAGATAGAGAAAAAGAGAGTGGGGCAAGGGAGCCTGAGTGATAGCAAAAGGAAAAAATTAAAACTGAAAAAGGAATAGGCCGGCCAGAGGACAGAAGAGGAGGAGGATATGAAAATTACGTACGTATTGTAATTGTTGATCTTTCTGTGTATCTTTACCATTCATCACTAGTGGGTATAGCGCCAGAGCTAGGACCCCGCAGGAGACTTTTTTTTTTTCTCTATGGGTGGAGTCGACGCAGGGCCGGTGCCTCCCTCGAGGCTGATGTTCCATGTGGCACTCGAGGGTTGGCCGTTAGCTGCCATCGACTCTGCCCCAGCCCCAGTTCTGATGTGCCGGAGAGTGTAAGGAAGGGAGGGTGGGTTGAGGCAAGAGAGCCTAAGGGATAGACGAAAGGAATAATAAACTAAAAGGAGAAATAAACAACAGACGAGACAGAAGAAGAGATTAAAATAGGACATTGGGGAGTGAGGGGCCCCAACCTCTGGGAGGAGAAGGAGAGGGAAGGAGAGATAATGGGAGGGAGGTGGGGAAGAGTAGCACACCCCCAGGAGCGGTTCTGCACATTGTGATTTTTAGAAGACGATAGACCAGCCCTGGACTATCAAGGTTCAGCTGCAGGAGGCCAAGCCAGAACTTTAAAGCAGCCTAGGTTTAGTAGACCAACCAACAAGAGAGTGCAGGCTGAGGGTCTGTCTCAAACTCTCCCCCTCCCTCCCAAAAGAGGGGGATTTTAAACAGCCAATATGGCATGGGGGGGGTCTGAACTCAAATTCTGAGTCTATAAATAAAATATACTGAGAGAAGAGGAGGGTGAGAGAGGGGGAGAGAGGGAGGGGCCCCAACACTCCAAGACTCCCTAGAGTAAGGGAGAAGAGAAAAGAGGGCCCCCCAATATCTCCATAAAAAAAAACCAAGGGATTCATCCCTGTGTGTCTCCACGGTCCCCTCCCACCTAAATGTGAAGGAGAGGAGAGCGAGGAAAGAGAAGACACAAGGGGGAAGGAGTCCAGAGACTGAGGCCCACACAGTGAAGAAGGGTGGGATTTAGTGATGATGGTGAAGATACACAGAAAGATCAACAATTACAGTAGGTACGTAATTTTCATATCTTATCTGTGTAAGTCTTCACCATTCATTACTAGTGGGTGAGTACCGAGCCCCCCGAAGGGGGCCATGAACTACCCCAAGGGACTAGGTCCCTTAGCTTCCAGTGGGTAAGACACTGAAGGGGAGAACCCTTACAGGCCTGGGGAGGCCTGCGACTGGTCTGGGTGAGATGGGGATCTCCCAGTGGGGGAAGGAGGGTGCCCCGAAAGCCACCATCTCACCCTTCGGGAGAAAAGATGGGTTCTCCGGTACGCGGAGTAGATCATTCTACGCCAGAGCAGGGGTGATACCTGGGATAGGTGAAGCCATGCCATCTGCTGAAGGCAGATCGCTGTCCCTACCACTCTGGATGCCACCTCATTGACATCATAAGATGTCCTTGTTTGGTGCCTTGCTAGCTCCAGGCCCTGTGCAGAGAGGGCAGTGGCTTGCCTGGTTTCCTTTGAATCAGGCATTGAGGCTAGGACCTATCCTAGCCTGGACCACAAGAACCTGTTGTAGGCCACAAAGTGGGCCTGATGTGCTGCAACTGAAAGATCTGTGCCGAGTATAATAGTCGTCTCCCCCAGAAATCCAAATCTGCAGAGTCCAAATCCAGGGAGGGCGGTCACGGTAAGGGGTGAGAGGCCCAGAGGGGGTGTCCAGGGAGGTCAAACCTGAGAAGGGATGAGGCAGAGAACCTGGAGACCTGGGAGGAGTGCAGTACCGCTGGCGTAGGACCCTTGGGACTGGTACGGTGGAAAAGAGATGTAGCCAGAGCAAAAGGAATGTAGCCAGAGCCAATGTGACACTTCCTGAAAAGGAATAGGCCAGGCGGGAGCCACCAGGTGAGCCGCACTGTATTCACCTAAAAAGGCGCATGTCACACGCTCGGGATTGCTGATCGGGACTGGGGTAAGGTAGAGCTCATCCAACATCCTAGCAAGGAAGCGCTGATAAGAGGACAGATCAGATGCTGGGGAGGTGGATCGAGGGTTCCTCTCCCTCCGTAGAGGGAGAAGAGGATGAGGATGAGCTCTCAGGTTCAGGGTCTGGCTTCACGGAAGCATGTTGAAACACCTGTTGGTCCAGGGCATGGAGGTAGGTAGGGAAATGTGCAGCGGAATCTCTGAACTGTTCCCAGGTGAGAGGCCCCCGAGGACCGGGAATATCTGGGACAACCAGGGATGGAGACAGAGGCTCGAGGGACAGGCTCCTAGCAACAGGAGAATGGTCTCTGTCAGGGCAGGGGGGCCAACAGGAAACCCTTCGCAGTGAGGGGGATCCAAAGGCCACCGCAGCTAACAGTCGTTCAACCAGATCAAAACGGTCAGAGCTGTGCCCAAAGGATGAAATCCCCCCGTGAGGTAACCAGGACCAAGAGAGTCCAGAAGGACGGCCCCTGACCTCTGAAGTTAAAGTCCCTCTCAGGGACTTTTCCAGTGAAAGGCGAGGGTCTGTGCTGCGACTCCTCCCAGAACCCGTCTGGGCTCTTGGGAGAGCGTGCCGTGTCACACCTCTACCTCTCAACCCTACGGAATCAGAGAGGGACCTCGTCCTCGTAGCCACTGTCACAAACCCACTCAGCAGGTCAGGCCCTCTACTCACAAAGTGCCAACCTCCGAGCACAGTCTTGTGAACAGTTTAACAGAACAAGGTAACCCTCTTGTCTGTTTTGTGAGTTTGGATCAACCTTTGATCTCAAGTCTTGGAGGGATTCAAACTGTGAACCTCTTGCTAGTGTACCCAATGCACAGACTCAGATATTTCTGTCTTCAGGGGGCCACATATCTTTGCCTACGGGCACCTAACCAGGTATACAGAGATGAACCCTTAAAAACTTTAATACAGATCTCAGATTTAAAATGCTTCTCTTTCCAGTTTGGTACCACCATTCAAGCTTATGCTTAGTGTCTGCTATAACCATATATACTTTTCTTACAAAGAAAAGAAATCAAAGACAGACCAAATATGCTCTAAAAAGAATTTTACTAAAATAGATAAAAATATGTAAAACACAAAATATAGAACTCATATCACAAGACATACAAATCTTTTCAAAGAACAAGGTTTAAACAGTGCAATTCCTACTTACAGTACTTAGATTTGTCTAGCTTTCTAAATACCTGTTTAAAAGTGCTCACAGATCTTTCCTTGTCAGGGTCTAGATAAAAGTGTCTCTGTGTAGTAAAACAGAATATTATCTAACAGCTGGCTATGCCCTCCTATTTGCATGAGGTCACCTAGCTCCTCCCAGTCAGAATATATAAAAATATATATATATATATATATATATATATATATAAACAGGATGTCTTTTTTTCAAGTATGAAATTCTGCAACCACAGCATAACTCATATGTTTCAAATGACATCTCTTTGATCCATGCTGCATCCTCCCTCACACAGGCTTCACAGGAGCATTTACAACTTCACACCCCTGTGTAACAACCTAGGTTCCCCTCCAATGTCATAAAAGGGATGCTGATCTCCCCTTCAGCAGCCAAAGCTATAATTAACTTAGAAAAGTCTGTAATAAGCTTCTGGCCTGCCATGTAACGCCTTGTCTCTAAAACCTGGTGTGTGTGTGATCTCACATACTGTCTCAGCATTTTCTCATGGCTTTCATCTTTCAGCTGAAACCTGGTGGGGGGGGCGAGGTCACTTCTAAGGCATCAGATTTTCAGCAGAGACCGTCAGTAATATGTTTATATTTTTTTTTAAAATGATACAGCACTCAGAACTGGCTGTCCACTTTACAATTCCTCCCCACCTAGACTGAATTTGGGGGTTCTATCCCCTACATGGGATGAGCTTCCCAAATCAGTTCACTCCTCATAGACCCTAGACAGCACATCTGAGTTCTGATGTTTTGCTCCAGTCCTATGTACAATTTTTAGATCATACCCTTGTAAAGCAAGACTCCATCGTAGCAATCTCCCATTGTTCTTCCCCATCTGCGTCAGCCAAACCAGGGGGTTGTGGTCAGTCTGCAACACAAAATGCTGCCCAGACTAGTATGAATCTAGCTTCTTTAGGGCCCACACTATGACAAGACATTCTTTTTCCACCGTGGAGTAAGCTTGCTCCATGGGAAGTAACTTCCTGCTCAGGTACACTAATGGGTGATCTGTCCCTTGGCTGGACGTCTGGCTCAGTACTGCCCCAATACCCATGTCTGAGGTGTCCATCTGAACTACAAAGGTTTTGCTGTAGTCAGGACTTGTCAAAACAGGAGCACTGCACAGTGCCTCCTTCAGTCTGGTAAAGGCTTCCTCACAGGCTGAGTCCCAGGTAATTTTTTTTTGGCATCCTTTCTTTGTCAGATCAGATAGGGGAGCAGCCAGGGCACTGTACTTGGGTACAAATTTCCTGTAGTACCCTGCTGTCCCTTGAAAGCTCCTGACCTGCTTCTGGGTTTGTGGTCTGGGCCATGCCTGGATCACCTCTATCTTTATTTGGTTAGGACGGAGCTGTCCCCGGCCTACCACATGCCCGAGGTATGCCACTTCTCGGATGGCCACCTGCCACTTCTTGGCTTTGACAGTCAGCCCGGACCTCTGTATCCTGTCCAGCACTTCCCTAAGGTGGGATAGGTGTTCCTCCCAGCTGGTACTAAAGATGGCAGTGTCATCCAGGTACACCATGGCATACTCCTCAGCACCATTTAACACCTGGTTCACCAACCTTTGGAAAATGGCCAGGGAATTCTTCATTCCGAAAGGCATTACTTTAAACTCAAATAAGCCTATCGGAGTGATGAAGGCCGACCTCTCCCTAGCTCTGTCTGTCAATTCTACCTGCCAATACCCCTTGGTCAGGTCAATGGTCATAAGGTAGGTCGCCCCTCCCAACTTGTCCAGGAGTTCATCCATCCGGGTCATCGGGTGGGCGTCTGACTTCATGACTGCATTCAGTCCACGATAGTCCACATAGAAATGAGTTGAGCCATCTGGCCTGGGCACAAGGACTACGGGTGAGGCCCAGGGGCTGTGGGATCTCTGGATTACCCCTAAATCCAGCATTTCCTCCACTTCCCTCCTAATGTCCTTTTGGACAGCATCTGATACCCGATATGCTGTCCGCCATATGGGCATCTGTGTCCCTGTCTCCACATTATGTGTCGCTAAGGGGGTTAGTCCAGACTTGGCGCTAAACAACAGGGCAAAGTCTTCCAAAGCCTCCCTTACTTTCTGGATCTGGTCCGGGGCCAGCTGGGGAGACAATTTTACTGCCTCCACAGAGGACTCCTGCTTGCTTTCCTCCAGCAAGTCCAGAAGGGGGTCTCCTTCATCCATCCCCTCCCCATGAATACACACTGCAAACACCATGCCTGCCCTATTTGCACATGGCTTCATCATGTTGACATGGTACATCCTTTCTGTCTGTCTTCTGTCAGGTAACTCCACAATGTAGTTCACGTCATTTACCTTCCTAACCACTTTGTACGGTCCTGCCCACTCAGCTTGCAGCTTGTCTTTCCGGACCGGAATAAGGACCATGACTTCCTGACCCACCATGTACAAGTGAGCTCTGGCTCTGCAGTCGTACCACACTTTTTGTTTCTGTTAGGCAGCTGCCAGGTTGCTCTGGGCTGTCCCCATAAAGCTCCTTCAGCATTTCCCTAATCCTAAGGACATAATCAACAATGGGAGTTCCCTTGTGGCGTGCTTGCCTTCCCAGTCCTCCCGGATCAAGTCTAGGGGTCCACGTACCCAGTGTCCATATAAGAGTTTGAAGGGGGAAAATCCTGTTGATTCTTGGGGCACCTCCCTGTATGCAAACAACAGGTGGGGAAGGTATTTCTCCCAGTCCCTCCCATTCTGTTCAGCAAACACCCGGAGCACTGACTTTTGGGTACCATTGAATCGTTCCACAAGTCCATTGGCTTGTGGGTGATACGGTGTTGTGCATCTCTGCACCACCCCACACTTCTCCCATAAACATTTAATCAGGTCCGACATGAAGGAACCCCCTCGATCAGTGATAACCTCCTGTGGAAACCCAACATTGGAGAAAATCCCAAGTAAGGCATCTGCCACTTTGTCTGTCCTCAGTGAGGATAGGGCAACTGCCTCTGGGTACCAGGTGGCATAATCCACCACAGTCAGGATGAATCTCTTCCCTGAGGAGCTGGGAGTATTTAAAGGCCCCACAATATCTATTCCCACCCTCTGGAATGGCTCCTCCACTATGGGTAGCAGGATCAGGGCTGCTTGGGTTTTCTTGCCACTTCCCTATTTCTTGGCACGGTGACAAGACCTGCAATCTCCTTCACCTGCTGGGTGAAGTTAGGCCTATGAAAGAAATTCTTGCCAACGCTGCATTGTCACATGTGCGATTCCCAGATGATCAGACAAGGGAATATCATGTGCAATTTTGAGCAACTGCTCATGATACCCCTGAGGAACGACAAGCTGCCTGCCTAGCATCCCTCCTTCTGTCTGTACTGCCTGAGTATACATAAGTCCATTTTCCCAATAAACCTTATGTCTGCCGTCACCTCCCTGTGTGCCATCCGAGTCTGCCCAAGCCCTCAGCTTCTCTAAACTAGAGCCACAACTCTGAGCAGCTGCAAACCCCTCACACATTCCCAAGGCATGGGACAAGCCCTCTTCAATCGCTAAACTAGGGCCCCTAGCACTAGCATCAGGGCACTCAGGATCACTGTCACTCCCAATCCTCTGACAATGGGTCACCCCTCCCTCTTTGGATTAACCTTCCATAGCTGTGTGGTCACTTGCTACCAGGGAAATTTCTAACCCCTTTTTATCAGTCTCCATATCAGGAGACACAGGCTGGGGGACCAGCCTCCCAGTGGTTTCCACAATGGCTTCTGTGGGGTTCAGGGAACTACAATTTTCCCTTGCCACTTGGCTATGGGTAACTGCACATACCATCCCCTGTTGGAGATTGTTACCCAGGATCACATCCACTGCTAATGTTTTGGCTGCAGCCACCTGCTGCACAGTTCCCTGTTTCACCCCAGTCTAAGAGAACACTAGCAAGGGGCAATGTTTTCACCTCACCAGTGAAGTCCTGTACAGTGACGTATTTATTGGGTGTAAGCTGACCAAGCTGTACCAAATCCTCCTTTACCAAGGTCAGGGATGCCCCTGTGTCCCTCAACCCCTGCGTCTGTACACCATTCACCATGGCTGGGTGCATGTGTTCCCTCATGTTCACTGGCATGCTTCCAGGGACACATAAACAACTTTCTTTTCTAGCACCTGGTTGTGTATTATGGCTCGCCTTTTTGGGACACTGTCTGGCAATATGCCCAGTTTCCTTACACAACCAACATTCAGTTCTTCTCTCAGAGAAATCTTTTCTCTGAAACCTGGGGCTAACTGGTTTCGGTGGAGGCAGTGAGGGTTTTAGCTGCCCTGAAGGTGCGCTTTTCCCTTTCTGCACTGCCACGCCTGCCCATTCACTTTAGAGAGCAGGTCTGCTCTTGGCATAGTGGTCCGAGGTTCAGCAGCCTCTTGCACTGTTTTGGGATCTCGGTCCTCTAGCAGGTTTTTAGCTCTGCTGGGCAAGCCCAATAAAACTGTTCTAATAAAATCACATTTTCAATTTTATCAGAGAGTTTGCCTCAATTCCTTCCCACCAACGTTTTAAAACTGACGTTGTTTTGTGGCTAGCTCCTCATAGCTCATATCAGGGCTTCTCCTGAGCTTATGGAATTTAGCTCTGTATGATTCAGCAGTTAATTCAAACTTTTTAAAAGTGCAGCTTTTAGTTTGCTGTAATTATTACTGTCCTCATTGTCCATTTGACCCAATGCATCCCGAGCTTTCCCAGTAAGTAGCGGGGATAGCTGGAAGCTCCAGGACTCTCTAGGAATTTTAGCCTGAATGCAAACTTTTTCAAAAGAATTTAAAAAGGCATCCATGTACTCCCCCTCTTTAAACTCAGCTATTAATTTGGAGTTCAATTGGTAACCCAGTCCTGCAGTCCCAGTTAAACCCAAGCCACTTACCTGCTCTGGTGCCACTGGTTGGAGTCGTATCTTCTCCAGTTTGTGTTGCCTCTGGCACTCCTCTCTCTTCTCCTCTGGAGCTCACTGGCACTCACGCTCCTCACGGTCTGCCTCCCTCTGTTGTTGTTCTGCCTCTCACTGTTCCCTCTCTGCCTCTCGGCTCTCTTGCTCCCTCTTCTCCTCTGCAGCTCGCTGGCACTCACTCTCCTCACTGTCTGCCTCCCTCTGCCTCCAGTTCCATCCTGCGCAACTCAATTTGCAGCCTGATTTCCTCTGGATTCAGGATACTGGTGACCTTCCCCTGCTGCTGTGGCCCTTCACTGACAGTGGCCCTGTTGTCCTCCTCACCAGATCTGGACACAGCATTGGCCACTAGTCCTGCCACACTCGAGGTCTGGTCCCTTTCAGTCACAGTCTGTGACTTGCTGCTCCGGGTATCTGCTACCATCAGGGCCTCTATGAGGTTCTGCTTTTTGGCTGTCACCTCGAATGGGACTCCTCCGTCCCCGCACAACTGCTTCAAGTAATCTACAGTGTGTCTGCTGTAGTCGGAAGCCATCTTGTTCCCTGACTATGGCTACTCTGACTTGCACTTTAGAAAAAAAAATAAAACAGGTAGGAACTTGACTGTACACCAAGTGATATATAGTGCTGTTTCCTTTTTAAAATTAAAACTCTGCCTTTTTCTTTCTTTGCAAGAGAGCTTACAGTCTCAGCTGACACAGAACAATAAAGCTTGTAATACCAAAATTATGCCACTGCTGCCAACCATTCTGTCACAAACCCACTCATTAGGTCAGGCCCTCTACTCCCAAAGTGCCAACCTCCGAGCGCAGTCTTGTGAACAGTTTAACAGAACAAGGTAACCCTCTTGTCTGTTTTGTGAGTTCGGATCAACCTTTGGTCTCAAGTCTTGGAGGGGTTCAAACTGTGAACCTCTTGCTAGCGTACCCAATGCACAGACTCAGATATTTCTGTCTTTGGGGGGGCAGATATCTTTGCCTATGGGTACCTAACCAGGTTTACAGAGATGAACCCTTAAAAACTTTAATAAAGACCTCAGATTTAAAACACTTCTCGTTCCAGTTTGGTACCACCATTCAAGCTTATGCTTAGTGTCTGCTATAACCATATATACTTTTCTTACAAATAAAAGAAATCAAAGACAGATCAAATATGCTCTAAAAAGAATTTTACTAAAATAGATAAAAGTATGTAAAACACAAAATGCAGGACTCTTATATCACAAGACATACAAATCTTTTAAAAGAACAAGGTTTAAATAGTGCAATTCCTACTTACAGTACTTAGATTTGTCGAGCTTTCTAAATACCTGTTTAAAAGTGCTCACAGATCTTTCCTTGTCAGAGTCTAGATAAAAGTGTCTCTGTGTAGTAAAACAGAATATTATCTAACAGCTGGCTATGCCCTTCTCTTTGCATGAGGTCACCTAGCTCCTCCCAGTCAGAACATATAAAAAATATATATATAAAAACAGGATGTCTTTTTTTCCAAGTATGAAATTCTGCAACCACAGCATAACTCATATGTTTCAAATTACATCTCTTTGATCCATGCTGCATCCTCCCTCACACAGGCTTCACAGGAACATTTACAACTTTGCACCCCTGTGTAACAACCTAGGTTCCCCTCCAACATCATAAAAGGGATGCTGATCTCCCCTTCAGCAGCCAAAGCTATAATTAACTTATAAAAGTCTGTAATAAGCTTCTGGCCTGCCACATAACACCTTGTCTCTAAAACCTGGTGTGTGTGTGATCTCACATACTGTCTCAGCATTTTCTCATGGTTTTCATCTTTCAGCTGAAACCTGGGGGGGAGCGAGGTCACTCCTAGAGCATCAGATTTTCAGCAGAGACAGTCAGTAATACATTTTATATTAAAAAAAAATTGATACAACACTCAGAACTGTCTGTCCACTTCACAGCCACCAGCCTAGGCAGCTGGTAACTCTGGGTGGCCTCTGAGGAGTCCACCCAGGGAACCATACCCTCTCCTTCCATGTGTGCCCTGGGCTGCCCCAAACTTGGGCTGTCCAAACACACCAAAGAAGGGGGTACCCCAACTGGAGGAACAGAAACACCAGTTACCCCAGGTTGCACAGTAGTGGACACGGGGACCACAGCTGGCTGGTCAGACCCCCTGACCCTAAGATCCACCAGTGACAACTGACCCCCAGTGGGAGGCTGAGTGGGGGCTGAGGTGCTGGAAATGGAGGGGTCTGATGATTCTGAAGAACCTGGGAGCCAGTCTGGATCAGACCCAGAGTATGCCTCTGAAGAGGCAGGCTCCGAAGTCCGATGCCAGACAACTCCTAGAGCCCCTCCAGTTCCTGGACCTTGAATCAGAGCATCCCAAGACTTGGCACTGCAAACAGCACCAGAGTGAAGCACAGCCTCATGCCTGGTGCTGCGAATGGCACCGGAGTTGGGCACAGCCCTGAGCGTGATGCTGACCCCATCCCCGGCGCAGCCGACAGCCAAGTCCAGCATGGCACTGTGCCTGACGCCGACACCCACCTCGGCACCATGAGCGGCACCGAGGTCAGGCACAGCCCCGAATGTGGTGCCGCACAACACCCCAGTGCCACACGCGGCCCCAGAGCCAGGGCCGACTCTGACCGCATCCCCGGCGCCAAGGTCAGGGTCAGTGCTGGTTCCTGCCCCGGCGTCGTGCAAAGCACCAGGACCAGAACCAGGCCCAGAAACAGTCACAACACCCCCACCGGCGCCACCGAAAGCCCTGATGCCGCGAACAGCGTCAGAGTCGGCGGCACTAAGAGACGGCCCGATGCCGACTGCGGCACCGCACTCAAAGCCCATGGTGCTGGGACCAAGAGCGGTGCCATGAGACGGCGACGATGACGATGCGGTCCAGACCAAGGGCCGAACCACCGACACCGAGGCCACCCGAGGAGGTGACTGCCAATGCGGTGCCTCCCAACTAACCCCCGAAAGGGCCAGCCTGGGCCTCCTGCACCACGGAAGAAACCCCCACCGTGGCAAGGCTAAAAGAGGTTGGGGTTCCCTCCTTCACGGGCCATATAGGACTGGGAGGGGACCTGGAGGAAGGGTCGAGGATCCTGGCCTTGGCCTGTCGACTGCGCATTCGTCCTCTGAAAGTTGGCAGGGCATGTCCGACTTTCCACACGCGGTTCTCAATTACACGGCGGTCCATTGAAAAGCAGATGTCACAGTTGTCCATATCGTGGTCAGGGCCGAGACAGGAAAGACAACGGTCATGCCGGTCCATCGTGGAATAGAGGCAGCCACAGGGGCACCGACGCATAGGGGTCCGTGCTGCTTTCGATGTCTTCTTGCCCCCCCGGATGAGACATGACCTAATGGTAAATAAAACAGAAAACAGTACTCAATGCCGCTTGAAATAAAATGAAATGTCTTACTGGTCAGAAGCGATATCGAGCAGGTGAGTAGAACCAAGGCAACTAATAACTCTAGGCAAGTAACACTAAACTAGGCCACAAACCAACAGTCACCTCATGAGGTACCACACTCGACGGCAGGAGAGAAAGAACTGGGGCTGGAGCGGAGTTGACGGCAGCTAATGGCCAACCCTCGAACGGCACATGGAACATCGGCCTCGAGGGCAGCACCAGCCCTGCATCAACTCCGCCCATAAAAAAAAAGTCTCCCGCTGGGTCCTAGCTCCGGCACTATACCCACTAGTGATGAATGGTGAAGACTGACACAGATAAGATCTATGGATATTGGCCATAAGGCCCCAGTCCCTGGACAGCCAGAGAAAATAGGAAAGGAGAGAAGAAAGGAAGCTACAGAGAGAAAAGAGAACAGGGAAGGGGAGAGGCGGGGGAACAGAGAAGACCCGAACAATAGTCCAGGAGAAGACAGAAAGTATCTCCAGAGGAAAGCAGTGAATTTAAAGAGAATAGCTTTGAGTGCATCCAGCAGCACTAATTCCTCTTAGCTAGAAGGGCAATCGGGAAGGTCCTCCCTCCCCCGGTTAACCAGGGTGGAATTCCCCTGGACAGGAGACCACCCCCCCGGCCAAAGCTCACAGAGGAGAAACCATAGGGTTCAAGGGGGGAAGTGAGATCTCTACCTGTTGTCACGTCCCTCCAAGGAAGAGGGAGCGCTAAGGGGTAGAGAATGGACAGAAAGGGAGTATAAAGAAAAGGGGGAGTCCTGCTGGCTCTCCCCCAATCCATGGGACCTCCTGAGGAACTGGCACACTGAAAGGAGGTGGACTGGTCCCAGAGGTTCCCTCGAGTGCAGAGAGAAGAGGCCCACTAGGAGTTCCCCCAAGATTTTCCCGGAGGCCCTACTGGCTCTCCTCCCAAAAGAGACCCCTCTCCTAATTTTGGAAGAATAAGGTCCTAAGGTAGTGGGAAGGAAGGCATCCCCCAAGGACCTAGGGATGAGAACCCGCAGGGTGGAGGTCTGCCCAGGAACTGAGCCCTTCTGAGGGGAAGATGGGCAGGATTCAGTGAAGAATGGTGAAGATACACTGTAAGATCAAGAATTACGGTAGGTACATAATTTTCATATCTTCCCAGTGTCAGTTTTTACCATTCATCACTGGTGGGTGAGTACCGAACCCCCTGAAGGGGGTTCAGCACTTCCCTGAGGAACTAATGTCCCTCAGCCTCCCGTGGAGGAAACATGGGAGGAGAAGACCCTTTACAGATCAGCTAGGCCTCAGACTGGTCAGGACGAGGTGGGGTCCCCCGTTTATTGGGGGAAGGAAGGTGCCCCTGCAGTTCCTGCCTCGCCCTGTGGGAGAAAAGAAAAAATTACTCACCATAGTAATGTTGTTTCTTCTAATGGAGTCTTGCTGTATTCTGACAATATGCAGTATGAACAACCGATTCAGCTGCCCCGGAGAACAAACAGTTAAACACTCTGCACATGCATAGAACGTTGAGCTTGAGCTCGGTTTTCAAACCACTGTCCTTGGTACATTCTATGTAACTGACCAGATTCTTATGAAGCTACTAATAAAAAAATAAGTGATAAATAAGCATAACTAACACCCAGAAGGGAAATACACACGAGAAAAAAGGCATACTGAAGACTTAACCACCCACTGGTGGTTTTCAAGATAAACAACTGGAATGCAGAGACCCCGCTCCCTAGGTTCCAGAGGGGAGGCAGGGTGGGAGGTCAGGATACAGCAAGACCATTAGAAGAAATAACATTACTATGGTGAGTAATTTTTTTCTTCAAACAACATGAATTCTTGCTGTATTCTGACAATATGCAGACTACCAAGCAGTGCCCCATAGAGGTGGGTCCAAAACCTACTTAGGGAATAGGGTCTGCAGTACTGCTGTGCACAACCTGGCATCACTCATGGTCTGTGTATCCAGGCAGTAGTGCTTAGTGAATGTGTGAACAGTTTTCCAGGTAGCTGCTTACATATGTCAAGCAGGGGGATATCTCTGGCAGCTGCTATTGAGGCAGCTGTCCTTCTAGCGGAACGGGCTCTCAAGCCTTCTGGTGGCTCCTTACCCAGTTTGCTGTAGCAGAACTGAATGCAGGCCACAATCCATCTGGCGATGGTCCTCTTAGTGGCTGGCCTGCCTTTTCTCACTTCTCCATAGGTAAGGAACAATTGAGTACAGTCCTTCCTGTGTTCTTTTGTTCTGTCCATGTAATAGCTGATGGACCTTCTTACATCCAGGCTATGCAGCCCGCGTTCACCTGCACTGGAATGATCAGTAAAGAAGACAGGCAGTGTTGTGGACTGATTCAGGTGAAAGTCTGAGAATACTTTGGGGAGGAACTTTCTATTAGTCCGTAGAACTATCTAGTCCCTGTGAGGGGCAATGTAGTTAGGTTTTGTTGACAAGGCCTGAAGCTCACTATTCCTCCTGGCTGAGGTGATGGCCACCAGAAACACAGTCTTCCATGTCAGGAATTTGAGCTCTGATGAGGACATAGGCTCAGAAGAGGGCTGCATAAGCTGAGCTATGCAGACATTAAGGTCCCAAGAAGGGGTAGGCTCCCTGTGAGGAGGGTGAAGATAGAGCAACCCCTTGAAAAAGGTTTTTTAAATGGGATGAGCAGCTAGGGAAGGACCCTTCCCAGCTGACAGGCAGAAACAGCTGCCAGGTGCACCTTCAGGGTGGAGGGCTGCAGACCCAGGGATTGAAGGTGAACTAAATAATCTAACAGGACTGCCAGATCAGCCTCCTGTGAAACATACATAAAAACATAGAATTTGATGGCAGATAAGGACCGCTTGGCTCACCTAGTCTGACCATGTTCTTCTGTGAACACCAGATGGAGAATCTCTTCCATTTGGAAGAATACATTTTTCTGGTGGAAGGTTTCCTGGAGACCCTAAGGATGTCCAGGACTCCTTCTGAGAGATGCAAGCCTGCATACTCTAAGTCTTCAAGAGCCAAGCCTTGAGCCGGAGGAACTTGAGGTTGGGGTATAGGATCCTCCCTTGGGACGACGTCAGGAGGTTGTGTCTCCTGGGGAGGCAAATTGGACTGGCCACTGACATGGACAACAGCATCAAGTACCATGGCTGTCTGGCCCAATCTGGAGCTATCAGAATCATGGAAGCTGATTGTGCCCTGAGTTTGACCAGAACTCTGGGTATCAGAGGAAAAGGAGGGAAGGCATACAGGAATCTGTCCGACCAATCCAGGATCAGAGCATCCAAGGGCACTGAGCCCAGTGCCAGGGGTCTGCAACAGAACTGGGGCAACTGGTGGTTGTCTGGGGCTGCAAAGAGATCTATCTCTGGAGTGCCCCATCTCCTGAAGACTGTCATCAGAATTTGTCTGTTCAAAGACCATTCATGATGTCCCTGGTTGATCCTGCTGAGAACATCTGCCAGGACATTGTCCCTCCCTGGCAGATGAACTGCTGATAGGGAAATGTTTAAGGAGTAGGCCAGACTCCAAACCTTCATGGCCTCTGTGCACAGCACTGAGGACCTTGTCCCTCCTTGTTTGTTGACGTAATACATGGTAGTGGTGTTGTCTGTTCTGACCTGCACCACCTTCCCCTGTAGCGTCTTGGCAAATGACTGAAGAGCCAAGAACACTGCTCTGAGTTCCAGCAGGTTTATGTGTAGCATGGACTTCTGCTGGAGCCAAGTCCCATGAGCAGTATGCTCCCCAACTCAGTAGTGAGGCATCTGTGGTCAGAACTACTGAGGGAACTTGCTGAAGGAAAGCAACTCCTGTCCTGAGATTGTCCCTGTCTTGCCACCACTGAAGAGCTTGTAACAGTGTGGTTGACACTGGAATCAGTTTGGATGGGGAATCCTTTTTCTGGGACCAGAAGGACCTCAAGTGGAACTGGATGTCCCTCATCTGAAATCTGGTGCCTGGAACCACATCTGTGGAAGCAACCATGTGGTCCAGAAGCTGAAGGAAACACCTCGCTGGTCAAGGAACATGTAGGCGAAAGGACTCTGCCAACTGAATGATGGCATCCACTCTTCCTGGGGGCAGGAAGGCTCTTGCTTGAACTGTGTTCAACTCTGCCCCTATGAAGTCCAGGATCTGGATGGGTTTCAGGATTGACTTCTTTTAATTTACCAGAAAACCCAAGGACTGGAGGGTATCCTGAGTGAGGGCTAGGGCCTCCAGTACCTGTTGAGGGGAATGACCCACTACCAACCCGTCATCTAGGTATGGGTAAACTGAGACTCCCTGCCTTCTTAGGTGTGCCACGACCACTGCTAGGCACTTGGTAAAGGCCCTTGGGGCAGATGTCAGTCCGAAAGGCATAGCCCTCAACTGATAATGGCCTGAAGGCAGTCTGAATCTGAGGTACTTTCTGTGGGACTGCCTTATGAGTATGTGAAAGTAAGCATCCTTTAGATCTAGGGATGCCAAGCAATCCCCTTGCCCGAGTGTAGGAAGAATGATAGCCAGAGTGATCATTTTGAACTTTGGCTTTGTGAGGTGATTGTTTAGGTATCTCAGGTCTAGAATGGGCCGCCACTCCCCATTTTTCTTCAGGGTTAGGAAGTACCTTGAGTACAACCCTTTTCCTTTGTGCTGAAGTGGAACATGTTCCACTGCTCTGGCTTGAAGCGGAGTGGAAACCTCTGCTTCCAGCAGGGCAGTTTCTGATGAGGTGGCAGGTCTAAATGATTTTGCTCCTGTTTTTGGGAACAGTTTGAAACTGAGAGCAAGACCCTGATCTACTACCTCCAGGACCCACCTGTCTGAGGTGATGGATTGCCAAGGCTGGAGGAAGTAGGCCAGCCTGCTCCCTACTGGTGGTGGGGAGGTGGCCCGAACAGACTTCTTGGGGTGTCTGCTTTGAGGGTGTAGTGGACTGATGGGTGGAACCAGCACGGCCAGTGCCCCTTCTACCTCTACCTCTGAAGTAACCCCTAGGCTGCTGGTAGGACGGGAAGACTTGAGCCTGATGGAAAGGCCTAGAGAAAGGTCTACTTCTGCCTGCTCTAGCTTGTTGTCTCTGAGGGGTGGCAGTTTTCTCTTTGGCAGCCGCATTCTTGTAGGCTACCTTATATTCATTCATCTTTTTCGTGTATGTCTCTGTTTGTTCCCCAAACAAGGAATTTTGTGTAAGGAGAAAATCAATGGCATTGTTCTGTGTGTCCTGGAAAAGGTTAGTACACCTCAGCCAGGAGAACTTCCTGAGAGAGATGGCAGAAGCCACAGAATGAGAGGCTGCATCATTAGCATCCACTGCCATGTGGAATTGGCATTTGGATGACTGGCCCCCTTTATTGCCTAGCTCCTGAAGGTCTGCTGCCAGCTCAGGGGGTGCTGACTCCCAGAGAGATTTCTGGTACCTAAATGCATAGGCCATATAGGATGCACGCCTGATGCCCAGGGAGGCTGCTAGGTACCCCTTTTTTGCTAAGGAATCAATTTTTCTTGAGTCCTTATCAGGAGGATGAGAGGAGAGAGGGATGCCAGCTTTTTCCCAAGCTGTAGCCTGAACAACTCCCACATGACTACAGTGGCTACTCAGAAATTCAGTGCCATTGCCAGCCAAAACATACTTTCTGTCCATTTTCTTATCCACTGGGGGGACAGAACTTGGGGTCTGGAGGGTCCTAGAAGTCCAATTCTTGAGGCACTTGTGGATAGGAATCATGAGTCCCTTGGAGACAGGGAGATCCATCATTTTCCTGTAGTCGACATCCTCCTCCTCTTCCTCCTGTCTGGTTTCCTGGACAGACAGTTGCAAAGTCTCTGCTACCTGTCTCATAAAAGAAAAATGAGAGGTAGCTTCTCTTGTAGGATGAGGGGGAGACTTGTACTGAGGATGTTCAGGAGAAACCTCATGCTCAACAGGTTCTCCTTCATCCACCTCTTCATCGTAATCCTCATATTCAGAATCATAATATTCTTCTGGATCCAGGGGGCTTGAAGGAACTGAACTGACAGGCTCCTGAACTGAGGTATGTGCCATCGGCCGTTGAGTTGGTCCACCCCAACCGGACTGAAGAGACTGAATGATGTATATTGCTTTCGCGATTTCCTCAGCATTTGGAACTGCAACCGCTTGCTTTCACAGTTCCGAACCGCTTTTTCTGATCTTCTTAGCAGGGCCCGTTTCAGGGACTGATTCAGCTTGCTTTTTACCAGAAGAGGACTCACCTTAATCCAAGCGTTCAGTTGCCGGTTCAGCTGGTTCTTTTGAAATGGGTCGGACTTCGTCAGAGGATTTCTCTATTCTATCCCTCAGTTTACACAAACATCTATCTAGGGTAGATTGAGGGAATTTTTTACAAATTTCACAGTCTGATTGCAAATGGTCAAAACTCTGGCAATACAGATACACCAAGTATGAATCAGCCTTAGCAAATTGCTCCCCACAGTCAGTGCAGTGTTGAAACCCAGAGGGACTGGTTTTTCTCTTGGGTTTCAGTGACATAACCTTTACTAAATTTAGAGCTTAACACAGAGGCTTCAGTTAGGCCGGTTAAGCGAATCCAATTCAAATGATTTTATCCGAAGATGGCTTAGTCAGGCCTGTATAAAGAAAATAAATTGATGTATTTACCCTTTGTGGCTTTAGTTAGGCTGTGTAAAAGACAGAACAAAGTTTCAGGCTGCAAGCGGTTCAGCGTCTGCATTAAAAACTGAGAAAAAGTCTCAGTTTTTAGTCTGAAACTTTGAACCAGATCCCAAATAACACTAAAGGATATATTTTAAATAACACTTTACCACAAGAGAAGAAATAAATATCTTTGGTTTCCTCTCGGTAGCGGAGAACCATTTAGAAACCGAAAACTTATCAAAACTGAAGTTAAACCTAGACTAGTCTAACCCATAACCGCAGGACAGAGGTTTGAAAAACAAAAGAAATGAATGGTAGTTTGAAAAACCGTCAGTATTCGAAATTCAACTGAAGAAGTTGAGGAGCAGTCTCTGAGGTGTCTTCATAGGCAAACGGAGTAAAGAATCTGGTCACTTATATAGAATGTATCAAGGACAGTGGTTTGAAAACTGAGCTCGAGCTCAACGTTCTATGCATTTGCATATAGTGTTTAACTCTTTGTTCTCTGGGGCAGCTGAACAGGTTGGTCATACTGCATATTGTCAGAATACAGCAAGACTTCATGTTGTTTGAAGGTGGGTCCTACGGAACGTGGAGGCAATCACTCTAGGCCGGGCCAGGGGTGATAACTGGGATAGGCGAAGCCACGCCGTCTGCCTAATGCAGATCACTGTCCCCGCAAGCCTTGAAGTGACCTCATTGGTGTCATGAGATAACCTTGTCTGGTGCCTTGCCAACTCCAGACCTATTGAGGAGAGGGCTGTGGCCTGCCTGGTTTGCCTACGAATCAGGCAGCGATGCCAGTACCTGGCTCAGCATCGCCCACAAGTGCTTGTTATAGGCAGCGTGGTGCACCTGATGTGAAACAATGCAAAGAAGCATCTGCGCTGAGGAGAAAACTCTCTGCCCCAGGTGGTCGAACTCCACAGAGTCCAGATCTGGGGGCCGGTCGTGGACCGGATGTCTAAGCCTAGTTGGGGTGTCCAGTCATGTCAGTGCTGTAGGAGGATGCAGCAGTGAACCTGGAGACCTTAGGAGTGCGCAGTACCAACACTGGCAGTCCAACAGGGCTGAAGCAGGGGCAGATGGAAGCTGCTAGGCACTGTACAATGCCTCCTGGAAAAGAATAGTCAAGGATGGGACCACCATGTGATCCACATTGCATTCTCCCATGAAGGCTTGCGTCATACGCTCGGTATTGCGTCAAGCAATATAAGAAATGTGCAGGTCCTCGACCAGCCTCGCAAGGAAGCGCTGATACTGTGTCTGATCAGCATCAGAGGACAGGTGGACAGAGGTCTCCTCTTCCTCGATGGAGGATGAGGAGGAGGCTGAGGAACCTGACGATTCAGACACCAGCAATGGTGGGGGAGACAGGCAACAGATCTGCTCGTCCATAGCCCTAACATAACAGGGGAAATCCACAGCCTGGGATCTGAACTGTTCCCAGGTCAAAGGTCCCTAAGGACCCATGTGGCCTGGGAGAAGAGGGACTGAATGCAGAGGCAAGGATGAAATACTCATCACAGCAAGTAAAGTGCCTCTGCCAGGGCTAGGAGACCTCGGGGGTGATCCCAGATGACCAGGGGATCCACAGGTCTGCTCTGTCAACAGCCGCTAAAGCAGCCTGAAGCAGTCCAGACTGAGCCCTGTAGGGAGAGCATCCCTATGAGGGGAACGGGGCTGCATGAGTCCAAAAGGATGGACCCCAGCCCCATCCAATGAGGACCCCCTCGAAGGGGATGAGGGAGAGAACTTGGGCTCGGAACTACAGCTCCTCCCCAAGCCCCAAGGACTACAGAGGAGTGCCACAGCCCCTCACCCCATCCCCTCAACCCCGTCAACTGAGGAAGATCTCTTCCTTGCACCCTGTGCCATGGACCCCCCCAAATCCACAGGCCCCCCCAAGGGGGGAAGCAGAGGAGGGGGTCTCAGTCCCAGCATTGGGAAGGGGGATGGCACCGGGGATGGCAGCCAATACCTCTCCCAATGCCCAGACCACCACCCCCTCAGCCCTGAGACCACTATCCTGTGCCATACCACCGTCGGCACAGGAGTTGACACCGACCATAGTCACTGGAGCTGCGGGAAGGGGCACCTGGGAAGATGCAAGGGTTCTGGACCCTGGACAGCCCACCGTCTCTGAGGAGTCAGGTGACCAGTCCGGATCTGCTTCTCGATCATCCGGCTCCAGAGAGGGGGAGATCCAAAAGACCTCCAGTCTGGTAACCCTGGGGTCTCTCCCACCTATGGCTCCATGAGTGGTGCCGCTGGGAGGCCCAGTACCCCTTGCGGCACCGCCTCGATCACTGGAGTTGCAAACAGCTCCAGCATCCAAGATGCCCCGCATCAGCCCCAGCGACCATGGCCCCGACAATGGGGGAGCCTGCACCTCCGAGGAGGTGACTGCCAGGGTAGTGCTCCCAGTCCAGCCCCAGATGGGATGAGACTGGCCCTCTGGTACTGCAGTAGAGGCATCCTCCTCCTCCTTGGCAAGGCTGGAAGAGAAGGAGGCCTCCTCCTCACCGAACCATATAGATCTTGGAGGGGACCTGGAGGAAGGGTGAAGAGCCCCATACTTGGACCGACGAGAGTGACGCTGCCCCCCCCAAAGTCGGCAGAGCCCTGCCAACTTTCAACGTGCGATGCTTGAGAACGCGGCATCCATCGAGAAGCAGGCATTGCAGTGATTCACATTCTGCTGGGGTCCAAGGCAGGTAAGACAGACATTATGCTGATCCATAATGGAAAAATGCAATCCTCAGGGACACCGATGCATGGGAAGCCGGTCTGCCTTAGAAGAATGCTTTCTGTCCCCTGAACCAGGCATGATGCAATTGGAAAAAGTAAACCACAAACACAGTGCAAACCTGATGCCGCTCAGGTAAAAAAACAGGAAAGGTCTTACCAGGATTCTGAAACAGCATCGAGTAACTTGGATGACAGAACCGAGGCTAAGCAGAGAGAATGGCGCTGACATACCTGGCCCTGAATGTGAGGTAGCGGTGCCGCACCAAACTAGGCCGCAGACGCAGAAATCACAAAGCAGGATGCCAGGTACTGTCTCGAATGGCAGGAGAAGCAGAACTGAGGCAGAGGAGGAGCCACAGGCCGTTACTGACCAGTCCATGAATGTTGTGACATATGTCAGCCTCGTGGGTGGCACTGTCAGCTCCTCCCCCTTTGGAAAAAAAAAAACTCCCGCTGGGTGCTGCGCTCACGGCTGACACCTAACAGTGACGAATGGTGAAGACTGACACTGGGAAGATTAATAGTTTTAATCCGCCACACTGAAAGTCGCTGGCTGCTCCATTCCCACGCATCCCACCATATAGTATGGCTCTGCTGGAAGCCAAACCCATGCACGAACAAGTTTGGTGATTTTGGTGGCATGTACAAAATAACCTATTAATGGATCCTCTCATATGTGTGCATGCCCACTATGGATATGATTTGTAAAACCGAGGGCTATTAACTAGTGTAATTCTTTTCTTGAGAAGTCAAACTGCTGCACTTTTTTCAAACTGAACTGAAGTGGGGCTGGGGACGACCCCTTTTATACCATTAGCTTATGTTGGGGACAGTTCGACGTCAGGGGGCCTTTCCCACTGTATACTGCTAGCTAGAAGTTTTCCGTGGAGTTCTAGTGCCTGGCAGCTTAGTCCTAACAGTGTAACCTGTTGCACAAGCTCCCACTCAAAGTAAGATCTCAAGATACACCCTATCAGAGGTAAGGGTATAAATTCAATTTCAGGTAATGGGGGAGTTGAAATGGGAATGATGAGAGTGGTGCACTGCAGTTGCTGTGGGGTGGCAGTCTTCAGAGAGACTTTCTGGACACTGAGGTGTTGCTCCATCTGTGTGCAGCTCTCTGAGCTGAGGGGAGAGGTCTCTAGAATCTGGGACGAGTTAGCCAGGATTCAGTGGACCTCTTCTCCCACCCAGGTACCACCAAGTCCACTGCTATTGCCTCAGAAGGTGACTACAAAGAGGACCGGCTGGACTGTGGTGGGCTCCAGGAGGGTGGGGGTAAGAGGAACATATTCCTCAGCCAGTGCCACCAAAGAACTCCTTCACTGCCCTGACAGAACGGGACTGTCAAGACAAAGCACTTACGGAGGTGGAAAAGTAGGATGCGGGAGTCCTTCAGAGTGGAGGCCCCAAGGTGGGAGGAAGAGAAATCCAGCGGAAGAGGAAACCATTTCTGGTTGGGGGCCAAGTCATCAGGGCTAGTTTTTGGGACACCACAGGAGGAGGAGGGAGGGAAGAAGGGAAGCAGGTGCCTACCCCCACCTCTGCACGGATAGATGGGGAGTGGATCCTTAGGATAGCTACAGCAGCAGGGCAGGAGGAGGAGTTCAATCTTATTGTCCATCTGGGGACAAATGACCTGGCAGGGAACACAGCTGGGGTGGGCACCATGCAGGATAGATTTAGGGAGTTGAAGAGGGACCTGAAGCAGGCAGCACACACGGCCTTTACTGAGGTGCTACCTGGGCAAGGCAAGGGTGAGGTGCGGAGACAACGCACCGTGGTCTTCAACAACTGGTTGAAGGCATGATGCAGGGAAGAAGGGCTGAGATTCACTGGGGACTGCTGTCCTACCTGGAGTGATAAAGGGTAGTACAAATGGGATGGCCTTCATCCATCCAGAAGGAGAATGGCAGTCCTGTGTGGAAAGTTTAAATACTACTTGCATGGCCATTTAAACTAAAGAGAGGAGGCAGAGGTAAAGAGGGAGACAGTGAATGCCCTCCCCCCACCCCGATAATGGAGCAGCAGTGAAGAAAAGACCACGGGAAATAAAAATAAAAAAGGGAGAACTAATAACATCACTGATTACCCTTTTTAACAAATCATGGGAGGATGGTGTGGTACCTACGGACTGGAGGAGGGTGGATGTGATTCCCCTTCACAAAAGTGGGAGCAAGACAGAGGCAGGAAACTAGACCTGTCAGTTTGACCTCAGTGGTAGGAAAATGATAGAATCACTTCTGAAGGAAAGAATTGAGTATCTAGAGGCCAGTGGGGCACAGGACCCAAGGCAGCATGGATTCACAGCGGGAAGGTCATGTCAAATGAATCTAATCAATTTCTTTGACTGGGTGACCAAAGCAGTAGACCAGGGAGGGGCTGTGGACATGGCCAACCTAGACTTAAGCAAGACATTTGACACAGTCCCACATAAAAGATTAATAAACAAATTAGGCAGCCTGGGACTGGGTCCCAGGGTTGTAGCCTGGGTAAAACATTGGCTGGACAACAGGACGCAGAGGGTAATAGTAAACAGAGTCCACAGTGAAGAAACACAGGTTACTCACCTGTAACAGGAGTTCTACGAGTGGTGTATGTTCTTCATCCACACTGTCTGGCAGGTACCTTGCCACTTTAAGATGGGCTGGAAAGTCTTCAAGCTGGCTCCTCCCACCCACCTGGGTGATGAAACTCTCAGCTCCGCCTCATGATGCCAGATCTAGCCCGCTGGAAGCCAGGTTGTGCGCTGAAGCTGGGGAGGCCAGGTGGGTCCGTGTGGATGAACAACATATACCACTCCTAGAACTCCTGTTACAGGTGAGTAACCTGTATTTCTAGGGGTGTGGATATGTTGTTTTATCCACACTGTCTGGCAGACTCCTAGCAGTTCTCCGGGAGGAGGGAGGCAAGGCGCAGACCTCCTACTTAGGGGACAGGGACTGGAGAAAAAGCAGTTACGTAAGAACTTAACGTAACAGTAGATCTCTGAGAGAGGTTCCTGCAGTAGGTATTCACATAAAGGACTGCTCCCCCTGGCATCAGGTTCCAATGACAAACTTGTAGCTAGCAATCATCAGCAGGGACCGCCCCCGGCGTCAGGTGATGCGACGTTAGCCCGACTATAACCATCCTCCAGTTCTTTTCCACTGGAGACCTAAAGAAACTAAGTAAAAAGGAAGGAGTAACAACTCCTGGGACCTTGTGCCCTATCTAGACCTGTAGGCTAGGCAGGAAGGAAGAAAAAATTACTTACTATAGTAATTTTCTTTCTTCCCAGTGATGCTCAGATATTCATAACTTTGTGCAGTCAGCCTGGTGGTTTGGATTGCCCGGAGAGATGGAACACATGCAAATGATGGAATTTTTTGCACGTGAGCATCTTTCAAATACTGCCTCTACCAATTGTAGTGTTCTAACCCCTTTAGATTTGTAAAAAGCCTGGAAGTCAGGCATTATTAAAAAATCCAACAGCTAATTAATAAAAATTGTTTTTTTTTTTTTTTTAAGGTTACCCTAACAAAGAGAATTTACCCAAAAAACCTCTTAAGGAGGAACTACATCAAATAAACAATGGTGTTCACCAAACAGCATGAGAAAACTATTAAGAGAGACAGAAAAACTCTGTTTAAATCTATTTGGTATAGAGAAGTGTACCCAGAAGGGTATTGCTATGTGGCACTAGCATGTGGAGTGCAGAGGCTGAAGTTCTGGAAGGGGAGGATGGGAGGGAGTTATGAATATCTGAGCATCACTGGGAAGAAAGAAGATTACTATGGTAAGTATTTTTTTCTTCTAACACCAGTAATGCTCAGGATATTCATAACTTTGTGCAGACTACCAAGCAGTACCTGGAGGTGGGCACAGAACTTACCTTTGGAAACAGACTTTGCAGGACTGCTGTGCCAAACCTGCATCACTTCTGGACAAACATCCAAGTTGTAATGCTTTGTAAAGGTGTGTACTGATTTCCAGGTAGCTGCTTTACAAATATCCAATAATGGAACCTCCCTAGCAGCTGCAAGACTGGCAGCTGTTCCTCTTGTCGAGTGTGCCCTCAACCCAGTTGGAGACTCCCTACCTGCTCTAGTGTAGCAGAATTGAATACACTGGACAATCCATCAAGAAATGGATCTTTTTGAGGCTGGTTTGCCCATTCCAACATCCCCATAAGGAAACATTGTTTTTTGTTTTGCCTATGGCCCTTAGTAGCTGTCATGTAATAGCTGAGAGCTCTTTTCACATTCAGACTGTGGAGTCTTCTTTCACCAGAGCTTGTATGGTCTGTGAAAAAGACAGGCAGAGTGATCGATTGGTTCAGATGAAAGTCTGAAATGACCTTGGGAATGAATTGTCTGTTCTGAGGACTGCCTTATCTCTGTGAAAGGAGATGTAGTCCTGGTCAACACAGAGAGCCTGAAGCTCGCTGATTCTTCTTGCTGAGGTAATTGCTACCAGAAAAACTGTTTTCCAGGTAACATATTTTAAATGGGCTGTAGCCATGGGCTCAAAAGGAGCCCTCATTAATCTGGCTATACATATATTAAGATCCCAAGCAGGCATTGGTGCCCTGTGAGGAGAATGCAAATATATCAGGCCTTTTAAAAAATCTTTTGAAAATGAGAGCTAATGCTACTGACACCTTTGTCCTAGCAGAAAGATATGCAGACACTGCTGCAAGATGAACCCTTAAAGAACTGGGTTGTAGACCATGTGAATGTAAGTGAGTCAGATAATCCAACACCACTGAGACTCCTGCATCATTTGGCGCGAAATTCCTACCAGAGCACATAAAAGAAAATCTCTTCCACTTAGCAGAATACGTTTTCTTGGTGGAGGGCTTCCTATAACCTTTCAAGATAGTTAATACAGCTTCAGAAAGGTTTAAGTCTGCATACTCTAATTCCTCAAGAGCCATGCCTTGAGGTGGAGGGAGTTGAGATTTGGGTACAACAATGTTCCCTGATTGGAGGTCAGGAGATTGTGCCTGAGAGGCAAACTTATTGGTTTGCTCACTGACATGGAGAGCAGAAGAGAGTACCATGGCTGCCTGGGCCAATCTGGAGCTATCAAGATCAGAGAAGCTGAGAGGGATTTGAGCTTCAGTAATACTCTGAAAACCAGAGGAAAAGGGGGGAAGGCATAAAGAAACTTGCCTGACCAGTCCAGTACCAGGGCATCCAGAGGGATTGTGCCATGGGCTGGTGGTCTGCAGCAATACTGAAGCAACTGGTGGTTCTGGTGGGATGCGAACAAGTCTATCTCTGGAATGCCCCACTTCCTGAAAATTACCTGCACCACCTGCTTGTTCAGTGTCCATTCGTGATGGGACTGATTGATTTGACTCCGTGTGTCTGCCAAGGTATTGTCCTTTCCTGGCAGATGGATTGCTTGCAGGGACACCTTTAGAGAATACGCCAGAGTTCAAATTTTCATGGCTTCTGTGCATAGGGGACCTGATCTGGTGCCTCCCTGCTTGTTTATGTAGTACATAGTGGTGGTATTGTCTGTTCTGACCTGTACCTCCTTGCTCATCACCAGTGAAGAGAAAACTTTTAGTGACAGCCACACTGCTCTGAGTTCCAGCAAGTTTATATGCTGAAGGGACTCTGCTTCTGTCCAGGTACCCTGAGTTGTGTGCTCCCCCAAATGGGCGCCCCAGCTCAGAAGGGATGCATCTGTCTTGAGGACTAGTGGAGGATTCTCCTTCTGAAAAGGGACTCCTTGCCTTAGGTTGGATTCCTTTTTCTACCACAAAAGGGCTTGTAACAGTGCCCTTGTCACTGGAATGAGTTTTGAAAAGGGATCTTTTTTCTGACTCTGATTCTTGAGATGAAACTGGATGCCTCTCATGTGAAACCTGGAACCCTGCACTGTGCCTGTGGATGCAGCCATATGACCCAAGAGCTGCAGGAATTGCCTGGCTGTTTTTTGCCTGTGCAACTTGAAGGAATTTGCTATGGCCTGAAGGCTTTGCACCCTGTCCAGTGGCAAAAAGGCCCTGGCCTGTAGAGTACTGATCTTTGCCCCTATGAACTGTAAAGTCTGTATAGGGGTTAAGACAGATTTTTTCTGGTTTATTATGAAACCTAAGGACTCCAAAAGATCCTGTGTGAGCTTTAGAGAGGTTCTGACTTGTTCTGGTGACTTGCCCACCACCAGCCAGTCGTCCAGATATGGGAAAACAGTCACTCCCTGTCTTCGAAGAAATGCCACCACAGCTGCTAGGCATTTTGTAAACACTCTTGGTGCCGAGGAAAGGCCGAAGGGCAGGGTTGCAAACTGATAATGACCTGATGGGAGTCTGAATCTGAGATATTTCCTGAAAGATTCTTTCATGGAGATGTGAAAATAGGCATCTTGTAAGTCCAGAGATGTCAGCCAGTCCCCTTTTTGGATTGTTGGCAGAATCCGAGCCAAAGTTACCATTTTGAACTTTGGCTTTTTCAGGTGCTTGTTTAAAGCTCTGAGATCCAAAATTGGCCACCACTCCCCATTTTTCTTTGTTGTTAGGAAGTATCTGGAGTAAAAACCTCTTCCTCTCAGGGTTGTAGGAACTGGTTCCACTGCTCTGAGCTGTAGCAGCTTTTGAACCTCTGCCTCTAGAAATGAAGTTTGTGCTAGGGAAGGAGAGATGGAAACCCTGGAATTTTTTTGAGGAAGAAATTTGAAGTCCAGAGACAAACCTTTGCCCACTACCTCCAACACCCACTTGTCTGTGGTGATGGTTGACCAAAGGTGGAGGAAATGGGACAGTCTGCCTCTGACAGGTAGGGAGGAGGCGGCCTGCATCTCAGGGTTCTGTTTAGGCTGGGGCTGAGGTTGTGCCTGAGACCCTCACCTAGAGCCCCTTCTACCCCTACCCCTAGAGTAGCCCTGTTAGGGGTACTGCTGGTATTGAGGCATGGCTACTGGCTGGAAAAAAGGTCTTGTCATGAAAGAGCGACCTCTGCCCCCCCTTCCATAGGGCCTGGTGGATGAAGAAGCTCTGTCTCTGGCAGAGTTGCTTCTATAAGTAGTCTTATATTCATCCACTTTCTTCATATAGGACACCACGGATTCTCCAAAAAGAGAATTTCCTTCTAATGGAAAATCCAGGGCCTTCAATTGGGTATCCTGAGTGAAGTTTGTATCCCTAAGCCAAGCAAACCTCCTCTGAGCCACTATGTTAGCCATCTATCTGGCTGCAGTGTGATTCAAATCAGCAGCCATCTGGAACTGGTACTTAGCTGCCTCTAGCCCAAACCTGGCAGTTTCAGCCAGGTCATCTGACAAGGGTGAGGTGGCTTTCATGGACATTGCCAGTACCAACTGCCACAGGGATTTCTGATACTGGGCAGCATAAGCTTGGAAAGTAGCCTGTCTCATGGCCAGTGAGGCTGGCAAATAGCCTTTTTTGGCCATACTGTCCAATTTTCTGGAGTCCTTGTCCGGTGGATGTGAGGACCGAGGGACTTTAGCTTTATCACAGGCTGCCTGTTGTATTACCCCTTGATGGTCAGGATGGGAGAAGAGGAAGTCAGCTCCCTCCCGATCCATCTGGTACTTTTTGTCTGTTCTCCTGTCGATTGGAGGAATAGAATTAGGGGTCTGCAGGAGCTTCATCGCATCCTTCTTAAAAAATGTATATACTGGGAGGAGGAGGGCCTTTGTGGGTGTTAAACCCATCATACTAAGGTACTCAATTTCCTTCTCATCCTCCACTTGCTTTGTTGTGGCGATATCTAAGGCATCTGCCATTTTCCTTACAAAGGAAAAGTGGGAGGAAAAATCCTCAGACACCCTGGGAAGCGAGACAAAATCCTGCTCAGGGGACACCTCTGGAGGGATAGGTTCGTCCTCCTCATAAGGTTCATTATCTTCTTCAAAAAATAGTTGCTCCGGTGCAGAGGGCAACACAGTACTAGCAATCTGGGGACCCTGTGAGGGGGCAGGAGGCTGAGGGATGATGCTCTGAAGAGCTTGAATAATTTTGAATGCCTGAGCTATCTCTTGAGCTGAAGGCATTGCAGACACCTGCGCAGAAGTCCCTGGGTTAACAGGAGAGGGTTCTGCATGTTTAAGTTTCTTTGAGGGAACCAGAGAGTCAGCTGGTTCTTTTCCTCTTTTTGCCCCTTTTTCGCCCGTATCAGGGGCAGGGGTAGTAGCACTTGTGGGTTCAGCCACAACAGACTGGGGTGTCAGCTGGTCAGAGACTGAGGGACCCTAGAAACTTTATTGAGCGTTCAAGGCGCTTTTCCACAGTTTTATCTGGAAAAAGTTTTACATATTTCACATTCCTGGTCCAGATGTAAACCTAGACAAGCTACATAAGGTGTGCTTGTCTGCCTTGGCAAACACATCTCCACACTTTAAACAGTTTTTAAACCCGGGCTCCCCGGTTCTCTTCTTAGGTTTCTTTGCCATGGTGAAAAGCAAAGAGGAAAAACACCAACCGCTAAATAATAGATACTGTTGCGGTTATTTAAACAGCTTTATATTATTTTTTATTTTTTTTTGCGGTCGGTTCCGGAACTGATAAAGAACCGGAGGAACCAAGCAGGGAGATGAAATATGAACCGGTTCAGCGGTTCTGTAACCGATAAAAAATGGTTACAATAAGGTTTGTAAAGACCAAAATTTAGCGATAATTACATAGGTTCTTTAGTCAGAGAACCTAAGTTAAACTAAACTAACTCGAATCTCTCACAGTTATGCCGAACCATGAGGAACTGAGAAAAAACAACTACTTTAATAATAAACTAGATCTAAACTGACAATCAGTAGAGGCAGTAAAAGAAATTAAATATACTTATGGTTTTTGATGATTTTTTATCTTTCTTTGCGCAAAAGAGGGCGACAGAGACTCCAAGTGACCAGACTTTCAGGCAGAGAGAAAAATCTAAAGGGGTTAGAACACTACAGTTGGTAGAGGCAGTATTTGAAAGATGCTCGCATGCAAAGAATTCCATCATTTGCATGTGTTCCATCTCTCTGGGCAGCCCAACCCACCAGGCTGACTGCACAAAGTTATGAATATCCTGAGCATAACTGGGGTTAGAAAAGAAAGATTTCCAGGAGCTGGGGAAAGGTGGGTGGGAAACTAGACCTACTGTAGGAGCTTCTCTTGAAGATCTACTGTTACGGTAAGTTCTTACGTAACTGCTATATCTTACTTAGAGAGGGTTCCTGCAGTAGGTCTTCACATATAGGACTGAATACCAAGCAGTCTAAGAGAAAGAGTCTGAGACAAGGTTCCGGGAGGAGGAAAATGTCCGCCAACTGAGGTTCTGCCTTAGGATAGAAGACCTTGCAAAACTGCAAGGCTGAAACCAGTTCTATGCCTAGAGGCAATGTCCAGACTGTAGTGTTTAGTGAAGGTGTGGATAAAAGACCAAGTAGCTGCTGCACATATCTCTGCAGTTGACACATTTCAGAAAAAAATGGTTGAAGTGGCCACACTTCTGGTGGAGTGGCCTTTAACCGCCCCCAGAAGGGTCTTTCCATGTTTCTGGTAAGTGTAATGAATACAGTTAGCCAGCCACCTAGAGATAGTCTGCTTCGAGATGGCCTTGCCCTGGCAGTGGGGGGCAAAGGTCACAAAAAGTTGGTTCACTTTACGAACCTCCTTAGTCAGGGAGGTATAATATCTCAGGATCCAGTGCACATACAAGGTATGCAACAAATATTCCTCCCTGTTGGAATGCTGTGGATAGTAGACTGGCAGTTCGACACTCTGGTTGACAGTTGTCTCCGAAACCACTTTGAGGAAAAAAGGAAGGATTAGTCCTAAGGACCACCCGGTCCATGTGAAAAATCAAATAAGACTTTCTGCACACAAAGGCCTGAAGCTCTGAAACTCTTCAAGCTGAAGTAACCGCAACTAAAAATAAAGTCTTCCAGGACAGGAAGCGCGTATCACAATTTGCTGCCAGTTCAAAAGGGGGTAACGTAAGTTTCTCCAACATAAAATTGAGATCCCAGGGAGGACAGGGGTTCTGGACTGGAAGTTTAATATGAAGGATGCCCTTCAAGAAAGTTTTTGAAACCTCTAGCTGCGCTAGGGTTTTGCCTTCCACCGGGAGGTGGTAGGCCGACACTGCAGAAAGATGAAGCTTAATGGAGGAGTAACTAAGGCTAACTCAGAAAGATGTACGAGATACTCGAACACCTGGGAGGCCAAGCAAGAAAAGGGATCCAAGCGTTTAGCTGTGGCCCAGATGGAAAATCTCTTCCACTTCGTGTCATAAGTATATCTGGTAGAAGGTTTTCTGGCTTCCACCAGGACCCAAGTGACCTGGGAAGAAACTCCATAGCGGGAAACTGCTATGTCCACAGGTGCCACGCATGGAGATGGAGAGACTGAAGACTCGGATGTACCAGGGTGCCCTGCTCCGGAGACAAAAGGTTGTGAGATATTGGCAGAAGGACTGGTGGTTCCACAGCCAGCTGTTGTAACAGCGGGAACCAAATTTGCCGAGGCCACAGAGGGGCGATCAGGATTAAATGGGCCCCTTCCACCTGAAGTTTCAACAGAACTTTCTGAATAAGAGGAAAGGGAGGAAACGTGTATAGAAACCTCCCTGTCCAAGAGACAGACAGTGCATCTTGCCAAAAAGCACCGTGCCCAGGAATGTGCGAGCAAAAGCTGGGTAGTTCTGCGTTGAATGGGGAGGCCAACAGATCTAGGTCTGGCCGGCCCCATCGAAGAAACAGGTCTTCAACTACGTCCTGCTTTAATTCCCACTCATGAGTCCTGGCTACTGATTGGCTGAGACTGTCCGCCAGAACGTTGAGAACACCTGGGACATGGACTGCTGTCAGAAACAAACCATGCTGAATCACCCAGTACCATACTCTCATTGCTTCCCTGCAAAGAGGGCACGACCGGGTTCCTCCTTGTTTGTTGAGATACCAGACAGTCGCCATGTTGTCTGTCTGGATCAGGAATGTTCCCAGCAGGAGTAATGACTGGAAGGCTTGGAGAGCATGGAGTACTGCTCTGGTCTCCAGGATATTGATGTGGAGCTGCTTCTCCTGCTGGGTCCACGAACCTTGGGTTTTGTGGTCCCCCAGATGGGCTCCCCAACCCATATCAGAGATGTCATATGTGAGGGTCTGGGTAGGGGCCCGAGAGTGCAAAGGAGCTCCCAATAACAGATTGGTGAGATCCTGCCACCAAAGAAGATCCTTCTGCAGGCTGTTGGGAGATCATGACCAATTGGTTCATGTCGTCCAACCGTTGGTCCCACTGGACTCAAAGAGACCACTGGGTGACCCTCATGTGCAGTCTGGCCATGGGGACAGTAGGGATGGCCACTGCCATGAGCCCCAAGAGACGGAGCACCGAGTGTGCCGGGGTCCATCAAGCTTTGGCCACCAGAGTGGCCTGGGAAGCTAAAGTCTCGGCCCAATCCAATGGCAAAAAGGCCTTGCTCTGGACTGTGTCCAGTACTGCCCCAATAAATTGGAGGTGCCGAGAGGGTACTAGCTGGAACTTGGGGAGGTTAACCGAGATGCCCAGCTTGACAAACAAGTCCAGAGTGAAAGAGAGAGACTCCTTCAGACTATCCGGGGAGGGGGCTGAAAAGAGCCAGTCGTCTAGGTACAGGAACAAGTATATGCCCATGCAGCGGAGAAACGCCGCTACTACCGCTAGGCACTTGGTGAAAACCCAGGGCGCTGAGGACAGGCCAAAAGGTAGTGCCCTGAACTGGAAATGGTTCTCTTGAAAGGAGAACCAGAGGAAGCGGCGGTGGGCCAGTAGGATGGGGATATGTAGGTAATCATCCTGCATATCCGGGGAGCACAGCCATGTGTTTGACTGGAGCAGGGGTAGGAGTCCCTGAAGAGTCAGCATGCGGAATCTCTTGTATTCCATGAAGAGGTTGAGCGTGCTGAGATCCAGAATAGGTCGCAGATCCCCCATCTTCTTTGGTACCAGGAAGAAATGGGAGTAGAATCCCCTTCCTAGTTGGTCTGGAGGGACGGGTTCTATGGCCTCTTTTTGCAGCAAGGCCTGGATTTCCTGGTGGACGGTGGAGATCTGACCCAGCGGGTAAGAGGACCTTCCCAGAGGGTGTGGAGGTGGAATCTCCAGGAACTCGACAGAGTGCCCTCGTTGTATGAGCTGAAGAACCGATATGTCTGCGGTGATGGACTTCCACCCTTCCAGGTGGAGGCTGAACCTCTCTCCTACCGGTTCCTCTGAGGGGAATGGAGATAACGGAAGGAAGGGGAGCGAGTCAGGAAGCCGAGGAGAGGGGACCTTTGGCCCCTGAGGCTGGTTTGGCAAACTTTGCCTGACGGATTTGAGCTCCAGAGCCAGTAGCGTGTCTTTTGCCTTGATGCTTATTCTGGGTCTTATGCCAATGTCTCTAGTGACAAAATGGCTGCTTCTTTTAACCCATCCGATACATCGAGTGTATGTCTCGAAGAGACCGTCCGCTCTCCTGCAGCCGTTATAATACCTTTCACGTCGCCACCAAAGAGGACAGAACCCCTGAAGGGTACGTCCAAAAGAGAGGACTGGATATCCTGTGCCAGACCTGCAATACGAGGCCAAGACAGGCGAGGAAGGCAGATCCCCGTGGCCGCAGCCCGAGCTACCGTGTCCACGGAATCATAGTGGCTCAGAAAGCGTGACAGCAAGAAGACTTGCTCATATGGACTTTGTCCAACAACTTGGCCCTGAGGTTGTTGTCAGGGATAGCCTGAAGGTCCCTCTCCAGCTCAGCAAGGGATGCTTTCTGGAAGGCCACCATATGGGACACATAATTTAGTGACCGTATGGCACAAGAAGTGGATGAGTAGATTTTTCTACCAAATTGGTCCAGTTGCCGTGAGTCCTTGTCTGGTGGAGATGAACTCAGGTGCTTGGGTTGAGCCGACTGGTCATGCGTGGCCGGGATGACCATGGAGTCGGCTTTTGGGTGTGATGCCAAATGAGAAATCCCTTCCAGGGGGAAGTAAGTTGTATCTGCTTTTCTGGAAACAGCTGGGATGGAGGAGGGCTGTTGCCAGACGGTAGTGAACAGGTCCTCATGAGGGCCCATCCAAGGGGGGATGGGTAGAGGATCTGTAGTCGCTAGATCAAGGTGCTCAGCCAATCTTTTGCACTGAGGATCTATCTTCTTAGAAGGCCAGCCTCCCGCTGCCTGGATAGTTCTCAACAAATCCCCAAACAAAGGGTCCTCTGGAGGGGATTTATGTGATTCTTTTGGAGGAACTGCGACCAGAGATCGAGGGTCAGAATGGTCGATGTTGTCTGAATCTATGTCTGAATCAGAGGGCTCGGAGCCACTGGGAAGAGAAGGGTCCTGCCCAGCGCCTTCCACAGGAAATTAACCCTCAGCTCGGACGGGGGGGGGTCTCTGGGTAGAGGAATAAAGCCCAATGGTTGGGACTGTCTGATTTCAGTGATGAGCTGGGTCCTGGCATCCTGCCACCACACTGGGACTGATTCTCAATCAGGCAGCGGCGGTGGAGGAGGTTGGTACCCTGGATACCCCTGGTAAGTCGGGTGGTGCCAATAAGGGTATTGATACCCGGGCAGCCCCAGCAGATAGCCTAAAGGTGGCTATCTGGGTGTGGGGTACCCCAGCGTCGGATATCCAGGTGTTGGGTATCCTAGCGTCAGGTTTGCAGGCGTGGGTGCACATTGCCCCTGATGGATATGAAGGATCTGTCAGAGGGCCTCCCAGTGGTGGAATGTAGGGGTCAGACCCTGGAAAACTGCCCAAGGTTCCCACAGGACCAGCCGGTGGGGGTGCCGCAGGTCCACTGGAAAGTGGCAGGGGATCAGGAGTGGCACCTGAGGGTCCCGAAGGAGGGGGGCTCCATGCCTAACAGATCCTGGTCCGACGACGGACCTCGTGGAGGAGGGAGGTCCACGGTCAGAGTGAATAGCTCTGGGAGAGACCCCAATGACAGGTCGGGTAATGATCCCGAAGGCAGAGACAAGTCGGGACCAGGTGGCGAATCGCTTGGAGAAGAAATCAGCAGGGATGAAGGATCTCCAGTAAGCACACTTGTGCCATTGTCAGGGGGCCTCAGGGGAGCCCGATGGGCGAGTAGGAACGACTGTGCGGTTGACGGGTAGTCTGTTGTCTGACTTATCAGTCGCGACTGGGCTGTCTGCGGCAGAGAAACCACAGACAGGCTGATCGGTCTGGGCCAGGCACCTGATGGCAGGGCCGGAGGGCAACTTAGCGGCAGTGCTACACAAAGGAGAAGTAACAGAAACCTCAAGAGAGGCTACCCCAGTTTGCCCGCTCACCTCGGCAGGAGGGGAAGAAGGCGCCCAGCCCTCAGAAGTGGATTGAGGGCCTGGAAGAGTGGAACTCACGGTCTTGGAGGTGGAAGGCCTTCCTCGTGGTGACGGGCTCCTCCCCCAGGCTTCTCCTTGTCCTTCTTTTTCTTCCTTGGGTCCATCAACGATGACCTCTCCCTAAGCTCCAGGAGCTCCTTTCCCATAGAAGCTAGCTGACGGGTGAGATGGTGGGCCCCAAGGGTCCGCTTGTGTCGGGTCCAGGTAGCCTGGTTGAATCCCTGGCAGATGGCACATTCGGCCGAGTTGTGCTTAGGCCCCAGGCAAAGAAGGCAATGGGAGTGGTTGTCCCCATGCAAAATTTGAGCACCACACTTGGTGCACTTCTTTTTTGGACGAGCCGACATACACTCATTCGAAAATTGCAGAAAAAGTGATTGAGAAAAAAGACTAAACGTTGAATAAGCGGGTGACTGATTGCTGTTCTAACACATCTGTCGAACGAACTGAGGCAACGGCCGGAAAGAACTGGAGGGTGGGCGCAGACCACCCCTTTTATAGTTGGGCTGACGCCACATCACCTGACGCCGTGGGCGGTCCCCACTGATGATTGCTAGCTACAAGTTTGCCGTTGGAACCTGACGCCAGGGGGCACAGTCCTATATGTGAAGACCTATTGCAGGAACACTCTCAAAGTAAGATCTGAGGTTCCAAAACCAGCATCCCGGCGTGATTCAAGGTCAATGTGGTAATGGGAAATGAAGGTGTGTGCTGACTTCCAGTTAGCAGCCCTGCTGATTTCCTGGATAGGGACGTCCCTAGAAGCAGCCACCGACGCAGCAGTATGATGGGGGGAATAAGCCCTAAACTCTATGGGAGGCTCCCTAACCGCCAACCTATAGCAGAGAAAGGATCCACATGCCAATCGTTCACTTGGCTGCAGGTCTGCCAGGTGTGGCTTCAGCGTGGGTGACAAACAGCTGGTGAAACTCTCCACAAACTTCCGCAGTGTGCACTTTGTAGTACGCGAGCGCTCTTCTCAGGTCCAAAGTATGGAGCTTGTACTTGGCCTCCGAGGTGCGACTGGGGTAGAACACTAGCAGAGTCAACACCTGGTTTAGGTGAAACTCCGACACCACCTTCGGGAGAAATTTCGGGTGGGGGCGCAGGACAACCTTGTCCCTGTGGAAGACCAGGTAGGGAACTTCGATGGACAGCTCCCCAATCCTTCTAGCTAACGTGATAGCCACCAAGAAGGTGGTCTTCCATGACAGGTGAGAGATGTCACACCTGTGCATCAGTTCGAATGGCTTGCCCATGAGCTTGGCCAATACCAGCAGTAAATCCCATGGAGGTGGTTCATGCACCGGAGGGGATATGTGATCTAGGCCCTTAAAGAAGCGCCAGACCACCTTCTCCTGCACCACTGACTGCTGGCCCACGCCCAGTAAGCAGAGATGGCTGCTGGGTGCATCGTGAGGGTTGTCAACTGAAGCCCCTGCTGGGAAAGGGACCATAGGTAGTCCAGAATGCTAGCCAGTGGACAGGACGAGCGGTCCAACCCCTTGTCCTGACACCAAATGAAGAACCTCTTCCATTTGAAGGCATAGCATTTTCTGGTTGACTCCTTTTGGGATGCCTCAACAACGTTGAGGACCTCGACAGAAAGACCCAAGGCCTGGAACTCTATCCACTCAAGAACCAGGCCTTCAGGTGCAGGGATTGAAGGTCCAGATAGAGTACCTTCCCCTCACTGACAAAGAGCAGGTCCGGGCAGTCTGGAAGCCACCTCGGGAGCCTGGAGCTGAGGTTGAGGAGATCTGGATACCAGAACTGGCAAGGCCAGTCTGGGACTACCAGGATCACCTGTGCCTTGTCCCTCCTGATCTTGAGGAGCACCTTGTGGATCAAGGGCAGAGGAGGGAAGGCATAGAAGAGGCCTGGGGCCCACAGCCTGGGAGAAGGCATCCCCCTGCAGCGAGCCCTGCTGAGGGGAGCAGGCATTGTACAGCCTCAGCTTGGCATTCTCCCTGGAGGAGAACAGGTCCACCTGAGGTGTGCCCCAGTGGGAGAACAGGTCTTGTACTATCTCCGGCAGGAGAGACTACTTGTGAGATGCCTCGCCTATCCGGCTGAGGGCATCGGCCAGACTATTCGAGGCCCCCTGCCACATGAATGGCTAGGAGACCCGCCTCCAGACTGAGCACGAGAGACCAAATGCGAAGCGCTTCCTTGCACAGAGGCAAGGAGTGCGTCCCGCCCTGTCTGTTAAGATAGTACATGGTTGTGGTGTTGTCTGTCTGGACCTGGACCACTTGACCCCGAACAAATGGAGCGAAGGCGGTCAGGGATAGCCGGACCGCTCGGAGCTCCAGCAGTTTGATGTGGTATTGGGACTCCTGAGGGGACCAGAGTCCATGGGCTGTGTGCTCCCCCAGATGGGCACCCCAACCCATCAGAGAGGCATCGGTCATCAGCATGACTGTCAGCTCGAGGTAGACGAATGGGATTCTGTCCCACAGATGAGCTGGGACGAGCCAAGACTGCAGGCCATCCCACATCTCCTGGGTCACAGAGACTGGCTGGTCTAGATGACCTGAGTACTGAGACCACTGGCGGGCTAGCCCCCACTGCTGGGGACACATATGCCAGCGGGCTCAATGGACCACACTGGTGCAAGCCGCCATGAGACCCAGAAGGCGCAGGAAGTCCCGGGCAGGGTGCAATTGCCCCACCAGAAATGATTGGGCAAAGGAGGAAAGGACCTTGGTCCTGTCTGCTGGGAGCCGGGCTCTGGCTCGGACAGAGTCAAGCCCTGCCCTGATGAACTGAATCACCTGCGAGGGCACGAGTTCTGACTTGGCCTCGTTGATGAGGAGGCCGAGTTGAGAGCAAGGCTGGGGGGCCAGATCTCTGGACCACCCCACCTCCAACCTGGAGGGGCCTGCTATTAGCCAGTCGTCCAGGTAAGCGTAAACCCGGACCCCTTGGCACTGCAGGAATGCTGCCACCACTGCGATGCATTTGGTGAAGACCCTGGGAGCTGATGAGAGGCCGAAAGGGGATGGCCTGGAACTCGTAGAGGGTTCCCTCTGCCCGAAAGCCGAGGAACCGTTGATGAGATGGACAGATTGGGACATGAAAGAACGCGTCCTGGAGGTCAAGGGAGCAGAACCCCATGCCTTGCTCCAGGGATGGTATTATCTGAGCCAGGGTTACAATCCAAAAGGTGCACAGCCTTAGGAACTTGTTCAGGTCATGCAGATCGAGAATGGGGCACCAGTCCCCTGTCCGTTTTGGAACCAGGAAGTACCTGGAAACAAACCCTGGGCACGGAGGAGGATACACAACCTTGCTGACTACCTCTGGCGGAGGAGCTGGTCGATGTCGTCTCGGAGAGCTGACTGGGAGGCTGCAGGCCTGGTAGTGCCCCGTTGGGTGCGGGCTCGAAAAAGGGAGGGACCTGCTCAAACTCCAGAGGTAGGCCCCTGCCGACCACTTCCAGAACCCAGCGGTCCATGGTGACAACAGACCAGGTGGAAAGGAAGTGGCTGAGTCAGATCCCCATGGGGGGACCCAGGGGAGGTGAGATGAGGTTGGGGGCAGCACCCCACAACTGGGCAGGCTTGGAGGAGAAGGGGAGATGGCCGAGGAGCCACCGAGGTCCTTCCCCGGACTTCCTGACCGAGGAAGTGATGGACTTGGCTCTAGGGCACCAAGTTTGCTGGTCAGGTCTTGCTGCAGGAACGGAAGGATGAAAGGGCTTATGCTGCTGATGGCAGCCTTTGTCCTTCTGTGCAGATGTGACCAAATCTAGGGTGGGATTGGATTTTTCAATGCGCTGGAGGTGGCCCTCCACACCGGGCCCGAACAGGTCGGTGCCCAGAAAGGGAACATCTGTGAGCTTGTGTTGGGTGTCTGCTGTGAAGGTTGAGATCCACAACCAAGCCCTGCAGTGCATGGCCACTGCAGCCGCTACTGAATGGGCACAAGAGTCTTCAATGTCCAGAGCCATCTTGAGCTGCTGCTTTGCCACCACCCTACCGTGATCCAGAACCTGCTTGACTGTGGTCTGGAGGTTGGCCGGGAGATGAGGGAGCACCTCATCTAGGGAGCCCAACAGGGCAAGAGAAGTGTACCATCATAACAGCCGAGCTGGCCTGGCGAAGGCCCAAAGAGGCGGCCTTTCTCCCTAAGTAGTCCAATTTCTTGGACTCCTTATCTGAGGGCTTGTCCGAGTGACTGAAGACGGAATCTGCCACCAACCCCGGCCGAGGGGTGCTCTGAGAAACTGGAGAGAGAGCCAGTGGAACCCTGAGATTTATGGGCCATCCTGCTGGCCGATGGCTCTAAGGGAGGCTACGCTGCCAGAGTTCTAACGCCAGGCCCACAATCGCCTCAGCTATGGGGACCACCTCCAAGGGGGAGTCCTCCTTGTCCAGAATCTCTGTAAGGGGATATTTGGCCCATTTCTGCATGGGTTCGAGCAGCATCCTGGTGGACTCAGAGATGAGCCGAAGAATACCAAGGAACAAGGTGGGGCTCTCATCCACAGAAAGACCCCACAGAGGATTCCAGGTCGACTGGATGGGAATGCAACGAGGAGTCTTTGGACTCCAAAGAGTCTGTGTACAGCTGGTGACCGCCTGAGCCACTCTCCATTTGCCGAGGGTGATCGGGGGTGAGAGTCACCGACAACTGATGGGGTAAACCTTGAGCCGATCGAGAATCCTTGGTCAGTGCCCCATTCTTCGTCTGGGGAGGTGGTGATTCCACAACAATGGGCGGGGCAGCCGGTTTGGGCTGAGCCGTCGGCGCCGGGTCCTCGACTGGGGAACCAATGGAGGGCAGTCGGCTTCCGCCATTCGGGTGACAGCCACTTAATTGCCAGTATGGAAGCTGGAGTCGGCTTGCTGCCAGCCAAAAGGAGCTGTTGCCACATTAGATCCTCATAGCGCTGACGCAACTTGCGCTGGAGCCTTTCCTCAGCCAAGGAGGATGAGGAAGAAGAGTGGCGGCGACGCTTTCCGGAATGTCGGGACCGAGACCGCTGACATTGGTGGGATTTCCCCAAAGTGGAGGAGGACTGACATCATTGGCGGGCCGAGGAAGGAGCGTGGGAAACCTGCTGCCCCTCCGGTTCAGGGTCCTGGGCCGGGGACTTCCGCTCAGTGGTCTAAGGGAAGTCCTCGGAAGGCACCGGAAGCACTGGTGTCTGAGAGACAGAGTTGTTGGCCTCCTTGGTCGATGACCTGTTGGTGGGCTCGAGAAAAATCTCTGCGTCAACAGGCATCTCAGTCGGCTGGTCTGATGGGGACACTGTAAAACCAGCGGCCCAGGCCGCAACATCGACAGTCGAGAGCAGATGGTCCGGAGTGTCACAAACGCACTCAGCAGGTCAGGCCCTCTGCTCCCACAGTGCCAACCTCCGAGCGCAATAGTGTGAACAGGTAACAGACAGGGTAACCCTCCTGTCTGCTTTTTGGTCTGAATCACCTTTAGTCTCAAGTTCTGGGGGGATTCAAACTATGAACCTTATGCTAGCGTACCGAATGTACAGGCTCAGATACGCCCTCTTCGGGGATTGCGGTACAATCTTTCGCCAGGGGCACCAAGCTAGGCATCCAAAATGAACCCTTAAAACTCTATAAAAGACCTTAAGTATATTCTTCCCTTTTCCCAGTTTAGTAACACCATCAAGCTGTTGAACCGTTTTTATCAGACTTAATCTTCTATATGTCACACGCAAAAAGAACTGAGAGACACCCAGGCAGTCTTTGAAAAAAAGATACTTTATTAAAAGATGATAAAAGTATGAAAATGTAAACACAGAACAATATATCAAAGAGCATACAATCACTTAAAAGCAAAGAACAAAACAAAAACTACAATACATTTTAGATCTTTTCTATCTAATGTATTACCTCTTTAAGTGCTTATCAGAGTTGTGTGTCTCTACAGTGCCAAGATGGCATAAATCTAAACAGTTCAGACACAGTATAGTTTAAACTGTGTCTCTCCACACCCCTTTTGTGAGTCATCTACCTCCTCCTTTTAGACTATATAAAATACAAAACAGGATGGCCTATCAGGCGGTATATTAAATAAGGTGACATCAGCAAAAAATTATTTCCCAAATTATGAGTCTTTTGATCCACCAGTTCCCTTGAAGTTTTACAACCCTGCAATCCCTCACCTAGGTGCAAGATATCTGGCAGGAATCAGCTCAACGATGTCCTGTTTCTGAAGTCATTAAATGTATATTTTAGTTTCCCAGCTTCAGAGCATTAACAGGTCAAAAACAGCCATAAAATGCAATGTCTCAAGGAAGTTAATTACATTACTGAGATCACCTGGTCAATTATATTTCCTGTAGTTTTCACTGAAACCTGGTGGTGGTGGTGAGGCACCCATGGAGCACAGGCTGTCTTATGTGAGACAATCACATACTGTATTTTTATATCACAAATAGCATACAATAATCATAACCAGCTGGCCAAGCGTCACAGTCCTCCCCACCTAGACTGAATTTGGGGGCTCTTTCCCCTGCATGGGATGAGCTTCCCAAGTCAGTTCACTCCTCATATAGATGCAACAGGCCATCTGTGTTCTGACTGGTCACTCCAGCCCTATGTAAGATCGACATGGCATACCCTTGCAAGGCAAGACTTCATCTTGATAGTCTACCATTAGTTTTTTCCATTTGTGTCAGCCAAACCAGGGGGTTGTGGTCAGTTTGTAACTCAAAATGCTGCCCATATAAGTATGGCTCTAACTTCTTTAGGGCCCATACTATGGCAAGACACTCTTTTTCCACAGTAGAGTAAGCCTGCACCCTGGGAAGTAACTTTTTACTCATGTACACTACAGGGTGATCTTTCCTGCGGCTGAATGTCTAACTCAGTACTGCCCCAATACCCACATCTGAGGCGCCAGTCTGACTATAAAGGGTCTGCTGTAGTCAGGACTTGTCAATACAGGAGCACTGCACAGTGCCGCCTTTCAGTCTGGTAAAGGCTTTTCTCAGGCTGGTTCCCAAGTAACTTCTTCAGGCATCTTTTCTTACCAGGTCAGAGCAGTGGAGCAGCCAGGGCACTGTAATTGGGTACAAACTTCTATAGTACCCCGCTGTCCTTAAACAACTCCTGAACTGCTTCTGCATTTCTGGTCTGGGCCATGCCTTGATCTCTTCTATTTTCACTGGTTAGACCAAGCTGTCCCCACCCACAACATGCCCGAGGTATGCCACTTCAGCCATGGCCACCTGGCACTTCTCAGCTTTGACAGTGAGCCCGGCCTCTGTATCCTGTCCAGCACTTCCCTAAGGTGGGACAGTTTTTTCTCCCAGCTGGCACTAAAGATGGCAATGTCAGCCAGATACGCCATGGCGAACTCCTCAGCACCATTTAACACCTGGTTCACCAAGCTTTGGAAAGTGACCTAGGCGTTCTTCATTCCGAAAGGCATTACTTTAAATTCAAATAAGCCTATCAGAGTGATGAAGGCCGACCTCTCCCTAGCTCTGTCAGTTAACTCTACCTGCCAATACCCCTTTTTCAGGTCAATAGTTGTAAGGTATGTCGCCCCTCCCAACTTGTCCAGGAGTTCATCCATCCAGGGCATCGGGTGGGCATCTGACTTCGTGACTGCATTCAGTCCACAAAGAAACGAGTAGAACCATCTGGCTTGGGCACAAGGACTACGGGTGAGGCCCAGGGGCTGTGGGATCTCTGGATTACCCCTTAATCCAGCATTTTCTCCACCTCCCTTCTAATGTCCTTTTGGACAGCCTCCGACACCCGATATGCTGTGCGCCGTCTGTGTCCCTGTCTCTACATTGTGCGTTGCTAAGGGGACTAGTCCAGGCTTGGCGGTAAACAGTGGGGCAAAGTCTGCTAGAACCTCCCTTACTTCCTGGATCTGGTCCGGGGCCAGCTGGGGTGACAATTTAACTGCCTCCACAGAGGACTCCCACTTGCTTTCTTCCAGCAAGTCCAGAAGGGGTCTCCTTCATCTGTACCCTACCCATACTGCAAACACCATGTCAGCCCTATTAGCATATGGCTTCTTCATGTTGACATGGTATGTATGTTTTCTGTCAGGTAACTCTATGATATAGTTCACATCATTTATCTTTCTACTTTGTACGGTCCTGCCCACTCAGCCTGCAGCTTGTCTTTCTGGACCGGAATAAGGACCATGACTTCCTGACCCACCATGTATCTGAAGCGAGCTCTGGCTCTGCAGTCATACCACACTTTTGTTTCAGTTCAGCAGGTGCCAGGTTGCTCTGAGCTATCTCCATAAGCTCCATCAGCCTTTCTCCAAACCTAAGGACGTAATCCACTATGGGAGTGCCCTGGGTGGCATGCTTGCCTTCCCAGTCCTCCTGGATCAAGTCTAGGGGCCCACATACCTGGCGTTCATATAAGAGGTCGAAGGGTGAAAACGCTGTCGACTCTTGGGGCACCTCCCTGTATGCAAACAACAGGTGGGGAAGGTATTTCTCCCAGTCCCTCTCATGCTGTTCAGCAAACACTTGGAGCACTGACTTCTGGGTACCAGTATATCTTTCTACAAGCCCATTGGCCTGTGGGTGATAAGGTGTTGTGCGCCTCTGCACCACCCCATACTTCTCCCACAAACATTTCATCAGGTCCGACATGAAGGAACCCTTCGATCGGTGATAACCTCTCAAGGAAACCCAACATGGGAGAAAATCCCTAAGGCATCTGCCACTTTGTCTGTCCTCAGTGAGGATAGGTGACTACCTTGATACCGGGTGGCATAATCCACCACAATCAGGATGAACTCTTCATGGAGGAGCTGGGGTATTAAAGTCCCACAATATCCACTCCCTCTGAATGGCTCTCCACTATGGGCATGGAATTAGGGCGGCTTGGGTTTTCACCCGCCTTCTATTTCTTGCACCGGTGACAAGACCTGTAATACTCACCTGCGTGAGTTACATAATAGAAATTTGAGCAACCAGCCACGTAGTGTGCGCGATTCCCAGATGACCAGACATGGGAATATCATGTGCAATCTTGAGCAACTGCTCACAGTATCCCTGCAGAACGACAAGCTGCCTGCCTATCACCCCTCCTTCTGTCTTCACAGCCTGAGTATACATCAGTCCATTTTCCCAATAAACCTTATGTTTACCGTCACCTCCCTGTGCTCTATCAGAGTCTGCCCAAACCCTCAGCTTCTCTATACTAGGGTTACTTTTCTGAGCAGCTGCGAACTCCTTACACATTCCCAAGGCATTTGACAGGTCCCTTTCAGTCTCTAAACTAGGGTCCCTAGCACTAGCATCAGGGCACTCAGGATCGCTGTCATCCTTAACCTCTGACAATGGGTCACCCCTCCTTCTTCGGAGTAACCCTCCGTAGTTGTGTAGTTAACTGCTACTGGGGAAATTTCTACCCCCTTTTCATTAGTCTCCATATCAGGAGACACAGGCTGGGAAACTAGCCTCCCAGTGGTTTCCTCAATGGCTTCTGTGGGGTCCAGGGAATTAAAATTTTCCCTTGCCGCTTGGATATGGGTAACTGAACACACCATTCCATTCGAGATTGTTGCCAAGGATGATGTCAACTGCTAAAGTTCTGGCTACATCTACCTGTTGCACAGTTCCCCATTTCACCCCAGTCTAGAGAACACTAGCGAGTGGCAATGTGGTCTCCTCACCAGTGAACCCTTGTACAGTTACAAATTTATTGGGTATACGCTGACCAGGATCTACCAGATCCCCTTTTACCAACGTCAGGGATGCCCCTTAACCCTTGTGTCTGTACACCATTCACCGTGACTGGGTGCATGTGTTCCCTCATGTTCACAGGCATGCTTCCAGGGGCACAAAAACAACGCACTTCTTTCCTAGCCCCATTCTGCGTATTGCTCATCCTTTTGGGACACTGTCTGGCAATATGCCCAGTTTCTTTACAAACCCAACATCCATTTCTTTTCTCAGATAAATCTTTTCTTTGAAACCTGGGGCTAACTGGTTTTGGTGGAGGCAGTGAGGGTTTTAGCTGCCCTGAAGGTGTGCTTTTCCCTTTCTGCACTGCCACGCCCACCCCATTCGCTCTCAAAGCAGGTCTGCTCTTAGCATAGTGGTCCCGAGAGTTCAGCAACTCTTCCACCGTTTTGAGGATCCTCAGTCCTCCAGCCAGATTTTCAGCTCTGCTAGGCATGCTCAAAAACTGCTCTAACAATATAGCATTTTCAATTTTATCTACAGAGTTGGCTTCAATTTCTTCCACCGCTTTAAACATTGGACGCCGCTTTCATGGCTAGCTCTTCGTAGCTCATGCGTCAGGGCTTCTCCTGAGCTACAGAATTTAGTCTGTATGCTTCCTGCAGATAAACCAAACTTTTTTAAAAGTGCAGTTTTAAGTTTGCTGTAATCATTACTGTCCTCATTGTCCATTTGACCTAATGCATCCCGAGCTTTTCCCAGGAAGTAGCAGGGATAGCTGGAAGCGCCAGGATCCTCTAGGAATGTTTGCCTGAATACAAACGTTTTCAAAGGAATTTAAAAAGGTATCCATATCCTCCCCCTCTTTAAATTCAGCTATCAATTTGGAGTTTAATTTGTAACCCAGTCCTGTAGTTCCAGTTAAACCCAAGCCACCACCTGCTCTGGTGCTGGTGGTTGGAGTTGTAACTTCTCCAGTTCGTGTCGCCTCTGGCTCTCACACTCTTCATGGTCCACCTCTCGCTGTTCACAGTCCGCTTCTCGCTGTTCTCTCTCCCATTTCTTCTCTGCGACTCGCTGTTCTCACTTCTCTTCTCTCTGGAACTCCAGCTCCATTCTGCACAACTCAATCTGCAGCCTGATTGCTTCTGGCTCCAGAATGCTGGTGACCTTCCCCTGCTGCTGTGGCCCTTCGCTTGCACTGGCCCTGCTGCCCTCCTCACCGGATCTGGACACTGCACTGGCCGCTGGCCCCTCCACGCCCAAAGTTTGGTCCTTTACGGTCACAGTCTGTGACTCGATGCTCTGGGCATCTGCTGCCATCAAGGCATCCACAAGGTTTGGCTTGGTGGCTCTGGCCTCGTGCAGGACTCCTCTGTCCTGGCACAACCGCCTCAAGTAGTCTGCAGTGCACCGAGATGGAGAAATATCTTCTTCCCTTAACTAATGTGCTACTCTTAACTTGCACTTTAGAAAAAACAATAAACAGGTAGGAACTGGACCGCAGCAAAATGATATAGTTCTGTTTCTTTTAAAAATAGCACTGCCTTTATGCTTGCAAGTGAGCTGCAAAGTATTAAGCTGACACACTGAACAGTTAAAGCTTGTGTTACTAATTTTTCACACCGCTGCTAACAAATCGATCTATAAATGCACTCAGCAGGTCAGGCCCTCTGCTCCACGTGTGCCAACCTCAGCACACAATGGTGTGAACAGGTAACAGACAGGGTAACCCTCCTGTCTGCCTTTGGGTCTGAATCACTTTAGTCTCAAGTTCTGGGGGATTCAAACCATGAACCTTATGCTAAAGGCACGAATGTACAGGCTCAGATACATACCCTCTTCGGGGATTGCGGTACAATCTTTCGCCAGGGGCACCAAGCTAGGCATCCAAAATGAACCCTTAAAACTCTATAAAAGACCTTAAGTATATTCTTCCCTTTTCCCAGTTTAGTAACACCATCAAGCTGTTGAACCATTTTTGTCAGACTTAATCTTCTATATGTCTCATGCAAAAAGAACTGAGAGACACCCAGGCAGTCTTTTGAAAAAAAAAAAAAAAAGATACTTTACCAAAAGATGATAAAAGTATGAAACTGTAAACACAGAACAATATATCAAAGAGCATACAATCACTTAAAAGAAAAGCAAAGAACAAAACAAAAACTACAATACATTTTAGATCTTTTCTATCTAATGTATTACCTCTTTAAGTGCTTATCAGAGCTGTGTGTCTCTACAGTGCCAAGATGGTATAAATCTAAACAGTTCAGACACAGTATAGTTTAAACTGTGTCTCTCCACACCCCTTTTGTGAGTCATCTACCTCCTCCTTTTAGACTATACAAAATACAAAACAGGATGACCGATCAGGCGGTATATTAAATAAGGTGACATCAGCAAAAACTGAGTTCCCAAATTATCAGTCTTTTGATCCACCAGTTCCCTTGAAGTTTTACAACCCTGCAATCCCTCACCTAGGTGCAAGATATCTGGCAGGAATCAGCTTAACGATGTCCTGTTTCAGAAGTCATTAAATGTATATTTTAGTTTCCCAGCTTCAGAGCATTAACAGGTCAAAAAAACAGCCATAAAATGCAATGTCTCAAGGAAGTTAATTACATTACTGAGATCTCCTGGCCAATTATATTTCCTGTAGTTTTCACTGAAACCTGGTGGTGGTGGTGAGGCACCCATGGAGCACAGGCTGTCTTATGTGAGACAATCACATACTGTATTTTTATATTACAAATAGCATACAATAATCATAACCAGCTGGCCAAGCGTCACAGTCCTCCCCACCTAGACTGAATTTGGGGGCTCTTTCCCCTGCATGGGATGAGCTTCCCAAGTCAGTTCACTCCTCATATAGATGCAACAGGCCATCTGTGTTCTGACTGGTCACTCCAGCCCTATGTAAGATCATCATGTCATACCCTTGCAAGGCAAGACTCCATCTTGATAGTCTACCATTAGTTTTTTCCATTTGTGTCAGCCAAACCAGGGGGTTGTGGTCAGTTTGTAACTCAAAATGCTGCCCATATAAGTATGGCTCTAACTTCTTTAGGGCCCATACTATGGCAAGACACTCTTTTTCCACAGTAGAGTAAGCCTGCACCCTGGGAAGTAACTTTTTACTCATGTACACTACAGGGTGATCTTTCCCTTGGCTGGATGTCTAACTCAGTACTGCCCCAATACCCACGTCTGAGGCGTCAGTCTGGACTATAAAGGGTCTGCTGTAGTCAGGACTTGTCAATACAGGAGCACTGCACAGTGCCTCCTTCAGTCTGGTAAAGGCTTTTTCACAGGCTGGTTCCCAAGTAATTTTCTTAGGCATCTTTTTCTTTACCAGGTCAGATAGGGGAGCAGCCAGGGCACTGTAATTGGGTACAAACTTCCTATAGTACCCTGCTGTCCCTAAACAACTCCTGAACTGCTTCTCCGTTTCTGGTCTGGGCCATGCCTTGATCACTTCTATTTTCACTTGGTTAGGACTAAGCTGTCCCCGACCTACAACATGCCCGAGGTATGCCACTTCAGCCATGGCCACCTGGCACTTCTCAGCTTTGACAATGAGCCCGGCCCTCTGTATCCTGTCCAGCACTTACCTAAGGTGGGACAGTTGTTTCTCCCAGCTGGCACTAAAGATGGCAATGTCATCCAGATACGCCACAGCAAACTCCTCAGCACCATTTAACACCTGGTTCACCAAGCTTTGGAAAGTGACCTAGGCGTTCTTCATTCCGAAAGGCATTACTTTAAATTCAAATAAGCCTATCAGAGTGATGAAGGCCGACCTCTCCCTAGCTCTGTCAGTTAACTCTACCTGCCAATACCCCTTTTTCAGGTCAATAGTTGTAAGGTATGTCGACCCTCCCAACTTGTCCAGGAGTTCATCCGTCCAGGGCATCGGGTGGGCGTCTGACTTTGTGACTGCATTCAGTCCACGACAGTCCACAAAGAAATGAGTAGAGCCATCTGGCTTGGGTGCAAGGACTACTGGTGAGGCCTAGGGGCTGTGGGATCTCTGGTTTACCCCTAAATCCAGCATTTTCTCCACCTCCCTCCTAATGTCCTTTTGGACAGCCTCTGACACCCGATATGCTCTCCGCCGTCTGTGTCCCTGTCTCTACATCATGCATTGCTAAGGGTTAAGTCCAGGCTTGACGGTAAACAGTGGGGCAAAGTCTGCTAGAACCTCCTTACTTCCTGGATCTGGTCCGGGGCCAGCTGGGGTGACAATTTAACTGCCTCCACAGAGGACTCCCACTTGCTTTCTTCCAGCAAGTCCAGAAGGGGGTCTCCTTCGTCTGTACCCTCCCCATACTGCAAACACCATGTCAGCCCTATTAGCATATGGCTTCTTCATGTTGACATGGTATGTATGTCTTCTGTCAGGTAACTATGATATAGTTCACGTCATTTATCTTTCTAACTACTTTGTATGGTCCTGCCCACTCAGCCTGCAGCTTGTCTTTCTGGACCAGAATAAGGACCATGACTTCCTGACCCACCATGTACGAGCGAGCTCTGGCTCTGCAGTCATACCACACTTTTTGTTTCTGTTCGGCAGGTGCCAGGTTGCTCTGAGCTATCTCCATAAGCTCCTTCAGCCTTTCTCCAAACCTAAGGACGTAATCCACTATGGGAGTGCCCTGGGTGGTGTGCTTGCCTTCCCAGTCCTCCTGGATCAAGTCTAGGGGCCCACATACCTGGCGTTCATATAAGAGGTCGAAGGGTGAAAATCCTGTCGACTCTTGGGGCACCTCCCTGTATGCAAACAACAGGTGGGGAAGGTATTTCTCCCAGTCCCTCTCATGCTGTTCAGCAAACGCTTAGAGCACTGACTTCTGGGTACCAGTATATCTTTCTACAAGCCCATTAGCCTGTGGGTGATAAGGTGTTGAGCGCCTCTGCACCACCCCACACTTCTCCCACAAACATTTCATCAGGTCCGACATGAAGGAATCCCTTCGATCAGTGATAACCTCCTGCAGAAATCCAACATGGGAGAAAATCCCAAGTAAGGCATCTGCCACTTTGTCTATCCTCAGTGAGGATAGGGTGACTGCCTCTGGATACCAGGTGGCATAATCCACCACAGTCAGGATGAACCTCTTCCTGGAGGAGCTGGGGGTATTTAAAGTCCCAAAATATCCATTCCCCCTCTGGAATGGCTCCTCCACTATGGGCAATGGAATTAGGGCGGCTTGGGTTTTCTTACCCACCTTCCCTATTTCTTGGCACTGGTGACAAGACCTGCAATACTCCTTCACCTGCTGGGTGAAGTTGGGCCAATAGAAATTCTGAGCCAACCGCTGCGTAGTGCGCACGATTCCCAGATGACCAGACATGGGAATATCATGTGCAATCTTGAGCAACTGCTCACAGTATCCCTGCAGAACAAGCTGCCTGCCTATCACCCCTCCTTCTGTCTTCACAGCCTGAGTCTATATCAGTCCATTTTCCCAATAAACCTTATGTTTACCATCACCTCCCTGTGCTCTGTCAGAGTCTGCCCAAACCCTCAGCTTCTCTATACTAGGGTTACTTTTCTGAGCAGCTGCAAACTCCTTACACATTCCCAAGGCATTTGACAGGTCCCCTTCAGTCTCTAAACTAGGGTCCCTAGCACTAGCGTCAGGGCACTCAGGATCACTGTCATCCCTAACCCTCTGACAATGGGTCACCCCTCCTCCTTCGGAGTAACCCTCCGTAGCTGTGTAGTTAACTGTTACTGGGGAAATTTCTACCCCCTTTTCATTAGTCTCCATATCAGGAGACACAGGCTGGGAAACCAGCCTCCCAGTGGTTTCCTCAATGGCTTCTATGGGATCCAGGGAATTAAAATTTTCCCTTGCCTCTTGGCTATGGGTAACTGAACACACCATTCCATTCGAGATTGTTGCCAAGGATGATGTCAACTGCTAAAGTTTTGGCTACATCTACCTGTTGCACAGTTTCCCCCATTTCACCCCAGTCTAGGAGAACACTAGCGAGTGGCAATGTGGTCTCCTCACCAGTGAACCCTTGTACAGTTACAAATTTATTGGGTATACGCTGACCAGGCTCTACCAGATCCCCTTTTACCGTCAGGAATGCCCCTTAACCCTTGTGTCTGTACACCATTCACCGTGACTGGATGTATGTGTTCCCTCATGTTCACAGGCATGCTTCCAGGGGCACAAAAACAACCCACTTCTTTCCTAGCCCCATTCTGCGTATTGCTCATCCTTTTGGGACACTGTCTGGCAATATGCCCAGTTTCTTTACAAACCCAACATCCATTTCTTTTCTCAGAGAAATCTTTTCTTTGAAACCTGGGGCTAACTGGTTTTGGTGGAGGCAGTGAGGGTTTTAGCTGCCCTGAAGGTGTGCTTTTCCCTTTCTGCACTGCCACGCCCACCCCATTCACTCTTAGAGCAGGTCTGCTCTTAGCATAGTGGTCTGAGAGTTCAGCAACCTCTTGCACTGTTTTGGGGATCTCAGTCCTCCTGCCAGATTTTCAGCTCTGCTGGGCATGCCCCAAAAAACTGCTGTAACAATACAGCATTTTCAATTTTATCTACAGAGTTGGCTTCAATTCCTTCCCACCAACGTTTTAAACAGTGACGTCGTTTCATGGCTAGCTCTTCGAAGCTCATGTCAGGGCTTCTCCCGAGCTTACGGAATTTAGCTCTGTATGCTTCTGCAGTTAAATCAAACTTTTTTAAAAGTGCAGTTTTAAGTTTGCTGTAATCATTACTGTCCTCATTGTCCATTTGACCTAATGCATCCCGAGCTTTCCCAGGGCGTAGCAGGGATAGCTGGAAGCTCCAGGACCCTCTAGGAATGTTTGCCTGAATACAAACTTTTTCAAAGGAATTTAAAAAGGCATCCATATCCTCCCCCTCTTTAAATTCAGCTATCAATTTGGAGTTTAATTTGTAACCCAGTCCTGTAGTTCCAGTTAAACCCAAGCCAATTACCTGCTCTGGTGCTGGTGGTTGGAGTTGTAACTTCTCCAGTTCATGTCGCCTCTGGCTCTCACACTCTTCATGGTCCACCTCTCGCTGTTCACAGTCCACTTCTCACTGTTCTCTCTCCCATTTCTTCTCTGCAACTCGCTGTTCTCGCTTCTCTTCTCTCTGGAACTCCAGCTCCATTCTGCCAACTCAATCTGCAGCCTGATTGCTTCTGGCTCCAGAATGCTGGTGACCTTCCCCTGCTGCTGTGGCCCTTCGCTTGCACTGGCCCTGCTGCCCTCCTCACCAGATCTGGACACTGCACTGGCCGCTGGCCCCTCCACACCCAAGGTTTGGTCCTTTACGGTCACTGTCTGTGACTCGACACTCTGGGCATCTGCTGCCATCAAGGCATCCACAAGGTTTGGCTTGGTGGCTCTGGCCTCGTGCAGGATTCCTCTGCCCTGGCACAACCGCCTCAAGTAGTCTGCAGTGCACCCGCTGTAGTTGGAAGCCATCTTCTTCCCTAACTACGGCTACTCTAACTTGCACTTTAGAAAAAAAATTAAACAGGTAGGAACTTGACTGCAAGCAAAATGTTTTAGTTCTGTTTCCTTTTTTTAAAAATAAAGCACTGCCTTATTTTGCAAGTGAGCTGTACAGTATTAAGCTGACACACTGAACAGTTAAAGCTTGTGTTACCAATTTTTTCACACCGCTGTTAACCAAATCGATCACAAATGCACTCAGCAGGTCAGGCCCTCTGCTCCCACAGTGCCAACCTCCGAGCGCAATGGTGTGAACAGGTAATAGACAGGGTAACCCTCCTGTCTGCTTTTAGGTCCGAATCACCTTTAGTCTCAAATTCTACGGGGATTCAAACTGCAAACCTTATGCTAACGTACCCAATGTACAGGCTCAGATATGTACCCTCTTCGGGGATTGCGGTACAATTTTTCGTCAGGGGCACCAACCTAGGCTTCTAAAATGAACCCTTAAAACTCTATAAAAGACCTTAGGTATATTCTTCCCTTTTCCCAGTTTAGTAAAACCATCAAGCTGTTGAACCGTTTTTGTCAGACTTAATCTTCTATATGTCACATGCAAAAAGAACTGAGACACACCCAAGGAGTCTTTTGAAAGAAAAAAAAAACTTTACTAAAAGATGATAGAAGTATGAAAAATGTAAACACAGAACAATATATCAAAGATATTATAATCACTTAAAAGAAAAGAACAAAACAAAAACTCCTACCACAATACATTTTAAATCTTTTCTATCTAATGTATTACCTCTTTAAGTGCTTATCAGAGCTGTGTGTCTCTACAGTCCCAAGATGGTATAAATCTAAACAGTTCAGACACAATAGTTTAAATTTGTGTCTCTCCACACCCCTTCTGTGATTCATCTAGCTCCTTTTAGCATATAAAAAAATACAAAACAGGATGTCCTTTCATGAGGTATATTAAGGAGACATCAGCAAAAACTCATTTCCCTAATTATGAGTCTTTTGATCCACCAGTTCCCTTGAAGTTTTACAAGCCTGCAATCCCTCACCTAGGTGCAAGATATCTGGCAGGAATCAGCTTAATGATGTCCTGTTTCTGAAGTCATAAAATGTATATTTTAGTCTCCCAGCTTCAGAGCAGCAACAGGTCATAAAACGGCCATAAAATGCAATCTCTCAAGGAAGTTAATTACATTATAGAGATCTCCTGGTCAATTATATATCCTGTAGTTTTCACTGAAACCTGGGGGGGGGGCACCACCCACGGAGCACAGGCTGTCTTATGTGAGACAATCACATACTATATTTTTATATTACCAATAGCATACAATAATCATAACCAGCTGGCCAAGCATCACACGGAGAACGAGATCTCTCCCACTCCCAAGAGCATTGACGGTGGGTATTACTTTTTTTTGGATCCTTCGTCCGGGACCAAGGGGTGTGAGACCCAGGAGGACCCTCCCCTTTAGTCAAGAGGGACTGGCACAGTTCCCGAAAGGAAGCCATGTAAGAAGAGCCCAGTTGGAGCGGAATAAAGGCCAAAGAGGAGCTCGCTGTTCCAGTTGTTCCGCAGAGCCCGCCACCGAGGACACCACCCAATGGGCCTCCTTCGATTTGACCAGTGGGTACCATTTCTCCAGTCGCCCCAACTGGAGTCGGGCAGTGTGGTCTTCAACCACTGACGGAAAAAAGGACAGACACATCCCGCAAGCCTGTGGATCGTGGTTGTGCCCAAAGCAATAAACGCACGAGGTGTGGGGGTCAGTGCCCGACATCTTCTGCCCGCAGGGGCACCGGCGGAACCTGGGGACGGTCTTGTCCTCCATCGCAGCCGCGAAGGAAGAGGGTGAAGACTAAACTTGAGCGAGTTTCAAAGTAAGTTTAGGAAAACAATCCGAAGTTTTTAGAGCCAGGGCTGGCAAAAGGCGAGAGCACCAAGGAGGGAACCTGATGCTTCCAAGCAGTAAGGAAGATCTGGCATCATGGGGCGGAGCCGAGAGTTTCATCACCTGGGTGGGTGAGAGGAGCCAGTTTGAAGACTTTCCAGCCCATCTTAAAGCAGAAAGGTACCTGCCAGACAATGTGGATAGAATAACATATCCATGCCCTTAAAAAGGGGGGTTACTAGTGGGGTACTGCAGTGTTCAGTACTGGGACTGGTCCTTTTTTGTTTAACTCTGTTTATTGGTATTTCAAAAAAAGGAAAAAGAAAGACATACCATTACAGACATTGTAAAGCATACAAGATTTCATCCATCAATTTGTTGGCATTAACAGGCAGGAGTTAAAAAATAAATAGCACAGCTATAACTATATAAAAACTGTATAACACTACATAACTATATACACATAGGTCTACTTCCAGTGTCTAATTCATTAAGGTTCGGTACATACATATCCAGCTTCCCCACCATTTACTCTAAAATCTCTCATCTGGTAAAATAAGGCTTAGCGTACAATTTCAATTGCCCGAGGTGACAATTAACATTTCTTCCACAGATAGTGTACTCAAGAAAGGTCCCCACATATTTGTGAAGCAATCTAATCAATTTCTTGGATAACAGGTTCTCTGCTCCAATGCCAGAGCCCTCACAGACAGGGCACGCCACTGAGACAAAGTTAGGGGCTCTCAAGAGACCCAGGTGTTCAAAATTGGCTGTCTGGCCTGCAGCAGCAGAATCCTTACCCATCTCTGGTAAAGGGACCATTCTTCATCTACTTCGTGTCTTATGCCAAATAAAAGACTAAGAGGGGTGATCTCCCCATTGTTAGGCCAGGCACAGTGCTCAACTGCTGCGCCACCTCCTCCCAATAGGCCCTGAGTTTGGACAGGCCCAAAAGCAATAATATGTGCCCCTGTGCTCCTTACATCTGCCACATCTCTCCGAAGTCTCAGGGTGGAATCTATGTGTCATTGTTGGAGGGTAATACAAGCGATGGATAAACTCATAGGCAGATTCTTTATATCTGTTGTTGGAAAACAAGCCCATGTGTGACTCCAAAATCAGGCCCCAGTTGCTGTCTGTGATTGTAACCCCTAGGTCCCTTTCCCATAAATTCCGTGTTTTATGGGTCATAGTAGTTGCCTTTTCCCTAATGAGATGTGCTGTAGCTTTCAGGACTCCCCTGGGTTGTGTCCTAGCTCTGCGTATTAGCTGCTCTACCTCCTCCAGAGGCGATTCTGCTGTTCTTCACTTATCCATTTCCTTGCAGTAGTCCCTAACCTGGAAGAACATAAACAGGTGGTTATTTGGGATCCCTACCTTATCTTGTAGCTCCTGGAAGGAGCCAAAAACACCTCTTCTATACAGGCCTCTCAGGCACTATATTCCATTGGCCTCCCAGTCCCAAAAGGCCAGGTCCTCAATACGTGGCCTGAAAAAAGGGTTTCTAGCAATGGGTAGTAATCTTGTTCACTCTCCTCCTGACCCAAGTGCCTTTTGTATTTGCACCCAGCCATCTAGCACCCATAATACCAGGGGATTAGACTGTCTCAAGGCAGCGTATGCCCTCTGACCCCCGCTGTCCAAATAAGCAGAGAGCCTACCCGGTGACCCTCTCTCTTCTAGATCTATCCAGCTGGCCATGTCCGGCCTAGCTATTCAATCCTTTACCATGCGTGCCTGTGCTGCTAGGAAGTATTGTTTCAGGTCTGGAAAATTTAATCCCCCTCCCCCCCGAGCATTCCTTTTCAACCTGGCTAAGACTGGCCTCGCTCTCTTCCCCTGTCATATGAACTCTGCGAACCCCTTTTCCAATTTCTTAATGTCTCTTTTATTAAGGCCCATGGGGGAGCATCTGGATCAGACAGAGGATCCTTGGCAATGTATTCATTTTTATCAAGTTGATACACCTCATCCAGGATCGGGGCAAGGCCCGCCATCTCCGCAGTTCCGCCAGGACTGTTTTTACCATAGGAATATAATTCAAATTGTATAGGTCGGCTATGTTCTTCCCTACAGTTAGCCCAAGATATTTGAAGGAGGTCGTTACTAGTTCAAACCCCAGTTGCCCCCCACCCCCGGCATTGGCCCCCTGCCCACATACATCACCTCAGATTTATCTAAATTGATTTTATAGCCTGAAAAGCCAGCAAACTGTTCAATAAGCAAAAGTAGGGGCAGGATAGATTGTTTCGGATTACGCAAATACAGGATCATGTCATCGGCATATAATGACAACTTATGCTGTAGTCCTCCCTTCCCTGCAATCCCTACAATACCAGGGTGTTGCCTGATGGCTGTTGCCAGAGGCTCAATTGCTAGGGCAAACAACAAAGGTGATAATGGGCACCCCTGCCGCGTGCCTCGAGACAGAGAGAACCGGTCAGCCAGTTTCCCATCTAATAATACCGAAGCCTGAGGGGACCCATACAGGGCCTGTATCATTCCCAGGAATTCCGATCCCAACCCAAATTTGTCCAGTACCTCGAAGAGGTATTCCCATTCAATACGATCAAACGCTTTCTCAGCATCGAGGGATAGGATGGCTGTGAGTCCAGGGTGGCCATAGGAGCCCTGTATCACATTAAAGGCCTTCCTAGTATCATGGTAGGAGTACCTCCCCTGTATAAATCCTGTCTGATTAGGATGCACAAGGGTTGGTAGGAGTCCATCTAGGCGAGATGCCAATGCCTTGGCATACATTTTAGCATCCGCAGTCAGCAAGGATATGGGCCTATAGGAGGCACAGTTCTGAGGGTCTCGCCCAGGCTTCGGTGAAACACAGATAGCTGCCTCACCCATGGTAGCCGGAAGGGGGTTCCCTTCCCTAACTTCCTACAAATGGTCAACCACTCCTTGGCCCATTACTTTATAAAATTCGACGGGCAGGCCATCCGGCCCGCTTGCTTTGCCCGACTGCATACCCGGAATGTCCTGTCTGATTTCCTCCTTAGAAATCTCCTGGTTGATGGTCACTCTCAGTATGGCTGGTAGGCGTGGGACCTCCAACCCATCCAGGAATTCTTTAACCTCCTCCAATTTTCCCTTGCACTTTGCAGTGTATAAGGTCTGATAATACTGAATAAAGCACTTCCTAATTTCCTTGGGGTTTTTATGCAGGGTCCCATTTTTATATCTTACGTCCTGTATACTGGCGCTGCCCCTTCTGTCTTTGATCAGGTTAACCATTAATGGCCCAGGCTTGTTGCCCCATTCATAAAATTTATGATTCCAAAGGAAAAATTGTTTCTGGCTTCCTCCACAAGGTGGTTATTTAAGGCTTCCCTACTGGCGGTTAACAAACGAAGAGTGTCTTCTTGTCCCCCTCTGGCGGCCCTACGCTACAGGTCTCTAATCTGCGCCCATAACTCCTCTTGTTGCTGAATTTTTTTTTTTTTGTATCTTGCCACGTAGCTGATAATAATCCCCTTCAAATATGCTTTTCCGGCATCCCAGAATATTTGCTTCGATGGCGCTGTGTCCCTGTTTAGTCTTGCATATAAGGCCAGCTGATCCTGGAGGAAAGTTTTTGAATTCCTGAGAGGGCAACAAATAGGACAGAAAACGCCAAGAAGTATCTCTTTCCTGTTTGGACTCTATCTCCAGAGCAGCTACCACCATGGCATGATTCAATATGTGGATGGGACTATGTTTAATCACCGCTAGTTTAGGGTACCACTCCCCTCCAATATAAATGTGGTCTATTCTAGACCAGGTTTTGAGAGAGTTGGAGAAGAATGTGTACTCCCTTATATTGGGGTTTGCTGTTCTCCAGGCATCCAATAAATCCAGATCTGCAAGGCCCTCCCGCCACCTTCTCATACAACCCCCTCTGCCTTTCCCCTCTAAGTGGTCCATGACCCTGTCTGGTGTGCAGTTAAAATTGCCCATCACCAGGCCCTGGAATTGTTCCTGAACCAGCAGATCCAGGAGGGACCTATGAAAGATTGGATCAAACGTATCAGGCGAGTAAATACTCCCGAAGGTGATGTGCCGTCATGTAGCACACCCTCCACAAACATGTATCTCCTTCCTTACTGTCCTGCACTACTGTAGTCACTTTTAAAGGAGATTCTTAAGATGAGGACAGCCGCACTAATGCTTGTGCGAGGGAGTAGGAAGCATAACAGGTTCCAACCCATACTTGCACCAGCTTCTGGTGCTCCGTGGGGGTCAGGTGGGTCTCCTGCAGTAGTGCAAAATGGGCATGTGCCCTCCGAAGAGCTGTCAGCATACAAGTTCTTTTAATCGGGGGAAAAGCCCCTCACATTCCAGGAGATTATATTTGATCTAGTATTAGACGCCATTGCTGTTATCTCCCACAGTCCACCCCATCTTCAGTCCAAGCATTCCCTTGGTGTAATTAAACTCGTATTAACAGTCCCCTTCATGTTGTACCTTTTTGTAGACCTTTCAACATTAAAACTCACTGTAACCAGAATTGTAAATCAAAATCCATATACAACATAAACCAAATAACTATTTATATTCATCTCTCTCCTCACAATGGTAACATACAACATTCTTGCATAGAACGGGTATGTACTGTACTTTATGTAAAGAATTTTGTTGAAGGTTTGGTATTTAAAACCAATCTCTGTAATCCCCTGGCCCCACAGCCTTAGCATCACTAACTCGGTAATGAGATATCAGATCCTATTCCCCCACATGAGCCACCCAGATATGGCCAGCAAGAGCCTCCCTGTTAACAGTATGCTTTCCACAGATTCTCAGTCTCCCAGATACTGGCCCGCCCCTGTTAATCAAATGTAGGGAAGGGGAAGGATCCTGCCAAATAATTTGTCTGCCTCCTGTAAGTTGACACCTTTTATCCCAGACCAGTCCTTTTTAATGTCTTTGTAAGTGACATTGCAGAGGGACTGGAAGGAAAAGTATGTCTCTTTGAAGACGACACAAAGATCTGCAACAGGGTTGATACACAAGGTGGGATGGAAAGGATGACAAGGGACTTGGCAAGGTTGGAGGAATGGACAAATGTATGGCAGCTTAGAGTCAACGCAAAGAAGTGCAAAGTAATGCACCTGGGAAACAAAAACCCAGGGGAAGACTACACAATGGGGGGTGAGATACTGACAACAAAAATGGAAAGGGACCTGGGGTAGTTATATCAGATGACCTAAAGCTGGGCAAGCAATGTGAGAAGGCAGTAAGGATGGCTGGGGGGATACTGGGATGCACAGGGAGAGGCATCACCAGTAGAAAACAGGAAGTTGTTATCCCTCTGTACAGACAGTTGGTGAGCCCCCATCTGGAGTACTGCGTGCAGTTCTGGAGACCCCATCTCCGCAAAGACATAGACAGGGTGAAGGTTGTCCAGCCAGAGGAGGGCAACCAAAATGGTGCAGGGTCTGCACCAGAAGACATACGAAGATAGACTAAAGGAGCTTAATATGTATACCCTCGAGGAAAGAGGGGGGACATGATAGAAACTTTCAAGTACCTCAAGGGAATCAACAAAGTCCAAGAGGGTAGCATCTTTCAGAAAAAGAGATGTGCAAGAACAAGGGGGCACAATTTGAAGATAGAGGGTGGACGGCTCAGAGGTAATGTGAGGAACTATTTTTTCACGGAGAGGATTGTGGATGCATGGAACAGCCTTCCTGAGGTCGTGGAGTCAAAAACAGTGGGGGAATTCAAGAATGCATGGGACAGACATAAGGCAATTCTAGTGGGGGGTAGGAGGAAGTAGGCTGTTGGTTAACTAGGATCTGCAGCTTATCTGTCAGGTAGGGAAATGGGCAGACTAGGTGGGCCAAGCGGTCCTTATCTGCCATCAAATTCTATGTTTTTAATTCCCCAGAGGTTGTGGGGAGTATGGGCAACTGGGAGGGGGGTCAAGAGATGGAACGCGGGATGGCAAAACTACTAGGGAGGGTGGGTAGAGGGAGGATGAAAAGGAGGACAGCACTATAAAGGTAAGGTGAAGGATGGACTCAGGAAGGGAGGGACAAAAGAGTGGAGAGCCATGTGCACCAATGCAAGAAGCCTACGTAACAAAATTCCTGAACTTGAGGCTACCATTACAGAGGCAGACCTGGATCTGGTGGCCATAACAGAATCATTGTGCACCGACAACCACAGCTGGGAGGTGGCCATACCGGGTTACAGCATGTTTCGTAAGGATGGCAGGGAGGAAGGGAGTTGTTTTATTTATAAGTTATAAAGGCCACATAAATACAAGGACACAGCAGGGAAAGGGAGGGGCTGGAAGTTCTTTGGGATTGCTTAGAGATGGAGTCCGGGGCCTTTATACATGTGGGGGTGGTGTACAAGTCACCAACACAGGGGGAGGAACTGGACAGTTCCGAAGGAAGCCACAGGCAAAATGGCAAGCAAAGGGAAAGTAGTAATCATGGGTGAGTAATCTGCTGGATGTGGACTGGAACATCCTAGTCGCAGCTACGACTAGGAGCAGGGTTATCCTAGACTCCCTGCAAGGGACATTTCTCAAGCAGATGGTTAAAGAGCAACTCTACACTTCAGCATCTGCTTTCACAAATAAGATGTTGCAGCTGATACAATTTCCTAGAGAATACATTTTTATTTTTTATTTTCAATGTTCCTTTCCACAATTTATAGCATATCTTGATACTCCACCTAAAAAGTCTGTACAGAAAACATTTGCCTCTCCCGTTAACCTCACAATGCTTTTGTTTACATCATAGTGCTCACTATGGTAAGACTATGATGTCACAAACAGCAGTTGTGTGGTTAGCTGGGGAGAGTCAGACACATTTTGAAAGACTCAGTGAAATAACTGCTGTATTAGCTACACTATTTAGTAGACCAACGCCAGGGGAAAGTAAAAATAAAATAACAGAGAAGTAGAAAACAATAAAGCTAAAACATAATTGGTTTAACTATAGTGCAGAATTGCTCTTTAAGATTACACTAGACAAATGAAAATTACGTACCTACCATTAATTGTTGATCTTTCTGTGTATCTTCACCATTCATCACTGTTGGGTTATGGCTGGAGGATCAGGACCCCATGTGAGCATTTTTTTTTTTTTTTGCAGGGGAGGAGCCAGCACTGGAACGGCGGCGTCCTCAAGGCAGACGCACAGAGTGGTGCTCAAGGGTTGGCTGGTAAACAACGCCAACTCATCTCTCACGTCAGTTCTGCATACACCGGAGAGTGAAGAAATTAGAGACAGAGAAAAGAAGAGGGCGAGGCAAGAGAGCCTGAGAGACAGACAAAGGAAAGGATATAAACAGAAAAAAGAGATAATGCTGAGTGAGAGGACAGGTAGTACTCTAGGGGTCTGGAACAGAGGGCCCCATCCTCTGGGCAAGTAAGAGAGGAATAAGAGAAGACAGAAAAGAAAGAAGGAGAAGAAAAGGGAAGAAGATGGGAGACCCCCCAACTCCCCAATGAAGGACTCATCAAGAAGTCAAAGGGAGATGGACCTCGGACTCAGCCATATCCCCGCAGGAATCTGTTCCCTCAGCTTTTTTTTATTTTGGCATCCAAAGAGGAGTGGAGCGCAGTAACTTGAGAAGAGAGGAAGTCAATTAAGTGTTGTATCAAGGGACCGACGAGGCAGGTACCTGGCTCAAAGCCCTCTCCCCTGACACAAGATGCAGGGCAGTTGCAGATCTCCCACTCCTGCCTTGAAAATGTTGCTAGGGTGGGGACAGAACCCACCCTAGGGCACAGTCCCTCCTCCCCTCCTGAAGATACGTTCTTCAAGAAGCCAAGGAAAACCCCTACTCCTCCCCCATAGGTGGGAGGGACGTCACCTGTAGGAAGGGGGGATGCTGCCCAGATAAACAGCCTCTGCTGGATAGGCAACAGTGGGGAAAGTATAGTACTTAAAGGTAAAGAGAGAAGGGGAGAGGAGATTGACAGAACCCTCAGATTTCCCCACAACCCAGAAGAGGGCCCCCCAGGGGCGGGGAGAACTGAGTCCAGGAAGACCCAGGTCTCCTGAACGGAGGCCCTCACCAGGGTCCAGAGGAGAGGGCCCCAGGGAGCCCCCTCCTAACAGGGCAAGTGCCCCTGCTTGCCCTCCCCCAAAGATGGACCCCTGCCTCTTAAGAGAAGAATTGGAGGGCCCGGAGGTACCAGCAGGGCTCAGCCCACAACTGGCCTCAATTGGGGGAAGGCAAGCAGGGAGGAGGCACTGCCCAGAGTCTGAGGCCCAAGAGGGGATGGTGGGTGGGAAGCAGTGTTGAATGAAGATACACCGAAAGATCAACAATTACGGTAGGAACATCATTTTCATATCTTATCTGTGTCAATCTTCACCATTCATCACTGGTGGGTGATTACCAAACCCCCCTAAGGGGACCTGGTACCTCCCTGAGGAAGAAAACTCCCCTCAGCCCCCTGTGGGGGAGACACAGGAGGAGGAGGAGACCCTTAGGCCTGTGACTGGTCAGGGTGAGGCAGGGTCTCCCCATGCCTGGGAGATGGAAGTCGCCCCTGAAGTTCCCGTCTCACCGTGCGGGAGAAAAGGCGGGTCCCCTGAAAGAGGAGGCAATTACTCTACGCCGGGCCATGGGTGACAACCAGGAAAGATGAAGCCATGCCGTCCGCTTAATGCAGATCACTGTCCCCGCTAACCTAGATGCCACCTCATTGGTGTCATACGATGCCCTTGCATGGTGTCTCACAAGCTCCAGGCCACATGCGGAGAGGGTGATGGCTTGCCTGGCTGCCTCCATTTATCAGGCATTGATGCCAGAATCTGTCCTAGCATTGACCATAGGTGCCTGTTGTAGGCAGCTTGATGGGCCTAATGCACTGTGATGAAGAGTGAAAGGCGTGCTGAGGAGAAGATTCTCCTCCCCCATCAGTCGAACTAAGCTGAATCCGCCTCTGGGGGCCGGTTGTGCCATGGGCTTCTACGCCCGGTAGGAATATCCAGGAGGCTCACTCTCGAAGAGGGGTGAGGCAGGGCTCCTGGACATCCCTAGGGTGCGCAATACCTGCGCCGGCAGTCCATCACAGCTGGGAGAGGGACTGATGGACACTGCCAGGTATGGTACGACGCTTCCCGGAAAAGGGGTAGGCCAGGCGGGCACCACCAGGTGATCCTCACTGAATTCGCTTAAGAAAGCATGCGTCACCCGTTCAGGATTGCGTCTTGTCACCCTGGAGATGTGGAGCTTGTCAACCAGCCTCAAGAGGAAACGCTGATAAGAGGTGTGATCAGCATCCGAGGACAGGTGGAAGGAAGAATCCTCTTCCTCGGGGGAGGAAGACAAGGAGGCTGACGAATCCAAGGACTCCAAGTCTGGCTGCTGCTGGGGCGACAGGTGAAAAACCTGCTGGTCCATGGCTCTGACGTAATGGGGAAAATCAGCACCCGAGACCCTGAACTGTTCCCAGGTCAGAGGCCCTGCAGGACCCAAGTGGCCTGGGAGGGGAGGAGGAGGAGGAGAAGGAAGAGGTAAAGGGGAAAAGTGCCTCTGCGAAAGACAGCGCCCTCTGCCAGGGCCAAGGGACCGTGCAGGTGATCCAGCACACCGGAAGGATCCGCCAGTCGGAACAGTAACTGGCCACTCAACCAGCCTGAAGCGGTCAGGACTGAGCCCTGAAGGGGAATCCCCTATGTGAGGCGACCGGGGCCGCATAGATCCAGAATGGCGGCCCCTAGACCCATGCAACAAGGTCTCACTTGGGGACCACGAGGGGAGAAGGAAGGTTGGTGCTCACTCCTTCCCGAGCCCCGAAGAGTAGCCAGGAAGACCGCTGCTCCTCGCTTCCTTCCCCCCCGGACTCCGAGAGAGACCTCTTCTTCAAACCCAGCCACAAGGGCTCTACCTCATCTACCAGCCCCAAGGAAGCAGCCAGTGTGGAAACCCTCATCCCGGCCCCAGATGACTGAGCGGTTCCAGAGACAGAGCCAGCCTGGTCACCAGGGCCTGGAGACTCAATCCCCCCAGGCTGGGAGTCCACATCAACGCCAGCAACTCCTCCGGCACTGTCATCAGCCCCAGAAAGACTCCCGGAGCTGGTTAAGACAACCGGCTCTGAAGGGAGAGGAGGGTTGGGAGGGTGCAGTGGTGCTCGTCGGAGGACAGCCCTGGGATTCCGAGGAGTCAGGCAGCCAGTTCGAATCTGCCTCCGTATCATCCTTCTCTGAAGAAGAGTGGATCCAGAGGATCTTCAGAGGGGCCACCCCCAAGGTTCTCCTATCCCCAGCGCCGCAAGCGGCACCGTGGGGCGACTGTGATGCCGCCCGATCACCGGCACCAAAGAGACCACTAGGCAGGCACAGGCGGCTTACACCAGGGGAGCCCACCGAGGAAGTGACTGCCAAGACGGTAAGCCTCCCAGGCCTGGCTCCCCTCTCGGAGGTGGGTCGGACCATGCTTCCGGAACTGTAGAAGGGACCTCCGCTGGCAAGGCTGAAGCCCCTCCTCCATGGTCCACATAGAACCAGGAGGGGACCTGGAGGAAGGGTCGAGGGACCTGTGTCTGGCGTCCTGTGTATGAGACTGCCCTCCAAAAGTCAGTGGTATACGGTCGATCTTTAATGTGCAGTTCTCGGGTACTCTGTGGTCCATGGAGAAGCAGGCATTGCATTGGTCCATGTCATGATCTGGGCCCAGGCAGGTCAAACAGTGGTCATGTCAGTTCGTAACAGAATAATGCGAGCCGCAGGGACAATGACGCATAGGGGGGCCGGCCCGCTTTAGAAGATCTCTGCTTGTCTCTAGGACCTGGCATGACCGAACAGAGAAATAAACTTGAAAACTAACGAAATAGTCTCAGCGCTGAGAAAAGAGAAAGGTCTTACTGGCTTCTGAAGGAGCTGGAATCGAATAGTGCAGAGAAATCGCTTAACGGCAGAAATAAGGCTGCGGCGTCGACGAATGGTACTAGGCCGCGGTGTCAAAGATAAATTCTTGCTTGCTCATGAGGTCACTGTTCACTTGGCAGGAGAAGCAGAACTGAGGTGAGGGAGAAGTCAGTGTTGTTTACTGGTCAACCCTCAAGCACCACGCTGTGTGTCTGCCTCAAGGGCGGCGCCATCAGGGTGCCGGCTCCTCCCCTGCAAAAAAATAAATAAATGCTCCCGCAGGGTCCTGATCCTCCGGCCATGACCCACCAGTGATGAATGGTGAAGATTGGCACAGATACGATAGGGCAGTGCTGTATCTGTTACTTACAAACAGGGACAACATAGCAGACGTCACAATGGGTAGCCTCCCCCTTGGTTCAAGTGATCATTGTACAATGTGGTTTGGCATATGGATTGGGGGGTGGGGGAACACACTAGGATGATGGTGCTGGACTTCAGGAGAGCAGATTTTAGAGAAATGGGAGACCACCTTAGGAAATACCTTGAAGTGGGGGACAGCCGGAGGGAGTGGGGATGGGGGCAGGAGTGCTAAGGCACAATGGAACAGAATAAAGAAGGGAGTTACAGAGGTAACAGCAAGCTGTTTTAAGGCAATAAGCAAGGGTAAGAGGCGAAAGAGGCCACTGTGGTTCCCAAAGGAGGTGGCTAGAGCAGGGGTTCTCAAATGGTGAGGCCAGCCTCCCTTGGGAGGCCCCAACCTGCTCCAAGGGAGGCTCAAGCAAGTCCTGAAAAAAATATTATATTTCAATTTTGAGCTTTATAGATTTTGTATGAAGGGATAAGGCAAACTGAAAGAGGATAATAGTAGGTGAATTTATGTATTTATTCACAAGTCTGTGATCAGAGAAGGTACTGTACACTGAACCATGACTTATTTCAGGTGTACCCAGGGAAGGGTAGTGAGAGAATACAATTCAAAATGTAACTGCAAAACACTCAAACGATACAACATGAATAAAAGTGCAAACAAATTAAGAACAATAAACGAACAATGCGGGGAACAACTGATCAATTCGACTGGCAGCAGAACTGTCCAAATACAGAGTTAACCATACAGGTACTAGGAATAAAAGCAGGAGGGAGCAAAATGATCCCCGAGAAGTTGCTTAAGAGCAGGGTGACAGGGTGAGAGGCAGAGGTTGGCAGGAAGGTCATTCCTGTTAGAGGGTAAACAGAAAAAGCAGTCTGACCCATGAAGGTATGGCAGTAAGGGGTAACAATGGTCCAAGAGTCAAAATATTGGAGCAAGTAGGTTGTCCTGTTGGGGGGGGCGGGTTACAATAAGCTTAATAAAATGAGAGCCAGCTATACAAAGAGGTTTCAATTTATTCCTGATGTACTGTGAAAAGTAAGCTATTTTCTATGGGGAGGCCCAAACATATTTCAGTATTTTGGGGGAGGCTCAAGATCTTTTCCGTGCCTTAGGGGAGGCTCACTATGACAAAGTTTGAGAACTGTTGGGCTAGAGCATTAAAAGGGGAAAAAAACGGCTTCTATAATATACAAGGAGGCGGACAGGGAGGTATATGTAGAGAAAGGAAGGCAGGAAGAAGGGTAAAGACAGCAAAGGCTCAAACTGAGGAAAGGATCACCCAAGAGGTCAAGAATGGAGATAAGACTTTCTTCAGATATATGAGTGAGAAGAGAAAGACAAGGGGCGGTATACTGAACATCAGGAAACCAGGAAGAGGGACTGTGCAGAGGAGGAACAAAAACAATTCTAAAATTTTAAACAAATACTTCTACGCAGGATTCATGGTGTGGGGACAGGCTGACATGCAGTAACAGGCACCAGGGGGAGGGGGCCGGAGGGTGGATGTAAGTCCATTTACAGAACAAACAGTCCGCCATAGGTTGGCAGCCCCAAAGGGAAACAAGGCGATGGGGCCAGACAGGATCCACCCAAGGGTACTTAAAGAGGCTGAACACGGTGTTAGATGCCCTTCTGGCAATGTTACTTAGCACTTCATTAGATACGGGGGGAAGGGGGTCCAGAGGAATGGAGGACAGATGCAGTCCCTCTGCACAGGAGCAGCAGCAGGGAGGAGGCCAGCAATTACAGACTAGTCAGTCTCATGGAAGTTAATTGAGTCCCTGCTGCAGGAAAGGCTGATGGAGTACCTGGAAACATATAGGCTGTAGGACCACCAGCAGCACAGCTTCACAGGAGAGTGGTCATGTCAAACAAATCTCAGATTTCTTTGAGTGGGAAACTAGGGAAGTGGATCAGGGAAGCGCAGTGGATATGGCCTATATGGACTTCAGTAAGACCTTTGACACTATACCATACAGGAGACTGATAAAGAAACTCAACAGTCTGGGAGTTGGGGAGAAAGTGGTAAACTGGGTGTCAAACTGGTTGAGAGATAGGAGGCAAAGGGCATTGGTAAAAGGCAGTCACTTGGAGGATGGGAGAGTGACCAATGGAATACCACAGGGATCGGTACTGGGCCCTGTCCTCTTTAGTGTCTTCATAAGTGACATTGCTGAGAAACTGAAGGGGAAGTTGTGTCTCTTTGCAGATGACACAAAAATCTGCAACAGAGTGGGCATCCAGGAGGGGGAGGTGAGAATGCAAGGAGATCTGGGGAAACTAGAGGAGTGGTCTAGGAAGTGGCAGCTGGGTTTCAATGTTAAAAAGTGCGAAGAAAGTCATGCACCTGGAGTGGGGTAACCTGGGGGGACTTTGTATAAAATGGGGAGGGGGTACTTAAAGTCACCAAGCAAGAGAAGGACCTTGGTGTGAGCATATCTGATAAAAAAGAAACTTCTAGGTGGCAGGCAGTGCGACAGGGCAGTAGGCAAGGCGAGCCAGATGCTGGGATGCATAGGGAGGGGGATCTCTAGCAGAAGGGGTGTTGTCTGTGTATTGCTCACTGCTGAGACCCCACTTGGAGTACTGCGCCCAGTTCTGTAGGCCGCACCTCTGCAATGACATTGATAGGGTGGTGGCAGTCTGGAGGAGGGCTACTAAAACAGTACGGGGTTTTCATGAGAAGCCATGCAAGGAGAGACTGCAGTCCTTCTGAAATGTGACTGTCTGCATTTTCTCTGCTGTTCTTCCTTTGATAAGGCAGGTAAAAATAGGCACACGCTGCTGCTTTCACAGCAGATGCCATTGTCGCTTCATGATTGGCTGGCATGGGGTGCAGAAATGCCAGATGGCCTGAGTCATCCTTCCCTGGGAGTTGCATCCAGCCCACGGCTAGCTTCCATGTTGGATTTCAGGGTTTCCAGATGCACCATCAGACTTTTTTTCGGTTTGATTTTTTTACACCTTCTTTACTACTGATTGTGTCCTCTATAGGGCTACAGCGCACTGCACATTCTGAATTTTTAACTTAATTAACCTTTACTTAAAATCAAGTGGGATAGACAGGGAGCAACCAAGGTATGTGCTAATCTCTAAATTGTAGTTACAGTATTTTACTGAAAAACAATTTAGCCAGTACTTGGACAGAGGGGGAGAGGGTGCAGGTTTATTCCTGTTTTAAATACACCAGTGCTCCCAAGACCCTAGTCCTAAACCCTCTGTGTGTGTGTGTGTGCTTTTGGGGTGGGGGGGTTGTAATCCAGTATTCAGATTCACAGTTTACCAGCAGTGCTCAGGCATTTTCACAAGTTCCTTGGTTTATTTTCTGACCTGACAAGAAAGCAAAGCTAAATACTGTTGCAAAGCCTGCCTTGTTTTTAATTGTAGATGGTGATCAGCTGGTGAAGAGCATCAGTACTTCGCAGAACAATAAGCTAGTGCTCTATCTTGGTATCTGCTGTCAGCCTGGAGCTTCAAACCTACTGGCACTCAGCTTGTACTATTGTATGCTGATAAATCATTCTTCAAAGATATCCCTTCTGACAGCAAACCCATTTGATCAAGTGGGGAGTTCACTGCAGTGGTTCTGTTTTTTTTTTTGCTTCACTTGTGATAATCCAGAAGGCTTGTTAACCACAGCAAACAAACAATTTGGTATAAAAGTTTATACAAGTTGTAATGTCTGACCAGTGCTCATTTAGTTACTGTTTTTTTACCTCTGTCCAGTTCTTCCAATTAATGAAACTAAAGATTTTGGCCCTTGTCTCGTATACTGTAACTGGAAAACATGCAACATTATTATACATACCTCAAATCTGAAATTATACTAGGTAACTGGTGACATTACACTGTGTGGATAACAGAAGGCCCCAGTAGGCATTCTGGACCCATATTCAAAGCCGGCCATGGGTAATGTGCAAACAGGAGCACCGTGCAGGAGATAGCGCATGGCTGGCTCAGCTATATTCAGACAGGTAGTATATCTGAATATGTGCCTGTGGCAGTGCAGCACACAAAGACTATGCATTGCTCTAACACACGCCATGACTGAATATGGCCCACAGGAGCTGATGGGGGAAAGAGAGAGAGACAGCGTCCCAAACATGACAGCGCAGCACCCCTGTGAGCCATATTTAGCCCCAACATGCTAAGGAGCCCACTGGGCATGCAAGCCATTTGCATGCCCATTATGGGCTCATTCGCATGGTTAAACAGCGCCGTACACAAGTATGTAACCAAGGTGTGCAACAGTCAAATAAAAATATATACATAAACATGGTGCCAGCAAAGTAATACTCCCATCCTTATACCTAAAGATAAACTTCTTTTCCCCCACACATTATCTGACAATATCCCTGTTGGCAACTAGTGGACCCCCCAGCGATCTCTGCACCTCCCCCCCCAATATGTCCAACTGACCCTACCCCGCCCGTTCAGGTCCCTCCACCAATGCCACTATACAGCATTCAAGACACCTGGCACAGCCCCTCCACCACCACTGCGGTCAGCCACTGTCTAAAAGACAAGGTGCAACTGTGTGCCTTTTTCTACAGTAGGTATGCGCCCACTCCCTGTCATTAAGATGGCAGCTGGCCACGATGGTGAGCTGAGGGGCTATGCCAGTTGCCATCTGTAAAGGCATTTAGTGGCATCAGTAAGTGGGGGTGGAGAAGAGTGTGTGGTGAAGGGACCCGAACAGGTGGGAACAGGATGGGGGGGGGGGTAGGAGGGAGCTGGACATGGTGGGGTGACTGGGGTTGGGGTTTCCACTAGCCACCAACAGGGCCACTGTCATATAGTGCAAGGGCAGGAACAGGGTTTGTCTTTAGGTTTAGGGATGGGAATAGTACTTTGCTAGCACTATGCACTATATGGGAGGTTCTTTCACATGCTTTGCTCTCTGTATGTACAGGCTTTATTTGACCGTTATATGTCTTGGCTACATACTTGTGTACGGTGTTGCTTAACCTTAAGGTAGCATGAACTGATGTACTGCTGACTGTATTTAACAAACTCACATCTATAGGCAATGGATTAAAGGGTACCAGGAGTGGTGGCGGTGGGGGAGAGCAACTGTAAGCAGGGTACTGGTAGCATAAACAGTGTTGCAATGACACAGTTTTGCGCTGTTAAAACCTCTGAATGTATTGTTGCACCCTATATGCCTGGGGGATCCCTCATTTGCATGGGCGCAGCAGTATATTCCGCATGAGTGTCAGCACCATGCACCAGGGATCTCTGAATATGGCCCCGCCCCTTTAGATTGCACTTTTCACACTAAGTGGGGTGTTTACATGGTTAGTGCTGCACTAACCATTTGAAGATTGGGGCCATCATGTTAGGCTGCCACTTTCCTCATATGGGCCTCAAGGAAGATGCCAACTGGGAATGCTCTGTTTTGACAATGCTGGTTGTGAAATTAAATGCTTTTTCTGAAGTAATCCCTTATTACAAACTACAGTGTGCAGTAGTACTGCCAGGATGCTTGCTCATCCATTTTACTAGTTATTACTGGATTTGTGCATTAAGATACAGACAGGAGTCACTATATTCATCAGCCACCCATTTCTTAGACAAGGCAGTTTATTGGTAACTAAACAAGGGGTGAAGAGAGTCATATGTAGTCCAAATTACAAACCATCACACTCACTGCTGTTGCTATGTTTTACCATAAGATACCACTTAAGTCTATCTGGGAGAGGCAGGCGCTTGATCTTCCCTCCAGTGGCCATGGCCTCAGATGTTGCCTTATGAACACCCGCTAAGATGTTTCAGTGCAGCAGGAGAATGTTGCAGTTGCTTTAGAGGCTTATAAAGAGCCATGATCTTATCTGCATGGAACTTGTAGGCTGTTGGGCTCACCTCAAAGTTGGGAGGCAGTTGTACCCTAGCTGTGCTAGCCACCATTAGATCAAGGACAGTCTCTGCTTTCTCCAAAATGTCCGCCCATGAAGTTTTTTTCTCCACGTTGTTCAGGTGTGCACACAGTCTCTCAAATATAATGTGGAAGCCAGACCAGCAGGAGGGCCCATGCTGGGAGCATTGATACTGGGCCCCTGACTCCAACAGAAAAAGCAGCAATTGGAAGTGCAGCTTAAAATGCTTGAAACAGAGGTTGGTAAGGCACTCGTGAGTTGGGCACTCGCTCGGGTCAGCTCCATGAGCCACCAGCAGTTGTGTCACTCTCATGCAGAAGTAGTCGATCATTCTGGCTTCCTCCTTGTCACCTCCAATCATCTCACCCAGCAGGAAGATTATAAATGTGAAGACAGTGTCCCCATCTTTGGTCATAGCTTTCACATCGGCTCCTAAGGAAGGAATGGAATAATGCAGAACATCAGGGGAAAATAGCTACAAAAAGCAGACGCCAAGTTCTGCCCTTCTCACTTACACCCTATACTATAACAGTAATGCCTGCAGTAAACATTGCAACCCAGGCAGAAAAAAAAAACCTCACTGTAGTAATGTTGTTTCTTATTAAAGGATCAAACAGTAGTATTTACAAAGTATAATCATTCCCGAGGAATGAGATACCCTGGACCTGGAGCTTATGCTAAGTATAGAGGACACTGAATTAGAATTAAAGTGATGTATGGAAGGTTGCCATAGCAAATGGGCGTAGTAACTTGTAGGAGGTGTGAATCAGTCTCCTACCATTCAAACTGCCAAAAAGTACAGTTTTCCATGTAAAAAAAAACATTTTATTTCTGTGCTGTGTTTCATTTGCATAGCCCTGTCCCTTTTTTTTTTCTCATTGCTGCAACCCCCAACCCTGACATCATGCAAGGGAAACAAAGTTTTTAAAGGGACACTGTCAGTTTTTATCTGACTCCTTACATTGTTTGCAAGTAGCTGTATCTAGCATTATGACGTGCAGAAAAATTCTAGTGATTTGATTGACTGAAGCAGCTCAGAGCCCTGTAATTATTGACCCATAATTACACTCCTGAACTACTTACAGCCATTCAAGCCCTATAACAGAAACACAGAAAAGTACCATCACACTCCCACCTTCTGACAGGAGTGGTCACTTTAGACCTGTCACTTCACCAGCAAGCAGAAAAAGTGAAACAACATATACAAAGAATGGCAAATGATCTTTTTGGCCCACCTGCATCACAAAAACATTTTCCAGAGGCTTTTCTGCAGACTGTACTGCTGTAAACACTACCAAAATAGGAGACTGCACTTTGATTAAAGAGATAGAAAAATCAGCTATTTATTGTACCCACAATGCCTCCCTATGCAAATTAGTATACAGGCTTTTATATTTCTGTGCTCACTACAGAAACAGGAGACTACATCCCTCAGTAAAGAAATCTTGTCAGCCAGATTACTGTATGCACAATGCCTTGTTTTGAAAATAAACATATGAGATCTTGTATTGTTGAAGCCACTACAGAAATAGGAGACTGCACCTCACAGTAAGGAAAAGGGAAAATAACTTCTTATTGTACCCACAATGCCTTGCTATTCACATCTACATATTAGGTGCTATACTGCTGTCACCACTACCAATATAGGAGACTGCACTTCTGAGTTTGACACACTGATATTTTATATTGTGTTTGTTGTAAAGCGACTTGATATTCTTGAAAGGTGCTTTAAAAATAAAGTTATTATTATTTATTATTATCTAAGTCAACTTTATAATTTACCTAAAATTCCTTGCTGCTGTAAGTAAAACAATATATTGGCTGTTATACTGCTGTAACCATTACCAAGATTTCCTTCAACAGACTGTGCAGCCAGTGTAAGTGATTGACAGTTCCCTTGTAAGACATCATTCTGGGGGCGTGACTACAAGCTAGCACTCTCAGAAAACTGGAGGGCAGCCAGAAACAAAGCACTAATAAAACATCAAAGAAAATGACTGTGACAGATTTTTATTTTTACAAAATGAATTGCAGCTTCACATCTGAAGCATGGCTGGCAATGGCATACTATGTGAAAAGGGCATTTGGGGGACTTCCATAAAATCACTTTAAGTTCAAACTCTGCTCTGTGGTCACGCTCCACCCTGCCTCCTAATGTCTGATTAATTTCTAAAGCTAGAGTGAGCTGTGACCACTAAACTAGCCAAATGGCTACTAAAAAATATTTTTAACATTTTTGAAAAATGTTAAAAGGCAGAACAACAAAATATATACTGAAAAAACTTTGCAACCAGACCACTGAGCATCAACTGTAAAGGCAGTGTACCAAGTAATGTTCAAGTCAACAGAAACTGATTCTTGTGAGAACCTAGTTCCATGTTCTGGAAGGGGAGGCAGGATAAGGGACTGTGAATACTACTGATAGATCCCTTAAACTACATCACTGTGGGGAGCAATTTTTAACTCTAAACCCAGGAATCTATCAGTGTATTCACAAAAAGCAGACTGCACAGCAGTACCTTGGGAGGCTGGGTCCAAAACCTATTTAGGAAAACATTTCTGCAAGACAGCAGTGCAAAAGCTGGCATGTCTTCTGGATTGTATGTCCAAACAGTAATGCTCTGCGAAGGTGTGTACTGTTTTCCAGATAGCTGCTATGCAAATCTCTTGCAGGGGGATACCATTGAAGCTGCCACAGGGACAGAGGTGTCTCTTGTAGACTGTGCTCTAAGATCTCTGGAGGGTGATTTACCAGCATTGTCATAACAGGACTGTATGCAGGAGACTATCCAACAAGAAATGGTTCTCCTGGATGCTAGTCTGCCTTTCCCTACTTCACCATAAGTGACAAAAAACTAAGTGCTGTTGGACCTAACATCCTTTGTCTTGTCCAAGTAGTAACTTAGAGCCTTTCTGACATCCAGACAGTGAAGCTTGTGTTCCTGTGGTTCCCCTGTGCAGGATTTTTCAGGAAAAAACACAGAACAACTGACTGATTCAGGTGGAATTCAGACCCATCCTGTTTGGCCTCCAGACTACTTTGTCCCTATGAAAAACAATGTAGTCTGGATCTGTGTAGAGGGCTTGGTGTTTGCTCACCCTTCTAGCACATGTCATGGCCACTAGAAGAAAAAATTACTCACCTTAGTAATGTTGTTTCTTCTAATGGAGTCTTGCTATATTATGACAAGTGCAGTTTGTCCCACCACTAGAACTGCTCCGGAGGTGAAAGAGTTAACTTCCATGCAGAGCATGGAGCTTAGAGCGCGAGCTCGGTTAAGAAGCTCTGTTAGGGTGGTTTCAAACCGAAACCGTCAGATCTTCTGAGCAAAACTCACTAAGGTTCTGTGTGAAGCTGTAACCTACACTAGCCAACTGGCTACTAACATATTCACACATTTTCCTGGTCCCAACACCAAGACTCAAGTCAGTGGACCAGAAAAATAAGATAAAATAACTAAATAAACACAACACCCAAACATGAAAGAGGGCATCAATAAATGCCAACAGAGGACTGCCCACCCCATACCCAAAGTAGGAGTTCTGAGAGGGGCAGGTTGGGGGGAAGGTCATAATATAGTAAGACTCCATCCCTGCTGAAATGAAGGCAGACACAGCTGCCAAGTGCACTTTCAGGGTAGCTGGTCTCAGTCCCAAAGAATTAAGATGGACCATATAGTCCAATAGAGTGGGTAGATCAGCAGATTCCGGGGAAACATGCTTCCCAGAACACCATATGGAAAACCTTTTCCACTTGAAGTTATAGGTAGCCCTGGTGGATGGCTTCCTAGCAGCCTTCAGGATTTCGAGAACACTTTGAGAAAGTTGTAGATCAGCAAACTCTAACTGCTCAAGAGCCAAGCCTTGAGGTCGAGGGAATTGAGATTCGGATACCAAACTCTCCCCTGATCACAGGTTAACAGATTGTGGCTCCTGGGGAGACACAGGGGAAGATGGACTGCTAAGGACAGAAGAAGTGGGTACCAGGGCTGCCTGGCCCAGTCTGGAGCAATCAGGATCATTCTGCAGGGCTGAGACCTGATTTTGACTAGTACTTTGAACAGGAGAGGGAAAGGGGGAAGGCATAAAGAAACTTCCCTTCCCAATCGAGGAGAAAGGCATCCAGGGGGACTGAGCCCAACACTGGGGCCTGCAACAAAACAGTGGAAGTTGATGATTGTCTGGGGCTGCAAAAGATCTATCTGAGGAGTGCCCCATCTGGCAAACACTATCCCAGTGCTAGGGGATCCAGTGACCATTGTTGATGGCCTGGGAAATCCTGCTGAGAGCATCTGCCAGGACATTGTCCTTGCCTGGGAGATGAACTGCTGTGAGAAGTGTTCAGGGAATAAGCCAGAGACCACAACTTCACCGCCTCGGTGCACAAGGCCGAAGACCGAGTGCCCCCTTGTTTGTTGATGTACCACATTGTAGTGGTGTTGTCTGTTCTGACCTGTACCACCTTGTTCCGAACAGATGCAGAAAAAACCTGAAGTGTTAGAAAAACAGCTCTGAGTTCCAACAGATTGATGTGGAGCAGAGATTCCTGAGGGGACCATAACCCCTGGGTGGAGAGGTCGCCCATGTGAGCTCCCCATCCCAAGAGGGATGCATCTGCAGTAAGGGTCAAGGAGTGGGACAGAGGGATGAAAGGCACCCCTTGTCTCAGATTGCTCTGATCCTGCCACCACTGAAGGGCCTGGATCAGAGTTCGAGTCACTGGGATTAACTTGGATAGGGAATCTCTTCTTTGAGACCAGAAAGCTCTCAAATGGAACTGAATGTCCCTCATCTGAAATCTTGCTCCTTGCACTACAGCTGTGGAGGCAGCCATGTGTCCTAGGTGCTGCAGGAAATGCCTTGCTGGTCGAGAGACCTGCAGAGTGAAGGACCAGGCCAGGGCCACTAAGGTCCTTACCCTTTCCAAGGGAAGGAAGGCTCTGGCCTACTTTGTGTCCAGTTCTGCGCCTATAAAGGTGAGTACCTGGACAGATTCCAAAATTGACTTTGGAAGATTGAGAAGAAAGCCCAGAGAGGTAAGCAGCTGCTGGGTAACTAGCAGGTGTGATTTGACCTGGTCTGAAGACTGACCCACAATGAGCCAGTCATCCAGGTAGGGAAAAATGGCATCTTTTGCCTTCTTAGATGAGCAACTGCTACTGCCAGACATTTTGTGAACACCCTTGGGGCAGAAGTGAGGCCGAAGGGCACTGCTCTGAACTGATAATGGCCTGAGGGCAGTTCGAATCTGAGGTACTTTCGATGGGAGCTTCTGATAAGAACATGGAAGTAGGCATCCTTGAGGTCCAGGGAGGCTAGCCAGTCCCCTGGCCTTAGGGAGGGTAAAATCATTCCCAGTGTCACCATTTTGAACTTTGGTTTTAAAAGGTGCTTGTTTAGATATCTTAGATCCAGGATAGGCTGCCACTCTCCTGTCTTTTTTGGGGTAAGGAAGTACCTGGAGTACAGACCCTTGCCCTGGTGTGGGGGAGAAACCCTTTCCATAGCTCTGAGAGCCAAGAGGGTTGAGACTTCTGTTTCCAAAGCAAGAGTCTCTAAAGGGTTTGTAGGTGGAAAAGATCTGGCTCTCATCTTTGGAAATTTTTTGAAGCTGAGAACCACACCCTGGCTCACTACTTCCAGGACCCACTTGTCTGAAGTTAAAGACTCCCAGTCCTGAACGAAGTGAGCCAGCCTGCCCCCTACAGGTAATGGAGAGCCGACCCTGGGCATCCCATCAGGGTGCCTGTTTGGCAGGGGCTTTAGGCTGAGGGGTGGGAGCAGGCCTGCTCGTAGCCCGTCTGCCTCTCCCTCTGAAGAACCCCCTCTGTGCATAGGTTGAAGAGAAGGAGGCCTGGGTCTGGTAAAAAGGCCTGTGAAAAGGCCTGCCCCTACCCCGGGGGCTGCCTCTGAGGAGTGGCTTGCCGTTCCTTGGCTTGTGCACTCCTATAAGTGGTTCTATATTCATCCATTTTCTTCATATAATTCTCTGTCTGCTCCCCAAACAGAGAATTTCCCACCACAGGAAAATCCATAGCCTTAGACTGGGTATCCTGTGACAAAGTACTACACCTGAGCCAGGCCAATCTCCGAAAAGCCACAGATGTAGCCATGACTCTAGAGGATACATCGTTAGAATCCACTGCAGCATGGAATTGCACCTTAGATGCCTCAATACCATCATGAGCCACCTGCTCCAGCTCCTTCTGGCCAGGGACCTGCTTGGCTAAGGCCATGACAGTATCCCATCTAGACTTCTGGTATCTCGCAACATAAGCCATATAGTTTGCTTGTCTGAGTCCCAAGGATGCTGCCATGTATTGTTTTTTGGCCATGGCATCAATCTTCCTGGAGTCCTTGTCAGGAGGATGTGAAGCCAGGGGAATATTAGCTTTATCACAGGCTGCAGCCTGAACTACCCCAACATGACTGCATTGCTGTGAAAGAAAATCTGTATCAGGACCTGACAAAGTGTACCTCCTGTCCATCTTTTTATCTACAGGAGGCACAGAATTAGGAGCTTTTAAAATTTGTATTGTTTGTTTCCTAAAAGATTTATGTAAAGGGATGGACAATCTCCTGGACTCTGGGATATCCATCATCTCTACATAGTCAGGCTCCTCTTGATCATCCAAAGCCTCCTCTAAGGGAAGCTGGAGGGTCTCAGCAACTTTTTTATAAAATTATAAAACAAAAAATGAGAAGGGGACTCAGAAAGCCTAGGGGGAGACTCACCTGAAGGTCTGTCTGGGGAGATGTCCGGTTCAATGGGCACATCCAGACTTTCAAAGTCACATTCACACTGATCATACTCCTCCTCCCCCTCCTCTGGTTCATAAAACTCTTCTATATCATATTCCTGAACCAATGGAACCGACCTTTTGCCAGACAGTGGCGGTTCGGAGGGAACCGGGGACAGGGACTGGACAATCTGTATTGCCTTGGATATCTCTGCAGCAGTTGGAGAAGGAATTTTGGACTCCAAACCTGCTGATTTTTTAATTTTCTTTGCTGGAACTGGCTCCTCAGAGCCAGCTTTTCGTTTGCCCGAGGAAGTCTCGCCCTGGTCAGAGGGCACTCCCTCCGGTTCGGCTGGCACCGAACCGGGCTGGCCATCCGGGTCAGCGGACTTTTTGGCCTCTCGTTCCCTGAGCCTACCCACTCTCTTGTCCAGGGTGGCTGCAGGGAAATTTTTACAAATCTGGCAGTCTGAATTGAGGTGGTCAAACCCCAGACAATAGACACATGTAGTCTGTGGGTCAGCCTTGGCAAAGGCTTCCCCCACAGACACTACAGTGCTGAAACCCAGTGGGCCCAGTTTTTCTTTTGGGTTTCTCAGACATGATGCCAGCCTAACCAACAAACTTGCCCTTTTAATGGCCGTGCCAGGCAAGACACCCTTATCGGTTCCAAACCGTGTCACGGGTTGTGGAAAAAAACGTAATGAAATCCGTTTTTTTTAGAACCGATAAGAACCGGGGAACCACACTCTAACAAGCCTTAAAAGGCTTTAAAACTAAGTTTTAATACAATTCGATCGGTTCAAACAGAACCGATAACAATTTTACAAGTTCCACAAAGAAAAAACCTATCTATTACTTACAATACCATAGACAGAGCTTGAACCGATCGGTTTTGAGGTTAAAATAATTAAATCGCGGTTTAATTCAACCGAGAAGTAGCGCTTTAAACCGAAGAAATGAACCGAGCAACAGGAGGAATCTCCGGAGTGACTGTTCAGTGAGGCGGAGTAAAGAATCTGACGGTTTCGGTTTGAAACCACCCTAACAGAGCTTCTTAACCGAGCTCGCGCTCTAAGCTCCATGCTCTGCATGGAAGTTAACTCTTTCACCTCCGGAGCAGTTCTAGTGGTGGGACAAACTGCACTTGTCATAATATAGCAAGACTTCATGTTGTGTGAAATACTGTTTTCCAAGTTAAATACTTCAATGCAGCAGTGGCCGTAAGCTCAAAAGGAGCATCCATCAGTTGAGTAATACATACATTTAAGTCCCGGAGGAGAGAGGATCCTCATAGGTGGGTACAGTTGATTAATGCCTTTGAGCAACATTTTGAAAATGTGTTGCCAGACCATGGACCTGTCTTTGCTAACTAATGTGTAAGAGGATACTGCTGCCAAATGCACCTTCGAGGCTGACTGCCTCAGGCCCATGGACTGGAGGTAGGCCAGGTAATCCAGAACTGTAGGCAGACCTGCCTGGATAGGGTTTATCTGTCTGGGAGCACATCAGAAAGAAAACCTCCTCCATTTTGAAGCATATGTTTTCCTTGTTGCTGGTTTTCTCGAAACCTTCAGCACTTATTACTTCTGACAGATTCAGATCAGAAAACTTTAGCTTTTCAAGAACCATGCCCTGAGGCGAAGAGGTCTGGAAATGTTATCCTGTCCTGAGACAGTGACAGCAGGTTGTATCTCAGTGGCAGGTTGATAGAAGGTTTGCTGGAGAGGGCCAGGAGCACAGGGTACCAGGTCTGCCTGGCCCAGTTTATTGCTGAGGATCATTGTTGATGACTCCCTCCTGAGTTTAAAGGGCACTATCGGTAAGAGTGGGAATAGACAGAAGGCATATGGAAACTTCCCTTTCCAGACCAGGACCAGTGCATCCTCCTGGACTGATCTCATTGCTGGAGGGCTACAACAAAAAGAGTGGGAGCTAGTTTTTCTCCCAGGAAGCAAACCCGGTCTGTCCCAACATCTAAACACAAATGGCTACTAGCTATTATCTGGTGTTTCAGAGTCCACTCCTGCTTAGAGAGTCTGCCAGGACATTGTCTTTCCTGGGAAGTGTACTGTGGATAGCTCTACCCCTAGGAAATAGACTAGGTTCCAGATCTTCATAGCTTTTGTACACAATCTTGAGGATCTCATTCCTCCCTGTTTGTTCATGTAATACACTGCTGTGGTATTATCTGTTCAGACATGGACAGACTAATCCTGGATTTGGGAAGAAAAAGCTTGCACTGCTAGAAGCACTTTTCTGAGCTACAGGAGGTTGATGTGTTCCTGAATCTCCCGTGTGCTCAAGGTGCCACTTACACCGAGATCCTTCAGATGGGCACCCACTCTAGGAGGGAAGCATCTGCTATGAGGACAGTTGTAGGAGATTGCTGGAGGAAGGGAAGCTTTTTTTTTTTCCTTAGTTGTTTAACCAGGAGTAGCACACTAAGCTGAAAGCTTTTTACAGGTGCGACCTGGGAGCACAGGGAAGTTATAATAATAATAATAATAAGAATAATAATAACACTTATTTGTATGGCACCTTATCCAAAACCAAGGCGCCTCACATTTTAAAACAACAATAAAAATATAACATATTCAATAAAATCATACAAATATCCATCGACTAAACAGAAAATTCAGTTATTAAGTGACTTGCTCAGGGTCACACAGTACGCAAGTGGAAGCTGTGGGATTCAAACCCAGGTCTGGTCTGCTGGATGTCACCAGATTTGCAGCTCAGAGCCTTAAACCACTTTCTGAGGTTGTCTTCTTCCTTCCACCACTCTACTTCCCTTAGCAGAGCTTTTGTAACTGGAACTAACTTGGATAGGGGATATCATCTCATCTTTGGGACAAGTGATCCCTTAGGAAACACTGGATATCTTGCATCTGGAACCTGGCCCCTGCTACCACTACAGTGGACGACACTATGTGTTTCAACAGCTGTAGAAAATCCCTTGCAGACCTTGGCTAACCTGTTTGGAAGGATTTTGCAGTTGAACTCAGATTTGCTACCATTGTTTGTGGAAGAAATGGTATCAGGCTCTGCATCAATGAAGTCCAACACCTGGGCTGGCTCTGCTTGAGACTTCTGTAGTCTTATCAGGAAGCCTAGGATCTCTAAGGTGCTTTTTACCCTCTGTATACAGAGGACCTTGCCCCCTGCAGTGTTTTTCCAGACACCAACCAGTCGTTCAGCTGGGGGGGGGGGAGAAACACCACACCTTGCCTTTTCAGGTGTGCTGCCACCACAGCTAGGCACTCTGTGAACACCCTTAGTGCTGAGGTGAGCCCAAAAAGGAGGGATGTGAACTGGTATTGGCAGTTCCCTACCCTGAATCTGAGATACTTTCTGTGAGAGGGTCTGACTGGTGTGAAGTAGGCATCTTTCAGATCCAGTGACCCCAGCCAATCTCCCACATGTAAAGATGGTATCACTCAGTCCAATGTGACCATTTATTAATTTATCTATTGAAAACTTCAGAGATTGCCTTTGACCTCAAGTGCTCATTTACAAAGGTTCCATGTCAAATATATAGTCCCCAAAAACTTTACAGGTACAATAAGCAGTTACAGAGGATATGCAGTCAAGTCAGGTTCAAAACACTTAAGGCAGAACAATTACATACAGTTCTGAAAAAAAATCCATACAGTTCATAATATAAGTCACAAAGTATGTACAAAGAGAAACCAAATAAAAATGTTTAATGGTTACAACTGCACTGGACTGCAAAGGCAGACCGCAAAGATAACAGTCACATAAGGACTTAACCAAATCATTAGATCTTCAAGATGAGCTCTTGCAGCAGGCCAGCATTGGTAGGAGTTAGCCATCAGGACCACAATGAAACTTTCTAGCTTATAGTCTACCATGGAGGACCATCCACTGCCATCACCTTATCTGGCCTATTCTATAAAGGCGGGCGGTCCCTCACACCTCCTCAGTTCTCCTGCTGGAGACTCAGAGTGGGCAGTTAAAGAAAAACCGAGGAGGTTCCCGAGGGCTGAAGATGGAAGCAGAAAACCCATGCAAATGGAAACAGAAAAAGCAGAGACACAGAAGGGGAAGAGGGGAGGGGAAAAGCAGGGCCTGCTGCAAGAGCTCCTCTCAATTACCTACTGTTATAGTTCTTATGTAACTGCACTATCTTACTTCGAGAGAGGCTCTTGCAGCAGGCCAACACCAGTAGGACAGAGTCCCAAGCATTCCAGCAATGAAAACAGGACAGCACTGGGAGGAGCGTAGACAGCAGCCAATGGCCTAGGAGAGAAGGCCCTGCAGAACAGCGAGGCCAAATTAGCCCTGTGCCTAGAAGCAATGTCCACAATGTAATGCTTGGTAAAGGTGTGGACAGAACTCCACGTGGTGGCTGCACAAATGTCAACAGCAGACACATTTCTGAAACAGGCCATGGAGGTGGCCACACCCTTGGTGGAATGGCCCTTAACCACACCTGGAAGGTCCTTATTGTACTTACAGTAGCAATAAACAATGCAATTGACTAGTCACTTAGACAGACACTGTTTGGAAATCGGAGCGCCCTTTCTCTTAGAGGCAAACGAAACAAACAACTGTTCAAGACTTCCTTAAAGAGAAATGCCAAGATTCGCCCCTGCACCTATTAAACATGTGCCTTACCACCAGAGCATTCTTCATTTGTAAGATTTCCCCAAATCATGTCATAGGTAAAAAATTACAGCACTCATAAATTGAATAAAACAAATATATATATATCTATACATAACTCGTAAATTGAATAAAAGAGCCTTGTTAGTCGACCGGTGCCCACGTTTCATTACCAAGTAGCCAATATAATGTTAAAAATAAATAGATTATAAAGCCAACGCCCATTGCTTATAATGATGCATGCCCCCGCGTTTTCCCTGGCATCTCATTTTAATGTTAGTGAGCGCAGGGGCAGAGCGTACAAGCGGGAAGTCCTTGGGACCCAGTTTAATTCAATTTACGAGTGCTGTAATATTTTACCTACGGCATGATTTGGGGAACAACTACAACTGAAGAATTCTGTGGCAGTAAGACACCTATTCATTAGGTGCAGTGGCAGTTCAATAAAGGCTCGTAGATCTCTTTAAAGTCTTGGTCCAGTGCGTACAGTATCGCAAGATTCTATGTACATCCAAGGTATAGAGCAAAGCCTCCCCTGTTTAGAATACTCAGGATAATAAACTGGTAGGTGGGTGGATGGATTGGTTCAAAGTAAACTCTGCCACCACCTCGGGAAGAAATTTAGGATTAGTACGCAAAGACACGATGTCTTTGTGAAAAAACAAATAAAGCTCTTCACACATTAGAGCCTGAAGCTTGGAAATCCTTCAAGCAGAAGTAACTGCAACTAAAAAGAGTGCTTTCCACAACAGAAAGCACAGCTTGCAACTCGCGGCCGGTTCAAAGGGAGGCAGTGTGAGTTTCTCCAAAACAAAATTGAGGTCCCATGGAGGGACCGGGTCCTGAATGGGAGGTTTCAGATGCAAAATGCCCCACAGAAAGGTGCGAGACACCTCAAGCTGAGCCATGACCCTGCCCTCAACAGACGCATGGTACACAGAGATGGCAGAAAGATGTACCTTGAGGGAGGAGTACCCTAAGCCTGAGTCTGACAGGGAGAGAAGGTACTCCAACACCTGATTCACCAGGCAGGTGAAGGGGTCCACATGGCGCAAAGCAGCCCAAAGGGTAAAAATGGAAATTATGTACTTACCGTAATTGTTGATCTTCTTGGACACAGTCTCCATCACTCATTCACACTAGTGGGATAGCGCCGGAGGCGTAAGGACCAAACGGGAGCCAAACATTTTCTGAAGGGTCGGTACCGAGACAGGACCACACATGTGCAGCACTGCAAGACTAGTTTGCGCCTGTGCAGGCAATCTCGGCGTTGACAGGCTATCTCGGCGTTGACCCTCCAACCGCCTCAGTACCTTTTCAACAGAGGAGGTGCAGCATAACTAATGAAAGTAACTTATCCTGACTTTCTGGGCCTGAGAGGGCCCAGATGGCCCTTGAAAGAAGGGTCAAAGAAAAATGTCTTCACAGTCTGAACCATGAGACTGTGAAAATCAGGAAAGAAAACGAGCGAGTCCAGGGGATGGAGGGCGGGAATGTGAATGAGTGATGCAGAGACTGTGTCCAAGAAGATCAGCAATTATGGTAAGTAAGTAATTTCCATATCTTCCTGGATCCAAGTCTCCACCACTCATTCACACTAGTGGGACAGTACCAAGCTAAAACCAACAACCTTGAGTAGGGTGGTAGGAGATAGGGATCACTCAGAAAGGACGGCCAAGGACTGTCCTGCTAATAAAAAGAGCTGTCTTGGAATGGTAATCTAGAACATAGTGCTTACAAGATAAGCGCTTGAGGTCTAACTCACCACTGTGCAGAAAACTGCAATGGACACAAAATGAAACTCTTCCATGAGGCATAACCACTCTAGGAGAGTGGCAAGAACCCGGCCCCACAATTTGGTCTAGGACAAAAATTAGTGGCATCAAAGACGTACTAATGTAACACAAAGGGGCCTCAGGAACATAAAGAGTTGGAGGTAAAGTCTACTGGTTCAGGGTAGACCGGAAAGTGCAGATGGAACCCTTCACTACCAAGTATGGCTGACCTGTGAACAACAGGTCCAGAAGCACATGAACCCCTTACTTGGTAAGCAAAGGGGGTTGAAGTGGGGTTAGTCCATCAAGGAGAATGGTTTCCACTTAGTCACTGAAAACTTCTGGATGGAAGGCCAAGCACGACTTAGAAGCTTCTTGTGGATGGTCCAGTAGAACCAGATCCTACCCACTTCATATTCCAAAAGGAATCATTCTGCCCCGTGTGCCTACAACTGTAGTAGCAGTCTCTGAACTAAGGGAAGAGAGGGAACGTGTACAGGAGGACGTGTCCACTGTGGAAAAATATTCTGACAGAAAAAAACAGGGTCTGGATTTCTAAGGCAAATAGAGGCAGATGTGCATCAAGGGGGGACGCAGCAGGACCAAGCTTGGGCTAACCCATTCGTTGAAAGTGACTGAATAACGACAGAAGTAACTCAATGCGGTGAGGCACCACTCGCTCCGACCTTCTTGAAAGGGAGTAGGAAAGGACTCTAGTTTGCCTGCTGATGAAAAACAAACATCACAGTTTCGTCACCCACTCGAAGTGGGTAACTTCGTGAGTGACTGGCACAGAACCAGTGCACAGGAACCGAATGTGTGAATATTGAGAAGCCATCTCTGAAAAAAGACCTACTTGACCTATGGTCAAGAAAAGAGCATGCCGTCTGTTAACTTGAAGCAAGCAAGGAATTAGTAACCTGAGTTCCGATTTGCTGGAGAGTCACTTCTGTTGCTGTGAGGCTCTGATCAAGAAAAGAAAGCTTGATAAAAAAAAGGGTGACCAACAGACTGGGCAGCCGCCTAGGCCTATGGAATATCTCTGAATAAGAGAAATCTCTCTTTGAGAAAAAAGATGACCCATACCTCCGCTGGGTCGGACTCCCTCTAGGGGTAGAAAAAGTCAGGTACTCTTCACCGCAGTTTAGAGACGACCGCCTCAGGGGCTGAGGTGGAACCTGGCCAGATTCAAAAAGGATGGTATTGGGTAATTTCGGGCTAGGCCCTGTGCTGTGACAATTTTTTTTTTTTTTTTTTACCATTTAGGCTGCTATCTCACGAGGATTGCCCAATACAAAAATGGTGAAGATGTCGTCCATCTGAGGGGCAGGAGGAACCTGAGTATCCATAATTGAAATCGTGACCTGACCAATAATCACAGCTGAAGAGATGTTAACCACCTGTTGCTGATGAAGCCACCGAAGGGGCAGTATCACAAGGGGGCTATATACCCCTATCAAAGGAGCGGAAAAGCCTGTATGGCTCCCGACCACTGAATTAGAATGTTCAACAGAGTGTAATTGTCCTGATGACTGAAAAGAGTCTAGACACAGAAGCGTTTGGTCCACGGATGCAGTCTGAAATACTATAGTGGACCCCATCACTGAGTACCAACTGAAAAGATCTTCCATCATGGACTCTGGAGACAGAGAAGGCTTGCACTCCAGTCTAAAAAATGAGTCATCCGCTGTATCACCGACAAGTAGGACAGGGAGAGACTCATCCAGATGCACTTCTACCCCAGAAGGACCCCTAAAGGGAGGTCTAGGTTAGAGCCACTAGAGACTCCACCACCAGGAAGGGTGTTGAGGAGCTCGGCACCATATAAGGATCTGAGAAAGTGCTGAGCGGAATGAGGGATTCCGCTGGCAGAACAGCACAGAAGAGTTCCATCAGCAGAAAACCGCTGGATGTCACAAGATCCCACGCAGACTGCCACTCACTAAGATCTGTGGAAAAATAAGCCACAGAACAGGACTTAATTCTCTGGAAAACATCTCGCCACCAGCTCCATGGAAGAAGAGGTCTGCAGAAGGAAAAATCCGGCACTAGTTCTGCCGGACAGCACCAACTGGCACCCCCGGTGGCACCAGGATCACTCATGGCACAGGATGGCACCAAGAAGCGCCTATGCCATCCTGGGCAACACCCGAGGGCACCCGCGGCAGTATCTGCAGGCACCCATGGCACCCGCAGCACCCACGGGTGCCCGTGGCACCGCCAGTGGTGCCGGGAACTAACAGCACGAACAACAGCACCCACGGCGCCAAGAAGCACCAACAGCACCCGCGGTGCTGCAGGGCAGCAACGGCACCACCCACAGTGCCGACACCAACGGTGTTACCTACGGCACCAACGCCAATTCCAGTGGCGCCACCATGGCGCTGGACCTGCGTTGGAATAGCACCGTGGAGAATGCCAAAGGAGAAAATCCTGAGGCGAAAGGAAAAAGTGATGCCCATACCAGCCCCTGCATGGAAAGAGGTAGGCACGAGGGGCCGACGTGATGGCGAAGGCACCAGGTGGGCACCGTGCACATCCTGATCCAATCGACCTGGCCCCGGTCCAGTGGCTCCGAGGCCCGGAGGCCCCAAAAATTGGGAACACTGGCCAGGAAAACTGGACAGAAGTCGAACCCCCTGCTCCACAGGAATGGCCCGGAGGTGAAACTGCTCACCGGAACTCCATCGAGGACAGAGATGGAGTCCTGAGTTGAAGAACACAGTTGTTAAGAATGGGACCAAGGGGAACCCACCAAAGTCAGTTCAGGCCTATCGCCCCTCCCGACCGACAATCTCCATGCAGACATATCAGCGGGCAACCTCGAGCGGCACAGATTCTTCTTCCCTCAACGAGGAAGAAGAGCTTGAGGTTAAGCGGAGCCGGATCCCCAGAACCACCAGATTCATGCTTCAGTGGACTGTCTCCCCCCCCGCCAGCACAGGACTGTCCATAGTCAGACCCCCCCTTTAGCAAAGGGCGGTGGACCGGACACAGCCCCTCTGCCATAACTTTCAAACGAAGTCTTCCTACCGTCACCGCCACAGTCTAAGGACGACTCCGTTGATGGCAGGTGAGAATTTATTTTTCTTCTTCTTCATAATCTTTTTTTTCTTCTTCGAAGAATAAGAAAATACTACTAAAAATGTTAAATAAAACGAATACTAAATGGCTAAAAGCTGCTGTCATATAGACGAAAACTTTGACTCCGGCAGATGAGAGATGTCGACATCCAAGCGCACTCGACGGCAGAAGAAAAGGAACTGAGGCAGTTGGATGGTCGACGCCGAGATAGCCTACACAGGCCCGAGCTAGTCTCATGGTGCCGTGCATGCGTGGTCCTGTCTCGGCGCTGACCCTTCAGAAAATTTTTGGCTCCTGTTTGGTCCTAGCACCTCCAGCGCTATCCCACTAGTGTGAATGAGTGGTGGAGACTTGGGTCCAGGAAGATCAAACAGGTTACTCACCTGTAACAGTAGTTCTAGGAGTGGTATATGTTGTTCAACCACACTGGCATGTCCTTTCCCTTTAAGAATCTTGCCGGAAGGTCTTTAAGCTGGCTCCTCCCATCCACCTAGGTGGTATACCCTTGGCTCCACCCCATGACACCAGATCTTGCCCGCTGGAAGCTAAGGTTGTGTGTCAAAGGCAGGGAGGTCAGGTGGGTTTGTGTCGATGAACAACATATACCAGTCCTAGAACTACTGTTACAGGTGAGTAACCTGTTTTTCTAGAATTGTGGATATGTTGTTCTATCCACACTGTTTGGCAGACTCCAAGCAGTTCTCTGTGAGGTGGAAGGCAAGGAGCACACCTCCTCTATACTTAATTTGGGAACAGAGATTGGAGAACTGAGGCCCCAAAACCAGCATCCCGGCATGACTCTAGGTTGATGTGGTAATGGGTATTAAATGTGTTTGCTGTCTTCCAGGTAGCAGCCCTTCAGATTTCCTAGATAGGGATGTCCCTGGAAGCAGCCACTGATGCAGCAGTATGGCGGGTGGAGTGAGCTCTTATCCCTATGGGAGGCTCCTTGCCCGCCAACCAGTAGCAGAGATCAATGCAGGATGTAATCGATCTGCCAATCGTCCGCTTTGCTGCAGGTCTGCCATGTGCGGCTTCAGCGTAGGTGACAAACAGCTGGCGAACCTCTCCCTGAACTTCCGCCGTACGCGCCTTATAATAAGAGAGCGCTCATCTCAGGTCCAGAGTATGGAGCCTGTACTCGGCATCTGAGATGTAGTTTGGATAGAACACAGGCAGAGTTAATACCTGGTTAAGGTGAAACTCCGACACCACCTTCGGGAGGAACTTCAGGTGGGGGCGCAGGACAACCTTGTCCCTGTAGAGACCAAGTAAGGAGACTCCACCGATAGCGCCTGGAGCGTCCCCGTTCTTCTGGTTGACGTGATAGCCACCAGGAAGGTGGTCTTCCATGACAAATGTGACATCTCATACCTGTGCACTGGTTCAAATGGCTTGCCTGTGAGCTTTGCAAGTACCAGCAGTAGATCCAATGGAGGTGGAGGTTCATGCACTGGAGGGGATATGTGGTTGAGGCCTTTAAAGAAACGCCAGACCCCCTTCTTCTGTGCCACCATCTGCTGACCAGCCCGCGCCTGGTAAGCAGAGATGGCTGCCAGGTGCACCTTAAGGGTCGTGGACCAAAGACCCCCTTTGGACAAGGACTAAAGGTAGTTGAGGATACTAGCCACTGGACAGGACAAAGGGTCCAAGCCCTTGCCCTGACACCAAATGGAAAACTTTTTCCACTTGAAGGCATAGCACCTCCTTTTCGACTCCTTTCTGGATGCTTTCACTACTTTAAGTACATCCTCAGAGAGACCCAAAGCCTGGAACTCTAGCTCCTCAGGAACCAGGTTGTCAGGTGCAGGGATTGAAGGTCCGGATGAAATACCTTCCCCTGACTGACTGATAACAGGTCCGGGTGTACTGGAAGATGCCTCGGAGGCCTGGAACTGAGGCTGAGGAGAGCTGGATACCAGAACTGGTGGGACCAGTGTGGGGCTACCAGGATCACCTGTGCCTTGTCCCTCCAGACCTTGACGATCACCTTGTGAACCATGGGAAGTGGAGGGAAGGCACAGAAGAGGCCTGGGGTCCACGGCCTCGAGAAGGCATCCCCCTGCAGCGAGCCCTGCTGAGGGGGGCAGTCATGAAACAGCCTCAGCTTCATGTTCTCCCTGGAGGCGAACAGATCCACCTGAGGTTTGCCCCAGTGGGAGAACAGGCTATGTACTATCTCTGGATGGAGAGACCATTCGTGGGATGTCTCGCCCACACAGCTGAGAGCATCCGCCAGTTGGTTTGAGGCTCCTGCCACATAAATGGCTAGGAGATCTGCCTCCAGTTAGCTCACGAGGGTCCAGATGCAGAGTGCTTCCCTGCACAGCAGCCGGGAGTGCGTGCCTCCCTGTTTGTTGAGACAGTACATGGTCATGGTATTGTCTATTTGAACTTGCACCACTTGACCCTGGAGGAGTGGAGCGAATGCTGACAGTGCCAGTCTGACTGCTCTGAGCTCCAGCAGGTTGATATATCGGGATTCCTTGGGGGCCCAGAACCCATGGGCTCTGTGACTCCCCATGTGGGCACCCCAGTCTGTGAGAGAGGCATCGGTCATGAGAACGACCATCGGCTCTGAACGGACAAATGGGATCCCTTCCTGCAGGTGTTCTAGGACAGTCCACCATTGGAGAGCGTTCCACATCTTCTGGGTCACAATGACCAGCTGGTCGAAGTGACCGTGACACTGAGTCCACCGGCTGACCAGCTCCCACTGAAGGGGGTGAATATGCCACCGGGCCCATTGGACCATGGTGGTGCAGGCCACCATGTACCCCAGAAGGTGCAGAAAGTCCCAGGCAGGACGCAAGTGCCCAACCAGAAATGACTGGGCAAAGGAGGAGAGAACCTTTGCCCTGTCCATCAGGAGCCATGCTCTGGCTCGGCAAGAGCCAAGCTCTGCTCCGACGAAGCATATCACCTGCGAAGGTACGAGTTCCGACCTGGTCTCGTTGACCAGGAGACCAAGTGTGGTGCAGGTCTGGAGGGCCAGATCTCTGGACCTCTCTACCTCCTGTTTGGAAGAACCCGCTAAGAGCCAATCGTCAAGATAGGGGTAGACCATGGGAAGTGGAGGGAAGGCATGCCGAAGATGGACTGCCACCACTGCAATTCATTTGGTGAAGACCCGTGGGGCCAGTGACAGGCTGAATGGCATGGCTCGGAACTTGAAGAGGGCTCCTTCTGCTCGGAAGCGAAGGAACCTCTGGTGAGATGGACGGATCGGGACATGAAAGAATGCATCCTAGAGATCCAGAGAGCAAAACCACATGTTCTGCTTGAGAGATGGTATGATCTGGGGCAGAGTTACCATCCTGAATGTGTGTGACCTAAGGATTTGGTTTAGGTTGTGCAGATCTAGACTGGGGCGCCAGCCCCCCATCTGCTTTGGGACTAGGAAGTACCTGGAAATGAATCCTGGGTTGGCAGGGGGGTCCATGACTCTGACCACCACCTCCTTGTAGAGGAGTTAGGCAATGTCATCTTGAAGAGTCGACTGAGTATGTACGGACACCATTTCCTCCCATGGGGGACTCGGCTTGGAGGGTACTGCTCAAATTCTAGAGGCAGACCCTGGCTGACCACTTCCAGAACCCACCTGTCCGTGGTAACAGCAGACCAGGCGGAAAGAAAGTGGCAGAGCTACCCCCCCATGGGAAGACCCAGAGCCTGCGTGATAGGTATGGGGGGTGGCCACCCCCATCCCGTCACTGAGCAGGCTTCGAGGAAGACAAACTGGATTGGGGACCGCCTGAGCCCCGTCCTCCAGGTTTACAGGCTGCTGGGGGCCCGGAGTTGGGCCGAGGGTGTCAAGACTGTGCCTGCTGCTGCCCTGATTGGAAATGGGTCTGCTTGGCCGCAGGGGTAGAATGCTGAAATGGCTTCATCTTCTGCTTTTTGGAACCCTGGGATTCCTTCTACATAGTAGTCATGGAGTCCAAGGTGGCATTGGACTTCTTAATGCGTTGGAGGTGACCGTCCACACCTGGGCCAAAAAGGTCAGTACCCAGGAAAGGGACGTCCGTTAGCTTGTGTTGGGTGTATGCTGTGAAGGTGGAAACCCGTAACCAAGCCCTGCAGTGCATGGCAACCATGACCACCACTGAACGGGTGCAAGAATCCCCGAGATCCAGAGCCATCTGGAGTTGCTATTTTGCAACAGCCTGACCCTGGTCACAGACCTGCTTGACCGTGGTCTGGAGGTCTGTGGGGAGGTGAGGTAGAACCTCCTCGAGGGAGCCCAGGAGGACATGAAAGAAGTGCGCCATGATGATGGCTGAGCTTGCCTGATGAAGGCCTAGCGAAGAGGCAGAACAGACTTTCCGGGTAGGATGGTCCAGTTTTTTGGACTCTTTGTCTGGGGGTCTATCAGTGTCTCCTGAATTACCCAAGCGCCTGAACACAGATTCGGTCACCAAACCCTCAGCCGAGGGGTGCTCTCTGAATCCCGAAAGGAACCCGATCAGCACCGCGTATTTGCGGGCCATACAGGCATATGGCTCAGGGCAGGAGGTAGAGTGTTGCCACAGCTCCAAGGCCGGACCAACAATGGCCTCGGCCACTGGGAAGGCATCCTTCGGGGAATCTCCCCATTTGAGAAAATAAGTGAGGGGGTATTCGGCCCGTTTCTGAACGGGTTCAAGAGGCATCCCCGTGGATTCAGACATGAAACAGAGGATGCCCAAAAAGGAAGAGGGATCTTCCTTCTTCAAGAGACTACCGACTGATTCCTCATCCAGGGGACCGGAATGGAGGTCAGAGTCGTCCTCGGACTCTGAGGAGTCCGGATAAATCGGCCGGCCACCGGAGTCTCCCTCCACCTGCCTGGGATGGTCGGGAGTGAGGGTGACAGACAGCCTGTGCGGGAAGCCTGGAACTGGCCGAGACTCCTTGGCGGGAGCTCCTGAAGGGGGCTGTTTAGGTGGTGGCTCCACCAGGATTGGTGGAGAGGTCGATTTTGGCCGAACTGGAACGGTCTTGACCGGCTCCGAGGGAGGAGGAATGGTGCGGGCTGGCTAGGGAGGAGCCGGCTTCAGCCTGGGGGGCAACAGCCAAGTAACGGCCGGAGTAGAAGGTGGAACTGACTTCTGGCCAGACATAATCAGCTGCTGCCACGTTAAGTCTTCACAGCGTTGACGGGAGTTTCCGTCGAAGCCTCTCCTCATTTGAGGAGGATGAAGAAGAATGTTGGCGGTGCCTCTTCTTAAGAGCGCTTGTGCACCGCCTTTGGCCTATCAGTCGAAGGGGTCAGAGACCTCGACCTAGAATGTTGGGAGGACTGACAGGGTCGAGAAAGTGCCAGGGAGGTCTGCGGCTCCTCCTGGTCAGGGACCGGATCTCCAATGGGATTCCCAGCAGGCTGGGTCTCCTCTTCGGTGACAGTCAGGACCGGGGTCCTGAATAAGGAGTTGTCAGCCTCATCGGGTGACAATGGGTCGACTGGGTCAAGAATGATCTCAACAGGATTGTTGTCCCGCATCTGAGCTGGCTGGCCTGATGGGGGCACCGAGAAGCCAGCGGCCGAGGCCACAACCTCGATCGAAGTCGAGATAGGTGATTCCTGGGACCGAGATCTCTCATGATCCCAAGAATGTCCTCAGCGAGATGAAGTTTTTCTCGCTTCCTTGTCCTTTTTACGAGATCAAGAAACATGTGCGCCTGAGGGCCCCCCGAGCTTGGTGGGAAGGGACTGGCACATCTCTCGAAAGGATCTAGAGAAAGTGGAGCCCAAGCTGAGTGGAACGAAGAAGGACATCGAGGACCGATCCACGGCCCGAGCCACCTCTTCCTCGAAAGTCTTCATTTGTTTGAGCTGCTCAGTGGACCCCGCAGCCACGGAGACTGCCCATTTGGCTTCCTTAGATTTGACCGGCGGATTCCATTTCTCTGGTCTGCCCAGTTGGAGCCATGCAAGACGATCATCAAAGACGTTTGGGTGAAATGCGCGGCACATCTCACAGGCCAGAGTGTCATGGCCGACACCTAGGCAGTACACGCACGTGGCACGAGGGTCAGTGTGAGACATTTTTTGCCCGCACAGGCAGTGGCAGAAACTGGGAGAAGATTTATCTTCCATACCGGTCGATATTGCAGAGTGATGTGCTGAAACTCCAACGAGTTTAAGTCTGAGTAAATCCGAAGATTTGAAAGCCAGGGACTACAGAACGTGAGAGCGGTAAGAAGGGAACCTGTATCTTCCAGCGGAAAGGAAGAGCTGGCATCATGGGGAAGAGCCGAGGGTTATACCACACGAGTGGGTGGGAGGATCCAGCTTAAAGACCTTCCGGTAAGATTCTTAAAGGGAAAGGACATGCCAAACAGTGTGGATAGAACAACATATCCACGATCCTAGAAACTTGCATTTCAGGGCACGAGTGACCCTGGTGGAGGGCTTTCTAGCAGCCACCAGGACATCCACAACCCCAGAAGACATTCTAAAGCAGGCGATAGCTAAATCCAAAGGAGCCACACATGGAGATGCAGAGACTTTAAATCCGGAGGGACCAGGGTGCCCTGGTCTTGGGAGAGTAAACTGGTGCACAGGGGCCAGGGCACTGAAGGTTTCCCTGCCAGCTGTTGCAGCAAGGGGAACCAAATCTGACATGATTAGAAGGGGGCTATGAGTATCATCTCTGCCCCTTCCAACTGGAGGAGCGGGGTGGTGGAGATGATGTACAGAAACCTCCCCTTCCAGGAGAGGGACAATGTGACTCACCCAAAAACTCCACACCCAGGACTGAGTGAGCAGAAAAGTGGCAGTTTTGCACTGAGTGGGAATGCAAAAAGGTCCAACTCTGGTCATCCCTATCTGTCGAACAGATCATCAACCACTGAGGTCAGACGCTCCCAATCCTGAGCCCTTGACCAGGAGCGGCTCAGACTGTCTGCTAGGATGTTTTGGATGCCTGGAACATGGAGGGCCAAAAGAAAAAATTACTCACCGCAGTAATCTTCTTTCTTCCAAGGGGTCCTTTAGCATCAGTAACTTTAGTAGTTAGCTGGTTCGGTGCAACTGCCCTGCAGGTGTGCCTTTAAGAGAATTTGTATTTAAATGAGCTTAGGGCCATATCCAGTCAAAAAACAGGAAGGGGAATGAGCTGAGTGAGAGCTGCTGAAGGCTTCAGAATTTTTTCAAAGGACAAATGAGGGCACATGCCCCAAAAAAGGATCAACAGGATTAAAAAAAACATGCAAATGTCCACAAAAAGTGGAAAAAGAAACAACATGAGTTAAAAGCTCATCAATAAGAAGAAAAAATTACTCACCTTAGTAATGTTGTTTCTTCTAATGGAGTCTTGCTATATTATGACTGATGCAGTTTGTCCCACCATTAGAACTGCTCCGGAGGTGAAAGAGTTAACTTCCATGCAGTGCATGGAACTTAGAGCATGAGCTCGGTTAGGAAAGCTCTGTCAGGGTAATTTCAAACCGAAACCGTCAGATCTTTACGAGCAAAACTCACTAAGGCTCTGTGTGGAAGCTGTAACCTACACTAGCCAACTGGCTACTAAAATATTCACACATTTTCCTGGTCCCAACACCAAGACTCAAGTCAGGGGACCAGAAAAAATAAGATAAAATAAATAAAACACAACACCCAAACACCCCAACAAGAAGGGGTGGAAAACATAAAAGGGGCATCAATAAGTGCCAACAGTGGACTGCCCACCCCATACCCAAAGTAGAAGTTCTGAGAGGGGCAGGCTGGGGGGGAGGTCATAATATAGCAATACTCCATTAGAAGAAACAACATTACTAAGATGAGTAATTTTTTCTTCAAACAACATTAAGTCTTGCTATATTATGACTGATGCAGACACACAGCAGTACCTCCATGGAGGAGGAACAGAACCTACTTAAGGAATAGGCTCAAAGCACGGCTGTGTTAAACCGAGCATCCTCCTGGCCTGGATATCCAGGAGTAATGCTTGGTGAAAGTGTGTACTGTTTTCCAAGTAGCTGCTTGACATATCTCTAAGATAGGGATGTCTCTGGCAGCAGCTAGAGATGCAGCTGTACCTCTGGTAGAGTGAGCCCTCAGACCTGAAGGGGGAACCTTACCCAGGTTTTGATAGCAAAATTGGATACAAGAGACAATCCACCTGACAATGGATCTCTTAGTGGCAGGTCTCCCTTTCCCAACCTCACCATAAGTGAGAAATAGTTGGAGGGAGTCAAACCTGTGACCCTTGGTACGCTCTATGTAGTAACTTAGGGCCCTCCTAACATCAGTTGTGCAGCCTCCTCTCACCAGAGGAGGAATGGTCAGTGAAGAACACTGGAAGTGAAATAGATTGGTTAAGGTGGAAATCTGAAACCACCTTAGGCAAAAACTTCCTGTTAGTCCTGAGGACTACCTTATCCCTGTGAAAAGGAAATAAAGTCAGTCTCACTCATAGAGCCTGTAACTCACTTATGCACCTGGCAGAAGTGATGGCTACTAGAAATACAGTTTTCCAAGTCAAATACTTAAGCTCTGCCGAAGACAGAGGTTCAAAGGGGGGTTGCATCAGCTGAGCAATGCAAACATTAAGATCCCAGGCAGGGGCAGGGTCCCTGAATGGAGGATTGGTATGAAGCAATCCCTTAAAAAACTTGGAAAATACAGGGTGAGCAGAAAGGAAAGAGAAGAGGGCTTCCCTGCTGAAATGAAAGCAGAGACAGCTGCCAAATGCACTTTCAGGGTAGCTGGTCTCAGTCCCAAAGAATTAAGATGGACCATACAGTCCAAAACAGTGGGTAAATCAGCAGATTCCGGGGAAATATGCTTCCCAGAACACCATATGGAAAACCTTTTCCACTTGGAGTTACAGGTAGCCCTGATGGAAGGCTTCCTAGAAGCTTTCAAGATTTCGAGAACACCCTGAGAAAGTTGTATATCAGCAAACTCTAACTCCTCAAGAGCCAGGCCTTGAGGTTGAGGGATTTGAGATTCGGATACCAGACTCTCCCCTGAGCACAGGTTAACAGATTGTGGTTCCTGGGGAGACACAGGAGAAGATGGACTGCTAAGGACAGAAGGAGTGGGTACCAGGGCTGCCTGGCCCAGTCTGGAGCAAGCAGGATCATCTTGCAGGGCTGAGACCTGATTTTGACTAGCACCTTGAACAGGAGAGGAAGGGGGCAGAGAAACTTCCCTTCCCAATCGAGGAGAAAGGCATCCAGGGGGACTGAGCCCAACACTGGGGGCCTGCAACAAAAAAGTGGAAGTTGATGATTGTCTGGGGCTGCAAAAAGATCTATCTGAGGAGCGCCCCATCTGGCAAAAACTATCCCCAGTACTAGGGGATCCAGTGACCATTCGTGATGGCCTTGGGAAATCCTGCTAAGAGCATCTGCCAGGACATTGTCCTTGCCTGGGAGGTGAACTGCTATGAGGGAAGTGTTCAGGGAATAAGCCAGAGACCACAACTTCATCGCCTCGGTGCACAAGGCCGAAGACCGAGTGCCCCCTTGTTTGTTGATGTACCACATTGTAGTGGTGTTGTCTGTTCTGACCTGTACCACCTTGTTCTGAACAGATGCAGAAAACCCTGAAGTGCTAGCAAACAGCTCTGAGTTCCAACAGATTGATGTGGAGCAGAGATTCCTGAGGGACCATAACCCTGGGTGGAGAGGTCGCCCAAGCGAGCTCCCCATCCCAAGAGGGACGATCTGTAGTAAGGGTCAAGGAGTGGATAGAGGGATGAAGGGCACCCTTGTCAAGATTGCTCTGATCCTGCCACCACTGGAGGGCCTGGATCAGGGTTCAGTCACTGGGATTAACTTGGATAGGGAATCTCTTCTTGAGACCAGAAGGCTCTCAAATGGAACTGAATGTCCCTCATCTGAAATCTTGCCTTGCACTACAGCTGTGGAAGCAGCCATGTGTCCTAGGAGCTGCAGGAAATGCCTTGCTGGTCGAGAGCCTGCAGAGTGAAGGACGAGGCCAGGGCCACAAGGTCCTTACCCTTTCTGGGGAAGGAAGGTTCTGGCCTGCTTTGTGTCCAGTTCTGCACCTATAAAGGTGAGTACCTGGACAGGTTCCAGAACTGACTTGGAAGATTGAGAAGAAAGCCCAGAGGTAAGCAGCTGCTGGGTAACTTGCAGGTGTGATTTGACCTGGTCTGGAGACTGACCCACTATGAGCCAGTCGTCCAGGTAGGGAAAGATGGCAATCTTTTGCCTTCTTAGATGAGCAACTGCCAGACATTTTGTGAATACCCTTGGGGCAGAGGTAAGGCCGAAGGGCATTGCTCTGAACTGATAATGGCCTGAGGGCAGTTCGAATCTGAGGTACTTTCGATGGGAGCTTCTGATAAGAACATGGAAGTAGGCATCCTTGAGGTCCAGGGAAGCTAGCCAGTCCCCTGGCCTTAGGGAGGGTAAAATCATTCCCAGAGTCACCATTTTGAATTTTGGTTTTAAAAGGTGCTTGTTCAGATATCTTAGGTCCAGGATGGGCGCCACTCTCCTGCCTTTCTGGGTAAGGAAGTACCTGGAGTACAGACCCTTGCCCTGGTGTGAGGAGAAACCCTTTCTACAGCTCTGAGAGCCAGGAGGGTTGAGACTTCTGTTTCCAAAGCAAGAGTCTCTAAAGGGTTTGCAGGTGGAAAGGATCTGATTCTCATCTTTGGAAATTTTTTGAAGCTGAGAACCAGACCCTGGCTCACTACTTCCAGGACCCACTTGTCTGATGTCAAAGACTCCCAGTCCTGGACGAAGTAAGCCAGCCTGCCCCCTACAGGTAATGGAGAGCCGACCCTGGGCATCCCATCAGGGTGCCTGTTTGGCAGGGGCTTTAGGCTGAGGGGTGGGAGCAGGCCTGCTTGTACCCCGTCTGCCTCTCCCTCTGAAGAACCCCCTCTGAACATAGGCTGAAGAGGAGGCCTGGGTCTGGTAAAAGGCCTGTGAAAAGGCTGCCCCACCTAAGGGCTGCCTCTGAGGTAGCTTGCCGTTGCCTTGGCTTGTGCACTCCTATAAGTGGTTCTATATTCATCCATTTTCTTCATATAATTCTCTGTCTGCTCCCAAACAGAGAATTTCCCACAGGAAAATCCATAGCCTTAGACTGGGTATCCTGTGACAAAGTAGTACACCTGAGCCAAGCCAATCTACGAAAAGCCACAGATGTAGCCATGACTCTAGAGGATACATCATTAGAATCCACTGCAGCATGGAATTGCACCTTAGATGCCTCAATACCATCAGCAGCCACCTGCTCCAGTTCCTTTGCAAGCTGGCCTGGGGCCTGTTTGGCTAAGGCCATGACAGTGTCCCATCTAGATTTTTGGTATCTCGCAACATAAGCCATATAGTTTGCTTGTCTGAGTCCCAAAGACGCTGCCATGTATTGTTTTTTGGCCATGGCATCAATCTTTCTGGAGTCCTTGTCAGGAGGATGTGAAGCCAGGGGAATATTAGCTTTATCACAGGCTGCAGCCTGAACTACCCCAACATGACTGCATTGCTGTGAAAGAAATTCTGTATCAGGACCTGACAAAGTGTACCTCCTGTCCATCTTTTTATCCACAGGAGGCACAGAATTAGGAGCTTTTAAAATTTTTTATTGTTTGTTTCCTAAAAGATTTTATGTAAAGGGATAGACAATCTCCTGGACTCAGGAAGGTCTTCATCTCTACAAAGTCAGGCTCCTCTTGCTCATCCAAAGCCTCCTCTAAAGGAAGCTGGAGGGTTTCAGCAACTTTTTTTATAAAACAGAAAATGAGAAGGGGACTCAGCAAGCCTAGGGGGAGATTCACCTAAAGGTCTGTCTGGGGAGATGTCCGGTTCAATGGGCACATCCAAACTTTCAAAGTCACATTCACACTGATCATAATCACCCTACCCCTCCTCTGGTTCATAAAACTCCTCTATATCATATTCTTGAACTGGTGGAAACGACAGAACCGACCTTTTGCCAGATAGTGGCGGTTCGGAGGGAACCGGGGAAAGTGACTGGACAATCTGTATTGCCCTGGCTATCTCTGCAGCAGTTGGAGAAGGGATTTTGGACTCCACACCTGCTGACTTTCTAGTTCTCTTTGCTGGAACTGGCTCCTCAGAGTCAGCTTTACGTTTGGCCGAGGAAGTCTGGCCCTGGTCAGAGGGCACCGAACCGACGGCCATCCGGTCAGCGGATTTTTGGCCTCGCTCCCTGAGCTTCCAACTCTCTTATCTAGGGTAGCTGCAGGAAATTCTTGCAAATCTGGCAGTCTGCATTGAGGTGGTCAAACCCCAGACAATAAACACATGTGGTGTGTGGTCAGCCTTGGCAAAGGCTTCCTGAAACACTACAGTGTTGAAACCCAGTGGGCCCGTTTTTCTTTTGGGTTTCTCAGACATAATGCCAGCCTAACCAAAACTTGCCCTTTTGTTGGCAGTGCCAGGCAAGACACCCTTATCGGTTCCCAAACGTGTCACGGTGCGTCGGAAAACCGAATGAAATCCGCTTTTTAGAACCGATAAGAACCGAACGCACTCTAATAAGCCTTAAAACGCTTCAGAATGAAGTTTAATGAATCTGATCGGTTCAAACCAACCGATAAACATTTACAAGTTCCAACAGAAACCTATCTATTACTTACAATACCATAGACAGAGTTTGAACCCGATCGGTTTGAGGTTAAAATAATGAATATCGCGGTTGAATTTAACCAAGAAAAAACACTTTAAACCGAGAAAATGAACCGAGCAGCAGGAGGAATCTCCGGAGCGACTGTTCAGTGAGGCGGAGTAAAGAATCTGACTGTTTCGGTTTGAAATTACCCTGACAGAGCTTTCCTAACCGAGCTCGAGCTCGAAGTTCCATGCACTGCATGGAAGTTAACTCTTTCACCTCTGGAGCAGTTCTAATGGTGGGACAAACTGCATCAGTCATAATATAGCAAGACTTCATGTTGTTTGAAACTTCAAATTTGGTAAAAGGTGTGATAAAGAGCCCTTCTCCAACAGGTGAACCAGGAAGGAAGGATGGGAGCTTACTGATGCTAAAGGACCCCTTGGAAGAAAGATTACTGTAGTGAGTAATTTTTTCTTCTTACCTCAGGAGTCCTTTAGCATCAGTAACTTTAGCAGACTACCAAGTAGTACCACATGGGAGGTGGGCAGAGAACTTACTTAGAAAAGAGGCTCTGCAGAACCGCCCTGCCAAATTTGGCATCAGATCTGGCCTACACATCCAAACTGTAGTGTTTCAAAAAGATGTGTACATATTTCCAGGTAGCTGCTTTGTGGACATCTAGTAGTGGAATGTCCCTTGCTGCTGCAAGCGAGGTTGCAGTGCCCCTGGTGGAGTGGGCCCTGAGCCCCACTGGAGGTTGGTGACCAGCTTTTTCATAGCAGATTCTAATACAAGAGACCTACCAACAGGAAGTAGTTCTCTTGGTAGCTGGTCTTCCCCTGCCTACATACCCGTAGGTGGGAACAACTGAGAGAAAGAGCCTCTGGACGGTCTAGTATGCTCTAGGTAGTAGAAGATGGCTCTTTTTGACATCCAAGCTGTGGAGCTTTGCTCACTAGGAGTGGATTTCTCAGTAAGGAAGATAGGCAGAGTAATGGGCTGATCCAAGTGGAACTCTGAAACCACCTTTGGCAGAAATTTCCAATTTGTCCTGAGCCCAACTTTATCGTTGTGAGGGAAGATGTAATTTGGCTCAGTGCACAGGGCCTGTAGCTCTGAAAACCTCCTGGCAGAGAAAATGGCTACCAGAAAGCCTGTCTTCCAGGTTACCAACTTGATGTGTGCCATGGACATAGACTCGAAGGGTGGTATCATGAGCCTGTCTATGCAAAGGTTCAGGCTCCAAGGAGGAACAGGCTCCCGGATTGGAGGCTGAAGGTGAAAGAGGCTTTTGAAAAACTGTTTAAATACGGCATGGGAAAAAACAGATTTTTTTCTTTCCCACCGAAAGGTAGGCCGAAACTGCCACCAGGTGTAGCTTGAGGGAGATGGTTTCAAGCCTGACGCCTGTAAGACTATCAGGCAATCTAGCAGCTGAGGGTCTGAAGCTGAACGGGGTTCAACCTTTTTGCTCTTGCACCTGAGTGAAAACCTTTTACATATGGCTGCATAAGTCTTCTTTGTGTTTGGTTTTTAACCACCCTCAGTATCCTATGGACCTGTTCAGAGTACTGTGAGGATGGAGACCAACTCTTCCAGAACCAGGCCTCAAGGTGAAGGGAATATATGCTTGGATACTGCATTCCTGTCTGAGGAAGGGTCAGCAGGGAGTGAGTTGGAGGCAGACGAATGAGACTACTGCAGGACACTGACAGAAGGAGAGGGTACCAGGCTTGCTTGGGCCAATCCGAAGCCACCAGGATCATAGATGCAGGCTGCTGTCTAAGATTCAGAAATACCCTGAGAATCGGGAAAAGGAGGGACTGCATATAGGAACCTTCCTGACCAGACCAGGATCAAGGCATCCAGAGGAGGCTATCCCAGGACTGGGGCCTGCAACAGAACTGAGGAAACGGGGAGAAGCAAACAGATTCACTTCTGGGTGCCCAACCACCTGAACACCGTGGCTAGTACTTGTTTGTTCAGAGTCCATTCACTCTGGCCGTGACTGATGCAACTAGAGCATCTGCCAGAGTACTGTGTTTGCCTGGGAGGTGAATCGCTGAAAGGCTGACTCCCAGGTAGAAGGCAAGAGGCCAAATTTATAGTGCCTATAAACAGAGTACTCCTCATCTGGTCCACTCTGCTTGTGTGAAACCATTGCAGTAGTGTCTGTTTGACTCTGCAAGTCTGTCCTTTTATAACAGGAGCAAATGCTTTCAGCTAGAAAGATTTCTGAGTTCCAAAAGAAATATGAGTAACTGTGACTCTTGGAGAGTCTAGGTGCCACTTACTGAGGCACTGTTCAGATCTGCTTCCCACCACAGGAGGGAGGTGTCTGTGGAACTGCTCTGTCAGAGGTTTCAGCTTTGAAAATGGTTGTTTTCTGAGGCCAGCAAGTTACAAGGAGGCTTATGGGTGACACATCCAGTATCTGAACCCCGGGACCACTGCAGACATTGAAGTCATGTGTTCCAACAGCCTGAGGAAAAGTCAAGTTACGTGATTTGCTCAGGACCGCATCATATAGTGAACCAGCGAGGGTTAATGATTCAAACCCAGTAAAGCGCTTGCTGGCTGGTCTCGCTGTCCCTGGATGAAGAAATTTGCCAATGAGGGGCAGCTTGAATTCCTGCCTATGGGAGGAAGGCATATCCTTCCAAGATGCTGGGAGGGCTCCAGGTGAGACTTTGTTTAGATTTACCCGGGAACCCTGAGACTACCGAGCCCTGTAAGGGGCAAAGGATTCCTTGACCTGACAAGGAGACTCTGGCAGTATGAGCTAATCGAAAACTTAGGTGTAGCTAGAGATGCCCAGATTCCTGAGGCGTGCTGCTGCTACTGCCCAGCACTTTGTAATGACTCTTGGGGCTGAGGAAGGCCGAAGGGCCGCAGTGAGCCCGCCCCTGTGCGAGACCTCATTAAAGGTATATGGAAAAAAGGAACCCTTTTTAGGACCAGGGAGGCTAGCCAGTCTCCCTACTGTAAGGATCGTATGATTAGTAACAGAGTGACCATCTTGAATTTGGGTTTTAACAGCAAGATGGGTCACCACTCCCCAGTTGTCTTTTGTGTGAGAAATTACCTGGAGTAGAGGCCCTTTCTTCTTTCCATGAACCGGGACTCTCTCCACCATTTGCAAAGCTAGAAGGTTTTTACCTCCCACTCCAACAGTAACGCCAGAGTTGGGGATAGAGGCTTAGACACCTAGGTATGCATGAGGTCTGCCCACACTAACATCGGGGCTTAGACTGCGAAGATGCTGGTTGGGTAGAGGTGGCCACCTATGGCCCCTTCTGCCCCTCCCTCCCTCTGAAAGCACCCCCGTACTGTGTGAAGGGGTAGCTGGGAAAAAAACCTCTGCCCTTAATGCGCTTGGGAGGAATTTCCATGGGGAAGGAGGCCTTGTTGCAGTGAGATGTTCTGGAATCGAACAGTATGATTTGATCACAGGGAAAGTCCATGGCTTTAAACTGGGTGTCTGAAGGTAGACCAGTAGTTCTAGGCCAGACAAAGCGCCTCAGAGAGATGGCATGGGCCATGACTCTGGAGGTGGCATCCTCGTTGTAGTCGTGTGGAATTGGTACTACACAGCTTCCCGGGCAGATCTGCCGTATCCACCGGCTCCTGTACCAAGAACCAGGACAGAGTTCCGCAGTGCCCTTTTTTTTAAATATTTGTCCGAAAAGCCAAGTAGGCAAAAATTTTGACAAGCATCTGCGGGTAACTAAGAAATCTATTTTCTGGAATCCTTATCCGGGGGTAAGGAGGACAAGGAGACCCTAGCTTTCTCGTAAGCTGCCTGATCGCTATACTCACATGGCTGGGATGTACAGACAGGCACTCGGCATTGTTGTTAAACAACTGATATATTTATGTATTTATTTATTAACATTTCCAGACCGCTTGTAAACCTCTGCCACAGAAGTGGGGGTTTGAAGCGGTTTTGTGGCATTTTTATTTCTATTTTTTCATTATAGATAGGCACAGTCAGACTTTTAGGAGATGGAACCTTTTATCTCCTTATAAAAACAGGTTACTCAGCTGTAACAGCAGTTCTAGGAGTGGTATATGTTGTTCATCCACACTTGTTGGCATGTCCTTTCCCTTTAAGATTTTTTCTGGAAGGTCTAAAAGCTGGCTCTTCCCACCCACCCAGGTGGTATATGCCTCGGCTCCGCCCCTTGATGCCAGACCTTGCCCGCTGGAAGCAGTGGTTGTGCGTCAAAGCCGGGGAGGTCGGGTGGGTCCATGTGGATGAATAACATATACCACTCCTAGAACTACTGTTACAGGTGAGTAACCTGTTTTTCTACGATTGCGGATAAGTTGTTCTATCCACACTTGTTGGCAGACTCCTAACAGTTCTCCGGGAGGAGGGAGGCAAGGCGCACACCCCTTAATACTTACTTGGGAAACAGAGATTGGAGAACTGAGGCCCTAAAACCAGCATCCCGGCGTAACTCTAGGTCAATGTGCTAATGGGTAATGAAAGTGTTTGCTGACTTCCAGGTAGCAGCCCTGCAGATATCCTGGATAGGGACGTCCCTAGACGCAGCCATCAACACAGCAATATGGCAGGTAAAGTGAGCTCTTATCCCTATGGGAGGCTCCTTGCCCACCAACCTACAGCAGAGATCAATGCATGATGTAATCCATCTGCCAATCGTCCGCTTGGCTGCAGGTCTGCATGGTGTGGCTTCAGCGTAGGTGACAAACAGCAGACAAACCTCTCCCTGAACTTCAGCCATCCGCTCCTTACAATAAGAGAGTGCTCGTCTCAGGTCCAAAGTATGGAGACTGTACTCTGCCTCCGAGGTGTAACTGGGGTAGTACAATGGAAGAGTCAACACCTGGTTAAGGTGAAACTCCGACACCACCTTCGGAAGGAATTTCAGGTGGGGGCGCAGGACAACCTTGTCCCTGTGGAAGACCAGGTAAAGAGACTCAACAGAGAGCGCCTGTAGCTCTCCAGTCCTTCTGGCTGACGTGATAGCCACCAAGAAGGCGGTCTTCCACACCAAGTATGACGCCTCACACCGGTTCATCAGTTTGAATGGCTTGCCTATGAGCTTTGCCAGTACCAGTAGTAGATCTCACAGTGGTGGTGGTTCATGCACCGGAGGGGAAATATGGCCGAGACCTTTTAAAAAGCACCAGACCACCTTCTCCTGTGGCGTCTGCTGACCAGCCCGCGTTCGGTAAACAGAGATGGCTGCCAGGTGCACCTTAAGGGTTGTAGACTGAAGACCCCTCCTTGGACAGAGACCAAAGGCAGTTGAGGATGCTAGCCACCGGACAGGACAAACGGTCCGGGCCCTTGCCCTGACACCAAATGGAAAACCTTTTCCATTTAAAGGCATAGCACCTCCTGGTTGACTCTTTTTCTGGATGCTTCCACGACTGTGAGTACATCCTCAGACAGACCCAAAACCTGGAACTCTAGCCACTCAGGAACCAGGCTGTCAGGTGCAGGGATTGAAGGTCCAGATGGAACACCTTCCCCTGACTGACTGAGCTCAGGTCCAGGTGTGCTGGGAGATGCCTCGGAAGCCTGGTGCTGAGGCTGAGGAGATCTAGATACCAGAACTGGCAGGGCTAGTCTGGGGCTACCAGGATCATCTTTGCCTTGTCCCTCCTGACCTTGAGGAGCACCTTGTAAACCAAGGGAAGGCATAGAAGAGGCCTGGGGTCCACAGCCTCGAGAAGACATCCCCCTGGAATGAACCTTGCTGAGGGGGACGGGCATGAAACAGCCTCAGCTTCACATTCTCCCTGGAGGCAAACAGATCCACCTGAGGTTTGCCCAGTGAGAGAACAGGTTGTGTACTACCTCTGGATGGAGAGACCATTCGTGGGACGTCTCGCCCACACAGCTGACAGCATCCACCAGTTGGTTTGAGGCACCTGCCACACGGATGGCTAGGAGATCTGCCTCCAGTCGGCGCACAAGGGACCAGATGCGGAGCACTTCCCTACACAGAGGCCGGGAGTGCATGCTGCCCTGCTTGTTGAGATAGTACATGGTTGTGGTATTGTTCATCTGGACTTGCACAACTTGACCCCGAAAGAGCGGCGCGAATGCTGACAGTGCCAGTCGGACTGCTCCGAGTTCCAGCAGGTTGATATGACATTGTGATTCCTCGGGGGTCCAGAGCCCGTGGACTATGACTCCCCATGTGGGCACCCAAGCTCGTGAGAGAGGCATCAGTCGTGAGAACGGCCGTCAGCTCGGGACGGACAAATGGGATCCCTTCCTGCAAATGTGCTAGGACGGTCCACCACTGGAGAGCATCCCACATCTTCTGGGCCACCGTGACCAGCTGATCAAAATGACCATGTCGCTGAGTCCACTGGCTGGCCAGCTCCCACTGAAGGGGGCACATATGCCAACGGGCCCATCAGACCATGGCAGTGCAGGCTGCTATGTACCCCAGAAGGTGCAGGAAGTCCCGGGCAGGGCGCAAGTGCCCAACCAGAAATTACTGGGCAAAGGAGGAGAGAACCTCCACCCTGTCCATTGGGAGCCTGGCTCTGGCTCGGCAAGAATCAAGCTCTGCCCCGATGAAGCAGATTACCTGCGAAGGTACGAGTTCTGACTTGGCCTCATTGACCAGGAGACCAAGATCGATGCAGGTCTGGACGGCCAGATCCCTGGACCTCTCCACCTCCTGTCTGGAAGAATCCACTATGAGCCAGTCGTCGAGATAAGGGCACACCCTGATCCCTCAACTCCAAAGATGGGCTGCCACCACTGCGATGCATCTGGTGAAGACCCGGGGCCAGACAACAGGCCGAATGGCATGACTCGGAACTTGAAGAGGGCTCCCTCCGCTCGGAAGTGAAAGAACCTATGGTAAGATGGACGGATCGGGACGTGAAACAATGTGTCCTAAAGATCCAGAGAGCAAAACCACATGTTCTGCTCGAGAGATGGTATGATCTGAGACAGAGTTACCATCCTGAATGTGCGGGACCTGAGAAATTGGTTCAGGTCATGCAGATGCAGAATGGGGCGCCAGCCCCCCGTTCGTTTCAGGACCAGGAAGTACCTGGAAACAAACCTTGGGTTGACAAAGGGGTCTGCAACTCTGGCCACCACCTCCTTGTGGAGGAGTTGGACGATGTCGTCTCTGAGAGCCGACTGAGTGTGTACAGACACCATCTCCTCCCGTGGGACGCAGGCTCGGCTTGGAGGGTACTGCTGGAATTCCAGAGGCAGTCCCTGGCCGACCACTTCCAAAACCCACCTGTCCGTTGTAACAGCGGACCAGGTGGAAAGGAAGTGGTGGAGCTGGCCCCCCACGGGAGGACCCAGAGCTGGTGTGATGGGCATGGGGTTGGCCATCCCCATCCCATCACTGAGCAGACTTGGAGGAAGAGGGTCCGGCTTGGGGACCACCTGAACCCCATCCTCCAGGTTTGCGGGCCGGCAGTGGCCCAGACTTGGGCCGAGGGCGCCAAGGTTGAGCCTGCTGCTGATGCTGCCCCAACTGGAAATGGGGCTGCTTGGCCACAGGGGTAGACGGCTGAAAAGGCTTTCTCTTCTGCTTTTTGGAACTCTAGGATTCCTTTTGAGCAGAGGTCACCGAGTCCAAGGTGACAATGGACTTTTCTATGCGTTGGAGGTGACTGTCCACACCTGGGCCGGAAAGATCAGTACCCAGGCAAGGGAGTCCGTTGGCTTGTGCTGAGTGTCCACCGTGAAGGTGGAGACCCTCAACCAAGCCCTGCAGCAATGGCAACCACAGCCGCCATCGAGCGGACACACGAGTCCCCGAGGTCCAGAGCTGTCTGGAGTTGTTGCTTCGCAACTGCCTAGCTCTGATCGCAGACCTGTTTGACTGCGGTCTGGAGGTCTACGGGGAGGTGAGGTAGAACCTCATCGAGAGAGCCCAGGAGGACATGTGAAAAATGCGCCATGTTGACGGCTGAGCTTGCCTCACAAAGGCCCAGCGAAGAGGCGGCATAGACTTTCTGGGCCGAGTGGTCCAATTTTTTTGGACTCTTTGTCCGGGGGTCAATCAGCGTCTCCCGAATTACCTGAGTGCCTCGACACAGACTCAGTCACCAATCCCTCAGCTGAGGGGTGCTCTGTGAATCCCAAAAGGGACCCGATGGGTACCGAGCACTTGCAGGCCATCCGGGCTGAAGGCGCGGGGCAGGTGGTAGGGTGCAGCCACAGCTCCAAGGCCGGACCAACAGTGGCCTCGGCCACTGGGAAGGCCTATGTTGGCGAATCGCCTCATTTGAGGATGTCAATGAGGGGGTATTCGGCCCATTTTTGAACAGGTTCCAAGGGCATCCCCGTGGATTCGGAGATGAGGCGGAGGATACCCACAAAGGAAGAAAGGCCTTCCTCCGACAAAAGACTACCGACAGATTCCTCGTCCACAGGGCGAGAATGTAGGTTGGAGTCCTTGGACTCTGAAGAGTCCGGATAGATCAGTCGGCCACCAGAGTCGCTCTGCATCCGCCTAGGATGGTCAGAAGTGAGGGTGACAGACAGCCTACGTGGTAGGCCCGGAAAGGGCCAAGACTCCTTAGAAGGCGCCTCCGAAGGAGGCTGCTTCAGTGGCGGCTCCACCACAATCAGTGGAAAGGCCAATTCTGGCCAAGCTAGGATAGTCTTGACCGACTCTGCGGGCGGAGAAACGGTGCTGACCAGCTCCTGAGGAGTAGACGTCGGCCTAGAGGGTGACAGTCAAGTAATGGCTGGGGTAGAAGCCGGAGCCGACATCTGGCTGGACGTAATTAGCTGCTGCCACATCAAATACTCGTAGCGTTGACAGAGTTTCCATTGTAGCCTCTCCTCGTCTGAGAAGGACGAGGTAAAGTGGCAGTGGTGCCGCTTCTTAGCGCGCTTATGCGCCTTCTTTGGCCTGTCAGTCGAAGGAGTCCCAGACCTCAACTTGGACTGTTGGAGGGAGCGGCGGGGTCGTTCAGATGGAGCCAGGGAGAACCACGGCTCTTCCTAGTCAGTGATTGGGACCACGAGGGGATCTCCCACGGGCTGGGTCTCCTCCTCGGTGGCAGGCAGGACCGGGGTCCTGAATATAGAGTTGTCGGTCTCATCGAGGGTCAACGAGGTCGAGAATAATCTCAAACGGATCGTCGTCCTGTGTCTTAGCCGGCTGGCCTGACGGGGGTACCGTGAAGCCAGCAGCTGAGGCCACAACCTTGACCGAAGTCAAGAAAGCAGATTCCTGGGACTGAGCTCTCTCACGGTTCCAGGAGCGCTGTCGGCGAGACAAAGTTTCCTTGGGCTCCTTGTCCTTTTTATGGGACTGAGGGTCCCTCTCCTTTGGTAGGGAGGGACTGGCACAGCTCCCGAAAGGAGCCTGAGAAGGTGGAGCCCAGACTGAGCGGGACGAAGATGGACATGGAAGAGGACCGATCCACGGCCCCGAGCCACCTCCTCTTCGAAGGTCTTCATCTGTTCGACCTGCTCGGCAGACCCTGCGGCTGCGGAGATCGCGCAACGGGCTTCCTTGGATTTGACCCGAGGATTCCGTTTTTCCAGTCTGCCTAGTTGCAATCGTGCAAGACGATCGTCCAAGATGTTTGGATGAAAAGTGCGACACATTTCGTACACCTGGGTGTCATGGCTGAGACCCAGGCAATAAACGCACAAGGCATGCGGGTCGGTGCGAAAATACAGGTTACTCACCTGTAGCAGGAGTTCTAGGAATGGTATATGTTGTTCATCCACACTGTCTGGCAGGTATCCTTGCCGCTTTAAATCTTGCCGGAAGGTCTTCAAGCTGGCTCCTCCCACCCACCCGGTGGTAAAACTCGGCTCGCCCCATGGCGCCAGATCTGGCCGCTGGAAGCTCAGATTGTCGTCGAGCGGGAGGTCGGGTGGGTGGTGGATGAACAACATATACCATTCCTAGAACTCCTGTTACAGGTGAGTAACCTGTATTTCTAGGGACATGGATATGTTGTTCATCCACACTGTCTGGCAGACTCCTAGCAGTTCTCTGGGAGGAGGAGGCAAGCGCACACCCTACTTAGGGAATAGAGACTGGAGAACAGAGGCCCCAAAACCAGCATCCCGGCGTGACTCAAGGTCGATGTGGTAATGGGTACATAGATACATAGATACATAGACAGTGTTGGCAGATAAGGGCCTATGGCCCACCTAGTCTGCCCATTTGAGCTTGTAAGTTCAGTTTGTTTTCCTAGAAGTCTATTTCCCCTTACCCCTGACCTCTAGAATTCCTTTATGTCTATTCCATGCATTCTTAAATCCGTGATTGTTTCAGCCCCCACCACTTCCTCTGGCAGGGTGTTCCACTTGTCCACCACCCATTCTGTGAAGAAATTCTTTCTCATGTTTCCTCTGAATCGTCCTCCTCCAACTTCATCCCATGCCCTCTAGTCCTGAAACATCTTTTAAGCTAAAAATAGTGTTTTCCTGCACCTGTTCCTCCCTGTAAGATACTTGTATGTCTCTATCATATCCCTCTCCCTCCTCTCCTCCAGGAGTACATGTTCAGTTCCTTCAACCTGTCTTCATAGGATTTGTGATGCAACCCATGTACCATCTTTGTTGCCCTCCTCTGAACCTTCTCTACCCTGTCTATGTCCTTACGTAGGTATGGTCTCCAGAACTGTACACTGTACTCCAGGTGGGGCCTCACTAGTGTCTTGTATAGCGGAATTATGACCTCCCTTTTCCTGCTGGTGATGCCCCTGCCTATACATACCAGCATCCTATTTGCTTTACCTGATGCCTTGTCACACTGTTTCCCTACCTTGAGGTCATCAGAGATGACAACCCCAAGATCCCTTTCCTGCTTGGTGCATGCTATATCCTCACCCCTGATGAAGGTGTGTGTGCTGACTTCCAAGTAGCAGCCCTGCAGATTTCCTGGATAGGGACGTCCCTGGAAGCAGCCACCGATGCAGCAGTATGGCGGGTAGAATGAGCTCTTATCCCTCTGGGAGGCTCCATGCCCGCCAACTTATAGCAGAGATCTATGCAGGAGGTGACCCACCTGCCTATCGTCCGCTTGGCTGCAGGTCTGCCAGGTGCGGCTTCAGCGTAGGTGACAAACAGCTGGCGAACCTCTCCCCGAATTCCAGCCGTGCGCTCCTTATAGTAGGCGAGTGCCCTTCTAGGGTCCAGAGTATGGAGCCTATATTCGGCCTCCGAGGTGTGACTGGGGTAGAACACCGGCAGAGTCAACACCTGGTTAAGGTGAAACTCCACACCACCTTCTCGAAGGAATTTCGGTGGGGCGCAGGACAACCTTGTCCCTGTGGAAGACCAGGTAAGGAGACTCGATGCAGAGCGCCTGGAGCTCTCCCATTCTTCTGGCTGACGTGATAGCCACCAAGAAGGCGGTCTTCCACGACAGGTGAGAGAGTTCACACCTGTGCATTGGTTCGAATGGCTGCCCCATGAGCTTTGCCAGTACCAGCAGTAGATCCACGGAGGTGGAGGTTCTCGCACGGAGAAATGAGATCAAGGCCTTGAAAGCGCCAGACCACCTTCTCCTGCGCCACTGATCTGCTTCCCGGCCCGCGCCCGGTAAGCAGAGATGGCTGCCAGGTGCACCTTAAGGGTCGTCCACCTAAGCCCTTGCTGAGAAAGGGACCAAAGGTAGTCCAATGAGCTCGCCAAGGAACAGGAGGAAGGGTCCAGTCCCTTGCCCTGGCACCAAATGGAAAATCTCTTCCATTTGAAGGGGTAGCATTTTCTGGTCGACTCCTTACGGGACGCCTCAACTACGTTGAGGACCTCGTTGGAAAGACCCACGGCCTGGAACTCTAGCCAGTCAGGAACCAGGCCATCAGGTGCAGGGATTGAAGGTCCGGATGGAATACCTTCCCCTGATTGACTGAGAGCAGGTCCGGGCGAGCTGGAAGCTGCCTCGGGAGCCTGGAGCCGAGGCTGAGGAGATCTGGGTACCAGTACTGGTGGGGCCAGTCTGGGGCTATCAGAATCACCTGCGCCTTGTCCCTCCTTGCTTTGAGAAGCACCTTGTGCATCAAGGGGAATGGGGAAAGGCGTACAAGAGGCCCGGGGTCCACGGCCTCGAGAAGGCAGCCCCTGCAGCAAGCCCTGCTGAGGGGGGCGGGCATGGAACAGCCTCAGCTTCGCATTCTCCCTGGAGGCAAATAGGTCCACCTGAGGTGTGCCCCAATGGGAGAATAGATCTTGTACTACCTCCAGCAGGAGAGACCACTCGTGGGACGCAGCCCCTATCCGGCTTAGGGCATCGGCCAGGGTGTTGGAGGCTCCTGCCACATGAATGGCTAGGAGATCCGCCTCCAGGCTGCGCACGAGTGACCAGATGCGGAGAGCTTCCTTGCATAGAAGCATGGAGTGCGTCCCGCCCTGGCGGTTTAGATAGTACATGGTCGTGGTATTGTCCGTCTGGACCCGGACCACTTGACCCAAGAAACGGAGCAAAGGCGGTGAGAGCTAGGCGGACCGCCGGAGCTCCAGCAGGTTGATGTGGCATCGACTCCCGCGGGTACCAGAGGCCGTGCGCTCGGTGTTCCCCCAGATGGGCACCCCAACCCACCAGAGAGGCATCGGGTCAATAGAGAGACCGTCGGCTCGGGGCGGACAAACGGGATGCCCTCCTGCAGATGAACTGGAATGGTCCACCACTGGAGAGCGTTCCACATCCCCTTGGTCACCGTCACTAGCTGGTCCAAAGGATCGCAGCATTGGTACCACTGGCTGGCCAGCCCCCACTGAAGGGGGCGCATGTTCCAGCGGGCCCAATGGACCACGCAGGTACAGGCCGCCATGAGACCCAGGAGGCGCAGGAAGTCCCGGGCTGGGCGCAATTGCCCAACCAGAAATGATTGGGCAAAGGAAGAAAGAACCTTGGCCCTGTCCGCCGGGAGCCGTGCTCTGGCTCGAAGAGAGTCGAGCTCTGCCCCGATGAAAAGAATCACCTGCTTTGGCTCGAGTTCCCGACTTGGCCTCGTTGATGAGGGGGCCGACCTGTGAGCAAACCTGGAGGGCCAGATCTCTGGACCACTCCACCTCCTGTCTGGAGGGGGCTGCTATCAGCCAATCGTCCAGGTAAGGGTAAACCCGGACTCCTCGGCACCGCAGGAATGCTGTCACCACTGCCATGCATTTGGTGAAGACCCTGGGAGCTGGAGATAAGCCGAAGGGCATGGCTTGGAACTCGAAAAGGGATCCCTCCGCTCGAAAGCGAAGGAACCTCTGATGTGACGGACGGATAGGGACGTGAAAGAACGCGTCCTGCAGGTCCAGAGAGCAGAACCACATGCCGTGTTCCAAGGATGGCATTATCTGAGCCAGAGTGACCATCCTGAAGGTTCGAGACGTTAGGAACTTGTTTAGGTCGTGTAGGTCGAGAATGGGGCGCCAGCCCACCGTCCGTTTCGGGAACCACGAAGTACCTGGACACGAACCCCGGGTCTGAGGGAGGGTCCGCCACCTCTCTGATCACCTCCTTCTCGAGGAGGAGAGCGATGTCGGCTCGGCGAGCCGACAGCGAGGCTTCGGACCCAGGTGCGACGGCTCTGAAGGGTGGGGCCTGCTCGAACTCCAGAGGCAGGCCCTTTCCCACCACCTCCAACACCCACCGGTCTGTGGTGATAACGGACCAGGCGGAAAGAAAGTGGCGGCCGCCCCTCAGGGGCACCTGGGGTGAGCGGCGGGGTTGGGGGCGACACCCCTCAACCCGTCACTGGGCAGGCTTGGAGGAAGGACCGGCCGAGGGACCTCCAGGGCCTTTACCTCCCTGCTTCCTGGAGGAGGAAGCCGAGGGCTTGGGTTTGGGATGCCAAGCTCGAGCCTGCTGGCCCTGACGTTGCTGGGCCGGACGTGCCGCAGGCGCAGAGGGACGAAAGGGCTTAGGCTGTGGTCTGCGGCCTTTGTCCTTCTCTGCGGATGAGACCGAGTCCAAGGTAGCATTGGATTTCGATCCTCTGCAGGTGACCTTCCACCCAAGGGCCGAAGAGGTCGGTCCCCAGGAAGGGGACATCCGCCAACTTGTGCTGGGTATCCGAAGTGAAGGTGGACATCCTCAGTCATGCCCAACGGCGCATAGCCACTGCGGCCTCTACTGACCTGGCACATGAGTCTCCAATGTCCAGAGCAGTCTGAAGCTGCTGTTTGGCCACTGCCCTGCCCTGGTCCCGCACCTGCCTAACCGTGGTCTGCAGGTCCGCCGGAAGATGAGGAACTACCTCGTCCAGGGAGCCCAACAGGGCATGAGAGAAATGTGCCATGAGTACTGCCGAACTGGCCTGACGAAGGCCGAGGGAGGACGCAGCATAGACTTTGCGCCCGGCATAGTCCAATTTCTTGGACTCCTTGTCGGGAGGTTTGTCCACGTCCCTAGCGTTCCCGGTCGCGCGGAAGCTGTCGGTAACCAGCCCCTCGGCTGAGGGGTGTTCAAAAACGGACAAAGAACGGTGAGGACCGCAGTACTTCCTGGCCATCCTGGCGGGCGCAGGACAGGAAGCAGAGGCTGCCAGGCTCCAAGGCTGGGCCCACTGGCCTCAGCCACCAGAAAACCTCCGTGAGGAGATCCCTCGGTCCAGTATCTCTGTGAGGGATACCTGGCCGCATCAGACACAGGTTGAGCTTCATCCTGGTGGACTCCAAGGTGAGCGAAGCAATCCCAGATAGGACGAAGGGCTATCGTCCATCGACTGACCCCCAGAGGACTCCAAGTCTACTCGCCTGGAGAAAAGGGAGGAATCGCCGTCGGACTCTGAAGAGTCTGCAAAGAGCTGCCTCAGGCCTGAGCCACCCTCCACCTGCCGAGGTCGATCGGGAGTGAGGGTGACAGACAGCCTATGGGGCAGTCCCTGAGCCGACCGAGACTTTTGGTCGGAGCCCCAAATAATGGCTGTGGAGGCGGAGGTTCCACCGGAATCGGTGGAGCAGCTGGTTTTGGCCGAACAACCATCCTGGAAACAGGCTCCTCGGGTAAGTCGAGGATTGTTCGACGCTCGGTGACAATAACCATAATGGCCGGGAAAGGCGGGACATCGGCTTGTTCAGGTCGAAGGAGCTATTGCCACCCGAGGTCCTCGTGCCGTCCGGGCGTAGCTTCGTGAAAGCCTCCCTCGTCCGAGGGCCGAGCAGCGGCGCTTCTTACCGCGGTGCCGAGACGACAGACCGCCTGTGGCGGGATCGGCTGGACATGAAGAAGTCAAGACCGAGAACCTCGGCTTTCCGGAGAGGCGGTGCGGGGAGGGATGGGGGAACCGGCTCTCCCTCGGCTCGGAGGGTTCACCCGGGGCTCGGAACCGGAGGCACTGGCAAGCCCACGGGATCCTCAACTCCCAACGGGAAAATCGGGATTCTCGGCTTAGCCTGGCGACAACCCGTCCAACGAGTCGAGAAAAATCTCGACTGCGTCGACGGGAGTCTCGGTCAACTGGCCTGATGGGGACACCGTGAGACCAGTGGCCGAAGCCGAACGATCGACCGAAGTCGATGGCAGACAACTCGGGGAGAGGGACCTTTCCCGCTCCCAAGAGCGTCGACGGAGGGACTTACACTTGTCTTTCTTTTTGGACCGAGAAGAAGGTCCAGCAGACGTTGGTCCCTCTCCCTTAGTGGAGAGGGACAGACAGCTCCTTAAAAGAAGCTGTATAAGAGGAACCCAGGGAGAGTGGGATAAATGCCGCGGCCGAGGAAGATGCGGCCTGCGCCGCCTCCTCTTCGAGGGCCATCTGCTCTAGCTGATCCGCCGAGCCCGCCGCCGCGGAGACCGCCGACCGGGCCTCTTTTGACTTTACGGAGAAAGCGTTTCTCGGGACGCCCAGTTGTAACGGGCAGCACGGTCCTTGAGGACGAGGCTGAGAAGGAAGAGCACAGGTGCAAGCCTGTGGGTCGTGCTCAAGGCCTAAACAGTAGACACACGGGAGTGCGGATCTGTCCGAGACATCTTCTGCCCGCAAGGGCATCTCCGAAAACCGGGAGTCGATTTGTCCATTGCAGCCACGAGGGATAGAAGACCGAAGTCTAGAAGTGAAAAAACTTTTAAATTCACAAAACCGAAGAATTAGGAACCAGTCTTATACACAGAGCGTTAAGGAGGGAACCTGAGCTTCCAAGCAGTAAGGAAGATCTGGCGTCATGGGGCAGAGCCAAGAGTTTTACCACCCGGGTGGGTGGGAGGAGCCAGCTTGAAGACCTTCCGGCAAGATTTAAAGCGGCAAGGATACCTGCCAGACAGTGTGGATGAACAACATATCCATGTCCCTAGAACATCTTTTGCCTGCACGGGCAGCGGCAGAAACTGGGTGAGAACTTGTCTTCCATAGCGGTCGAGATCACAAAGCGATTGGGAGAAACCCTAACGAGTCGGAGTTTGGGTAAATCTGTAGATTTAAGCACCAGGGCCTACAGTAACGCGTGACCGATAAGGAGGGAACCTGAATCTTCCAGCGGAAAGGAAGATATGGTGTCAAGGGGCAGAGCAGAGGCATATACCACCCGGGTGAGTGGGTGGAGCCAGCTTTTAGACCTTCCGGCAAGAATCTTAAAGGGAAAGGACATGCCAACAAATGTGGATAGAACAACATATCCATGATCTTAGAATTTTTTTTTTTTTATCCTTATCCTCACCTTGGATGGGCTCCTGAGAAGGGAGGTCCAGGGTGTGCAATATGTATTGGATAAACGAAGGCATAGAGGGAGAACCTCCTTGGATACATAGGTTTCTAGGCCCTCCGAAGTCATGTCAGGGGCATTGTAACAATTCTCATCTCATCTGTATCACACTCATAGTCTCTGGGGTGAGAACTGTGGAAGACTGTTAGCAGCCCCTGCAAGCAGGGACATCATAAAATTATTTATCATCAACTGTACCACCCTCACAGTCTATGGGAAAGAGAACTGTAGAAGAGTGCTTGCCAGCCCCAGTAAAGAAAATTACCCATCTTTCTTAGGGTCTGAAACAGCTGCCATGCTTTTTCCATATTTTGCATACATGAAATACTGCGCAGACTCTGTAAGTACTTTGTTTTTTTCTGCATGCTTTAAGCTGCCTGTTGTCTCGCTATTGGCTTTCCCAGCAGCAACGGAAGTATTTTTTGTCTTAAGTTTTTTTTTTTAGCCACTTCATCAGCGGCTTGATCAAGCTTCCTTTTTTCATCACTTTTATTATTTTTCAAGTTTGTGAGGAACTTCATCTTTGGAAGCTTATTTTTTGGTTAGGATCTGGAGGGTTCCTCAGCACCTCTTGCATTTTTATTTTTAGTACTTTTGGATGGCCCCTAGCCGAAAGCCTTTGATTTATCCTCAGCCATAGTAATCAAAGGTTTGCCTGCTATATTGCCAATTTAAGCAAAGCAAACCAGTACTGAACCTTATGAACTGAGTGCAGGTTTCTGTGAAAATGCCACCAGCCAGTCCTGCCCCAGTTAATGAGCTCTATTGTACGTGCCTTTTTTTTCGGTTGTAGAACTGGGATCTATACCAGTGCCAATCTTAACAGAAAACCCAGTAATACTGGTCAACTGTGCACAGGTTGCTGCTGGACCCTTACAGACAGTCCTGTGACAGATGATACCTTGGGTCCAGTTTAAATATATATATATATATATATATATATGTTTTTCGTAATTAGCCAATCCTGAGAGAAACCACCAGGCACTGTTGAAGTCTGAATTCTAGTGGGGTGCCTCGCGGTAAAACCCATGAGCTCTCAGGTGAAAAACAAAGCAACTGTCCCTAATTCGACGATTCCTTCAAGAACTAGGTTAAAAAAGGGAGGAACCGTCAAAATTAAGCACCCGCGGTAAAATTAACTAAAGAAATGAGCAGTCACAGTAAAAATAAAGATAAAATAGCATGGATGCGCTAAAAAAATAAAATTTAGCACAGCGCTAACGAAAATGTAAAACTTTCACTCAGCACACTATTAAAAAAGAAATATGAGGAAAACTTTACCCAGATAAGCACTAGGAGGCTGTCAACAACGAAAGTTGAGAGGCACCTCAGGGGCAATGTTGCTCAGTCCAGCGGAGAAAAAATTCTGAAGCCTTCAGCAGCTCTCACTTAGCTCACTCCCCTTCCTGTTTTTTGACTGGCTATGGCCCTAAGCTCATTTAAATACAAATTCTCTTAAAGGCACACCTCTGGGGCAGTTGCACCTAGCCAGCTAACTGCTAAAGTTACTGATGCTAAAGGACTCCTGGGGTAAGAAGCTCCAGACCATGCTCGATGGCCCAATACCAAACCTTCATCGCCTCCTGACACAGTGGGTAAAAGCGAGTTCCCCCCTGTTTGTTGATGTACTACACGACACACGTTATCTGTCTGCACCAACAGCAGACCAGGGAGGAGATGAGTCTGAAAGGCTTGCAGAGCATAAAGAACCATTCGCATGTCCAGAACACTGATGTGGAGACCTGTTCCACTTCTGTCCAAGTGCCCAGAGTCTGGTAAGCCTCCAAATGAGCTCCCGAGGCATATGTTGTGATATTCTGATGAAGGGCTGAAATTTGAAAGGAAACCCCCCGAAGCAGGTTGGCCGATTCTAGTCACCACAACAGGATTCTTGGACTGGACTGAAGACCATAACCAACTGGTCCAGGTCATTCATGCGTTGATCCCACTGAACTCCCAATGTATATTGAGGAATCTGCATTTGAAGGTGGGCGAGGGGAACAGCGGCAATGGCTGCTGCCATGTGACCCAGAAGTCACAGGAAAACCCTGGCTGGTACCTGGCCACTAGAGACCAGGTGAGCCTGGGCCATCAGGCGTTCTGCCCTGTTCAGGGGCAAGAAGGCCATGCCCTGCGCGGTATCCAGAACTGCCCCTATGTACTGGAGGTGCGGACAAGGAGACATGCAGGACTTCGGCTGACTGATGGTGATACCCAAGGCCTGAAACACTTCCTGGAGGGTGCCATTAACAGCCAATTGTCCAGGTAGGGAAACATGTAGAAGCCCTGCCTCCTTAATGCAGCTGCTACCACCCCCAGGCACTTGGAAATGACCCCGCGGATGGAAAAGAGGACAAAAAAGAGGGCCTGGAATTGAAAATGGGCTCCCTGAAATTGGAAGTGGAGGAAGCGTCGATGGGAAGGAAAAATCTTGATATGCAGGTACGCATCCTGCATATCCAGAGAACAGAGCCAATCTCCTCAGTGCAGGAGGGGCAACAACCCCTGAAGGGTGTCCATCCTGAAGCGTTTGTATGTACAAGTTCAGATGACTCAGATCCAGGATGGGATGGAGATCCCGGGTACTTTTGGGGATCAAGAAAAAGTGGGAGTAGAACCCCCTGCCCCACTGAGCTGGAGGGACGGGCTCTATGACCCTTTTTTTGCAGAAGAGCCTGAACTTCCTCCAAGACGAGAGGCAGATGAGCTGGGGGAGTAAGAGGAATTTTCTGTGGGCCACTCCAGAAACTCTAGCGTGTGGCCGTGTTCTGTGATCTATAGCACCCAGTTGTCCAAGGTAATGTCCCTCCCCCAACAGCCTGCCCCAGAACCCTTCCTTGTGTGGGGGGGGGTTGGCTAAGGAGTCAGGAGGTAGGAGTGGGTGCTGGGAGGGGGGCTGCGGGTTCTTGAGGGGTCCTAGTGGCAGCTGTAGATGAGACTGACGCTGCTTTGCGTTTGCCCTGACCTTTGTCGGGGGGGGGGCAGGCCTGTTTGCAGGAAGAGTGGCGAAATGGAGGTCGCTGACCAGTCTTAGGTGGAATGGAACGGAGGGTGCAGCCTGACTTCAGGAGAGGGGAAATGAAATTATGAACATCCCCTCCAAATAAAACGGAGCCCCAAGAGGGAGCATCCAAAATGATGGACTGCACATCTGAGGCAAAGCCGGATACACGGAGCCAAGAATGGCACCAGAGGAAGACACCTGCGGTTGCTCCCTGCTCGAGGTATCCACAGCACTGTAGGTGGCCTGAAGAATGTGGTTGCCTACATCGAAGCCCACCCTGAGGAGCTGGACGAGCTGTGTTTTGGAAGGATTGTCAGTCAGAGCCTGAACTAGTTCCCTGGCCTAGTCCCAGAAGACATTCTAATACTGCAACATGTGATCTAAGTAGTTAATGGCCCAGATAACCAGGGCAGTGGATGTGAAGGCACACTTACCCAGGTGGTCCAGCTGTCTGGATTCCCTGTCCAGGTAAAGAGAGCACTAAGGTGCTTCAGTTTCTTGGTGCAGTCATGTACTGCGTTGATGACCACAAAGTCGGCTTTAGGATGCCCCCCCTATAAAAAGGGCTTACCAGCTGGAGCATGGTACAGCCTGTATGCTTTCTTAGGGACCAGAGGAGTTGTCAAGGGGCGATTCCAAGCTGCCCTCGTGACACTGTCATAAGAGTCAATCAAGGTGGCACTACCACAGGGTGGGCATCAGGCTGTCTCAAATAAATGGCCAAGCGACGCCTCTCCAGGTCCTGTTCCTCCATTTCCCAGCCCATGGTGGCCTGGATATGCCTCAAGATGTCCATAAACAATGGATCACCAGGAGGGAACTTGGGAACCACCTTAGTGGGTTCTTCGCCTTCAGAAGTGTCCCCCGGGGTAGAGGAAGATTCCGAATATTCAGAGTCATCCTCCTCTGGCTTGCTCTCAGCCAGCGGGTGCCCATCCTAGCGAGAGCTGTAACTGATGTCGGGTCTGGATTCAGTGGACCCTGGAGTTCAAGCAGCACTGGTACCTGACCGTCTCCTGTCCTGGGGTGGAAAGTCCCCTTCGGACCACCTGGGGGACACCGAAGGCGGGCCCTGAGGACCTTGGGTCTGCTTCTGTATGAAGGACCACCACGTGGAAAACAGGGTGTCGTAGTCCACCAGGGCAGGATAATTATATACTGGCAGATAAGGATAGGCTGGTGACAGGTAGGGAAAAGGCGGCGTCGGGGCTGGCATACAATACCTCACTGGGGGGCCAGCAGGCACTGGCTGTGGGACCGGTGTCGGACCTGCAGGCTGCAGCAACAGCAAAACTGGCATGGGCCCGCAGGCTGCGGGAGAGGCAACACAGGTGCTGGGCCCGTAGGTTGGGGCAGCAGTAGAACTGGCAGCGTTCCAGCGGGCGTCGGTTGAGGACACCTGGGAGGAGAATCCGACGGTGCTGGGAGAGGAGAAATGGGCATCTGGGGGAGTACTTGCTGAAGGCAAAGGTGATGCCGGACTGGAGACGACACCGGTACCCTGCTGTGGGCGCTGCTGAGAAAGACTGGCATCTGACCCCGTAGAGGAGACTGACGTAGGTAGTGCCTTTGGGGGGGCGACAGGAGAGAAGCCAATGCCAGTCGCATTTATGCCGGCCGAGCCTCCTGGCTGAGAACCCATTGAAGTAATGGGCCTGAACATCAGGGGCTGAGGAGCAGGAGACAGAATCCCCTGCACCAAGGAGCCGCCGCCCGTGACAGAGATGAGGGCGGTGGCGGGGCCACTCCTTGCGGGAGTAAAGGCAGGCAGGGCCATAGAGGCTGACCCCCTGTGGGCGGATAACCCCAATGTGGTCGAAGGCTTATGTGGAGACCACGAGCGGGAAGCAGACCTGTCCCGGTGCTTGTGCTTCCCGCCAGATTTTGCCCGGGACTGAGAAGAGGAGGAAGACCTGGAAGACTGGGCTGCTGAAGAATTCCTGGCCTGCAGCTCTTTTACCACCGTGTTGAGCTTCTGCTTGATTAGATGGCTGTCCAGGATTTTAAGATGATGTCTCTGAGTGGCCTGGTTGAACTTCTGGCAGATCTGGCAGGCTTCGGTGTCGTGACTGGAGCCTAGGCACAGGATACAAGCAGAGTGACCATCTTTTTTGGAATTTGTTTGCCTCAGGTACACTTTGTGGAGCGGTTGGAAGATGAGGCAAGTGGAGAAGACAAACTCGATGACTCCACCAAACAAATGATGTTAATACTGCAGAAAATAAAAAAAATAAAAAGTGCGGCAAGCGTGGGGAAATGGCGGTCAACTGTAGCTGCGGCATCCACTAAGGTCCGACGTGCATAGGTCGATGGTGGAAAAGAACTAAGGAGGGTGTGCGGGACCACCCACCTTTATAGGACAGGCCGTCAGAGGGTGACATTGGCGGTGGGCAGTCCCCTGTGGTAGACTGCTAGCTAGAAAGTTTCTGTGTGGTCCTGGCGCCTGGCAGCTAAGTCCTACCGTTGTTGGCCTGCTGCAAGAGCCTCCCTCAAAGTAAAATCTCTTAAACTGATAAAACTTGGACAATATTAGTGTATCAGGCATTTCATTTAACCAGTTAGTGGCCCTGACAGCAAATGACTGCTTACCCAGCTGAGTATGCCAGAAAGGAGGTTTATCGGCATTCCTGGTCATGGTCCTGGTGTTGTATTAGTTGGAGACAGCGTGGAAGCAATTTGTTAAAGCAGGGGGTGTTAGGCCTAAGCGTGCCTTTTTGGCAAGAAACAGGTCTGGAGCTTTATTCTGCTGGGTAAAGGTAGCTAGTTAGTGAGTATGTAAAAGTTCAACAAAGAGTGCTGTTATCTGCACCAAGTACAAAGCAGCATGCCTTATTATAGATCAGCTTTACTCTGTTTAGCACCCTGTCACAGGCAGATGCGTAGACAGGAAGCCCATAATGTGTAAGTGACAGAATGGAGCTGGCCACAATAAGGTGTCTAGCATCCTCAGTAAGATTGTACCTGTTATGGTAGCAGGGCACTCCAGTCTTCTGTTAACTGTGGCCACCCAACTGTCAACAATGAGGTGCAAAAGATAAGGTGTCATACAGAGTTACTCCAAGGTATTTGAAGGTCTCCACCTGTTCCAGGTTATGTCCTTTTCGGATGACAAAGGGTGGAACTCTCCTCTTCTATGGAAGGCAAAAGAAGAGCATAGTCTTTGTTGTTTTGTAACTGAGGACTAGCTTGTTGTTGGAGAGCCAGCCTTCAAGTGACCTAAAGTTACTTTGGAGAGCAGCGATAAGGTTGTCAAGTTCAGGGCTTTTGGAGAGGGAGGGGCTGGCAGAGGTAGAGGGGACAAACACCTCCGAGAAGGAGGGTGACCTCTGCCAGGGCTCGTAGACTGAACAGGTGACCTTAAAACTTGAGAAGATCTGTCGGTCGAAGCAGTCAAAGGCCGTTCAACTGGACTGGGATGGTCAGGACTGAGCCCTAAAAGAAAATTCCCCCCTGTGAGGCAACCAGGGCCACGTGAGTCCAGAAGGGCGGCCCCTAGCCTCTAAAGATGAGATTCCTCCCAGGGAGACTTCAGAAGAAAAGACAGGACCGGCGCTGTGACTCCTACCCGAACCCCTGCAGGCTACAAGGGAGGGATGCTGCCCCGACCCTATCCCCTCAACCCTTCAGACTCAGAGAGAGACCTCTTCCTCAGAGTCAACCTAGGCAGCTCAATCCCACCAGCAGACTCCTGAGAGACGGCAGATGCGAGAGCACCCTCCCCTGCTCCAGGTGCCCTAGCCGATCCAGCAATGGGCCCAGCCTGAGCACCCATAGCAGAGGGTACACCCCTTACAAGACTAGGAGAACTACTGGCTCTGGAAGATCTTCCCGTGCCACCCCCAGCACCAGAAGACTGGTCGGGACCACAGACACCAGTGCCGGTAGCAACTACCAAATCTGAAGGGGGTTGAACCAGAGTCGTCGTGCTGGGCAAAGAGGAGTAAGAGGACTCTGAAGAATCCAGCAGCCAGTCCGGCTCCGCCTCCGAATCGTCATCCTCCCCGGCGGAGACACGGACCCAGACCACTCCACGAGCTCCTCCGCTTTTGTCACTACAAGAGGCACTGTGAGGCATCCCTGCACTGCCCACAGCGCTGCCATGATCCCCGACACTGCACGTGGTGCTGGGATCAGGGACGGCGCCGAGAACCGGATCTGTACCACCCCTGGTGCTGCCTTGATCTCTGGCACCACAAGCGGCACCAGGATCCGAGGCAGCACCGATAGGCGGCGCTGAGAAAACCGCCGGGCCGGGCCCAGAGGGCCTAGGCCACAACACCAGGGGAGCCTTCGCCTCCGAGAAGGCGATTGCCAGGATGATGCCTCCTGCCCTACTCCCGGAGGAATCAGAGCAGGCCTCCTGCACCGTAAGAGGAGCCTCTGGCGAGGCTTGAAGAGGCAGAAGCCCCCTCCACCACGGTCCGTAAAGAACCGGGAGGGGACCCGTAGGAAGGGTCACGAGACCTACACTTGCTGTCGCTGGTGCGCGCCTGTCCACCGAAAATTGGTGGCGTACGTCCAACTTTAAACGCGTGGACTTCCAAAACTCTACGGTGTTTGGAGAAACAAGCATTGCAACGGTCCATATTTTGCTTTGGGCCCAAGCAGGTCAAACACCAGTCATGCTGGTCTGAGATGGAGTAAAGCCATCTGCAGGGATGCTACTGCATAGGAGGGCGGCCCAGCTTGGAAATTTTCTTCTTGTCCCCTGAACGAGACATGACTGGATGGAAAATAATGAAGACAGTACTCAGCGTCATAGAAAATAAAAAGGAAAGGTCTTACCGGTTGATGGCGCAGAGAAACACAGCTGTAGAGAACTAGGACGATCGGACGGACTAAGCCACTGATGCACGAAAAATTCGCTCCACACGAGGTCGTGTTCTCTCGATAGCGGGAGAAGCAGAACTGGGATGGAGGAGGAGGAGTCAGCGTCGGTTACTGTCCAACCTGTGAGCGCCACGCAGTGAATCGACCTCGAGGGCGGAGCCATCACGTCAGCTCCTCCTCTTACAAAAAAATAAATGAAAAAATGCTCCCTCGGGGTCCTGATCCGCCGGCCAGAACACACCAGTGATGAATGGTGAAGACTGACACAGATGAGATAAAGTGTTTCCCATAGATGAAAAAACTGCGCCTGAACCAAGTTAAGATCCCGCACAGGAACCTGCCGACAGATCAGGACTCAGATGCAGTAGCCCTATGAGGAACCTGCAGGATAACCTCCAACTGGGCCACTGTCCTACATCTTGTGAGGCCATAAAATGTATAAATAGTCAACAGCTGTACCTTCACAAAATAGTACAGGAGGCTACAGCTCAATAAGGATAGGAGATAGTTCAAGATGTGCTGCACTGGACACAGAAAAGGATCCAGAGAGCGAGAGGCACATCAAATATTGCAGTGGTTCCAGTTCATGTAGTGAGTATGCTGGGTTGAAGTCTTATATGCCACATAAACATACAAAATCACATGGGAAACCCTAAAGTAGGGCAGTTCTACTTCCTTCGGAGTCAGTCATGAACTTGCAGGAACCAATGATCCAGGAGCAACAGACGTCTGTTCTTCTGGGATAACAGTCTGGGAGAGCAGGACAGGAGGGTCTACCACAATCTGACAGAGCAGTAGAAACCAAATTTGCTCAGGACAGAAGGAGACTATCATCATCCTTCTGCCCAAAGCTTACTGGAGGAAGGAGTACATAAACCTCACATACAGCAGAGAACATCACATCTCCAAAAAAAAAACCTCCAGGCCCTGGAGCAAGCCTGCAGAAAAATACAGGTTACTCACCTGTAACAGGAGTTCTAGGAATGGTATATGTTTTTCATCCACACTGTCTGGCAGGTTCCTTGCCACTTTAAATCTTGCCGGAAGGTCTTCAAGCTGGCTCCTCCCACCCACCCGGGTGGTAAAACTCTCGGTTCTGCCCCATGACGCCAGATCTAGCCCGCTGGAAGCCAGGTTGTGCATCAACGCCGGGGAGGCCGGGTGGGTCATGTGGATGAACAACATATACCATTCCTAGAACTCCTGTTACAGGTGAGTAACCTGTATTTCTAGGGACATGGATATGTTGTTCATCCATACTGTCTGGCAGACTCCTAGCAGTTCTCCGGGAGGAGGGAGGCAAGGCGCACACCCCCTACTTAGGAAATAAAGACTGGAGAACCGAGGCCCCAAAACCAGCATCCCGGCTTGACTCAAGGTCGATGTGGTAGTGGGTGATGAAGGTGTGTGCTGACTTCCAGGTAGCAGCCCTGCAGATTTCCTGGATAGGGACGTCCCTGGAAGCAGCCACCGATGCAGCGGCATGGCGGGTAGAATGAGCTCGATCCCTCTGGGAGGCTCCATGCCCGCCAACCTATAGCAGAGATCTATGCAGGAGGTGACCCACTTGCCTATCGTCCGCTTGGCTGCAGGTCTGCCAGGTACAACTTCAGCGTAGGTGACAAACAGCTGGCGAACCTCTCCCCGAACTTCAGCCGTCCGCTCCTTATAGTAAGACAGCACTCTTCTAGGGTCCAAAGTATGGAGCCTATATTCGGCCGAGTCAACACCTGGTTAAGGTGAAACTCTGACACCAACTTCGGAAGGAATTTCGGGTTGGGGCACAGCATAATCTTGTCCCTGTGGAAGACCAGATAAGAAGACTCGATGGAAAGCGCCTGGAGCTCTCCCATCCTTCTGGCTTACGTGATAGCCACCAAGAAGGCGGTCTTCCACGACAGGTGAGAGATGTCACACCTGTGCATCGGTTCGAATGGCTTGCCCATGAGCTTAGCCAATACCAGCAGTAGATCCCATGGAGGTGGAGGTTCTCGCACCGGAGGGGATATGTGATCAAGGCCTTTGAAAAAGCGCCCGACCACCTTCTCCCAGGCCACCGACTGCTTCCCGGCCTGCGCCCAGTAAGCAGAGATGGCTGCCAGGTGCACCTTAAGGGTCGTCGACCTAAGCCCTTGCTGAGAAAGGGACCACAGGTAGTCCAGAATGCTTGCCAAGGAACAGGAGGAAGGGTCCAGGCCATTGCCCTCACACCAAATGGAGAATCTCTTCCATTTGAAGGCATAGCATTTTCTGGTCGACTCCTTACGGGACACCTCAACAACGCTGAGGACCTCACTGGAAAGACCCAAGGCCTGGAACTCTAGCCGCTCAGGAACCAGGCCATCAGGTGCAGGGATTGAAGGTCCGGATGGAATACCTTCCCCTGATTGACTGAGATCAGGTCCGGGCGGGCTGGACGCCACCTCAGGAGCCTGGAGCTGAGACTGAGGAGATCTGGATACCAGAACTGGCAGGGCCAGTCTGGGGCTACCAGAATCACCTGCGCCTTGTCCCTCCTCACCTTGAGAAGCACCTTGTGGATCAAGGGAAATGGGGGAAAGGCGTAGAAGAGGCCCGGCATCCATGGCCTCGAGAAGGCATCCCCCTGCAACGAGCCCTGCTGAGGGGGGCCGGCATGAAACAGTCTCAGCTTCGCATTCTCCCTGGAGGCAAACAGGTCCACCTGAAGCATGCCCCAGTGGGAGAACAGATCTTGTACTACCTCCGGCAGGAGAGACCACTCGTGGGACGCAGCCCCTATCCGGCTTAGGGCATCGGCCACAATGTTGGAGGCCCCTGCCACACGGATGGCAAGGAGATCCACCTCCAGGCTGTGCACGAGAGACCAAATGTGGAGAGCTTCCCTGCACAGAGGCATGGAGCGCGTCCCGCCCTGGCGGTTTAGGTAGTACATGATCGTGGTATTGTCCATCTGGACCTGAACCACTTGACCCCGTAGAAACGGAGCGAAGGTGGTGAGGGCTAGATGAACTGCTCGAAGCTCCAACAGGTTGATGTGGCATCGGGACTCCAGAGGGGACCAGAGGCCGTGCGCTCTGTGCTCCCCCAGATGGGCACCCCAACCCATCAGAGAGGCATTGGTCGATAGAGAGACCGTCGGCTCGAGGCGGACAAACGGGATGCCCTCCTGCAGATGTGCTGGAACGGTCCACCACTGGAGAGCGTTCCATATCCCCTGGGTCACTGTCACTAGCTGATCTAGGGGATCAAAGTGCTGTGACCATTGGCTGGCCAGCCCCCACTGAAGGGGACACATGTACCAACGGGCCCAATGGACCACGCTGGTGCAGGCCGCCATGAGGCCCAGGAGGCGCAGGAAGTCCCGGGCAGGGCACAATTGCCCAACCTGAAATGATTGGGCAAAGGAGGAAAGAACCTCGGCCCTGTCCGCCGGGAGCCGTGCTCTGGCTCGTAGACAGTCGAGCTCTGCTCCTATGAATTGTATCACCTGCTTTGGCATGAGTTCCGACTTGGCCTCGTTGATGAGGAGGCCAACCTGAGAGCAAACCTGGAGGGCCAGATCTCTGGACCGCTCCACCTCCATTCTGGAGGAGGCTGCAATCAGCCAGTCATCCAGGTAGGGGTACACCCGGACCCTTCGGCACCGCAGGAATGCTGTCACCACTGCCATGCATTTGGTGAAGACCCTGGGAGCTAGGGAAAGGCCGAAGAGCATGGCCCAGAACTCATAGAGGGATCCCTCTGCCCTGAAGCAGAGGAATCTCTGGTGGGACGGACGGATTGGGACGTGAAAGAACGCGTCCTGGAAGTCCAGAGAACAGAACCACACACCTCGTTCCAAGGATGGGATTATCTGAGCCAGAGTGACCATCCTGAAGGTCTGAGACCTTAGGAACCTGTTCAGGTTATGCAGGTCTAGAATGGGGCGTCAGCCCCCCGTCCGTTTCAGGACCAGGAAGTACCTGGACAAAAACCCCAGGTCTGGTGGAGGATCTGCCACCTTCCTGATCACCTCTTTTTCGAGGAGCAGGGTGATGTCGGCTCAGCGAGCCGACAGAGAGGCTGTGGACCTCGTAGCCCCCCCGAAGGGTGACAGCTCGGAAGGGCGGGGCCTGCTCAAACACCAGGGGCAGGCCCTTTCCTACCACCTCCAACACCCAGCGGTCCGTGGTGATAGCAGACCAGGCGGAAAGGAAGTGGCGGAGCTGTCCCCCCATGGGGGGAACCCAGGGGGGAGTGGCTGGGGGCGACACCCCTCAACCCGTCACTGGGCAGGCTTGGAGGAGGAACCGGCCGAGGGACCTCCTGGGCCTTTTCCTCCCTGCTTCCTGTTAGAGGAAGCCGCAGGCTTGGCTTTGGGGTGCCAAGCGCGAGCCTGCTGGCCCTGATGCTGGTGCTGTTGGGCCTGACGTGCCGCAGGCGCAGAAGGGTGAAAGGACTTATGTTGTTGGCGACGGCCCATGTCCTTCTGGGAGGAGGTGACCGAGTCCAGAGTAGCATTGGACTTTTCGATCCTCTGGAGGTGGCCTTCCACTCCAGGGCCGAACAGGTCAGTCCCCAGAAAGGGGACATCTGCCAGTTTATGCTGGGTATCCGCCGTGAAGGTGGATATCCTCAGCCATGCTCTGTGGCGCATGGCCACTGTGGCCGCAACTGATCTGGCACAGGAGTCTCCAATGTCCAGAGCCGTTTGGAGCTGCTGTTTTGAGACTGCCCTTCCCTGGTCCCGTACCTGCTTGACCGTAGTATGCAGGTCAGCTGGGAGATGAGGGATCACCTCATCCAGGGAGCCCATGAGGGCGTGGGAGAAGTGTGCCATCAGCACGGCCGAGCTGGCCTGGCGGAGGCCAAGGGAGGACGCAGCATATACCTTGCGCCCAGCATAGTCCAGCTTTTTGGACTCCTTGTCGGGGGGCTTATCCACATCCCTAGCATTCCTGGAACGCCGGAAAACGCTATCAGTGACCAACCCCTCTGCGGAGGGGTGCTCCGAAAAAATGGACAAAGAGCCGGTAGGGACCGCATACTTCCTGGCCATCCTGGCCGAAGGCGCAGGACAGGAAGATGGCTGCTGCCAAAGCTCCAAGGCTGGGACAACAATGGCTTCAGCCACCGGAAAGGCCTCCGTGGTCGAATTCCCTCGGTCCAGTATCTCTGTCAGGGGATACCTGGCCCGCTTGGATATGGGCTCGAGCTGCATCCCGGTGGACTCTGAGATGAGCCGAAGCAGACCCATAAAGGACAATGGGCTCTCGTCCATCGACTGCCCCCCCCCGGAGGACTCCAGGTCAAGGGGCCTGGAAAACAGGGAGGAGTCATCGTCAGACTCCGAGGAATCTGTGAAATGCTGCCTGGGGCCTGAGCCACCCTCCACCTGCCGAGGACGGTCGGGAGTGAGGGTGACCCACAACCTGTGGGGCAGACCCTGACCCGGCCGAGAGTCCTTGGTCAGTGCCCCCGATTTCGGTTGTGGAGGCGGAGGTTCCACCACAATCGGTGGGCAGCTGGTTTCGCCGAACAACTGGCCCAGGCTTGGGCACCGACTACAGTGAGGGGTTGCTTCGGCCGCTCGGTGACAGCCACTTGATGGACGGGAAGGCGATCATGCCTGGCTTGTTCCCCGACAGAAGTAACTGCTGCCACATTAGGTCTTGTAGCGCCGACGCAATTTGTGCCGCTTCCTCTTCCGAGGAGGAAGATGAGACGAGCGCGCCACCGGCCACTTCAGTGCCGTGACCGAGACCGCTATGTCGGCGGAATCGCTAGACCGAGACGCAGGTCCAAGACAGAGACCCTCGTGTTTCGAGGAAGGGTCTGGGAAGGGCGGGGACACCCGCCTTCCTTCTCTCGAAGCCTTGACCGGGACTCTGCACGGGAGGCGAGGCAAGTCCTCGGTCTCCTGCAGGAACCGTGAAGAAGGGTTGTCTGCTCATCAGTCGACAGTCTGTCTGACGGTCGAAAATTCCCCGACCGCGACGGGTGTCTCGCCGACTGACCTGACGGGACACCGTGAAGCCAGAGGCCTTAGCCGCAACTCTGACCGGTTGGAGTGTCGATTGTCGGGAAGCGGACCCTCCCCGCCCCATGAACGAAGACGGGGACTTACCTTTCGAGTCCTTCTTTGGACTGAGAAGAATATCACGATGGCCCTCTCCTTCGTGGAGAGAGGGATTGACAAAGCCTCTTAGAAGAAGCTGTGTAGGAGGATCCCAGAGAAAGCGGATAAATGCCGCAACCGAGGAAGATGAAGATGCGGCCTGGGCAGCCCCCTTCTCGAGGTGATCATCTGCTCAAGTTGCTCAGCCGAGCCAGCCGCTGTGGACACCGCCTAACAGGCCTTCTTGAACTTCACTGGCAGGTAGCGCTCGCGCCCAAGCTGTAAGCGGGCAGCATGGTCTTCAGGACGCTGGGTCGAAATGAACAGCATAACTCGCGAGGGTTTGCGGGTCATGATCTAGGCTCGAGGCAATAGACACACGGAGAGCGGATCCGCCCTGGACATTTTCTGCCCACATGGGCACCGCTGAAAACCGAGTCGATTTGTCCATCGTAGCTGCGAGGGAGTAATTTGACCTAAGTCTTGAAAAACTTAAGAATTAGTTTTGGGCTAAACCGAAGAATTAGGATCCAGTCTATACAGAGCTGCTAAGGAGGAACCTGAGCTTCCAAGTGGTAAGGAAGATCTAGCGTCATGGGGCGGAGCCGAGAGTTTTACCACCCGGGTGGGTGGGAGGAGCCAGCTTGAAGACCTTATGGCAAGATTTATAGCAGCAAGGAACCTGCCAGACAGTGTGGATGAACAACATATCCATGTCCCTAGAAAGAACAGTAGATCTTCGAGGGGATCTCAGTCATCAGGTTACACTGTAGGAACTTCACAGTCAGGAAAGGGGAATCCTCACGGAAGATTTACAGCAGTACAACTGGTGCCGCCCATGCCACTGACATCCGCCGATGTAATAAACTCTATAAAGGCATGAGCGGCCCTGCTCCCTCCTCAGTTCTTTCCCCCAGAGACTAAGGAAGCCAGGCTCGAGCCATGGGGGACCAAGTAGAGAGAGAGAGAGAGAGAGAGAGAGAGATGCCCAGGCCTATATGAAAGGCTGTATGCACCAGACAGCCAGTTCCTAGACAGGGGCCCCAAAAGGGGGGGATGTGGAAGGTAAAGCAGACCTGATGACTGAGATCCCTTCAAAGATCTGCTGTAGTTCTTACGTAACTGCTCCATCTTCTCTGGAGGTACCTGAGTCATCAGGTTACGCCATAGGAAATGAGCCCCATGCAGTTACAGGTGGAAACACACAAGTCTAGGGAGGAGGGCTCACCATAAACTTAAGACAGGAGGCCCTGCAGCACAGCCTTGCCTAGAGGCCATGTCCAGACTGTAGTGCTTGGTGAAAGTATGGATAGTACTCCAGGTGGCAGCCGAATAGATGTCAATGGCTGAGACCCCCTCGGAAACAAACCACAGAGGATGCTATGCCCCTTGTGGAATGAGCTTTGGCAGTATCAGGCAGTTCCTTGCCGTACTTATTGTAGCAGAACACCATGCAATTTGCTAACCATTTGGATAAACCTTGCTTAGAAACTGAAGCGCCCTCTCTACCTGGGGAGAAGGAAACAAACTGCTTTGACTTTCTGCATTCCTTGGTGCGAAGCAAGTAGTACTTCAAAGTTCTGCACACATCTAATGTATCGAGAAGCGCTTCCTCTGGATTGGCACACTCAGGAAAATAAACAAGAAGGTGGATAGACTGGTTCACTGTAAACTCAGACCACCTCAGGAAGAAAAGTACAGTTACATAAGAACTTACCGTAACAGTAGATCTTCAAGAACAGCTCTTGCAGCAGGTTACACCATTAGGACTGTAGCTGTCAGGCGTCAGGACCCCACGGAAATTTTCTAGCTAGCAGTCTTCAGCGGGGACCGCCCCCGACATCAGGCGTAGTACATAAGGAGGCGGTCCCGCCATAATCCCCAGTTCTCCCGCCGGAGACTCCCGGCCGCTGGCTGACATTAGAAGAGGAGACCGAGGATCCGCCATCAGATGGCCAAGACTAGAAAGAAATGGTTCCATCCTGAATAATGGAAATTTAGGCTATAACCTATCTCCTCCAAAAGGGGGAATGGTGGGCGGAAAGGTACCTGCTGCAAGAGCTGTTCTTGAAGATCTACTGTTACGGTAAGTTCTTACGTAACTGTACTATCTTACTTCGAGATACAGCTCTTGCAGCAGGTTACACCATTAGGACTGATTCCCAAGCAATGGCGACACTTTTAACGCCATCGGGAGGAGGAAAGATGGAGATTATGACCCTGTCTGAGCCTAGGACAGAAGTCCCTGGAGAACGGCTAGGCCGAAACCTGCCCTTCGCCTTGAAGTGATATCCAGGCTGTAATGCCTAATAAAGGTATGCACCAAGCTCCAGGTAGCTGCAGTGCAAATAGCTGAAGTGGAAACGTTCTTCAGCGCTGCAAAAGAGGTGGCCACTCCTCTGGTAGAATGACCCTTGACCACGCCTGGCAAGGGTTTGTTCCGCTTGTCATAACAGAAGGAGATACACTGAATGAGCCAACGTGAAAGGGAATGTTTAGAAACAGGGGCTCCTTTCATCCTCTCAGCAAAAGAGACAAACAGCTGATCCGCTTTCCGGTACTGTTTGGTTCTGGTCAGATAATATCTGAGACACCTGTGAACATCCAGGGTGTGAAGCAGTGCTTCTCCTTGATTGTGTACTTGGGAAAGTACACTATAAGTCGATATCCTGATTAAGGGTAAGGGCTGAAACCACCTTGAGGCAGGAACTTAGGATTTGTCCTCAGGGATACCCTATCCTGGTGGAAAATTAAATATGGCTCTTGCACATGAGTGCATGCATGAGAATTCTTCTCATGAAGTAACTGCAACTAAAACAATGTTTTCCACGACAGAAAACGTAGCTTGCAATCCGCGGCTGGTTCAAAGGGTGGCAGCGTAAGCTGCTCCAGGACGAAGGGCAAGTCTCAAGGAGGAACCGGATCCTTGATAGGCGGCCTAAGGTGGAGGACCCCCCCTTAAAAAGGCACGAGTAGTATCCAATTGAGCCACCATACGATGGCCTATGGGGGCATGATAAGCTGAAATTGCACAAAGGTGCACTTTGATCGAGGAGTAAGCTAGCCCAGCTTAGAAGAGGGAAAGCAGGTACTCCAGAACCAACTTCTCAGGACAGTCTAAGGCGAGAAACCGCATTTGAGCCTAGCAAAACCTCAGCACTTCATGGCGATATGTTGCATGTGTTGCCCGGTTTTCTAGTAGCAGAAATGCGTCTGCCACCTCTTACTGAGACCCCATGTCGCATCATGGCTATGTCTCTAGGAGCCAGGCATGTAGGTTCAATGAATGTAAGTCGGGTGGACTAATGAACCCCCTCCTGAGACAACAGATGGAGCTGACTCACAAAGGAAGCGGAGGTTCCAGAGATAGCTGATGCAGTAGCGGGAACCAGATTTGCCTGGGCCAGAAAGGCGCTACCAAGATAAGCGTCGCGTGCTCCCTGCAGAGTTTGAGAAGAACTCTCTGGATCAACGGGAAAGGAGGGAAGGCATAGAGGAATCTGCCCGACCAGGAGAGGGACAACGCGTCTCACCAGAAAACACCAGGCCCTGGATCTAGAGAGCAAAAATTGGGCAGTTTTGCGTTGGATGGGGACACGAAGAGATCTAATTCTGGAGTGCCCCATCTGTGGAACAGATCCTCTGCCACTTCCTGTAGAAGTTCTCACTTGTGGACTCTGGCCTGGGAACGACTCAGGCTGTCTGCTATGGTATTGTCCACCCCGGGGACATGAACTGCAATAAGGTTTGCGCCGTGTCGTATTACTCATTCCCACACTCATGAGCACTCCCTGCAAAGGGGGTAGGAGTGTGTGCCTCCTTGTTTGTTGAGGTAATACATCACCGCAGTATTGTCTGTTTGCAACAGGAGAGTACTCAGTGGAATCTCTGACTGGAAGGCTTGCAGGGCATAAAGGACCACCCTCATCTCCAATATGTTGATGTGGAGATGAAATTCCTGGGTTGTCCATGTTCCCTGAGACCTCACCCCGTTCAAGTGCGCTCCCCACCCCAGCCCTGAGGCGTCTGTGGAGAGAGTTACCATTGGGGATGGCGCGGTGAAGGGAACCCCCACGGAGAGGTTCCCGGATCTGGCCACCATTGCCGGTCCCGAACCACGGCCTTCGTGATTCGGACTGGTTGCTGCAGATGGTCTTGCCTTTGGTCCCACTGCACCCTTAACATCCACTGGGTTACCCGCATGTGGAGTCTTGCCATCGGGACTGTTGGAATGGCCGCAGCCATGTGTCCGAGCAGGCGAGGGCCAGTCTGGCCGGGAAGGTATTCTTCACTGACAGATCCCTTATGAGGGACCGAATGCGTTCCGCTCTGTCCTCGGGAAGAAAGGTTTTTCCCTTGACGGTGTCCAGAACTGCCCCTATAAACTGCAGTTTCTGGGACGGTACCAGGAGAGACTTCTCGTAGTTGATGAGGATGCCCAGAGACTGAAAAAGGGTCTGGGAACGCTGAATGGCTATCAGTAATGCCTCCTTGGAAGTGGCCATGAGAAGCCAGTCATCCAGGTACGGGAACACGTAGTGGCCCTGTCTCCTCAGAGACGCTGCCACGACTGCCATGCACTTGCTAAATACCCGAGGTGCTGATGACAGCCTGAAGGGAAGCGCCAGGAACCGATAATGGCAGCCGAGAAACTCGAAGCGCAGGAACCTCCTGTGCGCTTGAGCAATAGGGATGTGCAGGTAAGCGTCCAGCATGTCCAGGGATGCCAAGAAAGCGTCCTTCTTCAGCATGGGGATTAGACCCGGAAGGGTCACCATGCGGAAGCGCTTGTAGACGACTGACAGGTTGAGGTCGCTGAGGTCCAAAATTGGACGGAGGTCCCCTGTTTTCTTTGGAACCAGGAAGAAATGTGAATAATATCCTGTTCCTCTCTGGTTCCCTGGGACGTGCTCCAAAGCTTCCTTCTCTAGAAGAGTGAGCACTTCCTGCTGTATAAGCAGGGCATGCTGACCCGAGTAGCGGAAAGCAGAGGAAGCCTTGTGGTAGGGTTGTCTACAAATTCTATATAATGGCCTTTTTCGACCAACTGTAGCACCCACCTGTCGATGGTAATCGACCGCCACCCTGGCAGGTGGTCCGCGATACGACCCCCGACCTTCATTTCCCATTGATCCTGAGGAGGGGCAGGGGCCAGGAAGGAGTCATGCTGTGGCAGCACTGGATCCTGCAGGTTGGGCCGACTTTGTGACTTGCTGGCCTCTGCCTGAGGATGTCTTAGCCTGAGCTTTTCGGGTGAAGGAGCCCCTCTGTTGCTGGCCGAAATGTGGTTGTTGCCTTTGGGTCCGGCTGCGCAAACGACTCTGGTTCCTGTGAAAGGAACTAAGTCGAGACCTGTACATAGCGTGGACAGATCTAACCGCCTTCCTGCAGTTTGGTGATCACCTTCTCCGAGCTTCACCAAACAGAACTCCGCCATGGTAAGGCGTCCATGATGTTCTTCTGGGCGTCCAGGGTAAACCAGGAGACACAGACCCACAGAGTGTCTCCAGGACACCTGCGCCTGAGGCTGCAGCTATGGCCGAAGAGTCCAAGGTCGTGTCACGACTCTAAGCACCTAGGTTCCCCGTCGAACCCGATGCAGAAGGAGTTGCAACAGCTCCTCCTTTTTGGCCACCGTCTAGCAATTTTTCGAGCTAGGTCTTGTCCTGTTCCCCATGTGTTCTGGAACTGAACCATGTGAGTGAGGTAGTTAACCGACCTAATGGCGCCAAGTGCGCGTCGCGTATATACGCCTTCCCAGGACGTCCAACTGTTTGAACTCAGGTCCGGTGGCTGCGTGCTCAGGTGCTGTGGTTTTGAGACTGGTCATGTGAGGCCATAATGACCAGGGAGTCGGCCAGAGGATGGTTACGCCAGGTACTGGGTCCTCCCTTGGGGCCTTGTACAGGTGATTGTGCTTCTTGACACTGCGAGTTGAATGTGGGCCCCTTCCACGCAGCCTGGTGGCCGATCCACGAAGGTGTCCACCAAGGGTGGCCTACCACAGGCTTGGGGTCTTTTTGCCCGAGAGAGTGGCGGGCAGGCGTGTCTCACGGGGTCAAGCTCTTCCAACGTCCCACCCCATGTTCTCTAGAATATGCCTCATTATCTCAGCGAGCGAGGTCATCCTGAGGGACCTGGGAAGGATGCATGGGTCGAGGAGGGCGCTGATTGGAGAAGAGGATCTGGGAGCACGCTGAGAGGTGTCAGATCTGGGAGTCCTCCATGGACGAGGTATACCGGCGCGCCGTCTGGGTCTCTTGGGCTGAGGTGACCTGAAGTGGATCTTGAAGGAGGCCTTCTCCTTTCGAAGATCTGCCCCTAGGAGGACGCTGGCTCTTGGGGTCGAGGCCTGTCCTGCTGACCCCTGGGGCGGTGGAGGGGCGCAGGCATTGGAGGGCAGCAGGCGAGGGAGAAGGTTGTGTGGTGACCACATCCTTCTTGATGGTATCCACCAGAAGGTGAAGAGCTCCTTCACCTCTGTCAAATTGAGGCCCGACGACGGACGGGCACTGGTGGCCTGTCGGGCAGGCGATCGAGCGTAACGGGGTCTCCCGTTCTGGGAGGAGGGTTCCGTGGGAGCTAAAGACAGGACCGAGAATCAGCCCGCCTGGTCCTCGAGCTGGGCTGGAGTCCTCCGTCCTCCGCCGCCCCACCGACGCCGGGCAGGCGGTGTGGTCCTTCTCTCTGCAGTAGCCGACGCTGGTCCCCGGACGTCCTCGGTGACGCCTGACTGGCGACGGTGACATCTGATAGCAGTTCCCGGGAGTACCTATGTAGCTTAACCCGGCTTCGGGTGGGCAACATCCGCTTCAGGGAGGTCGGCGCCTCTAGTCTTGCACTGGGGTGGCGGCGGTTGGGAGACAGACCTGACGCCGGAGTCTGGACGACGGGGGTGGAAGACTCTGGGCGCCCCTGGACCTAGACGAGGCCTTGGGCGGAGGTGGATGAAGATACAGGGCCTGGAGGTCTTGACAGGCTGCAGAGAGGAGGAACCACTAGCCGATCTGACAAGAACCGGGGGAGGCTGAGAGCGAGCCCTCGAGGGAGAGCGGTCAGACCTGGAGCTGGAGCTGCGGGAGTCCGAGGCCCTGGAGGGGGATCTGGGTCTTTCCTTCTCCTGGTGCTTTTCGTGGTGTTTATGGGACTTCCCTGACGACTCCCCCTTGGAGGAAGGGTCTCGACCCATAGCTTTAAGTTTTTCCTTGAGAGAAGAAAGGGGGCCTTCTGGCGGCCGGATCCTTATACGGCTGGTTGAAGCCCTGGCAGGACGGAGCGGGCCTGGAGTGTAGTGGTCTGGGCCCAGGCAGGCGTACATACAGGCCGAGTGAGGATCCTTGAAGGGACTTGCCTGCCAGGCACACTTTGACGAATGGCCCCTCCAAAGAAGTTGGAGAGGACATCAGCCGAAATCCAGTGAGAAAAGAATAGTTGAAGTTTCTATTAAATCCACGGCGCTAGAAGATGACCGAGAGGCCAATGTTACATATCGTGATTGGGAAAAGAACTGGGGATTATGGTGGGACCCGCCTCCCTTATGTACTCAAGCCTGGCGCCAGGGGAGGCGGGACCAGCGTCGGGGTGGTCCCAGCTGAAGACTGCTAGCTAGAAAATTTCCATGGGGTCCTCACGCCTGACGGCTTCAGTCCTAATGGTGTAACCTGCTGCAAGAGCTGTATCTCGAAGTAAGATCTTAGGATTACTGCACAAAGACACCCTGTCTTTGTGAATAATCAAACAAGGCTCCTCACACCAGAGGGCCTGAAGCTCTGAAATTCTTCGAGCAGAAGTAATGGCAACTAAAAATAATGCTTTCCAAGAGAGAAAGCACAGATTGCAAGATGCGATAGGCTCAGAGGGAGATGCGGTCAATTACTTCAAAACAAAATTCAAGTCCCAAGCCAGAAGATAAGAACAGATTGGGGGGGTTTCAGATGCAGGATGCCCCTTAAAAAGGTATGGGAGACATCCAGCTGAGCAATGGTGCGGTCATCCACAGGCTCATGAAAAGCAGAAATAGCTGAAAGGTGCACCTTGAAGGAGGAGTACTGGACATCTGAGTTGGACAGAGATCAGGTAGTCCAGGATGTGGTTCACTGGGCAGGTAAAAGGGTCCAAACCATGTTTGGCAGCCCAGATGTAAAAGCTTCCACTTCATGGCATAAGTGGCTCGAGTGGAAGGCTTCCAGGAGGCCACTAGGACGTCTGCCACTCTGTTAGAGACCCCGCACCTGGCGATGGCCAAGTCCCCAGGAGCCAAGCATGCAGATGGAGGGAGCTGAGGTTGGGATGAACCAGGGTCCCCTGATCCTGGGCCAGCAGGTTCCTGTATAGAGGGGGAGGGACTGGAGGTTCCTCTGCCAGCTGTTGAGGCAGTGGAAACCGTTATCTGCTGAGGCCAAAATGGAGCTACGAAGATTATGCTGGTCCCCTCCATCTGCAACTAGATTAGCACACTCTGGATCAGAGGAAACGGAGAGAATGCGTAAAGAAACCTCCTGCTCCAGGAGAGGGACAACACGTATTGCCAGAAAACTCTAGAACCTGAATCTAACAGAAATTGGGCAGTTTTGCATTGAGTGGGGACGCAAAAAGGTCCAACTCTGGGTGACCCTATCTGTTGAACAAGTCTTCTGCAATGGAGGAGAGACGCTCCCATTCATGCAAGCTGGACTGAGTCCTGCTGAAACTGTCCGCTACAGTGTTTAGCATGCCTGGCTCATGGACAGCGGAGAGTGTCAGACTGTGATCCAGCGCCCAGTACCACACTCTCATGGCCTCCCTGCATAGGGGGTATGAATGAGTCCCGTCTCTCCCCGGTTGTTGATGTAGTATACTACTACACTTAAACTGTCTGACTGCATCAGCAGCTGACCCGGAGCAAGGTGATCCTGAAAGGCCTGTGTGGCATATAGCACTGCCCTCAGCTCTAGGACACTGATATGCAGGGAGGTTTCCAGTTGGGACCAAAATCCCTGGGTCTGGAAGAGACCCAGGTGTGCTCCCCAGCCCGGACCTGCGGCATCCATGGCTAGAATCTGCTGCGGGCAGGACAGCTAGAATGGGACACCCTGAAGCAAGTTCAAGGGTTCCCATCCACTTCTGCAGCATCTTGTGGACTAGGGAAGAGACCAGGACCGGCTGATCTAACTCATGTGTGCGCTGGTCCATTGTACCCATAGGGTCCACTGTAGAGTGCACATATGAAGTCTTGCCAGTGGAACAGTGCGTGTGGCAGCCACCATCAGGCCAGTAATCTGAGGTACACCCTGGCAGGAATGTAGTGGCTTTGAGCAACTTCCTAAGCTTGAGCGATGAGACAATGCCGTTTTGGGGAAGGAAGGCCTTCCCCTGTGTCGAGTCCAGAACTGCCCCTATGTATTGCAGCCTTTGGGACGGTATCAGTAACGACTTGGACAGACTGACCACGATGCCCAGGGAGTGGAAGAGCTAGAGAATCCACTCCAGAGTCAGTAAAAGCTGTTCCCTGGACAGGGCCTTTAGGAGCCAATCGTCCAGATAAGGGAAAACACACAGTCCCTCCCTTCTGAGAGCTGCCGTGACTGCTGCTAAGCACTTGGTGAAGACTCACGGTACAGAGGACAAGCCAAAGAGCAGCACCTTGAATTGATAATGCTCACCCTGAAAGGCAAAACAGAGAAACTTCCTGTGAGGAGGAAAGACCGAGATGTGCAGGTAAGCATCCTGCAAGTCCAGTGAACAGAGCCAGTCCCCTATTTTGAGAAGGGGCATCAGGCCTGGCAAAGTTACCATTCAGAATGTTTCATACTGGACGTAGAGACTGAGGTCCTTTAGGTCTAGAATAGACCTCAGATTGCCGGTCTTTTTTGGGGACCAGGAAACACCTGGAATAAAACACTTTGTTTCTCTGGCACCTGGGCACTGGCTCGATGGCCTGTTTGCGCAGAAGAGACTGCAAGTCCTCCCGGAGAACAGACAGGTGGGCCAGGGGATGACAGGAGGGCGCGGAAGGGGTTTCTGGAGGTTGCTCGATGAGCTCCAGGGTGTGCCCCCTTTCTATGATATGCAGAAGCCATACATCCGAAGATATGGTTCTCCACCGACTCAGATGGAGGGAGAACCGACCACTGCCTCCTGGTCAGGGACCAGAAGAGGGGGAGGTCTGGCAAGGAGTCAAGTAGAGGTGAAGCCAGCCGCAGGGGCAGGTCCCTCACTACTGGGACACTTGGCTGCTGCTCTGGCACTGGAAGGGGCCAGTAAGGCAGCCTGGGCTCTGCGGTTCCCTTGGGGCCAGGGAGCTATGCCGGGCCTACTGTTCGTTTTGCGAAAGGGAGGGTGCCCTCTACCCCTTGGTTGGGTGTGGTAGAGGGAGTGGACAGACTTAAGGGCCCTGTCTGAGGCATGCAGATCATTGATAATGTCGTGGACATCAGGCCCCAACAGCCTGGTACCATTAAAGGGGGAATTAAGCACTTTTTGCTGAACATTGGCAGCAAAACCGGATACTCTCAGCCAGAAGTGCCTATGCAGGCATATGCCTGTGGCCACTGCCCTGGCAACGGTGTCAGCCATGTCACATAAAGCTCTGAGGAGATGTTTACATCCTCCTCAGCCTGAAGACACTGAAGCAACTCTTGCTTCAGAATGCCATCTGTAAGGACCTGGGAAAAACGTCTAAAAAGTTTAAAAACTTTAAGACCAACGAATGACTGATGAGCGCTGTTCTACTGTGAGGAACTTTCACAAGCTGACGGCGGGAAAGAACTGGAAGGCGGGCATGGGGGACCGCCCCTTTATATCGACGTCTTCTGATGTCGGTAATCTGATGTGGGGGCGGTCCACCGCCAGAGACTGCTAGCTAGAAATTTTTCCGTGAGGTCCTGACGCTTGGCGGCTTAGTTCTATATGTGAATTCCTACTGCAAGAGCCCTTTCGAAGTAAGATCTAAGGTGTTTAGGTGCTTTAGACCTGTCACGAGCTGCCTTGATGATCACTGAGTCTGTCTCGGGCTGGAAAGCACAGCAGGGGAACCCCCTGAGGGGCATGACAAAAGTTTGTCTGCCTTGTGAGGCATAGCTGGCACCATGTCTGATCTGCGCCAGGCTGCTGTTGCTGCATTCCTCAAGGCTGGTAAGACAGGAGCAATGATTTTAGGGGGAAATGCAGGAAATCTCCAGGAAGTCCACCAATTCTTTCCTGGTAGCATCCTCTTTCTCAATGTGGAAGCCCATGGCTGAGAACAGCTGCTTCATCATACTGAAAAACATGGGGTCCTCAGGAGATCTATGTGTGTGCTTCACCGAATCCTTGATGACAGAGGAAGCAGTGGACCTGCTGGAGACAAGGATTTCTTTATTTTCTTCCTCCTCCTCATCAGAAAGAATGATGTCTGGATGGTGGTACTCCTCCTCCTCCTCCTCGACCTCTCCTAGGTCCAGGTCTGGCATCGGTTGCGCTAAACAAGGTCTGCGGGGAGCTTCCGGCATCCGATGAGTGGGCGTCGACGACAAAGCTGCCGTCAACGACACTGGTAAGGAGGGCCTAAGGGCGCCTAGCTGCTGCACAATCACATTGGTAAACTTAACAAAATTTTGTATAGGTTGATGGTGCATTGACAGAGAGGTCTATGGCACAGGTGTTAACGTCCCGCCATCTGGGCCCTGAGAATCCGGGCCGCTGAGCCTGAGTGGGAGAAGGGCAGGCCTAGCAGGAAAGCCATCGATGACTCAGCCTGTGCCAGTGAAGGAGGGGCCAATAACTCCAGAGGCTGGTGACGCACCTTGAGAATCGGGCACTGATGCTGTCCAGTATGGGTCTGGTGGGCACAGAGACCTGGACAGCAGATTTCTTTGTTGGTGCAGTCGCAGCAGACAATGACCCCCAGAGGAAGGAGAAGCCAATGGGGAACGAGACTGCCGTGGGGAGAGTGGTCGCAATCTCTGTCTTTTATGACTTTTCCTGAGGTTTGTCTCTGGCCTTGGAGGCCTGAAGCTCAAAAATCTGGTGAGCGACTGAGAGGCAGGCCCCCCCGAGGACCCTGCCGAACTGGCTACCTGTTAATCCATTAGGAAATTTTTGATGGCCTTCCTGTATCACCTAAGGGTTGTATGATTAAACTTCTGGCAGAGCTCACAGTCAGAAACGTTGTGATCAGGCCCAAGACAGCAGACAGACAGAGAGTGTTCATCTGGGGAGGCAATCTTCTTTGTGCATCGGCAGCAACGGAAGACAGAAATTGAAGGATTAACTCTCGACATAAACAAGGTGGAAGAATCTCTTCAGAAAAAGAGATTCTGAAAAATAACTATAGAAAAGTCGTAGGCTAAAAAAGGCGTGAATACTGCAATGAAGCTTCCCGCTTGGCGAAGCATGCGAGCAAGTCGTGAGCGGGAAAGAACTGAAGCAGGGGCTGAGGGCTGCTCACGCAACTATAGGCTTGATGACATCAGCAGATGTCGACGGCATGGATGGCCCCAGTTGTACTGCTGAAAATCTTCTGTGTGGATTTCCCTTCACCGACGGTGAAATTCCTACAGTGTAACCTGATGACTGAGATACCCCTGAAGAAGATCTGGCAGTTTTGCATTCTGTGGGTGCACAATAAGGTCCAACACTGGGCAACCCCAATGAGTGAAGAGGTCAGACATCTTCATCCAGGAGTTCCCACTTGTAAGGCTGAGCAACCAACCTGCTGAAAAAATTCTCTAGGATGTTAAGAGGGCTGATGTTGGATACCACCTTGTTTGCTAAGGCAGTGGATGACAGAGATGTCATCCATTCATAGCATTAATGTATGGCCCTGAATGTGAGGAGTGAAGGCTCGCAAGTTAACAACAGACCTTATCTCCTGAATGTTGACGTAGAGAGCAGCCTTAGGGGGAAACACACACCCTGAATCTTGAGCACACCCAGATAGGTCACCCAACCCATCCCTGTGGCATCCGTGGTGAGGATCTCCTGCAAGAATGAATGGAGAACTGGGGACCCATGAAGCAGATGCGATCATTGTTGTCAAGAAAGAGCCCTGCTTAAAGTGCTAGTGGAACCAAAACAGACAAACAGGAACATGATACAAATTTGAAGATGTAGTCGGTTGTAAATTTTTATTGCTGAAGTATTTTTCTTTTTCCCTTTTCTCATTGGAAAAAGTTTTCTACGTGATAATATTGTGCTGGATGTATGGAATAGATCTCAGTCTGGCAGCTAACATATCTATCTCTAGCCCCCCCAATGACATCATCAGCACTGTGATCTCACTAACAGTGACATCACAGGTGAATGACCTGGCAGCTACTGAGTGGCTGCTCCTAAGTAGCAGTGATATCACAATGGTGATGATGTAATGGGTGCAACAGAACTAGATATGTCAGCTGCCAGGCAGAGTGCTGTTCCACACAGCACATCTACTAACATCAGGTAAACAATCTTCTAATTGAATGAAGGGAAAAGAAAAAGTACCTCAGATATAAAAGGTAATAGCTGACTGTTTTAAAAACAAGTGTAAGCTTCAAGCAGTACACTAGCTCTTTAAGGAGCTCAAGATCAGAACAGGGTGATTGAGAAGCCTGGGCCCCCAAGGAATAAAGCACCACTGAGGAATGTGTGCAAGGGTGTGGGCCATGGGAACAGTCACAATTGCAACTACCAAGAGGCCCAGGACCTTAAATGGGGCTCTTGCAGGGACCTGGGTGCTAGAGGCGATCTGTGCTGGTACAGGAGTGCTGAAGGAATGCTTGTGCCTGAGCCATATCTGGTACAGTGCCGATAAGCTGAAGGCGCTAGCCAAGGGTTCAGAACAGATTTCCAGTGGCCTAACAACTGGCCAGTCCAGCACAAAAAGTCTACACAGCTACTTTTCTGGAAGGAGCCATGAGGGGCCAGTTGCCCAGGCAAGGGAATATGTACAGGGTCTCCTGGTGTAAGACTGCATCCACCACAGTGAAGCTCTAGGTGAAGACCCATAACCATAACACTGAAGATAAGCCAAAGGGGAAGACACAGCATTTTAGTGCAAGCCCTGCAGAAAGAAACACAGGTATGGTCGATGGCTGCACCGAATTATGACATGCAGAAATGAAAAGTACAGTTACATAAGAACTTACCACAACAGCAAATCTTCCAGAAGATCTCTTGCATCAGGACACACCTATGGAATTATAGCCGCCAGGCACTAGGACCACATGGAAACTTTTTAGCTAGCAGTCTATTTGGGACCACCCATGATGACGTCAGATGCCGACATCCAATCCTGCATATATACTGAGTGGACCCATGCCCTCCTCAGTTCCCCGCTGGAGACCATCTGCAGAGGATCTCCTTCTGGGGAACCGAGGGAGACCTAGAGGTTCCTGCCACTAGGAGAGATGAAACAAAAGGTAAACTCTCCTGGAGAAAGAGACAGGAGGTAAGAAGCCCTGTGGCTAAGGGGGATGGAGGGTGGTATGGCATGGCTTGATGCAGGAGATCCTCTCGAAGATCTACTGTTACTGGAAGTTCTTATTTAACTGTACGATCTTCATCGAGGGTATCTCTTGCATCAGGCCACATCTATGGAACAAGTCACAAGCAGTACTGACAGAGAGACAGTCTGGGTGGCTGGAGGCTATGGGCCGAAGCTCGCCCTTCTTCTAGAGGCAATGCCCAGACTGTAGTGTTTGGTGAAAGTCTGGACAGTGCTCCAGGTGCTGCAATGCAGATTTCAGCAGCTGACACACTTGTGAAACAGGCAACAGAGGTGGCCATGCCTCTGGTAGAATGGCCACGCACAACCCCAGGAAGAGCCTTATCGTATTTCCTATAATAGAACCTTCAAAGCCAAACTTAAGCAGTTTCTACTGCAAAAGAATGTCTGTGAGTGCTAAACTATTCAGAGCGGGTCTCCAGAGCCTGCACCAACCCTGCCTACCAGCAACTACTCATGGACTCACTCACACGAGTCATCCCTCCCCACTCCCTACCCCTGCCCCCAGACTCTGGCACCTCATGCTCCGTAGCTCTTACTCCGCTAGTGGTTGTGCTCTCTCGTTTATCTCACGCCTCACTGCCCCTCTCTCTCACTCTCTCCACCCTCTCCTCACCCCCTCCCACACCCCCTTTTCTCCATCAATCTCCACTCTCATGATACCTCCCCTCCTCCGCTTGGTCTCTCCCTCCATCCCCTCTCTCCCTCCCCCTCCACTCTCTCTCTCTCTCTCTCTCTCTCTCACCACCTTCTCCCACCTTACCACACACACTCACATGCACTATCCGCAGCTCCTCAGCTCCAAAGCTGTAATGCAATGTGACAAGCTCCTCCTGGGCTGCTCTATCACCACACTCCATTCACTAACCACTCTCTCCCTATCCTACATTTTCCTCTCTCTCATATACTTTCTTATACCATACAGCACTTAATATTAAACCCTTAATGAAACTCGTAAGAAACTCTTAGCTGTTTTCTATGTTTTTGCTACTTCCTATACTGATAATTCAGCTATGTCTGTATTTGTACTGTGAATTCAGTTATATACTGATATTACAACTATGTTTGTATTTGTATTGTAAATTCAATTATGTCTGTATCTGTACTGTTTAACGGATGTGGACCCTTTGTAAAAGAGTTCTTACTCAAAGGTTGTTTCCGAAATTCCAATAATTAAAAAAAATAATACAGTTCACCATCCTTTGCCCATGTGACCTAACCTAATCATACATTTCAACCCTCCCTCTCTGCATGCCAGTCTCTGCCTCTATTCCTCCCCCCCCTCACCATGATTCCTTGCCTAGTACACATCCACATCACTGCTGTGATGGCACCAGCAACTACCTACTATATGCCCTGTTCAGTTATAGGTCAGTACTTACTATCTACTCACTGCCGCACTTACTGCCTTACCCCATCGTCAGTATGTAGTTGCTTTTGTTTACCTAGCTAAATGTAATTTTGTTGTTATTCCATTTACACATTATGCATGTACCTGTATACAACCCTCCTGTATGTACTTGCGTCACTATTCCTACAACTTTTTGCATTACTATATGACCCTTGTATTTTGTATGATCTTGCATTATTGTATGATTCTGTGTATCCACTCAGGCCAATCTTGCAAATGAGTATCTTCTCAAAGGTGTTCCACCTGGTTAAATAAAGACTGATTGATTGACCAACCATTTCGACAGACATTGTTTAGAAACTGGGACTCCCTCTTTCCCAGGGGTGAAAGGAACAAAAAGCTGCGAGGATTTCCTTCAATACTTCGTGCGGTGAAATTATATTCGAGTATTCGATCTATGTGTAAAGTATGGAGCGAAGCGTCCCCTGGATTGGCATGCTCTGGATAATATACAGGCAGATGGATGGCTTGATTCATGGTAAACTCAGACACCACCTTTGGTAAAATCTTAGGGCTGGTACTTAAAGACACCCTGTCTTTGTGGAAAACCAAATAAGGTGACTCTTATATCAGAGCCTGAAGCTCGGAAATCCTTTGAGCAGAAGTAATAGCAACTAAAAATAACGCTTTTCGTAACAGAAAGCATAGCTCACAAGTTGCGGCCGGCTTGAAAGGAGCCAAAGTAAGTTTCTCTAACACAAAATGTAAAGTCCTAAGGTGGGACTGGATTGTGAATGGAGGCTTCAGATGAAGAAAGCCTTGCAAAAATGTATGGGACACCTCCAGTTGTGCCACCATACAGCCATCAGCAGACACATGGAAGGCTGAAATATCAGCCAGGTGCACCTTAATGGAGAAATACTGCAGGCTAGAGTCTGCTAGGGACAGCAAGCACTCCAGAATCTGATTCACTGGGCAAGTGAAAGGATCCAAGTGGTCTGAAGCCACCTACAGAGCGAAGTGCTTCCACTTTATGGAGTACTATCTTACTTCCGAGAGGGAGCTCTTGCAACAGGCTATAACCATTAGACAGAATCCTAAGCAGTCCTGCACCAAGGAGGTGACTAGTCCTGGGAGGTAGGATGGTAGAAACTGTAGAGATGATAAAGCCTAAGGCTGGAGTCAGCACATTAGGACAAGAGTCCCTGAAGGACTGCCAGGCCGAAACCGGCTCTGCGCCTGGAAGCAATGTCCAGACTGTAATGCCTAATGAAGGTGTGCACTGAATTCCAAGTAGCAGCTGCACAGATGTCTTGAAGCGAGACATTTTTCAAGGAGGCAAAGGAGGTAGAGACTCCTCTAGTGGAATGACCTCTAACCATGCCCGGTAGAGGTTTGTTGTATTTGTTGTTGCAGTACACTACACAGTGTACAAGCCACCGGGAAATAGTCTGCTTAGACACCGGTTTGCCCAGGTGTTGAGGCGCAAAGGCCACAAACAATTGCTCCGATCTGCGGTGTGCCACTGTCCGCTTAAGGTAATACCTCAGCACCCTGTGGATGTCCAATGTGTTTAGGAGAGACTCTCCCCTATTGATAGGGGTAGGATAATAGACTGGAAGGTTAACTGACTGGTTGAGGGTCAATTCCGAGACCACTTTCGGTAAGAACTTAGGATTTGATCTAAGGGAAACTCTTTCACGGTGAAAAATAATATAAGGCTCCTTACACATTAGGGCCTGTAGCTCAGAAACTCTTCGAGCTGAAGTAACAGCAACTAAAAATGAAACCTTCCAGGAAGGAAAACGTAGCTTGCACTCCGCTGCAGGTTTGGGGGGTTGGGAGGGTTAGCTTCTCCAACACAAAAAGGAGATCCCAGGGAGGGATAGGGTCCCTGATGGGAGGCTGTAAATGTAAAATGCCCCGTAAAAAGGTGCGGGTCACATCCAGCTGAGCTAGTGTCCTGTCCCCAAACAGGACATGATAAGCATGAGAACCTCAATTAATTTAAGAAACTAGGTTTCTTACACCAAAATCTCCGTTTGAGAGGGGGAAGATATCCCTGTATCCTATCTTTTCTTCCAAAATAGCCGATTCTGCTTGTGGGAGTTATTCCCAGTGATTCTGTGCCTTGAATTCTGGCAGTTAGCCTCTTGGCTACTCATTCGCAGTTCCTATACAAACTGGAGACAGGTCAAGGTTACAGGGTATGTTTCTCCTGTTTCCCCCCCCTCACTCTTATCCTTAGTTCTAAAATCCTTAACCCACCCTACCTCCTCCTTTTCTACTTCCAGAGATAGGGGCCCCTACCCAATTCCCTTAGTCTTCAAACTTGTTCTGTCCTCTCAGTCGTTTATTTCTCTTTTTAGTTATATATCTTTTCCTTTGTCCCTTGGACTTCCTTGTCCCACACTTCCTTCCCTTTTTCTCATCTCTACAGTGACTCAGAACTGGCGGGAGGGCGGAGTCGACAACACCTAATGGCCAACCCGTGAACGCCATGCAGTGTGTTGGCCTCGAGGGTGGCGCCGATGATGCGTCAACTCTGCCCATCCAAAAAAAAAAAAAGGCTCCTGTGGGGTCACGATCGCCAGCCAAGTACCCGAAGGTGATGAATGGTGAAGATTGACACAGATAAGATCTGGCAGTTTGCCGTTGCATGGAGACACAAAGCGGTCCCGCTCTGGATGACCCCAAGTGCAGAAGAGTTGGTCCGTTACCAACTGGAGTAGCTCCCACTCATGCGCCTTGAACTGAGACCAGCTTAGGCTGTCTGCCAAGTTTTTTTGGGCACCTGGAACATGGATGGCGGACAGAGAAATGTGATTCTCCAGCACCCAATACCAGACTCTCATCGCCTCCCGACACAGGGGAGAGGAGTGAGTCCCCCCTTGCTTGTTGATGTAAAAGACAACCACCATGTTGTCCGTCTGAACAAGAAGAGAGCCTGGTATGAGGTCCTCCTGAAAGGTCCTTAGAGCATTGAGGACCGTTCGCATTTCAAGAACATTGATGTGGAGGCTGCGCTCCTCTGGGATCCAGATGCCTTGAGTCCGGCAGTCCCCGAGGTGTGCCCCCCAACCCAAATCGGAGGCATCTGTAGTCAGAGTCCAGCTTGGGGGCTCCTGACGAAACATGACCCCTTTCTTCAAATTCAGAGGGTCCAAACACCAAGACAGGGTCCTCCTAACTGGCTCTGAGATCCTGACCATATGGTCCAGACCGTCGGAGCTTTGATCCCACTACACCCTGAGCATCCACTGTAGGACCCTCATGTGGAGGCGGGCCAAGGGAACTATAGGGATAGCCGCCGCCACATGCCCCAGAAGTCTGCGGAAGGTCCTGGCTGGGACCAGTGGGGTTACGAGGACTGAACCAGCCACCTCTCTCAGGCGATCTCCTCTCTCTTGAGGAAGAAAAGCCATGCCCTGGATTGAATCCAGAACCGCACCTATAAAGGTGAGTCTTTGGCTGGGCTCTGGGGAAGACTTTGGTAGGTTCAGTGTGATCACCACCTCTCAGAATAAGGTACAAGTGTCTCCGAGAGCTTGAAGCAGGTGCTCTCTCAACGGGGCCGCTAGAAGCCAATCGTCGAGGTAAGGAAAGATGTAATGCCCCCTGCGCCTTAGAGCCGCAGCTACCACTGCTAGGCATTTGGTGAAGACTCAAGGAGTGGAGGAGAGGAGGAATTGATAATGCTTCCACCGGAAGTGGAACTTCAGGAACTTCCTGTGAGGGGGAAAGACCCCAATGTGCATGTATGCATCTTGCACGTCCAGGAAACAGAGCCAGTCTCCCTGGTGCAGTAGAGAATCAGACCTGGAAGGGTCACCATCCTGAACCTTCTGTATTCTATATAATAGTTTAGAGAGCTGAGGTCCAGGATGGACCGAAGATCTTGAGTCTTCTTTGGAACCAGGAAGAAATGGGAGCAATACCCTTTTCCCCGCTGCAGCAGGGGGACTGGCTCTATTGCCCTTTTCCGCAAGAGGGCCTGGATTTCTCCTTCTATGAGAGGAATGTAAGAAGGAGAATATCTTGAGGACCTTGGTAGAATTTCTGGAGGGATCTGGGTGAACTCCAGTGTATGCCCTCTCCTTACGATATCTAGGACCCATTGGTCCAATGTGATAGAGCTCAAGCCCTCCAGATGGAGGGAGAAGTGACCCCCTACTGCCTCCCCAGAAGCCTCCTCTGGAGGAGGGGGGGTCAGCAGTGAGTCACTGGGCAGAGCCGGGGGTGGGGAGAGAGGTGTGGGAGGACTTGGGGCCTCGAAAAGGTGCACCTCCAGACTGCTGGCCTTCCTTTTGAAACTACCTCTCTTACCCTGGTTGTTACCACGGGCTTGCTGGCCTGAGGATTTTCGAAAGGGCCGTTTTCGGAAATATCTCTGGTCCCCCTTATACATTTGATGGACGGACAAAATGGACCTTCCCGACTCTTGGAGACGGGAGATCAAACCCTTGGTCTCCTGCCCAAAAAGAATGGACCCATGGAATGGGAGGTCCCTGATTCCAGCCTACAGATCATTCTGAAATCCGGAGCATCTCAGCCATGTGTGGCGCCGAAGGCAGACACCTGACACTGCCACCCTAGCTGCCGTATCCACAGTATCATACAAAGGACGCAAGACATGCGTGCCCACGTCCAAGCCCGATTTCAAGACATCCAGAAGCTCCGTCTTCTGTGCTGAGTCTGGCAAGGCATTGGCAAGCTCCTGACCCTTTTCCCAAAGCACATTCTGGTATTGGACCATATGTGTAAGGAAATTAAGGGAACGAATGGAGCAGGTGGATGCAGAATATACTTTCTTGCCCACCTGGTCCAAGAAACGGGACTCCTGATTGGGAGGCTGGGAACTTAGATGTTTTGGCTGCTTAGATTTGTCATGAGCAGCCGCAATTACTGTAGAGTCCGCCTGAGGGTTCTCTGCCAGAAAAGGCTCATCCCTCGGGGCCCTGTATAGCCTGTCCGACTTCTTGGGAACTGCCAGGACAGAGGCTTGATGCTTCCAAGTTGTCTTGGTAAGGTCTTGGAAAGTGTCGACCAGAGGAGGCACCACCAAGGGTTTGGGCTCCTTCTGCCTCAGGTAACGAGCCAGTCTCCGGCGTTATGAATCAAAGTCCTCTATCTCCTATTCATTAGAGGCCTGGATGTGCCTCATGACATCCATGAAAGTGGGCTGATCTGGAGGTGAATGGGGTAGATCCTTGTTGCCAGGAGAACCCCCAACTCCTGAAAAAGAAGAGGAAGAGAAGGAATACCTGCTCCTAGACCGTGAAGTGTCTGAGCTGTGTCTTAAAGGACTACCCTCCCTAGAACGTCAGTGACTCACAGTCCGATGTCGGCTCCTGGACCGACGCCTGTCCTTGGACCGGCACCAGCTAGGGAAGCGAGCCCGCCTAGAATAAGACCTGCAGTGGCTGTGGGATCTGCTCCTGGGCTTAGACCGACAATGGCTGTTCGACCTGGAGCGGCGCCATCTACAGTCCCTGGACCGTGACTGGGAACGTACAGCTGAGGGGGAGCGAGACTTAGGGATTGTACGGTGCTCCTCAGGGGTCTTAGCCAGCGACCTGACAGAGTTACCCATAGGCTCTTGGTTGTCTGGTCGGTCTGGAACTGGTGCCAGTTCCAGCTGTGGTGGAGTGTCGTCTTTGTGGACCTGGCTCCACCAGAAGGAAAAAAGTTCCTAAAGCTCCTCCTTGCTGAAGAGAGATGCCGCCGCCCCCTTCGGGCAGATTGGAGAAGCCGGGGGGTCCAGTAGGGCTTTCAGGGAAGAGCCCGAAGAAGAGTCCTCCGGAGTAGAAGATCTCGAAGCTGGTGTCGGTACCTTGACCGGCGCAGGCTCACCAGTAGTCCTATTGGCCTTAGGCACTCCGACTGGCACCGGTGTCTTGGTCGGTGCCGGGTCTGACTTGACCAGTTTGCACGGATGGGACCCAGAAGGGGCCTTGGGCTTGGGATCCCAGTCCTTGTCAGATGGCTTACCGGGGTCCGGTAAGGCCACAGTGGGGGCCTTCTTCGGCAAGGCCGAGGCACTGGCCGAAGTGGAGGGCTTGCTTGACTCTGCCGGAATGGAGGAAACGTGCAATGGCATAACCTTCGCCTTGGAATGCTTGCTGGAAGGAGCTCCTGACGAGACTGACGTCTGTGACTTGTCGGTAGATTCTGGCCTTGACTTCTCCTCGTGCCAGTAGCGCTTCGAGCAGTCAGACCCATCCGAGCCGGAGGAGGGGGCCTTTTTATGGGGAGAGCGGTATCTGAAATGATGATGGGACTGGCTACGGTCCTTGTCCCGGGACTTCTGGGACTTGTCCTGGCGCTTGCCTTTTCTATCAGGAGAAGACTGCAGGACGTCCATCTTTTGTTCTAGCAGGTGGGCTTTCAAGGCCTTCAGGCATCTGATCCGAGTCCTGCTAGTGAAGCCCATGCAGATCTTGCAGGATTTGAGGTCGTAGTCTGGTCCCAGGCAGAAGACACACGGATCGTGGCCGTCCTTGGATGGAATCTGGTGGCCACAGGAACACTTCACCTTCTTGGGACCGGAGGAGGAGATCGCCGACGGTGACGATGTGCGACGGTAGCGAGGTCAGGTAGAAGAAGGACGAACTGCAAAAAATGAGAGAGAAAATGGAAGAAAAACTGTAGAAGAAACCGAATTTGCTGGAACTGCTTGAAAAGCACAAGAACTTCCCAATGAGAGCAGGTCTGCGGCAGGAAAGAACTGAGGCGGAGCCGGGGTCCACCCCCTTATATAGCGTGACCAACGTGGTCCCTGCTGGGTACTGCTAAGTTTTTCCAGTGGGTACTAAGGCCTGCGGCAATAGTCCTAATGGTTATAGCCTGCTGCAAGAGCTCCCCCTCAAAGTAAGATCCGCTGTTACAGATGAGTAACCTGCTTTTCTAGGGACGTGGATATGATGTTCTATCCACACTCTCTGGCAGACTCCTAGCAGTTCTCCTGGGAGGAGGAGTCAAGGCGCACACCCCTATTTCGGGAACACAAATTGGAGAACTGAGGCCCCAAAACCAGCATCCTGGCATGACTCAATGCTGATGTGGTAATGGGAAATGAAGGTGTGCTGACTTTCAGGTAGCAGCCAGACAGATTTCCTGGATAGGGACGTCCCTGGAAGCAGCCACCGAAGCAGCGGTATGACGGGTGGAATGAGCCCTTAGCCCCATGGGAGGCTCCCTACCCTCCAACCTATAGCAGAGGTTGATGCAGGATACAATCCACCTGCCAGTCATCCACTTAGCTGCTGGCCTGCCAGGTGAGGCTTCAGCATAGGTGACAAATAGCTGGTGAACCTCTCCCCGAATTCCAGCCATGCAGAGATTGGGGTATCCTTATAACAGGCTAGCACTCGCTACAGCAGGTCCGGGCAGAGAGGAAGATGCATCGGGAGCCTGCTGCTGAGGCTGAGGAGATCAGGGTATCCTTATAATAGGCTAGCGCTCACAGAGGAGATCAGGGTATCCTTATAATAGGCTAGCGCTCACAGCAGGTCCAGAGTATGGAGGCTGTGCTCGGCCTCTGAGGTGTGGTTCGTGAAATACACTGGACGATTAATCACCTGGTTAAGGTGAAAATCTGACATAAACTTTGGAGGAACTTTGGGTTGGGGTGAAGGACAACCTTGTCCCTGTGTAAGACCAGGTAAGAAGACTCCACCTACAGCGCCTGGAGCTCACTGATCCTTCTGGCTGACACGACAGCCACCAAGAAGGCAGTCCTCCATGACAGATGTGACATCTCACATCGGTGCATCGGTTTGAATAGCTTGCTCATGAGCTTTGCCAAAAACCAGCAAGAAGTCCCAAGGTGGTGGTGGTTCATGCAGCAGAGGGGAAATGTTGTCAAGGCCTTAAAAAAGCGCCAGACCACTTTCTTCTGCACCACTGACTGCTGACTGGCCCATGCCTGGTAGGCAGAGATAGCTGCCAGGTACACCTTAAGGGTCGTCGACCAAAGGCCTGACGGAGAGGGACCAAAGGTAATCAAGAATGTTTGCCACCAGGCAAGATAGGGGGTCGAGCTCCTTGCTCTAGCATCAAATGGAGAACCTCTTCCATTTGAAGGCATAGCATTTTCGGGTCGACTCCTTCCGAGATGCCTCAACCACAGTGAGGACATCTTTGGAGAGACCCAAAGCCTGGAACTCTAGTCGTTCAGGAACCAGGCTGTCAGGTGCAAGGATTGAAGGTCCGGATGGAGTACCTTCCCCTGACTGATGGAGAGCAGGTCCGGGCAGAGAGGAAGACACCTCGGGCGCCTGCTGCTGAGGCTGAGGAGATCGGGGTACCAGAACTGGCGTGGCCAGTCTGGAGCCACCAGGATCACCCATGTCTTGTCCCTCCTCACCTTGAGCAACACCTAGTGAATCAAGGGAAATGGAAGGAAGGCATAGCGGAGGCCTGGGGTCCAGGGCCTTGAGAAGGCATCCCCCTGCAGTGTTCACTGCTTTGGGGCACATAACAGCCTCAGTTTTGCGTTCTCCCTTGAGGCAAACAGGTCCGCCAGAGGAGTGCCCCACTGGGAGAACAGACTATGTACTACCTCCGGATGGAGGGACCACTCTTGCAACGCCTTGCCCACCTGGCTGAGAGCATCTGACACTGGTCACATGGCTGGCCAGGAGATTGGCCTCCAGGCTGTGCACGAAAGTCCAAATGCGGAAAGCTTCCCTGCATAGAGGAAGAAAGTGCATACCGCTATGCTTCTTGAAGTAGTACATGGTCGTAGTGTTGTACGTTTAGACCTGAACGACCTGACCCCTGAGATAAGAAGCAAAGACTGTCAGCACCAGCCGAACTGTCTTGAGATCCAGCAGGTTGATGTGGCATCAGGACTCCTCGGGGGTCCAGAGACCGTGGACTCTGTGGTCCCCCAGGTGGGTTCCACAGCCCATGAGAGTGGCATCGGTCGGCAGGATGACCGTCAGCTCTGGGCGGACAAACGGGATACCTTCCTGCAGATGTTCCAGGACTAACCATCACTGGAGTGCGTCCCACATCCGCTGGTCACAGTGACCAGCTGGTCGAAGTGGCCCTGCATTGAGAACACTGGCTGGCCAGTTCCCACTGCAAGAAGTGGATCCTCCAGCGGGCCCAACAGACCAATATGGTGCAGGCCACCATGTATCCGAATAGGCACAGGAAGTCCCGAGAAGGGCACAACTGCCCAAACCGAAAGGATCAGGTAAAGCAGGAGAGGGCCTCCGCTCTGTCCGCTGGGAGCCGAGCGCTGGCTCTGCAAGAGCTGAGCTCTGCTCTGATGAAACTGATCACCTGCAAGGGTATGAGTTCCAGTTTGGCCTGGTTGACCAAGAGATACGCAGGTCTGGAGGGCCAGGTCCCTGGACCACTCTATCTCCTGCCTGGAGGGTCCCATGACGAGCCAGTCATCCAGGTAGGGGTATACCCTGGCTCCCCAGCATTTCAGGTGGGCTGCCACCACTGCTACACATTTGGTGAAGACCCTGGGGGCTGAGGACAGGCAGAATGGCATGGCCTGGAACTTGTGGAAGGTCCCTTCTGCTCAGAAGTAGAGGAACCGCCGGTGTTACGGACGGATTGGGAAGTGAAAGAACATGTCCTGGAGATCGAGAGAGCAAAATCACATGTTTTGCTCAGGAGATGGTATGATCTGAGACAGAGTGACCTTCCTGAAGGTGCGAAGGAATTTGTTCAGGTCATGCAGATCTAAGATGAGGCACCAGCCCCCATCCGTTTTGGCACTAGGAAGTACCTAGAGACAAACCCTGGGTGATGTGGATGGTCCGGGACAGGAACCACTACCTCCTTGTGGAGGAGCTGGGCGATGTTATCCCGAAGAGCCGACCGAATGTCGATGGGACACCATGTTGTCCTGCGGGGCACGGGCTCGAATGGACGGGTAGGCCTCGAACTCCAGAGGCAGACCCTGGCTGACCACCTTGAGAACCCACCTGTCCATGATAACAGTGGACCAGGCGGAAAGGAAGTGGTGGAGCTGGCCCCTCACGGGAGGACCCAGGGGAGTCAGGGAGGGCATGAGGGGGGCTCCCCGCCATCCCATCACTGGACAGGCTTGAAAGCAGTGGTGGATCCAGCGGAGGGGCCTCCAGACTTCCTGATGACCGAGGCCACTGATGTAGGCTGGGGCTGCCAAGCCTGGTGCTGTCCAGCCTGGGGCTGGGCACATTTTGCTGCAGGGGAAGAGGTGGGCCGAAAGGGCTTCTTCTTGGAAGGCTTAGAGCCCTTAGGGTCCTTCTGGGTAGAAGTCGCCGAGTCCAAGGTGGCACTGGACTTCTCGGTTCTGGTGAGATACCCCTCCACCCTGGGCCTGAACAAGTCGGTCCCCAGGAAGGGAACATCTGCCAATTTATGCTGCATGTCAGCTGTGAAGGTGGAGATACGTAGCCAAGCCCTGCGGTGCACGAACTGCCAAGGTCCATGGCCTTTTGAAACTGCTGTTTCACAATAGAATTGGTCCCTGACCTGCTTGACCGTAGTCTGCAGGTCTGTGGGGAAGCACCTCATCCAGGAAGCCCAGGACAGCATGCGAGAAGTTGGCCATGAGAAGAGCCGAGTTTGGAGGAGGTGGCATACACCTTTTTGGCCATATGGTCCAATTTCTTGGACTCCTTATTGGGGGGGGGGGTTATCAACATCCCTGAAATTGCCTGTGTGCCACAATATGGAGTCAGTCACAAGTCCTTTGGCCGAGGGATGCTCCGTAAATCCCGACAAGGATCTGGTAGGGACCGTGTACTTGCGGGCCATCCAAGCCGACAGTGCAGGGCAGGAGGCCGGGTGCTGCCACAGTTCACGGGCAGGACCGAGGATAGCATCTTAAACAGGGAAGGCTTCCATGGGAGAGTCACCCCAGTTGAGGATCTCGGTTAATGGACATTGTTCCCGTTTCTGCATGGGCTCTAGCTGGAGACCTGTAGATTCAGAAATCAGGCAGAGCATGCCCATTTAAGACATGGGCCCCTGATCCATAGACAGGACCCTACCGACTCCATGTCCAGCGGTCGGGAGTGAAGGGAAGACCCTTCCGATTCTAAGGAATCGTGGAAAAGTGGCTGACCATCCAAGTCCCTACTCACTCGAGGATGGTCTAGGGTGACTGTGACTGACAGCCAATGGGGTAAACCCTTGCCCGGCCGAGTGTCCTTAGTCGGAGCGTCAGTCGGTGGCTGCTCCACCAGGATCAGTGGAGAGGCCAGAGGGGGCTGCACTGGGACCACCTGGACTGGTTCTTGCCAAGCTGGGGTCGACTGCGGCTCCTGTGGCTGTAGCCAAGGAAGAGCCGGGGTAGCCGGGACTGGCTTGATCCAGGTGAACCAAAGCTGTTGCCACATGAGTTCCTCATAGCGCCGATGCAACTTGAGCTGGTGCCTCTCCTCGCCAGAAGAAGATGAGGAATAGTGGCGGCGCCACTTGCCCAAGTGCTTGGAGCGTGAGCGTTGAGAACAATGCGGGCTGCCTGAGTCAGGGTTTATGAAGCGGGACCTCAACTGCCGGGGGGACCGGCAGCGGGTTTCAGAGGAAGCCAGTAAAAGCTGACACCTCTCCTGGCCCAGGAGCTCCTGGTCAGGCAGGGGTGGAACAGCAGACTGGTCCCTCTCCCACTTAGAGAGGGGCAGGACCGGAGTCCTAGAGAGAGAGGGGTATCAACCTCCTCAGCAGACAATGGGTCGACTGGTTTGAGAAAGATCTCAGGGGCGTCGACATGAATCTGGGCCAACTGGCCAGACGGGGAGACTGTGGGGCCAGTAGCCAGGGACCAAGTACCGACCGCAGTCGGCAACTCAGGCAGAGCTCAGGAATCGGAGGCCTGAGAGCGCTCCTGATCCCATGACCGACAACGAGACAGTCTCTTGGTCGCTTTCTCCTTGTCCTTCTTCGATTTCTTGGGTTTCATGCTAGAGGGTTCCTGCCCCTGGGTAGGAAGGGATTGGCACAGTTCTTTAAACACTCGGGTAAACAAATCACCCAAAGGAGGTGGCAAAAAGACCAAAGCCGAGGAGGACTGTGCTGTGGCCTGAGCCGTGGTCTCTTCAAATGCCGCAAGTTGCTTGGTGGACCCCGCGGACATCAACTGATGAGCGTCTTTGGAATGAACGGGTGGATCAAGATCGTATGGACGGCCAAGGAGTAGGCAGGTGAGGCGATCCTCCAAGGTGGAGGGAAGAAACGAGCAGCAGTGGCCGCTAGCCTGGATATTGTGCTCGTGGTCCAGGCAGTATATGTACGCGGAGTGCGGATCCGACCGAGACACAAGTTGCCCGCAACTGCATTTCCGGAACCTGGAGCGGACTCTGCGTCATCCATAATGATGGCGAGAAGTAAAAATGAAGGCAAAGTTGTTTTTTTTAACTGTAGCAAAGAAATAAAGCAAAGGCCCTCTCCAGTGCGAGAGCGATTAGGAAGAAATCACCTTCTTCCAGCGGAAAGGAAGATCTGGCATCACGGGTCAGAGCTAGGGGAGTTACCACCTGGGGGTGGGAGGAGCCAGCTTGAAGACATTCCAGCACTTCTTAAAGGGGAAAGGACACTGCCAGAAACTGTGAACAGAACATCACATCCACGTCCCTAGAAAGCATATATTATAGCAGGCAACAAACTGGGTCTGAGCACTGACAGGGGAAGCATAAAGGGGAGTAGTTACACAACCTGGGACTGTTAATCTGGCCCTATGCTAGGTAAGCAAGACCAGTCAGTTGTGGGGTCTGTGACTTGCAGCAGGAAAGTATTCCTGCCTTACACCACTCTGCCTAACAGCAAAACACATCTACTACAACCTTTATTCCTTCCTCTGCCACCTGTGAGCTGCACAAGTGTTAAGATTTTTCTTTCTCCAATATCCCCAGGAAAGACAGTACTAGTTCTTGATTTGAAAGAACCACAGAAAACCATCACGTAATGTTATAGTACTTTGTTAATGGGTCCCCTCTTGATTTCTTTAGGAGACTGCGCATGATGGCAGGATGTTGTATTTAAGCAATAATACACAACAGGGTGTGGTATCGTCAGATATCGTCATGCCTCGGGTGCACTGTGAGGCACGAGGCCACAGGCAGTCTCATGCACCGAAGTGATGATATCCCACGATATACCACACTCTGGGGTGTATTAGTGTGATTATAAAATGGCCCTAAAGTGTTTGTAAATGGCTGATCTTGGTAATCGGTTTTGGACAGTGACGATATTGTGAGTTACCGTCACAGATCAAAGTCTGCCTCAACCAATCAGCTTTCGGACTTTCTCATCTCCATTTTATAATGAAATATACTAATTAGAGGTACGCACTGAAACATACAAACTGCAGTAAGAAAGAATGTGAATGGAATCTGAAACTGTCAGTTTTGAAGAAAAAAAAAAAAAGACAGGGTCAAGAATGTTACACATTCTTATGCTTTAGACTGTAGCTGTCAATTCTGTGACTGTGCTAACCACTTCTATGACAGGGCAGTGTGTTTTGTGAACATCTCTATTTTGTTCTACATAGTACAGTGCTACTTCTTTGTCAGTGTGAGTACTTTAAAGGAAAACTCCATGTTAAAATCAAAAAAAAAATATGTAGTGTTCTTTTTTTCTGTTATAACCGCTCCCCAGTGTTTTTTTGGTTTTTTTAACTCTGGCTGTGAGAATTGTTTTTTCTAACTTTCCCTGTCTGTTTTATTGCCCTTGGAGGTTGCCATTCTGGTTTCTTTTATGGCCTCTTCTCCCAGAAAGTCTTGCCAGAGTGCCCTTTGGTGCGATGTCTAATTGCCCCTGCAGAAGACCAGTGTCTTGTTACAGGGTCTGTCACAGCTCAGCCAGAGAGAGAATACTTCTTCCAGAGAAGTCACACTGCTAGATTTTGGGTGAGTGTAATCATTATTATTTTTTGATATTGGTACATTGTCCTGCTATATTACAACCTATAAGGTGATGTTCAATTTTTGCTGCTTAGTACTGGTGCAAAAACTGAAAGGGACTGAGAGGAATAGCCATACGAGTTCAGACACAACCACTGTAAACAGTGACATGATTAAACACACACACACACACACACACACACACACACACACACACACACACACACACACACAGCAGGACAAGGTACCAATATCAAAAAATAATAATGATGATTACACTCACTCAAAATCTAGCAGTGTGACTTCTCTGAAGAAGTATTCTCTCTGTGGATGAGCTGTGACAGACCCTGTAACAAGACACTGGTCTCCTGCAGGGGTGATTAGACATCACACCAAATGGCACTCTGGGAAGATTTTCTGGGACAAGAGGCCATAAAAGAAACCAGAATGGCAACCTCCAAGGGCAATAAAACAGACAGAGAAAGTTAAAATCAACTCTTACAGCCAGAGTTGAAAAAAAAAAAAAACACTGGGAAGTGGTTATAACACAGAAAAAAAGAATACTACATATATTTTTTTGATTTTAACATGGAGTTTTCCTTTAATTTCATGGGGTACAAATTCCTTACCTTTCACATGTTATAGCAGCAAAACCAGTGACACATGTTTTTTCATAGGGCTGCAACTGTCTCTGTTGGCCCAGTGACTCAGACACCTGGGTTTGGGAATGACCTCCAGTCTCTTGCTCAGTTGGGCCAGCAAATGACCTGCATCTCAGAGGTGATATGCTCCGTCTCCGGCGTGGGAGAGCTTCTGCATGTCATGCTCCAGCACCCCCTTCAGCTGACTTATGAGCAGGACTTGGTGGGGTCTAGGAGACCAGCACCCCTCACGTTGGGGGGGTGGAATGCATCTGAAAACCATTTGTAATAGTAAAATCAGGAATTAGTAGCACACCACACTGTACTTACCTCTCTCAAGTAGGAGCTTTATATTCTCTATGTTGTGTATTTTGCACTCCATCGCTGCTGGCAAGGGCATGGAGCAATGCTGTCTTTCCTATGAATAAATAAAATCAGTATATACTGTATGTATTAGACACCATCTAGATGGGGATATATGCACCCTTGTAAAAAAAATGCATTTCTCCAAATTAAAATTGATTCCAACTGAGAGCAATACCATTTTGGGATTCACATTATGTTACTGTAAGCATCACTGGCCTGTAATCAAGATGCTAACAGGGTTTCCAGTGGCCATGCTGGACTCCAGTACCTGCATCAAATGCAGACACACAATTTATTTAATTTAATTTTGATGACTGGGTAGGCCCACTGAGACATGACGGTCCGTTTTCAGGGGCTACCCAGAATTAGCTACATATATTAAGTGAAAAAGAAAAAATACACACCATTTACAGAGTAGAAAATAAATATAAGAAAAGTAAATATACAGTACATACAAGGTACAGCAGATTAGTTATAATCATGAGCAACGTGAAACATACACATTAAAAGGCAAGTATCAAACACAGATTACAGCAACACACTGTGCATAAGCAGGCAATTTGGAGAGTATTCAGGGTCCATCAGGAGGATGGTGAGCCTTCAGGCCCAGTCCGGAAAGTTAAATCAGTGAAGTATGCAACTGATCATCGATTGCGCTTGCAGGAGGTCACTACACTGGAGAAGACTTTGAGCCTTTTTTAAACTGGGTAATAGTGGGGCAGCTAAGAATCTTGTGGAATAGAGAATTCCACAGACAGGTGGTGATATTAGAAGGATCTCCCACCAGGTACTAATTGTACCCTGGAGATTTCTAGCAATGGGCTAGCAGTGGCTCTCAGGAGCCTCGCATTTTGTTTAAGCTTGATTATACCGGTAAGGATAAGAAGTGCAGTAAGTCTCAATAGCTTAAAGGTTACGCAGTACATAGGATACCGCAGTCTAGCTTCAAAAGAGAGCCACACCAGTGCACCAAGCACTCCACAGAGGTGGTCTCTGGAGTTGGCACTGGCTACAAATGGTCCAGTTCTGTTAGAGTGTCCTTAGATTACCCATCTTGGATTTGCAAGTGGACTGTAGTACTGGGGTGCCACAGAAGAGGACAGGTATTAGGGTGCTGTTTGCAATGACTAGATAATCAATCGCCCCTTGAAAGGTAGGTGATATGCCTGTAAAAAGGAGGCTGAATTTCTAGTGCAGTGTTTTAACTACTGCATCCATATGAGGTGCCAAGATCATGTTTTGGTCTAGCACTAGCCCAAGGTATTTGAGCACCTTGATCACATCAAGATGAGTGCCTCCACTGGTAGTCAGCTTCAGAAGGTGTTGTCTCTCAGTACCTAGCCTCCTGTGACCAAAAAGCATGGCTTTTTTTTTTGTTTGTTTGTTTTTTTTAAACATTGAGGACCAGTATGTTTATCAGGACCCAGTTTTCAAGATGCTGAAAGTCACTCACCAGGTTTTTGTTAATCCAATTAATGTCCACCGAGGAGGGATATAAAGCAGCATCATCTGCATACAGCTGTACCACGGCCCCTCCACAGTTGAGGGGCATATCAGTTATGAATAGGGAAAATAAGAGGGGACCAAGGATAGAGCCTTGCACTACACCATCCACTATCACCCTAAGATCGGAGGTGTCACCCTGCCACTTTATATTCAGTTTCCAGACGGACAAATCGTTGCTGAATCAGTGGCAGAAGAGATCATAAAGGCTGATAGTCTTTAGTTTAGATAATAATAGGTTATGACTCACCAAATCGAATGCCTTGGTCAGGTTCGACAAAAGCTATACCAGTAGCCATACCATCGGCCATGGTACTGAGAATGTTGAAGTCACATGCATCACTGCGGTGTTACTACCATGATTCTTACGGAAACCATGTTGGACACTGATCAGGGAGTGATTATACTCAAGGTAGGCCTGGACTTGGTCATACGGTAGCCTCTCTTGGATTTTGGTGAGTGTGCAGAGAAGAGAGATTGTTCTATAATTTTCAGTCAATTCTTTCTGCCCACCTTTGTGGACAGCAACCACAAGTGCCACTTGCTATTTTTCAGGGACAGTTCCAAGGAGAAGAGATTTGTTGATAAAATGTTTGAGGGAGGTGGCAGTTATCGGTGCTACAATTTTGAGGAAAGAGCAGTTACGTACATACCATAATACTAGATCTTCAAGAGACTCTCCTTCCTCAGACCACACCTATGGAACTTATAGCTGCCAGGCAATAAGAGCACACAGAAACTTTTGTAAGCAGTCCACTGAGGGCCATCCATGACAACGTCAGATGTCAGGTGCTTCATAAACGTGGACGTCCCCTTCCCTCCTCAGTTCCCCATTGGAGATCATGCTCAGAGCTTCTCCCCGTAAGGAACTAGGAGAGAACCTAGGGCTCTGCCAACCAGGTGAAGGAAGAAGACCGCACTAAGAAAAAATTACTCACCTTAGTAATGTTGTTTCTTCTAATGGAGTCTTACTGTATTCTGACTATTGCAGTTAGGTCCTGCCTTTCAACTGCCCCGGAGAACGAAGAGTTAACTTTCCATGGCCAGCATGGAACATTCAGCGTGAGCTCGGTTGAAGCCTCTGTCTGCTGTTGTTTAAACTCCAACCGTCAGATCTTTACAAGCAATACTCACTAGAAGTTCTGTGTGGAAACTGTAAAACTCACACTAGCCAACTGCCAACTAAATTTATTAAAAAGGGTTTTTTTGGTTTCAAAGCAAAGACTCAAGTCAGAAACCCCAAAACAAAACAAAACACAACACACACCCAAAATAAAGGAGGGTGAAAAGGGCACCTCTAGGGTGCAACACTGCTCCTGCCCACCCACATCCCAAAAACCAGGTTCTGAGAGGGGAGGAGGGGGAGGTCACAATACAGCAAGACTCCATTAGAAGAAACAACATTACTAAGGTGAGTAACTTTTTCTTCAAACAACATGAAGTCTTGCTGTATTCTGACTATTGCAGACTACCAAGCAGTACCTCCATGGAGGATGGACAGAACCTACTTTGGGAATAGGCTCTGAAGTACTGCTGTGCCAAACCGAGCATCACTCCTAGCCTGGATATCCAGAGAGTAATGCTTGGTGAATGTATGGACTGTTTTCCAGGTGGCTGCTTGACAAATCTCTAAGATAGGAATATCCCTGGCAGCAGCCAGGGAAGCAGCTGTACCTCTGGTAGAGTGAGCCCTCAGGCCTGAGGGTGGGGTTCTACCCAGTTTTTCATAGCAGAATTGCATACAAGAGACAATCCACCTGGCAATAGATCTTTTAGTGGCAGATTTGCCCTTATCGACCTCTCCATATGTGAGGAACAATTGGAGGGACTCAAATCTGTGACCCTTGGTGCGCTCTATGCAGTAGCTGAGGGCCCTTTTAACATCCAAGCTGTGAAGTCTCCTCTCTCCAGAGGAGGAATGGTCAGTGAAGAAAACAGGGAGAGACACAGACTGATTAAGGTGGAAATCTGAAACCACCTTAGGCAAAACTTCCTGTTAGTTCTTAGGACCACTTTATCTCTATGGAAAGAGATGAAATCAGCTCCACTGACAGGGCTTGCAATTCACTGATACGCCTGGCAGAGGTAATGGCTACCAAAACACAGTTTTTCCAAGCCAAGTCCTAAGCTCTGCAGAGGACAAAGGCTCAAAGGGTGGTTGCATAAGCTGAGCAGCACAAACATTAAGGTCCCAAGCAGGAGCAGGGTCCTAAATGGGGACTGGTGTGCAGCAATCCTTGAAGAACTTACAAAACACAGGATGGGCTGACAGAGGATAGGGCTTGCTACTGACAAGAAGGCAGAAATAGCTGACAGATGCACTTAAGTGTAGCTGACCTAAGTCCCAAGCCATTAAGATGAACCACATAGTCCAGGACTGTAAGGCACCCAGCAGATTCTGGAGAAATATGCTTATTAGAGCACCAAATAGTGAACCTTTTCCATTTGGAGTTGTAAGTCTTTCTGGTGGAAGGCTTTCGAGAAACCTTAAGGATATCCAGAACCCCTTGAGAAAGGTGTAGATCAGCAAACTCTAACTCTTCAAGAGCCATGCTTTGAGATTGAGAGATTTGCGGTTCGGATACCAAATCCTCCCCTGAGAGGATGTCAACAGGTTGTAATTCCTGGGAAGAGTCAGGGAAAGGTGGACTGTTAAGGACAGCAACAGCGGGTACCAGGGCTGTCTGGCCCAATCTGGAGCAATCAGAATCACTTTGCATGGTTGAGACCTGATCTTGACTAACACTTTGAACAGGAGAGGGTATGCAGAACTTTCCTTCCCAATTCAAGAATCAAACATCCAGGGGACTGAGCCCAAGACTGAGGGTCTGCAACAAGAGAGGAAGTTGGTGATTGTCTGGGGCTGCAAAAGATCTATCTGAGGAGTGCCCCATCTCGAGAAAATCACTTCCAAAACTAGGGGATCTAGGGTCCATTCGTGATGGCCCTGGGATATCCTGCTGACAGCATCTGCTAGGACATTGTCTTTCCCTGGGAGGTGAACTGCTATCAGAGAGGTTTGCAGGGAATAGGCCAGAGACCACAACTTCATTGCTTCTGTGCACAAGGCCGTAGACCGAGTGTCTCCTTGCTTGTTGATGTACCACACTGTGGTGGTATTGTCTGTTCTGAACTGTACCACCTTGTTCTGTACGGATTTGGAAAAGGCTTGCAGTGCCAGAAACACTGCTCTGAGTTCCAAGAGACTGATGTGAAGCAGAGATTCTTGAGATAACCACAGCCCTTGGGTGGTAAGATCCCCCAAGTGGGCTCCCCAGCCCAGCAGGGAGGCATCTGTGGTGAGTATCACTGAATGAGACAGAGTGACAAAAGGAACTCCTTGTCTCAAATTGTCCTGATCCTGGCACCATTGCAGAGCCTGGATCAGGGTTCGAGTCACTGGGACTAGTTTGGTAAGGGAATCCTTTCTTTGGGACCAGAAGGCTCTTAAGTGAAACTGAAGGTCCCTCGTCTGGAACCTTGCCCCCTGGACCACTGCTGTAGAGGCTGCCATGTGGCCCAGGAGCTGCAGGAAATGCCTTGCTGGTCGAGACACCTGAAGGGTGAATGAAGAGGCCAGTTCTATAAGGGTCCTTGCCCTGTCCAGGGAAGGAAGGCTTTGTATTATCCAGCTTTGCCCTATATAAGGTGAGGAGCTGTACTGGCTCAAGAACTGACTTTGGAAGGTTGAGGAGGAATCCTAAGGAAGTGAGCACTTGCTGAGTTATTGCAGATGTGACTTGATTTGGTCTGGAGACTGACCCACTATGAGCCAGTCGTTCAAGTATGGAAAGATGGAGATCTTTTTTCTCCTTAGGAAAGCAACCACTACTGCCAGGCACTTTGTGAACACCCTTGGGGCTGATGTTGGGCAAAGGGGCATTGCTCTGAATTGATAGTGGCCTGAGGGCAACTCGAACCTGAGGTACTTTTGTGGGAGCACCTGATGGGAATGTGAAAATAGGCATCTTTGAGGTCCAGGGAGGCTAGCCAGTCCCCTGGCCTTAGAGAAGCAGAATTATTCCCAGAGTCACCATTTTGAATTTTGGTTTTAAAAGGTGCTTGTTCAGATATCTGAGATCCAGGATGGGCAGCCATTCTCCTGTATTTTGGGGGTTAGGAAGTACCTGGAGTACAATCCTTTGCCCCTGTGTAGGGTAGGAACCCTTTCTATGGCTCTGAGAGCCAGGAGGGAAGAAACCTCTGCCTCTAGGGCAAGGGTCTCTGATGGATTTGCAGGTGGAAAGGATCTGGTTCTCATCTTGGGAAATTTTTTGAAGCTGAGAACCAGTCCCTGGCTTACTACTTCCAGGACCCACTTGTCTGATATCAAAGACTTCCAGTCCTGGACAAAGTAAGCCAGCCTGCCCCCTACAGGTATTGGAGAATCGGCCCGGGCAGACCCATCAGGGTGTCTGCTTGGCAAGGGCTTTAGGCTGAGGGGTGGAAGCAGGCCTGCTTATTCCCCTTCTGCCTCTCCCTCTGAAGAACCCCCTCTGAGCATAAGCAGAAGAGGAGGCCTGGGCCTGGTAAAAAGGCCTTTGAAAGGGCCTGCCCCTGCCCCTGGAATGCTGTCTCTGAGGAGTGGCTTGCCTTTCTTTGGCCTAAGCACTCCTGTAGGTGGTCCTGTACTCGTCCATCTTTTTCATGTAGTTCTCTGTCTGCTCCCCAAACAGAGAATTACCAATGACAGGGAAATCCATGGCCTTAGCTTGGGTATCCTGCGATAGGCTAGTACATCTGAGCCAAGCCATCCTCCAAAGGGCCACAGATGTAGCCATGACTCTAGATGAAACATCACTGGAGTCCACAGCAGCATGAAATTGCACCTTGGATGCCTCAATCCCATCTGCAGCCACCTGCTCCAGCTCCTTGGCAAGCTGGTCAGGAGTCTGTTTAGCCAGAGCCAGCATAGTGTCCCACCTGGACTTCTGGTATCTAGCTGTGTAGGCCATATAGTTAGCCTGCCTGAGTCCCAAAGATGCTGCCATGTACTGCTTCTTTGCTATGGCATCAATCCTCCTGGAGTCCTTATCTGGGGGGTGTGATGCCAAGGGAATATTTGCCTTATCACAGGCAGCAGCCTGCACTACCCCAACATGGCTGCATTGTTGGGAAAGGAACTCCGTGTCCGAGCCTGAAAGGGTATACCTCTTGTCCATTCTTCTGTCCACAGGAGGTATGGAATTAGGAGTCTTTAGAATTTTAAACGTCTGTTTTCCAAAAGATTTATAGAGGGGAACAGACAATCTCCTGGACTCTGGAATGTCCATCATCTCAACAAAATCAGGCTCCTCCTGATCCTCTACTGCTTCTTCCATTGGAAGCTGGAGGGTTTCAGCCACTTTCTTGTAAAACAAAGTGGGAAGGGGACTCAGAAAGCCTAGGAGGAGAAAAACCCGAAGGTCTGTCTGGGGAGATGTCTGGGTCAATAGGCACATCCAGACTTTCATAATCACCATCATCATCATTATCCTCATACTCTCCCTCCTCCTCCTCCGGTTCATAAAATTCTTCTAAAGTATAATACGGAACCCGGGGAACTGACTGAACCGAGCCCCTGCCAGATGGTGCCGGTTCGGCCGGAACCGAAGTTAGCGACCGAACTATCCTTATTGCTTTGGCAATTTCATCTGCGGTCGGAGAAAGAACTTGTGGATCCGAACTGGATGATTTTTCTCTTCTCTTTCTTTTATCCAGAACAGACTCCTCAGAATCGGCTCTCCTTTTGCCCGAAGAAGTTTCGCCCTGGTCAGAGGGCACTCCTTCTGGTTCGGTCGGAACTCGAACGGGTCGAGCCATCCGGTCAGCGGACTTCTCGGCCTCCCTTTCCCTCAGTCCACCTACTCTCTTATCCAGGGTAGCTTTGGGAAAACTTTTACAAATTTGGCAGTCTGAATCGAGGTGGTCACATCCCAGACAATAAACACAGGTGGTGTGGGAATCAGCCTTAGCAAAGGCTTCCCCATACACACTACAGTGTTGAAACCCAGTGGGCCCGTTGTTTTTCTTGGGTTTCTCAGACATGGCCAATCCTATCCAAAACTTACCCTTTTTTTGGCAATCCACCAGGCAAGACACCCCTATCGGTTCCTGACCGTGTTACGGGTCTTGGAAAAAAACGTAATTAAATCCATTTTTTAGAACCGATACGGACCGGTTACCACACTCTAATAAATTCAAAACTTTTTAAGACCAATCTGATCGGTTCAAACCGAACCGATCCAATATTTACAAGTTCCACACAGAAACTAAATGCAAAACCTATCTAGTACTTACGGTACCACAGACAGAGACTTAACCGACAGGTTCAGAAGCAGAAATTCGGTCGAAACCGAGCAAAAAAACGACACTTTGACTTTTTTGAACAGAGTAAAGGAAAAATCTCCGGAGTGACTGTTCAATGAAGCGGAGTAAAGAATCTGACGGTTGGAGTTTAAACAACAGCAGACAGAGGCTTCAACCGAGCTCGTGATGAACGTTCCATGCTGGCCATGGAAAGTTAACTCTTCGTTCTCCGGGGCAGTTGAAAGGCAGGACCTAACTGCAATAGTCAGAATACAGCAAGACTTCATGTTATTTGAAAGTACAGTTACGTAAGAACTTACCGTAACAGTAGATCTTTGAGAGAAGCTCTTGTAGTAAGTATTTACATATAGGACTGACCCACCAGGCGTCAGGACCCCACGGAAAAATTTCTAGCTAGCAGTCTCTGGCGGGGGACCGCCCCCACGTCAAGTGACCAACGTCAGTATAAAGGGGTGGTCCCCCACGCCCGCCTTCCAGTTCTTTCCCGCCAAGGGCCCAAAGAGGCAAGGAGAGAGAGAAGTGGATATTTCCCTTCATGGAAGAGAAGCTAAAAAAGCTAAGTGGGGATGAAGGTCGGGAAGGCAATTCTTACTGCAAGAGCCTCTCTCGAAGATCTACTGTTACGGTAAGTTCTTATGTAACTGTACTATCTTACTTCGAGAGGTCTCTTGCAGTAGGTATTTACATATAGGACTGAATCCCAAGCAGTCTGGAACAAGGAAAAGCACTCGGGAGGAGGAAAACGATCCATGGATAAGGAGCCTCCTGCTGAACAGGTCTTATGAAAGAAGATCTTGGAGCACAGCCAACCCGAAGCCTGCTCTACGGCGAGAGGCAATATCCAAACTGTATTGTTTCGTAAAGGTATGGACAGAGGTCCAAGTTGTGGCTGCGCAGATTTCTGCCGCTGACACATTCTTGAAACAAGCCGCAGAGGCAGCTAACTCCTCTGGTGGAGTGGCCTCTGACTTGACCAGGCAGGGTCTTGTTGTACTTGTCGTAACAGAAAGTGATACAATGAGCTAACCATTTAGATAGGCATTGCTTGGAAATGGCATTTCCCTCTCTTTTGTGAGCAAAAGAGATAAAAAGCTGGTCAGATTTCCTGAGATCCTTAGTCCGAGAGTTGTAGTATCTCAGTATCCTGTGAACATCCAAAGAATGCAAGAGGTACTCCCCTTGATTGGAGTGTTGCGTAAAGAAAGAATGTAGCTCAATGGATTGATTCAGCATAGATTCCACCACCACCTTAGGGAGAAACTTAGGGTTAGTGCACAGAGCCACACGTTCCTTGTGAAAAATCAAATATGGGATTTTGCACATCAAGGCCTGAAGCTTGGAAATTCGTCGAGCTGAAGTAATGGCCACTAGGAAGAGATGAACTTTAAATCTGCTGAGGCTGCTGGCTCGAAAGGGGGCAGAGTAAGCTTCTCGAGAACAAAATTCAAGTCCCAAGGAGGGGCAGGAATGCTGATGGGGGGTCTCAAATGGAGGACCCCTCTGAGGAATGTCTTAGAGACTTCCAATTGAGCAAAAGTCCTGCCTCCGAAGGGGACATGGTAGGCTGAAATCACTGCCATGTGGACCTTTAAAGAGGAATGGCTGAGACCCAGATCGAAGAGATGACGCATGTAGTCCAGGACTCTGTCAGCTGGGCAAGAGAAAAGTTCGAAGTCCTTTGACGTGGCCCAAATAGAGAATCGTTTCCACTTCATGGTGTAGGTGGAACTGGTGGAAGGCTTTCTGGCCTCCACCAAAATGTCTACTACGAGCGGAGAAACCCCGAGGTGGGCCTTAACTACGTCTGCAGGAGCCACGCATGCAAATGAAGGGATTTGAGACCTGGATGGACGAGGGTCCCCTGATCCTGGGTCAACAAGTGTTGCGACAGAGGAAGAGGAAGTGGAGGTTCCTCTGAAAATTGTTGCAGAAGAGAGAACCAAACTTGCCTGGGCCAGAATGGAGCGACGAGGATCATTCGTGCACCCCCCCCCAAACTGAGCTTGTTCAGGACCCCTGGAATTAAGGGAATAGGAGGGAAGGCATAGACGAATCTGTCCCTCCAATCTAAAGACAGAGCATCCCGCCAGAAAATGTCTCGCCCTGTAGCGAGCGAGCACAAGGCGGGAAGTTTTGCATTTTGAGGAGACGCGGACAGGTCTACCTGAGGGATTCCACAAAGCAGGAAGATGTTGTCTACTACCTCTTGATCCAGTTCCCATTCGAGGGCCCTGGCTGAGGATCGACTGAGGTGGTCTGCCAGTGTGTTTTCTACTCCCGGAACGTGAATGGCCATCAGGTAAAGGTTGTGCTGGGTGGCCCAGCTCCACACTCTCATTGCTTCCCTGCATAAAGGGTAGGAACGTGTTCCTCCCTGCTTGTTGATGTACCAGACCACACACATGTTGACTGTCTGTATGAGTACGTGACTGGGAAGTATACAGTGAAGGGCCTGGAGGGCATAAAGGACTGCTCTGAGTTCGAGCACATTTATGTGCAGATTTTGTTCGAACCTGGACCAGCTGCCCTGAGTCTTGTGAGACCCAAGGTGGGCTCCCCAGCCCTCTCCTGAGGCATCTGTTGTCAACGTCTGGGAGGGGGGTTCGATACTGAAGTGAACTCCCCAGCAAAGGTTCTCTTGTACCATCCACCAATGCAAGTCCCTGATCATGAGATCGGAAACTAGTACCTCCTGGTGTAGGTCGGTCAGTATTTGGTCCCATTGAGACCGAAGCGTCCACTGAGAAATCCTCGCGTGGAGCCGAGTGTGTGGGACTGTCAGAATGGGAGCTGCCATTAGCCCGAGGATGCGAAGGACTGACCTGGCTCGGACCCTTCTACGACTGGACAGGAGGCGGGCTTGAGGCTGAAGGGTGTCTGACCTGTCCTGAGGCAAAAAGGCTAGCATGCTCAGGGAAATAAACAAGCCGGTGGATGGTTTGATTTAAAGTAAACTCAGAGACCACCATTGGTGAAAACTTAGGATTAGTTCACAAAGACACCCTATCTTTCTGGAAAATCAAATAAAAAGGCTCACAGATTAGAGCCTGTAGCTATGAAATCTTTTGAGCAGAAGAAACGGCAACCAAAAATATCACTTTCCAAGAAAGAAAGCGTAAGCCATAGGTCACTGTTGGCTCAAAAGGAGCTAAAGTAAGCTTTTCCAAAACAAAATTCAAGTCCCAAGCAGGGACTGGATTGCAGATAGGATGCTTCAAATGTAGGGTGCCTCTCAAGAACGTATGAGCCACCTCCAGTTGGGCAACTGTATGGCCCTCGACAGGCACACAGAACGTGGAAATGGCAGCCAAGCGCACTATGATATAAGAATACTGCAGACCTGCATCTGTAAGGACAGCAGATACTCTAGAACCTGATTAACTGGACAGGTAAACGGATCCAAGTGATGAGAAGTGGCCACAAAGAAAAACTGCTTCCACTACATGGAATAAGGGGACCTGGTGGAAAGCTTCTGGCTTTGTTTTTAGGAGTCGTGCATGAAGGTGAAGCAATCTGAGGTCTGGATGGACCAGGGTTTCCTGGTCCTGTGACAGCAGGCCCTGGCATAAGGAGGGGGGTACTACTGGTTCCACTGCCAGCTGCTGCAGTACAGGAAACCAGATCAGGCTAGGCCACAGGGCAGCAATGAGGATTACAGTTGTCCCCTTCACCTGGAGTCTGAGTAGCGTACTTTGAATTAGGGGGAGGGGCTGGAACGTGTACAGGAATCTCCCCTTCCAAGATGGGTACAACACATCTTGCCAGAAAACTCCAGGCCCTGGCATGAACGAGCAGAAAAGTACCAGTTTCGCATTCTGTGGGGATGCAAACAGGTCCAACTTTTGACAACCACACCTGTTGAACAGGTCTTCAACCACTGAGGTCAGCAGTTCCCACTCACGCATTCTGGACTGTGACCTGCTTACCCTGTCTGACAAGACATTTCGAATGCCTGAAACATGTACTCTGACAGCTGTAGATCGTGATCCAGAGCCCAGGACCAGATTCTCATTGCTTCCCTATACAGGGGTAAGAATGGGTTCCCCCCACTTGTTGATGTAATGCAATACACTGACAAAGGATGCGGGGACATATAAGCCTGAAAGGCTTGTAGGCCACACAGGACAACTCACATTTCTAGAACATTTATGTGCAGAGTGCTCTCCACTGTAGTCCACATACCCTGCGTCTGATGGGGCCCTAACTGCGCCCCCTAGCCGATTCCCGAGGCATCTGCAGTTAAAATCTCGTGAAGGGAAGAGATCAGGAAGGGAACCACCTTTAAACAGGTTGCTGGGTTCCATCCACCACTTGAGCACTTTGCGCATTGCAGAGGGTACTAGAACAATCATCTGTGAGCTGGTCCCACTGGACTCTTAGGGTCCACTGAGGGATTGTCGTGTGCAGTCTGGCCAGAGGTACTGCCAACTGCCGCTGCCATCAGGCTCAGCACCCGAAGGAATACCCTGGCTGAGACATACCAACTGTTGTGGACTATTTGGGCCTAGCCAATCAGACATCTGGCCCTGTCCAGAGGCAGGAAGGCTGAGCCTTGGGCTTTGTCCAAGACTGCTCCTATGCACTACAGGTGTTGACAACATGTCAAGACAGACTTGCGCATGTTGACAGTAACCCCCAGAGCATCGAACATCTGCCTCATTTGGAGCTAAAGTGTGCAGGAGCCGATCCCTGGAATGGGCTTTCAATAGCCAGTCGTCCAGGTAGGGAAAGACATGCAGGCCTTCCTTGTGGACCCCGTCAAAGGGCAATAATCTGAACTGGTAGTGCTCCCCCAAAACAGGAACCTCAAATACTTTCTGTGAAGCCTGCGAATTTTTATATGAATGTAGGCATTCTTCATGTCGCGGGAACAGATCCAATTCCCTGCTTGCGGTAGCGGGAGCAGGCCCTGCAGGGTGACCATTCTGTACTTTTTGTACAGAATAGGCTGCAAGTCTCCTGTCAATTTTGGGACTAGGAAGTACTGAGAGTAGAACCCTGTGTTTCTTTGTTCTAAGGGCATAGGTTCTATAGCCTTCTTCTGAAGCAAAATCCGTACCTCCTCCAGGGAAAGAGGAATGTGGTCTGGAGGACAGTGTGTTGGCACCGGTGGCTGATCTGGAGGTGTGTCAAGAAGTTTCAGAGCATGACCCTGTGCTATAATTTCCAGGACCCAGGCATCTGATGTCACCTCCTTACACTGATTTAGGTGGAGGGACAGACAACCCCCTACAACAACCCCTGGAGGTAATGGTGGTTGAGGGGTGTACAAGAAGTTGGGCAGAGCCGGTTGCGACTTCTGCTGTGTCACCACCTCTAGGGGCTTTTGAAAGTGCACCTGGAGTGGTTCCTGGGGTGGGCAAGGCTCCTGCTCCCTTACCCTCACCTTGTTGTCTGGTGGCAGGACAGTGTCTAGCACCAGTTGGGTGAAAGGGTATCCTCCGTCTACCCCTTGGTTGAGTGCGGTACAGGGAATGTACTGACTTCAAGTTTCTACCTGAGGCCTGGAGGTCAGAGAGGATATCCTGGACAAATAATTTATATCCTCTAAAAGGGGCACTGAGAACAGACTGTTGTATGTCATTCGCAAACACTGCCACCTTAAGCCAGGAGCACCTCCTCAGACATATTCCTGATGCAGCCGCCTTGGTCGAGGCATCAGACACATCATAGGCCATATGAACTAGGTGTTATCCTACATCAGCCCCAGCTGTGAGAGCTTTGAGAAGATTCTGTTTGGGTGTACCCTCTTGCAAGGCTTGTGCAGCTGCTTTGACCTTTTTTCCAGAGTGTATTCTGGTAGCTGACCATGTGGGCCTGATAGTTAGCAATTCTGAGGTCCAGGGAGGCTGAGGTAAAAGTTCTCTTACCTAGCACATCTAACCTCTTGGGCTCTTTATCAGTAGAAGGACGGTAGCTTAGGTGTTTTGGTGCCCTTGATCTATCCTGGGCAGCACAGATGACTGCCTCAGGTTGGCTAGCAAAGAATGGTTTCCCAAAGGGAGCCATACACATTTTTTCTGCCTTTCTTGGTATGGCAGGAATGATATTCGGCCTATGACAGGCAACAAAGGTGGCATCCTTTAGGGCAGGAAGGAGAGGTTGTATCACAATAGGGGGAGCATCCAGTAACTCCAAGGTATCTATGAAATTTGGTAGTATCCTGTTCCTCCAAGTCAAAACCCGTAGCAGCCTGTAATTGCTGCATCACGGTAATGAAATGCAGGTTACTCACCTGTAACAGGAGTTCTAGGAATGGTATATGTTGTTCATCCACACTTATTGGCAGGTACCTTTCCGCTTTAATTGTTGCGGAAGGTCTTCAAGCTGGCTCCTCCACCCACCGGTGGTAAAACTCAACTCCATCCCATGGCCTTAGATCTAGCCTGCCAAATAAGGTTGTGCGTCGAGCCGGGAGGTCGAATTGGGTTGTGTGTGGATGAACAACTATACCATTCCTAGAACTCCTGTTACAGGTGAGTAAGCTGTATTTCTAGGGACATGGATATGTTGTTCAATCCACACTTATTGGCAGACTCCTAGCAGTTCTCCGGGAGGAGGGAGGCAAGGCGCACACCCCCGATACTTACTTGGGAAATAAGGACTGGAGAACCGAGGCCCCAAAACCAGCATACTGGTGTGACTCAAGGCCGATGTGGTAGTGGGTAATGAAGGTATGTGCCGACTTCCAGGTAGCAGCCCTGCAGATATCCTGGATAGGGACGTCCCTGGAAGCAGCCACCGATGCAGCGGTATGGCGGGTAGAATGAGCTCTTAACCCTCTGGGAGGCTCCATGCCCGCCAACCTATAGCAGAGTTCCATGCAGGAGGTGACCCACCTGCTTATCGTCCGCTTGGCTGCAGGTCTGCCAGGTGCGGCTTCAGCATAGGTGACAAACAGCTGGCGAACCTCTCCCCGAACTTCAGCCGTCCACTCCTTATAATAAGCGAGCGCTCGTCTAGGGTCCAAAGTATGGATCCTATATTCGGCCTCCGAGGTGTGATTGGGGTAGAACACCGGCAGAGTCAACACCTGGTTAAGGTGAAACTCTGACACCACCTTCGGAAGGAATTTCGGGTGGGGGCACAGGACAACCTTGTCCCTGTGGAAGACCAGATAAGGAGACTCGATGGAAAAGCCTGGAGCTCTCCCATCCTTCTGGCTGGCGATAGCCACCAAGAGAGGCGGTCTTCCACGACAGGTGGGAATGCTCGCACCTGTGCACTGGTTCGAATAAGCTTGCCGCAGAGCTTGGCCAACTCTCAGCAGTAGATCCCACGGAGGTGGAGGTTCTCGCACCGAGGGGAATGTGGTCAAGGCCTTTGAAAAGCCGCCTGACCACCTCTCCTCCTGGCCACTGACTGCTTCGGCTCACCGTGTAAGCAGAGATGGCTGCCAGGTGCACCTTAAGGGTCGCCGACAAGCCCTTGCTGAGAAAGGGACCACAGGTAGTCCAGAATGCTTGCCAAGGAACAGGAGGAAGGGTCCAGGCCCTCCCTGACACCAAATGGAGAATCTCTTCCATTTGAAGGCATAGCATTTCCTGGTCGACTCCTTACAGGGACGCCTCAACGACGTTGAGGACCTCGTTGGAAAGACCCAAGGCCTGGAACTCTAGCCGCTCAGGAACCAGGCTGTCAGGTGCAGGGATTGAAGGTCCGGATGGAATACCTTCCCCTGGTTGACTGAGACCAGGTCCGCGCGGGCTGGAAGCCGTCTCGGGAGCCTGGAGCTGAGGCTGAGAAGATCTGGATACCAGAACTGGCGGGGACAGTCTGGGGCTACCAGAATCACCTGCGCCTTGTCCCTCCTCGCCTTGAGAAGCACCTTGTGGATCAAGGGAAATGGGGGAAAGGCGTAGAAGAGGCCGGGTCCATGGCGCGAGAAGACATCCCCCTGCAGCGAGCCCTGCTGAGGGGGGCGGGCATGGAACAGACTCAGCTTCGCATTCTCCCTTGAGGCAAACAGGTCCACCTGAGGCGTGCCCCAGTGGGAGAACAGATCTTGTACTACCTCTGGCAGGAGAGACCACTCGTGAGACGCAGCCCCTATCCGGCTTAGGGCATCGGCCAGGGTGTTGGAGGCTCCTGCCACGTGAATGAATAGGAGATCCACCTCCAGGCTGCGCACGAGGGACCATATGCGGAGAGCTTCCTTGCATAACAGCATGGAGAACGTCACGCCCTGGCGGTTCAGATAGTACATGGTCGTGGTATTGTCCGTCTGGACCTGAACCACTTGACCCCGTAGAAACGGAGCGAAGGCGGTGAGAGCTAGGCGGACCGCTCAGAGCTCCAGCAGGTTGATATAGCATCGGGACTCCAGAGGGGACCAGAGTTATGCGCTCTGTGCTCCGCCACATGGGCACCCCAACCCATCAGAGATGCATCGGTCGATAGAGAGACCGTCGGCTCGGGGCAGACGAACGGGATGCCCTCCTGCAGATATGCCGGAGCGGTCCACCACTGGAGAGCGTTCCACATCTCCTGGGTCACTGTCACAGGCTGGTCCAACGGTTCGCAGCGCTGTGACCACTAGCTGGCCAGTCCCCATTGAAGGGGACGCATGTACCAACGGGCCCAACGGACCACGTTGGTGCAGGCCGCCATGAGGCCCAGGAGGCGCAGGAAGTCCCGGGCAGGGCGCAATTGCCCAACCAGAAATGATTGGGCAACGGAGGAAAGAACCTCGGCCTTGTCCGCCGGGAGCCATGCTCTGGCTCGAAGAGAGTTGAGCTCTGCCCCGATGAAGAGTATCACCTGCTTCGGCACGAGTTCCGACTTGGCCTCGTTGAAGAGGAGGCCAATCTGAGAGCAAACCTTGAGGGGCAGATCTCTGGACCGCTCCACCTCCGCTCTGGAGGGGGCTGCAATCAGCCAGTCATCCAGGTAGGGGTACACCCGGACCCTTCGGCGCCACAGGAATGCTGTCATCACTGCCATGCATTTGGTGAAGACCCTGGGAGCTAGAGAGGCGCCGAAGGGCATGGCCCGGAACTCGTAAAGGGACCCCTCCGCTCTGAAGCGGAGGAAACTCTGATGAGACGGACGGATCGGGACGTGAAAGAACGCGTCCTGGAGGTCCAAGGAACAGAACCACACGCCTCGTTCCAAGGATGGTATTATCTGAGCCAGAGTGACCATCCTGAAGGTCCGAGACCTTAGGAACCTGTTCAGGTCGTGCAGGTCGAGGGCTGAGGCGCCAGCCCCCCGTCCGTTTGGGGACCAGAAAATACCTGGACACAAACCCCGAGTCTGGTGGAGGATCCGCCACCTTCCTGATCACCTCTTTTTCGAGGAGCAGGGCAATATCGGCTCGGCGGGCCGACAGCGAGACTGCGGACCCCGTGGCCCCCCCGAGAGGCGACGGCTCGAAAGGGAGAAGCCTGCTCGAACTCCAGAGACAGGCCTTTTCCTACCACCTCCAACACCCAGTGGTCCGTGGTGATAGCAGACCAGGCGGAAAGGAACTGGCGGAGCAGTCCCCCCAGGGGGAGAACCCAAGGGGGAGTGACGAGGCTGGGGGCGGCAACCCTCAACCCGTCACTGGGCAGGCTTGGAGGAGGAACAGGCCGAGGGACCTCCTGGGCCTTTACCTCCTTGCTTCCTGTTGAGAAGCCGCCGGCTCAGGTTTGGGACGCAAGCACGAGCCTGCTGTCCCTGTTGCTGGTGCTGTTGGGCGGTCAAGCTGCAGGGGCCGAGGGCGAAAGGACTTATGCTGTTGCTGAGGCGGCCTTTGTCCCTCTGGGTGGAGGTGACCGAGTCCAGAGTGGCAGTGGACTTTCGATCCGCTGGAGGTGTCCCTCCACTCCAGGGCGAAAGGTCAGTCCCAAGAAGGGGACGTCCGCCAACTTGTGCTGGGTATCCGCCGTGAAGGTGGATATCCTCAGCCACGCCCTGCGGCGCATGGCCACCGCTGCCGCTACTGACATGGCACAGGAATCACCTATGTCCAGAGCAGTCTGAAGCTGCTGCTTCGCCACCACCCTGCCCTGATCTTGCACCTGACGGACTGTGGTCTGCAGGTCGGCCGGGAGATGAGGGACAACCTCATCCAGGGAGCCCAAGAGGGCGTGGGAGAAGTGTGCCATCAGCACGGTCGAGCTGGCCTGTCGGAGGCCGAGGGAGGATATAGCGTACACCTTGCGCTTGGCAAAGTCCGGCTTTTTGGACTCTTTGTCGGGGGGCTTATCTATGTCCCGAGCATTACCGGAACGCCGGAAGACGCTTTCGGTGACTAATCCCTCGGCAGAGGGGTGCTCCGAGAAACCGGGCAAAGAGCCGGTAGGGACCGCATACTTCCTGGCCATCCTGGCCGAGGGCGCAGGACAGGAAGCAGGCCGCTGCCAGAGCTCCAAGGCTGGGCTGACAATGGCCTCAGCCACCGGAAAGGCCTCCGTGGGGGAATCCCCTCGGTCCAGTATCTCCGTCAGGGGATACTTGGCCCGTTTGGACACGGGCTCGAGCTGCATCCCGGTGGACTCCGAATGAGTCGAAGCAGACCCAAGAAGGACGATGGGCTATCGTCCAATGACTGGCCCCCGGAGGACTCCAGGTCAACCTGCCTGGAGAACAGGGAGGAGTCGTCTTCGGATTCCGAAGAGTCTGCGAAGAGCTGCCTCGGCCCTGAGCCACCCTCTACCTGCCAAGGATGGTCGGGAGTGAGGGTGACCGACAACCTGTGGGGCAGGCCGTGACCCGACCAAGAATCCTTGGTCGGTGCCCCAGACTTCGGTTGTGGAGGCGGAGGTTCCACCACAATCGGTTTAGCAGTCGGTTTCGGCCGAACAACCAGCCTTGGAACGGGCATCTCAACTGGGGCGAGCGGTTGCTTCGGTCGTTCGGTCGACAGCCACTTGATGGCTGGGGGCTGAACCGGAGTCGGTTTAGTCCCGGACAACAGTAACTGCTGCCACATAAGCTCCTCATAACGTCGACGTAATTTACGTCGAAGCCTCCCCTCATCCGAGGAAGAGGACGAGGAGGAACGGTGTCGCCGCTTAGTTCGTTACCGAGACCGAGGCCGCCGATGTCAGCGGGAACGGCTTGACCGAGATGAAGTCCGAGACCGAGACCCTCGGGGAGACAGAGGGCGGATCTGGGAAGGGGCGGGGACACCCGCTCTTCCCTCGGCTCAGGCACTTTATCCGGGGACTGCGCCCTGAAGGCACAGGAAGATCCTCGGTCTCCACCGGGGAACTGGTGAAGGTGGGTTGTCGGCTTCACCAGTGCGACAGCCCGTCCAGCGGGTAGAGAAAAATCTCGACTCGTCGGCCGGTAGTCTCGCAGGCTGGCCTGGCCGGGACACCGTGAAGCCAGCGGCCTGAGCCCGCAACCCGACCGAAGTCGATGGTCGGCTGTCGGGGAAGGAGACCTCTCACGCTCCCGCGAGCATGACAGTGGGACTTACCCGCCGACTCCTTCTTCTTGGGCCAAGAAGAATGTCCCAATGGCTCCTCTCCCTTCGTGGAAAGGGACTGACAAAGCTCCTTGAACGAGGCCGAGTACGAGGAACTCAGAGACAGCGGGATAAATGCCGCAGCCGAGGAGGAGGAAGATGCGGCCTGGGCTGCCTCCTCCTCGAGATCATCTGCTCGAGCTGCTCAGCCAGAGCCAGCCTTGGGACACCACCAAGCAGCCTCTTTTGATTTTCTGGCGGAAATGCTTCTCGGGTGCCGAGCTTCAATCGGGACGATGCGATCATCAGGGCGTTAGCCGAGAAGCGGCACAACTCGCAAGCCTGCAGGTCGTGATCTAGGCCTAGCAGTAGATGCACGTGGAGTGCGGATCCGTCCTGGACATTTTCTGCCCAAGGGCACCTCCAACTGGGAACAGATTTGTCCATCACAGCCGCGAGGGAAGATGAAGACCGAAGTTTAGAAAACTTCAAAACAAGTTCGGACGAACCAAAGAGTTAGGATCCAGTCTAAAACGCAGAGCGCTAAGGAGGGAACCTGAGCTTCCAAGCGGTAAGCAAGATCTGGCGTCATGGGGCGGAGCCGAGAGTTTTACCACCCGGTTGGGTGGGAGGAGCCAGCCTGAAGACCTTCCGGCAACAATTAAAGCGGCAAGGAACCTGCCAATAAGTGTGGATTGAACAACATATCCATGTCCCTAGAAAGTGGGGTTCTCTGGAGGGGACCATTGGGTGTATACCACAGAGTCCTCACGGCAGATGGAGACAGTGGAACTACTGCCTCTTTTATAGGGACTTTCCACATAGTCCTCAGGTTCCTCCTCTTCATTCTGCATCATGAGATCAGAATTATATTCAAAGTCATCATTGGCCTGGTTGATGGTAGGAGGAGAATGCGCTGGCGAGGATGTCAGCACTCATGGAGGTGGCTGAGGCACAGCCCTATGGTGCACTGTCACGGAGTATTTAGTTACAGGCCCCGACAATGGGCTTCCTGGTACAGGAGGAGGCAGCAGGTGTCGAAGCATGCCCATTAAGGATGACAGCAGTGCTTGGATGTCGATGGAGAATGCAAGCCCCCAAACATCAATGGTGATGTACCAGCCATACTATGCCTGGTAGCGCCCACACCGTGCCCCGACCTGGGAGTTAGGTCGATGGTCAGGGGGTACCTGCTGTGCAGAGGAAGGACCTGAAGCGCACCAGGGAGGTTTTCTCTTTCTCCTGGTGTGTGTGCTGATGGCTTCCGGATGACTTCTCCTTGGATCTGGATGACCTGGACCCAAATGAAAAGGCTGGCGACACGGCAGAACTCTTTTGTAAGCGCCTTCTCCATGCTGGCTACCTGCTGTTTTAAAGATGCTTTTCTAAGGCCCATTTCAGTATAAGCTAGGTGGCAGTGCTAAAACCCTTAAAAATTGGGCAAGCCTGCATGTTATGGTCTCAGCCAAGACAACTGATGTAGGCGTCATAAGAATCGCTGGTGTAAATCTCCTCACCACATTCACAATATCAGAATAGCTTCAACGGTTCCTTCTATGCCATACACACCACTGACAGTCACTTACTAAAGATGAAGAAAAAAATAAAGTGACGAAAATCACAGTGGTATTTCTGTAAGCGGTATGACAAGTATGGTCGACGGCATGAAAAAAAACTGAGGAGGGAAGGGGCCACCCACGTTTATGTAGCAGCCGATGTCTGACATCATCATGGGTGGCCCCTGGTGGACTGCTTGCAAAAGTTTCCGTGTGGTCCTAGCGCCTGGTGGCTAGAAATTCCAAAGGTGTGGCCTGATTAAAGAAATATCATCGAAGAAGATCTTGGGTTCCAAATTCTGAAATCCAGATGAACCTTAGCTTTTATACCTTAAGGTGCTTAATAACTTCCTTCCTGGTTACTAGTCTAAAGTGGAAATTAGGCTGAGGTCCAGGGTTTGGCGGTTGTAAGGATGCAGGAGCTAGCTGACTGGCCCCATAAGGGGTCTTAAACCAATCTAAGTCCGTGAAGAACTTTTTAAACTCTAAAGCAATGGATATGGGGCTGGGGAGGACTTGTCCATTAGTAGTTATTTCACAGGAAAATGTGCTGGACCGACCTGTGAATAACTAGTTCATTTGGGTCCAGAGATTTTTGAGATTTGATAGATTTTTAATCCACAGGGATTTTAGGTAGGGCCTTTTGTCACTTTTGAGACTATTTCTGCAGGCATTTCTAAGCTGTCTACAGATGTGCCAATCAGATGTTAGGCCAAATTTCTTATATTGCACCCAGGCCTTCTCTCGAAGATGCATGGCTTTCCGGTGGTCACTGTTAATCCATTTGGCACAGAGACCTTTGTCCCTACGTCGCTTTATGGGGGCATGTCTGTTAACAACCCTGTTGAAATTAATGAAATAGTCAAGAGCCTAGTCACATCTGAGAATCTATAACTGGTCTCCAGCTGATCTCAGACTGTGGAGAAAAGCAGCCTCTTCAAAGTGAGTCAGGTCTCTGTCTTCAAAAAGTTTAGGAGGATTGGGGGAGTTTTGTTCCAGATACAATACACAGGCGCGTGATCACTGAGGGAATATGGTAGGATTCCAACAGCTCTGATTCCTCGGCTCTGTTTACGAGGACCTAGTCAAGAAGCGTGTAACTCCCTGATTTGCAATTAAGTCTAGTGGGTTCCTCAATTAACTGAGCAAAATGAGCATCTGCAATAGTAGATTTGTACCCTTCTGGTTTGAACTGAGCCAATTTAGATTAAATTACGGCAGACTATGAGTTCTCCCAAGAACTGATCAGTGAGAGAGGCTGTGAGGGAGGTAAGCTCTATGGGGGCAACGTTCGAGGGATTATATATACACCCTATACAAAGAGATTTTAACCCACCCAGAGTAGCGGACATGAATACTGACTCACATGGCTGGGTAGTTGTTTAAGGTCGATAGTTCAATTTTTGTGGCGGACAGGACAGCTGAAACATAGAGGAGGACACTGACCCTTTTGTCAGAAGTCTCTCTCTTCTAAAGGCTATATATCCTGGTAGCTCAACCTTGTGGGACAGAATAGTACAGTTACGTAAGAACTTACCGTAACATAGATCTTCGAGAGAAGCTCTTGCAGCAGGTAAACACATTTAGGACTGTAGCTGGCAGGCGACAGGACCCCACGACAAACTCCTATCCAGCAGTACCAGGCGGGGACCGACCCCGACGTCCCACATGGTATAAGAGGAGGCGGTCCCTGGCATGCCCCAGTTCTTGTTCCGCCACAGACTCCAGCATCTGGATACACTGAGATCAGTCTAGGGAACCTAGGGCAGTACCTCATCCAACAGAAAACCTGCGGAAATGGACACATGTAGCGGGAAATCTCCAGGGGGAAGGAGGGTGGGAATTATACCTGCTGCAAGAGCTTCTCTCAAAGATCTACTGTTACAGTAAGTTCTTACGTGAATCGTACTTTACTTCGAGTCAGCTCTGCAGCAACACATTTAGGACCGATTCCCAAGCAGTATAAACTAAAGACAACTACTTGGGTGGTAGGGAATTAGGAGAAAGAAGGAAGAAATCCCTACGAGATGATGCCCTGCAGGACAGCAAGCCCGAAGCCTGCTCTGCGCCTTGAGGCAATGTCCAGACTATAGTGTCTAACAAAGGTGTGGATTGTGTGAAATGTGGCTGCTGCACATATGTCTGAGGTGGAGATGTTTTTCAGTGCAGCAAAAGAATCTGCTACACCTCTTGTGGAATTACCCTGTATTGGCCCAGGTAGGGGTTTATCGTGTTTCTGATAGCAGAAGGAAATGCAGTGCTGAAACCATCTGGACAGGGTCTGTTTGGACACGGGGGGGGGGAGGGGGGTACCAAGCGTCCTAGGAGCAAAACAGAACAAATAACTGGTCAGAATGCCTGGTTCCCTTGGTTCTTTTTTTTTTTTTTTTATTCTTACGCCTCCTTCTCACTGCGGTGCTACCTCTCCTTCAAGAGACTCTTATGGCCTTGTTCGTCCCTGCTCATCTGTCCAGTGCTGGTGCAGTCTGTCCCCCACGAAGCCTTGGTTATACCCCCCAGGCGGGTACAGGACAGGGCGGCTTTCCTCCATCCTGACGAATCTTCATGTTATCGGGGATGCTGTCACCAGAGCCGGCAGAGGCGTTGGGATCGGGGCCTGGAGCTCCGTCTACAGAAGCACCGCAGGGCTTTTTTCCACTTGTTTCTGTCCCCTCCCACAGGACATTCTGGCATGCTAGGGGAACCTAGGAGCAGCGCACGTTGAGACGGCAAGCGCTCTGGTCCCCGCCAACGTCCCTCCCTTTCACAATGGTCCCACTGCACCTCCACCCACATTGACTTGGTCATGGGTAAAGCGCGGAACATAGAACCCACCCACCTGAAGGAGGAGAGCAGCCTCTGGGCGCTCAATCCTCCTTCCCCCGGCCGACCCTCCAGTAGGCCGGGTCCATTCCCGAACCCGGGTCGCTGGCGCCACGAGCAGTAGCCCTACCACTGCGCCGGTGGGCCGGACTTGCTTTCCTTGGTTCTGAACGAGTAATGTCACAAGACCTGATGAACATCCAGGGTATGGAGAAGTGCCTCGCCCCTATTTCTGTGACTGGGGTAATAAACAGGTAATTGGACGTCCTGATTCAACGCCATCTCGGACACCACCTTGGGTAGAAACTTAGGATTGGTTCTCAAAGCTATTCTGTCTTTGTAGAACACCAAGTAAGGCTCTTTACACAACAGAGCTTAAAGCTTGGAAATCCTGCGAGCAGAAGTAACAGCAACTAAAAATAACGGTTTCCATGAGAGGAAGCGTAGCTCGCAATCCACGGCAGGTTCAAAAGGTGGTAAGGTCAACTTCCCCAAAACAAACAAAAGATCCCAAGGGAGCACGAGGTCCCTAATGGGAGGTTTAATGTGGAGCATATCCCTCAAGAAAGTGCGAGTTACCTCCAGCTGTGCTACCATTCAGCCCTGGACAGGGATGTGATAGGCAGAAAGGGCGCCAAATGCACTTTTATTGGGGAGTAGCCCAAACATGACTCCGAAAAGGATAACAGGTACTCTAGTAGGTTATAAACCGGACAGGTTAAAGGATCCAGGTGGCAAGCCGTGGCCCATAGACAAAACCTCTTCCATTTCATGGCATAAGTTGCTCTAGTGGAAGGCTTTCTGGCCTCCACAAGGACTTCGGTGACCTTGTCGGAAACTCCGAAGTGAAGCTTGACTAGGTCCTCAGGAGCCATGCATGCAGATGGAAGGACTGCAGGTTCGGATGGACCAAGGTCCTGTTGTCCTGGGACAGCAAGAATGTGCTCAATGGAAGGGTGATTGGAGGTTTCACTGCTAACTGTTGCAACAGTGGAAACCAGATTTGTCGAAGCCATAATGATGCTACCAGGCTCATTGCTGCACCTTCCGTTTGCACCTTGAGGAGGACCCTTTGAAGGAGGCGGGAACAGCGGAAAGGCATAGAGAAGTCTCCCCTTCCAAGAGAGGGACAATGCGTCTTGCCAGAAAACACCAGCTCGTGATCCAGTGAGCAGAAACTGGGCAGTTCTACATTGGTAGGGGAGGTGAAGAGGTACAACTCAGGTTGTTCCTATTTGGTGCATAGGTCATCAACTACCAACTGTAGAAGTGACCACTCGTGCACTCTCGATCTCGTCCTGCTGAGAGTGTCTGCCAATGTACTCTGGACTCCGGGGACATGGACCACTGAAATAGTCAGTTGGTGGGATATGACCCGATCCCACACTCTCATCGCTTCTCTGCACAGAGGATAGGAGTGTGTGCCTCCCTGTTTGTTGATACAGAACACCACTGACATGTTGTCTGTCTGCACGAGGAGGTGCCCCGGCTTGAGGACTGTACTCAAGGCCTGCAGTGTGTAGAGAGCGGCTTTCATTTCTAAAATGTTGATATGGAGAGTTTCTCATTCATCGACCAGGGTCCCTGAGTCCTGTGAATGCTTAGGTGCACCCCCCAACCCATGTTTCAGGGTTCGGACGTCAGGACCTGATCTGGTGCCTCCTTTTGGAGTGGCACTCCCTCCTGCAAGGAAAGTGATGTCATCCACCATTGAAGTTCTAGTCGAACTGGTCTTGTGATGGAGACTGGAAGGTCTAGGTCGTCCCATCTCTGGTCCCACTGGACGCGAAGTGTCCACTGAACTGTCCTCATCCAAAGTCTCGCGAAAGGGGCTGTGATGATGGATGCAGCCATGTGACCCAGCAGCTGCAGCAGGGTTCTGGTTGGCACCGTTGAGGCTGAAGAGATTTGACTGACTAGGACCTGCAGCTGAGCGGCCCTGTCCTGTGGCAGGGAGACTCTCCCTCTCACTGTGTTGAGAAGAGCCCCGATAAAGGCAGGTTCTGGGATGGAGTTAGGGATGATTTTGGGCGTTGATGGTGATGCCTAGACTCTGGAAAAGAGTACAGGTGTCCTGAATGGATCTTTGAAGTTGTTCCTTGGACTGGCTGTTGAGAAGCCAGTTGTCCAAATATGGGAACACGTAATGCCCCATCCTCCGTGGCTACTCATAAGGCATAGTGAACACCCTCGGTGCGAAGAGGCCAAGGATAACACTCTGAACTGGAAATGCCTGCCTTGAAAGGAGAACCCGAGGTATTTCCTGTGGTGCTTCGCCACCAGGATGTGAAGGTATGCGTCCTGCATGTCCAGTGATGCTAGCCAGTCTCCCTGGTGAACCATGGGGAGGAGGTTCTGGACAGTGACCATCCTGAACCTCTTGTACGCTACTGAGAGATTTGCGCTCACTGAGATCCAGAATGGGTCTCAAGTCTCCTGTCTTCTTCGGGACCAGGAAGAAGTGAGAACAGAATCCTGTTCCTCTCTGATTTAGGGGAACTGGTTCTATGGCCTTCTTGAAAAGCAGGGCTTGGGATTTCTTCTCGAATCAGACCTGCGTGTTCCACTGAGTAATGGGGGCCTGTATGGTGGTATGCTGACGAACTCTACAGAGTGCCCATTTTCTGTGAGCTCACTGACCCATTGGTCAGAAGTCACTCTTTGCCATGCTGCTGCATAAAGAGAAAAGCGTCCTCCGACTGCCTCTTCCAACAAGGTGTTGGGGAGAAGTGGGTCCCATAGGGAGTCAGGCCGTGGGAGAGGGTGGAAAGGAGGCTTCAGTCAGTTCTACCTGATGAGAGGCAGGTCCCGCAGCTCCTCTGTAGGCGCCTCTTCGGCTGTGGCCTCCCCGTTGAGACTGAGGTTGCTGAAAACGGGGCTGCTATTGTTGATGATCCCCTTTCGAAACGGTCTCCGTTTTGGGTAATACGTGGACTGCACAGTTCTGACAGGTTTTCTGAAGTCCTGAGTTTATTATCTTCTCATATCCTCACCAAAGAGGATGGAGCCTCTGAAGGGTGCATCAAGGATGCTGGACTGAACATCCTGTGCAAAGCCCGAAACTTGAAACCAAGAGTGGCAACATAGACATATGCCGGTGGCAGCTGCTCTTGCTGCTGTGTCTGCTGAATTGCTGTATGGATCAGAGGACATGTGCTACATCCCACTCCAGTTTGTAAGAGCTAGAGAGCTCTGCTTTTTGAGGGCAGTCCGGCATCCCCTGCAGAATGTCCAATCCCTGTTCCTAGAGGACATTCTGGAATTGGACCATATGAGTCATGACATTTAGGCTTCTTATGCTGCAGGTAGCTGAGGAATACACCTTGCGACCCATGGAGTCCAACTGCTTGGACTCCCTATCTGGAGGTTGGGTGCTCAGGTGCTTCGGTCTTTGTGAGCAGTCATGTGCTGCTGAAATAACCATAGAGCCTGCAATGGGGTGTTCGGCTAGGAAGGGTTGCTCCTCTGGGGCCCTGTATAAGCAGTCAGCCTTTTTGGGGACAGCTGTTGAGGAATGGGGGTGTCTCCATGTTGCCTGGGTGACATCTTCGAAGTTGTCTACCATAGGTGGGATAACCACTGGTTTAGGGTCCCTTTGTCTGAGTTACTTAGCAAGACGCATTTGTTCAGGGTCTAAGTCCTCAGTATCCCAGCCCATATTTGCCTGTATGTGTCTCATGACCTCCATAAAGGAAGGGTCATCGGGAGGTGATTTTAGGGTATCCTCAGGGTCCAAGCGGGATAAGTCCTCAATGGACGAGGGTGAGGAATCAGAGGGTTGGTAAGAGTCTGAGAGTGAGACAGATGATGATCTGTGATGCTTATTCCTGTGTTTATGTCTGTCCAAGGAGCTGGATGAACTAGAGCTCAGAGATCTGGACCCATGACCTCTCTTTCTGGCAGTTTTCTTTCTTGTCCTCTCCGGCGGAGTAGGCTGCTTTCCTCAGTCCTCATCCGAAAGAGGCTGAGGAACCGAATGCAAGTCTGGGGATGGGGGAGGAGGATTTGGAAGGGCTCTCCCCTACGGATTTTGTGTCAAGTCTGGGGCAACAGGAGTTGCTGGCTGAGGTTTTGGGGGTAGAATGTCTGGTCTGATGGTTTCCCACCAGTGATTAAATAAGTCTTTAACCTGTGACAGGTTAAGTTTTGGAGAGCCTGTTGCCAGGTCCGGTGTCGGACTGGGGTTTGTACCGTTACCGACGTCGGGTCTATCCAACATCAGTGGGCCTTCTGGAGGCGAAGACGGGTTAGTATTAGCGTTGTCTGGCGCCGGGGGGTCCTTGCAGACCGGTGTCAAGTCTGCCCACGCAGGTGTGTCATCAGTTCGCTGTTGGTTGGAGAAGGCGACCAGTCTTTGCCGGCAGTGCCGGCATATAAGAGACCTTGGGGGCACTGTCTGAGGACCGATGTTGGTGCTGGTGCGACGCAGACTTAAGAGGTTTTTCAGACTGGCGCCTCTCCGATGGCGGGTTGGAGGACTTCGCTGTTTTTTTGGCCTGTTTGGGAGGGAGAGAAAGAGGAGGATCTCCCTGCAGACTGGCCAGAGGTCTTTGACTTCTCCTGGGAGTCAGCACTACCTACAGAGGCCGACCGGGATGCATGATGCCCCTTACCTGGGTCAAAAGATTGGCCTGTAGCTTGTACTGGAGGCTAGATCTTGATGGGTTGGAGCGTCGGGCCCGAGGATCCTGAAGCCTTCTCCTTTGCACCCTACATGCGGGCTGTAGCTGGGGCTTTAATGATGGTAAGTTGGGAGTCATGGCCGGTAGATTCAGAGCTGCCCCTCGAGGCAGAGTGCAAGCCGGAGGACCTGGATTGCGAATGGAATCTCTTCTGCTCTTTTTCTTTCTCCTTTCGCCTAGAAGATTCCTTATGCTTGGAAGATTCTCTATGTTTCCCGATTTCTTGTGGGAATGGTGGGAAGACTCCCGCTCCAAGGATGAATCCCGCTGCATGGCAGCCAACTGCTGTTGGGTGAGGTAGGCCTGCAAGGTCCTTTAACGTTGGATCCGAGTCCAGCTATTGAAGCCCTGGCAGTGTGGGCAGGACTGGGCGTCATGTTCTGGGTCCAAACACAGCAGGCAGGCTACGTGGCCGTCTTTAGCTGGGATCTGTTTCCCACAGGCGCACTTATTAATGTGCCTAGAAGAAGACGACGGGGGAGACGACATACAGGAAAGGAGAACAGAGGGAACGAATACTGTGAAGAAAACAAGAAACATATCGAATGTACTGAGTAATGGCGGTCGGACTGGGGCAAGTCAAGCCGTGGAGCCGATGAATGGATGTCGATGGTGGGAAAAGAACTGGGGCATGCTGGAGACCACCTCCTCTTGTACCATGTGGGACATCGGGTGGGGGGGGGGGCAGTCCCCGCCTGGTACTGCTGGATAGAAGTTTGCCATGGGGTCCTGTCACCTGCCGGCTACAGTCCTAAATGTGTTACCTGCTGCAAGAGCCAACTCTCGAAGTAAGATACTTGGTTTCAGTCAGGTTTCTGAGATACCAATTATATCAGGGGCTTAGTACTGGTCCAAGCTTCCAGGCTCATGAAATTCAGGCTGCAGACTGTTTATATTCAAATGCACAATTTTCAGTCCCTTAGTGTTTCCCAGCCAGGAATAACACATACGAACATATGAAAATACAAAGAAGCCAGCAAAAAGAAGGTCATTTGGGCTATCTAGTCTGCTTGTATTGCAGGGTCCACTACTTGAGCTACCAACCCTGGACCTCTCTCAACCTCCACGCCCTCACAGTCCTCTACAGGTGGACTGCGTATTGCCACCCTTAATGTATGCAGCTTATTAAAAAAATGGGATCCATATCAGGGATGGGTACTACAACATCAACCCGACATCATTGCCGTGGAGTGAAACCTGGCTCTCCCTTGTATCCAAGACTCATCGGTGACCCTCTCTGGATACAATGTCTTCGAGACCGACCAACAGGGTAAGCGAGGTGGAGGCTGTGCCATTTACACCAAGGAGACACTGCACGTTCAGCTGCTCCCCCCTCCCCATCTTCTACCCAGACCCCAGGCCCTCTCCCTCAAACTTTCCCCGGTCGATCCCCTATCCCCTTGCTCATCACTGCTATATACATTCCCCCTAGGGACCAAATGGTGGCCTTCGACTCTGTCATGTCCTACCTGGCCACCTTACCGTCCTATAACAAACAACTTGTTCTCGCGGACTTCAACATCAACTGGCTATCTAAGTCTGCTGCCCCTTTCATCGATGTAGCCACAGCCCATGACTTGACGCAAATAGTCCCCTCCCCCACCCGCCTGGACCAAACGCACAGGTTCCTCCTCCCTGTTGGACCTAGTTTTCACAAATCGCCCCCATAAAATCACTAGCGTTACTATTCTCTCTGATGCAATTAGTGATCACTCCCCTGTCCTCTGCACCTGGTCTAGCAAGGCCCATAAGTCCCCTCAAAAATGGTCTCTCTGACGTAAACTTGGCCCTGAAACTCACTCCTCTAAAAACTCATCTGAGTACGTTGGACTGGTCTTTCATAACACACACCCTTGACCCAGACAGAGCCCTTGAGCTCTTTATTCATTTCTTCAATGCTATCTGTGACATATTTTGCCAAAAAGGATGGTCAAAGGGAACCCAGCGCCCTGGATCTCTGACCACCTACTGACCCGATCGCGGACCAGGGACTCCTATGGCACCTCACCAATGAGACTGGCCTCCCGTCGGACAGGCAGAAATACAGAAGCCTAAACCAATGCACATGGTCCCTGCGTAAAGCCAAGGCCGAGTTCTACAAATCGGCCTTAACCTCTACTTGGGGATCGTGGCGTAAATTCTGGAGCAATATTAAAGACATCTGTGGCAAAACACCAAACCCGGCCCCCACGCAAATCATGGTCGAAGGGGGCTTATCCTCCGACCCTTCTCGGATAGCCACCACACTTAACCAAGCCTTCACGAATCTCACCCACGTCCTTCCCTCCAACTTCTTTGATCCTCCACCGCTCTCCAATGCCCTCCCCCAGCTCACCCCCATTTTGCCTACGATGCATGTCCCCCAGGTCGACTCAGCCTTACCTCAAAAGCCATATGCCACTCCCAATACAGTAGTGACTCCTTAGACCACAAACTTCTCCAGCTCACTCTTCAAGAGGTGCTAACCCCCTTCACCCACATTATCAGCCGATCCTTATGCCTGGGGAAATTCCCCATGCACTGAAAATCCGCCACCATCACCCCTATATTTAAGAGTGGGGACCGTACCTCCCCTCACAACTGTCGCCCCATCTCAATTCTTCTCCCCTTATCCAAGGCTTCAGAGCGTATAGTCTCTGATCAGCTCAGAGACCATCTCCATAAATACAATATACTTTGCGGCCAGCAACATGGATTCCGCAAAGGACATAGTACGACTACTGCCCTTCTAGAGTTCACTACCCACCTCCATACCGCCCTCGACAGTGGTCATCTCGCTGGTGCGGTCTTCATCGACCTCACCAAGGCGTTTGACGCTGTCAACCACTTCCTTCTGCTAACCCACTCCCTTCTGCTAATTACATTATCCAAACTTGGACTCTAACAAGATGCTCTCTGCTGGTTCACAGACTACTTGACGGGTCGCTGCCAGCAGGTCAAAACTGGTACCACCTTATCCAGCAGGCTGCCAGTCAGCTCTGGAGTCCCACAGGGGTCCATCCTTGGACCACTATTATTCAGCCTCTACCTCAACTCCTTCCCCCAGTCCTGCTCGGGCAATATTTTACTCTATGCAGACGACGCTGTCCTATACTCCTCCAATCCTGACCCCACCCAGCTCCACCTCTCCCTCCAATCCTCCTTCAGTGAGGCCGAAATGTGGTTCACCGCACAACGCCTGATTCTAAACTACAAGAAGTCCAAAGTCATGTATGTCTCTCACCCACGAAATTCCAGGAAGGACCACTGCCCACAAATCCTGACCGTCAGCCAGACCCCACTTGAACAAATGGACTACTTTAAATACCTGGGTGTCACACTAGACCCAGCCCTTAACTTCTACCAACACATTCATCTACTATCTACTGCCCTCAATACCCGACTTGGTATCCTCTACCGGTATAAACATTGTCTCACACCTGATGCCCTTCGCTTAGCAGTCTCCTCCTCGGTCCTCTCCCTTCTAGATTATGGCATGCTAATCTATAGCATGGCCAGCTCCTCAGCTTTAACTAGACTTAGGCTCTCCCTCAATAAGGCCTGCCGCCTCATCCTGGGCTGTGACCGGCTTACCCATACACACTCCCTTTATAATGCCACAAACTGGCCAAACCCGGACAACAGAATCAGGTTTCATACTTGCCTTATGGCTAAAAAGATTTCACTCGGCCTTGCCCCACCCAGTCTCTCACCTCTAATTCAACCGATCCCATTGCACCAACTCACCCGAAACTCAAGCAAGCAACACCTCGTGGTTCCCCGATGCCGCACCTCCCAGTTCCAAAGGACCTTTAGCTACCGAGCCCCTTCCTGGGTCAATAACCTGCCTTACGCTCTCACGAACATGAACAGACTCAGCCCCTACAAAGCCCACCTTAGGAACCATCTTCAGTCCTCTAATCCCTGTGACTGCCACTGAACCAATCACTGTCCCTCTCCCCTTGACTATGGCCTCTAGTCTGCTAACCTCCTATCTGAAACTCTCTGAACTAGTTCCCACTGGGAGCTTAAATATGTGTCTGCAATTGAGACTCCTACAGTGTATCTATTATTCTAAATGTTAGCCTGTTATTGTACCTCTTGTGTCATGCCTGTCTGCTTATGTACCTTTGTAGTCCTCTGTACTGTTCTCTCATGTTATGCCTGTACTGACGTGGAACCTTTGAAAAAGAGTCTTTGACTCAAAGGTATTTTCCTAATACTCAATAAATAAATAAATACTGTCCCTGCCCCCCAACTCCTCCCATCCTCCCTATCCCTACGAACATACGAATGTGCCAGCAGAAACAGACCACCCGGACTATCTAAGTCTGCTCAAGTGTGCAGCTAGCACCCCTAGTTTGCAGCTGCCTCACCCCCCCTTATCATCCCACTGCCGCCCTCCATCTCCCCTGTTCCCTGTCCCATGCCCTTTTAAAGCTGTTCACAGATTTACATGATACCATCCATTCTGGCAGTGCGTTCCACTTTGCTACCACCCTCTCCATAAAATAGTGTCTCCTCATTTCCCTCCTGGCTTTTCTCCCTCTATTCTTAGCTCATGCCCCCTGGTGACCCTCCCCCTCCTTAGCTTAAAGACCCCATCTGCCCCATCATTAATGATTCCCCTCAGATACTTGAATGTCTCTATCATGTCCCCCCTGACCCTTCTATCCTCCATCCTCCAAGGTGTACATATTCAGGTCTCCCAGCCTGCTCTCATAGTCTCTCCCCTCCATTCCACATATCATCTTCGTTGCCCTCCTCTGCACCCCTTCCAGTAGCCTGATATTATGCTTCAGGTATGGCCTCCAAAACTGTACACAATACGCCAAATGCAGCCTTACCAGCGACCTGTAGAGGGGCAAGATCACCTCTCTTCGCCTGGACGAAACCCCCCTCGCTATGCACCCCAGCATTTTGTTCGCTTTTGCAGCTGCTCTCCTGCACTGGGCAGTGTTGTTCATGGTCCTTCTTACCATTACCCCTAAGTCCTTCTCCTCCTCAGTGATCCCCAGTTTAACCCCCCCATGTCAGTATTCTCTCCTTGGGTTCTTCATCCCGAAGTGCATAACCTTACATTTCTTTGCACTGAACAAAGGCTGCCACCTCTCTGATGACTTCTCTAGCTTGCTTAGGTCCCCCTGCAGCTGCTTCCATTCCTCCCCTCCATCCACCACTGCTCCCATTTTGGTGTCGTCTGCGAACAGACTTACCTTGCTCACCACCCCGTGCACAATGTCTGATATGAAGAGCCCAAATAATACTGGTCCCAGCACACAGCCCTGTAGCATCCCGCTCGTCACCGGCTTCGGAGATGAGAGCTCCCCTCCCACACCACCACCACCCGCTGCAGCCTCCCACTCAGACAGCTTGTAATCCAGTTCATTATCTTTGCCCCTACCCCTACACCAGTTAGCTTCCCCCAAGCCACCCATGAGGCACCAAATCGAAGGCTTTGCTGAAGTCCAAGTAAAGAACATCCACCGCATGATCCTTCTCCAGCTCACCTATCACCCAGTCATAATATTTTATCAGGTTGGTTTGACAAGACTTCCCCGAAATTAACCCATCCTGCCGCACATCCTGGAGGCTGTTGTCTTCCAGGTACGACATCAGTCTTTCTCTTAGTACCGTTTCCATGAGTTTGCACACTATGGAGGTGAGATTTACTGGACGATAATTACTCAGTTAGTCTGGTCCGCTCTTGTGTAACAGCACTACACGTGCCATCCTCCAGTCCAGTGGCACACAGCCCGACTCCAGTGAGGTGCTGTACAGGTCTGACAGCGGCTCTGCCAACACCTCCGCCATCTCCCTCAGCACCCTGGGGTGGATACCATCCGGCCCTGGTGCCTTGTCTACCCTAAGTGCCCTCAGTTCCTCTAAGACTCTACCTCCCTCAATTCTTCCATCTGTCGCTTCCTCTCCCCTCGTCCCCACCCTCTCAGCCCATATTGGTAGCGGTCTCCCCTTTTCTTCTGTGAACACTGAGCAAAAGTATTCATTCAGTGCTTCCACCTGTTCCTCCCCCTTTTCCATCCATCCCCACCCTTTTTTATCCTCACTATTGTCTCCTTGCACTTCCTTTTCTCCCTGATGTATCTGAAAAAGTCTTTCTCTTCCCCCCACCCCACCCCCCGTTAATGCCTTGCGCTAATCTCAGTTCCCTCTGGGCCTTGGCTTCTCTCACTTTTCTGGTCACATTCCTGGAACCTCTTGCATACTCCTCCCCCCGTCCCCTTCCTTTCCCGTCCTCCTATACCACTAAAGCGCCTCTCGTTTTGCCCTCACCACCTCCACTACATTGGTGTTCAACCAGCATGGCTTCCTTGCTCTGTTCCTCTTACTCTGTGTTTGGTGCAAGCTTCCGTTGCCTCTGTAATCCCCCATTTAATAATATCCCATTTCTGCTCTGCGTCCATCTCCTGCCTTATGCCCTCCAGTTTCTATTTTAATACTTCTTACATCCTCCCAAAGTCTGCCCTCCTGAAGTTTACCACCCGAGTTACTGATTTCTCTGGCACCCCACACGTCGTGACATTAAACCACACCGTTTGGTGATCGCTGTTGGCTAGTGGGTTCTCCACCCTTATTTCCATTACTGCCTCCCCATTCGACAATACCAGATCTAAAGTGTTCTTTATCCTAGTAAGTACACTGACCAACTGCGTCAGGAGACCGTCCTGGATCACGTCCAGGAGCACTTGCTCCCTAGCACTAGAGGTGACCGGAATGCTCCAGTCAACCCATGGCAAGTTGAAATCCCCCATGCTGACCACTGTCCCTTTTCTACATACCTTTCTGATTTGTCCCGCTAATTCCCTGTCAAGCTCCTCAGACTGGGATGGTGGCCTGTTAGAACCCCAAACCTCAGTTTCCTACCCCTTGAGTCTAGGAATTGCAGTCAGATTGCCTCTGTTCTCCTTTCCTCCCCCTCCATGATCCTTACCTTCCCCCATGCCCATCCCAGCCTCTCTTGAAGCCGCCCACTGTCTTCAATGAGACTACCTCTTCTGGCAATGCATTCCAAGTGTTCACCGCCCTCTCTGAAGAAGTGCTTCCTGACCTCCCTCCTAAACCACTACTTCCAGTTTAAGACTGTGCCCCCTCGTGTTACGGTTGCCACTCAGCTTAAAGAGACCCTTCTTATCCACCTTATTTAGCCCTTTCAAGTACCTGAAGGGCCCAATCATGTTGTCTCTGTGTCTCTCTCTCTCTCTCTCTCCCTTCCTTCAGGAAGTAAATGTTCAATGCCCTCAACCTCTCCTCATATGCCTGATCAGTTGACCAGCTATCTTCTTTGTAGCCCTCCTCTGATGTTAGCTATGTTAGGGCCAGAATTTAACTCAATATCTCCTGATAGCAACAGATTAATTAAGGACATGACCCAGGAGTGAAGCTTGGGGGTTAAGAGCTGGATAGTCATACAATACAGTCAAATACTTGTTATGAGTTTGTAGCAACTACCATTTTTCAGGAGGCCCTGCAGGGTAAGCATGTTAGCAGTATTTTCTAGTGACCCTGAGGGTTTATTAATATAGGTCACGGAATCCTCCTTACAGTTTCTACAGAGGGGAACAAAACATCTTGCAACTAGCAGATCACAACAGATACAAAGTAGCGTATACTGAGGTGAGGGTAACTCCTTGTAGGGCCATGTTGAGGTGACAAGGAACCAGGTTTATTCAACACATACAAGCAGGGCAGGGGGTCATTTTCATCAAAAGTAGTAGAAGTCACTAGTGAGGTGGCAGGTACCCTAGCTTAGGCATATTTAGTGATGGTGTTCTCCCAGAAGATATCCCTGACTTAACAGCAGGCAGCAACAGTAAATCTAGATAAGCTGGGCAATATGGGGACTAGAGGTAGAACAGATAACTGTTCCAGCAAGCAATAAAGTACGGTTGTGTAAGAACTTACCGTAACAGTAGATCTTCGAGAGTATCTCTTGCAGCAGGTCATAACACATGGGATTACAGCCACAGGATCACCAGTATGGAAAAGAACTGAGGAGCAGCCGGGACCTCCCCTTTTATACCTGCCAGCTAGACACCACGTGGTAGTGCTGGGGAGATGTCCCAGGGTCGACTGCTGAGAAGTCATCCAGGGGAAATGACACCTGCAGCTGTAGTCCCATATGTTATGACCTGCTGCAAAAGATTACCTCGAAGAAGATCAATGTTACCAATCAAGCAGCAACATTTAGCTGGAAAACATATGCTAGAAACAATTTACTACACAGGTATTGATAGGTTCCAGACCTAATAATCATTTTTTTTTTTTTTTACACAATTATTTAACCAGGAGTAGCACACTAAGCTGAAAACTTGTTTACAAGTGAGACCTGGGAGCACAGGGAAGTTAAGTGACTTGCTCAGGGTCACACAGTATGCAAGTGGGGGCTGTGGGATTCAAACCCAGGTCTCCAGATTTGCAGCTCAGAGCCTTAAACCACTGCGCTATACTGCCTCCCTGTTGGGTAGGCTATACGAATGTTCTGACTGGAATGAGCAGTGAAGGTGTGGACAGTACTCCGGGTGGCAGCTGCACACATGTCTGCAGCAGACACATCCCTGAAAACAGCAACTGAAGCGACCATGCCATTAGTGAAGTGGCCATGGACAACTCTAGGAACTGCCTCACCATATTTCCCGTAACAGGGAGTAAAACAGTCGTGTGAACAAACACTGTGTGCGAAACAGAAACACCCTCTTCTCCAGGGCGAAGGAAACCAAAAGCCACAAGGACATCCCGCAGTACTCCATATGGTGGATACAATGTCTAGGCATGTCATGAACCCCTAAGGACAGAACAATGCTTCCCCTGGAAAGACATGCACAGGAAATTAACTGGCAGGTGGAGAGTTTCATTTAGGGTAAACTTAGACATCAACTTTGGAGAGAACTTCAGATTCAGGCACAAAGACACCCTGGCTTTGTGTAAAGGCAAGTAAGATGGCACACACATAAGGGCCTGCAGCGCAAAAAAATCCAGCCAGCAGAAGGCACTGCACAGGAAAATAACGCTTTCCGTGATAGCAAGCATAGCTTACAAGTCGCGGCTGCCTGAAAAGGGTCAAGGAGACTGCTCTAACACAAATGCAAATCCAAATTTTGGATTGCAGGTTGGAGGCTTCAGACATGAAATGCCCCTCAAGCACGTGCGGTCCACCATCACCTGGGTAATTGCAAAACCAGCAATAGGTACGAGGAGGGCAGAAAAGGCCACCAAATGGAAGGGAAGGGGGGATATCGTTTAACCAGGAAAAGCACACTAAGCCACAGCTTGTTTCCAGGTGCGACCTGGGAGCACAAGGAAGTTAAGTGACTTGCTCAGGGCCACACAGTATGCAGGTGGGAGCTGATGGGGTTCAAACCCAGATCTCCAGGTTTGCAGCTCTGTGCCCTTAACCACTACACTATACTGCCTCATCATTGCAATAGAGGGGCACTGAAAGACCACACCAGATAACGGCCCAAAAAAAAACTCGAGAACCTGGCTTACTGGACAGGTAAACAGGACCAACTTGTAGAAAGTAGCCCACAAAGCACCCACAGCCACTTCCATGAAAGAAGTGACCTGGTGCATAGCTGTCTTGCAGACACTAAGGCATCAGCCACCTCTGAGGCACTCCAAACCAAGCAATGGCTATGTCCTTGAGAGCCAAGCATGCACGTGGAGAGACAGCAGATCTGGATGGACCACAGTTCTCTGTTCCTGGGACAACAGACCCTGGCACAACAGTAGGGGTACTGGAGGTCCACTGTCAGCTGTTCCAGCAAGGAAAATCAAATCTGATGAGGCCACATCTGGGCAAGGAGAAAGGCAGGGCTTCTGCCACTGAGGTCAGCAGCTCCCAGTTGTGCATCCTGGGCTGTGACCAGCTGAGCCTGTCTGCCAAGGTGGTTGGGATGCCCAGCAGAGGAACTGCGGATAGCTCTTGCCCATGGTCCAGAGCTCCATCCTCAAGTCCCACTGTTTCTCGGCACAGGGGATAGGAAAAAAGTCTGTCCCCATTTTAAGAGGCTGCCTGTTTGGATTAACTGGCAACCAAGGGACATGGATCCTGGGAGGCCAATTAGTCATGTAGGGCAGCACCCGCTGCTCTAACCTTTAGTAAGAGGGTGACCCCACCATTGTCTTTGTGTTCTGTGTCTGGTGAGGGTCAAAGGGCTCCCCTTAACCCAGTCTTGAGACATCCATGGTGAGGATTTACTGTGAAGAGGAGGTTAGGGAGGGTACCCGCTTCATCGAATGGTTGGGATCCCTGCACCATTTATGCACTGCCCGAACAGGGAAGAGGCACTAGAACCTGTCATTCCAGATCAGCCATTCATTGGCCCTGGACTTTCAATGCCCACCGTGGAATTCTTATGTGTAGCCTGGTCCACAGTAGTGCAATAATGGCTGCTGTCATCAGGCCGAGGAGTCTCGGGACTTTCCTGGCTGTGACATAACTGGTATTGCAGACCTCCTAAGCATGAGGTATTAGACCCGCTGCCCTGTGCTGTGACAGAAAGGCGAGGCTGTGGGCTGAGTCCTCGACTGCCACTATATACCACAGCCAGAAGGAAAAGGTCAGAACTGACCTTGCCGCCTAGGTCATGAACCATGAAGCACTACACAGATGTCTGGTGTGTGCTAGGGCATGGAGTAGCTGTGCCTTGGGGAGAGGGGCTATTGAGGAGCCCGCAGTCCAGGCATGGGAGGATGTATGGGCCCTTCTGGCACACAGCTGCTGCCACCACTGCTAAACACTGGTAAATACCCATTGCACTGGAGGGCAGCCAAAAGGATACTACTCCGAAGTGGTAGTGCTGCCTCCTGAAATGGGAAACTGAAACAGTGCCAGTGAGGGGTACAAAGCACAGGTGGTATGCCAAGGGGCAGCTCTTGAAATGGTAAGAGGACCCCGCACACAGAACAGCAAGGATTCGTGCCAGTTTTAAAACAATAACGTGCCTGCTGGTAGCACGTTAACCACAAAGACAAATCTAGGCCCCTATGCGTGATAGTGGGATGCCATCTGGGGGCGACGAGGCCAGAGCCTCAACTGCCTGTCACAACAATGTAGGCACCTCCGCTAGAATCACTGGAAGCTTGGCTGGAGGGTGATGGGGGACCTGGTGAAAGATCTGGAAGCAGACTGAAAATTCCAGAGTATGACCACACACCGTTATGCTTATGCCTAAGAGCATGTCCAGTTGGCACTCTCCCCTAATCGAGATGGAACAGAGGATGCCTTACAATTTTAAACATGTTTAAGTAGTTTCTAAAATACTAGTTTTTAATGCACTATCACTTTAAGTACAGCTCTTTTATAGTGACTTGTAGCTGACATGTCAGCTCCTCCTGATGACGCTTTAAGGAGCAGTGAAATCAGTCAAGCATTGTATGTTTCCGAGCTGTTGGCGTTTAGATTTCACTAATAAAGCCATCTGCACTTTATCTGAATGGTGCCGATATTTGTTCTTTTGGATGTCTTACAACCCCGCTAGGAATAGGGACTGGGGGTGTAGGCGAATACAGGCGGAGCGGTGCTGCAGGTGCCACTGCCATGCCCCCTCGTGGTAGTCAAAGAGGGAGAGACCCGGAATGGAGACAGAGGTAGGCAAGATGCCTGCTATGTTACCCATAGCCCAGGGTGAGACAATAGAGACACAGCGAACACTACCCAGAGAAAAAAAGGCACACCTGCTGTCTCTTGGTCGGGGCCGGCCAGGATAGCATACTGGCGTCCATGCCCCCTCTATACTGTTTGGGCCAGGAAGAACCGACTGGAACCACCCTGGGGCCAAACTGGATCCCAGACCTGCCACAAAGACAGCCGTCTAGGCAGGAGTGCCAAGAGGTGTCTATATCGTACTCCCCCAGGGGCTACTGAAAGGTGGAAGATGGGCTGGGAGTTCAGTAAGTCTCAAAGCCAAGGAAGGGGAGGGCAACATTCTGGTGCTCTGACTCCTGTAAGCCCCAGAGTATGGCCCAGTTGTATTGCCACCAAAAACTGGGTGGGCTCAAAGTGCAGTTAGCCCTACCCCAAAGGAGTAGGATTGCCCTTCATAAAAATGAAGGAGGGGAAAGCCAGTGCACCCACGGGGTAGTTCAGGAGGAAGTAGACTGGTGTACCCCTGCAGAAGCCAGGCCAACTGCACTGGTTGTGTGCCAGGTGGAGAAGGAGAAGGTTCCTTTCAGGAACTCCCAACCTTGTAGGGCCACGTGGGAGCCATAAGGCAAAGAGAGAGCTCTCCACTGAAGGTCTGTGACAGGCCACACTGACTGAAAAAGTAATAGAAAGCGTTGATGAAGTTGTGCAGAAATGAAGCCTGGTCTTATGAGTGACAGAGGGTAGTAAGCCACCCAGCGCCTAGCATCTGTACTGCCCACGGGCCGCAGAGAAGAGCTGATGGGGAGGCAGAGGTGCCACCATGCAGACAGGCACCAGACGTAGATAGTGAAAAGCTAAAGGAAACATCGACAGGCTCTGCACAAAGGAAGCCTGGTCTGAGCATTAGGAGAGACCAAGGCGAAAGTGAGCTGCTTAGCATCAACCTCCATGTCATCAACAGGCTCGAGAGGCACTCCCACGCCGACAGTAGAAAGCCAGACAGAACACCACCGCCAGAACAGTCGCCTGCAATCATCTGCAATGGGAAGGAGAGGTTTATTTTGAGGTGGCAACAGGTGCTACTGTCGGAGATTTTGGGCCAGCTGTGACTGGCCTAAAAGAGAGCCATCACTGGCCATTGTGGTGCAGTGGGAGGAGAACACTGACAGGGAGGCCCAGGCACCACTGACGATAAGTCTGCTCCAGCCATGACTGGCCTCAAAGAGAACCATCACTCTGACCACCACTGGGACAGCAGGGAGGAGGATGCCGACGGTGGGGGCCACAGAGCACCACCGTGCCGACAGACCTGGGCCAGCCACGACTGGCCACGGTGAAAGCTGGCTGTATCCCATCCGTTAGGGGTGACAGGTGGAACGGGAGAGACTAGAGCATTACCGTCCAGGAGGAAAGCATCAGCGGAGGAGGCACAGGGCACCACCACAGATGAACCTGGGCCAGCTGAGACTGGTGTGAGAAGAGGAGCCCAGCCATATCCCATCTGTTAGGGGATGGGAGGTGGGAAGGACGAGAAAGGCTAATGCATCAATGTCCATGAGGCGCCAGTCGTAGCTGGACCCTGGAAGGCCGCCCGAGCCCTGTGCCTGTGAATCCTGGCGAGGGGCATCTAAAGCTGTCACTGAGAGGAAAGGACCCAGAGGAATCCAAGGGCCTGCTAGGAAGAATTCTTCATGATTGAGCTGCTGTTCCCAAGAGGAGCGAGGTTCACCGGCGAAGAGAAGGCCCTAGGCCTGAAGACAAGTCAGGGACTCAGCCTGGCGTAACCCACTCTACGCCACCGTGAATCGGCAATGGTTGGGGCCAGAGAACCGATGGGCCTGAGCCACAGGTGATGGTGGCGAGGAGGCGCCACTGTAGATCCACTAGCTCCATTATGAAGGGTGCTGCTGGGTGATGTTGCCACAGGGTCCAACAAGTCTTGATCAATGGCGGAAAAGAACTGAGGAAGGACGGGCCACCCATGCTTATTATTAGTAGCCCTCGCTATAGCGAACTCTACTATAGCTAATTTCGATATAACGAATGGTCCTGATGGCTCCCAATATAAATAAGCAGACACCCAAGTACAGTTCATTCTTAAGCAAACCTGCTCCCATACTGTCAATTTGAAAACAAGCCCTCTCCCGTGCATGCTACCATGCTGCCACTTTTAAAATCAACCCCTCTTCTGTAGTGCCACGCTTAAGGCATACCTCCTCCCATACTGAGCCCTGTACTGCTACAATCTTGTTCTCCATACTGCCACTTAACAAATCTGCTCCTATACTGGTACTCTTTAAAGAAATACTGTTGCTCCCCAAATCTGCTCCTCATACTACATCTTTTTTAAACAAATCTGATCCCCATACTGCCATTACAAAACAAATCTGCTCCCCGTACCTGTGCATTGTTCTGGCGTTCGCTCCAAGCAGTGCACTCCTTGAGGTTGTAATAAAGTGGAAGCACTTCAAAGTTTGGAAAATGAGGTCTAATCATCATTTCATTATTTGTGATTGCAGGTAGTGTGCTGTTTGAGGCAAGTGTCAGGCCGAAGGGTGAGCATCAGCTTCCTAACTACCACAAGAAGATAGAGACTAGCTTACTGGGAAGAAGGTTAAACAGGGGTCCAGTCGTCCGACCCTGAAGCACTTTACATGTACTTGCAGTTGTTTACTTATGGTATTTATTTCCTCCCGCTGCATCAGTATTAACACTTAACTGAGCAACAACCCCCACTGCATGTCCCGTGATAGCGTCCCTCACAGTAACGAAAAGGAGCTATAATGAACAGCAGTAATGGCTCCCCAAGGCATTCATTATAGTGAGGGTTACTGTATAGGGGCGTCAGTGTGGACGTTGTCATGGGCAACCCTAGGGACTGTTTGCAAAGTTTCTGTGGTCCTAGCTGCCTGACGGCTGTAGTTCCATAGGTGTGGCCAGATGAAAGAGATATCCTCAAAGAAGATCTATAGCATGGGAACCCTCAGTCCTTTAGCATAAACATCCCTACATACACAACAGCAGAAAAGTGTGGAGCCTCTTCATGTAGTAGGCAACAGCTTAAATTGTAACTTAATATAGGTGGTATAGATTGCCCAAACTACTATGTAGGTTATTCATGTCCATATGGCAGATGCAACTGTTCAAAAGGGCCAGCATGGCCCGCACCCAGCAGCCTCCATAGGTAACTCCCACTGTCTTCTGCACGTGTCCTTCATATGGGGACCACAGCACAGAAGGACCGCTTTGGGGCAGCCGTAAATACCTGTAGGCCTCATCGGATAGGTCCGTGTTCGCTTGTAGAAGGAGCAGCAAGCAGGGCTCCAAACGGGCTGTTACAGGTGCTCCTGTGGTGATCTGCTTGGGGGAGAGTTAGAAGCTGTGGTGACCCCTCACAATCCCTACTGTCTGTTGGCTGGCGAGCACGCCTGCCACGGGCTGATGTGCAGGTTCTCTTGCTGTGTGAGCTCAATGTTGTGAGGCTTCAAAGCCGCTCCACTAGATCCATATCTGCTGGGTGGAGAAGCAGCAAGCAGGGCTCCAAACAGATCTGTTACAGGTGCTCCCATGGCAATTGTGGGGGGAATCAGGAGCTGTGGAGTCCTCACAAGAACAGTTACATAAGAACGTGCATGTGAGATCTTTGAGGGATCGCAGTCATCTGGTCACACCATAGGAACTTCACTGCTGGTGAAGCAGGATCCACATGGAAGATTTTCAGCAGTACAACTGGGGCCACCCACGCCGACGTCATCTGCTGACGTCACCCACCCTATACAGGCATGAGCGGCCCCACTCCCTCCTCAGTTCTTTGCCCCGGAGACTAAAGGAGCACACCTGTGCCATGGGGAACTGAGGAGAGAGACAGGGGTACCCAGGTCAAAGTAAACTGCTGAATGCACCAGATAACCAATTCTGAGAGTAGAACCCCATAAAACAGGGGATGGAGGGAGGGAAAGCAGACCTGATGACCGAGATCCCCTTGAAGATCTACTGTTATGGTAAGTTCTTATGTAACTGTTCTGTCTTCTTCGGGGGTATCTTTGTCATTAGGTCACACCATAGGAATGCGTCCCAAACAGTAACTAGTGCATGGAAATAGTCTGGGGGGAAGGCCAACTGAAACTCAAGATAAGAGGCCCTGCAACACAGCCCTGCTGAAACTGTACTGGCCTTAAGAGTGACAGTCCAGACTGCAGCGCTTGGGAAAGTATGGATGGTACTCCAGGTGGCATCAGCGCAAATGTCAGCAGCTGAGGCCACTTTAAAGCAGGCTACAGCCAGCCATGCCCCTTATGGAATGGGCTGGCACTGTCCCTGGCCTCTCTTTGCTATGCTCACTGAAGCAAAATACAATACCAGGTGCCGCCATTTGGACAAACATTGTGCCGAAACCTGAGCGCCCTCTCTAGCTAGGGTGAAAAGAGTGAAAAGCTGCTTTGAATTCTTGTGCTTTTGAGTCCGAAGCAGATAATACTTCAAAAATTCTGCATACACCTAGCGTACTGAGCAGTGCTTCCTCTGGATTGGCATGCTCAGAAAAAGACTGGCAGGTGGATGGGTTGGGCCAGATTAGGCCAAGCACCACCATAGGAAGAAACAAAGGTCTAGTGCGCAAAGACCTTTGTGAAGAACCAAAGAGGGCTCTTCACACCAAAGAGCTGGAAGCTTGAGAACCTCCAAGCAGAGGTAATAGTTCCTAAAATGAATGCTTTCCAACAAAGAAAGCATAGCCCAAAAGTCAGGCTGGCTCAAGACAGAGACAGGGTCAAGTTTGCCCAAAGCAAGACTCAGATCTAAAGCCGGAAGGGGAAACAGAGTGGAGCTTCAAATGCAGATTGTCCCTGAGGAGTATAAGGGACATCCCCAACTGAGCCAAACTGTGGTCACCCACTGGCTCATGAAAGGCTGATACAGTCAAGAGGTACACCGTGATGGAAGAGTACTGAAAACCAGAGCCCAGAAGGGCCACTAGGTAGTCCAGAACCCAGTTCACTGGACAGGAAAAGGGGTCCAGTTGATGCTTGGCCACCCACAGGGTAGTACAGTTAATGCGAAGAACTTACCGTGAATGGTAGATCTTCGAGGAGCTCCTTGCAGCAGGTAATACCATTAGGGATCTAAGCCGCCAGGCGGCCAAGGACCCTACAGAAAAACTTCTAGCTAGCAGTCTATGGTGGGGACCGCCCTGATGTCAGGACCGCCCCCTCAGACGTGGTATAAAGGGGCGGTCCACCGGCACCACCTCAGTTCCCCCGTCGGAGACCCGGCTGAAAACAGATGGAGAAGTGAGGAGAGTGTCTCATCCCCAAAGAGAAAAAAAAAAGTAATATTAGTCCCTGGGGACAGGTGGGTGGGAAAGCCACCTGCTGCAAGAGCTCCTCTCGAAGATCTACTGTTACGGTAAGTTCTTATGTAACTGTACTATCTCACTTCGAGGGGGAGCTCTTGCAACAGGTAATATCATTGGAACTGAGTCCCAAGCAGTGCCCAAGAAGAGACCCGAGATCAGAAGGGTGGAGGACAATAGCGCAAAGACATAGGCAATTAGGAGAGGAGTCCCTGAAGGACCACTAGGCCAAAACCCGCCCTCCTTCTGGAAGCAACATCCAGACTGTAGTGCCTAATGAAGGTGTGCACTGAACTCCAAGTAGCAGCTGCACAGAGGTCCGTTGAAGAAACATTCCTAAGAGAGGCGAAAGATGCCACTATCCCTCTGGTGGAATGACCCTTAACCGGTCCCGGTAAGGGTTTGTTGTGCTGCAGATAACAGAACGTGATACAATTCATGAGCCACTTATTCAGTGTCTGCTTCGTCACGGGTGCACCAACCTTTCTGTGGGCAAACGAGACAAACAACTGGTCTGTCTTTCTGGAGGAACTGGTCTGGGCCAAATAGTAATGAAGAATCTTATGTATATCCAGAGTGTGTAACAAGGCCTACCCTCTGTTTGAGTACTCTGGGTAATAAACTGGTAGTTGGATGTCTTGGTTCAACATGAACTCAGACACTACCTTCGGAAGAAACTTAGGGTTTGTACGCAGGGCTACCCTGTCCCCTGTGAAAAATAAGTTAAGGCTCTTTACACAACAGAGCTTTAACAATGCCTTCCAGCTCGGCTCGGTGGCGCTGAGGGTTGAGGCGCTGGACACCACACCTCGCACTACGCCGTCGACCCGGGTTCGGGAACGGACTCGGGTGCCGGGGGTCAGCAGGGGAGGGTTGAGGACTGAGCTCCCAAGTGGAGCTCTCCTCCTCAGAGAGGGACCCCCGGTGGAGACTGGAGGGCACTGCAGCAAGCCAGGCAGCACGTACTACCGTGGCCAACGCAGGCAGGGTTGCTGTGCGCCTGAGGGTGGGCCGGGCCCATGGCTGGTGCATGGGGGGACCAAGAGAACACAGAAAAACTCCCGGAGGGGCCCACGCCCAAGAGCTGAGTCTATGTGCAAGTGCGCCTAACGAGGGGCGGCCCCACCCCAGAGGGGTCAAGCCAGGGGTGCCAGCTGCAGGCGGGAGGAATAGAAGGAAGGTCTGGCTGGGGGACTTCAGGCGGGCAGTACTCAGTTGGATGCCTGAGGGAGGCTCCCTGGACCGTGACCAGGAGGGAAAAGAATTTAAAACAAAACAAACAAACAAAAAACACAATGCCTTCTGAGAGAAGGCATGGCTCGAGCTGGTTCGGGGCAAGGTGAGCTTCTCCAAAACAAACAGGAGGTCCCAAGGCAGCACGGGGTCTCTCCTGGGAGGTCTGATATGCAAGATGCCCCTTAGAAAGGTCTTGCATATGTCCAACTGTGCCAGAGTCTTCCCATTCACTGGTGCATGATACGCTGACAATGCACAGAGGTGCAACTTAATGGAGGAGTAGCTAAGGCCCAAGTCTGATAGGTAGAGAAGATACTCCAGCACAGATTCCACCAGACAATGAGAGGATCCAGAGAACGGGGGAATGCCCACAAGCAGAAATGCCTCCACTTCATGGCATATGTTGCCCTGGTAGAGGGTTTTCGCTGCCACAAGCACCTCTGCCACCTCAGGGATACTCCAAATCTATCCTCAGCTAAGTCCACAGGAGCCATGCATGCAGATGCAGGGACCGGAGGGCTGGATGGACCAACGTCCCTTGCTCCTGGGAGAGCAAGTGAGTGGACAGGGGTTACTGAACCAGTGGTTCTGATGCCAGCTGTTGTAACAGTGGGAACCAAATCTGTTGAGGCCAGAAGGCTGCAATTAGGATCATTCGGGCACCCTCTGCCTGCAACTTGAGCAGGATCCTCTGAAGAAGGGAGAAGGGAGAGAAGGTGTACAGAAACATCCCTGTCCAAGAGAGGGACAATGCATCTCACCAAAAAACACAAGGCCCTGGACCTAGAAAGCAGAAATTGGGCAGTTTAGCATTCTGTAGGGACGCAAAGAGGTCCAACTCTGGTCTACCTCATCTTTTGAAGAGGTCGTCTGCAACTTCTGCTGTAGTTCCCATCTGCGGGTCTTTGGTGACCGAGAGCGACTTAGGCTGTTCATGAGCACGCTAGAATCCCTGGAACATGGACTGCCATGAGATCCAGGCTGTGATCCACTGCCCATGTCCATACCCTCACTGCCTCTCTGCATAGGGGATAAGAGTGCATGCCCCGTTGCTTGTTGAGATGAAAGACTACTGGGGTACTGTCCAACTGGACCAGAAGGGGCCCAGGAAAGAGTACCCCTTGGAAGGCTTGATGGGCGTATAGTACAGCTCTCATCTCCAAAATGTTTATGTGGAGAGACCATTCCATTGAATTCCAAGAACTCCTCGTCTGATGAGAAGCAAGGTGTGCTCCCCATCCCAGTCCCGAGGCATCCGTAGTCAGGATCTGATGCGGCTGGGTCGCTGGAAGGGAACCCTTGTCCAAATGGGCCAGGATGACTCACCAAGTCAGGATTGATGGACCGCACTGGAGATCTGGATGGGCTCTTCGAGCTCGCTCTGCCTTGATCCCACTGTGCGATCCCTCATATTCAAACGCATAGGGGAACTGTGGCTATGGCTGTGACCATATGACCTAGAAGCTGCAGAACCACCCTTGCTGGGACCAGATCAGAGTCCATCACCCTGTGAGGCGACCTCTCTAGCCTGGTTGCCCGGACTTGGGAAGAAAGGTTTTCCCTTGGACGGTGTTGAGGACTGCTCCTATGTACTGTAGCCTTTGAGCAGGCCACGGGTGTGACTTGGGCAGATTTAAGGTAATGCCCAAATACGGAATAGACTGAACGTCCCCTCCATTGTCCTGTTCAATTGGTCTTCTGATGAAGCTGTGAGAAGACAATCATCCAGGCAGGGGTAGACAAAGTGACCCCCTCTCCTGAGGGCCGCCGCCACTACTGCCAGGCACTTGGTGAAAGCCCTTCGTGCAAAAGACAGACCGAATGGAAGCGCCCTCCCTGGAAGGTGAAGAGAAGGTACTTCCTGTGGGATGGCAGGATCTTTATATGCACAAATGCATCCTGCATATCCAAGGAGCAGAGCCAGTCTCCATGATGGAGCATAGGCAACAGGCTCACTAATAATAATAATAATAATAAAGGTCTAAGGTCACCATTCTGAACCTTTTGTATTCGATGAAGGTGTTCAGCTGGCTCAAATCCAGAATGGGATGGAGGTCTCCTCGTCTTCTTCAGAACAGGAAGAGTGTGTGAAATACTCCTCTTTAAGCACAGGGGACCTCCTGGATAGTTTTTTTTCTAGCAAGGCCTGTATTTCCCTCGAGAGAGAAACTGGAGGGGGAGCAGGGAGGGGACTGGTGGATTGTCCGTGGAATTGGGAATTCAAGGGAGTATTTTCTCTCTGTTATCTGGAGGACCAGTTGATCTGACCTGATATTGGACCATCTGGATTGGTAAAGAGAGAATCTCCCTTCTACCGCCTCCCCCTGCACTTCCTCCAGAGGAGGGGGGGTCGGTAGGGAATCATGCTGTTGTGGAGGAGGTGGGCAGGGAAGGTCTGGGCGCCTTGGGATTTTTGGGGCCTTGGGCGCCTGAAGGAACAGTGGGGCCCTCTTCTTTTAAAGCTTCCCTTGGCTGTGGCTGGTGTCTTCCCTGCTGTCCCTGGTTCTTCCGAAAGGGATAGCGCCGGGTTGCCTGCGGTTCTGACCTATACATAAGATGAACATCAGACACTGCCTTGCTAGAGTCTTGCAGTCCTGTTATGAGTTTCTCTGTCTCCTGCCCAAAGAGGATGGGTCCCTGAAAGGGAGCGTCCAAGATGGCATCTTGCAAATCCTGGCGGAAACCAGAAAGTCTCAGCCAGGCATGCCACCTCATGCAAATACCTGTTGCTGCTGCCCTTGCTGCCGTGTCTGAGGAGTCGTAAGAGCTCCTTAGCACATGCTTGTCCACATCCATAACCAACTGGATGACAGCTAGGAGTCCTGCCTTACCCTCCGAGTCTGGCTGGGCCTTAGCCAGATCCATCGCTTTTGCCCACAGTGACTTCTGGTATGTAACCATGTGGGCAAGAAAATTCAACGACCTGACCATGCAGGTAGCCGATGAATATACCTTGCGCCATTTGGTCCAGTTTTGGACTCTGGATCTGGGGGCTGGGAGCTCATGTGTGTTGTTGTTGCCCCCTGCCGTGCAGCCAGTCAGTACCATAGAATCGACTCTTGTTTGCTCGCCTAAGAAAGGCTCCTTTAGCTATTTTATAGAGCCTGTCTACCTTCCTGGTGTACTGCCGCTGTGGTAGCCAGGTGCTTTCATGTTGATATGGTGACATCTTGGAAGGGCTCCACCAATGGAGGGATGACCAAGGGTTTAGGGTCAGTAGCCCCCAGAAATTTTGCCAGACGGCACCGCTCAGGATCCAGCTCTTCTGTATCCCACTGGTACAGGGCTTGGATACGCCTCATAATGTCCAAGAAGGACGGGTCATCTGGAGGTGACCTTGGCAAGTCTCTTCTTGGGTCTGGAGAAGGACTAGGTAGCTCATCCTCGGAGGAGTACACTGAGGAGTTGTCTCTGGCGTCCTCACCCGAGGAAGATGGTGGGCGTCCGCTAATGGATGGGACAGACGACAGGTACCTCTTTTTTGACGCCTGAACCAAGGTGTCCGCCTATCATCCTCATCGGGTGGCAGATGTTCCGTTAGCGGGGAAGTCACTTAGGCGACGACCCCTGGTGGTAGGTCAGACCAGGGATGGGTCCCTGGGTTTTGGAGTAATCCCCTTTATGGTGTTCCACCAAGCATTGAAAAGCCGCCCTACCTCTGCCGATGGGATTCACTGGAGGCCGAGGCCTCAAGTCTGGTATGCTGGTGGGGCCAGACGCTGGACCCTGTGGACCTTCGGGTGCTGCCTGGTCCTGGAGCACCTTGTCTGTTGGTGCCTCTGGCGTCAGACCTGACGTGGTCTTGTCCAGCAGCGCAGAGCCCCCTTGTGGTCTGGTGTCCGGCTCCTTAGGAGGAGGTGGGGGAGGCGGTTGGGCGTCCACGGCCCCTGATGTTTTGTCCTTGGGGGCCTTGGTCACCAGGGCTGACGACCGGTCCTCTGGGGCTGATGGCGTCTGATCCATTTCTGATGCGGAGTCAGAGTGGCCGGTAGTCTGCCTACCTTCGGAGGCTGACATCACCCTTTCCTCAGGTGGAGGAGGCATCCGGCACCCGACGACCTCCTGGCACCTAGTGGAGTCATCCAACCCTTTGGCGCCGATCAGATGATCCAGCTGCAGCTTCAGGCCACGGGTTCTGAATGTCTGCCTGAAGCAGACGCCTGTCCCTCTTGGGTCGACGCATGGTTAAGGTCTTGTGGGGTCGGTGTGCCAAGGAACTGTCATGACGAACACCCTGGATGAAGACTCCCCACCTTCAGAGTGCAATGAGGCGTAGTCTTCTTCTGAGTAACCCCAAACGGCTGTGGTACCTGGGGAACTGACCCTCGACCTCCCCGGAGGTGGAGGAAGCAGAAGTCCTGTGAAGGACTTTGGGCAGGACTCTGACCTGGCTCTCTCCTTCTCCTGGTGACGGTGTTTCCTCCCATCTTTTCTCCTTGGGGAAGACTCCTGGCTAAGGAGGAAGAACTATGCCCCAGCTCGATCCTCTGCATTGCGCCACTTGTTGCTCCAGCAGATAGGCCTTGAGCATCTTGAGGCAGCAGATGCGAGTTCACTATTAAACTTTGGCAGTGTGGGCAGTCATCAGACCGGTGGTGTGAACCTAAGCAGATCAGGCACACAGAGTGGCCGTCCCTCGCCGGGATCAGCTTTCCACATGCGTGCTCCAACTTTTGCCGCTGAGCGGTCAATGAAGGCATGCACTTTTCTGAAGAAAACGCTGAAGAAAAATGAACTAATGAGTAAACTGCGCGAGGTGCAAAATTGCAGTCGACTGCAACAATGGCATCCATAGATCCGATGTTAGTGGGTTGACGGCGGGAAGAGAACTGAGGTGGTGCCAAGGGACTGCCCCCTTTATACCACGTCTGACATTGGGGAAGAGCTGACATTGGGGGCAGCTCCCCACCACAGATGACTAGCTAGAAGTTTTTCTGTGGGTTCCTGACGCCTGGATTAGTCCTAATAGTATTACCTGCTGCAAGCACCCCTCAAGTGAGGATAAACCTTTACCACTGCATGGCAAAACTGGTCCTCGTGGAGTCCTTTGAGCTGCAACAAGAAGGCCTACCTGCCTCTGTGACACACCCAGCTGGGTGAGGGCTAAGACTTCAGGAGCCAAGCATGCAGATGCAGGACTTGAAATTGGATAGACCGGGTCCCTGGATCCTGGCAACAGGTCCGGGGCAGAGAAGCAGAGGGACCGGAGAATTCTACGCCTGCTGCTACAGCAGCGAAACCAAATCTTCTATGGCCAACGATAGGTGTACCACAAACTGCTGGCTCTCCATGTGGAGCTTGGTTAGCACCCACTGAAATGGAGGAGAGGCATAAAGAAACTCCCCATTCCAGGACTGGAACAACGCTTTCCACAAGAGAACTCCAGGCTCTGGCTCTAGCAAGCAGAGACGGAGCAGTTTTGCATTGTGTAGCAAAGCAGAAATGAGGTCCAACTCTGGACCACCTCATCCGGCGAAATGAAAGCGGCTACAGATGAGAGGAGTGCCCTCTCGGGCATGCTGGACTTAGTCTTACAGAGGCTGTCATCCAGTGTGTCACATACTGGGGACACGGTCCGCCACGAGGATAAGACCGAGGACTAAGGTCCCATACCATACTCTCATGAATGCCCTGCATAGGGAGATACTAGTGAGTCCCTCTATGCTGGCCTTTTGTAATAGACAATGCTAAGGTGGACCGCCTGGGTCAACAGCTGCCCCTGGAGAAGATGGGTCCGAAGAGCCTGCATGGCGTATGGAACTGTCCGCATCTCCAGGACATCGATATAAAGAGAGAGTTCGATCCAGTACAAGAACCTCGAGTCTGGGTGGAACCCAGATGCTCCCCGCCAGCCTGAGCCCGAGGCATCCACGGTGAGGATCTGCTGAGGAGAGAAGACCCGAAAGGGCACCTCTCTGAAGAAAACGAGAGGATCCATTCACCCTTGGAGCACCTAGTGGACTGGCGAGGAGACCAGATCCAGACTTCCTATATCAGGCAAGTCAGGACCCACTTGACGGAAAAGGGAGAACATACAGGCCCTCCTTGCTGAGAGTCAGAGCTACTGCTGCTAAGCAGTATGTAAAGACTCTGGCTTGAGAAACAGCAGTGAGTCCAGCATGGTGACTATACATAGATTTTTGTACCAGATGTACCCACTGAGATCTCTGGAGACCCAGTACGGGCTTGCTACATCCCCACAGGGGAAAGTGGAGAGTCTGGGGTGGGGGCTCCAGAGTATGATCCCTTTCTATAATCTAAGATTTGAAGAGATGGTGCTCCAGAAGTTACAGAATATGGGAGAAATGACCTAAAACTGCCACTCCCGGTCAAAGACCAGAATAGGGAGGGTCCCGCTAGGAGACAAGCAGAGTCGGGACCAGTTGTAGGGGATGTGGAGGAGGCTCTTCAGGTGCCCAGGGGCCTGGAGGTTGCTCCGGATGCTGGGGTACCTGACATAAGGGAGGGCGCCGTCTGCTCAAAGGTTAAGTATGATGGAGCGAAAAGATAGCCTTGAGAGCCCTTTCCGATGCCTGCAGCAGGATAATGATGTCCTTAACAGCTGGTTCAATAAGTTGCAGCCATTAAAAAGGGTGTAAAGCACCTTCTATTGGACATCAGTTGGAATACCAGAGACCGCAACCAGGGGTGCCTCCAAAGGCAAAGGCCTCAGGCACTTGTATTAGAGACACAAAGTGCCCTGAGGGGGTATTTGCTACAATTATCTGCACTTGGCAAACACCTAAGAACCCCTTCGTTTTGAGGACAAACAGGAAGAGCTGGGGCAGCCACCTTGCCCTTCTGACAAACAGTCTCCTGATACATCACCCAGTGGGAGAGATACTAGGTAATTCTCAGGCCCAAGATGGAAGAAGCAGAAACCCTCTTGCACCCAAGGACACACCTGCAGGATGCCTTGTCAGGGTGGGAGGAAACTAAGGTGCCTAGGCACCTTAGACCGCTCATGAGCTGCCTTAATGACCACAGTATCGGGCATTGACTGGGCTACATAGTAAAGAAGGCAAAGTCCTCAGGAAGAGACCAGGGCTCTCTCTTTGAGGGTGTGGTGGACCTGTCAGGAGAAGTGGTTTCTATCTCATCCCCCTCTTTCGCTGGTACCAAGAGATCCGGAAGGTCGCAACATGTTTGGGATCCAGATCCAAAGAGAAAGGCACTGACAGCAGCCCGCTGGGAATAACCCGTCGATGGCACAGACGAACCAGAACGCAACGCACCTAGGTGACAGACCAGGACCACGGAAAACCTGGCCAGGACTATCAACAAGGTCGACGACGTTACCGTCAATGACGGTGATGGGGTCAATGGTAGACAACGCCATCGACGGAACCTGAGAGCCCAAAAGGCCCGAAACCTGGTGCCTGGAAAAGCATCAGGCAATAACAGGACAGCTGTTGTTGATGAGCCAGCCATGGACTGATCAGGTACCCATGAGGTCAGTGACGGTAGAAAGGTGTCGTCAATGGCAGAGGTGTCAAAGGCACAGGGAACAAATACCCCGTTCAAAGGGTCCTGAGAGCTCAAAAGCTCGAAGTCCAGGTCTGGAGAGGCATTAGGCCACAATGGGAGGGTCGCTGTCGATGAACCATGCATCGACGGAATAGGTACCATTAAGGTCGGCGACGATGGAAAGCATCGACGACGACAGTGGGGTCAGTGGCACAGGTAAGAAGATCCTGTAGACGGGCCTTGAAAGCCCGAAAGGCCCGAAGCGCTGGGCATGGAGAAATGACAGGCCGCAATGGGAGGGCTATCGTAGACAAGCAAATCGTCGGCGAAGCAGGTACCAATAAAGTTGATGATGAAAGAAGGCATCATCGACAGCACAAATCACATCAACCCCGTCGACTAGCTAGATGGCCCAAAGGGCCAAAGCTGGGGCCTGGAAAAGCATCAGGCTGCAACAGAAAGGCAGCCGCCAACGAGCCAGTCGTCGATGGAGCAAAGGTCACCGACCCAGGAGTCTGTGACCTGTTGATGGTGAAGCGGACAACGCTGTTGGTATGGGTCTGGTAAAGGCAAAGACCTGGACAGCAACCCTCAACAAGGCCGGAGCCATCGACAAGGAACACCCTAAAGAAGAAGAAGCCATCGGGGGCAGCAGCACTGGGGGAGTGGTCCCGGTCTTCCAAATGACTGATCCCTGAGGACTGGTCCCAGGCCTTGGCAGTCTGCAAGTTCAAAGAACCTGCTGGCGATGTCGAGGGAGGAACCCCGGAGGATCCCTACCCAGAACTGCTCCATTAGGAATGTTTAAATAGCTTTCTTCAGCGCTGGAGGAGAAGTAGAATAAACTTTGCCTGAGGGTCGCAGTTCAAAACGACGAGGTCAGGCCCAAGACATCAGACACAGAGAAAAAATGTCATCTGAAGAGGCAAAATTCTGTCTGCTGTGGCAGCCATGGGGAAGAAAAGAAAAAGGAATAAATCTAAGAAGGGGAATCTCTAACAAAAAGAGATCCTAAAACTAAGAAAATTAAAGTTGTAGTCAAAAAGGCGCAAAACTGCATCGGAGCTTCTGTGGAGACCCATACAAACTGAGTTGATGGTGGAAAAGAATTGAGGAGGAGCGCGCTCACACTATACAGAATTGGTGACATCGACAGATGACGCCGGGTGTGGGCGCCCTAGTTTACTGCTGAAAATCTTCCATGTGTATCCCGCCACTGGCAGTGAAGTTCCTACGATGTGACCTGTTGACTGAGATACCCCAAAAGAAGATTCCCTGTTGTCTGTTGGGTGATGAGCAGCGTTAAGCCTATCAAAAAGGATAAAGAAAGCTTACTGCTGTCATTATCAGAGGGAGCTATCACCTGGATTAGGCAACTACCAGTGTAAGCTGCATTCTTGTGGCATGAGAAGCGTGGATATTTTACAGCTGCTACAAAATCATATTTTGTTATTTTGGCATCATTAGTCATTTCAGTTATTTCTCCAAGTGGGGCTGAACTGGGTTTTTAGTAAAGTGAAAAGGTTGTCTCTTTGGTGACGAGCAGTATGGGGCTGCTTTGATATGATGGTGACCCTGGTTTATGCCCCAAGCCTGGGATGTCAGGAGTGGAAGTTGGCAGAGAAGGATACAGTCTCCTCCTGGGTGGGTGGGTGGTTTCCTTTGCACTACTCTGTTAGCCATCCCTAGCAGAGGTGTGGTAATGGTGACCACATGCTACCGGCACTACTGTGTGTGCATGAAGAGTGAAATGAGCATGGAGAAAAGGCAAAAAAATGCAGGATGACGACTTCTTGCGCTCCAGCCCCATAATGTGCCAGCTCTACTACCCCTAACCCCACTGACCCATGGATCAGATGCCGCTCTCCTGGTGACACATGGGAAACCTCCCTGGTGGTAGGGGAGCCGCCCCTGACCGAACCAGTGTATTGACAGGGAGCAGGCGGTTGTTGATCGGAGGTGCACAGTGAGTCTGGTGGGTAGAGAACACCCCTGGGGAAGCCTGAAGGAGAGGAGCTGGCTCAGAGCAGGCAGTATAAAGAGACGCCACACAAAAAAATCAGCTTTTTCTTCGTGGGACTGGAAGGCATCCAAAAACAACAGTATGTAACTACTGCAGTGGTAAGGAAGAAAGTTATTGGGAAAAGTATACAAGGTTGTGTAAAATGCAGGTATTTACAGACTGCTGCAACTTTTGTTGGTAATACAGTAATGGGATGGAGAGTTATTACTATACCATGCAAGTTGCACAAGAGTATAAACAAAGCTCAAAGGTTAACCAGTCAGGCTTAAGGGCTTAATTTGATACTATCATGCAATTATTTTTTTCTTTACTATATATGGTTTTTATTTTTTCCAAACCTGTATAATCTATGGGCCAAGACTGCTGATATTACAGATACAGTATTTCTTTAGGCCCTTGTAAGGCAAGAACAGTAACTAGGTAATGTTAGTCCATACTTCCACCCTGTATAGAGGGTCTCTCTTAAAGTGGAATATTCATGAACTGTTATCATTACAGTATGTACGCCCATGAAATGTTCTTTTGAACGAGGCATTGGCCTTACCAGTAACTGGCAACAGTCCAAAGATATCAATAAATAAGTCTGCCCTATATGAGTACTATGTTGCCACCATTTTTAGAACTCTGTAATGTCACCAACGATCAAGCTGTGGTTAACCACAGTGGGTTCTAAAAAATGGTGGCAATGCAGTACCAATATAGAAACACAGAAACGTGATGGCAGAAAAGAAGGGAGACTTATTAATCAATATGTCTCAGGTGGCCCAGTGCTGCCAAGGGTTGAGGCACTGGATGCCACCCTGCATCACGCCGGCGACCAGGTTTAGAATGAGCCCAAGCCACCAGGGTTTGGCAGGTGAGAGAGACTGCCATCCCGCTTCATCGATCCCTCTGGTGGCGTTGGAGGAGATACGAGCTGGAAGGTACGCTGCTGACGACGCCGCTGGTGGAGAAAAATGGAAGAAAAGTAGCTGTTAGGCTCCATGATGGCTCTCCTGTGCCTGTCCAGCTCCCTGGATATCTGGAGTTCGCTCCGGGGTGGGGGTGGGGAGCGGCGCACTCGCCTCAGCCCTGTCAAGAGGGACCTGTGAGGATTACGGGGAAGTTGGATGGGGAATGGAAAGCTGAGACAGAGTCCCCAAGGAGGGACTAGAGTCGCCCAGGCTCCCAGGAGAATAAAGAAATAACAGAAAAGTAATCAACTTTCTGAACTGCTGCCAGCTATAGGTAAACCTAATCAATCAATCAAATCTTTATTTATTCAGGGACATCATGGAGCAAAGCTCATTTACAAGATGGACCTGATAAGGTCAAGGTTCAATGGTTGGTACATAAGCAGATATATACAAAAACACTTGTAATTGCATAAACAGATACAGTAAGATAAACAAATATACATAATCCAAGGACAGAGGTTGATTAAAACATAACAAGACAAGGTAGAATATAAGAAAATTACACTAGAAAATCCAGTATGTACAAATCCCAGTAGAGAGTCAAAGCAAGCACGCAACATATGGTACCCAGAATTACAGGCTCCAGGGCAAGCTAAAGCAAACAAACAGATATAGTGTCTGACTGACTGCAAAAAAAGTGGTGATTACAGCCTCTGACAAATGACATGGAAGGGCTGGTGGGGGACTCAGACAGGGGCTAGGGCTAATAGTAGGAGGTATGGGGGAATAATTAGGGTTGAGGTAAGTGCCAGAAGTTAGTGGGAAGATCATAGTCAGGGGAAGCAAAACTGTATAAATGGTATTATAGGGGGCTGAGATACCATAATAAGGGGGCTGCGTGGGAGGGAAAACTATTGGGATAATTTATGGGAGAGCTGCCAATTATGGTTGCTGACTGGAAGGGGGAGGGTTGTGAATGTGACTACGACTAAGTCTTGTGATAGCAACTGCATTTCTCTACGAAGAGACTTATGTAGAGCTTTTTAAAGGATGCTAGAGGTATAAGATTGGTCAACTTTAGGGTCTTCTGTAGAGTATTCCATGCCATAGCTAGAGAGTAGCTGATTGCAGACCTCCCATGCCGGGTGTAGACTTTGGGTATCTTGAGCGCGATGAAGTTGTTGCTTCTTAGGGCATAGGAACTAGCTGTGGCCAGTGTAAAGCAGTCTAAAATATAAGTTGGAAGTTTATTAGACAATGCTCTGTAAATCCATAGTGCAGCATTTCTGTTCCTTCTGAGGTGTAGGCATGCCCATCCAACTGCAGCAGAGAGAGAGCAATGATGAGTGTTGAACGGAAGATCTGTAATAAACCTTAGTGCTCTGTGGTACAGGGTATCCAATTTGCTTAAATAGGAGATAGGACAATGATCACAAAGGAAGTCTGCATAATCAATAAGTGAAAGAAATGAGGCCTGGATTAGCCTCATCCTTGAGTGTCTGGTTAGGAAGTGTTTTATTCTGAAGAATAGGCCGAGCCTCTGGCGAAGTTTTTTCAGAAGTTCTTCAATATGATGTGTGTAGTCAAGCCTGCTATCAATCCACACCCCTAAGTATTTGAATTTTTCTACATAGTCCAGGCTTTCTCCAAGGATAGTGGACAGCTGGGGAAGATTGCTTAGTGAGGAGATGTTAGTATGGGTATGATTGGAGAAAAACATTGCTTTTGTTTTCTTTGCATTTAAGAGAAGCTTTTTCTCAAGTAGTTGATGTTGCAAAAGGGAGAATTCTGCTTGTAAAATTTCACAGGCCATTGCAGGCGATGGGTTACTGACATACAAAACAGTGTCATCTGCAAAGAGGTGAACATTGGCTTTGGTGAGATTTGAATCAATATTGTTAATGTAATTGGCAAAAGGATAGGGCCAGGATAGATCCTTCATGGAACTCCTCTTAGAAGTGGTTTTAGTGAGGATAGGTCACCTTCAGCTTTCACCTGCTGTGACCTATCAGTAAGGTAACACCTGAACCACTTAAGAGATGGTGGGTCTAAGCCTATGTAGTGCAATGAAGAGAGTAGCAGCTCATGGTCCACTGTGTCGAATGCCTTGCTTAGATCAAGGAATACAGCACAGACACTGTTCTTTTTGTCTAATTCGGTTTGCCAGTCATTTGTGACTTTGGCCAGTGCAGAGATAGTGCTGTGTCTGGCCCTAAACCCAGATTGAGCTGGATTTAAGAGATTAGTATCTTCAAGGTAATCTCTTAACTGGATGCTCACTAATTCTCTAGCATCTTGGATAGCACTGGAAGAATGGATATGGGCCTGTAGTTGTTGAGGTCCATGGGGTCCCCTGATTTTAGAAGGGGAAACACTTGGGCTGTTTTCCACATAGTAGGAATAGAGCCATAGGTTAATGATAGATTAAAAAGATGTGTTAAGGGAACTGCAAGCACATGAATTGCAATTTTTAGAAAATAGGGGTCAAGAGAGTCTGCACCTGCGCTTTTTTTAGTATCCAATTGCAGCATTAGATCCTCTACTTGCTTCAGCAGTACCGGTTTGAAGGAGAAGGAAGAATCCGCCCTCTGAGCTTCAGTATACTGGGAGTTTAGTTGTGCACGGTAGATTAGCTGAGAGGTGTCAAAAGCAAGGCCAGCAGTTGTGAAATGATTATTGAAAGCATCCAGGACTTCCATTTTATCAGAGATAGTACCCTTATTATGGTGCACTTGGAGATGGCAGAAGAGGTGCTAGAGTCCTGCCTAAAATCCCTTAATGGTGCCAGAATCTAGCAGGATTGTGGTAGGAGGTGTCAAGTTCAGCCATATAAAAGGCAGCCTTTGCATCCCTTACTTTCTTGGTGCAACTATTTCTGGCCTTCCTAAACAGCATCCAGTCATTTTGGTTCTTGGTCTTCCTTGCCAGTTTCCATAGCTTGTCTCTTTCCAGCAGTGCAGTTTTAAGGTCAGCTGAAAACCAGCGGCAAGCTTTGTTTTTTGTTCTAACACTAGTGATTCGTGCATGAGTGTTAAGGGCACCTATTATTATGCTGTTTAACACCTGGTGTGCTATTTCCACAGAATGTGTAAGGTAAAACTCCTGCCAGCATGTAGAGTGAGTTAGGTCATGGAGATATCCCTCAATATTGAGGTTTTTCTTGGATCTCCTCAGAAGGAATTTTGCTGGGGTTGCTGGTTTGCCGGATAATCTTATTCCTGCAATGAGGCAGTGGACGCTTATGTCACTGAAAAGCACTCCAGTGTGTGAGAATAGGTGGGATTTGTTTACCAGAATGATGTCAAGTAGTGTGCTATTACTTCTATTCTTTAAATTGATTCTTGTTGGTTCATTTATCAGTTGTGTAAACCCATGTGTATCACAGAATGATACTAGAGGTGCAGCTGTCTTGGAGAGCCAGTTTAGGTTTAGATCACCTAGGATTATGATTTCTTCAGGGCCCGGTTTGATTAGATTCCCCAGGTGGGATAAAAGCTTGCGGTCAGCAGAGGGGGGCCTGTAGCAGCCAACTAGCTGAAAAGCTGCCGTATTGGAGAGAGTTACTTTGAGGGATATACATTCAAATTCTTTGGGCATCGATGTTGCATTAAGGCAGGATGCAGATATATTTGACTTTACATATATAGCTACTCCACCGCCCCTTGTCAGACGATCCGCTCTGAATATTTGGTAGTTGGGTAGATTTACCTCCCTATCTACTGAGGCAGGTTTGAGCCATGTCTCGGATACTATAAGAAAGTCTGGCAAGGTATGGACAACCCAGGCTTGTATTAATGAGAGCTTTTTCAGGAGGCTGCATGCATTGATATGTAGGAAGCTTAGTCCTTTGGTGGAGGCTAGGTCTGCTGGGGAGGTGATGCACTCCGGAGGGCCTGGATTGATTTCCACATTACCAATACAGATCAGTAAAAAGAATAAGAGTTTCATAAGGGCTTCGAGAGACAGGAAGAGGGGACTGTCTTTGGCCCTACTTTTCTTGCTCGGTGGCCACTGTTTTGAGGTATTCCAATTGGGGTTGTGACTTTGTACCGTGTCACAGAGTATCAATTTGGTGGGCAGGTGTAAGGGGGAACTGTATACCCAATAGTGGAGCAACGAGCAGAATAAATACATGACAAGTTGAGTCCCTTTTTGGGGGTTACCCCACTGATTATGATGTGGCATCGGTAGGGCATATGTGAGGATCCGGTCATTTTCCACTGAAGGTGAAACAGAGAGGCTAGGCTGGTGGGTCGCATTGTTTAGTGTGGTATGGATCGGGGTGACTTCTTTCTCATTGAACACCATGAATGAAAGAGAAAGAAATAATAAGAGGAGTCTCCCCATTTTGAAGGCGGTATTCGTGGTTATCCACAGTGAGAACAGAGGAAGGACTGCTGCTTAGGTGGCACTGCAGGGGCCAAGGACAGATTATTGGTTAAAATATCGCTGGGGGCGGGAGATGAGAAATCAGCGGGAAGATGCCTATAAAAGTAACACACAAGGGAGGGGAAGGGCAGGTGGGCAAAAATTTTGCGGCTTTCCCGTACCTTTCCTGGCTGCCTGTCCCGGCCTCGTGGTCCCCTGGGTCGGCCTTGCGGTCGCCCGCTGGCGGAGCGTAGCCCCGGCGCTCACTGGGTGCTGTGGGCAGGGAAAGCTGACTGGAGGGAGACACAGGAAGGCACAGCAATTAATAAAATTGCAGAAACAAGTGTTTCTGCAGAGCAGTGTGCTTAAAATTTACACAACAAAAGGCTGGGGGGGGGGCTCCGGCGCCGTAGCGTCTGGCCCACTAGAAATCCCACAAAAGGGCTGCAATTTACATTTCAGCACAAACTTAACAGATTCCCAAAATACTCCAACTTTAACAAGAAAACTACTTTTTGGACAGTATAGGCAAAAATCACGATTTTCAGGACAGCTTTCAGCAGTGTAAATTTGAACAACAGAAGTCTATGGAGCAGGAGGACCAATCGGCTGCAAGGCTTAGACAGCACTCGCCTCCCGATTGGCTGCGGCTTTCCCGTACCTTTTCTGGCTGTCTCTCCCGGCCTCGTGGTCCCCTGGGTCGGCCTTGTGGTCGCCGCCCGCCCGCTGGCGGAGCGTAGCCCTGGCGCTCATTGGGTGCTGTGGGCAGGGAAGGCTGACTTTCCTGGCTGTCTCTCCTGGCCTCATGGTCCCCTGGGTCGGCCTTGCGGTCGCCGACCGCCCGCTGGCGAAGCATAGCCCCGGCGCTCACTGGGTGCTGTGGGCAGGGAAGGCTGACTTTCCTGGCTGTCTCTCCCGGCCTCGTGGTCCCCTGGGTCGGCCTTGTGGTCGCCGACCGCCTGCTGGCAGAGCGTAGCCCCGGCGCTCACTGGGTGCTGTGGGCGGGGAAGGCTGACTTTCCTGGCTGTCTCTCGCGGCCTTGTGATCCCCTGGGTCAGCCTTGCGGTCGCTGACCGCCTGCTGGCGGAGCATAGCCCCGGAGCTCACTGGGTGCTGTGGGCAGGGAAGGCTGACTTTCCTGGCTGTCTCTCCCGGCCTCGTGGTCCCCTGGGTTGGCCTTGTGGTCGCCGACCGCCCGCTGGCGGAGCGTAGCCCCAGCGCTCACTGGGTGCTGTGGGCAGGGAAGGCTGACTTTCCTGGCTGTCTCTCCCGGACTCGTGCTCCCCTGGGTCGGCCTTGCGGTTGCCGACCGCCCGTTGGCAGAGCGTAGCCCCAGCGCTTACTGGGTGCTGTGGGCAGGGAAGGCCGACTTTCCTGGCTATCTCGGCCTCGTGGTCCCTGGGTCGACGCGCAGTCACTGACCGCCAGCTGGCGGCGTAGCCCAGCGCTCACTGGGTGCTGTGGGCAGGGAAGGCTGACTTTCCTGGCTGTCTCTCCTGGCCTCGTGGTCCCTGGGTCGCCTTTGCGTCGCCGCATCAGCCTCACAGTAAAGCGAAGCCCTCAAGGCCACTGGGTGCTGTGGGCAGGGGAAGGCCAACTCATTTAAAAAGGCTTTTCAAACTATGATAGGTACTGTTCCTTTTGAAAGGTTAGAAACTGAGTCCATGCAAGGACACTTTTCTAACCCCAAAAATCCATACAATTACTTGCCCCAAAATTAAAGACATTAAATAGAAACTTGTTATACTTTAGTATAGTTCATTTTTTTTCCTCTGAATTCAAAACCATCAAAAGAGACAGTCTTCTGAGAATCCAGAAAAGGCAGTGCTTCTCCAAGGTCCATAAGAACACACAGTATATTTTATCTTAAGCGTTGATCCTAAGCTTTACCATGTTCGACAGGGAAAAATGTAGCACTCTGGTACAAAGTAGATTCTTTTCAGTGGCTCCTTTCCTTTGATAGGTTGTAAATACATCTGGGAAACAGTAGACAACTGCTTCCTCACAGGACTTAAATTCATCATTCCTGGCTGAATTTAGTATATGATTTTATCTCTAAGGCCACAAACATCAAGAACACAGGCCTGCTGGTGGAATGCAACACTTGGATGGTCAAGGAGCCTTCTTGAGGTAGCCAGACTCCCACATGATGTCAAAATTGGCTTCACAAGGAGTTCAAGACTCATTAGGTTCTTTAAGGTTGGATGCCACCCTGGTATTCTCAGATTACAGATTCAGGCTTGGATCTGCTGTCTTAGTCAATTCCTAAAGTTATAATTTTATTAGGGCACCAGGTTCCATTGCATGATAGACAGTCTGCTCCTCTTTCCAGGGTGCTTCTTTGCTACTTCCATTCCTAGCTGTTTCAAGCAACTGATAAAAATCAGATGCCACTTTGGTGAAAGCAGGGTATACCGCAGATTTATGACTAGTCACGTTCTGTGCATATTATATTGATTTTGGCCTGCATTCATACCATCAGCTCTAATTCGCCAGCTTTGTCATAACAGAACTGTATGCAGGAAACTATCGAATGAGGAAATGATTCTCTTGGATGCTGGTTTACCTTTCCCACTTCACTGTAGGTGACAAACAACTGTTAGTGGATCTGACATCCTTTGTGTGGTCCAAGTAGCAGCTCAGTGCCCACTTCACATCAATACTGTGGAGCTTCTGTTCTCCTGAGGTGGATTTTGCTGTAAATGATCGATTCAGATGGAAGTCAGACAACACTTTGGGAAGGAATTTTCCATTAGTTCTGAGAACTACCTTATCCATGAGAAAGATGATATAGTTAGGATCTGTGCACAAGGTTTACAACTCACTCTACCTTTTGGAAGATGTCACTGTCAGCAGGAAAACTGCTTTTCAGGTGTCATACTTCAGTGCAACAGTTGCCACAGGCTCAAAAGGAGCCTCCATCAGCTGAGCAATGCATATACAGTATTCAAGTCCCAGGGAGGAACAGGGTCTCTTATTATAGGGTACAGGTGATTAAAGCCTTTGAAAAATCTTTTGAAAATGGGTTGTAAGGCAACTGACCTCTCTTTGCCAGCTGATGGCAGGTGACATTGCTATCAAATGAAACTTTAGGACTGAGGGCCTGAGGCTAAAGGACTACAGGTGGACTAGGTAGTTCAGGACTGGAGGCAGACTTGCCCTTAGTGGGTAAAGTTGTCTAGGGGAACACAAAAGGAAAATCTTCTCAATTCTGAAGCAAGTTTTCCTTGTTGCTAGTTTACTGGAGACCTGCAGCACTTCCACCACCTTCTCAGACACATTTAGTCCACAGAACTCTAGCTCTTCAAGAACCATGCTCCAAGACACTGAGTTCTCAGATCTGACAATGTTATCCTGCCCTGGGACAGTGTCAGCGGATGGTATCTCAGGGGCAGGTTGATAGGAGGCCTGTTGGAGGGACACAAGAGTATGATCTACTAGATTTGCCTGGCATAGTCTGGAGCTATGAGAATCATTGTTTCGGACTCCCTTGTCAGTTTGATCAGTACTCTCAGCAAAAGTGGGAAAGGTGGGAAGGCATACACTTCCCTGACCAGTTAAGGACTGGAGCATCCTCTTGGACTGTATCCACTGATGGGGTCTGCAAAAAGAAAAAAAAAAATAACAGTGGCAGCTGGGTGTTCTCCCAGGAAGCAAACAGACATATTTCTGGTGTACCCACAGTCTGAACACTGCTGCCAGCACCATGATTTCCTGGCTGATTCTGCTCAGGAATCTGTTAGCATATTGTCTTTTACTGGCAGGTGTACTGCCAAAAGCTCAACTTCAGGGAGTATGCTAAGTTCCAGATCTTCACTGCTGCTGTGCACAGCTTTGACGAATCTTTCCTTTTGCTTGTTTACGTAATACATTGTTGTGTGCTTGTCTGTTCTGATCTGGACAGACTGACCCCTGATATGGGAGGAAAAAGCATGCCCTAAGCTCCAGGAGATTTGTGTGTTCCTGAGCCTCCTCTGTACTCCAAGTACCACTTACCGTGAGGTCCTCCAAATGGGTGCTCCAGCCTAGGAGGAAGACATCTGTCATGAATATAGCTGTAGGTGATTAATAGCGGTGGCGCAGCTTCCCGTGGTGCCGACAGCGGAGTGCTGATGGCGGGACCAGTTCGACCCATGGGAAGAAGACCGAGACTTTGGCTGCTGGGTGGCTTGGAGGGAATCTGTGATTGCCGAGGCTCCTCCTGGTCAGAGTGTCAGGTATCAGAGGTGGCGGCTCAGTGGACTGATCCGTCCCTCCAGGTGTCAGGACCGGGCTCCTAGACAAATAAGTATCGGCCTCTTCAGTCAACACCTGGTCGGTCGCCTCGAGAAAAATCTCAGCTGGGGCTCTGACCTGCGTCTTGGCCGACAGGCCCGACGGGGTTACCGTGGAGCCAGCGGCCAAGGCCAAGGATTCAACCGAAGTAAAATCCGGAGAAGCACAGGAATTGGAGGCCCTCGACCGAGAGCGCTCCTGATCCCATGATCGACAACGAGTCTTTTCTATCTTAGACTCTTTTTTTATATTTAGATTTGCCAGTGGGTCCCTGACCGAAGGTAGGCAGAGACTGGTACAATTCCTTAAAGGAGCCTGTGAAAGTCCAGCCCAGCTGAAGCGGCACAAAGGCAGAAGCAGAGGAGGGATGGGCCACATCCTGCTCAGCGGACCCCCTAGCCGCAGAGACCACCCAACGGGCATCCTTGGATTTGAGTGGCAGGTTCCGTTGCACCGGGTAGCCCAGTTTCAGGTGGGTGAAATGATCCTCTAGGATAGTAGAATGAAACGAGCGGCAAATGTCGCACGCCTGGTGATCGTGATTGTGCCCTAGGCAGCAGACGCATGTGGCATGCGGGTTGGTCCTGGACATCTTCTGACCGCAAGGGCACCAGTGGAACCTGAGAGCGGACTTATCATCCATCGAGGTCGCGATCGAAGACTGAGTAGAAGACAAAACTCCTGAGAGTTGGTTTGCAAGTAATTCTGAAGAATTTAAGCGTTAGGGCCTACTGAATGTGGCAGCAGTGGAACCTGTTTCTTCCAGCGGAAAGGAAGATCTGGCATCATGGGGCGGAGCCGAGGAGTTACCATCCAGGTGTGGGTAGGAGGACCCAGCTTGAAGACTTTCCAGCACAACTTAAAGGGAAAACACCTGCCAGTTACTGTGGATAAAGTACAATTATGTAAGAACTTACCTGAACAGTAGATCTCGAGAGAGGCTCTTGCAGTAGGTAATTACATATGGGACCCCACGGAAAAATTTCTAGCTAGTTGTCTCTGGCGGGGACTGCCCCACGCCAGGTGACGATGTCATACAACGTCAGTATAAAGGGCGTCTCCCCACGCCCGCCTTCCAGTTCTTTCCTGCCAAAGGCCCAAAAGGGTGAGACGAGAGAGAAGGATATTTCCCAACCTGGAAAAGGAGCTAAAAAGCTTAGGGATGGAGGCGGTAGAGGTATTACCTGCAAGAGCATCTCTCAAGATCTACAGTTTTGATAAGTTCTTATATAACTGTACTATCTTACTTCGAGAGAGCTCTGCAGTAGGTAATTATATATAGGACTGAGTCCCAAGCAGTCTGGAACAAGGGAAGCAAACGGGAGGAGGAAAGCTACTCAAAGTAGATTCTCTAGCTGTGAAGGCCTTGGGAAAGGAGGCCTTGCAGCACAGCAAGCCCAAAGCCTGCTCTACGGCGAGGCGCAATATCCAAACTGTAATGTTTTGTAAAGGTATGGATGGAAGTCCAAGTGGCGGCAGCACAGATGTCCACCGCTGACACATTCTTGAAACAAGCTGCTGAGGTAGCGACTCCTCTGGTGGAGTGGCCTCTCACTTGACCCGGAAGGGTCTTGTACTTGTCATAACAGAAAGTGATGCAATGAGCCAACCATTTAGATAGGCACGGCACTGCCTTCTCTTTTGTGGGCAAAAGAGATAAACAGTTGATCAGTCTTTCTGAGATCTTTTGTTCTGTTAGTGTAGTATCTCAGAATCCGGTGAATGTCCAGCATGTGTGGGAGATACTCCCCTCGATTGGAGTGCTGCGTAAAGAAAGCAGGTAACTCTATGGACTGATTCAATGTAGATTCCGCTACCACCCTGGGGAGAAACTTAGGGTTGGTGCGTACAGCCACACATTCCTTGTGAAAAATCAAATACGGGATTTTACAGATCAGGGACTGGAGCTCGGAAATCCGTCGAGCAGAAGTAATGGCCACTAGGAAGAGAGTCTTCCATGAGAGGAACTTCATGTCTGCTGAGGCTGCTGGTTCGAAAGGAGGCAGAGTAAGCTTGTCGAGGATGAAATTCAAATCCCAAGGAGGGGCAGGAACCTGGATAGGGGGTCTGAAGTGGACAACCCGTCTAAGGAAAGTTTTGGAGACCTCCAGCTGAGCAAACATCCTGTCTGCAAAAGGGACATGGTAGGCCAAAATGGCTGCCATGTGTACCTTCAGGATGAGTGACTGAGACCCAGATCAAAGAGGTGGCATGGGTACTCCAGCAGCTGCCCAACAGAGCACGAAAGGCTTGAAATCTTTGAAGCGCTCCAATTGTGAACTGTTTCCATTTCCATGGCATAGGTAGACCTAGTGGAGGGTTTTCTAGCCTCCACCAGAATCTCAGCCATTCGGGGTGAAACCCCAAATCGGGCTACGTCTGCAGGAGCCATGCGTGCAGTTGAAGGTACTTGAGACTTGGATGGACCAGGGTCCCCTGATCCTGGGTCAGTAAAATTCACGACAGAGGCAGAGGAAGAGGAGGTTCCTCTGAGTATTGTTGCAGAAGAGAGAACCAAACTTGCCTGGGCCAGAAAGGAGCGATCAGTATCATTCGAGCTCTTTCTGAACTGAGTTTCTGTAAGACTCTCGGAATCAAAGGGATCGGAGGGAAAGCATAGATGAATCTGTCCTTCCAATCTAGAGACAGAGCATCTCTCAAAAAAATGCTGCGCTCTGGAGCGAGTGAGCAGAAGTTGGGAAGCTTTGCATTTAGAGGTGAGGCGAACAGGTCCACCTGTGGTGTTCCCCAACGTAGGAAGATATCAAGTCTAAGACCCCTTGATCCAGTTCCCACTCATGAGCTTGAGCAGACAAGCGCTGAGTTTGTCTGCCAAGTGTTCTGACCCCTGGACGGAATTGCCGTGAGGTGGAGGTTGTGCTGAACTGCCCAACCAAACTCCGATCGCTTCCCTGCAAAGAGAGTAGGAACGATTCCTCCCTGTTTGTTGATGTACCATGTCTGTATGACTAAGTGGCCAGGAAGGAGGTGCAGAAGCAGAGCTTGAAGAGCATAAAGCACTGCCCGAAGCTAGAGCATATTGATCTGAAGCATTTTCTCGAGTTTGGACCAGGAGCTCTGGGTCCTGTGAGGTCCGAGATGGGCTCCCCAACCTTCGCCCGAGGCATCTGTGGTCAGAGTCTGGGAGGGAGGAGAAAGACAGAAGGGAACTCCCAGAGAAAGGTTCTCTTGAACCATCCACCATTGTGAGTCCCGAACCATGGGAGAGGAGACTAGGACAAGCTGGTCCAGGTCGCCCACCAACTGATCCCACTGAGACCAAAGCGTCCACTGAGAGATCCTCATGTGGAGCCGGGCATGAGGGATTGTTGGGATTGTAGCCGCCATAAGCCCAAGGAGGCGAAGGACCGATCTGGCACTGACCCGCCTGTGACTGGATAACAGGCTGACCTAAGCCTAGAGTGTGGCCACCCTATCCGGTGGCAGAAAGGCCCTGCCAGAGGTTGTATCCAGGATCGCCCCGATAAACTGGAGCCTCTGGGACAGGATCAAGTGGGACTTGGAGTGGTTGATGGTGATGCCCAGGGAGAAAAACACCCCCTGGGTAAGGGAAAGTAAGCGCAGGAGATCCTCCCTGGACGGGGCCGCCAGGAGCCAATCGCCAGGTACGGGAAAACCTGCACCCCTGGGTATGAGGGTAGGTCGCTACCACCGAAAGGCATTTGGTGAACACCTGGGTTCCGAGGAAAGACCAAATGGAAGGGCCTTGAACTGGTAGTGGTCCCCTGGAAAGCAAAACAGAGGTATTTATGTGAGAAGGGCGGATAGGGATATGCAGGTAAGCATCCTGCACGCCCAGAGTGCACAGCCATTGTCCCGCCAAAGGAGGGGCAGGAGGCCCTGTAGGAGAGCGTCCTGAACCTCTTGTACTCCACCTAACAAGTTCAGGGAACTGAGGTCGAGAATCAGCCTTACATCTCCTATCTCTTCGGGACCAGGAAGAAGTGGGAATAGTAACCCGCTCCTTGAAGGGAAGGGAATGGCTTCTATCGCCTCCTTCAGCAAAAGTGCTGAAATCTCTTCCTGACCAGAAGAAGGTGTTCCTGAGAGTACGACTAACTTGGGGAGGGTGACGAGGTGGTTTCTGAGAAACTCTCATTGAGTGTCCTTCTGCGATCAGCTGAGCACCCAGGAATCTGAAGTTATCCTCTCCCAACCCGGGAGGTGGAGGAAACCTCCTCCCACCGTTCCTCCTGAAAGGCCCAGAGGCTGTGAGAGGAAAGTAGCTGCGGTGGGGGCAGCGCCTGCAGCTGAAACACCCGCTGCTTCTTTTGGGCAGAGGGGGCCTGGCAGCCAGATCGGCCTGGCGTTTAGTGGCCCGCTTTCCTTGGGGTTTCACCTTTTGCCGATTCCGTCTGCAAAAGGGATGGCGCTGCGTTTGATGGGGATGGTATATGGAGTCCACAGACTTCAGAGCAGTCCCCTTCTCCTGCAGATCGGTGATAATGTCCTTGACATCACCACCGAACAGCACCGAACCCCGGAAGGGTGCTTCCTGAATAGCAGACTGCACTTCCGGGACCAACCCTGACACACGGAGCCAGGCATGATGCCGTAAGCCTAGGGCGAAAGCGGAACTCCTACCAGCAGTGCCAACTGCATCGTAAGTAGCAAGAAGCATGTGCCGACTGGCCGAACATGCAGAGCGGACGAGGTCAGCCACTTCCTGTTTGACTTGAGAGTCCGGAAGGGAGTCCAATTTGGATTCCACCTCACTAAGAATCGCCTTTTGGTAATCCCCCATGTGACCGATATAATTTAGGGCCCTAATACCCAGAGTGGAAGAAGCATAGATCTTCTTCCCATACTGGTCCAGAAGACGGATTCTTTGTCAGGTGGAGACCAGCTCAGATAGCCTGGTTTTCGCTGTTCGCCATGAGCGGCGGTAATCACGACCTAATCAGCTCGAGAGGGTGAGAATCTAAAAGTCAACACCCTTGGGAGCCTGATATAGCCTGTTCACTCGAGGAAGTGGGGCTGAAAGCCAACGGTTGCTTCCAAATAGTGGAAACAAGATCGATGAGGCTCAATCCAGGGTGGCACCAAGGTGGGAGCTGTCACAGGCAGATCCAGATGCTCAGTGAGTTTCTTATGCTGGGGATCCGGCTCCAAGGAACGCCACTTATGAACCTCCTGGATTTTGCGTAGCAACTCCGAAAACGAAGGATCCTCCGGAAGAGTCCTTGGCCTGGGTTTAGACGGAGAGGTGGCGTCGGCCCAGCTCGGAACAGCTGGAGTCGCCCGAGGTGTCCAAGGAGGAAGAAGATGATGATAAGGAAGCCTCCTCTCCTGGCGTGGGCAGGAACGGACCCTTGGGAAGCCCTCAGGGAAGTGTGTGTGTCCCGCCCCGCCTGGAACCAGAGGGCTCAGCCCTGGTGTCCGGAGGTGAGGAAGAAGTTCGGTCGTCAGGACGACAGGAATCGAACCTGCACTGGCCGCCAGGGAGATCGACTCTCCACCTCTGGTGAGCCGAGCCTTGGCCTCAGCCCACCAGGAGGCCAGAGTCTCTCTCCGTCCACCGGGCGGCTGAGGGGCGGTGGAGGAGGGGATACGGGTATGGATTATACCCGTAAGGCACGATCCATAACCCAACAGCGGAAGCCCGCCAGGTATTGAGGCCCCGGGTACTGGCGGTGTCGGATAGGCTGCGCCGGGTACTGCGACCTGCAAGACGGCATCAGATACAACGGGTCGGATACCTGGAACTGAAGGTCTGCCGGAGGAGACGGCTTGGCCAGAGGCCCACGGGCGGTCTGGAGCAGAAGGCCCGTGGGCAGAGGGCCCAGCATTGGAGCGCATCCGAAGCGGATGTCACCCAGGGTCAGCAAGACTGGCGCTGGGGCCGGGCGCCAGGGATACAGCGTTGGGGCCAGTGTCGCGGAAGCTGGTGTCCAGTCGGTCGCCCAGCAGGCTGGCGGTCTGATGGGGGCACAGCAGGGACCCCAGCACGCCCGGGATGGAGGAGAAAATCCCGGGTCAGGCTGGAGGAGACCCTGGTCTCGGAGGCAGCTAAGGCTGCCGGAGCCGAAACGGCGACACTGGAAGGTCTGGTGTTGGCTCAGCCGCCGCGGCGGACGCCGGGCAAACCGACGTCCGACTTATCAGCGGGTCTGGGCAGACGCCAGAGGAGCCGACATCCGCTTAGCGGACTAAGGCCAAGACAGGTTGTCAAGGAGAGGCAGCTTGTCAGGCAGAAGAAGGGCTGTGCGCCGCCTCAAGGGGTCACGCGACTTATCGACCTTTCCGTGGGGCGCCGGAGGAGCCGACGCCCAACTTACCGGAGCCGCTGACATCAGTAGGCGACGGTGGCGGCTTTACCAGAAGCGGAGGCCTGCATAGTTCGAGGCGCCTGGCGCCTGCGAGGCGAGCCAGATCGGAGGGACGCTGCCGCCTTTGAAACCTCCAAGGCGCTGTAGCGATTGGTTTCCGGCGGGGGGCGTTACCTGGAGTACGCCGACTCCCAAGGGAGACGCTGTGGATGAGGAGCCTTGTCCCGTGCTTCTCCTTGTCTTTTTCTTGTGATGGCCTGGGAAGTGGACGCCTGCTGGAGCTTTTTAACTCCTTTTCCATGGAGGACACTTTCTTCTTTAAAATATGGGCTCCAGGATTGCTGCCGCCGGCTCAGGTGGCTGGCGTTGAATTTAAGGCAGTGCTGGCACTTCTCCACCTGATGATCTGGGACTAGGCAGAAGAGGCACTGGGAATGACCGCCCTTGAGCAGGAGTTGGCACCGCATCGAGTCGCACTTGTTCTTGTGCTCGAGGGTAGGGTACAAATATACACTGACGAATACCTGACAAAAATTAGAAAAAAATCGAAAATAACTCGGTTAAAACTATCGACGATTGAGGCTAACGAGTGTTGAACTTTTCAGCGAGGCGCTGACATGCGCTAACGGCGGGAAAGAATTGGAAGGCGGGCGTGGGGGACTGCCCCTTTACACTGACGTCGTATGACGTTGGTCACCTGACGTGGTGGCGGTCCCCCGCCAGAGACTGCTAGCTAGAAATTTTTCCATGGAGTCCTGACGCCTGCCGGCGTCAGTATTATATGTAATTACCTACTGCAAGAGCCTCTCAAGTAAGATCATCATATCCACGTCCCTAGAAGTTGTAATTTTTCTGTGTATTTAGAGACGGGTCTTCTGTGGGGACTCTAAAGGTTAGAGTCATAAAAGGAAGATTTTCATTTGACAGTTTTAGAACCGTCACCAGGAGATCTTTAACAAAATCTGTTAACTGTCTTTCCTCTTTTCCAGTCTGGGGTACATCCTCCTATCTTCAGTATATCCTTTTAGTTGCTAATGCAACACTGCACCCTCCTGGTGCCTTGACTCAAACCCGATTTCTTTTGATAGTAGCCCTAGAGGTCTTTCACTTGTGAACAACAAGGGCAAGTCAAATTATGGAATAACCAGCTCTTCCTCTGGGGTAAACCTCTACTGTCTTACAGGAAAGGGACAACAGCTGAAGGTCTACCCAGCTGTCACTATTTCCTATATCCTGGCAACTTTCCTCTAAATACGTTTCTTCTCAGTTTTAACTTCTGGCAATGTCTCTCAATTCCAGGATCTCCTTGCTATTAAACAACTGTGTTACAAGAGAGACTGTGAGGACAAGAGTGACTGTCATGTTTACCCTGCTGAGTTACGACATCTCCTCTCATGATCTCAGGGTTCCACAGTAACTACATCCATCACCAGACACAAACTGCTCTTCCTTCCCCATTTGTGGGTCAAGAACTAGTTTTAATTGATAATAATGTGATGTGGACAGTCCTAGGGACTACTCCATTTTACTGTATTCGGACACATGTTTTCAGTGTGTAACAACTACAATGGAGTCCCACTTTGGCTTCACCTTTTAATTGTACTAAACCAGAGCCTGTATACTTTTTTCAGGGTTGCTGCCTATTACCCACTTCCATCTAGAGTCTAATTCAGTAGATGCCTGCTGTCCAGTGAGTTCCCCTATCACCTGAGGCTCTGGCTCACCTAACTTCTACCACATCCCTCTAGGGGCTACAGGCACATCTGTGATGCTCTAACTTATATGCTCATCTGCAGGTGTGTCTTCTCATCTCCTTAGATTGGTGAGTCGGGTTTTATTTGGTTATTTTTTCTTCCTATATCTTTTTTCTATCTCTTTGGGTAGTTTCCCACCTGGCAAACAGAACAGAGTTAGGTAAGGAAGCTGCCAACGGTTACGGTAGGGTGCAGTTCCACGCAGTGTTGTGGAGGTGCCATAGCCAGTAGCCACTGCAGGCCTCCTGCCTAAAAGATTTGGTCCTGCAAGGTCCTGATTCCTGTGGCCTAGTCCCATCAGTGGTACTCCATGTAGTAAAAACTCTGCAATATTACCACTTACGAGTATGTCACTTTCATTTAGCTTAAATTTGGAAATTTTACAAAATGAATGGTCAACCCTGTCCACACCTCTAGGACCCACCTGCCTATAATAACCCTTTTCCATTACATGAGACAGTAAGACAGGCACTCTTGTACTGGCAATTGGTATATGGCGACATGGGCAAAACTGTGAGGCATTGGCTGTGCCTGGTCTGAAGGAGCTGAGGCATACTTCTGCCTGGCTCCTCTCCTGCCATCCCTCAACATGTCCCCTGAATAGGGTATTCATGGTGCACATAGGGTCTGCTGTAGTACACCATTCCCTTACCTCCCCTTCAATATGACCTATAGGGCATACAAGACCTCTCTTTTTGAGTTAAAAGTTGCTTTTTACCCATCAATTTGTTTTACGCAAATCTCAGTTTTGTCACCAAACAAGGAGGTACAGTCTAACTCACTTATAACAGGCACATATGTACAAATATAAAGTGGTCGATGTAATGACGGGACAAGAAAATGAACTAAACGCAGTTGCGATTCAACTTTTATTGTGGTACAACAGTTATGTCCTTTCAACTCAATTCCCTCACAGCACACAGTACACATCATACAGCAAACGTCAAACCACACAAAAACTGCACTGTATCAGAGATCTGTCCTCTCATGTACTCCATTGCACACAGTAAAAGCACACAGCTACAGAAAATAGCAAGCAATTATAGCTCCTTCTTGGGTCTTGGTCTAGTCTTGCTTATTGATGCTGTGAAAGTCAGAGATTTTCCTTTGGTGGGTATTTGTTTTTCTTTTGCAGTGTTGGCCCAAACTTTCTCTGCTACCATGAAGCACACAGTCCAGTTTAACACTGGGGTGTTGCTCCATTGCTCTTCATAATGTCATCAGTGCTGTTTTCACATCGTTTGGGGTAGCAGTCAGCTCTTGCTGTTCACCGTCAGCTCTATCCTCTTCTTTTCCATCTCCTCCATGTGCTTGGTGTCGACCTGTGTGATGTCATCAACTGCAAGCTCCTCCTCTCCGCTTCCAGGATACACATAGCATGAAACTCATCTGCTGTCATACCGTGTGGCGTTGGAATGCTCTCTTATCTCTCTCTGCTATCAGGCTGAGTTCGAGCTGAAACTGATGGGGCACTAGAAGGTCCCTCCCGTGGTCAACGTGGTTTCAGGAGCATGAATCAGCTTTTCTGAAACAGTGCTGGATTGTCTGCTGGGTGACTGCACCCAGGGAGTCTTTTAAAGACAGACACCCACCATCACGTGGTAATCTTGCAAACACACTCAGCAGATGTTAGCATTGTTTCTGTGTTACAGTCACTCTCATCCAGAACTCGTTTACAGTGAATCAAACATAGTGCTGTTTTAGACTGTAAATTATCCCTTGATCAAGAGGTTGAATTATGCATGTTGTGTTTGGGGGCAGTAAAATCAAAGTTATGTTGTGGAGTCCAGGAACAGCTGGGTGGCCAGAAAAATTGTCTATTTTCTTTAACAGTTCTACCTTTTCACTGAGAGACATAGCCTTTCGTTTTGATGCCATTCTGCAAAGTTATCAGATGCTGCAGCAGGACCAAACGGGCAGGCAGCACAGTTAGGATCAGGTTAAAGCCGTGACAATGAACTGTGTGAGCATTACAGTTAATTGAAGGGCAGAAACTGAGCACCTGTTAACTGATGTTTATCAGAGGTGTCATTTTCAGTCGGCAAGTGCCCGATGTAGACAACAGACGCGATAAAGGAGGTTTTAACATAGAAATCAATGTTAATGGTGTTTGGAAATGCTGAACTGCCCGCTAAATCCGACTGCCCGTTATACCCACGGATGGTAAAAGTGGAGTGGACAGTACCTTTAAAAGGCATGTCAACTGCTTTGGATTCCATGTCCCATGACAACCCAGTTGTTCTGAGCCATGCAAATTTCCTGGTTTACACTGAATTTGCTAAAGCCCTGGAGGCAGTGAGACATCAACAGCCATTTGAAATTGGTATTCCGCAGCCTTTAAACCAGCTCTCATGGTATGTGCGAGATACATTTTCTCCTGGGCAGGTAAACTGTCACATAAAGGGTAGACTGTGTTCCACAGAGCCTGCTGGTAGTGTGCAGGATAACTTAGACAGGCAGCATGCTTCAGCAATAGGGTGGAGGTGGTCTACACCTATCTTGCCATAAGGTCCAGTTCTCTGGAATCCTTGTTAGGAGGGGTGCTGCTGCTGCCAGATTAACCTTAGCTTTTTCACATGCAACCGCATTAATCATTCCCTCAGGGTTGGGGTGGGTGCAGGTACTGCCAGAATCCTCCCTGGTTACCACATACTTTTTCCACCTTCTTGTCCATGCCTGCAGAGGTAGAAGGTATAACATACATTTTCACTGTGGCCTTCTGGGGTGCTTTGGGATGGGGACTGATGCTCTCTTTTTTTGAGGTCAGCTCCAGCACACTCAGATTCTGCCTCTTCTGCAGCCACCTGTGTTTCTGTGGATTGCAGATTCAGCATGCCAGCAATATGGCCCACAAATGCTGTGTTAAGAGGAATAATCTTCATTAACCTTTGGTGGAGAACCAAGGTCATTCATACCATAGCAGCAGCATCTGGGGATATCAATTCCTCCTCTTCCTCCTCATAATCCTGTGCTGGGTACGTACTTGGGAAGCTTTGTGCAAACTTTCCAAAGCTTTGCACTGTCTACAAAAACTGGCACATTTTTTAATAATGTCCTCAAAGGAGGGCATTTTGCTCCCCGATACTAGTTCCTCCATTTGTTTTTCAGGCAGATGAACACAAAGGTGCTTTTTGTTTTGCCAATTGTTCCAGCAGTAGTGGCAAGCTGCTGGTCTGAAAGCCTTTTTATTTCTTGCCATTCGGGGCATCAGGACTCCCCAGTGGCGAGCCAGATTTGGGAGTGTTTGGGGAACCAGGGGGCATTCAGTCAATCATGGGCTCCACAATGGGTACTAAGCAGTGAATAAACATGGTGGTGGAGCACCAGTACTCACATTGGGGCAGCCAGGAGGGGCCACCGCCACCCCATCCCCACCTCTAGCTCCACCACTGGGACTCCCCCTGCCAGACACCCAGCGCTCGCTGCTGGATGACAGCTTGGCAGTTAACCATCTCCTTGGGTGCAAGAGACAACTGCTCCTTTACAGACGAGTGTTTGCAGCATTTCTGATCTCCTTGGGTGCCAGGCCGCTGTGGAGAAGCACTATTTGAAGCTTACTTTCCACCTTCAGTGGAGTCTTTCCCCATATTTATGTTTCTTACATGATAGCACTCTTATGACAGAGGTGTGGAAGCTGGTACAGATGTCAACTGCTGTTAAGCTACCCTCTTTTTGTTTTAGGGCAGAAAACTTTGCAGAGATCACAATTTCAAAGTTGTGATCTGGGCACAAATAATCAAAGAAAGGTCATGGTCGCCTGCCTTTGTTAACCAATGCTGACAGGCTTCACAATGTTTAAATGCTGTGGATCTGGTCATCTTTTGAGTCCCCTGTCATGCAGATTCGATAGAGGAAGGTACCAAAATGCTTATACTGTCCCCCAAAATAGGCACACGAGTTATAAAAATAAAGCCAATTTAAATAGCAAAAACACTGTATTTAAATAGTTTAAATATTGGAAACCAAACTAGGAACTGATGGAAATCATAATTTTCTCGGTTCAGGAACCATATAGGAACGGGGGGAAAAAAAAAACACACTAGAATAACAAAATAAATAAAACTAATCTAATGTAATGCAGAATATCAAATACCTTGTATGTGCAAGTCCTTAACAAAGAAACTTAGCCACTAGGACTGGAACAGGACTCCGGACGAAAGCTCTCTTCAGCCGAGAACTAAATCTGCCAGGGGGAGCATGACCATACTGCAGAGTGTGAACGTTATCATTCAAAAAGAAAAGTGCTATCATGCAGGCAACAACTCAGGGCTGAGATGCTGCAATTTGTATGACATCACTAATACACTCTCATTGCTAGAAGGAAGGGCTGAAGGTCTTTCACAGCCTGGAAGGTGAACAAAATGCAGAATCCATCAGAGACTTAATTGGTCACTTCAGATTCCTTGGCTTTCTGAAAGGCTTCCACATGAGGTTCCAAAAGGGCTGCCCTCTTAAAATGTAGGTCACCGACTCTCTGCTGCAATTCCTATGATAAGTTAGTGCATTTCAGCAAGGCCTATCTCCAGGAAATGACCACAGTGATCTAGTTGCAGGGCTGTTAACTTTCACTGCTATTTGAAGCAGCTGCTTGGAGGCATCTACACTAACAGGGCTACAGATAAGATCTTTTTGAAATAAGTACCGTACTCCTCATTTTGAAAGCGAGGTGAGTAAAACCAAATTCAGATGCGTACAAATGTCTGAACGGAATGGAGTGAGTAGTACATTTTTTAAAACAATGTAGTTTTTTTTTCTAGATAATAACTGATAAGGTGCCAACAGTGCCCCAGATAACAATGTCAGGCAGCATTAATTTACTCACCAGTTTTAAAATAAACTTGGGATGCACACAAGTGCTGTAAATCTGGAAAAAAATTGCTCCATTTGAATTACCAGTTATGTTATGAAGCACTGTTCTATGGAGTGTGATGCATTTACAAATGTTGGGTGACTACTGGTACACATTAAAAAACAATTCTGAAGAGTATTTCCTAAAATGAGGTGAATAAAATAGATCAATACTAACCTTATCTGGAGCCCTGTATACTATACTAAACTGTATTCTCCCTTAGGTCTTCTAGAATCTTTTCACCAAGGGAAGAAGGGTAGACTAGAAGTTAATGCTAATGCTTGGCTGCATAACCCAAGTACAGTACACAGCCCATCTAATGGCCAGGGAAGAATTACAGTAAAGCATTTTGCATCCTCATTGCTCCCAAGACTGTCCATTATTTATTTAAAAAATGGTAACTGGGACAGGCACACTGAGCCGATGCACAATTCCAGGTGCAACCAGGGGGAAAGGGAAATGGGAGAACAGAACTACAAATAAATACAGCCAGTCCCGTGATGTGGTTACAATGATGACGACGTGAAGTGCATAAATTGAGTGTAGTACAAACTGGCACACCCCTGCAAATGGAGGACAAATAAATCAGCAAACAAATCATCTGTGCAACTGGGCAATCTCAAAAAGTGCACAGTGCCAGTATGAAGAGACAGGCCGAAATGGTGCTGAGAGGAGTCGAACACGTCGATAAACTTCTGTGATGTTGAGGTAGTCAAATATCAGGGATGGGTATGGAGAGGTTCAGGAAGAGGGTTGGTTAACAGTGGGGGGGGAGGGAGTTTTAGTTGGCATCTAATGGAGGGAAGGGAGGGGGAGAGATGAATGCAGGAGGGTAGCTGTTTCCAGAGGGAGGCAGGCAGTATAAGAAAGCTAATTTTCCAGCTAAGGAGTGTGGGTGGGGAAGAGAAAGGTCGAGGTCCCTCGAGCATAGGGAGTAGGAGGAGGAGATAGGATACATATATGGGGAGGGACCAAAACCAGTATTCAGAGTTGAGGGAAGCACAGTGGGACTGGTAACATGAGGGAAGAGGTGAGCTGGTAGGCAGGTGACGGAAAGCACTGCAAGAGGCTGTCCAGTCTGGAAAGGGGGTGGAGGAGTGGTGCCGTAAACCACATCCGATAGTCAAAATCAGGAAATCCATTGTTAATGACAAGCTCCGATGGGGAGAAAGGCAGTCCTTCTTAGGTACAGAGCACCATGTTTGGGGTGAAATTTAGCATGGATGGTATCACTGTGGGCAGAGAATTCAAGTCTGCTATCTAACTATGCACAAGGTACTTGAAAGATGGAACCATCAAGTGGGTGCCACCCAGCGCTTGGGGCCGGGCCAGCTTCTGGCTGGTACCAAAGGTCAAAAGAAAAAATTACTCCCCTTAGTAATTGTGTTTCTCCTAATGGAGTCTTGCTGTATTCTGACAATCTGCAGTTAGCTCCACCCTTTAAACTGCCCCAGAGAGTACAGGGTTAATTTTCTATGCAGTGCATACAACGCTGAGCTCGAGCTCGGTTGAGGTCTCCATCTGCAGCCCTTGAAACCCAACCGTCAGACTTTACGAGCAAAGACTCACTAACTATACTATGTGAAATTATAAAATTTTTAACTAGCCAACTGAGAACAGACGCTTTGGATTCCCAAAGGAAGACTCAAGTCAGGAAACCCAAAACCAAAACCAATCCAAATAATGATACAATACACAAAAAAAAACAAAAAACACCCAAATAAAAAATGAGGGCGTGAAGAAGCACCCCTTGGGTGCAGCACTGCACCTACCCACCCACTTCCCAAAAACCAGGTTCTGAGAGGGGAGGCAGGTCAGAACAGAGCAAGACTCCATTAGAAGAAACACAGTTACGAAGGTGAGTAATTTTTTCTTCAAACAACATGAAGTCTTTCTGTATTCTGACTATCTGCAGATTACCAAGCAGTACCTCCATGGAGGAGGGAGAGAACCTACTTTGGGAATAGGCTCTGAAGTACTGCTGTGCCAAACCGAGCATCACTCCTAGCCTGGGTATCCAGAGAGTAATGCTTGGTAAAGGTATGGACTCTTTTCCAAGTATCTGCTTGACAAATTTCTAACAGAGGAATATCCCTGGCAGCAGCCAGGGAAGCAGCTGTACCTCTTGTAGAGTGAGCCCTCAGGCCTGAGGGTGGAATCTTTCCGTTTCTCATAGCAGAACTGTATACAAGACACAATCCACCTAGCAATAGTTCTCTTGGTGGCAGGTTTTCCCTTTCCCACTTCCCCATAAGTGAGGAACAACTGGAGGGAATCAAACCTGTGACCATTGGTACGCTCTATGTAGTAGCTAAGGGCTCTTTTAACATCTAAACTGTGTAGCCACCTCTCTCCTGAGGAAGAATGATCAGTGAAGAAGACAGGACGAGACATAGACTGATTCAAGTGGAAGTTTGAAACCACTTTGGGTAAGAACCTCCTATTGGTTCTAAGGACCACTTTATCTCTATGAAAGGAGATAAAATCAGGTTCCATTGATGGGGCTTGCAGTTCACTGATACGTCTGGCAGAGGTAATGGCTACCAAAAACACAGTTTTCCAAGTCAAGTACTTAAGCTCTGCTGAAGACATAGGCTCAAAAGGAGGTTGCATAAGTTGAGCAATGCAAACATTTAAGTCCCAGGCAGGGGCAGGATCCCAAAAGGGAGAGTGGTATGAAGCAATCCCTTGAAAAATTTACAGAACACAGGATGAGATGATAGTGAGGAGACTTCCTACTGACAGAAAAGCAGAAACAGCTGACAAGTGTACCTTGAGAGTAGCTGGTCTGAGGCCTGGGCCATTAAGATGGACCATATAATCCTGAACTGTAGGCAATTCAGCAGTGTCTGGAGAAATATGCTTTGGAACACCAAAGCTGAATCTTTTCCATTTGAAGTTATAAGTCTTTCTGGTGGAGGGCTTTCGAGAAGCTTTGAGAATATCCAGAACTCCCTGAGACAGATGCAAATCTGCATACTCTTAATTCTTCAAGAGCCATGCCTTGAGATTGAGAGACCAAAGATTGGGGTACCAAATCCTCCCCTGAGGGGAGGTTAACAGGTTGTTATTCCTGGGAAGAGACAGGGAAAGATGGACTGCTAGAGACAGTAACAGGGGTACCAAGGCTGTCTGGCCCAGTCCGGAGCAATCAGAATCACTTTGCAAGGTTGTGACCATAACTTGACTAGAACTTTGAACAGGAGGGGAAAAGGAGGGAAGGCATACATAAATTTCCCATCCCAGTTCAAAATCAGAGCATCCAGAAGGTCTGTCTGAGCTCAGGACTGGGGGTCTGCAACAAAGCAGAGGAAGTTGATTGTCTGGGGCTACAAAGAGATCTATCTCTGGAGTGCCCTACCTTGAGAAATTACTTTCAACACTAGGGGGTCCAGGGACCATTCGTGATGGCCCTGGGAGATCCTGCACAGTGCATCTGCTAGCACATTGTCCTTTCCTGGAAAGTGGACTGCTATCAGAGAAGTCTGCAAGGAATAAGCCAGAGACCACAATTTCATGGGCTCTGTGCACAAGGTCAGAGACCGAGTGCCTCCCTGCTTGTTGATGTACCACACATGGTGGTGGTCTTGTCTGTTCTGACCTGAACTATCTTGTTCTGCACAGACTGAGAGAAAGCTTGTAGGGCCAGAAAAACTGCCCTGAGTTCCAGGAGATTGATACGAAGAAGGGACTTCTGAGGGGGCCACAGTCCCTGGGCTGTGAGAGCCCCCAGATGAGCTCCCCACCCCAAAAGGGAAGCATCCATGGTAAGGGACCACCGAATGAGACTGAGTGACAAACGGGACCCCTTACCTTAAACTGTCCTGATCCTGCCACCATTGAAAAGCTTGGATCAGTGTCCGAGTCACTGGAATCAGCTTGGTGAGAGGTCCTTCTTTGGGACCAAAGGCCCTCAGATGGAACTGAATGTCCTCATCTGGAATCTTGCCCTTGGACCACTGCTGTAGAAGCTGCCATGTGGCCCAAGAGCTGAAGGAAGTGCCTTGCTGGCTGGGACACCTGAAGGTTGAAGAAAGAAACCAGTTCTATAAGGACTCTTGCCCTTTCCAGGGAAGAAAGGTTTTGCTTTGACAGTACCTAGCTCTGCCCTATAAAGGTAAGAAGCTGTACTGGTTCGAGGACTGACTCGGGAGATTGAGAAGAAACCCCAGGAAGACAGCACTTGCTGGGTCACTTGCAGGTCTGACTTGGCTTCGCCTGAGACTGACCCACTATTAGCCAGTCATCCAGATATGGAAAATGGAAATCTTCTGCCTCTTAAAAGGCCACTACTGCCAGGCACTTTGTAAAAACCCTTGGAGCTGATGTTAGGCAAAAGGGCATTGCTTTGAACTGGTAATGGCCTGAGGGCAACTTGAACCTGAGGTACTTTCTGTGGAAGCACCTAATGGGAATGTGAAAGTAGGCATCTTTGAGGTCCAGGGAGGCTAGACAGTCCCCTGGCCTTAGAGAGGGAAGAATTATTCCCAGAGTCACCATCTTGAACCTTGGTTTTAAAAGATGTTTGTTCAGGTATCTTAGATCTAGGATGGGTGACCACTCCCGTCTTTTTTGGGGTAAGGAAGTACCTGGAGTACAGATCTTTGCCCCAGTGTAGGGTAGGAACTCTCTCTATGGCTCCTAGGGCCAGAAGAGATGAAACCTCTGCCTCTAGGGCAAGGGTTTCGGAGAGACTTGCAGGTGGAAATGATCTGGCTCTCATCTTCGGAAATTTTTTGAAGCCGAGAACCAGTCCCTGGCTTACTACTTCCAGGACCCACTTGACTGAAGTAACAGACACCCAGTCCTGGACGAAGTAAGCCAGCCTGCCCCCTACTGGGATAGGAGAGTCGACACAGGCAGGCCCATCAGGGTGTCTGCTTGGCAGGGGCCTTAGGCTGAGGAGTGGATGCAGTCCTGCTCATCACCCTTCTGCCTTTCCCTCTGAAGAACCCCCTCTGCGAAAAGGGAGAAGAGGCCTGTGCTTGGTAGAAAGGCCTATGAAAAGGCCTGCCCCTGCCTCTAGAATGCTGCCTTTGAGGAGTTGCCTGCCTCTCCTTGGCCTGTGCACTCCTATAAGTGGTCCTACATTCCTCCATCTTTTTCATGTAATTCTGTCTGTTCCCCAAACAGAGAATTACCTTCCATGGTGAAGTCCATGGCCTTAGCCTGGGTGTCCTGTGACAGGCTAGTACATCTGAGCCAAGCCATTCGCCGAAGAGCCACAGATGTAGCCATGACTCTTGATGACATATCACTGGAGTCCACAGCAGCATGAAACTGTACCTTAGATGCCTCGGTCCCATCCACAGCCACCTCCTCCAGCTCCTTGGCCAGCTGGGGGAGGCCTGTTTAGCCAGTGCCAGTAGTGTCCCACCTGGACTTCCGGTACCTGGCTGTATAGGCCATATAATTAGCCTGCCTGAGTCCCAAAGAGGATGCCATGTATTGCTTCTTTGCCAAGGCATCCATCCTCCTGGAGTCTTTATCTGGGGCGTGTGAAGCCAAGGGGACATTAGCCCTGTCACAGGCTGCAGCCTACACGACCCCAACATGGCTGCATTGTTGGTAGAAAAACTCTGTGTCTGAGCCTGATAAAGTGTACTTTTATCCACTCTTATATCAACAGGAGGTACAGAATTAGGGACTTTAAATTTTTGTGTCCGTTTCCCAAAAGATTTGTGCAAGGGAACAGACAACCTCCTGGACTCTAGGATGTCCATTATCTCTACAAAATCAGGCGCCTCTTGATCCTCTGTAGCTTCCTCCATAGGGAGCTGAAGAGTTTCAGCCACTTTCCTGTAAAACATACAGTGGGGAAGGGACTCAGAGAGGCTAGGAGGGGAAAACACCAGAAGGTCTGTCTGGGGAGATGTCCGGTTCAATGGGCACATCCAGACTTTCTGCTCCATCATAATCATCATCTTGTTCATCATCTTGTTCATAATCCCCTCCTCCTCAAGTTCGGTTCACAAAAATCTTCAGGGGCATATTCCTGAACGGTGGAACCCACGAACCGAGCCCCAGCCAACGGAGCCGGATCGGGCGGAACCGAGCAAAGCGATTCACCAATCCGACCGCCGCAATCTCATCATCTGCGTGTTGGAACGTGGAACATCTTGATCTGAACTGGCTGATTTGTCTTTCCTTTTGTAGGAACCGATCCCTCAGGATCAGCTCTCCTCTTGCCCGAGTATTCCCTGGTCAGAGGGCACTCCTGGTTCAGTCGGAACAGAACCGGCTGGCCATCTGGGTCAGCAGACTTCTCGGCCTCCTTTCTCTAAGTCTACCTAATCTCTTTCCAAGGTAGACTTAGGAAAATGTTTACAAATTTGGCAGTCTGTATCGAGGTGTTCAAACCCCAGACAATACACACAGGTGGTGTGGGGATCGGCCTTAGCAAAGACTTCCCCACACTCACTGCAGTGTTGAAACCCAGTGGGCCCAGTTTTTTTCTTGGGTTTCTCAGACATGGCTAACCTACCCAAACTTACCCTTTTTTCAGCAACCGCCAGGCAAGACTCCCTTATCGGTTCCTAACCGTGTCACGGTATTGGGGAAAAAACATTTAAAACACGTTTTTTTTTTTTTGAACCAATAAGGACTGGTAACCACACACTAAAGCAAAGTACAAGGATTCAGTATATAGGATCAGTTCAGCCAAACCGATCCAGCAAACTTACAATTTCCACAAAGTAATGAAAATAACTATCTAGTACTCACGGTACCGCAGACGGAGCCTGAACCGACAATGCGGAACAAATTCAGAATAATTCTGGCTTAAAACCGACACTTCAACTTACACTTAAACCGACTTTTGAACCGAGCTGAAGGAGAAATCTCCGGAGTGACTGTTCAGTGAGGCGGGGTAAAGAATCTGATGGTTGGGTTTCAAAGGGCTGCCAACAGAGACCTCAACCGAGCTCGAGCTCAACGTTCTATGCACTGCACAGAAAATTAACCCTATACTCTCTGGGGCAGTTTAAAGTCTGAAGCTAACTGCAGATTGTCAGAATACAGCAAGACTTCCATGTTGTTTGAAAGACAGTTTTCTGTGTGTTGACGCAAAGTTGGCTGGACTGGAACCAGTGGAGAACACTGTGAACGTCTTGCTGGAGCAAGACTTCCATGGATGCAAACGGGACCCGAGGTGTAGATAACTGTGTCATCTGCAGACATGTGAATATGCAAGATAGTGGAGGGGTCATTTAGGAAGATGAAGAAGAGCACTGGACCCAGAATGGCGCCTGATAAAGCCCTGTGGGACCCCAGTGTGGCTAATGAGGGGTGAGAAGGCGCCTCTACTTGTACCGACTGTTGATGGCCGAGAGATAAGAACAGAGCTAACTGACTGTGGGGCTGAGAGGTCAACATAATTGGACACAGAATGAAAGTCTTTGGCTAGATCAATGAAAATGGTCGCTGTGATTTTCACCCGATTCATCCATTAGAGGATGAGTCAATGACCCTAAGTAGGGGAGAGATTGTGGAACGATCCTTCCTAAAGCCATACTGAAAGGGGAAGTAAAAGTTGGATGAGTGGAGGAAGTCTGCAGGCCATGACTAGACTAGTTTCCCTTGCAGCTTTGCAAGAGAAGGAGCAGGAGATAGGACAGAAGTCACCAGGAGTGAAGGGATCACCCCTTTATGGAGGGGGAGAACTTTGGCAAGCTTCCAAGACTGAGGGATGATGGTACAAAAGAGAAGATTTAGGAGGCGAGTAAGTGTGTGTGTGTGTGTGGGGGGTCGTCACAATGCCAGGAGCTGACAGATGGAGAAGTTTGTGGTCTAAACCACCAAGCCATCCAGGCTAGATCTGGAAGGGTTGAGTGAGGAAAGGGTGAGCAGGGTCCCTGAGGGAGTGAAAAGGAGAAAATCAAACCAGGGTTGGGGGGAGGTATGGGGAAGGGAGGGGAAGGAAAGTCAGGAGGTGGTGGGGGGGAGAGCAAAAGTGGTGAAAAACTCACTGAGGGGAGCAGTAGCAGAGGGAGGGTCAAGCACTAACGAGCCACTACTGAAGACTGAGGAAGTGGACTGAGCTGGGGGGTCAAAAACGGAGTGAACTGCCTTCCAGAATTTGGCTGAATTTAGATTATTCTGGAGGTTGGCCTTGAAGTAGAGGGACTTGGCAGTAGAAATGGTCTTAGCGCAAGAGTTCCTAAGTGCCCTGTAGGACAGGAGGTCCGACAGAGAGTGGGATCATTTATACCTGGCACAGACCTGGTCACGGGTCCTGCACAAATCAAAGAGATCAAGGTGATCCAGGGGTGGTGAGAGGATTTAACCTTGTATTTCCTGATGGGGATATGCTTGTCCCAGACAGAAGTAAATATTGAGTGGAAGAGACATATCAATGTCTGGGGTGGAAAGCATAATGGACCAGTAAGTCATTGCCTAGCAGATTTGTAGTAAATGTAGTTCTGGACATCTCAGTTGCTGCACTATCAGACATTCAGCTGCAGACTATCTGAAGAAAATCATGCCCCTCTTTAGGATACCACAACTGCAGTCTACTTCATTATCCAAAAGAGTGTTTGCTCTGGGCGACCCTCTGGCACAGTGGTTGAATTTCTGCTTGTGGCGCGATGACCGGGTTCAGGAATGGACCCGAGAGTCGGACGACTGGCTGGGGAGAAGGATTGAGCATCTGGTGGACTGCTCTCCTCTCCGGGGAGGAGAAATGCCCGTGCTCAATGGACCCCTGGCAGAGGCTGGGGATCCGCGGGCGACCGGGCGCCAGCATGTTGAGGAGCGGGCAGACGCTGGACATCACTGCACGCCCCGCCCCTGGGGCAGCACACTTGGAAGAAATTGCTGGCCGCCAAGGATGAAGACCTCACCAGTGCCTGGCCTCTATGGTTCCCCTGCCTCCCTGCTGACCAATTCGGCTCTGCGGCATGCCGGCCCTGAACCCGCCCTGGGGAAGCCAGGGAGACAATGTCGGTGGTGGTCCTACCAACACCATCTCCTTCAGACTTGCCGGATCAGGAGTCAGAGTTCCCACCCAAAGCTAGGGTATCTGCAGGCATGGCAACAGAGAACGAGGCAGCCAACCAGGTTGGGCAGAAATGTAGGGCATCTGGCAGCCAAAACACAATTTTGCTCTGGTTCCTTCCAGATCTTCTTTGCCAATGACTAGAAAACAGAGTGGATAGGCAGACAGAGCTCACAATGGCAGTCTTAACCTGGAGATCCAAAACTGGTACTCACCTTCTGACTCAGAACCCTGGGCAACAACTTTCAGGTTCTTTCCCACACACCTTAGGGTAACTATTTAGAGCAGCGACTAGACTTATAAGGCACTGTCCCTTGCCTACTTTTATAGAACTCAGATGAAGACAGAACTATTTCCAAGAATATACTAGGAGGAAAGACTAGGAAATGTGGACATCCCTGTGGGGTTGGGTGCTTCAAGTAAGGACAGCAATGAGTGAGATGGGCATTCAATATCGGTTTAAGGGAAAACAAGAACAAAGCTGGTAGCAGGATTGGGGCTAGTACCGAACTGGTACCTATAAACGACCTCCTTTGCATCAGGAGACCTTCTATGCCATGTCAGTGTGGAAACGAGGTGGTTAAAGACCCCCTCCAAAAGAGACCAGAAGAGACTAAACTGGCTCTTTTTGCCCACGGGCTCAAGGGAAGCAAAAGAGCCTAACCAGGCCTGTAGCCCTTTGAATAGGAACTAAAGGACTGGGAGTGGTGCATGACCCAGAGTCAGATTAGACATCTGAAGTCCATCAGCATCTTCTACTGGGAACCAACGCTGGCAGTGTCTGGATGCAGAACTGGATGAGTCTTGGTGCTGGGCTACTCCTCAAAACCAGAATCACGGTGCTTTCCTCCCAATCCCTGTAAGGGGGCCTGCTCATTTGAGGACCCATGTCAATTTCATCTTGCTGGATCAGAATTGTATCCCCCCCCCCAGTTTTATGTCCAGAAGCGAGACTGAAGGACAGGAAGGAAATTCTTCATTCTTCTTTGCCCAGTTCTCCTTATATTTCTTCCATGTCTGGGAGCAGTTTCAGGAAGCTTTTTCATGTGGTCTGGGCCCAAACACTTGAGACACTCACAGTGGCCGTCAGCAAATGACATGAGTTTTGTTGCACTTAATCACCCCTGAAGAGGTCATCCACAGAGAGGTCATAACAACTGGAGGGAACCTTCTGGAAATAACTCTGATGAAATTGAAGAAAATTAGGTGAAAATCTAGGAAAAAAGACTTACTGACTGTGAAAGTGGCACCGGAACTGTGAAATGGCATCAGAACCGAAACAGAATGGTAAAAGTGATTGACAAAGCAGCGGAGAACACTATCCGCGTATGACCAAATGCTTTGGAAGAAAAAACAACTATCTGAAGGTTCAGAGAACTGCACGAGAGGTGGAAACGAGCCCGGAGATGCGTAGCACTTGATAACCCTCACTGTTAGAAACAGATTTTCATGGTGGTCACTGTGTATTGAATATATAAAAACGAGTATGTCTCATGCACAGACACACATGCACCCGAAAATGGTTGGAGTTTTAGAAACCTTTTCATATACAAGGCTGTGATCAACCGCTACAATGACAATTTGTCTCCTATGTGTATAAACAACTGCACAGGTCTGGACTCGTGAATGTTATCACTGCAGCCATCTGTAGATGGACACCAGCATGTTACTGCTAGTAAAGGCTGCTGCCTCAGATGAAATGCTGTCAGAAGTAGCAACTTACCATTTTATCAGCAGCATTCATATCTGCCCCAGGTCCAGGAGACGCGCAAGCATGGCAGATGCCCGCTCTTCACCGCCAAGTCCAGTGGGCTACTTTCATGAATCTACAGGGCAGAAAGAAACAATTACTCACCAAGTAATATTACTTCTTCCAGGGTATTCTTTAGCATTATTGACAGAAGCAGTATGCCAGCTGGGTTCAGCTGCCCTGGAGAGGAGTAGTCAATGCAAATGAGGAGGGTATGGCCAATCAGGATACAGTTAGAGTAGAGTGTTGCCTGCAGTCAGCCTGAAGGACCTCAGAATGCATTTTGAAGCTGAAAAAGAGCAAAATCAAGATTTCACTGGGGCAAAAAACTGTTGGCACAACCACTATATATTCTAACCCACTATTATGAAAAACATTTTTTTTTTTTTTTAAATCACACGAACAAATGACAATCATCTAATTTGGCTAAATCCCCTAGCGGAGCCTTTAGACAAGGCTTCCATGGGAGGAAGGGTGGGAATGTCAATAATGCTAAAGAATACTCTGGAAGAAGCAATATTACTTCGGTGAGTAATTGTTTCTTCTCACCCCAGGAATTCTTTAGCATCTATTGACAGAAGTAGACTTCAAAGCAGTGTAGTTGGGAGGAGGGCGCATAAACCTATTTTAAGAAGAGGCTCTGAAGTTCCATCCTGCCAAAACTGGCATCCTATCATAGTACACATCCAAGAAGATCTTATTGAATGTGAAAAGCAAATTTCAAATAAGTGGTCTGCACACTTCAGGTGAGGATATAGCCTTGAACGCTGCCCAGGAGGCAGCTGATCTCCAGTAAGTAGGCCCTAAGCACGAGAAGGGCTGAATGTCAGCTTTACTGAAGCAGACCTGAAATACCTGAAAACAGTCCTGTGGGAAAATACTCTTGGTCACTGGTTTCTCCTTTTCTGCAAAAATGCAGGAAAGAAAAATATGATAATGACAGAACCTGAACTGAGAGGACTGCTGGCGCAGACCGGCAGGACTAATTCATGCCCCTTCCAAGTAGGTTGAGATAGGCTAGACAGGACTTGCCAGAGAGCAGTACAGGCAGAGAAAAGGGACTGATGAAGGAAATGGTAGAGCACTTGGGGAAAAAGATTTTCTATCCATCCAGAAGACTAATTTGTTCATAAAGGCACTGAGAGGATAAGGCCTAAGAGAACAACCTGAAACTCTGAAAAACGTCTGACAGAGGAAAACAAGCAGACAAATTGTCTTCGATGTTACTCGCTTCAGGACAGAATTTCCACAGATTCAAAGGGACACCCCATGAAACTGAACTTACAGAGGTTTGTGGTCCATGGGAAAAAACTCCGGTCCCTAGAAGGGTCTGGAAGCGAAGATGGCCCTTTGCAGAATATTTCTCTTGCCTGATGGAAAAAGAATCCCGAGTAACCGTTAGGTGTACTCTCAAAGAAAAAAGAGGCCTACTGTCCCACTGTTGGAAGGAAAATAAAAACCTTTATACTTTTACAGGAAACAAGTCACAAGGACCAAACTAGTTCAAAGTCCAAGACTGCAATGCCTGGAAATGAACTAAATAATCCAGTCATGAGAGGAAAGAGGATTGAAAAACTCTAGGCTCTTGTCCTTGTACCCAGGGGAAAAGCCACTTCCCCTAGAAAAACTGAGGTTTTCGTGATACTGAAACTTTTTTTCCCCCCATAGACGTTCCAGGCCTTGTTTGGATACAGGGACTAAGAGATCTAGACTCTCAGGAACCAGACCTTGAGAAGAAAAGACTGGCAGCTGAGAAAAACACTACTCCTGATTTTTCAGAAAGTACTAAGGTTGTCCCGAGCCACCGGGATCGTGGTGGCGGATACCTTGACTAGAGAGGTACTTAGGTAAAAAGGATATAGGAGAGAGAAAACTTCTCAGGCCAGTCATGAGATTAGAAAATCCATTGGATGGAACCCAGCTGGGGCCTGCAACAGGAAAAAGGAAAAAGCTGGAGGTGAAAATTCAGATCTGGACCTGACCTTTCCCTGAATGATGTGGCTAGGACTTGAGTGCTGAGGGCTCACTTGCGGTGGTCCCGAGTAATGTGGCTTAGAGGATCTGCCAAAGGGCCCACTTGTGGTGGCCCTGCCAAAGTTTTGTCCTTGCCTGACAGATGGATAAGTGACTAAGACACCTCCAAAGAAGCCAGCTAGAGATAACAACTACGTAGCTATTGGAGAGATTGAAGCCCTGTGTCCCAAATGCTCGTTAGTGTGATACAGGGCAGGGATATCGAACTAAATGGCCTTTGGACTGAAAAATGCAGGCCTGATAGAGATACTCTGAGATTCCAGGGACTGAAGAGAGAATCTCTCAGAAACCAAGATCCAATGAAGGAACCCCCGCAGGAAAGCGCCAACCGGAAGGAAGCCTCTGTACCAAGATTTGAAGGGAGAGGTGTGAAGTTCACTGTTTCCTTACACCAGTCCAGCCTGTAACAGGGTTCAAGCTTCATGAAAAATTCTCTTATTTGGAATCTAACCTAGAGGCCTGCCCTGGGACTTCAATGACAAAATTATGCACCCCATGCAGGGAAAGAGCTTCCCTGACAAGAGATGAGCATTGCCCCTAAGAGATGCGAGATTTAAAAGTTAGGAACTTTTTCTAGTAGGTACAAAGAACCCCTCGAGAGTGTAGGAAACAAAATGTCAGAACTTAGGGCTTGAAAACCAAAGTCAAGGGAAATTGGCTAAGGTCGGCAAGCTCTGATAAGGGAAACCAGAGATTCCCTGTCTTCAGGGAGAACCGCCAACCTACCCAGATACCTGGAGAACAACCTGATTTTTACTCCGTATCTGAGAACACTTCTGGAGGCAGTCTAAATGCATGAAATAAAACTGCCTGAGAAAAACCCTGTACTAAGGAACTGAGAACATAGAATGTATCAAGAAGACAAGAAAAATCCCCACGTTTAGAAAGCAAGACCTGAGCCAAGGAAGCATCCTGACCCCAGGTTGTGAAAACTGATAATGATTTGCTGTTCCCTGTTTTCCTTTAAGATTCAGGTAACAGTCTGGGAAAAAAGGTCCAACTCCCAAGCAGGAGGGGACCCTTTCACGACTTTGACCCTCACGAGGTTCTGGTGCTCTAGTTACTATTGCTGACATGCTACTGAAGAATAACAGAGAAGGCAGCATTTGGAGGTAAACTTTAGATGTTTACTTATCATGCACATAGATATACTGTATATATATTTAAATGTTAATATTTGCAGATATCTATCTCCCTTTATTTAATTTTTTTTTTTTTAACCATCCAAAGAAGGGGTAAAAACTTGAACCAAGAAGGAAAATAACTGAAGAAAAAAGGGATTATCAGGAATGAAAGAGCATTCCTGCCTAAACCCCTTGAAAACGTTATATTTGGAAATTTCCTAATGTGTTGGCATAGGAAATAAGGGTTAAAGCGAGAATAATTCCTACCCGAAGACCCCCATTGAGACTTCTGGGGAAGGAACGCTTATATATAACTGAGTACAAGAAGAGTTAAAGTCGTTCATAAGTGCCTGTCAGACCAAAATTTTTACCAAAGCATAACCCAAAAGAAAAAAATTACTCACCTTAGTAATTATATTTCTTCTAATGGAGTCTTGGCTGTATTCTGACAATTGCAGTGATTCCCAACCTTTGAACTCCTCCGGAGAACTAAGAGTTAACTTTCCACGCAGGGCATGGAACGCTGAGCTCGAGCTCAGTTGAAGTCTCCGTCTGGAGTGTTTTGAACTTGAACCGTCAGATTCTTACGAGCCCAACTAAACTAAAAATTCTATGCGAAATTGTAAAAGTCTACTAGCCAACTGTTGAAAAGTTTTGGTTTCCTAAGGAAGACTCAAGTCAGGAAACCCAAAACAAAACCCAATGTACTAAAAAATAACAATAATAAATAAGCACCCAAACAAAAGGAGTAGGGTGTACAAAAACACCCTGGGTGCACACTGCACCTGCCCACCCACTTCCCAAAAACAGGTTCTGAGGGGAGGCAGGAGGAGGTCAGAATAAAGCAAGACTCATTAGAAGAAATATAATTACTAAGGTGAGTAATTTTTTCTTCCAACAACATGAAGTCTTGCTGTATTCTGACAACTGCAGACTACTACGCAGTACCTCCAAGGAGGAGGGACAGAACCTACTTTGGGAATAGGCTCTGAAGTACTGCTGTGCTAAACCGAGCATCACTCCTAGCCTGGATATCCAGAGAGTAATGCTTGGTAAAGGTATTGACTGTTTTCCAGGTGGCTGCTTGACAAATTTCTAAGAGAGGGATATCCCTGGCCGCAGCCAGGGAAGCAGCTGTACCTCTTACGGAATGAGCCCTCAGGCCTGAGGGTGGAGTTTTTCCCAGTTTCTCATAGCAGAATTTTATACAAAACACAATCCACCTGGCAACAGATCTTTTGGTGGCAGGTCTGCCCTTTCCCACTTCCCCATAAGTGAGGAACAACTGGAGGGAGTCAAACCTGTGACCCTTGGTATACTCTATGTAGTAACTACGGGCTCTTTTGACATCTAAACTGTGTAGCCTCCTCTCTCCTCAGGAAGAATGATCAGTGAAGAAAACAGGGAGAGACACAGACTGGTTTAAATGGAAGTCTGAAACCACTTTGGGCAAGAACCTTCTATTGGTTCTAAGGACCACTTTATCCTGTTAAAGGAAATAAAATCAGGTTCCACTGACAGGGCTTGCAATTCACTGATACGCCTGGCAGAGGTAATGGGTACCAGGAACACAGTTTTCCAAGTCAAGTACTTAAGCTCTGCTAGATATAGGCTCAAAGGGGGTTGCAAGTTGAGCAATGCAAACATTCAAAACCCAGGCAGGGGCAGAGTCTTTAAAAGGGGGATTGTGTGAAGCAATCCTTTAAAAATTTACAGAACACAGGATGGGAAGATAGTGAGGAAAGCCTCCCCACAGACAAAAACGCAGAAACAGCTGACAGGTGTACCTTGAGAGTAGCTGGTCTGAGGCCTAGGCCATTAAGATGGACCATATAATGCAGAACCGTAGGCAATTCAGCAGTGTCTGGAGAAATATACTTCTTAGAACATCAAATGCTGAATCTTTTCCATTTGGAGTTGTAAGTCTTTCTGGTAGAGGGCTTTCGAGAAGCCTTGAGGATATCCAGAACCCCTTGGGAAAGATGCAGATCTGCAAACTCTAACTCTTCAAGAGCCATGCTTTGAGATTGAGAGACTGAATATTGGGATACCAAATCCTTCCCTGAGAGGATGTTAACAGGTTGTAATTCCTGGGAAGAGATAGGAGAAGATGGACTGCTAGGGACAGTAACAGGGGGTACCATGGCTGTCTGGCCCAATCTGGAGCAATCAGAATCACCTTGCATGGTCGAGACCTTATTTTTACCAAAACTTTGAACAGGAGAGGGAAGGGGGGGGAAAGGCATACAGAAACTTCCCCTCCCAATTCAGGATCAAGGTGGCCAGAGGGAGTGAGCCCAGGACTGGAGGTCTGCAACAAAAGAGAGGGAGTTGGTGATTGTCTGGGGCTGCAAAGAGATATATTTCTGGAGTGCCCCACCTTGAAAAAAAATCACTTTCAAAACCTGGGGGTCCAGGGACCATTCGTGATGGCCCTGAGAAATCCTGCTCAGTGCATCTGCTAGCACATTGTCCTTGCCTGGAAGGTAAACTGTTACAGGAGAGGTCTGCAGGGAATAAGCCAGGGACCACTTCATGGCTTCTGTGCACAAGGCCATGGACTGAGTGCCTCCCTGCTTGTTGATGTACCACATGGTAGTGGTGTTGTCTGTCCTGACTTGAATCACCTTGTTCTGCACTGACTGTGAGAATGCTTTTAGAGCCAGAAAAACTGCCCTGAGATCTAGAAGATTGATGTGGAGAAGGGATTCTTGGGGGGACCACAGGCACTGGGCAGTAAGGGACCCCAGGTGGGCTCCCCAGCCCAGGAGAGAAGCATCCATGGTAAGGACCACTGAACAAGACTGAGCAACAAAAGGAACACCTTGCCTTAAATTGTCCTGATTCTGCCACCACTGGAGGGCTTGGATCAAGGTCAGAGTCACTGGAATCAGTTTGGTAAGGGAGTCCTTTCTCTGAGACCAGAAAGCTCTCAGGTGGAACTGAATATCCCTCATCTGGAATCTTGCCCCTTGGACCACTGTTGTTGAAGCTGCCATGTGGCCCAAGAGCTGTAGGAAATGCCTTGCTGGTCGAGATACCTGAAGGCTGAAGGAAGAAGCTAGTTCCATAAGAGCCCTTGCCCTTTCTAGAGGAAGAAAGGCTCTTGATCAGAGTGTGTCCAGTTCTGCCCCTATAAAGGTAAGAAGCTGGACTGGTTCAAGAACTGACTTGGGAAGGTTGAGAAGAAATCCTAGAGAAGTGAGCACTTGCTGGCTCACTTGCAGGTGAGACTTGACTTGGTCTGGAGACTGACCCACTATTAGCCAATCATCCAGATATGGAAAAATCGAAATCTTTTGCCTTCTTAAAAAGGCAACTACTACTGCCAGGCACTTTGTGAAAACCCTTGGGGCTGAGGTTAGGCCAAAGGGCATTGCTCTGAACTGATAATGGCCTGAGGGCAACTCGAACCTGAAGTACCTTCTGTGGGAGCACCTGATGGGAATGTGAAAGTAGGCATCCTTGAGGTCCAGGGAGGCTAGCCAGTCCCCAGCCTTAGAGAGGGAAGGATTATTTCCAGAGTTATCATCTTGAACTTTGGTTTTAAAAGATGTTTGTTTAGATAGCTTAGGTCTAGGATTGGTCGCCACTCCTCCGTCTTTTTGGGGGTCAGAAAGTACCTGGAGTACAGTCCTTTGCCCCAGTGTAGAGTAGGTACTCTCTCTATAGCTCTTAAAGCTAGGAGAGAAGAAACCTCTGCCTCTAAGGCAAGGGTTTCTGAGAGATTTGCAGGTGGAAAAGACCTGGCTCTCATCTTTGGAAATTTTTTGAAGCTGAGAACCTGTCCCTGGCTTACTACTTCCAGGACCCACTTGTCTGATGTAATAGAGATCCAGTCCTGAACAGTAAGCCAGCCTGCCCCCGGGAATAGGAGAGTCGACTGGCAGGCCCACCAGGGTGTCTGCTTGGCAGGGGCTTTAGGCTGAGGAGTGGATGCAGCCCTGCTCATCCCCCTTCTGCCTCTCCCTCTGAAGAACTCCAAGAAAAAGAAGAAGAAGAGGCCTGTGCTTGGTAAAAAGACATTTGAAAAGGCCTGCCCCTGCCCCTAGACTGCTGTCTTTGAGGAGTTGCCTGCCTTTCCTTGTCCTGAGAACTCCTGTAAGTGGTCCTGTACTCATCCATTTTCTTCATGTAATTCTCTGTCTGCTCCCCAAACAGAGAATTACCCACCACAGGGAAATCCATGGCCTTAGCCTGGGTATCCTGTGAGAGGCTAGTACATCTGAGCCAAGCCATCCTCCGAAAAGCCACAGATGTAGCCATGACTCTTGATGACACATCATTGGAGTCCACAGCAGCATGAAACTGAACCTTAGATGCCTCAATCCCATCTGCAGCCACTGCCTCCAGCTCCTTGGCTAGCTGGGGAGAGGCCTGTTTAGCCAGTGCCAGTACAGTGTCCCACCTGGACTTCTGGTACCTGGCTGTATAGGCCATGTAATTCGACTGCCTGAGTCCCAAAGAAGATGCCATGTGCTGCTTCTCTGCCATGGCATCAATCTTCCTGGAGTCCTTGTCAGGGTGTGAAGCCAAGGGAATATTTGCCTTGTCACAGGCAGCAGCCTGCACTACCCCAACATGGCTGCACTGTTGATATAAGAACTCTGTGTCTGAGCCTGAAAGTGTATACCTCTTATCCATTCTTCTATCCACAAGACGTATAGTGTTACAAGACTTAAAGATTTTTTTGTGTCAGTTTCCCAAAAGATTTATGGAGGGGAACAGACAGTCCCCTGGACTCTGGGATGTCCATCATCTCTACATAAACAGGCTCCTCTTGATCTTCCACAGCCTCCTCCATAGGAAGCTGGAGGGTTTCAGCCACTTTTCTGTAAAACATAAAGTGAGAAGGGGACTCAGAAAGCCTAGGAGGGGAAACACCTGAAGGTCTGTCTGGGGAGATGTCCGGTTCCACAGGCACATCCAGACCCTCACTTACATCATCATCCTCAAATTCCCCTTCCTCTTCAAATTCCGGTTCATAAAAATCTTCAAGGGTATAATCTTGAACTGGGGAACCAACCGAACCGAACCCCTGCCAGAAGGAGCCGGATCGGTCGGAACCGGACGGAGCGATTCCACAATCTAAATCGCTCTGGCTATCTCTTCGGCGGTCGGAACATGAACCTCTGGATCCGAACTGCCGATTCATCTTTGCGCTTTTTGTCGGAACCGATCCTCGAATCGGCTCTCCTGGCTCGCGAAGTATCGCCCTGGTCAGAGGGCACTCCTTCTGGTTTGGTCGAAACCAATCGGCTGGCCATCCGGGTCAGCGGACTCTCGGCCTCCTTTTCCCTCAGTCTACCTAATCTCTTCTCAAGGGTAGATTTGGGAAAGTCTTACATATTTGGCAGTCTGAATCGAGGTGGTCAAACCCAGACAATAACACAGGTGGTGTGGGATCGGCCCTAGCAAAGACTTCCCACACTCACTGCAGTGTTGAAACCCAGTGGGCCCGTTTTTCTTGGGTTTCTCAGACATGGCCAACCTAACTAAACTTACCTTTTTTCGCAACCGCCAGGCAAGACTCCTTATCGGTTCCTAACCGTGTCACGGTATTGGAAAAACAGTTAAAAATACGCTGGTTTTTAGAACCGTAACCACACACTAAGTCTACAACAAAATTACAATCAAACGGCTGGTTCAACCGAACCGCCCGCACTTTTACAAGTTCCACAAAGAAAAACAGAACAATTCCTATCTAGTACTCATGGCACCACAGACAGAGATTGAACTGACTAGGTAGATACTTTTTTCGGTTTAAACCGATTTAAACGGAAAACTTTAACCGACGCTCGAACCGAGTTGAAGGAGAAATTCGAGCGACTGTTCAGTGAGGCAGAGTAAAGAATCTGATGGTTTAAGTTCAAAACACTCCAGACAGAGACTTCAACCGAGCTCGAGCTCAGGATTTCATGCCCTGCATGGAAAGTTAACTCTTAGTTCTCCGGGGCAGTACAAAGGTGGGAATCACTGCAATTGTCAGAATACAGCAAGACTTCATGTTGTTTGAAGGCTGGAACTTTTCAGACAAGCAAGCCTGAGGGAAATTACCTATGCCAAGACTCTAGAATCTGTAACATTATGACTTACTATGAGAGCATAATGCTACTAAATGCCACTTGCGTATTCCAGCAAACCTCCTTGTGAATAGTGCTCAAGAGATGCCGCACTATGGCAAGGATAGTATACATCAAACACTCTTAATATATATAATAGCGTATGCTACAAAGGTTAAAGGCATTATGTAAAATTACTTACACATGGTATATGATTATCTAGAGTCTATCTCTGAGGGAAAGCAGACAGTGTCACGAGCTGAGAAGCAGGCCACTGTTTGCACTAACTCTCTTTAATCTAAAAGTGTACAGATAAAACAGTAGAACACTTACCAAGCTGGTACTTCATCTGAATGCTTCTGTCAACCCCGAAAGAAGGAGGTTTCAGAACCTACCTGTAGAGTCTTCAGGAGTTGTCAACTTTGGAGGACAGCAACCACCAGATCTATGGAAGTCGCTGCCCTCCACCGCTTTATCGGTGTCATCCTGAGGAAAGTCCAAGTCCAGGAGTCCACCGGATGAAAATTATATATATACACACACACACATATACACACATATATGCCTCATTATGCCATAACCTGAATCAACCTCAGGGTGACTGACTGGAATTAGTGGGCCCTGAGAGGAGTTCAAGAAGGAAAATCCTCTCCTAAATTACTAATAATAATCATAACAATAATATCCTTGGTCGTAAGGATTAACAAGGAGAGGAATACTTGGACCTGAAGGAGCCGAGAAATGCCCAGAAAAATAATGTCTGGAATAATTGCCAAGCTCTCAGAAATTCAGTTGCAGAGGGCATAATTTTATCAACCCCTGATGTCTCCCTAAGTCCTTCAGGCGTGAGGGTCAGAGGAGATTAATCTCTGTCTTTGTGCAGGGAAGAGGACACCCTGCCTATTTTCAAATTAAAGGCTTGGACAGAGAAACAACTACTACAGAACCAGACTTGTAGTAATAGAAGTTCCAAGGGGACTTGTTATTTCTTTTGTGTTAACTTGAGGTACCCTCCTCAGCGCTTTTAGAGGAGGGGGAGGTAGACTAAAAGCCCAGATAATAGCTAGGGCAAGGCTCAAACAAATCAAAATCAACTTTGAGATTTATTTTTTTTTTTCACAAAGAGGAAAAAACAGAACCACCTCCACACCTCTTGGTAACAAAGCCCACTGCACATCAAACAAGAGAGTCTCACCCCAAAAGAGAGGGGATTACCCTTCAAATATTAAACATTTTGAATTTAAACAGAGAAAAAAGGGTTAAAAGAATTTGCGCTGGTGCGCAAAGGATAAAAAATGCGCACGCGTGCGAAAAAACAAATCAGTGATTTTACCACAAAAGCGTTAAAAACCACGGATAAATACTAAAAACTAACAAATTAAATAAAAATGACACAATTTATCGCGCACGCGGGCGAAATGTACTTCAGAAAAAACGACGAAGCGGGAAAATACGAAAAAATCCAGCAACTGCACAGAACCCAGCACAGATGCGGTAAAAATAGATAAAATGAAGAAAACATACAAAATACCTTAAAGCAGCACTCAAAAAGAAAGAAAATGGCTCAGGAAGATCTCTAAATAGAAGAGCTCCAGGGCAGTGTTGCCAGTTCAGTGGAGAAAAAATTCTGAGGTCCTTCAGGCTGACTGCAGGTAGCACTCTACTCTAATTGTATCCTGATTGGCCAATACCTTCCTCATTTGCATTGACTCCTCCTCTCCAGGGCAGCTGAACCCAGCTGGCATACTGCTTCTGTCAATAGATGCTAAAGAATTCCTGGGGTGAGAAACATTGTTTTCAATTTCAGCTCATGTTTTTGCACTCCTAAATGAATTTGTTCCCGAAGGTCTCAGCTTGGTTCCCATGGGCAGTAGACTATTATCTCTGAGTGAAAAACAAGTTACTCACTTGTAACTGTAGTTCTAGAAGTGGTACATGGTGTACATCAATACTTCTGGCAACATTCCTTTCCCATTTAAGAACTGTCAGAGGGTCTTCATTCTGGCTTCTACTCACCCAGGTGGTATCCTCCTTGGCACTGCCCCATGATGTCAAATCTACCAGCTGGAAGCAAGACCAGTGTGCCACTTGTCAGGAGGTCAGGTGGGTTGTGGATGTACACCATATACCACTCCTAGAACTACAGTTACAGGTAAGTAACTTGTTTTTTCTAGGAGTGGATATGGTGTACTATCCACACTTCTGCAGACTCAGCCGCTCTCCATGAGGTAGGGGAAAGGCGCACACCCCATTTCGGGAACAGAGACTGGAAAACCGAGGCCCCAAAACTAGCATCCCGTGACTCAAGGTCAATGTGGTAATAGGAGATGAAGGTGTGTACTTACTCGGTATCTGTCCTGGCTAGGAATGTCCATGGAAGCAGCTGCCGAGACAGGAGGCTCCTACCAACCAACCTATAACAGAGGTCGATGCAGGAAGACTATCCACCTGCCAATTATCCACTTTGCTGCAGTCTGCCAGGTGCGGCTTCAGCATAGGTGACAAACAGCTGGCAAACCTCTCCCCAAATGCTAGCCGTGTGCTCCTCATAATAAGCAAGCGCTCGCTCTGGGTCCAACATGTGGGGCCTCTGCGTGGCCTCTAAGGTTAGACGTAGGAAAAACACCGGGAGATGCATCACCTGGTTAAGTGAAACCCCGAAACACCCTTCAGAAGGAACTTCAGGTTGGGGCAGAGTACCTTGTGGAAGACCAAGTAAAGAGACTCCACTGAGAGCGCCTGGAGCTCCCAGATCTGTGTGGTGGATGCGATAGCCACCAATTTGGCGGACTTCCATGACAGGCGTGACATCTCATGCCTGTGCACTGGTTCGAATGGCTTACCCATGAGCATCACTAACAGCAGCAACAAGCCCCAAGGTGGTGGTGGTTCATGCACTGGAGAGGAAATGTGGTCAAGGCCTTTGAAGAAATGCCCGACCACCTTCTCCTGCGCCACCGTCGACATACCAGCCCGCGCCCGGTATGCAGAGATGGCTGTCAGGTGCACCCTGAGGGTTGTTGATCAAAGGTTCAACCGACAACAGAGAGACCATAGGTACTGAGGATGCTAGCCACAGGGCAGGACAAGGTCAAGTTCCTGCCCTGGCACCAAATGGAAAATCTTTTCCACTTAAAGGCATAGCAATGACGTGTCGACTCCTTCCGAGATGCCTTGACTACGTGGAGGACCTCTTCGGAGAGACCCAAAGCCTCGAACTCTAGCAGCTCAGGAACCAGGCTGTCAGGTGTAGGACTGAAGGTCCAGGTGGAGAACCTTTCCCTGAGAACGCGACAGCAGGTCCAGGCGATGAGGCAGATGCCACAGAGGCTGAGGAGATCAGGATACTAGAACTGGCATGACCAACTGTAGCCACCAGGATCATCCATGCCTTGTCCCTCTGATCTTTGAGCAACACCTTGTGGATTAGAGGAACAGTGTACATGAGGCCCAGGGTCCAGGGCCTCACGAAAACATCCCCCAGTAGTGTTCCCCACTCAGGAGGAGCAGGCACAAAACAGCCTCAGCTTAGTGTTTTCCCAGGAGGCAAATAGGTCCACATGGGGGGTGCTCCACTGGAAAAACAGGTGATCCACTGCCTCCTGGTGAAGGGACCACTCACGAGACACCTCGCCCACCCGGCTGAGGGTATCCGCCAGCTGGCTGGACATGCCAGCCACATGAATCACCAGAAGGTTGGCGTCCAGGCTGTGAATGAGAGTACAGATGCAGAAATCTTCCCAGCACAATGGGAGGGAATGTGTTCCACCCTACTAGATGAGGCAGTACATGGTCGTCATGTTGTTTGTCTAGACCTGGACGACCTGACCCCAAAGGTGTGGAGCGAAGGCAGTCACTGACAGATGCACTGCCTGAAGCTCCAAAAGGTTAATGTCCATGAACTCTGTGGTCTCCCAGCCCATCAGAGAGGTGTTGGTCATGAGAGTGACCATCAGCTCCTGGCAGACAAATAGGACTCCTTCCTGGAAATGGTCCTGAACCAGCCACCCCTGGATGGCGTCCCACATCAGCTGAGTCACTGTGACTGGCTAGACAAGGTGACTGTGGCACTAAGATCACCGACAGGCCAGTCCCCACTGCTGGGAGCGCATCTCAGTGGGCCCAACAGGCCACGTTGGTGCAGAGCCACCACGTACCCCGGAGATGCAGGAAGTCCCGGGGTGAGTGCAGTGCAACCAGAAATGACTGGGCAAAGCAGGAAAGATCCTCCGCCTGTTCACTGATGCGGGCTCAGGCTCGACCAACGCAGAGCCCGAGCTCTACCCCGATGAAGTGAATCACCTGCAAGGGAATGATTTCTGACTTGCCTCACTGGGACCAGGAGGCCTAGGTTCAAAGCAGGTCTGATGGTCAAGTCCTGGACCACTCCATCTCTGTCCTGAGGGCATACAATAAGCCAGTTGTCCAATGAGGTACAGACTGCTTGGCACAGCAAGAAGGCTGCCACCACTGCTATGCATCTGGTGAAAACCCGGGGTGGGCAAGGAAAGATTGATGGCATGACCTGGAACTCTTAGAGGGTCTCTCCGTGCAGAATCGGAGGAACAGCTGGTGGGATGGATGGATGGGGACATAAAAGATGGCATCCTGGAGGTCCAGGGAGCAGAAAAACAAGTCCTGCTCCAGGGACGGGATGATCTGGTTCAGAGTGACCATCCTGAAAGTGGGCGACCAGAGGAACTTGTTTAGGTCATGCAGGTCTAATATGGGGTGCCAGCCCCCTGCCCGTTTTAGAACTAGAAAATATCTGGAGACAAACCCCGAATCGACTGGTGAATCCTGGACATGAACCACTACCTCCTTCAGGAGGAGCTGGGTGATGTCCACCCAGAGGGTAGACAACATGTGTGCGGACACCACATCCTTCCAAGGAGCATGGCTCAGCTTGGGCGGGAGAGCCTGAACCTTAGAAGACACTGGCCAGTAATACTGGGCCAGGCGGAACTGAAAATGGTGGAGCCGCACCCCACAGGAGGACCTAGGGAGACTAGACGGGCAGGGAGGGGGCACCCTAACCCGCTAATGGGCAGACTTGAGGCGGAGGCAGGGCTAGTTGAGAAGGCAACTGGCCTCATCTGCCAAACTTCCTGATGACAGAAGACACAGACTTTGGCCGGGACGCCATGCCTGCTGCTGCCCAGAAAGTAGCTGGGATGGCTTGGCCACAGGGGCAGAGTATGTCCGAAACTGAAAGGATTTTTTCTTGGGTTTCAAGCCATTAATGTCCTTTTGTATGGAGGTAATGGAGTCTAGGGTGACACTGGACTTCTCAATCCAGGTGAGATGGCCATCCACTCCTGGCACGAAAAAGTCAGTACCCAAGAAGGGAATATCCACCAATTTATGCTGGGTATCCACCGTGAAGGCCGAGATCCGCAGCCAAGCCCTGCGACGCATAGCCACTGCTGCGGCCATGGACTGGGCACAAGAGTTGTCTATGTCCATGGCCATCTGGAGCTGCTGTTTTGCAACAGCACGGCCTTGATCCCAGACCAGCTTGACCTGTACCTGCAGGTCAGCCAGCAACCAAGGGAGCACCGGGACAAGGGTACCCAGCAAGGCATGGGCAAAGTGGACCCTGCAGAGCTCATCGGTGCAAGTTACCATAACTAACAGCCAATCAGGAAGCCTAAGAACAGCACAGGCGTCCTTAGGAGGCAGACCCTCCTTAGGCTGAATCATCTGGGGTTTCACCCGAATGGGTGGAGAGGCCAGAACTGGCTGAGCCAGAAGAGTAGGGTTGGGGCCGAGGAGGCAGCAGTCACAGAAGCGCTTAGAGCAGGAGCTGCACCCAGTAGCAGCTACTGCCACATAAGCTCCTCGAGGTTGCTGCAGTTTGCAGTAGAGCCAGTCCTCCCTGGAGGAGGAGGAGAAATAAAGGGCACGCTGCTTGCCTAAGAGTCGAGACTGCCACCACAACGGGAGCTGCAGGACCTCAACCTCATCCTCGCCGACTGCCTATGGACTGACCGGGCGAGGGTGAAACGGGAACTGGTGAAGGACGGCTTGGGTCCCTAGAGGAGTGGGGGCCCGGGAGTTAGGGCCCAGCTCAGCTTACATAAACCCGATCCAGACCAGAGTCCTGGTGAGGAAGTATCCTCCTGGTCCTGTGACAACAGGTCATTGGATCAAGGAAAATCGTGACCGGCTGGTCAGCCCGCATCTCAGTCAACAGGCCTGACAGGGACACCGTGGAGTCAGCAGCCTGGACGGAAATGTCAGCTGAAGCTGACAGTTCGACGACAGTCGAAGTGTGAGAATTGCAGGAATCCGAGGCCCAAGAGCGTTCGTGGTCCCATGACCTGCAGCAGGATTTTTCTGGTTTTTCCTTAGAGTCCCGCTTCAAAGATTTCGACCCACAGGAAGGGCCCTCCCAGAGGGCTGGAGAGGACTAATACAAGTCCCAGAACACCCCAGTGAATGAGGCACCCAAGCTCAGAGGTACCAGCGAGGGCACTGATAAGCACCTGCCGTGGACTAGATTGCTGCTTCTTTGAAAGTAGCCATCTGCTTGGCAAAGCCCGCAGCTGTGGAAACCGCTCGATGGGAGTCCTCGGACTTGATGGGGGATCCCGCTTGTCCAGACAAGTCAAGAGAAGTCATGCATAACAATCCTTCAGGGTTGAAGGATGCAAGGTGTGGCACAGGCGTAGGCCTGGGGGTCATGCTGTTGGCCCAGGCAGTACACGCACGTGGCGCGTGGGTCCATGTGTGACATTTTCTGGCCACATGGGTAGCGTTTAAACCCAGGAGCAGACTTGGAATCTGCCGATTCTATAAAGCAACGACGGGACAAAACCTTGAAGTGAATACTGGAGATCAAAGTTTGAAGATAGAGAGGGCCTACACCTAACGCAGCGCGCAGTGGAGGGAACCTTACACTTCCAGCGGAAAGGAAGACCTGACATCATGGAGAAGTGCCAGGAGGATACCACCCGGGTAGGTGGCAGGGGTCAGCTTGAAGACCTTCAGGCAGTTCTTCAAGGGGAAGGGAATTCTGCCATAAGTGTGGATGTATACCATGTCCTCTCATACATATACTCTGTACCCACTCCACCCCACCCCCAGGTCGCACCGTGAGACGAGCATCTTGTTGCTCAGTGTGCCTTTCCTGGTGAAACATTTCAATACATAAATATCCACGCTGCTAGAATTATATATTATTTCTATACCAAACGACATCTGGGATAGTACTTCTGTTTTGTCTCTTAAAGTTAAAATTCATTATAAACTGTATTTATCAAGTGTTGCATAATGTGACTGACTAATGTTTCTGTATTTCTTTTACTGTTGTGCTTATTGTTTCGTATTTCTTTTAATGTTGTACTTGCTCTGTGTGGCATTTTCTTGCCCAAGACACACTTGCAAATGGGTAATTTTCTGCCCAAATTGTGTACCCAGTTATCAATGCAAATAAATAAAACAAATGAACTAGGGTCAGTTTATTCAGAATTACACTGCAAAATGCAACTCTAACTGGGGATTCATGAGTCAAAGTCCTGATTGACCCATGGGCGCCAATAAAAAATTGCTCACTGAAGTAATGTTGCTTCTTCTTAAGGGATTCCTCACTGCGTTTACACTTTTTGCAGTCCTCTCGGCCACAAGTGACGTCGCGAGATACAACCCATGCAAAAATTTTAGAATTTGAACGAGGTTCAAACTTCCGTGATCCATGCTCCACTCTGGCCATTGCTCAGATCGGTTTCCAACGAAGAGTGGAGCAGCAGATAGTGAAACTAGATAAAGGCTACCAAAAGTTTGAAAATGTTTCATACAATTTTAAAAAGCACAAACCAGTTAGAAAGCAGACGAGAAAAAAACTGTCATATAAACCACAAAACCAACTGACTGTTGCAGGAACTGCTAGTGCTATAACAATGCTCAAGCAACCTCACAGATTCTTATGTGAACCTATTTCATGTTCTGGAAGGGGAGGCAGGGTATTAAGTGTAAACATAGTAAGGGATTCCATAAGAAGAAACAACATTACTGCAGTGAGAATTTTTTTCTTCTAACCACAGGAATCCCTCATTTAAATATTTACACTTTATGAAGACTCAGTAGCAGTACCTTGGGAGGCTGGATCCAGCAGAGCCTAGTTAGAAAAAAAGTTCTGCAAGACAGCATTTCTGAAGCTGGCATCCCTTCTGCACTGTATGTCTAAGTAGCAGTGCTTTGTGAAGGTGTGTACTGTTTTCCAGGTAGCTGCTTTGCAAATGCTAACAATGGGATGCCCTTGAGGGATGCCACAGAGGCAGAGGTGCCCATAAGCCTCTTGGTGGCATTTTCCAGCTTTTCATAGCTAAACTGAATATAAGAGGCTATCCAGCAAGTCAGATTTCTTTGTATCTGGTTTACCTTTGCCAACCTTACACACAGCTAACAAAAGTTGGCTGCTTTGGGACCTGACATTTTTTGGCAAGTCCATGTAGATAGTCAGGACTCACTTCAGGTCAAGGTTAAGCAACTTTTCCTCACCTGGACTGGAATGCTATGGACACAGTACAGGAAGGTCACTGACCGATTCAGGTGGAATTCAGATACCACCTTAGGAAGGAATTTTCTGCTGGTTCTAAGAAAGAACAGTTACGTACTTACTGTAACAGTAGATCTTCCAGAGACTCTCCATCAGGCCACACCTATGGAGCTCATAGCCTCCACATGCAACGACCACACAGAAACTTTTGCAAGCAGTCCACCAAGCGCCACCCATGCTGAGGTCAGACATCGGCTGCTACACAAATGTGGGCGACCTCTTCTCTCCTCAGTTACCTGCCTGAGATCATGTTCAGAGGACCTTACTGCAGGGAACCAGGAGAGAACCTAGGGTCCTGCCAACCAGGCGAGGCAGACTGCAACAGGCAGACCCTCATGGAGATGGAAACAGCAATAATTAGGGTCTCAGGACCCTGTAGGGGGAAGGAGGGTGGGATGGCATGGCCTGATGAAAGATCTGCTGTTACGGTAAGTAAGTAACTGTTTTATCTTCGAGGATATTTCTTTCATTAGGCCACACCTATGCAACGATTACAAAACAATACTGACCATAAACAGTCTGGGTGGCTGGAGCCTATGGGCCTAAGAAAGCAGGCCCTGAAGCACAGCTATGCTAGTGTTTAGTGAAGTGTGGGCAGTACTCCAGGTGGCAGCTGCACAGATTTCTGTGGCAGATAGTTTTGAAACAGGTAACAGATGTGCTCTGAGGACGTGTTTGCTAACATCCTCAGCACCCCTGTAAACACTAAAGCAATTCCTGCTTCTGAGACCCATCAGGGGAGGGCCTAAGCTACAGCTTTGTTTTTCTCCAGTTGACATTTTGGTATTTAACCATGTGCAACAGATAATTTGCAATCCTCAGACCTAAGGTGGAGGAGGCATAAACCCTTTTCCCCCCCAGAGGTCAATCCTGCGAGAGTCCTTATCTGGGGGGAGGAAACTAAGGTGTTTGGGCACCTTTGATCTATCATGAGCTGCTTTTATGACAACTGAATCAGTTTCCACCTGGGCAGCAAAGTTTGTCCGCCCCTGCATGGCATGGTTGGCACTATGTCTGGCCTGTGCCAGGCTGCTGTGGTTGCATTCTTTAACGCTGGAAGCAATGGAGGAATGATCTTAGGGGGAGACTCAGAGATCTCCAGGAAATCCACCAGGTCTTTCCTGGTGACATCATCTTCCTCAGTCTGAAAGCCCATGGTGGAAGACAGCTGTTTCAGCATATGAAAGAATGTGTCGTCCTCAGGAGGGGACCCTGGAGTATGTTTCACAGAGTCCTTACTAACTGAGGAAGTTGTGGACATGTCTGAGATCAGGAGTTCTTCCTTCATCCTCAGAGGTCAAGTTGATACTGCTCTTACGTCGACCTCCTCAACCTCTGGGTCTGGTGGCAGATTCACTGGCGGTGGCCTGCGGGGGGGGGGGGTCTCCCGGGGTCGACGATCTACTTCAGGTCAGCAGTTCCCATACGCTCAAAAGGAGTCTCCATAAACTGGCCAAGGCATATGTTGAGGTCCCAAGGTGGGACAGGGTCCCTCACTTGTAGGTATAAGTGGTTCAGGCCTTTATAATACCATTTGAAATTGGGTTATGAGGCCAAAGACTTTTCTTTAACAGCTGATATGTATGGTGATACTGCTAAATGCACCTTTAATGCTAAAGACTGTAGGCCTAAGGACCATAAGGTATACCAGGCATTACAGAATTACAGGTAACCTTACCTCTATTCGGTTTATTTTTCTGGGGGCACACCAGTAAGAAAACCTCTTCCATTTAGAGGAGTAAGTTCTCGTGGCAATGGGTTTCCTTGAAACCTTAAGGACTTCTTCTAAGAGATCCATCCAGAAAAGTCTAACTCAACAGCCATGCGCTCACACGCAGGGTCCTAGGGTTTGGAAACATTATTCTGCCCTGGGACAAAGTCAACAGATTATGACTGAATGGCAGGCTGATTGGATTTTTGTCAGACAGGACCGGGAACATCGAGTACCAGGTCTATCTGGCCCAGTTTGGAGCCATCATGATCACTGTTGTAGGTTCCCTCTTGAGTATAGGAGTACTTTCTGAATGAGTGGAAATGGAGGGCAGGAATAGAGAAATCTCCCTGTCCAGTTCAACACAAGGGTGCCCTCTGGGACTGTTCCTCTGGCTTGTTGCCTGCAACAAAACAGTGGCAGCTGATAGTTCTCCCAAGATGCAAACAGGCCTTTATTGGGAGTGCTCCACCTTCTGAACACTGTGGCCCAGAACCTGCTGATTTAAGGCCCATTTGTGATTTGCCTGACTGGTTCTGCTTGAGGAATCTGCCAGGACATCGTCTCTGCCTGGCAGATGCACTTCAACATGTTTGCATCTAAGGATATACTGGTTGCAGACCCTCACTGCCTTTTACACAGTTTTGAGGAACTTGTTCCTCCTGCTTTTTAGGTAGTGCATTGTAATGGTGTTTTCTGTCCTGATTTGGACAGTCTGATCATGTAGTTGGGAGAAGAAAGCTGCATTGCTAGCAGCACTGCTCTGAGCTCCAGGAGGTTTATGTGTTCTAGCGACTCCTGTGGACCCATGTACTACTCATTGTGAGGTCCTGCAGGTAGGTGCCCCACCCAGGAGTGAGGCATCCACAGTAGAAATACTTGTTAGTGATTGTTGAAGGAAGGAATGTCCTCTCTGTGGTTGCTTTCTTCCTTCCACCATTCTAAAGGTTCCACTAATGCTTTGGTAACTGGCACTAGCTTTGAAGTGGATCCCATCTTTTGGATCAGTTGTCCCTTAAGTGGTACTGAGTATCTCTCATTTGGAACCTTGCCCATGGATCCACAGCTGTTGATGTAGCCATGTGCCCTAGTAACTGTAGGAAGTCTCTTGCAGGTCTTGGCTGATCTGTTGTGAAAGACTCTGCTGCTGCTATCAAAGCTGTAACTCTGGCCTGCGCAAGGAAAGCTTTCCCCTGCAGGGTGTTCAGCTCTGCTCCTATGAAGCCAAGTACTTGAACAGGCTCTAGCTGGGACTTCTGGAGGTTTATCAAGAATCCCAGATTCTCCAAGGTGCTTTTTACCAACTGAACTGAGTACCTTGCCTCTTAGAAACATAGAAGTTGTCAGCAGATAAAGACCTCTTGGCCCACCTAGTCTGCCCCATTTTCCCTACCTACTGTGTCACCGAGACACTACTCGATCTCCAGTGTTTTCCCTCCGCTTCCTTATTTCTAATGCTCCCTTGTGTCTATCCCATGGATGCTTGAAACCTGCTACCACGTTGCCCCCACCACCTCCGTTGGGAGGCTGTTCCAGGCATCCACCCCCATTTTCCATGAAAAAGTATTTTCTCACATCTCCTCTAAGTCTCCCCCACTCCAGCTTCATAGCATGACCCCCGTCCTCAAACATCTTTTTCTATGTAAAATGCTACCTTCATGTACCTTATTAATACTTGAGAGGTATATGAGCTTTCTATCATGTTCCTCCTTTCCTCTACAGAGTACATATTTAATTCATGAGTTTTTCCTCATAGGGCTTTTGATGCAGGACCTGCACCATTTTGGTTGCCCTCTTCTGTATCGCATCCACCCTATCTCTGTCCTTCTGGAAATGGGGCCTCCAAAACTGGACACAGTACATGAGGTGGAGCCTCACTACTGATCTATACAGGGGTAACACTACTTCCCTCTTTCTACTGGTGATACCCTCCCTATGCGCCCGAACATCCTGCTAGCCTTCCCCACTGCCTTATCACACTGCTTTGCTACTTTCAAGTCATCAGAAATGATTACCTCCAAGTCCCATTCCCATTTTGTGGCTGCCAATACCTATCCACTAAACTGGTACATTGCCCCCGGATTTCTGTACCCAAGTGCTTGATTTTGCACTTTTTTGCACTAAAGCCCAGTTGCCAAACCCTTGACCAGTCTTCCAGCTTTTCAGATCATCCTCATTCCTCCCTCCTTGGTGTGTCCACTCTGTTGCAGATTTTGTGTCATCCGTTAACAAGCATACTTTCCTGCCAGCCCTCCTACAATGCTTCCTCTTGTTCTGACCCAGAGACTAGCCAGTCATCCAGGTGAGGAAAACCACTATGCTTTGTCTTCTCAGATGTGCCACCACCACCACAGCCAGGTACTTTGTAGAAAACCCTGGGAGCAAAGGTGAGACCAAATGGGAGTGCAGTGAAATGGTATTGGCATTTCCCTCCAGCTTGAATCTGAGGTATCTTCTGTGAGACTGTCTGACTGGGATATGAAAATAGGTGTCTTTCAGATACAAGGATCCAGCCAATGACCTTTCTGCAAAGACTGTATTACTGTCCTTAGTGCAACCACCTTGATTTTTCTGTTTTTCAAATGCTTGTTCAGAAACCTGCGTCACACTTTAAGTGTCAGTTTCAGTAACTCTGGGGTAGGTAATCATTAATTACATGCAACAGGTGTAATTACTCTGTAGTTACAAGTTTGTTGCATGCAAACACATTGCAACTGCAATGCAGTTAGTTACACTGTAACTACACTGCAGTTAACGGACACTTATTTAAAGGAAGGCGAGATGTAAAATGGGTCGCCACTCCCCAGTATTCTTGTGGGTCAGGAAGTATCTTGAGAATAGGCCCCTGACCCACTGGGAAGCAGGGAAGGTTTCTATAGCTTTTGATATTAACAGTTTTTTTGCTTCCAGTTCCAGCAGACTTTTTCTTTTTTTTTTGTGGTAGAGTGAGCTGGAAAACATCTTATGTTTCTGCAGGTTTGGAAAGTATTTGAACTGCAGACACAACCTCAGCCCACTACTTCCGTTATGCACTTGTCTGTGGTAATGTTTACCCATTCCTAGAAGTAGTGTGCCAGTCTTCCTCCCACTGGCAATGGTTGGGTGACCTGGGCAAAACTATCCGGAGTTTTGTTTTGGCTGGGGCTTAGGCACTGGAGCTGCAGCACTATGCCTGGAAGCCTCTTTTCCTCTTCCCCTATAGTAACCTCTTTGTGATTGGTACTCACAGGGGGCATAAGAGACACAGGCTCTTGAGAAATATCCCCTGCCTCCCTTTCCATATGACCTGTAGTGTAGGAGGTAGTGGCCTTTTCCTTCTCATTGTTACTTTTGAAAGTGGTTTTGAATTCATCTACTGTTTTCATTCAGGCCTCTGTTTTTTCACCAAATAATGAATCTCCCTCAGAGGAGAAATCCATGACCTCGGTTTGAGTACAGTGTGGAAATGATATTTTGTGGCATCCAGAGTTGATCTTGCTGTGGCAATCAGGTCATGTGCCAAACCTCCAACTGCTCTTTCTGTCACTGCCAGAATCATGTTCCAAAGTGCTTTCTGGTACTGTGCTATACGTGCTGACTGCCTGCCTGATAGGTAGGGAAGCTGTTGTATAAACCTTTTTTGCCACAATATCCAGTCTGTTAGTGTCTTTTTCAGAGGGGCTGTGCAGACAGAGTGATTTTCGCTCTCTCACAAGCAGCAGCCTGGACTACCTCATGATGATCAGGATGGGCATACAGATATTCCACACTCCCTGTTTGTCCACCTGATATTTTCTCTCAATTTTTTTTGTCAACGGCTGCAGCTGAAGTGGGTGCATCCATGATTTTTGCAACGGCCTTTTTAAGTAGTTTATGTATGGGAAGTAACATCCTTCTTGATGAACTTAGTCGCAACATGTCCATAAAATTAGCATCCTCTGTTTCTAGTGGTGGATATTGAGAGTATCAACTATTTATCTAGCAAATGAGGAAAAAGATGAGTATTTCTCAATTTGCCTTGGAGGAGGTTCAAAACTGTGCTCAGTGTGTGCCCTGTAACTCAACAAGGTCACCTTCCTCCATATGTGCATAATATTCTTCTTCCTCCTCCTCTGCAGGTGGGCAGAGTGCAGCCTGAGCCATTTTCCATGGCCTAGATCACCTGGAAAATTTGCCTCATTCTTGATAAGTCTTCTGGTGAAGGCATTCTTTCTGTGCCATCTGCCTGCTCCTTTCTCCTTTAAGGAGGAGTGGCAGTGACATTATTTTTTCAGTTTCTTTTTGGCAGACACCATTTCCAGTGCCTGTTCTAAGGCTCTCTTATTTTTATTTCTGCCATCACTGGATTCGGGTTCCCCTTTGGACACCCTGATAACTGAACCATCTTTACCATGCCTTTCTGATGACTGTGCAGCTTTATCTTTTTTATTGTCACCTTTTATATTTACTGCTGTACATGCAGAGATGGATCCTTCCGATGCATACTTTCCACTGTCTCTGGGACCACCTTCAGAGCCTTTTTATTATTTTAGGCAACACAGAGTCAGACTGAAGACATGCTTCTTCTCAAAATGTTTACCTTCTAAATTAAGTTTGGGCAAACAATATGAAAGGACTTACAATGTATAAAGTCGTGTTGGGCCTAAACACTTTAAACAAAGCTCGTGACAGTCTGCAACTTGCCAGAGCTGGAAAACAATTTGTGCAATTATTTGATGGTCCACAGAGTCTTTCTATATACCAGTTTGAAAGAACCTGAAATAACGAAACTGTTGCCAAAATAGTAAAACAATGGCTTTTGTACAGCAGAAACTGTGCCAAAGCCAAACTCTGGCTCCTGTAACAAAACTCACTAATTAACGTGAAAGGGCAAAGGCAGAAAGTGAAAATGCTTCGTTCTCTGTAAATTGGCTAATTAAAAATAGTAAACCACTAGTAAAGCCAAAAAGAGTGTGGTTTACTAGCCAAATAGTAAAAAAATAGCAACAATAGCCAAGTAGGATATTCACCAGTTCCTGGGAACCAAAGAAAATGCAATTTACAGATAATCCTAGCTAAGCAAAGTAATAGAATAACTGACTTAAAAACACCTTTGATGTAAACAATAAATTAAAATCCGACTAGAGAACCAGCTGTTACTGGAGTTTACTATGGGTGACTGCTCTCTTCAGGTAAAGAAACAGATCTGAGCCACTGGAGTGCGGATGGAGTTTGAACCTACATAATAAATTCTAAAAATCTGCATAGGTTCTATCTCCAGGGTATTATTCTGGCGAGGGTACTGCATAAAGTATAAACACTTAACTGAGAGATTCCTGGGGTTAGAACCACTGGCAGCATGGTCTAATATTTGCTATCTGTGAAGCACTGTATGCTGAACCACAACACAATATGATTGTACACCAACTTCTCTCTATAATGGCTGTCATGAGTCTAGCAGTTTGGGGTCTTATAGGAAGGTGTTATGTCAATGGTGATCTTATCAATGTAACTGGGAGCCAAGATGTGGCAGCCTTGTGTGTGTGTGAGAGAGCATTTTTGGACTGCTCCTGTTAGAAGCACATCCAGAACTGTTTCAAGAGGTAGCAAATCTGTCAAGAGCTGGACACCATCCCCTAGGAAAATGTTTCCTTTCTAAACTCAGATTAGGCTAAAATAGCTACTGTTTACTGTCATAAGTGGCTAGCGGATGTTACTTCGCTACATAGCTGGATCTACTAGTGACTCGTGTTCCCTTCCCTGTGTTTGCACGTTTTCTGGCTCAGTGCTTGCTCTGGGCTGGCGGCTGCAGTACTAATGAAGTAGGTACAGGCTCAGGAGTTGCTCTGTACAGACCACCACTACTCTTGGTTGATGATTCTGTTAACTGCCAAGCAACTGCACTACAGTCCTCAAGTCACTTGTTCGTGACCGGATAAAAGCTAGACAAGCCTTAAACTGAACCAAATAAAGCCCCTCAAAACTAGTGCAGACTCCCTACTGATTGGATTAGAACTGTCTTAAAAGTACTGTGTTAAGTGTTGCTGTACCCATCTATTGTATTGCTAAATTCACTGCCTGTGGTTAACTACTGGTGGGTATGGAGAGGGAGTTGTTCTTTTTGCACAGGACAGGCAGTGTTTCCCAGTCAGCACTCAGGAGCACTCACGAACCTGCAGTGATCTGCTTATGGAGAGCTTAAAGTTTTGCAGGTTTTACAGGCATGAAATTAAATCTAAACAAAATTTAGGTTCACGAAACATTGGGTACTTTACCCTGTCTCTCCTGTTAATATCTGCTCCCTGCTGTACCAGTAGTTTCACCATTTCTGGCTGGTTTCTAAGACTGCTATGTGGAGGGCAGTGTAATAGGTCACTGGATCTGTAATTGAAACAAAAAGAAAATATTCAGCACCAGATGTACAACAAGAAAAATACTCATTACAATACTGCTGCTTCTTCCCAGGGATCCATCAATGAGCAGTACAAAAGTGCATCATTCCGCAAGACTGCGATGCCCTGGAAATAGAACTTTATGTTAATTTTACAACTAAGAATACAAGTTCAAACTCTGCTCTGTGGTCACGCTCCCCCTACTGGCTTAACACCAGATTTTATAGCCAGGGGCAGCAGTGACCACTAGAATCATCTAAGTGGCTACTAAAATATTTCAAACATTTTTCTTTAAAAAAAAAAAATGTAAAAAAACCAAATAATTTGTTAGCAGACAAAAGTGGACATGAAACGATCACAACTTTAAAACTGTTGAGAAACTGAAAGTAAGTAATGCTCAAGCTATCATAAGAATACATTCTTCAGTGAACCTATTTTCAGGTTCTAGAAGGGGAAGCAGGGTCAGGATCTGTAAGGCTCACTGAAGAATCCCCGAGGTCAAACAACATTACTACAGTGAGTAATGTTTTTTTCAAACAACAGGAATCCATCAATGATGCCTTACAAAAGTTTGGACTCTAGCAGTATCTTAGGAGGATAGGTCTATAAACCTATTTAGGAAAAAGGTTCTGCAAGACAGCAATTCCAAACCTGGCATCCCTTCTGACTGTATGTCCAGACAGCAGTGCTTTCTTACGGTGTGTGCACTGTTTTCCAGGTAGCTGCTCTACAGATTTCTTAAAGGGGAATGCCCCTTGTAGCTTCCACAGAGGCAGATGTGCCCCTTGTGAAGTATGCTTGTAGGCCTCTGGGAGGTAGCTTGCCAGCTTTTTCATAGAACTGCATGCAGGAAACCATCCAGCAAGAGATAAGTCTTCCTAGCTGCTGGCTTACCTTTGTCAACTTCTCCATAGGTAACAAAGAGCTGTTTGCTATGAGACCTGACATCACTTGTCCGGTCCATGTAATGGCTCAATGCTCTGTTTACATCCGGACCATTCTGATTTTGCTCAACTGTACAACAATTGTCAGGATAGAGAATAGGAAGGGTAACCGACTGATTTATGTTGAATTCTGAGACCACCTTAGGTAGAAATTTCCTATTGGTTCTTATGAATACCCTGTATCTGTGGATTTTGTAGTTTGAATCTGTACAAAGGGCTTTTATTCACTCATCCTCCTAGCAGATGTCATAACTATTAGGAAAACTGTCCATGTGACATATTTTAAATGTACTGTCGCCACAGGCTCAAAAGGAGAGTCCCTCACCCACCTGGGCCAGACAAATATTCAATGACATGGGGTACTGGTTCCCTTACAGGGGGATGTAGATGGCTGAGGCCTTTGAAAAACCTTTTAAAAACAGGTTGAGGCCAAATACCTATATTTGCGCTTGTGTAGGCTAACACAGCTACTAGGTGTATTTTCAGTGCTCAAGGTCTCAGACCTAAGGACTATAGGTGTACCAGGTAGTACAGAACTACAGACAGTCTTGCCAGCATGGGATTACATTTTGGGAAGCATACCAGTATGAGAATCTCTTCAACTTTGAAGAATGTTTTTTTTTTTGTTGCAAGTTTCCAGGAAACCTTTAAAATCCTCAGCACTCCCTCTGACAGATTTAAACCAAAAAATTCTAGCTCCTCAAGAACCAGGCCCTCAGGTGCAATGTTCTGAGGTCTGGGAAGGTTATGCTTCACTGGGATAGAGACAACAGGTTGCACCTCAGTTGCAGGTTGATTGGATCTTTGCTGGACAGGGTCAGCGGCACTGAATACCATGCCTGCAGCTATGAGGATCACTGCTGCTGACTGTATCCTGAGTTTTATGAGGACTTTCTGGATGAGTGGGAATGGCAGTAAGGGATACGGGGACTCTGTCCACTCCAGGGCTAGGGTATCCTCTGGGACTGTGCCTCTGGCTGGTGGCCCGAAACAAAACTTTGGGAGCTGGCTGTTTTCCCCAAGAAGCAAACAGATCCATTTCTGGGGTACCCCACCTTCTGAAAACTGAAGCTAGCACTTGCTGGTTCAAGGCCCACTTATTGTTTCCCTAGCCAATTCTGCTTAGGCAGTCTACCTACACACTGTCCTTGTTTGTAGATGTACCATAGAAATCTTTGTGTCTAGGGATTAAACTACATCCCAGATCCTCATAGCTTCTGTGCAGTTTTGAGGATCTTGTTCCTTCCGGTTTATGTAGTACATAGACAGACCCTACAGCTGGGAGGAAAAGGACTGCACTGACAGCAGTACTGCCCTGAGCACAAGATTTACATGCTCCTGAGTCTCTTGTGGGTTCCGGATGCCACTTACTATGAGAGCCTCCAGGTGGACATCCACCCCAGGACTGAAGCATCTGCTGTAAGCACATTGGCGGGATATTGCTAGAGGAAGGGAATGCCCTCCCCGAGGCTGCTTTCCTCCTTCCACCACTCCAGTACAAATCCTTTTGTGACTGGCATTAGCGGAGACAAGGGTCCAACCTTTGGAACCAGTAACCCTTTAGGTGGTACTGTATGTCCCTCATCTGGAATCTGGTTCATTGCACCTGACCACAGGCAATGTGGCCAAGCAGAAAACCCTTGCAGGTCTTGGCTGGCCTTTGGTGACTGAGTCTGCACTGGCACTGAGATCCAATACCCTTTCCTGTGGAAGAAAACCCTTTCCTACAGGGTATCTAGATACACTCCTATGAAGTCCAGGACTTGTAATGGTTCTGTCTGGGACTTCTCCAGGTTATATAGAAATCCCATGTTCTACAAGATGCTTCTTACCAGGTGTATGGAGTACATTACTTTCTCCTCTGTTTTCCCCCCGGGACTATCCAGTCATCCACGTAAGGATAAAAAAACACCACATTGTGTATTTATTTACTTTTTATTTATGACTTTGATAACCGGGTGAGTTTACTGATCCCAGGGACCGTTTTCAGGCACGACCCGGGCCATAACAATATGGTGCAGGGTGACAGTGGAGTACAAGGTAACAGTAATACATATGAAACAGATTTGATACAAGCAACAATAGTAGACACAATATACAGGTTTGATGCATAGGTCCATTTGAGAACAGTGAATACAAGGTGACTTCTTAGCTGAGCTTCCACCACAGCTAAGCACTATCCTTGGTGCTGAGGTGAGACCACAGAGTAGGGCTACAAACTGGTGCTGGCAGTTTCCTAGCCAGAACATTAGGTATTGCTGTGACTGGGTCTAACTGGAGTGTGGAAGTAGGCATGTTTCAGATCCAGAGACCCCAACCAACTTCCTGATTGCAAAGATGGTATTATTGTGCCTAGTGTTACCATCTTGAATTATTTTTTCTTTTTTAATTCAAGTTTATTGTAAATTGACAGAAAAGTATAGAGATATGTATTTCAAGTCAGTATAGTACATAATCCATGAGATTTACAGCTAACATTTCATGTCTTTTCAACCTGATGGCATCATTCTATGACTGCGAAAGTTCATACAGAAAGTTTGATATCAAGAGGTGCTACTGTCTCAGCTGTACCTCTACCTTCACCAAGATTAACACCAGCTAACAGATTTAGCAGGCCAACTTGAGCTAATCTCCACAAAGACATAGACAGGATGGAGGTGGTCCAGAGGAGGGCAACTAAGGTGGTGCATTGTCTGCACCAGAAGATGTATGAAGAGAGACTTTGAGCTTAATATGTATAACCCTCGAGGAAAGAGAGAGAGGAGACATGATAGAAGTTTTCAAGTACCTCAAGGAATCAACAAAGTCCAAGAAGGTAACATCTTTCAGAAAAAGAGGTGTGCAAGAACAAGGGGTACAATTTGAAGATTGAGGGGGCCTCAGAGGTAATGTAAGGAAGTTTTTTTCACAGAGAGGGTTGTGGATGCATGGAACAGCCTTCCTGAGGAGGTTGTGGAGTCAAAATGGTGGATTTCAAGAATGCATGGGGCAGTCATAAGGCAATTCTAGTGGGTTGGGGTAGGAAAAAGTAGACTATTGGTTAACTAGGATCTGCAACTTATCCATTAGGTAGGGAAATGGGCAGACTGGGTGGGCCAAGCAGTCCTTATCTGCCATCAAATTCTATGTTTCTATGTTTAAAAGGAATAAAGCTGAAAACACAACCTAGCATTGTTTATTTGAAATCAAGTCTGTACTGCCTTGAGATGGATTGCATCACTTTATGGGTGTCTGTGACTAGATAACGTGGCCTTGGGGTGGTGACCCCAACCCCTCCCATCCCCACCCCTCATCCCCAGGGATGTACCTCGCACTCCACCAAGCTCGTTGTTCATTATGCTTGTCCTGTCTCAATCTGACTTTAGCGGTTAATTCCTCCATCCACATTATGTTTTTAACCCTGCGAACCCAGGAGTCGTAAGATGGCAGAGTCGCCCAGAGCCAGTTCACCATGATTTCCTTCTGGGCCGCCAGACATAATGTCCTTAAAAGCATTTGTTACTGGGGGTTGCCCACTCCTGTGACCTCCAGGCCCAAAAACAGATATTTAAAGTTTAAAAGGATTGAGCCCCCACCCCAACACACACACACATATTTTGTAAAGTTCCTCATGTACTTTTATACCAGAAGCTAACAAGCACTGGACATGTCCAAAATCTTTGATAATGCAGCCTGGACTGATCACATATCCTCCAACACAGGGCAGAATTTCCTGCCTTTAAGTGCTTGTTGACCATAGAGTGTGGAAAAACCTAGACATACATTTCCACTTAAACTCTGTCCAGTTAGGTGAGGCTGTCACCTTCCAGTCCTGCTCCCAGGCCTTTTCCAGTCTTCCTCTGGGATAGAGACTCCTGATCACCCTCCAATTTGACCTTAAGGTTATCCACTACTCGGCTGTAAGCATCCAAAAGGGCTTTTTTAACATCTGATAGCGATCCTTTTTTACCCCTTAGCATAGCCGCCCAGTACAAAAAATTCTGTAGGGGGTGTCAGCTCTCTATCCACTTTTGGAACCAAGTGGTTCACCTGCAAGTAGGGTCTGATCTGTAGGTACCGGTGAAAATCGGTAGGGAGGGGCCGTATTTTCTTTGTAGATCACAAAATGACAGAATCACTTTCTTGTGGATAGAGGACTGGTATCTGGCCAAGGACAGCCTATTCCATCTGGAGAAAGGTGGGTCTACAGTATCTGAAGGAGATGAAACTACGGATCTCCAATTATGGTGGTTGGGGGGGCACCTCATTTGGCATCTGTGTGGGCTCTTACCAACATTTTTAATGCATGTCTGGTCCATGGGTTCACAATCTCCCTCCAGACCACAGGCATGAGGGACATGGGAAGGAAAACAGAGGACATTCTTAAGTTGTTGTGCCTCCATCTCTCTCTCCACCCAGACTCTCCCACTTAGTTTGACCCAAGTCACAAATGGGCCTATCTGTGCCGTGCAAATATAATTTCATATCAGGCATAGCAGCCCCCCTTTCTCTCTGGGGACAGCACTTTGTTGGTAGTCCTGTGTCTACCTTTCCTCCAGACAAAACTGATGAGAGTTTTATTTGTTTCTAGAATGATTCTGGAATATTGATAGGTAGGGCCTGGAACAGGAAGAGAAACCTTGGTAAAATATTCATTTCAAAGGTGGCTATTCTGCCTCTCAAGGAGAGTGGAAGGACTTCCACCTGGCCGGATCACCTTACCTCTGCTCAAAGTTTATTATAGTTAAGTTTAAAAGTGACATAATTGGGGGTATTTTAACTCCTAAGAATCGTACTGTATTATTGGTAACCCATTTACATGGGACATTTGTTTAGCGCTCTCTGGGGAGTCCTCTTAGTTTAACAGCCTCCGAGTTCTCAATATTGATCTTGTAACTCAAGACATATCAGTAGCTAACTCCTGCAGCAGGGCAGGAGCTGATGTTTGGTGAGATGAGGAAGAAAAGGAGTTGTCAACATATAAAGATATTTTATGAGTTCTACCCCCTGCTTTGATTCTTCTAAAGCCACCACTGCTCCTGACTGTCACCAGAGACTCACTGCATAAAGCAAAGAACAGAGTGGAGAGGGGCAGCCCTGTCTTGTTCCATGATGTAAAGGGAACATTGGGTTATGATACCATTCACAGATTGTGGCTTGCTGTGAAGCATACAGCGATCAATGCTGTTACGGAACCTCGCCCCTGCCCCATCTCCTCCAGGGTCCTTACAGAAATCTCCAGTCCACCCAGTCTAACACCTTCTGCATCCATAAAATGGCCAGTGCTGGATCTTTGTTCATTGTTGCCATGATACTAAATTCAGAAGGCATCATATATTATCATGGATTAATCTTCCAATTATAAACCCTGTTTGATCTGGGTGGACCAGTGTTTCCACGCTGCCCGGGAGCCTCCATGCCAAGACAGAAGTAAAGATTTTTTGGTCCACGTTTAATAATGAGATGGGCTGATAGCAGCCACACAGGGTGGGGTCCTTACCTGCCTTGGGGATAATAGATATTTGGGTGTATTATCAAGTGGGGTGCCCCCTCTCCCTCCTGTATAGCCCAGAATACCCTCCCTAGGTGAGAAGTGAAGTCTTCCCAAAGGTTTTATAGAATTCTGCTGAGTGCTTCCTCCCCTTTAAACCCCACCAAGGTGACTGCTACACTGTTTCCATCTGAATCAGGTTTGTTTGTTTTCGTCCTGTGGAAAAATATCTTTAGTTTTTCTGGATAATTATCAACCTGATCTTGAGAGTAGTTTCCAGCAGAATTCCAGGAAGTGTTGTGAAATTCTAAAGGGGTCCAACTCATAATGTGTGGACTTATGGACATTCCTGATTCGTAGTTCTAATCTGCTAGCTGCCTCCTTGGGAAGCTGTCAGGCTAACAGTCTCCCTGCTTGATTCCCTGTTTCGTAGTATCTTTGCCTAGAATATCTCATGGCCCCTTTGATCTTATCATCTATTAATTTATTTAACTTAACCCTACATTTCTCTAGTTTCTTTCTCACTTCACCGTCAAGAACAACCTTGTGTTCAGCCACTAGATCAAATAATTTGCTTTGAGGTCAGATTGTTCTTTAAATCTAACCTTTTTCAGTTCTGCTGCATAGTTTATTGTCTAACCAGTCACCGCAGCTTTAAACTCTCCCACCATGTTGGTGCTGAAGGGCCTTGGAGAGGGATTTGTGGCAGTGTACTCCCTGAGGCACTCTTTAACTAAGTGTTCATATTCGTTGCAGTTTAAAAATGAGACATTAATTCTCCAGGTAGAATTTTTGATGATCAGAGAGCGAGAAAGCTCCATACAAACCATGACACAATCAGATATCGTTCTAGAAAGTATTTGGGCCATATCTAGGACATGGACCCACTCTGAGGAGATGAACAGTAGGTCTAGTCTGGAGTAGGCCCAGTGAGACGCAGACCAGAAGGTATAATCTTCGACCCTCGAACTAGTGAATCTCCATATCTCCACCAGACCCAACTCTTTGGTCAAACCAAACAGGCACTTCGCGTCCGGACCCCTCGGTTCAGGTCAGACTCCCGATCTGTCCAAACCAGGATTCAGAACCATGTTGAAGTAGCTTCCAATGATGAAGAGTTCACCCGGAGGAGGGGCAAACTTCAACACAACCTGTTTTAGGAATTTTACATTTTCTGCCTCCTGATTAGGGGTGCAAATATTTAGGCGGTAACAAGGGATTGATCCATAAGTCGCTCTAGGGAGCAGATATCTGCCCATGGGGTCTGAATGAGCTTCTACTACTTCTAGTGGGCAGTGCTTGTGGATAAGGGTCGCCACCCCCTCCTATGTCGGTGATCCTGGTATGTGGCATGGTATATCTGTCCTACCCAGGTTTGTTTAAGCCTCTCTCTCTCTGCCTGGGACAAGTTATCTCCTGCAGGATGACCATTTCTGCTTGTTTTTTTCAGCTCACTAAGTACCCTAGTATGTTTAAGGGGGTTGTTAAGGTCCCTCACATTATAAGCAATTATTGTACCCGAAGCACTTTTTATGTTCAGCGTATACCATACTCACAGTTCTCTGTAAACAGTGCTTTGCAAACTGGAAAAACTTTAACATGCATGAAAAACAGAAAAATGACTCCTTTGATACTCTGTTCACCTTGCCCTCTTTTCATCTCCTCCGGAAGTCTGGGGGAGATCCCCGATCAAGGGACCTTGGGCCAAACATGAGCTTTCAAGCTGCCATCCACATTTGCCCCCTCAAGGTAGCTCTATGCTGTGCTCTCTCCTATGTCAGAGGATTGTTCATGTAGATATTTCAATAACTTCCCAAGCCTCCACTCCCCCACTTCATGGCAACTAGACCGTGGGTTCAGGCCTGCCCTGGGCCCAGAGTTCCAGTCCCAAGAACAGCCTCTCAGCATCAGGAGAATACCCAGACATACTGTGTATGCCCACAAAAACTTAGAGCCCAGGAGCAGCCTTAGCAGAATGTTAGGAGGGCTTCCCCTATTAGGCCAACCTTCGGTCATATTCTGGGGAAAATCCAACCTGCAGTTCCCCTCCTTAGTATCTCTGTGAAAGAGCCCCACTTTATTCACCAGCCCTTCAAGGCTACACCTGGTTCTAATGAGAGATGCCGGGATCTGCAGTCTCCCCCTTCTCTCCACACCCAATCACCAGCAGTTGAGATGCCTTTAAAAAACCCTAAATATAGGCGACACTGGAGCCAAACTATTCCAGAGGCAACCCAGAGTGGTGGGAGGTCAAACCACATAATCCCAACATTTCATAGGTATCCTAGGCTCGACTCCAGAGACCGTGTCATACCCCCTGCAGCCCCATCAGTGAATTACAACTGTCCTTGACCAACATCACAACAACCAATTAAACACTGCAACATTACTCTTATGCAGAATACCTTGCATCACAGCAAAATAAAAGTCCAAGTTTCTGTACAAAGAAAGTCCATGCGACGTAAAAAATTATGCCGATGCTTCCTAGGCACCATGAGGCCTAGCTCAGCAGCACTGCAGGCCCTGCAAACACACTTCCAAGGTAGGTCTGAACTACAAGTTATTTAGCCCCTCACGATGTAGAGGTGCTGTGTCGAGGACAGTTCTCTGCCTCGGATGGTGATTTTTTCTGCTGGCTGGAGGTACAGTGCTTTTTCCTTTTCGGTCTAGATTAGAAGACTTAATCCAGGGTGTGGAGGTAGTGAGCACATCCGAAAAGGGCTCCTCAGGGCGGGAATACAAGTTGCTTGGGACTCCAAGCTTCTGTAGCATTGGTTTTGCTTTCTTGAGGGTATGGAAGAACAGGGGGGCCCTCAGGCATTAACATCTTCAGCTGGGTTGGGGCTGACAGATGTATTTTGATATTTTGTGTATTCAGATACTTTATACTAGCAAGGAGGACATGTCTCTTTTGTTGAGTAAAAGGCATGTACCCGTGATCAAAATATAACTTTTTTTGTCCCCAAATATGATTTCTTTCTTGGACCACACTTTCTGCAAAATTTTCATTTTGGTTCCAAAGTCCAAAGATTTCATGACGATGGAGCGTGGGTTTACACTGGGGTCAGTGGGTTTCCTGGCAAGAGCTCTGTGAGCACACACAAAGTTAAGGGGCTCATAAGAAGGGAGGTCAAGAATTTTCACCAAAAGGATTAGAGGAATTTTCCATCTGCCCAGTCTCAATATCCTCAAGCAGACCATACAGCCTGAGGTTCTCTCTCCTAGAGCAAAGTTCCTGGTTGTCAAGTTTCTCAGAGAGTTCTCTCTCCCTTTTGGGCAGGTATATCAATCAATCAATCAAATAAATCTTTATTTATTCAGGATCATCATTGAGCAAGGCTCATTTACAAGAAGGACCTGATAAGGTCAAGGTTCAGATTGATGACAGCAATTACATCACATACTTATGAGACAGTTATACATACAGAAAGAAAATGTTATGTATAACACAATAATATACAGAGAATTCACATGTTAAAGCTAAGAGAAAGTTAAACTAACATCTACAATATGTACAGTACACATGTATCACAATGAGGGCCATGACAGTCACTTCACATAATGAGTACAAGGATGGTGAAGGAATATTGGGTGCCATATACTGGCGGTGTCTGGCTGGAAGGAATATGCCATATGTGATTGGAATATGGTTTGTGGGATGACTATTCTATCTCTAGCGGTAACAACTGCATTTCTCTGTGAAGAAGGCCGATAGTGCTGCTTGAAGGATGTAAATGGAATGATAATGGACAGTTTTAGGGATTTTTGTAGAGTGTTCCATGCTATGGTGAGAGAATAGCTGATTGCTGCCCTCCTATTTTGGTGTTGACTATGGGCAATTTGAGCAGGATGATATTGTTGCTTCTTAGGGCATAGGAGCTGGGAGTGGTCAGTTGAAGCAGTCCAGGATATAGCTTGGAAGTTTTTTTGATAAAGCTCTGTAGATCCATAGAGCTGCATTTCTGCTCCTCCTGACATGAAGGGAAACCCATCCAATTGCATCATAGAGAGAACAATGGTGAGTATTATATGGCAGGTCTGTAATGAACCTTATTGCTCTATGGTATAAGGTATCCAACTTTTGAAGGTAGGGAGTGGGGCAGTGACTATAGAGGAAGTCTGTGTAGTCAATGACTGATAGAAAGATGGCCTGGACTAATCTCATCTTTGAATCTCTATTAAGGAAGGGTTTTAATCTGTAGAGGAGGCCAAGCCTTAGGCGAAGCTTTTTCAGCAGTTGTTCTAGATGCTGAGTAAAGTCAAGTCTGTTGTCAATCCACACACCTAGGTATTTGAAATTTTCAACATACTCAGATTTTCTCCAAGTATAGTGCATAGCTGGGGAGACTGATTGAAGAGGATGTGTTGGTGGAGTTTGGGTTGTGAACATCATTGCTTTGTTTTCTTTGCATTTAGCAGAAGCTTTTTCTGAGAAGCTGATGTTGTAACAGGGAGAATTCTGCTTGTAGGATTTCATGAGCAACTTTGGGTGAAGGGTTGCTGACATACAGTACAGTGTCATCAGCAAAGAGATGTACTGAGGACTTGGTAAGGTTGAATCAATTTTATTTATATAAATGGCAAAAGGATAGGACCCAGAATAGAGCCTTGGGGACTCCTCTTGACAGTGGTCTTAATGGGGAGAGGTCACCTTCAGCTTTTACCTGCTGTGATCTACCGGAGAGGTAGCATCTGAACCATTTAAGGGACGATGGATCTAGGCCAATGGAGTGTAGGGATGAGAGTAGCAGTTCATGGTCCACAGTGTCGAATGCTTTGCTCAGGTCCAGGAATACAGCACAGACATTGTTCTTTTTATCCAGTTCGGTTTGCCAATCACTGGTGACCTTGGCTAATGCAGTGATAGTGCTATGTTTGGCCCTGAATCCAGATTGAGCTGGATTTAATAGATTAGCATTGTTCAGATATTCCCTTAACTGAATACTCACTAATTTCTCCAGCATCTTGGATAACACAGGTAGGATGGAAATGGGCCTGTAGTTATTAAGATCCATAAGGTCCCCTAATTTTAGAAGGAACCACTTGGGCTATCTTCACAGCGTAGAATAGAGCCAGAGTTTAGGGAAAGGTTAAAGAGGTGAGTTAGGGGGACTGCAAGCACATGACACGCAATCTTTAGAAAGAATGGGTCCAGAAGATCTGCTCCTGCACTTTTTTTGGTATCTAGATGCCATAATAGATCCTCAACTTGTTTCAACAGTATAGGTTTGAAGCTAAAGGAGGAGTCAACTCTTTGTTCACCAGTATAGTGGGAGCTTAAATGATCCCTTAATAGGTTAGCTGGGGAGGAGTCAAAGGCAAGGCCAGCTGTTGTGAAGTGGTTGTTGAATGCATCCAGGATTTCCAAGTGTGCCAGTAATGGGGCCATAGTTACTGTGTAATTGGTTGGAAGGGGTTGTTAACATCCTGGCCCATCATACCCTTGATGGTGCCCCAAAAGTTAGCAGTATTATGGCAGGAGGAGTCGAGCTGGGCCAGGTAGTAGGCAGCCTTTGCATCCCTAACTTTCCTAGTGCATTTATTCCTGGCTTTCCTAAAGATCATCCAGTCCATGATATTCTTAGTTTTTCTTGCTACTTTCCAAAGTTTATCTCTCTCCAGCAGTGCAGCTTTCAGGTCAGCTGAAAACCAGCGACAGGATTTGTTTTTTATTCGGATACTAGAGATTGGGGCATGGGTGTTAAGGGCATTTAATATAATGCTATTTAGCACCTGCTGAGCTTTTCTACAGAATGTCAAGATAGAACTTTGCCAGTGTGGAGAGTAGGCTAGATCATGCAGATATCCTTCAATATTGATGTTTTTCTTGGATCTCCTCATGAGGAATTTTGCAGGATCTGTTTTAATGCTGTTGGATCTTACCCTGCGATGGGGCAGTGGTCACTTATGTCATAGGAGCACTCCAGCATGTGTGAATAGATGTGGTTTACTCACTATCATGATGTCAAGTAGAGTACTGTTACTACTATTCCTTGCATTTAGTCTTGTTGGTTCATTAATTAACTGTGTGAGCCCGTGGGTGTCACAGAATGATACCAGAGGTGTAGTTGCCTGGGTGAGTCAGTTGAAATTCAGGTCCCTATGATAATGACTTCTTCAGTACAGGACTTGACCAGGTTTCCAGGTGGGATAAGAGCTTGTGTTCAGCAGAGGGGTCTGTAGCATCCAATTAAATGGAAAGCTGCTGTATTGGGGAGAGAACTTTTAGAGATAGAACACTCAAATTCCTTGGGCATAGATGTTGCAGCAGTACAAGATACAATTAAACCAGCCTTACATATATGGCTACTCCGCCTCCCCTTGCTTGGCGATCAGCCCTGAATAGCCGATAGTTAGGTAGGTTAACTTCCCTGTCCACTGTGGTGGTCTTGAGCCATGTCTCAGTTACCACAAGAAAGTCTGGCAAGGTATGGGCAACCCAGGCTTGTAGCAATGTAAATTTTTTCAACAGACTGCATACATTAATATGCAGGAAACTGAGGCCCTAATTGAGGATAGGTCTGATGGAGAGGTGATGCTTTCAAGAGGTCCAGGGTTGATTTTACATTACCAATACAGAGCAATAGGAAGATCAGTAATTTCATAAGGGCTGCCAGTGATAGGGAGAGGGGCTGTCTTTGGTCCTCCTTTTCTATTCCGTTGCCACTCTTTGTTTTGGTGCTCCTGTGGATTTAAGGTAGTGTGTCGGGATACCAATTAGCAGTTTGACGACTAGGCTTAGTGGGGATCTATATACCCAGTAGTGGGGCCTTGGCTGAGACATATATGTGGTGATATGTGTAACTTTATGGTGATTGTACCACTGTAGTCGATGCAGCAATGGCAAGACATATATGAGGGTATGGGTGTCAGCCACGGGGGATGTTCCAGAGAAACTAGGTGGGTTGCCCACTTTAGATTGTATAATAGGGTCATCTTCATTGTAGAGCCCTATGGCTGATAGTGACAGGAGTATCAGTAGCAAGCTCCCATTCTGAGGGGATATTGATGTAGTTGGCAATAGAGGAGTAGCAAGTTGCTGATTGGTTGGATCAACAGAAACTGGTGTAGCTCTCTGTTGGTTTAGAAAAGATGCTGTGGGCAGGGAGAGATTTCGGCGGAAGATGCCTATAAATTAACACACAAGAGGGGAAAGGCGGGTGGGCAAAAATGTTGCGCCTTTCCCGACTGCTCCCTCGCTGTTCCTCCCGGCCTTGTGGTTCCCAAGTTCAGCTAGGTGCGCGACCGCCCGCTGGCGGAGCGAGCCCAGCGCTCAGCTGGTTGCTGTGGGCTGAAGGAAGCAGGCTGGAGAGAGACAGAGGAGGGTGCAGCAATTAATAAGGGCAGTAGCAAGCCTTTTCCTGAGCGTCACTGACCAAATCTGCACTACAAAGGACTGTGGGGGTCCTGTGGCGCCTCAACGTCTGGCCCACCTTACATATTCAGACAAGGAGCTGCAATTACCTTAAAGAGCAGTAAAACGTAATTTCCCTACAATACAGTAGTGGATAACAGCACTTTTTGATGATTTACATATAAAACTAGAAGGAGCATGGCGCCTCAGCGCCTGGCCCACTGCTGCTAACAGAGTCCAGAAGAATTCAACAGAATCAACAGCAGTTCTTCTATAGATGTCTCACCAGAGTGGAATCAGCTCTTCTGGAAACTTGCAGTACAACACCAGGGGAAGAGTAAAAGACAAAAACAAATTTTCAAGTCCCACACAGATTTCAGCAATGCAAACTGAGCCAGTGTAAGTCAATGGGGCAGGAGAGCCAATCGGCTGCTGTGCCTGGTGGAGGCGGCTAAACACCGATTAGCTCGCCTTTCCCGACTGCTCCCTCGCTGTTCCTCCCGCCTTGTGGTTCCCAAGTTCAGCTAGGTGCTGCCGACCGCCCACTGGCGGAGGAAGCCCCGCGCCAGCTGGTTGCTGTGGGTTGAAGGAAGCAGGCTGGACAGAGACAGAGGAGGTGCAGCAATTAATAAGAACGTGGCAAACCTTTTTCTGGCGTCACTGACCAAATCTGCACCACAAAGGACTGTGGGGGGGGTCCTGTGGCTCAGCGTCAGGCCTCATACATATTCAGACAAGGAGCTGCAATTACCTTAAAGAGCAGTAAACGGTAATTTCTTACAATACAGTAGTGGATAACAGCACTTTTTGATGATTTACACATAAAACTAGAAGGAGATATATGATGGCTTTATCCAGCTTTTCAACCATTTCGAAGTTTTGGTAGGTCAGATTCAAGTCAGTCATATGCTGTGCAGTCTCCAGCGGTCCCCGGGACATGTCTGTAACCACTTTCTCCAACTTAGCCATGGTATTATTAATCTTGCCCAGTTAATGGGGGAAAAAAAAAAACTTTTGAGGTTATTGTAAAGGTTTTGGCTCCCTCCTCATCACTGCCCTTCATTCTGTTGGTCTGAGTCATTAAAGGTAGAGCGGCTGTGGCTTACAGCACTGGTGTCTCGCGGTTCCATTGAGTTGGTTGGCTTTAAATACTCTAACAGAGAATCCTTTTGCCTGGCTTGTCATGGCATCACAGTAGTGCTGACAGCTGGCTTTCTTTCAATAAGGCTGTGGCTGTTGGTCTTGAGGACTGCCGCATATTTAATATTGGGGGGTACGGAGCTAAAGTCCCTCATGTCCTCATTAGGCGAAAGCGGAACTGGAAGTTCTCGAATTCTTTCTTCTTGATATGCCTGTTCAGGTATCTTAGATTTAGAATAGGTTGCCATTCTCTATTTTTCTTGTGGGTCAGGAAGTATCTTAAAGAGCGGCTCTTGCCTCAGTGTGATGCAGGGACCTTTTCTACTGTCTTTGCTTGCAGTAGCTTTTTTACTTCCATTTCCAGCGTAATTATTTTTATTTAATATGCTTTATTGATGATGTTATGAAAGAACATTACAAAAAAGAAAAACAATTACAAAACTCACATACAATGCAAACTTCATACAATCAAACTCGTATAAAATACAACTAAGGCCAAAACAATACAAAACCATACAGTATAAACCCCAAAAACCAGACAGACTTTTTCCGCTGGTGAGTGAGCTGGGAAGTTTGTTAGTCTCTGGATTTTGGGGAGCCTTTGGAATTGCACAGACAATCCCTGACTCACTACTTCCAGGACCCAAATGTCTGTGGTAATTTTTCCCCACTCCTGGAAGTAGTGGGTCAGCCTTCCTCCCACTAGCAATGGTTGACTTGCCACTGGGGCAGAATTGGCAGGAGGTTTGTTCTGGCTGTGGTTTAGGGGCTGGTACTGCAGCACGCCTTGAGCCCCTCCGGCCCCAACCTTTGTAATACCCTCTCTGTGGCTGGTACTCATAGACAGTGTAGGGTCTGGGATAGTAACCTCTGCATCAAAATGCAAAAAAGATGGCACCATATGCAATGCAACAAACATTTACTGAATTTTACTGAATACAGAATATGCAAACCAATTCACCAGTCTGTGCCGACTAGGAGATGTCACTACGATCAAGAGGAGGCTCTATCAGTTTTGCACACCTGCACTTCGTCAGGTGGTTCCTCATGAAGCACGCATGTGCAAAACCGGTCAGGCCTCCTGTTGACTGTAGTGGCATCTCCTAGTCAGCACAAACCTGTGAGTTGTTCTGCATATTATTTATTCAATAAATGCATGTCGAATTGCATATGGTTGATGGTGCTGTCTTGTTTGAGTTTTGGTGCTTCTGACTTACACATGGTACATTAGTTATGGAGCAGCTGTTCTCTTGCGGTGCTGTATAGTAACCTCTGCCCCCTCCCTTCTATAAGGCCTGCAGGAAGTGGAGACATTTTCTTTCTCAGAGTTCTTAAAGCTCCTGACAGCATGGGAAAACTTTGAAAAAGTAAGATTTATATATTCAATCTCCATCCCATTTGAAACAATTGCATGAAAACAAGACCATACCTTGACTATATTTACTCTGGCTGATTCTCTACATATGATCAGACCCACTGTTATGAAATCATAATTTATCTCCACAGCAACATATTTTGATATCATAAACAGTATTATGATGTCATGTGTAGGCAGGCAGCCAAAGCTAAAAGGGCAGAGATACTGTATTTATGCACATACCCTTACAAATAAGGAAGTAAGGGTGAGAAATACAGAATAAAATACAAAATATAACCTACATTTATGCCTGAATGATAGTTTTGCAAAGTTGTCTCAATTGTGCCAGGAGCTCTTTAAAAGTGGATTGGTATTCATCTACTTTTTTCATGTACGCCTCTATTTGTTAACTAAATAGAGAATTTCCCTCAAAGGAGAAACCAATGGCTTTAGTCTGTGTGTCCTTGGTAAGGATTGTGGCCCTTAGCCAGGCAAACCTCTGCAGTGTCTCTGCACGAGCCAAGACTCTTGATACAGAGTTGTTGGTATCTACAGCCATGTGAAACTGATATTGTATGTGATCCAGAGCTGACTTTGCTGTTGCAGCCAGGTCCTGTGCCACTTTGCCATCTACTTTATCACTCAGAGCAAGTATTGCATTCCACAGCGATTTCTGGTACTGAGCTGTAGAAGCCATATAAGCAGCCTTCCTTAGGAGCAGGGAAGCTGTTGTGTACACTTTCTTGGCCACGGTATCCAGTTTCCTGGAATCCTTTTCAGGGGGCTGTGCTGAGAGGGGCACCTTGGCCTTTACAAAGGCAGCCACCTGTTTCACTCCTTCGTGATCAGGGTGGCCAGGTATACTAACCCAACTTGTCCACCTGATACTTCTTTGCATTGCCTGCAGTGCTGACGAGATTTTAGATGTGATTTTTTTGAGGGACTTGTAGATGGGAACCAATAGTCTCCTTGTAGGGGCTAGTCCTATTATGTCCATGAACTCCACTTCTTCCTTATCCTCCTCTGTTTCATGTGAGGGGATGCTGAGGCTGTTCACTGTTTGTTTGATGAATGAGGTATAAGAGGTGTGTGCAATCCTCATTAGCTCTAGGAGGGAAACCAGATGAGGGGAACCATCAGGTCCTATGGGTTCGCCTTCTTCCTCCTCTTCATAATACACGGCCCCTTCCTCTAAAGACAGGTGGTCTGGAACCAGAGCTTGAGGGGGCCTGCAATGAATAAATATCCCATGGTCTGAAGAGCCTGGAAAAAATGCCATACTTTTGTCATAGCCTCTGTTGAGGGCATTTGATTCTGTTCCACTGCCGCCGCCTTTGACTTCACAGGAAGAATGGCAAGGGCATCCTTGTCTTCCTGCGTTTTATTAGCAGGCACTGGTTCCAGCACCAGCTGCGAGGCACTTTTACTTGTGTTTTGCCACCACTTAATTCCGCCCCGGCACACCCTGGTATCTTTACAATAATCCTTTCATACCTTTCCAGTGGCTGAGCAGCTTCATCTTTCTTGCCTATCCCCTGTGACAGGGACTGCTTATGACAAAAAGAACCCATTATGCATGCTTTCCGCCATCACTGGGAGCTCCATCTGAGCCTTTATTGTGTTTTGGTGACATACAAGCAGACTGAGAAGGCTTAAAATCTTCTTTTTAAACCCTTTTGGGGGTTTTAGGCAAAAATGTTTTATTAAGTTTACAATTAAAATTATGATCTGAACCCAGGCACTTTTAACCAAGCTTATGGCAGTCTGCCTTTGCCAACATCTGAAAACAAGAAGTACAGTTTTTAAAGGTGATAAGAAACAGTTTTTTACATCTAAATGCACTCTTGTTGTCCTTTTAGTGTATATCAATATTTTTACATGTTTTGACCTTTTGTTAAATGAATAATCTAATTTCGTTGCACTGAATCCTTCTCTCCGCAGCAGCTGCTGCTCTTTTCATACTGTCTGAACATTCCATGACATCAGTAACCCCCATTCCAAGCCATTCAGGTGAACAGCATAGGATGGTGTTATTGATGTCCTAGGATGTCTTGGAAATATGAAAAGGAAAAAGCAGCAGTTGGTGTGGGGAGTGGAACTCTATGTAGCTCTGAGTGCACCCCAAAGCTAGATTATTTATCAAAAATTGGTCAAAGCATATCAGAATACATAACTGGCATGGAAAGGGAGATCAAAAGGCAGTTAACTATGGAAAATAATTTCCTAGCTCCTTTAAAACTTGTGGGCCCCGTTCTCTTTTTAGACCCACAAGTCACGTCAAACACTAACAGGACTTAATGTTTTTAATACTCAGTTCCCAATCACAAAAGCGCTGAAACAAACAGTATTTTAAATAAAAAATATCTAAACTGCTTGTACCTCCAGCCTTTGCTGGAAACCAGGGACCTTCAGTCCTGAAGGCAGTTGCTCTAGCCATTCAACTAATGGGAAATTCCACTGAGCTGGGAACATGAGGAGCTCCATTTACTTTCGTGTTTGCTATTCCATGGGCCACCACTAGATGGCTGCTATATTGCTTATGACGGTTATTCACAGCTTTCATTTCCAGATAGCACTGCTTCACGTAGGCTGCATTTTCTCAAACGAGAAAGAAATTCTGCATGGCATTATTGGGGTATGTGTCATTTTACATTTTCTCATGTACAACACTAACTATATTCATATTTCCATGCCTTCACAGATTATTTTTTTCCTGGGGGAGGTGTTAAGTAAGTAATAAGCCACGACAGGGTGTGCACTGAAGGATTTTAATGCCGCCCCAGGGGCGTGCTAAGGTCTGAGGCCAAGGCCGAGTGTCCTTACGTTTGAGAAGTGCATTAAAATCCTTTAATGCACACCCTGGAGTGGCTTATCACACTTATAAAATGGGCCACCATCATAAAAGAACAATAGTTTGATTTACTCTGATAGGGATGAAAAAGTATTTACTATTTTCAAAAGCGTGTATAATACATTACCTCTAAAACATCTAAAAAATGAAAAAAGTAGTCCCTATTAATGCATAAAATAGCATATCTCAGCAACAGGTTAACTAGCACCATACTTTGCAGTAAAAGCATTTATTGGTAGAGTTGGTCGAAAATAAATATTTTCTCCAGCATGTAAAGTTTATCATATAAATGCACTATAACATCTGTAAATTTGTAAAACATGAGCAGTGTTTAAAACTTAATTTTCATCACACTGTAGTTATATAGTTTCATTGAAGGCAGCCTTCTCTATTTTTGATTTTTACTTATGTGTTGTGGTCTAGTACATAAAAGGAAAACTGCTATAGGATTGAGGCGAAAGGTTAGTAAGAACAAAAAAAAAATTTAAACCTGCCAGGTTGCCTTTTTTTTGGGGGGGGGTAGATTTCACCTGAAAACATCTATATACGATTCAAATGTACACGGTTTTATAAACATCAGCAATGTATTATTTGAGAAGTTTGGGTCATCCTATGTAACTGTGTTTTCCCACTTTTTCTCTTTGTTTATAAAGTATTACTGTATTGCCTACTTTCTTCATCCTGTTTTTTTTCTGTTTTTTCCCTACATAGAATGTTTATCATGGAATACAGGGATTCAAAATTCTGCTCAGTTCAACTGGTAGAATGTTACTGTCCTAACATACTGTACACACAGACAACAAAGGCCTGTTTTAGAGCCACAGACTCAATTATCTCACTGTCAGGGCAAGCAGAAGAGATTTCCCTGATGAGCAGGTAAAGACAGAAGGGGGATTTTTCACTGTTAGTAAAGAAACAGTTGTAATGAACATTATAAATAATACTTAATGTTTCTAATTTGTTTGTGTGTGTAAAGAGTGTGTTATGATCAGGGAAACAATGTTTAATTAATTTGTTTTGTAGTTTTATTTTTAGGGCCAGGTTGAAGGTTTTTACAGTGTAAAGGTAGTAGCCATGTTTGTGATGGAAGATCAGTTCTGGTTGCAGAGGGACTGATGGAAGATAGTTCTGGTTGTAGGAGGACCGATTTACTCATTGTGTAATATGGTTTAGTACCTGGATGACTGTGCTTATATAAAGAGATTTAATGTACAGTCAGCTGATGTCTCTTGGCCAATGAGATTTCTAGATTTTTTCTTGCCATTTTATAATAAAGCAGTAAGGCACAACAGGATGTGGTATACAGTCGTGGCCAAAAATATTGGCGCCCTTGCACTTTTTTCAAATAACTCACAATTTCCTCTAAACATAAGTTGAAATTAACAACAGTATTTGGTCTCCACAATTCTTTACTTCTCTGTTAATATTACAGAACCTTTGTTTTTGATTCAGAATTTAATATATCCTTTTAAATCAGAAAATGAAAAGAAATGGCATTGACAAAATTATTGACACCCTAGACTTAATATTTGGTAGCACAGCCTTTGGTCAAAATAACTGCAATCAACCGCTTCCTATAGCCATGGATGAGCTTCCTGCACCTCTCTACTGGCAGTTTGGCCCACTCTTTTTGTGCAAGCTGCTCCAGTTCTCACAGATTTGAAGGGTGCCTTCTCCCAACTGCTGTTTTCAGATCTCTCCACAGGTTTTCAATGGGATTTAGATCTGTACTCATTGCTGGCCACTTCAGAACAGTCCAGCGTCTTGTCTTGAACCATTCCTGGGTGCTTTTTGAAGTGTGTTCGAGGTCATTGTCCTGCTGGAAGACCCATGACCTTCGATGAAGACCCAGCTTTCTGACACTGGGTTCAAAATTGCGCTTCAAAATGGCCTAGTAATCTCCAGATTTCATGATTCCATGGACATGTTCAACTCACCCAGTGCCAGAGGCAGCACAGCAACCCCAAAACATCACTGAACCTCCTCCATGTTTGACTGTAGGGAAGGTGTTCTTTTCTTTGAAGGCTTCATTTTGTTTTCTGTAAACATAGCGATGATGTGCTTTACCAAAAGCTCTAATTTGGTCTCATCTGTCCACAGAACATTCTCCCAGAAGGATTTGACTTGTTCAGGTGTGTTTTGAACTCAGTCGGGCTTTCTTATGTCTCTCTCTCTCTCTCAGCAGTGGGGTCCTCCTGGGCCTCCTACCATAGAACCCCTTTCATTGAGTTGGCGACAGATGGTGTGAGTTGAAACTGTCATACCTTGTGTCTGAAGGTCAGCTTGAATCTGTTTGGCAGCTGATCGAGGTGCTTTCTCCACCATTGAACAATCCTGCTGCAATCTTGATCAAGTTTTCTGCGGCCACGCCCAGGGAGGTTGGCTACAGTGCCATGGGCCTTAAACTTCCTGATAACATTACGTACAGTTGAAACAGGAACATCAAGGTCTCTGGAGATTGATCTGTAGCCATGAGATTGTCCATGCTTGGCTACAATCTTCTGTCTGACCTCCTCAGACAATTCTCTGGCTTTCTTTCTTTTCTCCATGCTCATTGCGGTACACACAGTGACACAAAAACAGGAGAATGAGTCCTTTTCTCTATTCAAACTGGTCGAATGAGGTGATTTTTATATTGCAGGCACCTGCAACTCGCCACAGTGAGTTCAATTCCAAAGTGAAGGACAATCACCTGCTTGAAATCTAATTATTTCTAACTACTTCTAAAAGGTGCCAATAATTTTGTCCAGGCCATTTAAGGATTTTTGTGTGGAATAAGCTAAGACTTAGTAAATTTTTCTGCTTTTTGTGTTTTATTCCACTGCAAACCAAAGGAATACATATGTGGATACCAAAATATTTTTTTATTTCAACAATTTTCTGGAAGGAATGGTGCATTATTAGAAAAAACTGCAAGGGCGCTAATATTATTGGCCACAACTGTATCATGGGATATCATCATGTCTCGGGTCGTTGGGCACGAGGCCGCAGGCCGAGTGCATCCAACCAGCCGAGAAGTGATATCACGTTATACCACACCCTGGAGTGACTTATTGCTATTATGAATGGAGTATCAAGTATTATAAATAAAAAAAAAACAGGTTTTAAAATGTTTTATCAATCAGTTTTTGGGTGGTGTAGGAGTACATTTTGAAAAAATAGTTCTCAAGACAGTAGAAAGCAAGGAGGCTGATGGCGCCAGAACTTTTTTGAAGTCGTGATGATGTAGCCCAATATCACCACGGCTTCAAGAGCTCTCAGCCAATCAGATTCCTCCATTTATGATCCTCAGTTCATAATGTACAATAAAAGTTGGTCCCCTGGAAATAAATTAGAAAGATCCCATCTTAAAAATCCTGGAAATATGTCAGAGGCGTCCCAGGATAAAATAAGACCCTAAAACTTGTGAAGGGAAAGGAAGAATAATCCCCAGCTGGAGGTAATACTGTAAATAACCCAGCTTCACAGAGCACTATACTGGAGCTAAGACTCATAACCAGGTTCATTGGAAGAAACAGAATTATACATGACTAACCGCTAACACCATTAACCAAGACTCTTTCAAAACCACAAGGAAAGCTTAGCACAACCACAGAGACCCCATACACCCGAACTATCTTACAAATATGGCAGGCTGTAATCATTAGACCTAAAGTATCTTCTCACTTTTTACCTTATCAGTCAATCTCATACACAATGACTTTCCTATCAGCAAGACTAGAACATAAATACAAACACTGGGAGAGTCTGAGCTTCTGTCATTATTTTCCAATTCCAAGTCAGAGTACTATTCCCCCTTTTGAGGACTCGAGATATCAATACTCACTACAATGCACAGACCTCTAGCCCTATCTACAGGTATCACACTTAATCAGCACCCAAACAACTCCTACAAGCAGCACAGGACACTGTGTTGCTGTATGCAATTTTAGAAACATAGAATTTGATGGCAGATAAGGAATTTTGAGACAGCCCCCTCTTACTTGATTTTGCAACTATATAATGTACTCATACAAAAATCTTACCATCTCAAACATTAAGAGACAAATGCGTAGGACAACTTCATTGTACTTTTTTTTTTTTTTTGTCTGTGTGTGAATTTTTGTGCTCATGAAAGGTACTGGACTGACAGCACTGGAACCTGACGATCCCTGCTTATCCGCATGACAAGTACAGCAAAGGTGATCACAGTGCAAGATTCCCCACTGCCCACCAATGTGCCTCAACCCTGCCATGTAGGGACTGTAATAATCACGCAGACACCAACGTGAAGTACTCTGGTAACTTTACTGTACAGTACAGCACTGAGATCAAACTGCAAAAGCAGGCACTACTGCCTGCCAGATAAGGGCTTTTATAAATGTTACCGCATGCGCAGTAACAAAGCATATGCAAATCGGTATGCTAGTTCACTTCCTTACATCTCCCTCTCTAGCTGAACCCTCCCCCAAACATAAAATGTTAAAATTTCTATGTAGCTCAAAGTTTTTGTGAGTCTATGTAGTTATGATGCTAGGTGGGCCTTCAGATCTCCTGTCCACTGACTCTGCCGATTCTCAGGCTGGAGCTGGTTCCAGTCAATTGTTCCCAACTGCTCATGGGCGAAGCTGACCCCACAGACTCGCTTTGTGACTGCCCCGGTATCACTCGTAGCAGGTCCTCCATTACAGGCACCTCTGGGATCCCATCGTCCTCCATCAGTCATCCGGCTCTCTTCTTCTTCCCCTCGGATGTGCGGGTTTTGTGGGCCACAGGAGTGGCATGGCTCGGGGTTAACAAAAGATCTCTACTGTTTCTTCAATACGATTTCCCATTTGCTTGGACTACATAAGACCGTGGCTCTTTAGCGTGGCGTTCCACAATTGCAGGGGTCCAGGTATTCTCACGTGTTTGCAAATAAACAGGCTGTGCCGGCTGTAAGGTTGGGAGTGGTTGGGTGTGCAAACTGTAATAAGACTGTTGTTTTTCTTGAGTTCCTTGCAGTGTAGCTTGCACATAACTTCTGGCACTTTTGGTTTAAGTAGCTCCTATATGATAGGCATCAAAGTTCTAGTTCTGCGGCACATAAGCAGCTGTGCTGGGGATCCTAGCCCTTCCAGTGGGGTATTTCTCAACTCTAAGAGTGCTAAGTAAGGATATTGGTGGTCCACTTGTGCTTTCTTCAACAGTCTCTTTACTGTTTGACTGGCTCGCTCTACCATCCCATTACTCGGGGGTATTTTGCGAAAATGTTACACTCATATTTTCTTTGAAAGTTTCTGAATTGATGCAGCAAATGCGGGCCATTATCGGTCACATGTATTGCTGGAATACTGTGCCTTGCACATTGTGATTTAATATAGTTAATCACCATTTCACTTGCTGTGTTTTGCAACTTGGATATCTTAATGTATTTAGAGTAGTAATCACCCATTGCTAGATAAGTTTCCCCTTCAAATTCAAATAAATCAGCCCCAACCTTTTGTCAAGGCCTCTCTGGTATCTCATGGCTGACGTGGCTCTCTAGATTGTGCTCTCCTGAACTGGTTGCAAATACCACACTTGGCCATCATGCCACTAATCTGACTGTTCATTCCTGGCCAAAATAAGAGATCTCTGGCCCTGCACTTGCATTTTTCTTTTATATATTATGTGTATATTTATTTATATATATATATATATATATATATATATATATATACACACACACACATATATATATACACACACACACACAAATATATACATACAGACACTATTCTCCTTCTGACCCCCAGCCTGCCACTCCAGTATCACCATGATTTACCTGCCCAGTCACAGGTGCAGATCTCTTGGGAGGTCAGTCGTCATCTTGCAGAAGAGGCGCTTCTCTTTTTCTCCTTCCCCATTGCTGGGTAGTGCATGCAGAGGCGCATGACATCCGCAGAAGTCCCACAGCACCCTTCCCCATGCCTGGCCCCTCTAACCCAGATTACCCTCTGGCCTCCACCTGGAAGTAGTCATCCGGCAGGAGAGACAGTCCACCTTCCTAGGAGAGGAGAGCTGTCCTCGGATGCTTAATCCTCTTTCTGCCCTGCAGATCCCCGACGGCCCATGCTCATTCCCGAACACGGGTCACTGGCGTGGCACGAGGTGTGGCGTCCAGCGCCTCAACCTCAACAAAGGAGACCCACAGGAGGGTGGCAGGGGACCCTGCAGGGGAAGGAAACAACTCCTGGTGGGGGACTCCACTGTTAGGAAGGTAGAACTGGGGGAGGAAGGGGAGAGGGAGGTAAGGTGCCTGCCTGGCGCCATGGCTTGGAGGGACAGGGAGCGAATCCTTAGGATTGCCGGAGCAGCTGCACAGGGAGGGAGGAGCTGATGTCATTGTCCACCTAGGGACAAATGACCTGGCTAAGAAAGGGATTAGAAGGGTGCAGGAAGAGTTTGTGAAATTGGGGAGGGCCTTGAGTCAAGTAGAACGCACAGTAACCTTCTCGGAGGTGCTACCCATCTATGGCATAGGAGAGGCTAGGGATGTTCCGGCATCATGGGATTCAATCAGTGGGTTGAAAACTGGTGTGGAGCTCAGGATTTGGCTTCATTGGGACTGAGGTCCACCTGGAGTGATGCAAGCCTATACTGGCATGATGGGCTGCATCTGTCCGGGAGGGAACCAGGATCCTAGGTGATAGGTTTAAATGCTTCATTGCAAGCTTTTAAACCAGCCAAGGGAGAGCACTGAAAGGAGCAGGAAAATCCCATTCCCCAAATAATCACGGGTAGTAAGTGCAAACACCAACATAGAGGTGTCGATAGGGAGAAGGGCAGGGTAAATGGAGAAAGTGACAAAGGCAAGAAGGACAGGGATGGGGCAAAAGGAGTAAGGCCATCAGGAAATGGAGGATAATGAGTACCAATGCCCGTAGTCTGGGCAACAAGCTCCTGAGCTGGAGGCCTTGATGGAAGAGGGATGCCTGGATATTGTAGCAGTCACAGAAACATGGTACACAGAGAACCATGACTGGGATGTTAACATACCAGGGTACATAACCTACAGGAGAGACAGGCAGGGGAGAAGAGGGGGAGGAGTAGCTCTCTATGTAAAGGAAGGGATAAAAGCAACTGAACAAAAGAGTAAACAGGGAGGAGAGGAGGCACTGTGGGTCACCTTGGAGACTGGAAAGGGCACCACAATCCGCACAGGGGTTGTGTACAAACCCCCATGTCAGGGGGAAGGAATGGACAAGGATATGATAGAAGGCATTCTTAGAATGGCAGAGAAAGGGGAGATACTGTTGATGGGAGACCTGAATATGCCAGATGTTAACTGGAGCACATTTGCTGCAGCCACATCCAAGAGCAGGGCCATTCTTGATGCCCTACAGGTGGCAGGCATTAGACAGCTAGTTTGGAACCCACTGTGAGGGAGCAATCTTAGACCTCGTACTCTCAAATGAGGGCAGTGAGAGGATCTCAGATCTAGAAGTGGGTTGCCATCTGGGACAAGTGACCATCAAACAGTGTGGTTCACGTTAAACTCAGCTACAGAGTCAAGCCATACAAAAGTGAGGGTACTGGACTTTAGGCGCTGACTCTGGCAAGATGGGAGAGTGCCTCAGAAAAGCACTAGCAAACAGGCTAGAAGGAGGTGTGGAGCAACAATGGGGAATTATCAAAACTGCCATCACAGAGGCAACAAGCCTTTGTGTGAAGCAAATAAATAAATCAAAACGAAAGAAAAAGCCACTATGGTTCTCAAAAGAGGTGGCTGTGAAAGTCAGGAAGAAAAAGATAGCATTCCGGAAGTATAAGGAAACACAGAAGGAGCAGGACAGAGAGCTGTACCAGTTAAGGCAGAAGGAAGCAGGGAGGGAAGTCAGAATAGCAAAGGCCCAGACTGAGGAAAAGATAGCCAACTCAGTTAAGAAGGGGGATAAAACCTTTTATAGGTACATCAGCGAGCGTAGAAAGACAAAGGGAGGGATAGTGAGGCTGAATAGAATGAACGGTGGGTGGGCAGAGGGGGACAGTGAAAAAGCAGGAATACTGAATGAATATTTCTGCTCAGTATTCCCAAAAGAGGAGGGGGAAGTGCCTAATCCAATTAACAGAAGCACTCTTGATAGGGGGTTGATTCCAGTCCTTTCACAGAAGAAAGGTTCTGCAAGAACTCCTAAAACTGAAAGTGGACAAAGCAATGGGTCCTGATGGAATTCACCCCAGAATTCTAAAAATTAAGGGAGAAACTAGTGAAACCACTGGCTACTGTTTTAATAAATCATGGGAGGATGGTGTGGTACCCAAGGACTGGAGGAAGGCGGATGTGATTCCCCTTCACAAAAGTGGGACCAAGACAGAGGCAGGAAACTACAGACCTGTCAGTCTGACCTCTGTGGTGGGGAAAGTGATGGAGTCACTTCTGAAGGAAAGAATAGTTGAGTACCCAGAAGCCAGTGGGGCACAGGACCCAAGGCAGCATGGGTTCACAGCGGGAAGGTCATGTCAGACGAATCTAATAGATTTCTTTGACTGGGTGACCAAGTAGTGGACCAGGGAGGGGCTGTGGACATGGCCTACCTAGACTTTAGCAAGGCATTTGACACAGTCCCACACAAAAGATTACTAGTCAAATTAACCAGCCTGGGAGTGGGTCCCAGGGTGGTAGCCTGGGTAAAACATTGGCTGGACAACAGGACACAGAGGGTAATTGTAAATGGAGTCCACTCTGAAGAAAGGGGGGGTTACTAGTGGGGTACCGCAGGGTTCAGTATTGGGTCCAGTCCTTTTTAATGTCTTCATCAGTGACATTGCAGAGGGACTGGAAGGAAAAGTATGCCTTTTTGCAGATGACACAAAGATCTGCAACAGGGTTGATACACAAGGAGGCGTGGAAAGGATGAAAAGGGACTTGGCAAGGTTGGAGGAATGGTCAGAAGTATGGAAGCTAGGATTCAATGCAAAGAAGTGCAAAATAATGCACCTGGGAAACAAGAACCCAGGGGAAGAATACACAATGGGTGGGGAGGTAGTAACAACAACAAAAAAAGGAAAGGGACCTGGGGGTAATCATATCAGATGACCTTAAGGTTAGCAAGCAATGTGAGAAGGCAGTAGGGAGGGCTGGGGGTATACTGGGATGTATAGGGAGAGGCATCAGCAGCAGAAAACAGGAAGTTGTTATCCCTCTGTACAGACAGTTGGTGAGACCCCATCTGGAGTACTGTGTCCAGTTCTGGAGACCCCATCTCACAAGGACATAGACAGGATAGAGGCAGTCCAGAGGAGGGCAACTAAAATGGTGCAGGGTCTGCAGGAGAAGCCATATGAGGAGAGACTAAAGGAGCTTAATATGTATACCCTTGAGGAAAGAAGGAGAGGGGGACATGATAGAAACTTTTCGGCACCTCAGTGGAATCAACAAAGTCCAAGAGGGTAGCATCTTTCAGAAAAGAGACTTGCAAGAACAAGGGACAGAATTTAAAGATAGAAGGAGGGCGGTTCAGGGGCAATGTGAGAAGTATTATTTCACAGAGAGGGTAGTGGATGCATGGAACAGCCTTCCTGAGGAGGTTGAGGGTCTAAAACTGTGGGAGGAATTCAAGAATGCATGGGACAGACATAAGGCAATTCTTGTGGGGGGTAGGAAGAAATAGGCTGTTGGTTAACTAGGATCTGCGGCCTATCCTGTAGGTAGGGAAATGGGCAGACTAGATGGGCCTAGCGGTCCTTATCTGCCGTCAAAGTCTATGTTTCTAACCCTCAGCGCCACTGGGCTGGCTCTCACTTGCATTTTTCAATGCCCAAGTGGCTGCTGTGGAATCTGGTTAATATGTCTGGTCTCAGTGATGTGGGGACAATCAGTCTCTTCCCTTCAGCAACCATTTTCTGTCGAGATCTCATCTCTGAACAGCCAGTGCTGCCTTATCTCGGGTGCAGATGTTTTCCCATGGGACCAACCATTCAAAACAGTGTCTCTCAATTTGACCAATGCTGAATCTTTGTCAGTCTCTTACTGAAACAATTTCAGTTTTCATCACTGAGACATGTAGTCCACTGTGTGAACCTCATTACTTGTCTAGTTCAGGTTCTGGCACAGAATTTTCTCTCACGCCCTACTAGGGCATCTGATATGTGAAGTTCTTGTACTGTACTTACAAATCATACCTTTGTAGTTTTAGCATCATGCATTGAATTCTCGGTGGGGCTGTGGACAGTGTGTTTTTTTTTTTTTTTTTTTTTAAAGACTTTCCAGAGGCTTGTGGTTTGATTCAACATGGACCCTTAATCTGCCATAGATATCTGGTGGAATTTTGAGCAGCCAAACACAACAGCTAGCATTTCTTTCTCAATTTGTGCATTATTTATCTCAGCTTTATTAAGTAATCTAGAAGCAAAAACAACAGGCTTGCCTTCTTGTAGTAAACATGCACCCAGCCCTTCTGAAGATGAGTCAACGGCTAATTCAATAGGTTTTCTTAGGTCATAGTAGGCCAGCACCGGGGGGGGTTTGTGACAACTGTTTTCAGCTCTTGAAAGGCCTGTTGGTGGCGCCCCTCCCAGTGCCATGCCGTTTCTTTCTCTGGTAACTCTCTCAATGGCTTATTTACAGTTGATAGGTTTGGAATGAACTTTGCCAGGGATTTTACCATGCCCATAAATCTCTGTAGGTCAGTCTCATTTTGGGGGAACTGGCATCTGGGTAATTGCTTTTATCTTTTTGGGGTCTGCCAACAGACCATGTTTACTTAACTTGTACATATATATAACCTCTGACATTGAATTTGTTTTGGTTTAAAGACAATTGCTTATCTCTGGCTCTTAACATTCCGTAACCTCTCGTCATGCTCATGTGCATTTGCTCCCCATACAAGGATGTCATCCATAATGACCTCTGTGCCCTCGAGCCCCTCAAAAATATGTGAAATCTTCTTTTGGAAGACCTCGGGTGCTGAGCAAATCCCAAAGGGGAGACGTTTGAACTTGTACCTCCCAAAGGGTGTATTAAAAGTCACTAGATCAGAGCTGGGCTCATCCAGTTTTATCTGCCAGAAGGCATGCCCAGCATCTGACACTGTGAATGCATTAGCCCCGCTAGCTTTGCTGCAGCCTCTTCCGACTGTTTTCATCAAGAGACTTCCCTTTTAATTGCTCTATTAAGCTCTCTGGGATCTATGCAAATTCGTACTTTGCCTGGTTTCTCTACAACCACCACTGAGTTGATCCAGGTCGTGGGTTTCTCCACCTTTTCAATAACACCCATTCCTTCCATATTCTCTAGTTCAATTTTCACTTTGTCTTGTAATGCGAAAGGTATTTTTCTAGGGGGTGGATCACAGGGCTGACTGTCTTATCTATTTTAATGTGGTATTCACCCTCTAAGCATCTCAATTCCTAAAATACAACAGCAAATTCCGTCAATAGTTCTTCTGTGTTCCCCTGCACTTCCAGTTGCATCACCTACTGAAAATAGCTTCTTCATATGCTTCATTTCCAAACAAGTAGATAGGTCCAACACTGGGCATGTTTGCATTAACCACTTGAAGTGGCAACAGGTAATACTTTGCTTAAAACATGTTAACATCACTTTGCCTTTCACATCAAGTGTATGCCCAGAATAGAAACCAATCTAGCTGACGACTTTAGAACAGCTTCTCCAGACAGTGTCCTATACATCTGAAAAGGCATCTGATTACACTGTGCTCCAGTGTCTAATTTGAACGTCACCATTTTCCGTTTATGCTAGATTTACTTTCAATCAGTCTCTGGCTTATAGGTAGTCACAGTCTCAGTGCTTAAAAGTACTTTCATTTCTCCTGGGCATCTTCTCTAATAATATGGATCTCACTGCGTTTGCCCACACAACATACCCTAGCAAAGTGATTTTTCCTGTGGCGCAATCTACAAAACTGTCCACATACTGGGCATTTATCTCATGCTCATGACCACACTTTTCACATTTGACTTTATTCGCTCCAGATACATAATCCCCTTTGCTCACATTGGCACCTGCTTTTACTCTTTCTTCCTGCACAGCTGCTACTTGCACTGATCTTCCATCCTGAGCATTTTCACTTAAGTGTTTAATCTGTGTTTTACTCAGTTCAGCAGCTCTGCATATATCTATAGTCTTATCTAATGTTAAGTCCACTTCTCTCAACAGTCTCGTCTCACATGCTCACTCTGTATGCACGTACAATTCTATCTCTGATCAATGATTCAGTTGACTCTCCAAATTCACAAGATTTAGCTTTCAGCCTCTGTTCAGTTACATATGAATCAATGGACTCTTCCCAGATTCTGGCTCCTAGTATTGAACAAGTGTTTCTCATAAGTCACATTCTTTCTTGGGTTACAACACCTCTCAAATTGTCACATCATTTTGTCCAGTTGCTCCTTCTATTCCTCTCTTTCCCAAACAAAAGTGTTGTATACCTCCAATGCACCAGGGCCTGCCACATGGAAGAGCGTCATAGCCTGGATTTTCTGGGACTTTTCAGCAATTCCACTGGCAACCAAGAACATTTCAAATTGCTGCTTGAATCTTCTCCGATTTTCAGCATTTCCTTGTAGACAAGGCGTTCCTTTCTGACACCATGTGATACTCACGCAGACATCAACGTGGAGTACTCTGGTAACTTTACGGTACAGTGCAGCACTGAGATCAAACTGCAAAAGCAAGTGCTACTGCCCAGCCCGATAAGGGCTTTTATATAGCTGTTAACGCATGCGCGCAGTAACAAAGCATATGCACACTCGTATGCTAAATCACTTCTTAAGGACCAAATCATAGTGACAGAGTAGTTCAGACACCACACCATTTAATCCTTGGCCACTCATGTGACACTGCCAACAAGGGGACAAATCAATGCCAATTGCACTTGTGGTTTTGTGATGTGGACACCCACCCACTGGGGATTGTACTGAGATCACCACAACTCATTTCACATAGGTCACTGAACAGCCCTCAGGTGAAATGGCTTTTGACCATTACCTACTTGTGCTGGATTTGAACCAGTTGTACAATTTCTGATAAAGACTGGGACTGGGCAATTATAAAAGTACATCATATTAGGTATAACTGCAAGTTTGTTGTGTGTTGTGGTTGTGTGGGGTGTGTGTTGTGGTTGTGTGGGGTGTGTGTGTGTGTGTGTGGTGGTGTGGTGTGGTGTATGTACACGTGTGGGGAGCATGGCATGGGGAAATTGTTATGTGGCTAGGACACTTAGTTTTCACATATAGTGTACATTTACTTCCTTCTACTAGTTGTCAGTGGTTGGATTACACACTGTCACATTTTTAAATCTGCTCATATTAAGATGCACATCTCATTTACTTGGGGGTTCATAACAGGTGTAATTCCTTTGGGTTTTCATTTAGATTCCTTAGACTGATTCTGTGCATTTGTGTCATACACGGACTCTGTGTTGAAATCTGCACTTATCAGGCTCATGGTCTCATTTTCTTGGAGGTCCTTGACAAATATTTTTTTATTTGGCACTTATACTTACAAGTGATACTATCATGCATCATGTATATATGTGTATGTTAATTTGAGGCTTGTTTTCAACTTGCAGTTATACCTAATTTCAAGATTTTGTCTCTCATTATCTGTTATTTAATATACCAGGACAATTGGAATTTAAGTTGTAATCTCATCTTACATGTATTAGAGAGAATGCCACCCCAAGGTTTTTTTATCACTAGAATGCTTTTTTGGCATACTGAGACATTTTAAAATTTATGTGACAAGAACTCTCTGGCTGTACAGAATTCTTGATAACCTTTGCCCTTCTGAGGCTCTTCAGTTAAAGGCATACTGGTATTAATTAGCTTCTCTGCGTAATCTTCTGTTATGTTTTAAATGTATATATTAAACCAATAGAAATTATTTCTGTTTTTCAATATAATCTGGTGCTAATAGTATGGGATATTTGAAATAACTGCCACAAAGCTTCTGAAGAAGGACCTGGTTGGTTCGAAAGCTAGAGCACTTTGTTCTTTTCTGTAACATCTATGTTGGTCCAATAAAAGATATTAAATCATTTGTTTCTGGATCTGTTCTTAAAAAGGACCAATACTGCAACTACAACATTTTTTTGATTCCCTTGAGGTACCTGAAAGTTTCTATCATGCCCCCCCTTCCTCAAGGGTATACATATTAAGCTCCTTTAGTCTCTCCTCGTATAGCTTCTGTTGCAGACCCTGCACCATTTTAGTTGCCCTCCTCTGGACTGTCTCCATCCTGTCTATGTTATTGCGGAGATGGGGTCTCCAGAACTGGACGCAGTACTCCAGATGGGGTCTCACCAACTGTCTGTACAGAGGGATAACAACTTCTGTTTTCTACTGGTGATGCCTCTCCCTATACATCCCAGTATCCCCCCAGCCATCCCTACTGCCTTCTCACATTGCTTGCTAACCTTTAGGTCATCTGATATGATTAACCCCACGCCCCTTTCTATTTTTGTTGTTGTTACTACCCCCCAATGTGTACTCTACCCCTGGGTTTTTGTTTCCCAGGTGCATTACTCTGCACATCTCTGCATTGAATCCAAGCTGCCATACTTCTGACCGTTCCTCCAACCTTGCCAAGTCCCTTCTCATCCTTTCCACCCCCGTGTATCAATCCTGTTGCAGATCTTTGTGTCATCTGCAAGGAGGCATACTTTTCCTTCCAGTCCCTCTGCAATGTCACCTATAAAGACAACAAAAGGACCGGACCCAGTACTGAACCCTCGGTGCCACTAGTAACCTCCTTTCTTCAGAGTGGACTCCGTTACTATTACCTTCTGTGCCCTGTTGTCCAGCCAATGTTTTACCCAGACTACCACCTTGGGACCCTCCCGGCTGGCTAATTTGTTTATCAATCTTTTGTGTGGGACTGTGTCAAATGTTTTGCTAAAGTCTAGGCAGGCCATGTCCATAGCCCCTCCCTGGTCTACTACATTGGTCACCCAGTCAAGGAAGTCGATTAGATTCATCTGACATGACCGTCCCGCTATGAATCCATGCAGTCTTGGGTTCTGTGCCCCACTGGCCTCTAGGTACTCAACAATTCTTTCCTTCAGAAGCGATTCCACCATTTTCCCTACCACTGAGATCAAACCGACAGGTCTGTAGTTTCCTGCCTCTGTCTTGCTCCCACTTTTGTGAAGCGGAATCACATCCGCCCTCCTCCAGTCCTCCGGTACCACATCATCCTCCCATGATTTGTTAAAAAGGCTAGTCAGTGGTATCACTAGTTCTCCCCTTAATTCTTTTAGAATTCTGGGGTGAATGCTGTCAGGCCCCATTGCTTTGTCCACCTTCAGCTTTAGGAGTTCTTTCAGAACCTTTTTTTCCTGTGAAAAGACTGGGATCACCCCCCTATCCACAGTGCCTCTATTGATTGATTAGGTACCTCCCTCCTTCTTCTGTGAATACTGAGCAGAACTATTCAGTCCAGTATCCCTGCTTTTCCCTGTCCCTCTGCCCACCCACCGTCCCTTTATTCAGCCTCACTATCCCTCCCTCCCTTTGTCTTTCTACATTCCTAATGTACCTATAAAGGTTTATCCCCTTCTTAACCGAGTTGGCTATCTTTTCCTAGGTTTGGGGCTTTGCTATTCTGATTGCCTTCCCCGCTTCCTTCTGCTTTAACCGGTTCAGTTCTCTATCCTGCTCCGTCTGTGTTTCCTTATACTTCCTAAATGCTATCTTTTTCTCCCTAACCTTCCCTGCCACCTCTTTAGAGAACCACAGTGATTTTTTTCTTTTGTTTTAATTTGTTTATTTGCTTCACACAAAGGCTTGTTGCCTCTGTGATGACAGTTTTGATGTTTCCCCATTGTTGCTTCACCCCTCCTTCTTGCCTGTTTGCTAGTGCTTTACTGAGGCACGCTCCCATTTTGACAAAGTCAGCCCTCCTGAAGTCCAGTACACTCACTTTTGTATGGCTTGACTCTGCAGCTGAGTTTATCGTGAACCACACTGTTTGGTGGTCAATTGTTCTGAGATGGCTACTAGATCTGAGATCCTCTCTCCGTCCCCATTTGAGAGTACCAGGTCTAAGATTGCTCCCTCCCGAGTGGGTTCCAATACTAGCTGTCTGAGGCATGCCTCCTGTAGGGCATCGAGAATGGCCCTGCTCTTGGATGTGGATGCAGCAAAGGTGCTCAAATTAACATCTGGCATATTCAGGTCCCCCATCAACAATATCTCCCTTTTCTCTGCCATCCTAAGGAACACACTGTAGTGAAAGTGAGGAGGCGGACAGATTATCAGAAGCTGTACTTCAATTCCCTTGTAACAACACAGCTGTGCTGTGTTAGGAATCCTGGTCAGATCCCTTATTCTGATAGCAATACATTAGCACAGCATCATGACACAATAAAGCTGTAAAAATTAAGTTTGCCCGTTGGTGCAGTAATAGAACTACCACTTGTGACTCTGCTTCGGAATGAGCCTAAGTCACTGGGGGCCAGACCGGGGGAGGAAATCGATGTCCTAGAGGACACGCTCCTTGTCAAGGGAGGAAAACCTGCTGCCTTCACTGCAGTACTGCCATCATGGTGACCACAAGTAGGAGTGCAGTGTAAGTATGGCAGAGCAAGGGAGGCATCAGCTGGAGTCTAGTGCGGTGTCCTCATGGGATGAGAAGCAACAAACCATGGGGAAAAAGTGCAAAGCAGGATGTCAAGGCACACTCCATGAGGTATTAAATAAGATGAAAAATTTGATAAGCAATTCTCTGCATGAAAGTGCTAATCGGCTGTGAAAATACACAGCACTTAGCACAGAATGATTACCAAAATGAAAAATATATATATTGTTTTTATTTATTTTGTCTATTGTGCCATGGACTTACTCAAAAATGTTTAGCAGTCTACTGCTATGCATTTCAGAAATGGTTCACATTACCTCTTGTTTTGTGTAGTGTTTTGCTAGGCTATACCAGCTATTTAAAACCTTGACCAGGCCCAAATGACTAGCCACCTTACCATGGAGATCCTCAGATGCGAGACCCAACACCTCACCTGAAGTGGACAGCTGGGTGAGCTCCACCTCGGAGTAAGTTTGGGGGGGGGGTGGAAAGAGTCAACTGCTGGGGATGATGCAGTATGGGGCTGGCTGGAAGCCACGGGATGGGGACAGAGCCACACGGAAAAGGACACAGAACAGTAAAATTAAAAAATAACTTAAAAAAAGTGGAGATTATGCAAGATCGGGACTAGCTGTTCTGATTAAAGATGTGATAAATTAATTTATAAGTGGGATAAGACACTCCAGGATGTGCAATTGTTAAGAAATATGCTCTTCTCGGGTGTTGACGGTACTTAACCTTTGGCCATGTACTTATGCACCTGAGGCATGAGCACAGCATATCTCAGTACAACCACACACCCTGTTGTTTCGTATCCCTTATATACAGATGGGGGGGACAACAAAACAGCAGACTTTTACAAATGAATCGCAGAAAGTACAGATCTGCAATTAAGTGCAATAATATTAAAAATAGCAGCATTATGTTATTAAAATGCATCTACAGTGGTGATGGTAGCACCACAATTATCGGGAATGAATAGGCATTTTTATGTTAAATGTGGATTTTTGCACCTTAATACAGCAGCTGTGCCTGGATGGAATAACATGAAATTCGGCCTGTGCACTGTCGGTGCCAGGTTCTCTAGACCTTGCTAATTTACTGACAGTCAGTTGGATGGTTTTAAAGAGCAGGTACCTACTTGTCAGGTACCCAGCTCCCCTCAAATATATGTAATTGCAGATCCGCTCTACCATTGAGGGGCATTAAAAATTCTATGCGCTTCCCTCTGGATAAAAAGTTATAGCACCCCAGAGTTGCACCTCCATAAAAACAAAGCCTTGTCTGACACGCCTCCTTTTGTGATGTCAGAAAATGAAGGCTGCTTGTGTGTGCTCCATAGATCTATATTGGTGCCATTTGTCAATGATGTTTAGTACTATTTAGAGTTGCCACTTGGAACAATGAAAGTGACCGCTACAGTAAACAAGGACTGTTACCCCAGCGGCTGCTTTGATATTTTTACATGATATCTCTAAATAGTATTAAACCCCATAGACATATCGCATACATACAGGGTAATGACATGCACCCTCAGTATTCATCTTCTGACATCACAAAAGGAGGCGTGTCAGACAAGGCTTTGTTTTTATGGGGGTGCAACTTTGGGGTGCTATAACTTTTTAACCAGAGAGAAGCGCATAGGATTTTTAATGCCCCTCTACAGTAGAACAGGTCTACTTTCATATATGTTTGAGGGGAGCTGAGTGCCTGACAGTAGGTACCTGCTCTTCAAAGTTTTAGAAGGTTGAAAAAACATAAAAATGTGTTTGTTAGTCTTTTTTTCCCCTCAACTGCAGCACAAAAATGGTTTAGAGTCGAAACCTGAAATTTTCAGGTTCATAAGGGTTTGGCCCTAGGCAATATTTCTTAAAAAATCCCTAGAATTTAACTCTAAAACAAAAAAAAAAAATTTGGCAGTTGTCACATACGCACTGCTGTTTCCAAAGTTCTGTGCACAGCTGGATTTGCAAGTTGAGTCAGTTTTGTGACTAAACAGTTCCATTTGCGGGACTCGTACCGGTCAAGCAAACCGTGGAACTGGCTCAGTCGGGTGCTCAACCAGACAGCTGGCAACCTCCACCCTAGACTGTCAACCTCTTCTCCATTATTAATATTACTGATGGTCAGGTGCCCAACCTCAAAGCAGGTACCGTCACCCCCAAAACTGTGAAATCACCAGAGAGGGGGCCTAACCCTGCTGCTGTTACTCCCCTGCCATTCCATACAATAAAATCACTAGTGGTGGTGCCCAACTCTGCCTCCTCAAATAGTAAAATCCTTGGTAGTAGATGCCCGACCCTGCTGCCAGTATCACTCTTGCACCCCAACAAAAAGACCCACTGTAAGCAAAGACTCTTTGACCCTCCCCGTACATCAATGCAACGCTTCTCTTACTTGGCCACCCTCTAGCACTCATGGCACACTCCCCCCTTCCCCATGGCCACCCTAGTATATGAGGCTCATTGGTGGCTGACCTGCACAGTCCATCCTCCTTCACAGCTGGCCGCCATCTTCTGTCTGCTGGCTATGGGGTGGGGTGGGGGAATTAACATAAAGAAGTGCCAAAAAGAAGAAAAAAAAACAAACTGCGCATGCACTGGGATTTAGGTTTTTCTGTGCGACGTTCCAGTTTGTGCTAAAGACATAAAAGGTCCCTGTGCATGCACACTTTCCTTTTTTGGGTCTCCCTCACGAACACCCGAGTAACAACATGCAAACCTGCCCGATGGGCCTGCTATTTCATGTAGGGCCCACTGGGCCCTTAGCAAAGTCTGGTACAAGCCTGATTCAATGTGTGTGATGACGTGGCTAAGTCCACTACAGGTTGCGCAATGTGTGTAAGATACAGCTCCCTCCTACTCAAGACCTTCACATCTACATATCCACAGATTGCAAAGGACCAGTAGTAAATTCTCTGAGTTACTGCACTCATGCATATTGTTGACTGCCAACTCTAAATGCATGAAACCTATTGCTGTACTTGTTTCTGGTCTTTTATTGTTGCACCTTACGCAGGTACCTTGCATCATGCTTACCACACATCGTATTTTGTGTTTGGGTTTAGTTTTCTGTAGTACTTCTAGGAAACTATATTTCATTTTTGGGGATGGCAGTACACCATAGAGGTTAGAGTAACGAGCTGTGAATGAGCTTGGTACATCCATCAGACCTGGGTTTGACTCGCACAACCTCCACCTGCATACTGTGTGACTCTGCACATGTCACTTAACCTCCCCAGTGCTCCCAGGTCACCCCTGAAAACAGGCACGTGTACCTAGTGGGCCTTACCCAGTTACCAAAGACTAAAATAAAAATAAATAAAACATTTTGCTTTTACTTTTTTGTCCTCTGTGTTATCTCAAGGCAATTGTACAGACCCTCTGCATTTTCTGTACATTGTTCTGTCAGTCTCCTCTGTTGTGATCTCCCAGGTCCTATCTGAAAATAGGCAAACGCTTTGTCTAATGCACCTACCTGGTAAATAAAAACGAAATAAATCATGTCGATGTTTGAGTTGCAAAGTCCGTTACAAGTCTGGGGCAATGTGTATTATGATGTAGGTGTTTTGCAACAGTACAGTGCATGTCACTATGCAGCTGCTTCGTTAGAGGCCATTAGGGCCATTTGTGAAGCATTCTCCAGGTCTGGCGCAATGAGTGAAACAGTAAAGAAATAAACCGTAAAAAAAACTAAATTAATGCACCTATGGTTAAATCACAAAGTGCATAAAGTAAGGAAATGAAAAATTAGGATAAAATATTCCTGGAATCTTGGAGAATCTGTGGTGTGGTGTTCCTCGAGGTTTGAGCTATCACGCAGTGCAGTGCTGGCATCACCCTAATATCAGCACTGTCTTGCTAGACAAAGTAAAACAGTGACACACCAATGCCTGCATAGCTGGGGCTCATATTAGGGTAATACCAACAGTGTGTTGCATGATTGTTCAAACCCAAAAGAATACCACATCAAAAAGTCACCAAAGTTCCAGAAACATTTGAACCTAATTTTTCATTTCCTTATTTTGTAGCCTTTGTATTCTAACACTACGAAATATATTAACATTGCATTTTGCGATCTATAAAATATAAACAATGATAAAACACTATAATCTTCAAAGAATGGGCTACCTATTCTGTACAACCCGTGGATCTGCAATTCAGTCAGTCACTCATGACTGGTTTGTGGGCTACCAAAATATTACGCTGGAGTACCAAGAATGTCAACAGTGGCTCAGGAGAATAAAAGGCTATGAAGGTACTCATCTCAGATAATCTTCTCCAAGTAGTCACACAAAACAAATCTGTTAAAAAGAAAGAGCCAGCCCAGTGGCATAGTGGGCTGAGGCAATGGTTACCACACCATCTACCACACTGGCAACCCGGGTTCGGGAAAGCTTAGCGTCCCCAGACACCTCTCCTCTATTGGGGAGGGGGGTACATGCATCCCTCTAGGCAGCTGCCGCACCTGGAAGAATCTGGGTGCCTTGAGCGAAGCAATGGAGGAATCCCACCAGGGGTGTCTCCATGAAGCGGAGTACACACAGTGCGTCAATGCATGCGCCATGGGCCCAAAAGGAGAAAATGATAGAAACAAATCTGATCGTGGCCAGATGATGGCCTGGTCCCCCGCAGGCCCTGCACTACCAACTGACACCTCCAGGTTCTGTGGCAGAGGAAAATTAGAGAATGAGGTAAGTCCCAGAGAAGCCGAGTGATGGGGCCAGGGGAACCGGTCTGGAAAGGGGCAGGCTGCATGGCAACAGATGAAATACTAATTAAAAAAAAAAAAATACAGAAATGGAATTTAAATTAACTTTAAATATGTTAAGCTTTGAGTAGCAATCTCAGTTCTAGCTGTTCACGACTTCTGTATGTCAGCCCGTGCGGTCCGGTTAGGAACTCTGTTGATGTACTGGAACTGGCGCTCCCATCAGCCTTTACAAAGCAGAGAGCCATTCTCCTTGGTAGTGCCAACATTGTCAAGGATAATGTTGTGCATTACTTTGCACTGCCACCCTAGCAGGTTCTGCTACTGCACTGATAATGCTGCAGCTCTGAAAATAAAATTCCAGTGAATGGTCTGTGCCAAATATGGCAGAACAGCAAATCTAGCAAGAGTTCACATACTGTAGAAACACAGAATTGAATTTGCCAGCAGAATAGGATGGTTTGGCCCACCGAGTTTGCCCAGATGTTATCTGCCTAATCTGCCTTCACAGACCTTAACTGGTCTCTCATGACCCTCCCCCACCACCCATTTACTAATATTCCCCTATGTCTATCCCACGTAAGCTTGATGCCCCCCACTGTTTTCGTCTCAACCATGTCCGCTGGCAGTCTGTTCCAGGCATCTACCTCCCTTTCAGTGAAGTAGTACTTCCTCATATTCCTCTTAAACTTCCCCCTTGCAGCTTCATGACATGCTCCCTGGTCCTGGTGTTCTTTCTCATTTGAAAGATACCTTCCTGTAGGTCTCTGTCATGTTCCCTCTCCCTCTCCTCTCTTACAAGATGAACATGTTCAGATCCCTCAGTCTCTCCTTACAGGCCTTCTCGTGCAACCCCTGCCATCATTTTTGTTGCCCTACTCTGGACTACCTCCACCCTCTGTCCTTTCTGAAGTGCGGCCTCCAGAACTGGACACAGTACTCCAGATGGGGTCTCACAAGCGAGCAATACAGTGGCACCACCAGCTCCCTCCTCCTGGTGGAGTTACCCCTCCCTATGCATCCCACTAGCCCTACCCACTGTTTTGTCACACTGTCCTGCCACTTTTGAGGTCATCAGTTATGATAACGCCAAGGTTATTTTCCTACTCAGTAGCTGTCGGTATCCACCTCCCCAACCTATACTCTGCTCCTGAGTTCCTATGCCCTAGATGCATGATTTTGCATTTTCTGGCACTGAACCCCAACTGCCATGCCCTTGATCACTCCTTGAGTTTCCCCAAGATGCCAATGCGTTCTTTTTCTCTCTACCTCCTCCTGAGTGTCCACCTTATTACAGAATTTGGTATCTGCAAAAAGGTATACCTTCCCTTCCAGTTCTTCTGCAATGTCACTTGTAAAGAAACTGAAGAGGCACGGTCCCAGTTCGCACCCCGCTTGTCACTCTCCCATCATTTGAGTGAGTGCCATTAACAACCATCCTCTGTCCCCTATCCATTAGCAAGTTTCTAACACAGCCGGCCTGGAGTTGAGGCGCTGGACGCCACACCTTGCGCCACGCCGGTGACCCGGGTTCGGGAACAAGCCTGGGCTGCTGGGGGTTGGCAGGGAGGGAAGAGACTGAGCATCGTAGGACTGCTCTCTCTTCCCGGGGAGGGTGTGGGGAAGCGATCGCTCCTGGAGCAGCCTCTGGTGGTGATCGGAGGCACCCAGCGTGGCGACGCAGCAGATGCAAGGAGCGGAGTTGCGGCATAGCGTTGCCTTGTCAGCCGCACTCTGAGGTGAAAAGGACCTACACACTAAAGAGAAAACCCCCACTCTTGGGGATAGATGAAGGCACCTCGGCCTCCTAAGCCCACACTTCCAACTCCGGACTGCCTCCTCTCCATGCAGGTTACTCGTGTGCCCAACACTTTGCCCTTGAATAGAGCACCCTGGACGGATAGGGCGACCCTACCTCCAGAGGGATCAGACCCAGAAGTGGTGCTGGGTCGCATGAGGGGAGGGGTAGTAGTCACGGAGGGAGGCAGTGGCTGGGAGCCCCGAGGATGCTGGAAGGAGTTTTCCAAGCAAGTGGAGATAAATAAAGTCCAAAAAAAAAAGTTTCTAACCCAGTTCCCTACTTTGGACTCTACCCCAAGGCTGCTCAATTTCTTTATCAGTCTCCTGGGCGACACAGGATCGAAGCACTTGCTAAAGTTCAGAGAAGCCATGTCCACTGCCCTCCCCGATTGCTTTCTGTGACTAAGTGACCACAGAAATCTATCAGATTTGTCTGGCATGACCTCCCCACATGAATCCACGCTGCAATGGTGTCCCCGTTTGTAGGCACCAGACCCGGCACTGCCCAATCCCTAGTGGGTTCTCGGACTAGCTGCCAGAGAAAAGCCCCTTGTAAAGAGTCAAGGAAGCCCTGCTCCTTGCTGAAGCTGCAGCTGGAAAGCTCCACTCCACGTCTGGCAGACTGAAGTCACCAAGTAGCAGCACCTTCCCCTTGCCGTTCTGATGATGACTTCCCCAAGAGCCTTATCCAACACCTCTCCCTGGGCTGGAAGTCTGTACATTACCTGGTACAGACAGTTATCCCAGAACCTGTCTCCAGGATGACCCACAGCACCTCCATCCCTTCCTTTTCCTCCGAGTGATCCTGTACCTTTGTTATCTTTCTACATCTGTAAATCATGTGGAGGAAGTTACCTTCAAAGCTGAGATCAGCCCCATGCTGGAGTAGAATTTCAGCCTCGTGGACCAACCCAAACTCCGCCACCTTTAAAAGGGAGTAGCTGATTCCTTCTTCGTAGAATGCAGACTGAGCCTCTCTCTCCAGCAATTCAATAAGAGCTGTAGAAGTGGCAGCATCCACAGCCACTGATCTGCAAAGTAACAGTTCAGATACGTGTTAACTCTTTAAATTCTCATTTCATAACCCAGAAAAAAGAAACAGATCAGTGATATCACATATAACCATCATAGTAATGAACTACAAAAAAAGAGCCCATGAATCATCCTTAAGATTATTTCAGCACAGAATCTGTGTCAATTACTTAGGTACTAATATGCATCCCATAATTTCTTTGTAATAACTTGTACAGTAACCAAGAAGAAACAGATGACCCAGCACAACCCAAACTGCAGCAACATGTATCACCCTGTTACCTTCTTCTCCCATCTGGAAACTCGGAAGAAATCATAGGAAGGACTCAACTGTGAATATGTCACAAGCCTCTTCTTTAAAATGGACACCGATTTTTCACAAAAAATAAAAAATAAAAAAATAGAGTTGGCCATTTTTAAACCCTCGCTCAATCATTTTTCATGCAACAAATCCTCCGCGTGCCACATTATTATGAAGAACACACTTGTCGCCATTTGTTTTTCTACACACAGAAGTGCAAAACGTGCTATTCTGTTAATAACAGAGGGAAAACTGAAACATATTTTATCAAACAGAATTGCTCATTTTAATAAGTGGAAATCAGTGGCCTTTATGAAGTCATTATGGGGAAGATGTACGTGTGTAATCCTTTCACTGTAGTCTTCCACCATAATATCTTCTTCGCAAGAGCCAGGGGTAGACAGGGATATGTTGTGCATGACTGCTGTTGTGTTTATAGATCGCAGAAAAGAAAGCGATGAAAAGGATCTACAGCATGATTCTCAAAGTAGATGTTAACAAAAAACTCGAACTAAGAAGCATGACCCCTTTCCCTTGAAAATGCATTCCTTTACCAATAAGAAGCATTTGCAAGCTCAGTCGGTAGTGAAGGGGAAACCTGCGACCCATCCGCCTAGAGGAAACGTGTCCTCTGTGATGCTCAATCCTCCTCCCCCAGCCGGCCCTCTGGCGACTTGGGCTTGTTCCCAAAACCGGGCTGCCGGCGTCACAAGTGGTAGCGATACTGCTGTGCTGATCGAGCTTATTTCACTTATTAATAAACAAGCAAACTGATTCATTTCTTCAACTGAGCCATTTGCAAATTGATACATTTCTTCAACTGAGCTGTTTAAATGTTAAGCAGCCTATCAGGAATGGGGTGGGGAGTTAGGCCAAGTAACTATTAAAAGCACACCTGTTTGTCAGATGAAAGCCTCACTCCGAAAGCCTTTGCTGTGTGGAAGGAACTGTGAAGCATGCATATATACATTTTTTTTTTTTTGACACTATGAAAGGAATGAATAACACAGCTAAATAAAACGCATTACTCTGCGGTTATTCACCTTCTAGGGTGAATATTATGTTCTTTGCCCTGCAGCCCATGTTTTTTTTTTCCCCTCTGTTGCTGTCAATCATGTCGGTTCTCCCATTATATCAATGTGAGTCAGGACCCATGGGATACATGACACTCCAGAAGATGCCCAGGAATAAGCTTTATATTCCCTTTGCCATGCTGTCGACACTGCTGCCCTAGCAGTCTTCGTCTACTTTACTCTGTCACTCGTTGCTAGGTAGCAATATGGGTAGTGGCACTGTCCTGAACGTATCATGAAATACCCACGATATATTATAGTCTAGAGTTATATTCTGTTTTTTATAAAATTGGTAAGAAACAAAATCAGTGATCTGACTGGTTAATGCCTGTGCAGATCTGTGCAATTACTAGACTACAACCGCGATGGCTGTAAAGTGCTAAAACTTTTTTTCCAGTCTAGGACACTCATAGGGAGATTCTTGAGCCATTTCACTTATCTCTGACTGCTGTCACAAACATGGCTACCAAATTTAATCACTAAGAAGTTTCAAGCAGGCTCTAAAGCTCCCTTAAAATAAAAATACATAAATTAATGAATAAAGGAAGACATTATCTTTTTGTGGGTATCTCCACAGAGTCATATTACACACACTGCAAGATGTCGGCAGCAGGACCATGCCTCATGCAAATGTCGACGCGTGAAGTCTGGCTCTTATTTTCTGTAACTAACATCATACAGACTCAGACTTCACAGCGCATCAGTGTTGAAGGAAAAATGTCTTAGCCAGGCTTCCAGGGGTAGGGCAGCCACCAAAAACATTAAGCCACTGCTGCAAGAGAGGAAACGACACCACAGACCAAGGATACAGACTGAATCCTTAATAGAACTGTAATTACATAACAATGTAAGGAAAAGGAGTTGAAGGTGAAAACCTGCTCTTTAATTTGCCTGGATTCAATCCACTCATCCTAGTAAATTACATGAGGAGTAAATGTACCTCAGAAAAACAATATATGAAAGTGTATCACCCTGCTGGGATTAGATCCCCAGTTGCCTGTTTTGCAGGTTGACACATACCTCTACACCATAAGAACTGCAATCCACTATACCTACAGCCACGTGGCACACTGAACATGTGTTTGTTTAGCAGGCAAAGGATCATTGGTTTGAATCCAGACAAGCACACAGTATATAGCATTTTAATACATAATTATTTCATGCTTTACATATATTCAGTATTGGGTCCAGTCCTTTTTAATGTCTTCATCAGTGACATTGCAGAGGGACTGGAAGGAAAAGTATGCCTTTTTGCAGATGACACAACAATCTGCAACAGGGTTGATACACAAGGAGGTGTGGAAAGGATGAAAAGGGACTTGGCAAGGTTGGAGGAATGGTCAGAAGTATGGAAGCTAGGATTCAATGCAAAGAAGTGCAAAATAATGCACCTGGGAAACAAGAACCAGGGAAGAATACACAATGGGTGGGAGGTAGTAACAACAACAAAAGGAAAGGGACCTGGGGTAATCATATCAGATGACCTTAAGGTTAGCAAGCAATGTGAGAAGGCAGTAGGGAGGGCTGGGGTATACTGGGATGTATAGGGAGAGGCATCAGCAGCAGAAAACAGGAAGTTGTTATCCCTCTGTACAGACAGTTGGTGAGACCCCATCTGAGTACTGTGTCCAGTTCTGGAGACCCCATCTCCAGCAAGGACATAGACAGGATAGAGGCAGTCAGAGGAGGGCAACTAAAATGGTGCAGGGTCTGCAAGAGAAGCCGTATGAGGAGAGACTAAAGGAGCTTAATATGTATACCCTTGAGGAAAGAAGGGAGGGGGACATGATAGAAACTTTTAAGTACCTCAGTGGAATCAACAAAGTCCAAGAGGGTAGCATCTTTCAGAAAAAGAGACTTGCAAGAACAAGGGGACACAATTTAAAGATAGAAGGAGGGCGGTTCAGGGGCAATGTGAGGAAGTATTATTTCACAGAGAGGGTAGTGGATGCATGGAACAGCCTTCCTGAGGAGGTTGTGGAGTCTAAAACTGTGGGAGAATTCAAGAATGCATGGGACAGACATAAGGCAATTCTTGTGGGGGGTAGGAAGAAATAGGCTGTTGGTTAACTAGGATCTGCGGCCTATCCTGTAGGTAGGGAAATGGGCAGACTAGATGGGCCTAGCGGTCCTTATCTGCCGTCAAAGTCTATGTTTCTATGTTATTTGGCATCTTTAGTACCATTGGTACTTTGATTAAGTTTTGTGCTTCAACTCTAACAGATAGCGGTACATTCATTTTGCAAAATATCTATAGAATAACGTGAAGAGTAGTGTGTACCAATTTTTTTTGTTACACACTTGTGTGTGATACCACTTAAACCACAACAGCAAAACCTGAGTGGTTTATTCAGGCATCACATGCCGACAAAAAAAAATTTTTGGGAAATGGTCTAAAGGCATTAGTGATTGTTCTGCTTAAGAATAAACATTCTTTTCTAGTTTAGGGATCAACTTTAGCAGTGGCCCAGTGGTCAGTAACTGTCTCGAGGCAGGCCAGAGGATCTTATTTGCTCCCGACACGATTGGCCAACATCCTGCTGAGCTAATACACAGATAGGAGAGCAGCTGCAGCAGAGTCATGTAGTGGTGCAACATACTAAAACGTGGCACCACTTTCACAAATGACAGTTCCCAGTGGGCTACCACAATTCTTGTCGGCAAGCAATTTTGGCTTGAACTACTGGCCTAATGGCCACCTGTTTTAAAGTTAAAATCAACTCCTGCTAGTTTAATTTTTAAAGTCCTAAAACAGCATAAATACTGATGCCGGACTGACATGCTCAACATAAATATTGCGATAAAAGTAACTTTTTATTATCAAGTAATAACTCGTGTTTCACTGCAATTCCAGTCTCCATTCTGCTGAACAAAATGCCTTTCCAGATTTAAAGAAAAAACATATAGGCCCTCTTTTAGTTACCTTTTATTGGTTTCCCTTGCCTCCTGCTTTCCAGGGTCCTGTATTCTTAGAACTCCAACAATTTCATCCACAAGTGGCTGATACTCAAAGATTATCCTGCGGAATCCGTGCAAGAATGGCATGGTGATGACTGCTTCCCGGTTCACTTGGAATATTTTCCTCTACATCCCAGGATACAATTTCCTGCAACTAAAGAAATCCATTTGTAGAAATGAAAGGAAAAGTGTGACTCTCACGGGGATCTGAACCTAGGACCTCAGCAATCCATGCTTTAGCTCTTAACCACCTGAGCTATGAGAGTTCAGCCAATTAAGGCCCCTGAGTTTTCCCATGTGAATCACACATACATTCCTTTCTGGTGTTGCAGTGAGCAACCAGGAAGTCTTTTTACAGACTCAAATAACTCCTCCTCAATCTCTCCCAAGTGCAGTATATGCCACTGCGAGGCAAATTTAGAAATCCAATTGTAGAAATGAAAGTGTGACTCTCACTGGGTTTTGAACCCAAGACCTCAGAAATCCGTGCTTTAGCTCTTAATCAACTGAGCTATGAGAGTTCAGCCAATTAAAGCCACTAAAGAAATGGTTTAAATAAACCACTGTAATTACAAGTCTTCAAAGATTCTGGTTTCCTTCATAGCTGCAGTGTTAAAAGAGCTAGAAGCAGTTCACCCAGTAGTACACTGATGCACTTTAATTTCACCAGCTTGATTGCAAAAATGATAATGAATTTCACTCCCTGGCTAAGGATCATAATTTCTCCCCAAAATTTCTCACACCTACACCACTACAATTAAAACTACTTGCCAACTTGCTAACCAGCTTCCATCACTCATCAACCTTTATTACACACCTCTCAAGGAATTAGACCCCTCTTGGAGAGGGACTGGAGCAAATCGCAGTGTGCAGTACACCACTTGCAACTTACATTCACTGCATGCTGCTTGACTGCCAATGTGCCACACCTCCAGAGTAAAATTCATTAGTGTAAGAAGGCAGCCAAAAACTTGTCTGAATTATTCCATAGCACTTGATGCTACTGCAGTGGCAGCACTGCCGCTTTCCATCTAGGTAACCCATGTTTGCACCTTTAAAAAGGGTAGTTCCTATTCCTGCGTGGCTGCCCTCTACTGTTCCTAGTAAGAGGGAGCACAGGAATATGCATTCCATGGGCAAAGTCTCATTGGCTTACACCTACTCGTTGACGCCAGACACCGTCCAGAGCAGGGTTGGCAGGGGAATCTCGTAGGGGTGAGCTTCACTGTTCCCCAATGACCCTATCAGGCAACCATATCTTCACCCCTTCAGGCCACATAGGGACAAATGGGGAGGGGTTTCAGTATCTGGCTGCAAACATTAGCTTGGCAAAGGGCAGATGAAGTCCCCATGTCTTACCACAGCCTCCAGGGCTCTCTGTCTTGTCTCCTCCTCCTCACCAGCTCCTCCCTCCAGAACACCCAGTCTGTCAAGTAAATTATTTCCTTGGAGGTATGGGGAGCCTCTGAGGTCCCACCTGAAGGGGACAAGTCACAGCTTACCATTCCAGATATCCTGCCAGTCATGTTATGCAAACCTGTGCAGCCAGATCACAAGAGAAATTACAGAACCCTTGCTTCTTTCATTATATAGTATAAGAACATGCAGGTACTGAAAAATGTTTTTAGCAACATAGGATGACCAGTTAGGACCCGAAGCTAAATCCAACAATAGAAAATTCTTTATATAAGTAAAGGAATATCAATGTTGTTAGAATCACAAAGAACTGTTGGTCCTTTGAAAGATCAGAAAAACAGTGACATAATTACAAAGGGTGGGGAAAAAATGGCAGAATCCTTGAATGATTATTTTGCATCAGTATCAAAAAAGAAAGGAACTGAGTGACATGTAATTTAAGGGGCAGAAGAACGTCTGTCTACAGGATATAACAGCCAAAAAAATTTGAGAAAATGCTAAAGATGGTACATGTAAACAAGGAAATGGAGGCCTGATGGAATGCACCCTAAAATCCTGAAGAAGCTAGCCAAGGATATATCAGTAACACAGGTCATTATATTCAATGAGTCTATTAAAACTGTGTACATGTCTCATGACTGCAGACTGGTGCAGGTAACACCCCTATTAAATAAAAAAAAAAAAGGTCCCATGACAGAACCAGGAAACTACAGACCAGTCAGTCCGACATCGATACCAGGAAAACTACGCAAGACTAACAGAATAGCATAAGTGTAGAATAACAAAAATATTCAAAAATTGGAGACTGTAGGAAATTAAATTAAAAACGCAGAAACTGCAGAATAACAAAGTGTTTTACAATTCTGTCAGAAGAATAACAAGACAGCAGAACACTTCAAAAAAATAGCTTGGACTGAAAGTGTCCCAGTATGGATTCCATAGGAAGAAATCATGCCAAACAGCTCTTACTGCATTTTTGGAACAGATCACTAAGAACTAGGAAAAAAAACAAAACAAAAAAAACAGGGGATGCTGTATATTCAGATTGCACCAATGCATTTGACACTGTACCACCTAGGAGGCTACTTCATAAACTAGTGAACTTAGTTTTTTTTTTTTTATTTAGTTGTTTAACCAGGTATAGCACACTAAGCTGAAAGCTTTTTTTATGTTACCCTAGTTATAACTAGGGTATGATAAAATGGATGCAAAACTGGTTGCAAAACAGAAACAAAGGGTCCTAATAAATGGTAACCTATCATAATGGAAACATGAGGTCCCACAGATTTGTCATGCGACCTACACTGTTCAATACACAGCATACAAAAGTGATCTGAAGGTTGGCATCATCATCTGGATTGCCAAATTTACCAGTGATGCCTAGATTGGAAGAGTAATTGCATCCCAACAGAACACAAATGAAACACAGAAGGATCTGGATTAAAGGAGTATGTGGTCCGCAAAATGGCAGATGAATCGGTGTTGAGAAATGCAAGCTGATCCATCAGGAAAAACTATATAAATAGACAAACAAAAAAAAACTCCCTAAAACAGGGTAGAGATTACTGAAACTAGGCAGGAAAAGAGACCAAGTACGTTTGAGCAGTAACTCTTTAAACCGGACCAGCACTGTGGGGTAGCAGCTAACAAGGCAAGCAGTTATGGTATGCAGCAGAATAAATTTTGTAAGCATGTTGACAGACACGATCATAAAGGCCCTTTGCACATCACTGGTCAGAACCCCACACACACACACACACACACACACACACACACACACACACACACATATTCTGTGTAGTTCTGGTCCCCATAACTGGGAAAAGATATTAGTGAAATGGAACTGGAACAAAGAAGACCGACAAAGATGGCTGATGGACTGGTAAACATGGGCCATCAGGACTAAGTAGCAGTAAGGAATGTTCTCCATGGAAAAGAGAAAAATTCCAGGGGGAAATGATTACAGTATTATTCCAGTATCTAAAAAGTGTAACACCCCCAGAAAAGTGCCACTTGTCAGACTACTTATGGATGAAAGAACAAGGCACACTCCACTTAAAGGTGGAAGAGTCACAGGAAACATTAGAAGGAATTACTTCACAGAACAAGTTACGGTCACTTAGACGAAACTCTTCAAGCTCAGTCTCCCCAAGTACTTTGAAGAGGGGAGCAGAATGTGTAGTTATTCTCACTAAGCTGTTGAGAGAAAGAACGGATCAACGGACTTCATTCCTCCCTACGGCTGTATACATGTGTGTGCGCAGCAGCCTTTCATCGCTTTGGGGGTGGAGTTCAGGGGTGTTTTCAATTAAGAGTACAAACATGGTGGTGTTCCCTGGTGCACCAACTGCCTGTACTTACAGCATGGGCACTTGATTTTTATCATTTTCAGCAAAGAAACCAAATTAGCACTTCAAACATTAAGTATGACCGTCCCTCCGAATTAGGTTTTAATTTTTCTGCTTTTGCAAAGGATGCTCTATGTCTCTACTCCCAGCCACAACAGTCATACTACTGGACAGCCTGAGGCAGTATGAATATGGATCATTCTCCGCAAAGCAGAAAAATAACTTACAAACTTCCATACTAGATGCTTGAAAGAATGTTGCTGCTGAAAGCCTCAAAAACATAGCAAATTATAGAAATGCTCAGCCAAACAGTGAACCACAACAGGGCACTTTATTAAGTAAATAAATTCATCTGCATCCCAGGCGTAGCATGCCAAAGCTCCGGCAAGCAGTGGATGCAGTGTGATCTAGTAGCTGGAGCACCAGTCTGCGAACAGGGAAATCTCAAGTTCAAACCCCACTAGTGGTAAACAAATACAGTAGTAAAAAGTATTGTCGTGACAAGGCTTTCTTGGAATACGAGCACTTAAACAAGTGTATTTTGTCTGCAGTCAGTCAGGTATCTGGGCTCAGACCTCTCAACATTTCGTCACCTCAAACATAAAGGCGCAGAACGCTGTGGAAACCACTGTTTACGTGTAGGAAGTTTTTCCCCCAGCATCTTAGAATATTATGAATTTCTGTTGCAATGCCTAAAATTACAGCATAATCTGTGTGGGCAGCATTGCCCCCCATCCCCATCCCCATCCCCATCCCATGAAGGACGAATAAGGGACTGAGCAATTTAGAGAAGTAGCATCACGAGTGACATTCTTCGTAATCCGGACAGCAGTGAGATAGGTCTTGGCTAACCCTGCGAATCAGTGCTGCTCCGGTTACTAGTAGCAATATAAGGGGCAGTTCCGTGTGCAGTGCGCACCAGAAACTGTACTGGAAGCCAAGAGACCACAGGAGCACGAAACGCGGGTTCCTATCGCCATCCTGTCACGATGGTGTTCACTGCTTCACCCAATTTCAAGGGCCTCGCCGGATATGGGATGTGGACAATTTTTAGTTGTACACTTGAACCAGATCAGAATATGGGATAGCGTTCAAGGTTCTTCAATCCGCTAAAATTTCGTACAAAAAGTGTAAGCAGTGTCCCCGCCCCCCCTTAATTAAGCGGGGGAATGGCTACAATATGCAGTACGGAATGGAGAACCACGATTCCGAAAAATAAACGAACTTGCCTTTATCTTGCTGTATTTATCGTTTTAAAGAAAATAAAACCGACTGCACGTGAAACTATTCATTTTTCACTATTGCAACGTTTTATTCATCAGTGGTTGAATCCTACCTGCAACAAACCTGGCAACACAGTCAGGAACCGGAAGTACGAGCCAGTCAGAGTGTCGCGAACGATTCTGAAAGCCCTACAGAAATCAATATGGTTCAGAGGGGTTCCGTTACAGAACTCTAGCCCAATACCAACACCCCTTCCTAAGGCACGTAACGCGCGCCGCCATCTTGTGGATGGCAAAATTGCGTTGCTTGTATGCTGTGACAGTTTAGTGCGTGCAATCTGTTGTCTTGCCGCCAAACTGTATGCAGCCAAATGTAAACTCTCGAGGTCCCCTCGAGTGGGGACATGATGGAACACTCGTACTAGCGTAGCATCAGTGCTGTGCTGCTGAACACCGCAGGTATATTCCGCTCCCCTGCCAAACTCGACTCTCTGCTTCCCCGTCAGAATTTGCTCCCCGGTAGCATAATCTGATAGCAGGATAATATCAGATTATGCTTCCCCGTAAAATGTTGCTACCCAGATAATAAGTAAAGTGGTGTAAAACACACTGACAGTTGTTGCAGTCATGGATTTTGAACTGTAAACTGCTTATAGCGCACCTTGAACAATATAATGCATAATTTCAAAGTGAATAATATGCAAAATATACGTACATTAGCAACATATAAAGAATAAATGCTGTCACAGTGAGACTGCAAATGATATAAAAAAATTCAATAATTAATAGGTTATATTTTTTCCCATTGAAAACGCCGCGTATTAAATGCGTGTATTATGACATTTTTTTAATACACCTGCTGTTTGTGTCAGACTGTCAGCGGTACCTGAGAAGAGCGAGTGGTCCGGTTCCCTGCTGTGCACTAAGGTTCCTCGTTTTTTTTATTTTAAAAATAGCTTTGGTTCCTCATTGGTGGCACCCACAAGGGAAGCCACATGCTCAAGGCTAGACAAGACAGGAGCATCAAGAGCAACAAAGCCTCCAAGTTGTTCCTCCTGCCTGTCTCCAGTGCCCCTCGCAAACCAGCATCTCTTGCCTTCTCCTCCTCTAACTTCACCACAAGCCGGGGCAGAGAGTAGGTGGTAGCAACACTGTCCAGGTGCTGACCACCTAGATCAAACTAAATAAATAAAATAGTTTTATTTTCGCACTGCAGAGTGTACGCGGGGGCAGACGGGAGTCAGCAAAAAAAATACAACCCCTTAAATTATATAAAACCAAATATGGGGTGCAGTGTATAAATTCTAATTTAATACACACCCTCGTTGTTGGATGGCTACCATAAACCCCGAGGGCGATGTGCCATCCAACAACTCAGGCGTGTGTTAAGTAAGCATTAATCACCGCCAGCTGAGGCTCTACTGGTGGATTAATGCCCTGGGGGCTCGTGCCGAGGCGCCCCAGCGGGCGTGTCACCGGTGAAACCCGAGCAAAGTGATGTCGCTGAAGGCTCTCTTGTGCCGCACAACCTCTGTTACCGGCATCGCCCGGCGGGATCACCTTCTGCCCGGTACGATCACGGTTTGTCTCTGTTCCACCGGACCGAACCAACACAGGAGGCGGGAGTCAGGTGTGCAAACAAAATTTTTTATATGATGGTACAGTGCAAAATCTTACGTGCTGGACTGCGCCTAAATGATTCGGCGACTCCAACTGTTCTACAAGCTGTCGGCATCCCTGCCTGTCTGCCTGTACTCAGGGACCTGCTGGGTTGGCCGCACCGGTCCTCTCCGAGGTCGACAACAGCTCCATGGCTCAGGTACTACTAGGGGATGGGTGGCAGCAGCTTCACGAGTCCAGCGGTTTCATCGGCGACACAGCAGGCAGCTACCTAGTGCAACTGCCTCTGTATACCAGTGTTGCCAGGCGCACTCCCGATTTCTGACTTCGCTCTCTGACCCTGTAAATTGCAAGCTCAGTGCTGCACCCTCTCGCTCCTGGCAGATCTAGGTACTATCGGAGCGGGCTGCTACTCTCGGCAGCCTCCATGGCCCACAGCTGGTACTGACCCGGCAGGCGTTATGCGTGGCTTAATACCCTTCGGTTTCAGTCAGCTGTAGTGGCGACTCTACCGCTGCTTTCGATAATTCTGATTGAGAGCCATGTTACAAATTCTTGTAAATACACTGCACCCCATACTTTATCCTATATTTTATACCTGCAATGCCCAAGCTATATTTCAACTTTCCTTTGATTAATTTTCATTTTTTGCTGTGTATTGTGTACACTATCCCTCAAAACACCCCGAGGTAGCAAATTCTGACAGCAATTCGTACCTGTCAGAGTTTGCTGAGTCTAAATAAAACTCGGGACCTGATCCGCGGTCCATTTGAGGAATGAACCAATTATCCTGTTGTGGCTCCCCAAACCACACTAGAGCCTATGACTCCTTGAGAGAATTTTCCTTACAATCCCATGTCTGGGTACTTCCCTCATCACTGGCCAAGTGCCTGAGGTAAAGTAGAAATCCACAGAAGAAATCCGTAGAGGTGGACCTGGTCACTAAAGATGGGGGGCCACCCACCTCCAGCTCCCACAGCCCATACCTGGCCATTTCTCTGGAAACTGAACAATTCGTTTACTGAAAACTTTCAAATGTAGGTTATGGGTAGACATCTGTCACATCTCCTCTGCATATCATTTTCATCCCAACAAGCTCTGGACTTGAACCTACTTTTACTTTGCTTAGCCCATTACTCTAGGCTTCCACTATTTTAGTAGTTCAATCCCCACATTGTCACACAAGTCCCAGGGTGAAAAACATAGGCCCTTTTAGCAAGAGCAGACACTCACCCTCACGTTGCAGGTGCCCCACAGGCGACTCACAAGTCTTCTTGTTCTCCCAAATAAACTGTGGAACACAAAGGCAGCTTCTCCTTCACGAGCAGAACTAGGGGGTTGCCCCAGGAATCTGCAGGAAACCCTTTCCTGCCCCCCCCCCGAAGGGAGGGGGCACTGAGATCCAAAAACAGCGGTCTCCACCACTTCAATTATCTTCTGTGTCTCTCTTTTGGTGGAGACACACACCCTTTTACTTAAAAGTAGCCCTCTGTCAGTGCTGAGGCTCCTAGAGCCTTCACTGAGCTGCTTTCTCAGCAAGCTCCCAACTTCACTCTGAACTGACTGAACTCTGACTTCAAAACCTCCCAACGTTCTATACCAACTCCCTTGCTGCAGATTCCATTGTGACTCATGCAGCTGCGATAGTTCTATTGGTGATGTCAGCCCTCAGTCTCAGCTGAGACTGAGAACAGAGAGAGACAGTGTGAAATCCATTTAACTGGAGTTTTACAAGCTGCCTTCCCTGCCTACCACTAGGTCTTACTGGGATTCTAGTAACCCCGGATAACAAGGGGGTTACACTGACTGCTACTCGTACCTGTCAGAATTTGCTACCCTCAGTCTAAATAAAACCCTGGACCCCAGAATGACAAAGGAAAAGTCCATAAATCAATGCCCAAGCTGTGTTTCAACTTTCCTGTGATTAATTTTCAGTTTGGCTGTGTATTGGGCACCCCATCCCTCAAAACATCCCCACGTAGCAAATTCTGATGGCTATTTGTACATGTCAGAATTTGCTACCCTCGGTCTAAATAAAATCCTGGAACCCAGAATGACAAAGGACAAGTCCATATATCAATGCCCAAACTGTATTTCAACTTTCCTGTGATTAACTTTCAATTTTGCTGTGTATTGGGCACCCCATCCCTCAAAACACCTCCAGGTAGCAAATTCTGACGGCTATTCGTACCTGTCCGAATTTGCTTCCCTGGGTCTAAATAAAACCCTGGACCCCAGAATGACAAAGGACAAGTCCGTATATCAGTGTCCAAGCTGTATTTCAACTGTCCTGTCGCAAATTTTCAGTTTTGCTGTATATTGGGCACCCCATCCCTCAAAACACCTACAGGTAGCAAATTCTGACGGCTACTCGTACCTGTCAGAATTTGCTACCCTCAGTCTAAATAAAGCCCTGGACCCCAGAATGACAAAGGACAAGTCCATAAATCAATGCCCAAGCTGTATTTCAACTTTCCTGTGATTAATTATCAGTTTTGTTGTGTATCGGGGACCCCATCCCTCAAAACACCCCCTGGTAGCAAATTCTGACAGCTATTCGTACCTGTCAGAATTTGCTTCCCTGAGTCTAAATAAAACCCTGGACCCCAGAATGACAAACGACAAGTCCATATATCAATGCCCAAGCTGTATTTCAACTTTCCTGTGATTAATGTTCAGTTTTGCTGTGTATTGGGCACCCCATCCCTCGAAACACCCCCAGGCAGCAAATTCTGACGGCTATTCGTACCTGTCAGAATTTGCTTCCCTGAGTCTAAATACTGTAAAACCCTGGACCCCTGAATGACAAAGGACAGGTCCATAAATCAATGCCCAAGCTGTATTTCAACTTTCCTGTGATTAATTTTCAGTTTTGCTGTGTATTGGGCACTCCATCCCTCAAAACACCCCCAGGTAGCAAATTCTGACGGCTATTTGTACCTGTCAGAATTTGCTACCTTCAGTCTAAATAAAACCCTGGACCCCAGAATGGCAAAGGACAAGTCCATATATCGATGCCCAAGCTGTATTTCAACTGTCCTTTGATTAATTATCAGTTTTGTTGTGTATTGGGTACCCCATCCCTGAAAACACCCCCAGGTAGCAAATTCTGATGGCTATTCGCATTCGTCAGAATTTGCTACCTCAGTCTAAATAAAAGCCTGGGCCCAGAATGACAAAGGACAAGTCTATATATCGATGCCCAAGCTGTATTTCACCTGGCCTTTGATTAATTTTCAGTTTTTCTGTGTACTGTGTATCCCATCCCTCAAAACACCCCCAGGTAGCAAATTCTGATGGCTATTCGCACCTGTCAGATTTTGCTACCCTGAGCCTAAATAAAACCCTGGACACCAGAATGACAAAGAAGAAGTCCATATATCAATCCCCAAGGTGCATTTCAACTTTCCTTTGATTAATCATCAGTTTTGCTGTGTATTGTGTATCCCATCCCTCAAAATACCCCCAGGTAGCAAATTCTGATGGCTATTCGTACCTGTCAGATTTTGCTACCTTCAGTCTAAATAAAACCCTGGACCCCAGAATGGCAAAGGACAAGTCCATATATCGATGCCCAAGCTGTATTTCAACTGTCCTTTGATTAATTATCAGTTTTGTTGTGTATTGGGTACCCCATCCCTCAAAACACCCCCAGGTAGCAAATTCTGATGGCTATTCGTACCTGTCAGAATTTGCTACCCTCAGTCTAAATAAAAGCCTGGGCCCCAGAATGACAAAGGACAAGTCCATATATCGATGCCCAAGCTGTATTTCACCTGGCCTTTGATTAATTTTCAGTTTTGCTGTGTACTGTGTATCCCATCCCTCAAAACACCCCCAGGTAGCAAATTCTGATGGCTATTCGCACCTGTCAGATTTTGCTACCCTGAGCCTAAATAAAACCCTGGACACCAGAATGACAAAGAAGAAGTCCATATATCAATGCTCAAGCTGTATTTGAATTTTCCTTTGATTGATGTTCAGTTTTGCTGTCCATTGGGTACCCCATTTCTTCAAAATACTCCCAGGTAGGAAAATCTGACAGCTATTTCCACCGGTCAGATTTTTCTACCCTCAGTCTAACTAAAACCAAGGACACCAGAATGACAAAGCAGGAGCCCTTATATCATTACCCCAACATTATTTCAACTTTCTTTACATTACTTTTCAGTTTTCCATACACGAGGTGCACCATTTCCTCAAAAAACATTATGTAACAATGTCTGACAGGTATATATTGGGCACCCCATTCCCTCAAAATACCCCCTGGTAGCAAATTCTGACAGCTCTTTGCAGCTGTCAGATTTTGCTACCCTCAGTCTAAATAAACCCTGGACACCAGAATGACAAAGGAGAAGTCCATATATCAATGCCCAAGCTGTATTTCAATTTTTCTTGGATTCATGTTCAGTTTTGCTGTCTATTGGATACCCCTTTTCCTCACTATACCCCCAGGTAGCAAAATCTGACAGGTATTCGCATCTGTCAGATTTTGCTACCCTCGTTCAAAGTATCAGACAGGACACCAGGGCTGAGATATTTAAAGCAGTTGTGCCTGGCACAATCCCAGAAATGTGCCCTGGGGCAATATTTAAAAGGTGGAATTGCGCAGTTCAATTCCCAATGCGGCATGGCACAAAGACAATGAATGCAGCACATCTCCAGGGGCACCCCCGCGCATGTGCAGCATATCCTGATATTCAGCCTGGGATGTGTGGCGCATCTGCTGGCACAACCCAGAGATGTGCAGCATACTTGGGCTCACAGTTGAGCCCCCCAAAAATGTCTCAAGTGCCAGCCACCCACAGGCAGGCCACTGCAGGGCGGTGCGCAACACAGCAGCCACCAGCCATGGGTGGCAACCCCCCCAACACCATGCACAAGCACACACAATAGTTCCTGGTATTCTAGTGGTACCCCCTTCCCATCCTGTAACCCGGATCACCAAAATGTATTTAATTTCCATGGTTGTCCAGTGGTACTCATTCCTATCCAATGATCACCAAAATGTATTTATTTAATTACCCTGGTGGTCCAGCAGTACCCTCCTCCCCATCCTGACACAATGATCACCGAAATGTAATTATTAAATTTCCCTAGTAGTCTAGTAGTACCCCTCTCCCTGAATCCCCAATCGCCATGAAGACTGACATTTCAACTCCCTGGTAGTCTACTGTTATCCCCCCTACCCATACAGGACCGCCAGCCCACCCAGGTCCCCCCAGTCTTCAGAGGGCAGCATACCCACCTGCATACCTCTGCGGCTGCCCGACGAATGGCAGTTTACAGTATGTGCTGCAAGCTTATTGGTTTACACTGTGCATCATTGAGCTGGCAGTGCATACTGTAATAGTCATTCACATCTTTGTGAACGAAGTCATTCATTCATAAAGTTGTGAATGACTATTGCAGTATGCACTGCCGGTCCACTGGTCCACAGTGTGGACCAATGAGCTTGTAGTAAATACTGTAAGCTGTCATTTTCACGGCAGTCGCAGAGGTATGCAGGTGGGTATGCTGCCCGCCAATGACCAGGGGGGAGCTGGGTGGGCTGGGGTAATCATATCCAATTAAGTGATAAGGTACTTCCTCACCCTGCCCCAGAGCCTATCCCCCAGCCTCATATCAAGTCCCCTTGTTCTTGTACACTTTCTTTTCTGAAAAGCTACCCTCTTTTACCTTGTTTATGCCCCTGAGGTACTTGAATGTTTCTGTCATATCCCCCCTTCTCTGTCCTCTCTTCCAGGGAATACATACTGCGGTCCTCTAGTCTTTTCTCATATGACTTTTGGTACAGTCCTTGCACCATTTCTGTTGCCCTTCTCGGGACTTCCTTCATTTTTTCTACGTCCTTCCGGAGATGTGACTTCTATAATGGGACACAGTACTCCAGATGGTTTCTCACTAGTGATCTGTACAGTGTCATAACCACCTCCTTTCTTCTGCTGGTGATACCTCTCCCTATGCACCCCAGCATCCCACTGGCTTTCCCCACAGCCTTCTCTCATTGTTTGGTTATCTTTAGATCATGAGATATGATTACCCCAGATCCCTTTCTCTTTTTGCTTGTTGTGGGATGCTGACAGGGAGCACTGGTCCCCCCTTCAGAGGGACTCGTTCTCCAACCAGATAGTCATGTCATCATAGATCCTGTCAACTCCTGATTTTGCTGTTTTGGCCCCGGACCCATGTCTGTGCAATGGGCAGAGCAGCTGGCTCTGCCTCTGCAGAGGCAGCCTAATGCCCTGGATGTGGGCCCTCCCTGTTTTTGGCAGCACTTGTGTGCTGGGGCTGGGTGTCAGTCTACAGCATGCCGCGTGGTCCCCCCTTCCCTGAGGAAGGAGAGCTGTCTACAGACACTCAATCCTTCCTTGCCCCACTGACCCCCGTGCAACCTGAGTCCATTCCTGAACTCAGGTCTCCGGCATGGAGTGAGGTGTGGTGTCCAGTGCCTTATCCCTCAGTGCCACCAGGTCCAGGCCCCTTTCTTGTGTGGTGGCCTTTAGTACCTCCTCCCATCTTGTACTCCTTCCTTGAATTTCTGTGCTCCAAATGCATCATTTTGCACTTCTTTGCATTGAATCTTAGCTGCCACACTCTCAACTGCTCCTCAAGCATGTTTAGGTCCCTTCTTATCACCCCCAGGAATATCGACCCAGTTGCAGATCTTAGTGTTATCTGCAAAGAGGCATACCATTTTTTTCCGCCCTCTGCAATGTTGTTTATGAAGACATTAAAGAGTACTGGCCCCAGCATCGATTCCTGTGGCATGCCACTGGTCATACCTCTCAACCTCCCTCATCCCAAATCAGGGACAAGGCTTAAAATGATCAGGGACAAATGACCAAAATCAGGGACACACCTGAAAAAATAGTAATAGTAGTTCCAGAAGCTGTGTACAACATGCTTCTTAGTGTGAATAGCATTTTCTTAATGAGAACTAGATTGTAACACCAGTGGCTGGCATTATTTTATTACTCAAATCCCTACTCTTCAGTGACAGAAATGCCAAATTTAGGAGGGACAGTCGAAATTTCTGAGGCAAAATCAGGGACATCCCTGAAAATCAGGGACAGTTGAGAGGTATGCCACTGGTCACCCCCTCTCCTCGGCTGGATCGCTATTCACCACCACCCTCTTTGTCCTGTCACTCAACCAGTTTCTAACCCAGTTTACCACCTTGGGGCCCACTCCCAGGCTGCCCAGCTTATTTACTAACCTGTTATGTGGGACGGTGTAGAAGGCCTTGCTGAAATCTAGGTAGGCCATGTGGCAGGATAGGCCTATTACCACTTTATTTAATGTTCCTATTTCCTGGGTTGTGTGCTCTCCAGAGTTAAGATGCTGTCCTTTAAAGGCCAAGAAAAGTTGACAGGTTTATGTATCCTAGGGTCATACCCTTGGATTGAATAAACACTTAACCTTCCAGTAACAGGAAAAGGACAGTGGGGAGCAGCTTAAAGTCACAAATTCAAAACAGAAAGGGTTATGTCTAAAACAGATGTTTCAGGAGTTAAACATGAAACCACAGTGACACCTGCAGGATGAGGTAAAACTGTTGTACCCCAGTTCTCTGCATGGCCAGAGTGGAGAAGGGAGGGGCTAAACATGATTCCTCTGAATCAAGGCACGTTGATGGAGGCTTCTCCTGAGAGACGACTGGAACATTCTCAGAGAGAAAAGAGCCTTGCCACTTGCTAGTTAGACAATCGGAAAAAAACATGTTTTTTTTTTTTTAAATATGAATAAGGCTTGGCAGATCTCTGTGAAAGACTGCTATAAATATGAAAAAGGACTTTTCATCTGAAAACAGTTTTCTGATTTTTATATCAGAAATCTGAGAAAGAAAAACTAATCACCAAGAAAACACCTGGATTTTCTAAAAGATCTTCAGAGAGCTGACTTTGATCACAAACTTGCTACAAATCTGTTGCTTAATGAACTTTCTTCTCTAGAGAGAGAGAAATTACTCTCAAAAAGAATACTTGATATTTTCTGGATGCTGAACCTCAGAACAAGATATAGTGTTAGGAATAACAGTATATATTTTTTCTGTAGAACCATCCAATATTTATTTTCGTATTGTCTGCATTCCAAAATCTTCCAAATCGCAGAAGTGACCGTGTTGTTTTCCTTTCAGTAAACATTCATTATTTCTTATTGGCTCTGCCTGGAGTCTGGTTGTGTGATCTAAGATTTTAAATAAAAGGGTTTTGTAAGGACTATAGGCCTTGTTAACAAAGATAGTGACCACTCGACTATCCTACAAACCAAATAGGCAAGAAGCTGCCAGTGGCAGAGGTGGGATTCTAGCCACAAAAAGTAGTACAAGAGCTAGGGGACTCAAGACTACAGTTTCTACCCTTCCACCAGGAAAAGGAAGGTTGGTGGTGCTTTCTGAACCACACAAGTGCTTATGAGTTCCATAAAAAGAGGGACATCTCTGCAAACAGAAGGTCCTGCCATGCCCACGGGGCAGGGTTCATGACAGGCCATATCCACTGCCCCTCCCTGATCTACCTCCGTGGTCACCCAGTCAAAGAACATTATCAGATTTGTTTGACAAGACCTTCCCGCTATGAATCTATGCTGCCTCATACCCTGTGCTGGATTTAAGAAATATCACAGTCCTTTTCTTCAGCAGTGATTCCATTAATTTCCCCACCACCGAGGTCAGGCTGACTGGTATGTAATTGCCAGCCACTTCCTTATTCACACTTTTGTGGAGAGGGGTACATTCACCCTCCTCCAGTCCCCTGGAACCACTCCTGTCTCTATCAGTTTGTTGAATAGGGCTGTCAGTGGTGCTGCCAGCACCTCTCTAAGTTCTTATAATACTCTGGGATGTATTCCATCTGGACCCATAGCCTTGTCCCCTTTCCAATTCTTGTGTTCCTTTAGGACTCTTTCCTCTGTAAACAGGCTGGTGTCCAACTCTCTCATTGGTGCCCCTATCGCTCAACAGTGGTCCTTCTCCTCCCCCTTCTTCGGTGAATACTGAACAAAAATATTTGTTTAGACTTGTTGCTTTTTCTAGGTCCCACTCCACACACCCTTTTTAACCTCACGATCCCACCCCTGGTCTTTTTTCTTTTACTAATGGACCTGAAAAAGGTCTTGTCTCCTTTCTCTTCCTCCTGGGCTATTTTTTCCTCTGTTTGTGCCTTTGTGCTCCTGACTGCTTTCCCCGCCTCCCTCTACTTTTCCAGAAACAGTTCCCTGTCCTCCTCCTCTGTGTTTCCTTGTATCCCCTGAAAGCTAGCCTTTTCTCTATTACTGTCCTGGTCACATCCTTTGAGAATCATAAGTGTTTTTTTCTTTCTCTTTGCTTTGCTTAGTTGCCCAACACAAAGGCTCGTTGCCTCTGCTATGACTCCCTTAAGTAAAGAAAGGCACATTTTATTTATATAGCACCCTATCCAGGGGCTCAGAGCAATTAACAAAGATAATAATAAAACACAATCAAATCCCAAGAGATAAATTAATCAGAGAAGATTAAAAACCTTTTCAAATATATAAGTTTTAAAAGAGGCTTTAAAGACCTCCACTGTGCTAACAACCTTAATGTTTGGTGGGAGAGAATTCCAGAGGAGTGGTGCAGCCACACCAAAGGCCCTCTCTCCCGATCTTTTTAAGTGGGAGGATGGTGCAACTAATAAACCAGCATTCTGCACTAAATGCAGTCAACACATCAATCCTCTAGACAGCCCTAGGTACAGGGCATTACAGTAATCAAGTTGACTAGTAACAAAGGCATGAATAACTGTAGCCAGGTCAGTAGTAGTCAAAAATGGATGGATCCTGGCAATATTCTTGAGATGGAGAAAACCTGTTTTTCAAAGTGAAGCCGATTGACAAGAATAACACCAAGATCCTTAACCACATTTAACGGTGATGGTGACCACCAACTACTAGGGTGGGCAGTCTCCCGTCATCGAAAATATCCCCATGACCTGGCTAAATCACCATAACCTCTATCTTGATGGAGTTGAGACATAGCTAGTTAACGCACATCCAGTCGTTTGTCTTGGCTAAACACCAACTCAGCGTGTCTGGGGTGGTAAGATCATCAGGGGCACAGGACAGGTACAACTGGGTCTCATCTGTTTAGCATGCATTCTTGAATACCATCACTGTTTTGTCCCACCACCTCCATTGGAAGACAGTTCAGGAATCTGCCACTCTTTCTGTGAAAAAGTACTTTCTGATATCTCACCTGAATCTAACCCCCTCGAGCTTCTGATCATGCCCTTTTGTGCTTGAGCACCTTTCTCCTGAAAAATGTCTCCCTAATGTACCTTGTTTACCCCCGTGAGGTATTTAAAGGTCTCTATCAGATTCCCCTTCTTTTTCAGGATGTATATATTTAGGTTCTCAAACCTCTCCTCATAGGGCTTTTCATAGACCCTGCACAATTTTAGTTGCCCTCCTCTGAACTACCTCTGTCTTTCTAGAGAAGTGGTTTCCAGAACTGGACAAAGTAGTCTAGGTGGGGTCTTACCCGTGATCTTTACACAGGCAATACCACCTCCCTCTTTCTTCTGGTGATAGACATCCCTATGGGTTCCATGTCATAACAACGATCACAAAACAGCGATCGCTATTATGGTGAGTGTATATCACCAAAAAGCACATCAGCGATATACACATTAAAGCAACCTGACATCTGGCTTGTAAAAAAGTGTTTGTGAGGGGTGGGGCCGTGTCCCCTGTACCCCTCTGAATTAATATTATCAACTCCAGAAGGATGCATGTTGGGGAATGGTCAAAAATCCAGATGTCGGAATAAATTATGTTGCAGCAAAATGTGGTCACTCACCAGTCCCAAACCCCCATACCTGCTGTACCCCAGTTAGCTACCCACACCACCATGCCACATGGCTAGCTCAGTGGCAGCAGGTACAACAATCCCCGCAAATCTCTTTCCCGCCCCTCCCCACGGTTGCGTTCCCATCCAGGGGATATTGTGCATGGTAGCCCCTAATAACAGCACCCAAAATGAATCGTTGTTTTTGCAGTCTCTCATTTTGGTTCACTGTTATTAGGTGATACCTCACTATGCACCCCAGTATCCCTCTCACCCCCCAAACTGCCTTGTCGAGCTGCCTGGCCACCATTAAATCATCAAGTATGATTACACCCCTTCTCTTTCTTGAGTTTCTGTGCCCCAAGTACATTACTTTGTACTGTTTTGCATTAAAACCCAGCAACCATACCCTTAAGCAGTCCTCAAATTCTCTCAGATCTTTGCTCATCCTTTCCACCCCAGCCCCCCAAAGTGTCCACCCTATTGCAGATTTTTGTGTCACCCACAAAGAGGCAGAGTTTCCCTTCCTGCTCCTCTTTAATGTGACTTATAGGCAATCCACTGGTCATCCTTTCCTCAGAGTGCACTCCCATTTACTGTCACCCTCTGCAGCCTATCCCTAACCAATTTCTTACCCAGGTTCCTACCTTTAGACCAACTACCTAAGCTACCTAACTTGCTTACTAGCCTTCTACGTGGAACTGTGTCAGACTCCTTACTGATATCTAGGTAAGCCACATCTACCGCTCAGCCCTGACCTAATTAGTCACCCAGTCAAAAAAATGTATCAGAATCATTTGAAGTCCAGCACCCCCATGAATCCATGCTACATCAAATATTGTAATTCACTGAATTCAAGATAGTCCACAATCCTTTCCTTCAGCAGTGACTCCATTAAGTTTCCCACTGCCTGTGTCAGGCTGACTGGCCTATAATTACCAGCCTCTTTCCTGCTAGCGATTTTGTGAAGTGAGACTACATCTGCCCTCTTCCTCTCCTCCAGAACCATTCCTGTTTCCAGTGAGTTGCTAAATAGGACTGTCAAATCACAGCAGTACACCTTGTACTCCTGGATGCACCTCATCTGGTCCCATTGCTACTTTTAGATTATCAAGCCCCTTCAGGACACTCTCCTCTGAAAATGGACTAGTGTCCACCTCCCTGTCTCCATGCTCCTGTTACTTTTTTGTGGCCCCTCCTTCTCTTTCCTCTGACACTGTTCCCACACTCCCTTTTTAATGTTTTGATCCCTTCCCTGGTCTTCCTAATTTTGTTTACATACCTAAAAAATGTATTTCCCCATTATGTTTGCTTGTGCGCATGCGTAAGAAACATATTGCGGCAGCTTGCTGTAGTAGCAAGTTGTGGAGGTGTGGCAATGTTGTGGCCAATGCCAACAGTCCATTTTGGGGCTGGTCTCTGTGGCACCAATAGAGGAGCACGCTGTCAATGACAGCACTATTGTAGCATGCCACGAACTTGAAAGAAATTCACCTCTGTAATCAGGGAGCACCCCGTCATTGAAGAATCAGCTGTTTTTGCTGCTGGGGCAGTCCCTGATTCCAGCAACGAATCACAGCTTGCCTTGTCTGGTGTCCCATTTCAATAAACATGGTGGCGGCTGTCGCCATCTGCCTCTCACAGTCCACATGAAAGCCAACGGGTGTGCCCAGTCCCCTTGTCGGCATGGCTCCCCCCAGTTCATCGGACGACGGGGAAGCCCAATCCCTGTCTGCATAATATTGCCCTCATTTGTTTTAAATAAACATGGCAGCTGTCACCGTCGGCCTTTCACAGTCCCCATGAAAGTCAACAGGGGTGCCCAATTCCCCTGTCAGCATGCCCCCTCCCAAGGTCATTTGCAGATGGGAGAGCCCAATCCCCATTGGCATAATGTCTCCCCCCCAATTGTTGTGTACCAGGAGTACCCAATCCCCCTCTGCTCATGCGCCCCCCAAACACTTTGTAAGTGCTGATGGGGTGACCAATCTCCATTGGCTACAGCCCCAACATACACCCAGGTGGCATGCTGGGAGCTCACCCCAGCGTGCCAAATTACCTGTAAAAAAAGAAAACCTTCGCACATTTTTTTTTAAACCTGTAAAAAGGAAAGTGGTCGCTTGCTGTCTGTGGTGCCCCCTTCCCCAACCTGCACCCACCCTCTGCACACCCCACCTCCCCCTCACCCCATATTTACCTCTGGAGCCCAGTGTGATGATCTTCGGTGGAGTGGGAACACATCTGCACTTTTCAAATATGACTGCAAACTGAAGAAATGCCAGTAAGCTATATAATAGCATAAAAGGGGGGGGGTTCAAGTTAGGTGGATATCTCAAGTCATTTTTGTGAATTTTGGCACCAAATTTTCAACATGGGGTTCTTGGGACCCCATCTCATGAATTCAGTGACTGTCATTTGGTTATTCGGTCCCGAAAGGTGGTTTCGGTCACTCGCGTAATCACCTTCAGGACGATTAACAAATAATATGTCACTTCATGAAGTTGGCTCCCAAAAAGCTTATGTTGCAAATTTGGTGAAAAAATTCCAAAAAATGATTATGCTACAAGAATGCGTTGCTCAGTTTCCATGCACACTCGAAACCGCAAATTTGTTATATTTTAACTCTAGATTTTCAATATTGTCAGTTTTGCACACCTCCTTATGAACAGTACAGCTGTCATTTTTCACAGCCTGTCTGAAATGTGTTTTCACATATCTGGTGCACAATGTCATGGTCGCTGTGGCAAATCAACGTTCAGGACAGATTAAGAAACTCATAGTGACACTGTTCATGAGCAGAGGTCACAAACTGCTTATTTTGAAAATTTGCTGAAATAATTCCATTAAATGACTGTGTTTTACGAGCATGTATTATGCAGTTTCCACGTATGCTCATAAGTTCGAGCATTTTTAAAATTTTCACTCCAGATTTTCAACATTGCCATCTCTTCACATCTCCCTATGAATGGTACTGCTGTCCTTTTCCACATCCTGCTCAAACTGTGTTTTCACACATCTGGCGCAGAATGGCACGATTGCTGTGGGAAATCAATGTTCAGGACAGATTAACAAAATCACAGTGCCACTGTTCGTGAGCAGAGGTCCCAGATGCTTTCATGAGCTGGGAGGGTCACAAAAATGCCATGTTGAAAATTTGTTGTGCAGGTGTAACCCCCCTGCAAATGGGGGTTCCCAAAAGACTTCCAGGAGCTTGCTTGAATGCTCCAAGCCTGAATGGTGTTTGGCGTTTAAGCCATTTTATCAGTGAGTGTTTTTAGAACCTCTGGTACTGTCTCTTTAGAGCTGTCTGCTTGCAGACATAATTTAGTTTGTATGGGGACTGTGTGTTCTTTGATTGAGTACCACTCAAGCTGCTGCCAATTCACCCCATTTTGCAGTCACTAGGAGTGCAAAGGAACCTGTCTGAAAGATGTAACTGATTGCCAGAAATCATTTACAGTAATAATAAAATTACAGTTTGTCTAACCTGCTTTCTTTGCAGTCAGAACTGTCTGCCTAGTTCCCATTCTGGTTTTGAACTGCTGAACTGGACCAATCAGTGTGGGGTAAACTAGCTCTAAAATGATGCCTTGGACAGAATCAGAACTTGGGACTCATAATCTGGAGCCAGCCACAAGAGGATTGTATGGGCAGTGACTCTGGGAGATGTAGTTTAGACTTGAGTGCCTTTTTGGACCAACAGCAGCAGTCTATTGGTGACAGCCAATCCAGTCAAGAACTGGGAGGAACTCAAAGGAAGTGCCAGGTTTTTGTCTGTTGGGAGTTTCAGTTTGAGATCTGAAAGTGAAGGGAAAAGAAACCCTGTGCTCCTTCAGTGCACAGTTTCAGTCAAAAAACGTGTGCAAGGCCCAGAGTTCCGGTCTACAACTGTGTAACTGCTTGTTAGGACTGAATCCGTCCTGTGAAAAGAATCAAGGATCTCTGAAGAGTAGAAACCAGGCTCACCCTGTAGAAGACTGAAGAAATTGTTGAATTACACTCGGTCTGTCAGGAACTGAATCTGCTGTGTGTTCTCCTGGTTGTTGTGCAGTAATTGCGATTGGGATACAGATGCAGCCTGCCTGGTATAGTGCTTTCTTTTTTACCATATAAATGTGAGGGTCTCTTGGAGATCAAAAGTAGCCTGCTGACATTGAAGGACCATATCTTCTTTGGAGGTCGTGAGTACTAATTAAGTCGCTCCCTGTTGGTGCCACATTAAATCCAAATGGAATTACTGTACTGCTGACTGTTTAATTTTCCTTTTCTCTGTGTGAAAGGGCCCTACCAGCTGCCACGGTTTGGACTAGCCACTAGGGCCTGGGTACCCAGGGACAGTAACTGGTAGGGATAGGCCTGTGCACAGAGCCATAAATGAATAGTAAAGTGATAAGCTAATTAACCTGATTTCCCCTGTCCTTGTTATATCCCCTAAATAAATCAGAGCTGTTTGTTTCAACAAAGTTATACTGCCTGAGGTATTTGTCTATGTTAAATACTGTACTGTGATTGTTGCACTGTATCTTATTTTACAGGATGTCCGTGCCTGAACCAGCCTTGGGGTAAGTGTATACTGTGAAGGTAATTCTGCTATATTGTGTGGGCCACTAGTGGGAAGAAAGGGGTTGCAGTGTCCCAGAGGGCTGTGACCAAGTAAGTTTAACTATTGCAAACCCTGACCTCTGGGTGGAGGCACCGCCATTGGATCCAGGCCCCTCAACCTGTGTAGGCAAATCAGGCAGGGTAGTAGCCCCTGGGATAGCGCCATCTAGGGGTTACATTTTGGAGGCTCACCGCTGGGATTGTGTTCTCTCTAGTGGCCATATTTACAAACCACTGTTAAGGGAAAAAAATAAATAAATAAATAAATGGGTACCCGACAGAAGTGGCTGTGCACGGCTGGTGGAGTGGTGTACTGGGAGGAGATCGACCCCCAAAATGCTATGCTTATCCTGGACATCCCCTGGGTATCAATACGGACACTGTGCAGGAGTACTTTCCAAGGTGGAAGGTTTACAAAATCCTGTGGTGGTGGGTGGCACGCTAATCTGCTCACCCACACTTTCCTGGCCCTAGTAGAGTTTAAGGATCCCATAGATAGCTCCAAAGTACCACAGACCATTACCCCAGAGGAGCCCTCACTGCTTGGAGAGTGATAACTAAGGACAGTAAAGACCAGGAGAATAGGCCCCCACCACTATCTGAAACTTTTGAGGAGAAATTTGCTAATATGGTTGCTGGGAGAAGGGAAAACTGTGGAGGACTTGAAGAAACTATTCTTGCCACCTGGGGGTGTTCCTCCCCCAACACCCTCTCCTGCTCCAGTACCCGTAATGGTGGCTGAACCAATGCAGACTCCTATTTCTGCACCTGCCATTAGTCACGACTCTTACCGAAGGTTGAGGATCTTCTCTGGCACCCTCCCCACCCCCCAAGGGGAGGATGACTGGGAGACCTGGATAGACTATGTTGCCCCAAGTGCTAGAATGGCAATGCTCAGCGAAGAAAGCGAAGAGGTTGGTAAGAGGCCTCCGAGGTCCTGCCCTGGCTACCATCCGTGCTAAGCAGAGCCCAGTAACCCTGAAGCGACTGCACAAGCCTATCTTGAGGCCTTGGAGAATGTGTGGGAGCCCAGATTCTGATGAGGACCTATGGTGGAGAGTAAGAAATGCAACAGTACCAAGGGAGTTGTTGTCTGTGTATGTCTCGGCTGGAAAAATTGTTGCAAGAATGCCTCAGAAAGGGTGGTTGCCAGCGATTGAACTGGACCGAACCAGACTGGACAGAATCCTTAAGTCTGCCCCTTCTCAGAACTGCTGTTGCTTCAATTCGCCTGGCAAATCGACTGGAATCCCACCCTCCTATGATGAGTTAATGAGAGAAGTCGAGGAGTTGAGAAAAGGCGACCTCGGGAGGATCTGCACCAATAGCTGTGGCTATGACCCGAGTGACTGAGGTGGCCCATCAAGTGAAGTTCAGGGCAGAGGTTGGCAGTCAATGAGTGCTCTGATAAGGAAAAGATATGCCACAATGGGGCGAACTGTTGAGAGAGATCCGGAATTCAAAACAGTCCTTTATGAAGGCCACGCCTGCAAGTACAGGCCCGACCTATATCCGACTGCATCTGCTATGGGGGTGGGGATACCCACCCATGTATCTCCTGCTGATAACAGCCCGAACTCGATTCCTGACCATGGAAGTGGAGAAACTGGCGAGATGTCTCCAAATGCTTATCACGCCGCAGACAGAGATGGCACCAAGGTTTCCAGTTAGTAATACCCCCGCCCTGGCTCCCAGTGTGGCACCTCGGCCAGCTCAAACTCCAAAAAGTATGTTTTGCTATAATTGTGGGAAGGATGGGCACATGAAAAGGGAATGCCAATCCCCAAAAGACACTGACAAAGTTGCATATAGGCTACAAGGAGAGCTTCGGAGAACAAATCAGTGGTTAAGAGGTGCACGAAATGATCCCAGTGAGGGCACCAAAATGCTAATTCACGTCCTTTTGTGGCAAGGTCAGTTGCCCAGGCCCCACTACCGCCTCTCAGACTGGTCCAGAATAGTGGGTCCCTCCATGGAGACCACTGTAAAGGTAAATGGAGTGTCTACAAGAGCTGTATTAGACAGTGGCTCCCAAGTGACAATTATGTTTCAAGATTGGTATCAGAAGCATTTGTCAGGCGTACCTTACAACCATTAGAGGACTGCATGTATGGGGTTAAGTGAGAAGGCCTACCCTATTCTGGGTATATCCAATTTGGCTGTCTTTCCCCACCTCCGTGGCTGGAGTGGCCGAACAAGTAGAGACCCTAGCCTTAGTGTGTCCCCCACTGGACTGTATGATGGTGTCCCTTTGTTGATTGGAACAAATGCTCATATGTTCAGAAGGCTGGCACATTTGTGTTATGAAAACAGGGTCAAAGACTAGTAGAGCTTTAAGAGTTCGGCTTTAATTAAGAAGGCCTATGAGGCACAGAGAGATGCTGAAAATATAGAACCAGAGGAACCGGTCGAATTGTATGGAAGAAGGATCCTGAGTCTCTGATCCTGGCACCAAATGCCCAGTGTACCTTACAGGGAGAGGTCCGTATCAGAAAGGATGTTAAGAATAAAATATTAATGTTGGATGCACCAGGCGATGGAAAATTGCCAGAGGGACTGCTGGTCAATGCCTAGTATTTTGCCCGCTAGAGCCCATGCTTATGCCAGAAGGGTAATGGTCCAAGTTCATAATGTGTCTGAAAGAGACATTCGAGTAAATAGAGGTTGCATCCTGGCTAATGTGCATTGTGCAGACACTGCAGTGCTACCCAGCAGCAAGAGTTCAAGGAAGAATGACAGAGTAACGCTGACTTGTTTGATTTCGCAACTCCCGCTGCCAGCTGAATGGAAAGTGAGGATCAGTGAGAAGCTTGCCCAGAGAGACCAGGTGTTTTCTTTAAAGGAATGGGGCGTGAGATGCGTGCAAGGAGCTGAGCACAATATCCGGCTGCATGACGAAAGACCATTTCGTGAGAGGTCTGACGCCTGGCACCTGCTGATATAGATGATGTGAGACGGCATCTGCAAGAGATGTTAGCGGCTGGTGTAATACAAGAATCCAGAAGCCCTTATGCTTCCCCATTGTGGTAGTGAGGAAAAGAATGGGACAGTAAGGATGTGCGTGGATTATCGCACCTTAAACCGCGGACTATCCTGATCAGTACACAATGCCCGCATTCAGGATGCTTTGGACTGCCTAAACGGGAGCAAGTGGTTCTCTGTGCTGGATCTCCGCAGTGGGTACTACCAGATCCGATGGCCCCAGAGGACCGTGAGAAGACAGCCTTTATCTGTCCGCTTGGCTTCTATGAATTCATGAGGATGCCTCAAGGGATTTCAGGTGCCCCAGCCACTTTTCAACGATTGATGGAGCGTGCAGTGGGGGACATGAACTTACTAGAGTGCCTGGTATACCTAGATGATGTTATTGTGTTTGGCAGCTCACTGGAGGAACATGAGAGCAGATTATTTAAGGTATTGGATCGACTGGAGGACTTTGGCCTTAAACTGTCCATTGATAAGTGTCAATTCTTTCAAACATCAGTAAAGTATGTGGGACACATAGTATCCACCGAGGAATAGAGACCGACCCAAGTAAGTTGAGGCCTTGACCACCTGGCCACAGCCCAAAATCTAAAAGAACTGCAAAGATTCCTGGGATTCTGTGGTTATTATCGGCGCTTTCATCAAGGACTATTCAAGAGTGATCCGCCCTTTACTTAACCTTACTCAGGGTATCCCCAACCCACAAAAATACCAAAAGTCAAGCGTCCTCAAGACTGAAAAGTGTATTTTCATCCGAGTGAAGTATTTGGGGCCGCTGGACTCCTGATTGTGAGACTGCTTTTCATGAGATCATATATCAACTACCCATGCTCCAGTGCTGGCTATGCCGATCCAAGAAAACCTTACGTCCTGCACACTGATGCTAGCTTGCAAGGGTTGGGGGCTGTGTTGTACCAAGAGCACGAGAATGGCCCTGAGACCAGTGGCCTTTGCCAGTAGAAGCCTGACCCCATCCGAAAGAACTATCCTGTACATAAGTTAGAGTTCCTAGCTTTGAAGTGGGCTATTGTTGACCAATTCCATGAGTACTTGTATGGGGCTAAAATACTAGTAAAACTGACAATAATCCTTTGACCTATGTGCAGACCTCAGCTAAGTTGGATGCCACTGGCCACAGGTGGCTTTCTGCATTATCTACATATGACTATGCTCGAATAACGAGCAGGTCTGAACCACATAGATGCTGATGCTCTCTCCGGAGGCCTGTTCCCCAGAATGATTGGGTCCGATTGGCAGAACCTGACATTCGGGCACTCTGCCGGAAGTTTGACAGGGAGGAACAAATGTCCACAGACGCAGTGGACTGCATAGGTGGATTGCTTGGGACCCTCTGAGAATGCATACCTGCTGCTTAGTGCCACTTTTCTGCAATAGACATTGGTGCACTGCCTCAGCTGGACAATGACAGTATTCGGCGGGCTCAATCCACGATCCTATGATCAAATCAACTTTAGAAGCCCTCTATGCAGGAAAAGATGTGTCCAAATTACGCTCCACTGATTTGAGAACTGCACTGTTATACAAAGAAGGTCCTAAGTTGAAACTGATCAATAAACTGTTATATAGAGAAACAGTAGACAGAGGGGACAAGTAGACAAACAACAACTGGTGCTGCCCACTGCCTTCGAGACTCAGTATTGAGGTCCTTGCACAACCACATGGGGCACCTTGGTATAGACAGAACACTTGACTTGGTGAGATCCAGATTCTATTGGCCTAAGATGGGGGCTGATGTGGAGCAACACATACGAACTTGTAGTAGCTGCTTACAGAGAAAGCTTTGCCCCAGAGGGCTGCCCCCCTTGTTAACATAACCACCAGTGCACCCATGGAGCTGGTCTGTATTGATTTTCTGAGTTTGGAGTCAGATCAAAGAAATATCAGTAATGTGCTGGTGGTCACTGACCATTTCACGAGATATGCCCAAGCTTTCCCCACCAAAGACCAGAAAGCATCCACTGTAGCCAAAGTACTGTAGAAAACTTTTTGTTCACTATGGGGCTCCACAAAGAATCCATTCTGATCAAGGGAGAGACTTTGAGAGTCGTCTGATCAAAGAGATGCTTTCTCTGTGGGAGTGAGAAAGTCCAGAACCACTCCTTACCACCCCAGGGGACCCACAGCCTGAGCGTTTCAACCGCACTTTGCTAGATATACTAGGCACCCTGCACCCAAAGGACAAGCCTAGATGGAGCCAACAAATTAGCACCCTGGTACATGCTTATAACTGCACCAAAAGTGATGCCACTGGGTTCTCCCCTACCGCCTGATGTTTGGAAGAGAAGCTCGACTACCGGTAGATGTGTGTTTTGGGGTCTCTCTGATGGGGTTCAAGCTGACAACTATTTACAGTATGTGCAAAAGTTAAAGCCCAGCTAACTCATGCGTACCAACTGGCTCAAACCATGGCTGCCAAAGAAATCTGGCCAACAAAGAAAAGTATGATAAAAGGTGAAAGCACAGGAACTCCAGGAGGGAGATCGGTATTGCTAAGAAATCTGGGACTGCATGGCAAACACAAGATTGCTGACAGATGGCACCATCTCCCTCACATTGTAGTGGGCAAACTAGATGATCTGCCAGTGTACAAAGTAAGGCCTGAGAACAATTCAAAAGATGTAAAAACAATGCATAGAAATCATTTACTACCCATTGGACAAATCCTGATTGAGTCTGAGCCCCCAGAAGATGCCCCCTCTGGACCAGTGACTAGAGCTGCTGCTAAGAAAAGATCAAGGAAGTCTGCACCTACAGAAGCAGAGTTAAAGTGTTCCCCTGCACAAGTCCCAGTTGAGCATGACTGTCAGTCCATATCAGAAGAAAGTGAGAGTGACTTTGAATACTATCCTTCTACGAACTGAGTCAATTGTTTGGGCAATCCCTAGTCAATACTGGAGACAAAGCTGGGCCTTCTGGACTGTCTATGCCCCCAGCTTCATCCCTGGAGCCAATGCTCCCAGAAAGTGAAGTGCAAAGCATCAGATCAGATGAAATGGAATCATTGTGCATGGTTGAACTGTTTGAGCTTTCAGGGAGGAAAATGATAGATTGGGGCAGACTGGTGATACACCGAACAAGAAGAGTATTTTGAGTGCCCTGACAGTCCACTGCCAGTGTCTAGAAAGCTCTCCATGCGAGCCAAATGTTGTGGACTCAGAAACTGTAACTCCTGGAGCTGAAAGTGCCCCAAGTTCTAGCCTCTCTACCCCCATGGAGACTCCCTGACAAGTGAGAACAATGCTGAAAATGAGGCTCAGAGTGCAGAGACTGTAACAGCTCCCCTAGAAAGACTGGTCGAGCTGTAAAGCCTGTGGTGCACCTCAGTTATGATTCCCTGGGCCGCCAGTGGACCTGCCTCTCAATGTTGTCCATAAAAGAGTGTATGTGTCCCAGAGCTCATTGCCCAAACTGAGCGTTAGTGCTAACTCAAGTTACTTGTGTTGCCCTCTAAGTATGGTGCCCTTGCCCCGTCCAGCCCCAAAGGTAACTGATGGGAAGGGTCCCTCTCTTCAGGTTTCATGTACAAGAGGTAATAACTTGAGTTATGGTACAATGTGTGTGTTATACTGTGTAAGAGTGACGTACTGCAATGTTTCAGAAATGGTTCTTGGTAAAATGATGTATTGACTGATGATTACATGTGTGAGCCTAATGCAAATGTATATGGTTGCAGTTGAAACTTATAGAGGTACTTGCTTGCAGCGGACGTCAAGCTTTTCCCAGACCAGGAAGGGGTGTAACCCCCTGCAAATGGGGGTTCCCAAAAGACTTCCAGGAGCTTGCTTGAATGCTCCAAGCCTGAATGGTGTTTGGCGTTTAAGCCATTTATCAGTGAGTGTTTTTAGAACCTCTGGTACTGTCTCTTAAGAGCTGTCTGCTTGCAGACATAATTAGATTGTATGGGGACTGTGTGTTTCTTTGATTGAGTACCACTCAAGCTGCTCTAATTCACCCCATTTTTGCAGTCACTAGAGTGCAAAGGAACCTGTCTGAAAGATGTAACTGATTGCCAGAAATCATTTACAGTAATAATAAAATTACAGTTTGTCTAACCTGCTTTCTTTGCAGTCAGAACTGTCTGCCTAGTTCCCATTCTGGTTTTGAACTGCTGAACTGGACCAATCAGTGTGGGGTAAACTAGCTCTAAAATGATGCCTTGACGAATCAGAACTTGGGACTCATAATCTGAGCCAGCCACAAGAGGATTGTATGGGCAGTGACTCTGGGAGATGTAGTTTAGACTTGGTGCCTTTTGGACCAACAGCAGCAGTCTATTGTGGTGACAGCCAATCCAGTCAAGAACTGGGAGGAACTCAAAGGAAGTGCCGGTTTTTGTCTGTTGGGAGTTTCAGTTTGAGATCTGAAAGTGAAGGGAAAGAAACCCTGTGCTCCTTCAGTGCACAGTTTCAGTCAAAAACGTGTGCAAGGCCCAGAGTTCCGGTCTACAACTTGTTAACTGCTTGTTAGGACTGAATCCGTCCTGTGAAAAGAATCAAAGGATCTCTGAAGTAGAAACCAGGCTCACCCTGTAGAAGACTGAAGAAATTGTTGAATTACACTGGTCTGTCAGGAACTGAATCTGCTGTGTGTTCTCCTGGTTATTGTGCAGTAATTGCGATTGGGATACAGATGCAGCCTGCCTGGTATAGTGCTTTTTTTTTACCATATAAATGTGTGAGGAGTCTCTTGGAGATCAAAAGTAGCCCTGCTGACATTGAAGGACCATATCTTCTTTGGAGGTCGTGAGTACTAATTAGAGTCGCTCCCTGTTGAATTGCCACATTAAATCCAAATGGAATTACTGTACTGCTGACTGTTTAATTTTCCCTTTCTCTGTGTGAAAGGGCCCCTACCAGCTGCCACGGTTTGGACTAGCTTAATTAGCCTGGGCACCCAGGACAGTAATCGGTAGGGATAGCCTGCACAGAGCCATAGTAGATAGTAAAGTGATAAGCTAATTAACCTGATTTCCCTGTCCTTGTTATATCCCCTAAATAAATCAGAGCTGTTTGTTTCAACAAAGTTATACTGCCTGAGGTATTTGTCTATGTTAAAATACTATGTACTGTGATTGTTGCACTGTATCTTATTTTACAGGATGTCCCGGTGCCTGAACCAGCCTTGGGAGTAAGTGTATACTGTGAAGTAATTCTGCTATTGTGTGGGCCACTAGTGGGAAGAAAGGTTGCAGTGTCCCAGAGGGCTGTGACCAAGTAAGTTTAACTATTGCAAACCCTGACCTCTGGGTGGAGGCACCCGCCATTGGATCCAGGCCCCTCAACCTGTTAGTGGCAAATCAGGCAGGGGTAGTAGCCCCTGGGATAGCGCCATCTAGGGGTTACACAAATAACAACAAACGCCCGAGGCATTAGGGTTTCTAACCACAATGTCCCACCCTGTACAAACTGACAGGCGTCAGGCGTATGCCTTTGGATTGCCGGCCATAATGCTCATGCTATTCCACCCGCACTCCCACCCTAAAGCCAGTGACAGGCATTGAGGTGTGCCTTGGACTCTTTAGCTCCAGAGTTCAACCCATTCTCCTATTCTGCACCCATTTCAGCGTATGTCCTTATGAAATGGGGTGACTGTGCAGCTGAACACTCCAAGGCACACCTCGACACTTGTTGGTGTCTGCAAGATAGAGTGAGGTGAAATGCTGTGAGCATTATGGATGATGACCTAAAGGCACACCCCAATGCCTGTTCATCTCTGCAGGGTGGAGGTGGAGTTGGTGTGAGTTCAATACTTCACTGCCATTCCTATTCTGCATCTAACTCCTGCACATCCAATGCTAATATCAGCAAGCAGTCAGCATTGACAAATGCTTGTTACTTTCTGAGCTATTCCCTTTTCATTGTGTACCTTGGTGCTCCTTACTGCTCTTTCTTCTTCACTCTGTGTCCCACTGATACATCTACCTATCATCCTCCCTCTGCGTCTCCCTACACCTTCCGAATGCTACCCTTTTAGTTTTTATCTTTTCAACTACCTCTTTCAAGAACCATTGTGGTCTCTTTTTCCTCTTGCTCACTTACTTGATGCAAAGGTTTTTTGCCTTCTTTGTTTCCCTTTTTTAGCTGTGCCCACTGTTTCACTGTTTCTCCACCCCACCCCACCCTGGTCATCCTCCCCACCAGGTAATCCCTGAGGCATTAATCCATCTTTTTAAAATGTGCCCTTCTGAAATTCAGGAACCTCACCCTTGTACGGTTCAGTTCCACAGTCCTCTTTATATTGAACCACACTGTTTGGTGATCGCTGTTCCCCAGGTGGTCTCCGACCTTGATGTCTGCAACATGGTCTCTGTTATGGACTACCAGGTCCAGTACTGCTCCATCACAAGTGGGTTCACAGACTAGTTGGGCTGGCAGTATAGCCTAGAGGTTAGAGGAATGAGGTGTGAATGAGCTTGATACATCCAGCAGACCAGACCTGAGTTTGATTCTCACAACCTCCACTTGCATACTGTGTGACTCTGAGCAAGTCACTTAGCCGCCCAGTGCTCCCAGGTCACCCCTGAAAACAGGCACCTGTGCCTAGTGGGCCTTACCCGGTTAACAAAGACTAAAATAAAAATAAAAAAATAAAATAGTTGCCCGAGGAATAGCCCCTGAAGGGAGTCCAGGATGACTCTTCTTCTAGATTAAGCTGGGGAGTTCTATGTACTGTAGCCCAGGTGCCGTATGCCAGTGGGCTATCCCCCCTTTGCCTGCTGTTCCTAGTACAGAGTAAGGGTCCTGGGTCCTGCTACAGTGACAACTGGGGGTTAATTCCCAGAAATATTAATATAGCGGTGTCTCCACCTAGTGTAAGGTATTTGTGAGCCAGGTATCTGCCTGGTACAGCCCTCTGGGATAATATGCTTCTCCATCTCCCCAATCAATCAATCTGCACACAATATCCCCAATAACCTTGATCCACCATAAACTATAAATCTCAGTAATAGGCAATTGCAATGAACATCACTGACACAGCAGTTTCAACAAACAAACTTGCAGCTTTCTTTGGGGGCAAGGATCAGGGAAGGGATACTAGGACAAAGGATGGCTGTGAAAGCAAGAACAGTTAGTGAAATAGGTAGCAACCATAAATATTTTGGGCTCGCAGGCCAAACCCACCCCCACTGGTACCAGTGCTCCCAAACAGTCCTTCTGGGCACCCACTAGGTGCAGGCCTGATCGATGCTGCAAGCCAAGTTGACCGGCAGTTGGGGCCCTGAAATATTGCAAAGACTTGGTTCAAGAAAACAACACAAATTCCCCTTATTCCTTTCCAGTAACCAGGTCCTGGGTAATCACTGTTTGTTCATCTCAAGAACCTGGAGTATGGAGCTCCTTGTTCAGTACAGCATAGGGCAGAAGAAAGGCTGGCCATGGTCCCTCAGGCAGGATGGACTTTCTTGAAGATACTTCAACTGGTCTGTAGGGAATGGGAATGGTACTTCCTCCAATATCGCCACTAATTTATGTGAGGAAACACCTTTAAAGCTTGCCCAGAGATCCTGGTCGAACATGGTCTTCAACAGTGACTTTTTCAGACTTCTCCAGCTATGACATTTCTACAAGTCCCTTCAAATCAGGTCACATGCTTTGGACACCAACCCCAAACTCACTTCATTCATTACCCTCATTTATATGGGGTTCTCAGAGCATATGATTTTCTATTTATACAGAGCTCTGATAAACTCCAGAATAGACTCGATCCAAGACATGTGGATGCGTTGACAGGTGAGTTAGACATGCAGATATCAGAGGAGTGTTGGCAAAGAGCCTGTCAGCAGGCATCCAGAGTAACAAGATACTGTCAGTGGAGAGAATATGCGTGGAAACAATCCAGTACTTTCCGACCTCGGTAATCACTCATAAATATCTACCTACAAATGACATGTCTTGATGAAAGGGATGTGGGGAGAGGAGGGTCCATTATGGCCATGTCATGTGGGTCTGTCTGGTCCTTTGGCCCTTCTTCTAGGCTTTACAGGAGGAACTAGGAGAACTATGCAGGAGGCCATTCACCGTAATGGAAGAAGGGTTCTTATTACTACAGTACCTCAAGGAATTCCGAGACTCAAATGCTAGATATTTATTAGGCATTCTACTAATGGCTGCCAAAAAAGTATGATTCACTCGAAAAACCTCTACCCTGATTGCCTGATGCAAGGCTAATAGGATTTCAATGTGCCTACTCAACTTGGAATACTGTTATGCTTGTGTAATGTATATAATCTTTGGCTGTTCACCTCTCTATCTGTGGCATATATGACCCTGTAAGAGTATAAAGGCAAGGAACCCTACAGGAGTGTTCCACCCCTACAGGTGCCATGGGAGTGATTACCTTGGCTAAAGATACCTTAGGAAGGAGCCCACAGAAGACAGAGATGTGCCACTGGAGGAGGAGGGGTGGATGGAGGGGCAACAAAAGAAATGATCGACGCATGAGTGAGGAGGAACAGCCCTTATATGTCCGCACAAGGGCTTGGTTAGTTGCACCACCCCATTGAACTACAGGTATAGCCTTTCAAGTCAATGTGCCTACACAGCTTGGTATAGTGTTATGCTTGTGTAACATAGATAATCTTAGGCTGCTCACCTCTCTAGCTGTGGGATATACCGCTCTGTAAGGGTACAAAGGCAAGGAACCCTAGAGGAGGGTTCCACCCCTAGAGGTGTCGCAGGAGTGATTCCCTTGGCTAAAGGTACCTTAGGAAGGAGGGCAAAAAGAGTATCAAGCAGCACTTATGGGGTGCTGAATGTTTGTCAGAATTGAAGACCTATATATAGGTCAGCTGGAGGTATGGTCAGGGGCTTGAGTAGAGTAGGCAGGAGACAAGGAGGAATAGTGACCTGCTCATAGGTTTAAATGCAAGGCGCAGATGCATGGCTTCCTAAGGAGAGAGGGAACAGCTATGAGGGAGAGAGGGGATAATTATGAGGGTGCCACCCAACTCCTTCCAACAGTGGGAACCTAACTTAGTGACCTAGAGAAGATTACTACACCCATTTAGGTATTATGACCCTTGGCATGGAAGACAGGAAAAAAACCTTGAAGAGGAAACCTCTGGGGATCCAAGACCTAGGTCACCTTCCCTCCAGACTGCTGGACAATTTTGTTTAGTGATGGCTCTGCTACTGCAATTTAGTAGACAAATCCAGGGGAGATTCTAATTTGGGGAATACTCTCACTCAATCCCTCTTATGGGAATGCCATGTAGGGTTGCGAGTGAACTCTGCAACACCAGGGCACTCAATGCCAACCTCCAAGGTGAGAGGAGGAGAGTAATGGCCACAGAGGCGCTCATCCGGCCTACTGATCTAAGAACAAACTGGGTGAACCAGAGGTGGTTGTGGGGAGAATAGTTTAAAGGGTACCTCCAACCCCACTCAGGCAGCTAAAGGGTCCCTTCCCCTGAGAGCCCCACCCCTCCCCGCTGGAGTCTTAAATGCAACATCAAGAGGTGCCGTCGGTATGGTTGATGACTGACGGTCCACCCAGAGTGAGGACATTCCCCAGCTATTGGTCGGGTGAGCAGTATCCTGCCCCAAGCTTTGCATGCTCAAGATGCAGACTTTGGGGTGCAGAGGGAGACTGTCAGCCACAGAGCTAGCCCTGAGTCCTGAAAGTAATGGATTCGGTCAGCATGTCTCCAAAATGAGGAAAGAATTAGTCGTAATGTAGCATGAGACCCGTATGTGGGTCAAACTTGGCTGATCGGTGATGTGGAGAAACCTGTGCGTAGGTCAGACTGAGTAATGTGGACCCTCATGTGGGTCTAGTTAGGGCAGAGAGCATTTGTCATCCACAGGAATGCATGCCAACAGAGTCCATAAGGAAGTTAAATTAGGAGTGAATTAAACTGAATGTTATGAGTGAGAGAGCGGTAAGGCTGGGCAAAGCCTGGGGCCGACAGTGAGGTAGGAGGAGATTAGGTCAGAAAAGGCTGCAAGGCTGGTATGATAAAAGGTAAAGTCTGAAATGAATAGACTTGATATGCTGATTGCATGAATGCCATGAAGGCTGGTATAGTGAGGGTTAGATGCCAGTGGCCGAAGGGTAGGGAAGATTGACTGAAACAGTGAACGCCATGAAGGCTATATGGAATAGCACAAGAAGGCTATATGGAGTAGCACGAGAAGGCCGTGCGAACCAATGACTGATTGAATCTATGATAATCATAAAGCTGCTCCTGCTGCTTGGAATCACAATGCCTGCTGCGACATTGCAGTCCCCCACCATTAGCAAAACAAAGAAGCCACAAATGAGGCACCAGGACACCAAACAACTAATTAAACCAGTAAAATAAATTGAGTTAATTAATAACCAGCAATTGGGGCTGGGCTGACAACTGTACCAGGGCTGACATGCCGGCTAGATTGTGAGATATGGAGTAACTGGGTGACCCTATAAATACAGACAGACAAGCTGAGTGGTGGAGTATTGTACAATACAGAGCAGGTAATATACATAATGAATACCAATGGTAGAGGGGAAACCCCAAAAGAGCACAGGACCGAAGCAGCGCAGAAATGAGAGCACAGTAAAGCTTCAGCACAGGCACACAGCAGAGCATCGACAGCAACACCCATGAGCAGGAAGGACAGACCAGAAGTGCACACCCAAGCCATGCTCCGGACACCAACAGCCAAGACAGCAAGAAACAAGGATGGAGGAAAGACACAGGAATGAGTTGGGAAGGTCCACCCGGGCAGAGAGCAACAGAACACTGCCAAGGTACAGAGATGGGACGGGATGAGGTGGCAATGGGGAGTGTTAGCTGAGACTAGAAAAAGAGGAAGCAGAAGGGGACGAAAAGGTGACAGAAATGGGAAGGAGTAGGGGGGCGTGAGAGTGCAAATGTAGCAGTGGGGCAAGAAGCACAAGTAAGGAGGCACAAACGGCAACAGAATGAACGCGGGACAGAGGGGGAAAAACACAAGGAAATGGAACCGGCAGCCGAAGTGCCACAGAAAGTCAAGATGCAGCACAAGAGGCAGGAGAAACAGGGAAGGAAGGAGGGGCAATGCCTCTGGCCATAACAAACTAAATGATTAAGGGAGAAGTGAGGAGATGCGGCCCTTATATGGCTGAGCAGGGGCGTGGTTAGTTGTGCTGTCCCACTGAACTACAGGCATAGCCTTCCAAAACTCATTATCTCAACAACAGATTGGAGTGTTACACTTCACGGTTGACTGGGTGGATCCTACACATGATGGGTGAGATCAGGGAGTTTGCCCCTTAAACCCACTGTGTAATGAAGGAGGGCAACCCTAGGGCCTATTATAACATTCCCCTATTTGGGAGACACTGATTAGCTAACCTAAATGTGCTCCCACCCCTATGCCTCTCTGTACTCCTCCCACAAAATAATTTTGAGCTCCTAAATAATAGCTCCTTCCTCCCCACCCTCAGTGATGAGGAATGGGAGGGGTGCCTGGCTCAGGGATGCCTCTCCCTGCTTCAGTCAGGGGTCAGTAGACTGTATACTACACTAAAGGAGCCCATATTCAAAAGTCCCACACTGCATCATGCAAGTGCCTGTGATGCGCAACTGAGATGTGCCAGCACAAAATAACAGTATATTCAGAAGATATGCCATAACATGTGATTGTGCATTTCTGACTGACTATCCCAAACATGAGTGATCAAGCAACTGGAGATGTGTGGCAGAGGTACTAACAACAACAGAAATGGAAGAGGACCTCTCGATAGGCAAGCAAAATGAGAAGGCAGTAAGGAGAGCTGAGGGGATACTGGGATGCCCAGGGAGAGGCATCACAAGTAGAAATGGGAAGTGGTTATCCCTCTGTACAGACAGTTGATGAGACCCCATCTGGAGCAAGGACATAGACAAAATGGAGGCAGTCCAGAGGAGGGCAACTAAAATGGTGCAGGGTCTGCATCAGAAGCCATATGAACAGAGGCTAAGACAGCTTACTATGTATACCCTTGAGGAAAGGAGGAATGGGGGACATGATGGAAACTTTCAAGTACCTCAAGGGAATCAACAAAGTCCAAGAAGGTAGCACTTTTCAGAAAGAGAGATGTGCATGAACAAGGAGGCACAGTTCAGAGATATAGGGGGGATGGCTCAGGGGCAACATGAAGAAATATTTTTCAGACAGTGGTGGACGCGTGGAACCACCTTCCTGTAGAGGTTGTGGGGTCGAAAACAGTGGGGGAATTCAAAAATGCATGGGACAGCCATAAGGCAATTATAGTGGGGGGCAGGAGAAAGTAGGCTGTTGGTAAACTAGAATCTTCAGCTTATTCAATAGGTAGGGAAATGGGCAGGCTGGGTGGGCCAAGCAGTCCTTATCTCCCGTTTAAGTCTATGTCTATGTTTCTATGCAGCGCATCACAGGCAGGGGAACTGCGTACCACAGGCAGGGACATATTGAAATGCGCTAGAACAGATGAGATAGGCATGGCGCAACTATGCAATATTCAGCCAGGATATGCAAACGGCCTCATTGTACATTCTGAGCCCAATCCCACATGCACAGCTCATTACTGGAATACAGTCTGGCCATCTGCATATCCAAGGCATGCACAATCCCACCTTTGCAGGGCTGCTCCACCACTCCACAAAGTTGAACAGGAGGTACTGCAGCCTAGCAAGCAAGTGTGCTGGAATGTGTGTGTGTGTGGGGGGGGACTGGATTGGCCTCAGTACCCATGGCCATGTATTGGGTCAGACTAGGGTAAAGGGGGCCCACCTGGAAAAGAAACAGGAGAGGCCACAGGGTGGCACACTGTGAGCAGTATACCACAGGGCTGTGATACCCAAGCTACATTTGTAGCTTACAGTCACCTGTAGTGCCCCACATACCCTCTTAGGACAGGAACATGGTGAGGAATGCAAGGACTATCAGTGTTCAGAGAGGGACTGGGTACCCGAGTGTGTGGGTCCAACCTGGACCACTCCAGCTACACTGCTGGGCCAGTCCAACACTATCCATGTATTTGTCCAATGGTGCTGCACGTTCAGCACTGGAGGGGTTGGGTATCTGTAAGGCATGCCCATGTCACCTACAGGCCGTGGTTGTGCCACCTCTGCCCTGCCCACTGCTGTGTTCTGTCCACCACAGGAACACCACACTGACCCATCGCAGTGCTGCTGTGGCGGTGTCACATGGCATGACAGGCATTGATGATATGTCTGTAGCTCCTTGTTGTGTGGGCCTGACACAGATGCGCTGTGTGCACCTCTGGTGTACTGCCATGGGTGTGTGCCACAGGTCAGTCCCTGGCCCGTATCATACTTCCACACGTACCTCCAGGCTACCTGGGCACCACTGCGGCAAACATCACCATGGGCACATCCCTCCTCAGGATGGAGGCAGTCCAGAGGAGAAGACCAAAATGGTGCACGCCTGCACCAGAAGCCATATGAAGAGACTAAAGGAGTTCAATATGTATACCTCAAGTAGGAAAGGAGGAAGAGGAGGACATGATAGAAATTTTCAAGTACCTCAAGGAATCAACAAAGTCCAAGAGGGTAGCAACTTTCAGAAAAAGAGATGTGGAAGAATAAGGTGGCACAATCTGAAGATAGAGGGGGAATGGCTCAAGGGCAACGTGAGCAAGTATTTTATCACGGAGGGGGTGGTGGATGCATGGAACAGCCTTCCTGAGGCGGTCATGAGGTCAAAAACAGTGGGGGAATTATAGAATGCATGGGACAGACATAAGGCAATTCTGCTGGGGGTAAGAAGTAGGCTGTTGGTTAACTAGGATCTGCATCTTATCCAATAGGTAGGGAAATGGACAGACTGGGTGGGCCAAGCGGTCCTTATCTGCCATCAAAGTCTATGTTTCTATGTTATGTTTATGGCTAGTAGGGAGAAAGTGTTACAGCACCCAGGTGCTGTGTCAACTGCAGAGGAAGGCAGCTGGACATTTTCATGGCTGCATAGTGACAGTTATGCCGATGTATTATGAACAGAGGAGGAGCAAGAGCAGGGTCATGTAGTATGTCACCACATCCAACAGATATTACCTTCTACCTGTGCAAGTGGGATCACAGCACAGATGATACATAAGTGAAAGAGGGAATTGTTTAACCAGGAAAGGCATACTAAGCTGGAGCTTGTTTCCAGGTGAGACCTGGAAGCACAATGAAGTTAAGTGACTGGCTCAGAGTCACACAATATGCAAGTTCTCCCCTACTGCCAAACAGAGCACTCACAAGAAACCTTCGGGCATCCTCCACTTCACCACTGGAAGTACCTCGTGTCTTCACTGCCATGGGAAAATGAGCTTTCTCCTTCACTGCCCCCTTGCTCTGGAACAAACTCCCCTTGTCTTCACTCGTCACCCACACATCTAGCTTTCAAGTATGCCATGAAAGTATGGCTTTTCTTGTTGGTGGTCTGCCACTGTTCCAGACTGCAAGGATACTATTTTTGGATCTCTCCTCTGACTGGAGCGAGCACTTAAGTCTATACCTGCATCCTGACAGCACCCCCCCGCCCTTCCCCACTATGACTACCCCTTTCCTCCTGCCCCTCCCTTGTCTCCCCACTACCCCTTTTACTTTCCTCTTTTTTCTGGACTCAGTGCTGATTGTTGTTTCAATTTAGTTATCAAAAATTGCTCTCTACCCATATTGTGAATCAACCCTTGTTATTTTATGCAACAGTGAACTTTATCCTGCATCTCTCCCAATTTTTCCTGCTTGTACCATGTTGCGACATACGTAATGTCTGCTGTGTCATTATTACCTTGTACATTTATATCTTATGCATTTGTGTTTGAACCTCTCCGTTATACTTGTGTTTTTGGTTGCCACATTTTTGTGGCCAGAGTCATAACTGAAAACAGTCCTCTGGATCAGTGCACCTACCTGGTTATCAAAGACATAAATAAAATACAGTGGGGGATGATGGGATTCAAACCCAGGCCTCCAGGTTTGCAGCTCAGTGCCTTTAACCAATATGCTTTACTACCTCCAAACTGCTGCCACATAACATCACAGCGCTTCCTCTCTTTCTTTCTCTGACCCTCCTCACCCTCTATGGCACTTTTTTCCTCCCTCTGCAGCTCAACTACCAATCTTCCATACCCAATTCCATTCTCCATGCCCTCCCAACTCCATTCACCATGCTCCCCCCACCTCCATTCCCATGCAGCACCTCCAGACTCAGTTCCCCTTACTGGTCCTAAACTGTAAGAGACTGCAGGGCATGTAAGGTGGACATTGCTGCCAGTAAAAGGGAGAGTGAAGCCAGACGGAGCAAGCGGTTCAGCCTGTTGCCTCCATTCAAACTCCCCCCAATTCACCTTGCTGGTCCTGGATTGCAACAGAGCCCTTTGCATGTGAAGTGGGCACTGCTGCCAGTGAGAGACAGCAATAAAGCAAAGCTGGGCAGAGTGAGCAATCTGGCCTGTTGCTAAAGATCCCCTAGGACACTATGGAGAAAAAGAGGCAAGAAGCAGGCTGGGGATACTTCCCAGGTGTTCCTGCAAAATGTGTGTTCAGTTTTTCAGCAGTGTATGCTCAGGGCCCCTGGAGCCAATACTATTGAGCACTTGCTTAATTTAAACCATCTTGAGAGGATATAACAGTGAGATATCCCCAATTATCATTGTGACATGGTGCTTTATACCTAATAATAAACAGCAGGGAAGGAGGGTGGGAGGGGCAGCAGTGCTTCTATTTTCCAAATAACCCACCCAATGCCATACATTCCACTCACTTTCCTGATGGCTCCCCTGGTGTGCCCACACAGTCCTGCCCCTGCTATATATTACACCCAGCTCCCAAATCACTTCCCTGAACTGGTCTCACAGTATGACCACTATCATATGTCCCCACCACCTCCATGAGCACTTCCCCTCTTTGCCCACACATTGCCACTCCACCATACATCCCCCCATGCTTCCCCAATCTCTTTTACCAATGTGCCCTCATTGCTTCAGCACTGCCATAGCCCAACCACCTCCCCGATCACTTCCCTAATGTTCCAGCACAGTCTCCATCTATCCCACCCACCTCTCCAATTGCTTCCCTGGCATGCCTGCAGTACTACCCCTGCCATATATCCCACCCACATACCTGATCCCTTACCTGGTGTGCCTACAGAGTCCCACTCCTTCCATATGTCATACCCACCTCCTCAATCACTTCAACAGTACATTCATACAGTCCCACCCCAAGAAATATTCCCCCACAGTCCCACTCTGACATATACTTCCCCGCATTCCAATCACATACATGGTGTGCCAGCACAGTCCCACCCCAGTCATATATCCTGCCCACACTTCCTGATCTCTTCGCCAGTCTGCCCGCACAATTCCACACCTGACATATATTCCACCCACATCTCATATCACTTCCCCATTGTACCCGCATGGTCCCAACCCAGATATATATCCTGCCCTTCTTCCCAGTTGCTTCTGCGCTGTGCCCACTTGTCCAACCTCTGCCGTACATTCCCCACCTCCTCTATCTCTTCTTTTATGTGTCCACACAGTCCTATCCCTGCCATAAACCCATGCCACCCATCTCACTGATCACTTCTCTGCTGTGCCCACACAGCAGCACCCCCGGCCATATATCATTCCCACCGCCTCAGTCTCTTCTCTGATGTTTCATCATGGCTCCACTCCCTGCCATATAACCCACCGACCTCCCTGATCTCTTCCTCAGTCTGTATGCACAATCCCACATCAGCCATATATCCCACCTGTCTCCCCAATCACTTCCCTGGTGTGCCAGCACAGTCTCACTCCTGCCATATTTTCCACCCACCTCCCCTATCATTTACCCCCATGTGCCCACACAGGCCTAGACCTGCCATAATCCTGCCAAACTCTGCAATGTGCCTGCATAATCCCATCCTAGCCATACATCTCACACATCTCCCCGATCACTACCTTGCTGTGATCACACAGTACCAACCTGCCATACACTTCCCCACCTCCCCAATCTCTTCTCCAATGTGCCTGCACAGCTGTACTCCTACTGTGCATCACCAATCACTTCTGTGGTGTGCACGCACAGTCCCACCATTATCAGGCGTCCTACCTACATCTCCGATTGTTTTTCTGGTGTGCCAGCACAGTCCACCTTTGCCATATATCTTGCCCACCTCACCAACTGCTTCAGCAATCTGCCTGCACTGTCTCACCTGTCATGTATCCTGCCCACCTCCCTGATCGCTTCCTTGGTGTGCCTGCATAATCTCACCCCTGACATATGTCCTGCCCACTTCCTTGATCACATCCTTGCTGCACTAGTACAGTCCCACCCCTGCATATATCCAACCCACCTCCCTGATCGCTTCCTTAATGTGCCCAGTATGGTATCTGCCATTACATATCCTGCCCACCTTCTGACTGCTTCAATGGTGTGTCACCACAGTTCCACCTCTGCCGTATATACCATCCACTGCCCTGATCACTTCCACAGCTGCCTGCACAGTCCCACCCCTGTCATGTATACCTAACCCCTCCACAGTCACTTCTTTGGTCTGCCTGCATAGTCCCACTCCTGTCAAATATGCCTCCTACCTCTGGATTGCTTCTGCACTGTACAGTCTCACCTCTGCAACCCATCCCACCCATGTCACCTATCACTAACAAAATGTGCTAGCATTCTTACCCCTGTCCTATCCCCCCCACTCTCTCATTGCTTCCACAGTTTGCCCTCAGAGACCCATCATTGCCATATATGCTGCCCAACCCCCTTATTGCTTCCTCAGTCTGCCCAAACAGTCCCACCCCTGACAAACATGCAACCCACCTCTGGACTGCTTCCCCCGGTGTACCCACACATAGTCCCAAATCTATAATACACTCCAACCTCCTCCTCCTCAATCACTCTCAGGGTGTGCCTGCACAGTATAGCCCCTGCTCTATATCCTGCCCCCCCAATCACTTCTTCAGTCTGCGCACACAATCCAACTCCTGCCATATAGCCCACCTACATCCCCATCACTCTCAGGGTGTGCCTGCACAGTCCAACCCTTGCAATATATCCAGCCCACCTCCCCAATCACTTCTTCAGTCTGCCCACACAATCCCACTCCTGCCATACAGCCCGCCTGCATCCTGCAGCCCCATCACTCTCAGGGTGTGCCTGCACAGTCCAACTCTTGCAGTATACCCAGACCACTTACCCAGTCGCTTCGCCACACTGCCCACACTATCACTCCCCTTCCGTGTATCCTACCCACCTCCCTGCTGTTCCTGCAATGTTCCACCTCTGCCATACATCCCATCAAGCTCCCTGATCACTTTCCTGGTGTGCCAATAAGTCCAACACCTGTCATATATCCCTATTGTTGCTATAAGGTGTTGTGGTGAGGTGGGTTTGGCAGGGTGCCAAGGGCTTAACGGAGGTGAGAAGGATCAGGGCGGTTCGGAGTAGGAGGTGCCCGGTGAGTAAATGGGACCTTGAGAGAGGCCCGATGTGTTTGGTCTCCATTCCCAAGGTTCTCATTGGACCACGTGAGCAGACAGCTAAAGGGCCTACAGCCCTCACTAATCGCCTCTGGGCGGTGTTATGCAGTGCCAGATCCATGAGGAACAAGATTGCAATTATGGCAGACTTGATTTCCTTGGTCAGCCTGGCATGCACCTCGGAGACCTGGCTGAGAGACAATGCAGGGCAAGTGTAGGAGGCATCAGTCCCAGCCAGGCATTCTGTGGTGCACTGCCCAAGAGGAGTTCACAGAGGCGGGGGAGTAGCCATCTGTTTTAGATCCAACTTGAATTTCTGCGTAGAGCTGGTGGGTTCTACCTCATTGTTTGAATGTGTGGCAGTGTATGGGGGTCCAGGTGCAGGTTGCAGAATTCTTCTGGTTTTGCGTCCTCTGGGATCAGGTGGAGAATTTCTGCAGGAGGTGGCAGACTTCATCACTGACAGTGTGTTGGAGTTGCCCAGATGGCTTATTCTGGGTGACTTCAATGCCTAGGTCAATGATGAATTCTCGCAGCTTGGATTTGACTTCCTTCAGCTGATGACATCGCTGAGCCTTGTACAGACAGTTGCCTCTGCGACCCGCTATCATGACCACACCTTGGACAGTCTCACTGGGTCTCATTGACCTCAAGACTGATAATGTTGTTTGATCCGATCATTGTATGATGAAGTTCTCATTTGGGGCTTCCACCGATGGTCCTTCCCCTGTTGAGATGATCAGCTATCACCCATTAAGGGGATTTTCCTCAGAGGGACTGATGGAGGTGGTTGATTTTTCCAGTGTTAGTGCTGTTATTGTGGGTGACTTGGGTGAGTCGGTAGCAGCCTATAATAGGGCTGTTTCCGAGGCACTTGATGCCATTGCACCAGTCTATATACGACTCAGGTCCACTTGCCTGAGACCCCCATGATATGATGGGGGTCTCAAGGCGATGAAAACCATGGGTCAAAGGTTGAGGCGTTGTTGGTGTAGGACTCAGCTAGAGGAGGATAGACTGACTTAGAGGAATCACTATGCTGATTACCAAAGGGCAATCAACCACAAGAAGGCAAAGTTCCTGTCCAGGGAGATTGCTGCATGGAAAAACAGACCAGTTCAGCTCATTTGGACTGTGGACAGGCTTCTTCTTCCTGTCTGTCTACAGCTGAAAAGAGATTTTCAGTAGCATTTTGCAAAGAGTTTGCTGTGTTTTTCTCTGACAGGGTATCCTCCATTCGGGTTGGGATCTTTTCAGTGGGGCTGGACCAGACTCGCAGGGTGGGGTCTGGGTGGAGCATGGGGACTCCTATTGTCTGGGAAGGGTTTCAGCCAGTGGAAGTGGCTGAGGTCTTCAAGGTGATTTCAAAGCTGTGGCCCACTTGTTGTGAACTGGACCATGGCCCAATGCATCTCCTAGTGGGCTGCATCAAGGTTATCAGTCCAGTGTTCACCAGGATAGTCGGGTGTTCACTTTCAGAGGGGATTCTCCCCCAATGCCTCAAAGGAGGTGTTGGTGAGGGGTTCCTCCCATGACACCTTGAAGGAGGTGCTGGTGAAGCCCCTTCTGAAAAAACAATCTCTCAACGCCGACGTCCTGGTGAATTATAAAACAATCTCCAACCTCCCATTCTTAATAAAAAGTGTTGAGAAGATAGTGGCTCTGCAACTCAGGGAACATATGGAGACCTGTGACATCTATAAGGCACTCCAGTCTGGGTTTAGGATGAGACACAGCACAGAGATGGCACTAGTCTGGGTGCATAATGATCTCCTCATGTTAAGAGATTGAGGGAAATGATCAGTTCTCATTCTTCTCGATCTGTCATCAGCTTTTGATATTGTGGATAACACTGTGTTGTTGGATCACCTTAAGAGAATTTTGTGGACTCACTGATACTGTCATCAACTGGTTTGAGTCCCTTCTCTCAGGTAGGAGGCAGGGGGTAGTGATAGGGAATTTTTCCTCCTCCCCGATGCCTCTGACCTGTGGAGTTCTTCAGGGTTCGATCCTTTACCGATATTGTTCTTGCTATACAAGCTACCTCTGGGGAGGATCATCAAACAATACAGCCTGGGTTTTCACTGCTATGCAGATGATACCCAGCTGTGCATGTCTTTTGTCACTGAAGTGCTGAATAAATGCCTTGCCGAGGTCCAGGATTACATGAACTCTGACTGGTTGAGACTGAATCTGGATAAGATGGAGGTATTAGTGACTTGAGCCAGGTTGCTGGTGTGATGGGGACACCTCTGTGATGATACCACGTTTGGTCCTGGGGTCAATGCCATTGATTGCGTCCTCTAGGGTGAGAAATCTGGGCCTGACCCTCAACAAGCTGACATTTGAAACTCAGGTGTTGAATGTCAACAAAAGTGTTTTTTACCATCTGAGGACCATCGTCCATCGCCCAGACTGACCCCTAATTCTGCCCGAAGACCTATCATCACTGGTACATGCCTTTTTAACATCTAGACTCAACTACTGCAATGTTTTGTATCTTGGGGTCAGTGGAGAGAACCTCTGCTGGCTGCAGCTAAAACAGAATACAATGGCCAGGCTGCTGACAGGACTACCTAGGTCCTGTCATGTGAACTTGGTCCTGCAGGGTCTGCATTGGCTGCTGGTCAAGTGGTGGGCTTGCTCACCTAAGCCCTATATGGATTGCGTCCTGGCTGTCTGTCAGACCTCCTTACTCTAGTTGCCCAGGCTCGCTCCCTTCGTTCCTTCACCCAGGGCCTCCTGTTGCTTCTGAGGACTAGGCTGAAAACCTTGGGTGATCAATCATTTGGGGTGGCCAGCCCAGTCCTCTGGAACTCGCCGCCACAGTCTTTGAGGGAGGCCCCCTATGGTGCAGGCATTTAAGGGTGGCCTAAATACTCAGGTGTTTAATCTAACCTATCCTGCAAATGCTTTTTAGTGTATATATGGTTTATATTGTTGCAGAATATTTACAATGAAATGTTTTAATAACCCTGTATAAATATGTTTTTACTGTACAGTGCTCAGTGCCTCTGGGATTGGGTGCCTAATTAAATGAACATAACTTACTACATTACTTTTTTAGCCATATCCCTGATCACTTCCCTGATTTGTCCAAAAAAAAAAAAATCACCCTGCCATCTTCCAAAATCACTTCTCTACTGTTCCCACACAGTCCTACCCTGTTGTATACCCCCCCTCCCTGCTCACTTCTACAATGTGCTCACACTGTCCCACCCATCAGACATCCATCCCATCCACTTCCTTGATCACTTCAGCATTGTGCCTGCACGGCTCCATCTCTGCCATACATGACACCCACCTCCTCCATCTGCCCACACTGTCCTACCCCTGCCATATATCCCACCTATCTTGGCAACTGCTTTGAAGGTGTGCCCGCAAAGTCCCACCCTTACTGCATATCCAATCCATTTTCCCAATCACTTTAATGGTGTGTATAGTCACAGCTCTATCATAAATACCCCACCTCCCTGTTCGCTTCCACAGTGCACCTACAAAATCCCACCCACCTTCCTGATCACTTACCTAGTGTACCAGCACAGTGCCACCCTGCCATATACACCGCCAAACTCAGAAAATCGCTTCCCTGGTGATCAGTACAGTCCCACCCCTACCATATATCTAACTTACCTCCCTGGTCTACCCACACAATCCCGTCCCTGCCATACTGTATGTTCCACCCACAACCCCAATTACTTCCCATCTGCCCATACAGTCTCACCCCTTCCATATAGTCTGCCCATCTCTCTGATCACTTCCCTGCTTTGACTGCACAGTTCCACCCCTGCCATATACCCCCGCACTTCCTCAACTGATCCTCTGCTGTGCCTGCAGAGTCCCAGGCCACTCCTGCCATATATCTCACCCCTCTTCCTGATTGCTTCCATGGTGTGCCAGCACCGTTCCACCCCTGCTATATATCTTGCCAGCCTCACAACTGCTTTCCCAATCTACCCGCACAATCACCCCCACCATATATTCCACCCATCGCCCCTATAACTTCCCAGGTGTGCCTACACAGTCCCACCCCAACAATGGTTTTTGCCTTCCTCCCCAAACCCTTTTCTGGTGTGCCTGGGTGTGCCTACACAGTCTCAACCATTCCATTTCTCCCATCCACCTCTACAGTCACTTCATCAGTGTGCCAACACAGTGCCAGCCTTGCAATATATTCCCCCACAATCCCATCACTTCCTCAGTCTGCCTTCGTTGTCCTACCCCTGCTCTGTCTCCTACCCTCCTTTTAGAAGAGTTCCTTGGTGTGCCTGCATAGTCCCATCTCTATCATACATCCTCCCCGTCCCCGATTGCTTTTTTGGTATGCCAGTAAAGTTTCCACCCTGCCATATATCTTGCTCACTTCCATAATCACTTCCCCAGCCTGTCCACACAATTCAGACCATGCAATATATCCCAACCTCTTCCCCACTCACATCCCTGCTGTTCTGGCTCAGTCTGACCCCTGCCATATGTCCCACACCTCCCTGATCTCTTCTCTGATGTACCCCCTGCCATATATTCATTCCATACACCTCCCCAACTGGTTCAACACTGTGCTGCACAGCTCCATCCCTGCTGTACATCCCGCCCAACTGCTCCTGCTCTGCCAGTACAATGCCACTTCAGCTATATATCCCCACTCACCTTCCCGACCATTTCAACGGTGTGCCAGCAAAGTCTCACTTCTGCTGAATATCCCTCCCACTTTCCCAATCACTGTAACAGTGTAAACAGTCCCACCCCTGCAACACATCCCCTACCTCCCCATTTGCTTCCACAGTGTGCCATCATCTTACCCACCTCCTACATCGCTTCTCTGGTGTGCCAGCACATCCCACCCATATCACATCACTGACCTCCACAATTTGTTGTGCTTGCTGTGCCAGCTCAGTCCAACACTTGCCATATATGCCACACTCCTCCCTGATTGCTTCCTCAGTATGCCTGCACAATCCCACACTTCCAATGAGATATAAAGAAGCCACTCAAGGGTTCATTCAATGAGTTAGGTCAGCTAAACCCAAAAACATGATATCAATACCAAAAAGGTTACTCAATGAACTCAGACCCAGATACTGAAAAGTAAAACTCTGTATGCACTCAAAAGCTTAAACTATCAGCTGGTAGAAAAATCCAGACAATGTCTCTATATAAGCAATATGTAAAAGGGACCGAAACAATGGGGAGTAGCTAGCAGCATAAATCACATCCCCAACTCCCCATCGCTTCCCCAGTATGCCTGCAGCCCCACTCCACAGGAAGGTCAAATTCACACAGGTATTCTAATTAATGCCATGTAAGGGGTTAGTGATACTGTCCGACTGCTGAAAGTAACATGATCAGTTTCAGCTGTCAGATGGTCATTGTGCCTGTAATAAATAAATATGCACGGACAAGAAAATCATCATTCGAAACAAAAGACCAACACACAACAGTGGCATCCTAAAAGAGGCGCACTCACACAGCCTTTCTCAGAATGATGAGGGTCCACTCCCATGGATTATGATTCTTAATTAATCCTTTTTTGGTGATGTCTTGGGGTCAGTAAATAACTAGAGCCAGAGACTGTGTTCAGAATAACAAAGGCATACCTCTTAACTGTCCCTCTTTATGGGAGGCATCCCTTATTTCACCCCATGGAAGTGCTCTGTCTCACACAATCCCCTACATCTGGAAGGTGTTGTCCACACAGAGGAGATACTGTGAATGCAAACAACTGTAGTAAAACAAAATTTCATAACATTTTCTGATGCTACAGACAAATTAAACCTTGATCAAATGAAAGCAAGGGTTTCCATGGTGGTTTGACTTTATATCTTCAAGTTTGATGACGTGTCCCTCATTTTGAAGTTCAGAGTCCCACTTTGTCCCTCATTTGGCGTGCATCTGTCCCTGTCCCTCAGGTCATAACAGTGACAAAGACAGGCTGTGGGGCAAGGACAAGGGTCAACTCTGTCTTAAACATGATCATTTTTTTTTAAATTATGATTTACTGTGCTTGTTCGGTGAATACATTTAACCCCCCACCACAAAAAAAATAATAATCCTATCAGCTACAGACTCCACTCTCAGAATACTGTGGGTCAATTCCAACGTTAACACACAGGACCACAACTATTCTATTTTTATTACATGTTTGTGGTTGGTAGATAAATTAAATAAGAAGCCCCATTAATAAGAGACTCAGATACCCACACCTGGTGACCAATTAGAGAGCCTGACACATGGAGACCGCTGTAAACTCAATGAGTGAGAAGCTGTAAAATTTTGCTACCCTCTCAGCTCGCAACTGTGCATCCATATTCATAATACACATGCGCAGTTCATGAGGGTAGCAAATTCTGACGGGTAGCAAATTCTGATACTACACCGGCAGCTAGGGGCTGGGGAGCACACACAGGTAGCCTGTCCTAGGGGAAGAGGGGCTTCTACAGTTCTGCTCCAGCTGCTAGGGGTGGGGCCCGTCCAGCTGCAGTAGGCATATCTCCCAACTGTCCCTGATTATGAGGGATGCCCCTCATTTACCCTCAAAATTGCTCTGGCCCTCATGAAAAAGGTGCTACTGGCACAGAAATGTATTGTAAATTCCAGCTTTAAAGCAAAAATTCAAAATATTTTACGATGCTAAATCAAAAATAAACTTTGTATAAGTAAACACAGTGATTTACACAGTACTGTTTTGAGCTTGTATTTCCATGTTTGAGAATGTGTTCTTCACTGTGAGGGTCAGTGTCCCCCATTGTCCCTCATTTTGAGTGTCTGTGTCCCTCATTTCAGTGACAAAAGGTTGAGAGGTATGGCAGTAGTTGGCAGGTCCCATACCTCTATAGTGTCCCTTATTTCAGTATACACCTCTGAATTTCTCTGACCTTCATATAAAAAGTGCTGCAACATGCAGAAGGTGTTGTGAACTCCAACTTTAAAGAAGTAGTATAGCTTGGGGGGGGTCTGATCCAGATGGAGGATCCAGCTTCATGGAGTGACAGCTTTAGGGGGGGAGGCTGATGGTCAGGGCTGTGGTTTAGAAAGGGTGCTCAGCTTGGAGAAGGCTGGGTCTGGAAAGGTGGTTCAGTTACAAGGAGTGTGGGGGTGGTCCAGCTGCAGGAAGCTATGTCAGGGGCTGGAAGAGTAGTGCAGGGGTTGGGGCTGCTCCAGAAAGAAATGTTTTTGTTGCGCTCAGCCAAGGATGGGGGTGCTAGAAAAGGGAGCCACCCAAATCAGTAATACAAAAAAGAGACAGCACTCCCGGAGTTGAATGCAATAACCTTTAGTAAGGACAGAAACATAGAAACATAGAATTTGATGGCAGATAAGGACCGCTTGGCCCACCCAGTCTGCCCATTTCCCTACCTAATGCATAAGCTGCAGATCCTAGTTAACCAGCAGCCTACTTCTTTCTACCCCCAACCCTAGAATTGCCTTATGGCTGTCCCGTGCATGCTTGAATTCAACCACTGTTTTTGACTCCACAACCTCCTCTGGAAGGCCGTTCCATGCATCCACACTCTCTCTGTGAAAAAATACTCACATTACCCCATCTTCAAATTAGCCCCATTGTTCTTGCACACCTCTTTTTGAAAGATGCTACCCTCTTGGACTTTGTTGATTCCCTTTAGGTACTTGAGAAAGTTTCTATCATGTCCCCCCTCTCCCTCCTTTCCATAGAAACATAGACTTTGACGGCAGATAAGGACCGCTTGGCCCACCTAGTCTGCCCATTTCCCTACCTAGAGGATAAGCTGCAGATCCTATTTAACCAACAGCCTATTTCTTCCTACCCCCCCACAAAAATTGCCTTATGTCTGTCCCATGCATTCTTGAGTTCTCCCACAGTTTTAGACCCTGCAACCACCTCAGGAAGGCTGTTCCATGCGTCCACCACCCTCTCTGTGAAAAAATACTTCCTCACATTGCCCCTGAGCCGTCCCCCCTCTATCTTCAAATTGTGTCCCCTTGTTCTTGCACATCTCTTTTTCTGATAGATGCTACCCTCTTGGACTTTGTTGATTCCACTGAGGTATTTAAACGTTTCTATCATGTCCCCCCTCTCACTCCTTTCCTCAGGGGTATACATATTAAGCTCCTTTAGTCTCTCCTCGTATGGCTTCTCTTGCAGACCCTGCACCATTTTAGTTGCCCTCCTCTGAACTGCCTCCATCCTGTCTATGTCCTTGTGGAGGTGGGGTCTCCAGAACTGGGCGCAGTACTCCAGATGGGGTCTCACCAACTGTCTGTATGGGGGGGGGATAATAACTTCCTGTTTTCTGCTGGTGATACCTCTCCCTGTACATCCCAGTATCCCCCCAGCCCTCCCTACCACCTTCTCGCATTGCTTGCCAACCTTAAGGTCATCTGATATGATTACCCCATGGTCTCTTTCCATTTTTGTTGTTGTTACAACCTCCCCCCATTGTGTATTCTTCCTCTGGGTTTTTGTTTCCCAGGTGCAATACTTTGCACTTCTTTGCATTGAATCCAAGCTGCCATACTTCTGACCATTCCTCCAACCTTGCCAAGTCCCTTCTCATCCTTTCCACCCCCCTTGTGTATCAACCCTGTTGCAGATCTTTGTGTTGTCTGCAGAGAGGCATACTTATCCTTCCAGTCCCTCGGCAATGTCACTCATGAAGACATGAAAAAGGACCAGACCCAGAACTGAACCTTGCATTACCCCGCTAGTAACCCCCCTTTCTTCCGAGTGGACTCCGTTTACTGTTACCATCTGTGTCCTATTGTCCAGCCAGTTTTTTACCCAGGCTACCACCCTGGGACCCACTCCCTGGCTGGCTAATTTGTTTATTAATCTTTTGTGTGGGACTGTATCAAATGCCTTGCTAAAGTCTAGGTAGGCCATGTCCACAGCCCCTCCCTGGTCTACTACTTTGGTCACCCAGTCAAAGAAATCTGTTAGATTCATCTGACATGACCTTCCTGCTGTGAATCCATGCTGTTTTGGGTCCTGTGCCCATCTGGCCTCTAGGTACTCAATAATTCTTTCTTTCAGAAGTGATTCCATCATTTTCCCTACCACTGAGGTCAAGCTAACAGGTCTGTAGTTTCCTGCCTCTGCTTTGCTCCCATTTTTGTGAAGGGGAACCACATCTGCCCTCCTCCAGTCCGTAAGTCCCACACCATCCTCCATGATTTGTTAAAAAGGGTAGTCAGTGGTGAAGAGTGGGCCATTGGGGTGGGGTCATCTGGGGGAGAGGCTGGTCTGAGTGATACTCAGCTTGGTGGAAGATGGTGCTCAGTTTGGGTGAGGGTGTTCTTTTGGAGGGGTTTCTAACTGCAGGGAGAGTGGTAGGCATGGGGTGGGTGGCTTGCCTGTTTGCTGGCTTTGTGATCCAGGGATGGGCATTCAGCTACAGAGTTAGTGGTCTACAGGGGGAATACTGGCTCGGGTTGTGGTGTGGTCCAGGGAGGGTGATCAGCTTGAGGCTGGTTGGTCCAGTTGCAGTGACGGTGGTTGGGGTGGTTTCCCGCTTTGGGGAGATTTGTCGTGGGGGGTGGTGGAGCTGGTCCGTGGGGTGCTTTAGGTTCGGGTAGGGTGCTCAGCTTAGGGGGCTGGCCGTAGACATGATTGGGAAGGGTGGTCCTGTGGAGGGGGATGGATAGGCTACTCTCTGACACTGATGGGATGAGTGGGGTTGGTGGGGGGGGCAAGGCTGGAGCAAATTGAAAAGGAACACTGGCACCAGGGAATTTGATGTCATCAAGGGGACCAAGTTAACCATGGGGCAATAGCTCCAGCAATCTCAAAATCTATTGACAGCTGTCATTGACATACACAGAGTCCACCCACTGAGACAGAAGTCCGCACTTACCCTTCACTGCAGCCTCTATCTCGGGCAATTAGTCACTAGTGGTTGGACAAGAATTGTTTCAGAATTAGAGAGGTGCGAAGTTGAAAAACTTCGCTCTGTGGATTAACTTGTGAATTTGCCTCATTTTATGAAGTTAATCCGCAGTGCGAAGTATACGGACTGGGTCCTGGCAATCTTTCAGAGCTCCTGACACTGGTGACCTCTGCTCGCTCCCTCTGCTCCTCTTCGAGGGGCCTCCTGGATATTCCCAGGGTTCAGCTCAAGACCTCGGGAGATCATGCATTCAGCATCTCTGGGCTGACCCTGTGGAATTCGTTACCACCTTCTGTCTGGGAGGCTCCCTCAGTTGAGGTGTTCAAGTGGAGGCTCACGGCCCACCTCTTTGTCCTGGCTTTTCTGTATTTCTGAGTCCATCCTGTTCTAGTCTCTTTCTGTGACAGTTTGAAAGCCTTTTAACTATTTTAAATTGTTGTATTTGTATTTATGCATTTTTATTTTATTTATTTATATTGTTTCTCACTATGCTTTGTTATAATTCCTGTTAGGCCCCCAGAGCCTCCGGGATTGGGAGCCCTACAAATAAAATTGCCTTACCTTGCCAGATTCGCAGAGAACTGATAACACTGCAAAATGCGAAGTTGGCAACTCTACCAGCGGAGTTTGGCACAGATACAAAGTTGTTCAAATTAAAACTTTCCTTGGTGTCTAGTGGTCCCCTCCCCCCCACACCAGTCACAGGCCCACTGTTTAAAAAACTCACTCACTACTGCTACTGGTCCTCTCACCGCTGATTGCTGGCCCAATGTTTAAACAAAAGCATTCCCTGGTGTCTAGTGATCCCCCTTGCCAATTGCTGGCCCGAAGTAATATAGAAACTGTCCCTGGTGTCTAGTGGTTCCCCCCGACCGATCATTGGCCCGATGTAATATAAAAACTGTCCCTGGTGTCTAGTGATGCCCCTTCCTCACTAATCGCTGGCCTGATGTAATATAGAAACTGTTCTTGGTGTCTCGTGGGCCCCCCTCACCAATTGATAACCCAAAGTAATATAGAAACTGTCCCTGGTGTCTAGTGACCCCCCCTCACCAGTCTCCAGCCCGACATAATATAGACCACTGCATACCCTTGGAGCACCGGCTGTTGTGTGCCACGTCATTAGGGTGCCAGACCCACAAGTCATCATCCCTCCCGAGGTCCACCCCCAGAGTTAGAATCCTAAGTAGGGGGTGAGTGGTGTGCTGGGCACAGCCCACAAAGTGCGGGGCCAGCCCCAGCATGAAACCCGATTGACGATTTGCGGGTTTGGCGCCCTAATGACATGGCGCATAACAGCTTGCACGTTCTGAGGGTGGAACCAATATAGACAGTGTCCCTGGTGTCTAGTGGACCCCACACACCGATCACCAGCCTGATGTAACATGGACACTGTCCCTGGTGTCTAGTGGTCCTCCCCTCACCGATCGCTGGCCAGATGTAATATAGAAACTGTTCCTGGTGTCTAGTGAACCCCCCTCGCCAATCGATGGCCCGATGTTACAGTAAATCATTCCCTGGTGTCCAGTGGTCCCTCACCAACCCGATCACCCACCCAGCACACAGACACCATTTCCCAGTGTCCAGTGTATCCCTGTCCCATACATGTCCCTTGTACATGACAGAGAACCTATTCCCTGGTGTCTAGCGGCTTCCCCCTCCTGATCCCCTCTAGGTGTACATAATACCATTCCCTGGTGTCTAGTGGACCCCCCATCCCAGCAGGTAGTGCTTCACCACCCCGTTTCCCCCCTCCCCATCCCAACCCTGAACCAGTGACTGGCACAATCCTCTACTCTCCACCACGGCCGGCCACCGACTGAGCTGTCAGTGAGCAGGTACTTGTACAAGTACATACTCATTGACAGCTCAGATGACAGACAGGCACGGTGGAGAGCAGAAGGCTGTGCCGGTCGCCAGCTCATGGTTGGGATGGGGGGGAATGGGGTGGCGAAGCACTACCTGCTGGGGTGGGTGTTGTGGTCCATTAGACACCAAGGAACGGTGTTATGTATACCTACAGGGGATTGGGGATAGGGAAGGGGTTCCGCTAGACACGAGGGAATAGGTTCTTTGTCATGTTGGGGATCTGAATGGGTGGGAATACACTGGACATCAGGAAATGGTGTCTGTATGTTGGGCCAGTGATCAGGTGGGGGAAGGGACCACGGGACACCAGGGAATGACTTACTGTAACATTGGGTTGACAGTCGGCGAGGGAGGAAACACTAGACACCAGGGACAGTGTCTATTATACATCAGGCTGGCAATCATGAGGAAGGGAGCACAAGACACCAGGGAATGCTTTTGTATAAACATTGGGCTGGCGATCGGCGGGGTGGGGTCACTGGACACCAGGGATAGTTTTATTTTGCACAGTAAGTTTTTCTGTATAATAGGAAGTTTGCCATTTGCAACTTCATATTGCTTTTATTTTGTTTGTCTTTTTAAGTGCAATTTGCACTTAAAAAAACAAGAAAAGCAAGACAAAGTTACAAATGGCGAGTTTCCTATTAAACAGAAAATCTTTGCAAAATGATCCACGGAGGCGAATTTGGCGACTTCCTGGAAAACTTTGTTGTATCTCTGTTCAGAATATAGTAGGAAGACCCTGACTACTCTGGATTAATTCTTGACTACAGATAGTTATAACAATTGTCAGTCAATAGTTCATCCATCAGGGTCAATATTTTCCCAGTATAGTCATAAATTCAGTAGGTCTGGTGTGCATAGCTGTATTACCATTTGTGCGAATGTAGTCATGCAGGATTTGATCTAAGGACACTAAAGGACATGGGAATGGACTATAAAGTAAACAGACCCACATAAAAATAACTTCATATGAAATGTATTAATAATAACACTTAGGATGTACGTGATTGTCCTTGAATCTGAATGTCATGTATTGCTACCTTTATACAATAAAATATTATTTCCAAACAAAACTTGGTATACTATTGTCTGGCTTTTCCTTTGCAATGGGCAGTTGTTCTTGATGATGGTCAATAGTTCAAAAAATTATTGACCACCATCATTGGCATTTGCCAGTTCCCCAGACAGCAGCCAGCACTTACCTTCCACCAACAGGTCACTATCAGAGGGAAGTAGTCACTTGTGCTATACAAGTAACTTTGTTGATACTGTATAACATATGTAACTGTACTTGCATAAGATGGTGGCCAGCAGCAGAGGGTGTCGGCCACCATCTCAGGGCGGGTAAAGTCTGAGAGATGCTAGCTACCAGTACTGCCCTCACTATGGTGTACCCCATGTACTGCCACTATTGTGCTATGCCACATCTGCTGCCATCACTGTACTATGCCAGGTGCACTGCCGACACTGCAGTGTGCCATGTGTATGGCTGTCAGTGTTGTGTGCCATATGTGCTGACACTGCCCTGTGCCACACGTGCTGCCGTCACCATGCTGTGCCAAATTTACTGCTGTCACTATACTGTACCACATGTATGGCACTGTGCCACATGCACTGCCAACTCCGCACGGCACCACGTGCACTATGCCACATGCATGTCCATCACTGGGCTGCCACCACTGTGCTGTGCCATGTGCACTGCCATCACCGCACTGTACCACTTGCACAGCTGTCAGTGCACTGTGCCACATGTAATGCTGTCACTATGCTGTGCCACATGTACTGCTGTCACTGCACTGTGCCACATGTAAGTCAGCACACTGAGCCACATTTAATGCCAACTGTACACTATGCAACACACACTGCAGACAGGGCATTGTGCCACATGCACTACAGATACTGCACTGCAACACTTGCACTGCTGACTCTACACTGTGCCATGTGCACTGCTGACACTGTACTGTGCCATGTGCACTACTGCCACTGTGCTGTGCCACGTAAACTACCATCACTGTGCTGAGCTGTGTGTACTGCCACCACTGTACTGTGCCAATGTACTGCCATTTCTGCAGTGTGTGCCAAGTGTACTGCTGTCATTGCACAGCACCCCATGCACTGCCATCACCAAAAATTGTCATGTGCATTGTTGCCAACCCCCTGGTCCCTGATATGGTTGCTGGGGGTGTCCCCAGCAGGAAATTCACCCAAGACCTGGAGGTTTCAGTGGGAAGTGTGGTGCAGTGGGGGCCCCCTAGAAGTAATAAGCCTGACATTTAATAATGCATGCATTTTATTTATTTATTTATTTATTTATTTATTTTTATTTTTTTAAGTGCAATACAGCTTAAATCATTGGCTGGATTTCATTCTGGCACGACTACGAATCAAAGTCCATACTCTTTGCATCACATTCCTTGGCAAGTCTTTGGTTTGACTGGACAGGGGGAAGGCACCCAGGAGGGAGGTGTCAGTCTGCAGCATCGCCTAACATCATCTGTCTTGATCTGGCCTTGTGTAAGGTGGCTTGAGAATGCAGATTTGATTGCCAGTTGCTGTTGTTCAGTAAAAATTGCTGGCAATGTGGGGACCGTATAGGTTGAGTGTGTGCCCCAGTCATCTCTTGGCTTCTGTGGATGTCCTGTGAGCCAAGTCCCCTTCTTGTTCTTGTTGCAATACAGGTACCTGATGAAAGAGAGGGCCCTTTTCCTGGTTCACCCATGGTAATTGAACTGCTCTCCAGAGTCTGTGATGGAGCATCTGCATGTGGGCTGATGGTGGTGGTGCATGGGGCCTTTGTGGTTAACTGGCATATTTGTCGGCTCACTCTGATGCTCTCCTCTTTGCTGCCCATCAGGCGATAGTATGCATCTGCTGTTGTGGCTCGGTGGCTCATGTGTGATGCAAGCTCATGTCTACCCTCAGGATGAATGCTGTGAAACTGTGGAAAGAAAGAAACAAAGTAAGATACATGCTTTGGGCCCCCGTTTAACAACTAAGCAAATGGAAATCTCCAACTTGGGGGGGCATCATGGAGCTCTGTGTCATCACTCCTGTGAGTTTGGGACTGCTAGACCATGAAAAATGGTCAAAAGTAGGCCCTGGAAGGTTAGGAGGAGATGCCTGCTGGTGTCCCCAGGCTTGGAAGCACATTCCCTGGGAAGGCATATGTTTTGGGACCCTGGGTAACAACTAATCCTGTGGAAGTCCCTGTCCTGGCAAGGCATCAGGGAGGGAGGCCATTACCCTGGGAGTCTGGGAGTAGTAGGCCCAAGGGAAGTATTAACAGCTGGCCCTGGAAGTTTTAGGGGCTGGGGCCAGGCCACCCCAGCCAGATAGCACCTTCCTGGTAAGACATAGGCTTTGGGACCCTGGGTAAAAAGTAAGCCTGTGGAAGTCCCTACCTGGCAGGGCATCAGGGAGGTGAGGGCCATTACCCTGGGAGTCTGGGAGTTCTTGGCCCAAGGGAAGTGTTACCAGCTGGCCCTGGAAGTTTTAGGGGGGCATGCCTGCATGTGTCCCCAGGCTTGGAAGCACATTCCCTGGGGAAGGCATATGCTTTGGGACCCTGGGTAAAAAGTAAGCCTGTGGAAGTCCCTACCCTGGCAGGGCATCAGGGAGGTGTGGGCCATTACCCCTGGGAGTCTGGGAGTACTAGGCCCAAGGGAAGTGTTAACAGCTGGCCCTGGAAGTTTTAGAGGGGCATGCCTGCATGTGTCCCCAGGCTTGGAAGCACATTCCCTGGGGAAGGCATATGCTTTGGGACCCTGGGTAAAAAGTAAGCCTGTGGAAGTCCCTACCCTGGCAGGGCATCAGGGAGGTGTGGGCCATTACCCCTGGGAGACTGGGAGTTCTTGGCCCAAGGGGAGTGTTAACAGCTGGCCCTGGAAGTTTTAGGGGGCATGCCTGCATGTGTCCCCAGGCTTGGAAGCACATTTCCTGGGGAAGGCATATGCTTTGGGACCCTGGGTAAAAAGTAAGCCTGTGGAAGTCCCTACCCTGGCAGGGCATCAGGGAGGTGTGGGCCATTACCCTGGGAGTCTGGGAGTACTAGGCCCAAGGAAGTGTTAACAGCTGGCCCTGGAAGTTTTAGGGGCATGCCTGCATGTGTCCCCAGGCTTGAAGCATTCCCTGGAAGGCATATGCTTTGGGACCCTGGGTAAAAAGTAAGCCTGTGGAAGTCCCTACCCTGGCAGGGCATCAGGAGGTGTGGGCCATTACCCTGGAGTCTGGGAGTACTAGGCCCAAGGAAGTGTTAACAGCTGGCCCTGGAAGTTTAGGGTTGCATGCGAGCATGTGTCCCAGGCTTGGAAGCACATTCCTGGGAAGGCATATGCTTGTGACCCTTGGAAAACCTAATATTTTGAAGTCCCTATCTTGGGAGGGCATCATGGAGGTCACGGCCCTTAGCCTTGTGAGTATTGACTCCTAGCCCTTAGGAAAGTGGCTAAAGCAGGCCCCTAAAGATTGAGGGGGTGAGGGTACCACTAGGTCTCCCCAGACTGAGTGCACTTTCTCTGGGTAAGGTATATGCTGTGGGGCCCAGGGAATAACCAAGCCTGTGGAGGTATGTACCCTGGGAGAACATCAGGAAGTCAGGGCCATCACTTCTGTGAGTTTGGGACTTCTAAGCCTGAGGAAGTGGTTGAATCTGGGCCTGGAAGCTTTATGGGGACAGCCTATCAATTCTACCCAGACTGATTGTGGAGTTGGAGGCATACTTACATTTGTTACGGTACTCTTCATACAGAGTCATGGAAGTGTTTGATTTAGTATGGCTGCCTCTTCTTCACTGCTTTTGCATGGCAGAACATGTCAGGTTTGATCCGTCTGTCTCCAATGAGCACAGGGCATTAAGTCCAGTAGCTGATGGTCTCAGTTTGGGAAGCAACGCCTTGTGGTGTGCATAGAGCTGGAGTAACTTGAATAGCTTTCCTTCTAGCACCAGTCTAGCTGGTCCATGTGTTGCAATGGTTTTGTGAAGAAAAATGGTTAAGACATAGCTGTCTTCACTATCAACGACCAGTCTCTCTGCATTCTTCAAGTCGCCCAGAGACATATTTCGGATAGCAGCAGACCGCTGGGCATTGTGGAGGGCCAAGCTGAAGATGAGATGATTTCTAGCCAGGCAGTGATCTTGGTTTCTAAGTGTCTTGGCTCTGGGTAAACTGTTAATTATCCTGACTGCCTCCTTCGCAGCACAGGTGTCCTTATACAGGGATGCTGTCTCTGGTGGTATCCGCATTTGTGAGTCCCTTAGCCGGATCTCATGGCGCCTCTTCATGGCAGAGGTACTGAGACCAGCTCTCCAGAAAGGAATTACCTTGATGAGCATGTCAAGTTTAGCCTGATAGGTCCTGGCAAACCCATTCAAATCTAAGAATTTCAGGAAGTGAAGGAGGCTGTTTATATAACACTTTGATGGTGCCTGGCTTAAACCCTGAGGCTTCAGCCTCTGGAATCCAAGTATCTCTTATGAATGCCCTGGAACCCAGCAGGGATGAGGTGAATGGGCCGGGTCAATGGAGTTCACAAGCAGACAGCATCTGCTGGTGAGCGGTTGCTGTTTCTTGGTCTTTCTTTCCTCCTCCAAGGTCTGGAGCCAAGCTCTATAGAGACTCAGCAGTTGAGGACTCTGTATCTCTGACTCTATAGACTGGCTAGGCAGCTGAGTATGTGGCAAATCCAGAGATGGAGAATATTGAGTCTGGGTGTCTCTGATACTTGGTCGGGCTTCAAAGCTGGTCAGAGTGCATTTGTGTACCTTCGAAAGTGCTGACTTAGATCTCTAACAATGGCAAAACAGTCTGGCTGTTGGCATTTGTAAACATTTTCCTGCAGGAGGATGGGACAGGAGTGACTGCCTACCAAAGTATTGTGCCTTTCCGGTGTCATGCAGTGTACTTCCGAGGTGCCTTGGCAGATGCTTAATTTTCTTACCACACATTGTGCAGGTACAAAGGGTCTCACTGTCTTGCTTGGTATCCCCAGAAGCATCTGTAAAGAGGAACACAATTTTAGTAGTGCTGAACATTAACCCTGGGAGTGTGGGACTGTAAGGCCCAATGGAAGTATTAACAGCAGACCTGAAACCTTCAGGGAGCATGCCAGCAGTTCTCCCCAGGCAGAGAGCACTTTCCCTGGGGGAGAGATATGCATTGGGGCCCTGGGTAACAACCAAGCCTGTGGAAGCCCCAACACTGGCAGGCCATCAGGGAGGTTAGAGGCATGAACCCCTGCTGTCTGGGAGTGCTAGGCCCAAGGGAAGTGTAGTTAGCAGGACCTGGAAGTTTTAGGGGGTTGGGGTACAATGCCTGCCCAGCCAGAGAGCCCTTTCCCTGGGTAAGAGATATGCATTGGGACCCTGGGTAACAACCAAGCCTGTGGAAGCCCCAACACTGGCAGGCCATCAGGGAGGTTAGAGGCATGAACCCCTGCTGTCTGGGAGTGCTAGGCCCAAGGGAAGTGTAGTTAGCAGGACCTGGAAGTTTTAGGGGGTTGGGGTACAATGCCTGCCCAGCCAGAGAGCCCTTTCCCTGGGTAAGAGATGTGCATTGGGACCCTGGGTGACAAGGAAGCCTGTTCAGGTCTCTGCCCTGGCAGGCCATCAGGGAGGTGAGGGCCATTAGCCCTGGGTGTCTGGGAGTGCTAGGCCCAAGGGAAGTGTAAATAGCAGGACCTGGAAGTTTTAGGGGGTGAGGTTACCATGCCTGCCCAGCCAGAGAGCCCCTTCCCTGGGTAAGAGATATGCATTTGGAGCCTGGGTAACAACCAAGCCTGTGGAAGCCCCAACACTGGCAGGCCATCAGGGAGGTTAGAGGCATGAACCCCTGCTGTCTGGGAGTGCTAGGCCCAAGGGAAGTGTGGTTAGCAGGACCTGGAAGTTTTAGGGGTTGGGGGTACAATGCCTGCCCAGCCAGAGAGCCCTTTCCCTGGGTAAGAGATGTGCATTGGGACCCTGGGTGACAAGGAAGCCTGTGCAGGTCTCTACCCTGGCAGGCCATCAGGGAGGTGAGGGCCATTAGCCCTGTGTGTCTGGGAGTGCTAGCCCCAAGGGAGGCTTTAACAGCAGGCCCTGGTAGTCTTAGGGCAATGCCAGCAGCTGTTTCCAGGCTAAGGGCATCGAGTCCCGGTGGAATCCTAGCAGTAGCTGAAGTCCCTGGGAGAAAGTGTGACCAGATGTCCCTTGGTCCTGGTGGGACCAGATGTCCCTGAGAGTTGTTAGGACCAGATGGCCGGACGGGCTTTCCAGACCAGATGGCCCTACTGGCTGTTGGCTGGGATATCTTTAAATAGTGTTGGTCGGGCTTAATAGTCGCTCAAGGGGAGTTTGTGGAAGCCTACCCAGGCTGTGATAGCACTTGCTGGGCATGGTTTGATGCTGAGGCTGGCAGGCTGATTCCGGAAGTCTCCAGGGAACATGCCAGCAGTTCTCCCCAGGCAGAGAGCACTTTCCTGGGGAGATATTCATTGGGGCCCTGGGTGACAAGGAAGCCTGTTCAGGTCTCTGCCCTGGCAGGCCATCAGGGAGGTGAGGGCCATTAGCCCTGGGTGTCTGGGAGTGCTAGGCCCAAGGGAAGTGTAAATAGCAGGACCTGGAAGTTTTAGGGGGTGAGGTTACCATGCCTGCCCAGCCAGAGAGCCCCTTCCCTGGGTAAGAGATATGCATTGGGACCCTGGGTAACAACCAAGCCTGTGGAAGCCCCAACACTGGCAGGCCATCAGGGAGGTTAGAGGCATGAACCCCTGCTGTCTGGGAGTGCTAGGCCCAAGGGAAGTGTAGTTAGCAGGACCTGGAAGTTTTAGGGGGTTGGGGTACAATGCCTGCCCAGCCAGAGAGCCCTTTCCCTGGGTAAGAGATGTGCATTGGGACCCTGGGTGACAAGGAAGCCTGTTCAGGTCTCTGCCCTGGCAGGCCATCAGGGAGGTGAGGGCCATTAGCCCTGGGTGTCTGGGAGTGCTAGGCCCAAGGGAAGTGTAAATAGCAGGACCTGGAAGTTTTAGGGGGTGAGGTTACCATGCCTGCCCAGCCAGAGAGCCCCTTCCCTGGGTAAGAGATAGGCATTGGGACCCTGGGTAACAACCAAGCCTGTGGAAGCCCCAACACTGGCAGGCCATCAGGGAGGTGAGGGCCATTAGCCCTGGGTGTCTGGGAGTGCTAGGCCCAAGGGAAGTGTAGTTAGCAGGACCCGGAAGATTTAGGGGGTGAGGTTACCATGCCTCACCAGCCAGAGAGCCCCTTCCCTGGGTAAGAGATATGCATTGGGACCCTGGGTGACAAGGAAGCCTGTTCAGGTCTCTACCCTGGCAGGCCATCAGGGAGGTGAGGGCCATTAGCCCTGGGTGTCTGGGAGTGCTAGGCCCAAGGGAATTAGTTAGCAGGACCTGGAAGTTTTAGGGGGTGAGGTTACCATGCCTGCCCAGCCAGAGAGCCCCTTCCCTGGGTAAGAGATATACACTGGGACCCTGGGTAACAACCAAGCCTGTGGAAGCCCCAACACTGGCAGGCCATCAGGGAGGTGAGGGCCATTAGCCCTGGGTGTCTGGGAGTGCTAGGCCCAAGGGAAGTGTAATTAGCAGGACCTGGAAGTTTTAAGGGGTGAGGTTACCATGCCTGCCCAGCCAGAGAGCCCCTTCCCTGGGTAAGAGATGTGCATTGGGACCCTGGGTGACAAGGAAGCCTGTTCAGGTCTCTGCCCTGGCAGGCCATCAGGGAGGTGAGGGCCATTAGCCCTGGGTGTCTGGGAGTGCTAGGCCCAAGGGAAGTGTAAATAGCAGGACCTGGAAGTTTTAGGGGGTGAGGTTACCATGCCTGCCCAGCCAGAGAGCCCCTTCCTGGGTAAGAGATATGCATTGGGACCCTGGGTGACAAGGAAGCCTGTTCAGGTCTCTGCCCTGGCAGGCCATCAGGGAGGTGAGGGCCATTAGCCCTGGGTGTCTGGGAGTGCTAGGCCCAAGGGAAGTGTAAATAGCAGGACCTGGAAGTTTTAGGGGGTGAGGTTACCATGCCTGCCCAGCCAGAGAGCCCCTTCCCTGGGTAAGAGACATGCATTTGGACCCTGGGTAACGACCAAGCCTGTGGAAGCCCCAACACTGGCAGGCCATCAGGGAGGTTAGAGGCATGAACCCCTGCTGTCTGGGAGTGCTAGGCCCAAGGGAAGTGTGGTTAGCAGGACCTGGAAGTTTTAGGGGTTGGGGGTACAATGCCTGCCCAGCCAGAGAGCCCTTTCCCTGGGTAAGAGATGTGCATTGGGACCCTGGGTGACAAGGAAGCCTGTGCAGGTCTCTACCCTGGCAGGCCATCAGGGAGGTGAGGGCCATTAGCCCTGTGTGTCTGGGAGTGCTAGCCCCAAGGGAGGCTTTAACAGCAGGCCCTGGTAGTCTTAGGGCAATGCCAGCAGCTGTTTCCAGGCTAAGGGCATCGAGTCCCGGTGGAATCCTAGCAGTAGCTGAAGTCCCTGGGAGAAAGTGTGACCAGATGTCCCTTGGTCCTGGTGGGACCAGATGTCCCTGAGAGATGTTAGGACCAGATGGCCGGACGGGCTTTCCAGACCAGATGGCCCTACTGGCTGTTGGCTGGGATATCTTTAAATAGTGTTGGTCGGGCTTAATAGTCGCTCAAGGGGAGTTTGTGGAAGCCTACCCAGGCTGTGATAGCACTTGCTGGGCATGGTTTGATGCTGAGGCTGGCAGGCTGATTCCGGAAGTCTCCAGGGAACATGCCAGCAGTTCTCCCCAGGCAGAGAGCACTTTCCCTAGGGGAGAGATATGCATTGGGGCCCTGGGTGACAAGGAAGCCTGTTCAGGTCTCTGCCCTGGCAGGCCATCAGGGAGGTGAGGGCCATTAGCCCTGGGTGTCTGGGAGTGCTAGGCCCAAGGGAAGTGTAATTAGCAGGGACCTGGAAGGTTTAGGGTGAGGTTACCATGCCTGCCCAGCCAGAGAGCCCCTTCCCTGGGTAAGAGATATGCATTGGGACCCTGGGTGACAAGGAAGCCTGTTCAGGTCTCTGCCCTGGCAGGCCATCAGGGAGGTGAGGGCCATTAGCCCTGGGTGTCTGGGAGTGCTAGGCCCAAGGGAAGTGTAAATAGCAGGACCTGGAAGTTTTAGGGGTGAGGGTTACCATGCCTGCACAGCCAGAGAGCCCCTTCCCTGGGTAAGAGATATGCATTGGGACCCTGGGTAACAACCAAGCCTGTGGAAGCCCCAACACTGGCAGGCCATCAGGGAGGTTAGAGGCATGAACCCCTGCTGTCTGGGAGTGCTAGGCCCAAGGGAAGTGTAGTTAGCAGGACCTGGAAGTTTTAGGGGGTTGGGGTACAATGCCTGCCCAGCTAGAGAGCCCTTTCCTTGGGTAAGAAATATGCATTGGGACCCTGGGTGACAAGGAAGCATGTTCAGGTTTCTGCCCTGGCAGGCCATCAGGGAGGTGAGGGCCATTAGCCCTGGGTGTCTGGGAGTGCTAGGCCCAAGGGAAGTATAAATAGCAGGACCTGGAAGTTTTAGGGGGTGAGGTTACCATGCCTGCCCAGCCAGAGAGCCCCTTTCCTGGGTAAGAGATATGCATTTGGACCCTGGGTAACAACCAAGCCTGTGGAAGCCCCAACACTGGCAGGCCATCAGGGAGGTTAGAGGCATGAACCCCTGCTGTCTGGGAGTGCTAGGCCCAAGGGAAGTGTAGTTAGCAGGACCTGGAAGTTTTAGGGGGTGGGGGTACAATGCCTGCCCAGCCAGAGAGCCCTTTCCCTGGGTAAGAGATGTGCATTGGGACCCTGGGTGACAAGGAAGCCTGTTCAGGTCTCTGCCCTGGCAGGCCATCAGGGAGGTGAGGGCCATTAGCCCTGGGTGTCTGGGAGTGCTAGGCCCAAGGGAAGTGTAAATAGCAGGACCTGGAAGTTTTAGGGGGTGAGGTTACCATGCCTGCCCAGCCAGAGAGCCCCTTCCCTGGGTAAGAGACAGGCATTGGGACCCTGGGTAACAACCAAGCCTGTGGAAGCCCCAACACTGGCAGGCCATCAGGGAGGTGAGGGCCATTAGCCCTGGGTGTCTGGGAGTGCTAGGCCCAAGGGAAGTGTAAATAGCAGGACCTGGAATTATGGGGGTGAGGTTACCATGCCTGCCCAGCCAGAGAGCCCCTTCCCTGTGTAAGAGATATGCATTGGGACCCTGGGTAACAACCAAGCCTGTGGAAGCCCCAACACTGGCAGGCCATCAGGGAGGTTAGAGGCATGAACCCCTGCTGTCTGGGAGTGCTAGGCCCAAGGGAAGTGTAGTTAGCAGGACCTGGAAGATTTAGGGGGTGAGGTTACCATGCCTGCCCAGCCAGAGAGCCCCTTCCCTGGGTAAGAGATATGCATTGGGACCCTGGGTGACAAGGAAGCCTGTTCAGGTCTCTGCCCTGGCAGGCCATCAGGGAGGTGAGGGCCATTAGCCCTGGGTGTCTGGGAGTGCTTGGCCCAAGGGAGTTGTAATTAGCAGGACCTGGAAGTTTTAGGGGGTGAGGTTACCATGCCTGCCCAGCCAGAGAGCCCCTTCCCTGGGTAAGAGATATACACTGGGACCCTGGGTAACAACCAAGCCTGTGGAAGCCCCAACACTGGCAGGCCATCAGGGAGGTGAGGGCCATTAGCCCTGGGTGTCTGGGAGTGCTAGGCCCAAGGGAAGTGTAATTAGCAGGACCTGGAAGTTTTAGGGGGTGAGGTTACCATGCCTGCCCAGCCAGAGAGCCCCTTCCCTGGGTAAGAGATGTGCATTGGGACCCTGGGTGACAAGGAAGCCTGTTCAGGTCTCTGCCCTGGCAGGCCATCAGGGAGGTGAGGGCCATTAGCCCTGGGTGTCTGGGAGTGCTAGGCCCAAGGGAAGTGTAAATAGCAGGACCTGGAAGTTTTAGGGGTGAGGTTACCATGCCTGCCCAGCCAGAGAGCCCCTTCCCTGGGTAAGAGATATGCATTGGGACCCTGGGTGACAAGGAAGCCTGTTCAGGTCTCTCCTGGCAGGCCATCAGGGAGTTGAGGCCATTAGCCCTGGGTGTCTGGGAGTGCTAGGCCCAAGGGAAGTGTAAATAGCAGGACCTGGAAGTTTTAGGGGTGAGGTTACCATGCCTGCCCAGCCAGAGAGCCCTTCCTGGATGAGATATGCATTTTGGACCCTGGGTAACAACCAAGCCTGTGGAAGCCCCAACACTGGCAGGCCATCAGGGAGGTTAGAGGCATGAACCCCTGCTGTCTGGGAGTGCTAGGCCCAAGGGAAGTGTAGTTAGCAGGACCTGGAAGATTTAGGGGGTGAGGTTACCATGCCTGCCCAGCCAGAGAGCCCTTTCCTGGGTAAGAGATGTGCATTGGGACCCTGGGTGACAAGGAAGCCTGTTCAGGTCTCTGCCCTGGCAGGCCATCAGGGAGGTGAGGGCCATTAGCCCCGGGTGTCTGGGAGTGCTAGGCCCAAGGGAAGTGTAATTAGCAGGACCTGGAAGTTTTAGGGGGTGAGGTTACCATGCCTGCCCAGCCAGAGAGCCCCTTTCCTGGGTAAGAGATATGCATTGGGACCCTGGGTAACAACCAAGCCTGTGGAAGGCCCAACACTGGCAGGCCATCAGGGAGGTGAGGGCCATTAGCCCTGGGTGTCTGGGAGTGCTAGGCCCAAGGGAAGTGTAAATAGCAGGACCTGGAAGTTTAGGGGGAGGTTACCATGCCTGCCCAGCCAGAGAGCCCCTTCCCTGGGTAAGAGATATGCATTGGGACCCTGGGTAACAACCAAGCCTGTGGAAGCCACAACACTGGCAGGCCATCAGGGAGGTTAGAGGCATGAACCCCTGCTGTCTGGGAGTGCTAGGCCCAAGGGAAGTGTAGTTAGCAGGACCTGGAAGTTTTAGGGGGTGGGGGTACAATGCCTGCCCAGCCAGAGAGCCCTTTCCCTGGGTAAGAGATGTGCATTGGGACCCTGGGTGACAAGGAAGCCTGTTCAGGTCTCTGCCCTGGCAGGCCATCAGGGAGGTGAGGGCCATTAGCCCTGGGTGTCTGGGAGTGCTAGGCCCAAGGGAAGTGTAAATAGCAGGACCTGGAAGTTTTAGGGGGTGAGGTTACCATGCCTGCCCAGCCAGAGAGCCCCTTCCCTGGGTAAGAGACAGGCATTGGGACCCTGGGTAACAACCAAGCCTGTGGAAGCCCCAACACTGGCAGGCCATCAGGGAGGTGAGGGCCATTAGCCCTGGGTGTCTAGGAGTGCTAGGCCCAAGGGAAGTGTAAATAGCAGGACCTGGAAGTTTTAGGGGGTGAGGTTACCATGCCTGCCCAGCCAGAGAGCCCCTTCCTGGGTAAGAGATATGCATTGGGACCCTGGGTGACAAGGAAGCCGGTTCAGGTCTCTGCCCTGGCAGGCCATCAGGGAGTTGAGGGCCATTAGCCCTGGGTGTCTGGGAGTGCTAGGCCCAAGGGAAGTGTAAATAGCAGGAACTGGAAGTTTTAGGGGGTGAGGTTACCATGCCTGCCCAGCCAGAGAGCCCTTCCTGGGTGAGAGATATGCATTTGGACCCTGGGTATCAACCAAGCCTGTGGAAGCCCCAACACTGGCAGGCCATCAGGGAGGTTAGAGGCATGAACCCCTGCTGTCTGGGAGTGCTAGGCCCAAGGGAAGTGTGGTTAGCAGGACCTGGAAGTTTTAGGGGTTGGGGGTACAATGCCTGCCCAGCCAGAGAGCCCTTTCCCTGGGTAAGAGATGTGCATTGGGACCCTGGGTGACAAGGAAGCCTGTGCAGGTCTCTACCCTGGCAGGCCATCAGGGAGGTGAGGGCCATTAGCCCTGTGTGTCTGGGAGTGCTAGCCCCAAGGGAGGCTTTAACAGCAGGCCCTGGTAGTCTTAGGGCAATGCCAGCAGCTGTTTCCAGGCTAAGGGCATCGAGTCCCGGTGGAATCCTAGCAGTAGCTGAAGTCCCTGGGAGAAAGGTGTGACCAGATGTCCTTGGTCCTGGTGGGACCAGATGTCCCTGAAGATGTTAGGACCAGATGGCGGGCCGGGCTTCCAGCCAGATGGCCCTACAACAGTTGACTGAGATATCTTTAAATATTTGGTCGGGCTTAATAGTCGCTCAAGGGGAGTTTGTGGAAGACTACCAGGGCTGTGATAGCACTGATGGGCATGGTTTGATGCTGAGGCTGGCAGGCTGATTCTGGAAGTCTCCAAGGAACATGCCAGCAGTTCTCCCCAGGCAGAGAGCACTTTCCCTGGGGGAGAGATATGCAGTGGGGCCCTGGGTGACAAGGAAGCCTGTTCAGGTCTCTGCCCTGGCAGGCCATCAGGGAGGTGAGGGCCCTTAGCCCTGGGTGTCTGGGAGTGCTAGGCCCAAGGGAAGTGTAATTAGCAGGACCTGGAAGTTTTAGGGGGTGAGGTTACCATGCCTGCCCAGCCAGAGAGCCCCTTCCCTGGGTAAGAGATATGCATTGGGACCCTGGGTGACAAGGAAGCCTGTTCAGGTCTCTGCCCTGGCAGGCCATCAGGGAGGTGAGGGCCATTAGCCCTGGGTGTACTGGGTGCTAGGCCCAAGGAAGTGTAAATAGCAGGACCTGGAAGTTTTGGGGTGAGGTTACCATGCCTGCCCAGCCAGAGCCCCTTCCCTGGGTAGAGATATGCATTGGGACCCTGGGTGACAAGGAAGCCTGTTCAGGTCTCTGCCCTGGCAGGCCATCAGGGAGGTGAGGGCCATTAGCCCTGGGTGTCTGGGAGTGCTAGGCCCAAGGGAAGTGTAAATAGCAGGACCTGGAAGTTTTAGGGGGTGAGGTTACCATGCCTGCCCAGCCAGAGAGCCCCTTCCTGGGTAAGAGATATGCATTGGGACCCTGGGTAACAACCCAAGCCTGTGGAAGCCCCAACACTGGCAGGCCATCAGGGAGGTTAGAGGCATGAACCCCTGCTGTCTGGGGTGCTGAGCCCAAGGGAAGTGTAGTTAGCAGGACCTGGAAGTTTTAGGGGTGGGGTACAATCCTGCCCAGCCAGAGAGCCCTTTCCCTGGGTAAGAGATATGCAGTGGGACCCTGGGTGACAAGGAAGCCTGTTCAGGTCTCTGCCCTGGCAGGCCATCAGGGAGGTGAGGGCCATTAGCCCTGGGTGTCTGGGAGTGCTAGGCCAAGGAGTATAAATAGCAGGACCTGGAAGTTTTAGGGGTGAGGTTACCATGCCTGCCCAGCCAGAGAGCCCTTCCTGGGTAAGAATGTGCATTTGGACCCTGGTAACAACAAAGCCTGTGGAAGCCCCAACACTGGCAGGCCATCAGGAGGTTAGAGGCATGAACCCTGCTGTCTGGGAGTGCTAGGCCCAAGATAAGTGTAGTTAGCAGGACCTGGAAGTTTTAGGGGGTGGGGGTACAATGCCTGCCCAGCCAGAGAGCCCTTTCCCTGGGTAAGAGATGTGCATTGGGACCCTGGGTGACAAGGAAGCCTGTTCAGGTCTCTGCCCTGGCAGGCCATCAGGGAGGTGAGGGCCACTAGCCCTGGGTGTCTGGGAGTGCTAGGCCCAAGGGAAGTGTAAATAGCAGGACCTGGAAGTTTTAGGGGGTGAGGTTACCATGCCTGCCCAGCCAGAGAGCCCCTTCCCTGGGTAAGAGATATGCATTGGGACCCTGGGTAACAACCAAGCCTGTGGAAGCCCCAACACTGGCAGGCCATCAGGGAGGTTAGATGCATGAACCCCTGCTGTCTGGGAGTGCTAGGCCCAAGGGAAGTGTAGTTAGCAGGACCTGGAAGTTTTAGGGGTGGGGTACAATGCCTGCCCAGCCAGAGAGCCCTTTCCCTGGGTAAGAGATGTGCATTGGGACCCTGGGTGACAAGGAAGCCTGTTCAGGTCTCTGCCCTGGCAGGCCATCAGGGAGGTGAGGGCCATTAGCCCTGGGTGTCTGGGAGTGCAGGGCCCAAGGAAGTGTAAATAGCAGGACCTGGAAATTTTAGGGGTGAGTTACCATGCCTGCCCAGCCAGAGAGCCCTTCCTGGGTAAGAGACAGGCATTGGGACCTGGGTAACAGCAAGCCTGTGGAAGCCCCAACATGGCAGGCCATCAGGAGGTGAGGGCCATTAGCCCTGGGTGTCTGCGAGTGCTAGGCCCATGGGAAGTGTAAATAGCAGGACCTGGAATTATTGGAGGGTGAGGTTACCATCCTGCCCAGCCCAGAAGCCCCTTCCCTGTGTAGAGATATGCATTGGGACCCTGGGTAACAGCAAGCCTGTGGAAGCCCCAACACTGGCAGGCCATCAGGGAGGTTAGAGCCATGAACCCCTGCTGTCGGGAGTGCTAGGCCCAAGGGAAGTGTAGTTAGCAGGACCTGGAAGATTTAGGGGGTGAGGTTACCATGCCTGCCCAGCGAGAGCCCTTCCTTGGTAAGAGATATGCATTGGGACCCTGGGTGACAGGAAGCCTGTTCAGGTCTCCCTGGCTGGCCATCAGGGAGGTGGAGACAGCTAGCCCTGGGTGTCTGGGAGTGCTAGGCCCAAGGGAATTGTAGTGTAGGAACCTGGAAGTTTTAGGGGTGAGGTTACCATGCCTGCCCAGCCAGAGCCCCTTCCCTGGGTACGAGATATACACTGGGACCCTGGGTAACAGCCAAGCCTGTGAAGCCCCAACACTGGCAGGCCATCAGGAGGTGAGGGCCGTGAGCCTGGGTGTCTGGGAGTGCTGGGCCCAAAGGAGTGTGATTAGCAGGACCTGGAAGTTTTAGGGGGTGAGGTTACCATGCCTGCCCAGACAGAGAGCCCCTTTCCCGGGTAAGAGATGTGCATTGGGACCCTGGGTGACAAGGAAGCCTGTTCAGGTCTCTGCCTGGCAGGCCATCAGGAAGGTGAGGGCCATTAGCCCTGGGTGTCTGGGGAGTGCTAGGCCAAGGGAAGTGTAAATAGCACGACCTGGAAGTTTTAGGGGGTGAGGTTACCATGCCTGCCCAGCCAGAGAGCCCCTTCCCTGGGTAAGAGATATGCATTGGGACCCTGGGTGACAAGGAAGCCGGCTCAGGTCTCTGCCCTGGCAGGCCATCAGGGAGTTGAGGGCCATTAGCCCTGGGTGTCTGGGAGTGCTAGGCCCAAGGGAAGTGTAAATAGCAGGACCTGGAAGTTTTAGGGGGTGAGGTTACCATGCCTGCCCAGCCAGAGAGCCCTTCCTGGTGAGAGAGATATGCATTTGGACCCTGGTGTGTCAAGCCTGTGGGAAGCCCCAACACTGGCAGGCCATCAGGGGAGGTTAGAGCATGAACCCCTGCTGTCTGGAGTGCTAGGCCCAGGGTAGTGTAGTTAGCAGGACCTGGAAGATTTAGGGGTGAGGTTGCCATGCCTGCCCAGCCAGAGCCCTTTCCCTGGGTAGAGATGCATTGGGACCCTGGGTGACAAGGAAGCCTGTTCAGGTCTCTGCCTGGCAGGCCATCAGGAGGTGAGAGCCATTAGCCTGGGTGTCTGGAGTGCTAGGCCCAAGGGAAGTGTAGTGTGGGACCTGGGTTTTAGGGGTGAGGTTACCATGCCTGCCCAGCCAGAGAGCCCTTCCTGGGTAAGAGGAGTATGCATTGGGACCCTGGGTAACAACAAGCCTGTGGAAGGCCCAACACTGGCAGGCCATCAGGGAGGTGAGGGCCATTGCCTGGATTGTCTGGGGTGCTAGGCCCAAGGGAAGTGTAAATAGCAGGACCTGGAAGTTTTAGGGGTGAGGTTACCATGCCTGCCCAGCACAGAGCCCTTCCTGGTAAGAGATATGCATTGGGACCCTGGGTAACAACCAAGCCTGTGAAGCCCCAACACTGGCAGGCCATCAGGGAGGTTAGAGGCATGAACCCCTGCTGTCTGGGAGTGCTAGGCCCAAGGGAAGTGTAGTTAGCAGGACCTGGAAGTTTTGGGGGTGGGGTACAATGCCTGCCCAGCCAGAGAGCCCTTTCCTGGGTAAGAGATGTGCATTGGGACCCTGGGTGACAAGGAAGCCTGTTCAGGTCTCTGCCCTGGCAGGCCATCAGGGAGGTGAGGGCCATTAGCCCTGGGTGTCTGGGAGTGCTAGGCCCAAGGGAAGTGTAAATAGCAGGACCTGGAAGTTTTAGGGGGTGAGGTTACCATGCCTGCCCAGCCAGAGAGCCCCTTCCCTGGGTAAGAGACAGGCATTGGGACCCTGGGTAACAACCAAGCCTGTGGAAGCCCCAACACTGGCAGGCCATCAGGGAGGTGAGGGCCATTAGCCCTGGGTGTCTGGGAGTGCTAGGCCCAAGGGAAGTGTAGTTAGCAGGACCTGGAAGATTTAGGGGGTGAGGTTACCATGCCTGCCCAGCCAGAGAGCCCCTTCCCTGGGTAAGAGATATGCATTGGGACCCTGGGTGACAAGGAAGCCTGTTCAGGTCTCTGCCCTGGCAGGCCATCAGGGAGGTGAGGGCCATTAGCCCTGGGTGTCTGGGAGTGCTAGGCCCAAGGGAATGTAATTAGCAGGGACCTGGAAGTTTTAGGGGTGAGGTACCGCCTGCCCAGCCAGAGAGCCCCTTCCTGGAGTGAGATATACACTGGGACCTGGTGCCTTACAATCCTGTGAAGCCCCAACACTGACAGGCCATCAGGAGGTGAGGGCCATTAGCCCCTGGGTGTCTAGGAGTGCTGGCCCAAGGAAGTGTAAATAGCAGGACCTGGAAGTTTTAGGGGGTGAGGTTACCATGCCTGCCCAGCCAGAGAGCCCCTTCCTGGGTGAAGAGATATGCATTGGGACCCTGGGTGACAAGGAAGCCTGTTCAGGTCTCCCCTGGCAGGCCATCAGGGAGGTGAGGGCCATTAGCCCTGGGTGTCTGGGAGTGCTAGGCCCAAGGGAAGTGTAAATAGCAGGACCTGGAAGTTTTAGGGGGTGAGGTTACCATGCCTGCCCAGCCAGAGAGCCCCTTCCCTGGGTAAGAGATATGCATTTGGACCCTGGGTAACGACCAAGCCTGTGGAAGCCCCAACACTGGCAGGCCATCAGGGAGGTTAGAGGCATGAACCCCTGCTGTCTGGGAGTGCTAGGCCCAAGGGAAGTGTGGTTAGCAGGACCTGGAAGTTTTAGGGGTTGGGGGTACAATGCCTGCCCAGCCAGAGACCCCTTTCCCTGGGTAAGAGATGTGCATTGGGACCCTGGGTGACAAGGAAGCCTGTGCAGGTCTCTACCCTGGCAGGCCATCAGGGAGGTGAGGGCCATTAGCCCTGTGTGTCTGGGAGTGCTAGCCCCAAGGGAGGCTTTAACAGCAGGCCCTGGTAGTCTTAGGGCAATGCCAGCAGCTGTTTCCAGGCTAAGGGCATCGAGTCCTGGTGGAATCTAGCAGTAGCTGAAGTCCCTGGGAGAAAGTGTGACCAGATGTCCCTTGGTCCTGGTGGGACCAGATGTCCCTGAGAGATGTTAGGACCAGATGGCGGAAGAGACTTCCAGACCAGATGGCCCTACTGGCTGGTGGCTGGGATATCTTTAAATAGTGTTGAGTCGGGCTTAATAGTCGCTCAAGGGAGTTTGTGGAAGACTACCGGGCTGTGATAACACTTGATGGGCATGGTTTGATGCTGAGGCTGGCAGGCTGATTCTGGAAGTCTCCAGGGGAACATGCCAGCAGTTCTTCAGAGAGCACTTTCCCAGGGAGAGATATGCATTGGGGCCCTGGGTGACAAGGAAGCCTGTTCAGGTCTCTGCCCTGGCAGGCCATCAGGAGGTGAGGCCAGTAGCCCTGGGTGTCTGCGAGTGCTAGGCCCAAGGGAGGTGTAATTAGCAGGACCTGGAAGTTTGGGGGTGAGGTTACATGCCTGCCCAGCCAGAGCCTTCACTGGGTGAGATATGCATTGGGACCCTGGGTGACAGGAAGCCTGTTCAGGTCTCTGCCCTGGCAGGCCATCAGGAGGAGTGAGGGCCGTGAGCCCTGGGTGTCTCCGGGAGTGCTAGGCCCAAAGGGAGTGTAAATAGCAGGACCTGGAGTTTTGGGGTGAGGTTACCATGCCTGCCCAGCCAGAGGCCCCCTTCCCTGGGTAAGAGATATGCATTGGGACCCTGGGTGACAAGGAAGCCTGTTCAGGTCTCTGCCCTGGCAGGCCATCAGGGAGGTGAGGGCCATTAGCCCTGGGTGTCTGGGAGTGCTAGGCCCAAGGGAAGTGTAAATAGCAGGACCTGGAAGTTTTAGGGGTGAGGTTACCATGCCTGCCCAGCCAGAGAGCCCCTTCCTGGGTAAGAGATATGCATGTGGGACCCTGGGTAACAACAAAGCCTGTGGAAGCCCCAACACTGGCAGGCCATCAGGGAGGTTAGAGCATGAACCCTGCTATGTCTCGAGTGCTAGGCCCAAAGGTAGATAGTTAGCAGGACCTGGAAGTTTTAGGGGGTTGGGGTACAATGCCTGCCCAGCCAGAGAGCCCTTTCCTTGTGTAAGAGATATGCATTGGGACCGTGGGTGACAAGGAAGCCTGTTCAGGTCTCTGCCCTGGCAGGCCATCAGGGAGGTGAGGGCCATTAGCCCTGGGTGTCTGGAAGTGCTAGGCCCAAGGGAAGTGTAAATAGCAGGACCTGGAAGTTTTAGGGGGTGAGGTTACCATGCCTGCCCAGCCAGAGAGCCCCTTCCCTGTGTAAGAGATATGCATTTGGACCCTGGGTAACAACCAAGCCTGTGGAAGCCCCAACACTGGCAGGCCATCAGGGAGGTTAGAGGCATGAACCCCTGCTGTCTGGGAGTGCTAGGCCCAAGGGAAATAGTTGGGAGGGACCTGGAGGTTTTAGGGGTTGGGGTACAATTCCTGCCCAGCCAGAGAGCCCTTTCCCTGGGTAAAGAGATGTGCATTTGGGACCCTGGTGTGACAGGAAGCCTGTGCAGGTCTCTACCTGACGAGCCCATCAGGGAGGTGAGGCCATTAGCCTGTGTTTCTGGGAGTGCTAGCCCTAAGGGAGGCTTTAACAGGCAGGCCCTGGTAGTCTTAGGGCAATGCCAGCAGCTGTTTCAGGCTAAGGGCATCGAGTCCCAGGAATCTAGCAGTAGCTGAAGTCCCTGGGAGAAAGTGTGACCAGATGTCCCTTGGTCCTGGTGGGACCAGATGTCCCAGAGTTGTTAGGACCAGATGGCGGACGGGCTTTCCAGACCAGATGGCCCACACTGGCTGTTGGCTGGGATATCTTTAAATAGTGTTGAGTCGGGCTTAATAGTAGCTCAAGGTTGGTTGTGAAGCCTACCCAGGCTGTGATAGCACTGCTGGGCATGGTTTAATGCAGAGGCTGGCAGGCTGATTCTGGAAGTCTCCAGGGTGCCTGTAGTTCTCCCCAGGCAGAGAGCACTTTGGCTGGGGAGATAGCAAGTGGAGCCAAGCTGGTGACAAGAAAACTGTTCAGGTCTCCTGCCAGGAAAGGCCATCAGGAGGTGAGGGCCATTAGCCCTGGGTGATATGAGGTGTGGGCAAGGGAGTGTAGTGCTTGGGACCTGGAAGTTTTAGGGGTGAGGTTACCATGCCTGCCCAGCCAGAGCCCCTTCCTGGGTAAGAGATGTGCATTGGGACCCTGGGTAACAACCAAGCCTGTGGAAGGCCCAACCTGGCAGGCCATCAGGGAGGTGAGGGCCATTAGCCCTGGGTGTCTGGAAGTACTAGGCCCAGGGAAGTGTAAATAACCCAGGACCTGGAAGTTTTGAGGGGTGAGGTTACCATGCCTGCCCAGCCAGAGCCCTTCCCTGGGTAAGAGATATGCATTGGGATGACCTGGGTAACAAGCCAAGCCTGTGGAGCCCCAACACTGGCAGGCCATCAGGGAGGTTAGAGCATGAACCCTACTGTCACAAAATTACTAGCCCAAAAGGGAAGTGTGGATTAGCAGGACCAGGAAGTTTTGGGGGTGGGGGTACAATGCCTGCCCAGCCAGAGCCCTTTCCTGGGTAGAGATGTGCAATGGGACCCTGGGTGACAGGAAGCCTGTTCGGGTCTCTGCCCTGGCAGGCCATCAGGAGGTGAGCCGTGGCCCTGGGTGTGCCAGGAATTACTGGGCCCAAGGGAGTGTAATTAGCAGGACCTGGAAGTTTAAAGGGTGGGGTACCATGCCTGCCCAGCCAGAGGCCCCTTCCCTGGGTAAGAGATGCATTGGGACCCTGGGTAACAACCAAGCCTGTGGAAGGCCCAACACTGGCAGGCCATCAGGAGTGAGAGCCATTAGCCCTGGGTGTCTGGGGTGCTAGGCCCAGGGAAGTGTAAATAGCAGGACCTGGAATTTTGGGGTGAAGGTTACCATGCCTGCCCAACCAAGAGCCCCTTCCTTGGTAGAGAGATATGCATTGGGACCCTGGGTGACAAGGAAGCCTGTTCAGGTCTCTGCCCTGGCTGGCCATCAGGGAGGTGAGGGCCATTAACCATGGGTGTCTGGGGTGCTGAGGCCCTAAGGGAATTGTAGTTAGCAGGACCTGGAAGTTTTGGGGGTGAGGTTACCATGCCTGCCCAGCCAGAGAGCCCCTTCCCTGGGTAGAGATATGCATTTTGGACCCTGGGTAACAACCAAGCCTGGAAGCCCCAACACTGGCAGGCCATCAGGAGGTAGAGCGCACGAACCCCTGCTGTCTGGGAGTGCTAGGCCCAAGATAAGTGTGGTTAGCAGGACCTGGAAGTTTTAGGGGTTGAGGTGCAATGCCTGCCCAGCCAGAGCCCTTTCCTGGGTAGAGATGTGCATTGGGACCCTGGGTGACAAGAGCCTGTCGGGCCTCTGCCCTGGCAGGCCATCAGGAGGAGAAAGGGCCATTAGCCCTGGGATGTCTCGGAGTACTAGGCCCAAGGGAAGTGTAATTGCAGGACCTGGGTTTTGGGGGTGAGGGTTGCAATGCCTGCCCAGACGGAGAGCCCTTCCTGGGTAAGAGATGTGCATTGGGACCCTGGGTGACAGGAAGCCTGTTCAGGTCTCTGCCCTGGCAGAGCCATCAGGGAGGTGAGGCCATTAGACCTGGGTGTCTGGGAGTGCTAGGCCCAAGGAAGTGTAAATGTAGGACCTGGAGGTTTTGGGGGTGAGGTTACCATGCCTGCCCAGCCAGAGCCCCTTCCTGGGTAAGAGAGATAGCATTGGGACCTGGGTGCCAAACCTGTGGAAGCCCCAGCACTGTGAGCCATCAGGGAGGTTAGAGACATGAACCCCTGCTGTCTGGGAGTGCTAGGCCAAAGGAAGTGTAGTTAGCAGGACCTGGAAGTTTAGGGGTGAGGTTACAATGCCTGCCAACCAGAGCCCTTTCCTGGGTGAGATGTGCATTAGGACCCTGGGTGACAGGAAGCCTGTTCAGGTCTCTGCCCTGGCAGAGCCATCAGGAGGTGGGCCAGTAGCATGGGTGTCTGGAGTGCTGGGCCAAGGGAGTGTAAATAGCAGGACCTGGAAGTTTTAGGGGTGAGGTTACCATGCCCAGCCAGAGACCCTTCCTGGGTAAAGAATATGCATTGGGACCCTGGGTAACAACCAAGCCTGTGGAGCTCCAACACTGGCAGGCCATCAGGGAGGTAGGCATGAACCCCTGCTGTCTAGGGAGTACTAGGCCCAGGAAAGTGTAGTTAGCAGGACCTGGAAGATTTAGAGGGTGAGGTACAATGCCTGCCCAGCCAGAGAGCCCTTTCCTGGGTAAGAGATGTGCATTGGGACCCTGGGTGACAAGAAGCCTGTTCAGGTCTCTGCCCTGGCAGGCCATCAGGAAGTGAGGGCAGTAGCCCTGGGTGTCTAGGAGTGCTGAGCCCAAGGAGTGAAATAGCAGGACCCAGAAGTTTACGGGGGTGAGGTTACAATGCCTGCCCAGCCAGAAAACCCTTAGCTGGGTGAGACAGGCATTGGGACCCTGGGTAACAACCAAGCCTGTGGCAGCTAACACCCAGCAGAACATCAGGGAAGGTGAGGGCCAGTGGCCTGGTGTCTGGGAGTGCTAGGCCCCAAGGAAGTGTAAAATATGGGACCTGGAATTATTAGGGGGGTGAGTTACCATGCCTGCCCAGCCAAAGAGGCCCCTGCTAGAGATCATGGCATTGGGACCTGGGTAACAACAAGCCTGTGGAAGCCCCAACACTCGAGGCCATCAAGGAGGTTAGAGCATGAACCCCTGCTGTCTGGGAATTAGCTGGGCCAAGGGAGTGTGGTGCTGGGACCACCAAGGATTTGGGGGGTGAGGTTACCATGCCAGACAGACAACCTTCCATGGTGAGAATATGCATTGGGACCCTGGGTGACAAGGCAAGCCTGTTCAGGTCTCCCTGCCTGGCCATCAGGAGTGAGGGCCATTAGCCCTGGGTGTCTGGGGTGCTAGGCCCAGGGTGTAATTAGCAGGACCTGGGTTTGGGGTGAGGTTACCATGCCTGCCAGCCGAAACCCCTTCCCTGGGTAAGAGTATACACTGGGACCCTGGTACAACAAGCCTGTGAAGCCCCAACACTGGAGGCCATCAGGGGTGAGGCCATTAGCCCTGGGTGTCTGGCGGTACTAGGCCAAGGAGGTGTAGTGGCAGGACCTGGAAGTTTAGGGGTGAGGTTACCATGCCCATAGCAGCCAGAGAGCCCCTTACAGGTAGTGGTGCATTGGGACCCTGGGTGACAGAGCCCTGTTGGGTCTCTGCCCTGGCAGGCCATCAGGGAGGTAGGGCCATTGGCTGGTGTCTGGGGTGCTAGGCCCAAGGGAATGTAAATGCAGGACCTGGGTTTTGGGGTGGGGATTCCATGCCTGCCCAGCCAGAGCCCTTCCTGGGTAAGAGATGCATGGGACCCTGGGTACAAGGAAGCGGTTCAGGTCTCTCCTGGCAGGCCATCAGGAGTTGAGGCCATGGCCCCGGTGTCTGGAGTGCTAGGCCCAAGAGTAAATAGCAGGACCTGGAAGTTTGGGGTGAGGTTGCATACCTGCCCAACCAGAGCCCCTTCCTGGGTGAGAGATATGCATTTGGACCCTGGGTAACAACAAGCCTGTAGAGCCCAACACTGGCAGGCCATCAGGGAGGTTGGGATGAACCCCTGCTGTCTGGAAGTACTAGGCCCAAGGGAAGTGTAGTTAGCAGGACCTGGAAAGATTGGGGTGAAGTTACCACCTGCCCAGCCAGAGCCTTTCCTGGGTAGAGATGTGCAGTGGGACCCTGGGTGACAGGAAGCCATTCAAGCTCTGCCTGGCAGGCCATCAGGGAAGTGGGCAGTAGCCCTGGGTCTGGGTGCTAGGCCCAAGGAAGTGTAAGTGCTTGGGACCTGGAAGTTTGGGGGTGAGGTTACATGCCTGCCAGCCAAGCCTTCCTACGTAAGAATATGCATTGGGACCTGGGTAACAGCCAGTGGAAGGCCCAACTGGAGCCATCAGGGTGAGGGCCATTAGCCCTGGGTGTCTAGGAGTGCTAGGCAAGGGAGTGTAAATAACGCAGGACCTGGAGTTTTGGGGGTGAGTTCATACCTGCCCAGCCAGAGCCCTTCCTGGTGAGATATGCATTGGGACCCGGGCAACAACAAGCCTGTGAAGCCCCAACACTGGCAGGCCATCAGGAGGTTAGAGCACGAACCCCCTGCAAGGAGTGCTAGGCCCAGGGAGTGTAGTTGCAGGACCTGGGTTTTGGGGGTGAGGTACAATGCCTGCAGCCAGAGAGCCTTTCCTGGGTAAGAGATGTGCATTGGGACCTGGGTGAGAAGCCTGTTCAGGTCTGCTGGCAGCCATCAGGAGGTGAGGCCATTAGCCTGGGTGTCTGAGTGCTAGGCCCAAGAGTGTAATAGCAGGACCTGGAAGTTTTAGGGGTGGGGTTACCATGCCTGCCAGCCAGAGCCCCTTCCTGGGTAAGGACAGGCATTGGGACCTGAGTAACAACCAGTGGAAGCCCCAACACTGGCAGGCATCAGGAGGTGAGGGCCGTAGCCTGGTGTCTGGGAGTGCTAGGCCCAAAGGAGTGTAGTTAGCAGGACCTGGAAGATTTAGGGGTGAGGTTACCATGCCTGCCAGCCAAGGCCCTTCCCTGATAAGAGATATGCATTAGGACCCTGGGTGACAAGGAAGCCTGTTCAGTCTCTGCCTGGCTGGCCATCAGGAGGTGAGGCCATTAGCCCACCGTCTGGGGTGCTAGGCCCAAAGGAGTGTAGTGCTTGGGACCTGGAAGTTTTAGGGGTGGTTACCATGCCAGCCAGAGCCTTCCCTGGGTAAGAGAGATACAATGGGACCCTGGGTAACAACCAATCCTGGCCAACACTGACAGGCCATCAGGGTGAGGGCCATAGCCTGGGTGTCTGGGGTGCTGAGCCCAAGGGAGGTTAATAGCAGGACCTGGGTTTAAGGGGTGAGGTTACCATGCCTGCCCAGCCAGAGCCCCTTCCTGGGTAAGAGATGTGCATTGGGACCCTGGGTGACAAGGAAGCCTGTTCAGGTCTGCCTGGCAGGCCATCCAGGGAGGTGGGGCCGTTAGCCCTGGGTGTCTGGGGTGCAGGCCAAGGAGTGTAAAAAAGCAGGACCTAAGTTTTGGGGGTGAGGTTACCATGCCTGCAGCCAGAGAGCCCCTTCCTGGGTGAGATGTGCATTGGGACCCTGGGTGACAGGAAGCCAGTTCAGGTCTCTGCCTGGCGGCCATCAGGGATTGAGGGCCATAGCCCTGGTGTCTGGAAGTACTAGGCCCAAGGGAAGTGTAAATAGCAACTGGAAGTTTTGGGGTGAGGTTACCATGCCTGCTTGGCCAGAGCCCCTTCCCTGTGTGAGAGATATATTTTGGACCTGGGCCCAACAACCAAGCCTGGAAGCCCCAGCACTGTGAGCCATCAGGAGGTTAGGGCATGAACCCCTGCTGTCTGAGTGCTGAGCCCAAGGGAAGTGTGGTTAGCAGACCTGGAAGTTTTAGGGTTGGGGTACAATGCCTGCCCAACGAGAGCCCTTTCCTGGGTAAGAGATGTGCATTGGGACCTGGGTGACAAGGAAGCCTGTGCAGGTCTCTGCACCCTGGCAGGCCATCAGGAGGTGAGGGCCATTAGCCCTGTGTCTCGGGTGCTAGCCCCAGGGAAGCACAGCAGGCCCTGGTAGTCTTCAACATGCCGCAGCTGTTCCAGGCTAAGAGCATCGAGTCCTGGTGGAATCTAGCAGTAGCTGAAGTCCTGGAGAAAGTGTGACAGATGTCCTTGGTCCTGGTGGGAACCAGATGTCCCTGAAGATGTTAGGACAGATGGCGGACGGGCTTTCAGACCAGATGGCCCTACTGGCTGTTGGCTGAGATATCTTTAAATAGTGTTGGTCGGGCAATAGTCGCTCGGGGTTTGTGGAAGACTACCCAGCAGTGAAAGCATGGAAGGGCATGGTTTGATGCTGAGGCTGGCAGGCTGATTCTGGAGTCTCCAGGAACACCAGCAGTTCTCCCAGGCAGAGAGCACTCCCTGGGGAGAGATATGCATTAGGGCCCTGGGTGACAGGAAGCCTGTTGGTCTCTGCCTGAGCCATCAGGGAGGTGAGGGCCATTAGCCTGGGTGTCTGGGGTGCTAGGCCCAAGGGAAGTGTAGCAGGACCTGGAAGTTTTGGGGGTGAGATTCTGCCTGCAGCCAGAGCCCTTCCTGGGTAGAGATATGCATTAGGACCCTGGGTGGCAGGAAGCCTGTTCAGGTCTCTGCCTGGCAGGCCATCAGGGGAGTGAGGCCATTAGCCCTGGGTGTCTCGGAGTGCTAGGCCGAAGTGTAATAGCAGGACCTGTAAGTTTTAGAAGTGGGTTACCACCTGTGCCCAGCCAGGCCTTCCCGGGTAAGAGTAACCATGGGACCCTGGGTAACAACCAAGCCTGTGAGCCACAACACTGGCAGGCCATCAGGAGTTGAAACAGAACCCCTGCTGTCTGGGAATTAGGCCCAAGGGAGTGTAGTGAACGGGACCTGGAAGTTTAGGGGTGGGGGTACAATGCCTGCCCAGCCAGAGAGCCCTTTCCTTGTGTAAGAATATGCATTGGGACCCTGGTAACAGCAAAGCCTGTGGAAGGCCCAACACCTGGCAGGCCATCAGGAGGTGAGGGCCACGTGGCCTGGATCTGAAGTGCTAGGCCCAAGGGAGTGTAATGAGGGACTAGAGGTTTTTGGGGGGTGATTTACCATGCCTGCCCAGCCAAGGCCCTTCCTGTGTGAGGCCATGCATTGGGACCCTGGGTAACCAAGCCTTGAAGCCCCAGCACTGGCAGGCCTCAGGGGAGGTTAGAGGCATGAACCCCAGCTGTCTGCAAGTGCTAGGCCCAAGGAGTGTAGTTAGCAGGACCCTGGAAGATTGGGGATGAGGTTACCATGCCTGCCCAGCCAGAGCCCTTCCCTTGGTGAGATATACCACTAGGACCCTGGGCAACAACCAAGCCTGTGAAGCCTCCCTCATCCGAGGAAGAGGACGAGGAGGAACGGTGTCGCCGCTTTAGTTCGTTATCGAGACCGAGGCCGCCTTTTATGCCGCCGGAACGGCTTGACCGAGATGAAGTCCAGACCGACCTCGGGGAGACAGAGGGCGGATCTGGGAAGGGGCGGGGACACCCGCCTTCCTCGGCTCAGGCACTTTATCCGGGGACTGCGGCCCTGAAGGCACAGGAAGATCCTCGGTCTCCACCGGGGGAACTGGTGAAGGTGGGTTGTCGGCTTCACCAGTCGACAGCCCGTCCAACGGGTAGAGAAAAATCTCGACTGCGTCGACGGTAGTCTCGGCAGGCTGGCCTGGACGGGACACCGTGAAGCCAGCGGCCTGAGCCGCAACTCCGACCGAAGTCGATGGTCGGCTGTCCGGGGAAGGAGACCTCTCCCGCTCCCACGAACGACGACGGTGGGACTTACCCTTCGACTCCTTCTTCTTGGGCCAAGAAGAATGTCCCAATGGCTCCTCTCCCTTCGTGGAAAGGGACTGACAAAGCTCTTGAGACAGGCCGGTACGAGGAACTCAGAGACAGCGGGATAAATGCCGCAGCCGAGGAGGAGGAAGATGCGGCCTGGGCTGCTCCTCCTCGAGGGCGATATCTGCTCGAGCTGCTCAGCCGGGAACAGCCTTGAGACACCACCGAGCCTCTTTGATTTTCTGGCGGTAGCTGCTCGGGTGCCCGAGCTTCAATCGGGCAGTGCGATCATCCAGGACGCTACGAGAAAGAGCGGCACAACTCGCGGCAGCCTGCAGGTCGCATCTAGGCCTAGCAGTAGATGCACGTGGAGTGCGGATCCGTCCTGGACATTTTCTGCCCGCAAGGGCACCTCCGAAAGCTGGGAACAGATTTGTCCATCACAGCCGCGAGGGAAGATGAAGACCGAAGTTTAGAAAACTTCAAAACAAGTTTCGGACGAACCAAAGAGTTAGGATCCAGTCTAAAACGCAGAGCGCTAAGGAGGGAACCTGAGCTTCCAAGCGGTAAGCAAGATCTGGCGTCATGGGGCGGAGCCGAGTTTTACCACCGGTTGGGTGGGAGGAGCCAACCTGAAGACCTTCCGGCAACAATTAAGCGGCAGGAACCTGCCAATAAGTGTGGATTGAACAACATATCCATGTCCCTAGAAAGTGGGTTCTCTGGAGGGGACCATTGGGTGTATACCACAGAGTCCTCACGGCAGATGGAGACAGTGGAACTACTGCCTCTTTTATAGGGACTTTCCACATAGTCCTCAGGTTCCTCCTCTTCATTCTGCATCATGAGATCAGAATTATATTCAAAGTCATCATTGGCCTGGTTGATGGTAGGAGGGAGTACGCTGGCGAGGATGTCAGCACTCATGGAGGTGGCTGAGGCACAGCCCTATGGTGCACTGTCACGGAGTATTTAGTTACAGGCCCCGACAATGGGCTTCCTGGTACAGGAGGAGGCAGCAGGTGTCGAAGCATGCCCATTAAGGATGACAGCAGTGCTTGGATGTCGATGGAGAATGCAAGCCCCCAAACATCAATGGTGATGTACCAGCCATACTATGCCTGGTAGCGCCCACACCGTGCCCCGACCTGGGAGTTAGGTCGATGGTCAGGGGGTACCTGCTGTGCAGAGGAAGGACCTGAAGCGCACCAGGGAGGTTTTCTCTTTCTCCTGGTGTGTGTGCTGATGGCTTCCGGATGACTTCTCCTTGGATCTGGATGACCTGGACCCAAATGAAAAGGCTGGCGACACGGCAGAACTCTTTTGCTTAAGCGCCTTCTCCATGCTGGCTACCTGCTGTTTTAAAAGATGCTTTTCTAAGGCCCCATTTCAGTATCGCTAGGTGGCAGTGCTAAAACCCTTAAAAATTGGGCAAGCCTGCATGTTATGGTCTCAGCCAAGACAACTGATGTAGACGTCATAAGAATCGCTGGTGTAAATCTCCTCACCACATTCACAATATCAGAATAGCTTCAACGGTTCCTTCTATGCCATACACACCACTGACAGTCACTTACTAAAGATGAAGAAAAAAATAAAGTGACGAAAATCACAGTGGTATTTCTGTAAGCGGTATGACAAGTATGGTCGGCGGCATGAAAAAAACTGAGGAGAAGGGAGCCTCCACGTTTATGTAGCAGCCGATGTCTGACATCATCATGGGTGGCCCCTGGTGGACTGCTTGCAAAAGTTTCCGTGTGGTCCTAGCGCCTGGTGGCTAGAAATTCCAAAGGTGTGGCCTGATTAAAGAAATATCATCGAAGAAGATCTTGGGTTCCAAATTCTGAAATCCAGATGAACCTTCGCTTTTTATACCTTTAAGGTGCTTAATAACTTCCTTCCTGGTTACTAGTCTAAAGTGGAAATTAGGCTGAGGTCCAGGGTTTGGCGGTTGGTAAGGATGCAAGGAGCTAGCTGACTGGCCCCATAAGGGGGGGGTCTTAAACCAATCTAAGTCCGTGAAGAACTTTTTAAACTCTAAAGCAATGGATATGGGGCTGGGGAGGACTTGTCCATTAGTAGTTATTTCACAGGAAAATGTGCTGGACCGACCTGTGAATAACTAGTTCATTTGGGTCCAGAGATTTTTGAGATTTGATAGATTTTTAATCCACAGGGATTTTAGGTAGGGCCTTTTGTCACTTTTGAGACTATTTCTGCAGGCATTTCTAAGCTGTCTACAGATGTGCCAATCAGATGTTAGGCCAAATTTCTTATATTGCACCCAGGCCTTCTCTCGAAGATGCATGGCTTTCCGGTGGTCACTGTTAATCCATTTGGCACAGAGACCTTTGTCCCTACGTCGCTTTATGGGGGCATGTCTGTTAACAACCCTGTTGAAATTAATGAAATAGTCAAGAGCCTAGTCCACATCTGAGAAATCTATAACTGGTCTCCAGCTGATCTCAGACTGTGGAGAAAAGCAGCCTCTTCAAAGTGAGTCAGGTCTCTGTCTTCAAAAAGTTTAGGAGGATTGGGGGAGTTTTGTTCCAGATACAATACACAGGCGCGTGATCACTGAGGGAATATGGTAGGATTCCAACAGCTCTGATTCCTCGGCTCTGTTTACGAGGACCTAGTCAAGAAGCGTGTAACTCCCTGATTTGCAATTAAGTCTAGTGGGTTCCTCAATTAACTGAGCAAAATGAGCATCTGCAATAGTAGATTTGTACCCTTCTGGTTTGAACTGAGCCAATTTAGATTAATTACGGCAGACTATGAGTTCTCCCAAGAACTGATCAGTGAGAAGAGGCTGTGAGGGGTAAGCTCTATGGGGCGTTAGGGATTATATATACACCTATACAAAGAGTTTACCCACCCAGAGTAGCCGGACATGAATACTGACTCACATGGCTGGGTAGTTGTTTAAGGTCGATAGTTCAATTTTGTGGCGGACAGGACAGCTGAAACATAGAGGAGGACACTGACCCTTTTGTCAGAAGTCTCTCTCTTCAAAAGGCTATATATCCTGGTAGCTCAACCTTGAGGACAGAATAGTACAGTTACGTAGAACTTACCGTAACATAGATCTTGAGAGAAGCTCTTGCAGCAGGTAAACACATTTAGGACTGTAGCTGGCAGGCGACAGGACCCACGGCAAACTCCTATCCAGCAGTACCAGGCGGGGACGCCCCGGCGTCCCACATGGTATAAGAGGAGGCGGTCCCTGGCATGCCCCAGTTCTTGTTCCGCCACAGACTCCAGCATCTGGATACACTGAGATCAGTCTAGGGAACCTAGGGCAGTACCTCATCCAACAGAAAACCTGCGGAAATGGACACATGTAGCGGGAAATCTCCAGGGGGAAGGAGGGTGGGAATTATACCTGCTGCAAGAGCTTCTCTCAAAGATCTACTGTTACAGTAAGTTCTTACGTAACTGTACTCTTACTTCGAGAGTCAGCTCTTGCAGCAGGTAACACATTTAGGACCGATTCCCAAGCAGTATAAACTAAAGACAACTACTTGGGTGGTAGGGAATTAGGAGAAAGAAGGAAGAAATCCCCTTCGAGATGATGCCCTGCAGGACAGCAAGCCCGAAGCCTGCTCTGCGCCTTGAGGCAATGTCCAGACTATAGTGTCTAACAAAGGTGTGGATTGTGTGAAATGTGGCTGCTGCACATATGTCTGAGGTGGAGATGTTTTTCAGTGCAGCAAAAGAGTCTGCTACACCTCTTGTGGAATTACCCTGTATTGGCCCAGGTAGGGTTTATCGTGTTTCTGATAGCAGAAGGAAATGCAGTGCTGAAACCATCTGGACAGGGTCTGTTTGGACACGGGGAGGGGGTACCAAGCGTCCTAGGAGCAAAACAGAACAAATAACTGGTCAGAATGCCTGGTTCCCTTGGTTCTTTTTTTTTTTTTATTCTTACGCCTCCTTCTCACTCTTGATTGCTACCTCTCCTTCAAGAGACTCTTATGGCCTTGTTGGTCCCTGCTCATCTGTCCAGTGCTGGTGCAGTCTGTCCCCATGAAGCCTTGGTTATACCCCCCAGGCGGGTACAGGACAGGGCGGCTTTCCTCCATCCTGACGAATCTTCATGTTATCGGGGATGCTGTCACCAGAGCCGGCAGAGGCGTTGGGATCGGGGCCTGGAGCTCCGTCTACAGAAGCACCGCAGGGCTTTTTTCCACTTGTTTCTGTCCCCTCCCACAGGACATTCTGGCATGCTAGGGGAACCTAGGAGCAGCGACGTTGAGACGCAGCGCTCTGGTCCCCCGCCAACGCTCCCTCCCTTTCACAATGGTCCCACTGCACCTCCACCCACATTGACTTGGTCATGGGTAAAGCGCGGAACATAGAACCCACCCACCTGAAGGAGGAGAGCAGCCTCTGGGCCAATCCTTCCTTCCCCCGGCCGAATCCTCCAGTAGGCTGGTCCATTCCCTGAACCCGGTCGCTGGGCGCCACGAGCAGTAGCCCTGCTCACTGCCGGGTGGGCCGGACTTGCTTTCCTTGGTTCTGCAACGAGTAATGTCACAAGACCTGATGAACATCCAGGGTATGGAGAAGTGCCCGCCCCTATTTCTGTGACTGGGGTAATAAACAGGTAATTGGACGTCCTGATTCAACGCCATCTCGGACACCACCTTGGGTAGAAACTTAGGATTGGTTCTCAAAGCTATTCTGTCTTTGTAGAACACCAAGTAAGGCTCTTTACACAACAGAGCTTAAAGCTTGGAAATCCTGCGAGCAGAAGTAACAGCAACTAAAAATAACGGTTTCCATGAGAGGAAACGTAGCTCGCAATCCACGGCAGGTTCAAAAGGTGGTAAGGTCAACTTCCCCAAAACAAACAAAAGATCCCAAGGGGGAACGAGGTCCCTAATGGGAGGTTTAATGTGGAGCATATCCCTCAAGAAAGTGCGAGTTACCTCCAGCTGTGCTACCATTCAGCCCTGGACAGGGATGTGATAGGCAGAAAGGGCGCCAAATGCACTTTTATTGGGGAGTAGCCCAAACATGACTCCGAAAAGGATAACAGGTACTCTAGTAGGTTATAAACCGGACAGGTTAAAGGATCCAGGTGGCAAGTGGCCCATAGACAAAACCTCTTCCATTTCATGGCATAAGTTGCTCTAGTGGAAGGCTTTCTGGCCTCCACAAGGACTTGATGACCTTGTCGGAAACTCCAGTGAAGCTTGACTAGGTCCTCAGGAGCCATGCATGCAGATGGAAGGACTGCAGGTTCGGATGGACCAAGGTCCTGTTGTCCTGGGACAGCAAGAATGTGCTCAATGGAAGGGTGATTGGAGGTTTCACTGCTAACTGTTGCAACAGTGGAAACCAGATTTGTCGAAGCCATAATGATGCTACCAGGCTCATTGCTGCACCTTCCGTTTGCACCTTGAGGAGGACCCTTTGAAGGAGCGGGAACAGCGGAAAGGCATAGAGAAGTCTCCCCTTCCAAGAGAGGGACAATGCGTCTTGCCAGAAAACACCAGCTGCGTGATCCAGTGAGCAGAAACTGGGCAGTTCTACATTGGTAGGGGAGGTGAAGAGGTACAACTCAGGTTGTTCCCTATTTGGTGCATAGGTCATCAACTACCAACTGTAGAAGTGACCACTCGTGCACTCTCGATCTCGTCCTGCTGAGAGTGTCTGCCAATGTACTCTGGACTCCGGGGACATGGACCACTGAAATAGTCAGTTGGTGGGATATGACCCGATCCCACACTCTCATCGCTTCTCTGCACAGAGGATAGGAGTGTGTGCCTCCCTGTTTGTTGATACAGAACACCACTGACATGTTGTCTGTCACGAGGAGGTGCCCGGCTTGAGGACTGTACTCAAGGCCTGCAGTGTGTAGAGCGGCTTTCATTTCTAAAATGTTGATATGGAGAGTTTCTCATTCATCGACCAGGGTCCTGAGTCCTGTAGTGCTTAGGTGCACCCCCAACCCATGTTTCAGGGTTGGACGTCAGGACCTGATCTGGTGCCTCCTTTTGAGTGGCACTCCCTGCAAGGAAAGTGATGTCATCCACCATTGAAGTTCTAGTCGAACTGGTCTTGTGATGGAGACTGGAAGGTCTAGTCGTCCCATCTCTGGTCCCACTGGACGCAGAGTGTCCACTGAACTGTCCTCATCCAAAGTCTCGCGAAAGGGGCTGTGATGATGGATGCAGCCATGTGACCCAGCAGCTGCAGCAGGGTTCTGGTTGGCACCGTTGAGGCTGAAGAGATTTGACTGACTAGGACCTGCAGCTGAGCGGCCCTGTCCTGTGGCAGGGAGACTCTCCCTCTCACTGTGTTGAGAAGAGCCCCCGATAAAAGGCAGGTTCTGGGATGGAGTTAGGGATGATTTTTGGGCGTTGATGGTGATGCCTAGACTCTGGAAAAGAGTACAGGTGTCCTGAATGGATCTTTGAAGTTGTTCCTTGGACTGCGCTGTGAGAAGCCAGTTGTCCAAATATGGGAACACGTAATGCCCCATCCTCCAAAACGCGGCTGCTATCACCGTAAGGCACTTCGTGAACACCCTCGGTGCCGAAGAGAGGCCAAAGGATAACACTCTGAACTGGAAATGCCTGCCTTGAAAGGAGAACCCGAGGTATTTCCTGTGGTGCTTCGCCACCAGGATGTGAAGGTATGCGTCCTGCATGTCCAGTGATGCTAGCCAGTCTCCCTGGTGAACCATGGGGAGGAGGTTCTGGACAGTGACCATCCTGAACCTCTTGTACGCTACTGAGAGATTTGAGCTCACTGAGATCCAGAATGGGTCTCAAGTCTCCTGTCTTCTTCGGGACCAGGAAGAAGTGAGAACAGAATCCTGTTCCTCTCTGATTTAGGGGAACTGGTTCTATGGCCTTCTTGAAAAGCAGGGCTTGGGATTTCTTCTCGAATCAGACCTGCGTGTTCCACTGAGTAATGGGGGCCTGTATGGTGGTATGCTGACAACTCTACAGAGTGCCCATTTTCTGTGAGCTCACTGACCCATTGGTCAGAAGTCACTCTTTGCCATGCTGCTGCATAAAGAGAAAGCGTCCCGACTGCCTCTTCCAACAAGGTGTTGGGAGAAGTGGGTCCCATAGGGAGTCAGGCCGTGGGAGAGGGTGGAAAGGAGGCTTCAGTCAGTTCTACCTGATGAGAGGCAGGTCCCGCAGCTCCTCTGTAGGCGCCTCTTCGGCTGTGGCCTCCCCGTTGAGACTGAGGTTGCTGAAAACGGGGCTGCTATTGTTGATGATCCCCTTTCGAAACGGTCTCCGTTTTGGGTAATACGTGGACTGCACAGTTCTGACAGGTTTTCTGAAGTCCTGGAGTTTATTATCTTCTCCATATCCTCACCAAAGAGGATGGAGCCTCTGAAGGGTGCATCAAGGATGCTGGACTGAACATCCTGTGCAAAGCCCGAAACTTGAAACCAAGAGTGGCAACATAGACATATGCCGGTGGCAGCTGCTCTTGCTGCTGTGTCTGCTGAATCACAGGCGGATCGTAGGACATGTGTGCTTACATCCGACCCAGTTTGTAAGAGCTTAGAGAGCTCTGCTTTTTGAGGGCAGTCCGGCATCCCCTGCAGAATGTCCAATCCCTGTTCCTAGAGGACATTCTGGAATTGGACCATATGAGTCATGACATTTAGGCTTCTTATGCTGCAGGTAGCTGAGGAATACACCTTGCGACCCATGGAGTCCAACTGCTTGGACTCCCTATCTGGAGGTTGGGTGCTCAGGTGCTTCGGTCTTTGTGAGCAGTCATGTGCTGCTGAAATAACCATAGAGCCTGCAATGGGGTGTTCGGCTAGGAAGGGTTGCTCCTCTGGGGCCCTGTATAAGCAGTCAGCCTTTTTGGGGACAGCTGTTGAGGAATGGGGGTGTCTCCATGTTGCCTGGGTGACATCTTCGAAGTTGTCTACCATAGGTGGGATAACCACTGGTTTAGGGTCCCTTTGTCTGAGTTACTTAGCAAGACGCATTTGTTCAGGGTCTAAGTCCTCAGTATCCCAGCCCATATTTGCCTGTATGTGTCTCATGACCTCCATAAAGGAAGGGTCATCGGGAGGTGATTTTAGGGTATCCTCAGGGTCCAAGCGGGATAAGTCCTCAATGGACGAGGGTGAGGAATCAGAGGGTTGGTAAGAGTCTGAGAGTGAGACAGATGATGATCTGTGATGCTTATTCCTGTGTTTATGTCTGTCCAAGGAGCTGGATGAACTAGAGCTCAGAGATCTGGACCCATGACCTCTCTTTCTGGCAGTTTTCTTTCTTGTCCTCTCCGGCGGAGTAGGCTGCTTTCCTCAGTCCTCATCCGAAAGAGGCTGAGGAACCGAATGCAAGTCTGGGGATGGGGGAGGAGGATTTGAAGGGCTCTCCCTCAGATTTTGTGTCAAGTCTGGGGCAACAGGAGTTGCTGGCTGAGGTTTGGGGGTAGAATGTCTGGTCTGATGGTTTCCACCAGTGATTAAATAAGTCTTTAACCTGTGACAGGTTAAGTTTTGAGAAACCTGTTGCCAGGTCGATTGTCGGACTGGGGTTTGTACCGTTACCCGGCCGTCGGGTCTATCCAACATCAGTGGGCCTTCTGGAGGCGAAGACGGGTTAGTATTAGCGTTGTCTGGCGCCGGGGGGTCCTTGCAGACCGGTGTCAAGTCTGCCCACGCAGGTGTGTCATCAGTTCGGTTGTTGGTTGGAGAAGGCGACTGTGTCTTTGCCGGCAGTGCCGGCATATAAGAGACCTTGGGGGCACTGTCTGAGGACCGATGTTGGTGCTGGTGCGACGCAGACTTAAGAGGTTTTTCAGACTGGCGCCTCTCCGATGGCGGGTTGGAGGACTTCGCTGTTTTTTTGGCCTGTTTGGGAGGGAGAGAAAGAGGAGGATCTCCCTGCAGACTGGCCAGAGGTCTTTGACTTCTCCTGGGAGTCAGCACTACCTACAGAGGCCGACCGGGATGCATGATGCCCCTTACCTGGGTCAAAAGATTGGCCTGTAGCTTGTACTGGAGGCTAGATCTTGATGGGTTGGAGCGTCGGGCCCGAGGATCCTGAAGCCTTCTCCTTTGCACCCTACATGCGGGCTGTAGCTGGGGCTTTAATGATGGTAAGTTGGGAGTCATGGCCGGTAGATTCAGAGCTGCCCCTCGAGGCAGAGTGCAAGCCGGAGGACCTGGATTGCGAATGGAATCTCTTCTGCTCTTTTTCTTTCTCCTTTCGCCTAGAAGATTCCTTATGCTTGGAAGATTCTCTATGTTTCCCCGATTTCTTGTGGGAATGGTGGGAAGACTCCCGCTCCAAGGATGAATCCCGCTGCATGGCAGCCAACTGCTGTTGGGTGAGGTAGGCCTGCAAGGTCCTTTAACGTTGGATCCGAGTCCAGCTATTGAAGCCCTGGCAGTGTGGGCAGGACTGGGCGTCATGTTCTGGAGTCCAAACACAGCAGGCAGGCCTACGTGGCGTCTTTAGCTGGGATCTGTTTCCCACAGGCGCACTTATTAATGTGCCTAGAAGAAGACGACGGGGGAGGCGACATACAGGAAAGGAGAACGAGGAACGAATACTGTGAAGAAAACAAGAAACATATCGAATGTACTGAGTAATGGAAGGTCGGACTGGGGCAAGTCAAGCCGTGGAGCCGATGAATGGATGTCGATGGTGGGAAAAGAACTGGGGCATGCTGGAGACCACCTCCTCTTGTACCATGTGGGACATCGGGTGGGGGGGGCAGTCCCCGCCTGGTACTGCTGGATAGAAGTTTGCCATGGGGTCCTGTCACCTGCCGGCTACAGTCCTAAATGTGTTACCTGCTGCAAGAGCCAACTCTCGAAGTAAGATACTTGGTTTCAGTCAGGTTTCTGAGATACCAATTATATCAGGGGCTTAGTACTGGTCCAAGCTTCCAGGCTCATGAAATTCAGGCTGCAGACTGTTTATATTCAAATGCACAATTTTCAGTCCCTTAGTGTTTCCCAGCCAGGAATAACACATACGAACATATGAAAATACAAAGAAGCCAGCAAAAGAAGGTCATTTGGGCTATCTAGTCTGCTTGTATTGCAGGGTCCACTACTTGAGCTACCAACCCTGGACCTCTCTCAACCTCCACGCCCTCACAGTCCTCTACAGGTGGACTGCGTAGTGCCACCCTTAATGTATGCAGCTTATTAAAAAAATGGGATCCATATCAGGGATGGGTACTACAACATCAACCCGACATCATTGCCGTGGGTGAAACCTGGCTCTCCCCTTGTATCCCAGACTCATCGGTGACCCTCTCTGGATACAATGTCTTCCGGGCCGACCAACAGGGTAAGCGAGGTGGAGGCTGTGCCATTTACACCAAGGAGACACTGCACGTTCAGCTGCTCCCCCCTCCCCATCTTCTACCCAGACCCCAGGCCCTCTCCCTCAAACTTTCCCCTGGTCGATCCCCTATCCCCTTGCTCATCACTGCTATATACATTCCCCCTAGGGACCAAATGGTGGCCTTCGACTCTGTCATGTCCTACCTGGCCACCTTACCGTCCTATAACAAACAACTTGTTCTCGCGGACTTCAACATCAACTGGCTATCTAAGTCTGCTGCCCTTTCATCGATGTAGCCACAGCCCATGACTTGACGCAAATAGTCCCTCCCCACCCGCCTGGACCAAACGCACAGGTTCCTCCTCCCTGTTGGACCTAGTTTTCACAAATCGCCCCCATAAAATCACTAGCGTTACTATTCTCTCTGATGCAATTAGTGATCACTCCCCTGTCCTCTGCACCTGGTCTAGCAAGGCCCATAAGTCCCCTCAAAAATGGTCTCTCTGACGTAAACTTGGCCCTGAAACTCACTCCTCTAAAAACTCATCTGAGTACGTTGGACTGGTCTTTCATAACACACACCCTTGACCCAGACAGAGCCCTTGAGCTCTTTATTCATTTCTTCAATGCTATCTGTGACATATTTTGCCAAAAAGGATGGTCAAAGGGAACCCAGCGCCCTGGATCTCTGACCACCTACTGACCCGATCGCGGACCAGGGACTCCTATGGCACCTCACCAATGAGACTGGCCTCCCGTCGGACAGGCAGAAATACAGAGAAGCCCAAAACCAATGCACATGGTCCCTGCGTAAAGCCAAGGCCGAGTTCTACAAATCGGCCTTAACCTCTACTTGGGGATCGTGGCGTAAATTCTGGAGCAATATTAAAGACATCTGTGGCAAAACACCAAACCCGGCCCCCACGCAAATCATGGTCGAAGGGGGCTTATCCTCCGACCCTTCTCGGATAGCCACCACACTTAACCAAGCCTTCACGAATCTCACCCACGTCCTTCCCTCCAACTTCTTTGATCCTCCACCGCTCTCCAATGCCCTCCCCCCAGCTCACCCCCCATTTTGCCTACGATGCATGTCCCCCAGGTCGACTCAGCCTTACCTCAAAAAAGCCATATGCCACTCCCAATACAGTAGTGACTCCTTAGACCACAAACTTCTCCAGCTCACTCTTCAAGAGGTGCTAACCCCCTTCACCCACATTATCAGCCGATCCTTATGCCTGGGGAAATTCCCCATGCACTGAAAATCCGCCACCATCACCCCTATATTTAAGAGTGGGGACCGTACCTCCCCTCACAACTGTCGCCCCATCTCAATTCTTCTCCCCTTATCCAAGGCTTCAGAGCGTATAGTCTCTGATCAGCTCAGAGACCATCTCCATAAATACAATATACTTTGCGGCCAGCAACATGGATTCCGCAAAGGACATAGTACGACTACTGCCCTTCTAGAGTTCACTACCCACCTCCATACCGCCCTCGACAGTGGTCATCTCGCTGGTGCGGTCTTCATCGACCTCACCAAGGCGTTTGACGCTGTCAACCACTTCCTTCTGCTAACCCACTCCCTTCTGCTAATTACATTATCCAAACTTGGACTCTAACAAGATGCTCTCTGCTGGTTCACAGACTACTTGACGGGTCGCTGCCAGCAGGTCAAAACTGGTACCACCTTATCCAGCAGGCTGCCAGTCAGCTCTGGAGTCCCACAGGGGTCCATCCTTGGACCACTATTATTCAGCCTCTACCTCAACTCCTTCCCCCAGTCCTGCTCGGGCAATATTTTACTCTATGCAGACGACGCTGTCCTATACTCCTCCAATCCTGACCCCACCCAGCTCCACCTCTCCCTCCAATCCTCCTTCAGTGAGGCCGAAATGTGGTTCACCGCACAACGCCTGATTCTAAACTACAAGAAGTCCAAAGTCATGTATGTCTCTCACCCACGAAATTCCAGGAAGGACCACTGCCCACAAATCCTGACCGTCAGCCAGACCCCACTTGAACAAATGGACTACTTTAAATACCTGGGTGTCACACTAGACCCAGCCCTTAACTTCTACCAACACATTCATCTACTATCTACTGCCCTCAATACCCGACTTGGTATCCTCTACCGGTATAAACATTGTCTCACACCTGATGCCCTTCGCTTAGCAGTCTCCTCCTCGGTCCTCTCCCTTCTAGATTATGGCATGCTAATCTATAGCATGGCCAGCTCCTCAGCTTTAACTAGACTTAGGCTCTCCCTCAATAAGGCCTGCCGCCTCATCCTGGGCTGTGACCGGCTTACCCATACACACTCCCTTTATAATGCCACAAACTGGCCAAACCCGGACAACAGAATCAGGTTTCATACTTGCCTTATGGCTAAAAAGATTTCACTCGGCCTTGCCCCACCCAGTCTCTCACCTCTAATTCAACCGATCCCATTGCACCAACTCACCCGAAACTCAAGCAAGCAACACCTCGTGGTTCCCCGATGCCGCACCTCCCAGTTCCAAAGGACCTTTAGCTACCGAGCCCCTTCCTGGGTCAATAACCTGCCTTACGCTCTCACGAACATGAACAGACTCAGCCCCTACAAAGCCCACCTTAGGAACCATCTTCAGTCCTCTAATCCCTGTGACTGCCACTGAACCAATCACTGTCCCTCTCCCCTTGACTATGGCCTCTAGTCTGCTAACCTCCTATCTGAAACTCTCTGAACTAGTTCCCACTGGGAGCTTAAATATGTGTCTGCAATTGAGACTCCTACAGTGTATCTATTATTCTAAATGTTAGCCTGTTATTGTACCTCTTGTGTCATGCCTGTCTGCTTATGTACCTTTGTAGTCCTCTGTACTGTTCTCTCATGTTATGCCTGTACTGACGTGGAACCTTTGAAAAAGAGTCTTTGACTCAAAGGTATTTTCCTAATACTCAATAAATAAATAAATACTGTCCCTGCCCCCCAACTCCTCCCATCCTCCCTATCCCTACGAACATACGAATGTGCCAGCAGAAACAGACCACCCGGACTATCTAAGTCTGCTCAAGTGTGCAGCTAGCACCCCTAGTTTGCAGCTGCCTCACCCCCCCTTATCATCCCACTGCCGCCCTCCATCTCCCCTGTTCCCTGTCCCATGCCCTTTTAAAGCTGTTCACAGATTTACATGATACCATCCATTCTGGCAGTGCGTTCCACTTTGCTACCACCCTCTCCATAAAATAGTGTCTCCTCATTTCCCTCCTGGCTTTTCTCCCTCTATTCTTAGCTCATGCCCCCTGGTGACCCTCCCCCTCCTTAGCTTAAAGACCCCATCTGCCCCATCATTAATGATTCCCCTCAGATACTTGAATGTCTCTATCATGTCCCCCCTGACCCTTCTATCCTCCATCCTCCAAGGTGTACATATTCAGGTCTCCCAGCCTGCTCTCATAGTCTCTCCCCTCCATTCCACATATCATCTTCGTTGCCCTCCTCTGCACCCCTTCCAGTAGCCTGATATTATGCTTCAGGTATGGCCTCCAAAACTGTACACAATACGCCAAATGCAGCCTTACCAGCGACCTGTAGAGGGGCAAGATCACCTCTCTTCGCCTGGACGAAACCCCCCTCGCTATGCACCCCAGCATTTTGTTCGCTTTTGCAGCTGCTCTCCTGCACTGGGCAGTGTTGTTCATGGTCCTTCTTACCATTACCCCTAAGTCCTTCTCCTCCTCAGTGATCCCCAGTTTAACCCCCCCATGTCAGTATTCTCTCCTTGGGTTCTTCATCCCGAAGTGCATAACCTTACATTTCTTTGCACTGAACAAAGGCTGCCACCTCTCTGATGACTTCTCTAGCTTGCTTAGGTCCCCTGCAGCTGCTTCCATTCCTCCCTCCATCCACCACTGCTCCCATTTTGGTGTCGTCTGCGAACAGACTTACCTTGCTCACCACCCCGTGCACAATGTCTGATATGAAGAGCCCAAATAATACTGGTCCCAGCACACAGCCCTGTAGCATCCCGCTCGTCACCGGCTTCGGAGATGAGAGCTCCCCTCCCACACCACCACCACCCGCTGCAGCCTCCCACTCAGACAGCTTGTAATCCAGTTCATTATCTTTGCCCCTACCCCTACACCAGTTAGCTTCCCCCAAGCCACCCATGAGGCACCAAATCGAAGGCTTTGCTGAAGTCCAAGTAAAGAACATCCACCGCATGATCCTTCTCCAGCTCACCTATCACCCAGTCATAATATTTTATCAGGTTGGTTTGACAAGACTTCCCCGAAATTAACCCATCCTGCCGCACATCCTGGAGGCTGTTGTCTTCCAGGTACGACATCAGTCTTTCTCTTAGTACCGTTTCCATGAGTTTGCACACTATGGAGGTGAGATTTACTGGACGATAATTACTCAGTTAGTCTGGTCCGCTCTTGTGTAACAGCACTACACGTGCCATCCTCCAGTCCAGTGGCACACAGCCCGACTCCAGTGAGGTGCTGTACAGGTCTGACAGCGGCTCTGCCAACACCTCCGCCATCTCCCTCAGCACCCTGGGGTGGATACCATCCGGCCCTGGTGCCTTGTCTACCCTAAGTGCCCTCAGTTCCTCTAAGACTCTACCTCCCTCAATTCTTCCATCTGTCGCTTCCTCTCCCCTCGTCCCCACCCTCTCAGCCCATATTGGTAGCGGTCTCCCTTTTCTTCTGTGAACACTGAGCAAAAGTATTCATTCAGTGCTTCCACCTGTTCCTCCCCTTTCCATCCATCCCACCCTTTTTATCCTCACTATTGTCTCCTTGCACTTCCTTTTCTCCTGATGTATCTGAAAAGTCTTTCTCTTCCCCCACCCCACCCCGTTAATGCCTTGCGCTAATCTCAGTTCCCTCTGGGCCTTGGCTTCTCTCCTTTTCTGGTCACATTCCTGGAACCTCTTGCATACTCCTCCCCGTCCCTTCCTTCCTGCCCTCCTATACCACTAAAGCGCCTCTCGTTTTGCCCTCACCACCTCCACTACATTGGTGTTCAACCAGCATGGCTTCCTTGCTCTGTTCCTCTTACTCTGTGTTTGGTGCAAGCTTCCGTTGCCTCTGTAATCCCCCATTTAATAATATCCCATTTCTGCTCTGCGTCCATCTCCTGCCTTATGCCCTCCAGTTTCTATTTTAATACTTCTTACATCCTCCCAAAGTCTGCCCTCCTGAAGTTTACCACCCGAGTTACTGATTTCTCTGGCACCCCACACGTCGTGACATTAAACCACACCGTTTGGTGATCGCTGTTGGCTAGTGGGTTCTCCACCCTTATTTCCATTACTGCCTCCCCATTCGACAATACCAGATCTAAAGTGTTCTTTATCCTAGTAAGTACACTGACCAACTGCGTCAGGAGACCGTCCTGGATCACGTCCAGGAGCACTTGCTCCCTAGCACTAGAGGTGACCGGAATGCTCCAGTCAACCCATGGCAAGTTGAAATCCCCCATGCTGACCACTGTCCCTTTTCTACATACCTTTCTGATTTGTCCCGCTAATTCCCTGTCAAGCTCCTCAGACTGGGATGGTGGCCTGTTAGAACCCCAAACCTCAGTTTCCTACCCCTTGAGTCTAGGAATTGCAGTCAGATTGCCTCTGTTCTCCTTTCCTCCCCCTCCATGATCCTTACCTTCCCCCATGCCCATCCCAGCCTCTCTTGAAGCCGCCCACTGTCTTCAATGAGACTACCTCTTCTGGCAATGCATTCCAAGTGTTCACCGCCCTCTCTGAAGAAGTGCTTCCTGACCTCCCTCCTAAACCACTACTTCCAGTTTAAGACTGTGCCCCCTCGTGTTATCGGTTGCCACTCAGCTTAAAGAGACCCTTCTTATCCACCTTATTTAGCCCTTTCAAGTACCTGAAGGGCCCAATCATGTTGTCTCTGTGTCTCTCTCTCTCTCTCTCTCCCTTCCTTCAGGAAGTAAATGTTCAATGCCCTCAACCTCTCCTCATATGCCTGATCAGTTGACCAGCTATCTTCTTTGTAGCCCTCCTCTGATGTTAGCTATGTTAGGGCCAGAATTTAACTCAATATCTCCTGATAGCAACAGATTAATTAAGGACATGACCCAGGAGTGAAGCTTGGGGGTTAAGAGCTGGATAGTCATACAATACAGTCAAATACTTGTTATGAGTTTGTAGCAACTACCATTTTTCAGGAGGCCCTGCAGGGTAAGCATGTTAGCAGTATTTTCTAGTGACCCTGAGGGTTTATTAATATAGGTCACGGAATCCTCCTTACAGTTTCTACAGAGGGGAACAAAACATCTTGCAACTAGCAGATCACAACAGATACAAAGTAGCGTATACTGAGGTGAGGGTAACTCCTTGTAGGGCCATGTTGAGGTGACAAGGAACCAGGTTTATTCAACACATACAAGCAGGGCAGGGGGTCATTTTCATCAAAAGTAGTAGAAGTCACTAGTGAGGTGGCAGGTACCCTAGCTTAGGCATATTTAGTGATGGTGTTCTCCCAGAAGATATCCCTGACTTAACAGCAGGCAGCAACAGTAAATCTAGATAAGCTGGGCAATATGGGGACTAGAGGTAGAACAGATAACTGTTCCAGCAAGCAATAAAGTACGGTTGTGTAAGAACTTACCGTAACAGTAGATCTTCGAGAGTATCTCTTGCAGCAGGTCATAACACATGGGATTACAGCCACAGGATCACCAGTATGGAAAAGAACTGAGGAGCAGCCGGGACCTCCCCTTTTATACCTGCCAGCTAGACACCACGTGGTAGTGCTGGGGAGATGTCCCAGGGTCGACTGCTGAGAAGTCATCCAGGGGAAATGACACCTGCAGCTGTAGTCCCATATGTTATGACCTGCTGCAAAAGATTACCTCGAAGAAGATCAATGTTACCAATCAAGCAGCAACATTTAGCTGGAAAACATATGCTAGAAACAATTTACTACACAGGTATTGATAGGTTCCAGACCTAATAATCATTTTTTTTTTTTTACACAATTATTTAACCAGGAGTAGCACACTAAGCTGAAAACTTGTTTACAAGTGAGACCTGGGAGCACAGGGAAGTTAAGTGACTTGCTCAGGGTCACACAGTATGCAAGTGGGGGCTGTGGGATTCAAACCCAGGTCTCCAGATTTGCAGCTCAGAGCCTTAAACCACTGCGCTATACTGCCTCCCTGTTGGGTAGGCTATACGAATGTTCTGACTGGAATGAGCAGTGAAGGTGTGGACAGTACTCCGGGTGGCAGCTGCACACATGTCTGCAGCAGACACATCCCTGAAAACAGCAACTGAAGCGACCATGCCATTAGTGAAGTGGCCATGGACAACTCTAGGAACTGCCTCACCATATTTCCCGTAACAGGGAGTAAAACAGTCGTGTGAACAAACACTGTGTGCGAAACAGAAACACCCTCTTCTCCAGGGCGAAGGAAACCAAAAGCCACAAGGACATCCCGCAGTACTCCATATGGTGGATACAATGTCTAGGCATGTCATGAACCCCTAAGGACAGAACAATGCTTCCCCTGGAAAGACATGCACAGGAAATTAACTGGCAGGTGGAGAGTTTCATTTAGGGTAAACTTAGACATCAACTTTGGAGAGAACTTCAGATTCAGGCACAAAGACACCCTGGCTTTGTGTAAAGGCAAGTAAGATGGCACACACATAAGGGCCTGCAGCGCAAAAAAAAATCCAGCCAGCAGAAGGCACTGCACAGGAAAATAACGCTTTCCGTGATAGCAAGCATAGCTTACAAGTCGCGGCTGCCTGAAAAGGGTCAAGGAGACTGCTCTAACACAAATGCAAATCCAAATTTTGGATTGCAGGTTGGAGGCTTCAGACATGAAATGCCCCTCAAGCACGTGCGGTCCACCATCACCTGGGTAATTGCAAAACCAGCAATAGGTACGAGGAGGGCAGAAAAGGCCACCAAATGGAAGGGAAGGGGGGATATCGTTTAACCAGGAAAAGCACACTAAGCCACAGCTTGTTTCCAGGTGCGACCTGGGAGCACAAGGAAGTTAAGTGACTTGCTCAGGGCCACACAGTATGCAGGTGGGAGCTGATGGGGTTCAAACCCAGATCTCCAGGTTTGCAGCTCTGTGCCCTTAACCACTACACTATACTGCCTCATCATTGCAATAGAGGGGCACTGAAAGACCACACCAGATAACGGCCCAAAAAAAAACTCGAGAACCTGGCTTACTGGACAGGTAAACAGGACCAACTTGTAGAAAGTAGCCCACAAAGCACCCACAGCCACTTCCATGAAAGAAGTGACCTGGTGCATAGCTGTCTTGCAGACACTAAGGCATCAGCCACCTCTGAGGCACTCCAAACCAAGCAATGGCTATGTCCTTGAGAGCCAAGCATGCACGTGGAGAGACAGCAGATCTGGATGGACCACAGTTCTCTGTTCCTGGGACAACAGACCCTGGCACAACAGTAGGGGTACTGGAGGTCCACTGTCAGCTGTTCCAGCAAGGAAAATCAAATCTGATGAGGCCACATCTGGGCAAGGAGAAAGGCAGGGCTTCTGCCACTGAGGTCAGCAGCTCCCAGTTGTGCATCCTGGGCTGTGACCAGCTGAGCCTGTCTGCCAAGGTGGTTGGGATGCCCAGCAGAGGAACTGCGGATAGCTCTTGCCCATGGTCCAGAGCTCCATCCTCAAGTCCCACTGTTTCTCGGCACAGGGGATAGGAAAAAAGTCTGTCCCCATTTTAAGAGGCTGCCTGTTTGGATTAACTGGCAACCAAGGGACATGGATCCTGGGAGGCCAATTAGTCATGTAGGGCAGCACCCGCTGCTCTAACCTTTAGTAAGAGGGTGACCCCACCATTGTCTTTGTGTTCTGTGTCTGGTGAGGGTCAAAGGGCTCCCCTTAACCCAGTCTTGAGACATCCATGGTGAGGATTTACTGTGAAGAGGAGGTTAGGGAGGGTACCCGCTTCATCGAATGGTTGGGATCCCTGCACCATTTATGCACTGCCCGAACAGGGAAGAGGCACTAGAACCTGTCATTCCAGATCAGCCATTCATTGGCCCTGGACTTTCAATGCCACCGTGGAATTCTTATGTGTAGCCTGGTCCACAGTAGTGCAATAATGGCTGCTGTCATCAGGCCGAGGAGTCTCGGGACTTTCCTGGCTGTGACATAACTGGTATTGCAGACCTCCTAAGCATGAGGTATTAGACCCGCTGCCCTGTGCTGTGACAGAAAGGCGAGGCTGTGGGCTGAGTCCTCGACTGCCACTATATACCACAGCCAGAAGGAAAAGGTCAGAACTGACCTTGCCGCCTAGGTCATGAACCATGAAGCACTACACAGATGTCTGGTGTGTGCTAGGGCATGGAGTAGCTGTGCCTTGGGGAGAGGGGCTATTGAGGAGCCCGCAGTCCAGGCATGGGAGGATGTATGGGCCCTTCTGGCACACAGCTGCTGCCACCACTGCTAAACACTGGTAAATACCCATTGCACTGGAGGGCAGCCAAAAGGATACTACTCCGAAGTGGTAGTGCTGCCTCCTGAAATGGGAAACTGAAACAGTGCCAGTGAGGGGTACAAAGCACAGGTGGTATGCCAAGGGGCAGCTCTTGAAATGGTAAGAGGACCCCGCACACAGAACAGCAAGGATTCGTGCCAGTTTTAAAACAATAACGTGCCTGCTGGTAGCACGTTAACCACAAAGACAAATCTAGGCCCCTATGCGTGATAGTGGGATGCCATCTGGGGGCGACGAGGCCAGAGCCTCAACTGCCTGTCACAACAATGTAGGCACCTCCGCTAGAATCACTGGAAGCTTGGCTGGAGGGTGATGGGGGACCTGGTGAAAGATCTGGAAGCAGACTGAAAATTCCAGAGTATGACCACACACCGTTATGCTTATGCCTAAGAGCATGTCCAGTTGGCACTCTCCCCTAATCGAGATGGAACAGAGGATGCCTTACAATTTTAAACATGTTTAAGTAGTTTCTAAAATACTAGTTTTTAATGCACTATCACTTTAAGTACAGCTCTTTTATAGTGACTTGTAGCTGACATGTCAGCTCCTCCTGATGACGCTTTAAGGAGCAGTGAAATCAGTCAAGCATTGTATGTTTCCGAGCTGTTGGCGTTTAGATTTCACTAATAAAGCCATCTGCACTTTATCTGAATGGTGCCGATATTTGTTCTTTTGGATGTCTTACAACCCCGCTAGGAATAGGGACTGGGGGTGTAGGCGAATACAGGCGGAGCGGTGCTGCAGGTGCCACTGCCATGCCCCCTCGTGGTAGTCAAAGAGGGAGAGACCCGGAATGGAGACAGAGGTAGGCAAGATGCCTGCTATGTTACCCATAGCCCAGGGTGAGACAATAGAGACACAGCGAACACTACCCAGAGAAAAAAAGGCACACCTGCTGTCTCTTGGTCGGGGCCGGCCAGGATAGCATACTGGCGTCCATGCCCCCTCTATACTGTTTGGGCCAGGAAGAACCGACTGGAACCACCCTGGGGCCAAACTGGATCCCAGACCTGCCACAAAGACAGCCGTCTAGGCAGGAGTGCCAAGAGGTGTCTATATCGTACTCCCCCAGGGGCTACTGAAAGGTGGAAGATGGGCTGGGAGTTCAGTAAGTCTCAAAGCCAAGGAAGGGGAGGGCAACATTCTGGTGCTCTGACTCCTGTAAGCCCCAGAGTATGGCCCAGTTGTATTGCCACCAAAAACTGGGTGGGCTCAAAGTGCAGTTAGCCCTTACCCCAAAGGAGGCATAGGATTGCCCTTCATAAAATGAAGGAGGGGGAAAGCCAGTGCACCTACGGGGTAGTTCAGGAGGAAGTAGACTGGTGTACCCCTGCAGAAGCCAGGCCAACTGCACTGGTTGTGTGCCAGGTGGAGAAGGAGAAGGTTCCTTTCAGGAACTCCCAACCTTGTAGGGCCACGTGGGAGCCATAAGGCAAAGAGAGAGCTCTCCACTGAAGGTCTGTGACAGGCCACACTGACTGAAAAAGTAATAGAAAGCGTTGATGAAGTTGTGCAGAAATGAAGCCTGGTCTTATGAGCTGACAGAGGGTAGTAAGCCACCCAGCGCTAGCATCTGTACCGTTCACGGGGCCGCAGAGAAGAGCTGATGGGGGAGGCAGAGGTGCCACCATGCAGACAGGCACCAGACGTAGATAGTGAAAAGCTAAAGGAAACATCGACGAGGCTCTGCACAAAGGAAGCCTGGTCTGAGCATTAGGAGAGACCAAGGCGAGTGAGCTGCTTAGCATCAACCTCCATGTCATCAACAGGCTCGAGAGGCACTCTACGTCGACAGTAGAAAGCCAGACAGAACACCACCGTCAGAACAGTCGCTTCGGCAATCATCGTGCAATGGGAAGGAGAGTGTCGACGGAGGTGGCACAGGGTGCTACTGTCGGAGATTTTGGGCCAGCTGTGACTGGCCTAAAAGAGAGCCATCACTGGCCATTGTGGTGCAGTGGGGAGGAGAACACTGACAGGGGAGGCCCAGGGCACCACTGACGATAAGTCTGCTCCAGCCATGACTGGCCTCAAAGAGAACCATCACTCTGACCACCACTGGGACAGCAGGGAGGAGGATGTCGACGGTGGGGGGCCACAGAGCACCACCGTCGACAGACCTGGGCCAGCCACGACTGGCCACGGTGAAAGCTGGCTGTATCCCATCCGTTAGGGTGACAGGTGGAACGGGAGAGACTAGAGCATTACCGTCCAGGAGGAAAGCATCAGCGGAGGAGGCACAGGGCACCACCACAGATGAACCTGGGCCAGCTGAGACTGGTGTGAGAAGAGGAGCCCAGCCATATCCCATCTGTTAGGGGGATGGGAGGTGGGAAGGACGAGAAAGGCTAATGCATCAATGTCCATGAGGCGCCAGTCGTAGCTGGACCCTGGAAGGCCGTCCCCGAGCCCTGTGCCTGTGAATCCTGCGAGGGGGCATCTAAAGCTGTCACTGAGAGGAAAGGACCCAGAGGAATCCAAGGGCCTGCTAGGAAGAATTCTTCATGATTGAGCTGCTGTTCCCAAGAGGAGCGAGGTTCACCGGCGAAGAGAAGGCCCTAGGCCTGAAGACAAGTCAGGGACTCAGCCTGGCCGAACCCACTCTACGCCACCGTAATCGGCAATGGTTGGGGCCAGAGAACCGATGGGCCTGAGCCACAGGTGATGGTGGCGCAGGAGGCGTCACTGTAGATCCACTAGCTCCATTATGAAGGGTGCTGCTGGGGTGATGTTGCCACAGGGTCCAACAAGTCTTGATCAATGGCGGGAAAAGAACTGAGGAAGGACGGGGCCACCCATGCTTACACAGTAGCCCCTCGCTATAGCGAACTCCACTATAGCGAATTCTCGGATATAACGAATGGTCCTGATGGCTCCCAATATAAATAAGCAGACACCCAAGTACAGTTCATTCTTTAAGCAAACCTGCTCCCATACTGTCAATTTGAAAACAAGCCTCTCCCGTACTGCTACCATGCTGCCACTTTTAAAATCAACCCCTCTTCTGTAGTGCCACGTTTAAGGCATACCTCCTCCCATACTGAGCCCTGTACTGCTACAATTCTGTTCTCCATACTGCCACTTAACAAATCTGCTCCTATACTGGTACTCTTTTAAAGAAATACTGTTGCTCCCCAAATCTGCTCCTCATACTACATCTTTTTTAAACAAATCTGATCCCCATACTGCCATTACAAAACAAATCTGCTCCCCGTACCTGTGCATTGTTCTGGCGTTCGCTCCAAGCAGTGCACTCCTTGAGGTTGTAATAAAGTGGAAGCACTTCAAAGTTTGGAAAATGAGGTCTAATCATCATTTCATTATTTGTGATTGCAGGTAGTGTGCTGTTTGAGGCAAGTGTCAGGCCGAAGGGTGAGCATCAGCTTCCTAACTACCACAAGAAGATAGAGACTAGCTTACTGGGGAAGAAGGTTAAACAGGGGTCCAGTCGTCCGACCCTGAAGCACTTACATGTACTTGCAGTTGTTTACTTATGGTATTTATTTCCTCCCCGCTGCATCAGTATTAACACTTAACTGAGCAACAACCCCCACTGCATGTCCCGTATTAGCGTCCCTCACAGTAACGAAAAAGGAGCTATAATGAACAGCAGTAATGGCTCCCAAGGCATTCATTATAGTGAGGGGTTACTGTATAGGGGCGTCAGTGTTGGACGTTGTCATGGGCAACCCCTAGTGGACTGTTTGCAAAAAGTTTCCGTGTGGTCCTAGCGCCTGACGGCTGTAGTTCCATAGGTGTGGCCAGATGAAAGAGATATCCTCAAAGAAGATCTACAAGCATGGGAACTCCTCAGTCCTTTAGCATAAACATCCCTACATACACAACAGCAGAAAAAGTGTGGAGCCTCTTCATGTAGTAGGCAACAGCTTAAATTGTAACTTAATATAGGTGGGTATAGATTGCCCAAACTACTATGTAGGTTATTCTAACATGTCCTTATGGCAGATGCAACTGTTCAAAAGGGCCAGCATGGCCGGCACCCAGCAGCCTCCATAGGTAACTCCCACTGTCTTCTGCACGTGTCCTTCATATGGGGACCACAGCACAGAAGGACCGCTTGGGGGCAGCCGGTAAATACCTGTAGGCCTCATCGGATAGGTCCGTGTCTGCTGGTAGAAGGAGCAGCAAGCAGGGCTCCAAACGGGGCTGTTACAGGTGCTCCCGTGGTGATCGTTTTGGGGGGGGGGGAGAGTTAGAAGCTGTGGTGACCCCTCACAATCCCTACTGTCTGTTGGCTGGCGAGCAGCGTCTGCCACGTGGCTGATGCGCAGGTTCTCTTGCTGTGTGAGCTCAATGTTGTGAGGCTTCAAAGCCGCCCTCCACTAGATCCATATCTGCTGGGTGGAGAAGCAGCAAGCAGGGCTCCAAACAGATCTGTTACAGGTGCTCCCATGGCAATTGTGGGGGAATCAGGAGCTGTGGAGTCCCCTCACAAAGAACAGTTACATAAGAACGTACCGTAGCAGATCTTTTGAGGGGATCGCAGTCATCTGGTCACACCATAGGAACTTCACTGCTGGTGAAGCAGGATCCACATGGAAGATTTTCAGCAGTACAACTGGGGCCACCCACGCCGACGTCATCTGCTGACGTCACCCACCCTATACAGGCATGAGCGGCCCCACTCCCTCCTCAGTTCTTTGCCCCGGAGACTAAAGGAGCACACCTGTGCCATGGGGAACTGAGGAGAGAGACAGGGGTACCCAGGTCAAAGTAAACTGCTGAATGCACCAGATAACCAATTCTGAGAGTAGAACCCCATAAAACAGGGGATGGAGGGAGGGAAAGCAGACCTGATGACCGAGATCCCCTTGAAGATCTACTGTTATGGTAAGTTCTTATGTAACTGTTCTGTCTTCTTCGGGGGTATCTTTGTCATTAGGTCACACCATAGGAATGCGTCCCAAACAGTAACTAGTGCATGGAAATAGTCTGGGGAAGGCCAACTGAAACTCAAGATAAGAGGTCTCTGCAACACAGCTCCTGCTGAAACTGTACTGGCCTTAAGAGTGACAGTCCAGACTGCAGCGCTTTGGGAAAGTATGGATGGTACTCCAGGTGGCATCAGCGCAAATGTCAGCAGCTGAGGCCACTTTAAAGCAGGCTACAGCCAGCCATGCCCTTATGGAATGGGCTGGCACTGTCCCTGGCCCTCTTTGCTATGCTCACTGAAGCAAAATACAATACCAGGTGCCGCCATTTGGACAAACATTGTGCTAAAACCTGAGCGCCTCTCTAGCTAGGGTGAAAAGAGTGAAAAGCTGCTTTGAATTCTTGTGCTTTTGAGTCCAAGCAGATAATACTTCAAAAATTCTGCATACACTGAAGTGCATTGAGCAGCAGTGCTTCCTCTGGATTGGCATGCTCAGAAAAAGACTGGCAGGTGGATGGGTTGGGCCAGATTAGGCCAAGCACCACCATAGGAAGAAACAAAGGTCTAGTGCGCAAAGACCTTTGTGAAGAACCAAAGAGGGCTCTTCACACCAAAGAGCTGGAAGCTTGGAGAACCTCCAAGCAGAGGTAATAGTTCCTAAAATGAATGCTTTCCAATAAAGAAAGCATAGCCCAAAAGTCGAGGCTGGCTCGCACAGAGACAGGGTCAAGTTTGCCCAAAGCAAGACTCAGATCTAAAGCCGGAAGGGGAAACAGAGTGGAGCTTCAAATGCAGATTGTCCCTGAGGAGTATAAGGGACACCCCCAACTGAGCCAAACTGTGGTCACCCACTGGCTCATGAAAGGCTGATACAGTCAAGAGGTACACCGTGATGGAAGAGTACTGAAAACCAGAGCCCAGAAGGGCCACTAGGTAGTCCAGAACCCAGTTCACTGGACAGGAAAAGGGGTCCAGTTGATGCTTGGCCACCCACAGGGTAGTACAGTTACGTAAGAACTTACCGTAATGGTAGATCTTCGAGAGGAGCTCTTGCAGCAGGTAATACCATTAGGACTAAGCCGCCAGGCGGCCAAGGACCCTACAGAAAAACTTCTAGCTAGCAGTCTATGGTGGGGGACCGCCCCTGATGTCAGGACCGCCCCCTCAGACGTGGTATAAAGGGGCGGTCCACCGGCACCACCTCAGTTCCCCCGCCGGAGACCCGGCTGAAAACAGATGGAGAAGTGAGGAGAGTGTCTCATCCCCAAAGAGAAAAAAAAAAGTAATATTAGTCCCTGGGGACAGGTGGGTGGGAAAGCCACCTGCTGCAAGAGCTCCTCTCGAAGATCTACTGTTACGTAAGTTCTTATGTAACTGTACTATCTCACTCGAGGGGAGCTCTGCAACAGGTAATATCATTGGAACTGAGTCCCAAGCAGTGCCCAAGAAGAGACCCGAGATCAGAAGGGTGGAGGACACAGCGAAAGACATAGGCAATTAGGAGAGGAGTCCCTGAAGGACCACTAGGCCAAAACCCGCCCTCCTTCTGGAAGCAACATCCAGACTGTAGTGCCTAATGAAGGTGTGCACTGAACTCCAAGTAGCAGCTGCACAGAGGTCCGTTGAAGAAACATTCCTAAGAGAGGCGAAAGATGCCACTATCCCTCTGGTGGAATGACCCTTAACCGGTCCCGGTAAGGGTTTGTTGTGCTGCAGATAACAGAACGTGATACAATTCATGAGCCACTTATTCAGTGTCTGCTTCGTCACGGGTGCACCAACCTTTCTGTGGGCAAACGAGACAAACAACTGGTCTGTCTTTCTGGAGGAACTGGTCTGGGCCAAATAGTAATGAAGAATCTTATGTATATCCAGAGTGTGTAACAAGGCCTACCCTCTGTTTGAGTACTCTGGGTAATAAACTGGTAGTTGGATGTCTTGGTTCAACATGAACTCAGACACTACCTTCGGAAGAAACTTAGGGTTTGTACGCAGGGCTACCCTGTCCCCTGTGAAAAATAAGTTAAGGCTCTTTACACAACAGAGCTTTAACAATGCCTTCCAGCTCGGCTCGGTGGGCGCTGAGGGTTGAGGCGCTGGACACCACACCTCGCCTCGCCGTCGCCGGGTTCGAGGAACGGACTCGGGTGCCGGGGGTCAGCAGGGGAGGTGTGAGGACTGAGCTCCCAAGGGAGCCTCCTCCTCAGAGAGGGACCCCGTGGAGACTGGAGGGCACTGCAGCAAGCCAGGCAGCACGCATTACCGTGGGCTAACGCAGGCAGGGTTGCTGTGCGCCTGAGGCCGGGCCCATGGCTGGTGCATGGGGGGACCAAGAGAACACAGAAAAACTCCCGGAGGGGCCCACGCCCAAGAGCTGAGTCTATGTGCAAGTGCGCCTAACGAGGGGCGGCCCCACCCCAGAGGGGTCAGCCAGTGCCAGCTGCAGGGCGGGAGGAATAGGAAGGAAGGTTCGGTCGGGGGACTTCAGGAGGGCAGTACTCAGTTGGATGCCTGAGGGAGGCTCCCTGGACCGTGACCAGGAGGGAAAAGAATTTAAAACAAAACAAACAAACAAAAAAAAAAAAAACACAATGCCTTCTGAGAGAGAAGGCATGGCTCGCAGCTGGTTCGGGGCAAGGTGAGCTTCTCCAAAACAAACAGGAGGTCCCAAGGCAGCACGGGGTCTCTCCTGGGAGGTCTGATATGCAAGATGCCCCTTAGAAAGGTCTTGCATATGTCCAACTGTGCCAGAGTCTTCCCATTCACTGGTGCATGATACGCTGACAATGCACAGAGGTGCAACTTAATGGAGGAGTAGCTAAGGCCCAAGTCTGATAGGTAGAGAAGATACTCCAGCACAGATTCCACCAGACAATGAGAGGATCCAGAGAACGGGGGAATGCCCACAAGCAGAAATGCCTCCACTTCATGGCATATGTTGCCCTGGTAGAGGGTTTTCTCGCTGCCACAAGCACCTCTGCCACTCTCAGGGATACTCCAAATCTATCCCTAGCTAAGTCCACAGGAGCCATGCATGCAGATGCAGGGACCGGAGGGCTGGATGGACCAACGTCCCTTGCTCCTGGGAGAGCAAGTGAGTGGACAGGGGTTACTGAACCAGTGGTTCTGATGCCAGCTGTTGTAACAGTGGGAACCAAATCTGTTGAGGCCAGAAGGCTGCAATTAGGATCATTCCGGCACCCTCTGCCTGCAACTTGAGCAGGATCCTCTGAAGAAGGGAGAAGGAGAGAAGGTGTACAGAAACATCCCTGTCCAAGAGAGGGACAATGCATCTCACCAAAAAACACAAGGCCCTGGACCTAGAAAGCAGAAATTGGGCAGTTTAGCATTCTGTAGGGACGCAAAGAGGTCCAACTCTGGTCTACCTCATCTTTTGAAGAGGTCGTCTGCAACTTCTTGCTGTAGTTCCCATTCGTGGCTCCGAGACCGAGAGCGACTTAGGCTGTTCATGTAGCACGCTAGAATCCCTGGAACATGGACTGCCATGAGATCCAGGCTGTGATCCACTGCCCATGTCCATACCCTCACTGCCTCTCTGCATAGGGATAAGAGTGCATGCCCTGCTGCTTTGTTGGAGATGAAAGACTACTGGGTATTGTCCAACTGGACCAGAAGGGCCCAGGAAAGAGTACCCCTTGGAAGGCTTGATGGGCGTATAGTACAGCTCTCATCTCCAAAATGTTTATGTGGAGAGACCATTCCATTGAATTCCAAGAACTCCTCGTCTGATGAGAAGCAAGGTGTGCTCCCCATCCCAGTCCCGAGGCATCCGTAGTCAGGATCTGATGCGGGCTGGGTCGCTGGAAGGGAACCCCTTTGTCCAAATGGGCCAGGATGACTCACCAAGTCAGGGATTGATGGACCGCACTGGAGATCTGGATGGGCTCTTCGAGCTCGTCTGCGCCTTGATCCCACTGTGCGATCCTCATATTCAAACGTGCGAGGGGAACTGTGGCTATGGCTGTGACCATATGACCTAGAAGCTGCAGAACCACCCTTGCTGGGACCAGATCAGAGTCCATCACCCTGTGAGCGACCTCTCTTAGCCTGGTTGCCCGGACTGCGGGAAGAAAGGTTTTCCCTTGGACGGTGTTGAGGACTGCTCCTATGTACTGTAGCCTTTGAGCAGGCCACGGGTGTGACTTGGGCAGATTTAAGGTAATGCCCAAATACGGAATAGACTGAACGTCGCCTCCATTGTCCTGTTCAATTGGTCTTCTGATGAAGCTGTGAGAAGACAATCATCCAGGCAGGGGTAGACAAAGTGACCCCCTCTCCTGAGGGCCGCCGCCACTACTGCCAGGCACTTGGTGAAAGCCCCTTCGTACAAAGACAGACCGAATGGAAGCGCCTCCCTGAAGGTAGCTGGCACTTCCTGTGGGATGGCAGGATCTTTATATGCACAAATGCATCCTGCATATCCAAGGAGCAGAGCCAGTCTCCATGATGGAGCATAGGCAACAGGCTCACTAATAATAATAATAATAATAAAGGTCTAAGGTCACCATTCTGAACCTTTTGTATTCGATGAAGGTGTTCAGCTGGCTCAAATCCAGAATGGGATGGAGGTCTCCCGTCTTCTTCAGGAACAGGAAGAAGTGGGCGTAAAATACCTTACCTCTTTAAGCACAGGGGACCTCCTGGATAGTTTTTTTTCTAGCAAGGCCTGTATTTCTCCTCAGAGAGAGAAACGTGGAGGGGAGCAGTGGGAGGGGACTGGTGGATTGTCCGGTGGAATCTGGGTAAATTCAAGGGAGTATTTTCTCTCTGTTATCTGGAGGACCAGTTGATCTGACCTGATATTGGACCATCTGGATTGGTAAAGAGAGAATCTCCCTTCTACCGCCTCCCCCTGCACTTCCTCCAGAGGAGGGGGGGTCGGTAGGGAATCATGCTGTTGTGGAGGAGGTGGGCAGGGAAGGTCTGGGCGCCTTGGGATTTTTGGGGCCTTGGGCGCCTGAAGGAACAGTGGGGCCCTCTTCTTTTAAAGCTTCCCTTGGCTGTGGCTGGTGTCTTCCCTGCTGTCCCTGGTTCTTCCGAAAGGGATAGCGCCGGGTTGCCTGCGGTTCTGACCTATACATAAGATGAACATCAGACACTGCCTTGCTAGAGTCTTGCAGTCCTGTTATGAGTTTCTCTGTCTCCTGCCCAAAGAGGATGGGTCCCTGAAAGGGAGCGTCCAAGATGGCATCTTGCAAATCCTGGCGGAAACCAGAAAGTCTCAGCCAGGCATGCCACCTCATGCAAATACCTGTTGCTGCTGCCCTTGCTGCCGTGTCTGAGGAGTCGTAAGAGCTCCTTAGCACATGCTTGTCCACATCCATAACCAACTGGATGACAGCTAGGAGTCCTGCCTTACCCTCCGAGTCTGGCTGGGCCTTAGCCAGATCCATCGCTTTTGCCCACAGTGACTTCTGGTATGTAACCATGTGGGCAAGAAAATTCAACGACCTGACCATGCAGGTAGCCGATGAATATACCTTGCGGCCCATTTGGTCCAGTTTTTTGGACTCTGGATCTGGGGGCTGGGAGCTCATGTGTCTTGGTTGTTGCCCCCTGCCGTGCACAGCCGTCAGTACCATAGAATCGGCTTTTGGTTGCTCGCCTAAGAAAGGCTCCCCTTTAGCCATTTTACAGAGCCTGTCTACCTTCCTTGGTACTGCCGTTGTGGTAGCCAGGTGCTTTCATGTTGATATGGTGACATCTTGGAAGGGCTCCACCAATGGAGGGATGACCAAGGGTTTAGGGTCAGTAGCCCCCAGAAATTTTGCCAGACGGCACCGCTCAGGATCCAGCTCTTCTGTATCCCACTGGTACAGGGCTTGGATACGCCTCATAATGTCCAAGAAGGACGGGTCATCTGGAGGTGACCTTGGCAAGTCTCTTCTTGGGTCTGGAGAAGGACTAGGTAGCTCATCCTCGGAGGAGTACACTGAGGAGTTGTCTCTGGCGTCCTCACCCGAGGAAGATGGTGGGCGTCCGCTAATGGATGGGACAGACGACAGGTACCTCTTTTTTGACGCCTGAACCAAGGTGTCCGCCTATCATCCTCATCGGGTGGCAGATGTTCCGTTAGCGGGGGAAGTCACTTAGGCGACTGACCCCTGGGTGGTGGTCAGACCAGGGATGGGTCCCTGGGTTTTGGAAGTAAATCCCCTTTTATGGTGTTCCACCAAGCATTGAAAAGCGTCCCTACCTCTGCCGATGGGACGACTGGAGGCCGAGGCCTCAAGTCTGGTATGCTGGTGGGGCCAGACGCTGGACCCTGTGGACCTTCGGGTGCTGCCTGGTCCTGGAGCACCTTGTCTGTTGGTGCCTCTGGCGTCAGACCTGACGTGGTCTTGTCCAGCAGCGCAGAGCCCCTTGTGGTCTGGGTGTCCGGCTCCTTAGGAGGAGGTGGGGGAGGCGGTTGGACGTCCACGGCCCCTGATGTTTTGTCCTTGGGGGCCTTGGTCACCAGGGCTGACGACCGGTCCTCTGGGGCTGATGGCGTCTGATCCATTTCTGATGCGGAGTCAGAGTGGCCGGTAGTCTGCCTACCTTCGGAGGCTGACATCACCCTTTCCTCAGGTGGAGGAGGCATCCGGTACCCGACGACCTCCTGGCACCTAGTGGAGTCATCCAACCCTTTATGCCGATCAGACGATCCAGCGTGCTTACGGGCCACGGGTTCTGAATGTCTGCCTGAAGCAGACGCCTGTCCCTCTTGGGTCGACCCATGCAAGGTCTTGTGGGGTCGGTGTGCCAAGGGAACTTGGGCGGACGAACACCCCTGGGATGAAGACTCCCCACCTTCAGAGTGCAATGAGGCGGTAGTCTTCTTCTGAGTAACCCCCGAAACGGCTGTGGTACCTGGGGGAACCGACTCCGACCTCCCGCCGGAGGTGGAGGAAGCAGAAGTCCTGTGAAGGGACTTTGGGCAGGACTCTGACCTGGCTCTCTCCTTCTCCTGGTGACGGTGTTTCCCTCCCAATCTTTTCTCCTTGGGGGAAGACTCCCTGGCTAAGGAGGAAGAACTATGCCCCAGCTCGATCCTCTGCATTGCGGCCACTTGTTGCTCCAGCAGATAGGCCTTGAGCATCTTGAGGCAGCAGATGCGGATTTCACTATTAAACTTTTGGCAGTGTGGGCAGTCATCAGACCGGTGGTGTGAACCTAAGCAGATCAGGCACACAGAGTGGCCGTGCCTCGCCGGGATCAGCTTTCCACATGCGCGCTTCAACTTTTGCCGCTGAGCGGTCAATGAAGGCATGCACTTTTCTGAAGAAAACGCTGAAGAAAAATGAACTAATGAGTAAACTGCGCGAGGTGCAAAATTGCAGTCGACTGCAACAATGGCATCCATAGATCCGATGTTAGTGGGTTGACGGCGGGAAGAGAACTGAGGTGGTGCCAAGGGACTGCCCCCTTTATACCACGTCTGACATTGGGGAAGAGCTGACATTGGGGGCAGCTCCCCACCACAGATGACTAGCTAGAAGTTTTTCTGTGGGTTCCTGACGCCTGGCGGATTAGTCCTAATAGTATTACCTGCTGCAAGCACCCCCCCCCCTCAAGTGAGATAAACCTTTACCACTGCATGGCAAAACTGGTCCTCGTGAAGTCCTTTTGAGCTGCAACAAGAAGGCCTACCTGCCCTCTGTGACACACCCAGCTGGGTGAGGGCTAAGACTTCAGGAGCCAAGCATGCAGATGCAGGACTTGAAATTGGGATAGACCGGGGTCCCTGGATCCTGCGGCAACAGGTCCGTGCAGAGAAGCAGAGGGACCGGAGAATCCCACGCCTGCTGCTACAGCAGCGGAAACCAAATCTTCTATGGCCACGATAGGTGTACCACAACCAAGCTGGCCCCCTCCATGTGGAGCTTGGTTAGCACCCACTGAAATGGAGGAGAGGCATAAAGAAACTCCCCATTCCAGGACTGGAACAACGCTTTCCACAAGAGAACTCCAGGCTCTGGCTCTAGCAAGCAGAGACGGAGCAGTTTTGCATTGTGTAGCAAAGCAGAAATGAGGTCCAACTCTGGACCACCTCATCCGGCGAAATGAAAGCGGCTACAGATGAGAGGAGTGCCCTCTCGGGCATGCTGGACTTAGTCTTACAGAGGCTGTCATCCAGTGTGTCACATACTGGGGACACGGTCCGCCACGAGGATAAGACCGAGGACTAAGGTCCCATACCATACTCTCATGAATGCCCTGCATAGGGAGATACTAGTGAGTCCCTCTATGCTGGCCTTTTGTAATAGACAATGCTAAGGTGGACCGCCTGGGTCAACAGCTGCCCCTGGAGAAGATGGGTCCGAAGAGCCTGCATGGCGTATGGAACTATCGCATCTCCAGGACATCGACATAAAGAGAGAGTTCGATCCAGTACAAGAACCCCCGAGTCTGGGTGGAACCCAGATGCCCCCGCCAGCCTGTCTAAAACAGCCCGAGGCATCCACGGTGAGGATCTGCTGAGGAGAGAAGACCCGAAAGGGCACCTCTCTGAAGAAAACGAGAGGATCCATTCACCCTTGGAGCACCTAGTGGACTGGCGAGGAGACCAGATCCAGACTCTCCATATCGTGCAAGTTTAGGACCCACTTGACGGAAAAGGGAGAACATACAGGCCCTCCTTGCTGAGAGCCGCAGCTACTGCTGCTAAGCAGTATGTAAAGACTCTGGCTTGAGAAACAGCAGTGAGTCCAGCATGGTGACTATACATAGATTTTTGTACCAGATGTACCCACTGAGATCTCTGAGACCCAGTACGGGCCATATATCCCCATCAGGGGGAAAGTGGAGAGTTCGGGGGTGGGGGGGGGCTCCAGAGTATGATCCCTTTCTATAATCTAAGATTTGAAGAGATGGTGCTCCAGAAGTTACAGAATATGGGAGAAATGACCTAAAACTGCCACTCCCGGTCAAAGACCAGAATAGGGAGGGTCCCGCTAGGAGACAAGCAGAGTCGGGACCAGTTGTAGGGGATGTGGAGGAGGCTCTTCAGGTGCCCAGGGGCCTGGAGGTTGCTCCGGATGCTGGGGTACCTGACATAAGGGAGGGCGTCGTCTGCTCAAAGGTTAAGTATGATGGAGCGAAAAGATAGCCTTGAGAGCCCTTTCCGATGCCTGCAGCAGGATAATGATGTCCTTAACAGCTGGTTCAATAAGTTGCAGCCATTAAAAAGGGTGTAAAGCACCTTCTATTGGACATCAGTTGGAATACCAGAGACCGCAACCAGGGTGCCTCAAGGCAAAGGCCTCAGGCACTTGTATTAGAGACACAAAGTGCCCTGAGGGGGATTTGCTACAATTATCTGCACTTGGCAAACACCTAAGAACCCCTTCGCTTTGAGGACAAACAGGAAGAGCTGGGGCAGCCACCTTGCCCTCTGACAAACAGTCTCCTGATACATCACCCAGTGGGAGAGATACTAGGTAATTCTCAGGCCCAAGATGGAAGAAGCAGAAACCCTTGCACCCAAGACACACCTGCAGGATGCCTTGTCAGGGTGGAGGAAACTAAGGTGCCTAGGCACCTTAGGACCGCCATGAGCTGCCTTAATGACCACAGTATCGGGCATTGACTGGGCTACATAGTAAAGAAGGCAAAGTCCTCAGGAAGAGACCAGGGCTCTCTCTTTGAGGGTGTGGTGGACCTGTCAGGAGAAGTGGTTTCTATCTCATCCCCCTCTTTCGCTGGTACCAAGAGATCCGGAAGGTCGCAACATGTTTGGGATCCAGATCCAAAGAGAAAGGCACTGACAGCAGCCCGCTGGGAATAACCCGTCGATGGCACAGAGGAACCAGAACGCAACAGCCCAGGTGACAGACCAGGACCACGGAAAACCTGGCCAGGACTATCAACAAGGTCGACGATAGAAGTCCAATGACGGTGATGGGGCCAATGGTAGACAACGCCATCGACGGAACCTGAGAGCCCAAAAGGCCCGAAACCTGGTGCCTGGAAAAGCATCAGGCAATAACAGGACAGCTGTTGTTGATGAGCCAGCCATGGACTGATCAGGTACCCATGAGGTCAGTGACGGTAGAAAGGTGTCGTCAATGGCAGAGGTGTCAAAGGCACAGGGAACAAATACCCCGTTCAAAGGGTCCTGAGAGCTCAAAAGCTCAAGTCCAGGTCTGGAGAGGCATTAGGCCACAATGGGAGGGTAGGTCGCTGTCTAACCATGCATCGCACGAATAGGTAATTATTAAGGTCGGCGACGATGGAAAGCATCGACGACGACAGTGGGGTCAGTGGCACAGGTAAGAAGATATCCTGTAGACGGGCCTTGAAAGCCCGAAGGCCCTAGCGCGGCATGGAGAAATGACAGGCCGCATGGGAGGGCTATCGAGACAAGCAAATCGTCGGGCTAAGCAGGTACCAATAAAGTTGATGATGAAAGAAGGCATCATCGACAGCACAAATCACATCAACCCCGGCCGACTAGCTAGATGGCCCAGCGGCAAAAGCTGGGGCCTGAAAGCATCAGGCTGCAACAGAAAGGCAGCCGCCAACGAGCCAGTCGTCGATGGAGCAAAGGTCACCGACCCAGGAGTCTGTGACCTGTTGATGGTGAAGCGGACAACGCTGTTGGTATGGGTCTGGTAAAGGCAAAGACCTGGACAGCAACCTCAACAAGGCCGGAGCCATCGACAAGGAACACCCTAAAGAAGAAGAAGCCATCGGGGCAGCAGCACTGGGGAGTGGTCCCGTCTTCCAAATGACTGATCCCTGAGGACTGGTCCCAGGCCTTGGCAGTCTGCAAGTTCAAAGAACCTGTTGATGATGTCGTAGGGAGGAACCCGGAGGATCCCTACCCAGAACTGCTCCATTAGGAATGTTTAAATAGCTTTCTTCAGCGCTGGAGGAGAAGTAGAATAAACTTTGCCTGAGGGTCGCAGTTCAAAACGACGAGGTCAGGCCCAAGACATCAGACACAGAGAAAAAATGTCATCTGAAGAGGCAAAATTCTGTCTGCTGTGGCAGCCATGGGGAAGAAAAGAAAAAGGAATAAATCTAAGAAGGGGAATCTCTAACAAAAAGAGATCCTAAAACTAAGAAAATTAAAGTTGTAGTCAAAAAGGCGCAAAACTGCATCGGAGCTTCTGTGGAGACCCATACAAACTGAGTTGATGGTGGAAAAGAATTGAGGAGGGAGCGGGGCCGCTCACACCTATACAGAATTGGTGACATCGACAGATGACGTCGGTGTGGGCGGCCCCAGTTTTACTGCTGAAAATCTTCCATGTGTATCCCGCTTCACTGGCAGTGAAGTTCCTACGATGTGACCTGTTGACTGAGATACCCCAAAAGAAGATTCCCTGTTGTCTGTTGGGTGATGAGCAGCGTTAAGCCTATCAAAAAGGATAAAGAAAGCTTACTGCTGTCATTATCAGAGGGAGCTATCACCTGGATTAGGCAACTACCAGTGTAAGCTGCATTCTTGTGGCATGAGAAGCGTGGATATTTTACAGCTGCTACAAAATCATATTTTGTTATTTTGGCATCATTAGTCATTTCAGTTATTTCTCCAAGTGGGGCTGAACTGGGTTTTAGTAAAGTGAAAGGTTGTCTCTTTGGTGACGAGCAGTATGGGGCTGCTTTGATATGATGGTGACCCTGGTTTATGCCCCAAGCCTGGATGTCAGGAGTGGAAGTTGGCAGAGAAGGATACAGTCTCCTCCTGGGTGGGTGGGTGGTTTCCTTTGCACTACTCTGTTAGCCATCCCTAGCAGAGGTGTGGTAATGGTGACCACATGCTACCGGCACTACTGTGTGTGCATGAAGAGTGAAATGAGCATGGAGAAAAGGCAAAAAAATGCAGGATGACGACTTCATGCGCTCCAGCCCCATAATGTGCCAGCTTTACTACCCTAACCCCACTGACCCATGGATCAGATGCCGCTCTCTCCCTGGTGACACATGGGAAACCTCCCTGGTGGTAGAGGGGAGCCGCCCCCGCCCGAGCCCGAACCAGTGTATTGACAGGGAGCAGGCGGTTGTTGATCAGAGGTGCACAGTGAGTCTGGTGGGTAGAGAACACCCCTGGGGAAGCCTGAAGGAGAGGGAGCTGGCGCTCAGAGCAGGCAGTATAAAGAGACGTCACACAAAAAAATTCAGCTTTTTCTTCGTGGGACTGGAAGGCATCCAAAAACAACAGTATGTAACTACTGCAGTGGTAAGGAAGAAAGTTATTGGGAAAAGTATACAAGGTTGTGTAAAATGCAGGTATTTACAGACTGCTGCAACTTTTGTTGGTAATACAGTAATGGGGATGGAGAGTTATTACTATACCATGCCAAGTTGCACAAGAGTATAAACAAAGCTCAAAGGTTAACCAGTCAGGGCTTACAAGGGCTTAATTTGATACTATCATGCAATTATTTTTTTCTTTACTATATATGGTTTTTATTTTTTCCAAACCTGTATAATCTATGGGCCAAGACTGCTGATATTACAGATACAGTATTTCTTTAGGCCCTTGTAAGGCAAGAACAGTAACTAGGTAATGTTAGTCCATACTTCCACCCTGTATAGAGGGTCTCTCTTAAAGTGGAATATTCATGAACTGTTATCATTACAGTATGTACGCCCATGAAATGTTCTTTTGAACGAGGCATTGGCCTTACCAGTAACTGGCAACAGTCCAAAGATATCAATAAATAAGTCTGCCCTATATGAGTACTATGTTGCCACCATTTTTAGAACTCTGTAATGTCACCAACGATCAAGCTGTGGTTAACCACAGTGGGTTCTAAAAAATGGTGGCAATGCAGTACCAATATAGAAACACAGAAACGTGATGGCAGAAAAGAAGGGAGACTTATTAATCAATATGTCTCAGGTGGCCCAGTGCTGCCAAGGGTTGAGGCACTGGATGCCACACCCTGCATCACGCCGGCGACCCAGGTTTGAGAATGAGCCCAAGCCACCAGGGTTTGGCAGGTGAGAGAGAGACTGCCATCCCGCTCATCGATCTCCCTCTGGTGGCGGTTGGAGGAGATACGAGTTGGAAGGTACGTTGCTGACGTACGCCGCTGGTGGAGAAAAATGGAAGAAAAAGTAGCTGTTAGGCTCCATGATGGCTCTCCTGTGCCTGTCCCGGCTCCCTGGATATCTGGAGTTCGCTCCGGGGTGGGGGTGGGGAGCGGCGCACTCGCCTCAGCCCTGTCAAGAGGGACCTGTGAGGATTACGGGGAAGTTGGATGGGGAATGGAAAGCTGGAGACAGAGTCCCCCCAAGGGAGGGACCAGAGTCGCCTTCCAGGCTCCCCAGGAGAATAAAGAAATAACAGAAAAGTAATCAACTTCTCTGAACTGCTGCCAGCTATAGGTAAACCTAATCAATCAATCAAATCTTTATTTATTCAGGCGGACATCATGGAGCAAAGCTCATTTACAAGATGGACCTGATAAGGTCAAGGTTCAATGGTTGGTACATAAGCAGATATATACAAAAACACTTGTAATTGCATAAACAGATACAGTAAGATAAACAAATATACAATAATCCAAGGACAGAGGTTGATTAAAACATAACAAGACAAGGTAGAATATAAGAAAATTACACTAGAAAAATCCAGTATGTACAAATCCCAGTAGAGGAGTCAAAGCAAGCACGCAACATAAGGTACCCAGAATTACAGGCTCCAGGGCAAGCTAAAGCAAACAAACAGATATAGTGTCTGACTGACTGCAAAAAAAGTGGTGATTACAGCCTCTGACAAATGACATGGAAGGGCTGGTGGGGGACTCAGACAGGGGCTAGGGCTAATAGTAGGAGGTATGGGGGAATAATTAGGGTTGAGGTAAGTGCCAGAAGTTAGTGGGAAGATCATAGTCAGGGGAAGCAAAACTGTATAAATGGTATTATAGGGGGCTGAGATACCATAATAAGGGGGCTGCGTGGGAGGGAAAACTATTGGGATAATTTATGGGAGAGCTGCCAATTATGGTTGCTGACTGGAAGGGGGAGGGTTGTGAATGTGACTACTACTAAGTCTTGTGATAGCAATGCATTTCTCTGCAAGAGACTTATGCAGAGCTTTTAAAGGATGCTAGAGGTATAAGATTGGTCAACTTTAGGGTCTTCTGTAGAGTATTCCATGCCATAGCTAGAGAGTAGCTGATTGCAGACCTTCCATGCGGGTGTAGACTTTGGGTATCTTGAGCGTGATGAAGTTGTTGCTTCTTAGGGCATAGGAACTAGCTGTGGCCAGTGTAAAGCAGTCTAAAATATAAGTTGGAAGTTTATTAGACAATGCTCTGTAAATCCATAGTGCAGCATTTCTGTTCCTTCTGAGGTGTAGGCATGCCCATCCAACTGCAGCAGAGAGAGGCAATGATGAGTGTTGAACGGAAGATCTGTAATAAACCTTAGTGCTCTGTGGTACAGGGTATCCAATTTGCTTAAATAGGAATAGGACAATGATCACAAAGGAAGTCTGCATAATCAATAAGTGAAAGAAATGAGGCCTGGATTAGCCTCATCCTTGAGTGTCTGGTTAGGAAGTGTTTTATTCTGAAGAATAGGCGAGCCTCTGGCAAAGTTTTCAGAAGTTCTTCAATATGATGTGTGTAGTCAAGCCTGCTATCAATCCACACCCTAAGTATTTGAATTTTCTACATAGTCCAGGCTTTCTCCAAGGATAGTGGACAGCTGGGGAAGATTGCTTAGTGAGGAGATGTTAGTATGGGTATGATTGGAGAAAAACATTGCTTTTGTTTTCTTTGCATTTAAGAGAAGCGTTTTCTCAAGTAGTTGATGTTGCAAAAGGGAGAATTCTGCTTGTAAAATTTCACAGGCCATTGCAGGCGATGGGTTACTGACATACAAAACAGTGTCATCTGCAAAGAGGTGAACATTGGCTTTGGTGAGATTTGAATCAATATTGTTAATGTAATTGGCAAAAAGGATAGGGCCCAGGATAGATCCTTGCGGAACTCCTCTTAGAAGTGGTTTTAGTGAGGATAGGTCACTTTCAGCTTTCACCTGCTGTGACCTATCAGTAAGGTAACACCTGAACCACTTAAGAGATGGTGGGTCTAAGCCTATGTAGTGCAATGAAGAGAGTAGCAGCTCATGGTCCACTGTGTCGAATGCCTTGCTTAGATCAAGGAATACAGCACAGACACTGTTCTTTTTGTCTAATTCGGTTTGCCAGTCATTTGTGACTTTGGCCAGTGCAGAGATAGTGCTGTGTCTGGCCCTAAACCCAGATTGAGCTGAATTTAAGAGATTAGTATCTTCAAGGTAATCTCTTAACTGGATGCTCACTAATTTCTCTAGCATCTTGGATAGCACTGGAAGAATGGATATGGGCCTGTAGTTGTTGAGGTCCATGGGGTCCCCTGATTTTAGAAGGGGAAACACTTGGGCTGTTTTCCACATAGTAGGAATAGAGCCAAGGTTAATGATAGATTAAAAAGATGTGTTAAGGGAACTGCATAGCGCATGATTGCAATTTTAGAAAATAGGGGTCAAGAGAGTCTGCACCTGTGCTTTTTAGTATCCAATTGCAGCATTAGATCCTCTACTTGATTCAGCAGTACCGGTTGAAGGAGAAGGAAGAATCAGCCTCTGAGCTTCAGTATACTGGGAGTTTAGTTGTGCACGCAGTAGATTAGCTGGAGAGGTGTCAAAAGCAAGGCCAGCAGTTGTGAAATGATTATTGAAAGCATCCAGGACTTCCATTTTATCAGAGATAGTACCCTTATTATGGTGCACTTGAGATGGCAGAAGAGGTGCTAGAGTCCTGCCCTAAAATCCCCTTAATGGTGCCGCAGAATCTAGCAGGATTGTGGTAGGAGGTGTCAAGTTCAGCCATATAAAAGGCAGCCTTTGCATCCCTTACTTTCTTGGTGCAACTATTTCTGGCCTTCCTAAACAGCATCCAGTCATTTGGGTTCTTGGTCTTCCTTGCCAGTTTCCATAGCTTGTCTCTTTCCAGCAGTGCAGTTTTAAGGTCAGCTGAAAACCAGCGGCAAGCTTTGTTTTTTGTTCTAACACTAGTGATTGGTGCATGAGTGTTAAGGGCACCTATTATTATGCTGTTTAACACCTGGTGTGCTATTTCCACAGAATGTGTAAGGTAAAACTCCTGCCAGCATGTAGAGTGAGTTAGGTCATGGAGATATCCCTCAATATTGAGGTTTTTCTTGGATCTCCTCAGAAGGAATTTTGCTGGGGTTGCTGGTTTGCCGGATAATCTTATTCCTGCAATGAGGCAGTGGTCACTTATGTCACTGAAAAGCACTCCAGTGTGTGAGAATAGGTGGGGTTTGTTTACCAGAATGATGTCAAGTAGTGTGCTATTACTTCTATTCTTTAAATTGATTCTTGTTGGTTCATTTATCAGTTGTGTAAACCCAAGTGTATCACAGAATGATACTAGAGGTGCAGCTGTCTTGGAGAGCCAGTTTAGGTTTAGATCACCTAGGATTATGATTTCTTCAGGGCCCGGTTTGATTAGATTCCCCAGGTGGGATAAAAGCTTGTGGTCAGCAGAGGGGGGCCTGTAGCAGCCAACTAGCTGAAAAGCTGCCGTATTGGAGAGAGTTACTTTGAGGGATATACATTCGAATTCTTTGGGCATCGATGTTGCACTAAGGCAGGATGCAGATATATTTGACTTTACATATATAGCTACTCCACCGCCCCTTGTCAGGCGATCCGCTCTGAATATTTGGTAGTTGGGTAGATTTACCTCCCTATCTACTGTGGCAGGTTTGAGCCATGTCTCGGATACTACAAGAAAGTCTGGCAAGGTATGGGCAACCCAGGCTTGTATTAATGAGAGCTTTTTCAGGAGGCTGCATGCATTGATATGTAGGAAACTTAGTCCTTTGGTGGAGGCTAGGTCTGCTGGGAGGTGATGCACTCCAGAGGGCCTGGATTGATTTCACATTACCAATACAGATCAGCAAAAGAATAAGAGTTTCATTAGGGCTTCGAGAGACAGGAAGAGGGACTGTCTTTGGCCCTCCTTTCTTGCTCAGTGGCCACTGTTTGAGGTATTCCAATTGGGGTTGTGACTTTGTACCGTGTCACAGAGTATCAATTTGGTGAGCAGGTGCAAGGGAACTGTATACCCAATAGTGGAGCATCAAGTGGAATAAATACATGACAAGTTGGCCCTTTTTGGGGTTACCCCACTGCTTATGATGTGGCATCGGTGGGCATATGTGAGGATCCGGTCATTTTCCACTGAAGGTGAAACAGAGAGGCTAGGCTGGTGGGTCGCATTGTTTAGTGTGGTATGGATTGGGGTCACTTCTTTCTCATTGAACACCACGAATGAAAGAGAAAGAAATAATAAGAGGAGTCTCCCCATTTTGAAGGCAGTATTCATGGTTATCTACAGTGAGAACAAAGGAAGGACTGCTGATTAGGTGGCACTGCAGGGGCCAAGGACAGATTATTGGTTAAAATATCGCTGGGGCGGAGATGAGAAATCAAGGAAGATGCCTATAAAAGTAACACACAAGGGGAAGGCAGGGTGGGCAAAAATTTTGTGGCTTTCCCGTACCTTTCCTGGCTGACTCTCCTGGCCTCGTGGTCCCCTGGGCCGGCCTTGCGGTCGCCGACCGACCGGCTGGTGGAGCGTAGCCCCGGCGCTCACTGGGTGCTGTGGGCAGGGAAGACTGACTGGAGGGAGACACAGGAAGGCACAGCAATTAATAAAATTGCAGAAACAAGTGTTTCTGCAGAGCAGTGTGCTTAAAATTTACACAACAAAAGGCGGGGGGCTACAGCGCCGTAGCGTCTGGCCCACTAGAAATCCCACAAAAGGGCTGCAATTTACATTTCAGCACAAACTTTAACAGATTCCCAAAACACTCCAACTTTAACAAGAAAACTACTCTTTTTTGGACAGTATAGGCAAAAATCACGATTTTCAGGACAGCTTTCAGCAGTGTAAATTTGAACAACAGAAGTCTATGGAGCAGGAGGACCAATCGGCTGCAAGGCTTAGTCAGCACTCGCCTCCCAATTGGCTGCGGCTTTCCCGTACCTTTCCTGGCTGACTCTCCTGGCCTCGTGGTCCCCTGGGTCGGCCTTGTGGTCGCCGACCGCCCGCTGGCGGAGGCGTAGCCTGGCGCTCATTGGGTGCTGTGGGCAGGAAGGCTGACTTTCCTGGCTGTCTCTCGGCCTCATGGTCCCTGGGTCGGCCTTGCGGTCGCCCGACCGCCGCTGGGGCATAGCCCGGCGCTCACTGGGTGCTGTGGGCAGGGAAGGCTGACTTTCCTGGCTGACTCTCCTGGCCTCGTGGTCCCCTGGGTGCGGCCTTGCGTCACCGACTGGCTGGCAGGCGTAGCCCCAGCGCTCACTGGGTGCTAGTGGGCAGGGAAGGCTGACTTTCCTGGCTGTCTCTCGCGGCCTTGATCCCTGGTCAGCCTTGCGGTGCGCTGACCGCCCTGCTGGCGGAGCATAGCCCAGCTCACTGGGTGCTGCTTGGGCAGGGGAGGCCTGACTTTCCTGGCTGTCTCTCCCGGCCTCGTGGTCCCCTGGGTTGGCCTTGTGGTCGCTGACCGCCCGCTGGCGAGGCGTAGCCCCAGCGCTCACTGGGTGCTGTGGGCAGGGAAGGCTGACTTTCCTGGCTGTCTCTCCCGGACTCGTGCTCCCCTGGGTCGGCCTTGCGGTTGCCGACCGCCCGTTGGCAGGAGCGTGGCCCCACGCTTACTGGGTGCTGTGGGCAGGAAGGCCGGCTTTCCTGGCTATCTCGGCCTCGTGGTCCCTGGGTCGACGCGCAGTCACTGACCGCCAGCTGGCGGCGTAGCCCAGGGCTCACTGGGTGCTGTGGGCAGGGAAGGCTGACTTTCCTGGCTGTCTCTCCTGGCCTCGTGGTCCCCTGGGTCGGCCTTGCGGTCGCCGACCGCCCGCTGGCAAAGCGTAGCCCCGGCGCTCACTGGGTGCTGTGGGCAGGGAAGGCCAACTCATTTAAAAAGGCTTTTCAAACTATGATAGGTACTGTTCCCTTTTGAAAGGTTAGAAACTGAGTCCATGCAAGGACACTTTTCTAACCCCAAAAAATCCATACAATTACTTGCCCCAAAATTAAAGACATTAAATAGAAACTTGTTATACTTTAGTATAGTTCATTTTTTTTCCTCTGAATTCAAAACCATCAAAAGAGACAGTCTTCTGAGAATCCAGAAAAGGCAGTGCTTCTCCAAGGTCCATAAGAACACACAGTATATTTTATCTTAAGCGTTGATCCTAAGCTTTACCATGTTCGACAGGGAAAAATGTAGCACTCTGGTACAAAGTAGATTCTTTTCAGTGGCTCCTTTCCTTTGATAGGTTGTAAAATACATCTGGGAAACAGTAGACAACTGCTTCCCCACAGGACTTAAATTCATCATTCCTGGCTGAATTTAGTATATGATTTTATCTCTAAGGCCACAAACATCAAGAACACAGGCCTGCTGGTGGAATGCAACACTTCTGGATGGTCAAGTGAGCCTTCTTGAGGTAGCCAGACTCCCACATGATGTCAAAATTCGGCTTCACAAGGAGTTCAAGACTCAATAGGTTCTTTAAGGTTGGATGCCACCCTGGTATTCTCAGATTACAGATTCAGGCTTGGATCTGCTGTCTTAGTCAATTCCTAAAGTTATAATTTTATTAGGGCACCAGGTTCCATTGCATGATAGACAGTCTGCTCCTCTTTCCAGGGTGCTTCTTTGCTACTTCCATTCCTAGCTGTTTCAAGCAACTGATAAAAATCAGATGCCACTTTGGTGAAAGCAGGGTATACCGTAGATTTATGACTAGTCACGTTCTGTGCATATTATATTGATTTTGGCCTGCATTCATACTATCAGCTCTAATTCGCCAGCTTTGTCATAACAGAACTGTATGCAGGAAACTATCGAATGAGGAAATGATTCTCTTGATGCTGGTTTACCTTTCCCACTTCACTGTAGGTGACAAACAACTGTTAGTGGATCTGACATCCTTGTGTGGTCCAAGTAGCAGCTCAGTGCCCACTTCACATCAATACTGTGGAGCTTCTGTTCTCCTGAGGTGGATTTTGCTGTAAATGATCGATTCAGATGGAAGTCAGACAACACTTTGGGAAGGAATTTTCCATTAGTTCTGAGAACTACCTTATCCATGAGAAAGATGATATAGTTAGGATCTGTGCACAAGGTTTACAACTCACTCTACCTTTTGGAAGATGTCACTGTCAGCAGGAAAACTGCTTTTCAGGTGTCATACTTCAGTGCAACAGTTGCCACAGGCTCAAAAGGAGCCTCCATCAGCTGAGCAATGCATATACAGTATTCAAGTCCCAGGGAGGAACAGGGTCTCTTATTATAGGGTACAGGTGATTAAAGCCTTTGAAAAATCTTTTGAAAATGGGTTGTAAGGCAACTGACCTCTCTTTGCCAGCTGATGCGTAAGGTGACATTGCTATCAAATGAAACTTTAGGACTGAGGGCCTGAGGCTAAAGGACTACAGGTGGACTAGGTAGTTCAGGACTGGAGGCAGACTTGCCCTTAGTGGGTAAAGTTGTCTAGGGGAACACAAAAGGAAAATCTTCTCAATTCTGAAGCAAGTTTTCCTTGTTGCTAGTTTACTGAGACCTGCAGCACTTCCACCACCTTCTCAGACACATTTAGTCCACAGAACTCTAGCTCTTCAAGAACCATGCTCCAAGACACTGAGTTCTCAGATCTGACAATGTTATCCTGCCCTGGGACAGTGTCAGCGGATGGTATCTCAGGGGCAGGTTGATAGGAGGCCTGTTGGAGGGACACAAGAGTATGATCTACTAGATTTGCCTGGCATAGTCTGGAGCTATGAGAATCATTGTTTCGGACTCCCTTGTCAGTTTGATCAGTACTCTCAGCAAAAGTGGGAAAGGTGGGAAGGCATACACTTCCCTGACCAGTTAAGGACTGGAGCATCCTCTTGGACTGTATCCACTGATGGGGGTCTGCAAAAAAAAGAAAAAAAAAAAAAAATAACAGTGGCAGCTGGGTGTTCTCCCAGGAAGCAAACAGACATATTTCTGGTGTACCCCACAGTCTGAACACTGCTGCCAGCACCATGATTTCCCTGGCTGATTCTGCTCAGGGAATCTGTTAGCATATTGTCTTTTACTGGCAGGTGTACTGCCAAAAGCTCAACTTCCAGGGAGTATGCTAAGTTCCAGATCTTCACTGCTGCTGTGCACAGCTTTGACGAACTTTTCCTTTTTGCTTGTTTACGTAATACATTGTTGTGGCGTTGTCTGTTCTGATCTGGACAGACTGACCCCTGATATGGGAGGAAAAAGCATGCCCTAAGCTCCAGGAGATTTGTGTGTTCCTGAGCCTCCTCTGTACTCCAAGTACCACTTACCGTGAGGTCCTCCAAATGGGTGCTCCAGCCTAGGAGGAAGACATCTGTCATGAATATAGCTGTAGGTGATTAATAGCGGTGGCGCAGCTTCCGTGGTGCCGACAGCGGAGTGCTGATAGGCGGGACCAGTTCGACCCATGGGAAGAAGACCGAGACTTTGGCTGCTGGGTGGCTTGAGGAATCTGTGATTGCCGAGGCTCCTCCTGGTCAGAGTGTCAGGTATCAGAGGTGGCGGCTCAGTGGACTGATCCGTCCCTCCAGGTGTCGGACGGGCTCCTAGACAAATAAGTATCGGCCTCTTCAGTCAACACCTGGTCGATTACGCCTCACGAGAAAAATCTCAGCTGAGGGCTCTGACCTGCGTCTTGGCCGACAAGGCCAGTAAGGGTACCATGTAGGACATGCCAAGGCCAAGGATTCAAATCAAGTAAAATCCGAGAAGCAGACAGGATTGGAGGCCCTCACCGAGAGCGCCCTGATCCCATGATCGACAAACGAGTCTTTCTATCTTAGACTTTTTTTATATTTAGATTTGCCAGTGGGTCCCTGACCGAAGGTAGGCAGAGACTGGTACAATTCCTTAAAGGAGCCTGTGAAAGTCCAGCCCAGCTGAAGCGGCACAAAGGCAGAAGCAGAGGAGGGATGGGCCACATCCTGCTCAGCGGACTCCTAGTCAGAGACCACCCAACGGGCATCCTTGATTTGAGTGGTAGGTTCTGCTGCACCGGTAGCCCAGTTTCAGGTGGGTGAAATGATCCTCTAGGATAGTAGAATGAAACGAGCGGCAAATGTCGCACGCCTGGTGATGGATTGTGCCCTAGGCAGCAGGCGCATGTGGCATGCGGGTTGGTCCTTGACATCTTCTGTCCGCAAGGGCACCAGTGGAACCTGAGAGCGGACTTATCATCCATCGAGGTCGCGATCGAAGACTGAGTAGAAGACAAAACTCCTGAGAGTTGGTTTGCAAGTAATTCTGAAGAATTTAAGCGCTAGGGCCTACTGAATGTGGCAGCAGTGGAACCTGTTTCTTCCAGCGGAAAGGAAGATCTGGCATCATGGGGCGGAGCGAGGGAGTTACCATCCAGGTGTGTGGGTAGGAGGACCCAGCTTGAAGACTTTCCAGCACAACTTAAAGGGAAAAACACTGCCAGTTACTGTGGATAAAGTACAATTATGTAAGAACTTACCGTAACAGTAGATCTTCGAGAGAGGCTCTTGCAGTAGGTAATTACATATAGGACCCCACGGAAAAATTTCTAGCTAGCTGTCTCTGGCGGGGGACTGCCCCCACGTCAGGTGACCGATGTCATACAACGTCAGTATAAAGGGGCGGTTCCCCACGCCCGCCTTCCAGTTCTTTCCTGCCAAAGGCCCAAAAGGGTGAGACGAGAGAGAAGCGGATATTTCCCAACCTGGAAAAGGAGCTAAAAAAGCTTAGGGGGATGGAGGGCGGTAAGGTATTACCTACTGCAAGAGCATCTCTCGAAGATCTACAGTTTTGATAAGTTCTTATATAACTGTACTATCTTACTTCGAGAGAGCTCTTGCAGTAGGTAATTACATATAGGACTGAGTCCCAAGCAGTCTGGAACAAGGGAAGCAAACGGGAGGAGGAAAGCTACTCAAAGTAGATTCTCTAGCTGTGAAGGCCTTGGGAAAGGAGGCCTTGCAGCACAGCAAGCCCAAAGCCTGCTCTACGGCGAGGCGCAATATCCAAACTGTAATGTTTTGTAAAGGTATGGATGGAAGTCCATGGCGCAGCACAGATGTCCACCAGCTGACACATTCTTGAAACAAGCTGCTGAGGTAACTAATTCTGGTGGAGTGGCTCTCACTTGACCCGGAAGGGTCTTGTACTTGGTCATAACAGAAAGTGATGCAATGAGCCAACCATTTAGATAGGCACGGCACTGCCTTCTCTTTTGTGGGCAAAGAGATAAACAGTTGATCAGTCTTTCTGAGATCTTTTGTTCTGTTAGTGTAGTATCTCAGAATCCGGTGAATGTCCAGCATGTGGAGATACTCCCTCGATTGGAGTGCTGCGTAAAGAAAGCAGGTAACTCTATGGACTGATTCAATGTAGATTCCGCTACCACCCTGGGGAGAAACTTAGGGGTTGTACATGTTACACATTCTTTGTGAAAAATCAAACAATGGGGATTTTACAGATCAGGGACTGGAGCTCGGAACCGTCGAGCAGAAGTAATGGCCACTAGGAAGAGAGTCTTCCATGAGAGGAACTTCATGTCTGCTGAGGCTGCTGGTTCGAAAGGAGGCAGAGTAAGCTTGTCGAGGATGAAATTCAAATCCCAAGGAGGGGCAGGAACCTGGATAGGGGGTCTGAAGTGGACAACCCGTCTAAGGAAAGTTTTGGAGACCTCCAGCTGAGCAAACATCCTGTCTGCAAAAGGGACATGGTAGGCCAAAATGGCTGCCATGTGTACCTTCAAGGATGAGTGACTGAGACCCAGATCAAAGAGGTGGCGCAGGTACTCCAGCAGCTGCCCAACAGAGCACGAGAAAGGCTTGAAATCTTTTGAAGCGGCCCAAATTGTGAACTGTTTCCATTTCATGGCATAGGTAGACCTAGTGGAGGGTTTTCTAGCCTCCACCAGAATCTCAGCCATTCGGGGTGAAACCCCAAATCGGGCTACGTCTGCAGGAGCCATGCGTGCAGTTGAAGGTACTTGAGACTTGGATGGACCAGGGTCCCCTGATCCTGGGTCAGTAAAATTCACGACAGAGGCAGAGGAAGAGGAGGTTCCTCTGAGTATTGTTGCAGAAGAGAGAACCAAACCTAGTTCTGGGCCAGAAAGGAGCTGATCAGTATCATTCGAGCTCTTTCTGAACTGAGTTTCTGTAAGACTCTCGGAATCAGGGAATGGAGGGAAAGCATAGATGAATCTGTCCTTCCAATCTAGAGACAGAGCATCTCTCAAAAAAATGCTGCGCTCTGGAGCGAGTGAGCAGAAGTTGGGAAGCTTTGCATTTAGAGGTGAGGCGAACAGGTCCACCTGTGGTGTTCCCCAACGTAGGAAGATATCAAGTCTAAGACCCCTTGATCCAGTTCCCACTCATGAGCTTGAGCAGACAAGCGGCTGAGTTTGTCTGCCAAGGTGTTCTTGACCCCCGGGACGTGAATTGCCGTGAGGTGGAGGTTGTGCTGAACTGCCCAATCCGAAACTCGCATCGCTTCCCTGCAAAGAGAGTAGGAACGATTCCCTCCCTGTTTGTTGATGTACCATGTCTGTATGACTAAGTGGCCAGGAAGGAGGTGCAGAAGCAGAGCTTGAAGAGCATAAAGCACTGCCCGAAGCTAGAGCATATTGATCTGAAGCATTTTCTCGAGTTTGGACCAGGAGCTCTGGGTCCTGTGAGGTCCGAGATGGCTCCCAACCTCGCCCGAGGCATCTGTGGTCAGAGTCTGGGAGGGAGGAGAAAGACAGAAGGGAACTCCCAGAGAAAGGTTCTCTTGAACCATCCACCATTGAGAGTCCCGAACCATGGGAGAGGAGACTAGGACAAGCTGGTCCAGGTCGTCCACCAACTGATCCCACTGAGACCAAAGCGTCCACTGAGAGATCCTCATGTGGAGCCGAGCATGAGGGATTGTTGGGATTGTAGCCGCCATAAGCCCAAGGAGGCGAAGGACCGATCTGGCACTGACCCGCCTGTGACTGGATAACAGGCTGACCTAAGCTTCAGAGTGGCCACCCTATCCGGGCAGAAAGGCCCTGCCAGAGGTTGTATCCAGGATCGCCGATAAACTGGAGCCTCTGGGACAGGATCAAGTGGGACTTGGAGTGGTTGATGGTGATGCCCAGGGAGAAAAACACCCCCTGGGTAAGGGAAAGTAAGCGCAGGAGATCCTCCCTGGACGGGGCCGCCAGGAGCCAATCGCCAGGTACGGGAAAACCTGCACCCCCTGGGTATGCAGGTAGGTCGCTACCACCGAAAGGCATTTGGTGAACACCTGGGGTTCCGAGGAAAGACCAAATGGAAGGGCCTTGAACTGGTAGTGGTCCCCCTGGAAAGCAAAACAGAGGTATTTGCGGTGAGAAGGGCGGATAGGGATATGCAGGTAAGCATCCTGCACGTCCAGAGTGCACAGCCATTGTCCCGGCCAAAGGAGGGGCAGGAGGCCCTGTAGGGAGAGCGTCCTGAACCTCTTGTACTCCACGAACAAGTTCAGGGAACTGAGGTCGAGAATCAGCCTTACATCTCCTATCTTCTTCGGGACCAGGAAGAAGTGGGAATAGTAACCCGTTCCTTGAAGGGGAAGGGGAATGGGCTTCTATCGCCTCCTTCAGCAAAAGTGCTGAAATCTCTTCCTGGACCAGAAGAAGGTGTTCCTGAGAGTACGACGACCTTGGGGGAGGGTGACGAGGTGGTTTCTGGAGAAACTCTATTGAGTGTCCTTCTGCGATCAGCTGGAGCACCCAGGAATCTGAAGTTATCCTCTCCCAACCCGGGAGGTGGAGGGAAAACCTCCCTCCTACCGGTTCCTCCGAAAGGCCCAGAGGCTGTGGGAGAGGAAAGTAGTCAGGTGGTGTGGGGCAGCGCCGCAGCTGAAACACCCGCTGCTTCTTTGGGCAGAGGGGGCCTGGCAGCCAGACGGGCCTGGCGTTTAGTGGCCCGCTTTCCTTGGGGTTTCACCTTTTGCCGATTCCGTCTGCAAAAGGGATGGCGCTGCGTTTGATGGGGATGGTATATGGAGTCCACAGACTTCAGAGCAGTCCCCTTCTCCTGCAGATCGGTGATAATGTCCTTGACATCACCACCGAACAGCACCGAACCCTGAAGGGTGCTTCCTGAATAGCAGACTGCACTTCCGGGACCAACCCTGACACACGGAGCCAGGCATGATGCCGTAAGCCTAGGGCGAAAGCGAACTCCTACCAGCAGTGCCAACTGCATCGTAAGTAGCAGAAGCATGTGCCGACTGGTCAACATGCAGAGCGGATCAGGTCAGCTACTTCCTGTTTGACTTGAGAGTCCGGAAGGAGTCCAATTTGGATTCCACCTCACTAAGAATCGCTTTGGTAATCCCCATGTGACCGATATAATTTAGGGCCCTAATACCCAGAGTGGAAGAAGCATAGATCTTCTTCCCATACTGGTCCAGAAGACGGGATTCTTTGTCAGGTGGAGACCAGCTCAGATGTTTCGAGTTCGCTGTTCGGCCATGAGCGGCGGTAATCACGACCGAATCAGCTCGAGGGTGAGAATCTAAAAAGTCAACACCCTTGGGAGCCTGATATAGCCTGTTCGACTTCCGAGGAAGTGGGGCTAAAGCCAACGGTTGCTTCCAAATAGTGGAAACAAGATCGACATGAGGCTCAATCCAGGGTGGCACCAAGGTGGGAGCTGTCACAGGCAGATCCAGATGCTCAGTGAGTTTCTTATGCTGGGGATCCGGCTCCAAGGAACGCCACTTATGAACCTCCTGGATTTTGCGTAGCAACTCCGAAAACGAAGGATCCTCCGGAAGAGTCCTTGGCCTGGGTTTAGACGGAGAGTGTGGCACGTCGTCCAGCTCGGAACAGCCGGAGTCGTCCGAGGTGTCCAAGGAGGAAGAAGATGATGATAAGGAAGCCTCCCTCTCCTGGCGTGGGGCAGGAACGGACCCCTTGGGAAGCCCTCAGGGAAGTGTATCCTGCCCCGCCCTGGAACCAGAGGGCTCAGCCCTGGTGTCCGGAGGTGAGGAAGAAGTCTGTCGTCGTGGACGTACAGGAATCGGAACCGGCACCGTCGTCAGGGAGACGACTCTCCACCTCTCTGGTGAGCCGAGCCTTGGCCTCAGCCCACCAGGAGGCCAGAGTCTCCTCCAAGTCCACCGGCGGCTGAGGGGGCGGTGGAGGAGGGGGATACGGGTATGGATTATACCCGTAAGGCACGTATCCATAACCCAACAGCGGGAAGCCCGCCAGGTAATTGAGGCCCCGGGTACTGGCGGTGTCGGATAGGCTGCGCCGGGTACTGCGACCTGCAAGACGGCATCAGATACAACGGGTCGGATACCTGGGAACTGAAGGGTCTGCCGGAGGAGACGGCCTGGCCAGAGGGCCCACGGGCGGGTCTGGAGCAGAAGGCCCGGTGGGCAGAGGGCCCAGCATTGGAGCGGCATCCGGAAGCGGGATGTCACCCAGGGTCAGCAAGACTGGCGTTGGGGCCGGCGGCCAGGGATACAGCGTTGGGGCCAGTGTCCGGGAAGCTGATGTCCAGTCGGTCGGCCCAGCAGGCGGGCGGTCTGATGGGGGCACAGCAGGGACCTCAGCATCGCCCGGGGATGGAGGAGAAAAATCCCCGGGGTCAGGCTGAGGAGACCCTGGGTTCCCGGAGGGCAGCTAAGGCTGCCGGGAGCCAGAAACGGCGGACACTGGAAGGTCTGGTGTTGGCTCAGCCGCCGTGCGGACGTCGGGCAAACCGACGTCCGACTTATCAGCGGGGTCTGGGCAGACGCCAGAGGAGCCGACATCCGGCTTAGCGGACCCGTTGCCCAAGACAGGTTGCCGAAGGAGAGGCAGCCTAGTCAGGCAGAAGAAGGGCTGTGCGCCGCCCCAAGGGGTCACGCGACTTATCGACCTTCTCCATGTGGGCGTCGGAGGAGCCGACGTCCAACTTCACGAGCCGCTCGAACCAGTAGGCGTACGGTGGCGGCTTTACCAGAAGCGGAGGCCTGCAATAGCCGGAGGCGCCCGAAGACTGCCTGGTAGCAAGCCGAACGGAGCGGACGCTGCCGCCTTTGAAACCTCCAGAGGCTGCTGTAGCGATTGGTCTCCCGGCGGGGGGCGTTACCTGGAGCACGGCGACTCCCAAGGGAGACGCGGTGGATGAGGAGCCCTTGTCCCCGTGCTTCTCCTTGTCTTTTTTCTTGTGATGGCCTTCGGGGGAAGTGGACGCCTGCTGGAGCTTTTTTAACTCCTTTTCCATGGAGGACACTTTCTTCTTTAAAATATGGGCCTCCAGGGATTGCTGCCGCCGTCTGCGGGTGGCTGCGTTGAATTTAAGGCAGTGCTGGCACTTCTCCACCTGATGATCTGGGACTAGGCAGAAGAGGCACTGGGAATGACCGTCCTTGAGCAGGAGTTGGGCACCGCACGAGTCGCACTTGTTCTTGTGCTCGAGGGTGTAGGGTACAACATACACTGACGAATACCTGACAAAAATTAGAAAAAAATCGAAAATAACTCGGTTAAAACTATCGACGATTGAGGCTAACGAGTGTTGAACTTTTCAGCGAGGCGCTGACATGCGCTAACGGCGGGAAAGAATTGGAAGGCGGGCGTGGGGGACTGCCCCTTTACACTGACGTCGTATGACGTTGGTCACCTGACGTGGTGGCGGTCCCCCGCCAGAGACTGCTAGCTAGAAATTTTTCCATGGAGTCCTGACGCCTGCCGGCGTCAGTATTATATGTAATTACCTACTGCAAGAGCCCTCTCGAAGTAAGATCATCATATCCACGTCCCTAGAAGTTGTAATTTTTCTCTGTGTATTTAGAGACGGGTCTTCTGTGGGGGACTCTAAAGGTTAGAGTCATAAAAGGAAGATTTTCATTTGACAGTTTTAGAACCGTCACCAGGAGATCTTTAACAAAATCTGTTAACTGTCTTTCCTCTTTTCCAGTCTGGGGTACATCCTCCTATCTTCAGTATATCCTTTTAGTTGCTAAATGCAACACTGCACCCTCCTGGTGCCTTGACTCAAACCCGATTTCTTTTGATAGTAGCCCTAGAGGTCTTTCACTCTGTGAACAACAAGGGCAAGTCAAATTATGGAATAACCAGCTCTTCCTCTGGGGTAAATCCCTCTACTGTCTTACAGGAAAGGGACAACAGCTGAAGGTCTACCCAGCTGTCACTATTTCCTATATCCTGGCAACTTTCCTCTAAATACGTTTCTTCTCAGTTTTAACTTCTGGCAATGTCTCTCAATTCCAGGATCTCCTTGCTATTAACAACTGTGTTACAAGAGAGACTGTGAGTGACAAGAGTGACTGTCATGTTTACCCTGTCTAAGTTACGACATCTCCTCTCATGATCTCAGGGTTCCACAGTAACCACATCCATCACCAGACACAAACTGCTCTTCCTTCCCCATTTGTGGGTCAAGAACTAGTTTTAATTGATAATAATGTGATGTGGACAGTCCTAGGGACTACTCCATTTTACTGTATTCGGACACATGTTTTCAGTGTGTAACAACTACAATGGAGTCCCACTTTGGCTTCACCTTTTAATTGTACTAAACCAGAGCCTGTATACTTTTTTCAGGGTTGCTGCCTATTACCCACTTCCATCTAGAGTCTAATTCAGTAGATGCCTGCTGTCCAGTGAGTTCCCCTATCACCTGAGGCTCTGGCTCACCTAACTTGACTACCACATCCCTCTAGGGGCTACAGGCACATCTGTGATGCTCCTAACTTATATGCTCATCTGCAGGTGTGTCTTCTCATCTCCTTAGATTGGTAGTCGGGTTTTATTTGGTTATTTTTTCTTCCTATATCTTTTTTCTATCTCTTTGGGTAGTTTCCCACCTGGCAAACAGAACAGAGTTAGGTAAGGAAGCTGCCAACGGTTACGGTAGGGTGCAGTTCCACGCAGTGTTGTGGAGGTGCCATAGCCAGTAGCCACTGCAGGCCTCCTGCCTAAAAGATTTGGTCCTGCAAGGTCCTGATTCCTGTGGCCTAGTCCCATCAGTGGTACTCCATGTAGTAAAAACTCTGCAATATTACCACTTACGCCAAGTATGTCACTTTCATTTAGCTTAAATTTGGAAATTTTACAAAATGAATGGTCAAGCCCTGTCCCACTACCTCTAGGACCCACCTGCCTATAATAACCCTTTTCCATTACATGAGACAGTAAGACAGGCACTCTTGTACTGGCAATTGGTATATGGCGACATGGGCAAAACTGTGAGGCATTGGGCTGTGCCTGGTCTGAAGGAGCTGAGGCATACTTCTGCCTGGCTCCTCTCCTGCCCGTCTCTCAACATGTCCCGCTGAATAGGGTATTCATGGTGCACATAGGGTCTGCTGTAGTACACCATTCCCTTACCTCCCCTTCAATATGACCTATAGGGCATACAAGACCTCTCTTTTTGAGTTAAAAGTTGCTTTTTACCCATCAATTTGTTTTACGCAAATCTCAGTTTTGTCACCAAACAAGGAGGTACAGTCTAACTCACTTATAACAGGCACATATGTACAAATATAAAGTGGTCGATGTAATGGCGGGACAAGAAAATGAACTAAGCATGATTCTTGATTCAACTTTATTGTGGTACAACAGTTATGTCCTTTCAACTCAATTCCCTCACAGCACACAGTACACATCATACAGCAAACGTCAAACCACACAAAAACTGCACTGTATCAGAGATCTGTCCTCTCATGTACTCCATTGCACACAGTAAAAGCACACAGCTACAGAAAATAGCAAGCAATTATAGCTCCTTCTTGGGTCTTGGTCTAGTCTTGCTTATTGATGCTGTGAAAGTCAGAGATTTTCCTTTGGTGGGTATTTGTTTTCTTTTTTGCAGTGTTGGCCCAAACTTTCTCTGCTACCATGAGCGCACCCCAGTCCAGTTTAACACTGGGGTGTTGCTCCATTGCTCTTCATAATGTCATCAGTGCTGTTTTCACATCGTTTGGGGTAGCAGTCGCTTCTTGCTGTTCACCGTCAGCTCTATCCTCTTCTTTTTCCATCTCCTCCATGTGCTTGGTGTCGACCTGTGTGATGTCATCAACTGCAAGCTCCTCCTCTCCGCTTCCAAGGATACACATAGCATGAAACTCATCTGCTGTCATACCGTGTGGCGTTGGAATGCTCTCTTATCTCTCTCTGCTATCAGGCTGAGTTCGACTGAAACTGATGGGGCACTAGAAGGTCCCTCCCCGTGGTCAACGTGGTTTTCAGGGAGCATGAATCCAGCTTTTCTGAAACAGTGCTGGATTGTCTGCTGGGTGACTGCACCCCAGGAGTCTTTTAAAAGACAGACACCCATCACGTAAGGTAATCTTGCAAACACACTCAGCAGATGTTAGCATTGTTTCTGTGTTACAGTCACTCTCATCCAGAACTCGTTTACACGTGAATCAAACATAGTGCTGTTTTAGACTGTAAATTATCCCTTGATCAAGAGGTTGAATTATGCATGTTGTGTTTGGGGGCAGTAAAATCAAAGTTATGTTGTGGAGTCCAGGAACAGCTGGGTGGCCAGAAAAATTGTCTATTTTCTTTAACAGTTCTACCTTTTCACTGAGAGACATAGCCTTTCGTTTTGATGCCATTCTGCAAAGTTATCAGATGCTGCAGCAGGACCAAACAGGCAGGCAGCACAGTTAGGATCAGGTTAAAAGCCGCTGACAATGAACTGTGTGAACGTACAGTTAATTGAAGGGCAGAACACTGAGCACCTGTTAACTGATGTTTATCAGAGGTGTCATTTTCAGTCGGCAAGTGCCCGATGTAGACAACAGACGTTATAAAAGGAGGTTTTAACATAGAAATCAATGTTAATGGTGTTTGGAAATGCTGAACTGCCCGCTAAATCCGACTGCCCGTTATACCCACGGATGGTAAAAGTGGAGTGGACAGTACCTTTAAAAGGCATGTCAACTGCTTTGGGATTCCATGTCCCATGACAACCCAGTTGTTCTGAGCCATGCAAATTTCCTGGTTTACACTGAATTTGCTAAAGCCCTGGAGGCAGTGAGACATCAACAGCCATTTGAAATTGGTATTCCAGCCTTTAAACCAGCTCTCATGGTATATGCGAGATACATTTTCTCTGGGCAGGTAAACTGTCACATAAGGGTAGACTGTGTTCCACAGAGCCTGCTGGTAGTGTGCAGGATAACTTAGACAGGCAGCATGCTTCAGCAATAGGGTGGAGTGGTCTACACCTATCTTGCCATAAGGTCCAGTTCTCTGGAATCCTTGTTAGGAGGTGCTGCTGCTGCCAGATTAACTTAGCTTTTACATGCAACGCATTAATCATTCCCTCAGGGTTGGGGTGGGTGCAGGTACTGCCAGAATCCTCCTGGTTACCACATACTTTTTCCACCTTCTTGTCCATGCCTGCAGAGGTAGAAGGTATAACATACATTTTCACTGTGGCCTTCTGGGGTGCTTTGGGATGGGGACTGATGCTCTCTTTTTTTGAGGTCAGCTCCAGCACACTCAGATTCTGCCTCTTCTGCAGCCACCTGTGTTTCTGTGGATTGCAGATTCAGCATGCCAGCAATATGGCCCACAAATGCTGTGTTAAGAGGAATAATCTTCATTAACCTTTGGTGGAGAACCAAGGTCATTCATACCATAGCAGCAGCATCTGGGGATATCAATTCCTCCTCTTCCTCCTCATAATCCTGTGCTGGGTACGTACTTGGGAAGCTTTGTGCAAACTTTCCAAAGCTTTGCACTGTCTACAAAAACTGGCACATTTTTTAATAATGTCCTCAAAGGAGGGCATTTTGCTCCCCGATACTAGTTCCTCCATTTGTTTTTCAGGCAGATGAACACAAAGGTGCTTTTTGTTTTGCCAATTGTTCCAGCAGTAGTGGCAAGCTGCTGGTCTGAAAGCCTTTTTTATTTCTTGCCATTCGAGGCATCAGGACTCCCCAGTGGCGGAGCCAGATTTGGGAGTGTTTGGGAGCCAGGGGGGCCATTCAGTCAATCATGGGCTCCACAATGGGTACTAAGCAGTGAATAAACATGGTGGTGGAGCACCAGTACTCACATTGGGGCAGCCAGGAGGGGCCACCGCCACCCCATCCCCACCTCTAGCTCCACCACTGGGACTCCCCCTGCCAGACACCCAGCGCTCGCTGCTGGATGACAGCTTAGCAGTTAACCATCTCCTTGGGTGCAAGAGACAACTGCTCCTTTACAGACGAGTGTTTGCAGCATTTCTGATCTCCTTGGGTGCCAGGCCGCTGTGGAGAAGCACTATTTGAAGCTTACTTTCCACCTTCAGTGGAGTCTTTCCCCATATTTATGTTTCTTACATGATAGCACTCTTATGACAGAGGTGTGGAAGCTGGTACAGATGTCAACTGCTGTTAAGCTACCCTCTTTTTGTTTTAGGGCAGAAAACTTTGCAGAGATCACAATTTTCAAAGTTGTGATCTGGGCACAAATAATCAAAGAAAGGTCATGGTCGCCTGCCTTTGTTAACCAATGCTGACAGGCTTCACAATGTTTAAATGCTGTGGATCTGGTCATCTTTTTAGGTCCCCCTGTCATGCCGATTCGATAGAGGAAGGTACCAAAAATGCTTATACTGTCCCCCAAAATAGGCACCGCAGTTATAAAAATAAAGCCAATTTAAATAGACAAAAACACTGTATTTAAATAGTTTAAATATTGGAAACCAAACTAGGAACTGATGGAAATCATAATTTTCTCGGTTCAGGAACCATATAGGCAGGGAAAAAAAACACACTAGAATAACAAAATAAATAAAACTAATCTAATGTAATGCAGAATATCAAATACCTTGTATGTACAAGTCCTTAACAAAAAACTTAGCCACTAGGACTGGAACAGGACTCCAGGACAGCTCTCTTCAGCCGAGAACTAAATCTGCCAGGGGGAGCATGACCATACTGCAGAGTGTGAACGTTATCATTCAAAAAGAAAAGTGCTATCATGCAGGCAACAACTCAGGGCTGAGATGCTGCAATTTGTATGACATCACTAATACACTCTCATTGCTAGAAGGAAGGGCTGAAGGTCTTTCACAGCCTGGAAGGTGAACAAAATGCAGAATCCATCAGAGACTTAATTGGTCACTTCAGATTCCTTGGCTTTCTGAAAGGCTTCACATGAGGTTCCAAAAGGCTGCCCTCTTAAAATGTAGGTCACCGACTCTCTGCTGCAATTCCTATGATAAGTTAGTACATTTCAGCAAGGCCTATCTCAGGAAATGACCACAGTGATCTAGTTGCAGGGCTGTTAACTTTCACTGCTATTTGAAGCAGCTGCTTGGAGGCATCTACACTAACAGGGCTACAGATAAGATCTTTTTGAAATAAGTACCGTACTCCTCATTTTGAAAGCGAGGTGAGTAAAACCAAATTCAGATGTGTACAAATGTCTGAACGGAGTGGAGTGAGTAGTACATTTTTTAAAACAATGTAGTTTTTTTTTCTAGATAATAACTGATAAGGTGCCAACAGTGCCCCAGATAACAATGTCAGGCAGCATTAATTTACTCACCAGTTTTAAAATAAACTTGGGATGCACACAAGTGCTGTAAATCTGGAAAAAAATTGCTCCATTTGAATTACCAGTTATGTTATGAAGCACTGTTCTATGGAGTGTGATGCATTTACAAATGTTGGGTGACTACTGGTACACATTAAAAACAATTCTGAAGAGTATTTCCTAAAATGAGGTGAATAAAATAGATCAATACTAACCTTATCTGGAGCCCTGTATACTATACTAAACTGTATTCTCCCTTAGGTCTTCTAGAATCTTTTCACCAAGGGAAGAAGGGTAGACTAGAAGTTAATGCTAATGCTTGGCTGCATAACCCAAGTACAGTACACAGCCCATCTAATGGCCAGGGAAGAATTACAGTAAAGCATTTTGCATCCGCCATTGCTCCCAAGACTGTCCATTATTTATTTAAAAAATGGTAACTGGGACAGGCACACTGAGCCGATGCACAATTCCAGGTGCAACCAGGGGGAAAGGGAAATGGGAGAACAGAACTACAAATAAATACAGCCAGTCCCGTGATGTGGTTACAATGATGACGACGTGAAGTACATAAATTAGTGTAGTACAAACTGGCACACCTGCAAATGGAGGACAAATAAATCAGCAAACAAATCATCTGTACCTTTAAACATCTCAAAAATTACAGCTGCCAATCATAAAGAACAAGCAAAAATAGTACTGAAAGAGTAAAACACGCGATAAACTTCTGTGATGTTGAGGTAGTCAAATATCAGGGATGGGTATGGAGAGGTTCAGGAAGAGGGTTGGTTAACAGTGGGGGAGGGAGTTTTAGTTGGCATCTAATGGAGGAAGGAGGGGGAGATGAATGCAGGAGGGTAGCTGTTTCCAGAGGGAGGCAGGCAGTATAAGAAAGCTAATTTTCCAGCTAAGGAGTGTGGGTGGGGAAGAGAAAAGGTGCGCAGGTCCCTCGAGCATAGGGAGTAGGAGGAGGAGATAGGATACATATATGGGGAGGGACCAAAACCAGTATTCAGAGTTGAGGGAAGCACAGTGGGACTGGTAACATGAGGGAAGAGGGTGAGCTGGTAGGCAAGTGACGGAAAGCACTGCAAGAGGCTGTCCAGTCTGGAAAGGGGGGGTGGAGGGAGTGGTGCCGTAAACCACATCCGCATAGTCAAAAATCAGGAAATCCATTGTTAATGACAAGCTCCCGATGGGGGAGAAAGGCAGTCCTTCTTGCGGTACAGAGCACCATGTTTGGGGTGAAATTTAGCATGGATGGTATCACTGTGGGCAGAGAATTCAAGTCTGCTATCTAACTATGCACACAGGTACTTGAAAGATGGAACTACTTCAAGTGGGGTGCCACCCAGCGTTTGGGGGGGGGGCCGGGCCAGCTTCTGGCTGGTACCAAAGGTCAAAAGAAAAAATTACTCCCCTTAGTAATTGTGTTTCTCCTAATGGAGTCTTGCTGTATTCTGACAATCTGCAGTTAGCTCCACCCTTTAAACTGCCCCAGAGAGTACAGGGTTAATTTTCTATGCAGTGCATACAACGCTGAGCTCGAGCTCGGTTGAGGTCTCCATCTGCAGCCCTTTGAAACCCAACCGTCAGATTCTTACGAGCAAAGACTCACTAACTATACTATGTGGAAATTATAAAATTTTTAACTAGCCAACTGGCAACAGACGTTTTGGATTCCCAAAGGAAGACTCAAGTCAGGAAACCCAAAACCAAAAACCAATCCAAATAAGGATAACAATACACAAAAAAAAAACAAAAAAACACCCAAATAAAAAATGAGGGCGTGAAGAAGCACCCCTGGGGTGCAGCACTGCACCTACCCACCCACTTCCCAAAAACCAGGTTCTGAGAGGGGAGGCAGGTCAGAACAGAGCAAGACTCCATTAGAAGAAACACAGTTACTAAGGTGAGTAATTTTTCTTCAAACAACATGAAGTCTTGCTGTATTCTGACTATCTGCAGATTACCAAGCAGTACCTCCATGGAGGAGAGAGAACCTACTTTGGGAATAGGCTCTGAAGTACTGCTGTGCCAAACCGAGCATCACTCCTAGCCTGGGTATCCAGAGAGTAATGCTTGGTAAGGTATGGACTCTTTTCCAAGTATCTGCTTGACAAATTTCTAACAGAGGAATATCCTGGCAAGCCAGGAAGCAGCTGTACCTCTTGTAGAGTGAGCCCTCAGGCCTGAGGGTGGAATCTTTCCGTTTCTCATAGCAGAACTGTATACAAGACACAATCCACCTAGCAATAGTTCTCTTGGTGGCAGGTTTTCCCTTTCCCACTTCCCCATAAGTGAGGAACAACTGGAGGGAATCAAACCTGTGACCATTGGTACGCTCTATGTAGTAGCTAAGGGCTCTTTTAACATCTAAACTGTGTAGCCACCTCTCTCCTGAGGAAGAATGATCAGTGAAGAAGACAGGACGAGACATAGACTGATTCAAGTGGAAGTTTGAAACCACTTTGGGTAAGAACCTCCTATTGGTTCTAAGGACCACTTTATCTCTATGAAAGGAGATAAAATCAGGTTCCATTGATGGGGCTTGCAGTTCACTGATACGTCTGGCAGAGGTAATGGCTACCAAAAACACAGTTTTCCAAGTCAAGTACTTAAGCTCTGCTGAAGACATAGGCTCAAAAGGAGGTTGCATAAGTTGAGCAATGCAAACATTTAAGTCCCAGGCAGGGGCAGGATCCCAAAAGGGAGGAGTGGTATGAAGCAATCCCTTGAAAAATTTACAGAACACAGGATGAGATGATAGTGAGGGAGACTTCCCCACTGACAGAAAAGCAGAAACAGCTGACAAGTGTACCTTGAGAGTAGCTGGTCTGAGGCCTGGGCCATTAAGATGGACCATATAATCCTGAACTGTAGGCAATTCAGCAGTGTCTGGAGAAATATGCTTCTTGGAACACCAAATGCTGAATCTTTTCCATTTGAAGTTATAAGTCTTTCTGGTGGAGGGCTTTCGAGAAGCTTTGAGAATATCCAGAACTCCCTGAGACAGATGCAAATCTGCATACTCTTAATTCTTCAAGAGCCATGCCTTGAGATTGAGAGACCAAAGATTGGGGTACCAAATCCTCCCCTGAGGGGAGGTTAACAGGTTGTTATTCCTGGGAAGAGACAGGGAAAGATGGACTGCTAGAGACAGTAACAGGGGGTACCAAGGCTGTCTGGCCCAGTCCGGAGCAATCAGAATCACTTTGCAAGGTTGTGACCATAACTTGACTAGAACTTTGAACAGGAGGGGAAAAGGAGGGAAGGCATACATAAATTTCCCATCCCAGTTCAAAATCAGAGCATCCAGAAGGTCTGTCTGAGCTCAGGACTGGGGGTCTGCAACAAAGCAGAGGAAGTTGATTGTCTGGGGCTACAAAGAGATCTATCTCTGGAGTGCCCTACCTTGAGAAAATTACTTTCAACACTAGGGGGTCCAGGGACCATTCGTGATGGCCCTGGGAGATCCTGCACAGTGCATCTGCTAGCACATTGTCCTTTCCTGGAAAGTGGACTGCTATCAGAGAAGTCTGCAAGGAATAAGCCAGAGACCACAATTTCATGGGCTCTGTGCACAAGGCCGTAGACCGAGTGCCTCCCTGCTTGTTGATGTACCACATGGTGGTGGTCTTGTCTGTTCTGACCTGAACTATCTTGTTCTGCACAGACTGAGAGAAAGCTTGTAGGGCCAGAAAAACTGCCCTGAGTTCCAGGAGATTGATACGAAGAAGGGACTTCTGAGGGGGCCACAGTCCCTGGGCTGTGAGAGCCCCCAGATGAGCTCCCCACCCCAAAAGGGAAGCATCCATGGTAAGGGACCACCGAATGAGACTGAGTGACAAACGGGACCCCTTACCTTAAACTGTCCTGATCCTGCCACCATTGAAAAGCTTGGATCAGTGTCCGAGTCACTGGAATCAGCTTGGTGAGAGGGTCCTTCTTTTGGGACCAAAAGGCCCTCAGATGGAACTGAATGTCCCTCATCTGGAATCTTGCCCCTTGGACCACTGCTGTAGAAGCTGCCATGTGGCCCAAGAGCTGAAGGAAGTGCCTTGCTGGCTGGGACACCTGAAGGTTGAAGAAAGAAACCAGTTCTATAAGGACTCTTGCCCTTTCCAGGGGAAGAAAGGCTCTTGCTTTGACAGTACCTAGCTCTGCCCCTATAAAGGTAAGAAGCTGTACTGGTTCGAGGACTGACTCGGGGAGATTGAGAAGAAACCCCAGGGAAGACAGCACTTGCTGGGTCACTTGCAGGTCTGACTTGGCTTCGTCTGGAGACTGACCCACTATTAGCCAGTCATCCAGATATGGAAAAATGGAAATCTTCTGCCTTCTTAAAAAGGCCACTACTGCCAGGCACTTTGTAAAAACCCTTGGAGCTGATGTTAGGCAAAAGGGCATTGCTTTGAACTGGTAATGGCCTGAGGGCAACTTGAACCTGAGGTACTTTCTGTGGAAGCACCTAATGGGAATGTGAAAGTAGGCATCTTTGAGGTCCAGGGAGGCTAGCCAGTCCCCTGGCCTTAGAGAGGGAAGAATTATTCCCAGAGTCACCATCTTGAACCTTGGTTTTAAAAGATGTTTGTTCAGGTATCTTAGATCTAGGATGGGTGACCACTCCCGTCTTTTTTGGGGTAAGGAAGTACCTGGAGTACAGATCTTTGCCCCAGTGTAGGGTAGGAACTCTCTCTATGGCTCCTAGGGCCAGAAGAGATGAAACCTCTGCCTCTAGGGCAAGGGTTTCGGAGAGACTTGCAGGTGGAAATGATCTGGCTCTCATCTTCGAAATTTTTGAAGCCGAGAACCAGTCCCTGGCTTACTACTTCCAGGACCCACTTGACTGAAGTAACAGACACCCAGTCCTGGACGGCAAGCCAGCCTGCCCCTACTGGGATAGAGAGAGTCGACACAGGCAGGCCCATCAGGGTGTCTGCTTGGCAGGGCCTTAGGCTGAGAGTGGATGCAGTCCTGCTCATCACCCTTCTGCCTTTCCCTCTGAAGAACCCCCTCTGCGAAAAGGGAGAAGAGGCCTGTGCTTGGTAGAAAGGCCTATGAAAAGGCCTGCCCCTGCCTCTAGAATGCTGCCTTTGAGGAGTTGCCTGCCTCTCCTTGGCCTGTGCACTCCTATAAGTGGTCCTACATTCCTCCATCTTTTTCATGTAATTCTGTCTGTTCCCCAAACAGAGAATTACCTTCCATGGTGAAGTCCATGGCCTTAGCCTGGGTGTCCTGTGACAGGCTAGTACATCTGAGCCAAGCCATTCGCCGAAGAGCCACAGATGTAGCCATGACTCTTGATGACATATCACTGGAGTCCACAGCAGCATGAAACTGTACCTTAGATGCCTCGGTCCCATCCACAGCCACCTCCTCCAGCTCCTTGGCCAGCTGGGGAGGCCTGTTTATCCAGTGCCAGTAGTGTCCCACCTGGACTTCCGGTACCTGGCTGTATAGGCCATATAATTAGCCTGCCTGAGTCCCAAAGAGGATGCCATGTATTGCTTCTTTGCCAAGGCATCCATCCTCCTGGAGTCTTTATCTGGGGCGTGTGAAGCCAAGGGGACATTAGCCCTGTCACAGGCTGCAGCCTACACGACCCCAACATGGCTGCATTGTTGGTAGAAAAACTCTGTGTCTGAGCCTGATAAAGTGTACCTCTTATCCACTCTTATATCAACAGGAGGTACAGAATTAGGGGACTTTAAATTTTTTGTGTCCGTTTCCCAAAAGATTTGTGCAAGGGAACAGACAACCTCCTGGACTCTAGGATGTCCATTATCTCTACAAAATCAGGCGCCTCTTGATCCTCTGTAGCTTCCTCCATAGGGAGCTGAAGAGTTTCAGCCACTTTCCTGTAAAACATACAGTGGGGAGGGGACTCAGAGAGGCTAGGAGGGGAAAACACCAGAAGGTCTGTCTGGGGAGATGTCCGGTTCAATGGGCACATCCAGACTTTCTGCTCCATCATAATCATCATCTTGTTCATCATCTTGTTCATAATCCCCCTCCTCCTCAAGTTCCGGTTCACAAAAATCTTCAGGGGCATATTCCTGAACCGGTGGAACCCACCGAACCGAGCCCCTAGCCAACGGAGCCGGATCGGGCGGAACCGAGCAAAGCGATTCAACAATCCGAATCGCTCGCGCAATCTCATCTGCGGTTGGAACGTGAACATCTGGATCTGAACTGGCTGATTTGTCTTTCCTTTTTGTAGGAACCGATCCCTCAGGATCAGCTCTCCTCTTGCCCGAAGTATTCCCTGGTCAGAGGGCACTCCTGGTTCAGTCGGAACAGAACCGGGCTGGCCATCTGGGTCAGCAGACTTCTCGGCCTCCTTTTCTCTAAGTCTACCTAATCTCTTTTCCAAGGTAGACTTAGGAAAATGTTTACAAATTTGGCAGTCTGTATCGAGGTGTTCAAACCCCAGACAATACACACAGGTGGTGTGGGGATCGGCCTTAGCAAAGACTTCCCCACACTCACTGCAGTGTGAAACCCAGTGGGCCCAGTTTTTTCTTGGTTTCCTCAGACATAGTAACCTACCCAAACTTACCCTTTTTCAGCAACCGCCAGGCAAGACTCCCTTATCGGTTCCTAACCGTGTCACGGGTATTGGGGAAAAAAACATTTAAAACACGTTTTTTTTTTTTTTTAGAACCAATAAGGACTGGTAACCACACACTAAAGCAAAGTACAAGGATTCAGTATATAGGATCAGTTCAGCCAAACCGATCCAGCAAACTTACAATTTCCACAAAGTAATGAAAATAACTATCTAGTACTCACGGTACCGCAGACGGAGCCTGAACCGACAATGCGGAACAAATTCAGAATAATTCTGGCTTAAAACCGACACTTCAACTTACACTTAAACCGACTTTTGAACCGAGCTGAAGGAGAAATCTCGGAGTGACTGTTCAGTGGAGCGGGTAAAAATCTGATGGTTGGGTTTCAAGGGCTGCCAACAGAGACCTCAACCGACTCGAGCTCAACGTTCTATGCACTGCAGCAGAAAATTAACCCTATACTCTCTGGGGCAGTTTAAAGTCTGAAGCTAACTGCAGATTGTCAGAATACAGCAAGACTTCCATGTTGTTTGAAAGACAGTTTTCTGTGTGTTGGCGTAAAGTTGGCTGGACTGGAACCAGTGGAGAACACTGTGAGCGTCTTGCTGGAGCAAGACTTCCATGGATGCAAGCGAGGGACCCGAGGTGTAGATAACTGTGTCATCTGCAGACATGTGAATATGCAAGATAGTGGAGGGGGTCATTTAGGAAGATGAAGAAGAGCACTGGACCCAGAATGGCGCCCTGATAAAGCCCTGTGGGACCCCAGTGTGGCTAATGAGGGGTGGAGAGAAGGCGCCTCCTACTTGTACCGACTGTTGATGGCCGAGAGATAAGAACAGAGCTAACTGACTGTGGGGCTGAGAGGTCAACATAATTGGACACAGAATGAAAGTCTTTGGCTAGATCAATGAAAATGGTCGCTGTGATTTTCACCCGATTCATCCATTAGAGGATGAGTCAATGACCCTAAGTAGGGGAGAGATTGTGGAACGATCCTTCCTAAAGCCATACTGAAAGGGGAAGTAAAAGTTGGATGAGTGGAGGAAGTCTGCAGGCCATGACTAGACTAGTTTCCCTTGCAGCTTTGCAAGAGAAGGGAGCAGGGAGATAGGACAGAAGTCACCAGGAGTGAAGGGATCACCCCCTTTATGGAGGGGGAGAACTTTGGCAAGCTTCCAAGACTGAGGATGATGGTACAAAAGAGAAGATTTAGGAGGCGTAGTGTGTGTGTGTGTGTGGGGGGTCGCTCACAATGCCAGGAGCTGACAGATGGAGAAGTTTGTGGTCTAAACCACCAAGCCATCCAGGCTAGATCTGGAAGGGTTGAGTGAGGAAAGGGTGAGCAGGGTCCCTGAGGGAGTGAAAAGGAGAAAATCAAACCAGGGTTGGGGAGGTATGGGGAAGGGAGGGGAAGGAAAGTCAGGAGGTGGTGGGGGGGAGAGCAAAAGTGGTGAAAAACTCACTGAGGGGAGCAGTAGCAGAGGGAGGGTCAAGCACTAACGAGCCACTACTGAAGACTGAGGAAGTGGACTGAGCTGGGGGGTCAAAAACGGAGTGAACTGCCTTCCAGAATTTGGCTGAATTTAGATTATTCTGGAGGTTGGCCTTGAAGTAGAGGGACTTGGCAGTAGAAATGGTCTTAGCGCAAGAGTTCCTAAGTGCCCTGTAGGACAGGAGGTCCGACAGAGAGTGGGATCATTTATACCTGGCACAGACCTGGTCACGGGTCCTGCACAAATCAAAGAGATCGAAGGTGATCCAGGGGTGGTGAGAGGATTTAACTTGTATTTCCTGATGGGGATATGCTTGTCCCAGACAGAAGTAAATATTGAGTGGAAGAGGGCTATATCAATGTCTGGGGTGGAAAGCATAATGGACCAGTAAGTCATTGCCTAGCAGATTTGTAGTAAATGTAGTTCTGGACATCTCAGTTGCTGCTGCTATCAGACATTCAGCTGCAGACTATCTGAAGAAAATCATGCCCCTCTTTAGGGATACCACAACTGCAGTCTACTTCATTATCCAAAAAGAGTGTTTGCTCTGGGCCGGCCCTCTGGCACAGTGGTTGGATTTCTGCTTGTGACGCCGATGACCCGGGTTCAGGAATGGACCCGGGGAGTCGGACGGCTGGCTGGGGAGAAGGATTGAGCATCTCATGGACTGCTCTCCTTCCGAAGGAGAAATGCCCGTGCTCAATGGACCCCTGGCAGAGGCTGGGGATCCGCGGCGAACGGGCGCCAGTACGTTGAGGAGCGGGGCAGACGCTGGACATCACTGCACGTCCCCGCCCCTGGGGCAGCACACTTGGAAGAAATTGCTGGCCGCCAAGGATGAAGACCTCACCAGTGCCTGGCCTCTATGGTTCCCTGCCTCCCTGCTGACCAATTCCGGCTCTGCGGCAATACCGGCCCTGAACCCGCCCTGGGAAGCCAGGGAGACAATGTCGGTGGTGGTCCTACCAACACCATTCCTTCAGACTTGCCGGATCAGGAGTCAGAGTTCCCACCCAAAGCGTAGGGGTATCTGCAGGCATGGCAACAGAGAACGAGGCAGCTAACCAGGTTGGGGCAGAATGTAGGGCATCTGGCAGCCAAAAAACACAATTTTGCTCTGGTTCCTTCCAGATCTTCTTTGCCAATGACTAGAAAACAGAGTGGATAGGCAGACAGAGCTTCACAATGGCAGTCTTAACCTGGAGATCCAAAAACTGGTACTCACCTTCTGACTCAGAACCCTGGGCAACAACTTTCAGGTTCTTTCCCACACACCTTAGGGTAACTATTTAGAGCAGCGACTAGACTTATAAGGCACTGTCCCTTGCCTACTTTTATAGAACTCAGATGAAGACAGAACTATTTCCAAGAATATACTAGGAGGAAAGACTAGGAAATGTGGACATCCCTGTGGGGTTGGGTGCTTCAAGTAAGGACAGCAATGAGTGAGATGGGCATTCAATATCGGTTTAAGGGAAAACAAGAACAAAGCTGGTAGCAGGATTGGGGCTAGTACCGGAACTGGTACCTATAGGCTTGACCTCCTTTGCACCAGGAGACCCTTCTATGCCATGTCAGTGTGGAAACGAGGTGGTTAAAGAACCCCCTCCCAAAAGAGACCAGAAGAGACTAAACTGGCTCTTTTTGCCCACGGGCTCAAGGGAAGCAAAGAGCCTAACCAGGCCTGTAGCCCTTTGGAATAGGAACTAAAGGACTGGGAGTGGTGCCATGACCCAGAGTCAGATTAGACATCTGAAGTCCATCAGCATCTTCTACTGGGAACCAACGCTGGCAGTGTCTGGATGCAGAACTGGATGAGTCTTGGTGCTGGGCTACTCCTCAAAACCAGAATCACGGTGCTTTCCTCCCAATCCCTGTAAGGGGGCCTGCTCATTTGAGGACCCATGTCAATTTCATCTTGCTGGATCAGAATTGTATCCCCCCCCCCAGTTTTATGTCCAGAAGCGAGACTGAAGGACAGGAAGGAAATTCTTCATTCTTCTTTGCCCAGTTCTCCTTATATTTCTTCCATGTCTGGGAGCAGTTTCAGGAAGCTTTTCATGTGGTCTGGGCCCAAACACTTGAGACACTCACAGTGGCCGTCAGCAAATGACATGAGTTTTGTTGCATAATCACCCCTGAAGAGGTCATCCACAGAGAGTCATAACAACTGAGGGAACCTTCTGGAAATAACTCTGATGAAATTGAAGAAAATTAGGTGAAAATCTAGGAAAAAAGACTTACTGACTGTGAAAGTGGCACCGGAACTGTGAAATGGCATCAGAACCGAAACAGAATGGTAAAAGTGATTGACAAAGCAGCGGAGAACACTATCCGCGTATGACCAAATGCTTTGGAAGAAAAAACAACTATCTGAAGGTTCAGAGAACTGCACGAGAGGTGGAAACGAGCCCGGAGATGCGTAGCACTTGATAACCCTCACTGTTAGAAACAGATTTTCATGGTGGTCACTGTGTATTGAATATATAAAAACGAGTATGTCTCATGCACAGACACACATGCACCCGAAAATGGTTGGAGTTTTAGAAACCTTTTCATATACAAGGCTGTGATCAACCGCTACAATGACAATTTGTCTCCTATGTGTATAAACAACTGCACAGGTCTGGACTCGTGAATGTTATCACTGCAGCCATCTGTAGATGGACACCAGCATGTTACTGCTAGTAAAGGCTGCTGCCTCAGATGAAATGCTGTCAGAAGTAGCAACTTACCATTTTTATCAGCAGCATTCACATCTGCCCCCAGGTCCAGGAGACGCTGCAAGCATGGCAGACGTTCCGGCTCTTCACTCGCCAAGTCCAGTGGGCTACTTTCATGAATCTACAGGGCAGAAAGAAACAATTACTCACCGAAGTAATATTACTTCTTCCAGGGTATTCTTTAGCATTATTGACAGAAGCAGTATGCCAGCTGGGTTCAGCTGCCCTGGAGAGGAGTAGTCAATGCAAATGAGGAGGGTATGGCCAATCAGGATACAGTTAGAGTAGAGTGTTGCCTGCAGTCAGCCTGAAGGACCTCAGAATGCATTTTGAAGCTGAAAAAAAGAGCAAAAACTGTGCCCACTGGGGCAAAAAAACTGTTGGCAATAACCCACTATATATTCTAACCCACTATTATGAAAACTTTTTTTTTTTTTAAATCACACGAACAAATGACAATCATCTAATTTGGCTAAATCCCCTAGCGGAGCCTTTAGACAAGGCTTCCATGGGAGGAAGGGTGGGAATGTCAATAATGCTAAAGAATACTCTGGAAGAAGCAATATTACTCGGTGAGTAATTGTTTCTTCTCACCCCAGGAATTCTTTAGCATCTATTGACAGAAGTAGACTTCAAAGCAGTGTAGTTGGGAGGAGGCGATAAACCTATTTTAAGAAGAGGCTCTTGAAGTTCCATCCTGCCAAAACTGGCATCCTATCATAGTACACATCCAAGAAGATCTTATTGAATGTGAAAAGCAAATTTCAAATAAGTGGTCTGCACACTTCAGGTGAGGATATAGTTTGAACGCTGCCCAGGAGGCAGCTGATCTCCAGTAAGTAGGCCCTAAGCACGAGAAGGGCTGAATGTCAGCTTTACTGAAGCAGACCTGAAATACCTGAAAACAGTCCTGTGGGAAAATACTCTTGGTCACTGGTTTCTCCTTTTCTGCAAAAATGCAGGAAAGAAAAATATGATAATGACAGAACCTGAACTGAGAGGACTGCTGGCGCAGACCGGCAGGACTAATTCATGCCCCTTCCAAGTAGGTTGAGATAGGCTAGACAGGACTTGCCAGAGAGCAGTACAGGCAGAGAAAAGGGACTGATGAAGGAAATGGTAGAGCACTTGGGGAAAAAGATTTTCTATCCATCCAGAAGACTAATTTGTTCATAAAGGCACTGAGAGGATAAGGCCTAAGAGAACAACCTGAAACTCTGAAAAACGTCTGACAGAGGAAAACAAGCAGACAAATTGTCTTCGATGTTACTTACTTCAGGACAGAATTTCCACAGATTCAAAGGACACCCCATGAAACTGAACTTACAGAGGTTTGTGGTCCATGGAAAAACTCGGTCCCTAGAAGGGTCTGGAGCGAAGATGGCCCTTTGCAGAATATTTCTCTTGCCTGATGGAAAAAGAATCCCGAGTAACCGTTAGGTGTACTCTCAAAGAAAAAAGAGGCCTACTGTCCCACTGTTGGAAGGAAAATAAAAACCTTTATACTTTTACAGGAAACAAGTCACAAGGACCAAACTAGTTCAAAGTCCAAGACTGCAATGCCTGGAAATGAACTAAATAATCCAGTCATGAGAGGAAAGAGGATTGAAAAACTCTAGGCTCTTGTCCTTGTACCCAGGGGAAAAGCCACTTCCCCTAGAAAAACTGAGGTTTTCGTGATACTGAAACTTTTTTTCCCCCCATAGACGTTCCAGGCCTTGTTTGGATACAGGGACTAAGAGATCTAGACTCTCAGGAACCAGACCTTGAGAAGAAAAGACTGGCAGCTGAGAAAAACACTACTCCTGATTTTTCAGAAAGTACTAAGGTTGTCCCGAGCCACCGGGATCGTGGTGGCGGATACCTTGACTAGAGAGGTACTTAGGTAACAAGGGATATAGGGAGAGAGAAAACTTCTCAGGCCAGTCATGAGATTAGAAAATCCATTGGATGGAACCCCGAGCTGGGGCCTGCAACAGGAAAAAAGGAAAAAGCTGGAGGTGAAAATTCAGATCTGGACCTGACCTTTCCCCTGAATGATGTGGCTAGGACTTGAGTGCTGAGGGCTCACTTGCGGTGGTCCCGAGTAATGTGGCTTAGAGGATCTGCCAAAGGGCCCACTTGTGGTGGCCCTGCCAAAGTTTTGTCCTTGCCTGACAGATGGATAAGTGACTAAGACACCTCCAAAGAAGCCAGCTAGAGATAACAACTCGTAGCTATTGCGGAGAGATTGGAAGCCCTGTGTCCCAAATGCTCGTTAGTGTGATACAGGGCAGGGATATCGAACTAAATGGCCTTTGGACTGAAAAAATGCAGGCCTGATAGAGATACTCTGAGATTCCAGGGACTGAAGAGAGAAGAACTCTCTCAGAAACCAAGATCCAATGAAGGAACCCCCGCAGGAAAGCGCCAACCGGAAGGAAGCCTCTGTACCGAAGATTTGAAGGGGAGAGGTGTGAAGTTCACTGTTTCCTTACACCAGTCCAGCTTGTAACAGGGTTCAAGCTTCATGAAAAATTCTCTTATTTGGAATCTAACCTAGAGGCCTAGCCCCTGGGACTTCAATGACAAAATTATGCACCCCATGCAGGGGAAAGAGCTTCCCCTGACAAGAGATGAGCATTGCCCCTAAGAGATGCAGATTTAAAAGTTAGGAACTTTTTCTAGTAGGTACAAAGAACCCTCGAGAGTGTAGGAAACAAAATGTCAGAACTAGGGCTTGAAACCAAAGTCAAGGGAAATTGGCTAAGGTCGGCCAAGCCTCTGATAAGGGAAACCAGAGATTCCCTGTCTTCAGGGGAGAACCGCCAACCTACCCAGATACCTGGAGAACAACCTGATTTTTACTCCGTATCTGAGAACACTCTGGAGGCAGTCTAAAATGCATGAAATAAAACTGCCTGAGAAAAAACCCTGTACTAAGGAACTGAGAACATAGAATGTATCGAAGAAGACAAGAAAAATCCCCTACGTTTGCAAAAGCAAGACCTGAGCCAAGGAAGCATCCTGACCCCAGGTTGTGAAAACTGATAATGATTTGCTGTTCCCTGTTTTCCTTTAAGATTCAGGTAACAGTCTGGGAAAAAAGGTCCAACTCCCAAGCAGGAGGGGACCCTTTCACGACTTTGACCCTCACGAGGTTCTGGTGCTCTAGTTACTATTGCTGACATGCTACTGAAGAATAACAGAGAAGGCAGCATTTGGAGGTAAACTTTAGATGTTTACTTATCATGCACATAGATATACTGTATATATATTTAAATGTTAATATTTGCAGATATCTATCTCCCTTTATTTAATTTTTTTTTTTTTAACCATCCAAAGAAGGGGTAAAAACTTGAACCAAGAAGGAAAATAACTGAAGAAAAAAGGGATTATCAGGAATGAAAGAGCATTCCTGCCTAAACCCCTTGAAAACGTTATATTTGGAAATTTCCTAATGTGTTGGCATAGGAAATAAGGGTTAAAGCGAGAATAATTCCTACCCGAAGACCCCCATTGAGACTTCTGGGGAAGGAACGCTTATATATAACTGAGTACAAGAAGAGTTAAATGATTCATAAGTGCCTGTCAGACCAAAAATTTTACCAAAAGCATAACCCAAAAGAAAAAAATTACTCACCTTAGTAATTATATTTCTTCTAATGGAGTCTTGGCTGTATTCTGACAATTGCAGTGATTCCCAACCTTTGAACTCCTCCGGAGAACTAAGAGTTAACTTTCCACGCAGGGCATGGAACGCTGAGCTCGAGCTCAGTTGAAGTCTCCGTCTGGAGTGTTTTGAACTTGAACCGTCAGATTCTTACGAGCCCAACTAAACTAAAAATTCTATGCGCAAATTGTAAAAAGTCTACTAGCCAACCGGCTGAAAAAAGTTTTGGTTTCCCAAGGAAGACTCAAGTCAGGAAACCCAAAAACAAAACCCAATGTACTAAAAATAACAATAATAAATAAGCACCCAAACAAAAGGAGTAGGGTGTACAAAAACACCCTGGGTGCACTGCACCTGCCCACCCACTTCCCAAAAACAGGTTCTGAGGGGAGGCAGGAGGGAGGTCAGAATAAAGCAAGACTCATTAGAGAAATATAATTACTAAGGTGAGTAATTTTTTTCTTCCAACAACATGAAGTCTTGCTGTATTCTGACAACTCACTACTACGCAGTACCTCCAAGGAGGAGGACAGAACCTACTTTGGGAATAGGCTCTGAAGTACTGCTGTGTTAAACCGAGCATCACTCCTAGCCTGGATATCCAGAGAGTAATGCTTGGTAAAGGTATTGACTGTTTTCCAGGTGGCTGCTTGACAAATTTCTAAGAGAGGATATCCTGGCCGCAGCCAGGGAAGCAGCTGTACCTCTTACGGAATGAGCCCTCAGGCCTGAGGGTGGAGTTTTTCCCAGTTTCTCATAGCAGAATTTTATACAAAACACAATCCACCTGGCAACAGATCTTTTGGTGGCAGGTCTGCCCTTTCCCACTTCCCCATAAGTGAGGAACAACTGGAGGGAGTCAAACCTGTGACCCTTGGTATACTCTATGTAGTAACTACGGGCTCTTTTGACATCTAAACTGTGTAGCCTCCTCTCTCCTCAGGAAGAATGATCAGTGAAGAAAACAGGGAGAGACACAGACTGGTTTAAATGGAAGTCTGAAACCACTTTGGGCAAGAACCTTCTATTGGTTCTAAGGACCACTTTATCCCTGTTAAAGGAAATAAAATCAGGTTCCACTGACAGGGCTTGCAATTCACTGATACGCCTGGCAGAGGTAATGGGTACCAGGAACACAGTTTTCCAAGTCAAGTACTTAAGCTCTGCTGAAGACATAGGCTCAAAGGGGGGGTTGCATAAGTTGAGCAATGCAAACATTCAAAACCCAGGCAGGGGCAGAGTCTTTAAAAGGGGGATTGGTGTGAAGCAATCCTTTAAAAAATTTACAGAACACAGGATGGGAAGATAGTGAGGAAAGCCTCCCCACAGACAAAAACGCAGAAACAGCTGACAGGTGTACCTTGAGAGTAGCTGGTCTGAGGCCTAGGCCATTAAGATGGACCATATAATGCAGAACCGTAGGCAATTCAGCAGTGTCTGGAGAAATATACTTCTTAGAACATCAAATGCTGAATCTTTTCCATTTGGAGTTGTAAGTCTTTCTGGTAGAGGGCTTTCGAGAAGCCTTGAGGATATCCAGAACCCCTTGGGAAAGATGCAGATCTGCAAACTCTAACTCTTCAAGAGCCATGCTTGAGATTGAGAGACTGAATATTGGATACCAAATCCTTCCCTGAGAGGATGTTAACAGGTTGTAATTCCTGGGAAGAGATAGGAGAAGATGGACTGCTAGGGACAGTAACAGGGGTACCATGGCTGTCTGGCCCAATCTGGAGCAATCAGAATCACCTTGCATGGTCGAGACCTTATTTTTACCAAAACTTTGAACAGGAGAGGAAGGGGAGGCATGCAGAAACTTCCCTCCCAATTCAGGATCAAGGTGGCCAGAGGGAGTGAGCCCAGGACTGGAGGTCTGCAACAAAGAGAGGGAGTTGGTGATTGTCTGGGGCTGCAAAGAGATATATTTCTGGAGTGCCCACCTTGAAAAAATCACTTTCAAAACCTGGGGTCCAGGGACCATCGTGATGGCCCTGAGAAATCCTGCTCAGTGCATCTGCTAGCACATTGTCCTTGCCTGGAAGGTAAACTGTTACAGGAGAGGTCTGCAGGGAATAACCAGGGACACTTCATGGCTTCTGTGCACAAGGCCATGGACTGAGTGCCTCCTGCTTGTTGATGTACCACATGGTAGTGGTGTTGTCTGTCCTGACTTGAATCACCTTGTTCTGCACTGACTGTGAGAATGCTTTTAGAGCCAGAAAAACTGCCCTGAGATCTAGAAGATTGATGTGGAGAAGGGATTCTTGGGGGGACCACAGGCACTGGGCAGTAAGGGACCCCAGGTGGGCTCCCCAGCCCAGGAGAGAAGCATCCATGGTAAGGACCACTGAACAAGACTGAGCAACAAAAGGAACACCTTGCCTTAAATTGTCCTGATTCTGCCACCACTGGAGGGCTTGGATCAAGGTCAGAGTCACTGGAATCAGTTTGGTAAGGGAGTCCTTTCTCTGAGACCAGAAAGCTCTCAGGTGGAACTGAATATCCCTCATCTGGAATCTTGCCCCTTGGACCACTGTTGTTGAAGCTGCCATGTGGCCCAAGAGCTGGAGGAAATGCCTTGCTGGTCGAGATACCCGAAGGCTGAAGGAAGAAGCTAGTTCCATAAGAGCCTTGCCCTTTCTAGAGGAAGAAAGGCTCTTGATCAGAGTGTGTCCAGTTCTGCCCTATAAAGGTAAGAAGCTGGACTGGTTCAAGAACTGACTTGGGAAGGTTGAGAAGAAATCCTAGAGAAGTGAGCACTTGCTGGCTCACTTGCAGGTGAGACTTGACTTGGTCTGGAGACTGACCCACTATTAGCCAATCATCCAGATATGGAAAATCGAAATCTTTGCCTTCTTAAAAGGCAACTACTACTGCCAGGCACTTTGTGAAACCCTTGGGGCTGAGGTTAGGCCAAAGGGCATTGCTCTGAACTGATAATGGCCTGAGGGCAACTCGAACCTGAAGTACCTTCTGTGGGAGCACCTGATGGGAATGTGAAAGTAGGCATCCTTGAGGTCCAGGGAGGCTAGCCAGTCCCCAGCCTTAGAGAGGGAAGGATTATTTCCAGAGTTATCATCTTGAACTTTGGTTTTAAAAGATGTTTGTTTAGATAGCTTAGGTCTAGGATTGGTCGCCACTCCTCCGTCTTTTTGGGGGTCAGAAAGTACCTGGAGTACAGTCCTTTGCCCCAGTGTAGAGTAGGTACTCTCTCTATAGCTCTTAAAGCTAGGAGAGAAGAAACCTCTGCCTCTAAGGCAAGGGTTTCTGAGAGATTTGCAGGTGGAAAAGACCTGGCTCTCATCTTTGGAAATTTTTTGAAGCTGAGAACCTGTCCCTGGCTTACTACTTCCAGGACCCACTTGTCTGATGTAATAGAGATCCAGTCCTGGACAAAGTAAGCCAGCCTGCCCCCCCGGGAATAGGAGAGTCGACCCGGGCAGGCCCACCAGGGTGTCTGCTTGGCAGGGGCTTTAGGCTGAGGAGTGGATGCAGCCCTGCTCATCCCCCTTCTGCCTCTCCCTCTGAAGAACTCCAAGAAAAAGAAGAAGAAGAGGCCTGTGCTTGGTAAAAAGACATTTGAAAAGGCCTGCCCCTGCCCCTAGACTGCTGTCTTTGAGGATTGCCTGCCTTCCTTGTCCTGAGAACTCCTGTAAGTGGTCCTGTACTCATCCATTTCTTCATGTAATCTCTGTCTGCTCCCAAACAGAGAATTACCCACCAAGGAAATCCATGGCCTTAGCCTGGGTATCCTGTGAGAGGCTAGTACATCTGAGCCAAGCCATCCGGAAAGCCACAGATGTAGCCATGACTCTTGATGACACATCATTGGAGTCCACAGCAGCATGAAACTGAACCTTAGATGCCTCAATCCCATCTGCAGCCACTGCCTCCAGCTCCTTGGCTAGCTGGGAGAGGCCTGTTTAGCCAGTGCCAGTACAGTGTCCCACCTGGACTTCTGGTACCTGGCTGTATAGGCCATGTAATTCGACTGCCTGAGTCCCAAAGAAGATGCCATGTGCTGCTTCTCTGCCATGGCATCAATCTTCCTGGAGTCCTTGTCAGGGGGGTGTGAAGCCAAGGGAATATTTGCCTTGTCACAGGCAGCAGCCTGCACTACCCCAACATGGCTGCACTGTTGATATAAGAACTCTGTGTCTGAGCCTGAAAGTGTATACCTCTTATCCATTCTTCTATCCACAAGACGTATAGTGTTACAAGACTTAAAGATTTTTTTGTGTCAGTTTCCCAAAAGATTTATGGAGGGGAACAGACAGTCCCCTGGACTCTGGGATGTCCATCATCTCTACATAAACAGGCTCCTCTTGATCTTCCACAGCCTCCTCCATAAGAAGCTGGAGGGTTTCAGCCACTTTTCTGTAAAACATAAAGTGAGAAGGGGACTCAGAAAGCCTAGGAGGGGAAACACCTGAAGGTCTGTCTGGGGAGATGTCCGGTTCCACAGGCACATCCAGACCCTCACTTACATCATCATCCTCAAATTCCCCTTCCTCTTCAAATTCCGGTTCATAAAAATCTTCAAGGGTATACTCTTGAACCGGGGAAACCAACCGAACCGAACCCCTGCCAGAAGGAGCCGGATCGGTCGGAACCGGACGGAGCGATTCCACAATCTAAATCGCCCTGGCTATCTCTTCGGCGGTCGGAACATGAACCTCTGGATCCGAACCGGTCGATTCATCTTTGCGTTTTCTTTTTGTCGGAACCGATCCCTCGGAATCGGCTCTCCTCTTGCCCGAAGAAGTATCGCCCTGGTCAGAGGGCACTCCTTCTGGTTTGGTCGAAACCGATCCGGCTGGCCATCCGGGTCAGCGGACTTCTCGGCCTCCTTTTCCCTCAGTCTACCTAATCTCTTCTCAAGGGTAGATTTGGGAAAGTCTTTACATATTTGGCAGTCTGAATCGAGGTGGTCAAACCCCAGACAATAAACACAGGTGGTGTGGGGATCGGCCTTAGCAAAGACCTTCCCACACTCACTGCAGTGTTGAAACCCAGTGGGCCCGTTTTTCTTGGGTTTCTCAGACATGGCCAACCTAACCAAACTTACCCTTTTTTCGGCAACCGCCAGGCAAGACTCCCTTATCGGTTCCTAACCGTGTCACGGGTATTGGAAAAAAACAGTTAAAAATACGTTGGTTTTTTTTAGAACCGGTAACCACACACTAAGTCTACAAACAAAATTCACAATCAAACGGCTGGTTCAACCGAACCGACCGCACTTTTACAAGTTCCACAAAGAAAAACAGAACAATTCCTATCTAGTACTCATGGCACCACAGACAGAGATTGAACTGACTAGGCAGATACTTTTTTCGGTTTAAAACCGACGAAAACGGAAAACTTTAACCGACGTTCGAACCGAGTTGAAGGAGAAATCTCCGGAGCGACTGTTCAGTGAGGCAGAGTAAAGAATCTGATGGTTTAAGTTCAAAACACTCCAGACAGAGACTTCAACCGAGCTCGAGCTCAGGATTTCATGCCCTGCATGGAAAGTTAACTCTTAGTTCTCCGGGGCAGTACAAAGGTGGGAATCACTGCAATTGTCAGAATACAGCAAGACTTCATGTTGTTTGAAGGCTGGAACTTTTCAGACAAGCAAGCCTGAGGGAAATTACCTATGCCAAGACTCTAGAATCTGTAACATTATGACTTACTATGAGAGCATAATGCTACTAAATGCCACTTGCGTATTCCAGCAAACCTCCTTGTGAATAGTGCTCAAGAGATGCCGCACTATGGCAAGGATAGTATACATCAAACACTCTTAATATATATAATAGCGTATGCTACAAAGGTTAAAGGCATTATGTAAAATTACTTACACATGGTATATGATTATCTAGAGTCTATCTCTGGAGGGAAAGCAGACAGTGGCACGAAGCTGAGAAGCAGGCCACTGTTTGCACTAACTCTCTTTAATCTAAAAGTGTACAGATAAAAACAGTAGAACACTTACCAAGCTGGTACTTCATCTGAATGCTTCTGTCAACCCCGAAAGAGAAGGAGGGGTTTCCAGAACCTACCTGTAGGAGTCTTCAGGGAGTTGTCAACTTCTTTGGAGGACAGCAACCACCAGATCTACGAAGTCGTCGTCCTCCACCGCTTTATCGGTGTCATCCTGGAGGGGAAAGTCCAAGTCCAGGGAGTCCACCGGATGAAAATTATATATATACACACACACACATATACACACATATATGCCTCATTATGCCATAACCTGAATCAACCTCAGGGTGACTGACTGGAATTAGTGGGCCCTGAGAGGAGTTCAAGAAGGAAAATCCTCTCCTAAATTACTAATAATAATCATAACAATAATATCCTTGGTCGTAAGGATTAACAAGGAGAGAATACTTGGACCTGAAGGAGCCGAGAAATGCCCAGAAAAATAATGTCTGGAATAATTGCCAAGCTCTCAGAAATTCAGTTGCAGAGGGCATAATTTTATCAACCCTGATGTCTCCCTAAGTCCTTCAGGCGTGAGGGTCAGAGGAGATTAATCTCTGTCTTTGTGCAGGGAAGAGGACACCCTGCCTATTTTCAAATTAAAGGCTTGGACAGAGAAACAACTACTACAGAACCAGACTTGTAGTAATAGAAGTTCCAAGGGGACTTGTTATTTCTTTTGTGTTAACTTGAGGTACCCTCCTCAGCGCTTTTAGAGGAGGGGGAGGTAGACTAAAAGCCCAGATAATAGCTAGGGCAAGGCTCAAACAAATCAAAATCAACTTTGAGATTTATTTTTTTTTTTCACAAAGAGGAAAAAACAGAACCACCTCCACACCTCTTGGTAACAAAGCCCACTGCACATCAAACAAGAGAGTCTCACCCCAAAAGAGAGGGGATTACCCTTCAAATATTAAACATTTTGAATTTAAACAGAGAAAAAGGGTTAAAAGAATTTGCTGAATGCATAAAGGATAAAAAATCTTGTACGCGTCGAAAAAACAAATCAGTGATTTTACCACAAAAGCGTTAAAACCACGGATAAATACTAAAACTAACAAATTAAATAAAATGACACAATTTATCGCAAGACGCGACGAAATGTACTTCAGAAAAACAATGAGCCGGAAAATACGAAAATCCAGCAACTGCACAGAACCCAGCACAGATGCGGTAAAAATAGATAAAATGAAGAAAACATACAAAATACCTTAAAGCAGCACTCAAAAGAAAGAAAATGGCTCAGGAAGATCTCTAAATAGAAGAGCTCCAGGGCAGTGTTGCCAGTTCAGTGGAGAAAAATTTGAGGTCCTTCAGGCTGACTGCAGGTAGCACTCTACTCTAATTGTATCCTGATTGGCCAATACCTTCCTCATTTGCATTGACTCCTCCTCTCCAGGGCAGCTGAACCCAGCTGGCATACTGCTTCTGTCAATAGATGCTAAAGAATTCCTGGGTGAGAAACATTGTTTTCAATTTCAGCTCATGTTTTGCACTCCTAAATGAATTTGTTCCCAAGGTCTCAGCTTGGTTCCCATGGGCAGTAGACTATTATCTCTGAGTGAAAAACAAGTTACTCACTTGTAACTGTAGTTCTAGAAGTGGTACATGGTGTACATCAATACTTCTGGCAACATTCCTTTCCCATTTAAGAACTGTCAGAGGGTCTTCATTCTGGCTTCTACTCACCCAGGTGGTATCCTCCTTGGCACTGCCCCATGATGTCAAATCTTACCAGCTGGAAGCAAGACCAGTGTGCCACTTGTCAGGGGAGGTCAGGTGGGTTGTGTGGATGTACACCATATACCACTCCTAGAACTACAGTTACAGGTAAGTAACTTGTTTTTCTAGGAGTGTGGATATGGTGTACTATCCACACTTCTGGCAGACTCCTAGCCGTTCTCCATGAGGTAGGGGAAAGGCGCACACCCCATTTCGGGAACAGAGACTGGAAAACCGAGGCCCCAAAACTAGCATCCTGGCGTGACTCAAGGTCAATGTGGTAATAGGAGATGAAGGTGTGTACCGATTTCCGGGTATCTGTCCTGGCTAGGAATGTCCATGGAAGCAGCTGCCGAGACAGGAGGCTCCCTACCAACCAACCTATAACAGAGGTCGATGCAGGAAGACTATCCACCTGCCAATTATCCACTTTGCTGCAGTCTGCCAGGTGCGGCTTCAGCATAGGTGACAAACAGCTGGCAAACCTCTCCCCAAATGCTAGCCGTGTGCTCCTCATAATAAGCAAGCGCTCGCTCTGGGTCCAACATGTGGGGCCTCTGCGTGGCCTCTAAGGTTAGACGTAGGAAAAACACCGGGAGATGCATCACCTGGTTAAGTGAACCCGAAACACCCTTCAGAAGGAACTTCAGGTTGGGGCAGAGTACCTTGTGGAAGACCAAGTAAGAGACTCCACTGAGGCGCCTGGAGCTCCCAGATCTGTGTGGTGGATGCGATAGCCAACACTTATGGACTTCCATGACAGGTGACATCTCATGCCTGTGCACTGGTTGATGCAAATCACCCATGAGCATCACTAACAGCAGCAACAAGCCCCAAGGTGGTGGTGGTTCATGCACTGGAGAGGAAATGGTCAAGGCCTTTGAAGAAATGCCCGACCACCTTCTCCTGCGCCACCGTCGACATACCAGCCCGCGCCCGGTATGCAGAGATGGCTGTCAGGTGCACCCTGAGGGTTGTTGATCAAAGGTTCAACCGACAACAGAGAGACCATAGGTACTCGAGGATGCTAGCCACAGGGCAGGACAAGGGGTCAAGTTCCTTGCCCTGGCACCAAATGGAAAATCTTTTCCACTTAAAGGCATAGCAATGACGTGTCGACTCCTTCCGAGATGCCTTGACTACGTGGAGGACCTCTTCGGAGAGACCCAAAGCCTCGAACTCTAGCAGCTCAGGAACCAGGCTGTCAGGTGTAGGACTGAAGGTCCAGGTGGAGAACCTTTCCTGAGAGAGCGACAGCAGGTCCAGGCGATGAGGCAGATGCCACAGAGGCTGAGGAAGATCAGGATACTAGAACTGGCATGACCAACTGTAGCCACCAGGATCATCCATGCCTTGTCCCTCTGATCTTTGAGCAACACCTTGTGGATTAGAGGAACAGTGTACATGAGGCCCAGGGTCCAGGGCCTCACGAAAACATCCCCCAGTAGTGTTCCCCACTCAGGAGGAGCAGGCACAAAACAGCCTCAGCTTAGTGTTTTCCCAGGAGGCAAATAGGTCCACATGGGGGGTGCTCCACTGGAAAAACAGGTGATCCACTGCCTCCTGGTGAAGGGACCACTCACGAGACACCTCGCCCACCCGGCTGAGGGTGTCCGCCAGCTGGCTGGACATGCCAGCCACATGAATCACCAGAAGGTTGGCGTCCAGGCTGTGAATGAGAGTACAGATGCAGAAATCTTCCCAGCACAATGGGAGGGAATGTGTTCCACCCTACTAGATGAGGCAGTACATGGTCGTCATGTTGTTTGTCTAGACCTGGACGACCTGACCCCAAAGGTGTGGAGCGAAGGCAGTCACTGACAGATGCACTGCCTGAAGCTCCAAAAGGTTAATGTCCATGAACTCTGTGGTCTCCCAGCCCATCAGAGAGGTGTTGGTCATGAGAGTGACCATCAGCTCCTGGCAGACAAATAGGACTCCTTCCTGGAAATGGTCCTGAACCAGCCACCCCTGGATGGCGTCCCACATCAGCTGAGTCACTGTGACTGGCTAGACAAGGTGACTGTGGCACTAAGATCACCGACAGGCCAGTCCCCACTGCTGGGAGCGCATTCTCCAGTGGGCCCAACAGGCCACGTTGGTGCAGGCCACCACGTACCCCCGGAGATGCAGGAAGTCCCGGGGTGAGTGCAATTAGCCAACCAGAAATGACTGGGCAAAGCAGGAAAGATCCTCCGCCCTGTCCACTGGATGCCGGGCTCAGGCTCGACCAACGAGAGTCGAGCTCTACCCCGATGAAGTGAATCACCTGCAAGGGAATGATTTCTGACTTGGCCTCACTGACCAGGAGGCCTAGGTTCAAAGCAGGTCTGGATGGTCAAGTCCCTGGACCACTCCATCTCTGTCCTGGAGGGGCATACAATAAGCCAGTTGTCCACATAGGGTACAGACTGCTTGGCACAGCAAGAAGGCTGCCACCACTGCTATGCATCTGGTGAAAACCGGGGGTGGGCAAGGAAAGATTGATGGCATGACCTGGAACTCTTAGAGGTCTCTCCGTGCAGAATCGGAGGAACAGCTGGTGGGATGGATGGATGGGGACAAAAGATGGCATCCTGGAGGTCCAGGAGCAGAAAACAAGTCCTGCTCCAGGGACGGGATGATCTGGTTCAGAGTGACCATCCTGAAAGTGGGCGACCAGAGGAACTTGTTTAGGTCATGCAGGTCTAATATGGGGTGCCAGCCCCCTGCCCGTTTTAGAACTAGAAAATATCTGGAGACAAACCCCGAATCGACTGGTGAATCCTGGACATGAACCACTACCTCCTTCAGGAGGAGCTGGGTGATGTCCACCCAGAGGGTAGACAACATGTGTGCGGACACCACATCCTTCCAAGGAGCATGGGCTCAGCTTGGCGGGAGAGCCCTGAACTCTAGGGGCAGACACTGGCCGCAATACTGGGCCAGGCGGAACTGAAATGGTGGAGCCGGCACCCCACAGGAGGACCCAGGGAGACTAGACGGGCAGGGAGGGGGCACCCCTAACCCGTTAATGGGCAGACTTGGAGGCGGAGGCAGGGCTAGTTGAGAAGGCAACTGGCCCTCATCTGCCAAACTTCCTGATGACAGAAGACACAGACTTTGGCCGGGGACGCCATGCCTGCTGCTGCCCAGAAAGTAGCTGGGATGGCTTGGCCACAGGGGCAGAGTATGTCCGAAACTGAAAGGATTTTTTCTTGGGTTTCAAGCCATTAATGTCCTTTTGTATGGAGGTAATGGAGTCTAGGGTGACACTGGACTTCTCAATCCAGGTGAGATGGCCATCCACTCCTTGCACGAAAAAGTCAGTACCCAAGAAGGGAATATCCACCAATTTATGCTGGGTATCCACCGTGAAGGCCGAGATCCGCAGCCAAGCCCTGCGACGCATAGCCACTGCTGCGGCCATGGACTGGGCACAAGAGTTGTCTATGTCCATGGCCATCTGGAGCTGCTGTTTTGCAACAGCACGGCCTTGATCCCAGACCAGCTTGACCTGTACCTGCAGGTCAGCCAGCAACCAAGGGAGCACCGGGACAAGGGTACCCAGCAAGGCATGGGCAAAGTGGACCCTGCAGAGCTCATCGGTGCAAGTTACCATAACTAACAGCCAATCAGGAAGCCTAAGAACAGCACAGGCGTCCTTAGGAGGCAGACCCTCCTTAGGCTGAATCATCTGGGGTTTCACCCGAATGGGTGGAGAGGCCAGAACTGGCTGAGCCAGAAGAGTAGGGTTGGGCCGAGGAGGCAGCAGTCACAGAAGCGCTAGAGCAGGAGCCGGCACCCAGTAGTAGCTACTGCCACATAAGCTCCTCGTAGTGTTGCTGCAGTTTGCAGCAGAGCCAGTCCTCCCTGGAGGAGGAGGAGAAATAAAGGCGACGCTGCTTGCCTAAGAGTCGAGACCGGCGACCACAACGGGAGCTGCAGGACCTCAACCTCATCCTCGACTGCCTATGGACTGGACGGCGAGGTGAAACGGGAACTGGTGAAGGACGGCTGGGGTCCCCAGAGGGAGTGGGGTCCCGGGAGTTAGGGCCCAGCTCAGCTTACAAACCCGATCCAGACCAGAGTCCTGGTGAGGGAAGTATCCTCCTCGTCCTGTGACAACAGGTCATTGGATCAAGGAAAATCGTGACCGGCTGGTCAGCCCGCATCTCAGTCAACAGGCCTGACAGGGACACCGTGGAGTCAGCAGCCTGGACGGAAATGTCAGCTGAAGCTGACAGTTCGACGACAGTCGAAGTGTGAGAATTGCAGGAATCCGAGGCCCAAGAGCGTTCGTGGTCCCATGACCTGCAGCAGGATTTTTCTGGTTTTTCCTTAGAGTCCCGCTTCAAAGATTTCGACCCACAGGAAGGGCCCTCCCAGAGGGCTGGAGAGGACTAATACAAGTCCCAGAACACCCCAGTGAATGAGGCACCCAAGCTCAGAGGTACCAGCGAGGGCACTGATAAGCACCTGCCGTGGACTAGATTGCTGCTTCTTTGAAAGTAGCCATCTGCTTGGCAAAGCCCGCAGCTGTGGAAACCGCTCGATGGGAGTCCTCGGACTTGATGGGGATCCCTTGTCCAGACAAGTCAAGAGAAGTCATGCATAACAATCCTTCAGGGTTGAAGGATGCAAGGTGTGGCACAGGCGTGGCCTGGGGGTCATGCTGTTGGCCCAGGCAGTACACGCACGTGGAGCGTGGGTCCATGTGTGACATTTTCTGGCCACATGGGTAGCGTTTAAACCCAGGAGCAGACTTGGAATCTGCCGATTCTATAAAGCAACGACGGGACAAAACCTTGAAGTGAATACTGGAGATCAAAGTTTGAAGATAGAGAGGGCCTACACCTAACGCAGCGTGCAGTGGAGGGAACCTTACACTTCCAGCGGAAAGGAAGACCTGACATCATGGAGAAGTGCCAGGAGGATACCACCCGGGTAGGTGGCAGGGTCAGCTTGAAGACCTTCAGGCAGTTCTTCAAGGGAAGGGAATTCTGCCATAAGTGTGGATGTATACCATGTCCTCTCATACATATACTCTGTACCCCTCCACCCCACCCCCAGGTCGCACCGTGAGACGAAGCATCTTGTTGCTCAGTGTGCCTTTCCTGGTGAAACATTTCAATACATAAATATCCACGCTGCTAGAATTATATATTATTTCTATACCAAACGACATCTGGGATAGTACTTCTGTTTTGTCTCTTAAAGTTAAAATTCATTATAAACTGTATTTATCAAGTGTTGCATAATGTGACTGACTAATGTTTCTGTATTTCTTTTACTGTTGTACTTTATTGTTTCCGTATTTCTTTTAATGTTGTACTTGCTCTGTGTGGCATTTTTCTTGCCCAAGACACACTTGCAAATGGGTAATTTTCTGCCCAAATTGTGTACCCAGTTATCAATGCAAATAAATAAAACAAATGAACTAGGGTCAGTTTATTCAGAATTACACTGCAAAATGCAACTCTAACTGGGGATTCATGAGTCAAAGTCCTGATTGACCCATGGGCGCCAATAAAAAATTGCTCACTGAAGTAATGTTGCTTCTTCTTAAGGGATTCCTCACTGCGTTTACACTTTTTGCAGTCCTCTCGGCCACAAGTGACGTCGCCGAGATACAACCCATGCAAAATTTTAGAATTTGGAACGTAGGTTCAAACTCTGCATCCATGCTCCACTCTGGCCATTGCTCAGATCGGTTTCCAACGAAGAGTGGAGCAGCAGATAGTGAAACTAGATAAAAGGCTACCAAAAAGTTTGAAAAATGTTTCATACAATTTTAAAAAGCACAAACCAGTTAGAAAGCAGACGAGAAAAAAACTGTCATATAAACCACAAAACCAACTGACTGTTGCAGGAACTGCTAGTGCTATAACAATGCTCAAGCAACCTCACAGATTCTTATGTGAACCTATTTCATGTTCTGGAAGGGAGCAGGGTATTAAGTGTAAACATAGTAAGGATTCCATAAGAAGAAACAACATTACTGCAGTGAGAATTTTTCTTCTAACCACAGGAATCCTCATTTAAATATTTACACTTTATGAAGACTCAGTAGCAGTACCTTGGGAGGCTGGATCCAGCAGAGCCTAGTTAGAAAAAAAGTTCTGCAAGACAGCATTTCTGAAGCTGGCATCCCTTCTGCACTGTATGTCTAAGTAGCAGTGCTTTGTGAAGGTGTGTACTGTTTTCCAGGTAGCTGCTTTGCAAATGCCTAACAATGGGATGCCCCTTGAGGATGCCACAGAGGCAGAGAGGGTGCCCATAAGCCTCTTGGTGGCATTTTTCCAGCTTTTTCATAGCTAAACTGAATATAAGAGGCTATCCAGCAAGTCAGATTTCTTTGTATCTGGTTTACCTTTGCCAACCTTACACACAGCTAACAAAAAGTTGGCTGCTTTGGGACCTGACATTTTTTGGCAAGTCCATGTAGATAGTCAGGACTCACTTCAGGTCAAGGTTAAGCAACTTTTCCTCACCTGGACTGGAATGCTATGGACACAGTACAGGAAGGTCACTGACCGATTCAGGTGGAATTCAGATACCACCTTAGGAAGGAATTTTCTGCTGGTTCTAAGAAAGAACAGTTACGTGCCACTGTAACAGTAGATCTTCCAGAGACTCTCCATCAGGCCACACCTATGGAGCTCATAGCCTCCACATGCAGACGACCACACAGAAACTTTGCAAGCAGTCCACAAGCGCCACCCATGCTGAGGTCAGACATCGGCTGCTACACAAATGTGGGCGACCTCTTCTCTCCTCAGTTACCTGCCAGAGATCATGTTCAGAGGACCTACTGCAGGGAACCAGGAGAGAACCTAGGTCCTGCCAACCAGGCGAGGCAGACTGCAACAGGCAGACCTCATGGAGATGGAAACAGCAATAATTAGGGTCTCAGGACCCTGTAGGGGGAAGGAGGGTGGGATGGCATGGCCTGATGAAAGATCTGCTGTTACGGTAAGTAAGTAACTGTTTTATCTTCGAGGATATTTCTTTCATTAGGCCACACCTATGCAACGATTACAAAACAATACTGACCATAAACAGTCTGGGTGGCTGGAGCCTATAGGCCTAAGAAAGCAGGCCCTGAAGCACAGCTATGCTAGTGTTTAGTGAAAGTGTGGGCAGTACTCCAGGTGGCAGCTGCACAGATTTCTGTGGCAGATAGTTTTGAAACAGGTAACAGATGTGCTCTGAGGACGTGTTTGCTAACATCCTCAGCACCCTGTAAACACTAAAGCAATTCCTGCTTCTGAGACCCATCAGGGAGGGCCTAAGCTACAGCTTTGTTCTTTCTCCAGTTGACATTTTGGTATTTAACCATGTGCAACAGATAATTTGCAATCCTCAGACCTAAGGTGGAGGAGGCATAAACCCTTTTCCCCCCCAGAGGTCAATCCTGCGAGAGTCCTTATCTGGGGGGAGGAAACTAAGGTGTTTGGGCACCTTTGATCTATCATGAGCTGCTTTTATGACAACTGAATCAGTTTCCACCTGGGCAGCAAAAGTTTGTCCGCCCTGCATGGCATGGCTGGCACTATGTCTGGCCTGTGCCAGGCTGCTGTGGTTGCATTCTTTAACGCTGGAAGCAATGGAGGAATGATCTTAGGGGGAGACTCAGAGATCTCCAGGAAATCCACCAGGTCTTTCCTGGTGACATCATCTTCCTCAGTCTGAAAGCCCATGGTGGAAGACAGCTGTTTCAGCATATGAAAGAATGTGTCGTCCTCAGGAGGGGACCCTGGAGTATGTTTCACAGAGTCCTTACTAACTGAGGAAGTTGTGGACATGTCTGAGATCAGGAGTTCTTCCTCTTCATCCTCAGAGGTCAAGTTGATACTGCTCTTCGACGTCGACCTCCTCAACCTCTGGGTCTGGTGGCAGATTCACTGGCGGTGGCCTGCGGGGGGTCTCCCGGGGTCGACGATCTACTTCAGGTCAGCAGTTCCCATACGCTCAAAAGGAGTCTCCATAAACTGGCCAAGGCATATGTTGAGGTCCCAAGGTGGGACAGGGTCCCTCACTTGTAGGTATAAGTGGTTCAGGCCTTTATAATACCATTTGAAATTGGGTTATAGAGGCCAAAGACTTTTTAACAGCTGATATGTTGGTGATACTGCTAAATGCACCTTTAATGCTAAAGACTGTAGGCCTAAGGACCATAAGGTATACCAGGCATTACAGAATTACAGGTAACCTTACCTCTATTCGGTTTATTTTTCTGGGGGCACACCAGTGAAAAACCTCTTCCATTTAGAGGAGTAAGTTCTCGTGGCAATGGGTTTCCTTGAAACCTTAAGGACTTCTTCTAAGAGATCCATCCAGAAAAGTCTAACTCAACAGCCATGCGCTCAGACGCAGGGTCCTAGGGTTTGGAAACATTATTCTGCCCTGGGACAAAGTCAACAGATTATGACTGAATGGCAGGCTGATTGGATTTTTGTCAGACAGGACCGGGAACATCGAGTACCAGGTCTATCTGGCCCAGTTTGGAGCCATCATGATCACTGTTGTAGGTTCCCTCTTGAGTATAGGAGTACTTTCTGAATGAGTGGAAATGGAGGGCAGGAATAGAGAAATCTCCCTGTCCAGTTCAACACAAGGGTGCCCTCTGGGACTGTTCCTCTGGCTTGTTGCCTGCAACAAAACAGTGGCAGCTGATAGTTCTCCCAAGATGCAAACAGGCCTTTATTGGGAGTGCTCCACCTTCTGAACACTGTGGCCAGAACCTGCTGATTTAAGGCCCATTTGTGATTTGCCTGACTGGTTCTGCTTCGGGAATCTGCCAGGACATCGTCTCTGCCTGGCAGATGCACTTCAAACATGTTTGCATCTAAGGAATATACTAGGTTGCAGACCCTCACTGCCTTTTTACACAGTTTTGAGGAACTTGTTCCTCCCTGCTTGTTTAGGTAGTGCATTGTAATGGTGTTTTCTGTCCTGATTTGGACAGTCTGATCATGTAGTTGGGAGAAGAAAGCTGCATTGCTAGCAGCACTGCTCTGAGCTCCAGGAGGTTTATGTGTTCTAGCGACTCCTGTGGACTCCATGTACTACTCATTGTGAGGTCCTGCAGGTAGGTGCCCCACCCCAGGAGTGAGGCATCCACAGTAGAAATACTTGTTAGTGATTGTTGAAGGAAGGGAATGTCCTCTCTGTGGTTGCTTTCTTCCTTCCACCATTCTAAAGGTTCCACTAATGCTTTGGTAACTGGCACTAGCTTTGGAAGTGGATCCCATCTTTTGGATCAGTTGTCCCTTAAGTGGTACTGAGTATCTCTCATTTGGAACCTTGCCCATGGATCCACAGCTGTTGATGTAGCCATGTGCCCTAGTAACTGTAGGAAGTCTCTTGCAGGTCTTGGCTGATCTGTTGTGAAAGACTCTGCTGCTGCTATCAAAGCTGTAACTCTGGCCTGCGCAAGGAAAGCTTTCCCCTGCAGGGTGTTCAGCTCTGCTCCTATGAAGCCAAGTACTTGAACAGGCTCTAGCTGGGACTTCTGGAGGTTTATCAAGAATCCCAGATTCTCCAAGGTGCTTTTACCAACTGAACTGAGTACCTTGCCTCTTAGAAACATAGAAGTTGTCCAGCAGATAAAGACCTCTTGGCCCACCTAGTCTGCCCCATTTCCCTACCTACTGTGTCACCGAGACACTACTCGATCTCCAGTGTTTTCCCTCCGCCTTATTTCTAATGCTCCCTTGTGTCTATCCCATGGATGCTTGAAACCTGCTACCACGTGCCCCCCACCACCTCCGTTGGGAGGCTGTTCCAACATCCACCCCATTTTCCATGAAAAAGTATTTTCACATCTCCTCTAAGTCTCCCCCACTCCAGCTTCATAGCATGACCCCCGTCCTCAAACATCTTTTTCTATGTAAAATGCTACCTTCATGTACCTTATTAATACTTGAGAGGTATATGAGCTTTCTATCATGTTCCTCCTTTCCTCTACAGAGTACATATTTAATTCATGAGTTTTTCCTCATAGGGCTTTTGATGCAGGACCTGCACCATTTTGGTTGCCCTCTTCTGTATCGCATCCACCCTATCTCTGTCCTTCTGGAAATGGGGCCTCCAAAACTGGACACAGTACATGAGGTGGAGCCTCACTACTGATCTATACAGGGTAACACTACTTCCCTCTTTCTACTGGTGATACCCTCCCTATGGCCGAACATCCTGCTAGCCTTCCCACTGCCTTATCACACTGCTTTGCTACTTTCAAGTCATCAGAAATGATTACCTCCAAGTCCCATTCCCATTTTGTGGCTGCCAATACCTATCCACTAAACTGGTACATTGCCCCCGGATTTCTGTACCCAAGTGCTTGATTTTGCACTTTTTTGCACTAAAGCCCAGTTGCCAAACCCTTGACCAGTCTTCCAGCTTTTTCAGATCATCCCTCATTCCTCCCTCCTTGGTGTGTCCACTCTGTTGCAGATTTTTGTGTCATCCGTTAACAAGCATACTTTCCCTGCCAGCCCTCCTACAATGCTTCCTCTTGTTCTGACCCCCCCCCCCGAGACTAGCCAGTCATCCAGGTAGGGGAAAACCACTATGCTTTGTCTTCTCAGATGTGCCACCACCACCACAGCCAGGTACTTTGTGAAAACCCTGGGAGCAAAGGTGAGACCAAATGGGAGTGCAGTGAAATGGTATTGGCATTTCCCTCCAGCTTGAATCTGAGGTATCTTCTGTGAGACTGTCTGACTGGGATATGAAAATAGGTGTCTTTCAGATACAAGGATCCAGCCAATGACCTTTCTGCAAAGACTGTATTACTGTCCTTAGTGCAACCACCTTGATTTTTCTGTTTTTCAAATGCTTGTTCGAAACCTGCGTCACACTTAAGTGTCAGTTTCAGTAACTCTGGGGTAGGTAATCATTAATTACATGCAACAGTATGAATTACTCTATATTTACAAGTTTGTTGCATGCAAACACATTGCAACTGCAATGCAGTTAGTTACACTGTAACTACACTGCAGTTAACGGACCCTTATTTAAAGGCAGCGAGATGTAAAATGGTCGCCACTCCCCAGTATTCTTGTGGGTCAGGAAGTATCTTGAGAATAGGCCCTGACCCACTGGGAAGCAGGGAAGGTTTCTATAGCTTTTGATATTAACAGTTTTTGCTTCCAGTTCCAGCAGACTTTTTTTTTTTTTTGTAGAGTGAGCTGGAAAACATCTTATGTTTCTGCAGGTTTGGAAAGTATTTGAACTGCAGACACAACCTCAGCCCACTACTTCCGTTATGCACTTGTCTGTGGTAATGTTTACCCATTCCTAGAGTAGTGTGCCAGTCTTCCTCCCACTGGCAATGGTTGGGTGACCTGGGCAAACTATCCGGAGTTTTGTTTTGGCTGGGGCTTAGGCACTGGAGCTGCAGCACTATGCCTGGAAGCCTCTTTCCTCTTCCTATAGTAACCTCTTTGTGATTGGTACTCACAGGGGCATAAGAGACAGGCTCTTGAGAAATATCCCTGCCTCCCTTTCCATATGACCTGTAGTGTAGGAGGTAGTGCCTTTCCTTCTCATTGTTACTTTGAAAGTGGTTTTGAATTCATCTACTGTTTTCATTCAGGCCTCTGTTTTTCACAAATAATGAATCTCCTCAGAGGAGAAATCCATGACCTCGGTTTGAGTACAGTGTGGAAATGATATTTTGTGGCATCCAGAGTTGATCTTGCTGTGGCAATCAGGTCATGTGCCAAACCTCCAACTGCTCTTTCTGTCACTGCCAGAATCATGTTCCAAAGTGCTTTCTGGTACTGTGCTATACGTGCTGACTGCCTGCCTGATAGGTAGGGAAGCTGTTGTATAAACCTTTTTTGCCACAATATCCAGTCTGTTAGTGTCTTTTCAGAGGGGCTGTGCAGACAGAGTGATTTTCGCTCTCTCAAAGCAGCAGCCTGGACTACCTCATGATGATCAGGATGGGCATACAGATATTCCACACTCCCTGTTTGTCCACCTGATATTTTCTCTCAATTTTTTGTCAGCGGCTGCAGCTGAAGTGGGTGCATCCATGATTTTAACTGGACCTTTTAAGTAGTTTATGTAGGGAAGTAACATCCTTCTTGATGAACTTAGTCGCAACATGTCCATAAAATTAGCATCCTCTGTTTCTAGTGGTGGATATTGAGAGTATCAACTATTTATCTAGCAAATGAGGAAAAAGATGAGTATTTCTCAATTTGCCTTGGAGGAGGTTCAAAACTGTGCTCAGTGTGTGCCCTGTAACTCAACAAGGTCACCTTCCTCCATATGTGCATAATATTCTTCTTCCTCCTCCTCTGCAGGTGGGCAGAGTGCAGCCTGAGCCATTTTCCATGGCCTAGATCACCTGGAAAATTTGCCTCATTCTTGATAAGTCTTCTGGTGAAGGCATTCTTTCTGTGCCATCTGCCTGCTCCTTTCTCCTTTAAAGGAGGAGTGGCAGTGACATTATTTTTTTTTCAGTTTCTTTTTGGCAGACACCATTTCCAGTGCCTGTTCTAAGGCTCTCTTATTTTTATTTCTGCCATCACTGGATTCAGGGTTCCCCCTTTTGGACACCCTGATAACTGAACCATCTTTACCATGCCTTTCTGATGACTGTGCAGCTTTATCTTTTTTTATTGTCACCTTTTATATTATTTACTGCTGTACATGCAGAGATGGATCCTTCCGATGCATACTTTCCACTGTCTCTGGGACCACCTTCAGAGCCTTTTTTATTATTTTTAGGCAACACAGAGTCAGACTGCGAAGACATGCTTCTTCTCAAAATGTTTACCCTTCTAAATTAAGTTTTGGGCAAACAATATGAAAGGACTTACAATGTATAAAGTCGTGTTGTGGGCCTAAACACTTTAAACAAAGCTCGTGACAGTCTGCAACTTGCCAGGAGCTGAAAACAATTTGTGCAATTATTTGATGGTCCACAGAGTCTTTCTGACATACCAGTTTGAAAGAACCCTGAAATAACGAAACTGTTGCCAAAATAGTAAAACAATGGCTTTTGTACAGCAGAAACTGTGCCAAAAGCCAAACTCTGGCTCCTGTAACAAAAACTCACTAATTAACGTGAAAGGGCAAAGGCAGAAAGTGAAAATGCTTCGTTCTCTGTAAATTGGCTAATTAAAAATAGTAAACCACTAGTAAAAGCCAAAAAAGAGTGTGGTTTACTAGCCAAATAGTAAAAAAATAGCAACAATAGCCAAGTAGGATATTCACCAGTTCCTGGGAACCAAAGAAAATGCAATTTACAGATAATCCTAGCTAAGCAAAGTAATCGAGAATAACTGACTTAAAAACACCTTTGATGTAAACAATAAATTAAAAATCCCGACTAGAGAACCAGCTGTTACTGGAGTTTACTATGGGGTGACTGCTCTCTTCAGGTAAAGAAACAGATCTGAGCCACTGGAGTGCGGATGCGGAGTTTGAACCTACATAATAAATTCTAAAAATCTGCATAGGTTCTATCTCCAGGGTATTATTCTCGGCCGAGATTACTGCATAAAGTATAAACACTTAACTGAGGGATTCCTGGGGTTAGAACCACTGGCAGCATGGTCTAATATTTGCTATCTGTGAAGCACTGTATGCTGAACCACAACACAATATGATTGTACACCCAACTTCTCTCTATAAAGCGGCTGTCATGAGTCTAGCAGTTTGGGGTCTTATAGGAAGGTGTTATGTCAATGGTGATCTTATCAATGTAACTGGGAGCCAAGATGTGGCAGCCTTGTGTGTGTGTGAGAGAGCATTTTTGGACTGCTCCTGTTAGAAGCACATCCAGAACTGTTTCAAGAGGTAGCAAATCTGTCAAGAGCTGGACACCATCCCCTAGGAAAATGTTTCCTTTCTAAACTCAGATTAGGCTAAAATAGCTACTGTTTACTGTCATAAGTGGCTAGCGGATGTTACTTCGCTACATAGCTGGATCTACTAGTGACTCGTGTTCCCTTCCCTGTGTTTGCACGTTTTCTGGCTCAGTGCTTGCTCTGGGCTGGCGGCTGCAGTACTAATGAAGTAGGTACAGGCTCAGGAGTTGCTCTGTACAGACCACCACTACTCTTGGTTGATGATTCTGTTAACTGCCAAGCAACTGCACTACAGTCCTCAAGTCACTTGTTCGTGACCGGATAAAAGCTAGACAAGCCTTAAACTGAACCAAATAAAGCCCCTCAAAACTAGTGCAGACTCCCTACTGATTGGATTAGAACTGTCTTAAAAGTACTGTGTTAAGTGTTGCTGTACCCATCTATTGTATTGCTAAATTCACTGCCTGTGGTTAACTACTGGTGGGTATGGAGAGGGAGTTGTTCTTTTTGCACAGGACAGGCAGTGTTTCCCAGTCAGCACTCAGGAGCACTACGGAACCTGCAGTGATCTGCTTATGGAGAGCTTAAAGTTTTGCAGGTTTTTACAGGCATGAAATTAAATCTAAACAAAATTTAGGTTACGCAAACATTGGGTACTTTACCCTGTCTCTCCTGTTAATATCTGCTCCCCGCTGTACCAGTAGTTTCACCATTTCTGGCTGGTTTCTTAAGACTGCTATGTGGAGGGCAGTGTAATAGGTCACTGGATCTGTAATTGAAACAAAAAAGAAAATATTCAGCACCAGATGTACAACAAGAAAAAAATACTCATTACAATACTGCTGCTTCTTCCCAGGGATCCATCAATGAGCAGTACAAAAGTGCATCATTCCGCAAGACTGCGATGCCCTGGAAATAGAACTTTATGTTAATTTTACAACTAAGAATACAAGTTCAAACTCTGCTCTGTGGTCACGCTCCCCCTACTGGCTTAACACCAGATTTTATAGCCAGGGGCAGCAGTGACCACTAGAATCATCAAGTGGCTACTAAAATATTTTCAAACATTTTTCTTTAAAAAAAAAAATGTAAAAAACCAAATAATTTGTTAGCAGACAAAAGTGGACATGAAACGATCACAACTTTAAAACTGTTGAGAAACTGAAAGTAAGTAATGCTCAAGCTATCATAAGAATACATTCTTCAGTGAACCTATTTTCAGGTTCTAGAAGGGGAAGCAGGGTCAGGATCTGTAAGGCTCACTGAAGAATCCCCGAGGTCAAACAACATTACTACAGTGAGTAATGTTTTTTTCAAACAACAGGAATCCATCAATGATGCCTTACAAAAGTTTGGACTCTAGCAGTATCTTAGGAGGATAGGTCTATAAACCTATTTAGGAAAAAGGTTCTGCAAGACAGCAATTCCAAACCTGGCATCCCTTCTGACTGTATGTCCAGACAGCAGTGCTTTCTTACAGTGTGTGCACTGTTTTCCAGGTAGCTGCTCTACAGATTTCTTAAAGGGGAATGCCCCTTGTAGCTTCCACAGAGGCAGATGTGCCCCTTGTGAAGTATGCTTGTAGGCCTCTGGGAGGTAGCTTGCCAGCTTTTTCATAGAACTGCATGCAGGAAACCATCCAGCAAGAGATAAGTCTTCCTAGCTGCTGGCTTACCTTTGTCAACTTCTCCATAGGTAACAAAGAGCTGTTTGCTATGAGACCTGACATCACTTGTCCGGTCCATGTAATGGCTCAATGCTCTGTTTACATCCGGACCATTCTGATTTTGCTCAACTGTACAACAATTGTCAGGATAGAGAATAGGAAGGTAACCGACTGATTTATGTTGAATTCTGAGACCACCTTAGGTAGAAATTTCCTATTGGTTCTTATGAATACCCTGTATCTGTGGATTTTGTAGTTTGAATCTGTACAAAGGGCTTTTATTCACTCATCCTCCTAGCAGATGTCATAACTATTAGGAAAACTGTCCATGTGACATATTTTAAATGTACTGTCGCCACAGGCTCAAAAGGAGAGTCCCTCACCCACCTGGGCCAGACAAATATTCAATGACATGGGTACTGGTTCCCTTACAGGGGATGTAGATGGCTGAGGCCTTTGAAAACCTTTTAAAAACAGGTTGAGGCCAAATACCTATATTTACGCTTGTGAAGCTAACACAGCTACTAGGTGTATTTTCAGTGCTCAAGGTCTCAGACCTAAGGACTATAGGTGTACCAGGTAGTACAGAACTACAGACAGTCTTGCCAGCATGGGATTACATTTTGGGAAGCATACCAGTATGAGAATCTCTTCAACTTTGAAGAATGTTTTTTTTTTTGTTGCAAGTTTCCAGGAAACCTTTAAAATCCTCAGCACTCCCTCTGACAGATTTAAACCAAAAAATTCTAGCTCCTCAAGAACCAGGCCCTCAGGTGCAATGTTCTGAGGTCTGGGAAGGTTATGCTTCACTGGGATAGAGACAACAGGTTGCACCTCAGTTGCAGGTTGATTGGATCTTTGCTGGACAGGGTCAGCGGCACTGAATACCATGCCTGCAGCTATGAGGATCACTGCTGCTGACTGTATCCTGAGTTTTATGAGGACTTTCTGGATGAGTGGGAATGGCAGTAAGGGATACGGGGACTCTGTCCACTCCAGGGCTAGGGTATCCTCTGGGACTGTGCCTCTGGCTGGTGGCCCCGAAACAAAACTTTGGGAGCTGGCTGTTTTCCCAAAACAAACAGATCCATTTCTGGGGTACCCACCTTCTGAAAACTGAAGCTAGCACTTGCTGGTTCAAGGCCCACTTATTGTTTCCTAGCCAATTCTGCTTAGGCAGTCTACCTACACACTGTCCTTGTTTGTAGATGTACCATAGAAATCTTTGTGTCTAGGGATTAAACTACATCCCAGATCCTCATAGCTTCTGTGCAGTTTTGAGGATCTTGTTCCTTCCGGTTTATGTAGTACATAGACAGACCCTACAGCTGGGAGAAAAGGACTGCACTGACAGCAGTACTGCCCTGAGCACAAGATTTACATGCTCCTGAGTCTCTTGTGGGTTCGGATGCCACTTACTATGAGAGCCTCCAGGTGGACATCCACCCCAGGACTGAAAGCATCTGCTGTAAGCACATTGGCGGATATTGCTAGAGGAAGGGAATGCCCTCCCCGAGGCTGCTTTCCTCCTTCCACCACTCCAGTACAAATCCTTTTGTGACTGGCATTAGCGGAGACAAGGGTCCAACCTTTGGAACCAGTAACCCTTTAGGTGGTACTGTATGTCCCTCATCTGGAATCTGGTTCATTGCACCTGACCACAGGCAATGTGGCCAAGCAGAAAACCCTTGCAGGTCTTGGCTGGCCTTTGGTGACTGAGTCTGCACTGGCACTGAGATCCAATACCCTTTCCTGTGGAAGAAAACCCTTTCCCTACAGGGTATCTAGATACACTCCTATGAAGTCCAGGACTTGTAATGGTTCTGTCTGGGACTTCTCCAGGTTTATTAGAAATCCCATGTTCTACAAGATGCTTCTTACCAGGTGTATGGAGTACATTACTTTCTCCTCTGTTTTCCCCCCGGGACTATCCAGTCATCCACGTAAGGATAAAAAAACACCACATTGTGTATTTATTTACTTTTTATTTATGACTTTGATAACCGGGTGAGTTTACTGATCCCAGGGACCGTTTTCAGGCACGACCCGGGCCATAACAATATGGTGCAGGGTGACAGTGGAGTACAAGGTAACAGTAATACATATGAAACAGATTTGATACAAGCAACAATAGTAGACACAATATACAGGTTTGATGCATAGGTCCATTTGAGAACAGTGAATACAAGGTGACTTCTTAGCTGAGCTTCCACCACAGCTAAGCACTTATCCTTGGTGCTGAGGTGAGACCACAGAGTAGGGCTACAAACTGGTGCTGGCAGTTTCCTAGCCAGAACATTAGGTATTGCTGTGACTGGGTCTAACTGGAGTGTGGAAGTAGGCATGTTTCAGATCCAGAGACCCCAACCAACTTCCTGATTGCAAAGATGGTATTATTGTGCCTAGTGTTACCATCTTGAATTATTTTTTCTTTTTTTTAATTCAAGTTTATTGTAAATTGACAGAAAAAGTATAGAGATATGTATTTCCAAGTCAGTATAGTACATAATCCATGAGATTTACAGCTAACATTTCATGTCTTTTCAACCTGATGGCATCATTCTATGACTGCGAAAGTTCATACAGAAAGTTTGATATCAAGAGGTGCTACTGTCTCAGCTGTACCTCTACCTTCACCAAGATTAACACCAGCTAACAGATTTAGCAGGCCAACTTGAGCTAATCTCCACAAAGACATAGACAGGATGGAGGTGGTCCAGAGGAGGGCAACTAAGGTGGTGCATTGTCTGCACCAGAAGATGTATGAAGAGAGACTTGAGCTTAATATGTATACCCTCGAGGAAAGGAGGGAGAGGGGAGACATGATAGAAGTTTTCAAGTACCTCAAGGGAATCAACAAAGTCCAAGAAGGTAACATCTTTCAGAAAAAGAGGTGTGCAAGAACAAGGGGGTACAATTTGAAGATTGAGGGGGGACGCCTCAGAGGTAATGTAAGGAAGTTTTTTTTCACAGAGAGGGTTGTGGATGCATGGAACAGCCTTCCTGAGGAGGTTGTGGAGTCAAAAATGGTGGATTTCAAGAATGCATGGGGCAGTCATAAGGCAATTCTAGTGGGTTGGGGTAGGAAAAAGTAGACTATTGGTTAACTAGGATCTGCAACTTATCCATTAGGTAGGGAAATGGGCAGACTGGGTGGGCCAAGCAGTCCTTATCTGCCATCAAATTCTATGTTTCTATGTTTAAAAGGAATAAAGCTGAAAACACAACCTAGCATTGTTTATTTGAAATCAAGTCTGTACTGCCTTGAGATGGATTGCATCACTTTATGGGTGTCTGTGACTAGATAACGTGGCCTTGGGGTGGTGACCCAACCCTCCCATCCCACCCCTCATCCCCAGGGATGTACCTGCGACTCCACCAAGCTCGTGTTGTTCATTATGCTTGTCCTGTCTCAATCTGACTTTAGCGGTTAATTCCTCCATCCACATTATGTTTTAACCCCACGAACCCAGGAGTCGAAGATGGCAGAGTCGCTCAGAGCCAGTTCACCATGATTTCCTTCTGGGCACAGGACATAATGTCCTTAAAAGCATTTGTTACTGGGGTTGCCCACTCCTGTGACCTCCAGGCCCAAAACAGATATTTAAAGTTTAAAAGGATTGAGCCCCCACCCCAACACACACACACATATTTTGTAAAGTTCCTCATGTACTTTATACCAGAAGCTAACAAGCACTGGACATGTCCAAAATCTTTGATAATGCAGCCTGGACTGATCACATATCCTCCAACACAGGGCAGAATTTCCTGCCTTTAAGTGCTTGTTGACCATAGGAGTGTGGAAAAACCTAGACATACATTTCCACTTAAACTCTGTCCAGTTAGGTGAGGCTGTCACCTTCCAGTCCTGCTCCCAGGCCTTTTTCCAGTCTTCCTCTGGGATAGAGACTCCTGTATCACCCTCCAATTTGACCTTAAGGTTATCCACTACTCGGCTGTAAGCATCCAAAAGGGCTTTTTTAACATCTGATAGCGATCCTTTTTTACCCCTTAGCATAGCCGCCCAGTACAAAAAATTCTGTAGGGGGTGTCAGCTCTCTATCCACTTTTGAAACCAAGTGGTTCACCTGCAAGTAGGGTCTGATCTGTAGGTACCGTGAAAATCGGTAGGGAGGGGCCGATTTTCTTTGTAGATCACAAAATGACAGAATCACTTTCTTGTGGATAGAGGACTGGTATCTGGCCAAGGACAGCCTATTCCATCTGGAGAAAGGTGGGTCTACAGTATCTGAAGGAGATGAAACTACGGATCTCCAATTATGGTGGTTGGGGGGGCACCTCATTTGGCATCTGTGTGGGCTCTTACCAACATTTTTAATGCATGTCTGGTCCATGGGTTCACAATCTCCCTCCAGACCACAGGCATGAGGGGACATGGGGAAGGGAAAACAGAGGGACATTCTTAAGTTGTTGTGCCTCCATCTCTCTCTCTCCACCCAGACTCCTCCCACTTAGTTTGACCCAAGTCACAAATGGGCCTATCTGTGCCGTGCAATAATATAATTTCATATCAGGCATAGCCAAGCCCCCCCTTTCTCTCTGGGGAAGGACAGCACTTTGTTGGTAGTCCTGTGTCTACCTTTCCTCCAGACAAAACTGATGAGAGTTTTATTTGTTTCTAGAATGATTCTGGAATATTGATAGGTAGGGCCTGGAACAGGAAGAGAAACCTTGGTAAAATATTCATTTCAAAGGTGGCTATTCTGCCTCTCAAGGAGAGTGGAAGGACTTCCCACCTGGCCGGATCACCTTTACCTCTGCTCAAAGTTTATTATAGTTAAGTTTAAAAAGTGACATAATTGGGGGGGGGGGGGTATTTTAACTCCTAAGAATCGTACTGTATTATTGGTAACCCATTTACATGGGACATTTGTTTGGCGTTCTCTGGGGAGAGTCCCTCCTAGTTTAACAGCCTCCGAGTTCTCAATATTGATCTTGTAGCTCAAGACATACTCGTAGCTAACTCCTGCAGCAGGGCAGGAGCTGATGTTTGAGGTGAGATGAGGAAGAAAAGGGAGTTGTCAACATATAAAGATATTTTATGAGTTCTACCCCCCTGCTTTGATTCTTCTAAAGCCACCACTGCTCCTGACTGTCACCAGAGACTCACTGCATAAAGCAAAGAACAGAGTGGAGAGGGGGCAGCCCTGTCTTGTTCCATGATGTAAAGGGAACCTTGGGGTTATGATACCATTCACCAGATTGTGGCTTGCTGTGAAGCATACAGCGCATCAATGCTGTTACGGAACCTCGGCCCCTGCCCCATCTCCTCCAGGGTCCTGCACAGAAATCTCCAGTCCACCCAGTCTAACACCTTCTCTGCATCCATAAAAATGGCCAGTGCTGGATCTTTTGTTCATTGTTGCCATGATACTAAATTCAGAAGGCATCATATATTATCATGGATTAATCTTCCAATTATAAACCCTGTTTGATCTGGGTGGACCAGTGTTTCCACGCTGCCCGGGAGCCTCCATGCCAAGACAGAAGTAAAGATTTTTTGGTCCACGTTTAATAATGAGATGGGCTGATAGCAGCCACACAGGTGGGGTCCTTACCTGCCTTGGGGATAATAGATATTTGGGTGTATTATAAGGGGTGCCCCTCTCCCTCCTGTATAGCCCAGAATACCCTCCTAGGTGAGAAGTGAAGTCTTCCCAAAGGTTTTATAGAATTCTGCTGAGTGCTTCCTCCCTTTAAACCCCACCAAGGTGACTGCTACACTGTTTCCATCTGAATCAGGTTTGTTTGTTTTCGCCCTGTGGAAAAATATCTTTAGTTTTTCTGGATAATTATCAACCTGATCTTGAGAGTAGTTTCAGCAGAATTCAGGAAGTGTTGTGAGAATTCTAAAGGGGTCCAACTCATAATGTGTGGACTTATGGACATTCCTGATTCGTAGTTCTAATCTGCTAGCTGCCTCCTTGGGAAGCTGTCAGGCTAACAGTCTCCCTGCTTGATTCCCTGTTTCGTAGTATCTTTGCCTAGAATATCTCATGGCCCCTTTGATCTTATCATCTATTAATTTATTTAACTCAACCCTACATTTCTCTAGTTTCTTTCTCACTTCACCGTCAAGAACAACCTTGTGTTCAGCCACTAGATCAAATAATTTGCTTTGAGGTCAGATTGTTCTTTAAATCTAACCTTTTCAGTTCTGCTGCATAGTTTATTGTCTAACCAGTCACAGCTTTAAACTCTCCCACCATGTTGGTGCTGAAGGGCCTTGAGAGGATTTGTGGCAGTGTACTCCTGAGGCACTCTTTAACTAAGTGTTCATATTCGTTGCAGTTTAAAATGAGACATTAATTCTCCAGGTAGAATTTTTGATGATCAGAGAGCAGAAAGCTCCATACAAACCATGACACAATCAGATATCGTTCTAGAAAGTATTTGGGCCATATCTAGGACATGGACCCACTCTGAGGAGATGAACAGTAGGTCTAGTCTGGAGTAGGCCCAGTGAGGCGCAGACCAGAAGGTATAATCTTGACCCTCGAACTAGTGAATCTCCATATCTCCACCAGACCCAACTCTTTGGTCAAACCAAACAGGCACTCAGCGTCGGACCCCTCGGTTCAGGTCAGACTCCGATCTGTCAAACCAGGATTCAGAACCATGTTGAAGTAGCTTCCAATGATGAAGAGTTCACCCGGAGGAGGGGCAAACTTCAACACAACCTGTTTTAGGAATTTTACATTTTCTGCCTCCTGATTAGGGGTGCAAATATTTAGGCGGTAACAAGGGATTGATCCATAAGTCGCTCTAGGGAGCAGATATCTGCCCATGGGGTCTGAATGAGCTTCTACTACTTCTAGTGGGCAGTGCTTGTGGATAAGGGTCGCCACCCCCTCCTATGTCGGTGATCCTGGTATGTGGCATGGTATATCTGTCCTACCCAGGTTTGTTTAAGGCTCTCTCTCTCTGCCTGGGACAAGTTATCTCCTGCAGGATGACCATTTCTGCTTGTTTTTTTCAAGCTCACTAAGTACCTAGTATGTTTAAGGGGTTGTTAAGGTCCCTCACATTATAAGCAATTATTGTACCATAGCACTTTTATGTTCAGCGATACCATACTCACAGTTCTCTGTAAACAGTGCTTTGCAAACTGGAAAAACTTTAACATGCATGAAAAACAGAAAAATGACTCCTTTGATACTCTGTTCACCTTGCCCTCTTTTCATCTCCTCCGGAAGTCTGGGGGAGATCCCCGATCAAGGGACCTTGGGCCAAACATGAGCTTTCAAGCTGCCATCCACATTTGCCCCCTCAAAGGTAGCTCTATGCTGTGCTCTCTCCTATGTCAGAGGATTGTTCATGTAGATATTTCAATAACTTCCCAAGCCTCCACTCCCCCACTTCATGGCAACTAGACCGTGGGTTCAGGCCTGCCCTGGGCCCAGAGTTCCAGTCCCAAGAACAGCCTCTCAGCATCAGGAGAATACCCAGACATACTGTGTATGCCCACAAAAACTTAGAGCCAGGAGCAGCCTTGGCAGAATGTTAGGAGGCTTCCCCTATGAACTAACCTGGTCATATTCTGGGGAAAATCCAACCTGCAGTTCCCCTCCTTAGTATCTCTGTGAAAGAGCCCCACTTTATTCACCAGCCCTTCAAGGCTACACCTGGTTCTAATGAGAGATGCCGGGATCTGCAGTCTCCCCCTCCTCTCCACACCCAATCACCAGCAGTTGAGATGCCTTTAAAAAACCCTAAATATAGGCGACACTGGAGCCAAACTATTCCAGAGGCAACCCAGAGTGGTGGGAGGTCAAACCACATAATCCCAACATTTCATAGGTATCCTAGGCTCGACTCCAGAGACCCGTGTCATACCCCCTGCAGCCCCATCGTAATTACAACTGTCCTTGACCAACATCACAACAACCAATTAAACACTGCAACATTACTCTTATGCAGAATACCTTGCATCACAGCAAAATAAAAGTCCAAGTTTCTGTACAAAGAAAGTCCATGCGACGAAAAAATTATGCCGATGCTTCCTGGGCACCATGAGGCCTAGCTCAGCAGCACTGCAGGCCCCTGCAAACACACTTCCAAGGTAGGTCTGAACTACAAGTTATTTAGCCCTCACGATGTAGAGGTGCTGTGTCGAGGACAGTTCTCTGCCTCGGATGGTGATTTTTTCTGCTGGCTGGAGGTACAGTGCTTTTTCTTTTTCGGTCTAGATTAGAAGACTTAATCCAGGGTGTGGAGGTAGTGAGCACATCCGAAAAGGGCTCCTCAGGGGGAATACAAGTTGCTTGGGACTCCAAGCTTCTGTAGCATTGGTTTGCTTTCTTGAGGGTATGGAAGAACAGGGGCCCTCAGGCATTAACATCTTCAGCTGGGTTGGGGCTGACAGATGTATTTTGATATTTTGTGTATTCAGATACTTTATACTAGCAAGGAGGACATGTCTCTTTTGTTGAGTAAAGGCATACCCGTGATCAAAATAACTTTTTTGTCCCAAATATGATTTCTTTCTTGGACCACACTTTCTGCAAAATTTTCATTTTGGTTCCAAAGTCCAAAGATTTCATGACGATGGAGCGTGGGTTTACACTGGGGTCAGTGGGTTTCCTGGCAAGAGCTCTGTGAGCACACACAAAGTTAAGGGGCTCATAAGAAGGGAGGTCAAGAATTTTCACCAAAAAGGATTAGAGGAATTTTTCCATCTGCCCAGTCTCAATATCCTCAAGCAGACCATACAGCCTGAGGTTCTCTCTCCTAGAGCAAAGTTCCTGGTTGTCAAGTTTCTCAGAGAGTTCTCTCTCCCTTTTGGGCAGGTATATCAATCAATCAATCAAATAAATCTTTATTTATTCAGGCGATCATCATTGAGCAAGGCTCATTTACAAGAAGGACCTGATAAGGTCAAGGTTCGAGTTGATGCACAGCAATTACATCACATACTTATGAGACAGTTATACATACAGAAAAAAGAAAATGTTATGTATAACACAATAATATACAGAGAATTCACATGTTAAAGCTTGGCAAGAGAAAGTTAAACTAACATCTACAATATGTACAGTACACATGTATCACAATGAGGGCCATGACAGTCACTCACATAATGAGTACAAGGATGGTGAAGGGAATATTGGGTGCCATATACTGGCGGTGTCTGGCTGGAAGGAATATGCCATATGTGATTGGAATATGGTTTTGTGGGATGACTATTCTATCTCTAGCGGTAACAACTGCATTTCTCTGTGAAGAAGGCCGTACAGTGCTGCTTGAAGGATGTAAATGGAATGATAATGGACAGTTTTAGGGATTTTTGTAGAGTGTTCCATGCTATGGTGAGAGAATAGCTGATTGCTGCCCTCCCTATTTTGGTGTTGACTATGGGCAATTTGAGCAGGATGATATTGTTGCTTCTTAGGGCATAGGAGCTGGGAGTGGTCAGGTTGAAGCAGTCCAGGATATAGCTTGGAAGTTTTTTTGATAAAGCTCTGTAGATCCATAGAGCTGCATTTCTGCTCCTCCTGACATGAAGGAAACCCATCCAATTGCATCATAGAGAGAACAATGGTGAGTATTATATGGCAGGTCTGTAATGAACCTTATTGCTCTATGGTATAAGGTATCCAACTTTTGAAGGTAGGAGTGGGGCAGTGACTATAGAGGAAGTCTGTGTAGTCAATGACTGATAGAAAGATGGCCTGGACTAATCTCATCTTTGAATCTCTATTAAGGAAGGGTTTTAATCTGTAGAGGAGGCCAAGCCTTAGGCGTAAGCTTTTTCAGCAGTTGTTCTAGATGCTGAGTAAAGTCAAGTCTGTTGTCAATCCACACACCTAGGTATTTGAAATTTTCAACATACTCCAGATTTTCTCCAAGTATAGTGCAGCTGGGGAGACTGATTGAAGAGGATGTGTTGGTGGAGTTTTGGGTTGTGAACATCATTGCTTTTGTTTTCTTTGCATTTAGCAGAAGCTTTTTCTCGAGAAGCTGATGTTGTAACAGGGAGAATTCTGCTTGTAGGATTTCATGAGCAACTTTGGGTGAAGGGTTGCTGACATACAGTACAGTGTCATCAGCAAAGAGATGTACTGAGGACTTGGTAAGGGTTGAATCAATTTTATTTATATAAATGGCAAAAGGATAGGACCCAGAATAGAGCCTTGGGGGACTCCTCTTGACAGTGGTCTTAATGGGGAGAGGTCACCTTCAGCTTTTACCTGCTGTGATCTACCGGAGAGGTAGCATCTGAACCATTTAAGGGACGATGGATCTAGGCCAATGGAGTGTAGGGATGAGAGTAGCAGTTCATGGTCCACAGTGTCGAATGCTTTGCTCAGGTCCAGGAATACAGCACAGACATTGTTCTTTTTATCCAGTTCGGTTTGCCAATCACTGGTGACCTTGGCTAATGCAGTGATAGTGCTATGTTTGGCCCTGAATCCAGATTGAGCTGGATTTAATAGATTAGCATTGTTCAGATATTCCCTTAACTGAATACTCACTAATTTCTCCAGCATCTTGGATAACACAGGTAGGATGGAAATGGGCCTGTAGTTATTAAGATCCATAGGGTCCCCTAATTTTAGAAGGGGAACCACTTGGGCTGTCTTCCACAGCGTGGGAATAGAGCCAGAGTTTAGGGAAAGGTTAAAGAGGTGAGTTAGGGGGACTGCAAGCACATGACACGCAATCTTTAGAAAGAATGGGTCCAGAAGATCTGCTCCTGCACTTTTTTTGGTATCTAGATGCCATAATAGATCCTCAACTTGTTTCAACAGTATAGGTTTGAAGCTAAAGGAGGAGTCAACTCTTTGTTCACCAGTATAGTGGGAGCTTAAATGATCCCTTAATAGGTTAGCTGGGGAGGAGTCAAAGGCAAGGCCAGCTGTTGTGAAGTGGTTGTTGAATGCATCCAGGATTTCCAATGTGCCAGTAATGGGGCCATAGTTACTGTGTAATTGGGTTGGAAGGGGGTTGTTAACATCCTGGCCCATCATACCCTTGATGGTGCCCCAAAAGTTAGCAGTATTATGGCAGGAGGAGTCGAGCTGGGCCAGGTAGTAGGCAGCCTTTGCATCCCTAACTTTCCTAGTGCATTTATTCCTGGCTTTCCTAAAGATCATCCAGTCCATGATATTCTTAGTTTTTCTTGCTACTTTCCAAAGTTTATCTCTCTCCAGCAGTGCAGCTTTCAGGTCAGCTGAAAACCAGCGACAGGATTTGTTTTTATTCGGATACTAGAGATTGGGGCATGGGTGTTAAGGGCATTTAATATAATGCTATTTAGCACCTGCTGAGCTTTCTACAGAATGTGCAAGATAGAACTTTGCCAGTGTGGAGAGTAGGCTAGATCATGCAGATATCCTTCAATATTGATGTTTTTCTTGGATCTCCTCATGAGGAATTTTGCAGGATCTGTTTTAATGCTGTTGGATCTTACCCTGCGATGGGGCAGTGGTCACTTATGTCATAGGAGCACTCCAGCATGTGTGAATAGATGTGGTTTACTCACTATCATGATGTCAAGTAGAGTACTGTTACTACTATTCCTTGCATTTAGTCTTGTTGGTTCATTAATTAACTGTGTGAGCCCGTGGGTGTCACAGAATGATACCAGAGGTGTAGTTGCCTGGGTGAGCCAGTTGAAATTCAGGTCCCTATGATAATGACTTCTTCAGTACAGGACTTGACCAGGTTTCCCAGGTGGGATAAGAGCTTGTGTTCAGCAGAGGGGGGTCTGTAGCATCCAATTAAATGGAAAGCTGCTGTATTGGGGAGAGAGACTTTTAGAGATAGACACTCAAATTCCTTGGGCATAGATGTTGCAGCAGTACAAGATACAATTAAACCAGCCTTTACATATATGGCTACTCCGCCTCCCCTTGCTTGGCGATCAGCTCTGAATAGCCGATAGTTAGGTAGGTTAACTTCCCTGTCCACTGTGGTGGTCTTGAGCCATGTCTCAGTTACCACAAGAAAGTCTGGCAAGGTATGGGCAACCCAGGCTTGTAGCAATGTAAATTTTTTCAACAGACTGCATACATTAATATGCAGGAAACTGAGGCCTTTAATTGAGGATAGGTCTGATGGAGAGGTGATGCTTTCAAGAGGTCCAGGGTTGATTTTTACATTACCAATACAGAGCAATAGGAAGATCAGTAATTTCATAAGGGCTGCCAGTGATAGGGAGAGGGGGCTGTCTTTGGTCCTCCTTTTTCTATTCCGTTGCCACTCTTGTTTTTGGGTGCTCCCTGTGGATTTAAGGTAGTGTGTCGGGATACCAATTAGCAGTTTGACGACTAGGCTTAGTGGGGATCTATATACCCAGTAGTGGGGCCTTGGCTGAGACATATATGTGGTGATATGTGTAACTTTATGGTGATTGTACCACTGTAGTCGATGCAGCAATGGCAAGACATATATGAGGGTATGGGTGTCAGCCACGGGGGATGTTCCAGAGAAACTAGGTGGGTTGCCCACTTTAGATTGTATAATAGGTCATCTTCATTGTAGAGCCCTATGGCTGATAGTGACAGGAGTATCAGTAGCAAGCTCCCATTCTGAGGGGATATTGATAGTTGGCAATAGAGGAGTGAAGTTGCTGATTGGTTGGATCAAGCAAGCTGGTGTAGCTCTCTGTTGGTTTAGAAAAGTGCTGTGGGCAGGGAAGAGATTTCGGCGGAAGATGCCTATAAATTAACACACAAGAGGGGGAAGGCGGTGGGCAAAAATGTTGCGCCTTTCCGACTGCTCCTCGCTGTTCCTCCGGCCTTGTGGTTCCCAAGTTCAGCTAGGTGCGCGACCGCCCGCTGGCGGAGGCGAGTCCAGCGCTCAGCTGGTTGCTGTGGGCTGAAGGAAGCAGGCTGGAGAGAGACAGAGGAGGGTGCAGCAATTAATAAGGGCAGTAGCAAGCCTTTCCTGAGCGCCACTGACCAAATCTGCACTACAAAGGACTGTGGGGGGGGGGTCCTGTGGCGCCTCAACGTCTGGCCCACCTTACATATTCAGACAAGGAGCTGCAATTACCTTAAAGAGCAGTAAAACGGTAATTTCCCCTTACAATACAGTAGTGGATAACAGCACTTTTTTGATGATTTACACATATAAAACTAGAAGGAGCATGGCGCCTCAGCGTCTGGCCCACTGCTGCTAACAGAGTCCAGAAGAATTCAACAGAATCAACAGCAGTTGCTCTCTATAGATGTCTCACCAGAGTGGAATCAGCTCTTCTGGGAAACTTGCAGTACAACACCAGGGGAAGAGTAAAAGACAAAAAAACAAATTTTCAAGTCCCACACAGATTTCAGCAATGCAAACTGAGCCAGTGTAAGTCAATGGGGCAGGAGAGCCAATCGGCTGCTGTGCCTGGTGGAGCGCTCGCTTACCGATTGGCTGCGCCTTTCCCGACTGCTCCCTCGCTGTTCCTCCCGGCCTTGTGGTTCCCAAGTTCAGCTAGGTGCTGCCGACCGCCCACTGGCGGAGCGAAGCCCCGGCGCTCAGCTGGTTGCTGTGGGTTGAAGGAAGCAGGCTGGACAGAGACAGAGGAGGGTGCAGCAATTAATAAGGGCAGTAGCAAGCCTTTTCCTGAGCGTCACTGACCAAATCTGCACTACAAAGGACTGTGGGGGGGGGTCCTGTGGCGCCTCAGCGTCTGACCCACCTTACATATTCAGACAAGGAGCTGCAATTACCTTAAAGAGCAGTAAAACGGTAATTTCCCCTTACAATACAGTAGTGGATAACAGCACTTTTTTGATGATTTACACATATAAAACTAGAAGGAGATATATGATGGCTTTATCCAGCTTTTCAACCATTTCCGAAGTTTTGGTAAGGTCAGATTCCAAGTCAGTCATATGCTGTGCAGTCTCCAGCGGTCCCCGGGACATGTCTGTAACCACTTTCTCCAACTTAGCCATGGTATTATTAATCTTGCCCAGTTAATGGGGGAAAAAAAAAAACTTTTGAGGTTATTGTAAAGGTTTGGCTCCTCCTCATCACTGCCCTTCATTCTGTTGGTCTGAGTCATTAAAGGTAGAGCGCTGTGGCTTACAGCACTGGTGTCTCATGTTCCATTGAGTTGGTTGGCTTTAAATACTCTAACAGAGAATCCTTTTGCCTGGCTTGTCATGGCATCACAGTAGTGCTGACAGCTGGCTTTCTTTCAATAAGGCTGTGGCTGTTGGTCTTGAGGACTGCCGACATTTAATATTGGGGTAATGGAGCTAAAGTCCTCATGTCCTCATTAGGGCTAAAGCGAACTGGAAGTTCTCAATTTTTCTTCTTGATATGCCTGTTCAGGTATCTTAGATTTAGAATAGGTTGCCATTCTCTATTTTTCTTGTGGGTCAGGAAGTATCTTAAAGAGCGGCTCTTGCCTCAGTGTGATGCAGGGACCTTTTCTACTGTCTTTGCTTGCAGTAGCTTTTTTACTTCCATTTCCAGCGTAATTATTTTTATTTAATATGCTTTATTGATGATGTTATGAAAGAACATTACAAAAAAGAAAAACAATTACAAAACTCACATACAATGCAAACTTCATACAATCAAACTCGTATAAAATACAACTAAGGCCAAAACAATACAAAACCATACAGTATACCCCCAAAACCAGACAGACTTTTTCCGCTGGTGAGTGAGCTGGGAAGTTTGTTAGTCTCTGATTTTGGGAGCCTTTGAATTGCACAGACAATCCCTGACTCACTACTTCCAGGACCCAAATGTCTGTGGTAATTTTTCCCCACTCCTGGAAGTAGTGGGTCAGCCTTCCTCCCACTAGCAATGGTTGACTTGCCACTGGGGCAGAATTGGCAGGAGGTTTGTTCTGGCTGTGGTTTAGGGGCTGGTACTGCAGCACGCCTTGAGCCCTCCGGCCCCAACCTTTGTAATACCTCTCTGTGGCTGGTACTCATAGACAGTGTAGGGTCTGGGATAGTAACCTCTGCATCAAAATGCAAAAGATGGCACCATATGCAATGCAACAAACATTTACTGAATTTTACTGAATACAGAATATGCAAGCCAATTCACCAGTCTGTACCGACTAGGAGATGTCTCACGATCAAGGAGGCTCTATCAGTTTGCACACCTGCACTTCGTCAGGTGGTTCCTCATGAAGCACGCATGTGCAAAACCGGTCAGGCCTCCTGTTGACTGTAGTGGCATCTCCTAGTCAGCACAAACCTGTGAGTTGTTCTGCATATTATTTATTCAATAAATGCATGTCGAATTGCATATGGTTGATGGTGCTGTCTTGTTTGAGTTTTGGTGCTTCTGACTTACACATGGTACATTAGTTATGGAGCAGCTGTTCTCTTGCGGTGCTGTATAGTAACCTCTGCCCCACCTCCCCTTCTATAAGGCCTGCAGGAAGTGGAGACATTTTCTTTCTCAGAGTTCTTAAAGCGCCCCTGACAGCATTAGGAAAACTTTGAAAAAAGTAAGATTTATATATTCAATCTCCATCCCATTTGAAACAATTGCATGAAAACAAGACCATACCTTGGACTATATTTACTCTGGCTGATTCTCTACATATGATCAGACCCACTGTTATGAAATCATAATTTATCTCCACAGCAACATATTTTGATATCATAAACAGTATTATGATGTCATGTGTAGGCAGGCAGCCAAAGCTAAAAGGGCAGAGATACTGTATTTATGCACATACCCTTACAAATAAGGAAGTAAGGGTGAGAAATACAGAATAAAATACAAAATATAACCTACATTTATGCCTGAATGATAGTTTTGCAAAGTTGTCTCAATTGTGCCAGGAGCTCTTTAAAAGTGGATTGGTATTCATCTACTTTTTCTATGCGCCTCTATTTGTTAACTAAATAGAGAATTTCCCTCAAAGGAGAAACCAATGGCTTTAGTCTGTGTGTCCTTGGTAAGGATTGTGGCCCTTAGCCAGGCAAACCTCTGCAGTGTCTCTGCACGAGCCAAGACTCTTGATACAGAGTTGTTGGTATCTACAGCCATGTGAAACTGATATTGTATGTGATCCAGAGCTGACTTTGCTGTTGCAGCCAGGTCCTGTGCCACTTTGCCATCTACTTTATCACTCCAGAGCAAGTATTGCATTCCACAGCGATTTCTGGTACTGAGCAGAAGCCATATAAGCAGCCTTCCTTAGGAGCAGGGAAGCTGTTGTGTACACTTTCTTGGCCCGGTATCCAGTTTCCTGGAATCCTTTTCAGGGGCTGTGCTGAGAGGGCACCTTGGCCTTCACAAAGGCAGCCACCTGTTTCACTCCTTAAGTGATCAGGGTGGCCAGGTATACTAACCCAACTTGTCCACCTGATACTTCTTTGCATTGCCTGCAGTGCTGACGAGATTTTAGATGTGATTTTTTTGAGGGACTTGTAGATGGGAACCAATAGTCTCCTTGTAGGGGCTAGTCCTATTATGTCCATGAACTCCACTTCTTCCTTATCCTCCTCTGTTTCATGTGAGGGGATGCTGAGGCTGTTCACTGTTTGTTTGATGAATGAGGTATAAGAGGTGTGTGCAATCCTCATTAGCTCTAGGAGGGAAACCAGATGAGGGAACCATCAGGTCCTATGGGTTCGCCTTCTTCCTCCTCTTCATAATACACGCCCCTTCCTCTAAAGACAGGTGGTCTGGAACCAGAGCTCATGGGGCCTGCAATGAATAAATATCCCATGGTCTGAAGAGCCTGGAAAAATGCCATACTTTTGTCATAGCCTCTGTTGAGGGCATTTGATTCTGTTCCACTGCCCGCTTTGACTTCACAGGAAGAATGGCAGGGCATCCTTGTCTTCCTGCGTTTTTATTAGCAGGCACTGGTTCCAGCACCAGCTGCGAGGCACTTTGTACTTGTGTTTTGCCACCACTTAATTCCGCCCCGGCTACATCTGGTATCTTTACAATAATCCTTTTCATACCTTTCCAGTGGCTGAGCAGCTTCATCTTTCTTGCCTATCCCCTGTGACAGGGACTGCTGCTTATGACAAAAAGAACCCCATTATGCATGCTTTCCGCCATCACTGGGAGCTCCATCTGAGCCTTTATTGTGTTTTGGTGACATACAAGCAGACTGAGAAGGCTTAAAATCTTCTCTCTTTTTAAACCCTTTTTGGGGGGTTTTAGGCAAAAATGTTTTATTAAGTTTACAATTAAAATTATGATCTGAACCCAGGCACTTTTAACCAAGCTTATGGCAGTCTGCCTTTGCCAACATCTGAAAACAAGAAGTACAGTTTTTAAAGGTGATAAGAAACAGTTTTTTACATCTAAATGCACTCTTGTTGTCCTTTTAGTGTATATCCAATATTTTTACATGTTTTTGACCTTTTTTTGTTAAATGAATAATCTAATTTCGTTGCACTGAATCCTTCTCTCCGCAGCAGCTGCTGCTCTTTTCATACTGTCTGAACATTCCATGACATCAGTAACCCCCATTCCAAGCCATTCAGGTGAACAGCATAGGATGGTGTTATTGATGTCCTAGGATGTCTTGGAAATATGAAAAGGAAAAAGCAGCAGTTGGTGTGGGGAGTGGAACTCTATGTAGCTCTGAGTGCACCCCAAAGCTAGATTATTTATCAAAAATTGGTCAAAGCATATCAGAATACATAACTGGCATGGAAAGGGAGATCAAAAGGCAGTTAACTATGGAAAATAATTTCCTAGCTCCTTTAAAACTTGTGGGCCCCGTTCTCTTTTTAGACCCACAAGTCACGTCAAACACTAACAGGACTTAATGTTTTTAATACTCAGTTCCCAATCACAAAAGCGCTGAAACAAACAGTATTTTAAATAAAAAATATCTAAACTGCTTGTACCTCCAGCCTTTGCTGGAAACCAGGGACCTTCAGTCCTGAAGGCAGTTGCTCTAGCCATTCAACTAATGGGAAATTCCACTGAGCTGGGAACATGAGGAGCTCCATTTACTCGTGTTTGCTATTCCATGGGCCACCACTAGATGGCTGCTATATTGCTTATGACGGTTATTCACAGCTTTCATTTCCAGATAGCACTGCTTCACGTAGGCTGCATTTTCTCAAACGAGAAAGAAATTCTGCATGGCATTATTGGGGTATGTGTCATTTTACATTTTCTCATGTACAACACTAACTATATTCATATTTCCATGCCTTCACAGATTATTTTTTTCCTGGGGGAGGTGTTAAGTAAGTAATAAGCCACGACAGGGTGTGCACTGAAGGATTTTAATGCACGCCCCAAGGGCGTGCTAAGGTACGAGGCCAAAGGCCGAGTGTCCTTACGGCCTGAGAAGTGCATTAAAATCCTTTAATGCACACCCTGGAGTGGCTTATCACACTTATAAAATGGGCCACCATCATAAAAGAACAATAGTTTGATTTACTCTGATAGGGATGAAAAAGTATTTACTATTTTCAAAAGCGTGTATAATACATTACCTCTAAAACATCTAAAAAATGAAAAAAGTAGTCCCTATTAATGCATAAAATAGCATATCTCAGCAACAGGTTAACTAGCACCATACTTTGCAGTAAAAGCATTTATTAGTGGAGTTAATTCGAAAATAAATATTTTCTCCAGCATGTAAAGTTTATCATATAAATGCACTATAACATCTGTAAATTTGAAAAACATGAGCAGTGTTTAAAACTTAATTTTCATCACACTGTAGTTATATAGTTTCATTGAAGGCAGCCTTCTCTATTTTTGATTTTTACTTATGTGTTGTGGTCTAGTACATAAAAGGAAAACTGCTATAGGATTGAAGCGAAAGGTTAGTAAGAACAAAAAAAAAATTTAAACCTGCCAGGTTGCCTTTTTTTTTGGTGGGGGTAGATTTCACCTGAAAACATCTATATACGATTCAAATGTACACGGTTTTATAAACATCAGCAATGTATTATTTGAGAAGTTTGGGTCATCCTATGTAACTGTGTTTTCCCACTTTTTCTCTTTGTTTATAAAGTATTACTGTATTGCCTACTTTCTTCATCCTGTTTTTTTTCTGTTTTTTCCCTACATAGAATGTTTATCATGGAATACAGGGATTCAAAATTCTGCTCAGTTCAACTGGTAGAATGTTACTGTCCTAACATACTGTACACACAGACAACAAAGGCCTGTTTTAGAGCCACAGACTCAATTATCTCACTGTCAGGGCAAGCAGAAGAGATTTCCCTGATGAGCAGGTAAAGACAGAAGGGGGAATTTTCACTGTTAGTAAAGAAACAGTTGTAATGAACATTATAAATAATACTTAATGTTTCTAATTTGTTTGTGTGTGTAAAGAGTGTGTTATGATCAGGGAAACAATGTTTAATTAATTTGTTTTGTAGTTTTATTTTTAGGGCCAGGTTGAAGGTTTTTACAGTGTAAAGGTAGTAGCCATGTTTGTGATGGAAGATCAGTTCTGGTTGCAGAGGGACTGATGGAAGATAGTTCTGGTTGTAGGAGGACCGATTTACTCATTGTGTAATATGGTTTAGTACCTGGATGACTGTGCTTATATAAAGAGATTTAATGTACAGTCAGCTGATGTCTCTTGGCCAATGAGATTTCTAGATTTTTTCTTGCCATTTTATAATAAAGCAGTAAGGCACAACAGGATGTGGTATACAGTCGTGGCCAAAAATATTGACGCCTTGCACTTTTCAAATAACTCACAATTTCCTCTAAACATAAGTTGAAATTAACAACAGTATTTGGTCTCACAATTCTTTACTTCTCTGTTAATATTACAGAACCTTTGTTTTGATTCAGAATTTAATATATCCTTTTAAATCAGAAAATGAAAAGAAATGGCATTGACAAAATTATGACACCCTAGACTTAATATTTGGTAGCACAGCCTTTGGTCAAAATAACTGCAATCAACGCTTCCTATAGCCATGGATGAGCTTCCTGCACCTCTCTACTGGCAGTTTGGCCCACTCTTTTTGTGCAAGCTGCTCCAGTTCTCACAGATTTGAAGGGTGCCTTCTCCCAACTGCTGTTTTCAGATCTCTCCACAGGTTTTCAATGGGATTTAGATCTGTACTCATTGCTGGCCACTTCAGAACAGTCCAGCGTCTTGTCTTGAACCATTCCTGGGTGCTTTTTGAAGTGTGTTCGAGGTCATTGTCCTGCTGGAAGACCCATGACCTTCGATGAAGACCCAGCTTTCTGACACTGGGTTCAAAATTGCGCTTCAAAATGGCCTAGTAATCTCCAGATTTCATGATTCCATGGACATGTTCAACTCACCCAGTGCCAGAGGCAGCACAGCAACCCCAAAACATCACTGAACCTCCTCCATGTTTGACTGTAGGGAAGGTGTTCTTTTCTTTGAAGGCTTCATTTTGTTTTCTGTAAACATAGCGATGATGTGCTTTACCAAAAAGCTCTAATTTGGTCTCATCTGTCCACAGAACATTCTCCCAGAAGGATTTCGGCTTGTTCAGGTGTGTTTTGGCAAACTCCAGTCGGGCTTTCTTATGTCTCTCTCTCTCTCTCTCTCAGCAGTGGGGTCCTCCTGGGCCTCCTACCATAGAACCCCCTTTCATTGAGTTGGCGACAGATGGTGTGAGTTGAAACTGTCATACCTTGTGTCTGAAGGTCAGCTTGAATCTGTTTGGCAGCTGATCGAGGTGCTTTCTCCACCATTCGAACAATCCTGCGCTGCAATCTTCGATCAAGTTTTCTCTTGCGGCCACGTCCAGGGAGGTTGGCTACAGTGCCATGGGCCTTAAACTTCCTGATAACATTACGTACAGTTGAAACAGGAACATCAAGGTCTCTGGAGATTGATCTGTAGCCATGAGATTGTCCATGCTTGGCTACAATCTTCTGTCTGACCTCCTCAGACAATTCTCTGGCTTTCTTTCTTTTCTCCATGCTCATTGCGGTACACACAGTGACACAAAAACAGGAGAATGAGTCCTTTTCTCTATTCAAACTGGTCGAATGAGTGATTTTTATATTGCAGGCACCTGCAACTCGCCACAGGTGAGTTCAATTCCAAAGTGAAGGACAATCACCTGCTTGAAATCTAATTATTTCTAACTACTTCTAAAAGGTGCCAATAATTTTGTCCAGGCCATTTAAGGATTTTTGTGTGGAATAAGCTAAGACTTAGTAAATTTTTCTGCTTTTTGTGTTTTATTCCACTGCAAACCAAAGGAATACATATGTGGATACCAAAATATTTTTTATTTCAACAATTTTCTGGAAGGAATGGTGCATTATTAGAAAAAACTGCAAGGGCGTAATATTATTGGCCACAACTGTATCATGGGATATCATCATGTCTCGAATTCGTTGGGCACGAGGGCGCGGGCGAGAGTGCATCAACTCCAACCGGTAGTGATATCACGTTATACACACCTGGAGTGACTTATTGCTATTATGAATGGAGTATCAAGTATTATAAATAAAAAACAGGTTTTAAAATGTTTTATCAATCAGTTTTGGGTGGTGTAGGAGTACATTTTGAAAAAATAGTTCTCAAGACAGTAGAAAGCAAGGAGGCTGATGGCGCCAGAACTTTTTTGAAGTCGTGATGATGTAGCCCAATATCACCACGGCTTCAAAGAGCTCTCAGCCAATCAGATTCCTCCATTTATGATCCTCAGTTCATAATGTACAATAAAAAGTTGGTCCCCTGGAAATAAATTAGAAAGATCCCATCTTAAAAAATTCCTGGAAATATGTCAGGGGAAGCGTCCCAGGATAAAATAAGACCCTAAAACTTGTGAAAGGGAAAGGAAGAATAATCCCCCCAGCTGGAGGTAATACTGTAAAGTAACCCAGCTTCACAGAGCACTATACTGGAGCTAAGACTCATAACCAGGTTCATTGGAAGAAACAGAATTATACATGACTAACCGCTAACACCATTAACCAAGACTCTTTCAAAACCACAAGGAAAGCTTAGCACAACCACAGAGACCCCATACACCCGAACTATCTTACAAATATGGCAGGCTGTAATCATTAGACCTAAAGTATCTTCTCACTTTTTACCTTATCAGTCAATCTCATACACAATGACTTTCCTATCAGCAAGACTAGAACATAAATACAAACACTGGGAGAGTCTGAGCTTCTGTCATTATTTTCCAATTCAAGTCAGAGTACTATTCCCCTTTTGAGGACTCGAGATATCAATACTCACTACAATGCACAGACCTCTAGCCCTATCTACAGGTATCACATTAATCAGCACCCAAACAACTCCTACAAGCAGCACAGGACACTGTGTTGCTATATTAGAAACATAAATTTGATGGCAGATAAGGAATTTTGAGACAGCCCCCTCTTACTTGATTTTGCAACTATATAATGTACTCATACAAAAATCTTACCATCTCAAACATTAAGAGACAAATGCGCAGGACAACTTCATTGTACTTTTTTTTTTTTTTTGTCTGTGTGTGAATTTTTTGTGCTCATGAAAGGTACTGGACTGACAGCACTGGAACCTGACGATCCCTGCTTATCCGCATGACAAGTACAGCAAAGGTGATCACAGTGCAAGATTCCCCACACTGCCCCACCAATGTGCCTCAACCCTGCCATGTAGGGACTGTAATAATCACGCAGACACCAACGTGAAGTACTCTGGTAACTTTACTGTACAGTACAGCACTGAGATCAAACTGCAAAAACGGGCACTACTGCCTGCCAGATAAGGGCTTTTTTATAAATGTTACCGCATGCGCAGTAACAAAGCATATGCAAATCGTGTATGCTAGTTCACTTCCTTACATCTCCCCTCTCTAGCTGAACCCTCCCCCCAAACATAAAATGTTAAAATTTCTATGTAGCTCAAAGTTTTTGTGAGTCTATGTAGTTATGATGCTAGGTGGGCCTTCAGATCTCCTGTCCACTGACTCTGCAGTTCTCAGGCTGGAGCTGGTTCCAGTCAATTGTTCCCAACTGCTCATAGGCGTGACTGACCCCACAGACACGCTTTGTGACTGCCCGGTATCATACGTAGCAGGTCCTCCATTACAGGCACCTCTGGGATCCCATCGTCCTCCATCAGTCATCCGGCTCTCTTCTTCTTCCCCTCGGATGTGCGGGTTTTATGGGCCACAGGAAGTGGCATGGCTAAGGGTTAACAAAGATCTCTACTGTTTCTTCATTACGATTTCCCATTTGCTTGGACTACATAAGACCGTGGCTCTTTAGCGTGGCGTTCCACAATTGCAGGGTCAGGTATTCTCACGTGTTTGCAAATAAACAGGCTGTGCCGGCTGTAGGTTGGGAGTGGTTGGGTGTGCAAACTGTAATAAGACTGTTGTTTTTCTTGAGTTCCTTGCAGTGTAGCTTGCACATAACTTCTGGCACTTTTGGTTTAAGTAGCTCCTATATGATAGGCATCAAAGTTCTAGTTCTGCGGCACATAAGCAGCTGTGCTGGGGATCCTAGCCCTTCCAGTGGGGTATTTCTCAACTCTAAGAGTGCTAAGTAAGGATATTGGTGGTCCACTTGTGCTTTCTTCAACAGTCTCTTTACTGTTTGACTGGCTCGCTCTACCATCCCATTACTCGGGGGGGTATTTTGGCGAAAATGTTACACTCATATTTTCTTTGAAAGTTTCTGAATTCGATGCAGGCAAATTGCGGGCCATTATCGGTCACATGTATTGCTGGAATACTGTGCCTTGCACATTGTGATTTAATATAGTTAATCACCATTTCACTTGCTGTGTTTTGCAACTTGGATATCTTAATGTATTTAGAGTAGTAATCACCCATTGCTAGATAAGTTTCCCCTTCAAATTCAAATAAATCAGCCCCAACCTTTTGTCAAGGCCTCTCTGGTATCTCATGGCTGACGTGGCTCTCTAGATTGTGCTCTCCTGAACTGGTTGCAAATACCACACTTGGCCATCATGCCACTAATCTGACTGTTCATTCCTGGCCAAAATAAGAGATCTCTGGCCCTGCACTTGCATTTTTCTATATATTTATGTGTATATATTTATTTATATATATATATATATATATATATATATATATATACACACACACATATATATATACACACACACACACACAAATATATACATACAGACACTATTCTCCTTCTGACCCCCAGCCTGCCACTCCAGTATCACCATGATTTACCCTGCCCAGTCACGGTGCAGATCTCATGGAGGTCAGTCGTCATCTTGCAGAAGAGGCGTTTTCCCTCTTTTTCTCCCTTCCCCATTGCTGGGTAGTGCATGCAGAGGCGTGCGCACATCCGCAGAAGTCCCACAGCACCCTTCCTTACGTCTGGCCCCTCTAACCCGCATTACCCTCTGGCCTCCACCTGGAAGTAGTCATCCGGCAGGAGAGACAGTCCACCCTTCCTAGGAGAGGAGAGCTGTCCTCGGATGCTTAATCCTCTTTCTGCCCTGCAGATCCCCGACGGCCCATGCTCATTCCCGAACACGGGTCACTGGCGTGGCACGAGGTGTGGCGTCCAGCGCCTCAACCTCAACAAAGGAGACCCACAGGAGGGTGGCAGGGGACCCTGCAGGGGAAGGAAACAACTCCTGGTGGGGGACTCCACTGTTAGGAAGGTAGAACTGGGGGAGGAAGGGGAGAGGGAGGTAAGGTGCCTGCCTGGCGCCATGGCTTGGAGGGACAGGGAGCGAATCCTTAGGATTGCTGGAGCAGCTGCACAGGGGAGGGAGCTGGATGTCATTGTCCACCTAGGGACAAATGACCTGGCTAAGAAAGGGATTAGAGAAGTGCAGGAAGAGTTTGTGAAATTGGGGAGGGGCCTTAGTCAAGTAGAACGCACAGTAACCTTCTCGGAGGTGCTACCCATCTATGGCATAGGAGAGGCTAGGATGTTCCGCACCATGGGATTCAATCAGTGGTTGAAAAACTGGTGTGGAGCTCAGGGATTTGGCTTCATTGGGGACTGGAGGTCCACCTGGAGTGATGCAAGCCTATACTGGCATGATGGGCTGCATCTGTCCGGGAGGGGAACCAGGATCCTAGGTGATAGGTTTAAATGCTTCATTGGCAAGCTTTTAAACTAGCCAAGGGAGAGCACTGAAAGGAGCAGGAAAATCCCAGTCCCCAAATAATCACGGGTAGTAAGTGCAAACACCAACATAGAGGTGTCGATAGGGAGAAGGGCAGGGTAAATGGAGAAAGTGACAAAGGCAAGAAGGACAGGGATGGGGCAAAGGAGTAAGGCCATCAGAAATGGAGGATAATGAGTACCAATGCCCGTAGTCTGGGCAACAAGCTCCTGAGCTGGAGGCCTTGATGGAAGAGGGATGCCTGGATATTGTAGCAGTCACAGAAACATGGTACACAGAGAACCATGACTGGGATGTTAACATACCAGGGTACATAACCTACAGGAGAGACAGGCAGGGAGAAGAGGGAGGAGTAGCTCTCTATGTAAAGGAAGGGATAAAAGCAACTGAACAAAAGAGTAAACAGGGAGGAGAGGAGGCACTGTGGGTCACCTTGGAGACTGGAAAGGGCACCACAATCCGCACAGGGGTTGTGTACAAACCCCCATGTCAGGGGGAAGGAATGGACAAGGATATGATAGAAGGCATTCTTAGAATGGCAGAGAAAGGGGAGATACTGTTGATGGGAGACCTGAATATGCCAGATGTTAACTGGAGCACATTTGCTGCAGCCACATCCAAGAGCAGGGCCATTCTTGATGCCCTACAGGTGGCAGGCATTAGACAGCTAGTTTCGGAACCCACTCGTGAGGGAGCAATCTTAGACCTCGTACTCTCAAATGAGGGCAGTGAGAGGATCTCAGATCTAGAAGTGGGTTGCCATCTGGGGACAAGTGACCATCAAACAGTGTGGTTCACGTTAAACTCAGCTACAGAGTCAAGCCATACAAAAGTGAGGGTACTGGACTTTAGGAGCGCTGACTCTGGCAAGATGGGAGAGTGCCTCAGAAAAGCACTAGCAAACAGGCTAGAAGGAGGTATGGAGCAACAATGGGGAATTATCAAAACTGCCATCACAGAGGCAGCAAGCCTTTGTGTGAAGCAAATAAATCAAATCAAAAGAAAAAGCCACTATGGTTCTCAAAAGAGGTGGCTGTGAAAAGTCGGGAAGAAAAAGATAGCATTCCGGAAGTATAAGGAAACACAGAAGGAGCAGGACAGAGAGCTGTACCAGTTAAGGCAGAAGGAAGCAGGGAGGGAAGTCAGAATAGCAAAGGCCCAGACTGAGGAAAAGATAGCCAACTCAGTTAAGAAGGGGGATAAAACCTTTTATAGGTACATCAGCGAGCGTAGAAAGACAAAGGGAGGGATAGTGAGGCTGAATAGAATGAACGTGGGTGGGCAGAGGGGGACAGTGAAAAAGCAGGAATACTGAATGAATATTTCTGCTCAGTATTCACAAAAGAGGAGGGGGAAGTGCCTAATCCAATTAACAGAAGCACTCTTGATAGGGGTTGATTCCAGTCCTTTCACAGAAGAAAGGGTTCTGCAAGAACTCCTAAAACTGAAAGTGGACAAAGCAATGGGTCCTGATGGAATTCACCCCAGAATTCTAAAAGAATTAAGGGAGAAACTAGTGAAACCACTGGCTACTGTTTTTAATAAATCATGGGAGGATGGTGTGGTACCCAAGGACTGGAGGAAGGCGGATGTGATTCCCCTTCACAAAAGTGGGACCAAGACAGAGGCAGGAAACTACAGACCTGTCAGTCTGACCTCTGTGGTAGGGAAAGTGATGGAGTCACTTCTGAAGGAAAGAATAGTTGAGTACCTAGAAGCCAGTGGAGCACAGGACCCAAGGCAGCATGGGTTCACAGCGGGAAGGTCATGTCAGACGAATCTAATAGATTTCTTTGACTGGGTGACCAAAGTAGTAGACCAGGGAGGGGCTGTGGACATGGCCTACCTAGACTTTAGCAAGGCATTTGACACAGTCCCACACAAAAGATTACTAGTCAAATTAACCAGCCTGGGAGTGGGTCCCAGGGTGGTAGCCTGGGTAAAACATTGGCTGGACAACAGGACACAGAGGGTAATTGTAAATGGAGTCCACTCTGAAGAAAGGGGGGTTACTAGTGGGGTACCGCAGGGTTCAGTATTGGGTCCAGTCCTTTTTAATGTCTTCATCAGTGACATTGCAGAGGGACTGGAAGGAAAAGTATGCCTTTTTGCAGATGACACAAAGATCTGCAACAGGGTTGATAAACACGGAGGCGTGGAAAGGATGAAAAGGGACTTGGCAAGGTTGGAGGAATGGTCAGAAGTATGGAAGCTAGGATTCAATGCAAAGAAGTGCAAAATAATGCACCTGGGAAACAAGAACCCAGGGGAAGAATACACAATGGGTGGGGAGGTAGTAACAACAACAAAAAAGGAAAGGGACCTGGGGGTAATCATATCAGATGACCTTAAGGTTAGCAAGCAATGTGAGAAGGCAGTAGGGAGGGCTGGGGGTATACTGGGATGTATAGGGAGAGGCATCAGCAGCAGAAAACAGGAAGTTGTTATCCCTCTGTACAGACAGTTGGTGAGACCCCATCTGGAGTACTGTGTCCAGTTCTGGAGACCCCATCTCCAAAGGACATAGACAGGATAGAGGCAGTCCAGAGGAGGGCAACTAAAATGGTGCAGGGTCTGCAGGAGAAGCCATATGAGGAGAGACTAAAGGAGCTTAATATGTATACCCTTGAGGAAAGAAGGGAGAGGGGGGACATGATAGAAACTTTTCGGTACCTCAGTGGAATCAACAAAGTCCAAGAGGGTAGCATCTTTCAGAAAAGAGACTTGCAAGAACAAGGGGACAGAATTTAAAGATAGAAGGAGGGCGGTTCAGGGGCAATGTGAGGAAGTATTATTTCACAGAGAGGTAGTGGATGCATGGAACAGCCTTCCTGAGGAGGTTGTAGGGTCTAAAACTGTGGGAGAATTCAAGAATGCATGGGACAGACATAAGGCAATTCTTGTGGGGGGTAGGAAGAAATAGGCTGTTGGTTAACTAGGATCTGCGGCCTATCCTGTAGGTAGGGAAATGGGCAGACTAGATGGGCCTAGCGGTCCTTATCTGCCGTCAAAGTCTATGTTTCTAACCCTCAGCGCCACTGGGCTGGCTCTCACTTGCATTTTTCAATGCCCAAGTGGCTGCTGTGGAATCTGGTTAATATGTCTGGTCTCAGTGATGTGGGGACAATCAGTCTCTTCCCCCTTCAGCAACCATTTTCTGTCGAGATCTCATCTCTGAACAGCCAGTGCTGCCTTATCTCGGGGTGCACTGATGTTTTCCCATGGGACCAACCATTCAAAACAGTGTCTCTCAATTTGACCAATGCTGAATCTTTGTCAGTCTCTTACTGAAACAATTTCAGTTTTTCATCACTGAGACATGTAGTCCACTGTGTGAACCTCATTACTTGTCTAGTTCAGGTTCTGGCACAGAATTTTCTCTCACGGCCCTACTCAGGGCATCTGATATGTGAAGTTCTTGTACTGTACTTACAAATCATACCTTTGTAGTTTTAGCATCATGCATTGAATTCTCGGTGGGGCTGTGGACAGTGTGTTTTTTTTTTTTTTTAAGACTTTCCAGAGGCTTGTGGTTTGATTCAACATGGACCCTTAATCTGCCATAGATATCTGGTGGAATTTTGAGCAGCCAAACACAACAGCTAGCATTTCTTTCTCAATTTGTGCATTATTTATCTCAGCTTTATTAAGTAATCTAGAAGCAAAAACAACAGGCTTGCCTTCTTGTAGTAAACATCACCCAGCCCTTCTGAAGATGAGTCAACGCTAATTCAATAGGTTTTCTTAGGTCATAGTAGGCCAGCACCGGGGGGGGTTTGTGACAACTGTTTTCAGCTCTTGAAAGGCCTGTTGGTGGCGCCCCTCCCAGTGCCATGCCGTTTCTTTCTCTGGTAACTCTCTCAATGGCTTATTTACAGTTGATAGGTTTGGAATGAACTTTGCCAGGGATTTTACCATGCCCATAAATCTCTGTAGGTCAGTCTCATTTTGGGGGAACTGGCATCTGGGTAATTGCTTTTATCTTTTTGGGGTCTGCCAACAGACCATGTTTACTTAACTTGTACATATATATAACCTCTGACATTGAATTTGTTTTGGTTTAAAGACAATTGCTTATCTCTGGCTCTTAACATTCCGTAACCTCTCGTCATGCTCATGTGCATTTGCTCCCCATACAAGGATGTCATCCATAATGACCTCTGTGCCCTCGAGCCCCTCAAAATATGTGAAATCTTCTTTGGAAGACCTCGGTGCTGAGCAATCCCAAAGGGGAGACGTTTGAACTTGTACCTCCCAAAGGGTGTATTAAAAGTCACTAGATCAGAGCTGGGCTCATCCAGTTTTATCTGCCAGAAGGCATGCCCAGCATCTGACACTGTGAATGCATTAGCCCCGCTAGCTTTGCTGCAGCCTCTTCCGACTGTTTTCATCAAGAGACTTCCCTTTTAATTGCTCTATTAAGCTCTCTGGGATCTATGCAAATTCGTACTTTGCCTGGTTTCTCTACAACCACCACTGAGTTGATCCAGGTCGTGGGTTTCTCCACCTTTTCAATAACACCCATTCCTTCCATATTCTCTAGTTCAATTTTCACTTTGTCTTGTAATGCAAAGGTATTTTTCTAGGGGTGGATCACAGGGCTGACTGTCTTATCTATTTTAATGTGGTATTCACCCTCTAAGCATCTCAATTCCTAAAATACAACAGCAAATTCCGTCAATAGTTCTTCTGTGTTCCCCTGCACTTCCAGTTGCATCACCTACTGAAAATAGCTTCTTCATATGCTTCATTTCCAAACAAGTAGATAGGTCCAACACTGGGCATGTTTGCATTAACCACTTGAAGTGGCAACAGGTAATACTTTTGCTTAAAACATGTTAACATCACTTTGCCTTTCACATCAAGTGTATGCCCAGAATAAGAAACCAATCTAGCTGACGACTTTAGAACAGCTTCTCCAGACAGTGTCCTATACATCTGAAAAGGCATCTGATTACACTGTGCTCCAGTGTCTAATTTGAACGTCACCATTTTCCCGTTTATGCTCAGATTTACTTTCCAATCAGTCTCTGGCTTATAGGTAGTCACAGTCTCAGTGCTTAAAGTACTTTCATTTCTCCTGGGCATCTTCTCTAATAATATGGATCTCACTGCGTTTGCCCACACAACATACCCTAGCAAAGTGATTTTTCCTGTGGCCCAATCTACAAAACTGTCCACATACTGGGCATTTATCTCATGCTCATGACCACACTTTTCACATTTGACTTTATTCGCTCCAGATACATAATCCCTTTGCTCACATTGGCACCTGCTTTTACTCTTTCTTCCTGCACAGCTGCTACTTGCACTGATCTTCCATCCTGAGCATTTTCACTTAAGTGTTTAATCTGTGTTTTACTCAGTTCAGCAGCTCTGCATATATCTATAGTCTTATCTAATGTTAAGTCCACTTCTCTCAACAGTCTGCGTCTCACATGCTCACTCTGTATGCCGCGTACAATTCTATCTCTGATCAATGATTCAGTTGACTCTCCAAATTCACAAGATTTAGCTTTCAGCCTCTGTTCAGTTACATATGAATCAATGGACTCTTCCCAGATTCTGGCTCCTAGTATTGAACAAGTGTTTCTCATAAGTCACATTCTTTCTTGGGTTACAACACCTCTCAAATTGTCACATCATTTTGTCCAGTTGCTCCTTCTATTCTCTCTTTCCCAAACAAAGTGTTGTATACCTCCAATGCACCAGGGCCTGCCACATGGAAGAGCGTCATAGCCTGGATTTTCTGGGACTTTTCAGCAATTCACTGGCAACCAAGACATTTCAAATTGCTGCTTGAATCTTCTCCGATTTTCCAGCATTTCCTTGTAGACAAGGCGTTCCTTTCTGACACCATGTGATACTCACGCAGACATCAACGTGGAGTACTCTGGTAACTTTACGGTACAGTGCAGCACTGAGATCAAACTGCAAAAGCAAGTGCTACTGCCCAGCCCGATAAGGGCTTTTATATAGCTGTTAACGCATGCGCAGTAACAAAGCATATGCACACTGCGTATGCTAAATCACTTCCTTACAGGGACCAACTTGTTGGTGACAGAGTAGTTCAGACACCACACCATTTAATCCTTGGCCACTCATGTGACACTGCCAACAAGGGGGACAAATCAATGCCAATTGCACTTGTGGTTTTTGTGATGTGGACACCTACCCACTGGGGATTGTACTGAGATCACCACAACTCATTTCACATAGGTCACTGAACAGCCCTCAGGTGAAAATGGCTTTTGACCATTACCTACTTGTGCTGGATTTGAACCAGTTGTACAATTTCTGATAAAGACTGGGACTGGGCAATTATAAAGTACATCATATTAGGTATAACTGCAAGTTTGTTGTGTGTTGTGGTTGTGTGGGGTGTGTGTTGTGGTTGTGTGGGGTGTGTGTGTGTGTGTGTGGTGGTGTGGTGTGGTGTATGTACACACGTGTGGGGGGAGCATGGCATGGGGAAATTGTTATGTGGCTAGGACACTTAGTTTTCACATATAGTGTACATTTACTTCCTTCTACTAGTTGTCAGTGGTTGGATTACACACTGTCACATTTTTAAATCTGCTCATATTAAGATGCACATCTCATTTACTTGGGGGTTCATAACAGGTGTAATTCCTTTGGGTTTTCATTTAGATTCCTTAGACTGATTCTGTGCATTTGTGTCATACACGGACTCTGTGTTGAAATCTGCACTTATCAGGCTCATGGTCTCATTTTCTTGGAGGTCCTTGACAAATATTTTTATTTGGCACTTATACTTACAAGTGATACTATCATGCATCATGTATATATGTGTATATTAATTTGAGGCTTGTTTTCAACTTGCAGTTATACCTAATTTCAAGATTTTGTCTCTCATTATCTGTTATTTAATATACCAGGACAATTGGAATTTAAGTTGTAATCTCATCTTACATGTATTAGAGAGAATGCCACCCCAAGGTTTTTTTATCACTAGAATGCTTTTTTGGCATACTGAGACATTTTAAAATTTATGTGACAAGAACTCTCTGGCTGTACAGAATTCTTGATAACCTTTGCCCTTCTGAGGCTCTTCAGTTAAAGGCATACTGGTATTAATTAGCTTCTCTGACGTAATCTTCTGTTATGTTTTAAATGTATATGTTAAACCAATGAGAATTATTTCTGTTTTTTCAATATAATCTGGTGCTAATAGTATGGGATATTTGAAATAACTGCCACAAAGCTTCTGAAGAAGGACCTGGTTGGTTCGAAAGCTAGAGCACTTTGTTCTTTTCTGTAACATCTATGTTGGTCCAATAAAAGATATTAAATCATTTGTTTCTGGATCTGTTCTTAAAAAGGACCAATACTGCAACTACAACATTTTTTTGATTCCCTTGAGGTACCTGAAAGTTTCTATCATGCCCCCTTCCTCAAGGGTATACATATTAAGCTCCTTTAGTCTCTCCTCGTATAGCTTCTGTTGCAGACCCTGCACCATTTTAGTTGCCCTCCTCTGGACTGTCTCCATCCTGTCTATGTTATTGCAGAGATGGGGTCTCCAGAACTGGGCCATGATACTCAGATGGGGTCTCACCAACTGTCTGTACAGAGGATAACAACTTCTGTTTTCTACTGGTGATGCTCTCCCTATACATCCCAGTATCCCCCAGCCATCCCTACTGCCTTCTCACATTGCTTGCTAACCTTTAGGTCATCTGATATGATTAACCGCCCTTTCTATTTTTGTTGTTGTTACTACCCCCCAATGTGTACTCTACCCCTGGGTTTTTGTTTCCCAGGTGCATTACTCTGCACATCTCTGCATTGAATCCAAGCTGCCATACTTCTGACCGTTCCTCCAACCTTGCCAAGTCCCTTCTCATCCTTTCCACCCCCGTGTATCAATCCTGTTGCAGATCTTTGTGTCATCTGCAAGGAGGCATACTTTTCCTTCCAGTCCCTCTGCAATGTCACCTATAAAGACAACAAAAAGGACCGGACCCAGTACTGAACCCTGCGGTACCCACTAGTAACCTCCCTTTCTTCAGAGTGGACTCCGTTTACTATTACCTTCTGTGCCCTGTTGTCCAGCCAATGTTTTACCCAGACTACCACCTTGGGACCCACTCCCGGGCTGGCTAATTTGTTTATCAATCTTTTGTGTGGGACTGTGTCAAATGTTTTGCTAAAGTCTAGGCAGGCCATGTCCATAGCCCCTCCCTGGTCTACTACATTGGTCACCCAGTCAAGGAAGTCGATTAGATTCATCTGACATGACCGTCCCGCTATGAATCCATGCAGTCTTGGGTTCTGTGCCCCACTGGCCTCTAGGTACTCAACAATTCTTTCCTTCAGAAGCGATTCCACCATTTTCCCTACCACTGAGATCAAACCGACAGGTCTGTAGTTTCCTGCCTCTGTCTTGCTCCCACTTTTGTGAAGCGGAATCACATCCGCCCTCCTCCAGTCCTCCGGTACCACATCATCCTCCCATGATTTGTTAAAAAGGCTAGTCAGTGGTATCACTAGTTCTCCCCTTAATTCTTTTAGAATTCTGGGGTGAATGCTGTCAGGCCCCATTGCTTTGTCCACCTTCAGCTTTAGGAGTTCTTTCAGAACCTTTTTTTCCTGTGAAAAGACTGGGATCACCCCCCTATCCACAGTGCCTCTATTGATTGATTAGGTACCTCCCCCTCCTCTTCTTCTGTGAATACTGAGCAGAACTATTCGTCCAGTATCCCTGCTTTTTCCCTGTCCCTCTCTGCCCACCCACCGTCCCCTTTATTCAGCCTCACTATCCCTCCCTCCCTTTGTCTTTCTACATTCCCTAATGTACCTATAAAAGGTTTTATCCCCCTTCTTAACCGAGTTGGCTATCTTTTCCTAGGTTTGGGGCTTTGCTATTCTGATTGCCTTCCCCGCTTCCTTCTGCTTTAACCGGTTCAGTTCTCTATCCTGCTCCGTCTGTGTTTCCTTATACTTCCTAAATGCTATCTTTTTCTCCCTAACCTTCCCTGCCACCTCTTTTAGAGAACCACAGTGATTTTTTTTCTTTTGTTTTAATTTGTTTATTTGCTTCACACAAAGGCTTGTTGCCTCTGTGATGACAGTTTTGATGTTTCCCCATTGTTGCTTCACCCTCCTTCTTGCCTGTTTGCTAGTGCTTTACTGAGCGCGCTCCCATTTTGACAAAGTCAGCCCTCCTGAAGTCCAGTACACTCACTTTTGTATGGCTTGACTCTGCAGCTGAGTTTATCGTGAACCACACTGTTTGGTGGTCAATTGTTCACAGATGGCTACCCACTTCTAGATCTGAGATCCTCTCTCCGTCCCCATTTGAGAGTACCAGGTCTAAGATTGCTCCCTCCCGAGTGGGTTCCAATACTAGCTGTCTGAGGCATGCCTCCTGTAGGGCATCGAGAATGGCCCTGCTCTTGGATGTGGATGCAGCAAAGGTGCTCAAATTAACATCTGGCATATTCAGGTCCCCATCAACAATATCTCCTTTCTCTGCCATCCTAAGGAACACACTGTAGTGAAAGTGAGGAGGCGGACAGATTATCAGAAGCTGTACTTCAATTCCTTGTAACAACACAGCTGTGCTGTGTTAGGAATCCTGGTCAGATCCCTTATTCTGATAGCAATACATTAGCACAGCATCATGACACAATAAAGCTGTAAAATTAAGTTTGCCGTTGGTGCAGTAATAGAACTACCACTTGTGACTCTGCTTCGGAATGAGCCTAAGTCACTGGGGGCCAGACCGGGGGAGGAAATCGATGTCCTAGAGGACACGCTCCTTGTCAAGGGAGGAAAACCTGCTGCCTTCACTGCAGTACTGCCATCATGGTGACCACAAGTAGGAGTGCAGTGTAAGTATGGCAGAGCAAGGGGAGGGCATCAGCTGGAGTCTAGTGCCGGTGTCCTCATGGGATGAGAAGCAACAAACCATGGGGAAAAAAGTGCAAAGCAGGATGTCAAGGCACACTCCGCAGGGTATTAAATAAGATGAAAAATTTGATAAGCAATTCTCTGCATGAAAGTGCTAATCGGCTGTGAAAATACACAGCACTTAGCACAGAATGATTACCAAAATGAAAAAATATATATATTGTTTTTATTTATTTTGTCTATTGTGCCATGGACTTACTCAAAAAATGTTTAGCAGTCTACTGCTATGCATTTCCAGAAATGGTTCACATTACCTCTTGTTTTGTGTAGTGTTTTGCTAGGCTATACCAGCTATTTAAAACCTTGACCAGGCCCAAATGACTAGCCACCTTACCATGGAGATCCTCAGATGCGAGACCCAACACCTCACCTGAAGTGGACAGCTGGGTGAGCTCCACCTCGGAGTAAGTTTGGGGGGGGGGTGGAAAGAGTCAACTGCTGGGGATGATGCAGTATGGGGCTGGCTGGAAGCCACGGGATGGGGACAGAGCCACACGGAAAAGGACACAGAACAGTAAAATTAAAAAATAACTTAAAAAAAGTGGAGATTATGCAAGATCGGGACTAGCTGTTCTGATTAAAGATGTGATAAATTAATTTATAAGTGGGATAAGACACTCCAGGATGTGCAATTGTTAAGAAATATGCTCTTCTCGGGTGTTGACGGTACTTAACCTTTGGCCATGTACTTATGCACCTGAGGCATGAGCACAGCATATCTCAGTACAACCACACACCCTGTTGTTTCGTATCCCTTATATAGGTTGGGTACAAGCATGCACAACTCTGCTAACCGACTGAATATCGGGTTGCGCAGGTTATGCATGGATCCTCCCCCTCCTGTTGAGCATGCATTCATTTGCATTGCTCTCTAGCGCAACCTGGTGCCAGTGGCGTAACTGCCTCCTGCTGAATATTGCAGAATGGCGCATTTTGGACTTGCGCATGGCGCAACCCTGTTGAGCATGGCGCAACCCTTTTGAATATCTGGGCCAGCATGTAAATAATTCCAACCAGAATGCAGGATCTTTAAGGATCACATCCAGTAAATTTATAATCTGGGGAGCCTGGTGTACATGCAAGTCTTGGACTTAGAGGTACTTAAAAAGATGTAGTGGGGGAAGACAATGTCTTGGGCAGCAGGAAGAAAGATTTCTGTCTATTCCAACAGGGTAGGTCAATAGGAAAAGGAGCAGGTGACTCTGAGTTTTAAGGGAATTTGTCACTGTAAAGAACAAAGAGGATATCAGTGGGATCAGTACTTCTGTTGAGTCAGTCTGGCTATGCCAAAAGAGAAGGAGGGGGAATAGCCACCCAGAGAGGAACAGCAGGACTGCAAAAAGTTCAGCCCAGCTTATAAAATGAAGTAGTGCATTGTTAATGCTAAATTCCACAAACAAAATTCTGGATGCTTCATCTACAATATATGCTATCATAAATATGTGAGAAAATGTTACCAATCATTTTTTCTTCTATAAAATTAAACCTGCTTAACCAATTTATCCAGTTGTGTTAGACACCAGGATACACTGACTATGGATATGCATGTCAAATGTAACTCTATGTATGCAAGAGCTGAGACATTACAAACATCAACATTTTTGACAGTTTTCATAAAGTTTTGCAAATATTTACATAATACAGTTTTGAACCCCTGTAACTTAAACATCTGTTATCTAATTCTCTCCATATTTCATAGATCATTCTATAAGCATTACAAAAAGGTTATCTGTACTGATTTACACATATCTAGCTCCAAAGGTGCCCGAGTTATATGCAGATTATTTTTTTTCATGAACTTTCCTGAAAAAAATCAAATAACAGATTTGGAGCACATATAAATTTGAGATGATGCATCATATTGTCATGAAATCTGGCACATTGTTAGAACACCTATCATCAAGAAATCATGTCAAATTTAAGATCCCTGACCCAATAGATGGTTAAGGTACATACAGATAAAAATGTTTATGAAATGTTGCACAAACAATAAAATTACAACATTTGAGCAGCTATAATTTTGAAACATCCTTTTGAATTTCATGATATTTGGCCAGTAGGAAGGAGAATATATTCCAAATTGCAGCACTCTAGCTTGAAAGGTGGCTGAGTTATAACTAAATTACTAAATTTAAAAAAATGCCACAAAATTCCAATGAAAATCTGCAACATTTCACAGAATTTTGTGAACTTTTTTTGAAATTCCAATGATTCAGAATTTCCCCATTTCGCTCAGCTCTAGTGGGGTTCACACAAGAGTGCAATGATGGCACAGCAGGTGGAGATAGCCAGCTCACATGAGAAACAACAATAATTTTGTGCTGCTAGAAATGTTTGTTTTTTCATTATTCCAAGATGTGGGGAGATGTAACAATTTGCTATGTACTGTATACCTGTTATGGTATTTTCTTTTTTTTTTTATTTTGTATTCACTTCTTTTGGCATGAGTATCAGCTAGAATGAAGCAACTGCAGGGAAAATGCTGAAATTCCTGGGAAAAAAGTCAAGATTCTGATTGGAGCAGACCCACTGGCTCTGGGGACAATTTACTATCTGTGCTGTCCATTATCATGGCAGGACCCCGGGACAATTTAAGGGGGAGCTTATAAAGTGTCCTTTGATGTCAGAAAGTGGCTAACTAAACCAAACATTCTTGTTGGGCTCAGGTCTTGGGACCAAAAAAAGATGTATTTGTCTGAAGTCCAGATCAAACTGGTTTTCCAACCCAGCTCTCAAGACACAACGAATGTTGCATCTATGATGTCAGTGTGATATACTGTACTGGATGACATGCCATGGAGGGCAGCTGGAGGGTCTTAAGGTCTGGCGGAGTCTGAAAGAGACAGTCTAAAGCCATTTTGAAAAGGCATCTAAAAAGGAGCTAATAACAATATGAGGTCCTAACAAATGCTGTCAGGTACCAATGAGTGCAGCCTAGGCAATGGGGCAGTAAAAGCATAAGAGCATGTCATGTCATTGAACACACAGGGTGATGGTGTTGGGAGTTATGTTTGAATGCCATGTAGATAAATTAAATGGCTTAAACTAATGAAGGCTGTAGGTTCACCAGCAAACATAAGGACAAGCTGAAAAGTATTGTAAACTATTTAAATACCTGAATGTAAAGGGTCAGGTACCATAACTGAGTACTGTTTATGTTTTGTAAATATCCTATAAAGAGAATGTTGTTGTTTATGATTAGCATGAACAATATTAATATAAATATTTATTTTTAGTTTTTCTTAAGGTGAAGAATTATGATAAGTTGGGTCCCCGAATGAAGACATTTGTAAATGGTAAAATGTGGGTCTGGAGCAGTAATAAAAGCATTATAAGAATAATAAGAAGGCTTGCTGAAAGTTTTTTCTTGAGAAAGTGCCCTCCCCACCTTTTTGCTGGATTGTAGTAAAGGTGGGCAAGCCAGTGTTTTATTTTCATCTACAGCCAAGCCAGAGCCAAGCTAAGGGTCTGGCTTGACTCTATGAGCCAAAACATGAGCAAAGCCCTGGCTACTGCAGGCTGTTTTCTGCATATTAGTTAAAGGTTTCAGACACTACACTGACTACTCAGGCTGACAAAAATGCTTAGTTTGACCACAACTGACTTGACTTGACCTTGGCTCTCAATTGGTTATAGAGGTCGAGACAAGACAGGCACTAAGCTTGAGCCAGGCTCAAGCCTGCTCTGGCTTGCCCAGCTCTAGGTTGTAGAAAGCACCTGGGGTAGCTCCAAACAAAAAAGCATTAATACTGTTATGTAATCTCATTTCCTGTAGTACAAAATAATTTTAGATAGGGTGGGTCAGTTGCCCTTGAGCAAGGAGCACTGTATTGTGTGAGCAGTGATGGTGGAGGGATCCAGACATAGAAATACCCCTGAAAGAGTGTCTAGGCTGAGTGGTGGCAGCTACTAATTACCCCTGCAGGCATCTAAAAGGTTCGAGAACTCTGGTAACACTGACAGGCTGAGTCTGAGAAAGACCAATTTGCCACACTTATATATGATTGAGTGTTATGAAACTCTCTGTAGCCAGTTTTGCTTTTTGCATAGCATTCAAATAACATGGAACGTTTAATAACACATCTGAACTATAGCAACCTAGTGTAAACTAGAAACCTAGTACAACAATATTTCTGTCACATTTAAGACTAAATGCAGTATAGTACTGCACAGTCTTTCATCTATATTGGGGTGGCTTGGTAATGACATGCCCAGGGGTTGGCAGTATAGCCTAAAGGTTAGAGTAATGAGCTGTGAATGAGCTTGGTACATCCAGCATACCTGGGTTTGATTCCCACAACTTTCTCTTGCATACTGTGTGACCCTGAGCAAGTCACTTAACCCTGAAAACAGGCATTGTGCCTAATGGCCCTTAACTGCTTACCAAAGAATAGAAAACAAATGGTGAATTTTATGGAGAATACAGGTTCCTCACTTTTTGTAGGCTCAAAGTCTCTTTCTGTGTCTCTGATGCTGTTTGCTCTTCTGGCAAGGGACTGCACATATGTTGTGATATCTGGCAAGTATCAAATGAAGATTGTAGTGTGACCAGCAGGTGGTGCCTGTTCTGCCTATATTCTCCATTTATAGTCTCCACAGTGTATGATCTGAGATATGAGATTTTGTTGCTTTACAACTACTGTTGTGTTCCAACCTTTTTTACCATCTAGTTTAACACTCACAGGATCTCCTGGCTCAAGCAATGGAAGTGACTTGATTTCATGATGCCTATTGTAGAAGTAAGCATAAGAGCCTTTTGCTTTAGCATCCAGTTCTGCAGCCATTTCCAACTTTAGCCACTTAGGAGAAATATTCATAGACTATGTTGGCACTGTAGTTTGCAGTTGACATCTCATAAGTAGTTGCACTGGACATGACCCAGTAGCTTCTATTGGAGTTGCCCTATATCTACACAGATAATTAAATATACACAACATTCTTCATAGCTCTGTCACATTGCAGGGTGGCTGTGACTCTTGAATAGCTTTGGCCTTCCTCAGGATCGGGGCCAAACTCTTCTTTGATCAAGAACAGTAAGCTCAGTCTGATGCAAACAGTATTTCTCCTAGTTTAGTTTTAGTTATGGCATCTAATACCTTTTTCAATCTTTCACTGTGTTCTTTTCTGGTGTTCTTCTCTGGTGGTGCCATACACCAGTACATCATCCATAGCACATGACACACCTTCTAGGGTTTGTAAAAGTTCTTTCATTTTTCACTGGAATATTTCTGTCACACTTGTAATCCTAAACAGAAGCCTATGGAAACAGTGTCTCTCAAAGGGCATGATAAATACTGTAAGCTTTGCACTTTCTTCATCTAATGGGATTTTGCACAATCCATTAGACATATTCAAGGAAGAAAAGACCTTTACCCCCACTAACTTTGGCATGATATCTTCTTATGTAAGAAAGACATTTTTCCACATACCATTGCCTCATTCAACATCTTCTGGTCAACACAACGTATATCACTATTTCTTTTAGTGACTGGATTAGTGCACACCAGAGTATTGGCACTGACATTTTAACAGTGATGTCTATTGTTTCCATCCAGTTTAATTCAGCCTTGACGTTTGGTAATGTGGGAATTCTTCTAGTTACATTGACACTACATGGCTCAGCACTATCCTTCAGAGAAATGTTTATGGGATCCCCATTTAGAAGTCCAGCAGTTCCAAATATACCATAGTTAACTTCTTCCACTCCATGGATCAATATCCACTATTTTTCTTAACTGTAACCACCTCATGATGTAACTCACAATGTCTCAAATGTTCCTTATGTCCTTGTTCATTCTTATAACTTGTATTGTTATCCTGGGTCGCCCCTTAAAAAGGGACCTTCAGGGCTCAGTGGGCCTTCCCGGTCACCAAAATTTAATAAATAAATAAACCCATTTTGGTAGCTGCTCCACATGCCAGGCAATCATCTATTGTAGCTCCACCAAGCACAAAAATATTAAGGTCATAGTATTATTACCTTTAACTTCTGTCTTGCTATGAGCTGACTTTTTACACTGTAATGCTCCCCCAGGACAATTTAAAATAACATAGGAATGGTTTAAAGATTGAACTCCCAGACTATTGTAAGTTGCTTCACAAAGTATGGTGGCATCAGCACTTGAATCTGTATTAAAGTTCACTATTTTCCCCTTAAATGTTCAAGTTAACTTGCCAAGGTAGGACTGAATCATTGTCACAGCAGGTCAATCCCAAGAAAAATGACTATGTCTAACAAAGCAGTGGGGAGAGCCAGTGGGATGCTAGGGTGCATAGGGAGAGGTATCACCAGCAGAAAGAGGGAGGTGGTGATGCCACTGTATCAATCACTGGGGTTCTATGTGATAAGAGTGAAAATTTAATAGCAATGACAAAAACAGCAAGTCAAAAAGAGTGACTCCATTGACAGTGACTGCACATCTTAGCGATCACTGTCAATGGCAAAAAATGATTTTGTAGTGACTTTTGCTTTAGTGTGACTTTAGAGACCACATCTCCAGAAGGATATAAACAGAGTAGAGGCAGTCCAGAAGAGGGCAACCAAAATGGTCTGCACCAGAAACCCTATGAGGAGAGATTAAAGGACCTCAATATATACACCCTGGAGGAAAGGGGGATATGACAGACTTTCAAATACATCATGGGTATAAATAAGGTACAAGAGAGAAACATTTTGCAGAAAAAAAGATGCTGAAGAACAAGGGGTCATGCTATGAAGCTGGAGGGGGGTAAACTCAGGGGAAATGTGAGGAAGTACTTCTTCACAAAGAGTGGTAGACACCTGGAAAAGCCTCCTAGTGGAGGTGGAGGAGGCAAAAACTATAACGGGATTCATGAATGCATGGAATAGGCATAAGGTTTCCTTAGTGGTTTGGGAAGAGAAGTGTTAAGCAGGCGATCAAGTAGGGTCAGCGGTATTATAGTAGGTAGGGAAAAAGAGCAGACTGAGTGGGCCAAGCAATCCTTATCTGCCATTAAATTCTATGGGCCAGATTCTAGAAAAGTTATGCCTGGCATAACAGCACTTGCGCCAAGTAGAATGGTGCAAGTAGCAACTTACGCCAGCAATTGCAACTTGCGCTATTACACAAAGTGGCCTGTGACATGTCGCAGGCCGCTTGCACTGAACAGCTGTTATGCCAGCAGTTGCACCATAAACCCCCTGTGACATGGCGCTAGGGGGTTTATGGCAGCAGTTGCACCCTATTCTAGAAGGGCAGCAACAAAGTCCCCACTGTCGGGATTCTACAAGAACTCCCGGAGGAGAACTGGCAATATAAGTTACACCTGCATTTAGCTGGTATAACTTACATCCGCCCTCCGAGGGTCCTGTAGACCCGGTCCATGTGCCCTCCCCCATGCCCAGACCTCCTCTGTTGTTGCCCCAATGGGCATCGCACACCCCCACCCCATCCCCCGTTGAGTACATGCCCCCCATACCCCACACAGTAACAGCCTCCATCCAGCTTTTCATTCGAATTTTGGAGAATAGATTTATTTGGAGTAAATCCATAACTCACTGTGTCTGTGTCAAATCGCACATTCCTTCCCCAGCTGAAAATGGTCCCACTACTGTAATCATTAGTATCACATTCAGACTTAGTTTATTTGATGTCCTGAATCTTTTTGTCATATTTTATCAAATTAGATTTCAATTTTTCACACAGTTCCTCATATAGGGGATGATTTACGAATTTATGTAAAGTTGCCTCCCTTGTTTTTATTTCCTCATCAGTCTCCTTTTGTATCTCAGCTTTTTCTTTGAGGATTAATTCTATGTATAATTTACTGACTCCGTGGCTAATTTTCTGCAAATTCTCTAAGAAACCTTTTCTTTGTAGCCCAAAAGACAGTTTCTTTAAAACCCTAAGTCCCCTTGGAATTCTTTCCACCTCTAAGTATGCTCATAGTGATATGCTTTACCAAAATAGTCTCTTGGCACTAAAAGCTGTTCTTTCAAGAAGTTTAAATGCTTGTTTAAGTCCTATGGGTCCTTCGTCATATTTACTGTTCTTTTTAAGCAGTTCAATGAACAAGCTGGTTTCCAACGTTGTGTTGGTGTAAATAATGTCCTTGAGTGGGGCGGGGGCTCCCTTGTATCTATCGCGTGGTTTCTTTCAACCCTCCTGCTTGCATTCTCATTCGTGCTGCTTGCCATTAAAGCATAGTCAGAAAAGCTGGGAGTCGTGTATGTGATACAAAATAATCAGGAGTCTCAGGCTGTTTCTAGGATTCGTAAATGTGCTAGTTAACCGAACGTCGTGTTAAACTGTTGTATTTTTCTTTTGTAAACCTGAGCAAACCCACCCATTTAGATAGATTTAATATCAGGAAATAGTGACTCAGCTATATATAACCATGATATATCTTGAAATTGGTACATGAGTATTATATGATATTCGTGAAACTGTTTAGATGTTTTGTAATAACTGTTCTCACTTTTAGAAGCACTGTCACTTTAAGGATTTTTATATTTATTGTTGGCTGGTGTAATAGATTGCTATCCTATGACTAAACGCCAGGGGGCGTGAAACGCGTAAGGAAGCTCCTTGTAAGAGAGGGGGAGAAGTTACATGGAAGCTGTTTGAGTGCTGTGAATGTGCACTTTGAAATAAAAATAGCATTGCTTTTGCACCTTAAGTTTTCTTGCTCCTGCTTCCACTTATGGACTGTGGATATACCTTTGCTAAAGTACTTAAACATAGGAACTGTAAGTAGCCAGTGCCGGCAACATTTCTCTTCATATTTACTTACTGATCCAGCCGGACACGGCAACCCAGGTGCAGCCCCTGACATTCCTCCAACATTTACTTGTCTAAATGGGCAGATTTGCACGGGTTTACTGATGACTGATGAGGAAATAAAAACAAGGGAGGCAACTTTACATAAATTCATAAATCATCCCCTATATGAGGAACTGTGTTTAAAATTTAAATCTCATATGATAAAATATGACAAAAAGATTCAGGACACCAAACAAACTAAGTTTGAACGTGATACTAATGATTACAGCAGTGGGATCATTTTCAGCTGGGGCAGGAATGTACGATTTGACACAGACACAGTGAGTTATGGATCTACTTCAAATAAATCTATTCTCCGAAATTGTAATGAAAATCTGGATGGAATCCATTGTCAAGAATTAAACAGCACTAACGAAATATATTTAGGGGACGAGGAATACCCTGAATCTCCAGGTATTAGTAGAACACCAGAAGACCTGCGATGAAGCCAGAGGATTAATTTCAACAAACCCCCAAAAAATGGACCGGGTGGGGCAGGAAGAGGAGGAGGTGGCAGAAATCAAGGAAGAGGGAGATGAAGATGGCACACACAAGTGAATTCAAGACCAAGATACCAGTGGACAACATTATTAACATCTCAACATACTGTATGTCCTTTCGGATGTAGAGAAAGGAATTTTAAATAAAGGACTGTCTTTCGTTCCTCAGCAAAGGTTTAATTTATTTGAGACTATCGTGGACTGTTATAAACTTGCAAGAAATTTAAATCTATGTTCTTTTTTCAATAAGAGTGAGGAAAATGGAATAGACTTGAATATGGGGGTAAGTGATACTTTGTTGAATTATGATAATAGTTCTGAAGTTGCACAGAAGTTTAAACCCCCATCTATTTTCTGTCCTCCCCTTGCACCAATACTGCATACCTTTTTGAAAAGTTGTGAACGTGATTTGTTGGACCTAGAAAGAAATTTATATGATACTGGTAAATGTGAGATGTACTCCAATATAAATAGAGCAGAAAAAATAGCTCTAAATGAATTGCGGTCAAATAAGGTTATTACAATAAAACCTGCTGATAAGGGGGGATGCATTGATATTATGGATACAGAGAAGTATATTGCAGAAGTCCTTAGATAGCTAGGAAATCAAGATTTCTATGAAAAAGTTCCTACTGATTTAACATCCAGTAGACACATTTTTGTCAGAATCAAGGGAAAAGGGATGGTTAAATAAAGACACCTTTGTTTTTTTAACAGTTGTGAATCCTGCAAGAGCCTGCTTTTACTACCTACCTAAGATATGTAAGTGTCTTATAAACCCTCCAGGTCATCCCATAGTGTCAGGAATCAATTCCCTCACTGAACCCCTGTCCCAATATGTTGATTTTTATATTAAACCACTAGCAAAAGATATTCCATCATATATAAAAGACACAGGGGACAATTTGTTAACACTAGAAGACATTGAAATTGAGGAGAATAGTATGTTTGTGACACTGGATGTGGAATCTTTATATACAAATATATCACATGAAGGGGGTCTGAAAGGCATGTAATACTATCTGAATAAAAGAGAAGTGAATTATCCACCTACGGAAATGTTAACATAATTAGCAGCATTTGTACTAAAGTGTAATACCTTCTTTTTTGAGAATGCACGATATGTACAAAGAAAAGAAACTGCCATGGGGTTGACTTTTGCTCCAAACTTTGCCAATATGTATCTGGAAAGTGGGAAGAGGAGGTTATTAGACATGCAGAAACAAACCCTTACCTAGACAAAATTGATTTATACCGGCGCTTTATTGATGATATTTTTATCATCTGGAAAGGCACAGAAGAAGAACTGTTTGGTTCTGTTAGGTTCTTAGAAAATAGCAACAAGGACCTCCACTTCTCACTTTCTTTCAGCTCAGAACAAATCAGTTTTTTGGACCTAATAATAGAAAAGGATGGTTTGGGGGAATAAAAACAGACTTGTACAGAAAGGCCACAGACAGGAATACGTTGTTGCAGTCCAGGAGCAGTCACCCCTATCACACCATTGCTGGTATTCCCAAAGGACAATTCATTAGGACTAAAATAAATTGTAGTGATAGGGAAACCTATGAGAAAAAAGCAAAGGAATTAAAATGTAGATTACAAGAAAGAGAATACCCAGAGAAAGTGATTGCTAAGGCAAGAGAAGAGGTTGATCTATTGGAAAGATCCGAGATCATTAAGAAAAAACAAGGGAAAAGAGAGAAAGGAGATTTAAGGATCAACTTTGTAAACACATATAGTGCACAATCAAAGGAGATAGGGGCAATTGTACAAAACACTGGCACATGGTGGGCCTGGATTCAGGCCTGAGGGACCTTACAAATTCTAGGCCACGTTTGGTACATAGAAAAGGGAAAAGTCTGAAAGATACTTTAGTACATTCAGTACAACCTAGACAAGAACAACATAAGATGTGGTTACCAAAAAAACAGGATGGGTGTTACAAATGCGAAAACTGTAAATTTCGTCCAGTATTGAAACAGACAAAAAAATTATGATAATCCAAAAATTAAAAAGGTGATCAAAATAAGAGGTTTCATTACCTGTGCCACGGAAGGGGTAGTATATATGGACACATGTTCCTGTGGAAGGTTTTACATTGGTAAAACTAAAAGAAAATTTAAAGAACGTATAGGGGAACACTTAAGAACCATAAATAACAGAGATCCAAGAAATGCACTGTCAAATCCTATGAAAAGAGTTACCAATGTAAAGGAACATAATTGGTCATTTATGGGCATAGAAAAACCAATAAAAAGCCCAAGTGGTGGTGATTATAACAATGTTCTCTTAAAAAGGGAACAATACTGGATTTTTGCTACAGGAGCATCTTAGAAAGCAGGGCTAAATGAGAGAATTGACCTAAAACCTTTTCTTAAGAAATAAGCACCCTCCCCCCCGATACTTTGGCTCAAATATAGTTGCATTTTAATGTATCAAAATTGCTTAGATTTTAATATTGTTGGAATCAAGGAAAACATTTTTTTAGTGGTTTACATTTAAGTAAACACTAACATAATCTGTTTTCCTTTTTTATTTCTTTTAGGTGTTTCTTGTCTAGAGTCTGGCTTTGTTTGATTGTGGACCCTCAAGGGAAACCATGTGTAAAAATTAGGAGGACACAAATTTGTGCATATCCCAGAACTGGTAAATATAAAGAAGTGTAAGAAATATAATGAAATAATTTATAATACAGTTATGATATGCTAGTGATTATGTGGATATAATCTTTTTAAAGTATAAATGATGGAGTTAATATCAGGAAATGGTGAATCAGCTATATATAACCATAATATATCTTGAAATTGGTGCATGAGGCCTGGTGGCGCTGAGGATTGAGGCGCTGGATGCCACACCTCGCGCCATGCCAGCGACCTGGGTTCAGGAGCAAGCCTGGGTTGCTGGGGGTTGGCAGAGGAGGAGAGGATTGAGCATCCGGAGGACAGCTCTCCTCTCCCGGGGAGGGACAGGGGTCCCGATCGGTGCTCTGCTGATCTCTGACAGAGGCTGGAGATACAGCAGGCACTGCGAGAAGAGAATAGGAGTAGGAGGGGAGTGGGAGACATCGGATGTGCCTTGACATCAGGACACCAGCCACTCCCCTGGGGAAAACAGGAAAATGCCTCTCGGCTCCAGCGGAGACGGAGCACCAGGAGCTTGCCCCTGCTTTACGACTGCCCACCTGGCATCCTCCTGACCGACGTTACTGCTGTGTCAGGGCATTGGTGCTTGCCCCATCCCCACCCATGGGTATAACCGAGGCTCTATGGGTGATGGAGGATGGCCGGATAGGGTGTGTGCTGTAAGGGGATGACTCCATGCGCTCCTGATGAAATCCAGAGCTGAGAGGGTGAGTAGGAGGCAAAAATAGAAAAAAAAAAAAGAAATTGGTACATGAGGTATTTATGATATTCATGAAACTGTTTAGATTTTTTTGTAATAACTATTCTCACTTTTAGAAGCACTGTCACTTTAAAGATTTTTGTATTTATTGTTGGTTGGTGTAATAGATTGCTATCCTATGACTAAGCGCCAGGGGGCATAAAACGCGTAAGCAAGCTCCTGGTAAGAGAGGGGAGAAGAAGTTAAATGGAAGCTGTTTGAGTGCTGTAAATGTGCACTTTGAAATAAAAATAGCACTGCTTTTGCACCTTAAGTTTTCTTGCTCCTGTTTCCGTTTATGGGCTGTGGATATACCTTTGCTAAAGTACTGATAACTCATTCAATGGCTGGCCATGGAGGTGAGAGGTGGGCTGTGCCAGTCGGTGGCTGGGGATGGTGGGGAGTGCTGGGTGGGTTGGCACAGCTGGGTGGGGGCCACTAGATTACCAGGGCTTATCGGGTTATTGACGCATTGCGCCAACAACTCAGGGGATTGGGGCACGGGTGGGGGATGACAGTGCTGCCCTCCAAGTACATTTTACAATGGGGGTTCGGGGGCTGGGGGTGTGGGCAGCCCTGCGGGGCATCTCTATGGGGGTTTAGGGGGCCAATTGGTGTGGCCAGCCCTGCGGGGCACATATATGAGGATTCAGGAGCCAATTGGTGTGGCTAGCCCTGCAGGGAATTTATATGTGGATTCAGGGGCCAGTTGGTATGAACAGCCCTGCAGGGCAGATACTGGAGGCTTGTGGAGCAGGAAGTGTAGGCAGCCCTGCGGGGTAGCTAGTGTGGCTTGCTGGGCAGGGGGTGCACCTGCGACCTGCGGCAGCAGATTGCGACATGCTGGCCAGGTAAGCCCTCTGTGTGGCGTACCTAGCCGCATGTCGCAAGTCACAGGATTTTGCTGCAGAGACCCTGTCCCTTCTAGAATAGGGCACAGGGTCAATGTCGCAGTTGCGGGCGGCTCAAGTTGCGTTCAGCGGCAACATGCACCACCCTTCTAGAATCGGGCCTTATATTATAATGTTTCTATGACTGAGGACTGGCATCAGCTACTGCTTCCTGCACTTTCCTTGTCCTGTGCACCACAGCAAAATGCCCTCTTTTCTTGCATTTTCTACATTCTGAATTGTTAGCTGGACAGCAGTCATGCTGACCATTGTCACGACTGAATCTTGAACAGGGTGGTACAGTTTGATGCTTTACTTGTGCTTTAGTCCCAGGAACTCTTGACACTCATTTTCCATATGTTTTCTTAGCTTTGCATTGCCAGACCTTATTTCATTTTTTTAAAACAATTTTTACTGATTTTTTCAACATGCAGATAAAAACAATTACAAATATAGACATTTCATCTATTGATAAATTATTTTATACCCATTATGACACTACAATACAATTCAATACAATATTTATACTTAAGTAGTAGTGAAGAAAAAAATATTTTTGTTTAGGATCTTGACATCTTAAAACATAGGTTATATATACCTAATAACTTAATCTACACATTTATTTCCATCTCAATAACTAACATACAGTATATACATAACGAATGATACATAAGCACAGAAAAATATCTATGATACTTCTAACAGGGGCCAAGTTTGTCTTAAAACTTGAAGGTGGAGTGGCAGTCTCTTAGTGAGGCTTTGAATTCCTGGGCTGAGTGCTATGGCGTGGGGGAGTGGCTCAAGATCTGATCCACACTAATTGGGTCAGTTTACGGGATCAGGAGGAAGGAGAGGAAGGGTGTTGACTGTTCGTACATTTTTTGTCTTATTATGCACAACGTTAAAAGCATGTTGCTTGTTTGGTTTGAGTGGCTTATCTTTAAGCTGTTAGAGATGTCTAATATAATGTCTACTGATATACACACAATCTGTTCTGGGAACAGCAACAGGAGGCTCTCTGTTGGGGAGGGGAGACATCCCTGGATGGGAGCACTGCGTGGGGGAGGCTAGGATCTGTGCTTGGAATGGCTTAGCCCTCCCCCTCCTTCTGACCCCTCCCAGCAGGTTTAATGACTGAAAAACTAACAATATGCTCCTGGAATGTCCAGGGTGTCTCTTTCCTGGTGAAGTGTGAAAAAATCCTGTCTGTCTTAAAAAAGAACAGAGTCCATATAGCAGTGTTGCAGGAGATGCACTTAACTACTTTTGAGCATGAAAAGCTGGCACGAGACTGGGTGTGTCATTGTTACTCTGCATCTTATAAGGGGCATAAGAGAGGAGTTGCAATTTTAATTCATAAAAAGTTTAGTTTTGTTGAAGAAAGGGTTCTCTGGGATCAAAGTGGGGGAAGGTATGTCTATTTGGGGTAAAATAGATGGGGAACTAGTTTCTACAGGTAATATCTATGCACAAGCAGTGCATGATACTGAGTTTTGTTTTGGGCAAATGCTCTCTATCCTCCAAACCCAGAATTTCCCGAATTTAGCACTGTCGGGGATTTCAAGTGTGCCATGGAGACTAGGCTGGACAGATCTGGGGGAATGCAAGGCCAGACCCAGCAGTAAAGCTCCGGGGGGTGGGTTTAAGTGAAATGGATCTTTTGGATGCGTGGAGGGAAAACAACCCCAGGGCAAGGGAGTATACTGTACACTGCATTTGAACCTCCACAAAATATGGTCACGTCTAGATTATATTTACATCCCTAGGGGTTGGTATACCAGAGTCATTGATGCATGGATCAGCCCCATCCTGGTCTCAGACCATGCCAGGGTTCTAGTAACACTGCAAAAGCCCTCTCATCAGGTGGGGTGAAGGAGTGGAGGTTCTCTACTTATATGCTTCAAAATTAACAGTTTAAAGAATACCTTAGAGAGAAATGGTCACTATACAGAGAAACCAATAAGACTACTGCCCCAAGCAAAGCTAGCTTCTAGGATGTGGGGAAAGCCTTCCTGAGGGGAATGATACTGGCTTACATGGTGGCTAAGCAAAGACAGCATATAGAAAAATTCCAGGAATTGGAACAAAAGATAAAAGATATGGAGATTCGAACATTCCAGGATCAATCATAGGATAAACTTTGGACCTTGAGGGAAGTGAGGGAAGTGGTCAATAGGGAACTTAAAAGAGGAGCAGAGACTTCGCTCTTATACTCACAGGAGAAATTGTACGAATGGGGAAACAAACCAAGTCCATTACTAGCAAGACTGGTGCAGGGAAAGAGGAAATCTAATGTCGTAACATCCATCAAGACACAGACAGGTGTTAACACAGGTAAAGGGGAAGAAATCTGGGAAGAATTCATGCAATTTTATCAGAAGTTCTATAGTAGTGAATGCCCAGAGTAAGAGAGAGAGCTACATGTCACAGTTCCTGGATGCTCTGAATATCCTAGCTACCAACGCAGAGCAGGTCGAGCAATTGGGTACCCCGCTGTCCCTGGTGGAGTTGCGGAGGGCAGCACTGAGTCTCATGGCCAGTAAAGTGGCAGGATCTGATGGCCATCCTGTGGAATACTACAGGGTACTAGGAGATGAGACGTGGCAAGATATGCTTGACACATTTCAGGATGCTGTAGAGGAGGGGTCACCTCTGCAGTCTTGTGGACTAGTGACCACTACGGTGATTCCAAAGGCAAGGAAGGACCTCACCAACTGTGTGGCATATAGACTGATGTCTCTACTGAATTGTGACATTAAAATCTATGCAAAACCATTGGCCCGGAGACTGGAGGAAATCCTACCTGACCTGATAGATGTGGTTCAAACAGGGTTCGTCAAAGTGCATCACTCAGTTCATAATGTGCATAGGTTGCTGGGTGTTCTTCAGTGAGGACCAGACATCTGGGGGGGCCTGTGCACTCTCCTTTGATGCCAAAAAACCCTTTGATAGAATAGAATGGAGGTACATGTTTAAAATATTAAAAGTTTTTGGGTTGGTGGAACAATTTATTAACATGGTTAAGCTACTATATCAGGTGCCCATGGCCAGTGTCTTGGTAAATGAAGAGCTCTCTCTAGTATTTAAGCTATGCAGGGGAACCTGACAGGGTTGCACCTTGTCCCCACTGCTGTTCACACTGGCTATTGAACCGTTAGCAGAAGCAGTATGAAGCAGTGTGGCAGTAAAGGGTGTAGAGGGTGCTTGGGGATCTGTGCACAAGGTCACTCTTTATGCGAATGATGCTGTATCATTCCTCACAGAGCCAAAAATGTCTTTACCCACAGTGACCCAGATCCTTTGTGGACTTCTCTGATTATAAAGTTAACTATGGAAAGTCTGCGCTAATAGGCATCGGAGAAGCATCCATTGGGGACCTAAGGGGGCATGGGTATAGCCTAGTAATGACCCATATGAAGTACCTGGGTATACAGGTGGGTACATCCCTAGCCTCTCTATATGAATTGAATTACAAGTCAATTCTGGGACCCATAAGATCAGATTTGAATAGATGGCAGGGGTTACCAATTTCTGAGATGGGCCGGATAAATCTTATTAAGATGAACATTCTGCCCAGGATTCTATACCCCATCCAGATGTTGCCATTTGGTGTTAGTCAGAAAGATCTCCAAAACCTGGATAAATGGTGCTCAGAATTTATCTGGGGGAGGGGAGAGACCACAGACCAGACTGGCACATCTTCTCTGCCCTACCTCAAATAGGGGTCTTGGGTTTGACAATTTTATACTATATTCCTGGGCAACCTAACTTAGGCTACTGTCAGAATGGGTTAAAGGGCAGAGGGGACTGGCCTGGATTGTGCTGGACCATGCCATAACCATACAATAACCTACGGCATTGTTAAACCAAGATAATGGGAGATCTATCAGACGGTTAACAGAGGATGCCCCCACTAGTTAATTACTTAGTGACAGCATGGAATAAAGTAAAGAAATATGTAAAGGCAGGGGAAACTAGTACAGTCTTGGTGCTGATAGCAAGTAACCCAGAGTTTTTGCTGGGGTTAGAAGACCCAGGTTTTTCACAGTGGGAACAAGGGGGAGTTGTCTGTCTAGGAAACTTATATTAGGGTGGGGGGGAATTCAAGGATTTTGAGACAATTCAAATGCAACTTGAAATACCCCATAATCACAGATTTAGGTACCTACAGGTCTGGGACTGGGCACGTCGGATTGACAGACTAATGACTGAGTAACCCCCACTCTTTGAGATTGAATGGGGGGTGCTACAGAACTGAGTAAACCTGAAGAGTGCCCTTGCAAGACTTCACAAAACATTATGAGAGCAGGCACAGGATCTTTCAATTAAAGTAAAGCAGCAATGGGAAACAGACTTGAGCCTCCACATACCGGATAAGGCTTGGATGACCATATCCCAATCACATATGGGACTACTGGTCTGTAATAAGTTTAAAGAATCACAATATAAATTTTCACAATGACTGTACACACCACCACAGGTGGTGAGTAAGTTCCACAAAACAATTTCCCCTATATGCACAAGATGCAATGGGGCTATTGGAACATACTGTCATTACTTCTGTGAATTTCCACAACTGCAGAGTTTTTGGGTGGAAATAGCACACGCAATTAGTAACATACAGGGGACTGGAGTAAATGCAGACCCAGTGGCTATGTTATTTGGAGTGGAGGCTCAAGAGGGAGATGACTGGGACGTCTGTCCTAGGGTGGTGTGGGTAATGCTTTCACCAGCACGGCATTGCATTCAAAATACGTGGGTCTCATATGACTGACCCTCCAAGGGAATGTGGCAGGACCTAATGAAGAAGGTCCTCCCCTTGGAACATCTCACTCATGAGCTGAGGGGTTAGACAGAGAGATTTGAGACACAATGTGGACCTTTCCTGGCTACCCTCTTCCCCTTGGATGCTGCCTTGATTAGAATGCCACATTAAAAGGTGGCACACTGGTAGTGGTAAGGTGGGGGGGGCCCAGGGAGAGTCTCATTTAGGAAGGGCAGGAAATGGTCTAGGCACAGGATTGTTTTGCTGCCCACTCCTCGCCAGCAAATATGCCAAGCAACAAGGGATAAAATACAATGCCAGGAGGTATACATAACAGAATGCAGGTATTGATGTGTGTGAAATCGTGTATAGCACAATGTTTAGCTGTTAGAGTTCTAGGTTATAGTAGTTGTTCTAAGGGTATGTCAAAGGCCTTGCAATTATGGATTGCTAGTAGCCGCCAAGTGTTCCACCATTATTGAAATGTTCAGACAAAACAAGGGTTCAGTGGATAAATGAATGCAGTAATACCACTATTGATGTATAAATTTAAGATAAAGGAAGACTAAGCACAAAACACAGACATGAGAAATGTACAACTATTGCAATGTGATGTTGGTAAAATTGTTGTGTATGTTTGTGTTCTTGTTTAAAACCAATCAACAGAATAAAAAAAAATGAAAGGAGACTTGTATATCCTTGTTCAGAGTCGAGATGTTAATATACAAACAGCAATAAATATATCAAATATGCGAACAACATTTTTACATTAGCCACTGATCTTAAACAACACATTTCGAGGAGTTAGGGGAATGCTGCATTCCAAATCTTTTGCAATTCATTTCTAGTATTACCCCACCATATCTGAACGTTAAGACAGGCCCTTATATGATGTATCAGTGAACCCTCTCCACTGCAACCATACCAGCATGTGGGATAATTTTTAACACCTGTTTTGAAAAGCTTTTAGGGATATAACAAGCTCTTGTTATTATTTTGCATTGGTTTCATGTTGTATAGTTTTTTTCTTTGTATACAAATATTATTTATTTGTGTTTGTGCATATTTCTTCTGAATTTTACATGTTGACCTCTTCTCTGCACTCTTTACTACATTGATTTTTGTATTTATCTTTAAATATTTGAACTACAGCTTTTTCCCCAACATTATATCATTATAACATTTACTTATTATTTTTGTGGGGTATTTTTGTTGTAGTTCAATCTTCTAAAAATAAAATATCATGCCAGTTGTTTAAAGCATTTTTATAAGCAAATGCCATGAATGCTGAATGATGAGCTCAAAATGTTGTGTTCCCACTAGTTCAACTTTAACTGTCCAATACCTCTATTAAATTCCTGGAGTGAAAATGAACAATTTGAATTAAGCAAATCCTTCCAGTACCTAATTCCTGCATGACTGAGGTTTGACATCAACTTAATTTCTGCTTGAGACAGAGGTTCAGTAGTATGCATAATAGGTGTCCATAACCATGGTAAGTATTTACTACTATGGTAATGTGCTTATATGGTGAATTGGATATAGTCCTTAAAAACTAGATGCATTATTTTCTTATGTAGTTTAGGGAAGAACAGTATTGTAGCTAATGCTGTATTTGGACTGTAACCATATAAGTGTACCTATGTCATCATCCACTTGCTCCAAACTGCCTAACTGTTCATGTGTACACAGTGGGTCAACCTGACCTAGGAGAAACAATGAGTTGAACTCACACCACAGGAACATACAACAGCATGAGCCTGCATGTCCTTATATGGGTCCAGCAGAAACCAATGTGTAAAATGCAATACCCAAGAATGCCCAAACATGTCTAGACAAGTTCTGCCTAGATACTACTAACAAAATGATTTTATTGGTACATGGGTGATTTTATGCTGAAGGGAGGAGGGAGAGATGATGTGTATATACAGTATATATGCTTGCTTGCTTGTCTTAGGAGAAGAGAAAATGTAACATCAATGGCTGTATAACACCACGCTGAAGTAAAAGTATCTTTTACTCTTCTGACTGCATCTGTGTCATCTGTATTGCAATGTACAACTAGGTCCTGAGGTAATACGTAGCCTGGAGGACCCCCGGCTATAATTCCTCTGCTACAATGGGTGCCGTGACTCGGATCGCTTCTAAATGGGGGAACACCGACCCGGGACCTCGACGTAGTCTGTTCACGCCATAAAGAAATTGCCCTGAGTGTGTTTAATCCTTGGAAAGTTCGGTGCCACAGGAGAGACTGATCACCTCAACCAACCACGGGACTACAAAAGGTAACGTATGCTCAGAGATTTAGTAAGTAAGCAACTGTTAACTAGAGATTACTGTTTAAACTCATGAGGCAGAACTCTAGGGAACAAAATATAGGCTAGAGACCACTGTTACTTGCAAGACAGGGCTCTTGGGGGGTTATAAGACTAGCCCGTACAGGGTCACCACTGGTGCACAAGGGGGTGATACTTTGTCAGAGTTAGCAGACGGATAAGTATTGAACCGTGGGAATAGTATCCCACAGAATTAATCTGTAAACACAATGCAATATAGTTAGCAATAGAGGTAGAGATACACAAGTATCTGGGAAAAAGATGTAAGTTAGAGGCATATGATGCTCCTCCAGAGGACAAGTCAGTCCAAGAGTATTTTAACAGGCTAGTGCTGGATCGTAATTCAGCAACCAAAAATGAAAAAGAGAAGCTAGCAAATGCTGTACAAGGTCTGTGGCAATACAGCCAGGAGGTAACTCATCAACACATGAGACTTTTAAAGAAGCTGCATGAGCAGTAAGATATAGTAACCCAGCTACAATCTGTCCATCTAGAAAATGAGTCTCTATTTAATGAGAGAAACAACCATGACCTGCATGCCTTAAGAGATAACGCTAAAAAGGCAAAACTTAAAAAAAAATGTTTTTCAAACAAATGGTGTTCTGGCTAGTAACACTGATTCCTTACGTTTTAAAAACAAGAAACTTAGAGATGATAAGTCTAAAGTAATTACTGAAAAAGTTAACGAGCTGGTATTTCAACACCAGACCTTGACGGTACAGCATGATTCAGTATGTTTTAATTACAGCAGACTTGCAATGAAGGTTTTCAGTATAAACTATGACACAGCTTCTGTCAATAATAAGCAAGTTTTACAAGATGTGATTGTCTTGAAATCTGAAAACAAAGCACGTAATAGTGTGCTAACTCCTGTATCTGAGTTACGATGCAGGAATAAAAAGTCAGATATGGCTAACTTGCGCCATCAGCCAGAGGTATTGGCAGGGTATACTAACTTAATGCCCACAGACCTTGCATCTTCTTATGTTGAAGAGTTTGATTTTGAACACTCGCAGTATGCTGTGGGGTGGACTAGAGCAAAGACTAGCCACCTGTTTGTCTGTGATTCACAAAATGGAGACTTGTTAGAGTCTCAAAATGGTGGACACACATGTGATCAGGTTGCATCCCCATACCATCCCGAAGATGGCCACTCATGATCATGTTATGATGGTCATGACACAGTAACCCACAATGCCTATGAGGTAATCCAAAATTGCCGACCACCATCTCACGGAGGTTCGATCTTGCAGTCACAGTGACCTGTGATTGCTGCCATAACCAAACAAAACAACCCGGAGTTGTTTGGCATGATTAATAATGTTATCAGTAACACTAGTGTTTCTGAGGGACAAAAGATTCTCATTAAAAATTATGTTGATGTACTTTTGAATAAGGTTGATACGCAATCTGTCATAAAGTCAGTGTCTGATACTAAAAAAACATCTAATGCTGTTAATGCTGGCTTTATTAGCATAACCTTGGATAAAGAACACATTGCAGTTAATTACATAAAAGGTTGTTTTCATTTCCTATGCAATTTAACATCCGCTTCCCCAGAGAAGACTAAACATACTGCTTTTCCTATGCAGTGCATCAATACCTTAAGCTGTAATGTTAAAAATAATGTTGCTACCACCCAGCAACATTCCGATGGGGAAACTCACTTTACATTTGATGGGGGAGGGGACAACCCTGATTTTAAAGCCCCGTGGCTGTGATATTTTCATTTAGATTTCTGAACCTGAGCTGACAGCTGTCTCAGCACTACTTTCTCCACCCCGATGGCCACTGAACCACAATCCATAGCTGGAGAACTACGTGCAGCTTAAGCACTCATAGACACTGAAGCAGCCGTATCAATTATGAATATCTGCATACCCTTAGACCCCAAAAGACCACCAATGTATATAGAGGGATGTACAAAACATACCAGAAGCAGGTATGGTCCCAGCCACAACACATAAGGTTGGAGGTACACTTGTCGCCAAGCTTCAGCATGGGCGAAGGGGGGCTCACGGAAGACAATATTAATGGTAGCGATTGCCTAACAAAGCATCAGCTTGTTGTAGATCTTAGTAATTAATGTCTATGAAAAGTAAATGTTAAAAGTTTTAAACCAATCACTGTTGTGGAAAGTTATGCTTTAGCCTCTGTAAAATCAAATGCTGCCAAAAAAGAGCGTAGATTAAGTTTTTATAATAATAAGTTACGAGAGGAAGGAGAAGAGTTATTGAAATTGTTGGTAGAGGGTCAGAGTAAGTTAAAAGAGCAAGAGAGGGAGGAGCAACGGAACAAAGAAGGGACCGTTGTAAAGATGGCGCCAGTCACCACGCGGGGCATGGCTGCCACAGGTGGCACAATGTCTCAAGTAACTAGACAAAAACAGGAAGAGTTTTTACTTTTGTTAAAAGGAAAAAGGGACAGATGTAAATTAAACCGTAAACATGCTAAAGAAAGAGGTAATGCAAGCAAGGGAGCCAGACTCACACAGTTAGAAGAGAACCTTAAAATGAAAGTAGAACGAATACAGAAATAAAACCATGCAAATGGTCAAATCTAAATACTGGTGGCCTAATATGGATAACACAGTCACAGACAGTTTACATCACTGTCTTATATGTTTGCAACAAGACCCCAAGGGGGTAAACCAAAATTACAACCATTGCCCTTGGCAGATGGCCCCTGGGACGCATGACAAATTAATTATATAGGGCCACTCCCAATGGCAAAGGGGGGATATAAGTACATGCTGGTTATTATAGACATGTTTTCTAAATGGGTGGAGGCATTCCCCACCAAAAACAACACAGCAATAACAACGGCAAAAACTCTATATAACCAGGTGTGCACTAGGTGGGACTTCCCCAATATTATTGAATCAGACAGAGACACACATTTTGTAAACCAAGTAATGGCTACAATGTGCCAAATAATTGGGGTCCAGCAAAGATACCACCTACCATACCATCCCCAATCATCGGGAATGGTGGAAAGAATGAACAGAACACTTAAAAATGCATTAAAAAGTGCATCCTAGACACAGGAAAAGATTGGGTAAATCACTTGCCTGGTATTTTAATGGCAGTCAGAGGGACTGTCCAGGCAAGCACAGGATTATCACCCTACGAATTAATGACGGGGCAAAAGATGAGGTTAACGCACCCGGCAGATGTGCCTTCCCCAAGCGGCCCTATCAGTGATAAGGTAAAACATGAAAAGTTTCTGTCCTGGGTACAATTACAATTGAAACAGTACCTAGGATTTGCTGCTCAAAACATGGCTAAGGCACGTGAAAAGAATGTTAACTATAGACAGCCCTCTATGGGATGGGCCACCCCAATAAAAGAGGGAGACATGGTCATGGTCCGAAATTGGGAATAAAAATCACCTTGGAAAGATGCCAATTGGCTAGGACCCTATACTGTGCTAAAGAAATTGGGAGAGACTGCAGTATATGTAAAGAGAATTACTAAAAAAAATCAAACCAGTGCCCCAAGCTATGCAACAACAATATGGGGGACAATCCAAAATTATGGGTCCATGTTGACCAATGTGAAAAGGTATCAGATAAAGCTGACTAAACAATGATACTGCATTTGATTTGTCTTTTTAGGTTGACACCATGCTTACATTATTAAACTATACCAGAGACCACAATGATGCTACAACCTATGTCCGAGATATAACCTGGATGCTAAACAATACGCAGATCAACATTGTTGGAGTGTCAGTGGCTCAGTAGGTAGCACACTCACTTCTGAGACCAGGAGATCAGAGGGCTGTGGGTTCAGTTCCCACATCTGGCACTTGGGTTAATATCCCAGTACTGACACTGTAGTGCAGCATGAGAGGGGTGCTGCACTTCTGAGGTGCCATCTTTCAGATGAGACGTTAAACCGAGGTCCCATCTGCCTGGATTGGTGGTAGTTCAGGTGGATGTTAAAGATCCCATGGCACTTATCGAAAAGAGTAGGGGAATTTCCCTGGTGTCCTGGCCAAATTTCCCTCATTCACTAAAAATACCACCAACAGCATAATCTGGTTCAAAGTCGGTTGGCATTCATCTGTATCCCCCTCCCCCGGGTCATGCCTGAAAATAGGCAGGATTTGTCTAGTGCACTTACCCTGTCAACAAAAACTAAATAAAATAAAAATAAATTAAGGTTTTGCCCTGAGAGAGAAAATGGGTCAGTCAATGGACTGTTAAAATGGAAAACACCCTATTGTGACCTTCCTTGGTCACCCCACTGAGGATGGATTGAACCAGATACCGGAACCCTGCTGTTGAAAAAAGTAGCACCTGAAGATTGAGGCACCAACACAGTGACTATTTCAACCTATACTTTAGTTACCCATGTAAATGTTACCGGTATATTGGGGGGGAGTTATCTCCCATAAAACTAACCCTCGAGAGACTAGTGCACAAGTGACACAAACTGTTAACCCTACCATATGTCCTAACCTTACTGCAGGACCAAACAGTGGACTGACATCAACACCCACTGATCAAACTCTTGTAAATGACGTACAATACATTAGATTACCTGTTAGGTTTGATTTTTCTAGTTGGGACTTAAATAGTACAAGTGATTGTGCCAATACAAATGTATCAAAATTTTATGCCACCATGCTATTAGGTATGGTCAGTGCTTTCCAAGCTCGAGAGGGGAGGCTTTATGATTACTAATCAGACCCATAAATCACTTAAAAGGAAAAAGAGAGGCCTGTCGAGTGACATAACAGGACTCTTTGGCTCTGGAATGAGTATCTGGAATCGAGCCGATTTGGAAGCCATTAGAGAACACCAAAATACTGTAAACCTACAGGAGGAGAAAGAAGTTCTCCTACCATTAGCAATCAACCAGGCTGGACCGGCAGCCGAGGAACGACTGACCGTATATGATATGTATGAGATAGCTAAGCTTTTTAAACAAGTTGAAAATAAAATAAATAACATTATAAATGAGCATAATGAGGAAGTAGGGCACCGTACTATAGGAAAAGCTATAACCTGTTCTGCTTATGGATCTTATGTACTAACCATTGTAAATAAGTTATTACAGCAATTAAGTAACAATAGGTTACCCGATCAGATATCAGATGCCCAAATCAAATTATGGTATTGCCCCATGTGTCGGGATGTCAATGACTCCCACTGTTTAAACCCTTGCACTTCTAACAGTGCCCCACCCATTTGGTGGGTAAGAAAAGTGGCCAAAGTATATGCAAGACCACAAATGTTCAGGCCAAACAGCATGCTAGCAGACACAATAAAGGTACTTCTCACTGTAAAATTACCCCAAGTACAGTATGCCGAGCAAAGGTATACTAGTGTTGTCAAGGTCCATTCCCTAGGTTAACTCCAGGGGGATTACTACACATACCGTGTGAACCCACCTAATATACTAGTGCAGAATAAGAATGGGTCCTGGGTAGCGCCAAATTTACATTGTTGTGAGGAGATAAACAACCAGTGGATCTGCCAGTGCAATGTTATGTCACAAATTCAACCAGTTTGTGGAGAACTTTCAATGAGAAGAGAGAACAATAATACTGTCTGGTGTCCAGTTCAAACTACAAAAATGGACCACCCAGCGTGTAATCTCCACTTATAACTCTACTAACCAATACTGTATTGTAACAAATGTTAAGACATTAATACATCAAGGCAAAACCTGTCCTATTACCCAACCTAACTTCTGCTTTGTATCTAATAATAATGTACAAATTGGAGACTATACTTTCCATCCTATATCACGTCATAAGTCATCTCAAATTAACATTCGGACTCAAACTCCTCATCAGACATATCAAATTAATAACTATGCACCTGCATGTAAGGCACCAATACCGCCACTTACTCTAAATTTACAGAACCTGCTAGACCGTAAGGACACACATCTGATTAACATTGAGAATTCAGCACATAAAATGCAGCTTAAAGTTCAAGGATTACTTAGTGATGCTGATAATGAACACTTAATCTACAGTACATTGGGTGGACCATGGGGTGTGCTAACCTTTAAAGCCCTATGAATACTACAACTGGCGTTGGTAGCCATTTTAATGTTTAGTGCATGCTGCCTAAGACGTACCATCAGAAGCATGAGGCTAGAACTGCAAACGCTGCGTGGAGCAGAACTGGTGAGAGCAGCCATGTCATAATTAATAAATAGTCTCCAGACTGCATACTTTTAGGAAAAGCCACCCAGAGGGTCCCTAATAGGGCCCCCTATTGGAGGACTTCCACAACTGCACGGGAGACCTACATTTTCCAAAATTAAGTGGCTGTCTCCATAGGTACAAGGGGATACTGTAACCATATAAGTGTACCTATGTCATCATCCACTGGCTCCAAACTGCCTAACTGTTCATGTGTACACAGTGGGTCAACTTGACCTAGGAGAAACAATGAGTTTTACTCACACCACAGCAACATACAACAGCATGAGCCTGCATGTCCTTATATGGGTCTAGCAGAAACCAATGTGTAAAATGCAATACCCAAGAATGCCCAAACATGTCTAGACAAGTTCTGCATAGAAACTACTAACAGAATGATTTTATTGGTACATGGGTGATTTTATGCTGAAGGGAGGGGAGAGATGATGTGTGTATATATATATATATATATATATATATATATATATATATATATATATACACATGCTTGCTTGCTTGCTTGTCTTAGGAGAAGAGAAAATGTAACATCAGTGGCTGTATAACACCACGCTGAAGTAAACGTATCTTTTACTCTTCCGACTGTGTCTGTGTCAACTGTATTGTAATGTACAACTAGGTCCTCAGGTAATACGTAGCCTGGAGGACCCCCAGTTATAATTCCTCCGCTACATGGACTTTTTTTTAATTAACTAAATGGTGCTGCACCAGACCCCTTATCTCTTTATAATGCCCACATCCAACTGTTGCTTAATCTAACTGCTTGGTAATATATCCATGGGTCAGGGCACCCTATGCCTCCAGAGTCCCTTATGATACACAGCGTACACCATGCAATCAAAGCCCCCCCATCTTTATAGGAATTTCTTGAACATTTTCCAAAATTTTTCAATTGTATCCCAAGGTATTGAACTGCTAAACCCCCTGGTATAAATATAGCAAATGTGTCAGCACCACAATTTTGAGAGTTTCACTTTTCCCGAGTGAATAAAGTGATATGTTATTCCACCTGTCAAGCATATTACTGATTCTATGTTGGACTATGACTATGTTAGTAGACACTGTTTTTTTAAAGGTAAGTTGTCAATAGTAAACCAAGATATTTAAATTGATCTTTTTTGATTTTGTGTATAATTTGTATTGTTTCTTCTGCTAGAACTGTAACAGGTACTATAATGGATTTATGTGTATTCAACAAGTAGCCAGACAGGTGGGAGAACCTATCAAATTCCAAAATCATTTCTGGAAACAACAATAAAGGGTGATTAATAAGAACCATGATACCATCAGCATAAGCATTGGTCTTAAACTCCAAAATGTGTAAGTGGATTCCTTTAATATTTATATATTTTTTTAATTTATCGAATGGTAAATAACACTTTATTAAATAAATTAGATAGAGTACAGTATACAATTGGCAGGTTCGTCCTTTGTTGTAACTTCAACACTCATCATTGCACAATGTTTGCAAGGTTAAACTGGCAATCTTTAAACACTGCTAATATAGAAACATGGCTAAAACTCCTTCATAAGTATCAGACATATTATCCCAATAACTATATTGCACAAACAGCATTTGGTAGAGATAGTAAACCTACCTGTGAATTAAAGAGAATGATCCACATCAATAAAATTCACTTTGCTAAACTGAAAACCAGGTTCAGGGATAAAACTCTACGAACTCAAGAATTGAAGGTATGAAATTATTTATCTTATACAGTCTGTACATTATCCTCTCATAGTGCTTTTATTAATGCAGTGAATGAACAATACCCACTTATATGTGACTGTAGATAAATTACATGATTGGACACTGTCCTGTTAATGCATGTAGTGTTGTTATAGTGTATTAGATGTACATTTGGTTGGTCTTGTGAAATGTGTATATTTTAGCTTATTATATAGTATTTGTATTTAGTGCAACTAATAAAGAATTAACAGGACTGTCTTGTAAACAGGTTCTCTTAACCCTAATGACATGTTTCTCCTGTAGGTAGGTAATTTTTTTATTGTAGGACAAGTTATGTCATATACAAAAGAAAGATACTAGATACATACACCACTTAAAAAATCGCAATATTATAAGATTCCTGAATATAATTATTAAAACTTGCTTTTCCAGATGTTATTATTCATACCAATAATCTTGTACTATATTCTTAAAAAATATTTACACAGAAGTTTAAAATCTTACTAACAGCACATTATCTTACTCCTTAAATTGAGTTGGTTGCTCAGTCTAAATCATCATCTTAAGTATTATCCTTTTCTGTTACTTTTGTGTGCAATTTCTATTTTTCTACCATTTTTACAATTTATATTTTTCTACCATTTTTAGAAATTATATAACACTTTCTAATATTTTTAGAGTTTGAGTTCAGTAAGTAACTTGTTAGTTCTTTGGTATTCATGTTGATTTGCCCAAGAATTTTACCTAGTATTCTCTTTCTATGTCTTTCATACAATGGGCAAATCAGAAGTAGGTGATCAATGTTATCTTTATCTATTCCACATCTACTCTTGCCACTGGAGTTATCCCTTCTTTATAATCATCTCCATATGCTCACTTTTATAGTATTCAAATCTGTATTTTGTAAAAATGTGTCTATGTCTTTTTTTTTATTAATGATAGGTATTGTTTGAAGCCAAAATATTGCTTATTCTGTGCTAACCAGCTACTTATTTTGAATGCTGCACATTTCTCCATATCTTTCTGTCTAAAAACATCTGCCCTTGTATCCATTGTGTGTATTTTTATTTCCTCGAATGGCCTGATTAATGATTCTGTTATATTTTGGAGAAGACCAAAAGGTTTTATTATTTTTTTCTGCAATTTCTACTACAGGAAAGATTATTTTATTGCTTTGGTATCTTAAGGCTTCATCTTAACATATTCTTGGTAATCTGTTGGAGTGTATGCAATATATTTTGACCCAATACAGGATCAATCTTTCATTTATAAGGCATTCCAATGGTTGTTGCCCTTGTTCTGCCCCTATCAGTGCTGATGGTGCACTTTTTCTGGAAAGCCAATTATTCTTTTATAATAGTTATTGATTAATTTTTCTATACTTCCTCTACATTCTTGTCCCCAAATTGCACTACCATAGAGTATTTGTGCATGTGTTTTTGCATTTATTACTTTAATACAGCCTTTGATTGAGCTGCCTCCATATTTATGTGCAAAACTTAATATAGCTGGTAAAACATTATTTGTGTTTAACTCAATATCTTTCATATGGGCCTTCCATGATAATGTGTCATTTTTGATTCCCAAATATTTGAACTATTTTACTTGTTTAATCTTCTAATTCTGTGTTTTAACAGAATATGTCTTTCTACTGTTATTTCTAAAAACCTGAAGTTTTGTTTCAGTATAATTTATTTACAAATCATCTTCTTGGCTTCTATTATGGAAATCTCTGAATATATTTATGTTGATGTGGATATTTTTATTTATTTTATTTTTATTTAGTTTTTGTTGACCGGGTAGGGTGTACTAGCCATAGCAATGACTATTTTCAGACACGACCCGGGAGAGTACAGAAACAAAACACTTTTTACATATATGAAATAAAAGCATTTTAACAAAATGTCATTATAATCATATAAACAGAAAGTGCATAAAGAATACCAGTACAATACAAGTAATGGGGATCAAATAGATACAAGTAGATACAATTGATTCTGCAAGAACAAATATAGCAATAGAAAAAATAGGGGAGGGCAAGAGGTAAAAATCATGAGCAACATTGAGGTAGTCATCAATTTAAGCTAGAACAAGCAAGAGTGTCAAACTGGTTGCCAAGGAAGATGGAATGCAAAAGAAAAAATGAAGAGTAACAGAGGTGGGGGGAGTGTAAGGGGAAGAAGGAAGGAAAAGAGTGGTGAGGTAAGGGATGATAATAAGTTCACAATGTGACAAGCTAAGTGACAAAACAGTACTGAGATAGTTGGTTGAGGAAAGGACCACTTAAAGGCTGTTAGGTTGAAGTGCTGTTTTAAGGGGGTTTGAAGTGGGAGCAAGAGCATAAGACAGTAAGATGATCACGCAGCAGTAGTTTGAAAGTGGCATCTGATGATGCCTGATGAATAGTTAGTGGGAGGGAGTTCCATTTTTTGGCAGCATGGCAGGAGAAGGTGCTAGCACCTTTGGTGGAGTGATGTCTAGGTATGATGACATGGGCTTTGGCAGCTGAGCGTAGTGCATAGTTGGACGTCTGGTTAAGGAATAGTTCTGCTAGAGGCTTAGGCATTTGATTTTGGATGATATTATCTGTGATGGAGCAGTGGGCATAATCATGGGAGGCTGCCAGAGAAAGCCAAGCAAGCTCAGTGTAGTGGAGGCAGTGGTGTTTTAGCCGATTCGAGGAGGACGCATATCTACAGATATTGTTGTATGTGGTATCCCACTTCTGAAAGCTGGTCTTACATGATGAGGCATAAGCTGCCACCCCATACATGAGAGAAGGAAGTAGTATGCCACGAGCTATGGCAAGCCTAGCTGATGGAGTATGTAGCTAGAGCGGTAGGCCATACCAAGTTTCATGTTTGTCAGCTTGCACATCTGCTGGAAATGAAGACCAAAAGTGAGAGCAGGATCAAGTGTGATACCCAGATACTAAAAACAGGTTACAACCATGACAGCCGAGCCATTCTTAGTGGAGACATTAAAGGTGGGCTGGGTGAGTTTACATTTAGCATTGGAGCCAAACAGCATGGCTTGAGTCTTTGAGACATTTAGGACAAGCCTTTTTCTTACCAACCATTCTTTAATTTGTATAAAGTCTTTGGAGAATCATTGATTGATTTCAGAGATATTCTTTGAACTGGTGTACAAAACAATGTCGTCAGCATAAAGCAGGGGAGCAGTATTTGGGATGATTGATGTAATATCATTTATAAATAAGGAGAAGAGCAGGGGTCTGAGGATAGAGCCTTGTGGCACACCAATATTTATGGTAGCATAATCTGACAAGGTGGAGTTAAATTTAGCAAGTTGCTTACGATCTGTCAAGTAGCTGTCAAACCAGGTAGTTACACCCTGAGAGAAACCTAGGGATCTTAGAGTAGCGAGAAGAATAGGATGAGCCACAATATCAAACGCTTTGGTCATGTCTATGAAAACTGACCCCGTCCTGAGTCCATGGCTACTATGGTATCAGAGGTAAATTTAAGCAAGGCAGTGGTGGTACTGTGACCCTTGCTGTAATAATGTTTCTAATGCCACGATAAATAATACCAAAGAGATGGGGCAGCCTTTTATTACCTCATTTGTCATGTTAATTGTTTCCATTATATGATGATTCATTTTAAGCCTGGGTGTTGGGGTACTGTAAAAGAAGTTGATAACATTTAGTACGTTATCCAGGGACCTCGTTTTTTCAAACAAATAATCATAAATTTCCAATGGAGTAAATCAAATGCTTTTGTAGCATCAACTGCTAAGGAAAAAGTTTCATCTTATATTGTTTTCTCTATTTCTATAATTATTTGTACATTTCTTAATCCCTTATATATTGTGTGGCTCTTAACATATCCACTCTGATTTTTGTGGCTTAAATATAGAAAAGACATCTTCTATTCTACTCATTAGAATTTTGGCAATTATTTTCTTGTCCAGGTTGAGGAGGGCAATTGAACGGTAACTATCTGTTGATTGTGGATCTTTATTATCCTTTTATATAAGAATCACTACTATTTCAAGCATAGTCTTATGAATGATATTATTATTCATCATTTCTTTAGAAAACATTTCTAACCATGGCAGCAGCAAGTTTCTAAAGTAACAATGAAACTACAATGCTAAACCATCCAGGACTGGAGTTTTATCCTTGGTTAGAGTCTCCATTGCTTGTTCTATTTCTTGGATTGCAAAACAGCCCTCCTTAATGTGGACTTCTGGTAATAAACTTTGTGCCACATACTCTGTAATTTTCAGCTCTGTTGGTCTCAGTGCACAAAGGAAGTGCCAGGAAACCAATTGAAAATTATCATTCCATCTCTATACTCTACACCCTGGCAAAGGTCCAAGAGAGGTTTGTGTATAACCAAGTGTTGCAATATACTGAATCCCACTCACTACTCACAGACTTCCAGCATGACTTCTGCAAGTACCATGGCACTGATTTGGCCCTGGTAAGCTTCACCACTGACATTCATCTTGCTTTAGACCATGGTAACCACACTGGAGCTATATTTGCAGACCTTACAAATACCATCAACTTGGTGAATCATGACCAGCTACTATTCAAGCTTCAAAACCTGGGCCTAGACCAACTCTCCTGTCAATGGTTTAGATGCTACCTTATAGGGCATAATAAATTAGTCAAATGGGGGTAATGCATCCTCTTGTAACTCGGCTCAATCATGGGGCCCATACTGTTAGTGCTGTTTGTCACTGAGCTCCCCTCAAGCTGTGGTGAAACTAAAGTACTTCTGTATGCAGATAGAAACATAGAAGTTGACGGCAGATAATGACCACAAGGCCCATCCAGTATGCCCATTTTTTCTACCTTATGAATGTGCCATAGGCCTTTACTCTATCAATAGCCTATCTATTCATACTCATCCCTTATGCCTATCCCATACCTGTTTGAAGTCCTGAACTGTATTCCTATCCACCACTTCCCAAGGTAGGCCATTCTATGCATTCACCACCCTTTCTGTGAAAAAGAACTTCCTCAAATTACCCCATAATCGGCCTCCCTCTAATCTCATGCTGTGTCCTCATGTCCTGCTATTTTTCTTATATTGAAACATGTTAGACTCTTTCACCTTAAGATGTTTGAATGTTTCGATCACATCACCTCTCTCCCTCCTTTGCTCTAGGGTATACATATTGAGCTCCATTAATCTGTCATCATATGTTTGCTGATGCAGTCCCTGCACCATTTTGGTTGCCTTTCTCTGGACTGCTTCCATTTTGTGAATGTCTTTGTGCAGGTGTGCCTCCAGTACTGCAAGCAGTACTCCAGATGGGCCTGACCAGTGTCTTGTAAAGAGGGATTATTACCTCCCTCTTATGACTTGTGATACCCCTACTAATACACCCCAACATACCTCTAGCCTTACCTACTGCTTTAGTGGTCTGCTTGGATGATTTCAGGTCATCTGTGATGATGATGATGCCCAAGTCTCTTTCTTCCCTTGTGATTGCCAGTAATTCCCCTCCCAACCTGTAGGTAGCTTCAGGGTTTCTCTTACCTATGTGCATGATCTTGCACTTCTTTGCATTAAACCCCAGTTGCCACTCTTCTGACCATTTTGCGAGATTTTCAAGATCTCTTCTCATTCTTGCACCCCATCTGGATCATCTACTCTGTTACAGATCTTGGTGTCACCTGCAAACAGGCAAACCTTACCCTCCAGTCCATCTGCAATTTCACTGATGAAGATATTGAAGAGGACTGGCCCCAGGACTGATCCCAGAGGTACCCCACTTGTAACTTGCATCTCTTCTGACAGTATACCGTTTACCACCCCTCTCTGTTTTCTGCCCGCCAACCAGTTTGCCACCCAGTTGACCAATCTCTGACACACTCTAAGCCTACCCAGCTTATTAATCAATCTTCTATGTGGAACAGTATCAGAAGCTTTGCTGAAGTCAAGGTAGGTGACATCAACTGCACCTTCTTGGTCCACCACTCTGATTACCCAGTCAAAGAACCTATGAGATTAGTCTGACAGGAACTTCCTATTGTAAACTCATGCTGTCTTCGATCCTGTGCTCCTATGGATTCCAGGTGTTGCACTATCCTTTCCTTAAGGAGTGCCTCCATAATATTGCCCACTATGGAGATAAGACTGACTAGTCTGTAGTTCTCTGCCTCCTCCCTGCTGCCACTCTTGTGCAGTGGAATCACATGAGCCCTTCTCCAATTTTCTGGGACCTCTCCTGTGCTCAGAGACTCACTAAATAGTTCTTCTAATGCCTCTGCTAGTTCCACCCTTAGCTCCTTTAGTACCCTGGGATGTGTGCCATCAGGTCTCATTGCCTTGTCCACCCTGAGCTTAGTGAGCTCTTATAGGACCCTTTCTTTTGTTAAGAGACTTGTGGACACCCTCCTCCCTCCTGTGTCCATAGTGCTGAGCTGTGGGCCCTGCCCTACCTTCTCAGCAAATACTGAGCAGAAGTATCTATTTAGGACAGATGTTTTCCTTGGTCCTCCTCCACACACTCCCCCTTATTCCCTTTGATCTAAGCAATATCCCCTCTGGACTTTCTCTTTTCATTAATGTACCTATGGAAAGTCTTGTCCCCTTCTTTTACTGTTTGTGCTAGTGTTTCCTTGGTCTGGGCCTTTGCCTGCCTTACTGCCTTTCCTGCTTCCCTTAGGGAAGTTTGGTATGTATCCCTATCTTCGTCCCACTGTGTTCCCTTATATTTCCCGAAGGCCAGCCTTTTGGCTCAATCTTTTCTGTTACTGTTTTTGAGAACCAAAATGATTTTCTTCCTTTTTCTTTGCTTTTCTCTCTAACACAATGGGATGTTGCTTCAAGTATTGCATCCTTAATGCTTGTCCACTTTGCCTGTAACCCCTCAACTGTATTTCATCTTGCCAGGGCAAATTTAACTCTGTTGGCCATCTTATCAAAGTCAGCTCCTGTGAAGTTCCATATTTTTGTCTTGGGATGGGATGATTTAGTTCTAGTGGCCAAATTGAACCATACCATGTGATGGTCACTGGCCCCCAGGTGACCTTCTACTTGGAGATCTGTGATCCTTTCCCCGTTAGTCAGTGCTAGATCCAGAGCAGCCCTGTCTCTTGTGGGTTGCTGTACCAGTTGTTTAAGGCCCTCCCCCTGCAGGCAATCAACTACGTGTCTAGTTCTAGTGGATGTTCCTGCTGGTATTGACCAATCTGTATCTGGCACATTGAGGTCTCCCTTTAGCAGAACCTCCCCTTTAGCTGTCATGTTTTGTATATCTTCTAACAGTAATGTGTCTATGTCCTCCTCCTGGACTGGAGGCCAGTGGACAACCCCAGTTCATATGGTTGTCCCATTTTCTGTTTCCAGGGTGACCCACAGTTCTTCTGGCTCCTTATGTGTATTCTGATTTCTGTAGCTTTGATATTTTCATTGACATAAAGGACCACTCCCCTCCCTCCCCTTTTTGCACCTTGAACTCTTCTGAACAGTACATAGCCTGGTACTGAAGTCTCCCAAGTGTGGTTACTGGTAAAACATGTCTTGCTAATAGCTACTATGTCCAGTTTAGCCTCTGTCATTGTTGCCTCCAGGTCAGGGATTTTGCTTTCCAGACTGTGGGCATTTGTGTACATGATTTTCCATAGGCCAGATTTTGGTGCGTTAGTTGTTGGGCGAGGTCCAGCATTTCCCCTGCACATTGCATGGGGAGTCAGACCTTTTTCCTTACCTGGTGATGCAAATGAACTACAAATATGCTGAACTCCTGTTTGATCACTAACTGGGGGGGAGGCGTGTTCTTCCCATTCGACGTAGTGGGTGCTGCACCCCTCTACCCATTTGTTAGTTTAAATATTCTGCAAACACATCAAACTTCTGACCCAATGCACTGATTCCCTCCTTAGTCAGATGCAGTCCATCAAATTTAAAGAACTTTCACTCCCAAAATTTTTGCCAGTTACTTACAAATTTGTGTCCTTTTTTCTGGCACTAGCCCTTGAGCCATATGTTTAGCTCCCCTATCTCCCCTTCTCTGACCTACCGTCCATCTGCCTCCCTCTCCCAGACCGGCAGGATCTCAGAGAAGGAGATGCTGGATGAAATGGATGACAGTTTGTCACCCAGCGTGGTCAGGTGTTACTTGGTCTCCACAACTGACTGGCTGGCAAGATCGTTAGTCCCTATGTGTAGCAGGACATTGATGTTTTCTCCTGCTTCATGAACAATTTTAGCAATGCAGTCAGTGTCTCTCCATGCTGATGTACCTGGGTGACATCTGACCATTACCCCCCAACTGGAGGCAGGTATCAACTCCCCGAATCATGGAGTCTCCTATGATCAGTATTGTTTTGGATTTCCTTTTTGCTTTTTTTTGTTCCCCGTTTTTGGTGAGTTTTGTAGTGCTAGCTCCTGTGCTGCAGTGTCCTGCTCTGCAGTGTCCTCTGCCACTTTGTTTGATTTCAGAGATAGAGGAAGATACCTGTTTTTAGTTTTTATATGGTTTGTGAAGGCAATATGTTGGTGAGCACTGAGTGATGGGGAACCTGATTTGCTCTTCTTAATCACCTGCCAGCCTCCCAGACCAACTACCCTCTGATGTCCAGGTGCTTCAGTTGGATGTTGGGAAAACAGTGGGCAGTTCTTGTAATATATTTCTTCCTAAATATGTGATTTGAGGTGTGCAGTCTCTGCCCATGCTGCCCTGAGCTGAGCCCTTAGATCTCTGATGGTCCAGGATGTAGGACAGCATCCTAAATCCTGTATAACTGCCCTTTTGAAAAGTGTCCCGCAGTACCTGCAGTTAATAATATCCATTCCAGCTGAGTTGCTGAGTTTATAACCTGATCCAAGTAATTAGAAGAAAATGAAAGCAAAAGATTTTTTTTTGTTTGTTTGTTTTTGCATAACTTTTATAACAAGTTAAATTAATTGTGCCCCTGTAAGTGAGGTCACTGTGTGGATACCCCCGATCTTCCCCTTCCTGCTTTGCTACAGGAAATGTCACAACTATGCTACTCTTTAAAGGAGTGCAGCATGGGTTGGTTGGAGATGGGGGCAGGTGGTTGGGCCCTTCCCCTGCCAAAAAAGAAGAACCACAGACAAAAGAGACAAGGCGGTATGAGCAAAAACAATCAACCAACAGCAAATGCAGTCACTATCCCTCAGTCTGTATCTCGTATGTGCTCCTGTAATTAGCCCTGAAATCTTAGCCTAATGTTAGCTAAAACTGTAAAACCTGTAAGCACCAACTGTAACAATTTCACAGAAGATATACCCTGCAAAACACACTGATACAGAGAAAAATAAAGCAGTAAAAAAGTAACAACACCTGTAAACACAACCTGCAGAACACTTTAACAGAAGATATACCTTACAAAAAACAAATTGGATCAGAGAAGATTACAGCAATAATCTGTAAGCACAAAACAGTAACAAACCTGGATGCACACCCTGTAATAATGCAGCAGAAAGTATACCCTGCAACAACAATTTGAATCAGAGAACAATAAAGCAGTAAAATGTAAGCAAAAAACAGTAACTAAACCTGTGAGCACAAAAGACAATAGTAACACACAGTAAATGTGCCTAGCCAAAAGAAGTCTTAATTGTTTTCCTTGCTCTGATAACGTTATTTCTTGCTCTATCCTTACAAGCAAACCTAGAAGAAAAGAGCTCATGTGAAGCTAGGTGCCTTTGCCAGCAAACCTAGTCTTCCACATGACCTGGTCCTGTATAGAACTGGCCCAGACCTGAATGCAGTCAAAGCTGGACTTAACACAGACTTTCATGAACTCGAAACCTGGTTTGTCTCTAACTGACTTGTCCTTAATGGTAAAAAACAAGGCCATGTTGTTTGGATCCAGAAAGCTGGGCCCAGACAGTAATAGAATCTTGCAGATTTCCACAGTCATGGGCTTCTGATTGTAGGAGGCAGACACTATAAAGTATCTTGGTGTTTGACTTGACCAGAAGCTTGCTTTCAAGCCCCATACCAAACATGTCACTATGCTCCTTTCTCAAAAACTGCAGCTGCTCTATAGGCTCACATCCTTCCTTATCAATGAAGCCCGTTAGTCTGTGGCTAGCAGAGCCCTACTTCCTACACTGCTTTACGGAGCCCCTGGTCTCTCTTCCCTGAAGGGCACAGAGCTAACAAAACTAAAAACTCTGCACCACAAAATTGGAAGGTTTGTGACAGGAGTGGGGAATATAGAACATCAATGTAATAGAAGAAGTAGTAGTAATTTATTTTGTAAGCACCCAATCTTGGGGACTCTGAACGCTGTACAGCATAAAATCAAAAAACAAAATAAAGCCACTTAATACATATAACTTAAAATGTGCAAATCAGTCATCATAAATATCTAAAAACTAAACCAGTGGGACTAATTCAAGTCAAAAACCTGACTAAAGAGATGGGTCTTTAGGCCCTTCTTAAAGGCCTCCTTGATTGATTCCCTTAAGTGACCCCCAATGGAGGAGCGCCTCTCCTACCCAACCTTTTGTCTGGTCTATAAGACATTAATGAACTGCCTTCCCAGTCTAAGAGATGTACTGGTCTGGAAGCCCATGAGAAGGCATCTCTGTACCTCCTCAATACCCCATCTAGAGGTTCCTAGGGCACAGTCTACTCTCGGTCAATGGTACTTTTCACAGAGAGCCCCATTACTCTGGAATGAACTGCCTGTCCCTACCCAGAAAAGTCATACATATCAGTCTTTCAAGGGACAACTCAAAGGGTGTCCCCCTCTTAAGCACAGATGTATCTGTTTCTGCTGAATCAGACTCTGTTCTTGCTGTGCTAAGGTGCTTACGGCATCCAGTCTCTCCTGTCCACCATTAATTATCCCTGGAAGTGAAGTGCAAATCTGTATTCAGTAACATCATGTAGAAATGCAGTTTGTATTTCTGAGTTGAATGTATAAATTGTTCTTACCCACTGTTGAGTGATGACTGTTTACCCAATTATTTATTTATTTGAAAATTGGTGACCGGGAAAAGCACATTGTGCCAAGGTACGACCCAGAGGAAGGGAAGGTGAGAGGCAAATACTATACATAGCACAGACATAGTACACAGCTGAATGCAATTACATAGCACTGACACAGTTCACAGTTCCAGTAAAGTAAAATAGACTACATGATTAAAACAGGAGTAAGTAGAATAAGAGCAAGCAGCAAAACCAGGCAGTTCAGCTACAACTACAGTGGGGTAGGAGGCACATGTAAGGGGTCAGTCGGGTAGTGGGAAAAAGGAGTAGTGGAGAGGCAAGGAGTTTCAGCTGATGCCTGGGGGAAACAGTGGAGGTAGTGAAATGGAAGAAGGATGGGACTAGGTTCCAGAGTGAAGGGAGATGATAGGAAAAGGCTGATTGCCTAGTAGAGGAGCTGGGATGAGGAATCATGAAAGTGCAGAGATCCCTTGAGTGGAGAGAGCAGGAGGCAGAAGGAATGGAGGAGAGGAGTGAGGAGGGGTAAGAGGGAAGGGATCCAAACCAGTATTTGGATATGAATGAGGCACACTGGTTCTGGTGACATGAAGATAGAGGAAAAATGGATAAAGAGAAGTAGAGCGAGCAATGGTGGGTATGAAAGGGGGAGATGGTAGTAAAATGACAGAAGGTGTTGCAGAGGGTTTCCAAGCTGGCCAGGGGGGTGGAGGGAGCAGTGCCATTGACCATGTCTGCATAGCCAAGGACCTGAACCACCATGTTGGTGACAAGATCATGGCATACTTGTGGAGACAGACCACCTTTATTGCAGTACAAGGCATCAGGTTTAGGGTGGAGCTTGACATAGATGGGGTCAATGTGGGCAGAGAAGTCAAGTTTGTTGTCTAACCACACACTGAGGTATTTGAATGAATGAATCCCTACAAGAGCGGTGCCATCCACAATGGAGAAGACAGGCAGAGTTGGGAGTCTGGTAAGTTTTTGGCTGGTGTCAAAGATCATAGACACAGTTTTTTTGTGTGTTTTCTCAGAGTTGGTTTGATTGAAACCAGTGCAGGACATTGTAAAAGTCTTGCTGGAGCAGACTTCCCATGGCTGTAGTGGAGGGACTGGAGGTGTAAATGACTGTGTCATCTGCATACATGTAGATATGTGAGTTGGCACAAGCTGAGGGAAGGTCATTAAGGAAGATGGAGAACATGATAGGCCTCAGGATGGAACCCTGTGGGATCATGGCCTAGATGGAAAGTGGAGGTGACAGAGCACTACCAACCTATACTAAATGCAGGCAGCCAGAGGTAAGAACTGAACCAGTCTACAGCAGAAGTTGAGAGGCCAGCAGCACTCAGTTTATCCAGGAGGAGAGGGCATGACACCAAGTCAAAAGTATTGGCCAGATTGATGAAAATGGTGGCTGTAATGTGCTCCTGATCCATCCCCAAGAAGATAGAATGAGTTACATGCAGCTAGGAGGAGACATTGGAGTGGTACTTCTGGAAGCCAGACTGGAATAGGGAGAGAATAGGGAGAGAAACTCGGTGGAAGACAGAAAAAAAGAGAGTCTAGTGTACCCAAGCTGCTCTTGCTGTTTGGCAAGGGATGGGAGGAGGAGGAAGACTGGATGAAAGTTACCTGGGGAGGAAGGATTCCCCCCTTTGTGGAGTGGAAGAACTCTGGCCAACTTTCAGGACTGAGGGACAGCACTGAGGGAGAAGAGAGGCTGAGTAGGTGAGTCAGGGGATGTGATATGGCCCCCTCAGAAAGTCACTGGCAAGTGGTGATATGTATGGGTATGTGGTCAGCATTCCTTTGTTTCTGATTTATTAAAACAGCAGTCCTCTTCAATAGTTGTGTGTTCTCTTTTTTGTTTTGCAACTGATGAGCTATGGCAGTTGCAGAGATTTGGGATAGTTTAAGATACAGTTTATCAGGAATGGATTTGCACAGGTTGAGGGAGTAAAGGGCAGTAAGAGTTGTCTTGGTAGTAATGGTTCCACCAAGCTGTATCCACACAATTTCATCAATCGACATTACAGCGACAGCACAATGCTGACAGTCAGCATTGTGCCATCAGGGGACGCAAGTGTTTATTTGTGGGGGGCTTCACCCCTCACATCCTCGATGCAGGGGCCCTGCCCCCATACCCCCTCATTATTGATTCTCATCTCTGACTCAGAGTTGTTTTGAGGAGAGGGCAAAATCCCCAGAGACAGGAGTGTCGGCAATACTGCAAACCATTACAGTGAACTGCCGATTTTGTCATCGTAACGGTCTTTGCAGTATTTCTGTTGCTGTGGCAATGGTATACGGGTAGTAATAAGGGAAAGAGGAAACCATTGGAAGGGAGACAAAAGGGAATGTGAGGAGGAGTGGAGGAGGCTGGAGAGTGAGTGGGAGAGTAAAAGTGGTAAAAAACTCATTGAAATGAGCAGCAACAAACAGGGGTCAGACACTGGTGAACCGTTTATAAGAAGGACTGGAGAGGCAGATTGTGTGGGAAGGTCAAAAAAGAAGTGAATTACTTTCCAGAACCTTGAGGGGGCATTAAGGTTGTTCTGAAGGTTGGCCTTGAAATATTTCATTTTGCAGCCCAGACAGCCTGGTATGCCAATGCTGCCTCAACATTTAAAGAGCGACTGACACTACAGCGACAACAGTGCCAAGTCACTGTAGTGTCAGTGTGGGACCCCGCCACTGCTTTCCGTGGGCATTGCACCCCCTTCCTGAAACAATTCTGACTCGGAGTTGGTCATTTTAGTAGCAGGGTGTGTGGGGGGTTTGGGGTGCAAAGCCCCCTGAAGAAAACAATTGGTCCAGTGACTCCCTTCATGCCGACCGAAAATGCAGTCAACTTAAGGGAGTTGCTTTAACATCAGTCAACAAATAATTTGTCAACTGAATGTCATGGATCTAACAGCCTTAGTGTAGGAGATCCTGATAGTCCTGTATAAGAGGATGTCAGGAAAAGACTGAGATAGTTTAAAATATGCTTAGGTGAGGTCATGGGACATGCACTAATCAATGATTTCAGGGGTAATCCAGGGGAGATGGTGATTTTTGACCTTGGATTTTCTGAGTGGGGCGTGCTTGTCCCATACAGAGGGAAATAAGGAATAAAATAGGGAGATGGCAATGTCGATATTCATGGCAGAAGGTATGGCTTTCCAATCTGCAGCAGCAAGGTCACTCAAGAGAGTGAATTTGTTGAGTGAGCAGAAGGACATGGTCCAGATGTATTTGGAGGATGAGGGTAGATGCCAGATCTTCCTGATGCAGAACATCATCCAGTGGTTACTGAAAGCATCCAGCAGGATTCCTGCCACTACAATACAGTGGGGGTGGGAGGAGAGAACCCAGTCCAGTAGGGAGCAGTTATGAGAGTGAGGGTTGAGCTGTGTGGGTTCAGTAATAATGTGTGTGAGATTTAGGGACTCTACCTTGTGCGTGGTTGGCCTGGAAACCAGGCAAAGCCAATTTAAATTAAAGTCCCTTAAAATTCATTAGCAATTGTTACTATTATTCATACTGCATCAGTTGTCCTTTGTATTGGACATTGTATCAAGTTAATGGCTTTTATTGTATGTAACTTTTTCTGGGACACTCCTGAAAAAGGGACAGAAGTCTCCGTGAGCCCACCGGGGTTTTATGTGATAAGGGTGATTCCCTTATAGCGTCGCTCATTACAGTGACGAAAGAAACGCCCTGGTCAAAAGGGTGACGTTGCACTAGGGAGACCACCACAAACAGCGACGCTCCTCTATGACAAACAAACCATCTCTTTGCCCCCACACCCTCCTTTGCAGGGGGTAAGCCCCCCCCAAAATAATGATTCTCAACTCCAGGGGGAGTGGACTTGGTAAAAACAGAAGCTCCCCTTGGACGCAAAAAAGATCGACCCGTACCAGGATTTGATCCTGGTACCACAGGCTCCAAAGGCAGTGGCTCATGCCGCTACACTAAATGGCCAGCTCAGCAAAGCTTGGCCACATTCTTTCCCTTATTCTTTCTATAGCGAATGTAGCACATATCCCTCAGCACTACACTCACTAGTTCTATACTGCAGCTCTGTTTCTCCTCTTGCTCTGCATAGATGCAGTATTATTGAGTCGCTTATAGTGGAGCCGCTCAATAATATTCATTCATATTGCCTGCTACCACCCAACGGTTATCAAAATCCAATAAATAAATAAATAATCTATTGCATTGTTATCCTGTTGATAAGCATACACATATGCATACGCATATGTAAATGCTGGCCATGGTCATGACTGCATCTTGAACAACGTTTGGGTGGTGCAGTTTGATGCTTTACTGTACTGGTGCTTTAAGCCTAGACCCTCCAAGCATTTATTTTCCAGAACTTTTCTTAAGCGTTCCATTGCCAGACTTGACTTCCTCTAGGTTTTTCTCACTTTCATGCTGTTCTATATTCTGACTTTTAATTAGTTCATGGTTATGGGCTATTTTAATTGCAGAGGTGACAGATCAGGTTTGTTTGCAGCTACAATTTCTATGACAGTGCTTTATCCAAAAGCCCTATCACAATACTATCTCTGATATATATTCATTGTTCATGGGGCCACAGTCACAGTTCTTTGATAAATCATACAAACTTCAAATGACAGCTTCAACTGACTCACCAATTATTGATTTCTCTAATGAAAATAGGCACACTAATAGATAATATTCTCCTTGGAATGAAATGTTCATCAGAGGTTCGCAGAACCACATCAAAAGTATCAGCATCATCCTCTTCAGCAAAGAAGTGACTTGAAAATAGTTTCTGTTTCTGTCCCAATGGTATATATCGATGAACTGACCCGCACTGTTTCATCTTCCTCAGTGAGTTCTGGTATAGTCCAAAACTGATTGAAATGTTACCTCCCACAATGTGCCTTGTTTCTCAAAATTAAAACCTTCTGGGGCCCGGGGGTGCAACTTTGCCATCAGAGGCTCACCAAACTTACTTCTTCCCTACTATACTACTACATCTCCCAAGACTCCAGATTCCTCGATATCTGTTGACGACTACAACATCTTTCACCTAGATAGAATATCTAAACGTGGGTGTGGATGTCTCGAAAACCTGCAAATAGACATCAAAGGTCAATTGATGCTGACTAGTCTATCGACTAAAGAAGCGCAAGTTCTTCCTCTTAAGCTCAAGTTAGGTTGTCACTATAAAAATCTTCTACTCACAACAGCCTATTTACCTCCTGGTGGGCAAGGCAAAGAAGTTGAAAAATTCATTGACTTTTTTAGGCAAAGCAATCACAACTGGGAACATATTATTGTGGAGGATTTCAATACAAACTGGCTTGCTCAGGACACTGTGACCATAAGAGACCATATTTCCAACCTCTACCTTACTCAGCTGGTACCAGAAGCAATGAGGAGAAACTACTGCACTGGTACCACCACCCTAATTGATTGGCTACTCACCACATGTCCGGAACACATAGCTAACATAACTGTGCTCCCAGACCCACTAAGTGATCACTCGCCAGTGATCTTCACTTGGTCAAACAAATTCCAGAAAAAAAAACCCTCAGCGCACAAGACACCAGTCCCTTAAAAAAGGGCAGCTAATTCACCTTAAACAGTCCTAAAACTGGAGGACTGGATGCCTTTAGATTTTATGGAAGATGCCAATCAGGCTCTTGATTATTTTACAACTATCTTTAATAAAGCCTGTGATATCTTCGAGCCATATCAATCATCAAAAATGAATGGAACCATTAACCCATGGCTATCGGGTCCAATAATTGAACAACTTAAACATCATGACAACCTTTGGCACAAGGCCTGGGCCACCGGGAAAATGGCCCACTTAGCTGCCTATAGAGAGGCAAGGAATAGATGCACAAGACTGGTCAGGAATGCAAAGACAGCCTTTTACAAAGAAGAACTGAGTCGGACCTGGGGCAACGGAAACATGTTTTGGAATAACCTAAAAACCCTGATCGGCTAAGAATCCAAAGCTAATCCTGACATGATCATCACTGAATCTGTCACCTTACAGGAGCCTAAGGACCTAGCAAATGCATTTAACCTGGCATTCATGGATCTTAGCTCTGTATTACCGCAGGAGTACCTTACAAACCCACCTCCTAGCAAACACAATTGTGGTGACTCGCATCCAGGCCGTAACTCAGGAAAACCATTGTTTTACTTCCAACAAATCATTAAATCAAAAGCAATAAAATATATCAAAAGGGTCCTTGGCAAAATTAGGGTTGCTAGTGACATGCTGGAAATGAAACTTATTGCTCACACACTCAACGAAATAGCCCACCCACTAACCAAACTTTTTAATATATCTTTGAGGACGGGGTCTTCCCTAATAGATGGAAGATTGCACATGTCACTCCAGTGCTCAAAGACAGGACCTGCCTGGAAAACTATAAGCCAAGTTTGATACTCCCTCCTCTTTCAAAGGCCCTCGAAAGAATTGTAGTAGATCAGGTAGTTGAATATCTGAACAAATATAGTCTACTGTGTGAACAACAACATGGTTTCAGAAGAAACCATAGTACCATCACTGCTCTGGTTGAATACACCACTCACCTATACAACACCATAGACAGTGGCAAGATTGTAGGATCTATTTTTATATACCTTACAAAAGCCTTTGACACTGTGAGCCACCAAATACTGCTTGGAAACCTTGTGTCATTGGGTCTGTCGTATGATACAGTCAACTGGTTCAGGAGTTATCTGTACCACAGGACACAATGTGTGAAGATATCTGGAGTAAAATCTGAACCCAGGCAGTTGACCCTGGAGGTTCTGCAGGGGTCTATACTTGGCCCATTGCTTTTTAGTCTATTTATCAACTTGCTGCCCTCTGCTTCTTCAGCAAACATGGTTCTGTACGTGGATGATGATGATGTCATTTCTGCTCCAGGAGCCAGTGCAACCAAAATTAGCGCTGCCCTCCAGGATTGTTTCAGGAAACTTGGGTCATGGTTTGCTCAAAACAACTACTACTAAACTATAGGGAAAAACAAAAATTATGCATTTCACTCTACCTCATAACAGAAAGAAGGATGGCCCTCTGCACATCACCAGCATCTCAGGAGACACCCTTGAACAAGTCTACTCATTCAGACATCTGGGAATTCACCTAGATGACTCCCTCTCCTTTGCTGGCCATATTGACCGCATCATCAAAACATCAAAGAGCGGATCCTTTACAGACATAGGAATTAGTTGACCCAAGACATGTTGAGCCTGATAGCTAGGAGCTCAATACTAGCCATTATTGACTACGGGCTAATCATTTACAGTGCGGCCATGGACCCGGCACTAAAAAGGATTAAGACTCTCATTAACAATGCCTGCAGACTCTTCCTGGGGGCTGATCACTATACACATACCTGTCATCTCTATTGGGAGACTGGTTGTCTCCCCCTGCAGCAAAGGGTCAAGTACCAGGCCTGTCTGCTCTGGAAAAAATCCTTATTTGGTCTAACACCAGCTTCAATGGCCAACATCTTTCAACAGGCTAAGTCTGCCAAGCTGACCAGGAGATTAACAAAGGGGGGTACTCCAGATATCCTTTAGGCGTACTACCTTTGCCCAACATGCTCTTTCAGTCAGGGGACCTAGATGGTTCAGTGACCTCCTAGTCTCTTTGACTGAGAATGGGAAAATCAGACAATTTAAAAGAGATCTTCATCTCCTGTTGGCACAAGAGAAACTTTGCAATTGCCCTTCTTAGTTGAAGCACCTCAGTGTAGAGCTCAGGTTCGTACTGCTGTACCCCATGTACCTGCCCCTCTCCCGGCCCTTGTTCTTCCCTCCACCCCACACCTGATCCTCCCCACCCTCCCATTTCTCCCCCTCTACCATTTGACAAGACCTGCCTCAGCTGCAATCTAGTTGCAGATCCCACAGTAAACCCAAACCTGTACCAGCCTCCCTGTTTGGCATCTCTACTCTATTCAATTGTTCTGTCATATATTGCTCCCTCCTCCTCCCCCCTCCTTTCCAGTTTTTCCCCACTGTCCAAAATGTACCCTTCATCACCATACTCAATTAACCCACCCTAATCCACCTACTTCCCCCCTTTTCTCCCCACACTATCCTAACAATGCCTGTAACAGGCTGCCTGTATATTTCAACAGGTTGCACTTAAGTTGAAAGTCCTTGCCATATGATAAGTAGGATGTTACTTTTCCATTATGCACTTCCGTAACTACTTTTGTCTTTGCCTAATGGACATAATTGCTGTTTTGTTTTTATCATATTATGTTATTGTGCGTGTTTCACTGTTTTGTATTGTGCACTACATTTGACTTGGAGCCTTTGTAAAAGAGCCCTGTGTGCTCAAAGGTAGTAATCCGAATTGTGAAATAAATAAAGTATTTACTAACTTTGCTCATGCTAATATTGAAAATGTTTCCTCCTTTAAGTACCTCGGGGTCTGCCTTGACCGGCATCTTGATTTCTCTGTGCACATTGAGCAATTCATCAAAAACCTCACCCTAAGCTTTCTGCTTTGTACAGGAATAAAGCTAGTATACTGCTCCCTGCCTGCCAAGAAATTGTCATAAAAATGATCCTTCCTGTTTTTGACAATGGTGATTTAGTCTACAGTAGTGCCGTTAAATCCTCCGTTGCCAGACTGAACCCCCTTTTTCTTAATGCCACTTTGCTTTAGATTGCCCCTCTTATATTCACCACTGCTTTCTTTGCTCAGCTCTTTCCCTTCCCTTTCTTGATGCTAGGCATCGTTCCCACTGTGTCTTTTTTTTATTCAAATTCTGGTTCAGAGCTCTTCCCTCTTATCTCAAATCCCTTCTTTCCCCTCCTCCTTCTTCCTCCTACCCTCTTTGCAACAATACTTACCATTCTCTCTCTCTCTCTTTTCCTTCTAGAAAATCTATTGTTGGCCTATCTGCTTTTTCTTACCACTTTCCAAAACTTTGATCCTCCCTTCCCCTTCCTATTTGCTCTGTCTCTTCTTCTTCCTCCCTAAAGACTCTTCTTTCTGATGTCTGTCATCCTACTTGCAACTGCTTGTGACCCTTCCTCTTCTTCTCCATTTTCTAGTCTTACCCTCTTCTTACTGTTCTATTTTCCCTTTCCGTATGTATTAGAGTGTGTGTTATTTTCTAGATGCCTTCATTTGCTATTCTGCCTATAATATTTATGAGTCTGCTTGTAAAATGATATTATTGTATTTTACCATGTTATTTTTTTATTGTTAGCTATCTCCTACTCCCCTCTCCCCCAGGTCACATCTGGAAATTAGCTGTTTTCAGCTCAGTATGTACTTCCTGGTTAAACGTTTAAATAACTAAATACATGTCTGACATTTTCAGCCATTCAGCACTGTTGTATGAGATCACTAGCTAAAAAATCTCAATCCAGAAAGCATTTTATTACACTTTCACTTCTGACACCGTGTCACAAAATAACACAAACACGACCATGTGTTTCTGCTGAGGAACTGCATCTGGTTTGCAACAACAGCATAATAAATGGTTCCTCCCACTCACAGCAGATATACAGACATCCACACAGTGTTGACATTATTCCCTACAGGTGATGGCACAATTTAGAGGGCATGCAGATTTTTGCAAGGGGTGCAGAGGTACAAATATTAGGAGGTGTGTAATCGGAAGTGTAATTTTCAGGTGGTGTGTAGAAGAAAGGTTACATATGCTAAGAGTGGTACATGGTAGAGTTAGAAACTTGGGAGAGGAGAGCAGGCATGTTTTGAAATAGTTATAAGTGAGGGTAGGGTAGAAGTGTAAACAAAGAAAGTAAATGGTGCGCACAAATGTAGCAGTCAAAGAACTGTGTTCATTAACAGAAATCCAACGATGAATGCTCAACCATAGCAGAAGCACCTGAAGTAGACATATATATTTTTGATGGATTCTATACTTGGGGACAGATTTATGAGGAGTAGTAGTACATATTCTGTAAGTAAGTAAATAATTTTTTACTTGTTTGGTGCCCAATCCCATAGGCTCTGGGTGCAGTACAGTAGAACAATTTAAACAGGATAGCAAAAATATTCAGATTATATAAACAGCTAAAAACAGGGCCTTCCTCAAGGTTTTGGCAGTGAGTGCCAGAGGACTGGGCCAGACAAATGAACGGTTATCTGAGGTTTTCAGCCTGATCTTCAGAACTGCCAGTAGGCCCTCGGTGGAGAAACAAAGGGAGCAGGCTGAGGTAGCAGGAGTAAGAAGGTCTGACAGGTAGCCAGGGCCTGATCTATATAGGGCTTTTTAGGTGAGCAAGCCCACCTTGAAGAGAATCCTCCACCTGACCGGCAGCCAGTGCAGACCCTGCAGGACTGAGGTCACATAACTGGACCTTGACAGCCCTGTCAGCAGCCTGGTCACTGCATTCTGCACTAGCTGCAGACAGCAGAGGTTTCCTCCACTGACCCCAAGTTAGAGAGCATTACAGCAGTCGAGTCTGGATGTTACAAAGGCATGCACCAGAGACAGCAGGTCTTCAGGGAGAATATGGGGTTTAATCCGGGTGATGTTCCTTAGATGGTAAAAGCCACTTTTGATGACAGCCAACAATTGATCTTCAAATGTCAGCTTGTCGTCGAGGACAATGCCCAGATCTCTTACCCTAGAAGACGTCATCAACAGGGTTGACCCCAGGACCAAACCTGTTCAAAGTAGATCAAATGAGATAAGGGGGAGTGTGAGGAAGAGTACCATGTAATTAAGATCAAAGTAGATAAGGGGCCGTGTGAAGGGGAGGACCATGTAATAAGATCAAAGAAGATAAGGGGGTGTGTGAGGAGGAGGAGGACCATGTAAAAGCATCTATCCTAAATAGTTACTTCTGCTCAGTATTTACTGAAGAGAAGGTAGGGCAAGGCCCACAGCTCAACACCATGGACACAGGGGGGAAGGAGGTGAGCACTAGTCCCTTCACAAAAGAAAGGGTCCTACAAGAGCTCGATAAGCTCAGGGTGAACAAGGCAATGGGACCTGATGGCATACATACCAGGGTACTAAAGAAGCTAAGGGTGGAACTAGCAGAGCCATTATCAGAACTGTTTAGTGAGTCTCTGAGCACAGGAGAGGTCCCAGAAGACTGGAGAAGGGCTCATGTGATCCCGCTCCACAAGAGTGGTAGCAGGGAGGAGGCAGGGAACTACAGACTAGTCAGTCTAACCATAGTAGTGGGCAAGATTATGGAGGCACTCCTTAAGGAAAGGATAGTGCAACACCTGGAATCCATAGGAGCATAGGATCCAAGACAGCATGGGTTTACAAAAGGAAGGTCCTGTCAAACTAATCTCATAGATTTTTTTGACTGGGTAACCAGAGCGGTGGACCAAGGGGGAACAGTTGATGTCACCTACCTTGACTTCAACAAAGCTTTCAATACTGTTCCACATAGAAGATTGATTAATAAGCTGGGTAGGCTCGGGGTGGATCAGAAGTTGGTCGACGGGCAGAAAACAGAGAGTGGTGGTAAATGGTATACAGTCAGAAGAGATGCAAGTCACAAGTGGGGTACCTCATGGATCAGTCCTGGGGCCAGTCCTCTTCAATATCTTCATCAGTGACATTGCAGATAGACTGGAGGGTAAGGTTTGTCAGTTTGCAGATGACACCAAGGTCTGCAACAGAGTAGATGATCCAGATGGGGTGGGCAGAATGAAAAGAGATCTGGATAAACTAGCAAAATGGTCAGAAGAGTAGCAACTGGGGTTTAATGCAAAGAAGTGCAAGATCATGCACATAGGGAAGAGGAACCATGAAGCCACCTATAGGCTGGGAGGGGAGTTGCTGACAGTCACAAGGGAAGAAAGAGACTTGGGCATCATCATCACCGATGACCTGAAATCATCCAAGCAGACCACTAAAGCAGTAGGTAAGGCTAGGGGGATGTTAGGGTGTATTAGTAGGGGTATCACAAGTCGGAAGAGGGAGGTAACAATCCCTCTTTACAAGACACTGGTTAGGCCCCATCTGGAGTACTGTGTGCAGTATTGGAGGCCACACCTTCACAAGGACATTAACCAAACTGAGGCAGTCCAGAGAAGGGCAACCAAAATGGTGAAGGGACTGCATCATAAAACATATGAGGATAGATTAACAGGGCTCAATATGTATACCCTAGAGCAAAGGAGGGAGAGAGGTGATATGATCGAAACATTCAAACACCTTAAGGGAATTAACAAGGTGAAAGAGTCTAACATGTTTCAATATAAGAAAAATAGCAGGACAAGAGGACACAGCATGAGATTAGAGGGAGGCCAATTAAGGGGTAATGTGAGGAAGTTCTTTTTCACAGAAAGGGTGGTGGATGCATGGAATGGCCTACCTCAGGAAGTGGTGGATATGAATACAGTGCAGGGCTTCAAACAGGCATGAGATAGGCATAAGGGAGCAATATAGCTGATTAGGAATAGATAGGCCATTGACAGGGCAAAGGCCGATGGCACATTTATAAGGTAGAAAAACAAATGGGCAGACTGGATGAGCCTTGCGGTCCTTATCTGCTGTCAACATCTATATTTCTATGTTTCTATGTTGCCATCCTGGAGGCATCTCCATCACGCCCATGACCCAGCTCAATTGCCAGTACCTCCATCTTGTCTGGGTTAAGTATTAGCCAGTTAGAGTTCATCCAATCCTGGATCTCGGCTATGCCTTTATTCAGCACTTCAATGGTACCATTTGTCCCAGGTGCAAAAGAAAGGTAGAGTTGGGTATCATCTGCATAACAGTGAAAACCCAGACTGTATTGTCTGATGAGCCTCCCCAGGGACAGAAGTATATCGCGAACAACATCGGTGACAGGATCAAACCTTGAGGAACTCTGCAGGTCAGGGGCATCAGGGACTAGGAGAAATTCCCCATCACTACCCTCTGCCTCCTGTTAGAGAGAAAGGACTCAAACCAGTTGATGACAGTACCAGTGAGTCCACAATACTCTCTAAGGTGATCCAGCAACATGATATGGTCTACGGTGTCAAATGCTGATGACAGATTGAGGAGAATGAGAACTGACCACTCCTCTCGATCTCTTGCCCTGAGGAGGTCATTATGTACCTTGACTAGTGTCATCTCTGTGCTGTGCCTTGACCTAAACCTGGACTGGAATGGCTCATAGATGTCAAAGGTCTCCAGGTGTTTCTTCAGCTGCAAAGCAACTATTTTCTCAACCACCTTCCCTAGAAATGGGAGGTTGGAGATTGGTCTATAATTCACCAGGATGTCAGGGTCGAGAGATGTTTTTTTCAGAAGGGGCCTCACCAACACTTCCTTCAAGGTGTCAGGAATGACCCTCTCTGAAAGCAAGCATCTGGCTATCCTGACAAACACTGGACTGATGACCCCGACACAACCCACTAGGAGACGCATCGGGCCCAGATCCAGTTCACAACAAGTAGGCCACAGCTGTGAAATCACCATAAAGACCTTGGCCACCTCCACTGGCTGAAACTCTGCCCAGACAATGGGAGCACCCCTGCTCCATCCAGACCCCATCCTGCGGGACCGATCTAGACCCACTGGCGAGATCCCAGCCCGAATAGAGGATATTCTGTCACAGAAGAACAGAGCAAACTCTTCACAAAATGCTATTGAAAAAGCTCTCAACTGTAGACAGACAAGATAAAGAAGCCTGTCCACAGGCTGAAAGAGCTGAGCTGGTCTGTTCTTCCCTGCAGCAATCTCCCTGGGCAGGAACTCTGCCTTTTTATGGTTGATTGCCCTTTAATAATCAACACAGTGATTCCTCAAAGCCAGCCTCACCACCACTGACTGAGTCCTATGCCAGCAATGCTCCAGCCTCCGATCCATGGTCTTCATTGCCTTGAGAGCCCCATCATACCATGGGGGGTCTCAGGCAAGAGGACCTGGGTCATATATGGACCAGTGCGATGGCATAGAGTGCCCCGGAGACAGCCCTATAATAGGCTGCCACCACTTCACCCAAGCCAGCTGCACAAGCAGCACTAATACCGAAAAAACTAACTACCACCATCTGTCCCTCTCGGGACAATCTCCTTAAAGGGCAATAGCTCATCATCTCAACAGGGGAGGAGCCATCGAAGGAAGCCCCAAAGTAGAATTTCATCATACAATGATCGGACCAAGTGACCCAATCAATCCCAAGGTCAGTGAACTCAAGACCCAGTGAGAATATCCCAAGTCCAAGGTGTGGCCATGATGGTGGGTTGCAGAGGCAACTGCCTGTGCAAGGTCCAGTGATGTCATAAGCTGGAGGAGGTCAGAACCAAGTTCCAAGGATTCATCATCGAGCCAGGCATTGAAGTCTCCTAGAACAAGCCATCTGGGTGACTCCAATACCCTGTTGATGATGAAGTCCACAACTGCTGCAGGAATTCTCCACCTGATCCTGGAAGGCGGAAAACAAGGAGAATTCTGCAATCCGCACCTGGACCTGCACGCACTACCACACATTCAAATGATGAAGTAGAACCCACCAGATGTATGGAGAAATTCAGGCTGGATCTAAAACAGATGGCTACACCCCCTCATCCCTATGATCCCTTCTTGGGCAGTGTACCACAGAGTACCCGGCAGGGATTGATGCCTCCAAAATTAGACCTGCATCGTCTCTCAAACAGGTTTCTGTGATGCATGCCAGGTTGACTAAAGAAATCAAGTTTTACATAATTGTGGTCTTGTTTCTCATCGATCTGGCATTCCATAACGCTGCCTGGAGGGGGATCAGTGAAGGCTGTAGGCCCTCTAGCTGTCTGCCCACGTGGTCTAGTGGGAATCCTAGGAATGGAGACCAAGCATGTTGGGTCTCTCTCCTGAGTGCTGTGGAACTTTAGCAAAGGGGGCACATTTGAACAGAATTAAGTAGGGAGCTGTGAGGCTGCACTCAGGGCTGGAAATGAACAAACAAAACAAAAATTTACATTTAGAGAGCCTGATAGGTTTTAGTTTTGTTTGGTGGGGAACACAGGCTTGATACCATGCCCAAAGTGTTAGTGATCAGTCTGAGGCACTTGCCAGATATTTACCCATGTTGATTTACTGTTATTATTCCATTACTAAAGGCCCCCATCAAAAAAGTGGAAACACAGACTGATTTTACACGTCATTTTATAAAGTGATATATTGTGTATGTTCTGAGCTCACAGAACCTCAAGGAAAATGATGTCCTTCTTGCTTAAATGACATTAGCACTCACACAAGATTCTGCTAGTTGGTCTGAAAATGTCTAAGGTAATTTTAGTGAAACCATCAAGTAAGAGATGCAATAAAATAACATGTATACTTGAGAAATGTCATGTCCTGCACTTTATTTGTAATAACTATGGACTAAAAATCCCCATGGTGGTAATATAGTACATTTTAAAACTACTGTAATAGATTTTGAAAGAATATGGATTATACACTGCAACCTTAGCTAAAGGTTTAGGAAGGCCCATAGTAATTATGGTAAATAACAGCACAGTCCAGCTGTAGGTGTGTCTAACTCTTTGCAGAATATATTCATCCTAGTGTATAGTTCACAGTGGTGGGTATTGCATAGGAAACAGAAAAGCAAACTTACATAAATTATTAAAAACTTTGTCAGCATTGGACTCCGTGTTCAGCAATGCCTTGAAATGGGATATTGCCATACTGCACAATAGGGAATAATATATGACTGGCAACCATTTTTCTAGTATAGTTAGTTAAGCAAGATTTAAATTTGGTAGGGCATGCCTAATCTACGTTTTATAGTCTTGATGTATTCTATGCATACACCAAATGTTAAACTTGGGTTTAAATCACACCTCTCAACTGTACCACATTACAAGGAACGTTCCTCATTTTACTTCACAAAAGTGAGGACTTGTTCCACATTTAGTATTAACATTTTAAAGCAAAAATGTATAGTAAATGATGCAAAAAATATATCATTCAATTAATAGCAGACTTTCTGAACATAAATGCAAACATTTTAACAGTGTTCTGAGCCTCCTATGCGATGATTTGATTAAGTGTTCCACATTTTGAGAGGCAATGTTCCACATTTGGGGGACAAAAGGTTGAGAGGTATGGTTTAAATACATACCCAAGCGTTAATTCAGTATTTTGCAAGGCAGAGCCATCAGTACATTAAATACAGTACAGTATATCCATGGTATTACCTTGCGTTTGTATCTGGGTTTGAAACCAAATAGCAAAGGTTTAAGGCTCGATTCATAAAAAGGCCTGGATAAGTGCTGATTCACATGTATCTCAGCCACAAAGCACCACAAACTGATGCCTGTCTGCACCAGGTGGCATCTACAGCCCCTGCCAGCTGCTGCTCATAAGTGCAGAGCTTCACATGGAGCCAGTGGGTGTTCCAAGGGCCAAAGTGCTGCTGGATAACAGGCATCCAATTAGAGACAAATATCAGCTCTTCAGTGGATCACCCATTCCACATGAAGCAAGGGATCATGGAATATAGCAGTGCTTCAAGGACTGCCATATCCCCTTAGGGAACACTAATAATTTTTTAAAGAAAAGAAAACCTATGCCAGAGTGGCCCTCAGTGCCTACAGTGCCTACTCAGAGGGCTGGGGGACATTGAGAGGAGGCCATTCAGGCCCCTAAGGAATTGCATGACTGGGCAGGTTGGTGCATGTAGTCACTATAACAGGATCTTGACTTGCATAGTCTACATCTCATCTGCTGCCTATCCACACTCTGGATTGCAGTTTCAAGATTGTTAGTGCTTCCCCATCTCCATGCCTGCCCCCAGCCTGGTCACCTGTAGAGCATGTGAGTAGCTCAGATCGGTGTGGTCATTGTGCATATCCAGGGCTCTGGATGTGTGGAGGTCTACACATGAGGGGAGTGGAATCTATGCACACCCTAGCCTTACTACACACTCCTCCATGGCTGCTCAATGCCATGCCAGCTTCAATGGATTGGACTGTAAGGGATGGGCACCCCCTCTGTGCCTAGGGTATATGGTGGCATCTCTGGTCAGAGGAGCACCCACATTATGTCATAGAACCTGTACCTCTCACCATTACCTTTTGCCACCTTGGGTCTGGGACAACTGGGCAAGAACACCTTTACCATACACAGGGGCACCATAATTGTGAGCCCACAAATAAACACAGTTCCAGACATGGAGCTGGGATCAAGTGAGATGTATTTATTAAGCTGTAGATAGTAAATAGCCCTAAAGGCATCCCCTTTGCAACTTTGGATCTTAATTTCAGTTCACCAATTTCCAAGGTATTACACTGTACCATATTATTTTCACTGGGGTCCAGATCCCTTCCCCCAAAGTCTTCCCAGGGCCTATCTAGCCTCCACTAGTTCCGGTAATGACTGCCAGGTTACCTTCCTTGATCTAAGGGACACTACTTCATGACATTTTACTGGATTCATGTCCAAGCCTAAATGTTTCCTTAACATCCCACACTTCCCTGCCAAGTCCCTGGAGCCCTGGTGCTCCCAAGACCATCTGTACAGTGGCACTCTCCCAGGCAAGGCAATCACTTCCCTGGGGGAAACTCTGTGCCAACACATGTCTCATTGTGCTCACAAGGGACAACATGAAAGAAAACAAGTTAAGTGCAACATACCACCAAGTTTAAATTGAGTCGTTGCTCTGACCATGCCTTCCTCCCTCTAGCAGTTGTTACACTGATAGCCCTAGTAGCCCAAAGAACAGGCTCACATGCCTCTCCTGATCCCAGGGATTCACTGACCTCCACCCTTGCTATACCCCCTCCTCCTGATTACCCATTCACTTGGCTTCCATGCTGGGGGTTCTGCACTACAGTACCTGGGGGTTCAATTTATTGCAGATTATCTTTAATGCAAGGATTGCTTACAAGTGTAAGACTGGGCTCTCTGTCAAGTGGTTCCATGGCAGGAGTGGATCCTCATGGATCCTGGTGACCTTCCATGAGGGATGTCCATCTACAACTTCTGGTGGTGCCACACTGGTCTCAATCTTTTGGGTCTTCAAAGCAAACATCCTGGGAAGCTCCATCCTCCCAGCTCTGTCTGTATGTTGCTGGTGTTCCCCCAGAGGCCTTGTTAGGGGGCCAGTGCCACCACACCTGGGCCCACAGGCCCCCCGAATCAGTTGCAACTGAAAAGGTGGGCTTCTTATGCTGATCTATCTTCAAGGGGCCACACTCCCTTCTTTTTCTGGGTTATTTGTTCCCACACTTGCCTCCCCTTCTTATAGACAATCAGGGGAGGACAGCACCATTAATAATCAAGCCAGAGTTTTCCCACTTCTAGCTGATCCAGAACACTGTACACAAACACCCAGACATCCTGTCTTCAAGCAAACCCCCCCTTTAGAGGGCACCTATGAGTCAGTCGTAACCCTTCAAGAGTCCTCTAGTAACTGTCATCAGCTGTGTGAAGAGAGAGGCTGATTATAAGACCCTTAGTTCTCTTTTAATTAAGCAATTAGTCACTTGTTGTTATCCACTTCTGAAGGTCAGTAAAACTCTAATGGGTTTATCCTGTATCTTTGCTGTAGATTTGCCTTGCCAGTAAATTACTGTATAATCAGAGCACATTTGTACTCTTTATTATGTCAAGCCAGCGGCAAGGCATTGCTAAATAAATACAATAGTATGGGTCCCAAGATCCAACCTACTAAATACAGTTGCATGCCTCTTCTGTTCCTTGCTGCAGACCCCAACACTGGTTATCACACACCTCCACATTGCTCTGTCATTTCTAAATTATGTTGATATTCACTTTGAATATCATCTAGTAGTAGACAGTGTTAGGTAAAATCAGGTATTAGAGATTTCAAAGCAGTGTTTATCAAGGTCAGGGCCATAACTGCTAGAAACAATAAAACTCCAGTATTTCAGGAAAATGATTTAGCCACAATACTTTACTTTTGCTGCTTCTGTACACCCTCTACACTGTATAATCATTGTATCCCTTCCCCTTTTAATTTATGTATATTTATTGTTGGTTATGGTCATTTCTTGCCTCACCCTTGGACTATGCTTTCAAGTATGAGTGAGGAATTTTGAGATACCCATAATATGACTGCTGCTCCCATACCATTTGGGTTTGTTTACTTTCTCCATATTAGGTTGTATGCTTCACTTGTGCATGTCTCTGACTAAGTGACAACTTATTTAACGAGGCAATGTCAACAGAGGACACCGTTATATGTTTCATGGGAATTCAGCACCAGATTTCAAAGAAAGAATTCTATAATTGGCATGAGATGAGCTGGATATGTTCATTTCAATACCTGCTGCTTACTGTACAAAGTGGTGCTGATGGAGGTTCAAACAAATTTGCAGCACCAAACCTTCCAGTGGGATGTCTATTAGCCCACCTCTCCCTAGAGTACTGCCTGAACCGCAGCTCTGCAGATCACACTTTGCATTTGTAGCACTAGGTTTTGCTTGCTGACTGCCCTGATCAGGGTCACCACGGCTGTATCCATCCTCCAGCCTGGAGGTCGGGTAAGCTTTTGCCTTCATAGCCAAAGTCAATGCCATTCTTTGGTCAGCTGGAAGGGATAGATAAATTCCAGGCACCTCACACTCTCTCCCACAGGAAACTGGGTGACTCTCCTAAACAACTGGCTCACCAGCCCTTAGTGTGGGATTGCGTGGCTCAAACATAGACTTTGGCCTCTCAGGTGGCAGAGTACTGGGCTACTTACCATACCGCTGGGCTGACCTATAACTGACCTTTATTGGCATGTTTCATCAGCTTAATGGAGGTCGGACTGGTGCCACTGATTAATGGCACCCTATCAATACAATTCCTACAACTGTGTCCAAATATTACATCACCTACAAAGTTATCTAACTTTCTGATATAGTTTCCATGATTTGCACCAAATGTGGAGCAGCTTGCTTAAAACAAATTATGCATGCACTACAGCTGCTGAAAATTGTGTCAATTGTTGAAAAAACCTGCATGCCATCAAACATAAGGTGCTCAAGTTTTTGATGTAATTCAGAGACTACAGATGGATGCAAAAATCCCCATCTGTGTACTACACCATTTAAAATTTGGCCTATGTCTTTTAAGGTGGCCCAGGACAATTCTACTTTCAGGACATTACCAAATTCTGCTTGCTAGATTTGGAGGAATCCCCTCACCTGTACTCGGGCCTCACTGAGACTGACTCTCCGCGCTAGATCCTCTCGCACAAAGGCATCTGGGTAGTGTGTCCGCTCGAAGACCCTCTCCAGTGCCTGCAGCTGGCTGCTGTTGAATGTGGTCCTGTTGCGTCTCTGTTTTTTCTTCCTTTTTGACAGACTCTGATCTGGGCTCAGACTTTCACCTGCAGAAAAGAATAAATATTTTAGAACCTAGCTCTGGGGGGAGCTAAACTTACTAGGATGACAACTCAGGGAAAAAAGTTAAAGTTTTAACAGCATCTAGGTATGAATCTGGTACTTTTATACTTCATTAACCCATGCTGACCTTTCATTTATTTATGTAGTTATTTTTTTAGTTATTTAGTTTAAATGTGTTTAGTTTGTAGGAGTACTGGACAAAAGGTCCCTTTTCAAACTTGACCATGGCCAAATCTGACATAGGACATATAATAAATAAAAACAACATAAAAATTGGAAATAAGTACATCTTCAGTCAAGTACAAAATTACAAGTCGATTTTTCCAACATAGTGTACGTTTATGGAACTGAATTTGAAAACTGTATGAGAAATGATATTTCTAAGATGCTCTGGAAGCGCAGTGCAAAATAAAGGCACAGCATTTGAAAAAAGACATTGTTCCCATGTTTGCGTAAATTGGATTTGTAATAAAATATTTTTATTTGCAGAGCATAAATTACATGATGAGAACCTGACAACTAATAAATCATCCAATACAGAGAAATTTGGAAAACTGAAAATCCTGTGTATTAAACAACCAAAAAAGTATTGCATTCTCGCCATTGGAAACACCCACCATTATTGGGAGTGTAAAAGGCACCGATGTGAATGGATTAGGGCTTGTAAAACAAAATGGCAAATATTACTGTAAGCTACATAAAGACTGGGCAGGTCTTGTAAAGCAACATTCATAAAATTAAAAGAAATACACTCAAACAAGGGAAAGATAGCTCCAAATGCCGGTCAGGTCTTGTAAGAAGAAATCTTAATCAGTCACCAAAGTTTTTTTGTTTTTTTATTTTACAATTTATGAACCCAGAATAGCTTGAGATACACCATCATGATTGTAGTAGAGTCCTGACCTTTGCCTAGGTCTACAGCTGGGATGACAGAAGAACAGCAAGGTCAAATGACTTGCTCAAAGTCACACAGAGTGAACTAGTGACTGTGGTGTGATTTGAACCTGGGATTTCTGGTTTCATAGTTTGGTGCTCTGAATATGGGGCCGCACTACCTTATAGATAGTTTGGTCATGTGTTCGGAGGGTAGCCTAACAAAATGACACTTTTCCTATGCTGTGAATGCCATAAGAGATCTTCTTTTCTGCTAGCACTGCTGCATTGCCAGTGCTATTCCTCCAGAGTTTGGTGTACTGGGGACCCACACAGTCAGCACATGAAAGTGATACCTTGTACCCACAAGGACTGCATAGCTAGCCTCAAGCACCAATCACCCAAATGTCTGAAAGGGTAGCAGAGTGCACATTCAGACTTATTTTCCCCTTGTGTACAAAAATTAAGTATACATTTATATGTGTAATGTGGGGTGTCTCTGACTGGGGATGGGTGAATACCTTATTTTGAACATTTGGCCAAATATTCATATTTGGGGCCCCAAATATTCAGAATTCAGTATTCAGATTCATTACTTGGCTTCACATAAAAAAAAGAAGCAACCACTGCTAAACAATCCCCTCCCATGTCCTCCACTCTCCTCCCCTCAGCATCCAAATTTTTTTTTAAACTCCATGATGGACAGTCAGCACAACCAGCCTGCCTCCATGGCCAGCTGCTGTGTTTGAGCACTTATTTGTGCTGATCTACTATATTGTCTCCTACCCTCTATCCAGCTGCAGCACCTCCTCCTCCTCCACTCCCAGCACCCAAAATCTGGGGACTCCCATCCTGAGTGATGAGCCAATCCAAGTAAAAGGATGAAGAAAGTGAACTGTCTCTCAACACACCCTCCTTCATGGCCAGTCGCCTTCTTCTGAATGAAAGCGATCACACACTTGCTCACAGTAAAACCAGCTGATCATGTGATCAGCTGGTTTTACTATGAGCAAGTGCCTGAGTGCTTCCATTCAGAAGAAGGAGGCCAGCCATGGAGGAGGGTTGGTTGTGTGACTGGCTGCCTTCTTCATCCTTTACTTGGGTCAACTCGCCACTGTCTCAGGATATAGGCCCCCAGATTTTGGAGCTTGGGGAGGAGCTACTGCAGTTGGGTGGGGGGGGAGGAAACATAATAATATACTAGATTAGCACAAATAAGCCCTTGAAGATGGCAGCCAGCAGTGGGTGTGGGTGGTTTGTGCCAGGCGGCCATTGAGGCATTTGTTTTTAATTGTGAATGCTGGGGAGGACGGTGGGTGAGTTCTTGCAGAGGCTGAGGATGAGGGAGGGAGGTGTTTATCACAGGGGAAGCTTCTTTTGTTGTTGTTGTTGGTGGTGGTGGTGGTGGTGGTATCTCTGTATTTCCTCAATATGAATAGGCACGAATAGTACCACTGTTCATTATTCAAATCTGAATAAGAAATAGTGCATTATTTGTGATATTTGGGAAATACTATTCATACTCGCACACCCCTATCTCTTAAGGAGAAATTATGTCCCCTTATGCCATTTGGGCATGAGGACCTTAAAACAAAGCTGAGTGGTTCTGATGGCCCAAACAGCGTGCATGGATGTTATTTTTCCATAAGAGAGAAAACACACTACACATATCATTATCATCATTCATTTTATGGATAGACAAACTTAGAGAAAAAACTCTCATTTACAGTTGTGTCCATACATTAATGAATACATTGACATAATATACATATAGTTTCATAACAAAATATTTAAAAAGTAAAAGCAGTCAATGGAATCAGCATAATATAATTCATGCTAATCATTCAACCAAAACAATTGCAGTGTTCATATAGTAGGCTAGCTAGGGAAACCCTAAAACGTGCAATTGGAAGTAATGCATTTAAATTACATTTTTGGGGGATTAGTTTCCATGCACGTGGAACACTAACAGCTAAAGTAATTTCCCAAAATTGTGTTCTACACCTTGGTATTTGGAAAAATTAGAAGTTAATAGATCTTAAACTGTATGGGCTGGATATTCAAACTGCGCTATTTTGTGGCGCAAGCCCTTGCGCTGCACAAAATAGTTGCACTGGGCTGTGTCCAGAGCGATAATCAAAGGAGTTGCGCCTTTAGGCACCCTTTGAATATCACCCCTGGCTGGCAGCCACCTGCATGGCGCAGTGGAACTTGCGCCACCGCAAGTGGTCAGAGTGGAGCATTCAACTTGCGGTGGCGCAAGTACCATTGCGCCATGTGCAAAATCCCCATATTCAAACGGTGACATGCAAATGGGGCCAGAATTCATGCAAAGCGCAGGGGAGGCCATTTGCATCTGATTATGGCCCCATTTGCATGCCATTAGCATGCAGGTGCGCCGATCCCCGAGGACTTGCGCCTGGCACCCTGCCAGGCAGCAGCCGTCGGGGACCGACGCCCCCTACAGCCCGATCGCGGGCGAAACAGTGTACAATCCCCACCACCACCCCTCACTGGCCCGGATTATGCGGGCATAGTTTACATCCCCCACCAGCCCGATCGCTGGCAGCAATGTACCCCCTCGAGCGCTCCCTGGTGGTTCAGTGGACCGAAAGCTCGATCGCAGGCGTGCAGTCAGCCAGCACCTCGACAGGCCTGGTGGCTAGTGTCCCTCACCTCACCACCACGGCGCCCCACCACCCCGCTCCCGCAGCCAGCGGCGGCAGCATCTCACCCGCCTGTCGCCTGCCGCTCACCGACGATCGGCCAGGTAGTTGCACTTACTGCAGAGCAGAGCCACGGCGCAGCCCATACTAGACAAGACAGTCCAGTTTTGTGAATGAATGAATGTATTCATTCACAAATCTGGACTGTCATGTACGGTATGGGCTGCACACCTATTGCCTCTTGCTCTGCACCAATGGGCGGCAGCCCTACCTGGCAGTCAGTCAGTGGGCGCGGGCGGCAGGTGGTGGGATGCTGCCCGCCACGCTGCTGGGGAGGTGGTGGGGCTTGTGGGTGGTGGTGGGGACACTAGCCACCGTGGGCTATGTTCGGGGTTTTAATGACTACGCCGCATCGGGCTTTTCGTCCACTGACCACCAGGGATGAATGCGGAGGAGGGGCGCTTAAACAACTACTGCCCGCTATTGGGCTTTTCAGTCCACTGGACCACCAGGGATATGTTCGGGGAGCTACATTGCTGCCCGTGATCGGGCTGGTGGGGATAAAACTGGCGCCATCAGCCAGTGGGGGGTGGTGGGATTTACAGTCAGCCGCCCACGCCTGGCCGGGCGGGGCATTAGGACTGGGTTGGGGGCCAGCCACAGGTGGCAGCTGCTGTGTTGCGCCCTGCAATGCAGCAGCTCACCTGTGGGTGGCCCTCAACGTAAGCCTTTTTTTTTGGGCTCAAAGTTGTGCAGGCGCAGGTTGGGGGTTGTGCCTGCACAACTCTGCACAGCCCTGCTGAATATCGGGCTGTGCAGTTTATGCATGGTTCCTCCCCCTCCAGTTCAGCATGCATTCGTTTGCATTGCGCTGTTGCTCAGCATGTTTTCTGTGGCGCAACTGCCTCCTGCTGAATATGGCAGAATGGAGCAAGTTCAGACTTGCGCAGGCGCAACCCTATTGTGCATGGCGCAACCCTTTTGAATATCTGGGCCTATATGATTAAGTGCACTGTGATGTAAGACATTTAATAGAAATGAAGGTAAGGCTTTAAGCATAAACTTATAAACAGACATATACCAATATAGATCTCTATGCTCTGATAGAAGAGCATCCTGAACTTGAGTAACTCAAACATTGATGAGTTTTATAAGGCAATCCAGTCACAAACCTTAATGCACTGTGATGTAATGGGCCCAATAAATTCAATATTGTGCTTACAGTTTTCAGATAGATACAGTCTCCATAGTCCAAAATAAGAAAGAATAATGAAGTAAGGAGTAGTTTTCTGAGTGGATAGCTAAAATGAGTTCTATTTCTGTAAAAGAACCGCAATAGCCATTTTAGTTAAGTAGAAAAATTTTGTACATGCAGTTTAAAGGTTAAATGTTCATCAAGAATCAGACCCAGATACGTATATGAATGTACTCTAGTAATGACTGTTTCTGTGATAGATTTTATTGTTCTATCAGGTAGAGTCAATATCTTTTTAGCAAAAAGTAACCACTGTGTTTTACTTTCATTCATTAGAAGTCTCAGATCAAAGAGGGCTTTCTGTTCCTTATGAAAGGTTTTTGTAAAATATTAGTGGCCAGATCCATATTGTCTTGTTGTGTATACATGATCATGTCATCAGCATACAAATAAATACTACTCATGTTAGTGCAACAATAAGTGGGACGATCGTTCACGTAGAGCAAAAACAGCAGGGGACCCAGCACAGATCTCTGCAGGACCCCCATAATGATTTTTGCCATACCCAAATAAGTCTCTCCCACTTTAACACATTGTAACCATGATGTAAGATATGAGCAAAACCAGAACAGAGCAGACGTACCTATACCAGCTGCTTTTAGTTTGTTAAGTAAAATACTGTGATCTACAGTGTCGAATGCTTTCAACAAGTCTAAAAAAAATGATGGTACACTGTACCCTTTATCAAAAGATGTAAAGACATCATCAGCATCCTTTGATATAATGTAAGTAGCATTGTGACTTTTTTAAATCATGATTGTAAATGCGAAATTATATTGTGTTTGAGAAGTAATTAGAAAGTTTTACATGTAGCAATCTTTCAAAAATCTTTGTACAGTCGAAATTGAGACAGGATGGTATGAATTTGGTTCAGAGGACTCACCTCCCTTAAAAATAGGGGTAATGTAAGCAGTTTTCCAGTCATCCGGTAAGTATGAAGTTTGTAATGAGAAATTAAACAAATGAGCAATATGTTGTCACAATATTTTAGATGCTATTTTATAAAAAAAAATAAATGGTAATATACCATCACAGCCTGCCCCTTTACATATATCCAGTCAAGAAAGCTCCTTTAACACTTCATCTTTGATTTCTTTAAATGAAAATTTAGAGCTATTAAATATACCTGAAAAATCTGTATATAACAGAGTAGAGGTTAAACCTGGATGTTCCCTTTTGAATGTCTGACCAACCTCTGAGAAGAAATTATTAAGTACTTCTACCTGTTCTAGATCACTATGTACAATTTTATTCTTGTAATTAAAAGTTTTTGGCAAGGTAGATGATATACCTCCCCTCCACACACATACCTTTCAGAGAGTTAATGCCCCTCCATATCCTCTTGGGGTCTCTTGATGGATCAGAAAACTGTTGAGTGTAATAATTTGATGTTGCTCTCCTTATCTCCTTTGTACATCTGTTCCTTGCAATTTTGTAGGTTAATCTATCAGTGAAAGTCTTAAATTCTTTTGCTTTGTTCAAACGTTGCCCTTTTCTTCAATTATCTGTTAAACTTTTTTTGTAATCCAGGGTAATGTTCTACACCTAATCCTTTTCCTAACCAATGAAGCATGCTTGTTTAGAACTTCTAGTAGTGATGTTTTAAAATAATTTCATGCAGATACTACATCAGGGCACACATATAACATATAAAAGTGATCAAAATTTTGGGTGATGACTGTTCGAATAGGAAGGTGCACTTTCAAGCTGTCCTGAACACAAGAGATGTAACAATGGTCATTGACATCCCATTCATGTACTGCCGATGTGTCTCTGCCAGGTATAGTAGTTAGAATAAGGTCCAAAAGTGTATCTTTACCATTATTAATTTTGTGTGGTCTTGTAGGTAAAGTAATTATTTGAGTAAGGTACGATGCTATAAATTAATTTAGTATATCCGGATGGTGGTTCAACATATCCCAATTTAGGCCCCCCATCATGACAAACTCATGATGCAAATAAGGTGCAGTCAGTGTACTTACTAATTGTAGGGTCCCTATTGGTGCAGATGGAGGTTTATAACATACTGCCATGTTAAAACTAAACATATTAGGCCCTGTAATTTGTAGGACTAACAGGTCCAACTGCCCTGGGATAGATTTTGCAACTTTAATCTGTCCCTCATAAGTTTCCCTAAAATAAACAGCAACTCCTCCACCCCTTTCCAATCTATCTTGCCTAAAAATATTATAATTACTGATAGAAATATGTGAGTCAGTTACTTTTCCGTTTAGCCATGTTTCAGAAAAAAGCCAGAACGTTTGGGTGCGTAGTGGCCACTTGTGTTCTCAAATAATCTATTCTTGGCAGTAAACTCCTGGTATTTAGGTGAAGCATGCCCATGTTAGACCTAGCACCAAAGTCCCCCAAGCTATAATTACTCTGGAGGGCCTCCGGGCTAGGATTAACATGGACATTGCCAGACAATAAAAGTAAAAAGTTATGAACCATCTAGCAAAGGGAAAACATAGTTTTACCAATTTATCAAATGGTCCTCAGCAGCACAGGTGTTTAGTGGACAAGGTGTACAGACAGATGTATGTAACACTTGCTTTAATAATAAACGTGTTCGCAAATGAATCAGACGCAGTAGCACCATCTGAGTGCATACTCGGCAGAAACAAAAATGGAGTGACTTGTTGCTTTCCATATTATATATTTGTAAAAGGACCCCCAAACATAGTATTATAAAACTCAATACTAATGAAACAATCTGCACAGCACTGACTTTTGAAGTGCCAAGTTCTGCCCCTTCACAAGCTGCCGATCGTAGTTGGGTTATTATACTATACTAACATACAAACATGCCAGCACATAAAGACTTTGCAATGTATCTAGTTTGTTTGATTGTGTAGCTTCCCATGTATTTACAAAGGGAAATGCCCCCTTCCATTTCTCTTTTGACCTTCCTCGTCTTCTCACTCTCCACCCCACCTCGCTTCCCTTCCAATCATCTAAAATCACTTATATTTCTTAGCGTTATTTATAATGTGTTTTAAACTCTTTTTTGTTTGTTTATTTTTGTTTTATTTGCCCAGCTCCTTGGCTTCAGAGGGGGCCTCCTACCCCCTCCTACTCCATCTGCCAGGTTCTGCCACCAGGATCCCTCTGGTTTCATATTGCTCATTAGGGCCGGGGGTGTATGTATTTTTCCCCCATTTTCTCCCTATCCCCTGAGGACGCCAGTGCAGAAGACATTCATCCAGGTAAATGATGTGCTGACGCACACGTCGTCAAGTGCCTGACAGTGTTCTCCCTTCCCTGACTCCAGAGAGCCATGTGAACCTGCTGCCCATGCTTCCACAGGCAGAGGAGCTACGGGTGTTTTGTGTTACCCAGTAACACCCTCCCCCCAGAGGAGAAGGAGGAGAGCAAACATTGGGATGCTCAATCCTCCTCTCCCCCATCCAACCCCCAGCGGCCCAAGTCCATTCCCAAGCCCAGGTCACCGGCGTAGCGCAAGGTGTGGCATTCAGCACCCCAGCCCTCAGTGCCACATGGCTGGCCCTGTTTTAAGTTGTTTGATTTACAAAATCAAATGTAGAGCTCTTCTCCTTCAATGCTTAAGTGAAATCTTCCAATTGAAAGTCCCTGCATGAGACACCAACTGTACACAGGAAAGCAGTTTTTTTTATTGTTGTTGTTTTAACCAGGAGAGACACACTAAGCTGAAAACTTGTTTACAGGTGTGACCTGAGAGCACAAGGAAGTTAAGTGACTTGCTCAGGGTCACACAGTATGCAAGTGGGGGCTGTGGGATTCAAACCCAGGTCTCGAGGTTTGCAGCTCAGAGCCTTAAACCACTGTGCTATACTGCCTCCAACAGGTCTACTGTCCTCAGTGCTGATTGGCTGAACTCACATAAATAATTTAGAACACAAGACACACATTTCTGAATGCTACAGTACTTGAGCTAGGGCAGACAGTTTGTGGGGTGTTGGACATGACCCACAGTAGCTATTCCCTAGCAGTTCTTGTAATGCAAGACCTTTTTAGTGAGGGATGGAATAAGGGTGTATCTGGAGACATCTTCTCATATCCTCCTCCCATGAAAAAATATTTTAGATTCTTATCATTCCTGGATGGTGCACTCTAAGACACAATGCTGCCCTCTGGCAGCTGTTTTTTTTTGAAAGGAGGAGATTACATAGCACTATTTGAAAAGGATAGGGGATAACCCGAGTTTCCAGGCCAATATTCTCTCTCAACGGTCCATGAGTGTGTGGAGATGCTGTAGGAGCATAACTGCCTGTCATGCATGCCTGCATATGTACAATAACTCATTCATTATTCCACAGATATAGTTTGCTTCTATTTCACTGCTTTGTAAAACTCTTTGGGATGTGTAAGAAAGCACTACAAAAGTTATAATATATATGTTGAGATGTATAAGAAAGCACTACATAAGTTATAATATATATGTTGAGATGTGTAAGAAAGCACTGCATAACTTTTAATATATATGTATATCTGAAGAGAATAATTACGGCTATGGTGTTTGGGAAGAACAGTTGAAAAATAAATTGTACTGTAAGATCGCTATTAAATTGGAATGCTCATTCATATGCCTTTTTACTAATTGCCAGGCAAAAATCAAAGTGATAATTTAAACCCAGGACGGGGCTGAACAAATAGTCTTTGAAGGACCATCTAAATGATGTTTCAGGAACAAGTAGAATAACTTTCTTCCTATTCACAAGCATTACATTAACTTAGTGTTCTCAGATGCTGCTAAGTACCCCTGCCCTGTATACAGCACTAGGAAATGTTTAATTATAGTGTACTAGCACTTCACAACTGACCACACTATCCAGCTTTCTTTGTACGGAACACCACATAACAAGTCTCTGTTGCGTTTATTTACTGCCAGACTAGTCTGGCATCGGTTCAACAAAACAAAAAAATGAAACTGTGGTTCATTCACAAACTGCAAGAACCACCTTTAAAACTATCTCAGCTGTTCATTTGTTCTCACTGTAGTCTAGATTTTTTTGAGGGGAGAAGCTCCTCAAGTAATATGCTACACTGCTGTCATCTGCAGCACAGTTATACAGTAATTATTAAAGTTCAAGTCCTTTTCTTGATAAGTTAAAAACTATTACAATCTCAAAACACACAGAAATTTAAAAATAATTCAGACTGTAAGTAATCCCCTAAATTACAAATAAATTAAAGTAAGAAATAAAAGACATATAAGAGGTATAAAGTATCAAAAGTCATATACAGTAAGACATTGTAGTACACAGTGACGCTGATTTTCACAAAATCCTATGTCATACAGTGAGCAGCTGCTCATAAAATAATGACATTATACTTATTCATTATCAAATGGGTAGGAAAACATCCTTTAATGTGATTGGCCAACAGTAATTAGTAGGGGTGTAATTACATTCCATGGGTCGCACAACTGGGAACATTTTTGGTTTTCTGGGACTTAGGACAAAAGGGGTTGCCCTATTCAAAGGCAATCTAGGTTGTCACTGGCCCCCTGGGATTAGCATTGCCAAGGGTAGTGACAAGGAAAGGAAAGAGGGAGGGGAGAGGTGGGCTAGGATTGCAAGGTTGGATATAGGAAGAAAGGTGGGGAGAGGATCTGATAGTGAAAGGACGATGAGGTCACAGGGGTGTGAGGTCACAAAAAGGGGAGTGGCTAGGGAGGTGAGCTGGCAAGGTGCCATTGGGCGGTAGGCAGGGGAGAGGTCAATGGGGAGTAGATAAGGTGCTGCAGAGAGAGGGAGCTCCCTCTTTTCTGCAGCAGCTTCTTCAGGAAATTTCACTGAATTGCAGCTGCACAGGCTACAGGCAATTTTTGTTGGTAGATTTGGACTAGGGTTGAGATAAGTGGCCTAGGCAGCCCTGCAGGGAAAGGCCAGGCCTGGCCACATGGCTTATGGCCAACCATATAGGGTACTTGATTTTATGGCAGTTTGTTTTTGTTTTGAGATTATAATGATGTTAACCATATTTGCTGTTTTTTACAGAATTTGTTTTTTCTGTCTGTTTGAGAGGTTAAAATGATGCCCAAAATCGTTTGGTATGGACTGTGGTGTTTTTTGTCAAAAACTGTAAGATTTGACAGGTTGGTATGAAAAGAAAAAAGAGGACTGGAAAAACATGAGTCCATTTAAAAATAATTCAAACTGAAAGGAAGGTTCTAACACACAGCTCAGCATTTGTTATCGAGAATGCTAGCAAGGCCCGGTGGGCCACGATGTGGGGGCAATTTGGTCGGGGCAGCATTTGGGCTGCAGTTGCCACGCTGGCTCCCTCTGGGGCCAGATTTCAGTGTGTGGCACCAAGCTGGCACCATTTTGTGTTTCCCTGTGAACTTGCTGATGACGCAGCCTACACAAGTCTTGCGGTTGGGGGGAGAATACCAGGGGCATACAACCCTCCGGTCAGCAGGGAGGGTCCCCAGTCTCAGCAAGGAAGGGAGTGGAGGCATTGTGAGAGCAAGAAGAACCTTTCATTTTTGGGGGGCCTGTGCAGTTTCCTGGGTCACCCTCACATTGGAGCTGGTTCCAGCACTGTGTTTCATTAGTCCCAGCTAGGTCTGACCACCAGAATTTTAGCCACTGGGACATTTTGGCCAGGAACGGGGCAGAAAGAGGGATTTTTTTCACAAGGCTACTGGGCTGCCGAGTGGCAGAAGCAGGGCAGAGAAGCTGAGCAGGGTGAGTAGCAGGGTGTTTTCCCGTTTGCCGGATGGTGGGGTTATCCCAGCAATTTTTGGCCCTTAGAGGAGGTACTGGCAGTCTGTGGGGCAACAGGAGGGGGGTTAATTTAAAAAAAAAAAGAGAGAACTGAATCAAGCAGTCATGGGAAGGTGGGTCAATGAATCAAATCACTGGGGCATTTTTCGGCTGGTTTGAGGCTGGGGGAAAAACCTGGAGGATGTGGGCCCCATTTCTAGCACCCAGGACAGAGTTGGGTGATGCGGTCCACATTTTGCCTCTGTCTGCCAGACAGCGGGGGATTGCTAGATGGGGTTAGCATGGCCATCGCAGAGGGGTCAGGGAGGAGGCCACCGGGTTTTCAAAAAAAAACAAAAAGAGTAAAACCGGGGGCTCTCTCCTTTTGATGCAATTAGGAGTTTGTTCTTGCATGGGGCAGGGGACTCCGAGGTGGGCCCAGAACAGTTTTCTAGTATGGCAGACTTGACCAGGGAAGTTGGCTTTTAATTTTTCTGGGACAGGAGGGCCCGCCATTTTGTTAAAAAGGGGATCCACCTGCATAGAGGGCAGATGCTATTTTACCTATGGCACGCTTCCAGGGATGCAGGCATGGGGGGGAGCATGGCAGCGGAGAAGCAAGAAGAAGGGTCGATAATAATAATGAGGACATGAAGGGGGACCTCAATGGGGGAGGAGGCAAAAAGTGGGTAGGGCATACAAGGGGGAAGCAGGTGGCAATGGCCACACAAGGAGAGCGGTTTTAAATGGTTTGTGTTTTTTTTTAAAAAAAAAAATCAAACAAGGGGGACAGCCTGCAGCTTGGTGGGTAAACAGCCAGTGGGGCTCTGGCTAGTTGAATTGGGCCTCATTCCCTAGGATTTTATGGTCATCCATAGAGGGATGGGATGGCATATTAACCACAGCAGTTTCTTAGTGGGGGGGGACACTGGCCCAGGACGTGGGGGCTCCTTGTCCTTTGTTTGAAAAAAGGGGATATAAGGCGAGGAGAGGGGATACAGGGGGATACACAGGGTTTTTAGGGATGCAGAAAATGGGAGGGACAATGGGGGACGCAGGAAGAGCAGGGTACAGGAGTCACCTGACACATGTTATTTCAGTTGCAGGATGGCTCTCAAGAAAGCAGTGACCCCAAAACCTAAGACCAGCAAGGTACTGGCGCAGAAGACCGCAGACCTGATGGACTAGGTCTAGGCCCTCATAAGAGAGTCCAGGGAGGTAGAAGAGAAGGAGAGGCAGGCAGACAAGAGAAAGAAGCTGCTGCACCAGAAGGAGCCACCAAAGAAGAAGGTGACCAGAAGCAACCTGGAGAACAAGGGTGAACCACAACAGCAGGAGGGTAAGCTGCTGACAATGGACTTGTCAGTCGAAGGTAGTCTCAAAGATTATTTAGCAGGCTTGATGAAGGAAAAAAGTGAGAAAGGGTAGGAGGAAGTAGACAAGGCATTGCAGGCATTGAAAGCAGAGAAAAAAAAGGGGAGGACAAGGGTGAACAGGGGACAGGAGTGGGGAAGAGAACAAGCAAGGGGGGGATATGGGTGGCCACCTGGAATGACACTGGGAGACCATGTCTCCCAGATGCTGAAGGATAAAATTTGGAGGGGGAAGTATATTGACATGTTTGCCTTGATAGACAAGGACACTGCAAAAAAATATGAACAGAAAAAGTCGGTGGGCAACTCAGAGATGGCGGTAGCACTGGCCATCATGGGCAAGACCAGCAAGGAGGTCAGCTATTAGGGCAAGACATTCAGGGTGTGGATGGTGGGTTTCATGCACTTTAGCGCCATTATGCTTCAGAAGAAACCCGAGCTGGCAATACCATTGCTGACCTAGTCAGCCATCATACGGGATGCCTACAGAGTCAAGAGTGGTTATAGGTGGCTCAAATATGACGTGAAATTCAGGCAGCTGATGGCGCCACATGGCGATGTGAGATGGGATGTCACTCTATCAGAGCTGTGGATAAGAACACTGTCAGCAAAGGGGGGGGCAATAATGAAGGAAGAAAAGGGACGGGGTTTCAAATGCAAAAGCGTGCTAGGCATATAACAAGGCAAACTGCATGCGGCCCAGCTGCTAGTTTAAGCATGCCTGTTCCAGGTGTGGGGAACCCACCCAGTTCCCTTTTGCAGAGCTCAAGGGGAAAAAGGGTGCTACCAGGCACAAGGATAGGCCTTTCGGGGAGGTCAGGGTGGGGGAAAGGGAGGTTTCAGTGAGCAAGGGCATAATTATAGATGGCAGAATGGGAGGGGAGGGTTTTTGGGGGAGGTAAGGACCTACTGGAGGGAAGGGGCCTTGGGGATATGTTCTGCAAGGCGGCATCCCCCATAAGACTGGTCATATTAAAGACTTGGACAACGGATTATCCCAACCATGAGGCTAGGGACATATAGCAGGAGGGCTTTGAAGGGAGGGTTCATCTATATTTCACAGGTGCCAGAAAAAACATGAGATCCAAGAACCTGGCATCCATCAAATGGAAGGAGAGTATAGTAGAGAGGAAGATTAGAAAGCAATTGGAGGCAGGTAGAGTGGCAGGTCCATTCGATACTCTCCCCCCTTTCCCACATTTCAGGGTGTCACCTTTAGGCATAGTCCAAAAAAGGCACCCGGGAAGTACCATTTAATTCACCACTTATCATACCCCGAGGGCGAATCTGTCAATGACTCCATCACATCTGAAAGGAGCACACTGTCATATGCCACATTGCACTAGGTGGTGGAGTCCATACGGGCAACAAAGGGCACCTGGCTCACAAAGACTTTCACTGAGTCAGCATTCCGGTTGCTACCGGTAAGCCAGGATGATTGGGAGCTCCTAGGTTTCCAATTTCAAGAGTGGTTCTACTTTGACAAGGCCACGCCCATGGTATGGTCGGTAGCTTGCGCCACATTTGAGGTTTTTAGCACTTGGCTGCAGTGGGTATTCTCCATACAGCACCGGGGAGTTCAGTAGTCCACTACCTGGATGACTTTTTGTTCATAAGAGAGGGTAGGGAGGAGACAGTGGGCATGCTCAGGAATTTTGAGACCCTGTGCAGGGAGCTAGGGGTACCAATTGCGGGAAAAAAGACAAAGGGCCCCAACATAAAACTAGAGTGCTTGGGCATTGAGCTGGACATAGAACAGCAGTGTTTCCAGCTCCTGGCTGAAAAGGTGGCCAAGCTCTCCAAATTCATCAATGGGATGAAAGGAAAGCAGAGGGTGCAGCTCAAGGTGGTGCAACAGATTTTAGGAAACATAAATTTCAGCTGCAAGGTGGTGGTGCCAGGCAGGATCTTCACAAGGAGGTTAGCCAGGGCTACCACCAAAGCCAAGCTTCCTCACCACTTGGTTGACATCACTGTAGGGGTGCAGGAGGACCTGCTAGCTTGGGAGACAGTCCTGGAAGGATACAACAGAGTCTCTTTTTGGCAAGGGCAGTGGGAAGAAAACAGTGTGATAGAGTTATACACGGATGCGGCAGGGGGACATGGCATGAGTGCATATTTCCAAGGCAGATGGATCTCGGAAAGGTGGCCGGACCACTGGGTAGACCTGGGGCTAACCAAGGACATCACTTTCCTGGAGGCATTCCTCATATGGGTGGCCATGGTGGTGTGGGGAGAGTATTTCAGAAACAATAGAGTGTTGTTCCAATGTGATACTCTTTCAGTGGTTTTGGTCATCAACAGGCAGTCTGGGACCACAGAAGCAGTACTGAGGGTAGCTAGGAGGTTGGATTGGTAGGGGCTGAAGATGAACACATCTTTCAGAGTACAGCATGTGGAAGGGGTCAAAAATGACATAGCTGACAGCCTCTCCCTTTTGCAGTTGGACAGGTTCCAGTCAATGGCCCCATGGGTAGCCATCCAGAGAGCACTGGTGCCTGCTCATCTCTGGGAGATTGGATGGACTGAACCAAACTCCTCTTCTGGAACACCTGGGTGGCAGGGCAGTGACATGGTGGTCAAGGGAAATGAGGACAGATTGGGTGGCCTTCTTGTATCCTGGTCAGAGAGAGCAGTCTGGGTGTGGTTCCGGCGGTCCAAAACCGAACAAAGTGGAAAAGGGGTGAGAGTGGTTTTGAAGTAGGAAGTGGAACAAGGACAGGGGATAGTGGACACTATAAAGGAGTACATGGCGGTGAGGCCCCGTGAGGGTGGGTTTTTTTTCCAGCACAGGAATGGTGATCCGGTCACCACCCCTCGGGTCACTGTGGTACTAAACAAGAGTATGGTTTTTATAGGAAAGGATCCGAGTTTTTTTGCATTGCACTCTTTAATGATTGGGGCCACCTCTAAAGTGGTCAACCAAGGGGGTTCCCCTGTGGCTGTGCAACAAGTAGTCAGGTAGAGGTCACAGACATATAGGAGATATATCAGAAAATAAGCACTAACTATCTTGTATTTTGCTTCCAGGAAATTGACGGTGCAGGGTGGTGTGGATTATCAGACACTCTTTCATTCACTGGGTGGAACTGTGGAAAAGGACAACAAAGAGTGGACGGCAATTGGGACAAGACTTGGACAGAATGCTGATAAAATGATGAGGACAAAGAGGCTTGTACTAGAGACAACTGCTACTGCTTGTTAAGGAACAAAGTAGGGCCTGGCCCACACTGGACTTATCACACACGTGGGGGGCGGGGGAGTGATTTGGGGAACACACCATGGGTGGTTTTGGTAAGGATGATCCTGATGGACATGATGACCATAAGGAGGTGGTGGCCACAGGTCAAGCTGGGGTGGTCAGAGATCATCCGCAGGAGGAACTGGAGGCAGGCAAAGGAGGTGCTTGCCATTGAGAGGGCTCGTAAGAGGGTTAACAGGAAGGTAGCAGCCTGGGCCAGAGAATTCGGGGGGCTATATATCAAGCATAGTCTGATCACATATGATACCCCGGGTATGTATAGGGTGGATGGGGTGCGCATGTCCGTAGTTGGTAATTCAGTGCTCAATGGGGACATTTGGGAAGCTATTAAGTCCTGGCAGGGACTTGGAGGGTTATTTGCCTAGTTTTTAATGGGGGGAAGCCCTAAGGGCCAACCTGGGTTGGCCCAAAGGCTAATAGGAAAAAATGGGGTCCCATTCGGAACGGAGTATGGCTGAGCAAGGGAGGGCTTCCCATTGGGCAGACACCCCAAGGGGGGCAGGGCTGGGGAGCAGTTGGGACACCTGAACCCAGACAGAAGATACAACAAGAAGAGGCACTGTGTCAGTACACCTGGGCCAGTGAAAGAAATAAGGCAGAAATAACATTATGTAAATAAAGGAGGCTACCCTGGAGTTTGTTGTGGGGAAAATGAAAATGTACAGGAATTGTGGTGATGGTTAAAAGTGTAATGTAAAAGGATTTCATTGATGAAATGTAAATGAGATGATACAAATCAGCCAGCCCAGTGGCACTGAGGGTTGAGGTGCTGGACGCCACACCTCACGCCACGCCGATGACCCGGGTTCGGTCATGGACCCAGGTTACCAAGGGTCAGCAGGGGAGGGAGAGGATGGAGCATCCAGAGGACAGCTCTCCTCTCCCTTGTGAGGGATCCAGGGTCCCTTGGTGTCCTGGTGGCCCCCGATTGTTATCAGGGGCACTGCAGGTACACCAGCCAGCATAAGGGATGGAGTGTGGCAGATGCCAGCAGGGCAGCCATGCGCAGGCATAATTGCACACCGCACTCCAAAGGAGAAAATACAAGGAAAAACTCCCAGTCCTTGGGGATAGGCAAAGGCACCTCTGCCTTGCCGAGCCACACTCCAGCACCAGGCTTCTCTCCTCTCCAGGCCTATTGCCTAGCCATCACATTAGATTTGAGATAGAGCACCCTGGGTGGATAGGGTGGCCCCATCTTTGGGGTGCAGAGCTGGGGGGTCTGTCAGGCTGGAGCGGGGAGAAGGTTGAGCCCCAGATGGGAGGTAGCGCTCATGGTGAGCAGTGGATGCCAGAAAGTTCCTCACAGGTCAGGAACAGGAACAGAGTCTAAAAAAAAAAAAAAGAGAGAGATGATGCAAATCTACCCAATAAAGAAGCCACTGGTAAACCAAAAAAGGTGGTGTGTGTGTGGGGGGGCTGATTTCGAGGGGTCCATGTGACAAAAGGGGTTGCCCAATTCAAGGGCAGCCTAGGTTGTCACTGGCCCCCTGGGATTAGCATTGCCAAGGGTAGTGACAAGGAAAGGAAAGGAGGAGGGGTGGACTAGGATTGCAAGGTTGGATATAGGAAGCAAGGGAGGGGAAGGGACCTGATAGGTGAGGGATGATGAGGTCACGGGGGTGTGGGGTCACAAAAAGGGTAGAGGCTAGGGAGGTGAGCTGGCAAGGTGCCACTGGGTGGTAGTTGGGTAGGGAAGGGGTCAATTGGGGGGTAGATAAGGTGCTGCAGAGAGACGGATCTCCCTCTTTTTTGCAGCAGCTTCTTCAGGAATTCCCACCCAACCCAAAGGAAAAGGAAGGGAATAATAGGAGGGGAAGTAGGTTTTTGTTAATGGGGACAGGTTGCCAAGTGAGGGCAACAGGGAGGTTTGCAGGAAGGGGGTTGCTGGCTGAGAGCAACAGGTCATGCAAAGTGCTGAGATGGAAGCCTGACTGAGGGAGGTCGGCGAGGTTCTTTGGGGAAAAAATGGTGTCCCAGTCGGAATAGGGTATGGCTGGGCAGGGGAGGGCTCCCGATTGGGCAGTCACCCCAGGGTGGGCAGGGCTGGGCAGCAGATGGGACTCCTGAACCCAGACAGAAGATACGACAAGAAGAGGCACCGGGTCAGTGCACCCAGCCAATGAAAGAAATAAGGCAGAAATAACATTATGTAAATAAAGGGGGCTACCCTGGGGTTTGTTGTGGGGAAAATGAAAATGTACAGGAATTGTGGTGAAGGTTAAAAGCGTAATGTAAAAGGATTTTGTTGATGAAATGTAAATGAGATGATACAAATCTACCCAATAAAGAAGCCAGTGGTAAACCAAGAAAAGTGGTGTGTGTGTGTGGGGCTGATTTTGGGAGGTCCATGTGACAACATGGGACCAATACTGGAAAGGGGCAAAGCAGAGCATAAAGGTTTGCACTGCGCTTGCCCATTGCCCATGGCCCCTAGGGTGGTATATTCAGTTAGATAGTACACCGGTGCTATCCGACTGAATATCAGGCCATGTCTAGGCAGTGCTGTTGAGTAGTGCTGCCCCAACATAGAGCTGGGCTGTATGCAGCCCACACTGAAGTACATGGAACTGCTGTGCCCCCAGACCTGTTAGCACCTGGGGGAGCTACAGGATGGGGGGTGGAGTTGCTGATAGTCACAAAGGAGGAAAGAGACCTGGGGTTATTATTTCAGAGGACCTGAAAATGTCAAAGCAGAGTACTAAGGCAGCTGGGAGGGCCAGTGACATGCTGGGGTGCATAGGCAGGGATATCACCAGCAGAAGGAGGGAGGTAGTGATGCCATTGTATAAAACCATGGTCAGGCCTCACATAGAGTACTATGAGCAGTTCTGGAGGCTGCACCTTCATAAGGACATTAACAGGTTGGAGACAGTCCAGAGAAGGGTGATTAAGATGGAACAGGCCTTGCAACATAAGACTTATGAGGAGAGATTAAGGGACCTCAATATGTACTTGCTGGAAGAGAGGAGGGAAACAGGGGACATGATAGAAACATTTAAGTACCTAAAGGGTATAAACAAAGTGCAGGGGGAGACATTTTCTATGACAGGAGGAGAACAGGAACGAGGAGGCATAACATGAAATTGGAAGGTGGGAGGTTAAGAGGGAATGCGGAGAAGTTCTTCTTCACAGAGAGGGTGGTAGATGCATGGAATGGTCTGCCTCAGGAGGTGGTGGGAGCGAGCTCTGTGGATGGGGTCAAGCATGCTTGGGACAGGCATAGGGGAACCATAGAGGTACAGCTGCAGGTGGGTCAGAAGCAGCAATCTAGTACAAGGGCTTACGGGCAGACTAGATAGGTGGCCCAGAGAAAATCAGGCTTCTTCTTGGTGGTAATTGCGCAGCTCACCAACACTTAGCCACTTAGCTCACCAACAGACTTTACCAATGCTCCGTCACCACTACTTTCCTCATTTTATACAAAAAAGTACAGTTACAATTCCATAGCATAGCTACTCTTGTACGCATGTGCATGTGAATGTATGTATGTATATATGTATATATATTTACATGTATTTATGTTGTCTTTTTGTTGCTGTTATGCTGATTTTGCTCATCACTGTGATATTTTGTGTTACAACTGTATTAACTCCTTGCGTATACTGTACTGTAAGTACAGTGCACATCAGTGCCTCAGGACCTCCTTGTAAATGAGCCTGCTCAAGTGGAGTTTCTTCCTGCCAATAAACTTTGACTTGACTTGCACTTAGAGCTCAGTTTGCTGAACTGTTGTCTGCAATTCTGAAAAAAAAAAACCTTGAGCTGTCACTGAGGATCTTGTTTGCGGCAGCCGCTATTCATTGTGTCACCAATCAGAGTTTAATTTGGATCATATCTTTTTGGGATTTTTTTGTTGTTGTTTTAGCATAAAAAATTTTATTCCACCTAGCACACACCTCCTACATTTTATCTTTTAGCTTTTTTGTTTACAAAAAGAAAACCTCTGAACCACCAACTCAGACAAGTCAGTTCGGTGAGATCATAGACACTCACATACAGAAAAGGCTGTACACATGTCTCTGAAATGTCACTGAGCTGTCTATTCAGAGTATGATCTGTACAAGTTGTGGTTAACATTTTTATGACAGAAAACAAAAAGAAGAAAAGGGAGAGTATATGCCAGCTGTGATGTTTGGTGGGGGGTAAGACTTAACACATCAATATATTTGTGCAATACTAATGTGAAGGGGCAGGCACAGAAAAAGTTTTAAAGATCGCACTCACTACCCACTTCTTACAGAGAGGAGGTTACAAAAGGTTAGACTCCCGTACCTTCCTCTGAAAATCTGATTAACTTTCTTTTACGAGGAAGGATTTTTAATTAAAAAAAAAACTATACAAAATATTTTTATTGCTTATGAAAAGGAAGTGACAGTATATAATGGTGGAAACCAATTTGTAAGTATGATAACACACTATAGGGCATACTTCCTAAGTAGTTGAAGATATTAGACCAAGATATGCAATTATTTCAGCATAACAGCATGTGCATGTTATTGCCCACATAACAGAAATACTACGTGTTGTATTTTTGCATCAAAGGAGCAACAGAGGCATGTACTATAACTCAAACAGGAGAATTGTGTAAAGTCAGTACCCAACAGCTGTGAGAAGAAATAACAAACAAAACTCCCAACAGAGCCTCACCTAAAGTGATATTTAGTAAATATTTAGTAAATGTGAGCTTTCTTTTAAAACTGAGTTATTGCGAGACAGATATAAGGCCCAAACAAAAATAACAGGTCTTTGGATTTCAGTGAGTGTTCTCTTTCCCTTTTACTTCTGTTACAAATCATAAAAACACAGAAACATAGACAATGATGGCAGAAAAAGACCAGGGGCAGGATTCACAGAAGGGATGCGCCGGGGCAACCCCAAAATGCGCCCAAGGGTGATTCTGGCAGGGTGCCAATGCGCCAGCACAACCCCAATGCACCAGTGCATCCCTGATGCACCGCATACCACCAGTAATGTTATGCGGCGCATCTGGAGGGGCTGTGATCGGGGGCATGCCCATGCATACCAGGTGCAACCACATGCACCGCCCTATTCTGTCGCGTAACCCGGGGCAAGTCCAGGGATGCGCCACAGAAAGATAAGTCTAGAAAAACTAGACTTAAGTAGGTGGCCCCCTACAGGCAGGCTGCCGCACTGCAGGCAGCGGCACGGCAGCCTGGCCACCCTGGCAGTCCAGTGTGCCCCTCACCCCCAAGCCCCCATACAATGCTGCTCCTGGCAGCAGGAAACAAAATGTTGACCCCCCGAGCCCCCAGACAATGCCACTCCCGGCGGCGGTGTAAGAAAGGATGAACCCCCCTCCCAGCCCCATGCCCTCGGTAAAGCCGCCTTCCGCAGCAGTCGGCTGGTGCAGACACCCCTCAAGTACCCCCAACCCACCCCTCTCCGCCCACCCCAGCAGGGTCCCACTGTCAGTGGGCAGCTCAACCCACCCGCATACCGCCATGGCCGCCCACCGACAGAGCTGTCTGAGAATGACAGCTAACATACAGCCTGAAGCCCATGCTTTAGGCTGTATGATCGCTAAGACTGTAAACATTTCATGGTAATATGTGACATATTACATGGAACTGCACAGGGGAAGAGCATTAATATCCACGGCACGTTATGGTCTAAAATACAATATGGCACATCCCCACTCTGAGTGTTAGGTCGTACATCAGTTTTAAACACACGGCTGTCTTGTGGTCTAACTTCAGTTTTGCAGTCTGAGAATCCCAAGAGTCGGGCAGTGAGGAGATGTCCGGGAGCTGGATTTCCCAGAACAGTGGCTACATTACTGCAGAATAGCGATCAGGTGAGGATGAAAGTACACCCTCCTCTTAGCATATATACTGAGGCTTACAATTGTGCAGTATGTGCTGTGTCATCTGGGGTGGAGACTGGAGACTGTACGGTCGGGAATGTACTGATTCATTGAGTGCTGTAATGCTGTCAAGGAGGTGAATCCATGCAAGAATGTTTCAGTCAGGTCAGGAAGTGAATCTGACATTGGGAGGTGAATGAACAGAGTGTGGAGTAGAGGAAGTACAGTACAGTAACACTAGTAAGCAGGGGACTGCTGGGCGCAATAAGTGTCCTTTTATGGGTGGGCAATATGAATCTGAGAACAAGAGGTGGGGTAACGGAGTGGGTTGTACAACGTCAGCTTGCACTGTAGTGTGGCATATGTCTTTTGGTTAAAATGGACAATGATTCATGGGAGGCTACTGATTTTGCAGCGCTGAGCTGATTTCACGGTAATCGTGACATCCATGCCCCCTGTGAAATAAGTACAGCCCTGACGATAGCTGTCATTCTCAGGCAGCTCTGTTGGTGGGTGGCCGTAGTGGTATGTGGGTGGGTTGAGCTGCCCATGCCGACAGTGGGACCCTGCTGGGGTGGGGTGGGAGAGGGTGGTTGGGGGTACTGGGGGTGTCTGCACCAACCAACTGTCATGGAAGGCAGCTTTACCGAGGGTTTGGGGCTGGGAGGGGGTGTATCATTTCATTCACCACTGCCGGAAGCAGCATCATATGGGGGCTTGGGAGGGTGTCATCTGTTTTTTTACTGCCGCCAGGAGTGGCATCGTACGGGGGCTTGTGGAGGGGTGTCATCTGTTCTTTTACTGCTGCCGGGAGCGGCATGTCTTGGGCTGGAGTCGGACCAGGGAGGGGGGTGGCCACAGGTTGGCGCATTCTGCTGGGGCATCCCTGCAGGTGCAATGCAAATGGGGCTATAATGGCATGCTAATGGCCCCATTGTGCCATGCATGCCTAATGGTCTCATTTGCATGGCCCTGGCTGTGAATCATGTTTTTGGGCACAGGGCATCCTGAGATTCCCTGCCCCAATAGGTTCACAGCCTGACATGGGGATGTGCCAGCGCAGCCTGGGATACTCCAGGGCATCCTGGGTTGGGCGCACCTGTGCTATTCACAGAGGGGATGCGCTGGGGGCATCTCCCTGCGTCTCCTCTGTGAATCACCCAATATGCACTCAGTGCATCTCCCCTGTGCTGGGGCAGCCAAGGTGCACTGAGCGCATCTTCTTTGTGAATCCTGCCCTAGAGGTCCATCCAGTCTGCCCAAATTCCCTATAATGCCTGGAACCTACTGTTTCTCCAAGATACTAACCCTCCCCATCCTCTCTCTATTCTCCTTCTTGGTTCTGTTGCCCCCAGTAGCCACTATTCCCTTCATTATGTCCCAGCCCTGCCTGAATCCCCTGGCTGTTTTCATACCCACTACTTCAGCGGACAGACTGTTCCAAGGTTCCACCACTCTTTCCATAAAGTGATATTTCCTCACATCTCTCCCGAACTTACCTCCTGTTACTTTTCATTCGTGCCCATAAATTGGTATTCAGCCTATATAATTCCCCACAGTTCACTTTGTTAATTCCTTTACAGAACTTGAAGGTCTCTATCATATCTCCTGTCTCCCTTCTGGTCTCCAGTAGGTGCATACTTAGTGCCTTGAGGCGCTCCTCATTAGATCTGCCTTGCTGGGCTGAATCATTTTTGTTACTCTATGCTGCATTGTCTCCAGTCTATCCTTATCCTTTCGGAGGTGAGGACTCCAGAATTGGATCATATCATGTTGGATGAATGTTTAATGTAAGACTTTTCAAAATGCTGGACACAATTGCAAATATGTGTTGCACCTACTTCTGTATCCATCTGATTGCATCAAAGCAATCCAGCTGCTATTTTCAAACTCTGTGTCTGTGACAGAAAGTCAGATTTTGCGATACAAAAGTGATACAAATGCAATTTGCCTAATTTTCTCTGGCAAGTGCATTTTTTTGGAATGCAAAAACTGTCTAATAGATAAATAGTCTGGCTGCATTGCCAGTTTGAAAACAGTGGCAGATGCAGCTCAGATGGATCCTTTGGAAAGTGCCTCTGCCCCAACTCTAACATCAGCTTCCATGTCACTAGAGGCTATGATGTGCCTCATGCAAGGCTGGTGAAACCTCTTCTGCTCCTATACTGTACAACCATTTCTAATTAGAACTCAGAAATATTCTAGAATATGTTTGTAACACATTTTAAGCAAGCCAGGTAAATTACATTATTTTCATATTCATTATATGGTAATTGATACTGCCTTTTAGGGAAGTTTTTTTTTTATCTAAATTTTAGAATCAGCCAGGATACAGGAAGTTATTTTCTGTAGAACAATTTCTGTCCCTCTTCAGCACTGTGAAGCTTCTCCATAAAGTCCCATCTTTGAATATATCCCACTCCCAAAATGGCACCCCTTATATGTAAACAACATGTATAAAGCAGTAAGTGATGGTAGTAGTTTAAATCTGGTAAAGTTACTGTATATGAAATATTTCAATATTTCAAAAAGTCATAGTTTTGGAGCCTCTAGATGCCCGCACAGCACACTACATATTCCCAGAAGGCAAACTATGCATATACTGTTGCTCTAACAGCTCATGGAAAGAAATTCACTCCATGTAAGATTAGCTGGTAGAAAACTCAGATAGCTCTTTCCAATCTGTGGGAAATGATGCTTTGGACTGTATTCACTAATGAGGATGACATTCACAATGACAGTGACTGAGCTCCAACTAGAGTCTTTATTAACAAAGGGGCAGTCCCTTGATATACAGTGGTGCCGTCCAGGATACAACACAATATCTTGGGGTCATGATATGAGGCTGGAGGGAGGTAGGCTCAGGGGTAACACGAGGAAGTATTTTTTCACAGAAAGGGTGGTGGATGCATGGAACAGCCTCTCAGCAGAGGTGGTGGGAGCAAAAATAGTAGGGGAATTCCAAAAGCATGGGATAGGCACAAGGTAACCCTAGCAATAGGAACGAGAGGATAAAAGCCAGAGATCAAGTAGGATCAGTGGTATTGCAGTAGGTAGGGAAAATGGGCTGACTAGGTTGGCCATGCGGTCCTTATCTGCCATCAGCTTCTATGTTTCTCTGTTGCAGGGAACAATGTAATGCAATGGCAATTAAGCTCTTTTGCCATGCAGTATTTTGTGACATATCAGTTACTGTAACAACAAGTTACTGCATTGCATCCAGGCTGGCTCCACCATGAACTGGAATCAAAGGTGGGGTGGGGAACTAAGTCTTACTGCAAAACAGGAACCCAGTATTGAAAAGAAAACATATAGTGGTGATGTTGAAGGTCTTGGAGAGATCAGTGGGTAAACAACTGCAAAGCCTCCTGAATAAACGTAATATTTTAAGTAGGACTAAGTCAGAATTTAACAAGTTTCACAGCATCCCCTTTGTCATTGTCAACATACAGTAACTAAAGATATCCATTGTGTTAGCAACAGAGACCTTTGACTGGTTATGTTTATTGATTCTTCCAAGGCCTTCAGCACCATCAGTCATGCTATCATGGTGAGGATTTTCATAGGTTTTTGTTTAGAGTATCTGCAATGACATGACTGACAAGTTAAAGTGGTACCCCATGTCAGGTTCCCTAATGTTAAGCAGTGTCATGAGTGAATAGTTGAAAATAGTCAAAGCCATCACTTTGCAGTAGCCTGTCTTCTGGCATTTTGTCAGCTCGCTACTAGAGCCACAGGCTAAAGGGCTTGGAGGCAAACACACATGTGCACACTGTTTCTGTACAAATCCACCTGCTGACTCATAATCAAAATTAACGAAGGAGCAGAGCACTCATGGTCCCCCAAAAGGTGGAACTATATTAACTAAATCAAACAATCAATAAATTATTATATGTAGCGACATAAACAAACAATGAAATGCTGGTACAGGTCAGACAGACCTAATATATAAGAGTGTTAATGGCCACCTTTTTACTGTTGGCTTTAGCAGCATGTTTATATTGAACTGTTCATTGATTTTTATGTTGCTCCATCTAAGAATCTTTATTTTAATCTATTTTGGGACCTTGAATGTACTCTGCTCATTCATTCATTTTGTTCTACTTGCTTTGGACAAGTGGCAGTTATCCCCAGCAGCATTACAACTAGCTGTAGCTGAGGACATTGTGACAGCAGTATCTGCATTTTTTTAAAGTCAGAAGGGAACCAGGTGTTCAGCATGAACAGTCCTAAACAGTGTAGAGGGTAGTTTCATAGTCTATGTCTAGATGCAATTTTCTACTGTACAGTTTTGGACACAAGCTAAATTGCCCCATGTCCAACTTTCAAAGCTAGGGCACAGCAATTTTAAGTTTTAAAACTCTCAGTCACTTATGTCCAGTTTGCAAAGTTTAGGTATAAATATGCCTGGACATCATTTTCAGACTGAGTGTAACCTGGTCTTTATATTTATGTCTTGAATGTTATTATCCTAAAAATAGATGCAAGGAACCAAAAAAACAGCTAGAAAATCTGCAGGTAATTTTGAAAACAGCTCCATGTTATGACTATTGAAAATCCCACCTGATGTTACAGGAGTTGCGTCTGTTTACAACTTGATGTAACTAGGAATGTTGCCAGTTTTTGACATTTAAAATCCTATCCTTTGTCTCTATACAAGACAGTAAACTAAGAGTCGAACTGGTCTTAAATGAACTGTCACAGGGCTAGTGTTAAGCTCCTTACTTTTTGCTCTCTATGTAAATAATATTGAAAGTCAGTTTCAGGGTGTCCAAAGACAGCAGTATACTTATCATAACGTAATATACTGCTCCTAATACTAATTTAAATGGTTTGCAGTATGTTCTCCAGAGGGGAGTTAATCAAATTTAAACATTTCTTTGGGAGAATTGACTGGTGCAAAATTTAATAAAACTCAAGTAATGCTGTTTGGGGCTAACACCAAGCTCTGTGGCTCCATTAGAGCAGATAGCTCAGTGGACCTAATGGTACAGACACCTTAAATATCACTGCTGGTAACGGTATCATCTTGCATGTAGTTTCTGCTTGTAAATATTTAAGATTCTGGCTAGACTTCCTATTTAAATGGGACATGCATTGATTAAATCTTACAAAAAATGTAGGCCAAATGCTTGGATAGGCATCACAGTTTTCTTTCCCCAGGCATGTGCTTGAGAATTGCTTATTTAATGCTTCCACCATTGTTTGACTATGGGGACATTATTAATAGTAATGCTCCTTTGTGCACACAAAAAGGCACAACACAGTGTTGTGTACAATAGAACAGAATGGTGCATTCTGTCCTAAATGCCCATTGTGATCAAAACCATTTTATTCTTTACAGGCTACATTGTTTGAGGAGGGTTTTCAAAAAGGTTGGATGTGGACACAAATGCATGCTGTGCCTGGGTCAACCCATATGCCTGCAGATGGTTATGTGCTGAGGTTTTATTTTGACAGTGATGTTGCTGTAAAGTAGCCAGAATTTGCATTTGTGGAGTTTTGCAAAGTTTTCCCTGCCCTCAACAACATCAGCTATGCCCGAATTGTGAAGTGTTTGCCGTGAAGTGTGAAATTTTGCTGTGAAAAGCAGAAATTCACCCAAAACTTCAAACTTCACAGATCGATCCACACTCCATGAATTGTGCTAAATTTGTGGAGCGAATTTTCCCAATTTCTCCCATCTCTACATCCAGGTAGCTCTGCTGCTATTTTCAGAAACGGTATCTGTTTATGACAACAAGTCACAATTTTCAGCAGAAATTAATGCAATTGCAAGTTGCCTAGCAGGACTGGATGCATTTCTGCTTTGAAAATAGGGGCAGACACAACTTGGGAGCATCTTTTAAAAAAATCCTGCCTTCTGTCTCTGGTAAACAGAAGAGAAATACATACTTTGATCTATAAGTACTGTATAAATGTTTTTGCCAGATGATTCAATGCTACATTTTAGAAATGCTGATCGCTCATAATATCAGACCTGGTACCAGGTCTGCAGTGGGTTTTGAATACCCAGTTTTGAAACTGAAAACAGTAAACTGCAAACACGTTTTTGCTTACTACAGCCCCACACTCTGGAATGCCAGGCTTCCTGTTTTGAGACCTCAGATCAGTTCTGTAGGTCCCCCTAATCTTCATTCTTAAAAGGAGGCCCCCCTCAGACTTTTATTCTGTTACCTGTATAGTCTGTAGGCATGAACAATGCTTGCCTCTATTGTACCCTCCTAATTTCATCAGGATTTAAATGTAAATGAAGGTACTTAAAGAGCAACTCTTTATTATAATAAAAAGCTTAACAACACTAGATTTATACAAATTATGTTCTAATTTTATTATGTTCTGCTTATTTGTTATTTTCTTTGTTTTCCCCTGCTGTTGGTCTACTAAATACTGTAGATAATGCAGCAATTATTTCAGAATCTTTCATACTATATTTGACTGTCCCCTGCTCACTATGCAATTGCTGTTTGTGACATCACAGTCTGTTGTCATGGTGAGCACTATGGTATCATAAAACCAAGGCACTGTGAGGTTAGCAGGGGAGTTTTCTATACAGACTTTTTAGCTGGACTACCAAGATGAGTTATAAATCTTGAAAAGAAACGTTGAAAATGAAAAAAATGTATTTTCTAGCACTTTTTTTTGTTAACTCTTTTTATTGAAGAGAGAAAGATGAACAATGTAACAGACACTCAGTCATATAAAAGCTGCAGTTAATATATTAAAATAAAACAGAATAGAGTACATACTGGATTGCACAGTTGTGGAAAACTAATGTTTAGAATTAATGTCAAATAAGATAGGTACCCAAGTAAAGAATGCTTGCTTGCTCAGATATAAAGGACTGTCCCCGCTGGAACTGTTATTCTCTAGTAAATTGTAACAGCTGAAACATATTATTTATGAAAGCAAATGCGGAAGTACAGAGTTGCTCTTTAAGTATGGTGTGAAAATCTACTTGACTCCATTACAAAAGTCATGACTCGACTCATGTATGGCATCCTGGAACTTTATGTTTTAGTGCTAAAGCCTGTAGTAGTTATAGTGTATTAGTCAGTGCTGTTGCTGTCCTCTGCAGGCCCTGTGCTCTTGTCTTATGCTGGCCACGAAACTTTTCAAAGCATAGTAAGTGGCTTGTTGGTTTCTATAGTTTAAAGTGTATCTGAGTTAGAACAAAAGTGCTTTTAGAGAATACAGGGACTTCACAAAACATGTAATACAAGTGACTGAGAGTATAACTTCTGCTGGCTTGTGCAGCTACGTCTGATCAACTCCCACGATGTCTTGCATCAGTGGGGTCATGATCTTTGCATTGGAGGCAAACAGGTTTTCACATCAGGCAAAACAGTGAAGCAACCTCACTTATATTTAAATTACAATGAAATTAGGGGGATGCAAGAGAGGGAATCATTGTTTATGCCTACAAACTTCACAGATATACAGAAAATAGGTTGACGGTTGAGGGGATGTTCCCTTTAAATTGTTTAAGAAAAAGCTTCATTACCTCATTTATGTAAAGGCATACGGGGTGTAACCTAATTTTTTTTGTCAAATGCCTTCTTCTTGCAATGTAACATGGGGAATAAAATAAAAGTTCTGCTGTTCCCAAGCAATAAAAGTGAGTATTTTGTATTGGGCCATTGTGTATTCAACATATACTACAAAATTTCACAAAGTTTTAAAAGGAGGGGATATGAGAGACTTTCAAGTTTATGAAATTTATTTATTTAAGATTAATACCTTTGAGTCAAAATAGGCTCATTTACAGAGGTTCCAAATCATAGTACACTGAACAAAACATATGAAACAAAACATATAAAACAGGTAGTTTTGTATATGGCAGCATATACAAGTCAGCTTACACAGTGGGCAGGGTTACATTGGCAACAGATGTATACAGGGATGTTATGCAACTAAAGTAGACAAAGATACACAGGCGATTTCAGTCCTAAAGTGCTAGGGAGAAGATGACATCTGCACTCAGAGGTGCGGCACAGTGTTTAAGTAGTACATGATACAACTAGAGGCAAGCAAATTTCAAGGTAGCATTGGTGCAAATATTAGCTGCCAAAAGAGGCTTTGTTTAGGATTCAGCAGGGAGGCTGGTAAAAAAAGGGGTGGGAAGGAACCAGGAAAATAGAGGCATTAAGTGGGTGCAATTGGATTCTTTGGCGAGGAGCTGAAAGAAAGAGGAGTAATCAGTTAGAGGAGAGAGAAGAGAATGGGTAGGGTGCAGCCAAAGTGAGCTGAGTCAGGGGAGACGGTAGGGTATGGGGCAATGCAGTCAGGATGGGCTGTATCTGGTAGGCAGAAGGCAAGAGTTGGGTGGGCTGGGGAAGAGGATCAGGGAGGGAGGGTTGGAGGAAGCAAGGGAGGGGAAGGAGCTATGGTGGAAGGGGAGAGAGGGGGTAGAGAGTGGGGGTGAGTGAGGCATTAGGTGGTGGGAGGGGGGACCATTAGGAGGTCAGGAAGAGAAAAATAGGGGTGGGGACTACTCTGGGTCACATGTTAAGTAAAGCAACCGCAGACCATATTATGTGCTAGGTGGGAGCGTAGCCCTTGTTTGTACTGGCTGAGCTTGGTGTTGACAACCGATAAGCCACTCCATGGCATGGGTGCATGCAAGCAATAAGACATGATGATGTGTGGGTTATGGCCTGATAAAATCATGCCCCAGGTGTATTATGAGGCATGAGGCACTTGCATTGAGTGCCTTTAGCACCTGGGAAGTGCTCTTATCAGGCCATAGCCCACACCCCAGAGTGTCTTACTGCACTTATAAAATGGGTCCCGATAAAGGAGTTAATTATAAAAATGCACATACAGAGTGTATTTACAAAATTGTAAAAAAAATATGATCAGTAGAAAAACACAAAAAGTAGTCCCTGTTGGAATGCAGCTCTTCTAAGTAAATTTGACTAGAGGAGGTTGGTGTATCTCTGTGTCTCCACTCTCCAGCCACAAACACTCAAACAAATTTTTTTTTTTTTATATTCAGATGTCTTACTTTGATCAGCCAATTTGAGTTACAGCAACAGGGAGTGACCGTGCCCCCATCTACTTTCACTTAGAGGAATGAGTAGCGAGCATGTCCTATATTGGGTTATGTATTTCATGTGATGTTTATTGACCCACTCCCCTCCAAAGATACATAAGTCACGTTTTGTGTACTTTCATTTGTTTTTTAAATGTTTCTCTCTCCCTAAATGGCTGGCTTCACAGGGGGCAAGCGTGTCTGTCAGTGGCCACTGTACGGTTGTTTACTGCTTTGTGGTTCTCAAAACCACTGGTCAGGGTACAGAAAGGAAACCTGTTTCACTTTAGACCAGACAATAATGCAGTGTGGTTTTTATTTTTGGATTCTTGCTGGGACAATGGTGGGGGAGGGGGGTGAATGGAATCTGGAGGTACCAGAAACAAATGGACTGACAAGTGAAGCTACGAGGAGGAAATGGGCAGTAAGTAACAGTATACATTTACATCTTGTGCAGGAAGGTAGAGATTGTATTCCCAGAGTTGTATTTCTTTGGTTTTTATGGTGATACCTTGTTGCTTGTGACTGTGACTGTTTCTTTTTTAGGTAGGGAAATGATGGAAGTTATCACAGATTTTTATAAGACTCTGTCGCTGTTCTCTCGGTTCCCTCCCATGACGGCTGAGGAGCTGCTGTGGAAGAATGGTGGCACGCATTGATTTTAACCTGTGCTCTGTTTTGGTTGGCACAACTAGTGCTGGTTTCAAGGTTATGGCCAGATAAGGACACGGCTGGTAAAGGACTTCAGCCAGTCAAAAGTCAGGAAATGTTTTACCCATTTTATAAACTGAATTATTACATGACTGGCTACATATGGCACTCAGCCATTGGCTTGGTGCCTTACTACACAGCATACACCCAAGTTTTGTCACGACATTTTGCTAACGTTTACAACAGGGATGGTTATAAACAGAACAAATAAATCCTATTTTCAAAACCTGCAGGAAGACATACTTTTCATGTACAGTATGTTCATAAGACAAATGGTTTATTTCCAGTGTTAACAAGGCTCAGCAGGTGTCAGTGTGGCTCAGTTGGTAGCACACTGGCATCTGGGCAAGAAAGTAATGGGTTCTCATCCCACTCCAGAACTGGGCTCATACCATAAATGCTTGCAACCAAGTGCAGTACTAGGGGGTGCTGTACTGTAGGGGTGTGCCGTCCTATGGACAAGATGTTAAACTGAGCTCCCTTTTACCAATCTCTGGTGCTATCCTGGTGGGTGTCAAGGTGGAAGTAAAAGAACCCAAGGCACTTTTCACAAGAGTAGAGGATCCTTCCTGGCATTCTGACCAACATTCCCCTTCCTATACAACTTGTTCATGCAACTGTTCAAGGCTGTGTGTGGGTACTGATGTGCAAAATGGCTGGCATGACATATTCAGTCACTTCACTACCAGCCTCTCATTGCTTCTAAAGCACTTTGGGATACAATGTGTATGAAAAGTGCTACATAAATGCTGACTCTTCTTCTTCTTCTGCTTCATATATATACATCATCAACCATTTACTCAATCAAGATTAGCTGTTTATTGATAACAGGTAGTAGAAAAATTGGTTTGGGACACTCACCACTATTAATAGGTGTTTAAACATTACATCATCTTTATTTCATTAGTGCTGCAGACATACAAACTGCACAGATATTTCAAATAAAGCTATATCTGCAATTCAGGAAAAATATATGGAAACCTTGCACTGACCTGCCCATAGCTCGGTGATGGGGTCTCCATATATTTTTTTCAGCTGACACATATTTGGCTGTTCCTAAGCTAGTACATCAAACATTGGCTGTAGGAGGTGACACTGAGTAGGTGAGTCAGGCAAAAAGTACACGCTAGTGCTATGGTGCTGGTGCGCATGGGATGATGTCATTGACATTGGTACACATATTGACAGTGGGTGGCTGGCTGGCATGGTCCTGCCTGATTCAGCAGCCCATAAAGCAGTAGGTAATGACATTTAGAGGACACTGAGATTTTAGCAGCATGCTTCTTGTGAAGTTACTCTGCTTCTAAAGAGTATTCATCTGTTAGCACCCTTTGCAAACTGTGTGAGATGCCTTTTGGCACCATACAATTCTGCTTAAAGTTGGACCAGCATAACATTCTGTGGTGATTTGCATATGCAGCCCATGATGCTTTGCATTGTGTGGGCATGTGTGATTTTGTATTTTCTGAAGAGTATGTTGAATTAAGAAGATTAGAAATAACAACCTGAGCTAAGATACATTTTTTGAATAGAACACGCAACGTAAATGGCAATATCTTTCATACAGGGGACAGTAAAAGAAGAGAAAAATAAAACAAACCTAAAACCAGGCATAGGTGGAAACAATACTGAGGCATGTGCAATTTCTTAAATAAGATGTTGAAACTAGAAAACAATAAAAGATTCTAACTTAAAACAATATAGCTATGGTAATTGCAATCAGTGAATTTAGTAATTTAAATTTTAGAAAAATTGAGAACAGAAAAATAAATACATGGGACAGGAGCAGATCAGTGGTGACTGCTCGGTCATCAAGGTGGGAAACATTGTGATTTTTTCCACACGCCTGAAATTGTTTAACTTGTTAGTTCAAAGAAGTGAAAGTAATGTACATTTACTTTTAGATGAATTTTTATGGTTGGAGACTCTAAATGAAAGAATTGAGTTGGATAAAACCCAGTGAAAAATAAGTATGAATGCAATAGATTTGTTGTTCTGTAACAGGAAAGAGTTCATGCATTGGTAATACAGTCTGTATTTGTTTTTTCTCTATTACAAAAAGAAGTATTGACTCACCTCATTTATATAATAATATTTTGATTAAAAAAAGTGCAGTGAATAATAAATAATATTATAAATAGTATTTATACTTTATAGACCATATTCCTAAAGAAGCAACACAATTTAAGTTGCAAAATGTAGAACTGATGGTCTGTATGCCTAAGGGTCTAATTAAAGTGGAAGAATCAATTAAACATATTTTTTTTTCTTTTAAAACCCCTCGTTAGTGAGGTCAATGTGTAGTCCACGCATTAGTTCTCTGGATTTACGTAACTCTACCTTTATATGTGGGTCTGACTCCCCCAAGTCTGTTTACTTTTACAGGATCCATGAATCCCACTAATGCTTCTGATCTAAATTCATTTCATTAGGACACTGGCAAGTGTGTTCATTGTTAAACAAAGTGTGGTTTAAATTCGATCAAATGATGTTCAAACTGAGCTTGTGATTGTGAAGAAAACCAGGGTGCGGCCAGCTCAGTTTAGTTCTGCGATCCTTCAACATTTTGCGTTATTTTCTACTTTAAAATAATATTTTCTAGTTTGAGGTTTTTTAACTGCTTAGTAATCAAATGGAAAGCCCATCTGTGTGAGACGTGTTTTTGTCAAAAATGTGTGGTAAGACAATTTAGAATTCAGTTTACTTTAGTTTGTTTTCTGTTTTACCTGTTTAATTTCTCTACCATATTATAAAGACCATTCCCACACAGCATGTTATCTGCATACAGGGGTCAACCTTAATGTGTCTTTGCACTAGCCAGCAGGACAAGTTGATTCAAAATTGCAGTAGCCTGCAGATGGTCACACTAGCCCACTAATGTAATAATAAATTTTGATCACTTATACAGGGAAAAATGCAAGCCAATAAAATATTGAGATTATTGCACATTTATCCTGATCCCACATTGTTTCTGGCCCCAGCAGAGAAAAAGACTGCAATGCAATCCTACACAGTGTGCCCCCCATTGTTTTGTACCATGGCATCCTTTCTTCCTCTTTCTTTACCCCCTGAACCAGAGGATAGCATAGAGCCAAATGTTCAGCCAAGAAGTCCTAGCTCTGCACACACAATAGCTGCCATCATCAAGCACCTCACCAAACTCTCACCACCACCCACAGTGCAATGAACAGAGTCAGGCAGAAAAAGACACTCTCAGCTCCTACCCTGTGATCATCTGGAGCCTGGCACTTCTGGAAGTTTTCGTACAGTGTCAAGTAAGCCAGGAACACACCCAGGATTTCTTTGGGGAGGGGGCCGCACAAATCTAAGGGGCTTGGGAAAAAGAAAACTGTAAGACATTTTTATTTTAAGACTATTGATTTTAACATGCTATGTCCCAACTGTAACAGACTTTTTTTAAAACATTCTTCTTTTATCAGGCCAGGTTAAACAGTACACATTATACTATACTAACCCTGTTCCCATACAGAATGATCTATACACCTCAGGAATGCTTATTTAATCTTTCAAATTATGTGTTTTGTTAAGGTATTTTGTACAATACATGCTCCAAAGCTTTGTTTTTTGGATGAAGGGACATGCTGAGTAGGATAAGGGTGGGACTGTATGGATAGCTATGGCTGGCATGGTCCATTTAGAAGAGCTGGGGACCCCTACACTTGCCAGTAATGGCAGCTATAGGTCTATGGATAGTCATTTCAGAGTATGGTCTGCAGTGGTGTCCAGGGACACTACAGTTGAGAGATTTGGAGGGGAGAGGAAACAGCTATGGGAGGTTGGGATAATACCCACCATCTGCAGAGTAGACCTTGTATACCTTTTAGCATTTTGTCACTGACATGTTTGATAAAGACACTCAAAATGTAGGACATTGTGGGGAAAGTACAGAATTGAGAGATTTGAAGGGAAGAGGAAACAGCTATGTTGAGGCTGAGATAAACCCCACCACCTGCAGAGCAGACCTTATATGCCTTTTAGCATTTTTTCACTGGAATGTTGGATACAGACACTCAAAATGTAGGGAAATGAGGGGCAGTGGTCTTAATGATGAGGGACAAATTGTGAGACATAGACACTTTCAGAAAACTGGAATCTAGTGACTTAAAGAGCACCTTTCCCAGTCCTTTTGACTTTCATGCATGAATTACCCCTTCTTGCATTGATTCTGGAACCGTATTTCATTACTGTCCTCTGCAGTTAGTTTTCTGCATTCTGAGCTGCTAAAAACTGCAGGGTGTACCAGAGCTTCTATATCAAGCCTGGTGTTGCTGTGGACCCAAGGCTGTACTGCTGACATCACTATAGGGCAGAGGAGTGACTCATGCTGTGCAGTACAGTGCAGTCACAGCAGTTTTGCAAGGGAAAACTACCAATAATCAATGTATATACTGAGTTCCCCCTTCCCCAAGACACCCTGTTACAAATGCATTATGCCAAAATCCAAATACCTTGTCAGTATGTTTTTTGTAAAATTGACTTACTTCTGTCTCTGTGACAAAGCATGGGGACTGAGAGAAGATTGAGTTGCTGTCAGCACCTTTCCCAGTCCTTTGACTTTAATGCATAAATTACCCCTTCTTGCATTGATTCTGGAATTGTATTGCATTTCATTACTGTCCTCTGCGGTTAGTTTTTGCATTCTGAGCTGCTAAAAACTGAGGGTGTTTCAGAGCATCTGAAAGAAGCCTGGTGTTTCTGTGGACCCAGGGCTGTACTGCTCACATTACTATATGGCAGAGAAGTGACTGTCACAGCAGTACAGTGAAGTCACAGCAGGTTTGCAAGGGAAAATTACATTTCTAGGTGTACATATTGTGGTCCCCCTTCACCAAGACACCCTGTTAGCAATGCATTATGCCAAAATCCATATGCCTTATCAACATTTATTTTTGTAAAACTGACTTCTGCCTCTGTAACAAAGCATGGGGAGTGAGAGAAGATTGAGTTCATGTCAGCCGAGACAGCTAACTGTCAGGGTGTGCCTTGGGGCTGTCAGCCCTAACTCTCATTCCATTCCATGTGCAAACAAGCTGAGATGGTATCATATAGGAGAATGGGGTGAGAGTTAGGCCTGATGACCCCAAGGCACATCCTGGCACCTGCTGGTCTGTGAATGGTGGGGGTGGGTAGGATTGGTAACCCTAACATCGAATTTCCAGACTTTTGTTGGTGTGAAATCAATCCCAACTGATGCATTAATGGAGTTTTTTTTTTTGCAATGAATGTACCATCTTCTTGAGAAAGTGAAATGTTACTTACATGATATCCATAAGAGAGAGCACAGGTCCTCTGGGCCCTGCACTCCCACTCACCCATAAGTGTAGAGGCACAGTGCAGGAGGGCCCTGTGCTCCCAGTTTTGCAAAATATGATGCATATTTGGGAGTGCAGGCCCTATGGGCCCTGTACTTCCATTTATAGGAAAACAGTGACCAAATTGTCAGCATAGCCTTATTACCTCACCTCATGTACCAGTTACAGAAAATTTTCAAATCCCCACCAAAATGTAATTCTGCACAACTGCAGTGCCATTCAATGCCACAGGTGCGAAAACACATTTTGGGCAGGATTTGAAAAATTCCAGCTATGGCATACATGAGATGGGGTAATAAGAAGGCTATGTTGAAAAGTTGGGGTCAAAATATTATCATTTTCAGAAGGTTATGTGTGGGCATAGCAAAATTGCAATGAATGGGCATAACTTTGTCATTTTTTGATATTTTGACCCCCCATTTTCAATATAGTCTTCTTATGACTCTACCTCACAACCCCCATAGGTGAAAATGTTCAAATCCATGCCAAAATGCCATTCCATACCACAGGTGTGGAACCACATTTCAGACAGGATGTGACAAATTACAGCTGTACTGTTCATGAGGTGGTGTGAAAAAATAGCTATGTTGAAAATTTGGACTCAGAATATTGAAAATTACCAAAATGATGCACATGCGTAGAAAGAGTTCAAAGAACATGCATAACCAAGCATTTTTAGGATTGATTTCACCAGATTTTCAACATGGCCTGTTTGAGACCCCACCTCATGAACACTGGTGGTAAAATTTCATTATTCAGGCCCAAAAGGTGATTTCACGCAGCAACCACAAAATCACCTTCTAGGCCTGGTTAACGAAATGACAGTTGCAGTGTTTATGAGGAGGGGTCCAAAAAAAACCATGTTTAAAATTTGGTGAAACAATTTGAAAAAATGCCAAAGTCATGAACCAAAGTTCAAAATGCCATTGAAATACATTATGCTGCTCTTACCTTGATTCCTCAGTTCATAGTTTGGCTTTGAAGAGTGCAGACGTGTCTCAGTCCACAGACGATGGCTGCCTATGACCTCTGGTGGCATGTATGGCTTAAAGGCGGGGGGTGTGGGGAGATGGGTGCTCAGTGGGAGGGTAGGGACGGGGATGGGGAAGACGACAAGAGACTGTTTTCTTTTTTTCAGGATTTAAAAAAAAAGATGTTGGGGGACTGTTTTTTTTTTCTTGCAGGTCTAATTAAATAAATTAAATATTCCAGGACACTAAGTGTGGGCTCCCCAGTGTCCCATACTACTGGGGAGGAATGCATTAAATGCCAAGATGGAGACTGGGCACCCCAATGTCAGCTTTATAATATAAAATAACAAGCTGTTGTGAGGGCATCTCACACCAGGGGTGGGCATCATGGCATTGGATATTTCACATTAATGATAAGAAGAGTACAGAACAGCAATCGGAGGGTGGGGGTACCACTTGACAGCAGGGAATATATGAAAAAATAAGCAGGAGCTGAACTCTTGCTTCAGCCCTCTGCTCATACTTTGTCAGTTCTAGGCACTCAGATTTTAAAAGAAGCTGAGGATGTTGCAGCAATAAGACATACCTTACCATGGTAAATGGCTAGTACCAGAAGACTGGGCCTGGATAATGATATCTGTATTTTGGCCCCTGTGGTCCAACTATTAGCAACATTTGTTTCCTGCTATTGCAAGATGGCTATGACCTAAACTACAGCTAGCTATTGAAAACCAAGCTGTACCGAGCTGCTGTTTGTTGAAACGTTTTTGAAAAATGTGTCCCCTTATGTTTTGCTTACGTTGCAATATTCTGACAGGCGCATGGTGCTATAATGGAAACCTAGAAAAGATAGACTTGCATCATTAGTAAAGGGTCACTGGGAGCAGCGATCGGAGGGTGAGTGGTGCCACTAGACACCAGGGAAAATACAGGAAAAGGATTCTCATATCACAAAAAAAGGATCCTTATGTCTCTGTCTTGTACCATTGCTGAGAAAATTAGTTTTTGGGATGGCAAGGCCTCAATTTGGTGATTTATCAGAACTGTACTGTGACGTACAGACTAACAAAAAACATAACAATATGTCACAAACTATGTGATGTTTGGGTGTTGTCATATGACATACCTGAGGTACACAAACCTAAATGTTGCATTTTTACAGGTCCACAGGGGTGGCAGGACTTGACTCGCACAACCTTTGTAGATCACAGTTGTACTGTTTGTGTACTTATTGTGTGACTTAGGGGTTTCAGATCAGTCCATACAGTGTCTGTTGTAGTAGCCCAGCACACACAGCATCCAAAACAGGAAACTGTATGTCTCTATCTGGTACCACTGCTGAAAAAATGAGTTTTGGGGATGGGAAGGCCTCAATTTGGCAATTTTTCAGTATTGTATTATGAGGTATAGATCAACAAAAAACATAGCAATGTGTCACAAACTATGTCATGCTAACCCAGATCATGCTTTTCCATATAGCATGATGTTAGTGTGTTGTTACATGACATGCTTGAGGTACACATACCTAAATGTTGTATTTTTATAGGTCTACAGGGGTGGCAGGACTTGATTTTTACAACATTTTTTGATCACAGTTGTGCTGTTTGTGTACTTATTGTGTGACTTTGGGGTTTCAGTTCAGTCCATAGAGTATATTTGGTAGTAGCCCAGGTCACACTGCATCCACAACAGAAAACCTTATGTCTCTAGCTTGCACCACTGCTGAGAAAACAAGTTTTGGGGATGGCAAGGCCTCAATTTGATGATTTTCCAAAATTGTATTGTGAGGTATAGACCAACAAAAAAACATGACAATGTGTCACAAACTGCATCATGCCAACCCAGATCATGCCTTTCCATGCAGTATGATATTGGGGTGTTGTCATATGACATGCCTGAGGTACACAAACCTAAATGTTGTATTTTTACAGGTCCACAGGGGTGGCCGGACTTGATTTTTACAACATTTTTGGACCACAGTTGTGCTGTTTGTGTACTTATTGTGGGACTTTGGAGTTTCAGTCAGTCAGTGCAGTGTCTGTTGTAGTAGCCCAGGTCACACTGCATCCAAAACAGAAAACCGCATGTCTCTATCTTGTGCCATTGTTGAGGAAATGAGTTTTTTATACTAAATACACAATTTATTAATATGCTCAATGAAAATAATTCAGGTATGAACAGGTTAACAGTAAATAAAATACATTTTTAGGGCATATTTCTAACACTGAAGTGCAGATTGTAGCTAAGGGAGTCCCGATCAACCAGCTAGGTGTGGTGGTCTCTCTCCAGAATGCCATTTTTGTGGCTTTTGAAAAAAAAAAAGAAAACAACATGGCGGTTCATGAAAAAGGATCTTTCTCTCACAAAAAAGAATTTAAGTCTCACAAAAAAGGAATGGATCTTGTGAGCATGAATCCTTTTTCGTGAGCATGAATCCTTTTTCGCGAGAACAGATCCTTCTTCAATTTTTCTCCCTCTATCCTGAAAAGTGATATTCACATTAAAAACAATAGGAAATGAAAAACATAACGTTGCAACAGATAAATATTTTTACACAAAACTAAGCATGCCTGTTCTGTTACCCAAGCTAATTCCACCCCCAAAAAATCACACCAAAATTCCACACCGTCTGAACGCAAGGTGATGAGGAAAAAAAAAAACTGCAAAACGTGGTGACTTTGTGACTTTTTGCACTGTCCAGATCTTAGAGTTCACAAAGCCAACCAGAATGAAACTTGCCACATTAAAAGAGCTGCCCCACAGGATGTCACATACCAAATTTTGAGCAGATCCATTGATCGGTTGCAAAGTTATTAAAGAGAAAAAATTGAGGTTTAATATTAAACATGCTACTCAACCCTAACTATAGGGGTGCTATCACTCCCAATAATATATATATATATATATATATATATATACTATGGGCAGATATTCAAACTGCGCTATTTTGTGGTGCAAGCCCTTGCGCTGCACAAAATAGTTGTGCAGGGGTGTGGCCGGGGCGATATTCAAAGGAGTTGCGCCCTTGAGCAACTCCTTTGAATATCACTCCCCCGCCACAGCAACTGTGCATGGCGCAGTGGAACTTGCGCCACTGCAAGTGGTCAGAGTGGTGCATTCAACTTGCGGTGGCGCAAGTACCATTGCGCCATGCGCAAATTTCCGATATTCAAAAGGTGACATGCAAATGGGGCCATAATTCATGCAAGGTGCATGGGGGGCCATTTGCATCTGTTTATGGCCCCATTTGCATGCCATTAGCATGCAGGTGTGCTGATCCCCGAGGACTTGCGCCTGGCGCCCTGCCAGGCAGCAGCCATCGGGGACTGACACTCCCTGCAGCCCAATCACAGGCAAAAGCTGAAATCCCTCCCCACCAGCCTGATCTCAGGCTGCAAATTTCGAAACCCCCCTCAAACATATCCCTGGTGGTCCAGTGGACCGCTAAGCCCGATCGCGGGCTGCAAATATTTAAAGCACCCCCCCAAGACACATCCCTGGTGATCTAGTGTCCCCCCCACTACCCACTCAGGAAGCCCACCACCCGCTCCCCGCAGCAACGTGGTGGCAGCAGCAGCATCCCCCGCCGCCGCCGCCCAGTAGGGCTGCCGCGTGTGGTGCAGAGCAAGAGCCAATGGGCATGCAGCCTATACCGTACTAAGACAGTCAGATTTGTGAATGAATATTCATTCACAAATCTGGGATCGTTTTGTACGGTATGGCTGCACGCCCATTGGCTCTGCTCTGCACCACCGGGCGGCAGTCTCTACCGGCAGTCAGTCGGGCGGGCGGCAGGGTGGCAGGTGGTGGGATGCTGCCGCCCGCCGCTGTGGGGAGCGGGGTGGGGGGCTTCCTGGGTGGGTGGGTGGGGGACACTAGATCACCAGGGATGTGTTCTTGGGGGTGCTTTAAACATTTGCAGCCCGTGATCGGGCTTAGCGTCCACTGGACCACCAGGGATATGTTCGGGGTGCTTTAACATTTGCAGCCCGTGAACGGGCTTAGCGGTCCACTGGATCACCAGAGATATGTTCTTGGGGGTGCTTTAAATATTTGCAGCACGTGATCAGGCTTAGTGGTCCACTGGACCACCAGGGATACGCCTGGGGCACTTTGCTGCCCGCGATCGGGCTGCGGGGGGATTTACGGCGCCGCGATCGGGCCAGTCGGGGAGGGGGACTTTTCTGCTGTTGCCCTCGATTGGGCCAGTGGGGGTGGTGGGATGTTTTACACTTTTGCCCGCGATCGGGCTGCAGGGGGGGCACAGGGAGTGGGTTGAGGGCTAGCCACAGGTGGCAGCTGCTGTGTTGCACCCTGCAATGCAGCAGCTCACCTGTGGGTGGCCCTCAACTTGATCCTTTTTTTTTTGGCTCAAAGTTGTGCAGGCGCAGGTTGGGGGTTGCGCCTGCACAACTCTGCACAGCCCGGCTGAATATCGGCTGTGCAGTTTATGCATGGTTCCTCCCCCTCCAGTTCAGCATGCATTCATTTGCATTGTGCTGTTCCTCAGCTTGTTTTCAGGGGCGCAACTGCCTCCTGCTGAATATCGCAGAATGGCGCAAGTTCGGACTTGCGCAGGCGCAACCCTATTGCGCATGGCGCAACCCTTTTGAATATCTGGCCCTATATATATATGTTTCCAAATGTCAAACTGTTTTAACAGGGTAAAGGTTATTTACTTGCTGAAAAACATGATTTTCACAACAGATAATTTCTATAGTATACACATTCTATGCTATTAATAATTTTTACATTTTTTCTTTAGATTTTGTAATTTTTGGGGAATTCTTGTTAATATTTATGTTTTTATTGCTATTTAATCATATGAGTTTTTCACATGTCAACTATTTTCTGGTATCTGAAACAGAACTGCTTATCAGTTTGAAACATTGCACCCATAAATATAGTTTTCTTTTTCCCTTTTAACTGTTTATGTACCATTTTAATACCAGGCAAAGCATCTTAACTAAAAACTGTATTTTTCTCAGTAATATAATGAACAATCATTTATTTAACCAAATGTATTTATTAATCAGTGCTTTACATCCTTTTGTATTTTCTATTTTAATCATTTTTTATCATTTTAATTTATAGATATGTTTTAGAAGCACTTGCTTTTTTAAATTAAAACATAGATTTGTATCAGACTAACTTTGTTTAGTTCTAGGCTGATATTTTCTGTTGCTACACATTCTGGAATCCTCATGCAGCTGACATCAGATCAGTATGCACCAGTGGGAGATTCAATATCCTGCAGTGCATGTTAGAGCTGTTATGAGCTCTGGTCAGATGTTTTCTGGGTCTGCTTTTTTTTCCTAGGGGCTAAGTACAGTCCTCTGTGATTGTACTTAGCCCAGAGAGAACAGCAGGGCCAGCAAACAAAAGACCAGTGCTTATATAAACTCCAGCACACACTGCAGGATATTGAATCACCCACTGCTACCTACTGCTCTGATGTCAGCTGCAGGGGATTCTGGAATTTGCAGTAAAAGAAGATGTCAACCTAGAATGAAGCACAATTAGTCTGATACAATCTATTATACAGCAGTAAACAGTAAGTAAACAAAAATGTTTTTGCACATAAAGTGCACATTGGGACCAGCCCTACACTTAAGTACAGCGTGGGGCTCTTGATGCTGACTGTTTCCCCTTTTAAGTACTGGGGCATTTAAAAAACCCAACCTACAGTGCTGTTTTAATAGGTGTAATTACACATACTCCAGTACCTATTTCTAGCAACCCATTTAACTTATTTGCTTTCACAGGCTATGCCACTGAACAGTTTGGAAAATAATAATATGACATTTATACATCAAATAGTTCTACAGTATGTATTTTCAAATGGCTGCACCTAATCAGAAAACTACAAATAAAAATACATTTTTAAAACACGTAACAGTCTTGGTTAGAGTAACAAGAAAGGGAAGGCAAATACCAGCAGGTCTACAGAAATTAGTCAGAAGTGCTACATATGCTTATCTGGAACACTTTCTATATGAAGCTTTCATTTGAAAGTGACAGGAAACAACTATAAACATCCCTTGTATATGATTTTCAGTAATACGCTTACTATGCTGATGTATTTTTTCCCAAAACTATTTTGTCACTTTTCAATACCACACTGCATTTTTTTTATTTTAAAATGTGTTAACCAGGTAAGCACACTGGGCCACAGTGGCCCCTTTACAAGCATGACCAGGGACGATTACAAACAGTAAGAACATCAAGAACATCAAATCCATTAAAAACAAAAGAAAACATTACAATATAAAATTATGATAAACAATTACAGCAAAAAGTACAGTACATGTCAAGAGTTATAGACAGATTTAAAATGACTAATTGTAGTTACAGCTCTAACATGTGGACTTATAGAAATCCAACTTTTGGTGGCCACAAACATGTATGGTGTCCTTTGTTTCCATACTCTTTACTGTTTGTAGCTCTCTGTTCCAGTCTAGTAGTAGTAACTTTAATTGTTCAACCATAGGTCATTACAAGAAGATACGTGACTTCTGTTCCAACATTTACAGGATACTAGCTACAGAAAGAATCAGCATTATCGGTAGTTCAGAGAAGAAAAGAAGATATACCCCACATTGTTGAAAGCACCAAATATGGTTATTTAATTTAAAAAAATATGCAAATCTCCAGTGCTGTGGAATGGTGTACAAAACCCAGGCTCTTCAAGACCAAAAATCTATTCCTCTGGGGGACTTCTGAAGAAGAGACTTTCTGTCTTGAAGCACCAATATTTTGTACAGTGTTCTGCAGCATTGAAAATGTGCATATTTTTCCAAATAAATGACTATATTTGGAGAATTTGACAATGTGGAATATATCTTCTCTTCCTCTGTCTCAGAGTGAAGATTCTTTTTATAGCAAGTTTTAAAATCCTAATTTAGGAACCAAGACTTTCAGGAAGTACACCCTGATCCATGGACTGTTCCTAGGATATTCAGTGATACCTATTTTCACCGTTCTGCACTGATTAGATTGAGCAGCAACAGTGTAACCTGACATAGAATATCCAGGAACCTAGAAACTTGTAAACACTGAAGAGACAAAATGCAAAGTATACTAAGCAGAAATAATGTAATCATCATTTTGAAGAAAAAAATGGTAAAATACATGTCAGAAAATTAAACTGAATAAGACTCAAGAAAACAAGGAATTTTCCAAACGTAAAAATGTTTAAAATACTTTTCTATCCCTTTCAAGTAAGTGGTAGTTTTTTGTATACTACTACAAAGACACAAGTTCTGCCTACAGAGCAGTGCTACTAAAAATTATAGTCCAGATACAAGCATCTGAACTGGCACTAATTAACTCAATTATGTCTCTGTTACAAACATCATTTTGTTCAAACAAAACCATTTATATTCTGAACTGTGGTCAACCAGTAAACAAATCCAGGCTCCAAATATTATAACAGGGCTTGTCATTAAAAGGCAGGCCAGGTTGTCTGATGACCCCTGCCAGGAAGGAGCATAAAGGGGGAGGGGTGGGGGAGGGAGGAAAGAGCAGGTAGAATGGGAGGGGCTAGTGACATCACCAAGCCAGGTAAGGTAATATGACAAAGCAATGCCGGAGCCACAGGGATTGGCTGGGAGGCAGAGCCTCAGGGGTCCTGATCAGGGGTCCTGGGGGAGTATATCTGGCCAGAACACCTGCAGGAAGACCCCTTTTGCTGGGAATTTTCAGACTGAGAACTCAGCACATCATTGGCAAGCAGCGGGTAAGGCACATAGAGGCAACTAGGCCTTGTAGGCATGTGGCCCAGGTGGCTGGCTCATGGTGGTTTGTGCGTTTTTCTTTCATTGCGTTTAAATTTAGAGAGAAAGCCTGGGCAAAAAGTAACATGGTTTCATTGTGAATGCTCATTAATTTCGTTTGGAATTGTAGTTTGGGGGAGCATGAATACAGAGCTCAGTGGGGTTTTATTTTGTTTCTCAGTATATTTTAAAATGAGAAGGCAGCTTGGGGCAGAAAACCTGTGTGCACAGTGAAAGCATTTTATTCATTTGAATATGGCTTATGGATGCAGAGCTCATCATGGATGGTTTTGTATCATGTGTTTTAAGTTTTAAAAAAAAAAAGACTGGGGGGGGAGGCAAGCGCAGAGACCTGTGCATGGCGAATAGGGGGGAAGCCCATCTGTTTTTCCTTTTAGTGTGCTTTCTAAATGCAGACCTTTTTGGAGGGTTTGTTTCTGGTTGGTGCTTTAAGTTGAGGAAAGCTGAAACACAGATTTCAATATGTACGCTTGGTGGTTCTATTTTTAAATTCCTCGCTTGGCGTTTAGCTTCATTTCTCCTGGCATTGTAAGTGGGAGAAAAGCTGAAAGCAGGTGGCAATATGCATGCTCTGTGGGTTCTCTGTTGTTTAAATTTCTTGCATGGCATTTAGCTTCGTGTCTCCTGGTGTGGTATGTGGGAGAGAGGCTGAGAGCATGGTTCACCATGCACATCCTGTGGGTCATTTTGTTGTAGAATTGTGGTTGATTGGAAGCAGGGCCAGTACGGCACATATGGTGGGGGGCCCTCCCGGTTGGGTCATAGGTGTCTAGGCCTTGGAGGCCATGTGGTCTGGTGCAGTCTAGTGCAGAGGATGGGCTTGTCCCTTTGCACAGGGGGGCTAATAAAAGGAACGCTGGCGCAAGGGGAAAGCAGTAGGATGAATGAAGCAGATGTTCTCATTTGCTTTGTGGAGGAATGCAGGGCCAGTGGTGCTTTGGGGCACCTTCAATGGGTAAGACCAGGGGCTGAGCAAAGCACAGTTCTTGCTGTGTTTGGTGTTAGGCAGGGTGCTGCAGCCATGCGGCGTTTTTTGCAGGAGGTGATAGATTAGGTGGTAGAAAAGGTTTGGTGGCTGCAGGGATTGTAGTTTCAAGGCCTTTCTAGCCACGGGTGAGTTCAGGCACGCAGGTGCGGACCAGCAGGGTAGGGGGTGGCCGCTGGGGTCATGTGGTGCAGCAGGCTGTACGCTGGATCATGGCAACACATTGCCAAAGTTTTTTAACAAAAATAAAAATAACATAAATCAAGATGGCACATCCATATTTGGGAGCCACTCTCTTAAAGACAGGGGTGGTGGCGTATTAGCGATTGCGGGTCTCGGACAGCAGCAATAGAAGTTAGTGGAAATGCAGCCAGCACAGATGGGGTTTAAAATAGCTGCTGCACTTGCTTGAATTTGACAATTCGTTCTGCAAAACAGTTGGCAGAGTTTGGCAAGGGGCCTAGCGTGGGTGAGAGGGGGCCCACAGAACAAAGGAAGGATGTTTGGCTGGCTGGATGGGGGTGAAGCAAGCCATAAGGTGGTCTGTTTCTGATGCTGTAGCAGCTGCACACCAAGGGAGGCTGCAATCTGTTTTACACCAGTTGCTCAGGGCTAAGTGGTCATGGGGAATGATGGGAATGGATTGGATGCAGACAGCCAAAAAACGGTCAAGGGTTCAAGATCTGATTTTGGGGGGTGAGGAATACAAATGGATAGGCAGTGGTTAATGTCTTAAATAGAAAAAAAAGGATAAATATTATGGGGGGAGGTGGCAGCCTGGAAGGGCTGGGTACCGTGAGGAGCAGGGCCACTAAGGGCAGCCAGATTTATAAAGCTGCAAAAACAAAATCTTTAAAGGAGTGGAGGCCCCTGCAGGTGGCACTGCAAGGCAGATTGGGCAGTGGGGGACCCTGCAAAAGGACAAAGGAAAAAAAAAGGAGACAAGGGACAGGCGCCTGAGGTCCCTACAACCTCGTTTTATAAGGGTAACTTTTGTACACGAGTCTGAGCATTATTTCTCACCCATCTGTATGCAGTGATGGAGGAACAGCAATGGCACCCAAGCGAACCCCGATGTCCAGAGAAAAGATGATGCAGGAAGCGGCAACATTGATGGGGCAGATGTCAGAGCTGGTGGCAGTGGCAAAACAGAGAAAGGCAGAGGAAGAGGCACAGAGAAAGCGTAAGGAGCGAGAGGAGCACCAGGGCAGGGGAAAGGGGAGTAAGAGACCCAGATGGGAAATGCCATCCTCCGCACCCATCCCAGTGCCTCTGCCTGCACCAGAACCAGATGAGGAGAGCCCAGATGAGGGTAAGAATGATGTGGATCTCACTGATGAGAACGGTTTGAAGGATTATTTAGAGGGGCTACTGAGCAGCATGGGGAACACAGGGATCAAAAAGATGGAGCGTACCCTGCAGGCCTTAAAAAGTAAAGGGAATGGGGCAGAAAATGGGGGGCTAAGTCAACAGACAAGAAATTGTACAAAGGGCCCCGGGCTGCTCGGTTGGGGACCATGTCCCGGCCTCAATCAAGGAAAAAATTTGGAAAGGGGAATATGTCAATGTCCTCGGGCTAGTGGACGAGGACACGGCCACAAAATATGAACAGAAGGAGTCGGTGGGGAAGTCAGAAATCGCAGTAGCCCTGGCACCGGTAGGACACAAGGCCAAGGAAGTAAAGTACAAAGGAAAGACCATAGATAATTGGCAGAGAGGTTTCATCATCTATAGCGTGTTGGTGCTGGAGAAGCAGCCAGAGCTAGCCATTCCCTTGCTGATGTACATGTCCATCATCAAAAGTAGGGTACGGATGGCTCAAATATGATGAGGCTTTTTGGAAGCGAATGGCAGTGAAAGAGGATCTGAGATGGGACTGTACCCACTCGGAGTTGTGGGTGAGGACCCTCTCGGGGGAAGGGAGCGGGGCTGGGGGAGAACAAGTGAGGAAGAATCCTCCTGCCTCAGGGTTCAAGACCTGTTGGGGTTTTAACAAGGCCACCTGCACCTGGGGCAGCTGTAAATTCAGGCATTCCTGTTCAAAATGCGGTGGGTCACACTCGATCTCCAGCTGCTGACAAGGGGGCAACAGAGGGGGAATGCAAGGGGTGCAGTCCTATGAACAGTCCTTTTGGGTGCCTTGGGGGGTAGGCAAGGGGGCAGCCACAGGGTGAAGCACTTCGCCTCCAATGGCTGGCATTAGCGAAGAGCCAGGGAGTGGGCAGTGGGGTTACATGCTGGCGCGTACACCCATTTCCCTAACGGTGGTGGAGGAGTGGACCACAGACTACCCAAATAAGGGAGCAGCAGAGCTGATCAGGGAAGGTTTCTGGGCAGGTTTCCCACTGGGTTTTCAAGAGGAGCGGGCAGAGATGTGGGCTAGGAATCTCGGGTCAGTGAAGGGGAAGGAGAGGATAGTAGATACCAAGATTGAAAAGGAAATCAAGGCAGGTTGGGTGGAAGGGCCACTTGGGGCCCCCCATGCACACACTTCCAAGTATCCCCATTAGGCATAGTACCCAAGAAGGTGTAACGGGAATTCCGGCCAATCCACCAGTTGTCCTACCCCGAGGGCTTGTCGGTGAACAACGGCATACAAGACCACCTTAGGGCAGTGTCATATGCCTCACTGGAGCAGGCCATAACACTGATCAGGGCAACTGAGGGGGCGTGGTTAGTGAAGACAGACATCGAGTTAGCATTTCAACTCTTGCACATCAGGCCAGTGGATTGGGATCTGCTGGGCTTCCAATTCCAAGGGAACATCTATTTCGACAAAGCCATGCCGATGGGGTTGTCAGCGGCTTGTTCCACCTTTGAAGCATTCAGCACCTAGGTGCAGTGAATATTTGGGGCCAGGTATGGGCACAAGAGGGTAGTGCATTACCTGGATGATTTCCTCATCATCATCGGGGAGTCAAGAGGGGAAGCGCAGAGGATGTTACGGGATTTCAAAGAGATGTGCCAGCGTATAGGGATACTGCTGACACGAGGCAAGACGGAGGGCCCCATCCAGAGATTAGAGTTCTTGGGCATAGAAGTGGACACAGAGGGGGGCTGTTTCAGGCTTCCTAGGAAAAAAGTGGTGCACCTTAAGGGACTATTGGCCTAGGTGATGGAGAGGAGGAGGGTGCCACTGGTACAAATGCAGCAACTGCTGGGGCACCTTAATTTCGCCAGCAAGGCCATCAGCCCAGGCAGAGCATTTACAAGGAGGCTGGGAAGGTCCACGGGGAAGGTTAAGCTGCTGCACCACTAGGTAGATGTGTCAAAAGGGATGCGGGAGGACTTACAGGTATGGGAGGAGTTCCTAGACAGCTATAATGGGGTGACCTTCTGGCAAGACGAGTGGTAGCAGAATACAGACTTGGAGTTGTTCACAGATGCCTCAGGTGCCCTAGGGATGGGAGCATACTTCCAAAGAGAATGGATATCAGAAGCTTGGCCAGGGCAGTGAAAAGAGTGGGGCATACTGAAGGACATTAAATTTTTGGAGATATTCCCGATATGGGTGGCTATGGAAGAGTGGAGCACTAGGATGAAGGGGAAGCGCATCCTGTTCTGGTGTGACAATAAAGGGGTGGTGGAGGTTATTAATAGGCAAGGGGGGAAGACAGAGATGGTAGGCTGGCTGCTCAGGCACATGGTTTTGTTGGGGCTGCAATTGAACCTGTCTTTCAAAGTGCAACATATTGAAGGGTTGAAGAACAAGGTGGCTGGCAGTCTTTCTCATTTGCATCTCAGAAGGTTTCGGAAGCTGAGGCCGCAGGCAATGACACACAGGGCCAGGATCCAGGACCAGTTATGGGAGGCTGGAGGGGCACAGCCAGGGTGCTGTACCAGGGTTCCTGGTCAGCCAACACGCTGAGGGCCTACGAAGCAGGGTGGGCAAGGTTTCAGGAATTCAGAGGGAAGCACAGGTGGGGCAGGGACGAACCAGTCTGGGATGAGCAGGTAAGGAGGTTTATAGTGGAGAAGTGGGAAGAGGGCTGGCACACACCACAGTAGTGGTCCACCTGGCTGGCATCAGTTGGGTATACTAGGACAGGGGCTGGCCCAATGTAGCGGCCAACAGAACAATAAAGAGGATGGTCGCAGGCTGGCAGAGGGGACAGGTGGCCAGGACGGATGGGAGGCACCCCATAAGAGGGCAGTTGCTGGCAAAAGTAATAGGGGCAACACTGCAAGTGTGCACCTTGGCCCAGGAGGCGGTCCTATTCCGGGCCGTTTTCGTGGTCATGGCAGCGGGGGCCTTTTGGGTGGGGGAAGTGGTGGCTCCACAGAAAACAGCTGGGGTACAGGCTTTGCAACACAAGGACGTCTTCTGGGGGCAGGACAGAGTGGTCATTAACCTGACCAGGTCCAAAACAGACTAAAGGGGGAAGGGGACCTGGGTGACATTGATGAGGCAACCACAGTCCCGTCAATTGCGCAGTGGGGGCACTGGAAGCATATGTGAACACCCAAGGGAAGGCTGGGGGGACCTTGTTCCAGCATGGGGACAGTTCCCCGGTCATCAGTTTTCAGGTGGGGGTGGTGCTCAGGAGGGCCCTGGCCTTTATTGGGGAGGGTCCAAGTGAATTTTCCCTGCATTCCCTTTGGATTGGAGCAGCCACAGAGGCAGCAGAAAAAGGGGCTGCAGTGGAAGAAGTAAAGAAGGTTGGGTGCTGGAAGTCCAGCTGCTACAAGAGGTATCTCAGTTGTTTATAACAGCGACTCACACTGTTTATCTTGACTCCATGGCAGGTTCCAAGAGGAATGTTTGGATAGTGGGGCACTCCTTCATCTATTGGGCAAAAAGGTTTGTGGTCATCACTTCCAGAGGAGCAGAATTGTGACACAATACCAAGCACACCAGGGTGCTATGGAAAGGCATTAGGGGCATGAGGTGGGCACAGCTTTTGCCACTGATGGAGGAATTAAGAGTGCAATGGAGCATGCCAGACTGCATTATCATACACTTGGGGGGAAATGACTTGGGGGGTCTGCCATGGGGAGAGCTGGGACAGAACATCCTGGGAGATTTGGAAAATATCAAAGGGTGGTGGCCAAGGGTGATTATCGGCTGGTCAGACATTACCTCCCAGTGGGTATGGCGGGGGGTCAGGGACGTCAGGCTGATTGAGAAAGTCAGGAAGCATTTAAATAGGAGGGTAGCAAGAGCGGTAACTGAAATGAGGGGCGAGCACCTGCAGCACAAGGACATTTCCTTTGAGAAGGCTGCCATGTACAGGTCTGATGGGGTGCATTTGTCAGAGTTTGGCATGTGCCTATTCCTGAGGCTGATTGGGAAGCTAGTGGGAGAAATAGCAAAAAAAAAGGTTTGAGATACTATCCCACAAGGGAGGAGCCCCTCCGTCCATCACAAGCTGGAGGTGGGGCAGTGGAAGAAGGAAAGGAGGAGTGGGGTGGGAGAAAAGGGGGGAGGTGGGTAGGATACAAGGGCTGGGGACAAGGAACCCAGACATGGTGTTGAAGCGGGGAGGGTGGATAGGTCCAGGCACCGGATTCAGAAGTATCTGGGCCTGGAGGGCGAAGGCCCAGGTAGCTGGAACCGGCCTGGTTCTGGTGTGGAGGAAGGGGCTGGATTCACAGTGTCTGGACCCTGAAAAGTCAAGATGGATGAACAACCAGAGGAAGGAAGAGGCCGGAACAAAAAAAAACTTTGAATGAATTGTTATATGTGGAGATTGAAATATGAACATTGATGATGTAAATATTCTTTGTGTCAAAATAAATATTGCCAGTGAGCAACCAAACAGTAATTGAAGTGTAGTGTCTATCATTCCTGGGAGGGGTTCAGGGGACAATCCAATTTATCACAGCAGAATCAGTTGTTTCTTGGTTCATGTTGTGATGTGGGAACTCATCTTGGTGCTCTTTTGTTTTGCCTGGAAGTCTACTTTCTTATTACCAAAGAATGCAGTTTTGCCTACTCCTGTTTCACACTACTTCTGAACACGTGGTTTATTTTGACCAAAATTATGTTTATAAGAGAAATCTGATTTACTAAAGTTGTTTTGGTTTGAATGTTTTGTATTAGATAATAAATCTGTTCAGCATCTGGTGTAATGCTTGGGGCACCCATATCCAAAGGAGATGCGCGTCACATCTTGGCACAAACCAGAGATGTGTTGCGCATCCCACCAAATGCGCTGAAGTGTGATATTGAGTGGGGAGATGGGCAGCCTAAATGCGAATGTGCCATGACCCAAACATAATGTATGTGGCACATGCAGAGGGGGCATTCCCATGAATTTGCCGCGCATGGGCATATTTATAGGGAATGCACCCTGTATGTGCCATCAATGTGCTGCACACAGATAGGCATGGAAAAGCTGGCCTAAATCAGCCGGTCACCCACAGGCAGGCTGCTGTAGTGCAAACAGGTGCACGGCAGGCTGCTAGCCCCAGTGGTACAGTGGAACCTCCCTTCCACACCCAAACCCTGCCCATAGTGCAGCAGTCCCCCAACCCAGTAGCACAGTGTCAGTTCCCCCCCAACCTCAGTCCCCGGTGTAGGAATAAAGACATCCCCCCATGTCCACAGAGCCTGTGCCCCCACCTGGCCCTGATCACCATTCAAAAGAGGATCCCACCCCTCCCATCCCCAATCAACAGAGTAACAATCCCTCCACTCAACCCCATTCCCCATCCTTAGTACGGCCATGTCCCCAACCCAGCCCCATTCCCCAATCAAGTAAACTGTAGCTCCTCCCAATCCCAATCCCTGATGCCCAAAGGACTGCCTCAGTACCATGCTCAGTATTACATAGTGTAGGGCCCCTCACTCCAGCACCCCAATCCTCGCTCTGTATGGGTTCTGCCCCATAGCACACCACCATAGGTACCCTCCACCTCAGTCCTGACCCAGGATCCCTGTCCACAGCCAGGAATCCTGCTCAGAAGAGATCCATAGTGTAGCCCCCACCCAGTAGTGGAACACCCCTCCCGCACTTCCATGCTGGTAGCTGGCACAGCCTCTTCACTAACCACCATGGCCAGTTGCCTATGTCCAGGAATAGTACGGTATAGAATACATGCTCGACCAATGAGCATGTGTTCTGTACAGTGCCATTCCTGGCCTATTCAGTCAGTGGCAGACTGTGGTGGTGAGTGGAGGGCTGTGCCAGTCGCTGGCATGGGTGGTGCGGGCGGGTGCAGGGAGGGTGTTCCACCTACTGGGGTAGGGGCCACTACACTATGGAAAGTTTGTACAGGGCAGAATTATGGTACGAACGGGAATCCTGGGTCAGGTTTGGGGTTGGGGTGCCTGTGACTGTGGTGCGCTACATAATGCAGGGCAGGATTCTGTATGGAATGGGGATTGGGGTACCGGAGTGAGGGCCACTACATTACAAAGTATATTCGATAGGGGAGTCCTGTTCGAACAAGGCTGGGACTGGGATAAGTGGCCACTACATTATGGAACTATTCCGAAAGGGGAATATCATTTGAACGGGGTTTGGGCGGAATGGGGGGCCACTACACTATGGGAATGGTGGAACCTTCACTATGGTAGGTGGAGGGGCCTCACTATTATGGGCATGGGGCACCGGTGCTGGGTGTGGGGTGTGTGGTTGTTTGCCTGCTGGAGGGGTTCAAAGCTGGAAGGGGGCTGGTCAAGTGTATCCTGCCTGGCGCAGCTATGCAAATGAGTCCATAATGGGCATGCATGAGGGCCGATTCCTCCGTGTATGCCTAATGGACTCATTTGCATTTTGTGGCTGAATATCGCCTTTGGGGGCACAGCTCATCTGGGATGCTCCAGTGCATCCTCCATTGGCAGTATTCAGCCCATCCCTACGTGCTGCGCCTGCACTTTGTTGGCCACCCCCATTTGTGCTGGCCATACTGGTTGCAATATTGAAGCAGGTAACAGCTGATACCAGTGCTACTCTTGGGTTGACCAATTGTTTTTTAAGGGGGATACTGAGCCTCTGCATATCTTTTGTCTTCATGTCCTTAAAAGTATTTATGACATATCATTTAAAATCAAAGTGTTACCATAATTAAAAAAAAAAAAAAACACCCGATACTGTATATGCAGTTAAAGCAGTTATAGAAATGTAAGCACATATTTTAGTAAGTATTTAGGTATTCAGTTTTTTTAATTTAGACATTCCTTTTACTTATGTGTTGACAAACATGGCTAACTGCCTCCTTGAGCTCATTCTCCATTTGGTCTTTGTTAGAAAACAGCCTGAAGGGAACTGGCTGCAAATTCCCAAAACACATTACTGCAAACTGCTAAGGTTTCTAACTTTAGAAAATATATGGGGAACATTTTTATTTATTTTGTTTAAAACTAGTCTGTGACTGCCCAATACTGAACTGCAGGATTCAATGTTGTATATGTGTGTGTGTGTGTGTGTGTGTGTGTGTGTGTGTGTAACCAAATGAATATTTTTTTTATTAATTAGTATTTTTAACCATTAAATTAATCAAATTCGGACACAACAATTAAAGTGTGTAAAATAACAACTGACCTTATCTATCATAGTTGGGATTTATTAAGTGCTGTGGTCATTTCAAGGACTCTTACACTGTGATCATTTTAATAGCCAAGAAAGCCATTTGGAAAGTATTTACAATGTTAGGTGCTTGTCATCTTTAAAAGAGGACTAGTTGTCAGTCTCATTGGATCACCCAAATAAATAAATAAAATAAATCTCCTGCTGGGAATTGATCACAATCTGATAAAAGCATGCATCAACTTTTTCAACAAGGTTGTAAAAATAAAGAAAATACATAAAATGTAGTAGACATACAGTCACAAACCTTTTACGACTGTTATTGACATTCTTCCACTAGGGATTGGAGACTACAAATACTAGTTATGAGACTATGAGATTGTTAAAGACCTTTCTGTTGAAATAGTGGCCCAATTCCAGAAGAGCCCATAGATCACCACTAGTTGCAGCGATCTAGGGCTGTGGCACACTCCCGGTGTGTCAGGGACCACGTGCCTGATTCTGTAAAACTGGGGGTCCCTGTGCCAAAAACTCAGGAGTCACCACACTCGCAGGTTAGTGCCAAACAATAGGCGCACCTGCGGGACTTGCCGCAGAGATCCACCCCCCAATCAGGTACAACATTAGTAAAAATGACAGGAGGGGTCATGGGGCAGAAGGGGCATGGGGTTGCCATAGGGGGTGTTGGGGAGCAAGTGGGCATGCCAGGGGGTGATCAGGCACCCAGTGGGGGTGCCATTCATACAATCATTGTGGAAATAGCTTCCGATAAATTATTATAATGGCATTCCCACCTGGTGCCTGATCACCCCCCAGCATGCCCATTTGCTCTCCAATGTCCCTATAGCACTCCTCTGTCCCTTCTGCCCCTGGACCCCACATACAGAGCTCCCCCCATCAGTTTCCCCACCTTAAGGGGCAATGATGCAAGGGGTGTAGACCACCTCCTGGCAGTCTAATGTGAGCCCCTTGCTATGGCCATGGTGGGGCTTTGGGAATCCGAATAAGGGGATGTTGCAGCCCCGTCATGGCGCAAGACCCCTTGCGACCTGTGTATCCTGATGTAGGTTACAAGGGTGGCGCAGTGCCCATTTGCCATGCAGCTTCCCATTCCAATGCAGACTGTGTTTTGGAATAGGGACTGCCGCAATTTATAGAGCAAGGTGCAGACTGCATCATTATTGTTTGATGCAAGCACCTTGTGTCAGTTTATGTGCTTTTGGAATCGGGTCCTGGATCTTTTTTCACTTAGACTTCATCAATGACTTATACCTGCCTTGAAATCATAATCCTTTTTATGACATCAAAACCTGTTACTATGGAAAAGATCATGACATCACAAGCAGAAGATTAAGACATCAGGCAGGTATGACCATCAGGGACAAATGACTTGTTTTATGTAAATTGTTTTAGTAATACAGAATGAAATGCCCTGAAAGTCATAATTATTTTTGGAATGTTATGAGATTTGAGGTCTCCTGATTCCAACTTTAATATTTTTTCCAGGAGGCTAGAAATTGACTTGAAATTACTGATTTAGGTAACAAAGGCACAGCTGCTATGCTGTCTCCTGTCAGCAAGACTTGGGTACCCCACACATCTCTTTAAGTGAATTGGAAGGAGGTTTAGGTGCCATGCTGTATTCCTTGGCAGCTGGGAGCATCTCCCACCTCTGTAAATTACCAAGTGACGCCACTCCAGATATCCTCTGTAACCAGGGCTTTGTTTGTCTTCCACCTTCTGGTAAACTGTCAGGAGATGGTATCCTTAAAGGGAACAGTCAGAATCAAGGGTCCCAAACTCAGGTGTGCGTCTGGTCCCAATGTACTCTTTGTGTGCAAAAACATTTTGTTTTACTTTATGTTTACTGTAGTATATTATATCAGACTAGTTTTGCTTAGTTGTAGGCTGACATCTTCCTTTACTACAAGTCACAGAGTCCCCTGCAGCTGTCATCCCCTGCACAAGTATGTAGGTCAGATAGTGGGAAAGTTGTCTTTCTTTCTTTCTTTCTTTCTTTCTTTCTTTCTTTCTTTCTTTCTTTTTCTTTCTGTAGTGCAGGGAATATGGGCTGCTCCCTTCCCTCAGTTTCACTTCTGCTTTGTTACCAGGCAAGAAGTGCTTACCCTACTGAGAAAGATTAAATCAGATGGTTCCCCAGGTTTCGAAAAACTAGATCATAAATTCTTGAAAATAGCAGCCCCAGTTATAGCCACACCTCTCAAAAACCTATTCAACAGATCCCTACTACTTGGACACTTTACCCCAAGTGGAAAACAACCATAATGGACCCCATCTATAAAGGAGGTGCTAAAGACCCAGTTGAAAATTACAGGTCTATATCTAGTCTTAGCACACTAGCAAAAATACTAGAGAGGTTGGTGTATAACCAGGTCCAGGACTATCTGGAGCTACACCACTTACTCTCAAATGTGCAACATGGCTTTAGAACAAATCATGTCACTGATATGACTCTTGCCTGGCTCACTGTGGAAGTATTTAGTGCAATGGATCACGGTCATGCGACAGGTGCCATATTTAAAGATCTAACTAAAGCATTTGACCTGGTAAACCATGAGCTCCTTCTCACCAAACTCAGACATCTTGGTCTGAATATTCCAACACTACTTAAAGAGCTTGTGTACTGCCTGGAAACTGCCTGGAGTTAATTGTAACTTTCAGATGTAGTCAGCTTTCACTTCTTATATCTCAAGTATTTTTGTATTTTCTGTTTACTAATTAGAAGATTGTCCACCTGGCAGTGGTAAGGAGCAGCACCCTGCCTGGAAGCTTAAAAAAGTCAGTTCTGTTCCTCCCACTATGTCAACATTGAGATCACGCTGACTGTGACATCACTAGTAATCAATGAGAACCATTTCTCACTGCTAAATTATTCTCTTTCACATGAAGCAGCAGGAACTGGCTCTGCTTGGTTACTAGTGATACCACACTTTCCTGCATTTTGATTGGCAACTTGTGAAAGGCAGTGCTCAGACTGCAAGGATTGTGGTACCTCAAGGTGTTTGGTCACATTTCTGATGATGTTGTGGGAGGAACAGACAAACTTCTTTTTAGCTTCCAAACAAAGTGCTGCTCCACAAATCAGCCCAGTACTGCCAGGTGACAAATCTACTAATTAGCAAACAGAAAATAAAAAAAACAATGTCAGATATTGGAAGTGATAGGTGATTGCATCTTAAAAATGCTACTAATTCCAGGCAGTACACTAGCTCTTTAATGGATGGAAAGGAACTGGTCAAATGGAGAGGATGTGTGTCTGACCTAAAGCCTATAACTATAGGTGTCCCCAAAGGCTCCATTCTTGGACCTCTGTTATTTTCATTATTAATTAACAATAATAATATGCCCAAAAATTGTGGGTGTGTGTGTGGGGGGGGGGGGCTCGAATGATGTTGACCAGATAAACCTGGATCTCAACTCTGATTTCAGGATAATAGAACAATGGATAAACAGCTAACAAACTTGTCCTAAATCTCAAGAAAACAAAGGATATGTTCTTTGAGGCTAGACACCTGGGTAATGAGAGAAATAACCTTCTCCACTTATCATCATTGGATGGCACTCGGCTGAAAGTATCTGGCACCATTAAATAACTTGGGATGCATCTTGACCTGCAGCTTACATTGAAATCCCATGCTGAGTTGGTAACAAAGTCTTTGCACCAGAAAATCGGGCTCCTATATTGACTTGAAGGGTAACTTAGTAGCGAAGCTTGGTTGGCCATTACCACCGGCACACTACTACCTCTCCTACTCTATGGTGCTCCTCTCCTGCAGCCCCTCTGTGGTACCATTGTATAAAATGAAGGTGCTGCATCTCAAGGTAGCACACTTTGTGACAGCTAGACAGCCCCAAGACCACCACTGTCGTGTGCTCTCCTTTATAAATTGGCCCTCTCTGAAAGCGAAACTAGCTTATCCGGTCTGCTGCCTAGCTTTTAATTTAACCAAAATTGCTTCCCCTCCTACTCTTAGTGGTATACTCCAAACCAAAATTCAGAAGAGGACACTTAGGTCTTCAAAATGTTCACTTCTGGAGGTTCCAAGGTCCAGAACCTGCACTGGTGACAGGTCATTGGCTGTTTCTGCCCCATCCTTCTGGAATAGTCAACCACTAGAGGTATTAAATTGTCTTTCTTTAGCTGCTTTCAAAAATGCCCTGAAATCTCATCTACTAGTCAGTAGTTGTTATAGTTGCAACTGATGACTCTGGTGATCCTCCAGATCTCCCCTGGTAGTTGGATGCTAGGGGGACCATCTAAGCTGACACTTACTGCTCTCTTTCTTCCTGATTTTCCTACCAATTTTAATCCTAATGAAATTTAACTCTGACAACTTGTGCACCTGCTTTTGTACTCACCACCGTATGATTATATTCTAGTTGTTTGTACCCATTGTAGATTGTTATTCTAGTTAACCCTGTACCTGTTTTTTTACATCTTGTTCATGTACTTATGTTCCTATTTCAGAACATTTGTAATGTTGTGATCATCTCCTATACATTTTATTTGACTTCTGTATGTATACTTATGTTATTAAGTGTAATTAATTCTGGGCCACACCTGAAAAAGGGACATCTTGGGTGCAATTTTCAGAGCCCTGAGAATGCCACAAGGCCCTATTGTCCCGATCATTTGGCACACAGGGCTTGCGGCATTCTCCCGGTTGGTGATTGGGATTTTCAATCCCGAGTGCCAAATGCCACAAGTTAGACCAGCTTTTCCCTAGTCTAACTTGCACCATTTGGTGGATTCTTTCATAAGGCTTGCGCCAAATCTTTGGCACAAGCTGTCGTAAAGTGTGGAAAGTGTCACAACTGTGCCCAATGTACTAAAATCAGGTGCAGTTGTGTCAAAGAAGTTTGGCACAACTGCACCAAACAACAGGGTTGACACAGGGCTTCATGCCCTGCGTCACCCTTTGAAAATTGTGCCCTTTGTCTCAGTGGGCCTACCTGGTCAACAAAATTCCAATAAGAAATTAAAACAATTCTTTCTTTCTTTCTTTCTTTCTTTCTTTCTTTCTTTCTTTCTTTCTTTCTTTCTTTCTTTCTTTCTTTCTTTCTCTCCCTCATCCCTCATCATGACTCTCTCCTTGCTTTTACTCACTTCTGCTACAAGGTTTAATCTCTTGTTTATGGCCTCCACTTGCCACCTTAGCAGCCCCCATGGTGGGGCTCCCCTCAGGCACAAGACGGCTAATAGCTAGTGGGTAGTCAGAGAATTCAGCCAAGATCAACCCCTGTGTTCAATACCAGGGGTAAGGTGTTGGCCTCTCTACACAACTCTATTTCAATGCCCCAGACACTAAGGAATGACTTAGAGAAGGTATGTCTGCCATGCATAACTCTCTCACCCAGACTACCAGTGACCTGTCCCTCACCAGCTGATGCAGTGACCCTTCCTGTAAGCATTGTATACCCCCTAGGTACTGAGCTCAGCCTCCACTAGCCTGAGCAGGATCCCCAGGCTTGGCACATGAATCCTGTTTCTGTTTGGTAAGTGAGCACACTTACCATTAGGACCCTGTGCATTCTAGTGGATGCTTTAGCATGCATTATGTGGCATTATAAAACAGGTAGGGAAAATCCTACATTCTGGTTGGCACCTATGACTGAGATCTAATGTACAGGTAAAAAAAAGGTGCTGGCAGTCAGAACACAGCCTACTAACAATATCAATGCCTTTTGCAAAAGTTCTTGATTGCCATTACAAACATGGCTGCTACCTTTATTCACGAAAAAATCTTCTAGTGTAGGTCCTAAAACTAAAAGTCCCTCAATATAAAGAGAACAAATACACTGATTAAGGCAGCAGTATTTGTTGGTCACCATGCAGTTCTTTCAGCAATAAGTTTTATTCTGGCAAAACATCCAATATATCCAGTTTTCATTTTGTTTTCTTTCATTTCTGAACTAAGATACGTGATTCAGAAGTTTTCAGGAGTTCCCGCTCCTGTGCCATACCCACCACTTAAAAGTATCTTAGAACAGTGTTGTGTTTTACCATCAGAAACATGTGGTTGCACCAACCTAATTCATCTGCAGTATGAATCTAGTATGTACATTCAACAGGCAACCAAAATGGAAGAGATTTTTAAAAATTGCGAGTGGTGGCCATCTTTATTAACTTGAGACATTATTTACAAAACTATCTTTAAAACCTGTTTTAAAAATATCTTAGAAAATACACTGAGGATGAATCTAAGGATGTCTGAAATAATTTGTGTTAAAAAACTATGACAAAAATGTTTGCTGACTAGTAGTGCTGTGAATTCCACCAGTGGAATTAGCATGGACTGACCATTCCACTGGTGGAATTTCTGCCAGAATTTCTCTGGTTCTTCTGCAGAATTCAGCCTGCTGTAATTCTGGGGAACAGCATTCATTCTGCAACCATTTCCATGGAAAATATTGAAATCTGTGGAATAATATTCCGCAGAACATTTTTTTCCAAGGAAAATAATTCCGCAACTATTTCCATGGAAAATATTGAGATCCATGGAATCAAATTCTCTGGAAATGTTGCAGAAAACTCATTCACATTTTTCTGCTGCAGAATTTCGTCATTCCATTTCCAGTGAAATTTGGTGGAATTTTGGCAGCATTTTGAAAATTCCATGAAATTCCATTCTGCCAGAATTTGAAAATTCTGCACAGCATTACTAACTAGTAAATACTACTGCTTTAAACTGCAACTCTGCATTTCCACATGTTTACTCAAAAGCAGATGTTTCAGCTATAACAATTTACTAGAGAATACATTCTGTTCATTTTCAAGTTTCCTTTTCAGAGTTTATAACATGTGTTGGTAGTCTATCCAAAAAACTTGTACAAAAGCATTGGCCTAGGCCCTGTTGACCTCATAGTGTCTTTGTTTAAGACATCGTAATGCTTATAATGACAGCAGACTGTGATGTTACCAACAGCAGTTGTGAGGTACAGGTAAGTTGGAAAGTCAGATTTTTGTTTTGTTTTGGAAAGACTCCGTGACGTACTGCATTATCTGAAACGTTAGCAGACCAAGAACAAAAGAAAGTGAAAGAAAACTAGAAAACACTTAAGCTAAATATAGCTGTTTAAAATCTAACAGTTTCAGACTTTTTATTTATGTAGAGAACTGCTCTTTATTTTCTTTTATATTCCCACTTACACACATAGATAAAAAAAATGAAGCACTACACACCGTTTTGTTTTTTTGGAGCCTCTGTTGTGAGCATGGACTTCCCCCTACCTATCCTTACCTACCTATCAGGGAAATGTTTGCTGCTTGCCCTGCCACAAATAAAAAGGAATCCCTGGCTTTACTGAGGCCTTCTGGTGTGTGTGTGTGTGTGTGTGTGTGTGTGTGTGTGTGTGTATGTATATGGGGGAGAAGAACATTCAGATAGGAGAATTCAGCAGAAGTCTGAATTCCTCCATTCCATGATAAACAAACATTCCATCTACTGAATATGTGGATAGACAGATGCTTGACAGGTGGGAAGGGGCTATATTTTATTAGTTACTTAAAAAAAAGAAAATATATGTTTTTAATTAAAAACAATTGGTATTTTTTTTTAAGTTTTCTCAGTTTATCCATTACCCTCCTCTCTCTCAACCCTTCTAAAGGTGCCTCTCCTGACGAACTCGACCCTAAGCTCCTCTTTCTCTCTGCCCCAGCTATTGTCTATCCCCTCTCTACTATTCTAAATCTCTCCTTTTCATCTGCCTCAGTTTCCTCATCATGGAAACATGTTGTAGTTCTCCCACTACCTAAAGGTGGTGACCCCCACATCCCCCAGTGACTATTGTCCCATTTCCCTCCTTCCTACCCTTGCTAAACTCCAAGAATACTCGGTTCTCCCTCAGCTTACTATCTTTCTCTTTGACTCCTCTTTCTTCACACTGTTCCAATCTGGTTTTCGGAAAAACTACTCCACCACCACCTCCTCCCACTCGGTCCTTTTTAATGTCTTTATAAGTGACATTGCAGAGGAACTGGAAGGAAAAGTATGTATCTTTGCAGACGACACAAAGATCTGCAACAGGGTTGATACACCAGATGGAGTGGAAAGGATGAGAAGGGACTTGGCAAGGTTGGAGGAATGGTCAAATGTATGGCAGCTCAGATTCAATGCAAAGAAGTGCAAGGTAATGCACCTGGGAAACAAAAACCCAGGGGAAGAGTACACAATTGGGGGTGAGATACTGACAACAGTAAAAATGGAAAGGGACCTCGGGTAATTATATCAGATGACCTAAAGGTGGGCAAGCAATGTGAGAAGGCAGTAAGGAAGGCTGGGGGGATACTGGGATGCATAGGGAGAGGCATCAATAGTAGAAAACAGGAAGTTGTTATCCCTCTGTACAGACAGTTGGTGAGACCCCACCTGGAGTACTGTGTGCAGTTCTGGAGACCCCATCTCCACAAGGACATAGACAGAGTGGAGGCTGTCCAGAGGAGGGCAACCAAAATGGTGCAGGGTCTACACCAGAAGACATACGAAGAAAGACTAAAGGAGCGTAATATGTATTCCCTTGAGGAAAAGAGGGAGAGAGGGGACATGATAGAAACGTTCAAGTACCTCAAGGGAATCAACAAAGTCCAAGAGGGTGGCATCTTTCAGAAAAAGAGATGCGTAAGAACAAGGGGGCCCAATTTAAAGATAGAGGGGGGATGGCTCAGAGGTAATGTGAGGAAGTATTTTTTCACAGAGAGGGTTGTGGATGCATGGAACAGCCTCCCTGAGGAGGTCATGGAGTTAAGAACAGTAGTGGAATTCAAGAATGCATGAGACAGACATAAGGCAGTCCTAGGAGGAATTAAGCTGTTGGTTAACTAGGATCTGCAGCTTATCTGTTAAGTAGGAAAATGGGCAGACTAGGTGGGCCAAGCGGTCCTTATCTGCCGTCAAATTCTATGTTTCTATGTTTCCCTACTCAGGCTCACTGATTCTGTCCTTACAGGGATGGAAAATGGCCTTAGCTCTACAGCCATCTTTGTCGACCTTGCTGAGGCTTTCATCTCTGTCTCCCACACTCTTCTTCTGGACTCCCTTTCTGCTGCTGGCCTGTCTACTGTGGCCACAGATTGGTTCAGGGCTTTCCTAACTGGCCAAACCCGATCAGTCAAGATTGTGGACTCCATCTCCGCTCCTCTCCCTATTGGCACAGGAGTCCCCCAGGGCTCAGTGCTCGGTCCCCTGCTTTTCTCCATCTTCCTAAATGACCTTCCCTCGGTCTGCTCTCTTTCCTCCTCCATCCACATGTACGCTGATGATACTGTCCTGTATGCATCCGACTCATGTCTCTCTGATGTTGCATCCAGTCTTCAGCATGATTTCGACCAAGTTCAGCTCTGGTTTGCTTCCCATCAGCTCTTCCGAAACACCAAGAAGACAGTCTCCATGACCTTTGGCACTAGGCAGAGACTCTCAAGGCTACCTGGCTTGCCCTCTTTCCACACCCTGAATGGGACTATCATTGAGGATACTACCTCATTTAGATACCTTGGGGTTTGGTTGGACCAACACCTCAACTTCTCAGGACACATAGACGCCATCCTGAAAAAACTGCGCCCTAAGCTTGGCTCCTTGCTCAGGAACCATAGCAGCATCCCTCTTATGGCAAGGCGTGAACTCGTCCAAAAGATGATCCTCCCCATGTTTGACTACTGTAACGTAGTCTATGGTGCTGTTCCCAAATCCTCCCTGGCCAGATTGGACACTCTCTTTAACTCCTTCTGCCATTTTGCTCTTGATGCTACCTCTCGTTCTCACCACTGTAATCTCTGTCATGCTCTGTCCTTTCCCACACTGGCAAAAAGATGCCTCTCCCATTGCGTCAAACTGACCTCTAAATTCTGGCTTGGTGAACTTCGTCCCTACTGTCCTCATTTCTCTCCATCCCTCCTCTACCCTCCCACTCCCTCAGATCCTATGACTCTCACACTTTGGCTATCCCCCATTGCTCTACTCTCATTGGTCAGTCTGGATTTGCCCACCGGTTCCCTAAAATCTGGAACTGTCTCCCCCTCAAATACATCACTCTTCCTCCTCCTACTCCCTCAGCTCTGCCCTCCATAACTACCTCTCCTCCAGCTGTTCCTGTTACAATCCTCCCTAACTTCTCTCTTTACCCAGTACCTGTTTTATATTAACCTCCCCTTCTCTACCCCTCCTTTCCTCCACTTCCTCCCCACCTCCCCATTTCCCCCACAAATCCAGCCTTCCTCCAAAATTCTCCTTCTGTCTCTTCCTGCTATCTCTTCCCCCTCTTCTCCAACTAGCCTACTCACTTTCCTCTTCTTCCTTCAACTTGTCTACCCCCAGTACCCTTGCAGGGTTCTAACATCCTGGAGGGTGAACGGGTTTAACCTCCTCCACTGGGTGATCTCATCAAAATAAAGCACTTACTCATCTTTCCCCTTCCCTTGCACTTAATCTTTATATCGGTTTGTCTCTGAGTATCAACTCTGTAACTATGTTGCACACCGATATACTGTGCCTCATGAACCTGCCCGCACTACTTGTTTGGAATCCAGGCTTTCTCGGCTGCTGTACTATATATATTTCATCAATCTTAATGCCTGTAGGCCTCGCCACTTCATTCCCTCCCATCTGCACTCCAATTGTATAACAATGCTGTCTACCTGCTGTGGACCTTACATAACTAGTCATTCCCTGTAAAATGTTATGTATCTCTGTGCACTACTGCTTATTTTTGATTCCAAATGTTACTATTTGTTTTCTGTTAATTTGTTATGAATCTTTGTTTCTATCCTCATTGTACCCCTCCCCTCAAGGTTGTACCAGGAGACGAGCAACTTGTTGTTCAGTGTGCCTTCCTGTTGAAACATTTCAATAAATACAAATTTTTTAAGAACAATAAGACACTTCAGGGATGGGTATTATGCTGATCTCACCTCACTTTCAGGAGCTGAAGGCACTCCACCTGCAGCATTGTGCCTTTCTATGCACCTGGGCATGCAGATGGATCAGCATAATGCACACCATGATGTGTCTTATTGCTTAAATACAAAATGTGGCACACAATACTGTAGTACTATTAAGAGAACCAACAATTTAGACCACGTGTATGCTATTAAGTGCAACAGCTGGTTAACTTGAAGTAGCATCAGTAACTTGATGTATTTAAGTTCAGAGGATGGTTGTGGTCACTACTATTTGAATACCCACACAAGCTAATTATGACAGCCTGTGATAACATGCTATAGTATACTATATATGCATTTGCTCTTTCAGCCAGTGAGTGAGGGACTTGGCTATCCAACTATCTGTGGGAGAGGAGAAAACAAGAAAAAACTGATAGTATGCAGGATTAAGTACATTCACTGATCAACCCATTATGGGAATGGCACCATGACATGTAGTCATTGCCTTTGAGTACAGTGTGGTACCTGAGGAAATGCCCATTATTGGGCACACTTCAGGGTCATAGAAATAGGGGTATGCAAAACTCCCCATCTAACCCTCTCTAAGTGGAAATGAGTTAGTCTCATGCTCACCCCACCCCCACCCCAGTCATTGCTTTCTCCCATTTTCCTATACACAGATTTTCAGTTTAAAAAATTTGCAATGCCATATTTAAAGTACACCCTCCAACCCAACCCCCCCAAATGGTCACAATAGATTGTTGCCCCCCCATCATGGATTGGGGTCTGGAGGTCTTGCGTACCATATTATTTGTGGTATTCTGGAATTAATATTTATTACTCACAAACCCCTACCTCCCTGAGAAAAAAAAGACTAACAAAACATCTTACTAGAACATAATCCTATTCGCACTACACTGGGAACAACAGTGAGGCATTGATAATACTAATATGCCACTGGGGCCATGCATGTGCCTTGGAGAACATGAGCACAGCACCAAAATCGACAGCAAGCACCTGAGAACCAGTCACCAAAGAGGTACTTCAAAGCGGCACAGGCTAGTGCCAAAGCAAAAATGAATACTCACTGTCTCTTGAGAGTTCGGCTCCTCAAGTCACCACTTTCACCAGAAGAAATGCATAATGTTGCATTCAGGATAATATTTTATTGTAGAAAACAGTAAAAACAGCAGCAGTAGCAGATCAGTGGACTGCACCCTCCCTCAGCCGAACGTTTTTGCGCCTCACCAAGCACTTTCTCAAAGCTTTGACAAAGCGCTTGGTGAGGTGCGAAAAGGTTCAACTAAGGGAGGGTGCAGTCCACTGATCCGCAACTGCTGCTTTTTTCTATTGTTTTCTACAATAAAGTATTATGCTGAATGCAATACTATGTGTTTCTTCTGGTGAAAGTGGTGACTGAGGAACCGAGCTCTCAAAAGACAGTAAGCACCTGAGAATACCAGCCTGACATTTGCAACACTGAGGCGACACTGGGTGAAAGCATTAGGACATATGAAGTGCTATCATTCTGTTAGGAGGAACAGGTATACAAATTGGAATGCTGACATGCTAGTAGGTAGCCCAGCATTCTGGTACAAATCCTATCATGTCATTAGAAGAACCCAACTAGCTTATATAAAACCCTGCATGCAAGTACAAAAATTGAATAAACAAAGGAGGACGCCAGCACGAGTTCCTAGATGCTGTTGCTGCCATCAAGCATGAAAGGCAGGTCAGATCACAAATTGAAAATTTCAGCACACACATGAAGCATTCACTAAAACTGGAGTTCTTTAATTTAAGTGCAGGTAACAATAGAAAAAGAGCAGCCATCTCAACAGATAGACATACTTCTTATGTATTGCGTCTCTGAGACTTCATCAGGAGGGTATAGAAACTGGCATGCAAATCCAGCACGCCAGCAATTTAAGTCTGGCATGCCACATGCTGAAATGATAAAATGACAGTGAGAACAGGAAGAGTGTGATTGGCTGAAACCACATCATGTGACCATGCAGCAAGATTTGTCTTACTGCACAGCTGGCTCAGAATCAAATTTGAAAGGTCTCTTTCAGTTATCTGTCTTCCTAATGAATAGTTTTATAAGCACAACAACCCCCTCCTGGGTGTGCAATAAGGCAGATCTTTTGCACTTTCCAGGTGGTTGAAAAAACTCAGCTGTGCTTCAATACGCACCTAAAGCATATAATAAGATTTGTCTTACCACACACCCTGTTGTTGATTATTGCTTACTTATTACACCCCCTCCTGGCTGTTATTTCATGTACTTCATTGCAGGTATCCTGAGTTGTTATTGATAAGGATGTCTCACACTCATATACACACACCCACACACACACACCAAGTGCAGCTCAGGTTTGTGAAATAAACAATTATATAATGGCCTGTAGCCTCGTGGCCAACCACCCAAGGTGTGATGTTATTACAGTATGACACACACCCTGTCTTGCATTATGTAAGCAATAAGGCAAGAAGAAGCATGTGTAAAACATATTTTACAGCAAGGCCAGGGGCATAGCAAGGAACAAGGCTGAAGGCTGAGTAATTTCAGCCACCAGACATGCTGTAAAATATGTTTTACACACATTCCTGAGTGCCTTATTGCACTTATAAAATTGGCACCTTTTTTTTTTTTAACTTTTTACTGTTGGGAAAAGCATGTTTATATGTAGAAATAATAGATTTATTTGTGTGCATATGTGATAAAATAGTCTTTCCGCCCACTACAAGTGATGTTGTTGATGATGTCATTGTATTACTGCCTACTTTCTTCTTCCTGGTTTTTCTTCTCTGTTTTCTCCACATTCAAGATATGGAGGGCAGGATTCTCAAAAGGGATGAGCCCAGCACATCCAAGATGCACCGGCACATCCCCGTCTTGTGCACTGGTGTGATTCTGCAAGGGTACTGATGTGCCGGCGCATCCCCGATGCACCAATGCATTGCAGATGCACCGCATACTACCCATAATGATATGCAGTGCATCTGGAGGGGCTGTGAAGGGGGCGTGCCCATGTATATGGTGCGCGCCCCATCCACAGCCCTACCAGGAGGCACATCTCTGGGGCAAGTCCGGAGATGCATCCCCTAAAGATAAGTCTACAGCAAGTAGACTTAAGTTGCTTGCCACCCACAGGCATGCTGCCATTCTGCAGACAGCAGCATGGCAGCCTGCCCACATGCCAGTCCAGAGTGCCCCCTTCCTGCCCAAACCCCCATTTAGTATGCCACACCTTGCGATGATAGAGCCATGTGCAAAGAAACCCCCCACTCTGCCTGCAGTCCTGTTTCCAAGCTGCACCTTATGGCAGCAGAGCCTTGTATGAAGACACCCCACTCCCTACCCGTAGCCCTGTGTCCAAGCCACATCCTGCCGCAGTAGAGCCATGTACATAGAAACCCCCCACCCTGCCCGCAGTCCGGTTCACATCTTTGTGAATGACAGAGTATAGTACTCACTGCAAGCCCATTGGTTGACAGGGTCCACCAATGGGCTTTCATTACTACAGTTGCTGTCATTCTTGGACAGCTCTGTCAGCAGGCAGACATGGTGGTATGAGAGTGGGTTGTGCTGCCCGCTGACCATTGGGACCCTCTGGGATGAGGGGAGCGGGTGTCTGAGTGGGTGGGGGGCATCTGGAATGATGGGGAGTCATTTGCAGTGCCGTCGGTGGTGCATGCGTATCGGGGTGGGGAGGTTCTTTGTACAAGGATCCACCGCCGCAGTGTGCAGCTTTGACCCGGGACTACAGACACGGTGGGGGATTTCTATGTACATGGCTTTACCGCTGCAGCATGCAGTTTGGACCTGGTGCTAGAGGCAGGGAGGGGGGGGTTCATCGTTCATGGTTTAACTGCCGCAGGGTGTGGCATTCAGAACAGGGCTCAGGCAGGGGGTGGACCACTGAACCACCGGTACTCATTTGTGGGTATTCTTACAGCCGGCAAATGGGCCAGGGATGAGTGGGGGGTGCAAACTGCCTCCCTGGGGCTGTGTGTGGCCCATAGCCATTGCAGGGCACCTGGTGCATTCCTCCAGGCACAACCCTGCTAGGCACATGCAGGTGGGGCCATAATGACATGCAAATGGCCCCATTGCACCTTGCATGCCTAATGGCTCCATTTGCATGTTGTTGGCTCTGAATGGCAACATTGGGCTCAGCGCATCGTGAGATGCACTGCCCCACTGGTTTCCCTAGCCCGACCTGGGGGTTGTGCTGGCGCATCCAGGGCTGGGTACAACTGTGGTATTCACAGAGGGGATGCACCAGGAGCATTCCCCAGTGCATCCTCTGTGAATACCACTGTTGGTACTCAGCGCATCTCATTTGCGCCGGGGCATCTGAGATGTGCCAAGTGCAAGTCCTTTGAGAATCCTGCACAGAATGTTTATCATGGAATGTTTACCATGGAATACATAGATACAAAATTCTGCTCAGTTCCACTGGCGGAATGCTTCTCTCCTAACACACTGAACACACAGACAACAAAGGCCTTTTCTTACAGCCAGAGACTCATTTATCTCACTGTCGGGGCAAGAAGAAGAGAGTTCCCTGATGAGTAGGTAAAGATAGAAGGGGGATTTTTTTTACTGTCAGAAAAAAAACAGTTGCGGTGAAAACTATAACTAATACTTAATATTTCTAATTTGTTTATGTATGTAAGGAGAGTGTGATTATCAGGAAAACAACATTTAATTCATTTGTTTTATTTTTTATTTAAGGTAGTTTTATTTGTAGGGCCAAACTGAAGTTGTTTTTACAGTGTAAAGGTAGCAGCCATGTTTGTGGTGGAAGAACAGTTCTGGCTGTTGGGAGCTAACTGAAATGCCTGTGTTCCAGATGCCTGTTGATCAGGGTTCCAGACTCTTCACTGCTGAGCAGTCCTTTTTCTTAACCATGTGTAAACCATATTTTACACATAAATAAGAGCCAATCAGATGACTGGATTTTACCCTGCCATTTTATAATACTTTATTATATCATATAATCCAGTTTCTCTGGAATGCAGTGTATTCCTTAAACAGAAAAGCAACATATTTATAGTGAGGAAAACTATCTTTTGTTTCTTTGCTTCGATGATTGTTTACTGCATTATATATCCAGTTTGCATCAAACGTTTTGCAATCAGATGAAAAGAAGAGAGTAGAGGAATTTCATGACACATGTTGTAATAGCTAACAGATGTGAGAAACGTTCCTGCTAGGATAAATATGTTTATTTGAAGCTCTTAATGCAGAATCCTAATTTAAACTTAATAGTATAAAAAAAATTATACTTTTTTTTTTCTTTCAGGTCTGGTGCCACTTAAAGAAGTTTCCTGTGGTAACTGTATTACGAAAAGCACAGCAAGTGTCAAACTTTGAAGACTCTAAGCAGCTTTTTCTTAGCACCATCCTTTTTACAAGACATGGGGCTAAATTATATCAACCATTTGTCAATGATGAATGTCTGCTTGCTTGTATTTGCTGTGTAGTTGTTGGGCACAGATAGGCTAAAATTAACAAATGAATAACACAAGTTATAATAGTTTATGAGAGACTAAGTGTTCTTTTCTGTCCATAAAATCAAGCTAAATATAAAATATACACATCCTTATTAGTTAGTTAGACACACTAGGATTTTCCTAGTGATGAAACTGTCAAAGTAGAAGTATATTTTTTTCCATTTGTTTCTCCTCTTGCTCCTCCCAACCAGCCCCCTTCTAATGGTGACCCACAGTCTCATCACCTACCATTCTAGGACTTACCCCATCTACTTACTTACTTACCATCATGGGTGAGGTGGTGCCACTGGTGGAGGTGTGGTCCTGTGGAGTCCTGCCTGGTCGAAGTGTTTTCCTCCTAGAGTCTCCCCATTCCCAAGGTCAGCTTGCGGGCCATGGGGCAAACCAGGCACCATCACCACTCCCTGAAGAAGGAGAGCAGACATTGGATGCTCAGTGTTCCTTCCCCCTCCTGGCCCCCCTGCGACCCTGATCCATTCCCAAACCCAGATCGCCAGTGTGGAAGGCATTAACCCTGCCTGCCATGGCACTGGGCTGGCTAACGTATAGGTACTGAGTCAGTTGTAGCCCTGCACAGACCTCGGACTTGGTAAAATCTGGACAGCCAATCTCAAAACTATAAATCTGGAGCAATTTGCACTAGGTCCAGCCAGAACTATTTTTACTGTTTTGAGTCCAGTCCAGTGATCTGAATTTCACCCATTCCCCACAGACCATGTGTCACCTTATGTTTTAAACACAACATGGTCCCAACTCTTATGGCTCTTCCAGCTCTCCTGTCCATACTTGTCAGACCTGGAGATGGGCATGTCCTCCTCTGGCACCTTCTCTCCTGCCTGTTATTGCTGCTGCTCTGCTACCTGCTCTTTCTGGTGCTGTAGCTGCCCCTAACCTCATCTTTCTCATTCTCTTTCTGTTTTCTCTCTGCCAGCCTCTGCTGTTCATACTAGGCCTGCTGCCACAAAACACATCCTGGGGCCTGCCTTCACACTGTGGTCCCCAGAAGACTTGATTACTACAATGGGGGACTGGCAAGGAAATCCTAAAATCAGCTGATAAGTGCCTTGGGTGGAAACTGAGCCCAGCCTCCACTCTCCTTAGCAGCTGCAGCCACAAAGCACACCTGCACTCTTGTGGGACCAAGACAGGATGAAAAGTGCCATCCAAATGCCACTACAGTGCTCCCCGATTCCAGTACAGGTGGTGAGGCTAGGGGAAAAATGGTAAACAATGCCAGTGTCCTGAGTGCTTTCACACAAGTAGGACATCATCTTAAAGGAGCAGAAGCGCCCATCACAAAACTGGGCCACACACCCACACCTACAACCTTAGGAAAGACGGCATGGTTGTGGAAAACATGGAAAATAATGTTGGTAATGGGGCTAGGCATCGTAATTAGCATGAGTTCTTACCCTTTACGTGAGCTGTGCTCATCTTGTTCCTTGGTTGTATCCTGCTATACTGATAATGAGTGGAGCAGGGTGAGGGGCAAGATCTGTTTGAAGCAGCAGGGGAGATATGAGCAAAGACACCACGGTAACTGTACAAATCAATAACAAATGAAATACATTTCCTAATCCTGCTGCTCTCTAACCCACTCTGTACCCCCAGATCACTGCAAACTACCCAGCCTGTTGCTCCCTCTGTCCAGCACTCCTCCAGTAAGCCCCTCATGCTAACTGCAGAGGCAATAATTAAAAAATTAATAACACAAGTTGTAATAGTGATATTGTCATGATTGGGAAATGAAGAGGTTCAAAGAGAACGTCATTTTCATACACTATGACCCTGAATTTTCAAAATACTAGTTTCCTCTCAGTAGGAACGTTAATATCTCTCTCTCTCTCTCTCTCTCTCTCTCTCTCTACCTTGTTACTATCTCCTCCGTGACTAGTAGCCCTTTGCTTTCTCAGTTACTTTCCCCAGCAGTACTGGCAGCCCTTTCTTTCTCCCACTTTCCTTCCCCTTCAATACTGACAGTACTTGAGTACCTGCTCCCTTTCTCTGCTAGTTATTTTCCTCTTGCTGCAGCAACTGTTCTCTACCACTTTCCCCTAAGTAGAGCCCTTGCTCTCTCCTAGTTACTTTTCCCTCAGTAAAGAGATAGACCTTTCACTTGTTTTGTAACTTCTCTCCTCAGTACAGGCTGCCCATACTCTCTTATTTTCTTTCCCCTCAGTAAAGACAGCCCTTCGCTCTCTCTCTGCCAGTTGCTTTACCATTAGTGCCGGTTGCCCTTCTTTCCTCCCTCCCTTTTCTTTTCACCTCAGTACAAACAGCTCTTGCTTCCACCCAGTTAGTTTTCCCTCGATACAGTGATAGCAACTTGCTCTCTCCTAGTTCCTTTCCTCTCAGTACTGGTGGCCTTTGCTTTCTCTCAGTTCCCTTCCCCTCAACACAAACAGCCCATGCCCTCTCTCTCTCTCCCCGGTTGCTTTCCTCTCAGGCAGCACTTGTACTTTTTCTCTTGCTTTCTCTCATTCTCTCCCAGTTACTTCCAATCTGCACAGACAGCCGCTGCTGTCTCAAAGTTATCGCTTACCTTGGTATTAGCAGCCCATGCTTTCCCCTAGTTATTTTCTTCCTCAGTACCACAGCCTACATTTTCTCCCAGTTACTTTTCTGCTCATCAATAGCAGTCCATTCTTTCTCTCAGTTATGTCACCCCCTCAGTAATAGCTGGCAACTCTTATTTTGTCCTAGATACTTTTCCCTTCAGTACTGGCATCTCCCTTACATTCTCTTCAGTACTGGCTGCCTCCGTGGGGCTCCTATCATCAACAAGCACATTTGAAGATATCATGCCTGTGCTGGGTGAACTGCACCGGTGTGGGTCTGGTGGAGCATCACCTTCAAGATTTGCTTGGTGACATTCAGGGTCTTACATGGTTTGGATCCTGGCTATTAAAGGACTCTTTCATGCCATACACTCTGGACTGGCCACTTTGCTTCACTGAAGCCTTGATGCTTGCCATGCCCCATTCTAGTCCAAAGATGTTGGGGGAAAGTGCATGTGTGGTGGCTGCACCATTGCCATGGAATTCTTTTCCACTAGAACTCTGCATGTGTGCTTGCTGGAGCACTTCAAAGGAGAACTGCACTAAACCTCCAAGTAATTTTCCCTGTAGAAGCTGTTTTTAAAATATTGGTTCCAATTCTGTTACTGTTTCATCTCTGCAGGCTTTATGTTACCTTAGTGGGTGTTTGTAATTAACACACAAGTAGTAGATACCATTTTAGAACTATATGATGTAGTTTATAGCCTTGTTGAACTCCTTCATTTTTGGCACACATCCATGTTTTACTATAGAACTCTGTGGTTGAGAGGGACATAAACTATATCACACAGTTCCAAAATGGCACTTACCACAAGAGTGTAAATCGGAAACAACCACTGATGTTGCTGATAGCCTTGTACAAAGGTAACAATCATAGAACATGAACCACTATTTAAAAAATAACAATTTTGCTAGAGAAAAGGGTTTTTAGGTTCAGTGCATTTCTCCTTTAAGAGGGACTTAAAAACGTATTTATTCAGCTTAGTTTTTCTGGCCCCTTTATGACAGGCGGAGACCCAGAGTTAGTCTGTTTTTATTTAGTAACAGTACATGACGTGTTCGCTTATTATTTTTTAATACAGTTATTAGTTTTTTTGCACTTTATTTTTATGTAAAGCACTCTGATCCCTTTGGAAAAGGGGCTATATTAATAAAAAATGCTTTGCCATGCCCTTCTCACAAAGTTTCCCCCACAGTACAGCTCTTGTTCTTTCCCAGTTACTTCTTCCATCAGCATATGCAGTCCATGCTCTCTCCCAGTTCCTTTCCACTCAGTAGAAGATGGCCCTTGCCACCTCCCACCTCTTTTCCCCTCAGTACAAGCAGCCCTTATTCTCTCCCAATCATTTTTCCAACAGTAGGGGAAGTCCTTGCTTTCACTCTCCCAGTAACTTTTTCAGTTTTCCCCAGGGTGCAGCTCATGTTCTATGCTAATTACTTCAATCCTTAGTTTAGGAATCCCATGTCCTCTCCCAGTTACTTCTGCAATCAGTACAGCTGACAACCCTTGGGCTCTCTCAGTTAACTTTTCCTCAGTTCAGGCAGCCCTTGCTCTCTCCCAGTTACTTTCCCTTCAGTATATGCAGCTTTTTCTGTCACTCTCCTGGTTTTTTTCATGGTGCAGCCTGTGCTCCCTCCCAGTTATGTCTCCAGTCAGTTCAGGCAGCCCTTCTTATTAATATTTCCCAGTTACATTTTCCCCAGCACATGCAGCCCTTGCGTTCACTCTCCTGGTTACTCTCCTCATGGTGCAGCCCTTAATCTCTCCCAGTTACTTCTCCCCTCAGTACATGCAGACCTTGTTCCCTCCCAGTTACCTCTCCACTCAGCACATGCAGCCCTTGCTCTCTCACAGTTACTTCCCCATCAAAGCAGGATGCCTTTCTTTCCCATCTCTTTGCTCTCTCCCATGTGTTGTCTCATTTTGCTTGTGTTGTCTGGGAGATATGGCTTGAACAGAGAGGGAAAAACAACTCAGGGACAGTGACTGGGTTTTATGCAGAAAGATAATGTTCCCCACAGTAAACTGGGGTGGGGGCAGTAAGTCTCCAAAAGATAAGACTGACAATTCGATTATCATCAGAATACTAAAAATCTTAGCTGGGAAGGGCAGGGGTTTGGGCTTTTGCCAGTGAAGTGCAGGGATAACAGGAGTCAAGGGGCAGGACATTTTCTAACAATTCTCTGCCGGCTATATGCTGAGTCATACTTGACAAAACTCGAGACTCATGTGCTGTGTTACCAGGCAGGAATTCCCTGCCAGCTCACTGGTACAGCGCACTGTTGCACTTGCATATTGATCCTGCAGCCCTTAGAAGCTGTGACTTCGAATCCTGGCACAGCTGACTGGCTTGAGACCCTAAGTTAGAGCACTATGCTATATGCACAGGAAGTAAGCTGAGAAAAGACAGATGACTGGGCTTGGTACTGTAGTTGGCACTTGCAAAGCACTGCTGTGAGGGTGTTGGGGGTAGAGATGTGCTGCAATTCTTCAGCCCAACCAGTGGATATCACTGCTACTGTGAGCACAAGAGCCCCATACAGGGGTATTGGAGATTCAGTTGGAATAATATTTGCTGTTCCTGATGGTAACTGGAAGGAAATCTTGTCCATTAACCATCCCTATCCCTAGGCAGTGAGGGTTAATGGCCAAGATTACCTTCACTCGCTACAAATACCTCAATCTCCATGTCTTCTTGACCCCCTTATCAGTTAAGGGAATGACTCCTTCCAAGGTTCAGAGGCTGCCTACTTGTTCCCTCTGCTAGACTGAAATCAGCAGGTGACCAGTCTTCTGCAGTTGCAGCTTAAGCCTCTGAAATGCCTCTCCCAGGAACATGTTACCTAAGAACTAGTAGGCTGTTGTCTTACTTTGGGTGCTGCTACTGAGCTGAAGTCCAGGTGGGGGATACACCTGATGGTGACCATCCCTGTTCACCTGCTGCACCTGCTGCCACTGCTAGGTTGGAGGAAGTTTTGGGCTGTCCTACAAGAGGTGTCAGGCTGTTCATTAGATGGAAGGGGGTGTTAGGCTGTCCAGGGCTGCAGACATTGGGGAATGGAGGGCAGGAGAGCACAGAGGGAACGAGTTGGGGAGTATACTTGTACTGCAGGGGTGCTGAGATTGGTGAATGAAGGGCAAGATAGCACAGAGAGGGAGGGAGGGAGGAAGGGAGTGGGAGGGGGGTTTGCTTGTACCCCAGGGCTGCCATGATTGGTGAATGGAAGGAGAGATAGCACAGAAAGAGAGGGAGTGGAAGCGGGGCTTACCTGTACTACAGAGGTGCTGAGATTGGTGAACGGAGGGTGGGATAGCACACAGAGTTAGGGAGTGGGAGTGGAGTTTACTTGTTCCCCAGGGCTGCTGAGATTGGGGAATACAGGGCAGGTTAGCACACAGAGGAAGGGAGCAGGATGGGGTTTACGTGTACTGTGGAACAACTGAGATTGGAGAATGGAGGGCAGGGTAGTGCACAGAGGGAGCAAGCGGCCGGAGAGTTTACTTGCACCATGGAGGGCTACCAACATTGAGGAAGGAGAGCAGGATAGCACACAGAAGGAGTGAGTAGGAAGGGGGTTTACTTGTACCCCAGGGCTGCTGAGATTGGGGAACAGAGGGTCGGATAGCATGCAGAGAGAGGGAGCAGAAGGGGGGAATTCCTTGTACTCTGGGACTGCTGAGATTGGGGAATGGAGGGTGGGATAGCACACAAAGAGAGGCAGCAGGAGGGGTTTACATGTACAGTGGGACAGCTGAGATTGAGGAATGGAGTGTTCGATAACACACGTAGGGAGCAAGCAGCAGGAGGTTTACTTGTACCGTGGGGCTGCTGACATTGGGGAATGAGGGTAGGATAGCACACAGAGGGACTGAACAGGAGGGGATTTACTTATATCAAGGTGCTGCCAGAATGGGTAAAAAGTGAAGGGTGGGACAGCATGCAGAGGGGAGTGAGTGGGGGTTTACTTGTGACAAAATAGGAGTAATCCATGCTGCTGAAACAAAGTAAATTGACGACACTGCTCAGCTGCTTGCTAGGTGGTGTCATGCAGATGAAAGAAACCAGGCACTCTCTGATATGAGTGGCTGGCTCTTTGAAACTACAAGATGTTTCCAACCCGCAAGCACTGAACAGTGTCATGATTAGCCTGGCTGATCACTGGGCTGTCACTGTTGAGCCCACTGCAGCCTGAGCTGCATTAGACTTGAAAGTGACACAGCTCTGAAATGCCGTTCTTGTAACAAAATGTTTGCTGCACATACATGCATGCAAACATAACAAGAAAGCCATTTTATAATTGCAATAATGCACTCCAGAGCATGTGTCATGAGCATGTCACCTCTCAGGTGTTGGATGCACTTGGGCACCCAACCACCTGAGGTGTCATGGTATACCAGCACGACACACACCCTGTCACGCAGTATTGCTTAATTATCACCATACCCTACCTCTGGTCTGTGATGGTGACACCTACAGAGATTGTATATACTGTATTCAGAAAGTAGAGAGGATATTACGTGTTTTTGTTTTTTCCTGTGCAACCTGTACCCCGGCCTAGAGCAGCATGTAGCAACCAGCACCCCCAACTTGTACCACAGACAAGGCATCAAACCACAAGTTGGCATACACAAGGCATAAACCCTGGTACTGGGGCAAATACCTGGCTTGGCATCTAAGAGGTTGGGGGGGGTTAGGGCACAAAATAACATTTATATTTACCCCGAGTTCTGGGAGAGAGGTTGCTAGGGTTATGCTAGATCTAACTTCTGAGGGGGCCCATAAACAAGATCACATGGGAAGCATAGATTGAATGTCCACAACTAGAACTGGGATTGTGCAGTATGGCTTTATTCACACAAGATGGTAAAAAATGCAGAACAGGGTTGGTCCCCCTGGTTGGAACTGGTACATGCAGGCTCACCAGTACTTTCCTTTTCCAGAAGAACAAAAGTGGGCATTTAGAACATCTCTGCCACACAAACATCAAACTGTCCATCCCTCTGGATTAGGCTCTTGAAGACATTACATTTCCCATAAACTTCTACTCGTCTGCCCCTCTTTCCTTGGGGGCATGGACTTAAATTCTTTCATAAGTGTCTACACCATGGTGGGTTGCCACACACTTATATACATCCTCCTGACCTGATGAGCTTTGTTAACATTCGCAGGGTAACCTTGTGCCCCTCCAGTGACCAGTTAGCCCCGACTGAAATTTCAAGTGAGGGTCTGCCCACCCTAGCCCCAGCCATCTTCTGCCATCCTATTGGGGTTACACAAATTGATCCTTCACCCTCTAACAGGGTGCTAAAGGAATCCACAGTAACATTAAACATTCAGCACATATTTGTGGTGAGGCTGTGGCCCTGACTGGTGTACTCTAGCCTTGTCTCTGGGCACATCACCATCAGACAGCAACCCAAGAATTGTTAGTCTCTGTTTCTGTACTCACAGTTTTGTTTAACCTTGGCATATAGACATCTGACTGAAGAAACCTTTTCCATAGCTCTTTCACAGCTTTCACAATTGAAACACTCTTTGTTTCCTCACAAGACAACTGACACTCTCTTGGTCTCTCAGGGGATTGCCCCTTGGATCCACAGAATTGCAGTCCCCTTTCACTTTCTGACAGGCATGACCCACTGAGGTCCTGGACTCAATGATCTCCACCACTTCTGGTTGGCATTGCTGTATACTCACTCACTAGGGTGAGAAATCGACCAGAGGTCCTTCACCCAGCCTCAGGGCAGACCGGCAGGCACCTCTCACTCTGAGGGCTGCTGCTCACTCAGAGCACCACTACTAGTCAGACTGACTGACTTGACTGACTGAACTACTCTGACTCCCATCTGAACATTCTAAACTGTCCCCCAAGCAGCTGATTCTAAAGTGGCTTATGGCTTATGCTGCTGTGAGAATTCTAAATGGCATAATCCATTCTCCACTCATGTTGTAAGGAGCTTTTAACAACTCCCTACAGGCTGCTCAGGAACCTTCCTAGTCTAACCCTGATGGGATTCTAGTAACCCCAGGGGACTGGGTGATTACACTTGCTCCCAGCTTAAAAATTTAAATTGTTTAAAAAAGTACAAAAATGATAAATCCAGTAAGAACTATCAGGTGCTTAGGAATCTGACAAGGAAAGTAAAAGTGAGTATTAGGAAGGCAAAGGCTCACCAAGAAGTTTGATTGGCATCCAGGATTACAGACAGTAAAAAATCATTTTTTAGTCATATTAACAAATCTAAATTCAACCCAAGTGTGGTAGGTCCCTTTAAAAGTAATCAGGAGTTAGTAATTTCAGATAAAGAAATGGTAAATATTCAAAATTAATACTTTACCTCAGTTTTCAATAAGAAAGCTACCTCTCCATCCAAGAATAATAGTAGCCCAACACCTGGCCAAATAACCTTAGACCCTGAGGAGATTCGGGCAAAATTGTGTGGGGTGGATATCAATAAATCACCAGGGCCGGATAATATCCACCCTAGGGTGATACAAGAATTGGCAGTTCATATAGCTTCACCTCTGACTTAGATCTTTCAAACTTCACTAGACGGGGGGAGGCTCCGAGGGATTGAAAGGATACTATAGCAGTTCCATTATTAAAAAAGGGGCCTAAGACAGAACCATCCAACTTTAGACCTGTGAGTCTGACTGCAATCATAGGGAAGTTATTTGAGGGTATCTTAAAAGAAAAAAATATTAGATTCCTTAGGTGAACAAGGGTTAGTAGATCCTTTGCAGCATGGATTTACAAAGGCAAGATCATGTCAAACATATCTTCTGTCCTTTTATGAAAGTTAATAGGGAATTGGACATGGGGAATTCTATGGATGTGGCTTTCATGGATTTTGTGAAGGCGCTTGACAAACTGCCTCATTTAGAGTTATTGAATTTACTAAGGGAAGTTAAGATACAAAGTAATATAATTCATTGGATTTCTGATTGGCTAAAGGATAGAAGACAGTGGGTAGCTATACAAGGAACACTATCGGATAGGGTACCTGTTACTAGTGGGGTGCACACTGGGATTGGTTCTTGGGCCATGTTTGTTTAACATCTACATTTCTACCATACAATTAAAAAACCCGAAGGTGTGGTTATACAAGTTTGTGGATGGCTGTAGGGTTGGATCAGTGGTGAATAATGTTATAGATGGGACTCAGCTGCAGCGGGCATTAAATGAGACTGTGAAATGGAGCAGGGTAAATAAATTGGAGTTGCATGCCCTTTGAGGGGTGTTTCCCCAGATGGTCTGATGGTGGTATTGGACTTATCGGGTTTACCGAGTGATTGTATGGATCCAGGGGACCTGGTACTTGCCTATAATAAGGCCGTAATAGGGGCCCTGGATTCCATTGCTCCTGATCATGTTCATCCTCTCACTCTTCGCCCCAGGTCTCTTTGGTTTGATGAGACTCTGAGGGAATTGAGAAGAGTTGGATGAAGGCTAGAGAGGTGCTGGTGGAAGTCGGGCCTGGATTGTGACAAACTTAGTTTGATGGACCATTATGTGTTCTATCAATCAGCAATCTCTCGTAAGAAGGCAGAATTCATGTCCAGAGAGATTGCTGTTGCACAGAATCAACCAGCTCAGCTTTTCCAGACTTTGGACAGATTGTGCAATCCAATCTGTCTTCAGCCTGGAAGTGCTTTTTCTCAAGAACGGTGTGAGGAGTTTGCTCAATTCTTTTCAGATAAGGTTGCCACAATCAGGTCTGATATCCGCTCAACCCTCCCTAGTGGGAGCTGTGATGGTCGGCAGAAGATGTCAGACACCCAGTTTGTGTGGTTTGACTTCAGCCTTCCCACAATCAGTGACATTGTGATGGTCATCCAGTCATTGAGCCCGACCAACTGTAGTTTGGACCCGGGCCCCACACATCTCTTAGTGGGCTGTGTGGATAAAATTGGTCCGGTCCTTTCTGAGATAGTCTGGAGGTCTTTGGAGAGGGGGATTTTTCCTAATCCCCTCAAGGAGGCTGTGGTTCAGCCCCTTCTTAAGAAGTCCTCCTTGGACCCAGATTGTCTGGCTAACTACAGGCCTGTCTCTAACCTGCCCTTTGTGGGTAAGGTTATTGAGAAGGTGGTCGCATCACAGCTGGATGATCATTTGACCAGCCACAATGTCTATGATTCTCTCCAGTCTGGATTTAGGAAGAGACATAGCACTGAGACAGCTGTTGTCCGGGTACTAAATGACCTTCTAATAGCGAGAGATCGAAGGACCCGTTCCATCTTGGTCCTTCTTGATCTCTCTGCAGCATTTGACACTGTGGACTATGGTGTGCTATTAGAGCACTTGCGGCTTATCTGTGGGCTGTCTGGTACAGTCTTCAGTTGGTTTCGATCTTTCTTCGAGGGTAGGACTCAGAGTGTGGTGTCTGGGAGTTTTTCCTCTGCATCATTCTCCCTATTCTGTGGGGTGCCACAGGGCTCCATTTTGGCGCCCATGCTGTTTGAGGTGTACATGCTGCCATTGGGAGCAATTATTAGGCAGTACAGCTTTGGTTTTCGCTGCAATGCAGATGATACTCAGCTGTACATGTCCTTTGTGCCTGGCCAAGATGCTGCCATTTGGGTCTTTAACAACTGTCTCACCGAAATCCAGGACTGGATGAATGTGAGTTGGCTGCAGTTGAATCCAGAGAAAACTGAGGTGTTGGTTGTGGACCCAGGTTGCCGGGAGGCAGGTTTGTTGGTGGGATCACCTTCAAGTTTAAGGCTTGGGGGTGTTCAGCTAACTACCTCAGACCAGGTGCGGAACCTGGGCGTTGTGTCTGATGACTGTTTGACACTTAAATCTCAGGTGACGTCAGTTGTCAAAGCCTCCTTTTACCATCTGAGGAATATTGCCTGGGTGAAGCACCTGGTTTCTTCCAGCGATCTTCCAACTTTGGTCCACGCCTTCGTTACCTCCTGCCTTGACTACTGCAATGCCCTTTACCTTGGGTTACCGGGGGTTGATATCCGCCACTTGCAGCTAGTGCAGAATGCGGCAGCCAGGCTATTGACTGGTTCCTCTAGGACCAGTCATATAACGCCTGTGCTCCACGGACTGCACTGGCTGACAATATGCTGATGGATCACCTTCAAGGTCGGTTTGCTGACCTATAAGGCCCTACATGATCAGAGACCTGGTTACCGGAAAGATCTCCTTCATCCCTACTGTCCCTGCTGCTGTCTCTGATCCACTGACAAAGGATTGCTAGAGATTCCCAGGGTTCGTTTAAAGACATCTGGGGCCAGATCTTTTAGTTTTATGGCCCCAACCCTGTGGAATTCTCTACCTCGTCAGGTGCGAGATTGCCCGACCGTCCAAAGCTTTAAGGGAGCATTAAAAACATTTCTTTTTAATGATTTTCAATGTTGCTGCCGTGGAATTATTTTATATATGGTTTTAATTATTTATTGATTTATTTTATTATGTTATGTACAGGTGCCTTGGTTTCGGAAAGGCGCCTTTTATAAATAAAGATTTAATTGAAGTGCAAGATAATGCATCTGGGAAAACATAATATGGAGCTAATATATAAATTAGGCACAGATCCATTATTAGAGACACATGAGGAGAGAGAGACCTGGGAGTCAAAATTACAAATCAATTAAAATTCGATATACACTGCAATGATCAGATTATTTATTTTTTTTATTTAGTTGTTTAACCAGGTATAGAACACTAAGCTGAAAGCTTTTTTACAGGAGCGACCTGGGAGCACAAGGAGGTTAAGTGACTTGCTCAGGGTCACACAGTAAGCAAGTGGAAGCTGTGGGATTCAAACCCAGGTCTGGTCTGCTGGATGTCACCAAATTTGCAGCTCAGAGCCTTAGACCACTGCGCTATACTGCCTCCAAATTAGGAAAGCAAACCAAATTCTTAATTGCACATTGAGACATATCTCAAGCAGGGATAGTAAGGTGTTGATGCCACTGTATAGTGCCTTGGTTAGACCTCACTTGAAATATTGTGTCCAAGTGTGGTCCCCTCATAAAAGGGAAGATATACTCAGAATTGAAGTGTCCAGAGAGAAGCCACTAAAGCTATTGCTTCATTAAAAGCCAAGTCTTATAATGATAGATTAAAAGCAATAAATTTATATTCATTGCATTGTAGGAGATTAAGAGGGGACCTATGGCCGGCCTGGTGGAGCTGAGGGTTGAGGCACTGGATGCCACACCTCGTGCCACGCCGGCGACCTGGGTTCGGGAGTGAGCTCGGGTGCCGGGGGTCGGCAGGGGAGGGATCGGATTGAGCACCCGCTGGGCTGCTCTCCTGTCCCAGGGGGGTGTTGGGGAGTTCGGTGCTCCGGCAGCCCCTGGTGGAGACTGGGGGCACCGTAGAGCACTGAGCTGCACATATACAGCGTGGCCTGACGCTGGCAGGGTGGCCATGCGCTAAGAAGTCAGGGAACGTGCACCACACACGGGAGTGGGGTGAAGGGTGTAACAAGAGGTGAAAAACCCTCTCCTGCCAGATAGGCGACAGCTTCCTCCAGTGCCACCGCCACACGCCCAATGCTGGTCTCCCATCACTGCCCCTTCGATCTCTCCAGGGCTGTAGGGCCCGTGTCCCCGGAGAGTCGTAATGTCTTTGAAGATGACAGGAGGCATAGCGGGCGGTAGAGTGGACCGGCCAGTGGGTAAGCCTGAGAGAGTTCCGGTTAGGGGAGAGATAAAGAGATTCTACCAAAAAAAAAAAAAAAGAGGGGACCTGTGCATGCTCTATAGAGCTATGGGTGACCCAAAATATTTGCTGGAACTAGGTTTCCTATCCAAGCTCAGCATGAGCAGTAGAAGAAGGAATAACAAGCAGCTGTTCGCACCTAGGTGGAACCGAAATTCAAGAAAATTCTGGTTTAGTTAGAGGGTGATTTCAATTTGGAATGAGCTCCCTGATATAGTAGTGGGGGGTCCAAGCATGGACACCTTTAAGTCAAGTTTGGATATCTATTACAAAGATATAACAACTAACTTTTAAACCCATAAATCTGGCAAGCTATGAGGACGTTTTGTCTGCTGTTTGTAATTTTTTATGATTCTATGAACTTGCCAGAACACCATAAACAACACATGATGGCCCATGATTTTTATATATATTCGATCTCTATGGTGACACCCTTTCTGGACATTATACATGATGCCAGGATCTGAAATACAGGGTGTATTGATATTATTAATGTACAGTTGTTAATCACACAAAAAAGCCCACCGGTATAATTAACCTTGCACTGTGCTCGGGACCTTGCGTGTGCCCTTACTGCTTCACTCGTTGGTTTCATAATGTCTTTTATAACGGCTCTATTTTCTAGAGGCATTATATTGCTCTCTCTATTGACCCTATTTGACCTTGCCTGTGATAAGTTTCTAACATCTACCTCGTCAACATTGGATAGTAATCATTTATATGTTTATAGTACTATCACCTTATCCCAATGCTGTGACTCTCTTATTGTGCCATGGAACCTGCATTCCCCTGGTGACTGGGGGTTGCCATTTCATCACCCTAGCTGGCTACTCCCTTTGGCACTCCTCCCTGGGATCTTCAACTTACAAGCCAACTTTAAAGTGTGCTCAGCTTAGAGGAAGCTTCACAAACTCAGCAACAAACAGTTAAAGGAATATCTATGTAGACTGGCCTTACTGTTGCTGCTGCTTTCTGACAATATTCACCCCAACCCTGGCTCTCCACAACTTACGGCATACCCACAGTCATCTACTGGGTTACTTAAAATTGCCTCACTTAATATATGCAGCCTCCTCCCCAAAATGGACGTACTGAATGCATGGATCTTACAACATAACCCAGACATCCTCTCAGTTGTAGAAACATGGCTTTCTCCAAAAGCAGCGGATACTTTAATTTCCATCCCAGGCTACACAGTATTTAGACAGGATCATCTCTCCAGGCATGGAGGTGGTTGTGCGATCTACCTCCAAAACAACCTTCAAGGTCTCATCCTAACTCTGCCCAAAACTGATGACCATATGCAAGCCCTTGCCATAAAAGTGCTTCTAGGCGCACACAATAAAACCTTCCTGTGTTTTCAATCTATATTCCTCCCAGACAGACGGCCTTATGCTTTGATTTACTCCTGGTGTGTTTTGGCTCTCTGAGTCTTAATTCGGAAATATCATGTTAGGAGATTTCAATATTAGTTGGTTCTCTCCTGACACAAGCCCTTTCAAAGATGCAGTTTCAGCAGTTCACTTCACCCAGCTAGTCGAGTCCCCCACTAGAATCAACTATAAAACTGGGACCGGTACCTTACTGGACTGGGCGCTGTCTAACCACCCTGATCATATATCGGACACAACTGTACTCCCAGATGCCTTCAGTGACCACTCCCCAGTCTTGTTCCATTGGGCAAACAAATTCTCTAAACCACCTGCTAGAACAATTACCACCAGGGTACTCATCCATGGGCATCTTGAATCACTAAAAGTTGACCTGCATAACAGGAATGGTCAATGGTTTACACAACTAACAACGCTGACATTGCCTTCGACCAATTCATTCTTCAGTTCAATGCTATATGTGATAGGCACGCCCCCCCCAAAAAAAGCTTAAAATCAAAAGTCTCTGTAATCCCTGGTTTTCTCTGGACCTTCTTGAGCTTCTGAATGCCAGGGACCATCTATGGCACAGGTCTAGGTCCCTGTGTAACCAGGCCGACATCCAGAGGTACAAAGCGGCTAGAAACAACTGCATGAGGGCTATTCGTGCAGCTAAAAATCAATATTATAAGGAAGTGCTCTCTCAGACCTGGAATGATGGCAGAAAATGTCGGACTAACCTTAAAGAGGTCACTGGGAGAGACCTCAGATCTGCCCCTACCATGCTTAAAATTGATGGTGTATCCTCACTCGACCCCAAACTTATTGCGAACACTTTTAATAATGCCTTCATGGACCTGAGTGGTGTCCTGCCACCTGGCTACTTCTCTCACCTCCTCATAAGTGACTACTCTGAGAAAGAGACTCTGCACCCTTCTCATCCTCCTTTCTACTTGAAATCCCTCTCAGCCCATGAAGCCAGGAATTACCTACTCAAGGTATTAGGGAAATCAAGATTTAGTGGTGACTCCCTAGATCTTAAGTTTGTAGCCCTTACACTGGATGAAATTCTGTCACCTCTGACACATATTATTAACATGTCACTTAGATACTCTCAATTTCCTCAGAAATGGAAATCTGCCACTGTGACACCAGTATATAAGTCTGGGGATTGCACAATTACTGGGAACTACAGGCCTATCTCTAACCTACCCCCACTGTCGAAAGCTCTTGAGCGTATATTGGCTGACCAACTGGTTGAATACTTAGAAAAATATAAGCTACAATGCCCACAACAACACGGGTTCAGAAATGGTCATAGTACCACTACCACCCTTCTGGCGTTCACAGGCTTTGTTCACCACTCCTTAGATCAAGGACACCTGGTCAGTGCTGCTTTCATTGATTTAACCAAAGCTTTGGACATAGTGAATCATGCCCTCCTGGTTAAACAGCTTACCACCATTGGCCTAGCTCATGATAGCATAGCCTGGTTTGAAAGTTACCTGCACAACTGTACACAGCAGGTGAAGATTGGTAACACCCTCTCGGATAGCAGACCTGTCCTATCTGGAGTTCCTCAAGGGTCCATCTTGGGCCCTCTTTTATTTAGCATTTTCCTCAACAACCTTCCTTACTCCTGTCAGGGTCACATCTTTTAATATGCTGACGATGCTGTCCTGTTTACCAGTGATCCAGACCCTAAGGTTCTTGAATCTAGGCTACAGAGTAATTTTGTAGTCATAGAAAGATGATTCCATAGGCACACGTTAGTTATGAAGTACAACAAGACTAAAACTATGCTGTTCTCCAGCTCCCAAAATAGGCACAGAACTTACCCTCTTTCTAACACCAATGAAGAGGGCTCTCCCCTTGAGCTAGTTCAGCTCTTTAAATATCTAGAGATTACTATTGACAGTACGATGACCTATGCCTATCACATTGACAACATTGCTAAGGGTGTTAACACCGCATTGGGCTACTTTATAGGTATAAGCAATGTTTGACCCCAGAGGCTCTTAACCTGGCCATTCAAAGCTCTCTTGTCTTGGTTATTGGTTATGGCTTACCAATCTATGGATCAACTACTGAAACAACACTTCGCCGCATCATAGTTGCACTCAACAAAGCATGCCGGCTCCTTACCGGCTCAGCCCATCTGTCCCATACTTGCGACATGTACGCTCAGCCTAACTGTTTCCAATTCAAAGGTAGACTCATGTACCAAACATGTTTACTGTCCAAAATAGTAAGCTTAGACAAAATGACCCCAGGAGCGCAAAAGCTTATTACCCCCACTATCAACCGTCGTTGCACCAGAAGCTCCACTAGTCAGATTTTTAATATACCCCACTGTCACACTTCTCTGGGACAAAGGTCCTTTGCCTACCATGCCTCGCTATGGATGAACTCACTGTACCCTGACATTACTTCAGCATCCACCTTGGGCTCCTTCAAGGTTAAACTTAAGCAACAGCAAGTTGCTGATGCCAGTTGTGACTGCTTCCAATAACCTTCCTTCTTGTGACCAGCACTTATTCTAACCTTATGCTATCTTAACCTTATGCATAACTGTTCTCAGCATGTAAATAACTGTTCTAAGTTGCTAATCATTCTCCTTCACATTTCTTATTGATTCCTTCCACTCTTTCCCCTCACCCCTCTATGGCTTCCCCGCTCCCCCTGTTATATCTCCTGCGCTCCCTTGCTCACTTTAAAATGCTTTGTCCCATACCTTCTCACCTCTGACGAGGCCCTTGGGCTGATGCCATCCCTTACCTTGTTGATTATTAGATAGTAGGCTGAGTCTGTTCTCATTTTCCTGTAAAGGGTCATTTCATAAGACCCCACTCCCTCTAATATGACCCTTTGAATTTCAGGTTTTAATCAGATATGCACCATGGCATACATTGTACACTGCCACATGTATTGGAACTTCTCTAGTTATACACTCTTGTAATGTCTTGTATAATTCCTTGTTTTGTTTGTTCTCTGTCTCATACTTTCCCAATATGTATTGTTCATCTGATGTAGAACTTATGAAATGAGCTTGTTCTCAAAGATGTTATCCGAAATTTCAGTAAATAAATAAAATAAAATAATCTCTCAGTATCTGTTTAGTCTACACACCCTACATCCCTGACTATATACAGTACAAGTCACATTAAACTGCTCCTCCAATGAGTTGCTCTAGCATTTCTGAACTGCATAAGTGTTGCTGGATCCAGCACAAAGCCTTGCACAAACTGTTTCTTAAGAGTTAAAATTCAGCTTTGCATTGCACTGTGACTGGACTGTAGATGTATTCCAACTGAGTTGCAAAAACATTTTACAAACATTGCTCTTCAGTTGGTTAACCATTGAAAAATAATGCAATATGAGTTGGCAATGCATTGCTAACAAAAAAACAATGCTAAACCAACTCATTGATGGCACAGTTTAATGCGACTTGTACTGTAGTACCTGTGCAATATAACAGTGATTTAAAGCCCCCTGTCAGTGTCAAACCATGTTAGGACACTTAAGCGACCCAATGACCTGTGGTAAGGATGTATTGATATTATTAATGTACAGTTATAAATCACTCAGCATTTATTTATCCCAGACCCCACAGCCTTGATTATATACACCATCTCTTATACAGCAATTACAGCACTGATACCCTCCCATTTATGACAGTGGTACTGCATGGACACTATCAGGAACCTATGGCCTGCAGTACTGAATTCCTGGATTGTGGCTGTCTCTTGTTTATCTCTACTAGTAACAGTCCCTAGCAGCACTACGTCCTTGGTATTACAGAAGTTGTATCCACAGTCCACTCCCCCTGGTAAAGTACCTGCGACTGTGAAAAGAGGGTAAGCCTCCTGTCCCCAGATCACACTGCCCAGATCCCATTCCCCCTCACTCTCTGTTTATCTCTTGGATCCCATCATTGCCTGTCTCTCCAAATGCATGCTGCATGATGGCAGTCTGTTTCCTGCCCTTCACTTTTCCCAGACTACCCTGCAATTGGGAGCCACTTCCAGGTGGGAATTAGAGTGCCACCATGCTAGCGAGTTCGGCTATGTGGAGACAGGCAATTGAGATGCGGCAAGAAGCTGGGAGGATAGAGCGCTGAGCTGAGAGATGGGTGAAGCCTGCCTGGGATGGGAGAGAGGCGTGGCCTGTACGAAGTAGGGTGGAATACAGGATGGAGACAGGGGGAGAGAAGCAGGGACAAGGATGAGTGTACTGTATGGGTTGGTCTCAGGATCAGCAGACTGGGAGTATGGTGTAAACAAAAATATGTAATAAAATACAGGTAATTATTTTGGTGAATAAGTGCAATGCTTTGTAACAAATCAAGCAGGCTTGCAATCTGTGTGTTGCAAGTGATAGCAGAAGAACTGCTTTGTGATTCATCACATTCATGGTAGATGACTGAACATGCGTCATATCACAAAATATTTACCCAGAATAGCCCAGCTTCAGCTGAGAAGTAATATCTCACTTTCAGTTGGGTCATGCTTCTTCGCATTTCCACAACTGGGTGGACTATGACATGCCCTAAATTCACAAAGTTAGTATTAGGCACTAGTGGCGATTGAACCTGTGTGCCCCTTGCCCCTTGCACTGCCTACCAACCAATGGCAGATTTTAGTGGCGTGATCCTCAGTTCTAAAGTGGTTGCTCTGACTAAAATACGCAGCAAGAAAAAAAGAAACACCCATCATTAACTTTACAAACTGCCTCCCTAGCTTTCTTCCTTGACCATTTTATGCTTGACATCCAGATCATCGGAGCTGCACAGATATGTGCAGATCTGGAAAGAGCTTGAGATATCTGTGGACTACAAGTACTTCAACTGCCAGAGGGCACTGTGTACCTGTCATGATCTCAATTGGTCTCAGCAGATATTATTCTCAACAAAGAGCTCTCTTGCCAAGTTTGTTTTTTGTCTGTCCTGCATTTCCATTTATGAGGGAAAACATTTGATAAAGCAACTCCAGCTCAAGCCTGCCATAAGAAACCACTTTTAAAAGATTTCACAAAAATTTTGTTATCATTGGGCATCAACTCATCAGTCACGGCTTTTGAAGGTGCATGTTCGAGCTGTAAGGGAAGGACTGCTGAACCCGGAGAGGGCATAGATGGATTAAGCTTGGGGCAGAGACAAAGGATAAATGGGACCAGACAGACAGATAGTTGGAATCAAGTGGCTGGCTAGTGTGTGATGCTGCAGTGGACAGGGAGAGGGTGTAAGCAGACCAAGCCAAGACAAGGTCAGCTGTCATCGGGGTCCAGGAGAGCTGGGCGGGGTCATATCAGTGGATGGGGCAGAAGCATAGCTCTCAGATGTTGCTGATCTTCAGGGATGTCCCTGATTTTACATTATGTGCTGCTAATCAAAGCATGCTAATAATGATGCCACTCAGCTGCTTGCTAGGTGGTGTCATGCAGATGAAAGAGCCAGACACTCTGTAAAATTGCCTCTTCAATGTGTATCTGGACTTATCAGCTGAGATTGTAGCAAGATAGAAACTTTTTAACCCCATTAAACACCTACTACATGAGGGAGGTATTTGATTCTTCCACTGGGTGAAATCACTGTGCTAAGAAATAGTAAGTACACTTTAGAATTAGTGGGTGAAGGGTAAGTCATGTGCTTAATATTTGTATACTTAGATCTAATTGGTGGTTATGTTAAGCAATAATATTATATAAGGATGAATGATGGCAGTATAAAAATGTGATAAGCAAAAGAAAGGCTGTCATATGACTAGAAATCCTTTAATTAAATTAAATGTTTATAAAAATTCCGTAAGTCTGGACAAAACAACCAGCAGGTCATGTGATAACACTTTGGTCTGTCATTACAGGGAAGGGAAGCATAGTTTTAATTATGCTTCTAAAAGGGAAATAAGAGGAGGTAAGGTAGGGAAGCTTTTTCACTTAACTATAACAGGCTGTGGGAAAATATGAATACACAGAGGGGTAATAGGAACTGGGAAAAGACTAAAATTAAAATAAAAGGAGGACTAACGGTTAAAAACAGCAACAAGAAGAACATATAAAGCGAGAAGAATGGGTAATATTACCTAAAATGAATCACAGCTGCAAACTTAAAGTAGCTACATGGAATGTCAAAGGGCTTAGAAATAGAAATAAGATTAATAAAGTAATTAAGTGGCTTAATAAAAAAAGTGTATAATGATACATGAAACACACTTTACACAGTAGGACTTCAATTGTTTCCAAAATAGGTGGTGAGTTGGAATACGCACACCTTATACATCTAACTCAAGAGGATTGTCAATATTTGTTTTCACATGGGAATAATTAGTCCTAGAATAGTGAAAAGTGCAATAGATACAATAAGAAGATACACTATAGCTGAATATCGACTACTAGCTCAAAATATAGCCCCGTCAACCATCTATGGCCCAAATGAAAAAAATCCTATGTTTTTCACAGATCATTTTTTCCAATTAACTACTCACAATTCACCATATATAATGGGGGAGACTTCAATGTCACAGAAACACAGCAGGGTAGAACTACTGACACTTCTAACACCATAGAACTTCTCTTAGGACTATTCCAATTTCAGATTTGACCTCAAATTTATAGATCTGTGAAGACATTTCAATCCAGATACCAGAATTTATTCATACTTTTCAGCTGCTCACCATATATACTTCCAAACAGACTTTTTCTTAATATCAGAAACTACTCTATGTATGATAAAGGAATGTCAGTATCCAGGCATACTTATTTCAGACAATTCCCCATGCATTATTCAATTAAATTTAGGATCAATCAGTGAAAAAAACAGAATTTGGTGAGTTTATATCAAGGGATTATCTTTTCTTAACATGGTTTAGGATAGACATAATAAAATTTTAAATGAAAATTCAAAAGAAGAAATATCACCACTTGTTATATGGGACATATATTTAAAGCCTGGATGAGAGAACTTGCTCAAGTCCATATCCTCATATAATAAATTACAATTGACAAAAACATTATCACAATTAGAAATAGAAATCCAACAACTTGAAGAACTACATGGAGTAACACTAGACCAAACTGTATGCAAAAAATTAATACAAAAAGGATTCATACAATATATTACTTACAAGAAATACTGAAAAATAAATCCTTTATATACACTCAAATTACCATTATTCAGCAGATAAAGCCCAAAACTTACTATCTTGGCAACTTAAAAGTGATCAGGAACACTAATAAAGATAAAAGACCAACAAGGTAACATACTTCATAGCCCGAAGGCTATTAACAACCAATTTAAAACATATTATCAAACATATAAAACAAAGCAACAATACCCATTTGCAAAAAGAGAAGTCATAAAAAACACAAAATTTCCCAATATTCCCGATGACTTAACAAAAGATACAGATGACCCAATTACATCACAGGAAGTACAAAAAGCAATAGATTGCCTACCTAAAGGAAAATCCCCAAGTCCAGACAGCACCCCAATTGAATTGTATAACATGTTTAATAAAGAATTGGTACCTAAACTCACCAAACTGTTTAATTCTTTCAATACATTAAATGCAATTCTGCAAACATTTGAGGAGGCAGTAATTAATATATTTCATAAAAAAGATAAAGACCCTTTATAACGCAGCTTTTATAGACCCAGCTCACTTTTAAATACAGATTTTTTTTTAGTTGTTTAGCCAGGAGTAGCACACTATGCTGAAAGCTTGTTTACAGGTGCAACCTGGGAGTACAGGGAAGTTAAGTGACTTGCTCAGGGTCACAAGTATGCAAGTGTAAGCTGTGGGATTCAAACCCAGTTCTGGTCTGCTGGATGTCTCTAGATTTGCAGCTCACAGCTTTAAACCACTGCGCTATACTGCCTCCCTAAATTTATAAATATTTATAAATATTTTCAAAAATACTTGCACTTTGTATAGAACAAAAGGTCATTGTTCAGCTCAGCCATTCTCATAGAAAAGGAAATAAAACAAATGGAAGGAATCAAAAATTTGAGAGACTTCAAACCAGTCAAGGCTATGTAAACAGAATTTCAGACTGGAAAGACAGGTACGCTCACCAAATACTTAATTAAGTCACAGTTTATTTTGTCCAGTTAACATTCAGCACTACAGTTCCTACTGTACATTTCAATGAACTACTTTTCCCTTCCTTGGGGAGTTTGGTTTTCAAGTTTCCTCTTTCTACATAAAGATACTATACCATTTTCTCTGTTTAGTCACATTTTCCTTTTCCTAGTTTCCTATGTCTCAAAATTCCTTTTCAACTTCCGTTAGGGGACCATACTCACTTAAGCACTAATTATTGTGCCATCTCTAGTGTATACTCATAATTCATGATATTCTGACTTACTGCTATAAAAGATCACAGACAAAATAATCATTTCATTTTTTTCTTTTCAAACAGTTAGTAATAAAAACATTTTCTGCACAAATATTTAACTGACCGTTACATTCAGGGTTGCCAGATTTATTGCTTTCTTTTAAACTCTTTTTCTTTGTGCAGCAGCATCAATACATGATAAAAAAGTTAATATCTCATACTTCTATACAGTACAATGGTGTTACACTCCTGTAGTTCAATCAGTATTTTTATCTTACTGTTTTACATTTTGGTTCTGGTGTGTCCCTGTATGTTCCTATGCATTAAGCAATTTCTCTGCCGGAAAGTGGCTCTATTTGTAGCAGGATCTCATACCAGAATACGGCACTATGACGCAAGCTCCCCAGATCTGGGAAGCATGTCTACTAGGCATCTGGTACTGCCCTTGTCAGGTTTAATTTTTTAACCGTTTAAATCTCTTTACTATCCAGAGAGTCAAATAAGTTCCAGAGCTGTCTGCATCACCCTTGGAAATTTATATTATTTATCCTGGAAATGGTATACTTATCTCCAATGGGAATAAATATTTTAACCTCAAGTGTAATTAACTGCTAAAGAATGAGGGGGGGTAAAGCAAAAGTCACTATGTGTCATATGGATCTTGAAGTAGGTCAAAAGGTAATGGGAGGACTCAACTGGTGTCTCAGGCAATATCTTTGCAATAATGGTAACCAATCGATTTCATCATTCAAGCCATATTCCGAGTCCATCGTTCGGAAATCGGACAATGAAGTAAGCTTTCCTCAGTAATAATTTCTGCCTATAATTACCACCTCTTTTATCTGCCACGTTTTCAATTCCAAAGAATCTTAAACTAGGTAATTGGTGTTTAGTTTCCATGAAGTGTCTCACTATTGGCAAGTTTTCATTTCCCCTTCTTATATATGTCTTGTGCACACCAATTCTCATTCTCAACTGTCTCTCAGTCTTTCCTATATACAATAGGTCACATGGGCATTTAATCCCATAGACTACTCCGACTGTCTGACATGTGATGAATTCCCGTATAGTAATGTCCTCGTCCCTTGACACATTTCTAACTTTCTTTAGTTTCTGTGAGTTATTACAATGTGTACACCATCTACACAGGAAATTTTCCCTTAAGTCCCCACTCATGAAAAGGCTTACAGTCTTGAGAACTGATAAGCGATAGCCTGTATGTGCTATCTTGTCCTGAAGAGATTTAACCTTCTTTGCTACAATTAGAGGTGCATCAGCAAACACCCTTTCTCCTGTCTCTGTCGAATGTAATATATTCCAATGCCGTGTAACAACTTTCTTTATGTTATTAAAGTCATCATTATATTTAATGGTTAATAAAAGTATTTTTTCTACCATCTCATTAGTCTGATGTCCTGTTCTTAATAATCTGCTTCCATCTCTTTCCTCCACCTGTGCATTTGCCTGGTTGATCTCCTCCTGATTGTAGCCTCTATTTAAAAATCTTGTTTCCATCTCTTTTGTGGTAAATCAGAATTGAAAGTGCAATTTCTTTTTGCATGTAACATCTGACTCGGCAGAATTACATTTTTCAGTGGCTTTGGGTGGTAACTAGTTGCTTCTAAAATAGTATTCCTATCTGTGCTCATTCTAAAATGCTTGGTACACAATTTACCTTCTTTTCTGAAAACTAACAAATCCAAAAATGAAATCATTTCTTAGTCCTAATTTTGTTTTTTATAAATGTTAAATGTGCTGTCCTTGTATTCAGGTATTCATGTAACCCTTCCAGATCAATTTCATTACTTTTCCACATGACTGTAATGTTATCAATAAACCATTTCCACAGTAAAATACTGTTGGAATACAGGTTATTGATGTAAACATGTTCATTTTCAAAATCATCCATGTGCAGGTTCATGTAAGATGGGGCCATGCTTGACCCCATCACAGTTCCTCTTACTTGCACAAAAAATTAATTCTCATACCTAAAATAATTCTATCAGTACCAATTCTGCTAACCTCACCAAGAATTCATTAGGTGGTTTGAGTTCCATTCTCATTTCATCACGTTTCTTTCGAAGACTTTGACACCCTAGTTCATGAGGGATAGAGGTGTATAAGTCCTTCACATCCCACATTACCAAAACTAAATCATCTTCCATAGTAATATGTTGGTTAATCTCTTCCAAAATATTAATAACATGGGTACTGTCCCATAGATACGATCCGGTTTGTTCTACAAATTCACGTATATGAAAATCCATAAATATTAATAAGGGTTCCAATATAGATCCCAGCCCAGACAATATTGGTCATCCAGGTGGGTGTACTGGATCCTTATGGACCTTTGGTAAGGTATAAAATACCAGTACAATTGGATATTGTTTCAATAATGCTCCCTTCTCCCAATCAGAGAGCCATCCCTGCTCTAATGCCTGATTCAAGATGCCCTCAATTAGTTTCTTAATGTCTACTGTTGGATTTTTTGTTATTCTAAGGTAATTCCTATCAAACAATAATGCTTTGCATTTTCTGTATAAATTTCATAATCTTCCAACACTATAGCCCCTCCCTTATCTGCCTTCTTTATTATGCTAGTGTTATCATTTTCCAGTGATCGTAATGCTGTGTATTCTGTTGCAGGAAGATTATACCGGCTTCTTCGATCCATGTTATGTGTTTTTTTTTTAACAATTTTTCAATATCTTTATTGACTATCATCATATAAGTTTCTATCGGGCGAGGTATATTACCCGGTGGAATGAGTAGTGATTTAAGTTCCAGTCTCTGACTCAGAAACTTTTTATTTTTAGCTCCTTCTTAAGTCATGTTTTCTTAAGGTATACTATTGAAAATATCTTAATCACAATTTTCTATAAAAGCAGTTGAGTTCAAGTTTTATCTCAAATTCAAAAGAAGAAATATCACCACTTGTTATATGGGACATACATGTTTATGTAGAAACTTGAAAACCAGACTCCCTGATGAAGGGGAAAATGATTCCATGAAACATAGGAACTATAGTGCTGGATGTTAACTGGACAAAAATAAACTGTGACTTGATTAAGTATTTAGTGAGCAGACCTATCTTTCCCATCTGAAATTTTGTCCAATTTGTATAAAACAAATGTTACCAATATTAATACTAGAGGATCGGAATGGTTTTATAGAAGGTCATAATATCACTGATAATATTAGAACGACAATAAACATAATAGCCAACAACAGACACTGAGATGCCATAGTACTAAAAATAGATGCTGAAAAGGCCTTTGATCAGGTGGAGTGGGGATTCATTCATTACACATTACAAACAGACCTAGGAAATCAAGTCGCTAAATGGATAAACTTGCTATATAATTCACCAATAGCACAACTAAAGACAAATAATATAACTTTACATAACTTTTCATTAAGTACAGGAACTTGTTAAGACTGCCCATTGTCCCCACTCATATTAGCTAAAATAACTGCACCCTATGAAGTAGCTAGCAGAGCAACCCCCCACATTACCGGTATACTGATTAAAATTAACCATCACAAAATTAGTTTACAGTATATGCAGATACTGCATAATTATACTTTAATCCAACAATATCACAAAAGGAACTTATGTTACTATCTGAAAAGTTTGACAAAGCATCAGGCTGTAAAATTAACTGGTCCAAAACAGAAATAATGACTCTAGACCAACAATATTCACTTTGATTACCACAAAACTGCCCATGTAAACAGATGGACACAATTAAACATTTAGGAACAAAATTGACATCTACATTAGATATACTGTATCATCTAACTCATCCACCATTACTGACTCAAATACAAGCTAATCTAAGAAAATGGACATTGCTACCGTTAACACTAATAGGTAGAATAAATGTCATAAAAATGAATATTCTTCTCAAATTATTATTTCTGCTTCAGTTTCTCCCCTGTTTAATTCCATCAGCTTTCTTCCGAAGCCAGAAAAAATCAATTACTATTTTTATTTCAAATAATAAGAAACTCCAAATAGCATACAAAAAATAGTTTTACCTAAAGATAATGGCAGCTTATCACTACCAGATTTTCAATATTATTATTTGGCCACTCAAATTGCTGTGACTCACTCTTGGTTTTGCTCATCTAATAAACTGGAATAATCATTCCAAACAGAACAAGACATTCACCCATATTCATTTTTAAGAAACATAATATTATCAGGCTAATTTAAACAAAAAATGCCAATGTTTAGTAATTTTGCCATCCAAACAACTATAGAACGTTGGCTAAAGGCTCATCAGATTACTAAATTCAACGCTAAAATAAGTCCCTACTCCCCAATATATAGTAATTATGACCCCCCTTCATGTATGGATGTGGGTTTTAAACAATGGGTTCAAAATGACATACTAGAAATTAAAATGTTATATTCAAATAACAATTTAGAATCTTTTTCACAACTACAAAATCAGTATAATGTGACACAAAACCAGTTCTTTAGATATTTACACATTAGAAATTATATACTAAAAAAGATAGGCTCTTTATCTCATCCCATGGGCTCCCCAATTGTGGAAATATTTAAAAGACAAGTGGATAGACAAAGAACAATTTCTACACTGTATGACTGCTTGATTAAAAATGATGGCTTGGGCATATACAAATTAAGAAACAAATGGACATAAGATGTAAACATAAGTATATCCAAAGAACTATGGCAAGAAATAATGCAAAATCCTTTAGGAAATGTTAAAGCATCCAAAATAAACAAATTCAATTCAGCTCATTACATAGAACATATTATACTCCTGCAAGACTTAATAAAATCAGCACAACAATATCACCAGTATGCCCATGAGGTACAGCCACCACTGGAATTTTAATTCATCCTATACATTCATACCCATTCCTCATGAATTTTTGGACAAAAATATTAAAAACAGTCTTATGAAAGCTATAGGAAATTAAATAACTTTCCCTCCTCTACTTACCCTGCTAGGGAACCCAGTTCTCTTTTTTTAATCATTCAAAAATAAAATATCTTTAATTACTATTGCAACAATTATAGTAAAAATAAGTATTCTCAAAGATTGGAAAGATGCTACACCACCTGACTATGAAACCTGAGAAAGTTATATGATAGATATAAGCTAGAGAAAATACAATACAGTATATTAAAAACAATAAACAGATCTTTGAACAAATATGGAACCCTTTTTATAAAGTTATTCAAAATGGCATAAGTGCATAAATTTGTGGGGAAAATATATATAGACATTTTTTTCTGGAATGTTTGCAAGAAAATTAAAAACCATGTCCTTTAATATTAAATATAAATATGAATCTATTATTTGGGGGGAGGGGCATAAATAAGACTCCCTAATGATTAGACTGTGTCAAGTGAGAGATAAAATGTATTAAGCTAGATATGACATTTATGTTTTAATATGTATATGAATTATACAAATGTTATTAGCATGCTAATATTCCACCTCATCGTTTCTATTATTCTTTGTTTGTTTCTCCTCATTTCATTTTTGGTTATTGAGGAAAGATGATTCATTGTAATCACTTGGCTCTCAATAAAATTCTATAAAAAAAGGAAAAATGGTGATATTTTCAAAATATTCTGTAAAATATCACCAATAAGTAAACTGAAGGACTTTTTTTTTTAATGAAAGGCAGTTAGTTAGCTAGTTAGTGTTTGTTTACCAGGGAAGGAGAGCTAGACAATACAGCCTGTTTTCAGCCAGAGGGGTAGATACAGATGAAACTGAACCAGATTAAGCTGTTAGCAGTATTTTAGTGAATGAGATACATTTGGCCAGAACAAATGGGAAATTCCCCATCTCTTTTCTTGAAATGCTATGGGATCTTTAATGTCCACCTGAATCACCACCAGAAAAAGGCATAGGGGACCTTGGTTTCATATCTCATCCAGAAGAAGAATTATTTTCTGCAGATGTGAATGATTGATAATGGATTCTGTCAACAGCTTAAGGGCATATTCTATTTAAAACTGCAGACTTTTTCCCATGGATGTGTCAAACTTCTGTAATGAAGGCAATTTTCACATGGAATATCATGAAGTCTTTGAAAGGCAGTATAGTCTTTGGTAACCTGGTAAGGCCCACTAGGCACATGACCTGTTTTAAGAGTAACCTGGGAGTACTAGGGAGGTTAATTGACTTGCTTAGGATCACACTGTATATAAGTGGAGGTTGTCAGAGTCAAACCCAGGTCTGTTAGATGTACCAAGCTCATTCATAGCTCATTTCTTTAACCTCTAGGCTATAATGCCATTATGAAATTCTGTGAAAATCATGGTACAGCACAAGAATCCCATCAAAGTGGAATCCACAAATTGCACCGAACCTTACAAAGAGCTAGACCTGGTGTCAAGTAGCCTGTCTTTATTAGCCTACCCAAAGTTATTCTGTCCCCAGCAGGAGTTACCTGCCCTCCTTGACACAGCAATGGCAACAAAAAGCACAGCAATGATAAAGCAAAACCTGATGGAAACCATTTTGTTGAATACAGCTGTAGAATCTGGAGTCTGATAACATCTGTATCTACAGTATATCTGTATTTATATCTACATATCTATATCTATATTGATAATCTAGGCAGATACATATACTGTACTACAGTGGGGCTGGACAGGATGCAACTCCATATCTTGAGTTATTGTATGACAAAACTATTTAAAGCAGCAATGCAATGAAAAAATATTTTCCAAAAAATCTAGTTTCAGCTACAGTTAAGAAAAATATTAACATATATGTCAAATGTATTTGTCAGGGAACCTCCTATGCTACACACCATGAGACTTTCTTTATTTTTCAGTCCTAACTCTTGCCACGTCCACAATGCTATTTGTATGCAAAATATGGTGGCCATCTTTTTTCTTGAGAAAAAAATTGAATTAAAACATTTCCAAAATACTCAGATTTTGGTGGAATTAGAAAGTTGGACCACCAAATAAAACTGGAGGATGCCTGTAATCTTCTATAGTGAAAAAAAGGTAGAGTCACATTTTTTACCCAGTTTTGTTACACTGCTGCTTTAACTTCCATTGCAATTGTCCTGTTTACTGCAGTAACTGTACTGCAGTATACAGCAGTGCTGTGCTGCATCCTGGCCAGCACCACTATATATATATATATATATATATATATATTCTTTACAAGAGTATATTGGCCTCAAGGGGTCTAACAAGGAGAGTAAGTGGCACTTACAACCTCATTAGACCTCCAGGGATGGTCTTACAGCTGTGCAGATTGTGGGTGGGCTTTAATTAAAATTACATTCCCTGGTGATCCAGCGGACCCAATCCCCAGCCCGACCCCCCACCAGGGAGGCACTGATAAGCAGCAGAAAAATCCCAGCCTCTTCCTACAAAACAGGGTACTAAATGAGAAAAAGACCAAGGTAGAAAGGTCAGTGGGGGATGCTGCAACAGAAGGTAAAGCCATCAAAAAATGGAAAGCAATGAGTACCAATGCCCATAGTCTGAGTAACAAGCTTCCTGAATTAGTGGCCTTGATGGAGGAGGAACATCTGGATATCGTGGCAGTCACAGAAACATGGTTCGCTCAAAACCATGACTGGGATGTAAACATACCAGGATACACTATCTACAGGAGAGACAGAGAGGGTAAAAGAGGAGGAGGAGTAGCTCTCTACATAAGGGAAGGAATCAAAGCAAACGAACAAAAGGGAAAACAGGGAGGAGAAGAAGCACTGTGGGTAAATTTGGAGACCAGCAATGGCACCACAATCCGCACAGGGGTTGTATACAGACCCCCTTCTTAGGGGGAGGAAATGGACAAGGAAATGATAGAAAGTATACTTAGTATGGCAGAAAAAGGGGAGATATTGCTGATGGGCAATCTGAATATGCCAGTTGTTAGCTGGAGTGCAGTTGCAACAGCCACTTCGAAGAGTGGGGTTATTCTAGATGCCCTACAGGGGGCATGCCTTAGACAACTAGTATTGGAGCCCACTTAAGAGGGAGCAATCTTAGACCTGGTTCTCTCAAATGGAGATGAAAAGAGGATCACAGATGTAGAAGTGGTAGCCATCTGGGAACTAGCGACCATCGAACAGTATGGTTCTAATAAACACAGCAATAGAGTCAAGCCATCAAAGGCAAAGGTACTGGACTTTAGGAGGGCTGACTTTGCCAAAATGGGTGAGTGCCTAAGGAATGCACTAGCAAATGGGCAGGAAGGAGGGGTGGAAGAACAATGGGGAAAAAATAAAAACTGCCATCACAGAGGTAACAAGCCTTTGTGTGAAGCAAATAAACAAAACTAAATGATGTAAGAAACCACTATGGTTCTCAAAGAAAGTGGCAGTGAAGGTTCAAGAGGAAAAAGAAAGCTTTCAGGAAGTACAAGGAATCACAGAAGGAGCAGGACAGAGAACTGTATCAGTTAAAGCAAAAGGAAGCTGGGAAGGCAGTCAGAACAGCAAAGGCCCAAACCGAGGAAAAGATAGCCAACTCAGTTAAGAAGGGGGATAAAACCTTTTATAGGTACATCAGGGAGCAAAGGAAGACCAAGGGAGGGATAGTGAGGCTTAATAAAGGGGAGAGGGTGGGCAGAGGGTGACTCAGAAAGGCAGAGATACTAAACAAATATTTTTGCTCAGTATTTACAAAGGAAGAGGGGAGGTACCTAAACAAACAGTAGAAACACTCTGGATACAGAAGTCGATACCAGCCCATTTACAGAAGAAAGGATTCTGAAAGAACTCTTAAAACTGAAGGTGGACAAAGCAATGGGGCCTGATGGGATTCATCCCAGAATTCTAAAAGAACTAAGGGTAGAATTAGTGACACCACTGACTACCCTGTTTAACAAACCATGGGAGGATGGGGTGGTACCCGAGGACTGGAGGAGGGCAGATGTGATTAACCTTCACAAAAGTGGGAGCAAGGCAGAAGCAGGAAACTACAGACCTGTTAGTTTAACCTCAGTGGTAGGGAAAATAATGGAATCACTTCTGAAGGAAAGAATTGTCGAGTATCTAGAGGCCAGAGGGGCACAGGACCCAAGGCAGCATGGATTCACAGCAGGAAGGTCATGCCAGACAAATCTGACAGATTTCTTTGACTGGGTGACCAAAGTAGTAGATCAGGGAGGGGCTGTGGACATGGCCTACCTAGACTTTAGCAAGGCATTTGACACAGTCCCACACAAAAGATTAATATATAAGTTAGCTAGCCTGGGAGTGGGTCCCAAGATGACAGCCTGGGTAAAAATTGGCTGGAGAATAGGACACAGAGAGTAATAGTAAATGGAGTACACTCTGAAGAAAGGGGGTTACTAGTGGGTACCGCAGGGTTCAGTATTAGACTGGTCCTCTTCAATGTCTTTATGCTTACATTGCAGAGGGACTGAAGGAAAGTATGTCTCTTTGCAGATGACACAAAGATCTGCAACAGAGTTGATGCACAAGGTGGGGTAGAAAGGATGAAAAGGGACTTGGCAAGGTTAGAGGATTGGTCAAATGTATGGCAGCTTAGATTCAATGCTAAGAAGTGCAAGGTAATGCACCTGGGAAACAAAAACCCAGGGGAAGAGTACACAATGGGGGGTGAGATACTAACAACAACAAAAATGGAAAGGGACCTGGGGGTAGTCATATCAGATGACCTAAAGTGGGCAAGCAATGTGAGAGGCAGCAAGGAGGGCTGGGGATACTGGGATGCATAGGGAGAGGCATCACCAGTAGAAAACAGGAAGTTATTATCCTCTGTACAGACAGCTGGTCAGACCCCATCTGGAGTACTGTGTGCAGTTCTGGAGACCCAGTCTTCGCAAAGACATAGACAGGATGGAAGCTGTCCAGAGGAGGGCAACTAAAATGGTGCAGGGTCTGCACCGGAAGACATATGAAGAGAGACTTAAGGAGCTTAATATGTATAGCCTCGAGGAAAGGAGGGACATGATAGAAACTTTCAAGTACCTCAAGGAATCAACAAAGTCCAAGAGGGTAGCATCTTTCAAAAAAAGAGGTGTGCAAGAACAAGGGGGCACAATTTGAAGATGGGGGCGGCTCAGAGGTAATTTAAGGAAGTATTTTTTCACAGAGAGGGTTGTGGATGCATGGAACGGCCTTCCAGAGGAGGTCGTGGAGTCAACAACAGTGGTGGAATTCAAGCATGCATGGGACAGTCATAAGGCAATTCTAGGGGGTGGGGGTAGGAAGAAGTAGGCTGCTGGTTAATGAGGATCTGCAACCTATCCAGTAGGCAGGGAAATGGGCAGACTGGGTGGGCCAAGCGGTCCTTATCTGCCGTCAAATTCTATGTTTCTATGTTTCTATGTTAGATACCAATATACCTGCGTACAGAATTTTTTTTTTACTATTGTTTATTTGTGTTATATGGGAAGTCAAAATATGGCAGTATACATTTTAACTTCTGCTAGGGATTTTAAATATTTTTTTAGCAGTAAAGGAATAATGATGGATTGTTGACTTTAATTGGTTTGTTAATCGAATTGCTGAGTGCCATTGGAGGTGTGTGTGTGTGTGTGTGTGTGTGTGTCACAGAAGTTACATCAACTTAGGGAGAGGTAGTGTAAGGTTTCTGAAAGATGTCTTACAGCTCTATAAGTCAGCTGGTTTAATGGAGATTTCTTTCAATGCAGTTATTTATTAATTTAAAATGTTTTACCAGGAAATGCATACTCAGCTAGTAGCAGCTCATTTCCAAATGTGTCCTGGGTGAGAGGGATGGGGGAATTACTTAAAGTGCAATACATTTAAACAAATAATGGTTGTGCAAAAGGCAAGAGTAGAATGCAGGGTAAGTACAATTGCAGTACTGGTGCAAAGTTTCAGAGTCTACACTAGTTGAAGGGAATAAACTTAATAAGCCACAGATGTGCAAAAAGTGAATAAAAATAAATAAATCCAATGTAAGAATAGTTGCTATGTCAGGTAGAGTAGATTAAGGAATCTGCAAGGCAAAGTTCAATACATAGTGGGTAAGCAGTGGTCATGAGCAAGAGGAAGCCTCGACCACACCAGCACAGTTACAAGATAAAGAGAAATTACGGGAGTAAGTTGTGAAGTCTGGGGGTGGGATATTCAAAAGGGTTGTGCATGGTGCAACAGTGTTGCGCCATGCACAACCCACTGATGCACCCCGGTGCGATATTCAAAGGGGGATGTTGCGCTGCATAAATCCCGATGCACCAGGGCGCACCTGTAATGTATGTGGCGCAAGTGCGGGGGGTGTGCCCATGCATATGCAGCATATCCCGATATTCAGACCTGGATGTGCAGTGCATATGCAGGCACAAACCTGCCTTGTGCCGCACAGGGGGACGTAAAGATGTGCCTGTGAAAAACAGGAACAAGTCGGGGGACACCCACAGGCCAGCTGCCGTATTGCTGGGTGCAACATGGCAGCCACCTACTGTGGGTGGCCACCTGACCTCCCCAGACACAGGCCAGGCATCATGCCCCCCCCTCGCCCTATCATGGGCAGACACATATACTACCCCTGGTGGTCCAGTGGACCCTACCCCATCGCCCGATCACGGGCATAACATAATAATATCCCTGGTGGTCCAGTGGACCCTACCCTATCACCTGATCACAGGTGTAATATAATTATATCCCTGGTGGCCCAGTGGACCCTATCTCATTGCCCTATCATGGGCTTTAGGTATAATAACATTCCCTGGTGGTCCAGTGGACCTGCTCCCCTGCCCGATCGCGGGCTTCAGTTAAAATTACATTCCATGGTGATCCAGTGGACCCAATCCCCAGCCCGATCGCGGGCTTTAGTTGTAGTTAAAGTCCCTGGTGGGCCAGCGGTAACCCCCCCACCTGCCCACTCAGACCCGCCACCCTGCTTCCCCCCGGTCAGCGGTGGGCGGCAGCTCCCCACCCACAATCTGCACATATTGGGACTGTGTAGTATAGTACAGTCCGCATGCCCATTGGCCCATGCAGGGGACCAATGGGTGTTCAGCTGTACTGTACGCTGTCAGTCGGCGGGGTGGCTGGGTGACTTGCAGGTGGGGTTCTGCCACCCACCACTGACCAAGGGGAGTGGGGTGGTGGGTCTGAGTGGGCAGGTGGGGAGGGGGGTACCGCTGGCCCACCAGGGCATTTCAATACAACTCAAGCCTGCAATTGGGCTGGGGATCAGGTCCACTGGACCACCAGGGAATTATTTCATTCATTTGTCCACGATCGGGCTGGGGATCGGGTCCACTGCACCACCAGGGAATGTAAATTTAACTAACGCCCGCGATCGGGCAGGGGAGCAGGTCCACTGGACCACCAGGGTTTTATTAATGTTACACCCATGATCGGTCAATGGGGTAGGGTCCACTGAGCCACCAGGGTATTTGATTTCATAATATGCCCACGATCAGGTGTTGGGGTGCATTGCCCACCGAGGGGTAGGGGGCATCGGTCCCCGACAGCTGCAGCCTAGCAGGGCGCCAGGCCCAAGTCGCCAGGGATCAGTGCACCTGCATGCAAATGGAGCCATAATGACATACAAATGGCCCCATTTGCACCTTGCATGCATAATGGCCTCATTCGCATGCCCAGCGCTGAATAGGATTACATACTAGGAGTAGTAGATACACAGAAGGCCATGGCCCATATAAGTGCATCTCCAAAGTTTTGGATATTTTTATACCAGATTTAATAAATATTCGTCCAAGTATATCTTGAAAGTTTCAGCACTTTCTGTAGCTAGCAATGTTTTAGGTAATTCTTTGAGTGAAAAATGAACGTCTGATGTTTAATCTGGGAAAAGTTAGAGATAATTGAAATTTATAGCTTCTGAGGTTACATTCCCTCATGTTCAATGTCATTCCCAATTGAGCCATGAGCTCGTTATCCTGTATTATACTGAACATCAGGAGAAGGTCACCCTAATTCTTCTACTCTCCAATGAATATCACCCTAGTTCCCCAAGTCATTCCCCATATTCTTTATTCTGCAAGCCATCTATCATCTTAGTGATCCTGCGCTGCACACCCTCCAGTGTATTAATGTCACGTCTAAGGTGGGGACTCCATAGTGGGGAACAATAATCTAGGTGGGGGTGCACATAAGCTCTGTACAAAGGGAGAATGCATGCCCTATTTCTGGAGACAAAAGACCTTTTGATGCAGCCAATAATTTTATTTGCTTGATTTTTAATATAATTACAATGGGAGGAGAAACTAAGGTCAGCTTTGATTATTACACCCAGATCCTTTACTTCTTTTAATGATATCAGATCTGAATCTTTTAACTTATACTGCATATTTGGATTATTATCACCCAAATGCATAATAACACATTTATTGGTGTTAAATTCCATATCATTTTGGTTGGACCAGTATTCGAGTTCCTGAAGGTCTTTTTTGAAATCAGCTATTTCATCTGGTGAGCCTACATTGGCTGCAGTCTTTGTGTCATCAGCAAATTTTATTGCCATGTTTTTAAGATTAACTGTCATATCTGACACAAAGATATTAAACAGGATAGGTCCCAGAACAGAACCCTGAGGCACTCCACTGGTAAATGTTCCTATAGTCGAGGTATATCCTCTTATACGTACTACTTGTGTACGATTACTTAACCACTCTTTTACCCAGTTTACTAACATGGGATGCATCCCAATTTTTTTCATTTTATTTATCAGGGTATAATGTGGCACTTTGTCAAATGCCTTACACAAGTCCAGATATAATATATCTACTGGTACTTTTTCAAAAAGGAGATTACTTACTCTCTCGTAAAATACTAAGTTACTAGTTAAGCAAGATCTTTTCTTTCTAAAGCCATGCTGGTTTGAGACCACAAGCTGTTTAAGCATTAGGTCATCTTCAATTCTATCTTTTAAAATTCCCCTCAAAAACTTTACCCAGAACACTGGTCAGGCTGATGGGCCTATAATTAGATATTTCACTCTTATTGCCCTTTTTGTGTACTGGTGTTATTAATGCAGACTTCCAGTCACTTGGTATTAATCCAGTAATTAGGGACATATTAAATAGTTTGTATAAGGTGTCAGTCAACCAGGTAGCTATTTCTTTCAACAACCGTGGATGAAGATTATCCGAACCTGGGGATTTATTTATTTTAATTGAATCCAATTTATTCTTTATTTCCAGTTTGCTTATCTCAGGCATATCATAATCAATTCTATTTATATCACTCTCCTTGTCTATGCATGACTTGTGTATAGGACTGAAATTAGAACGAAAATATTTATTGAATTCTTGGGCAACTTCTTGAGGGCACTGAATGGTATTATCATTGATGACTAAAGGGACAATGATTTTAGTTGTTTGTTTTTTATTATTCACATATGAATACAAACTTTTTCCTCCATCATTAATGTGTGCTAATTTAAATTCAACTTTTTTCTTTTCCTTTTTTATTAGGGCCTTGCATTTTCTTTGTGTTTCCCTATATTTAGTATTATTGTATACATTATTACATCATTTTAAGGCTCTGTATGCTCTTTTTTTTTATTAAATATTGTATAGTGGGGGTAACCCAGATTGATAATTTCCCCCGGTTATTATAACCTATCTTATCTGGGACGTGCTTTTGTTCTACAGAGAGTATTTTATTGGCCAATAATTTCCAAAACTCATCTGGAGATGTAATACTATGTTCCCAATTCCATACTATTAATTCTTTGTTTATGAGGTCAAAAGTTGCCCTACCATAATCTTTAAAAGTGGTTTTACCAAAATGGCATTCAATATGAGTTTTTATTTCAAACATTATTACACAATGATCACTGTTCGACAGTGGATTTTGAATTTTTTTTTTTTTATTCAGAATTTTTATTGTAACAAACCACATATCAAAAACATGGTACATAAGAAAAAACATTTTGTTCTTTCATAACAATTGACATAAATTGAATCAAATAACCTATTTTCTCCCCCCTTCCTCAAAGAAAACCTCCTCCCCACCTAACCAACCCCCATAGTACTACATGCCCTCAAGGAAGATCTGCTCACCCAACATCATCCCTAATGCTACCTTACTAAATCCGGTTACACCTGGGGAAGGTATAGCGCCTGAAAATGACTCCAAATCTTTTCGTATATGTGGAGCCGATTATCCCTTCCCGCACCTAATTTTTCCATGTTTAAGTTAAACAACATCTCCTGCAACCACTCCACATACGTGATTGGGGAATCAGTCATCCAATATCGCAAAACTACCTTTTTAAGCGAGCCTGAGATCAGAGCCATGTAAAATCTACGCTCCTTAAACATGATGCCAGAATAATCCCCTATCAAACATATGTCTGGGGTAAAATACTGATCAATACCCAACAATGGATCTACCCTCTGCTTAATCTGCGTCCACAACTGCTTTATCGGTGGACACTCCCAAAAAATGTGATACAAATCTCCAACTGCCTGACGGCACTGGAAACAATTTTGGTCAGGTCTACGACCCACTTTATGTAGCTTGGAAGGGGTCCAAAATAGGTTATTCAAAAAATGAAACTGCATCACCCTCAACCTATCCTGCCTAACATACTTATACATATGACTCCAAACACCCTCCCAATCCTGCTCTTGTTCCCCCAAACAACTAATCCAATATCTAGGCTTGTGATCAATGTCCACAAGAACTTGATCGAGAAGTGTCTTATATACTCTGGAAACCGCGTGTGATTCCCAAACAATTTGTGCTAATGACTCAAACCAATTCCCATCTACTCGCCCTTCCCGAAGATTGATCATCACCTACGTTAATAAATGAGTAATTTGATATAATTTGAAGACCTGCTTAGAATCTATACTGTACTTTGCCAGGATTTCCTTTATTGGGAGTATACGGCCCTCCCCCATTAAATCCTCAATTCGTAATCCTTCAAGCTGGGGAAACCATCTACCCAATATCATTTTCCCCCCAATCCTCAAATTGGGATTTTGGCAAACCGGTTGATGCTTGTCCCTATCCGGAACATAACCTAACTTACCACAAATCTGTCTATGAATATGCAAAAATTTTACTATTGGATTAGCAACCAATTTAGGGGGCACTTTCTTGGGAGTGGAATAAAGCAATGCGATCGGATCTATCCCTACCTCCCTAATCGCCTCTAATTCCAATCTAACCCAAGAGGGAACATAGGGCAAAGACTCAAGTATACTGGTGGGTACCAGCCATCTCAGATATTTGCACAGATTACTTGCCCAATAATATAAACCGAAATGTGGAAGTCTCAATCCCGCTCTCTCCCTGGGGGCTACCAACTTACTATAGGCCCTATGGGGCTTTTCCTTTCCAGATAAAATCCGAGATTAATAAATGTAACTCTCTAAACCATTTTAGGGGTAACAATACATTAAGCATATTGAGTGGATAAAAAATCCTAGGCAGAATATTCATTTTAACTATGTTAATCCGACCCCAGAGAGAGAGAGCGCAATCCACTCCACCTTTGTAGATCCTGCTTAATAATATTTCTAATGGCATCCAGATTAAGTTTAACTAATTTCTGATCGGTTCTAGCCAAGTAAATACCCAAATACTTCAAAATATGCGGAGTCCATTGCATGCCCATTTCCAACACCTCAGACCTATGCATTCTCATGTTCAATGGAAAAATTTGGGTTTTCTCCACATTAATCCTGTAATTGGACAGTCTACTATATTCTCCAATGATTCCCATCACTGCCCGAATTGAGCCACCTGGCTGAGTAACATGCAACAAGATGTCATCCGCATATGCTGAAATTTTGAGCTCTTGCGACCCAACTCTAATACCCATGACCCTAGGATCTAATCTCATTTTGGTGAGGAGAGGTTCCAAGTATAAATTGAATAAAAGAGGCGATAGGGGACAGCCCTGCCTAGTGCCAGAATTAAGAGAAAAACTTGCAGAAAATACTCCATTACAATATATTTTAGCTTTGGGATCCCTATATAATGCGAACACATGGTTAATAAACTGGACCGAAAACCAAATTTCTCCATAGTAATGGATAAAAACTTCCAATCCACTCTGTCAAATGCCTTCTCTGCGTCCACTGACATCAAAACACATGGGATTTACAATCCCTGAAACAGAGAAGATATGAGACAGTTTACTGAGTGGTCCGACGCCAGCCTGCCTTCATAAACCCAACCTGATCATGATGAATTAACCTGGGCATAACCTTGGACAACCGAGAAGCTAGGATCTTTGCCAGAATCTTAATGTCGTAATTAATCAGAGAGATGGGTCTGTAACTTGTAACTTTATCTAGCTCCTTCCCTTCTTTCGGAATAAGCACAATCAAAGCCTCAAATAAATAGCCATCCACTGTGTCCAAGGTCAAAATACTCTGAAATAATCTTTTTAAACCGGGACATAACAGGGTCGCAAAACATTTATAAAAATTGGGTGAAAACCCATCTGGACCGGGTGCCTTATCATTGAGAGCGTTTGAATTGCCTCCAAAATCTCCACTTCAGAAATGGGAAATGAAAGCTCTCTCCTCTGAACTTCTGTCACCTGGGGAAGATTACAAGTAGATAAGTAGTCTTCCACTCTTTTCAGTACTAGGCCTAGGGGTCATAGGGCTATATAAAGCCTTGTAGTAGTCCTCAAACTCCTAACAATTTCCATGGGCAAAGTTTTAACGACCCATCTACTGAGCGTGATACTCTGGACTATTCTAGATGCTTCCACAGCCCTCAACCGCATAGCCAAGAGCCTACCTGATTTCTCGCCTTGGCTCAAATACAGCGCCTTGGTTTTCTTAATCGCATATTCTGCCCTCTCCCCCAAAATCCCTTCATACTCATGACGCAGTTTAATCAATAGCTCCCTGGTCTCCTCTGGCGTATTCATTGACAGAGCCTTCTCTATGTCCCTGATTCGTGCCAGCAAAGACCTAACCCTATCCTCCCTCTTTTTCTTCCTTGCAGCCGCCAGTTGAATAAACTCCCCTCTTAACACACACTTTAGAGTACACCACCATAAGTCACCTCTAATAGTTAAATGACTATTCTCTGTCTCTTATTGTTCAATCCGACATCCGATATACTCCCTTATTTCCGTGGAGCGAAGAATTTGATTATTTAACTTCCAAATAGTCTGTCTGGGAGTATTAGGGGCCAAATTGAGGGAGCAACGAACCATGGAGTGATCTGAAAAGATCCCGGGAATAATACTACTATTCACCAATCCTGACAACAGCCCTCTACTCACCAAAAAATAATCTATCCTGGATCTAGACTTATGAACCTCTGATAAAAATGTATATTCCCTGCATGAAGGGTGCAAAACCCTCCATGGGTCACATAATCCCAGATTGTCAGCCAGATCCCTAATAGCTCTCTGAGCTGGAGATAGACCCTTATTTCGCTTACCATCCTTGTCCAAATCTGGAGTAAATGGTAAGTTCCAATCCCCCCCAGCAATATCGGAAGGTGATGAAACGGACTTAAAACTTTTAATAAGTCCATAAAAAACCCAGGGGTGTCTGCGTTAGGTCCATATATACTTCCCAGCACTAATCTTGTTTGGTTTAAAAGCCCTACAACAATTATATAACGGCCTGCCGGGTCTACTATTTCGTTCTCACACACAAAAGCAACACTCCTATGAAATAAGAGTGCAACCCCTCTACCAGCTGTACTGAATCCAGCCCCGTATACCTGACCAATAAACTGACATCTAAGCATATTCAGCTCCTTATCAAGCAAATGTGTTTCTTGTAAACATATTATCTGTCCCTTTAATAATTGCAAATGCTTTAATATTTTATATCTCTTTATTTTTTGCCTGACTTCCTTAATATTCCACGTAAAAAAATCAAAGAAACTACCCATTCTCCAAATAATCCTTGTAAAACCATTGAATTACCTTCTCGGTCACATCAATCACCATCTCACCCCAAACTTTTGGGTGAGCAGATCTTCCCAGGCCTGTCCCCTCTAACCCTTTACTAGTCCCCCCCCCCCGCCTACCCCTACAAATAATCCCCATAACAATCCAATTACATACACCTATATCTAAAACAACTAAAATCCTCCCTCTCTGTCGCTCTCCCTCCCGACACCCCCCTCCCCCCTCCCTACAACACATTGGTCCATGATATCCATAGCTCCGTTAACTCCAACCCTTCCCTCCAGCCTCCCCCCTGCAAAATCTTTAAGTACCTAACCCATTCTAACCAAGACCTCCTATAGACCCTATATGTTTCTATATATTTCTACCCCGCCATCCACAAAAAGTATAAACCATAAACTTATGTTTCGAAACCCACTCCATGAATGGACCCTTCGTACCCTAACCCCCAACCCCAATACAGAGATTATTTCCCCAAAAACAGAAGTCCAAATAACTATGATTAAAATAACATCCGCAACTCTTATAGTAACTACACACTGTCCAATAAGGTAGATAAAAAAAAAAAAAAGGTATTCTTATCTGTAAGGGTTCCAACAAATAGAACATGCAATCCCATCATAGGGCACTGATGGTGCGCTTTTATGATAGCGAGCTCAAATAAAGTAAGGCCAAGTCCCAGAAACCAATCTATGGTCCAGTCCCCAACTTGTACACCTTTACTCCAGTCCAGAAATCAGCAGCTGAAGATTTAAATCGCCCAAGCACCAGACGGTATATTCCAGCTCTTCCCTTCAAGCTTACAGCTAGATGCTTTTTCTAAGTAACGGCAGCCCAGACGAGACCAAGGAAACTCCAGCGCCACCTGGTTCCCAAAAAGAAAGAGAAGAAAAAAAATGCCCACCGCTCCTCTTCAAGTGGCTACCACGGAAAGATAGCAGCAGTCTACAGAAAGATTATGGTAAGTCCCGTGGCGTGACCAACTCCAGTCCCAGATCGCTACACAATACTAGGCAAGGTCCACCTTCCCCGCTTGGGTTAAGCCTCTCACTGCTCACCAGAGTCCATCTGTACGCCCGGCCAATCTGCACTCCCCGGGATCAAGACCCATGGCTCCAGACTGTGAAGAAAAACTTTCGCTTCCACTTAAAATCTATACCAACGAACAGCGACCTAGTTGCTTTATCACCAGGCAAAAATAAAGAAAAAACCAAAACTAGATCGGTGAACCGTATTTACCGGGAGGTCGTGATTCCTTTGTTTGAAACAGTGAACAGGATTAATAAACTGATAACTCGCAGCAGACAACCTCTCACCCCTTTGAGGTCCCAGGGGCTATCAAACAGATCCGGGAGGGCTGTAGACAAACCCTTTCTTGCTGTTGATGCGTCTTCAAAAGTAGACCACTGACCAGCAATCAAAACTTGTAGTTTAGCCGGGTAAAGCATTTTAAATCTAATGCCCGCAGGAATCAATTTAGATACGATTGGGTGATATTCAGCTCTTCTTTGTCGTACTGCCACCGGTAAATCCTGCGTGATCCTAAGCGGGACCCCCTTCCACTTCATATCCTTGAGCTCCTTTGCCTTTACCATAACGAATTGACACTCCTGGTAATTCAAGAAACGGACTATGAGAATGCGCGGTGGGGCACCCGGTGGTGGAGCCACACGCAGTGCCCGATGAGCCCGTTCAATAATAAATTTATCGCCGAAGGGCGTCGGGCCTACCATTTCTTTGAAGAAGTTCTGAGCAAAAAGAATCGGATCGGTTCCCTCTTCACGCTCAGGGAGACCGATAATTATCAGGTTATTCCTCCTACTCCGTCCCTCCAAATCCTCGATCTTCGCCTCCATCCTTGTTATCTTCTGTCTCAGACTAATGATCTCCAGCTCCTGCTTTGTAACTCTTTTCTCCAATGAGGAAACTTTCACCTCCGTATCCCCTGTACGACGAGACAAATCCTCCAAAGCCAAGGTAACAGCTTTTAATTCCTCAGTAACTGTGCATAGCTCCGCATGGAAGGGTTTAAATTCAGCTAAAAATTGTGCCAGCATCAGGGGTTCATTATCGTGAGTGGGACTATCACTATCAGGGCCTTCGACATCCGCAATCACTCTCGCTTTTTTCGGCTGGGCCTTCGCCGGAGAGACTGGCGGTGTGTGTCCGGGTGTATTCCTCCTCATTTCCACCTCCATGTACTCCCGAATCGTCACCAAAGCTAAACGGAAACCCTTATAAGACCTGCTAGGATCGGCTAAAATCACAGGCTCCTCAAAGATTAAAGAAATGCAGGTTTTAATTCAGCAGGAGGCTGGAGCTGAAGGATCAGGCTGCACTCACAGAGCTTGCATCACGTGACTTCGGATTTTGAATTTTAATATTACTAACTTGTTGGGGGATATCTGTTATTACCAGATCCAGTATATTATTTTTTCTTGTTGGGGTACGTTTTAACCGAGTTAAATCATGAGATTCACATAACTCCAGGAACGTATTTTCCATTTTGTTTTTGGTTGTACCATTTATCCAATCAATTCCTAGGTAATTGAAATCACCTAAGAGTATTATGTCTGAATTATTTATTTTTGAACTTAAGTTATTAAGTAGAGCCAGGTGCTCAGATTGATCGCTACCTGGTGGTCTATAACAGAGTCCTACAGTCAATTTTGTTAGTTTCTCTTTTATTATTTCAATCCATAAGATTTCGCTTGGTATTTCTTCATCAGGTCCATTGATGAACTTGTAATTAATGTTGTTTTTTATAAAAAATACTATCCTTCCTCCTCTTTTCTGTGATCTGTTTTTGTATACTGTATTATAGCCAGTTATATTTGTATTCCAACTAGATTTGCCTCCCCACCATGTTTCGGTGATTGCAGCAATATCTGTACTATCTTTATGGAGTAGTATCTCCAGCTCATCCAATTTTGTAGTATGGAGACTTCTTGCATTCGAAAGGAGGAAGGTCAAACCATGTGTTGTTTGTTTACAACAGAATTTTATAGGTTTGTTTTTTATTCATCTCCCTTTTCCCCCAAGAATTTAGTTTTTTGTTGGTATGAAATTTTTGATACTGTTATGGATAATGCACCCTAATATTCCTGTGCCTTTTTTGTTTAGATGTAATCCATCATAACTATATAAATCTTCCCTTCCCTCAAATATTTCCCAAGTAGTTATACACTCGATATTATTTGTGAGGCACCATCTTCTTAGCCAGTTATTGAAAACTTTTATATTTTTTGTTCTATAACTACTTGGTCTTGGGACAGGTAGGACTTCAGAAATAATGGGAGTCGCATTTAGTGATCTTAATGTTTGTACAGCATCCTCCATATCTTTTATTATTTTTCCAACCTCCCGTTTCTCAAAATCTTTAGTCCCTACATGTAATACAGCAGTTTTTGGATTTTTAATGTTTTGAAACATACCAGGGAACATACTAGCCATATCCTTAATTTTTGCACCACTGTAGCTGCAGCTGCAACTTTTTCTTTATTTCCCCTAGTGGTAAATCTGTTGGTGAATCTAGTAATTGAGTCACCCAGAATGTATATTTGATCAGGCAATGTAATTGAGCTAGAAGTTTTAGTTTCGTTATAGGTAGTATCAGTGTAGAGAGGGGTAACCAGTAGGGGTTCTGTTCCATTTAAATTTCTAGCAGTAATAGGATGTAATTCTAGGGGGTAAATAGGGGCAATATTATTGTTGAGAGGGGGTGACCAGGGGAGATTCAATGCTATTTAGTGCCCCATGTGGAGGGCAAGATTTGGCTAAGCATGAGTAACCTGGATGGGAGACGTAGTTTGGGGAATAGGAATATGATCCGTACTTGGGTCTTTGTCCATTAACTGGATCAATGGATCAAAATTATTTGATACAGGTAACATAAATCCTTCTGCCTTTCTTCCTTTTTTTGCCTGTCTTGCACCCTGAACTGTGTACCAGTTTCCATCACATGTATCACCAAATTCCTCCAATCTGTTTCTCTCTTTGGTTGGAGTTTTACTGTGTAGAAAGGTTACACTACTCTCTGGGTTCCCCCTATCTTGTTAATTTATGGTTTAGGGAAGAGTGAATGTGCTTGGGTGCTTATTGAGTTGGTTGTGGACACCTTCATCATTGGTCCTTCTTGGTACCAATGATTCACCATAATCTCTTTCATTAATTCTAGACACCATGTTTTTTTGACTAAATTCAAGGGCTTGTAGACGGGTTCCAAATGTTATTTCTGCAAGCATGTCAGCATTTTGTCTACATTTTAAGCAAATGAATGGATTTTCAAGGATAGGTATCTCAGAGGACAAATACATTTCACACGATACACACTGAGACCCCTGTTTTCCCACAAATAAAGTATTAAAGTCCTTATTTCCCTTTTTGTTTAGTATAAATCGACTTAATGCCTTACAATATGCAGTGCAGTTTGAGATCTTACCTGGTTCTTTAACTCTTCTCACCCCTCGCAACATGTGTAACACACGCCGACGCGCGTGTCTCTGCGTGCGTCTCCACACGTGCTCAAGCGTGCGCCCTGCCTGAGCTCACCCTGCTCTCTGCAGGGTTTGCTGAAATACCCTAGTATGACCCAAAAGTGTCTCTCGAGGTTGTGACACCCTCACTTGTCAATAAGCCCCAAGTAATATAAAAATACTAGAGTTTACACTGTGCAGACACTCATGCATGTCAGTTTCACCTTACACAGTGTCCAAAATTAAAAAAAGTCCTACTTTGAATGTTTCTGCTTAGCACTAAGCACACCTAGCAACAGTTGCTATGTGCTCAAACTCTCTTCTTGCTTGCTACAAGCAACAGGGCTCCAGGACACATACAATACAGTTCAAACAATTAAAATAGTATAATGAGCGTGGTACAAGCATGGATGTCAAACATACATGAGCAATAAAGCTGCTATCATAAAAGCTAGCTCTCCTGCTCACTGCAGTGCTTGCTGAAATACCCTAGCATGACCCGGAAGTGTCTCCCGAGGTTGTGACACCCTCACTTGTCAATAAACCCCAAATAATATAAAAAAACTAGAGTTTACACTGTGCAGACACTCATGCGTGTCAGTTTCACCTTACACAGTGTCAAAAATTAAAAAAAAGCCCTGCTTTGAACGTTTCTGCTTAGCACTAAGCACACCTAGTGATTCATGCACCTAGTGCACCCACACTTGCGCTGGTGCAGCCCCCTGCTCCTCACTTGCCACTTGTGCTGGTGCAGTGCCACTGAGCCGTGTGCAGTGCGGGTGGCCTCAGTGCCATATTCAATGGTGCTGAGCCATGGCGCAGCACCGTTGAACATTGCCCGGGCCATGCCCTGGCACATCCAAGTTGCACTGCACCCAAGCTTGCGCCCCTGCCTGGCGCAGCCTGAATATCCCACCCTTGGTGTGAGTACCTTTATATGATGTTTTGTTTTCCAAAGATGCAACATGAAGAGAATTTAAATCGTTCTTTTTCTCCTGCATTTCAGAGAGTGATTTCAGCAGTTTCCTGTGCTTGGTATTCAGTTCTTTGTTACAGAAGTAAATGCAATTTTAAATATAAAAACAATTTTAATGTGTCTTACAGTAGTTCTGCATTTTGTGTAGTCCTGCTTTAATATATGTTTGGTCTTGCCTTTACTTTGTTGGGTATTGTATTTGAAATGTCTGTACAATGCAATCTTATAACTATATAAATTAAATATGACATGGGTTTGTGTAGATACAGTTTTCTATCATCACTTATTAGGAAGGGACTTATCAAATTATATTCCTGGCTTCACTTTGCTCCTCCTGTTATAAAGTCAGATATCCATTCATAAGTCATAAAGATAAAAAAATATCTGCAGTCGACCTATGTCATATTCCATACAAAATGTTAATATCTAGTTGGGTGTAGCAAACAAAATGTATCCTTAAACTCCCCCCCCCCAGACTAAAGCAGTAAGAAAGGACACAAGGTGAGGAGGATCCCCAGGGAGTAGGATAATGGGAACAGCAGTGAAGTAGAGGAAAAGGGGGATAGGAACAAAAGTTGCAGTAAGAAAGAGGGACACAAGGGGAGGAAGGGGATTGCAGGCAGAATGGGAGCAAGGTGTGGTGGTCCATACGTGCAAATGCAAGGAGCCTTGGAAGTAAAATTCCAAATCTGGAGGCCATCATGGTGGAGGCAAACCTGGATATCATGGCCATTACTGAGTCATGATGCACAGGCAACCACGACTGGGACATGGCCATACCAGGCTTCACTCAGTGCAGGAGGAATACAGTGGAGAGGAAGGGGGGAAGTTGTGCTGTATAGAAGGGAGGGTATCTAAGGAATGGAAACACAAGGAGAGCCAGGGGGGAAAGAAGGGGATAGAAGTACTGTGGGTCACTCAGGAGACAGGAACAGGAGCCACTTTCCATACTGTGGTGATATACAAATCTCCAACACAGGGGGAAGAATTTGGTAAGGCACTGGGAGAAACTATCAGCACAATGGCAGAAAAAGGGGAGCTGCTGCTGGAAGGGGACTTCAGTCTGCTGGAGGTAGACTAAAGCCTCCCAGCTGAGGACTCAGCTAGAAGCAGAGCCATCCAAAACCACCTGTAGGGGGAATTTCACAGGCAACTAATCAGGGAGCCCACCCATGATGGAGCAATACTGAACCTGGTGCTCACTATCTAGGACAGTGATGCAGATGTCAAGTTGGGAGACTACTTGGGGACCAGTGATCACTGTACAGTGTGGTGCAACATAAGGATGATAGCAGAAGCAAGGTGCACAAGGATGAGAGTCAAATTCAGGAGAGCAGATTTTTTTTAAATGGGTGAATGTTTCAGAGAAGACCTAGCAAAGGTAGATGACCTAAGTGGGTGGTGGACCAGTGGGCCAAATTAAGGGATAGCATAGTGAAGGCAACAAACCTCTGCTCAAAACAAGTGAGCAAGGGTAGCATTCTGGAGATACAAGAAACACAGAAGGAATAGGATAAGGAGGCATGCCAGGAGAAGAAGACTGAAGCAGGGAAAGTGGTGAGAGGTGCAAATGTACAAACTGAGGAAAGAATAGCCAAAAGGGCTAACTAAGGAGGTAAGACCTTTTTTAGGTACATTAGTGAAAAAAGTAAGACAAGGGCAGGGACTGTGAGGTTGGGAGGAGGGACTGTGCAGAGGATGACCAGAAAAAGCAGATATCCTGAACAGATACTTCTGTTCCATCTTCACAGTGGAAGGGGAAGGGGATAGACCATATAAAAGCAGCAGGAACACAGAGTGGGGGAAGGAGGTAGACACAAATCCATTCACAGAGCAGAGAGTTCTGAAGGGACTTGCGAATCTTACAGTGGACACAGCTATGAGGCCAGATGGGTCACCCAAGAGTGTTGACGGAGCTCAGGGAGGTACTGGCTGCACCTCTGACAGCCCTATTCAACAACTCTCTGGAAGCAGGAGTGGTTTGGGGGGATTGGAGAAAGGTACATTTAGCCCTGCTTCATAAAAGTGGCAGCAGGGAGGAGGCTGGCAACTATAGGCCAGTCAGTCTGACATCAGTGGTGAGGAAGTTAATGGAGACACTTTTAAAGAAAAGGCTTGAGGAGTATCATGAATCCAGCAGGTTGCAAGACCTGAGGCAGCACTGATTCATGAGGGGAGGTCATGTCAGATGAACCGGATCAATATCTTTGACTGAGAGACAAGGGAAATAGATTAGGGTGGGGTAGTGGATGTGGCCTACTTAGCCTTCAGCAAGGCCTTCAACACTGTACCACATAGAAGGCCTCTATGTAAACTGGGCAGTTTGGGGGGTAGGTCCTAAAGTGGTAACCTAGGTATGAAATTGGTCAATGGATAGGTGACAGAGTGTAGTGGCAAATGACACTCACTCAAGGGAGGGGAGAGTGACTAGTTGGGTACCTCAGCACTCAGTACTATGACCAGTCTTCTTTAATGTCTTTATCAGTGACACTGCAGAAGAACTGGAAGGAAAGGCATGCCTCTATGCATGTAATACCAACATCTGTAATAGTATGGACACTTCTGAGGGGGTGGAGAGAATGAACAGAGACCTGAGAAAACTTGAGGAATGGTTTAAGGTATGGCAGCTGGGTTTCAATGTGAAAAAGTGAAAAATCATGCACTGAGGGCACAGAAACCCAGTGGTGGAGTATAAAATTGAGGAAGAAGTACTGACTCACAGAATAGGAAAGGGACCTTGGAGTAATCATATCAAATGACCTCAAGGTGGTGAGGCAGTGCGACGAGGCAGTAAGTATGGCCAGTGGGATGCTGGGGTACATAGGGAGGGGTATCATCATCAGAAAGGGGAAGGTGGTGTCACCACTCTATAAATTGTTGGTGAGGCCTCACCTGGAGTAAAGAAGGGAGGGAAAGGGGGACAAGATAGAGATCTATAAATACCTCACAGTGGAGAATAAGATATAGGAGTGGAGCATTTTTCAGAGGAGAAGGAGCACGTGAACAAGGGGGCATGAAATCAATCTGGAAGGAGGAATTTTAAGTACTTCTTCACTAAAAGAGTGGTAGATACCTGGAGCAGTCTTTACAATGAGGTGGTGGGGGCAAAAACAGTGGTGGGCTTCAAGCATACATGGGATTGACATAAGGGAATTTTGGTAGGGAAGCAGGAGAGGGAAGCAGTTGGAGATCAGATAGGGTCTACAATGTTAGTACAGGTAGGGGAAAATGGACAGACCTGGTGGGCTAAGCAGTCCTTATCTGCTGACAAATTTTATGTTACAGTGTTTCTTACATCCTATTTAAAGATGCTATGAAACAATTTTAAATAAATTTGCATTAAATGCTTTCTTGTTTCCTCTTTGTAACGCTATCCTCAGATTTATTTGACATGCTCTACCATGAGTGAATCCACACATAGTAATCAGCATGGGTTCACAAGGGGTAAATCATGTTAAACAAAATTTGATAGACTTTTTTCAACACAGTGACACAATTGATTGACAGGGGTCAGGCAGCTGATATCCTGTATCTGGATTTCAGAAAAGCCTTCAACACATAGAAGACTGATAAAAGTACAGGGATTAACTCGATAGATGGATTAAAAAATAATTATTGGGAAGGAAATAGTCAATGGTCCTAAACAGAAAGTTCTGAGAGGTAAATGATGTCACCAAAATGTGCATTGAGAGTCAGTTTTGGGATCTCTTCTTTATAATATGTATATTAGTGATATTGTGGCTGGGATACAGGGGGAGTTAGTTTATTTGCTGATGCTACAAAACTTTCCGGGAGAATGGATAATGATGAAGTATTTACCATTATGAAGAGGGATGCAGAAACCCAAGAAAAGTGGTCAGGCATATGGCAGCTGAAATTCATGCCGAAAAGTGCCAAGTTATGCATGTTGAGTATAGCAATCCACAGATGGAGTATAAGGTAAATACAAGGGAGAAAAAAGATCTTGGGATAAGAAGTAGTACCATAGTAGTCTAAAATATTTATTTCAATGCAGCTAAGTGTATGGAAAAGCAACCAGAACCCTAGGTTGTAGCAGTAGGGGCTTAACCAGCTGTAGTAGGGAACTTATTCTGTCACTGTACAAGTCGCTGGTTAGTCCGGTACTAGAGTATTGTGTGCAGTTTTGGAGCCTAACACTGAGGCACTCACAGGACCACTGAAGTAGGTTTTGGGGCGAGAAAAGTAGAACATAATTAAATGATGTTATAAGAATTTAAGCTACCAGCAAGTTTTTTTTATCAGCTCATACAGAAACATTTAATGCAGTCTTCTCTGACTTAGGACAATTAGTTTAAATGAAGCCACAAGCTATGACAGTCTTTCCCAATGTTAGGTGGAAATGGCAGGCCCTGAGGAAGTGGATTTCTTGTTCATGAAACATTGGCCAGTTTCTAACTTAACGGTTCTGTTTTGTTTTAATATGTTCAATACATTTTTACTAATAATGTTCATATATCCCAGTGGGTGAGTTTCTTAGCCCCATATTTGTGTGCTCAGTTTTGGAACCCACATTTGAGAAAGGACCATTATAAACTGGAAACAATACAGAGAAGGATGACAAAAAATGGTCCCAGGAATGCAGGGTAGAACTTATGAAGACAGAGGTTGAGAGACCTCATTATGTACACACCAGATGTTAGGAGACAGGTGATATAATGGAGACAAAGAAATATAAAAGGGGTACAACAGGGGGATTACACTGAACAGTTCAAAATAAACGGCAATATAATAAGCCGGGGGCACAGTCTTAAGTTTATTGAAGGAAATTTTAAAAAGGATACTAGGAAACAGTTTTTCACAGGAAAGGCTGAGGACAGTTGCCTACTGTAGTTAATTTACAGATCATAATGCTTTCAAGACATAGTGGGATAAATTTCAAGGTGATCATTTGCAAGGGGAGGCTAAAATCTGGAGCAAGGGTATTGAGGAGGGAATACATTTTATTTGGCTTGTACCAACAGAACAGATTGATTTAATTAAGGGGCCTGTGAATACTGACATAAGTTATGTTATCCAATCTCAGGCCAGTCTTTGAGTTTTACTTCCTTTAGAAAACTGAAAATTGGCCAGGCGACCTTCTCCTTTCATGTAGCAAAAATGTGGAATTTGATTCCTGCAATGTTGGCTCAGCTGGCTGATTATAATTGGTTCCGATCTTAACTGAGGTCTATTTTATTAGCTGATATGTAATGCTACTGTTTTGAAAATGGATAATGTATGCTTACAATTAACTGTTTTAATACTGACATACTTTGGATTGTTTTACTAACAACAATGTATTTGTATTTGTGGATGAAAGATGCCCATGAAAACAAGCAGCTATGCCCATAGAAGAAAGAAAGAAAGAAAGAAAGAAAGAAAGAAAGAAAGAAAGAAGAATACTAAAGAGCATTATGAAGTAATGACTCAGGAGAGGTCCAATGGGCAGTCTTTTCTGTCCTTACTGTCTGTGTTTCCATCCTATATTACTATCTTCTGATGCTTAATGGGAAGATTTTGAGGTTAATGGAAGGGTAAATTAAGGATTTTACAGTATATCATGCAATTAGGCCACTTTGGAAATAGCTTCTTATGCCCTAATTTATGTTATAGCTATTCAGAAAATGTTGGAAAAGTATTTTTAAACTGAAAAACAAAAATTTGTTAGATGATAACATTGCTTATTCTTTTGGTCCATCAATGTACTAAATGCAAAAATGTGATGTAAACATCTATGTATTTATTTTTCTTTACATCAATGCCAATATAGAGGCTAATATCACTGCAACTGTATATGCTATAATATCGTATAATGATTAGGAGTGGAATTCTGATATTACAAAAGTAGAATGTTGTTTTAAACTGCAGTTTAGTAATTTGCAGTTTATATAAACCATGGGATAGTATTCCACGATTGACAGAAATGGTGGATTAATTTTCTGCGAACCATGGAATAATGGGTCACAGATTACAATGATAGAAATGCTTTCTGGAATCCCACAGAATTAAAAACAGAATTCCAAAATGAATTTCAGTAGCTGAGTAGCCATTCTGCATGAATTATACTGGCCAATTTCCACATTCTACATAGCTGTAGCCATATGCCTCTAACATTATAGATTAAGGGAGTGCTCCTGACCAATTGGAGTGCTCCTTTCCTCTGCCTGTGAGACATTCTTATTCTTTGAAGAGTGTCTCATGTGCAGCTGTCCTAGAAACGGACATGCTCAGGACAGTTTTTTTTACTGTAATGCTACCTCAGAGACCACTGTTACAGTTTCAAGAGTTGTCTCACTTACATCTTTAGGGTATCAGAACCACTCACCATTGGTTCATGGTTCTCATACCTTAAAAATGTATGAGAGCATTCTTATGATTTAAGAGTTGTCTTGGCAGTGGTATTAACATACAATACAATTGTAACAGAAATTACTCTGATCCATAAGCAGAGGACTTTGACTTTAGGACAGGAAAAGTAGCAGAAGTAGATACAGTCTAAGGGAAAAAAGCACCTTTTTCTGTGAAACTGTTTAGTAATAAAGAAAAAACCCTGAAATTCAAATGTTTTGGAAATGTTATGATATTTGATTCCTGCTAATGCCAATGACCATTGATTTGCAGGAAACTGGAAAATCAGTTAAAAAAACATAAAGATATTCTAAGCCTTCTTGGTTTCAAAGCTGGCCAATTCTAAAGATTATTTTTTTGGACAGGGATAACACTGAAATTATTTGGACTAGGAACTTCCTTCTTGAAATGAAAGCTATGTGTCAGGTGATCATGGCTGTGTCACGTAAAAACAGTTTTGATACATTGATACACATCAAATCAGGTGTCAGACTAGTAAATGGAGGTACAAAATGCTTGATATAATGTGGGCTGCTGCACTGGAAGGTACAAGTGGCATGCTGTCAAAACAGGTTCACTGTGACACTTTTTTATGGACTCAGGTCTGTCAACCGCTAATAGAACTTTTGGGGGTTTCAACTAAAAGAAAAACAACTTCCTAAGTACCTTTCCAGTTTTCTCAAAAAGATGACAATCAACGATAGTAGGACTCCAATCTCATAAAATCCCCCCACCAAAGTCTGAAATTGTAGGATGTTCTATTCTTTTTTACTGGGGACACATGTTTATGAAAACAGTCTCTTTGTCTCCTAAACTTAATTCATTCCCTGTTGTCTTTCCTGTCCTGAATTGATAATCTTCTGCTTGTGACATCAGAATAATTTCCATGATACCACATTGTGACATCATAAACAGAGACTTTCTATTTCATGGCAGGTAAAATCAACATGAACAGATGAAATCCAAGGGGGAAAGATCCTGTATTAATGAAAATGTCTACCATTATGAAAAATGGAAGGCCCTAAAATTCAGATTTTTGGGTATTTTGTGTGAGTTCTGATGATGTTTACTGTGAATTTAAGGTTGGAACACTTGAAAATGTCTAAGGTTTATTTCATGATTTTTAATACATTAAATCACAGTAACTTTTATTTCATGACACCAGTAAATATCCAGGAGCAAACGTATAATGGCAAGTTTTTTACCTATTATAAATATTGATAAGACTAGATAACCTGTTTGTATTTATATTTGCTGAATAACATTGAAATTTCCCTGTACCTTATTACATATGTACAGTAAGAATGATATCATGCAACTACCTTCTTGCTCCCCCCGGAATCTTATAGAAAGTGAATAATGTACTGGAACTATGCTGGTGTGTAAAATTTTTATCAAAAATACATCAGTTCTTTATGTGTCTCTTTTTCTTAACCTCTATTAAAACAAAATGCAGGATAGGGAACATTTCCATATTGTTTTTTTTCTTCAGGCTGCTGGCTTATTGACCCCTTACCAGAACTGCATCATTAACAGACTAAGTAATAATGGATGAGTAAGAATTTTACCACCTAGCTGTGCTTTATTTTGCAGAAATGCTTGAAGATAAATGTATTATTTCCCTGAAATCCATTATGTATCCCATATATATATTTGCATGATAGCACAAGTATACAGTAGTCAGGGTTGAGCAGAGTGTTAAATGTTAAACTCCAATTTTTGCACCTTAATTACTTTGACAGCCTTAGATGAAATTGCACAATTTTTAGCATGCATGGTCTGGTTGGCAAGTTCTCAAGATGTGAGACATTTCATGATGGCTACTTAACCTGATTCTGAGATCCAGAAATGTTAAAAATGCATAAAAAACACCATTTTCTTTACCCTTATTGGTGCTCACCAAAAACCAAGATGGTGTAGAATTTTGTTTAGAAACTTACAGGGCTAAAGAGGCATGTGCCAAGGGTGTGCCTTTCAAATGTTTCATGAAAAATATTAAGTAATTCCAGAGTTATAAGGTTTTGAAATGTGGTTTCTGAGCATAATCAGTAGGGTTGAGATAATCTTGTAATACAACCTAAAAATGTTTCTTTTGCAAGTGTTTTTATATGATGACTAATTGTATTTTTGGGTTGTGAGAAAATATTTTTAGGTTATGAAGCTCACCATCCTTCTTGGGGGGGACAAAAAAAGTGAAAATACATAAAAACAGGTTATTTACAAAACAAAACATGAATTTTGCTAACTCAACTTGTCCGTAAAAGCTACCATTTCAGGAAATGCTGCACACAAGACACAGACAAGCAGTCTCCAGTGCAGCTGTGCTGTGTGTAAATATTTATTTTACTTTGTGCCATGTGCAGGTTTTCGGTTAAGGGCAGGGTTCTACTGTATTTCTTTTACTTTTGAAAGTCCCCGACTCACCATTTCAGTTAGTGCTGTGCTTGTAAGAGTGAAAGAGCGAGTCTTGAGCACAGCTCCTTTGCGCACGGCACTTGTTTTCTATAATAAATGGTTTTTTATTCAGATAAATAACTGGTCATCAACAATTAAAAAAATTGGTGTCCAGTTAAGTAATCTAATAAGGTAAAAGGCATGCTCTAATAAAAGCACTATTCCTGTCTTCAGATATTACATAATATTCTCATTTAGAGTATTGATGTCTACTTTTTCATCTAATTAAGACCCTTGGATTACTGCCATACCTTTCTAGAAGAAATGACCAGTAGCTCTGATTGTAATCCCTTCACCTAGGACCTACTGGCCCGTGGCTGCCCTGATGAGAGCACCCACAGGTGAGTGGAAAACCCTGTTAGTCCTTGGGTGATGCCCTGGGATCTGCCGCCCCTCACCTCCTCCCCCCCCACCGTCTAGTGGTTGAACTTAACTGAAGGCATATAGTACAGTTAAAATGAGCTCACTGATACAGAGTTGTTATTCAGTTTTAATAAACCCATTTTCAATTAACTGCTAACTCTAAATGTTGAACATTTCTTATCCAGTATGTAATAAAGTGCAAACCAGTTATCTGCTCTGTGATGTAATCATTAATATCAAGAACAGAGAAAACTGGCTAACAATTGGTTAACAACTGATTAAAAAGAAACTGACACCTCAAGAAGAACTTTGAAGAACATAATATTTAAACACAAAGCAGTTTATATGTCTCATTAGCTCTGTATTTCTTATCTCCATTATTTATTACTGAGGTCAGATGCATAAAAACAAAAGAATTGTTCCCTGAGGGCTCATCAGCTCCTATTGGTTCTTCCCAACCTGATTTCATAATACTGTGCTTGTGACATTACAGTTATTCCCATAGCAAGAGACTGCTGTCACACAACAGAGCATTATGATGTCAAGTAGGGAGTATGTTATGGAAGCAGATGAGCTCTAAAGGACAAAGATCCTATTTTTGTGGTAATTTCTTCAGTAATAAATAATGAAGAGGAGGAATTTATAGATGATGTGTGAAATACAAGCTGAAATGTGCCCAACTACTATGTTTTCCAAAGTTTTTTCAAAGGTGTCAGCTACTCTTTAAACTTTACTTATTAGAACTACCAACCAATGGAAAATAAACTCATACTCAAACTGACTAACAACTTATTTCAATTAAAGTTTAATGCTGACTGTACTATACCTTACAATGAACATTTGCATTTAGTTCCCAGATCCTAGTTTTAAATTGGTGGGATGAATGTTCATATTTTAAGACCCAAATAAATGGCACTGAAGACAGTAGTGCAGCATACATCTGACTTTACTTAAAGAGGAACAGTCAGCACTATGAGCCCCATACAAAAGTTTCAGGCTAGTCCCAATTTGCACTTTGTGTGCAAAACATTTTCTTTTTACTTATCTGTTTACTGCAGTTTAATAGATTTCATCAGACTGAGTCTACTGACTTCCAAGAAGATATTTCCTGTAACTACAAATCCCAGATTTCCCTGCAGCTGGCATCAGGGCATGATTACAGCAGTGGGGAATTCAAAGCCTGCAGTGGATGTTAGAGCTTTTGTAAGCTTCAATCAGGGGCCAGATTCACAAAACTTTGCACCAGCGCAAATGTGGTTTTGCACCAAAGTTATATTCATAAAAGCCATGTTTGCGAGTGCAAACCAGGTATGCACCGGGGAAAAGTGTGAAGGGAGCTGCAATGCAAATGAGGGGGGAAGGGACCTGCATATTGGCACAGTCCCATTTGCTAAGTATTTTCTCCTCACAAGGGCCTTTTGCGGGGTTCCCCTGCGTGGAGAAAATACAGCCAAACGAGGCCTTGCTTTAATTCCATGCAACCCTAGTGGTTGACCAAGGTACTTGTGCGGGCCCATCACCAATTGCTGGTCCCAGTGATAAATAGCAGTCTCCCTGGGGGTTATTGTTCCCCTTCTCCATGATCACTGATCGGCAGCACAGAAAAAAAGATTAGTCCCTGGTGGCTAGTGGTCCCCCACCTATGATCACCGATCACCATGATATTCCTTGGTGGTCTAGTGTTCCCTCCCCCACCAATTGCCATCCTAATATCAAATAATTAGATACCCTGGTGGTGTAGGGTCCCCTTCCCTTGCAGAGCTCCATCTTGATAGTAAATACTGATATTCCATGGTGGTCTAGTAGTCTGTCACCACGCTGAACCTCTGACCCAAAAAGAAAAAAGAAGTTACCCTAGTGTAACCCACCCACCCCCACCCATGAGTGATGATTGCCAGCCTGGGTAATAAAAAAAAAAAACACGTTTCTTGGCATCCAGTGGTCTCCCCCTTCCCACCTGCATCCATGCCCAAGCTAGATATACAGTATGTATCCCTGGCATCCAGTGTCCCCTTGCTCCACCTGAGCACCTGCCCAACATTATCAGCATAGTCCCTGGCGTCCAGTGTAACCCCCCCCCCATCCTGATCCCCTGTGTAGTACATAGAAACATATCCCTGGTGGTCTACAGGATCCCCTCCCATTCCCAATCCCCTGTACAGTGTAATAAAACCTTTCCTGGTGTCTAGTGGACTCTCCACCCTCCACTCTGGCTGGTAGTATACCACCCCCACCCCCATCCTGAACCCAAGCTGGCGACCAGCACATCCTTCCTCTCTCCACCATGCACAGCCCTCTTCTCTTCACTATGGCTGGCAGCCAGCTGAGCTCTCAATGAGTGCGTATGTGCTCACTGAGAGCTCAGTCAGTGGCTAGCCATGGTGGATAGAGGAGGACTGTGGTGGTCGCTGGCTTGGGTTTGGGATGGGGGAGAGCGGGGTGGTAGGATACCACCTTTTGGGGTGGGGAGAGGAGTCCTCTAGGCACCAGGGAAAGATTTTATAATACTATACAGGTGATCTGGGAATGGGAGGGGGGTCTGCTAGACCACTAGAGATGCTGTATGTTTCTGTGTACTACACAGAGGATTGGGATGGAGGAGTTACACCTGACACCGGGGACTATGCTGGCAACGTCAGGTGGGTGGTCGAGTACTACCACTAGATGCCAGGGATACATATTTCGAGCTTGGGCATGGGTGCAGGTGGGGGAGGGACCACTAGACACCAGGGAAATGTTTTTTTTTTTTTTACCCGGCCGGCGATCAGCAATCATGGGGATCAATGGCACCAGGCTAACTTTTTTCTTTCTGATCCATCGATTGGCAAGGGGAGGGAACAGTAAACCACCAGGGAATGTAATTATTTGATATCAGGATGGTGATTGGTGAGGAGGGGGTACTAGATGCCAGGAAATTATATACATTTGATTGACGAGGGGGGGAGGGAAACACTAGACCACCATGGACTATCAGTGTTTTCTATTGGGATGGCGATCAGTGAGGGAAGGAACACTATATCACCAGGAAATCTTATTATTTGATGTTGGGACAGCGATTGGCGGTGGGGGAGAGAACACTAGACCACCAGGGACTATCAGTATTTACTATCAAGATCAGCTATCACAGAGGGAACCACTAGCCGCCAGGGACTATTCTTTTTTCCCAGGCCAGCGATTGGTGATTATGGGAGGGGTACATTAGCCACCAGGGGGACTATTTTTTATTACTCTGACTGGCGATCAGCAGAGGGGGGCACACAACCTGACGCGGGGCTGCCTCTAGGGCAGGGGATGGGGGCACACTAACCTCCATCACAGCCTATGTAAATGGCCCATAATGAGCATGCAAGTGGCCACATACTGCCTTGTATGCCCAATGGGCTCATTTGCATGGCTACTTTAGTGAATAGGAAATAGCACCCCTGTGCTATTCATTGTGGGACCATGCTCCTGGCTGCATGTCGGGGGCACTACTGGGGTAGCGCTGGCAGTATTGGGGTTACCACTGTCTTGGACTAGCCCTATTTACAGTCAGATAGCGCAGTGTGCTATCTGCCTGTGAATAGCACTGTTGGACACCTGGACAATCGCAAAGAGCAATGCAAACTTTTGCATTGCCATTGCGATTTTTTGTGAATCTAGCCCCAGATGTTTGTCAGTCCTACTATTCTCCCAAGGCTAAGTATAGTCCTCTGCGACTGTACTTAGCCCAGTGAGGACAGTGAGACCAACAACAAAAAAAGATCAAAGCTTATAAAAACTCTTTGAAGTACTGCAGGCTATGCAGTCTGTTACTGCTGTAGCCCTGCTCTGATATCCGCTACAGGGGAGTCTGGGATTTGTAGTTACAGAAAATGTCGGCTTGAAAGTCAGTGAAATCAGTCTGAAGCAAGCTACTATAGTGCAGTAAACAGAAAGTAAAAAAAAAGTGGTACTAGCCCCACACTTGACTGTGGGGATCTTAGTGCTGACTAGTCCCCTTTAAACTGTTGAAGTTCTTTACATAATCTCAGCTAGGTCCAAAGACCCAGTACACTGTCTTGCAATAGCTTCATACAGACATGCCAGTCAACAACATGCTGTATGAAGGTGATTACAACTTATCAGTAACTCCACCTACAAAATATGAGGGTGACTATAACATCTCAGCACCTTCCTCTACAAAATATGAGGGTGACTATAGATCTCTACTCATACGTGTACACAATTGTAATACAGGGGTCTCCTAGGGACAGAGGAAAACCTTTGGCTCAAATGAATGATAATTCTGTTCCATCACTGCTTGCACACTTCACATGCTTATCAGCATGTCAGTCAACCAGTGACTCGCAAACTACCTCTCTATTTCTGTGCTGGGAATTTACACTGCAAAGGTCTGCAATATGTTTTTGACATCCCCACAGGGCTTAATAACCGTGAGAGTCAGACCCACACCATGAAAATCCTAGCATGCAGTTGCTACATCTGTGGTCACAACTCTGCCCTGCCTCCTAGCCTTGAAGGGCTTTAAAATGCTGAACACTTTGTTTACACAGTGATTCATAGCAACTCAAGGTTAGTCAGAATAATTCCTGTTAATCCTTTTCCCAAACACCAGCACAGCATGACCCACACTAGGAGGACATGAATCCAGAGACTGGAGTTCTCCTTCCTTACATCTGCACATCTTCTTATGATCTTCTGATAGCTCACTCTCTCAGTCCTTTGGCCATCTTCCATGGAGTTGGAACACACGCAAGCTCCCTCACCAGCACCAGGGTCTCCACAGATCTTTGGTGGAACTAAATCCTGGCTAGCAGCCCATCAGGGTGCTCTTGAGGGGGAAGCACCGACTGTTCCCATACCCTCCCTGTGGTCCCCACTAGGTTGGCCAGTGCTCAGTCCCAGTCCCGGAGGAATGCTCCCTTCTTACTCCTTTCTTCTCCTCCTCCTTCTTCTCCACCTGCTTCATGTGCTCAGTTACACTCTTACCCCTTCTAATATATCTAAGCCCCTATCTAAGCTCTGCCCCTTCCTTAACCCTTGCTAGAGTACAGCTCAAGTGTCAGTATCAGCAGTGGCATTTCTTTTTCTTTTTTTTTGTAGGCTTTATTTATCTCTGGCACCCCGGAACTCTCTCTGGTAGACCCCTCTAACTCCTATCACTCTACCACCCTGCCTGGTGCTCACCCATCAGGAAACTGTGGACAGACACTCCCCACCCGCCCCGGACTGGCAGAACCCCCGGCTCTGAACCCCCTGTGGTGGTGCCACTGTCCACCCTGGTGCTTTATCTACAATCTAATTCATCAGGTCCAGGGCAGGGTGAAGGGCCAGGAGAGGCAGCAGGATGAGCCCAGCACTGGGTGTGTGGCAATGGTGTACTGGAGGCTACCATTGCCTATCCAAAGGCCTGTGTTTTTCGGTAGTGAAGTTTCCCGTGGAGCATGGACATGCAATGACATCTGCGCAGACATGCTGCTGACATCCGCCGCTGCTCCACCCCTTACATAGTCAGATCCTGTAGTGCCCCTGATCTCCATTGGGGGCCGCAAAGGAGCCGAACAAAGCCCACAACCCATCCCAGGAGAGGAGAGGAGAGCAGTCCTACAGATGCTCAATCCTCTCCCTCCCCTTTTGACCCCCAACAACCCGAGTCCATTCCTGAACCCAGGTCGCCGTCATGGAGAAAGGTGAGGTGTTTAGTGCCTCAAGCTTTGGCCTACCAGGCTGGGTCACATTGGCATTTCCAGTAATCAGCCTACTCCCCTACCAGAAGGAGGTGGTTGTTACATAAGGTATCCAGGCTTATATCTTTTTTTGTTGCTTGTTCACAATTTGACTATACTGGAGTGTATCCATATTTAGTTTTCTGTCTCTTTTTAATTGTAGTTCTTTCAGAGAGTATTCTAATGTAAAAAAAAATCCTTGTTTTTTATATTTCTTCAGTACAAAATATATTTCTGAGTATAACTGTATTCCAAACAATTAAAATAAAAGATTTAAAAACAATTGTCAGGACCAAGATATGAAGATAGCCTAATTGAGGTGTATCAGTTACTTTTCAAGAGTGTCCCAGGGCGGCAAAAATACAGCAGCAGTGAGTGGCTAATAGTTGTGACTACAGATAATTGATTGTTGTGAAAGGTGATCTCCCATTGGTTAGTAGGGAATATGCCAATTTGATTGCGGGGCTCCTACCACTTACATCATAATGCTCTGAAGTATTTCAAGTGGAAAAACATGCTATAAAGTACTCTGAGTGGGAATAATAATGTTATTCAATTGTGGCGATGCCACAAGCAAACAAAAATTATTTTTGTGTTTCGATCCCCATTCGCATTCTATAAAGTTTTATAGACAGCAGGACAGGATAGATAGATAGATAGATAGACAGACAGATACAATCATATCTAGACCATCTGTTTTGTTATCATTATAAGAACTTGACAGCAGATTCTGTCGAATGGTCCCTAGAGGGCAGCATGGAGTTCTGAAACTCTATGGTGTACTGGGAAGTTTGGCTATTTAACTGCTTAATGCACACATACAGCTTTATTTGGCCGAAAGCCTTCTAGAATCCCTTGGCAGTTTATGATTTCAGCAAGGAAATTGCTTAGAAAAATCTTTCATGTAATTTTGTTCTCAGTTTAGGATTGATTACCATGCTAGATTTTCCTGTAATCCACAGTGACAGTGGCGCTGTCCTGGGTATATGCAGCATGGGTTTGGAGGCCCCAGTTTGAGGAGTTTTGGTGATCACATTGACAATAAAGGTGAAATTGAATCTATTCAGCAAACCCATCATGACATTCACCTACATAGGGTCAGTTTTAGACTGAATAACTTTTTTTATGATCGGAAGCTGCTAAGGGAAATGTGCTTTAAAAAGGGAGAATATAAAGAGAGAGAGAGAGAGAGAGACTTTACATTTGAATAGACAACTGGCTGACAGCCCTGTACTGTAGATCTCAGATTGTAAAATAGTTGAGCAAAATGTGCTCCAGGTTTCTCATCTGTCCAAATTCACCCATGACCATGACTTATCTCTAGCCTCTATTCATTCAAATTGTCATTACAGGATCAATGTACAGACAAGTGCACTTCTCAATAGGAATTACTGCTTTTATTGTACACTGTTCTTGTATTCCCTGGCTTGTTTGTTTGTTTTATTATTATTATGATTATTATTATTAAAGGAGAACAGTCACCACCAAAGGCCCCACACTCATGTGTGAGGCTGGTCCAAATGTGCACTTTGTGTGAAAAAACATTTAGGTTTATTTACTGTTTACTGTGGTACAGTAGATTGTGTCACATTAATGTTGCTTAGTTCTAGGCTGACATCTTCCATTACTACAAATCCCAGAATCCCCTGCAGCTGACATCACAGCAGTAGACGGCAGTGAGAGATGTAATAGCCTGCAGTGCAGGTGAGAATATATGTAAGTGCTCATCTTTTGTTTGCTGGCCCCTCTGTCCTCCCTGGGCTATGTAATGTCACAGAGCATGGTACTTAGCACCTAGAGAAAAGCAGACCCAGAAAACATCTGACCAGAGATTATAAAAGTTCTAACATGCACTGCAGGCTATTGAATCTCCCCTACAGCCTACTGTACTGATGTTGGCTGCAGGGAATTCTGGGATTTGTAATAACAAAGGATGTCAGTCCAGAACTAAGCAAAATTAGTCGACACAATCTGCTATACTACAGTAAACAGTAAATAAACCGAGATGTTTTTGCACAGAAAGTACACATTGGGACCAGCCTCACACTTGAATGTAGGGCCCTTTCTGCTGACTGTTCCCCCTTTAATTGCTTACTTCAGTCTCTGTAATAGAAACATAGAATTTGACAGCAGATGAGGACTGCTTGGCTCACCCAGTCTGCTCATTTTCCTCTACCTACAGTATCACTGCTGACCCTACTTGATCTTTCTCCTCCACCAAGATTCCATTATGCTTATCACATGCATTCTTGAATTCCGCAACTGTTTTTGCCCCCACCACCTCTGCTGGGAGGCTGTTTCAGGAATCCACTACTCCTTCTGTGGAGAAGTACTTCCTCACATCTCTCCTGAATCTAGTCCCCTCCAGTTTCATAGGATGTCCACTTGTTTTTCAGCACCTTTTTTATTGAAAAATACTTCCATCCTGCACCTTATTTATCCCAATGAGATATTTAAAAGTCTCTATTATATCCCCCTTTCCCTTCTTCCTTCTCCCTTCCAGAGTATACATACTGAGATCCTTTAGTCTCTCCTAATAGGGCATTTGATGCAGACCCTGCACCATTTTTGTTGCCCTCCCTTCTACTTCCTCCACTCTGTCTATGTCCTTCTGAAGATGTAGTCTCCAGAACTGGATGCAGTACTCTAGGTGGGATCTTACCAGTGATATATACAGAGTCAGCACCACTTCCCTCTTTCTGCTGGTGATACTCCTCCCTATGCACTCCAGCATCCTGCTAGCCCTCTCAACTGCCTTGTCGCACTGCCTTGTCACGTTTAGGTCATCAGATATGATAACCCCTAGATTTCTTTCCTGCTTGGTTGTTGTCAATACCACTCCCCCATTTTGTACTCTGCAGCTGTTTTTTTTGCCCTAAGTGCATTATTTTGCCCTTTTTCACATTGAAACCCAGCTGCCATACCCTTGACCACTCTCGGGTTTTCTCAGGTCTCTGCTCATGCCTTCCACCCCATCCCCCCGTAGTGTCCACTCCTATTGCAGATTTTGGTGTTATCTGCAGACCTTCCCTTCCAGCTTCTTTGAATGTCACTTATAAAGACATTAAAGAGGACCAGTCCCAGCACTGATCCCTAAGGCACCCTCCAGTCACCCTCCCTTCCTTGGAGTGAACTCTGTTTACCACCACCCTCTGTTGTCTATCCCCTATCCAATTTCATACTCATTTTACCACCTTTGGACCCACTTCTAAGCAACAGTACCAAACTTGCTTACTAGTCTCCGTTGTGGAACGGTGTTGAAAACCTCACTGAAATCTACATAGTCTATGCCCACCACTTCACCCTGATCTAAATTGTTTGTTGCCCAGTCAAAGCAATCTATTAGATTCATTTGAAATTACTTATTCCCCCATGAATCCATGTTGCCTCAGGTTTTATAACCCATTGGATTCCAGATATTCCACTACCCTTTCCTTCAGCTGTGATTCCATTAACTTTCCCACCACCAATGTCAAGCTGACTGGCCTATAGTTGACAGCCTCCTCCCTGCTACCATTTTTGTGAAGTGGGACTACATCTGCCCTCCTCCAGTCCTCTGGAACCACTCCATTTCCAGTGAGCTGTTAAACAGAACTGTCAGAGGTGTAGCCAGTATCTCCCTGAGCTCTCTCAATGGCCCTGGATGCACCCCATCTGGTCCCATTGCTTTGTTTGTGCACTTTCAGATTAGCGAGTCCCTTCAGGATTCTCTTCTCCAAAAAAGGACTAGTGTCCACCTCCTTTTTTTTCATTTTGTTTTAAAACGAAAGCCTATGGACAAATAATGCCCGTTTTCATAGGCAACCATGGTCACAGTGCAAATACAGAGATAAAAACATACAGCAACATAAACAAACAATAAGTACAAAATACAGAGACAAAAACATACAGCAACATAAACAAACAATAAGTACAAAATACAGAGACAAAAACATACAGCAACATAAACAAACAATAAGTACAAAATACAGAAAATCAATGCCCATTACAGGCATCTGCCATGTTAAGAAAATTTTTCAAAGTTGAAACAAATGATTTATAATTTGCTAATGTCCTACTGGCAAAAGGTAAAGAATTCTAGTAACTACTGAGTCTGTAATAGAAAGCAGCTTGCCCAACATTTTAGAACACTTTGGTAATTTTAAATATAAATAATCTATCAAACTTGTTTTGATATTTGACAAAGTTGGTCTTTCCACCAACAAATTTAGGTTAGCTAGTGCATATCCGTTCACCAGCCAAAGCTCTTGTTACTTTTTTGTGGCCCCTCTGCTTCCTTCTTCTGCGAACACTGAACAAAAATATTTCTTCAGAATGTTTGCCTTTTCCTGGTGCCCCTTTGCACATTCCCCTCCTTCCCTTTTTAACCTTATCATCTCTTCCCAGGGCTTCCTCTTTTCACTTACATACCTAAAAATGCCTTGACCCCTTTTGTTACTGCCTGAGCTATTTTCTCTTAAGTTTGTGCTTTCACACCCCTTATTGCTTTCCCTGCTTTCCCCTGTTTACCCTGATACATCTCCCTATCCTCCATCCTCTGCATCTCCTTAGATAGCTTCTTAATGTGCCGACTGATTATTGCCATCGCGATGTTGCAAACGGAATCATGTCATCCGCTTCTGCTGCGGCTTTGTTTTTTTGCCATCAGCAATGTTGCCGTTCCATTGTTCCCTCTACTGTCCACTGGGGTGCAACCTGGAGTTTGTTATAAAATATACTGGGGGGTTCGTGGTAACTCCTACTGCCTCATGGCAGATTGTCGGAGCGTTGTGGCTGGTGTCGGTGAATTGCTGGCACTGTAGTTTACACCACCAACTTTGTTGTCACTGCAGCATGGGTGAACCATCTCCTTATACCTTCTGAATGCCACCCTTTTATCCTTTACTTTTTCAGCCACCTCTTTTGAGAACCATAGCAGTCTCTTTTCCTCTTGTTTTTGCTCACCTGCTTGATGCAGAAGCTTGTTGCCTTCACTATGGCCTCTTTTAGCTTTTCCCACTGTTTCTCCACCCCATCCAGGTCATTCCCCCAATCAGGTAGTCCCCAAGGCATTCATTCATCTTTATAAAATCTACCCTCCTGAAGTCCAGGGCCCATACGATTGTGTCACTTGATTCTGCAGCCATCTTTATATCGAACCACAGTGTACAGTGACCATTCGTCTCCAGGTGGTCTCCCACCTTGATGTCTCCAACACTTTCCCTGTTAGTGAGTACCAGGTCCTGTACTGCCCCATCATGGGTGGGTTCATTGACTAGTTGCCTGAGGAAGGCCCCCTGCAGGGAGTCCAGGAAGTCCCTGCTTCTAGCTGAAGCTGCAGCTGGGAGGCTCCAATCTACATCCTACAGATTGAAGTCCCCCAGCAGCAGCACCTTCCCCTTTTCTGACATCTTGCCAGTGGCTTCCACCAGTACCTTATCTAGCTCCTCCCTCTGTGCTGGAGGTTTGTAGATCACACCAGTAGGAACAGTGGCTCTGTTCTCTGTCTCCAGGGTGACCCACAGTACCTCTGCCCTCCTGTGTTCCCTGTATCTTCATCACTTTTATACGTTCCCTCACATAAAGCTCCACAGCCTCACCTTTCATTCCCATCCTGTCCTTCCTGAACAGAGTATAACCTGGTATTGCCATGTTCCATTCATGATTTTCAGTGCGCCATGACTCAGTAATGGCCGCAATATCCAGGTTGGCCTCTGCCATGGTGGCCTCTAGGTCCAGAATTTTATTTCCTAGAGGCCTAGCTTTCATACTTGTACTTCATTTGGTTTTTGATTCTTCATGCATACCATGATTGTATACTTTTGTGTAATTGTTGCTCATGAACTCTGTAATCTATCACGTAATGATCGATTATGTAGTGTTATTGGTTCATATATTGTTACCTGTCTTAACCGGGACCTTCTTGCAAATGAGCACTGCTCAATGCAGCTTTTCCTGGTAAAGCAAATAAAATACAAAATACCCTGCCAGGAGTCACTTTAAAGAGCTAGTAATGCCAAAAGCAGCAGGCAGAAAATGTTACTCATTTTTAAAACTAGTCAGCTGTTACATAGTATTTTTCTTTTTCCATCTGCTGATTAGAAGGCTTTCTACCTGGTAGTATTAGGTGCGATGTACTTTAGCTGGAGGCTAACATACCTAGTTCCATTCCTGTTGATACCTGATTAGTATTGTAACCTCACATGCTGTAACATCACAGTGACTGATCTTGCAGCAGGTGAGTGGCTTTTCTTGATCAACTCTGGTGTCACAGACACTGAGGAAATAGGCTGACGATGTATGAGGAGGGACAGAACTAGCTATATCGGCTCCAGGTAGAGTAATGTTTCACGCCCCATGACACCAAGTATTGCCAGGTAGAAAATGTTCTCACTGACAAAAGGGCAAAGAAAAAATAGTTCAGATATAAGAAGTAATAGTTCACTACTTCTGAAATCGAATATTAATTTCTGGCAGTGCACTTGCTCTTTAAAAAGTGTAACAATTGTTTGCACAATAGGGAAATTGTCTTTATACAACCCAAAACCATATAACTCAATATGGTAATCCCTACCCTCAGATGGCCTGACTTCAAACTCGAGACTAAGTTAGAACTTTCAAATAAGAGTTTTTAAACACCAGCTATGGCTGAGCGCTCATATATTATCCTACGGGGACACCCTTTAACCAGCAGAATGAAAAGTTGCTTGCCATATTGCCCAGCAGGTACAACATGATCAGACATCACTTCTAATAATATACACTATTTATTTTATTTATTTATTTAGTTTTTGTTTACCGGGTAGGTGCGCTAGCCAGCAGGTGACTATTTTCAGGCATGACCCGGGAGAGTACAATACAGTATAACACATGGAAGCAAACAATACAACTGAGGCAACAACCATACATAGTACATTCCAGACATATAGAGGTGGTTCCAGCTAGTCTAACATGATTTAGGCTATACTAAGCAATGACCAGCAGGCCAAGAGCAAGGAGGTGTTTCAGGGGAGTATTGGTACAGGTAACGGGTAAGGAAGGAGTATAGGGCCAGGAGGAATGCTTGCTGCTTTACCGAGGAATGCATAGGGAGACTGCCGGGTTTGTGGTTCCCCAACTGGGCAGGATGTTGTGGAGTGACAGAGAAGGGTGCGGGCAACAGGAATAGCGGGAGAGATAGTCGGCCAGTGCATCTCGGGGGGGGGCCGTATATGGGATAACATATGGAGTACCCAGCATCAGGAAAAGACAGGAGGAGGGGTAGAAGGAGCCATAACCTGGCGGCCGGCAACAGCCAGCCTAAGCAGCAGCAGCAGGGTCTAGCAACTAAGCTACATGTAATTGTAACCCCCAGGGGGCGCTATCCTTGGGGTTACTGCAACTCCCTTTTTGTCCCGCTAGTGGCTCACACGGCGTACCCACAATACTTTTCCCCAGGTCACTTACCCCCCCCGGCTAGTATCTCTCAACTCATTCCGGGGACCCCCTGTAAAGTAAGGTACAGTTTTATCACAGTCACTATACAGCAGTTCACCAGCAATGCACACAGTAGCCAGGGTATAGTTGCAGAACAAGCAATCTGATTTATTCAAGGGGAAGTAACCAAGACAGGGGGAAATCAAGTTGATTGGCTTATCACTATACCTATCTACCTAGGGCTCTGTGCACAGGCCTAAACCTAACATTTACTGTCTCTGGGTACCCAAGTCCTAATGGCTAGTCCACCGTGGCAGCTGGTTGGGGCCCTGACGCAGATAGCCTTTGTAATCCTGAGAAGATCAGAATGGGAAGAAAATTCAGCTGGGCAGTCAGCAGCATAATAAAACAACCTGAGACCCTTGTTGCCTTAACAGGGAGCTACCCTGATTCAGTACTCACGACTCCCGCAAGCAACGGTTTCCCCAACCTGGCAGGGATGAGCCTGAATTTCACCAGCCTCCTCACACATTTATACGGCAACTTCAGAGGGGTACCACATCAGGCCGCAGCTTCCAAGGGCTCACTCAAACTCCCAGCTGCCTGAGGTACATGCAATGGCAGCTTCCACTTTCCTGAGGACCAAGTGCGATTTAGCAGATTCTCCAGTCCTCCAACAGGTCGAGCCTGGTGGGTAGCTGGGCTGGCACCAGCCTCCTCCGACCGCACGCCAGCGGATTTAGTCCAACTTCACTCAACGGGCAAAGCGGCCACCTCAGGCCTTCACGCGTTTCCTGTGCGAACACTCCACCAGCGGAGAAGCACACAGCTCCTTCCCTTTTCTCAGCCACTCCGCATCTGCCCCCCAACAGCAAGGGGCTCTTCCTTCAGTTCGGGCGCTACCCGCTCCTATTGGCTGGCGGCACCTGCCAGTCAATTGCTCTGGATCTCAGTGGTGCAAAAACCCACCATAGCCCATAATACCTTTCTCAAAGCACAAACAGCCCCTCTATTGGTCAGGCAGCTCCCTTAAAGTTCCAATGTACTGATTGGTCCAAATCGCCAGTTCGAGACCAAAATGGAGGGGAGAATCAGAACAGTCCTTGCTGCAAAGAAAAGCAGGTTAGAACACTACGTTATTATTTATTACCCTAAGCTATTCCCAGCAAGCAGCTACACCTTTCGAAGGAGCTCCCTCTGCACAACTTAGCGATGGCAGAAACGGAGCAATTATCCGACAGCCCGGGCGGGACTCGAGCATGGCCACACTCAAACCCCTTCCCAGATTAATCATGACTGCGAGTTAGGCAGCCCTTAAAAGACAGGCACAGAGGCTTTGATAGCGCTCCTGGTGATCACAGTTAAGCTGCTGAGATGCAGGACACCAGCCTGGCAGGGGGCACTTAGGCAAGCTCCAGGGAAGCTTTTAGGAACCCCCCATTTGCAAGGGGGTTACACCATGAACACAAAAAGTGTTCTTATTTACATGTGTAACAACATTACTACTGGTAATATTGACTGAAAACGATAGTTTGCCAGGACTAAAACTAAGGTTGTAGACTTTAGGAAGGCAGACTTTAACAAAATGGGGTGCATAGTGAGGGAGCACCTGGCAACGATCAAACCAGGGATGAATACGGACCAAAAAATGGTCCATCATCAAGATGGGGTTGATTGAGGCTACTAGCACTTGCACAAAGGCTAGAAAGAAGTGTACCAGATCCAGGAGGCCAAGCTGGTTCAATAGCAAGGTGGCAGAAAAGGTAAGGGACAAGAGGGCGGCCTTTCTGAGGTTAAGCATACCGCAAGGGAGGAAGACAGAGAAATTTACTTAGAGAAATCCAGAGAGGCTGGAAGGGAGGTCTGGGAAGCCAAGGCAGAGAAAGAACTAAGATTGGCTCAGGGGATAAAAAAAGGGGGAAAAGGACTTCTTCTGCTACATTAAGGAGAACAGAAGCAGGAAGGATGGGATAGTCAAGATCAAGAGGGAAGGAAGGTGGCTGGAAGAGAGAATAGAGGAAGCAAAGGCACTTAATGAGTATTTCTGCTCTGTCTTCACCAGGGAGGACAGTGGGTACATCCTAAAAGGGAGGGCTGGGAAGCCCATTAAGGAGGGGGGAAGGAGCATGAGGGGAAGATTGAGGAAGACAGGGTCTTGAGAGGACTTAAAGAGCTGTGGGTGGACTAGGCCCCTGGCCAAGATGGGGTGCACCCAAGGGTTCTGAGGGAATTGGCAGAGGTACTGGCAGCACCAGTGATGGACCTTTTCAACCCTCAGGACTGGAGGACAGTTCATGTGGTGCCTATCCACAAGAGTGGCCCAAGAAATGAGCCAGAGAAACTACAGACCAGTCAGCTTGACCTCCATAGTGGGCAAGTTAATGGAGATCATTCTGAAGGAACGGTTTGTGTCCTTCCTTGAAGACAATGGTCTCCAGAAAGACAGGGAACATGGGTTTGTCAGGGGGCGGTCATGTCAAACTAACATGGTGGACTTCTACAATTGGGTCACAAGGACCTTGGACAAAAGGTAGGTGGTGGACGTGCTTTATCCAGACTTCAGCAAGGCATTTGACTCTGTGCCCCATGGCAGGCTGGTCAGCAAGCTGGGGGACCTGGGTGTTGGAAAAAACTACTGAGGTGGGTAAAGAGCTGGCTGACAGACAGGAACCAGAGATTAGTGGTGGCAGGAGAGTTGTCCAGACCCAGGCCAGTGACCAGTGGTGTCCCTCAAGGATCGGTGCTGGGGCCTGTGTTGTTCAGTATATTCACTGGTGACATAGCAGAAGGGGTCAAGAGCAAAATCTGTCTTTTTGCAGACTATACTAAGCTCTGTGAGAGGGTGGACACAAAGGAAGGGAGGAAGGACCTAAGGGAGGAACTAGCAAAGCTGGAGGAAAGGTCTGGCATGTAGCAGCTGGGTGTTAATGCTAAAAAATGTAAGGTGATGCACATGGGAGCAAAAAATCCAAAAGCGAGGTACTAGCTAGGGGATGTCCAGGTGACAGTATCAGAAGAAGAGAAAAAGACTTGGCGGTTACAGTTACATGAAACACTCAGCACAGTGCCGCAAGGCAGTGGCTAAAGCAAATAGGATGCTGGGTTACACAGCCAGGGGCATCACCTCTAGGAAGGAGGAAGTTATTATACCACTATACAGGTCACTGGTGAGACCACACCTGGAGTATTGTGCCCAGTACTTGAACCCCTACCTTAAGAAGGAAATCTAATTACTGGAGACAGTACAGCAGAGAGCAACCAAAGTAATTCAGGGCATGGGGGACAGATTATATGAGGACAGACTGAGGCAGCTGAACATGTATTCTCTGGAAGACAGGAGGGAGAGAGGGGACATGATTGAGACATTCAAATACTTAAAGGGAATAAACAGGATCAGTACTGAGGGCATCTTTATCTTAAGTAAAGAAGGTACAACAAGGGGGCATAGCCTGAAATTGGTAGGGGGCAGTTTCCAGAGGCAGATGAGGAGGCTCTTCTTCACAGAAAGGGTGGTGAAGGGGTGGAATGAATTGCCAGAGGAAGTGGTAGCGGCATGGTCAGTGGTCTGCTTTAAGAAGGGCTGGGACATTTTCAGTACATATTTTCTCAGATTTCCCCAAACAAACATTTCTTTCCCAATCTCACACACAAGGGAAAAGTAGAAAATATTTCTACTGAAAAAAAATCAAAGGCACTTTTATGTGCCTTAGTGGTCATTCTCAATACAAACTGCATAGGAAGAGACAATTAGCTTCAATCTTTTTGTTTATAGCTCAGCACTTTTTTTTTACATTTGAGTAAAAACACTCCATGATGTGCATTATGTAAGGAAAAACAGTCTAGAGTGTGCAGTCATACTCCAATATATGCACTTCCTGGGTGGTTGAAAGCACTTGTCATTTGTGTCATTCCTCCTACACAATTGTGTACAGCTTTAAACAAATGACTGACTGTGTAATTGGTTTAATGTTTGATTGTATTGTTATCTGCCATGCATCACATTATAAACTTGTAGAATGGTAAAACACAAAATCTCACATTCTGAACAGTTCACAAGAGGTCCTTGTCCCACAAGTAATGGACCGCTAGTGTAAACAGAACCTGGTGCATGCACACAGCTCTGCAACTTGTTTTAAATTAAAATACTCTGTTTTTTTTATTTTAATCAAGATTTTTCTCATCCTTCAACCTACCCAACAGCACATCCCCAACCCTGTCACCAACTTTCTTAGGGACTTACCCATTATCCATCACTTGACCAGGCCCACGATAGTAGTGGGTGACTTGCTACATTGCTCAAGTATGAGCCTGCAGGCCACTGGCACAACTGTGGACCAGGACTTGTTCCTGGAGCTCCTGGTTTTCTCTTAGAGGGTGCCAGCATGCAATCATGCACAGTCACACACACTGCCAGTGGTTGCCCCTCTACCAGTCTATTTGCTACCACTATGTTGCCACCTGACATCTACCAGGTACCAGTCAACTAATGGGATGCAGCGCTCCCTGTGAGAGGACAGCTGTCCTTGGGATGCTCTGGTTCCCCTCCATGGCTGGTCCCTGAGTAACCTGAGTCTGTTCTTGAAAATGGGTCAATGGCTTAGAGAATGGCATCACTACTGCTGTATTAGTGAGCTGGCTGCAAAATAATGTGTTTTTAGCATTAATTTAAACAAACAAATCATGAGATTTATAGTAGCAATTAAGACATATTCATTGATCACGCATTAGAGGGATGACGCAAGAAATGGGTGGACAATCCAAAACTTGGAGGTCCATGTTTATATTCCTGTGTATTCTGACACAATACAATCAGATCTTACCATAAATCCTTAAAGGGGAACAGTCACCACAAAGGGCTTCCACACTAAAATGTGGGACTGGTCCCAATGTGCACTTTATGTGCAAAAACATTTTGGTTTACTTACTGTTTACTGCAGTATAGTAGATTGTATCAGACTAATTTGGCTTAGTTCAAGGTTGACATCTACTGTTACTACAAATCCCAGAATCCCCTGCAGCTGACATCAGACCACTAGGCATCAGTGGAAGATTCAGCAGTCTACAGTTCATGCTAGAATTTATATAAGCTCTGATATTTTGTTCGCTGGTCCCCCTGTCCTCCCTGGGCTAAGTACAATCACAGAGGACTCTACTTAGCCCTGGTGAAAAGAAGACCAAGAAAACATCTGATCAGAGAGTATAAAAGCTCTAAAATGCACTGCAGGCTATTAAATCTCCCACTATTGTGTACTGCTCTGAGGTCAGTTGCAGGGGATGCTGGTATTTGTAGTAACCAAAGATGTCAGCCTAAAACTAAGCAAAGTTAGTCTAATACAATCTATTATACTATAGTAAACAGTAAGAAAACCAAAATGTTTTTGTACACAAAGTGCACATTGGCACCAGTCCTACATGTGAGAGTGGGTGGCCCTTTGTGCTAACTAGTCCCCTTTAAGTTTTGTTTTATACACAAAAGAAAACAACAGCCACTTTTTCTTTCTTAGAATACTGACCAGTAGTTCTGTTCAGTATACTGTCTAATGTTTGATTTGATATTTAATCTCTAAATAATATTTAATATTTCCAGTTTGTTGTACCTATGAAATTTTCAATTGATTCTTTCATGTAAAAAAAATATAATCAGACCTTAATAAGGTTGGGCAACACAATGAGGGATGCATTTCAATCACGATAAATGTGCAGTAATGCACATTTGTGAGTGATACAACATACATAAATACACCCTCCAGGGACACCAGTCAAAAACAGTAAATCATGAAAAGGATCTAGGGGTTGTGGTTACTACTAAATTCAATACAAACAATGCTCAGAGGTTGTGGCACGTGCTGATCTGGTATTATGGTTGATAAGAAAGAACACTCCCAGCTGTAATACAGGCATAATAGGTCCTTTATATAGGGCATACATATATTCAATCCTAGATTATGAAAAACAATTTGGGGCACCATACAAACAGGGCCAGATCAATAGATTAGAATGGGCATAGAGGACAGCAACCAAAATGGTCCACAGGCTAAGAGATTAGTCATATGAAGACAGACTAGCAAAACTCAGTTTGATGCCTCTGCACAAATGTAAAATAAGAGGGGACTTACTACTCTTATTTGATATTATTAACAATCCAAACCTCATGCAGCAGCTTCATATGGAATTCAGACCAAATACAAGTGGGATCAGAGGCCACCCGCTTCAAATTAAAAGAAGAGCATTTAAAACCAATGACATAAAACATTTCTACACGCAACGGGTAATTTGTTTATGGAACAGTCTCCCTCTCAAATTGATAATCAGTGAAAACAAATATGAATTCAACAGAAAAGTGGACAAATACATGGATGGGAACTCTGAAATAAATTATTACCACTGAAATAGTGGGGGAGCAGTACCCATGGGCTATCAGCCTTTTCCTGCTCTTATAGCCTTAGTATAACTAGAATAAAAACCAGTAGGGTGCTACTTTTTCCTACCCCCAAAAGATCTGCTACATCACTCTTCGTTGCTTAAAGAGGGAGTCTGGTCAAAAATGCTACATTGCAGAATTAGAATCAGCATCTACCCAATAAGCCTCATACCAAAAATTGGACCTCAGGGTACTTTACTTAAAAAGTTATGAGTCATTGTGTAACCCGGATTTCACTCCCTGTTCAAACAATGTATTTCTATGTCTAATTAATGGTGCATTTCAGGTAGTCTTGTTACTCTTTTAGGCAGTTTTGTATCTCTGTTCCTTAGGTTTTGTGGGTGCAAGAGTATAATTTTATGAGGTATTGTCAGGTGCTTCAGATTTGTTTTCATTATGAAATTTTGATGCTGCATAATAATATTATTAATTACTGGTCCTCATTTTTTATGTCTGGATAACCAGACATTTAAATCCCATTACAATCACCCATTTGATATTTCATGTTACAATCAGGCAATTGAAATCAGTGCCTGTCACTCAGACAAGTGCTGTGCAGCTCATTGGCTGTTAGTCTCCATGTGGGTGGGCCAAACATATCTGCCAACATGGCTGCTCCATTGCTCGGTAACTGAGTTCCTGTAGTCATCCTTTCTTTCATACTTCATGCCAGGTAATTTTTTTTTATATTTTTCAATATCTATCTGGTTGATCCTGCCATTCTTACCCTTTGAGTGGGGCTCCACACTGCGGCTGCATCACCAAGGGGGCATGACTGATTAGCTCCAATTCATACTGCAATTTGAAAAAAAAAAATAATGCCTGCACTGGAAACTGAGAGACAGGGTGTGTGTGTGTGTGTGTGTGTGCGTATGTCTGTCAGTCTGTGTGTGTGTGTGTCTGTAAAAAATCAGGACCAGTAATTAAATAAAATAATACATGGGTGAGTGTTTGTAAAACTAAAATGTTACACACACCCTTGGTGTGGGATGCTTTTATAAATTCCTCAGGGTTTATGTAGCATCCCACACCTCGGGTGTGTGTAAAAGTCTGGTTACACTTACCTATTCATGTATTATTCTATATTTAATATCTCTGTTGGGCAGGTTACATACTATAGTTGCCCTACCCCCATGTGACTAGATTATAATCCACACACAAAGTAGGGTTAGCCAGATCTGATTTTATTTATTTTATTTAGTTATTGATTTATTTAAAATTTGGTGAATGGGATAGACACACTGAGTCAGGGATTGTTTCCCGGTGTGACTCAGGGGAAGGGATACAGCAGGGAGTGAAACAGCAATAACAAGTGACAAGAACAAGTGCATGAACGTGAATAAATTAAAGTACGAGTAATGAATTTCAGAACAAGAAAAAAAAACAATGTAAAAAGTGTACATGTATGAAGGTTATGGGGTAACCAGGTTGAGGGCTAAGGAAGCGTTCCACCAACACACGGCAACATATTTGTACAAGACCACTAAGGCATCAAATTCAGATTATAGAGTACACTGAGTTGAAAGTTATACAACTGAGTAGGAAAAAATGGGAAAAACTAATAAAATACCTAAGGGAGATGGATAGGACATGGGTGGTTGTAATATGGAGAGTGGAGGAAGAAGCCTAGCTGCAGGTGCATTCTTTTGAGAAAAGTGTCAGTAAGAGTAGTTTGAGAGAGCGCAGGGAGGAAGGGAGATGATTGTGCAGAGGGCAGCTGTTCCACAGTGTAGGAAGTCATATAAAGAAAGCAGATTAGCCTGCTATGGATTTACTGTGAGGGATATGAAAGGAATGAACAGCAGGTGAACAGCGGGAGTAGGAGATGGGGAAAGCAGGGTTAAGGAGAGAGGAGTGGGAAGTGGGAACAGAAGCAAGCCAGTAGTTGGCCATGAAGGAGGAATAGTATGACAGATGCTGGGCTTCAAGAGAGGGGAAAGAGAGATTAGCATATAGAGAGCAGTGATTGGTAGAACATGGAGCACTATGGGCAAAGTGGCAGAAGGAATGAGAAAAGGGGTGAAGCCTGGCAAGTGTAGACTTTGGGGCAGCACTGTACAATACATCTGTGTAGTCTAACACTGGCAAGATCATCTTGAGGATTATCTGTCAGCAGACTGGGAAAGGGAAGCATGATTTGTTTTGGTACAGCACACCAAGATTAGGGCAAAGTTTCTTACGCATGGTGTCTGTTTGAGTGAAAAGTTGAGATTCTGGTCCAGCCACATCCCTAAGTACTTGAAATAGTGTATCTGTTCAACCAGGTTGCCATCTAGAGTTGTGAAGACAGGTAAATGTTGGAGCCTTGTTAATCTCTGTCTCATGCCAAACATAAGAGATACAGTTTTTTGGCATTTTAGTGAGAGCTGGTTTGAATGCAACCAATGTTGTACATTGTCAAAGTCATGTTATAGTGATGACTCCAGATCATGGACTGAAACACCTGAAGCAAATAGAACTATGTCATCTGTATACATGTGTATGTGGGAAGAGATACAGTTGTGGGGAGGTCATTTAAGAAGATGAAGAAAAAGACTGGGTCAAGGATGGAGCCCTGGGGCACACCAGACTTGATGGGCAGAGGATGGATAGGACATTACCAACTTGGATTGACTGGTGCCAAGCTAAGAGGTAGGAGTGGAACCACCAACCTGCTAGGTCCGATATGCCTGCAGCACCTAACATAGAGAAGGAGTGAGTCACAGCATGCCTCTCAACTGTCTGTTATCAGATTTGTGTTTTTGTGACTGAACAGAGTGGGGATTGTAAGCACAAAATAATGTCAGACATTACAATTATAGACTGGCTCTTCAGAACATATATCTTACACTAATCCCCTTATTCTGGTAGCTTTCTCAGTGAATATTACCAATTTTTGAAATATGTCCCTGATTTTGGGTCTTTGATCCTGATTTTTTTAAGCCTTGTCCCTGATATATAAGGCAACAGGTTGAGAGATATAAGCCACAGTATCGAATGTCTTTGTGAGTTTTATGAAAATGGCCATGGTTAACAGTCCATGATCTATTTTATAAAAGGAGGCAATGCATTTCCCAGTAATTAAATACATACCCTGTATGCAAAGTGCACTAAATCATTGGGGTATGCAGTATCCCTCTTTATAGAACTGTATTTGGACAATTTTGCTTCCTGGTTGGTCAAAACCAGAATACATGGGGTATGTTATCGGGGAGTGGCCCATGGGTTAGGGCTTAGGTATCAACAAACAATAACACAGAGGTCACCAAAATAGTCATTATGTAAATGAAACACAACTGCATAACAATCCCTCCCACCTCCCCTGCACAAAATAGAAATGCATTGACACCTGCACACTTACGTACACATAAAATTTTCTTAAGGTCACAGACACAGCACCCCTTCCCCACTTGCCCAGCACAGAAAAGAAACATAGTTAAACCTTCACACTTGCATATAAATAACACAACATACAGCACACAAAACCTAAACTTGACAGCAACACAAACTGCAGTAACAATGGTCCAAATACTGTAAAATTAGTTATTTTCACTGTTAAATAATTTTGCTATTTTCATATACTGTGCCAATTGCTCAAAATTAAGAGTGCAAATTGGCCTAAATTGTGCATCTTCAGTAGGTATGAACTAGGCACTAATCATAAAGCATGAAATTACATTTGCGCAATCTCACTCAATTAGTACAGTGCACAAAAATTACTCTTGCACAAAAATAGTTTTACAGAAGATAAATTAATGTGCTCTAACCTGTCTCTACAAACTATAGTCATCCTGCTTTTGAATCTCCAAACACACCTTTTTAAAATGTAGGATATGATACCACATATGCCAATATACCATCTGCAAATATCCATCTGCTTCCTCATTACCATATGAAAATCTCATCTTAAAAACAGAAACATAGAAACACAGATTTTGTCGGCAGAAAAGGACCTTTAGGCCCATCCAGTCTACCTCTTGTTCCTGCCTATTCCGTCACCACTGATTGTAGCTGGTCATAGGTGTCACTCCTCCCCCACCCTGTTTCCCCTATTTAATATGCCCCTGTGCCTACCCCACGCATGCCTGATGCTCCCCACAGTCTCTGCCCCCACTATCTCCTCTTGTAAGCTGTTCCAGTCATCCACTACCCTTTCCATGAAGAAGTCCTTCACACATCTCTCCTAAACTCCCCCCCTTAGCTCCATTACAAGCCCTCTTGTTCTAGTGCCTCACTTTCTCTGAAATAGACCCTCCCATTGCACCATGTTCACTCCTGTGAGGTATTTATAGGTTTCAGTCATGTCCCCTCTTGTTCTCCTGTCTTCCAGGGAGTACATGTTGAGCTTCTGCAGCCTTTTCTTGTATGGCTTCTCATGCAACCCTCTCATCATTCTGGTTGCCCTCCTCTGTATCATCTCCATGATTTTAATGTCCTTGTGGAGGTGTGGCATCCAGAACTGGACAAAGTACTCCAGGTGGGGCCTCACCAGTGAGCGATACAATGGTAGGCAACACCACCTCCCTCCTCCTGCTAAAAATCCCTCTCCCAGTGCTCTCCAGCATCCTGCTAGCCTTTTTCACTTCTTTGTCACACTGCCCAGCTCCCTTGAGGGCATCAGATATGATGTCCCCTAGGTCTCTTTTTTGCCTAGTGACTGTAAGCTCCACTCCCCCATCTAATACACAGCACCTGGGTTCCACAGCCCTATATGCATAACTCTTTACTTTTTCACACTGAAACCCAGCTGCCACCTCCTAGACCATTCTTTTAGTTTCCTCATATCCTTATGCATTCTCTCCACCCCTTCCAGAGAGTCAACCCTGTTGTGGATTTTTGTATCGTCCGCAAAGAGACACACTTTACCCTCAAATTCCTGCCCAATGTCACTTGTGAAGATGCTGAAGAGGACTGGTCCCAGCACTGAACCTTGTGGCACCCCACTAGTCACTCTCCTATTGCCTGAGTGGCTACCATTTACCATCACCCTGTGCCTACTATCCCTTAGCCAGTTTGAGACTCCATTTTTCACTTTCTCCCACATCCCCAGGCTGCTTAGTTTCTTAACTAACCTCCTGTGCAGCACAGTTTTGAAAGCCTTACTGAAGTCCAGATAGGCCACATCCACTGCTCTCCCTTGATCCACCTACCTGGTAATCCAGTCAGAAAAATCAATGATATTAATTTGACATGACCTCCCCCTGTGAAGTCATGCTGCCGGTAGTTCTGCAGCCCTTCTGCCTCCAGGTGCTCTACAATGTGATAGCACTTCTGTTCACATGTAGTGTACCTGACTAACGAAAAGCTTAACAATTGCCGGCCTAGTGGTATGGAGGGCTGAGGTGCTGGCATCTTACCTCCTGCCACACCAGTGACCTGAGTTCAGGAATGGAATTGGATCATTCAGGGGCTGGCCAGGGGAGGGAGGATTAAGCGTCCCATCAGACTGCTCTCCTCCCTCATGGGGGGTTGTGTGACTCACTGCTTGCCTGCCATCTGGAGGTGTCCAGGTGGTAGTGCAGCTTCAGGCATGCACATAGCCAACTAACACAGGTGTTCAAGGATCTCTCTGCAGAGGCGAAGCTCACCTGTTACGCCATTGCACGTGGATGGCTGTAGGGGCAACAGGGGAAGAAAATGGAGGAAAAACTCCTCTGGCCACAGGATGATGATGCGACTCCCAGCCCTGCACTGGTAACTGAGAACACCCTGCCATGAAGACTAAAAGATAAGTCCGGGAATAGGTTGCGTTATGCTGGGGGATCTGTTCAGAAGGCAGCTGGCCAGGGGCATAGGAGCACAAAGTACTGATAAAAAAAAAAAAGATTAACAATCAGTAAAAAAAAAAACAAATTTATATGTGGAGAAAGACACTCGAGAAAGTGTGCTATACCCCCTCGACATCCCTCATTGTGGGAACTGTTACACCCACCACTTGGTTTGTTAATGAGGTATAACCCTCTCAAGCCTTATTCCTTATGTAATACATGGCCTGAAGTTTGTTACCCACTTAAGAACCCATGATCTATGAGAAACAAGCCTTTAAATGTGAGAATCAAGCAAAAAGGATCAGGTGGTGAGGGGTGGGGGCTGCAAAAAAACAAGAAAAGCAGACCTTCAGAGTAAATCAATGCCTCTTGAAGCATCAATTAATGTGAAAAAAAAATGTCACTGCTGTGAAAAAAGTCACTGTTTTTGGATTCAGTAAAAGAGCCTCTAGACTCCCTTGCTGAACTGTACTACTGTCAGCTAAATATAGCTTAGATAAAACTGTTCATTTTTACCGCAGTTATTTTTCATGGATCCAAAGATAAGATGAAACTGGACTGAATACAGATGGTGAACTGGAGTTGAAAAGCTAGAATATTACATGTATATGTGATCAGAGATTCCTTTTACTGATACAAGCATCATTTTGTACTGATCTGGACACAAAGACCAGGCTATTCAAAGCTCCTGGTTTGGTCCCACTAAATGTTTGCTCCAGGAGCAAATTAGTGCCTAAAGAAAACCAGTGGTATACCGAAACTTGCTTGGGCACTTTATGAGCACTAATGTCATGTTCAATTACACCAGCCAGGCACTATCCCACATGTACCCATAAACCCCAGCCCCCTACTGGCCAGAGGGGGTATGGGGAATGCAGGACCAATCAGGCTGTTAGGGGTTGCAAATGACAATTTCTCCTCTGGAGCAATCAGCCATATTCATACCCTTATATACAAATGACCCCATAACACTAGCAAGGTGCTATGGTGTCATTTGCATTCTATTAGGGCCTCCTGACAGGCCCAGAGAAGATAGTTTGCAACCCCCCTCAGTGCTACTTGGGGCTGCTGACAGCCCATTCCCTGGAGTCCAATCAACACCAGTCACTCCTGAACACCCAGCCATGTAAGAAATGAATTTTCCCTGGTGTCCAGTGGTCCCCCTGCCCTAAACACCCAACCATGTTCCCTGCTGTCCACTGGTTCCCCTCACCCTGAACTCTCAGCTGTGTAACATATGAAACATCCAGTGGTGGCCTGTCCCCAAACACCCAGCCATGTATGAAATGAAGTTTCCCTGGTATCCAGTGCCCCCACCCACCCTTGAACACCTGGACATGTAAGAAATGATATTTTCTTGTGTCCAGTGGTCCTCCTGCCTCCTCTCCATGTAAGAAATAAATTTTGCCTGCTGCCCAATGGTCATGGCCATGTGCTCTGGGGGCGGGGTGACCAGTTAATGAAAAGATTTCAGTAACTTCAAATGTATATAGCTTAATTCTATTGTTTATAGTCATGACAGGTATTTGATATAAAAAAAAGAATAATCCAGGGCTGGAATGCACTCAGGACAAGAGTTCTGGACCCAGAATGTACCTGGAATCAGGGTTATAGAACAAGAATGCATCTAGAACCATCCCAGAACCACCAGTTCAGCATGGGTTTTTAGGTGCATTCTAGTTTCAGAACCCACACTGTGGGCACATTTCAGGTCAAGAACCCTAGTTCCAGGACATTCTGAGTCAGGAACCAAAATGGTTCAGGAACTATCCCACTTGGTACATTACTGGTGGTTCGGGCATTCCAAAACTATTTCAGTACCTGTTCCCCAGTTCAGAATGTATTCTGGTTCTGCAATTATCTGGATTTTACCCAGTCCTGTTAAAACACTCAAAAGGCATTACAAGTTCACAGGACCATAGTAACAGTATGGTTTTAAAAATAGGTCAGCATCTTTGTGGTGTCAGTAGCTCAGCAGGTTGCACACTTGCTTCTGAGGCCGGACCCACATCAGTAACTTGGGGAGAAACCCAATACTGATACTGTAGTACAGCATGAGGGGGATGCTGTACTCCTGAGGTGCTGTCTTTTGAATGAGATATTAAACCAAAGTCCCATCTGCATGTAACCCCCCTATGGGGCTTACCTTAATGGCCACACATTTGCTCCCATCTCTGGGTATGCCTCTTGTGTCCCCCGAGTCCCTTTCTGGTGCCCCTGATCTTCTCTGAACAACTCTGTGCTTTTTTCAGCCCAGTTTGGGCTTAAAGTCTGCACCATGAGTCACCAGCTTTATACTGAATTTGCCTGCGACTGCACATGCGCAATGAGCACTGTAATGTTACCGACCACTATTTGCGATCATTCAGGGAGCATGTCAGTGGCCCCGAAGTCCCTGTTCAGTTATTAGGGGACTGGGTGACCTAAGCAAGGCCAGTGAGAGGCATTCTGAAATTAAAAATATTAAGTTTGCAAATGGGTAGTAATTTGAGGGCTCATGAATAGATATGAACCCTCATGAATATTAATGAGGGTGCTGCCCACCATCTAGGGGCAGGATATTATGGTGGCAGTGACTGGCTCGGGGACACAACTAAATGTAAATAATTGTGGTCGTTTGAGAGGGCACAGTGGGGACTACTTGCTGGTGGGGCTATTGTAAATAAAAAGCATTTGTCTGGACTGCTCCAGAACGTTAATGTGGGACAACATGAGGATTACTGTGTAGACTGTATGGGAGCAGACATGTTCTGGCACTTTGACCCCCTAAAACAGCCAATAGGGTAACTGGGCACTCAAAGACTGTTGAAAAGACTCCTAGGAAAAGGTGTTAACTAGTTTCAGGCACCTAGGGATACAGCCAATCAGAGGGCTCAAGAAAGTCATTAATGGTTATTGATAGCCTTGGACATCCAATCACGAGGCTGGAATCTCGAGTGAAAACCCAAGAAATTTCTGGGCTTGAGGGAGTTCTAAACCTATTGAGTCAGGAGGGATCTGCTTTGCGGAGAGAAAAAGATTGCTGCTGAGAAGAGTGACTCCAACTGGGGAAGAGTGAGGGAGATTGAACTGATTTGGAAACCCTTCAGGTATTTTGAACCGTGTTGTTTCCATTGGGAGAGAATAGCTGCTGCAGAAATCCTGCACTGAAATTTGGGATTTTGGAAAGCTGCTTTGAGAGGCCAAATGTCTCAGGAAAGGGGTACCAGACAGGCTTTGGAAACCTGCTTTGTGAACTGAGCAAATTGGCTGAGGGCTGTGTCCCAGTTGAAGCTGCATTTGGAAGCTGTTCAAACATTTAGAGACTGTGTGAGTGAATGTTGTGCAGGTGCTTGCATGTTCCAGAATTCCTGCTGTGGTTGTTCCTCACCATGTGAATCAGAGTGGTTTTAAAAAGCTGCAAATCAGTGGCCAACTGGCCCTGGCATTGTGAAACTGAGAGTTGCCTGGCTGCTCCTGAAATTGCTGAGCTTGCACAGGAGCAGAGTGAACTCTGCTTCTCTGGAGGCACTCAACAGAGCCAGGGAGGGAACTTGCTAACCCCTTCTGAGTGGGGCCTGCTGGTCTCAGGAGGTCACCGGCGCTTGCTGGGATGCTAGGGCACCTACGACCCATGTGGGGAGCCGGGCTGTAGAACTACTCCCGGGTTTGGGCCTGCTGAGGCTGGTTGGAACCTGCATTGGGAGCTCTGCAATGGGCCAGAAGAGGCTGAAGGTGACAAGCGGACAGATCTTCAATAAAGGGTACAAACTGCGAGACCTTCAATCAAGATCAAGCCTTTTTGAGAGAAACCACCATCATCCTACTGCACAGTGCTGTGTTTCATGGATGGAGCTCCTCTCTCCCAGATTGGTGAGAATTCCCACCTTAAGGAACTCCTGCAGAGCTGCAAAGCATGAGTACCCAGAGCTTGTCCCTGGAAATGAAAGGGAAGTATTCAGTTAACTTGATTAATATTTTCCCAAACACCCAAGGCCCCAACAGCCAACCCATCCATGGCAACATCCAGGCCTACAACTGGTGGGTACCCCAAAGGACTCTTAGGTTAAAACAATGATACCAGTGGGTGTGAGCAGCTGGGTGAGGTGGTTTGGCCTTCAGTCCCAAGTTGTTCCTAATCTGTTAATTCTTACTAACCATTTTTTCCGACACAGCTATCTGTCATCAGGTAACCCTATCCTGTCCCTTTCCCCCAATAAACCTGTGAGTAGAGCTGGCCCAGTGGCTCAGAGGGCTGAGGCGCTAGATGTCTCATCTCGTGGCATGCCAGCCACCCGGGTTCGGGAGTGAGCCTGGGTCGTCGGAGGTCAGCAAGGGAGGCGGGTGGAGCAGGATGAAGTAGCCATAAGGCAGCTCTCCTCTCCCGGGAGGTGGGGTGGCATCCTTCACTCAAGGCTACCCCCTGGTGGAGGCCGAGGGGTTGCACAAGCGAGGGTTCCAGTGATAGGCCAATGGGGTGGGAGGAGGAGGGGCGTTACCAGAGCTGTAAGGCGCAGCGTGTGCTCCAAACGCATGCATCCTTCCTGGGGTCCTCGGAAAATAAGGGGGGGGGACAGAAAAAGGCAGCCGGCAGCAGAATGATGACCGACTCTCCGCAGGCACCGCTCCCGGACTGGGCGTAAGGTAAGGCCCAGTAATTCCGGGGGAAGGAGCTGGGGGAGTCAGTCAGATGGGGCCGCGAGCGAGGAGAAACAAAGTAGTGATAAAAAAAAAATAAACCTCTGAGTTTACTGTTTGAAATTACTGTGTACAGGGTATTTGTGTGTCTGCCAAGTTATTGCTAGTTTATGGTTCATGGTGGTAACGAACTGTTGGGTATCCAGTGTGTGGGGTTGTTGGTAGGGGAGGTGGGTAGGTGCAGCATCCCAAGGGGCTGTACCAGGCAGTCTTCTGACCCATTTCTAACTTACTCTGTATGGAGGCACCGCACTATTTGTTATAACTTTAGGATAGAACCCCCAACCACTACCGTAGCAGGACTTAGGCCCCTTAACCTGTTGGAGGGCCAACAGGCAGGGATAGTAGCCCATTGGCACACGGTGCCTGGGCTACATCTTTGGAGGCACTGCTGGGATCTCCTGTTCTCCAGCCATGCCCCTCACAGAAGACCCAACCTGAACAACCCCTGTGGGGACCATAGCACCCATGTCCACATCCCCCAGGCCAAAGGTTAGGCCTACGAAGCAAGATAAGGTTGAATGGAGTACTGGCATGCCAATGGATCCCCAGAAGTCCCTTCTACTTTTAGGGATAGCACCTGATGTGGGGGAGGAGACCATAGAGAAACACCTAGCCACAATAAAAGGACTAGGTAAGGTGAAGGTCCAGGATAAAATGCTTGATTCTGAGGAAGGAACATTGGTTGTATTAATGGAAAGTACTAATGTCATAGAAGCTGCATTGATACCTGAGGTTTTGGTGGCTGAGGAGGTTAGCTGAGGCCTGGCCCATTGTCACTTCATTTAGTGTAATTGCTCTGGAAGGAGAAAGGGGACTGGGCACTCACTCATGTCCCCCCGAAATGAGAAACCCCAACCTAGTCATGTACCAGTAGCTTTTGACTCCTAGCATAAGTTGAGGATGTTCTCAGGAGTCAAGCCAACCCCAAACAGTGAGGATGACTTGGAGGTGTGGACTGACTGTGCCACCCCTTTAGTGTAGGACTGGCAGTGCTCAGAGATTAAGAAAAGGAAGTGCTTGGTGGAGAGCCTTTGTGGGCCTGCTCTAGAAGTCATTCGCTCCTTACGGGTCACGGACCCTGATGCCCCAGCTTAGGTATACCTGACAACCTTAGAAAGTGTTTTTGGTAGCCCAGAGTCTGGCAAGAACCTTTTATGGAAGTTCAAGACTACCTGTCAGTGGGAAGGGGAATCCCTGTCTGCTTTTCTAACCCAGATGGAGACAGCACTGCAAAGGGCATTTAGGAAGAGAGGAGTGGCAGCTCAAGATTTGAACCATGTGAGGTTAGAACATGTAGTAAAAGCTGCTTGTCACTCCAATCTGTTAGTGCTTCAGCTACATCTAGCAGATAGGAAAAGCAACCCCCCTCCCTAATCAGTACTAGTGCAGGAAGTCAGGGAAGCCGAGGAGGAGCAAGGACAATGGGGGATACAGACGGCCTCAGCAGCCATTATCCAGGTAGGAAGAGAGATGCCCCCTGGTGAGATATAGGAGTTGAAAGCTCTGCTGAGTGAGTATAAGGATGTGGTTACATTGGCCAAGTTGTCAGTGAATCAGAGGTTAGCTGACCCCCAGGGGGGTGAGTGGGATGGTCCATAACACAGAACCCACAACTTTTAGTGGTGAGTCCCCAGCACAAGCACCCCCTAACGAGGTTGGGTTTAAAGCTCAGATGAATGAGCTAGCTGGAAGAGTAGCTGAGTTGGAAAGAGCGGGGAAGCCAGTTATGACCCAGAGCAGCAAGGAGGGCCTGGAATGAGATCCCTTTAGTGCTTAGTGCCCCGATGGGAGTGTCGGGAACATGCCCCACTGCGCTGGCCAGGCCACAGCATCGGGATGTCATCATTTGACATTGTTGTGGGAATGAGGGCCATGTAAGAAAGGGGTGTCAGATACCACTGAACCATGCCCCAGCTAGAGATAGGCCACCTGAGAGTTCAGGCCAGAATCAGGGAAACTACAGAGGGGCCCGGTAAAGGAGCACATTGGGGCCCCTGGCAGGTCCAGTTCCATGGCTCACGTGAGAGTCTCTGCAGCAAAGACCACCACATCAGCCTCAGTCGACATGCGCAAGCTGGTGGGGCCGTCGATTTAAACTACCGCCACCATCAATGGGATTCCTACACGAGGTGTCTTGGATAGAAGTTCCCAAGTTACCATCATTTTTCAGTCCTGGTATGACCAGCATTTGTCTCACATTGAGCTGCAGCTGTTAGAAGGACTACATGTGTGGTGACTCAGTGAAAAATCATATACCTACCTCGGTTACATCATGGTGTGGATGGCTTTTCCAACCAAGGTGACTGGTGTGGGAGAAGCCGGAAACCCTGGCTCTGATCTGTCCTGAGTCTGGCATCTATGACAAAGTGCATGTACTGGTGGGCACAAATGTCCACATGTTCAGATAGTTAGCCTAATTATGTCGAGCCCAAGAAGCTGAGAGGAAAGGTAATGAGTGTCCCATTCACCTGCTAATCAGAGAGGCCTACAAGAGGAACAGAATGTCCCTCACAGAGGAGCCCGATGATCCTGGTGGAATAGTGTGGTGAAGAGATGGGGAAGAGATTGTACTGCCACCTAACGTGGATTAGTGGAGTGGTGAGGCTGAAAAAGGATGTAAAGAACCAGCTCCTGATAGTGGCCCCTGAGGAACATGGGCTACCCACGGGACTGTTAGTGAAGCCCAATGTCCTACCTGCCAGAGCACATGCATATGTTAGGAAGGTTACTGTGCAGGTGAGGAATGTTATGGACCAAGAAGTGGTGGTGAAAAGAGGTTGGACCCTGGCAAGGGTCTACTTTGCAGATATGGCAGTGCAACCCGCTGCAGTGAAGGGGGTGCTCCAGTTAGAATTAATCCTGGACTATTTGAATTGAGTAACTCCTCCATCCCGGAGGAGTGGAAGGATAAAGTTTGACAGAAGCAGGTGGCCAGAACAAAGGTATTTTCCCTGCATGAATAGGACGTGGGATGTGTGACCGGAGAACAGCACCACATACGACTCAGTGATGAAAGCCCCGTCAGGGAACGATCCAGGCAGCTTGCCCCAGCCAACTTAGATGACAGTAAGTGGCACCTCCAGGAAATGCTGGCTGCCGGGTTTATCCATGAGTCAAGGAGCACTTATGCATCACTTATTGTCATGGCAAGGAAAAAAAGTGGAGCCATACGTATGTGTGTGGACTACCACACTTTGAACAAGCAGACTATGCTGGATCAAGACACCATATCCAGAATACAGGATGCATTAGACTGTTTAAATGGCAGGCAGTGGTTCTAGGTCCTGGACTTAAGGGGTGGCTACTATCAGATCCCTTTGGCACCGCAGGATCATGAGAAGATGGCCTTCATATGCCCCCTTGGATTCTATGAATTTCTTCGGATGCCACAGGGGATTTCAGGCACCCTGGTCACGTCTCAGCACCTGCTTGAGAAAGTTGTGGGGGACATGAACCTACAGGAGTGCCTAATATATCTGGATGATATTATTGTATTTGGGGAAAATGCTGGAGAGCTGTGTCCCAGCTGAAACTGCATTTAGAAGCTGTTCAAACATTCAGAGACTGTGTGAGGAAATGATGTGCAAGTTCAAGTTTATTGTAGGAAAACTCCGTTGAGCAAGCTCATTCACAAGGAGGTCCTTGGACATGTAACAGGCAATTACAGGTTGCATAATCGACAATATCACAGTAAAAAATACAAGTACAGGAAATATAGAACAGACAATAACAGGCTGCATAATCAACAATATCACAGAAAAATACAAGTACAGGAAATATGGTACAAAGTGTTTGATTAGGAGATATCAAAGCAGCTACTTCCAGGTGATTGACAGGATGCAGTGGAGGATAATGGCAGAGATAAGGTTTAGAATCAGCTGCAAGTATCTTATTTTGGCTGCAGCCAGCCTTTTGAATAGGTTAACAAGGACAGTGCCGGGAGGCTTCAATGTGGATTGGAACTGGTTCCATATTGTTGGGAGGGCACTCGATATGGCCTGTTTGCCAAAGGAGGTGCAAGTTCTTGGTATATCAAGGAGGAGGAGAAAGTCATTTTTCCTAAGAGAGTAGGTACTGTGAGAAATATAGAAGAGGGTTGTTAGATAGTTTGAGAGCTTGTTCAGGAGTAGCTTAAGAGTCCAGATGCCAGCATGAAGCATGCATCTAATGGAGGGTGACATCAAACCAACGGCTGCATACAAATCGCAATGATGGGTTCGATAGGGTAAGTTTGTAATGAACTATATGGCGCAATGATAGAGGACGTCTAATTTGCTAAGACCTGAGGCCACTGCGGAGGAATAGATTAGATCTCCATAATCGAGTAACAGCAGGCAAGTGACCTGGACCAACCTAATTCTTTTTTTTTTTTAATTACTATTTATTCCTCCTCCCCAGCCTGCCATTTCCGACCCTTCAGGGGGGACAACTGGACATCCCACTGCCCAGAACCCTACCCAAGCAGACCCCTAGGCCCCATGGAGCCGCAGATTACCCCCCCGGGTGGGGACGAGGCGGGGGGCTCAGACCCCGTAACTTACATTCCGTTGGTCTGAGGTCTGCTGGGCGGGCACAGGCAAATCGTGGGCACAGCCATGGTCCTCCCATCTTCCCAGCTGAGGCAGGCTTGTTTCGCATTTTCTCCCTCCCCGAGCAGCAAGTAACCTCCCCGACGTCATGACGCACGCGCCGATGTCCATGCTGCTCAATGGCCGCCCATCCCCAAATGGAGCTTGCAGTTCCTCGAGCCTCCACTCAGGGTCATGCAAGTGTCGGGCATCGGCCGAATCCCTCCCGGAGAAGGCGAGCTGTCGTTGGACACTCCAGCCTATCTCCCCCCGGCTGACCCACCGACGACCCGAGTCTGCTCCCGAACCCGTGTCGCCGGCGTGGTGCGAGGTGTGGCATCCAGCACCTCAACCCTCAGCGCCACCGGGCCAAGGACCAACCTAATTCTAGTCTCCATCGGAAAGAGGGACTTATTATGGAAGAAGAAACCTAACATAATTTTTAGTCTCCTTGCCACATCATCAAGATGGTCGTTGAAGGAGAGCTTATTGTCTAGCCACATACCAAGATATTTGAATTTGGAGGTGACTTCTAAGGGTTCTCCTAAGGAGGTGATAATGAAATATTTGGGAAGGTTTGCAGGGGAAGTGGCAGAGGTATTTGGAGCAAAGATCATGGCCTTGGTTTTCTTTGCATTGAGGAGGAATTTGGCATTGATTAGATTAATTTCTAGTTGAGCAAAGTCGGCTTGATGTATATCCCTCACTTCAGCCAGTGTAGGGCCTGATGTATACGGTACTGTATCATCTGCGAAGAAATGCAGATTGGACTTAGAGATATGTGTGCCAAGGTTATTGATGTACAGGGGGAAAAGGATAGGACCTAATATGGAGCCTTGCAGGACTCCCCTGGCAATTGGGCGGGAGGCAGAGAATAGGCCACCAGCTTTGACTTTTCGGGTCCTTCCAGATAGGTAGCTGCTGAACCACTGGGCAGTAAGGGGGTAGCGCCTACTTTAATTAGGCTTGTAACTAACAGGTTGTGGTCAACAGTGTCAAACGCTTTGCTTAGATCTAAGAATACTGCACCAGTAACTTTCTTTGAATAGAGGGCTGAGACCCAGTCATTGGTGACTTTAGCCAGTGCAGTGACTGTGCTGTGGTTGGGCCGGAAGCCAGATTGCGCTGGGCTGAGGATTGAAAACATTTCGATATGGAGCTTTAGTTAAGAATAAATCATTTTTTCCAAGACTTTGGAAAGGACGGGCAAGATTCAGATGGGCCTATAATTATTTAGGTTGCATGGATCCCCTGATTTAAATAATGGGAGGATGTGGGCAGATTTCCAGCAAAAGGGAATTGTGGTAGTGGAAATGGAGAGCTTGAATATGTGGAGGATACGGGCAGTGATGTTGAGATAGCCTAGTTTTAAGAAAATCCCCAGCACTTTTCCGAGTATCTATGTTAAGGAGTGAATCTTCGACTTCTTTGTAGCTAAGCGGGAGCAACTGGAACGGGCGGGTCGAGGTTCGGGGAGCGATGTTGTTTCAGTCTTGGTAGTAGTCATGGGCTGTATATGGCGAAGAGTCGAAAGCTAGGCCGGCAGTAACAAAATGAGTGTTAATTTCCTCAAGGATTTGGCAACTGCTTTCCACAGCACTACCGTTGCTAAGGATCTTCGGTGGGATGGAGGGGGCAGCAGGTCGACTTTCAATAGATTTAAATGTCTTTCAGATTTTTGGGGACTTCCCTTTTGCCTGTTCAAGGGTGGAGACTTAGTAGTTTGCTTTGCTTAAACAAATGTGTTTAACACAGGCATTTCTAGCTGCTCTAAATGCTTGCCAATCAGCCGGGCTTTTGGAGTTTCTAGCCTTTGATCAGAGCTTATCACGGTGTAGGAGTGTGGCCTTAAGATCTGATGTGAACCAAGGGTTGGATGTTTTTCACACCCTGACTTATCAAGGGGGCATGCTTGTTGGCCAGAGTGGTAAGGTTATCATTAAGCACAGTGACAGCCGCATCAGTTGTTTTGGCAAAGTAAAGGTCTTGCCATCTAACTTTGCCCAAGTCAGATAAGTAATTTGATATATTAAACTTGTGAAAGGACCACTTTGTTTTAAGTTTGGGTTGCTGTCGAACTTTTATTTGTGAGCTTATGCAAACTATACCCCCGTGATCTCTTATGTCATTGTGGAAGACTGCAGAGTGTAGAATTTTGTGGGGATGTGTAGTTAGTATAACATCAAGGAGTGAACTGTTGTCGATATTTAAAGTATTGATTCTAGTCAGTTCGCCAACAATCTGAGCAAGGCCGACTTCATCACAGAAGGATTTCAGACTGCGTGATTTTTGGGGTAAGTCAGTCCATATTAAAGTCCCCAAGAATTATGGTTTCGGTATTGGCGGAGGTGGTTAGGGATTTAAGAATAGTAAAGATATCAGTACCACCAGTTGGAGGCCGATAACCACCAATAATAGTGATATATTCAGTGGATGGAAGGTGTAACTTGAAAGATACAATTTCATATTCCTTAGGTTTTGATTTACAGTAGATATCACTGACCGTAAACTTAGATTTAGTGTAGATGGCCACTCCGCCCCCCCCCCAGCTTCCCTATCCACCCTATGCAGATTGTAGCCTAAAAGGGTGACTTGTTGGTCGTTGTTGGTCCTTTTAAGCCAAGATTTAGTAATAATAATAATGATATCTGGCTCAGTATGTGCAGCCCATACTTGAAGCTGACAACATTTTTTTGTAAGACTCAATATATTGACTACCATTAACTTAAGTCCGGGCGCGGCCGCAAATTCTGTGGGAGATGAGAGTGGTAGTGGGGAACCAGGGTTTAGCTCCATGTTACCTGAATGGAGAAGGAACACGAGAAGCAGTTTCTTTAGCGAATTTATACGGGATAGGAGTGTTTTTTTCCTTTGCGACAGTCCGCAAAATGATGTCGGGTGCAACGTAATGCTAGCGCGGCAGTGTAGGGAAGCTAAAGAAAGTGCTCTGATTTGACATCTGTGAAGGGAGTAAGAAGTGGAGGGGTGAAGAATATGGGCTGAAGTCAAAGGGAGGGGAGCATACTAAATAATGGGAAGTGCAATGGAATGGGGTACCATTGACAGGGTTGGATACTCCCTGAAAGATCTCCTGACTCCTTACTCCCCCAATCACCCTCTCCAATCCATTGATGATGGATTGCTAGAGATTCCCAAGGTTTGTCTTAAAACATCAGGAGCCCATGCTTTTTCATTTGCAGCACCAACCTTGAGGAATTCTCTACCTCGTCGGTTAAGAGAATGCCTGACATTCAGCAGTTTTAAATCTCTGCTGAAAACGTATTTATTTTCATTGGCATTCCCTCACTAATTGTTAAATTAAATGACTGTTTTTAAAATGAATTATATTATGGTTTATGCTGTAATTTTACATTATGTACAGTGCCTTGGTTATGAAAAACTCTATATAAATAAAGTTTGCTTGCTTACTTGCTTGCTTCCAGAAGTGGACCTGATCCTTGTTCTTCACTGTGGTAACCTGCGATGGATGTGGTGGTTATATGTAAGAAGAAGCGTAGATATATGGAACGTGCCATGGCACCACAAGTATGTAAGCTAGGAAAGTTATGGGCACAACCAGTTAAGTAATAAAGAAAAGACAGGATTGATTAAGGGTGCCGTGCCAGCCAGAGATAACAGACCAGTTGTGCAAATCAGTAGCTCTAAGTAAAAGTAGCACACAGAAGGATTGGGCAAGAGCATGGCCGGTTTTAGCCAATAAGAGGGTAGATCACAAAAGGGGCAATTCAAAGGTGTATTTAAAGGAGGTCTGGGTGGTGGTGGGGGGTTGGGTGGGGAAAAAAAAAATGAGCCAAAGTTAGCTCAGGGACATTAGCAAATGTTAGAGAAATAAGGCTGTGTCCAGGGACCAATCAGGGCTTGCTTCAGCAGAGCTCCCGAGAGCCGGTTGGCTGGGGGAATGCTATACCTTCTGGAGGAGGTAGTCCAGGCATCTGGAAGTGGTCAGCTCCGCAAGAATGCCACCTGACCATGGATGAGGCTCCGGTGGAAGCGACAGCTGGCCCTGTTCAGGGGCCGCGGCTCCTCGAAGAGGTAGTCCGGGCGTCTGAAAGTGGTGGTCTGTGCAGGTGCTTGCATGTTCCTGAATTCCTGCTGCAATTGTTCCTCACCACATGAATCAGAGCTATTTTAAAAAGCTGCAAATCAGTGGCCAACCGGCCCTGGCATTGTGAAACTGAGAGTTGCCTGGCTGCTCCTGGAATTGTTGAGCTAGACAGAGTGAACTCTGCTTCTCTGGAGGCACTCCACAGAGCCAGGGAGGGAGCTTGCTAACCCCTTCTGAGTGGGGTCTGCTGGTCTCAGGCAGTCACCGGCACTTGCTGGGGTGCTAGAGAACCTACGACACTTGTGGGGAGCTGGGCTATGGAGCCTTTCCTGAGTCAGGGCCTGCTGAAGCTGGTTGGGACCTGCCTTGAGAGCTCTGCAATGGGCCAGAAGAGGCTGAAGGTGACAAGCGGACAGATCTTTAATCAAGGGGACAAGATGTGAGACCTTCAATCAAGATCAAGCCTTTTTGAGAGAAACCACCATCATCCTACTGCCCAGTGCTGTGTTTTATGGATGGAGTTCCTCACTCCCGGACTGGTGAGAATTCCCGCCTTAAGGAACTCCTGCAGAGCTGCAAAGCATGAGTACCCAGAACTTGTCCCTGAAAATGAAAGGAGAGTGTTCAGGTAACTTGATTAAAAGTTTCCCAAACACCCAGGGCCCCAACAGGTGGCCAGCCTGTGGCAACATCCAGGCCTGCAACTGGTGGGTACCCTAAAGGACTCTTAGGGTAAAACACTGGTACCAGTGGGGGTGGGAAGCGGGGTGGTTTGGCTTTCATTCCCAAGTTGTCCCTAATCTGTTAATTCTTACTAACCATTTTTTTCCTGCACAGCTATCCCTCATCCAGGTACTCGTATCCTGACCCTTTCCCCCAATAAAGTTGTGCGTTTACTATTTGAAATTACTGCGTACAGGGTATTTGTGTGTCTGCCAAGTTGTTGCTAGTTTATGGTTCATAGTGGTAACGAACTATTGGGAATCCAGTGTGTGGGGGGTGGTTGGTATGGGAGGTGGGTAGGTGCAGCATCCCGGGGGCTGCGCCAGGTAGTCTCCTGACCCACATCTGCTATTTATTATAACTTTGGGATAGAACCCCCAATCACCACTATAGCAGGACTCAGGCCCCTTAACCTGTTAGAGGGCCAACAGGCAGGAGTAGCTCATTGGCACACGGCGCCTGGGCTACATGCATGTTCTGGTGGTCGTTCAGGTGGACGGTAACGATCTCGTGGCACTTCTCAAAAAGAGTAGGGGAATTTTATTAAAATAAAAGATTCATACAGACAAAACCAGAATCATTACATATTAAGTCATAACCAATGACAAAACTTAATATACAGTATGAGAAAAAGAAAAAAAATTCATAAGAAGAAGGAAAAACAAAACAACACACAATGACTAAATTGTCAAAAATAAACAGGACTGTGACTTGAAACAAAGTAGATACATTAAGCAATGTGCCTTAACTGCAGATTGTTTTTGAATATGTGATTAAACACACAAGGCATGCATAAAGACCCCCAACTTTCATATTACCTTAATAAAGTATTGAATACTTAAGACAAATCACATCATTAGTAAACAGACTTAGAAGACAGACGTGCCTGGCAGTTCCATTCTTTTATGTTACTGCTCATACACCCCATATTTTCCCATACTGTCCTAACAGAAGTTGGGGCTCAAGAGTCCTTCTCTGTATTACATACTTTCAGCAGGAAGTGATACACCAGATTGACTACAGCTGTGACCTCCAAAAGCTTTTTTTGTATAACCAAGGCACACCTTGCTTGCCACAGATATGTCTGCAACATGTGACCCAGAGCTGTAGGGCAGACTTATTAAACTTTTGCCAAGGCCCTTCATACAGACCTAATACTACTATAGAATCATTTATACCATGGAACAATGGCTGACTTCACTTCTGGCTCAAATGAGCCCAGTAGGTAAGTGCGAATTGGCCGTCTGTTAAGAAGTGAGACTGGGGGCTTGATTCTCGAACATCGATGCAAGCTGCTCCAACAGCAACTTGCACCAATCACTGGTGTGCCAGGGACCCTGCACTTGATTCACGAATAGGCGGGGTTCTGGTGCCAAAGTCCCGCAGCTTGCAGCAAATGTTGCTATATGCCAAAGGCAAGGTGCACGGGAGGGAGAGGTTAGCCACAAGCTGCATGGTGGTCGAGCAGCATCAGCGCCCTGTAATGGGGACCAGCCTGGAGACTGCTAGTGTTGGGTGGGACAGAACAGCAGTCTGGGAGGGTAGGTAGGGCATGGATAAGTGCCATGGTGGCAACAGGTCCCCAAAGAGAATGCAGCCATGCCTGTGCCATCCATGGGGGGTTGACTGCCACATGCCTGGCGCCATGGGGGGGAATCTTGTGGGCACCACACCATTAGGTGTGAGTGCTCCAGGTGCTGTGGGGGCATGGGATATGCAGATGGGCAGCGGCACAGGTACTCTCCAACCCCACCAAGGCTCCAGGGGTGGCAGAAGGGCTGCTAGACCACACATTGGGTGGTCTAAGTCCTGGTGGGTCCTGCTGGCGGTCAGAATCTCATTTAAGGGGATGCTGTAGCCAGCATCTGCTGCAAACCCCCTAGTGCCCTGGTGCACCCCTGACCTTGGTGCAAGCTTGGCACACAGCTGGTCTGCTGCAGGGGGTTCCCTTTGTGCTGCATCCATCCATTCTGAATTGCAAACTCTGCAAGTTGTGACACAAGGTGCCCCTTGCATCACTTCTGTTTGATGCAGGCACCTTGAGTCACATTTGGAGTTTTCGAGAATCAAGCCCTGAGTCTCTAGGGTGAACATAAAAGATGACCTGGGACAGCACTTCTCTTCAATTTTTTTTGTGGTTTAATGCATCTTTCCTGGCTGTTCTTCCATGAACACCAAGCCAAGTAATGTCCCACATTTTGTCATGGGATCCTTTTATTCAGAAACTACCCCCCGCTGCCTCTGCTTCCTTGCCTGCCAGACAAAACTTGAAGGTTAGGGGCCTTGTAACACTATGCTGTAATAAGTAGCAATACATTTGCTTTCTAGTGGATGACACCAAGCGTCCTGGTTGTAAGTTCCATGACTTAACCTTAATACTGACTTGGTATACATACTGTGGGCAGATGGGAACACGATCTTTAAATCTGCTTATCTACTTGCCATTAAGCCATTCTGGGAGCCAAGGCAGGAGGTAGTCCTACACTAACAGGACTCAAAGCTTATTTCGTCCTTTTAACACCATTGTGCTATTGAACTATGAGAACAATGAACATAAAAAGACTATCGGGATCACCATCTTGATCCCTCCCTTCCTCTTTTATGTCCCTATGTGTTTCCTCCCTCCTGATGGTGTTTAACCTACTTCCCAGAGGCCTGAAAAAAAAGGCTATGTAAGCAATAAGACACTCCGGGGGTGTGCATTGGACATTTCTAATGCACGGCCAGGGGCGTAGTGAGGCACGAGGCTGCAGGCCGAGTGCCATCGGCCCCTGGCCATGCATTAGAAATGTCTAGTGCACACCCCCGGAGTGTCTTATTGCATTTATAAAATGGGGATTTGCACTGTGGATTTCTTAAAAAATTCCACTTTATATGCTGAAATAGTAAAAAAAAAAAAAATATTTACTGTGTTTTAATGTAAAATAGTTCCTCCTCCTCCTCCTGTATTCACTATTATAATTGGGTTGTTAAACTGAGGATTTTGCACCTGTTGTGGCTACCATCCATATGGTTGCCATGGCTACCCCGCCCCCCCACACATACACAGTTATATAAATAATAGCTACTTTGTGTGTATATGTGTGTGTGTGTGTGTGTGTGTGTGTGTTTTTTTCATTCAAAAGTAAAGCCGCGAGGTGTGGATAGGGCCATTATCTGACTGAGGGAACAAGCCAGCAGTGCTTGCTGCACAGGACTCAGTAACATGAACTGCAAGTCATAGCACTACAGGGCCAGACAGACACGACCTTTTGTAAACTGGTATGGCTGTTTAAAAAAAATAATTCAATCTCTGAGGAGGTTATTAGTGCACTTCCTTGAATGTGATACTGGCAGATTCAAGTAGGAGCAAGCCAAGCAGGCGTTAGTGGCATGATTGGTAAGTAATGGCGATCAGTTGGGAGGAGGAAACCCACCATCTTCAAGGGGAGACATGAGGCTGGTAAGGAGAGGATACGCCTACTGACAAAACAAAGAAACAGAAGCTGCATACATTCAACAGATCTAGTACAATGTCCAGCTCCCTGCTTAGGTTTTGGATTATGTTGGTAGGCTACTGATGCAATTGGGACTGAGCGTGCAAGAAGGAGATTTCACTGAACCTGTGGTGTTAGTGGTGGCAGTGCAGCAGGAGGGACGGCAGGGAATAAATTGCACGTATTGTTTTATATTTCAAAATAGAATTATACATTTAATTTCTCACACTGCTCATATGTTAGTTACTTTTGGAAGCAGAAAATGAACAATGCATCTAGTGTGTGTTAGGCTTTAAGTCTCACTAAGTGTGGGGAAAAAAATGACAGCCGTTGACATTCGAAGATGCTTTTAACATTTTAAGTGCACATTGATTTCTCTGTTTTAATGCCTTTGTTTTAATTCTGTTTATATTTGATGTACTTGGTTTTATGCACAGCGCCTTGGTTTTGAAAGGCGCTATAAAAATAAAGTTGATTTGATTTGATTTGAGAACTGAGTCCAGCTTGGTGACACTTGTTAGCCATGCATTAGATACAGTACTTCCAATGCATGGTTAATGACCAATCATGATGTAGGATTTTCTCTCCTCATTTAATAAACACTTATCTATAGTGCCACTTGGCAAGGGTAGATGGTACTAATGTAGAATAAGCAAGGCAACAGGAGTGTCTAAATTAAAAAGACACATTTCTGTTTAGATAACAGTCTATTACTCCAGTGGAATAATTATGATTCTGCCTTAGATATACAGTCCGGCCAATTCTCCATGAACAGATTCCCAGGCTCAAATATCACTCCCCAAATTCTGAATGGCTCATTAGAAATCTTTATATCTGCAATGGGCATTTAACCCATAACTGATTCATGAATTCCAACAGGGATAGCTGAACTTTTACCATAATTATCTTTAGTCTTGATAAAGTGCTCGTAGCGCATAATTGTTGACTGTTTTGAGGACAGGTCTGTTTGCTGTCACTGGCTAAATTTTAACATTTTTTCATTAAAGCTTTTTTTTTTGGTACATTCTGTTTATTACACTCTGGAAGGCCAGCGCATCCTTCCAGAGGACCCACTCAACACTGCCTTCTACTCCACATCTGAAACCCCCCACATTGGTCTCCCCCCCGATCCCATGGCATGTCCAGCCCCCCAGATTGCTCCTTGGTGGCCTATCTATAATTAGAGGGACCTACCATGTGATCGGGTTGGTCATGGGAGAGTCTGACGTTGACGGGGCCAATGGTGGGATGTGGGCAGGTCCCCAGGGTCTCCTTCATTTCTGCTGGCCACCAGAGAGTTTTTCCTGTGTGGTTAACCCTCAGAGCTTGGATGTGCAATGATGTCAAGTGGCACTATTTGCTGACATCTGCTGAGCTCCACCCCCTGCTACTACGACACCACCTGTTCCTTGTGCTGTCCCCGACCACCGCCAGGGGCCAACCATGAGTGATGTACTCCTGGGAACCCTCTCTGGGAAGAGCAGTCCCCCAGACACTCAATCCCTTCCCTGCCCTGCCGACCCCCGATGGCCTGAGTTTGCTCCCGAACCCAGGTCGGTGGCATGGCGTGAGGTGTGGCGTCCAGTGCCTCAACCCTCAGTGCCACCGGGATGGCTAATTTCATTAAAGCTTTGAATAATTTTAAACAGTGTGAATCATTTCAGAGTGTGTGAAGTGGTTGCTACATTTTACCATAATGAACCTTAGCTCCAGCTAACTGAGGAAAAGTATCTAAGGTCTGTTGTAAATGTGTACTTGAATTCTGATCCCTATGAATGACACACAAATCATTTAGATATGTGACTGCCTTTACTTCCTCAATATTAGTTGCCATCTGAATACCCTGTATATTAGGGTTCATATGGCTCATATAGATAAAGGGGTCTGAGAAGAAATGTACAGCAGGGGGCTCACAGGGCACCCCTGTCACACACCCCTCCAAACCGGAATCGGAGGATCTATCGCAGAATTCACCCAAGGGTGCATAATTGCACCCTCATATAGTGCTATAATCCAGTTTCTGAAACCCTGCAGAATGCCACATAGGTGGAATACATTTTCCAGGTAAGAGCAGAGTAATTTTATTTAAGGAAAAGCAAAATACAGTAACTTCAAAATAACATAATACTTGTAACAGGTACAAACGAATAAGAGTAGAGGAATTTCCCCAGTGTCCTGGCTAAATTCAATTGAGGAATAAGAATAATACGAATCTCAATAAGAAATTGGCCAGTAAGGAGGCAGTATAGCGCAGTGGTTTAAGACTCTGAGCTGCAAACCTGGAGACCTGGTTTTGAATCCCACAGCCCCCGCTTGCATACTGTGTGACCCTAAGCAAGTCACTTAACCTCCTTGTGCTCCCAGGTTGCACCTGTAAACAAGCTTTCAGCTTAGTGTGTCTCTCCTGGTTAAAAAAAAAATTCCCCCATTCACTACAAATACTGCCAACAACTTAATCTGGTTCAGTTTCAGTTGGTTTCCATCTGTATCTCTCTCCCCCTCCCCCGGGACAAGGCTGAAAATAGACAGAATTTCCTAGCTCTCATTTTGCAGGCAACACAATCTAAATAAATAAAATTGTATACTTGGCAAGTTTATTGGAAAATGGAGCTGCATGTTACATGTTGTGGACCAGAAGGTCATCTTATAATGGCATGAAAACAACTCCTAAAGATCAAGAATAGAGTCATTCAAAGTTTAGAATACAAATCAGAGAGAAGATACATAAAGACAATAGTATGACAGGTTCAGTGACTGCCACGACTGATGGGCAGAAACAATTGGGCAAGAAAATGTGTTATTATGCGCCAACTGTCAGACTGAATGCTTATTGGATTGATTTAGTTTTTTCTCTGCCTGCCACACAATTTTAGTAGCCCTGATAGACTACAAAACTGAGACAATTCTCTCTCAGAAAAGTCAAAGACTGAAGCCAGCTCTGTGCCTTAGGTAACAGGCAACCACATGGCACACTGGTGATCTGGGTTCAAACCCTCAGCCTGGGATATTGAGAAGGGACTGGCAATGGAGGATCAACCTGCTGTTCACCTCCTCTGGGGAGGAATGTTGATCCCACCACCTGACTACCTCCTCTTGCAGGACAGAGGGCTGGGGATGACAGTGCAAGACAGGAGGCTTTGCGAGGGTATGCCGCCAGAGTGTCTGCAAGTTAGAAATAATATGGTCAGCGCAACTACCTGGCGGTTCACTGAGAGTGCAGTAAAACAAATCAGATGGAAGACAGCAGAGGGACTCTAGCATGAGTTGGTGGATCACCCTGCCCCATCTCAATGAGCTGTCCTCCCATTTCTGACTTTGCCAACCTTGCCTCTCCCAAAATACTTTCATCTCATGTCTTGTTCAGGCCCAATCACAGGGGAAAGCTATTGGGCTTGGGACAGACACTAGGAGAGCAGGGAATTGGGTGGACTTGGAACATATGATGAGATAGGCAGGGAATAGATGCCACAGAAGAAAATCTTATCCAGGCCACCTAGGAGGTAAGGCTTGAAAATGAAAATAAAAAAGTCCAAAGTTAAAACCTCCGTCGACCAACCAGTCACCAAATAATTTGGGTCAAATGAGTTTCAGGAGAGGTATACAATTAAAATTCAAATTAACTGTAAAGTTAGTACAAAGGTTTCCCAGAAAAAGGGAACCATGCTAAAATGATTGACATTTGAACATGTTGGTAGTTGTGGGCTATCAGGTTCTGGTGAATTCCAAACCCTATCATATGCCTTACTTTGAGATACAATTTGATTGTGATCATGTGTGTATGTTGGCAATTCTCAAAATCATCAGAAGATCCAGAAAGGTCTGGTGCATGAGATCAGTGGGTAGTCCTCTCATGGTTGGCTGGTGGTTACAGCACAGACCTATGAACCTGCCCCAGTGAACCCAGAGAAGGCATGAATCCTACAACTGTCACTAACTCACTGGGTGACCCTAAATATATCACTTACCCTCCTTGTGCTGAACTTCTCTGCAATCTCTCTGTACTCTCTGAATCTATAGCCTCATTCATACTTACAGTTCTGTAGTATTGTTGGTGCACAGCAGTGAGATAATTGCAGCTGTGCACGTCTGAAAGCTGCAGTTTTGCTGTTTTGGGTTGCGTTCCATTGTGGCCACAATCTCTCTTTTCTTGGGATGATGTAGTAGTGCAGGCATTTTGCACCATTTTGCTCTGCCATGTGAACTGTCCACACCACCCACAATGTTGTGAGAGGCTTTTCCCAGCCTGTACTTGTGACTGTTATGGCAGCAATCATAGTAATTTTTTTGAACTGAGTTCAGCTAAAGGTTGTTTCTGGCACTGTAAACACAGCCGAACTTGGGGAAGTGATTCTTTTTTGTCAACTGAGGGCTAAAAATTGAAAAAAACATGGCCTCAGAGTCCAGCCATGACACTGGGCATGTGCATATGCATAAGCACAGGCCCAGTGTCACATCTCAACTCTGAGATTGTATTTCTTGCAATTGTTAGTCTTCAGTTTACAAAAAGAACCATTACCCTGAGTTCAGCTGTATTTACAGTGCCAGAAACAACCTTTAACTGAACTCGGGTTGGAAGACCCATTCTTGATCTTTGGTGGCGTCACCTCAACTCAACCACCCCCTTCCTCACCAGAACCCTCCTCTAAACACTGGAACTTCGCTGGGAGCATCTACAGCACTCCAGGGCCATGCCGTCCCAATGCTGCTCAACAACGTTTCAGCAAAATGGCCACACTGATCAACACGGCACAGATGCACATTCTCACTGTGTGAACAAGGTATTTGTGAGGATGAATCCTGTCCTGGGTTCTAAAGTGCTCTGGAGTAGTTTGCATGAATGATGCTAACTAAAACTCAGTTATTTTCTATCCTACTCAAAAGGACATGATGAAGAGGGTTATTGGTTAAAACAGAATGAAGCTAACAGTTGATGGATATCCAGAAAGAGCAACTAGCAAACCGAGAGTGACATGCTTCCTCTCTTTTCACACCATGTGACAACTGAGGGCAAGGAATATATATATATATATTTTTTTTAGTTGTTTTTAACCAGGTATAGCACACTAAGCTGAAAGCTTTTTTACAGGAGCGACCTGGGAGCACAAGGAGGCTAAGTGACTTGCACAGGGTCACACAGTATGCAAGTGGAAGCTGTGGGATTCAAACCCAGGACTGGTCTGCTGGATGTCACCAGATTTGCAGCTCAGAGCCTTAGACCACTGTGCTATACTGCCTCCATATATACATATATATTATGTATATGAGAGATAAAGAGAGAGAGAGAGAGAGAGAGAGAGAGTGAGAGAGAGGGTGAGAAGAAGAGACAGAACATGAGAGAGTATGAGAGAGTGAGAGAGAAAGACATAGAGAAGGAGACCAGCTCAATCCCCATCCCTGGGGTAGAGGAAAGAGTCAGAAGAGGGGTATCAAATAGTTCAATTGTAACAGAGGGCCTTTGTGTAATAAAACACCTGATAAATAACAACAGGCACAACATACAAGAAACGTGAGCCCATGTGCCCCAACGTTCCAGGCAGGCAGAAAGGCAGGTGTAGAGCAGAACAGGAAGTTGGTATGTTCAGGGCTTTCCTAAATGACTCCCCCTGCCCCCTCCCCCCCCGAATCATTGTATTTATTTAGTTTTTATTTACCAGGTAATTGAATTAGACAATCATATGCCTATTTTCAGGAGGTTACAATCAGGATGATAATACAGTAAAGTGATAACAACATACAGGTACACAAAAGCAGGGTTAATGGTGGATTCACAAACATATTTATTTAGTTTTTGTTTACCGGGTAGGTGCTCTAGACAAGAAATTGCTTATTTTTAGTCACGACCCAGGAGAGTTACAGACAAAGGTAAAAACATTCAGTGAAAACATATACAGTACATTACAGGAAAATGGGCTATAAATTAGACATTTCAGCAAATGCAAGGAAAACAATAACAGTTCGAGAAAATTAGCCTATGTAAAGATCAAACAGTGCATAGGAAATTAGAATAGTATAACAGTCAATTCAGCAATATAGGACCTCACAACCAGAACATAAGACTAGAGAGTTTAAGCAAACCATTACAGGAAGAACATACAAGGCGGACATAGGGAAGTGTTATAGGTTAAGGGAGACAGGCTAGGTGTTTTCCCCCGTGGTTTGGTCACATGTGCAACAGTCAGTGCCCAGAAGAGAGGCACAGAGTCCCTTTTTGAATGACTGGTGTGATTTGATTTGGCTGATAGTTACTGGTAGGGAATTCCACAGCTTGGGGGCGGACACAGTGAAAGTTTGTTCACCCATTTTTGTGGCACTTTTAGGTATCACAAAGACAGACATATTTCTACTGATCTCAGTGGATAGGTCTGTGATGCTGGCAATCACTCAGGGGGTACTTCGACCTAGTCTGACTTGTGTTCAGAGATGATCTAATTTTATAGGCCATCCCCAGTTTCATATTAACTGCTTTGCAAGTATTAGCTATATGTAAGCTAAAATCCAACAAGAGGTCAAGAGTTATACTCAGGTACTTGAAGGCATCCACCACTTCCAGTGGCCTCCCATCCGGTCCAGGGATAGACAGGGCGGTTGCATTGGCTTTGATCCTGGCAGCTAAGCCAAACAACATTGCCACCATTTTCTTGGCATTCAGAAGCCGTTTGTTGTGTATTAGCCATGTATGCAGACTAGCAAAATCTGTCATCAGTGTAGAGTTTAGTGTGGCAATGTCCTTGGCACTGGTGTATAATACCATGTCATCCACATACAGAATAGTGGAGGTTGCACTAGACATTTGTGGCACCCCATTCACAAACAGAGAGAAGAGCAGTGGGCCAAGGATGGATCCTTGTGGTACCCCCATGGTGGTGGAAGAGAGATCAGATTTACATTTACTGATTTGTACAAACTGCTTCTGCCCAGTGAGGCAACTGTCAAACCAGGCAGTAGTGCCTGGAGAGAAGCCGAGTGAAGCCAGTTTTGATATCAGCAAGGGATGATTCACCAGGTTGAACACCTTTGTTAAATCCACAAAGACCACTACTGTGTATAATCCCTTGTCCATGGATAATTTTACATCATTTGTGAGTTTGATGAGTGCTGTGGTTGTGCTATGTCCCTTCCTAAATCCGTGTTGGGCAGATGTGAGTAAGTTGTTCTGTTGAACATATTCCGTAACCTGGGCAGCTACAATTTTTTCAATAATTTTATTTAGAGCAGATAGTATTGAAATTGGGTGGTAGTTGTTCATATCATTAGTGTCACCTTTCTCATGTATGGGGATAACTTGAGCAACCTTCTAGAGTGACAGTACTACCTGAGTGCTGAGTGATAGGTCGAAGATCCTGGTGACTGGTGAGGCTATGACTGGGGCCACTATTTTAAGAAACCTGGGTAATAGACCATCTGGCCCAACCAATCCGTGCTCAGGGAGTTTCCTCATTAGCCTCAGTACTTCAGCTGTAGTGACCTGTTTAAAGCTAAACGAAGTACTGTCCGGATTCGAGCAGTTGGTTGGTGAGACAGGGGGCCGACCGGTAAGCATCTCATACTCAGAGAGGTCTGAGAAGTGAGTGTTTACAGCATTTGTGATTGTGTTAATGTTGTTACAGTACACACCATTCAATGTCATTTTAGCTATCAACGAGCTTCCGCCCTGTCCCATGAATGACTTAATATGGTTCCAGAATCCATGGACGTTCTTGGCAGATTTCTGTAGTAGCTGAATTGTGTAGGCCCTTTTCGCTGCTCGTATTGCTTTCTTGCATTCATTCTTCCACCTTCTGTAATCATCCCAGTCGGATTGCTGTTTGTTCTTCTTTGCAGTAGCCCAAATCTTATCTGTACCCCTCATGATGGCTAATATGTCACTGTGCACCCATCTTGTGATGGATCCTTGTACCTTCTTTCTTTTCAGGGGTATGTGTTTATCCTGCATTTCCTGGAGTGTGGTTACTAGAAAAGACTGCACATTCTCAACATTGTTCATCTGGTTGATTGGGGACCAGTCTGCACGGTGGAGGTCCGCATGTAGTTCACCAATGCTGACTTTTGAAAAGTCCCGGAAATGGATTTCTTTGGAGGGGGCTTCGGAGTATTCACCCTCCAAATGCAAAGAAATGGGGTATGGTCATTGATGGAGTTGGGGAGGGAGTTGTGACTGCCCCGTTCCGATAAACTTGTTGGACTCTTAATCAGCTGTGTTAAGTGAAGTTTGCCAAGCACAGCATCATACACTCCAAGTATTTCCTTGCCCAATCCAAGTTGAGATCACCCATGAGCAGCAGTTCTCCTTTGCCTTTTAGTGATGCCAACTGGTCTGTTAGATTTGTTAATCCCATGATACCATTTTTGTGTGGGTTGTATATGCAGATCAAGTTGATTTTCTTAGTGTTTACAAGAACCAGCACTGAATGAAGGGCTTCTAAGGTGCAGGTTAGTTCCATGGGTTGTGCAGTGAGGGTGAGATGCTCTCTGGCATAGAAGGCAACCCCACTCCCTCTCTTGGTGGAGTGCTGGTCCCTTCTGAGTAGCATATAGCTCTTTATAGAGCAGAGTGAGTCCGGGATGTTGGGCTTTAACAATGTTTCTGTCAGCCCAAGTATATCTGGGGAATAGTGTGGCACCCACACTTCCAGTTCCACAGAGCTTGCCGTTAGGCTTCTAATGTTCATGTGTGCTATTCTCAGGCCCTTGGCCATGAACCGCTGTGGGGGCATGGAAGGATTTACAGCAGATGGAGGTCCAGAGTTAGCTTCAATATCACCCAAAATGAAGAGCCTTAGGAGGTAAAGCCATAGTTTGGCAATGTATTTTAGGCAGTGCCTATATCCCTTTGGTCCCTGGACTGAATGTGTGATTAGGCAGTGCTCTAGCCTAGCAGGGCTGATATGCTTCAAATGCCAGTGATTTGTTATGGTCTTCTCTGAGTCGATCAGGTTTGAGAATCTGAAAGAGGTCTCCATCATAGGACCCGTCCTTCCTCCTTGGTAGCACCAAGGAGAGGTCCAAGAATATGACCAACACTATAAGGAGGCCCCCAAGTGCACAGTAGCTGCTTAGTGGATACTGTCTCATTATCACAGAATTTAGGGAATACTGTCAAGAGCACAGGTGCCACTGAAATATGTAAGCTCATATGTGTGGAAAATTACCTGATCTACTACACAAAATGCCACTATCAAGTGCCGCTGAGAACATAGTCCACAAATAGTGCGAATATAGCTTACATCATTAGTTGTTGAAATAGTGGTGAGAGATTAGGCCACAGAATTGAAAAACAATCTACAACTTCAGATGCTCCCCAGCATACATACAACTCTAGCAGAGCAAGTTATTCCTGTTTCAGGGTAGATTCCCCCAAAATACAGCAGAGTTAAGGCATATGAGTGCCATATGTAATGGTGGTTGCCAGGAACTTAAGGGGTCTCCCACAGTGTGTGACGTCTAAGACCAAAGCAGAGGGGATGATAAGCACACCTTAGTTATAATGGGGGGCATCAATATCAGCAGTGTAGTACAGAATATGAACAGTGATAATTAAAACAGAACAATAAGAATAAAATTGTGCAATCACAACACATTCAAGACAGCAAAGGACAAACACAATATGAAGTACCATTTAAGTGAGGCCAACCAAGAACAAGAACAATTGAATGCATTAAGTAAATGCCTAGGGTAACCATTGAGGAACCTCTGGATAGTTTGGCATCGATGTAAATCAAGTTGAATAGAGTTCCATAGCATGGGGCAAAATCTGAGAAAGCAACATCCCCTAAATTAGTTCTCTTTTTAGGGATGGATAAGGGGGTTTAATCAGTTGACCTTAATGGGTTGGTGCTGTGAGAGGGTAGGAGAAGTGAGGCAAAGGATACAGGCAGTTGGTTATGAATAATGTTATAAAAATAAATCACCCAGCATAAGTTCCACTGGGAGGGGGAGGGGGGCAACCAAGTTTGGAATACAGAGTGCAGCGGTGAATATTTATTTATTTAAAAGTTTAAACAGGAAGGTATACCGAGCAGAGTACTGCTCGATTCCAGATGCGTCCTGGGGACAGTACAATAAAATGGTAGTACAACAAAGATAATACAGCAATGCTCAAGATCAGCAAGTCAGTACATGTGGAGCAGGACAATCAGGACAATGACAGGGTTTGGAAACAAGATGTAGGCACAGATTATGCAATCAATACAATGATACGTATATACAGAAAAGGTGAGGCACAAGTCAGGTACTTTACTAATCACTGGTGCAGTACAAAGTAGAGCAAAGCAAATACAAGGGGGAGAGGGTGGGAGAACAGGCCCTGACCTGAGACTGAGATTAGACACATTGGTAGGTGGAGGAGAAGTGGGCTGAGTGGAGAGTGTTGAGGTGCTGGGAGGGAGAGGAGTGATGAATTTCTGGAGGGAGGGAGTTCCATAGTTTGGGCATGAGATAGCTAAAAGCCGCCTGGCCTGCCAAGGTGGACTTATGGGGAGTTGTAGGTCTAGTGTCATTGTTCCTGAGGACATAGGCGGGGGGCAGACAGCACCGAAGAGAGCTAGGTGTTGCAGGGATTGGGTCCAAAACATGGCAGTGAATCGAACGTCATGAGCCGATCTGTGGTCCTGAAGGGGAGGAAGGCCCAAGGCCTGATAGAGGATGCAGTGATGGATGGAGTAGGGACAGTCAAGTGTGAAACGACTAAAGGAGTGGGAGAGATAGAGTCCAGTCTGGACAGGATGGACTTGGGGTGGCACTGCAGACCATGTCACTGTAGTCAAAGATTGGCAGAATAATTTTCTGTATGATTGCTCTGCGACCCGGCAACGGGATGCAGCCACAATTGCGGTATAGGGCACTCAGCCTGGGGTGGAGTTTTTTGTGGATGTCATCTATGTGTACAGAAAAGTCAAGGTGCTAGTCAAGCCAGACCCCGAGGTATCTGTAGGAGGGGCAGGCCTTCAGGGAAGTCCCATCCAGGGTGTGGAAGGTTTGGGGGGAAGGGAGCTGCGAAAGTCTCTGCTTTGTGCCCAAGGTCATGGAGACAATTTTCTTGGCATTGAGGTGAAGCTGATTGGTGCAAAACCAGTGTTGGACACTGTAGAAATCCTGGTGAAGTCTGGTCACCACATCAGTCGCGAAGGGGCCAGATATATACAGCACCGTGTCATCTGCATACATGTGGATGGATGTGTGTGGGTAGGCAGACGGCAGGTCATTGAGGAAAATGGAGAACAGGAGAGGCCCCAGGATGGAGCCCTGTGGCACTCCCGACATGACAGGGAGGGGGACAGAGGTGGAGTTACCAATCCTGACAGATTGCATCCAGCCTACGAGGTAGGAGTGGAACTAATCAGTAGCCGCACTTGAGAGCTTTGCCAGGAGGAGAGAGTGGGAAACTGTGTTGAATGCTTTGGCAAGGTCATCAAAGATAGCTAAGGTGATGTGTCCATTATACATGGCGGAGAGGATGGAGTCAGTAAGCCTCAGCAGGGAGGTGGTGATGGAATGGGACTCCTGAACCCAGACTGGAAAGGGGTGAAGAAAGATGAGGAGTTGAGGAAGGAGGAAAGTTGAGAGAGGACAAGGGTTTCTTGGAGTTTAGTCAGAATGGGAAGGAGGGAAATGGGACGGTAGTTTCCAGGGGCCAAGGGGTCATCACCTTTGGGGAGTAGTATGACCATGGCATGCTTCCATATGGATGAGACCAATGCTAGAGAGAAGGATAGGTTGAATATGATGATTAGAAGGCTGGGTAAGGCAGCATATGTTATTATATGTCATGTCCCATTTTCTTATTGTAGCCTTGGCAGAAGCAAAGAAAACTTATACCCCCTCAGTAAGTTTGGAAAGAAGGATACAACAGGCCAGAGAATTGACAGGCCATGGGAGTGAAACTGTGACTAACCTTATATGACAGACCTAGCCTAGTATTTGCCTAGTATTAATGACTTTGCTAATACCTGTGATATGCAGAAAGAATTCAAAAGATGAATGTAATGTCACATCTAAGTAATTGAATGACAATAAAGAGGCAAGGATGGTCCCATCACTACAGGAGACTGAAAGAGGAGACAGACAAATTTTTATTTTGGGTGATGACTCAAAAAGCATAGCTTGGGTTTTGGCCGTATTCAGATGTAGTTCATTAAGGCCAAGCCAGTTTTGGACAGTCTGGAGGTCAGAGAAAAGATGACTGTTACTGCTCTCAATATTGTTTGAATGGAGCTAGTGTATTGCCTGGAATTAATAGCAATTTTCAGATGCAGTCAGCTATCGCTTCCTATGTCTGAAGTATTTATTTTCTGTTTGTTAATTAAAAGATGTTCCACCTGGTAGTACTGTGCTGATGTGTGGAGTAGCTCTCTGTTTGGAGGCTAAAAGAAAGTCAGTTCTGTTCCTCCCACTACATCGTTAGAAATGTGACCAAACACATTGAGGCACCACAACCTTTTCAGTCCGAGCAGTGACCTTCTCAAGTTATCAATCAAAATGCAGGAAATTGTGACATCACTAGCAACCAAGAAGAGCCAGTCCCTGCTTCTTCATGTGAAAGAGAATAATCTGACAATGAGAAATGGTTCTCCCTGGTTTCTAGTGATGTCACAGCCAGTGTGGTCTCAGTGTTGATGTAATAGGAGGAACAGAACTAGCTTTTTTTAGCATCCAAAGTACTGCTCCACACATCATCCCAGCACTGCCAGGTGGAACGTCTTCTAATTATCAAACAGAAAATAAAAAATACTTGAGATATAAGAAGTGATAGCTGACTACATCTGAAAGCTACAATTAATTCCAGGCTATTTCCAGACACTACACTTGCTCCTCAAGCAAACTCTGGTCAGAGCCACAACGGCTGCTATTGCATTAATATGATAACATATTTATTTATTTCAAAGGTTTTATGAGGACAGACATACTGAGCTAGTAACAGCTTGTTTTCAGATGTGTCCTTGGGGAAGGAGAAAAGGAAAACAATAACAGATACAAAAATACAGAATGTAAAGCTCATAGACATGGAATAAGAGTAACAAAGATAAAGAGGACAATTATGTCTAAGAATAAATTGACAAAAATAAGTTACTAGGCAATAAGTTGTGGAACTGACCAAAGATCAATTAAATAGTTATTAACTTATTAAAATAAAAATTAGGAAAATGACTGATACTGGGAAAGCAATACAGAATTAATGTGTGACTTAGTTGTATTACTGAGATATAAAATCCTTTGCTAGGTCAGGCTACCTTCTCGTCACGCTTTCCTAAACTTTGGAACTCTCTCCCCCTAACCATTTTTTCTGTCTCCTTCAAACGCTCTCTCTCTCCTCTCTGCTCCATGGCCACAACGCTGTCTCCTGTGCCTGCTCTTGAGTCAAAGCCCTTCCCCATTCCTCAGTTTACCCTCTTCCCCTCTTTCTCCATGGCCATACTGTTCCCTCCTGTGGCTGTCCATGAGTCATAGCCTTTCCCTGCTCCTCAGTTTACCCTCTTTCCATCTTTCTCCTCCTCCCTGCCCCTCCACCCACCTCACTAACCCTCCTCCCTCTCTTCTTCCTCCTTCACTTGCCTGCACTTTCCATCCCCCCCATCTGCACTCCTTCCTTCAGCATCATATCCCCATGTGCCCTCACCATTGAAAAGTACTATTGCTTGTACCCATGGGACAGATTCTCTGCTGTATCCATGTAAAATTTTTGTCTATAATTTTAACTGTCTGATAATCCTTCTTCATGTTTGTTTTGTACTGTTTAATGGATATCTCTGTATGATGTTTTATTGTATAAGTTATTGTTCTATGTTGTTCTTACACCTTTCTTCCCCCAGGACACATCTGGATATGAGCTATTTTTCAGCTCAGTATGTCTTTCCTGGTGAAACTTTTGAAATAAATAAATGCATATAGTGACAGTCCCTCATTTACACAACAATAGTAGAAAAAACAAAACTGCAAACATCAAGGTAATGCAGTGAACAGTGTTTTTGGTTCTGGACATACACCCCCCCCCCTTGAAAATGTACACTACACACACACACACACACACACACACACAGCTGTTCAACAGTTGTGCACACACATAGGGTGTGAGTGTCATTAGCGGGCTAGTGCAGCTACAATATTTCATTTTCAGTGGGGTCCTGCTTTTAAACATTTTTCCAGTGTATTTAGTAGAGTTAGCACAGGTAAAATGCAGAATCTGATTTTTACTGGGGTCCTGCTTCTATACATTTTTACAATGTAGTTACCCAGGATATGTCAGTTAACATGTAGTATTTAATTTTCAGTGAGGTTCTGATTGTATTTATTGTAACACTAACAGGTCGGGCATACCCTAAATGAGCTGGCTCCATCACAGCCTGTATGTTTTCAGTGACCAGATACTATATCTCCTTTTGGCCAGCAGGGGGATATGAATTGTGCTGAGTGCACGCTTTACTGCCTCATTTTTGCTTTGGGGGGGGGGTCTATATTCAAACATGCTTGGGGCACTCACACTTTGCTCCAAACATATTTGAGTATAGCAAATTTAGTGAACTGTACTAATTTGCACTCATGAAAGGGACTTTGCAAGGGACAGCCTGATACCTTTTTAATATGTGGCCATTACTCTTTGTGGTTCTGATTTCCAGTTCTTGGGTTGTATACTTATTTCTGTTTCAAGCTTTTAGCCACTGACTGTGTTGCTTTTAGTCACTGACTGCCATGCCATCAACCTGGGTTCAAGAATGGACCTGGGTCACTTGGGGCTGGCCTGGGAGGGAGGATGGACATCTGTAGGACAGGGAGAGGAATCTAGGTAATATCACCATGGGACAGCACCCCACACCTGGATGCCTGAGGTGTCTCCATGGTGGCTGAGTACACTCATCTGGGCCCAATAGGGGGAGAAAACAGGAGGAAAAGCTCTCTGACTGTAGAACAATGATGGCCTGCTGTCTTGTAGGCCCCACAATGATAAATAGGTGCCTCTGATCAAAGGTCTTGTGGCAGAACCACCAGAAAAGGTAAGTCCCACAGAAAGTGTGTGATGGGGCTGGGAAGAATGGCCTAGATGGGGGCCAGTCAGAGTGGTGAAGGAGATAAACAGCTTTGTAGAAAAAAAAAGTATTATAATTTATTATGTATTCCCAATGCATGTAAAATATATCCTCCCCTCCCTTTATGTCTATATATACCCCTCTCAGTCTTACCTTCTTTTATCCCCCCACTGAAAGGCTTTATTTAGGCCTATCTATGTAGACAAATAAGACTTTAAACAAATTATTGAAAAATGCCGCCCATATCCCCAAAAGCCTGTGATACATCTCAGCTCTTTTTCTACAAGGCATAATTGAAGTGGATTGCATTCTGTGTGATTACACTCCATTAAAGATCAATGGCAAATACATTTTGGAGAAATTAAGCTACAAGGATAGGAACATTTCCAGTGAGATAAAAATCATGCGAAAAAACACTGTGTTGCGAAAAAACACTGTATTTCTCGTTTTTGTCATTTTTTTTACCTTTAGCTGTAACACTTTAAGTGTCATTAACTACACCGTAACTACTGTAAAACTGCACTCTAACTGGACTCTAAATACTGTGCAGTTACATGTAACTACTATGTAGCTGTTAGCTAGTTTCACATTTGTCTGTTGTGTAGTTACACACAATTTGCATGAAGTGACTACACTGTAACTGTACTGTAACTACTATGTAGTTGTTAACTTGTTTCATATTTGCATGTTATGTACTTACACAATTTGCACAAAGTAATAACTACATGTTCAACCACTACTGTTTCCCTTTCGGCACAAATCAATTAATTCTGACAAGTGTAACTACACATTTAATAGCTGTTGCAAAGTGTAACAGAAAATATGTTGTGTAATTACCACTGTATCTCTTCTGCTATTATGTAATTTGTTCTTACAAAGGCAACAACACATGTAATAGCTATTACAAACTGTAACAGAAAATCTAATGTGTAACTACTATGTTATTGCTTTGGGCATTATTAAATGTATTCTTACAAGTATAACTACATACAGTATGGTCTTGTGCACTGTTTCAACAGTGTATGTCTATCTGACATTTCTTTAAAGGGTAATCACACCGAAAAACTTAAAAGTGTAATCAGAATGGTAATTAAAATTTGATTACACTGTAACTTCAGTCTGCTACACAGAAATACACACTGACTGGCAGATCTGTGGGTGGTAGTAATGCGGGGTATAACAACAATTATTTTATTTTTGTTTTTATTTCTTTTACTACACACACACACACACATATATACAGTATATATATGTATATATACATATAGTTTGTTAGTTTGTTTGTTTTCTCTGGTGTTCAGTGGTATCCCCCACCCTCTGATTGTCATCCCCGTAACATTTCTTTCCCTGGTGTCTAGTGAAACAACCACCCTCCAATTCTACTCCAAGTAAATAATTATGTATATCTAGTGTCTAATTGTGCCCTCCATCCTTCCATGCCCAACCCCATAACACTGCACTTTATCTCTGGTGTCTAGTGGCACCCGCCTCCCCCCACCCTCTGATTCCACTCGGAGCTTGAAAAGAACATTTCTGAAGAACATTGTTGAACATCTTATTTAAATCAACAATGATATGCATAAGTCTGAAATTAATCTAAATAGCAGAAGAAGGCAGACAAGCAATTTTTGCACTAACTACTGAGCCACCTAACTGCATTTTCTAATTGTTGTGATACACACAAATACTGGCTAATACAGTACATATACACATATTTGCATATATATTTTAGTATAACATAGCAGTGCACTGTCTACACACACAGAGCATTGCCAGACAACATTTTTTGTACAGAGACCCTAAACTCTGGAATTCCATCCCAATTCACTTCAGACCAGTATACAAGTTTATTAGTTTGCATAATATCAAAAAAATGACACTTAGAACTATCAAAAAAGCATTGTCTTGTTGTTTACCATCAAACACAGGATGATATGTTATTAAGCTAATTGATTAAAGTAAATTATATTACTGTATTACTGCCTGGGATAACATATTTTAATGTCTGTACGGTTATAAAATGACTTCCGCTTTTCTCTATATGTGTAACACTATAAGAAATGTTTACAACCTTTGTAATTGTATTTACTATGTGTGAGTGTATGGGACTTCACTGAAAAAGAGTTTTTGCTCAGCTGAGTATCCGATTCATGTAATGAATAAAATATTTTAATACCTACTATTACTACAACAACACACACACTAACACACATACAGTACACTGCCTTTAATGACATTTATTTACTTATACAGCTAACCCTAACTTTTATTGTATTTAGGATAAGCACTGTGGCACCCTAACACACATGCATTGCATCATATTCTGAACAGTGCACACTTCTACAATATAGCATTACGGCCATTTGCAAACTGACTAGGAAAAGGTTAATGTACCAGGAGAGGGTTAACAGAGTGTCTCTCACACACAGCCATTTGTCTCTGCTTGCACGCAACATCCCTTTCTTAGCCTTCTTTGTTGTACTAACTTTCACCAATTAATTAAAAAAAAATATAAACTCACTAAGTGATTTACATAAGTTAGTGCGTTATTTACTGTTGTACTTTTTTAACTCTTGCATATCTCCTGAACTGATAGCAACACTCTACTGTGTGTTCTGAAATCTGAACCTCATTCCTCAATCTCAATTACAGTTTATGGCTGGGAATTGTGATAAACTGACATGTTTACTAAAGACCATACGCTATGGATCTTTCTTGAAAGAAAATACTGCTCAGAGATTGAAGATAGTAACCACATTATCGCACAAGTACTGTGAGTGACCATTATTTCCCATCAAAACTTAAGAACACTGTCAGAGTGAAAACAAAAAAATGCTTCTTTTTTTTCAGACAAAGAAAAAATAGTGCAGTGTAGGGACACACCAGACTGCTCTAGCAAGAGGCTGGCCTGTCGGCACAGCGGTTGGGGTTCCACTTGTGATGCTGGTGACCTGGGTTTGAGATTGAGCTTGGGTCATTGGAGGGCCGGCCGGGGGAGAAGGATTGAACATCCTATGGATGGCTCTCCTTCTCCAGGGGGGGGGGTCTATGCATTCGGTGGGAGAGTGGCACCTAGTGGCAGCTGAGTGCATTGCTCTGGTCACAGACATATGGTCAAGGAGGGAGGGGCTTGGGCAAGACAGACGCTGGCATCTTTGCATGTCTCTTCCTCAGCCAATACGGTGAACAAAGAAAAAACACCACCTCTCGGACGTCTCTATTACACCCTGCTCCCAGCTCCAATTAGCTGTCTGGCCAAGATCTCCCCAACTAGTTACATTCCACAGCACCGATTCTGGTGGCAGCACCATGCCCCACTTCCTGAGGTATAAGCCAGGAGTGACCAGGGAGATCTAAGGGCTAACGAGGCGGTGGAAGCTGCAAGGTGCCGTGACTAGGGCGGATCCATGATGGAAGAGGAAAGGGACAAAAAAGAGAGTAAAATACAAAAAAAAAAAAAAAGACTGCTGCAGTGGAGTAATTGTAACCCAACTTCAATTTTACTGTATATAGTCCCATCAGAATCTGATGAGCTCCATTTTTCTAGTGCGATAGCAAGACGTCTGCAGAACTCTGTCTTGCAGCCATAAAAAAGAACAAGATTTTTTCTATATAGAATTGGTATGCTTAGGACAGTCATCAGCATGAAATTCCACACTCACCACCCGAAGCAGTAGATGCTCAAGCAATCTTCTCAAAGGTGCTTCATTTTATTAGCAATGTGCAAAATACAGTGTGCAAAAGTTCCACATGCGTTTCAGAAAAATCATTTCCTTTCTCAATGGATCCAACTTTTGCGCGCTGCATTTTACACATTGCTAATAAAATGAAGCACTTTGGAAAATATTGCTCGAGTGTCTACTACTTTGGGTGGTGAGTTCGGGATTTCATGCTGATGTATGTTTTAGACTTCCTATCCCTGTAGCACCAGTCTTTCTGCAGCTTTTCCTTTTGTTTCACTCTATGCTAAGGACAGACAGTGATGAATGTTATTAATAAGGAGAGAGAAGAGGAGAGGTTTAAGGATTGATCCTTTTGGGACACCCGCCATGAAGGTGGTTGGTTTAGAGAAAGAGGACACAAAGCTCTTTAGTTCCTGTTGTTGAAATAATTCTTAAAATGGGGGGAAGGGGTAATGGGGAAGATACCCAGAAAATCAAGCTTTGCACAGATCAGAGAACTGCTAACAAGGTCAAAGGCTTTATTAAGGCCAATAAATACTCCTCCAATAAGTTCACCTCTTTCCATTGCACTAGCAATAGTTGTTGTAAGGGTGAGAAGAGCAGTAGTCATGTCATGGCCTCTTTGAAAGTGGTGCTGAGAAGGGGACATTTTTTTTTTTTGAGTGAGGTAGTTGGTGAGTTGGTTAGCAACCAATTTTTCAAGGACCTTGCCAGGTAGGATTGCAATGGAGCTATAACTGCTAATGGTTTTGGAGTCACCTTTATTGCCAATTGGACACTATGGGACATTTTACAAGTATTCAGTATAATCACAGACATCAGAGACAGATTAATAATTCTGTGAATCACTGGGGTGTGTTCATTAGCAGCCATGTGAAGGAGCTTGGGTTCAGCCCGATCAGAGCTAGATGACTTGGATTTAGAGACCTGTTTGAGTAGTTTCAAGACTTTAGATATTCTAGCCATTTTGAAGTAGAAAGGGGGATGATTTGTGGGTCAATGATTGATGCAGGGAGGGTTCAGTGGTGAAGTGGACTGAGGTAAGGGGGAAGGACCCTGTATATGCAGAGAGATCAGCAGTAATAATTAAAAGAATTTGCAGTGGTGGACAAATAACACCATTAATGTCAATGTCATCTGGGGAGAAACTTCAGCTGTGACCAGGAGATTGCTTGACACATTTCCAAAAGTGATAAGGGTTTCCAGCTGTGAAATCAAGGAGGTTTTTACAGTGAACACTTATATTACACCAGATGGATGTTTTACATTCTGACTTAAGTGTCCTGAATTTTACCCAGCCTGGGGTAGTCATAAAGGCCTTAAACATAAAAACATAGAATTTGACGGCAGATAAGGACTGCTTGGCCCACCCAGTCTGCCCATTTCCCCTACCTAATGGATAAGCTGCAGATCCTAGTTAACCAGCAGCCTATTTCTTTCTACCACCATCCCCTAGAATTGCCTTATGACTGTCCCATGCATGCTTAAATTCAACCACTGTTTTTGACTCCACAACCTCCTCCAGAAGGCCGTTCTATGCATCCACAACCCTCTATGTGAAAAAATACTTCCTTACATTACCTCTGAGTTGCCCCCCTCTATCTTTAAATTGTGCCCTCCTTGTTCTTGCACACCTCTTTTCTTGAAAGATGCTACCCTCTTGGACTTTGTTGATTCCCTTGAAGTACTTGCAAGTTTCTATCATGTCCCCCCTCTCCCTCCTTTCCTCAAGGCTACACATAGTAAGCTCCTTTAGTCTCTCTTCATATGTCTTCCGATGCAGACCCTGCACCATTTTAGTTGCCTTCTCTGGACAGCTTCCATCTTGTCTATGTCCTTGCAGAGACTGGGTCTCCAGAACTGCACACAGTACTCAGATGGGGTCTCACCAGCTGTCTGTACAAAGGATAACAACTTCCTGTTTTCTACTGGTGATGCCTCTCCCTATGCATCCCAGTATCCCCAGCCCTCCTTACTGCCCTCTCACATTGCTTGCCCACCTTTAAGTCATCTGATATGACTACCCCCAGGTCCCTTTCCATTTTTGTTGTTGTTAGTATCTCACCCCCCATTGTGTACTCTTCCCCTGGGTTTTTGTTTCCCAGGTGCATTACCTTGCACTTCTTAGCATTAAATCTAAGCTGCCATACATTTGATCATTCCTCTAACCTTGCCAAGTCCCTTCTAACATTTGTCTCTGCCTTTCATGACAGATAAGGGAGTATATAGAGTATATAGAAGCATAGAAATTGACAGCAAATAAGGACCACGTGGCCAACCTAGTCTGCCCATTTTCCCTACCTACTGTAATGCCGCAGACCCTACTTGATGTCCAGCATAGCCCTACCTTCCCCAATCACTAAGGTTCTCTTATGCCTATCCCATGCATTTTTGAATCCTATTACAGTTTTTGCCCCCACTGCCTTTGCTGGGAGGCTGTTCCAGGCATCCACTACTCTTTCTGTGAAGAAGTACTCCTTCATGTTTCCACTGAAATCTACCCCTCTCTAACTTCATAACATGCCCCCTTGTCCTTGAGCATCTTTTTTTCTGAAAAATGCTTCCCTTCTGTACCTTATTTGTACCCGTGAGGTATTTGAAAGTCTTTATCATATCCCCTCTTTCCCTCCCTTCTTCCAGGGCATACATATTGAGGTCCTTCAGTCTCTACTCATAGGGTCTCTGGTGCAGACTCTGAATCACTTTTGTTTCCCTCCTTTGGTCTGCCTCTACCCTGTCTATGTCCTTCCAGAGATGTGGTCTCCAGAACTGGACACAGTACTCTAGATGAGGTCTCACCAATGATTTATACAGTGGTATCACCACCTCCCTCTTTCTGCTGGTGATACCCCTTCCTATGCATCCTAGCATTCCACTGGCTCTTCCACTGCTTTGTCACACTGTTTGGCCACTTTTAGTTAATCAGATATGATTATCCCTTGGTCTCTTTCCTGCTTGATGGTGTCAGTACCACTCCCCCCCCCATCAATGTTGCTTATAATATATTAAAGAGGACCGGTCCCAGTGCTGATCCTTGTGGCACCCCACTGGTCATCCTCTCTTCCTTGGAGTAAACTCTGTTTACCACCACCCTCTGTCACCTATCCCCCAACCCATTGCTTACCCAGTTTGACACTTTTGAAGCCACTCCCAAGCTTCCCAGCTTGTTTATGAGTCTCCTATGTGGAATGTTGTCGAAGACCTTACTGAAATCTAGGTAGGCCACATCCACCACTCTACCCTGATCTAATTCCCTGATCACCCAGTTGAAGAAATCTATTAGATTTGTTTGACATAACCTCTCTCCAGTGAATCCATGCTGCCTCGGATCCTGTAAGCCATTGGTTACAAGATATTCCACAATCCTTTCCTTCAGCAGTGATTCCATTATTTTCTCACCACCGAAGCCAAGCTGGCTGGCCTGTAATTGCCAGCTTCCTCCCTGCTACCACTTTTGTAAAATGGGACTACATCTGCTCTGCTCCAGTCCTCTAGGACCACTCCTGTCTCCAGTGAGTGGTTGAACAGCAGACAGCACCTCTCTGAGCTCCTTCAATATCCTTGGATGGATCCCATCTGGCCCTATTGCCTTGTCCACTTTCAGATTTGTGTGTTCCTTTAGGTCTCTCTCCCCTGTAAATGGACTAGTGTCCACCTCCCTTACTTCAATGCTTCTGTCACTTATCTGTTGTCCCTCGCCTTCCCCTTCCTGTGTGAACACTGAATAAATATTTGTTCAGGATATCTGCTTTTCTCTTGTTCCCCTTCTCACACTCCCCCTTTCCCTCCTTAGCCTTACAGTCCCTCCCCTGGTCTTTCTCCTTTTGCTTACATACCTGAAAAATGTCTTGTCACCTTTCTTTACTGCCAGAGCTATTTTCACCTCCGCTTGCATCTTGAACTCCTGACTGCTTTCCCTGCCTCCCTCTGCTTCTCATTGTATACCTCCATATCCTCCTCCCTCTGGGTCTCCTTATACCTCCTGAATGCTAACGTTTTTGCCCTTACCTTCCCAGCCACCTCTTTTGAGAACCATAGGGGTCTCGTTTTTCTCTTGGTTTTGCTTACTTGCCTGACACAGACGTTTGTTGCCTTCCCTATGGCCCCTTTTAGTTTTGCCCACTGTTCCTCTACTCCACCCACGTCCTCCCCCCTCCCATGATGGCATCCCTGAGACATTCCCCCATCTTTGTAAAACTGACCCTCCTGCAGTCCAGGACCCTCACCTTTGTGTGGTTCAATTCTGGCTCAGTACTTATACTGAACCACACCGTGCGGTGATAACTGGTCCCCAGGGGATCATCCATGATGTCTGCAACACTGTCTTCATTGGTGAGTAAAAGGTCTAATATTTCTCTCTCATGAGTGGGCTGTCTTACTAGTTGCCAGAGGAATGTCCCCTGCAGGAAGTTCAGGATGTCCCTGCTCCTACTTGAAGCTGCTGCTAGGATGCTTCAATCCACATCTGGCATATTAAAGTCTCCCACCAGTACTGTTTAGTCATTTAGTTACTGGGCCATGTACCATTCTGGTTGTAAAATGAACATACTTGCCTTGAAGGCCAGTGAACACAGCATTGAAGTGGGAGATGGCTAGGTTGGCATTATTGGTAGCCCACAGGTAAGACCAGTCAATGGTTGAGAGTTAATGCATAAACAGGGCAGGGTCAAAGTTTGAAAAATTCCAAAAATGAATCAGCCTTGGGGAAGCCATAGGAGGTTCAGCCCTCCACACAAAGTAAATTGGGAAAATGGTCTCTGATGCTGTAGCTGGCATGGTGATGTAGAGGGCTGAGGCACTGTAGGCATCTTACCTCGTCCCACACTGGTGACCTGGGTTTGGGAATGGACATGGGTCACATGGGGTCAGCTGGGAGAGGGAGGATTGAGCATCTTCAGGACTGCTCTCCTCCCTCAAGGAGGGGGGATCTCATGCCACACCACTTGACTGCCATCTGGAGGACTCCAGATGGTGGTGTGTGTGAGCCTTACTAGTGGGAAGAGCCCATGTCCAGAGCACCGGGGGTGTCTCCACAGAGGCAGAGCTCACACAACGTTCTCACTGCATGTCTGTGACGCCCATGGGAGAAAACTAGGATGAAAAATATGGAGGACGGTCTTCATGAAGCCCTGCCAGTCATGCTAGTGGCCCACTCAGCCTCTCCAGGGATGTATCTTGATTTTGTGTGTGTTCCAAGTGGGGGAGGATGTCCCTCCCTTCTCGGCCCTGCTGCAGGGGGAAACTGGTGGTGGATAGGACCCCCTGATACCAGAGAAGACTTGAGAGGGCCAGGCTGATGGGGACAGGGCTGAGCAGCTGTCTGTACCTGCCAAGATGGATAAAAACCTATATAGAAAAAAATGGTCACTGACGCCATCACAAAGCACAAAAAAAAACCATAACTCTATCCACTCTGGAGGTGGATATCCAATCTATAAGAGTGACACTGTTCCCATTATTTGAAAGCCTGGTGGTTTGAGACATTATTTAGGTTCACTGGAGCTTACTAAAGGAATACTGCACGACAGGATGGGTGTTGTGCTGGGATAACATCCCACCTTGGGTGGTTAGGCACAAGGCCACAGGCTGACTGCATCCAACAGCTGAGAAGGGACATTATCCCAGCATGACACCCACCCTGGAGTGTATTATTCCTATTATGCAATGGCTCGTTTGTATGAAAAGCATAAAAAATTATTAAAAAAAATATTTAAAAGTAGATTTTTAGTAGTTTTTTTAATGGGTAGGTATACATTGGAAAAAAATAGTGCAGATTTACTGTTTTGTTCTGAAGGTGAGGCTGCTGCTCTAAAACTTGTTCCCCAGTCTCAAAGTCTCTCTGTTTAGCTTTGTGTCTCTTTCGTTTGCCTCCCTGCCCCAGACTGGCTTTTCATTAACAACCCCCACCACCACCACCAAAGAAACTTTTCACTGAAAGTGTCCACTGTCAGTGAAACTGCATGTTTTAGGTGTTGAAGTGTTGTGCTGACTGTGTTTGAGGAAAGGAAACAGAGCCAACGATCAGTAAGTGTAGCACTGTGCTTTAAACAGCACACTTGCTCACTGACCATCTATAGTCATATTCCTCTTGGTTTTGTTGGTGGCATTTTGTACAACCAAAAAACCAAAAGATTTTCTGCTTTTTAATTTAGGTGGTCAGTCTGTTCAGGGAAGCTGGGGACAGCACCATGCTTTGTAATAGACATGCTCAGTCTGTTCAGGGAAGGCGGGGACAGCGCCATTTCTTGACAGGAGCGCTCACAGCGCTGTGCATGCGCTAATTCTGTTAGCAGGGAGTTCAAATGGCTATGAAGGCTTTCTTCTGTTTGTAATTATTTATTTAGAAATGGGAATCTAAAAAGAAACTGTGACAGTGGGAGGGAGGGCTTTATCTCTTGGCAGGAGTACTGAAAGGGAGTACTAGAGCCAATCGTAGTGACTGCTTTACTGGTGGTCTTGGGGTTGGGCTTCATTTTTGTTCAGTGTTTTTTTTTTTTTTTTTTTTTTTTTTTTTGTTAATTTGGGAACTTGTAGGGGCTTTATGTGAACTGTATAGTGAGGGGAAAAAAACTGCACATCTGTGAAAAAGATTACTGCTGCCACTGTGAGTGCAGAGGGCAGTTGGGCAGTTTGGCTACTGGGCAGTGGGCAGTAATTCAAGTTACATGCTAGCAGTGTGATGCAGTCATGTGAGTGCTGGGACTAGATCTGGGATGTTATGTTGGGATAACACCCTGAGTCTAGCCCCAGACAGGTCAATCAGAGGCCAGCATTCTTTCTTGCCATTGTATAATAAGGGACAATTTAACATTTTTATTTTCATGGTTAAATCAATTAACATTGAAGTCCCCAAAAAGAATAAGTTAGATGTTTTTCACTAGAGGGCCCACTACACTGACTAGGGAGGAGAGTGCATTAAGATAAAGCTACCAACTTTCCGAAGTCTAAAACTGGGACATACCATAATTTGGAAATAAATAAACCTTTTTTTTTAAAGAAATACTAACCATAACCCCTAAAATACATTTGGAGCTGGAAAAGCTCATTTTCTGCACCCCATCCTGACCATGACCTCCCCCGCCATTGTCACTCACTCCCTCAGGCACCGCGCCACCACAGACAAGGCTGCACATTACATTTCATTCAATCAAATACATTTTGCTGAATGCTTTGGCCTCACTGCCCACAGTAACATCAGTAGCAGACTAAAACAATACAATTCTGCTGCAGCAGGTTCTGAACTGTGATGTATAGAAAAAGAACAGAAGCAAACTTGCTTTAAGTTTTGTTAGCATTCGAACTGCAGCTTGCTCCACCTGAGCCCATCCCAACCTGCTCACACTCCTCTGATCTCTTCTGCTGAACAAACTTAGTGACTCCCACCACCTCACCTGATTGTTGTCACACACACTGGCTCACATCAGGTTCAGGTGCCTTAGTTTTAGTTCACTGCTGCTAGTCTCTTCTCACTCTCTGGAGTCCCTCTCAGCTGCTGGCAGACAAACAGTCACACGCACTTGCTCGCACTTCCCAGTCTAAGTCTAACAGGAAGGAAGGTGCTTTACGGTGCTCCTGCTGACCCACGTGCCATTGACTACCTGAGCATTTTCACGTTCACAGCACAGCCTAGGTGCAGGGGCAGAAGTTATAGATTGCTGTTCAGCTTGAGCAGCACCACGGTGATGCTAAAATTAATGTTACTCATGTCGCGACTCAGCAGCAAACAAAAAACTGGGACAAAAATGGGACAAGTAAGCAAAACCAGGACAAAAGTTACATTTTCCAAAACTTGTTGGGACACTGGGACATACTGCTTAAAAACAGGACTGTCCCAGGAGAATCAGGACTGTTGTTAGCTTTATTTTAAACCAATTTACCAGCAGGTGTGATTTTTTGTGAATCAAATACTATATCATAAAGGGACATCCAAACTGATTGCAAGAGTGGGTCATCCATTGACCTGTCTGCCTGACTGCCTGCCTGCCTGCCTGTCTGTCTGTCTGTCTATCTATCTATCTATCTATCTATCTATCTATCTATCTATCTATCTTCAGCCTTTATGGTTCCTTTTGCTGCACCTTTAAGTGATGACACAAGGACACTTCTACTTAGTGACTGGAGTGGTAAGGAAGCCACCTATTTTGCAGACAAATGTGGAGTTTAATCAATTTTGAAATCTGCCCTGTTTGTGTGGGAGTACATACAAGGTAATGTATACCGCATTTATCTGGCCCATAGTGTGCCTAGCTAAAAGCCAATGAGTTTTGCAGATAAAGCCCAGACCGGATTTAGGAGGAAGATGAATGAGTGAACTGTCAGTGTCATGCCACATCTGAGGGAGAACTGATAGGGCACAACACTGGCTCCATAAACTCCCAAGCAGTGCGTCTGAATAACCTTCCATTATTTTAATTAACTTGTATTTTGCAATAGATTTGCTCAGATAATAAAAATAATGACATTTATTTGCAGGTGAAAGAGTTTAAAGAACTGCTGCACTGGAGCTCAGGGAGGTCAAGTGACTTGCATAGGATCACACTGTGAAATGGACAATAGAGGAAATTGAGCCCTGGATCTTCTGGTCCTCCATTCAGTGCCACACCGACCACTACTATTAATAGTCTGTGCCTGAAAATAGGGATTTTCTTGTCTCGTGCACCTACCAGGTTAACAAAAATAAAAACATACATACATACATACATACGTAAATCATAAATAAATAAATGCACTATATTATATGTCAGTTTATTAAATGGTATTAGAAAGAAAAGCCATATTCACAAATCTACATTTTTCACTGTTCAACATGGTACATACAAAGAAATGCAGTTTTATTCCTGCTTTATTAAGAAATGGCCAAGTCTCCTTTTCTCAACAGCATTCATCCTGGCTAAATGAGTAATCTAGATTAAAATTAACATAATCTTAATATGTACAATCACTTGTTACTCAGGTTTCTTCGTATATTAAAACACTTATGAACTGCAAGAGTCTAAAACCAGTGAACCATATGACCTGAATCCATCTGAGCAGGTTGCCAGGAATGTGTGGTTTTCCACTTATCCAGCAAGCGGTTTCATCTTAGTTTTAGTTATTACTTTTATTACATCAAGATACATAGTGGGATTTTGGAAAGGGGCTATGGTAAGATAATAAGCCACCCCAACAGCTGTCAATATTGGGAATCTGATTTTTGAGACAAATATACTACTACTTACTATGCAAGTGACGTATAGATGGTTTAAGTTGTTATTGTCACACATTACTGCACCACTACCACTTCTCAGAGTGTAAGTTTGAAATACAGAGAATGGATCTCCTTTGGTCCTGCTCTTCAGTTTATACAGCATATTGCGTTCCAACATTACTGCCCTGCAATGCCATGGGTTTCTGGTCTCTCTTGCTGCCCTGAAGAGTCAATTTGAGTTCCTTGCTCTCTCCTTCTCTGCTAGGTTCTGCATTTTGAATAGCTGCTGTTTCTCTCTGTTCTCACCCCCCTGCCATGTGCTCTCAAGCTCCCTTGCGTGTCAGTGCTGCAGGCTCTCAGATTTAGTGGCTGAGAGGGATGGCGCCTCCACACATCTGGTTCGATGTGAGAGACTGGCGCCTGGCTTAGCCACAGACTTCACTCAGACTTTAGACTTTCGTACACTCATACAAACCCTCCTGATAGTTCATTGCAGCTTGCAGCTCAGAGGGAACACTTTTATATAGTCTGTACAGTCATGCCTGATGTATCACTGGTCCCCCGGACCACTCAAAGAGAACTACAACACAATTCTGTGTACTACTTTTAGTCTGGAACTGGAGACTGCACTCATGCAGGCTGCTTGTTAGTGAGTCTGTCTGTCTGTCTGTCAGTCTATCTATTGTTATATGTATACAAAACTAGTAGAGTTAAAAGAATGGCAAGATAAAAAGTGATCTATATTTAGCTAACCTCAAGATATTATGGTATCTTGTTATTAGTATTGCCATAAGTCATATCTTGAAGGACAGTTTCATCACAATGGGAATGAACCAATCTGAAAGCAGCATTTGCAATGCAAATGACATCAAGCACTGAAGCCAGTAGTCCAAATGAAAGAGAAACAGTTCAATCTTCAAACGAACAACAGATTTAACGGTTACTGTATACTAGTAAACTGATGCTATATAAATAGGGTAAACACAGTGGTCTAACTCAAAATATGCAATTTATCTACAAGTTTAAGGGGGCAAGACCATAACCATAACTCATGAGCAACACAGCCACAAGTAAGTTATCAAAGTCCTGTCTCCTCACAAGTGGAAATAAACTGTGTATTTTGAGTCAAGGCATTGTGTGTTTGATTTATACATCCATTTAACAACTGTAACTTCTTAAATCATTTTTTTGTGTTAAGATTTTTCAGTTTTTTATGATTTTAACTGCAGGCTTCAGTACTTCCAGCAAACAAGTATGTAGGTGCGTCACAGAATAACGCTGTGGCTGCTACATGGAGGGGAGCTGGCCCTCAAGGATAAATGGCAAAAAAAGAGATTACCATTCTGGGTCACAGACAGGCAACAGAAACTTCAGAAGGTTGAATGCAAAAAGTAGTGTTTATTCCAGAATCAAGCACAATGTAAGGAGACAGACATCTTTCCCCAGGTTTTCTAGTCCTTGTTCTACATATTGATGCTCGGTGACTTCATTGTCACCTGTATCTTTCTTGTTGTTTTTTTTTCCTTGTATTGTTCACACTGTATAGTTATTTTGTGTTTACTCTTTTGTCAGCCCTGTGTATATATATTCTTCTTTTTCAGGTTTCCATCTCTCCATCCCTAAGACCTCAGTTTGTTTCCCACCATCTCCAATTACGTGGAGCAAAAGGGACACTCATACAGTGTAAAGAATATTGAGGGGTCCATTGGAACTCGCTATGAATTAAATAGTTCTCCTTGGATACACTTTACTTGGCTGGGATCTATGGAGTACCAGTACAGACAGTTTTTTATTTATTTTGCACCCCCCCCCCCACTATAAGAATGATGGATTGCATCTGAAGTCTTATTACTACCAAAATATCCTTTTTTATGGAGCAGAATGAACTAATAGTTCTGATTTAGATCTTATTGTTTTGTATTATTGTTTGGCAATATTTGTTAATGTGGTGTATCACTTTAAACCAGTACCTTATAATGGGTGATGGCATGCTCAGATAGACACCCCCCTAATAAAAAGGCCCAATTGTGGGGCCAAAGCACTGGGGAAGGACACCTGTCTCCTTAAATTGTGCTTGATTCTGGAATAAACACTAATTTTTGCATTCAGCCTTCTGGAGTTTCTGCTGCCTGTCTGTGACCCAGAATGCTAATGTCTTTTGTTTGCTGGCTTCAGTATTGCACAGGCCTATCATGATGCCAGATAAAGCACAAGACAGACAGGCATTCACAGTTAAGAACGTAGTTTGTGAAGGAAAGTGCTCCACACAAGGTTGAAATGCAAACCAAACATTTTTTGTATGTGGATATCACAGACTAAATAGCAAACAGGTACAGGTGAGCAGTAACAGGGGTGTAGCCAGGGATTTAAGATCTGCACACCAAGTGGACTCCCTGCTACCCCCATTAGGGTGTACTACCCCTTCCACGGGGTGTAGCCCTACAATATACAAATGTACGCCAGGACCATGTTTGTTGCCTCATTTACCACAATAATTACAACTTTTGTATCTCATGACAATGGTTGTTGCCATGCATGGGTAAATACAAATGCCATGCATTGCTCCCTAAGGAACCCACATACCAGGCCAGGGCCTGTAAAGTTGTATTGTCCTTGGGATGCAAAGACAGTATTAGTGACCAGTCTTTCTAGTTTTAACGCCTATGAATACAATTACAGAAAGGTTCAGCATTATGTTAGTTTTCATGGAAAAAAGGAAGCAGTTCAGATCCTATTTGCTACCCCACTTAAATAAAATTGCACACCATGGAGTACTTGGAGTATGCCTGGCTACACCCATGAGCAGTAAAGCCTGTAGATGCCCCGATACTTTGATCTTAGTCCTTGTCCACTAACTGAGTACCTAGCTCACTTGTTCTCTTTCTGTGATTAATTGGGGAGTTAGCACCTCTCACCCAACACTGGACTCCTAAATTCACCTGTGCTTGCATTTCCTGGTTCGTCCTATTAGGATGTCATCAGCATTGTGATAGACTGTTCTCTGATTAGTTCTGTTCTATGCAAAGGGCAAGGAAAGTGACTGTGATGCATTTAACCTCTAGATGTTTATTTATCTGGAGATTAGATAGCGTGATAAATTGATCAGGGAACATTTATCACCACTGATGTTGTATCAATAGAATATGCTGTGGACAGACCCAAATAAGCTGTTTACTGTCATTTGTGTGGGGCAAGAGCTACATGATTCACTTGTGGCTCTGCCACTGATGAGTTATGATCCTGCCCCTTCACACTTCAAGATAAATTGCATATTTTGAGTCAGATCATTGCATATTCTTTATATATCTCACATGGCTAGGTCTTTTTCCTTTTAGACAAAAATGATGTGTTATTTCTCCATATTGTACATTTCTGAATCCTTATTGAATTCTTGTAAACAAAAGTTTTAATAACAAGCCATTTTTAGGAAATAGAGGGAAATTTTGGAGCACCATAGGAGCCGGAATTGGTAAATTCCAGAACTGCCAGAACCATGTGGAACATGCAAATGTCAGGTTTTACTGAATGGATAGTAAGAGTAAAATCAAGACCCAAATCAGAACAGACATGCTATCTCATAGATGACCCCCTACCCACCTGAACAGCTGCCCTGACCTAATCAAAGACCCCCACCTGTTGGGATGACCCCCTAAGTGTATGACTGGCCACTTTAATGCCAGAAGGCCCACTCTAGGAGCAGAATACCCATGGGGGGGTTAATGTCCACCCTGAGGGCTGGAATTGCCATCACTGGTCAGAATGCCTACCCGCTGTGCCTTAATAACTCCCTAGGGCCAGAACACTCACCCTGTAGTTGGAATGACCTTCCAGGCCAGACTGCCTGCCCTAGGTCTGGAATACTCACTCTCTGAGGCTCAATGCCCACACTCTGTGTCCCAGGGCCCATCCAAGGGCTGAAGTGCCCCCTCTGGGGGCCCAGAATGCCCACCCTAAGGCCAGAATGTCCTCCCCGGCCCCAAAGTGCCCTCACACCATGCCTCAATGCTCACCCTAGGGCTAGAATGCCCACCCTAGTGGCCAGAATACCCACCATTTTTGTCTAACTATCCATACTAAGGATGTAGTGACCACCTATTTGCCTCAGTGTCCACCCTGTGTGCCAGAACACCCAACCTAGGGCCTGCATGGCCACGCTCTGTGTCTCAGTTCCTACCCTAGCACCAGAATGCCAACACTTTGTGCCTGAATGACCTCCCTAGGGCCAGAATAATCACCCTGTCTGGCTAAATACCCACCCTGGTTATTGGTGTGACCACTGCCTTTGCCTTAGTGCCCGCCTGGGTTGAGAATTCATACTCCTAGAGCAGGAATTCCAATCCTGGGATCAAAATGCCCTCACACTGTGCCTCAATGCCTACCCTAGGGCTGGAATGTCCTCCCTGGTGGCTAAAATGCCTATCCTATGTCTTAATGCCCACCCTAATGATGGAGTGACCACCCTCTGTTCCTCATTGCTGACTCTAGTGCAGTATGCCCACCCTATGTCTGAAATGAACACTCTGACTCAGTGACCACTCTAGGGCTGGACTGCCCATCCTGGATGCCAGAATTTCCACCCTAAAAATGCCAACCCTGCTAGCCATATTGCCCACCCTCTGTGCCTAAGTGACCACACTGAGTGCCAAAATGCCCATTCTCTGTGCCTCAATGCCCACCATAACAGCCAAAATGACCAACATTCAGATCTTGAAGTTGAGGGGTGAGTGGAGGTATGCTCCAGATTTGAAAGCCTGATGTGAGTACATGGGAGCTGGAAATGGCATTCTTTTTAAAAGTGCCACTATACCCTACCTCTGCATACCCCCTCAGCTTGAGCCCTGTCACACTCTGTGCCTTCATGTCCCTTGAGTGCTGGAATGCCTACACTAGGGCTGGCATGCCCATTCTGGGACCAGAATGCCCACCCTAGGGCCAGCATGCCCACACTCTATGTCTCAGTGCCAACATTTTGTGCCTGAATGACCACATTAAGGCCAGAATGATCTCCCTCTGTGTCTAAAATACCCACCCTGGTTACAGGAGTGACCACCCTCAGTGCCCATTCTGGAGCTAGAATGCATACTCTGGGGGCTGTAATTCCAACCTTGAGACCAAAATTCCCTCACACCGTGCCTGAATTCCCACCTTAGGGATGGAATGCCCACCTTGGTGGCTAAAATGTCCACTGTCTGTGTTTGTATGCCCAATCTAGAAACATAGAAACATAGAAACATAGAATTTGACGGCAGATAAGGACCGCTTGGCCCACCCAGTCTGCCCATTTCCCTACCTACTGGATAAGCTGCAGATCCTAGTTAACCAGCAGCCTACTTCTTCCTACCCCGCCCCTAGAATGGTCCTTATGACTGTCCCATGCATGCTTGAATTCCACCACTGATTTTGACTCCACAACTTCCTCCGAAGGCCATTCCATGCATCCACAACCTCTCTGTGAAAAATACTTCCTTAAATTACCTCTGAGCTGCCCCCCATCTTCAAATTGTGCCCTCTTGTTCTTGCACACCTCTTTTTGAAAAGATGCTACCCTCTTGACTTTGTTGATTCCTTGAGGTATGAATGTTTCTATCATGTCTCCCTCTCCCTCCTTTCCTTGAGGCTATACATATTAAGCTCCTTTCGTCTCTCTTCATATGTCTTCGGTGCAGACCCTGCACCATTTTAGTTGCCCTCCTCTAGACAGCTTCCATCTTGTCTATGTCTTTGTGGAGATTGGGTCTCCAGAACTGCACACAGTACTCCAGATGGGGTCTCACCAGCTGTCTGTACAGAGGATAATAACTTCCTGTTTTCTACGGTGATGCCTCTCCTGTGCATCCCAGTATCCCCCAACCCTCCTTGCTGCCCTCTCACATTGCTTGCCCACCTTTAGGTCATCTGATATGACTACCCCCAGGTCCCTTTCCATTTTTGTTGTTGTTAGTATCTCACCCCCCATTGTGTACTCTTCCCCTTGGTTTTTGTTTCCCAGGTGCATTACCTTGCACTTCTTAGCATTGAATCTAAGCTGCCATACATTTGACCATTCCTCTGTGTGACCACCATCTGTGCCTCATTGATCATTCTGGTGCAAGAATGCCCACCCTTGGTCAGGAATGACTACACTCTGCCTCACTGCCCACTGTGGGGCTGGAACACCCACTCTGCTGCCAGAATGCCTAACTATTGTACCTTAATGCCCAATCCAGTGTCAGAATGCCCACTCTCTGTGTCTAACTGCCCACCCAATTGTCAGAATGACCATCCTTTGTGCCTCAATTATCACCCTAGGGCTGGAATGGTCACTCTGTGTCTCAGTGACCACCATGAATGCAAAAATGCCACCTTCTGTGCCTCGATGCCCACCCTAGAGATGAACTAACCCCCATCCAGGGGTTGAATTTAGAGGGAAAATGGGAGTATGCTCCAGTCAGATTTGAAAGCCTGATGTGGGTATATGGGCTGGAAGCAGCATTCTTTTTAACAGTGCCTATATAACATATCCCCGCATACCTCTCTGTTCATACCCTATGGACCTTCTGTGTCTCAATACCCCTGAGTGTTGGAATGTCCACCCTCGGTGTCAAAATGCCCACTCGAGAGTCAGAATGCCCACTCTGGGACCATAATGTCTACCCTCTGTGCCTCAATGCCTAACCTAGTGCCAGAATGCCCACCCTAGGGCCAGAAAGACCACACTCTACAACTGACTGACTTCCCCACATGCTAAACTTCACACCCTGGGGGCTGGAATGCCCATCCCCTGTGCCTCAATGCTCATCATAGGGCTAGAATGACCACCCTCTGTACCTCAATGCCCCCAGAATGCCAGAATGTCCACTCTAGGGCTGGAATCCATACCCAGGTGGCCACAGTGCTCACTGTAGGGCTACAATGCCCACCTGGGTCCTGAATACCCACCTTAGTTCAAGAATGCCCACATTCTGTGTCAGAACGTCCACTCTGGACCACAATGTTTACCCTCTGTACCTCTATGACAAACCTAATGCCAGAATGCCCACACTGTGTGCCTGAATATAAACATTTGGTCTGCAATGCCCACCCTGGGGCCAGAATGACCACCTCCCATGCTGCAATGCCTAACCTAGTTCCAGAATGCCCACTATCTGTGCCTGAAAGCCCATCCCACAGCCAGAATGACCACCCTTTGTGCATCAATGACCATTCTAGGGCTGTAATGACCACCTATTTGCCCTTCAACGGCCACCCAGAGGAGAAAAATGCCCACCCTGGGGGCTAGAATGACCAAACTCTATTCCTCAATACCCACCTTAGGGCCAGAATGACTATCCTAGGGATAGAATAACCACCCTCTACACCTAAATGACCACCCAGAGTAGAAAAACATCCAGCCCTGGGACAGGAATGCCCACCACTGTACCTCAATACCCACCATGACTACCATCTCTACTTCAATGCACCTATGAGCTGGAATGTCCACCCTAGGTCAGAAATCCACACCCTGGGGCCACACTGCACACCCTAGGGTCCAAATGCCCACTTGGGTCCTGATTGCCCACCCAAGTGCCAGAATGTCCACCTAGGGCTAGAATATTTACTCTCTGTACTTCAATGCCAAACCTAATGCTGGAATGCCTACTCTTTGTACCCGAATGCTCATCTTAGGGCTAGAACGCCCTCTCGGGGACAGAATGGCTACCATCTATGCCTCAATGCCCAACTATTTCCAGAATGACTGTCTGTGTCTGAATGTCCACCCCAGGGCTAGACTGAGCAGCCTAGTGCAAGAATGCCCACTCCTTGTATACCAGTGATCACTTCAGGGCTGGAATGACCACCCTTTGCACCTCACTGACCACCAGGAGTAGCAAAATGCCCACCTTGGGAGCTGGAATGCCCATGATCTGTTTCTCAATGCCAAGTATAGGCCAGGATTACCACCCTTTGTGCTTCAATGCCTCTTGAGCACCGGAATGCCCACCTGTGCCTCAATGCCCACCCAAGTGCCAGAATGTCTACTCTCTGTGCCTCAATGCCCTCCCTAGGGCCACAATGATCTCCTTCTCTTTACCTCAATGCCCATTCTAGGACTAGAATGACCACCATCTGTACCTTAATTAACACTGTAGGACCAGAATGCCTACACTGAATGTTGAAATGCCATCTTAGGGCCAGAATGACCATCTTTTGTGGCTCAGTTCCTATCCATGTGGCCAGAATGACCATCCTTTGTACTTCACAACCCACCATGGGGCTGCAGTGCTCACCCTAAGGCCAGAATGCCCACCGTAATGCCATAATGTCCACACTAATGCCAGAATGGCTGCCACCTTATGCCTGAATACCTACGCTCTGTGTCTGAATGCCCATCCTAGATCTGCAATGGCTAACCAAAGGGCAGCAATAACAGCCCTCTTTGCCTCAATGCACACTTTAGGACTGGAATGCCCATTCTAGAGTCAGAATGTCCACCTTGGTGGCCAGAATGCTCCCCAGGGCTGAATAACCACCCTCAGTGACAAAATCCCCAATCTAGGGCTGAGATGATCACCCTGAGTGCCCAAATGTCCACCCTAGTGCTGGAATGAATGATCACTCTGTTGCCCACAATGTGCACCACATTGCTGGAATGCCAACTTTCTGTGTTGTATGTCCACTCTAGGGACAGAATGACCACTTTGTGGGACAGAATGCCCACCCTAGAGTCAGAATGACCACCCTGTTTTGCTCAGTGCTTATTCAGGGACTAGAATCAGCACCCTAGGACTGAATTCACCACACCGGGGGCCCAAATGACCACCCTGTTTGCCAGAAAAAACACCCTGGGAGCAAAAATGACCACCCTATTTGCTTCAGTGCCCACCCTGGTTTCCAGAAAGCCCACCCTCTGTGCCATAATTTATTTATTTATTTATTGAAATGATTCACCAGGAAGGCACACTGAGCAACAGGTTTCTCATCTCCTGGTGCGACCTGGGGGGAAGGGGAACATGAGGATAGTATACATAGATTTGGAGCACTAACAAAGATCCGGGCCAGAATGCCCACCTTGTGCCTAAATGACCAACCCATGGCCTGGAATGTTCACACTCTGGGTGAAAATGCCCATCTTCTGTGCCGCAATTCCCACCCTAGAACTGGAATGCTCACCCTCTGGCTGAAAATGACCACCATATGGTCAGGATGCCTACCCTCTGTGCCTGAATGTTCACCGTGAGTGCCAGAATGCTTACCCTAGGGCTATAATGACCACCCTCTGGCTGGAATGTTTACCCTGGGGGTTGAAATTATCACCCCATGCCTCAGTGCCCACTCTAGGGCTGGAAGGACCACCTTCTGGGCTAGAACACCCACCATAATGCCACAAGATCCATTATGTCCATCCTGGGGGCCAAAATGACCACACCAGGACTAGAGTTCCCATAATCTGTGTCTCAATGATCACCCTAGGTCAGAAATGCCCACACCAGGCTAGAATGTCCACCTTAAGGCCAAAATGCCCACCATGAGGGTTAGAATGACCACCCTGGTGGCTGGAATGGTCACTCAGGCTGGAATACCTACCCTCTGCACCTGAATGCATTCTTGGGGTGGAATGCTCACTCATGTAGATGGAAGGACTATCCTTAGTGCCTCAGTTTCTAACCTGGGGATGGAATGCCAACCTTGGGGCCAGAATGCCAACCCTTTGTGCCTCAATCCATATTCTAGGGCCAGAATGACCACCCTAGTGCTGGAATGTGCACCCCCTGTGCCTCATTGCCCACTCCAGAACTGGAATGACTCACCTCAGACCTAGATACCACCCTCTGCACCTGAATACTTACCCTGAGAGCCAGAATGCCCACCCTAAGGCTGGAATGATCACTCTGAGGGCTGGAATGACCACCCTGGAGGCTGGATTGACCATCCTGGGCCTTAATGCCCCTAGTGCTGGCATGACCACCCTTTTGGCCAGAATGCCCACCTAAATCCTGGAACGACTATCCTGGGGGCCAGAATGACCACATAAGGGCTCAGATTCCCACCCTCTGTGCTTCATTGCCCACTCTAGGACAAGAATATCTACACTACACTGGAATGCCCACCTTAAGAACACAATGTCCACCATGGAGTCTGGAATGGCCACCCTGGGTTGGAATGCCCACCCTCTGCACCTCAATTCCATCTAGGGCTGGAATGCACACTGAGTGGATGGAATGACCACTGTTTGTGTCTCAGTGTCTTTCCTACAACTGGAATGTCCACACTGGGGACATAATGCCCATCCTCTGTGCCTCAATTACCATTCTAGGGTTGGAATGTCCACCCTAGGGCTAGAATACCCACCCTGCTAGTCAGAATCCCTGCCAGGACCAGAATGACCACCCTTGGAGTCAAAATCCACAAACTAGGGCTAGAATGACCACCCTGAGTGCCTGAATGCCCCCCAGTGCTGGAATGAATGGCTACTCTGTTGCCCAGAATGTGCACCATAGGGTTAGGATGCCCACCTTCTGTGCTGGAACACCCACCCTAGGGCCAGATGGACCACCCTGAGGGTCACAATACCCACTCTAGGGACAGAATGACCATCTCATATTCCACAGTATCTATTCTATGACTGGAATCAGCACCCTAGGACTGAAATGACCACACTGGGGACAAAAATGACCACCCTATTTGCTTAAATGCCCACCCTGGGTTCCAGAATACACATCCTCTGTACCTTAATGACCACTGTAGGGCAGAATGCCCACTCTGTGCCCAAATTCCCAACACCGCGGCTGGAATGCCCACTTTCGGGGTCAGAATGGCCACCCTAATACCAGAATGACCCTGCTGGGGGCCAGAATGACCACACTCCAGCTGGAGTTACCACCCACTGCACCTCATGGGCTGAAATACCCATCTTAAGGCCAGAATTCTGACCCTGAGGGTGGAAATGGCCACCTTGGGGACAGAATGGACACCCAGGGCAGGAATGCAAACTCTCTGCACCTGAATGTATCCTAGGGCTGGAATGTCCACTCTAGTGAATGGAATCACTACCCTCAGTGCCTCAGTACCCACACTAGTGCTAGAATGCCCATTTTGGGGTTAGTATGCCCACCCTCTGTGCCACAGTTCCCATTCTAGGGCTAGGATGACCATCCTAGGGAAAGAATGATCACTCTCTTTGTCTGAATGCCCACCCTGGGGGCCAGAATGCCCATCTTCTGGGCCGACATGGCAGTCTGTGGCCAGAATACCCACCCTTTGGCCTGAATACTCCCCTCTGGCCAAGAAAGACCCATCTTGGGCCTAAATGTTCATCCTCCATGCCTCGATACCCATCCTAGAGCTGGAATGACCATGCTCTAGGCCTCCATGCCCACCCTAGGGCTCATGGCCTTATTATCTTATTATCTCCATGACAGGTATATTTCTTTATACATCACCCTTACCAATCATTTACTCATGCTCTCTCTCTCCTCTCCCAACTCCCGCCCCCCACCTCTGCAATTAAAGCTTTATACTATGGGGAACTGGTGAGAGAAATGGGAGAGTTCTTTTAGTATATGAGACTATAGTCTCAACACAACCACAACAACAGTAAAACCTGGAAAATACAGTTAAACTATTACCAATTAATTACAGCCTAATTAACAAAACTACTGACCTATTAACTCATCAAGTAACAAACCTATCAAATCAGTTATATAATTCCCAAGCCAAACACACCCTACCAACAGCCAAAAACACACTTACTACAGCCTCAGAAAAACACCAAACCCTATCGTCAAAACAAAAGGAACAAAAACAGTTACTTTAGTCTCATACATCAAAAGAACTTCCCCATTTCTCTCACCAAAGAGTCCCTCAAAGCTTCAGCTCTCTCCTTAAATGCCAAGTCCTCCATGCTCCTGCCAACATGTCACTCGAGGCATCAGCTGTCTCCTCAGATACCATGCACACCATGTTGCTGCCAGCTGGCCTTTCATGCTACTCATGGCTGCTCCTGACTGCAGAATCCAGCAGCTCTGATGACACAGGCCCTCCCGACAGCACAATCCTGCATCTCCCAATGACACATGCCACTAGTACTGTTAGACGCCACTCCTGATTGAAAATACTGCACCAGACCACCAGTTTCAATTGCACACCATAATGCCACCAGAAAACTAAAGGATAGACTGCCATAGACATGCCCCCTTATATACGGGTACCCTACACTACAGAAAAACACTTGGGCCTATGATGAAAAATGCCACCACACTACAAAAACAAAACAGTGAAAAAAGCAAAAGCCAAACCCAGAAATGATTGCAACCATGATCTAAAGGTAAATTAAACATTCTAATATATTATAAAAAATAAATGATTGGTAACTGCACTGTACTTGTAAATATATCCATCTCAGGGGCTATTCAGAGAAAAGGCCTGTGGCCTTATTGTCTGATAAGCCCCTTTGATGGGTATATTTCCTAGTATACCACACTTTTCCATCATTAATACATCTATATATATATATCTATATATATATATATATATATATATATACAGTATATATGTATAGAGAGAGAGAGAGAGAGAGAGAAGAGAGACGGACAATATCTGATAGGTAAGTGTCAGATATGAGAAAATATCACTACTGAGGTGTTGAACAAGTCACAAAGCCATCAGCCAAAAAGGTGAGTGTCCTTTACAAGCTTGTTCAGCCCTGAGATGGTAATATTTCATAAATATCTGGGACTTGACTACCCAATGTTTTATATATTACATTAGGTTGGTCTGTTTTTCTTTAAGAGAAAATGTTTTTATTTTTGTACATAGCTTATTTAGTGTACTTCCTTAAGTCAGTGTGTTTCCATAGTGTAGTTATATTCCTCCTATAGTGTTATCCTTAGTGTTTTTCTGTAGCGTAGTGGCATTTCAAGGGTTGCATAGTTTTAGCCCCATTCAAGTTTCCATAGTGCAGTGACCTCTTATAAGAGGAGCTGTAGTTTGGGCATGTTTACCCTGTGTAGTTTCATAAATAGCTTTAATTACTATCAGATATGGAGAAATATCTGATGTTTTTTACAATGGGGAAAAAAGTCCAAACCATCTATATGTAAGCCCCCTAACTGGGCTTACCTGGAAGGGCTACAGCCTTCCACTCCGTAGCCGGTGTCCCCGAAGTGGTTGCTGGTAGGACTTGAGCCTGGTGCCCCCATCCAGCTCCCATGGCTGTGGCCATCATATTTCTGACTCCTCTGCCCATAGCCTGGGAGGGGTCGAGGTCCGGTTGGTGTTTTAGCACCACCGGGCAAGTGGGGATCTTCTGGCCAGTCCAGGAAGGGAAAAAAATGGAGTGACTGCCTGTAAATAAAAAAGATGGTGACCTGCACATTAGTGCGCATGCGTGGCCACCCGGGGAGAGGGAGCAGAAATTTAAAGGAGCCACAGCTCCACTTGAGTATTTTGGCTATGGCTGAAATTTAAGGATGTCCCCAGCTTCAGGGCAGGCAGTGGAGCTGGGGACCAACAGAATAAAGCCTCCGGTCTTGGGGGGGAAATGTTTTCAGACCTTTTTAAGGGCTTATGGGATAAAAATAAGGTGGACTGTTTGGGACCCAATGAGAACAAATATTGCAACCCCCGTAGAACTACAGAACCCAGGATGCTTCTGGGTAAAGTGACAGGGCATTGAATTTGCCCAGGAAAGTGGCAGCCAATCAGTAGGGGAGCTGCCAGAAGCTATAAATAGGACAGGTTTGCAGCCCAAAGGAGAAGAGTCATCAAGAGAGCTGAAGTGTGGGGGGTGTGGAAGAAAGACTGCTGTGGGCTCCTAAGCCCAATCCCTGCACCTGTGCTCCCACTGCTTTTGGCAATCATACTTCTCAAAGAATTTACCAAGCTGTGCTGCAGGAGGCATAGAGACTGGGCTGTGCCACTGAGATTGGAGAATGTTGCTTCCTGTTGGACCAAAGGCTGGGGCTGCATTTTGAAACCTGAAAAGAACAGTAAAATCTCAGAAACAGACTGATCTGCTGTGCCTCCCCTCAGATGGGTAACTGTTGGTGAGCGCAGAGTTTGGCAAAGACAGAGCACCGGTGAGTGCTACGGCAAGCAACATTGAGAAGGTACAGCACCAATGTGAAAAGATACAACCAAAGGGAGAGTGCTGGGGTTAAGAAACTGTGAAAAAGCTCAGCTGTAACCACGCGACCAGGGTGTGCAACAGAGGCGTCTAGGGGACCACGTCTATAATTTCCCCCAGACCGAAGAAAGAAGAAGATGACCAGTGGAGGAAGATATCGACAGGCCTGTCTGGTGAAAACTGTTTACAAAGGCCCCCAGGTGAAGTAGGCAAGGCCAGGCAGGAGAAGACCAGTGCTCTTCAGTTTCTTCAGTCATCTAGATCTGCGACCTTGTGGTGCACCACCATCCAGAAACCTCCACGGTACCATGCAATTACCATTTTGACTGCAACTCAGCTAGCTGAAAAAAACCCTTTGTGAACTTCAGGAACTGTGAGTACTCCAAGCTGCAGCTTTGGGGAGTCTATATTAGCTAGCTAGCTAGTTAGGTTACAGAGGGTACATTTGGGACTGGACTGCATCATTTACCAAGCTGTGCCCAGGCAGAAAGTGCAAGGTTGAAATTGGTTAAAAGTTATTTGGGCCCAGATGAAAGACCCCAGGCCTGCTGTACCATGCCAGTGAGGTACCCACCATATCAAGGGACAATTCTGGGTGCACCCTACAGTGGGAGGCAGGGTTTGTGAAGTGGGATATCATTGTTTTGCAAAGTGTTGTGTTGTTTGATATCCTCCTTTTCTTTCCCCTCCCTCAATAAATAGTTTCATTGTTTGCTTGTTAACTATCCATGCTGTGACTTATTGCAGTTGAGTTGCTGGGGGTTGGGGATTGTTATAGTGTGGGGAAAGTGTCTTGGGGGCAGCTCATTGTAGTTTCCTGGGAGGTGTTAACCTGTAGTTTGTCCATAAGTATCCCCTGCCACTTCCTCATATGGAAGCACCGTGCCAGCTGTCTGGTCCACTGTAAAACCCAGGCTGGCCCCCTCTGAGGTGTTGTACTGTGCAGACCCCGAGGGCCTCAGAGCAGCCAAGGTGAGTAAATGGGCTGTTACGTATATATACTGTACATATACAGGCTATGCAATGGGCTGACTCAAAATATGCAATTAATTTTCAACTGTGAGGGGGCAGGACCATAACTTACGAGTGGCAGAGTCAAAAGTGCATTATGAAAGTCCTGCCTACTGGCAAGTGATGGCAAATTGCCTATTTTGAGTCAGGCTATTGTGTATTTGATACATACAATAGTAGTTTTCAAGTTATAGCTTTCAAATCTGTAGCTTGTTTGAAGATTGTTTTGTTTTCCTTTGATTTTAACAGCTGGCTACAGTGCTGCATAGGCATTGTAATGTAATCAACACTGCTCTCTGATTGGTTCAGTATTCCACTGTGATGACAGTAACCATAAAAATATCCACTGTGAAAACAGTAACAACAATATTTTTTTGATTATGTTGCTGTTACTCAGATATCTTTTTACCTTGTCACCCCGTTGTGTCTGAGAGAAGAATAAATGCTTTAAAGGAAAATGTAGTATATGAGGATATAATGCCATCAAGGGAGCTAATTAGTTAATAACCCACAAGCCCGTGTTTGCTTTTCATTATTTTGTTTCTCCTGCTTTTCCATAGTACAGGGTCTTCCTATATAAGGAGGTGTGGTTAGGGCAGTCAGCTACTTATTTGTGTGTCTTGGAGGATTGGGAATGATGTGCAGTTCCAGTTGGCAAGGCAAAGGGCATGGGTGAGTACACTTCTTCACACTCATTTGCCATCAAAATAAGTGGTCTAACAAAATCAATTCAGTAAGTGAAAGTTAAGCCATGACTCTGGGTAGCGTCGACTCTAATGCACATGCTCAGAGTTACAGTTTTAACTTTCTTTTACAGAATTAAACAAGTTACACCACTCGTTTTGGTTGCTGATTTCCTTTTGCTCAGGAGAGGATAATCAAAGGTACAGTTGTTAAAAAATAACAAAACTCATGAACAAGTTTGCTTGCTGTTATAATGCACACCTGAGAGCGGGCGGTTGGCCAGCCCAGAATAAAAGTTGGAATGGAAAGGGGGCCAAAAAGCAGCTAAAAGCTGAGAGTGCCTTTAATCAGGGCAGTTCACTGAATGCTTTTTAGGGAGCTGGCTGCAGGAGGAGGTCTGGTCCTGCAGAGGGAAAGTCATATACCACGGCCGTTAATTAAAGTCATATACCACAGAGGGATTTGGTATATGACATTAATTGATTGCTGTGATAAATAACTGTAAAGGAAAACTACACCCTCATATCATTAACATTTTATTTGTTTCCATGTCAACAGACAACTCCTTTCCTGTAGCTGTTAGGGCTATATGTGTTACCTTTAGTTTGTTTTCACTGCTCATAGTAGCCTCCTGTGACTGCCCTAGGGGTCTCCATTTCATAGTTGTTGAAATCTCATTGTCCATGAGAACTTCTTTAGCATATGAGAACATGATGACAGATCAAACATTTATATCATATATCTCTGTGCTGAAAGAACAAATACCCTGCAAAAACTCTCTGGAAACACATAAGCTGAATGGAGTTTAAAGGGAAACCCCCTGCATTACAACTCAGATAGTTTTCAAAGCTTACTGAAGGTAAAAGTGGTATTTCATACCTTCTTGTAGCTCATTTCCTTGAAGACTAATTAAGCAGACAGGCATACTGGGGAGTTTAAAGGTTGATTATGCATCATGTTCTCATATGCTAATGCAGCTCTCAGGGACAATGAGATTTCAACAACCACCAAATGGAGCCTCCCAGGACAGTTACAGGATCTAGTATGAAGTGTGAAAACAGACTAAGGCTGTTGTATGCATCTCTAATAACTACATGAAAAGAGTTGTCTGCTGACATGGAAACAAATAAAATGTAGAAGATGTGAGGGTGTAGTTTTCCTTTAAGTGGTATAATATATGGGGGAATAGATGATGGGCTTTTCAATGGGGACACACGTCCTATCCATGTATTATATATATATATATATATATATATATATATAATTTTCTACAGGCACAGTAGTGCCTGTATATTCATGTTGTGAAATATAGGGGATACATGATGGCTGGCTATTGAATACACTATTTATCTGAACTTCATGAGTGGTGGAGTGTAATGGAGCTATGAGTGACAGTCCCCAAGATTACTCTCAGCGAGTTTAGATAAATAAATGCATTTGACAGCCAGCCATCACATATTCAGTTTATGCAATGGGACAGTTATTGTTATTGTGTTTTGATTTATTTTTTGGTAACGTTTTTTTCCTTATTTTTTATAATTATGTGGGATTAGTTTTTGTGCTCCTTCTTGGATTGGGGCTGGTTGCTAGCACTGTTGCTATGGACCCGATGTAGTAGTGATGGGATTGTGCATTCTGATTGGTTAAGTTTTGCATGTGGGAAGGCCGGAGACTTCTGATAACATGGCAGTTGGTTTCTCGCTCAGCGAGACTTGAAGGGATCTTTTTTTTTTACATTGTTTTTATAGTCCTACTATACAAATGAGGAAACATATCTGATTGATTCTACCTCTAGTGTCTGGTTGTCTGTTTTGCAGAGTGGTGTGGAAAGCAGAATGAGTGGGCATCATGATCTGCTAGCGAGAGCAAGGCTCAGGAAGAGAGCTGTGTGCAGTTTGGGTAAAAGTTAAAGGAAAAAAATATATATTTAAAAAAAAAACATGACTCCAGTATTGTTATCAGTATTAGTGGGGAAAAGCTCCTTCTGATGAAAGTGATGTTCTGGATGGATGGGATAGTGGGTGGGTGATCATCATTTCAAATAGCAGGAATGGAGAAATGCAGATGGCTAAATTGGACAGCGTGGGAAAGGAGGTACTATTTAAAAACAAAATTACATTATGAATTTTGTTTAGGGTAAGAGATTCTATTATGAGAAGGGTATAAAGGTATTATGGACCTGTGGAGTATACAGTGTTGTGTGGACAGTGAAGAAGGTACGGCTCCTGGGTCCACACCTATGAAGGGCTGTGTGTGTTTGCAGCCAAAAAGGAGCATAACAGGAATGATTCTGGGGGGAAGGATCAGTGATCTAGTTCTGGCAGGAAGGGGGGTTATTGATGGCAGGGTGTTAAATAAATGGTGGTTGATTGACATTAGGGTGTTAAATAAATGGTGGTTCTGACATTTATTTAACACCAGTGATAATAAATGAATTTATTTCACTATTTTTGTGTCCACGCCTATTGCATATATATATATATATATATAGAGAGAGAGAGAGAGAGAGAGAGAGGGAGAGAGGGAGAGAAAGATAGAGGTACTGTATATACTGTATATATAGATATGTAATAAATAATGGGTAAGGGTGGTATGCAAGGAAGTATACCCATCAAGGGGGCTAATTAGGACTATAAAGCCATAATTCTGAAACACGAGTGGCTTTATTGCCCTAATAAGCCCCCAAGATGGGTATACTTCTGAGTGTTCCACCTTTACCAATTGTTTGTTGAATATAATACATTAGGATGGTTATTGTTATGGAGATTGCATTTGCAATCATGTTATGACAACTGAAGGTCTCTTGCAGCAAGGAGGGAATGATGTGTAGTGAGTGCAGGTAGGAGTTTGGGAGATTTCTTGGCTGGGGGGTTGTGTGTCCTTTTTCCAGGTTCTTTTACAGCTTGTTAATTGGTTTGGCTAGCTTCCTAATGCTGTGTTAATTGTGTTATTAGTGGTATCCCACAGGGTTTAATGTAGTACAACTGTGTACTTTTTATTAGTGCAGGTACAGTATATAACTGTACTTGATAGTGCAGGTACACAGCTTTAATTAGTTTAGGTATATAGCTGTAATTGATTGATTAGTGCAGGTATATAGCTTTAATTGATTGATTAGTGTAGGTACATAGCTCTGAATGATAGATTAGTCACAGATATACAGGGAAACAATAGATGGCCTTTTCTATGGGGGAAAAGTTCCCATCCCTGTATATCGATTATGCATACATACATATATATATATATATACACATATACATGGAGAGGGAGAGAGAGAGAGATTTTGTACAGGCACAGTAGTACCTGTATATATTAGGGTAGGGTTGGGGTTTCATTAAAATGACCATTTTTGGAGTCTTATATCTCAGCCATCTTACACGCTAGGGCTGTGAAATTTAGTATGCACCTTCTCAGACCTAGGATTTCTTAACCCCCAAATATTATAAAGATTGGTTTTGTCATTTTTAAGACATTAATAGCTAAAATTACATATTTTTGCCCAATTTACTAACCAATTTTTGAGCTCAGATAGCTAACAAATGGTAAAGAGTTAAGATGTGAAACTTACAGTTTTTGCAGTTATCATATGAGAATATGTCATTTTGGGGTTTGGGGTAAAAAACTAATTAGTTTTTACGTGAATTACAATTAATTGTTCATGCATGCACGTTCAAAAACCATCTGGGAAATATAGCTAGAGCTACATATAGACTTTTTCATGTTAAAGTTCAACACGAACAAAAATGTTTAAGATAAGGTAACTTTTTAATCTGATAAAAGTTAAGGATGATAGTGTAGTGTTTGAGAGGGAGGCTAAGTACAAGTTAAAAAATGTATTTTGCTTAAAATAATTAATTAACAGTAATTAGTTATCTTTGATTAAAAATGAAATTCTTCGCAAAGCAGTCCTTCACTAATATTATTTTTTCCTATAAAATCTACATGTAGCATGAATACTGAAAACAGGTTTTTAAAATATTCATGCCGAATAGTGGTTTTTGTGCAATACGAAGATGTTCAAACTGATTATGAGGTTATAAAGTGTTTTTCATAACATTCATACTGCATGATAGTTTTTGTGCTTTGCAATGATTTATTAAATGAAATGAGCTTATAGAACCCAAAGTCCTTTTCAGTTCATCAGTATAGATCTGGTTCATGGCCAGTGTCCAGAAAACTTCATCAAGATAAAGAAATAAAGGCTGGACCAGTCAATTTAGTTCACTCTCAATATTTTATTCACTTGTCATAAAAAAAAAAAAACAATGTTTTGAGACTCTTATAGTGGTCTCTTCTTCAGGGTGAATGGCTAAAAAACTATTTAAAAAGAACCAACATCAATAAATTGTTCTTCATGAAAATAATTAAAAAAATATTGATAAATTAAAGTAAAAAAATGGGGTGGAATGGAATGCTCCATATGTTACCTCAATAAATTTTTCAAATGAAAATACAGTTTTTTTTCGCTTATAACAGTGTTTCTGTAAATAGATATATTGATCTGCTTAGAAACCTGGAATATGCATTTACGTAATTTTATGCTGCTGTCTACTTAAATTAATTCAGTTACCTTGATATTCTTTCAAGCATTCACATTCAAAATAATTCATGTACTTGCATTTAAACCATTCATCTTGAGCCTAATAGGAGGATGTAAAACATATATGACTAATATGCATTTTTATATAATTCTGTAAAAAAGATTTTTATATTTATAGACTATTGCAATACTTTCCCCAAAATAATTTTTCTGCCTTGTTCCTTTTAAATGTTTGCTGTCAGCTCTCAAAACTTGTGAGTCTTGCAATATTTATATGGGAACAATCATCACTAAATTAAAATCGTTTTCTAATATTTGAGGGAGACAACAGTATTGGAAAAGAGCTCCTTACCTAGAATATCTACTCTCACTAGTCAGGGGCCATACTGCTATTTCTGATACTAAGGATTGGGCACCACAGTATCGGCATGCTGCTTTGAGGCACCGGGAATGGGCACCCTGGTGTCCCACAGTGCTGGGTGGGGAGGCTGAGTACACTGGCACTGGAGGTTGCCCCCCCCAAGTGTTGGCAGCATCAGCTAACAGGATTGGGGGGGTAAACCATATGGAGGAAGGAATACACTGACAATGGGGGGGGGCACCCAAGTGTCAAATTATGCAATTTAAAAATAAAATAGATATACTGGCACCGGAGATTGTGCTCCCTTGTGTCCAGTTGAAATCAACAAAGCCACCTGTGTGACTATAGGCAGATGGAGCCATGCACAGCATGCTCAGCAGGGGTGGGGCTACACACTGAAATGTAGCCCCATCCATGCTGAATAAAAACATTGGGGATGGCATTCATTAACAGGGAGCCTGCCCTGCTAGTTAAGAAATGACATAGTCTCATAAGACAACAACATGACTTCATGTTGTCACAAAAATTCAGTTTAGAAGAGCTGATTTTTTAAACTGTGCATGCTCACAAATGGAAACGTTTTTCCTAAATAATTTAAAAAGTACTTATTAGTTTGGGAGATAAAAAACACAAAAGAACACACCTTGGGCCAAACTTTGAAATCTGCAAGTTTCTGGTTTCAAATCCTCCAATTTTTTTAGTTACAGTTGAGCAAAAAATGGCTGAATTTAGGTGATTTTTGTGTTTTATTGTGATTCGGACTGAAGGCTATGGGCTGTGGGGTGAGGGGGTGAGAATTAGGGTTGATGACCCCAAGGAAGAACCCACCACTGATTCATCAATACTCCAGAGACCCAAAACCCTGATGTTTTTCATTTCCCTATTTTTGTGCACTTTGTGTTCTTCAACCCTAATGTCTCCATTAACATAGCATGTTGCAATTAATATATATTAAAGGAGAGCAGTAGCACTCCTACAGTTAGGGTTGCATAGCATGCTGAATGTTACATTCCTAAGTTTGCACCTTCGTGACTTTGCCCACATTCAATTGAATTGCATGACATTTTGTATGCATGGTTTGGAGGGCATGGTGTCTTAATTTGGTAAGCTATGTAGCGGTCAGTTGTCCAGATTCCGAGATTCAGACAGTGCAAAAAGTGGAAAAATTGTGGATTTTGGCTTTTTTGTTTTGCTCTCACCTACAGCCCAAATGGTTTGGAACTTTGAAATGTTCAGGATAGAAGGGGCTTGCTCTAGAAAGAGGCCTTTTTTAGTTTGGTGAAAAAATATTAATCAGTTCCTGAGTTATGACATTTCAGTTCTGAGTGTACTGAATAAGATAAGTCCGATGCAACAGAAGAATTTATGACTCACAAAAGAAGATTCTTCTTTCAAGAGACAAAATTCTTCTTCATGAGAAAAAAATTTTCTTTCACATGGATTCAATCTTGTTTTTCTTTTTTTTGTTGAAACCCCATAAAAGCGATGCACTGGAGAAAAACAAACACATGAATCTAGCTAATAGGGACCCATTTAGCCTGATTCTGGAGTTCGTTCTTTGAAAAAAGACCCCAAACATATGGTTTTGGGACAACCCTCAAAACCTTGGTGGAAGGCTTTGCAAGGGCTTATTGAGAGGTCATACTAAAGAACTATAGTTCTTTTGTGAGCTCAGCAGCGTGAGATCAGCAGCGGGACTTTCTTGGCTTTTGTAGCCACAGCTGGAGTGCTGCTGCTGGCTTGAATGAGAACAGTGAGCTGACAATCACTGGATCATATGAAAGAACTATGTGTCATGAGATCAAATAAAAGAACCATGGTTCTTTAGTGAGATCAACAGTGGGACTTTGTTGTTTGTTGTAGTTGTAGCTGGATTGCTGCTGCCAGCTTGAGTGAGTGTAGTGAGCTGGTGATTGCTCAATCTCTCTCTCTCTCTCTCTCCCCTCCCCCTCATCTAATATATATCTATCTATCTATCTATCTATCTATCTATCTATCTATCTATCTGTCTAGCCATCCATCTATCTCTCTTTCTCACTTTTTCCATCTCTAATTAATATTTCTTAAGTGGACAGGGTTGCCCACCTCCAGTACCACTTATTTCTCCCCCCCCTTCCCTCCAGTTCACCTGCTTTCCCTTCCCAGTGTTTATTTTATTTAAATATATAATAAGTCAACATGGGTGCCCACCATGGTACCACTTCTCTTGATCCCCTCCCCTCCAGGTCGCACGCGTACCTTACCCAATATATGTTTGGTTGCACAGGGGAACCCACCCTTAGTGCCATCAAAGGTCATCCTGATGCTGGTGTGCCCAATCCCCAGTGTTGGCTTGGATCCTTCGGAAATAAACAAAACTATTCCTTGTTGATCTGTTTTTTTATTTGCTTTCCCTACAAAAAAGACAATGGCCTCTAGCCACTCTGACCCCCAAACCCCCACCCACCCCACACTCCCCATACCCACACTCACCTGAACATGCTCCATGATGTAAATCCACTCTCCAATCAAAGACATGTCTTACTGCTGGAACCAGTGACTGCAATATGAGAAAATAAGCTAAGTCCAGTTTAAAGTATTTCCATGAGGTTTGAACGTTTGTTCATAACTTTGTAATTTTGTAATATTTTTACACCAGATTTCCAAAATGGCCTTTTCAGAACACCGCCTCATGAACAAGGGCAGTGGAATTTTTCAAATCCAGCCTGAAAGGTGATTTCACTGTCACTGTGTGAAATCACCTTTCAGGCGGGATTTGAACATTTCCCCCTACTGGGTTCATAAGGTCGGGACATAAAAAGGCTATGTTGAAAATATGGGGTCAAAATATTAAGAAACAACAATGTTATGAGTGAACATTGACATTTTTCTATGTTTGCTCATAATTTTGGTAATTTTCAATCTTTTGACTCTTGAGTTTCAACATAGCCATTTTTTCACAGCACTTCATGAACATGACAGCTATCATTTTTCAAATCCTGGCCAAAATGTGTTTTCATACATGTAGCAAGAAATTATGTTTCGGTTGGGTTTTGAAAGTTTTCAGCTACTGAGTTCAATAGGTGTGATCATAAGACGGCTATGCTGAAAATGAGGTGTAAAAATATTGTGAAATAACCAAGTTATGAGTGAACATTGAAACATTTCAACATTCACACATAACTGCTAATTTTCAATATTTTGACTCCAAACTTTCAATGTGCTGTAGCCATATTTTCACATCACCTCATGAACATGACAGATGTCATTTTATTTTGGCATTTGTGGTGCAAAATGATGTTTAGTCCAATATAATATAAATGCCACATATCATATTTATACGAGTAGTCATAAAACGACCATCTTGAAAATTTTGGGAAAAAACAAGAAAAAAGTAATAATTATTATGAAACATTCTGTGTAGTGTCAGACTTTATCCCAGCAGGTAGTGCTTTCTGATCCTGTGCCAGTGAGCTGAGTTCAGGGGCGAACTCTGTGAGACACCTGGATGGGGCAAGGATAGAGGGGATGGTGTTTTTATACAAAACCACCCACAGCCAGGGAAGGAAAGGTGCAGGGTTGCCACACAGGCTCAGGTACCATATAGTGAAGACAACTCTTCTCTTGGCATAGGGCCCTGCACTGTTGCACCTGTGGGTGGCAGAGGACCCTGAGCATTAGCTGAGAGATGGATCATTTGTCCTGTGCATCTGTATCAGAGGTAACATGGAAGTGCAGCCTACCAGATAGCCCCATGAATTCCTGATATCTGTTGCTGCACAGAAGTGCAGGGCCAGCAGGGCCCTGCACCTCCATTGCCAGATGGCATCTTCCCTGGCACAGGGCCCAGATGGCTCTATGCATCTGTTCAGGATACGAGTCCACTATCTCAAAAATTAAGGAAATTCTTTACAAAAAAACTACATTAATGCACCAGTTAGGGTTCAACTTACTGCAACAAAAGTAGGGAAATGTGGCATTAGGGTTTCTAACCCTACCCCCCCCAGCAGCAAAAGGACAACATTACATAACCAACCATAGAGAGCCATCATCAAGCAAGGCAAACAACTTGTAACTGTTTCCAGGTGACACAGCACTGAGGTGCTGCCTTTGTGGATTTGTATCTGTAGCTGCAGGGGCCTGTGCTTATGCAATCACACTTGTGTGTACATGTCATACTGTATGTATGACTGTGTGGCTGAAGCAGTGCAGGCCCCATGAGGGCATGCCCTTCTGTAGAAAGAAATCCCTGTGGGGCCTGTGCCAGCAACGGCCAGGATACAATGCAGTAATGCTGCAGTTTATCACAAAAATGCTGCTGTATGCTGCAGGGAATAGTGTAATTCAATGGCAATTAAGCCTTTTTTTACTGCAGTATTTTTTGTAGTGTCATTTATTGCAAGTTACTGCATTGCATCATGGCTGGCTCTGCTGCACTCATGCACACTGCACAAGGGACCTTGCCAGAAAGCATGATCCATTATTGCATGCTTTTCTATCTGCATTTGTGCAACTGTTTCCAGACTCACTACTGAAACCATTATATCCACATTGTGACAGTATTTCTCCCTATATAACTGCAGGCCCCATAGGGGCCTGCCTTTCTGAAGCCAGAAGTCAGTTGTATATCTTACATCTGTGGTGGAAGAGGCGTAGGCCCCTCAGGGACCTGTGCTTCTGCAGACAGAAGTAGTGTTGCAATTTTGACATCATGGAATTTGTGGCGTCTACACTTCTGCAGCCAGAGCTCAGTGTGTATGTCTTATACCTGTTGCTGTAGAAGTGCAAGCCCATCAAGTGTGTGCATGTCTTACAGTGGGCATGAGTACCTAAGGCTACAGAAAAAATGCCCCCATAAGGGCATGTGCTTCTGCAAACAAAAGAGTTATTGTAATTTGGGTATCATGAATTTGTATCTGCAATGACAAGTGAGTGTGTATATCCTGCAGTGTGCATGCCACAGACACAAATCCACAGAAGCAGCATATCAGTGCTACTGCATTTGTGCCATCTGGAAACAGCTGTGTGTTGTTTGTTTTATCTCCTGATGGCTGTCTGTGGTTGCTTGTGTGGTGTTTTACTTTTGCTCCTTTGGGGAGTTGGGGAGTTAGGGTTGGAAACCCTAACATCACATTTCCCTGCTTTTGCTGTGTTAAGTTGAACACCAACTGGTGGGTTAACACATGGCCCTAATGAAAATATCACTGATATTTTTTGTCTGCAGGTTGACTTTGTCTTTTTTCATCATGAGAGGCAAAGCCATGAGTGATATCTAAAGGTTAAACTGCACAAGTTATAAGTAGGGGATACAACAGGACATTCATGAATAAGCATTTTAATCTCTCTGGAATGATGCCAATAATGCCAGCCTAGCACTTATGGCTGCACCACTTGTTGCTAGGCAGTACTGCTGGCAACACTCCAGAGTGAATGAAAAGCTTATCCCTGGATATCCTATGGAATATTCTCTATATATACAACACTAGTGAAATGAAATGTGCACAGATAAATGAGTTATTTTAGCTGATGATATATATAACCTCTAAAATAAATACTTATTTAAGCTGTTGCATGTCACAGTCATTTATTTAATAGGTTAAATATGTCACAGTCATTTATTTAATAGGTTGCATATGTCACAACCCCACATTCTACATCTGAAGCATTTCTCTGTACCAATCAGAGGGCAGCTTTCACAGTACTGATGATATGACAATAACACTGTTCTGCCACGGATCTAGATGCTGAACGTAAAGAGAAACACAAATAGCTGATTTAAAAGTTATAACTTTAAACTGGTTTTGTATAACTTGAGTACTCAATGGGTTAACTCAAAATGCACAGTGTATTTTGAGTTGGGTTGAGTTGGGCTACTATCTGTCTGTCTGGCAGGCTGGCTAGAAGCAAAGACAGCAGTAGGAGCTGTGGATAACACAAATGCCTTCTTCCAATACATAAATGGAAACAGAAAGTTGAAACCACCAAAAGGTCTATTCTGAGCCAAACTCTAATAAACATTAAAATTTCAGGTTCCAAATCAGAACCATTTGTTGGTTATTAGGATACACAAAAGTTATGATTTTGGTATTTCGATGTAATTTGAGCACTTTGCATCTTCAAAATTGCTGACCAATTTTTGCAACATTTCAATTCACTTCAGTTTTATTCAGGATAAAAAACATTAAGCAGATCTTGTTTACAATGGTGTCCTGTTAAGGCAAAACTTCATGCACTACAGTAATTTTCAAAGGGATTGGCAAGTCCCTGTGTGCAACATAGAAAAATCCCTGCACCTGTAAAAATGCTATTTTCAGCATTTTATAATCACGGACTGCATTTCCCCTTTTTCCTACAGCTGCAGAAAAAAAGCTAACTAACACAAGCTGCTGTATATTGTGGAAAATGTTGCAAAAAGGCAACCTTTTGAAAACTGAGCGCATGTGGAAAAAATTGTGATAGCACAAGGAATCCCTTGCATAACTTTTTCTAAGCACATGCACAATTTTTCCACTTTTGAAAACCTGTCCCCTGATGACAAGCGAACATGTTACAGACATAAATAGTGCTAGGTATGGTATACAACTTATAGTACATGATATTGTAAGTTTACATAGGTATAACAGTGTTCTAAGTTTTGGAGATCTTGTCACAAAGCATGCCAATGTTCAGGTCCCTGGGTCCCAAGACGGCTGAGTTCTAAGCAGCTGAAATGGGGGGTTAACATTAAAGTGCTTACACAACCCTGCCTAGCACTACTATGATACTGTGTGTGTAGTCTGGAACCTCCACATACACACACACCTTTTTCCACATAGGAAAGATACATATATACAAAGACACATAGACAAATAAGGACATAAAAAGATTATGGCCCTGCTTTTCAAAGAGTTGCACATGACACAACTGCAATCTGAATCAGTATTGTGATGCAAATAGCAGCTGCACCTGTGTCAGGATTTGGTGTAACTACCAAACAATTGTTGCATCACTATCTGCTGCATCTGTGTTTGCATCAAACATGCGCCACATTTGCAAAAGAGAAATGATGTACAGCACATTTCTATCAGAAAAATAACTAACATCAGTTTTCATTACTTACATAAACTAATTGCTTTACAGTAATGATGCAAATGCTACACCACTAAAAAGTGGTCTAACTCACGTGGCAGATATAAATGCAGCAAAGTAGACCCTACAAATTGAAGGAATTACAGCAACAGGAGACACAAGAGAGACACAGAGCAAGAAATACAGCAGGTAGTTACATTATGAGTTAATATAGACAAAACGGACTTCTAGGGCACTTTGGACACTATGCACCTGTACCACAGATCTCCATAATTTGTAATACTGTAATTATGATGCAAGTAAGACTTAAGTTTCTACTGGCACTTTGCCATGTCATTCATGACGCAAGTATGAAAATATGACACAAGTATGTCGCTGCATCTTTGTGATACAGTTTTACACATGTTGATGCAGCTGTGTAATATTTGTCACCTTTCAGAATAAAACTCAATGACGCCATCCAGACTGCCCTAATGCCCTATGTTCTAGTAATTGAAATTGCTGAAGAAACTACAGATTAACCAGTCCATATACAACCATAATTATCACAAAGAATTATGAATATATATATATACATATATATGGCAAGGCAAGTTTTATTTGTATGGCGCCCATTCCCGGAGGCTCTGGGTGCCGAACAATATAAATAGTAAAATCAAGAAATAAATAGTGAGTAAAATTCAAATCACAGTTTATAGTAAGCATGTCAGCAATAACTCATACGGTCGGGTGGGAGCAATTAGTCCGAATAAGCCAGGCGGAAGAGGTGGACCTTTAGCCTCTGCTTGAACGCTCTGATCAAGGGCCACCCCCCCCAGACTGCAGACGCTAGTGAGTTCCACAGGGTTGGCCTGGCGACACTAAAGGCACGATCGCCCAATGTCTTCAGCTGAACCCTGGGAACATCCAGGGGGCCCCTCAAAGAGAAGCGGAGGGAGGACAAAAGTTTCAGGTGTCAGGAGCTCAGTCAGGTAGCCAGGACCCAGTCCATATAGGGCCTTAAAGGTGAGCAAGCCCACCTTGAAAAAGATCCTCCTCCCGACAGGCAGTCAGTGCAGGGGATGCAGGACCGGGGTCAGATGACTGGACCTGGATAGGCCCGTCAGTAACCGGGCTGCCACATTCTGACCAGCTGCAGCATGCGGAGGGTTACTTCTGTGACCCCAAAGTATAGAGAGTTACGGTAGTTGAGCCTAGAGGTAACAAAAGTGTGTAGTAGAGTTGGCAGATCTTTGGGCGGAATGAGGGGCTTGATCCTGGCAATGTTCCTCAAGTGGTAAAAATTGCTTTTGACTACAAATGATACCTGATCTTCAAAGGTCAGTCTGCTTTCCAGGATCACACCAAGATTGCGCAACTTTGAGAAGGCCACCAATGGAGCAGACCCCAGGAAAAGACCTGTATTCGCTCTAGGTGACAACCCATCACACTCGCGACCCGGCTCGATCACCAGCACCTCCGTGTTATCCGGGTTCAGTCGCAGCCAGCTGGATGACATTGAATCATTGATTTTTGCTAGACAGGTATTAAGCTCATCTGCAACATTGAATATTCCAAGTGCAAATAACAGATACAGCTGGGTATCATCTGCATAGCAGTGAAACTCCACACTGAGCTGCTGAATGATCTCACCCATGGGGCAGCATGTACACTGTGAACAACACTGGTGAAAAGATTGAGCCCTGTGGCACTCCACATGACAGGAGCATTGGGGAAGGAGGATAAATTCCCCATCACCACCTGCTGCACCCTCTCAGAGAGATTGGACTCAAACCATTTGATGACAACACCGGCGAGTCCACAATACTCACAGAGCCAATCGAGAAACACAAAGTGATCCACAGTGTCAAAGGCTGAGAAGAGATCAAGGAGCACAAAAACTGACTTGTCTCCTCTGTCTCTAGCCCTGAGCAGATCATTATGCACCATAACTAATGTTGTTTCCGTGCTGTGTCTGGCCCGAAAACATGACTAAAATGACTCATAGATGATAGATGTCAAAGGACATGAGGCGATCCTAGAGCTGTTGTGCCACAAGTTTCTCAACAACCTTGCTCAAAAATGGCAAGTTGGAGATAGGACAGTAATTTGTCAGGATGTCTGGGTTGAGGGATTGTTTCTTTAGGAGGGGTCTCACCAGCACTTATTTCAAAGCCACTGGGAAAGCCCCCATCTCCATCAAACACCTGGCAATCCTGACAAACAGTGGGCCAACAGTCTCGGCGCATCTCATTAAGAAATGAATCGGGACTGGGTCCAGTTCACAATGGGTGGGCTTCAGTTCTAAGATCACCTCAGTGACCTATGCTACCTCCACTGGTTTAAACTCCTCCCAGATCAGCGGAATGTCTCTGTTCCTCCCAGGCTGACCACTGTGAGGCATCGATGACCTCACTGAAAGAATCCCTGACCAGATAGCCGACACTTTGTCAGAGAAAAACAGAGCAAACTCATCACATAAAGTGGATGAAAAGATCTTTCTCAACTGAAGACAGGCAGGATGGAGTAACCTATCCATAGTCCACAAAAGCTGAGAAGGTCTGTTTTCCCTGCTGCAATTTCTCTGGACAGGAATTCTGCCTTCTTACATGAAATTGCCTCCTGGTATTCACTGTAGTGAGCCCGCAGGGCCAGTTTGTCGGCCTCCAACTGGGTCTTCCACCAGTAACACTCCAGCTTCCATCCCTTGATCTTCATCACCTTGAGATCCCCATCAAACCAGGGGGATCTCAAGTGAGACGATCTGGGTCATATATGGACTGGAGCAATGACATCCAGAGCCTCAGATACCACCCTATTATAGGTGGCCACCACCTCACTGGTGCCAATCACACAAGCTGTATCCACTCTAGATAGGTCAGCTAACGCCAATAGTTGCTCTGGGCACAAGCTCCTTAAAGGGTGATAGCTGGACATCTCCACAGGGGAATGACTTCGGGGGGGGGGCCCAAATGTGACCCAGTGCAGTGATCAGACCACAAGACCTGGTCAGTCTTGAGGCTATCAACCTCAAGACCCAGCTGGAACACCAGATTGAGCATGTGACCACGTTAGTGAGTCGCAGAAACAATCACTTGTGCCAAGCCCAATGAAGACATCAACTGGAGGAGGTCATAACCAAAATGTGAGGATTCGTCATTGACCCAGGCATTGAAGTCCCCCAGGATTAAACACCTGGGGGACTCCAACACCTGGTCGATGACGAAGTCCACTACCTCCTGCAGGAATTCTCCCCCTGACCGAGGAGGTCAGTATATGAGGAGAATCCTGCAACCTGCACCTGGATCCCCACGCATGGCAACAAATTCAAAAGATCTGCTATTACCAACTAAATGCACCGTGAAACCCAGGCTAGTTCTAAAAATGATGGTCACTCCCATTCCCCTGCAATCCTTCCTCGTGCAGTGCACTATGGAGTACCAAGCGGGGACTGCTGCCTCTAAAACTGGGTCAGTATCGTCATCAAGCCAGGTCTCTGTGATGCAAGCCAGGCCAACAGAGGAAATCAAGTCTGCAAAAATGGCAGTCTTGTTCCTTATCGACCCGGCATTGCAAAGCACTGCCCGAAGAGGATTAGAGGGTGCAGCCGGCCCTCTGGCTACCCACCCACTCAGTCTGATGGCACCCATGGGTACTGAGACCAAACACATCTGGTCTCTCTCTAGGCTCCATTTACCTCTCCTGTACCTAACAACCTCAATGTCACTCACCTCCCCTACCCTAACTGCACCCTGCTATCATTGAGCCCCCCGGCCCTCGTAATCCTCACCAATTAAAGCTACATCACAACAATTAAATCAGTATTCTTCCCAATTAAAGCTATATACTGCACCCCTCAAATAAAGCTGTATACCCCCACACCACAATCTGTATACCCTGGAGAGAAAAAAACACATACACCAACATTAGAACCACCAAAATAAACAACTTAATGATGAATTAAGCCAATTAAGAAATCAGTAAACAACCAGATCAATTTATTTAAAACTTAGTACATGTGAATGTTTTTAAATGCTGCAAAAGACTTAAACTAAAGGGTACTAATGAAAGTGATATTCACTGATAACCGGTAAAAGTTGCAGATTCTAACTGCAGTGGTTCACCCTGGGAGGGGGTACAATATTTAATTCTCATATTTTTGAAGCTGCAGCATCTCATCAGCTCTGCTAGGTACTGTATACTGTTAGATGCTGTCTTGGGTTACCATTTAAAGAACAAAGGAAACGCTTAAGCAAAAGTAAACAGGTTGTCATGGATGGTTCTTGGCTAATGAAGAGTATCGTATTATGACATCTTAAGGTTCCAAAACCACTCAGCTTTATGTCACAGTTCTCAAATCCCTAACATGTCATGAGATGTCATGAGACAACATTCTTGATTAGCCAAGAGACATCTGTGTTGACCCATTTACATTTTCTTAAGTGTGTCCTTTTTTCTTTAAGTGGTAACCATAAGACAGCATTGTGATATTTTATAAGTGGGATACCACACTCCAGGGCAGCCACACCCTAATATATGCACATCGCATGTGGCTGAAGGCACTTGACAATGCACCCAAGGCTTGATAATACTGGAGCACAACTGCACACCCAATTCTGTTTTATCCCTTGCGTATTAATACTATGACTGTGGGTGTATCAGGGATATTTTTCTTGTTGTGTTCTCACTTAAGGTTACATCACAAGCACTATTATCATTCTAATTCACATCACAAACAACAACTATTCTCACAGCAGGTTCCTCAGACTAGAAACTGCAACTTCCTAGAAAAAGCAGTTCATCCAACCATTTTAGCACACAAACCTATGCTATTGCATAAATCAGATATGGTGTAGGCCTTATAAATACATGCCTGATAGTTTATGAATGATCTTGGACACCAAGACATCATGAGTAGAGAAGTCATGAGTGATGTTACAGGGATCACTGATCATGAAGTCATTGGGTTAAGAAATAGTGATAAAATACCATGCATATTTTTATTAGCTCCATGTCATATTATTTGTAGAGCATCCCCATTGCTCGCTCGCTCTCAATATATTATACTTGTGCAATAGTGGCACAAGTATAATTAGACTTGAGAAGGTTGTTTAATGTTAACCCTAAATTTTTGCACCTTAGTAAGTTTGCCAGTGTTCAACGAAATTACCTGAAATTTTTGCATGAGTGGACTGAGTGGCAAGTTCTTAAGACTTGGCAAGTTTCGTGACAGACACTCATCTAGATTCTGAGATACACAATTTTTAAAATCCTTTGAAATGCACTTTTTGGCTGTTTATTTGCTCACCTGGGTAGAAAAACTGTTTAGAATATTGTTCCAGAACTTTAAGCACAGAAGGGGTTTATTTATTTATTTATTTATTTATTTGTACATCAGTTTACAACCTTTGAGCCAAGGGCTCATTTTCAAAGGTACCTCGTCACAAAGAGGACAATACGGTGCAGACATTCATGTTACAGAATGTAGGTTACATGGAATTAACATACACGTTTGTGAGGAACATGATAGATACAGCAGTACATACAAAAACTCACTTAAGGTTACAGGATATGGGTGCATCAGTAAATCGGTGATTGGCCGATATTACAGAGAGGCCAGATTGGTTATTGTGGCAACATAGAGACTGAAAATGGAGCAGTCAGTAGAGCAGTGGTAATTTAACAGGTTACAGCAGTATATAATGGTAAGAGCAGTCAGGAGCAGTGGCAATTAACCAGGTTATCAAGAGCACAAGTAACACTGCCAGGGCGAAATCAACAGAGCAATTTGCCGTTACAGTAACATATTGCAATACTGCAGGTTGAGCAGTCAGCAGAACAGTGGTAATTTTGCCAGAGGAGATCGTGGTGGATGGTTTGGATGCTGCCCAGTGGGCATTGTCAGGGCACAGTGGGTAGCGCCTCAGATTATACAGGTGCATTAGTGCGGTGAACAGTTCACTTCTGAGTGCAGTTTTGAATTTGGAGATCGTAGGGGCATCTGTGATGTGGAGGGGAGTGAGTTGAACCAGGAAGGGGCTCTATGGGGAAGGACCTTTGACCATGGAGGTCCTGGCTCTAGGTGTCTGAAGGTAGTCCTGCAGGAAGTCTGTGTACATACCAGGGGTTTGGCTATGGGGAGGAGGCCGTCAGCCCTGGGGGGACAGTCCTAGGAGAGTTTTTTGCTATTAGGCATGTTTGATAACGCAGCCGTTCATCTAGGTTCAGCAATGTTGCCAGCCCATAGAGCTGGCATGAATTGTAAGTCTAGGGCCCCAGTGATTAGTCTGCAGGTCTTGGTAAGTAACAAGCCGCATTTTGTTGAGCGCAGTTGTCGGCAGCCCATAGACCGGGAGTCCATAGTCTACCAGGGATAATATCGAGGATGTTACCGCAAGCCGGAGGGCAGCGGGGGGGAGAGCGTTTTTGTAGCGGAATAAGATACCTAGCCGCATATTGGCTGCCGAGGCAAGGGTGTCAATGTGGGTATGGTAGTTGAGGGCTGAGTCAAAGGTGACCCCAAGGTACCTGAATGAGTGTACTTGCTCTAGTGGTGTTTTGGAACCAGGGAGGATGTGGAGTGGAAACTTGCTAGCTTTGTTTTGGGGGTGGGCAAAGAGCATTGTTTTCGTTTTTTTGAGATTTATGATCAGTCTATGCTTTATGAACCAGGTTTCTGCATCAGTGTCTGAGAGTTGCAGGAGTCCTGAAGGGAGTAGGGTTGCAGTGGGAGGCAAGAATGACAGGCGTCATCATCATGCAACAGCATATTTCCGGTGCATTCACTTGGCAGGGTGTTAAGGTAGATGAGAAGAGTAGGGGTCCCAGGATGGAGCCCTGAGGAACCCCTGATCAGATTGGACATGATTTTGATAGTGTTCCATTAATTTCGCACATTGGGAGCAGGCCGATAGATAGCTGGTGCACCATGCGGTGGCCAATGCGAAGCCAGCCTGGTGGAGTGCACCCAGTAGGAGGGGTGGGAAACAGTGTTGAGCGCCTTGGAAGGTTGATGAACACTGCCCCAGCTAGGAGCCAGAGTCCAGGGATGTGTGTAGGAATGTTGAGAACTCCACTAGTGCTGTGCCTGTGCTGTGTCCTGCCCGGAAACCATGCTGTTCAGGGCAAAGGATGTTATATTTAGTCAGGTACTCAGTAATCTGTATAGCGACCAGTTTTGCAAGGGCTTTGGAGAAGGGAGGGAGTATAGAGATAGGCCGGTAGTTCCCAGCTGAGGACCTATCACCCCCTTTGTGGATGGGAGTGACAATGGCCATTTTCCATGCTGTGGGGAACTGTCCCAGGCAGAGGGATTTATTGAGAAGGCTGGTAAGTGGGACAAGAACCTGGTCCAGTACGCGCCGGAGAATGGTGGGGTCCACGGTGGAGTTGCCGGGACTATTGCTCTTTAGCGCACAGATCAGGTGAGGTCTAGCTTCGGTGGAAGTTGCCCACGAGGTAGCTTAGTGCCGTGATCTGGGGTCGGGTAGGGAGGGGTGGTGGGTCGAAAAGTTACTGGGGAGGATGGGGCTGAGGTCCGTGAAAGGAGGAGTTGAGGTGATTTGCGATCCCTATCGTGTCAGTAATGTTGGTGCAATATTGAGATGGGATGGGGAGGGACTGTGCCCCCTGCTCAATTGTTTGATATTGTCCCAAAGGTTCAGGCGCACTCCAAGAGGAGGTGAGGGTGGCTTGATAGTAGTCGACATGGCTTTCAGACTACCCAGGTACACTTATTTCGAATGGCGTTGTAGGCCTGACTATCAGCCATCCGCCTGTTTCTGTTGCGAGGTGCCACGGCAGGGTTATCCCTATGTCTAAGTGACTGTAATAGGGCAGGCGTAATCCAGGGCACTGCATGTTTTTTGCTTTTGGTAGCTGTGAGGGGTGCGAAGAAGTCACAGGCTGTATTAAATGTATGGGAGAAGAAGGCGAGGGCAGTGTCTCTATCTGGAGCATGGTGAATGGGCGACCAGTTTGTTTGGGCCAGAAACTGCCTGAGGTTCTTCAGCCCGCCAGGTTTGAGACGCCGGCGAGGCGTGTGCTGGGCGATGAGTTTTGGCAGGGTGGTCACCCAATGGAATATGGTTGGGGAATGGTCACTGAGTGAGTCAGAGAGGATCTGGATGTCCAGGATTTTTTTGGGGAGGTTGGTGATGATGACATCAAGGAGGGAGCTGGTACCTCCCTTAGGGTTTACTCTTGTGGGTTTGGAGACTAGCTGCATCATATCAATGGCAGCAAAGGAGTCCCGGATGGTGGTGGAGGTGGGGCTGAGCCAGTTAATATTGAGGTCACCCACAAGGACTTGATCAGCCCTATGTGGGATGGTGGTAAGATAGTCAATTAAGGATGATGTAGCTGAGTTTTGGTTTTTAGGTGGAATGTAGGCAGAGGTGAGATACAGGGGGCCCCTAGAGGGGTCTGGAGTGAGTTTAAAGGTGAGGGCCTGTGCCCCACCTGCCAGGGCTGGGGCAGGGAGTGCTTGACCAGTGAAAGAATCCCTTATATAGATCGCACAGCCACCCCCGCGTTTGCCTACACGATCCTCCCGGTAGGGTTTGTCCCAAGGGTGTGCCTTTCAAAGGTTTTGTGAAAAAAATATCAGTCAGTTCTTAAGTTATAAGATTTTGAAATAAGTCTTCTGAACATGCTTAATAAGGTTTTTGTGATACCCCTCTGTTATAAAAGAGGAATTTTACTTTTGCAAGCCATTTTACTTTCATGAGAAAATGTGTTTTTCTTTCATGAGAAAAAATTGTACTGTTGTGAGTTTGAGCCTTCATAACTTTGGCATCGTTCCACAAAATAGCATACAATTTTGCATGCACCATCAGGGTGCTCTGTTCTTATGATATGACAAGTTATGTGATGGCCATTTGTCCAGATTCTGAGAACAAGGGTGAGAGAAAGTGTCCTACACTCCTTGGTCCAGATATTCAAAAGGGTTGCGCATGGCGCAACCCACTGATGTGCCCCAGTACGATATTCAAACGGGAAAAGTGCGCAGCACAAATCTCGATGCGCCAGAGCACATCAGTAATGTATGCAGGCACAGGTGGGGGGGCGTGCCCATGCATACTCTGCACAGCCCGATATTCAGCCCGGGATGTGCAGAGCCATGCATGCGTAACTCCTATCTGTGCCAGCACAAAGTTGATCCCCAAAAAAAAGGAACAACTGATGGCCACCCACAGGTGAGCTGCCCACATTGCAGGGCACAACACGGCAGCTGCCACCTGTGGGTGGCCACCCAGAAATTCTAGCTGCACCTGGCGGTGCCCCATGCCCGATCAGCAGCATTTGTATAAATAATAAAATTCCCCAATATCCTGGTGGTCCAGTGGACTCACTGCCTGCCCGATCATGGCATCTGTAAATAAAATATGTCCTATATCCCTGGTGGTCCAGTGGACCGCTGCCTGCCCGATCGCGGGCATCTGTATAAATAAAAAGAAGTATTTCCTATATCCCTGGTGGTCCAGTGGACCGCTATCTGCCTGATCGCGGGCATTGGTAAAAAAAAAAAAGGAAGTAATTATGGTTTCTGAACATGCTCAAAAGGGTTTTTGAGATAACCTAATATGAAAGAAGAATTTTACTTTCAGGAGAAAATGTGTTTTACTTTTGCGAGAAACATTTTACTGTTGTGATGCGCTAACATCTTGTTTTTTTGTTTTGGTGAAAACATTTAAAATCACATTACAATTATGCACTTTTGAAAAACAAACGCATGAGTCTCAGTAAACGGGACCCAATTAGTTAGATTCTAGGGTTTGTTTAACAAATTTGACTTCTGAGTATGCTCAGGTAGGGTTTTTGAGATAAACCTCTGATATGAATGAAGAGTTTTTCTTTTGTGAGAAAATGCGTTTTACTTTCATGAGAAAACATTTTGCTGTCCTGATAGCTGCCATCTTGTTGTGATGAAAAAAAATATAGAAGTACATAAAAATAATACATTTTGGAAAAACAAACACCTGAACCTGGGTAAACAGGAACTGTTTAACTGAATTCTGAGGTTTATTTGACAAAAAATACCCCAAAATATGTTTTCTGGCCACCCCAAAATTCTTTGTTCACCAGATAGTGAGGGGTTCAATTTTACTGTCGTGAGCCATCAATTATTTGTTCCCTCATAAGCTGAGAACAAAGAATTTTATGTTGGCACATAAAAATAGGTTTAACTATTGCATATCAATTTTTTATGATCGAACAAAGAATTGCTTGCTTGTCAACACAATGCAAATGAAGAAGTTTATGTTCACACATAAAAAGTTATTTTAGTGATTTATAGTGACTTTTATGTACAAACAGAAATGTACTGGTCACCATTAAGTGTGACTAAAGAATACTGTCTTGCAACAATAAAATTACTACTTTCTATTAAAAACAACTCTTGCTTGTAACTTGGATTTTTTTTTATTTTTTCACCAAGGCCCTTGGACAAACACAGTTGGTAACAATTGTCACTTCCACCTCTAAATGTGTTTTTGTGTTATAACACCATAAAACCATTTAAAAGATTGGACTGCAAGTCTATCACTCATGTGGATGTCATAGAAACTTAAAATTTAAGTTCTGAGAATTTGTGGCATAAATAGTGAAAAATGGGACGTGTTGTGGTACAATTGTGCTGGTACACACGTAATGCTGGACTACAGGATTTGCATACACAAATTCTGAAGATACTCTTGAGCAGTTTGGTCTTTTGACACACTTGTGGCCTTGTCACTTGTGATGTCGTAGGGTCAAACTGAACTCAGAAAAAACAACAGTGGTATTTGTTAGGGCCGTGGCATATCCCTTATTATTTATACAATGTGCATGGACACGGAACAGTGCAAATAAATCATTTATCTGGCCCCAAAATGTGAGATAAATGAAAACAGTGACGATAATCATATAATCTTCACTTTTCTTCATTTATCTCACTTAGAATCCTCCTGTCAATCACACAGAGAGCCAAACTACATTCCTAAGCATTCTAATTTCAAACTGCTAACACCTTAAAGGACAAGTAAACCAGTACTTTTTCCAAAATGAAGTTGCCAAAATCCAAAAACATAGAAGTGTGGAAGAAACCTCTACCTTTTATGTGGTGAGCTTCATGGAGTCCAAAATAAGGATTTTATACTGTTTTGTCATATAACTAAAAATGTTAACACAGCAGCAGAGCTTTCAATGTCTGCTGGTTGGCGGTACCCTAAGATGGCCACTACGTGGTAATGTGATGATGTCATTGGCGCAAGACTGCTCCGGAGTGATAATGGATCTGTATAGGGGCTTCTTGTGTATAGTGGAATTAAAACCTGTATACTATGAGTTTGGGGCAAATCCTTTACTGTGCATGTGTGAAGAGGTTATCTCCAAAAACGGATGAGTTATGTACAAAAGTTGAACCCCTCCATTGAAATACACCGAAATGCATTTACCTTAGTTTCTCATATTGCAGCCACCAGTTCCAGCAGCAGGACATGTCTTCAATCAGGAGAGTGGATCTCAAACCTGTGACCTCTTCAGGTGAATGACAGTCTGTGGGGGTGTCAAGGGGGATGTGGGGAGGTGGGTGCACAGTGGGTGGTAGTGTGGGGGTACAGGAGTGATCAGCAATGGACCATTTTTTTTACAGGTAAAAAAAGACAACAAGGGACAGTTTTCTTATTTTTAGCATTAAACATGCCTGGGAGGGTGGAGGATGCCACTAACCACCAACAAAGTAATGGGGAACAATTTGGAGGGTGGGGAGGAGTATCACTAGACACCAGGGATAAACAACCATAGTAGCAGAAAGCCACAATTGTAAAAAAATATATATATATAAAAATAGAAATAAAGAAAAATAAATAACAAAACAAAAAGATATGTATATATAAAAAAAAAACACATGGGGATTGAGAAGGGGGGTTCCACTAGACAGCAGGGATATTTACATGGGGACAATGACCAGATGGCTCCCAAAACCATTTTCACGACCAGATGGCCATGCCAAGAATCCTTTTTGCCATCCCATTTCCTCTTTCCCCATCCTTTTCCATCATGGTGAAAATGGAAATTGGCTGGCAAAAAAGAATTTCCTCTTTTCACAACCAGATGGCCATGCCGGTAATCCTTTTTCACCAGAGCAATTCCTTTTCTGCCATCCTTTTTCATCATAGCAAAAAAAAAGAAATCAGCTGGTGAAGAAGAATTACCAGCATGGCCATCTGGTCATGAAAAGGGGAAATCCTTTTTTGCCAGCCAATTTCCTTTTTTGTCATGACGAATAAGGACTTGCGAAAAAGAAAGCGAGTGATAAAAAAGGAATAAAATACTTAAAATAATATTTCTAGGGGCATATAAAAGTTGGAAACCACACAGAACAGCTCATCAGCACCCAATGAGCAATATGCATAGTTGGATGTCTCAAACAGACATCCCTGGGCACGGTTATAAGACCATGTTTCGGCCAGAAATAAAAAACAAGATGGCAGTTCATGAAAAAGGATTTGTTTCTGACAAACAAGTATTGGCCACTCAAGAAAAAAGATCCTTGTTTGTCAGAGCAAAATCCTTTTTCGTTCCATTCCTTAATCCAAAAGAGTGAACTGACCATGCTCAGAACCTGAAATTTTAAAATTAAATAACTTAGGAACAGATTAATATTTTTCACCAAACTAATGCAGCCAAGCTCCATGGGGCAAGCATTTTTCTACCCTGAAAATTTCAAACCAAAATTCCAGACCATTTGTCCGCAGCATGACGACAAAAAGCTGCAGAAAAGGGTAAATTATCACATTTATTCAGTAAGTGCACTGCAAAATCCACCAATCTGAGTGACACAAAACTTGGCATGTCAAGCAATCTACCACAGGAGACCACAAATGCAAAATTTTGTGTAAATCTGTTGAACGGTTGCAAAGTTATTAAAGTGCAAAATTTGAGGTTTAGTATTAAAGTGCCTGCGCCCCTATAATACATATATATATACATACATATATATAAATATATATCTAGATGTAGACATTGAGATAGTGATAGAGATAGATATGGCATATATACATTCATACAAACAAAAATACCTGCAGGCACTCAGTGATGCTCATTCTGCCTTGTGTTAGAGCATGCACTAAGGGACTATATACTTAACGAGGCAGGTTAAGAGTTCCTGCTAAAAGGTCTCTAATCATAATATAGCACTTTAAACAAGCAATAAGAACGGGTATTGGTTGTGTTGGGATAACTGCATGCCCAGGGATGTGATGAACAGGCAGAGTGCATGCAGCCCCTGGAAGTGCAGTTATCCCAGTACAGCCAACACCCTGAAGTGTCTTACTGTGCTTATGAAACAAGTTTTGTGGGCAACTGTTAGAAAATGCTAAAATATATTTTTAAAGTTCACAAAAGAGCAGAAAATCATTCTGCAAGTGGGTTTGGGGCAAGGGGACACAAGTATGATGGCCAGCTGCATGCATTGGCCAGGGCAGTTGTCTTCTTTGTTAACCTGTAGTCATTTTTTTCTGCTGAGCTGCAGTCAATAATAATAATAATATTCTTTATTTTTATGGCGCCTTTCAAAAACCAAGGTGCCTAACAGAATAAAAATAACACATCAAGCATTACAACATCTTAAAAATATAAAACAGCTAATACAATTTAAAAATAAAATCAATCACTAAATACCTGGTACCACAAATGTGTCTTTAATGCCTGTTTAAATCCCTCCACGGTTGTGCACTCCCATAACTGATGGGGTAGAGAATTCCATAGGGTTGGAGCCACATGCATAAAAGCTCGGGCCCCTGAAGATTTCAAAAACACCCTAGGAATCTCTAGAAACCCCTCATCAGCTGAGTGGAGTAATCGCCCAGGGCAGTAAGAAACCAGGAGCTCTTTCAAGTAGTCTGGGCCCTGTCAATGTAGGGCTTTAAAAGTCAGTAATCCGACTTTAAAGGTGATCTGCCACTGTACCGGCATCCAGTGCAGTCTGCGCAGAACTGGTGAAATATGACAGGACCAGGAAGTCCCTGTCAAAAGCCGAGCCACAGCATTCTGCACTAGCTACAAGTGGTGGATTTCCACCCCAGGTAGCCCAAGGTAAAGGGAATTGCAATACTCCAAGCGTGAGGTCACATAAAACACTGGACGGAACAAGGTGCTTAATCCTGGAGATATTCCTCAGTTAGCTTGCTTGCAGCAGCTACTTTGGCTGTACGTGGTATATTACGAGATGAAAGACTCTGCTCAGAAAAAGCTTTAGATGTGTCAGTTGGTGATGAAAGTGATCAGTGATAGGCCAGCCCATCACTGCAGCAGCAGGGCTGCCACTCAGGATGCCAGTAACCTGGGTTTGGGAATAATCCCAGGACACCGGAGGAGCTGGTGAAGGGAGGATGGCAGAGCAACCCACAGGACACTGTACTTCTCAGGGCAGGTGGAGACCAATTTCTGCTGCATAAGTGCCACCATGGGGTGCCCAGGAGGTGCAGGCCAGGATGGAATGCAGTGGGAGGGGAAGTACATGTGTCAGCATGGCTCAGTTGGTAGCACATCCACCTCTGGACCAGAAGGTCATGGGTTCTCGTCCCACACCGGGATTGGACTTGCACCTAAAAATCGCTGGCATCCGAGTGCAGTACTGGGGGGTGCTGTACTGCTGGGGTGTGCCATCCTTTGGATGAGACGTTAAACCGAGGTCTCTTCTGCCCATCCTGGTGTTGTCCTGGTGAGTGTCCAGGTGGAAGTAAAAGAACCCAGGGCACTCTTCGCAAAGAGTAGAGAACATTCCCGGTGTCCTGGCCAACATTCCCCTTCCCATAAACTGGTTCATGCAATTATCCAGGCTGTGTGTGGGTGATGATGTGCAATATGGCCGCCACCACACATTCAGTCACTTCACTACCAGTCTAGCATTGCTTGTAAAGCGCTTTGGATGTATGAAAAAGCGTTATATAAATGCTGAGTCTTCTTCTTCTTCTACACTGGTTCTGGAGCACATCCATATTAACTGCATAGCACATATAGTATACATGTAAAACCATGCATCTCAGGAGTAAGAAAGCACATGAACTATCCTTGCCCCAGCATGATTACACTGGCAGCACTTAGGCTCTGTGCCATCCTCCAAGCCCGATGGAACCCCCTACTATTGCTTTCAGACATGTCCTCAGGAGGTAGCTACTACCTTAAAGCTCTACCATGGGAGGGTTTCCCATGAGGCAAGTAAAGGGAGCTTCCACACACTGGGTTGGGGTATCTGGATTGTGGTTGGGGTTGGAGCTTGATGTCTGCTGGGCTGATAGCAGTTGAGGCAGGGCAGTTTGGGGTGTAAACACGAATTAAAGGGACACTGTCAACCCCCTTATGCCTCAAATTGTCCTTACTTTAAAAAACACAGTTTATGATTGTTTACATTCTGTAGAATATGCTGATGTAGGTGTTAGTTTAATTCTAAATCCCTTATACTTCCAAAAAGTGAAAAACAGACTGACCACCATACCGGCGTTACCACACAAAAACTTGTTTGTTTACATTCATTGATCAGCCCCAACTGCATGTTTCCTAGAGTTTGGAACACCCCCAACACAGCCTATCCACTTATGATACAGTGAGAGGAGTAGGGATTGTTGAATCAGGAGTGGCTGTACTGCTTGGAGGTGTTCATAATGTTCAGGAAGTATGTAACACAAGTAGATCAAGGATTAAAAACAAAACAAGATTGGGTATAGCCACACCATTAGCATGCATTTCAGTTCTATTAAGAAAAGAAGCAGATAAAACAAGCAGCAACATCAATGAATTTTGGTGAAGGTAAGCAATCATAAAATGTGGGTTTCCAACCAGAAATAAGAAGATGCAAAAAGGGATGACAGCGTACCTTTTAAAAAACGAAAATGGTGTTGCTACTTATGTGAAGGAAATAGTCAGGATGTTGCTGTGTATTGGGTGGAAGTAGTTGGAGATGAAGCAAGTTGCTGTCTCATGGATTTAAAAAAACATAGATTAGACAATGGGGAGTGAAGTACATGTGTAAACTTGGCAGATTTTGTTTGTTAATTTAACATTGTGGATTCAGCAGCAAGAAGATACATACATATATACAAATACATACAAGCATACACGCATCTGCATACATACCTACAAAATAACGGGGAGCGGGGAAGAAGACCAGTGGACTAAGGAGTTCAGAAATTGAAAAAGGAGAGAAAGGAAATAAAACATGTTTCTGCTCAGATTACCAACACAAAAGCACATGTAGGGCCCAAAAGCTTGTGTACTTCAACATCTCTGTACAATATCTATGTTGCTCCAATAAAACATATCAGAGACTTCTGTGGATCCAATCCTTCATTAAATGAATGGTAAAGGAGGAGTGGAGAGCCAGCTGATGAATTCTCAGAGTCTGTTGTTAAACATTTGGCAGCACTTTACTGTTGAGTAGGTGGGATTTGAGCCAGGGCCTCTCGCTTCCCAGGCCTCCACTCTAACCACTAGACCATAATGTCTGCCAAATTTGCAATCCCTGCAGAGAAAGCTTCTGGGCTGGAACCTGGAAGCCCACCACCGCACACTGCTGGTGTTCTCAACAGGGGAAAGCTGAACTTCATAGGCAGTTGGCGAATGTGTTTCAGGGATATAGCTGCTGTAAATGAAACAGACACAAATGGGAATCTTGATATCAGGAGGGGAAAGGGCAGAACTATGCCGACTACCCCCACCCTCTGTCTAGGTTTGTGCTGCCATTAACACTAACTGTGAACCCTGAGAAAGATATTGTCTGATAGTGGAAAAGAACAGAACGACACTGAACAAAACAGAATGTTTCCAGATATTTTAAAGAAACAGTAGTCAATATGAAGTAAAGTGTTTGCCACCTGGGTGCCCATAACATGGGTCTTTGAACAGAAGGCCCACTACTCAAATGTTATAATGGGGTCGGCTACTGGGAGCTGAGATAGATAATGCTCTTCATTCGCCAGGCCCTGCATGTGACTACGGTCTATTTCAAACTGAGGAAAGGTCCATTTCAAAGACCCTCAGCTACAAATGTGCCCATAGTGTCCGCATGACCTGATACTTCAAACTGCTTTATTCTCATGACTACACAGGTGCAAGGAGAAAGTTTTCACAACAACCATGGAATGACAAGCATTCAAAAAAATCACTCACTAACCAGCTTATAACAAGAGAGATAGAGTTTTTATTATTAGTGATGGCCTACACAGTAGAAAATGCACTACCAGGTTAGTAGCAGGCTCAATATCAGGATATCTGCAAACAGTAACTGATGTTCCCTCAGATACACTGGGTGGTCTCATAGTTCCCAATGACTTGCTTATCCTTGGATGTAACAGGTGGAGTTGGATACCAGCTGAGAACAAAGTCCACTTTAACAATTATATAATTATTAGGGGATACGAAAGTTCACTTTAACAACTATTAGGGTCCATAACTTCTTTGCAAACTAGTGGATGAAATATACAAAAATGCATGTTAAAAGGCCAAAACTAAATATACTCATGGCTCCTTCTGAAAAGTGCACTCATGTTGTGCAACAAACACCAATACAATGAAGATCCAATGTGTTTCTTCTAAAGTACTGTCATGATTTGCAAAAGCACTATAGATCCCAAAACTGGGCTCTGAAAAAGACATCTCCTGATGTCAAACATCAGCATGCTGACAGGCATGAACAGTGGGCACAGCACGGGGTGACTGCCTGTTAGCCATGCTTTGTATAAGCTAATATTTTCTGCACAAGAAACTTACCATTTTCAGATCGGCAACTACAAGGCCACCTTGTCTGTGAGAACTTTGATTTACTGTTTGTAGACGTCCTGATGTTTAGCCTGCCACTAAGCTGTATTTCCTTCTGTGAGTGCCATCACTAATAAGGTAACAAAAAAAACTCTTTCACTTTTGCTACAAGAAGTTAAGAGAGGGGCTATTTTACTTTTTTGGGTGTTGGTCATAAAGTGGTCATCGTTGTATGGATGCATGTTTTTGTGAAAAGTATTTCCATTTTTCTGCGTTTAGCATACTTTTGCACCATAATTGCTCTATTTTCAGTCTTTTGACTTGAGCTGGGACATTTTCCTATTCTAGCAAATAGAAAGTTTCCAGAATGCAGGCAATGATGTATTGATGAAACTTAATTTATTTAGTTACAAACCAATAACAGGAAGGCCTCACCAAGCTTAAGCTCATTTCCAGATGCAACCCAGGGATGGGTGGTGAGTTTCAGAGGGAAACAGTAATACAAAATAAGTAACATTTACAAAACTGTAAAAATAAATTTAAAAACACAGTACTGTACAAGACTGTGAAATAATTTCAAGTAATAATATAAATAAAAGGCATCAACTGCACCAACAGGCAGTTAAATTGAAATATATCAACATAACAGTGAAATCAGGAGCATCAGGAAATAAAAAAAAAACAGGGGAAACTCAGCAGTCCAAGCCCCTTTTTAAAGACCCTCCAGTCCATCCTGCTGTGGAAATGGGAAGAAGCAGCACCCTACTGGAAATGAGATTTTACAGCTCAGCTGGGCTATCCTGAATAAATACATTTAATAAAAAAAAAAAGGCAAAGGGGGCAGGGATAGGTTCACTTAAAATGATTTTCCAGTATCCAAGTAAACTTCTTTTTAATTTTTTATTTATACTCCAGTTCATCCTTCTGCCCCATTTATCGCATACCCCCAGCCCCAACACTTGCCTTCTCTGGGACTTACCAACCTCCTGTGAGCCCCTGTGGATTATCCACAATGATGGGGCCCTTTGAGTGGGCCAAACCCCTCCAGAGGCTGAATCCAGTGTGGGTGTGAGCCCAGTCGATAGTGTGAGGCCTGCAGGAGATGTGCATCATCCTCCTGATGGCCACTGTGTTCCATACCGTTCCCTTCCCCTGGAATAGCAATACATTGTGCCTCTAGCATGCATGCAATGGGCATGCACAGAGACTGGCTGCTTGACCCCCTCCCCATGCCATGTTGCATCATGCTGGTCCCTCTATGGTAACTTGGAGGAACTTATGCAGTGGACCATAGTTGTCCACACACCGCAGTGGAGATGAACATCTCCTGGGATGCTCAAGCCTCCTCTCTCAGCTGGCCCTTGGGCATTCCCTGGGCTCTTTCCCAAACACAGGTCACTTGCATCACAACTGGCAGTGCTTCTGCTGCAATGATGGACTGGTCACCTAAGAACGTTTTTTAAAATACAATATTCAGACATAACTCAGTTTATGGAAGCAATAATCCACAACAGGGTGTGTGGTAACAGATCTAACCACACACAACAGGTGGATTGTGATGCACAAGGTGCAGCTGAGTGCTTTCAACACCTGGGAAGGGAGGTGATATCTGTTTTATTGACTCTGTACATCCTGAAGTGGGTTTCTGCACTTATAAAACAGCTTTTTTAGGCAGACAAATACCTTAAAGCAGCAGTGGAATTATTTTTTTTTTTTCCAAAAAAGCTTGTTTCAGTTATAGTTATTAAAAACATTAACATACCTGCAAAATCTACTTTTCTGGGTACCTCCTATGATGTGCTCCATTAGTTTTTATATTTTTACAGTCCTTACCCATGCCACGTCTACAATGCAATTTATAAGCGAAATAAGACGGCCATCTTTTTTCTTGAGAAAAAAACAAATAAAAGCATTTCTAAAATACTCAGCTGTTTTTGGAAGAAAAAGAATTTACAGATTTACCACCAAATAAAACCAGAAGATGACTGCAATCTTTTATAGAGAGAAAAAGGTAGGGTCACATTTTTTGCCTGGTTTCATTGCACTCCTGCTTTAAAGAGACATTTTAAATTAATTAAGAGCCAGCTGTGTGCTAAGATGAATCTTACTGCACATTCACATGATGTGGCTCAGACAATCATGTTCTACCTTTTCTCACTCAATTTTATACACGTAATTAATTTTCTGTTTTTATTCCCCTTTCTTTTTATTATTCTTTATTTATTTGAATTTTATAAAGTTACTATACATCTTACATACATAAGAGCTAGAATGCACAATATTTATATTATACATAACGTGTGCACTTATGAAGCCATGTGAAGTTTTTAAGCTGATAAGAAAGGGTGACCAAATTCTGTTAAATTGGTACATTTTACATATGAACATATGATGATGCCAGTAGATAGAGGCCTTATGGTCTATCAAGTCTGCTCGAGTGTGCAGCTCTCAGTGTTGAGTAGTGATGGTGCCCCCCCATCCCTCTCTTTCCTTTCCTCCTTGCTTGTACCGTGTGAGTTATAACCATCCACCCAGCTCTGATTTTTCCCTTGACGCTGTCCCACCCCCTCTTAAATCCCCCTACTGATGTATGAGAAACCATTTCTTCAGGCAATGCATTCCAAGCCATCATCACCCTCCCTGTGAGAAAGTGCCTTATCTCTCTTCTGAACCCCCCCTCCAGTTTCAGACTATGACCTCACGTAGTCTCTTCTTTTCCATACCTAAACAGACTCTCATGGCTAACCCTGATTATGCCCTTCAAGTATTTGAAGGTCTCAGTCATATCACCCTATCTTTTCTGTCCTCCACGGAGTACATATTGAACTTCCATAACCTATCATCGTAGAGCTTATCACTCATCCCACTTACCATCCTGGCCGCCCTTCTCTGTACCCCGTCCAACAGTCTGATGTTCCTTTTTAAGAAGGGGCACCAGTACTGCACACAGTACTCCAGGTGAGGCCTCACCAGAGCCCTGTACAGTGGCAGAACCACCTCTTCACTCCTTGATGTGATTCCCCTCAAGCTATATACCCCAGCATCTTGTTGGCCTTCACTGCCACCTTCCTATACTGTGCAGAATGATTTATATGACCAGTGACCAGCACCCCAGATCTTTTTCCTCAATGGAGACTGACAACTGCACCCCCCCTCCTCCAGCTGGTAGCTGTATCCAGGATTCTTGTTACTGACGTGCATAATTCTGTACTTCTTTGCATTGAATCCCAACTGCCAGATGTATGACCATCTCTCCAATGTTTCTAGGACTTTCTGCAGTACCTCCCCTCCACCCCATCCTCCACTGCTCCCATTTTGGTGTCATCAGTAAACAAACTTATCAGACTCTGGATCCCATCTGCCATATCTGCTACACAGAAGTTGAATAACACCAGTCCCAACATTGAGCCTTGCTTAACTCCACTGATGACCACCCATGGTGATGATAGTTCCCCCCTTACTACCACCCTCTGCTGTCTGTTTTCCAACCAGTTCCCAATCCATTTGACCACCCTATCCCCCAACCCCAGAACCTTCAGCTTGCCTATCAGCCTTCTGGTGTAGCACTGAGTTGAAGGCCTTACTGAAATCCAAATACAGGACATCAACCACCTTGCCTTCATCCAGGGCCCTAGTCACCCAGTCATAAAAGTCCACAAGGTTGGTCTGACAAGATCTTCCCTCTGTGAACCCATGCTGTCGATCATCATGGAGACCATTCTTCTCCAGGAATGCCACTATCCTTTCCTTCAGGATAGTCTCCATTAGCTTCCCCACAATCAACATGAGGTCTATAATTCTCTGGTTCATCCCAAGAACCACTTTTGTGGATAGGCACCACATGTGCCATCTTCCAATCCAGGGGCACACATCTCAATAGAAGGGATATGTTGACTACATCTGTCAGAGGTACTGCCACGGCCTCTGCAAGCTCCTTCAGGACCCTGGGGTGTATCCCGTCCAGTCCTGGTGCTTTATCTGTCTGCAGAGGCTTAGGCCCTCTAGCACCCTCTGCACTGGGAACCCCTCATCTACCATTCTAGCTCCCCTTCCCTCCCTACCCTATCCTGCCCCTGTTTATGAGATTCCCTCCACTCCCTTGTAAAAAGTGAAAAGTATTCATTAAATACCTCTGCCTGTTAAGTCCCCTCCTCTACCCATCCTCCCGCTGCCTTAATAATAGAAATCTGATTCCCTACAGTTCCTTCTTTCCCTGATATATCTGAAAGACCCTTTTTCTCCCTTCCTGATCCCTTGAGCAAGCCTTAGCTCCTTCATAGCCTTAGCTGCCTGTACCACCCTGGTCACCTCCCTGGAGCTCTTGATGTAATCCTCCTTATCTGCTTCTTTGCAGGTCCTCTTGTATTGTTTTAAGGCTGCCCTTTTTTCCCCTCACCTTTTTCTGTACTTCCTTGGTCCACCAGCTTGGCTTATTGGACCTAGCCTTCTTTCTCCTCCACATAGTGCAGGAGTTTGTGCCCTCCACCAGCCCCAGCTTTATTATTTCCCAGTTCTGGGTGGTGTCCATGTCTGGTCTCATAGTAATCACATGCCTCCCCAGTATTGCAGCAATCATACCGAAGTTGGCCCTGTTAAAGTCAATGACCTTGGCAGTATATGCCTCCTCCCTACCCAGCTCGAGGGAGAACCATACTGAACTATGGTCACTCCCCTCCATGGGGTCCTCCACCCTCACCTCCCTAACCTGATCACCATCCGACAAGACAAGGTCTAGGATGTTACCCTCCCTTGTCGGTTCTGTTATCATCTGTGTCAGGAACGCATCCTGGAGCGCGTCCAGGATGACTTGTTCCCTGCTGCTAGCTGATGTCGTGGTGCCCCAATCTGAAGTTCAACCACTACCGTACTGCCCCTTCTACACTTCTGTTGTATAACCCCCACAGCTCCCTGTCCCTCTCCTCCATCTGGGATGGTGGTCTATACACTACCCCTAGCCTGACACTCTTATTTCTTGCTGTGCTTAAACTGACCCACAAGGTTTCTGTATTCCCCCTTCCACCTTCCTGTCTACTACACTCTATTCCCTCCCTTATATAGACTACAACCCCTCCTCCATTACCAGTGTCCCTGTCCCTCATATACAACCTAAAGCCCGGTATTGTTAAGTCCTATTCTCTGTTTTGATTTCCCCAGGTTTCTGTGATGGCGGCAATATGTACCCCCTTTCTGGCAAAATTGCTTGTAGCTCTGGCATCTTACTACCGAGGCTCCTCACATTCATGGAGACCACTACCCATCCTTTCCCATGATCCCCATCTTCTCTAACCCTTTCCTCACACCTTCCATCAGGAAAATCTTCCCAGTGTCTTATATTACCCTCATCTTGGATGGGGGGAGGCAAAGATCCACAGTTGAAGTGATCTAGTAAGGAAAAAATTACATGCTCATTCTGGTATAAAGTACCCATGTTACTCCACCAGTCCTTGACTGAAGTTGGCCTATTGTTCTTCCAATTACTGAGACTCTCTTTAGGCATAGAAATACAAGTAAAATCTAGGTGTGAAGGGAGTAAGGAATAAATGGTATAAGTAAGCATTAATCACCGAGACAGGAGGTCATTTCCAAGAAATTAATGCATGGTTGGAGTGCACGAGGCCGCAGGCCAAGGGCTTCCCATCACCCATCCCTTCCTGGAAAATTATCTCTTGTTGAGGGGATTAATGCACTTGTAACATGACAAGTGCAATGTGGGAATTCCTGATATTTTGTTTTGTATTAAAGTAAATAGAGACAGGTACAACAAACATTCTGCTTTACAAACATTGCTGAGATCTCTACTTTTACTGTGCTGTCTGTATGTGTGCACATTGAAGTTTTGATATACATTAATGTTGTGGCTACCAAGTTTGTTACAATCTTCATCATGTCGATGTGCTATCATGAGTAACAAAATACAGATACAACTAAGACAATGCCTACTTCTTCTGTAGACTCTCACTGTTTTTAGCTTTGTTTCTGTGTCGCTTTGATCATTTTCTGCTTTGTTGCTTACTGTGTTGCATTATGGTCATTATGCTGTATTTTGCATAGGACTAAGCTAGTATTTGGGAAGTGACACCTATAGGTCAGAGAGATGCAACATTCTTTGGGTTGCATTCATTTTTTAGAAGCCTTGGAACAAGCACTGCTTGGGGAGCGCTACCTATAGGTGAGACACACAGAACACTGAAAAGAAGCAAAAATCCTATGCTTGACATTATTTCCGTCTGTACTGAGGTGTGTTTCCTATGGCAAGCGGCTATTGGTTTCCACTTCAGTGTGATATGACCCATTTGTTTTATTACTGCACAATGTTATCGTGCTCATAGAGGCAATTAATGCAGACCTACCTTCACATTTATTTGTGCTACAGTGGCACGATTCCGTGACAACACTATCCAAATTGCAGTGCCACCTATAGGTCAGACTGCGACTTTCACTGGGGCACGCTCCCAATTTTCTTGCTTTAAAACTTTAGTGTCAGTGGCTCAGTAGGTAGCACACTCGCCTCTGAGGCCGGGAGATCAGAGGGCTGTGGGTTCAGTTCCCACATCTGGCACTTGGGTCAATATCCTAGTACTGACACTGTAGTGCAGCATGAGAGGGGTGCTGCACTTCTGAGGTTCTGTCTTTTGGATGAGATGTTAAACCGAGGTCCCATCTGCCTGGATTGGTGGTAGTTCAGGCGGATGTTAAAGATCCCATGACACTTATCGAAAAGAGTAGGGGAATTTCCCTGGTGTCCTGGCCAAATTTCCCTCATTCACTAAAAAAAAAAATACCACCAACAGCTTAATCTGGTTCAAGGTCAGTTGGCATTCATCTGTATCCCCCTTCCCCAGGTCGTGCCTGAAAATAGGCAGGATTTGTCTAGTGCACTTACCCGGTCAACAAAAACTAAATAAATACAAAATAAAAACGCAGCCGGGCATATCTAGGGAATTAATGCATGGTTGGATGTGTGTCAGCTGATGTGTTTTGACAAATCAGATTACTTGTTTTGAGTGTTGTCATTAATGCCATGTTACAAATGGTATTATAGCATATGGTTAGGGCTTATTCTGTATGGAAATCAGTAGCTATCTACAAGTTGTTGTGCACATCCTAAACATTTTCCTCAAGTGCACCTGTGTCCCAGCTCATGCTGACTCCTGCCTGGCAGCCTGATTTCATTGTCTTTGAGTGCTCTGGATGAGCATTCCAGCTCCCTCTCACACTGACATGTGCAGGTTGCAGCCTGCCTTCATCACCACACTAATGGTCTATGATGCCCTTCCTCAGAGTATGTTACTGGATTCCTCTGAGCGCAGTAGCGCTTACTCAGCAGAGACGCTCCTCAGCTCACTCTCTCTCTCTCTCGCTCTCTGTACCAGCGCTCACCACCGCTCGCAGCCCCCACTCACTAATTTTCTCTACAAAATCACATACTATAAAAAAAATATGGGTGACCACACACAACTCACCTTGTGTTTTCATCTTGGGAATGAGACACCAGTATGGACCACTCAAGCTTCAGTCTCGAGAGCCTTATGCTGGTATGTCAACCCCTCGATGGAAACATAGGCTTGTTGTTTATGGTCATCCATACATTATTCCTTATATGTTATATTTATTAATTAATTATTTTATTCAGGTAGGAGCACTGAACAAAAAAATGCCTATTTTCAGGCACGATCCTGGAGGTTACAAAGCCAATTAAAACTACAAAAAGCAACATTGCAATAGCATAACAAAAGGTGCAGAAGAACAACAAAGAGATCCAAAAATGTGTCCTAGATCAGTTTCGCAATGAGCAGGCAAAGACCAAACAAGCAGCAATGAGTACAGTACAAAAGGCATAATACAGTCCCAAATCAACTTTACAGTAATGTCAAAGATAAATAAATATCATGAATGTGACAAGAGATAAATGAAGCATAGAATCTGTGATTGTTACAATGCAAGAATACCACTACAGAAACACAGGCTTAAGTACAAGAACATTTATCTGTGGAACTTAGGAATCTGCGATGTTCTTTTTTGAAATTGGGGTGGGACTGAGATATATGGTTGACCCTTATTGTGTTCAGATATCAGTGGCATCAAAATCCTTGCTTTGCATGTTCTAAGTTGTTCTGCATGTTCTGTGATCAATGCATATGTGTCCAGTTGCTTTGACTCATGCCGCTTTTCCCACTACACTGTAGCACTTCACTCGAAACAGAAAATAAAAGTCATGTTACCTGCAGTACATTTAAAAAGAACACACATGCACATATTTCACTCATTCAAAACCATACACTATAAAAAAATAAACTGAGTGACCTACACAAACTCGCACTGAGTTTTTATCTCAGGGTTGTTATGACAGCAAGAACCTGTCAAGCTTCAATCTGTAGGTCCGTATGCTGTTATCTCAACCGCTTGATAGAAACACAGGCTTGTTGTATATGGTCGTCCATACATTATTACTTATATGTTGATGTTACCAAGAACCCATTATTCCAGGTTAAAAGGCAATTTGTAAGACACAATTTTGGAATACATGTTGCACATTGTATATCTTATCAAAGTGCAGTCCTAAACCATATATCCAAGTGAGGCCTGGGGCATGTTACATCTCCAGCATCTGTCATCTCAAGAAAGTCCCATTTTTTCCAATTGTTCAGGGCTATAATAATATTGCAACACTTTAAACTCAATTAAATTACCTTGAATATCTTTGCAAGACCTATGTGCAATAGACCATAACTCAGACAATTGTGTCTACAGATAAATTGATATTTAGGTCTTTTCACCATTTCTCTTTGGATTCTAAAGACAGGGATCCATCATGTTTGTCTGCTGTCTATGAACAATGCCAAAACCTTTTTTGAGGGGTATCAATTCATAAAATCTACCCATTCAGGTGATTCTAGAATAGAGAGATGTTGTTAATATATTCTTTCAAAGGCTTTCTTCTATCTACAAATAGCTACCAAATTCAAATTTATGTAAATGGAATTTATGTTTTATTTATTTAAAGGAACACTAAGTATTATTGCTATCATCAAAAGTGTCACCAGTATTACCAATGTGTGCTTTCTAGCATGTTGGTATATCAATCATGTCGTAATCTAGTTTTAAATCACAGTTGTTCCATAGAAGCATATATCTAATAAGTAAAGAATCCCATGTCTGGATTTCTTTTAATTTCTTAAATGTCCAAATGGTACCTTTTAAACAAGTGTGGGATGACAAGGCATTGGGAGTTTTGATGAATAAAATGCCTAATACTGTATGAGGAGCTGTTGTGCGATTAAAGCTCAGAGTGGAATTTGAGAATTGCAATTGGAGAGGAAACCAAAATGTTGATTGTTTTAATAAAAATGCAGAGTGGTAACATTGCCACAAAGGCATCTCCATACCCACTGATTCCCAGGATTTTATGAGTTTGGCTAAACTTGCCCTAGGGGTTTTATTATTCCATAAAAATGTGAGGGATAAACGGTCTAGGATTCTAATCCAGTTACGTTTAATACGAACTGGAAGACTATTTAATAAGTAAAAGATATTTGGTACTATAATCATTTTAATAGAATTAATTTTGCTCCATTAAGACAGGGACAATTTGTCCTGTTTAGTGACATTCTTTTTTACTATTCTATTTATCTCTCTTGTCATCAATGGTACCCCGCTTAAGGCCTGGAAACTTGCAGCCCCATTATACCCTTCTCTGGTACTTATCACCAGACTTCCAATGCCACAGCATAGCTCTTACACTGTTGTGGCTTTCCTGAGGGCTTGGACAGTTACCCCTTCCAGCCCTCTGGTGCGAGAGATGTAGTGATCAATTAAGAGGGCAGGGCCCAGAAGAGCCAGGCATCATCTGCACACATTAGGGTATTTCCTAATTAGGATTCACCCCAACCTTCAGGGTGCAGGCAGCAAGGGTACTAAGTGCACATGCTCATTTTATCTGCAAGGCTATACAAATCATCAAACTGTGCTTTCGCTTCCCAAGGTTCTCCGACTGCAGTGCCACATGTGGTCAATCTACTGCAGCACAGCCTGCAACCCTCCCTTCCTGGATGAAGAAAGGGTCCTATTGGACTCTTGACCCTCCTCCCCTGGCTGGCCACCAATGTCCTGGCCATGTTCCCAAACTTTGGTCACCAGTGTCATGAGCAGCAGCCATGCCATTATGTCAGCACCCCTCCCCCCCCCCATTCTTTATTACTGCATTTGGACACAAACTGGATTTTTATTGCTGAAGGCTTCATCTGCTTCTCCTGCTTTTTCCTCCACGGGAGTCATAATACCGTGTCTGTGAGACCATAAACAGTTCCACAGCAACAGATTGTTACATCACAGATAGAAAATGATAACCTTACAGGAGGAAATAGAAGGGAAAGCAGATGAATTCTGGGAGACAAAGATTATGAAAAATCATGCCCCTCATGCTCACTTTTTGGTCCTTCTCCTACTATTGTCCGGTGATATTGAACTAAATCCTGTCCCCTCAAATCCATCCTCCCAACCTCCTCCTTGGCTCATCAAAAAGGACTGAGAATCTTCCATATTAATGCCCACGGCCTACTTCTCAACCTGGACGATTTAAAAGTATGGGTTGCTGAGCACTCCCCTGACATACTATGTATCTCTGAAACATAGCTTTCCTCCCGTATTCCAGACAGCCAGCTGTCTCTTCCTGACTTTAACCTTAACCAGCAAGACCATGGTAAAAGAGGCAGTGGTATTGCTATTTACTCCCTCAACTCCATTTCTTGCACTATTTCCCATCAGGATGCTAGCCCTAATTCCCATGAACTCCCCGTAGCCAACCTCCACTTTACATCCTCGACGCCCATCTTTGTGGCTGTTCATTATGCCTCACCGAAACTTCCACCTTCTTCCCTTGTCTTCTGTGTCACTGCTGTCTCTACTCTTGCAATAACGGGAGAACTCATCCTTCTTGGAGACTTTAATCTAAACTGGCTGTCACCCTCATTGCTCAACTGCTGTCACCAGATAGATAGATATATTAATGTGACCCAGTTGATAAAAGAACCCACTCACTCTAATCTTCGCTCTCAGTCACACTCCCTGCTCAACTGGGTGCTCTCATTACACCCCACCATATCTGCTCTAGTGGGATACCACCCGACGCACTCAGTGACCACTGCCCCACCTTCTGTATTAGGAAGATTCACTCTCCTTCTAACCCCCCTCCGAAATACATCCAGTATTGGCCCCTCAGATCCCTTGATTCAAGAAAATTGCTTCATGACTTGGCCTCGGCCAACTGGTCACCTGTCTTCTCCTCCCTCTCCATTGATACTGCACTCCCCCACTTCACAACCATCTTTCTAAATGTTTGATATGCCCATGCCCCTCTAAAATCTGTCAGAGTAAAGCACTCCCGCCATCTCTGGATCACCACGGAAATTTTGGCCAGGTGCAAATCTCGTGACCTCCTGTGGCACCGTTTTAAAACCTCACATGATCCAGCCGACTTTCAGACCTAGCACACCCTTTGCAACAGCTGTACTAAGCTTATATGTCAGGCCAAATTGGAATTTTTCAAAGCTCACCTGCAAGCTTCGAATTACACTCCGTCCTCCTTCTGGCACAATCTCCGTTCGCTCATTCATCCCTCCTACACGTCACCCTCACCCACTGTTAGTGAGGCTGGATCCTTAGTTTCCAATCCTACACTTGTTGCAGAAGCTCTAAATAAGTTCTTCACAACCTGTGCTGTTCTGCAAGATCCCCCTACTTGCCTACTATACACCCCTCCTTCTCCGCCACAGCCATCTGACTTCAGATACTGCTGGTATCCCCCTCTGATGTTCTTAAAGCTCTTGTTTCCCTCAACCCTACTAAATCCAGCCCTGATGGCCTGCACCCTAAACTCCTTATAATCTCTGCTCCCTCTATTGTTACCCTCTTAACCTTCATTCTTAATCTGTCTATCTCCACTGCTACTGTTCCCTTGGCCTGGAAGTCCGCCACGGTCTTCCCCCTCTTCAAGGGGGGAGACGCCACTGTCCCTGGCAACTGCCACCCTATATCGCTTCTCCTCTCGCTCACCAATCTCAAAGAGTCCCTAGTCCTCTCTAGGCTAAATGATTTCTTCCATGCTTCAAACACTCTGTCCCCGTCCAATCAGGATTCAGAAAGAATCACTCTACCACTACATCCCTTCTATGCTTCACTGATGCCATTCACTCTGCAATGGATCAAGGTCTGATCACCTCGGCCATTTTTATTGACCTTGCAAAGGCCTTTGACTCAGTATCCCACTCCCTCCTCCTAAATAAACTAAGTGCCTCAGGCCTCTCTCCATCCTCTGTGTCCTGGTTCAGATCTTACTTAACTGGTTGCTCCCAGTCTGTAAAAGTCAGTAAAGTCCTATTTTCCTCCCTCCCTATTCTTGCTGGTGTACCCCAAGATTCGATCCTCAGGCCTGTTCTTTTTTCCCTGTTCATTAATAACCTCCCCTCTGTGTGCTCCCATGCCAAGATCCACATGTATGCGGATAATACTGTACTCTTTCTTTCTGGTCCATCCATCTTAGCTATCCAGTCACCCCTACAAAATGACTTCTCAGCAGTTACCTCCTGGTTTAATGCCAACTGTCTAAAACTAAACATCAAAAAAACAGTTGCCATGACTTTTGGACCCAAGCAAAAACTGAACAGGATTCATACCCTACCCATCTTCCTCTCCGGTGCGTCCACTCCCCTTGAAAATGTCCCTGCCTACAAATACCTTGGAGTTTGGCCTGATCCCTCACTTGACTTCTCTTCCCACATTAATGCAGTACTCTCCAAACTGTGCCCTAAATTAGGGTCACTCTACTGTCAGAAGGCCAGCCTTCCGATCCTTGTTAGACGCGATATAGTGGTTAAATGGATCCTTCCTGCCTTCGACTATGCTGATGTAGTTTTCAGTGCTGCCTCTGCAACCTCCTTCTCCAAACTTGATGTGCTCTACCACGCTTTCTGTAGGTTCACCTCAAACTCCCCCCATTTGAATCACCACTGTGACCTCTATGCCTCCCTGCCACTTCAATCCCTCTCTCAGAGATGTGCTTCCCACTGTTCCACCTTCATATCCAAATTCTGGTTTGGGACTCTACCACCATACCTTGCTTCTCTCCTCAAACTTGCCACCCCCTCCCCATACAACTCACAGACAATCAGCACTCGATCCTTTGCTCTCCCATGAGCCCGCACTTCAGCTGGCAAACTAACCTTTTCTTATAGGTTTCCACCCCTCTGGAACAGCATTTCTCCCCAAACACTCCTCACCCCTCCTTTCCTGCACTTAAGCGCTTACTCAGACCAAACCCCTCTACTTCCTGCACCTGTCTCCCTCCCTAAGACTTTCTGCTTTCTGCCCCTGTCTTGCATCTCCTTACTCCAGTTCTAAGGCAGCAGGCTTTCTAAGTGATTTGCTCCGCATTGCTGTTAACTACTGTCTATATATGTAACCCTGTTCTGTAAATACTGTAGATAGTCACTGCACTATATAAGTAACTAACTTTATGTAAATAGCTCTCTTATGTATACTGTATTATTCTGTTTTGCATTTTTATGTAAATAGCTCTCTTTTGTACACTGCATTATTCTGTACTGTATTTTGTCTACCCTATGTTGTATTGTACCCCCTTTCTCTGGCTTGTGCCTGGAAACAAGCAATTGCTCATGGTGCCTTTCCCAGTTATCAAATTTTATATAAATAAATAAATAAATTATGTTTACATGCCAATTTCCTCAACAATAAGCATAGAAACATAGACAATGATTGCAGAAAAACACCAGAGGTCCATCCAGTCTGTCCAAGTTCCCTATAATCCTTGGAACCTACTGTTCCTCCAGCGTACTAACCCTCCCTATCATCTCTCTATTCCCCTTCCTGGTCCTGTTGTCCCCAGTAACCACTATTCCCTTCATTATGTCACAGCTCTGCTTGAATCCCCTGACTGTTTTTGCACCCACCACCACAGCCAACAGACTATTCCAAGGTTCAGCCACCCTTTCCGTAAAGTAGTTCTTCCTCACATCCCTCCTGAACCTACCTACTGTTAATTTCCAGTCGTGTCAATGTGACCACGAATTCGACCATCAGGGATGGATTAGATTGTCATATATTATTACTGATGCCTGCGATCGGGCTGCGAGCGGTCCACTGGACCACCAGGGATATAGGACGTTCATTTACAATCCCTATGCCCGCGATCAGGCAGTGGGGCACTTTGCCACTTGTGCAGCAGGTGTCGGTCCCCGACGGCTGCAGCCTGGCAGGGCGTTAGGTGCAAGTCGCCAGGGATTGGTGCACCTGCATGAAAATTGGGCCATAATGGCCCCCATAATTTGGGGGGGTGAGATACTAACAACAACAAAAATGGAAAGGGACCTGGGGGTAGTCATATCAGATGACCTAAAGGTGGGCAAGCAATGTGAGAGGGCAGCAAGGAGGGCTGGGGGGATACTGGGATGCATAGGGAGAGGCATCACCAGTAGAAAACAGGAAGTTATTATCCTCTGTACAGACAGCTGGTGAGACCTCATCTGAGTACTGTGTGCAGTTCTGGAGACCCAATCACAGAAGACATAGACAGGATGGAAGCTGTCCAGAGGAGGGCACTAGAATGGTGCAGGGTCTGCACCGGAAGACATATGAAGAGAGACTAAGGAGCTTAATATGTATAGCCTCGAGGAAAGGAGGGAGAGGGGGACAAGATAGAAACTTTCAAGTACCTCAAGGGAATCAACAAAGTCCAAGAGGGTAGCATCTTTCAAAAAAGAGGTGTGCAAGAACAAGAGGGCACAATTTGAAGATAGAGGGGGCGTGCTCAGAGGTAATTGTAGTAAGTATTTTTCACAGAGAGGGTTGTGGATGCATGGAACAGCCTTCCGGAGGAGGTTGTGGAGTCAAAATCAGTGGTGGAGTTCATGCGCTGGGACAGTCATAAGGCAATTCTGGGGTGGGGGTAAGAAGAAGTGGCTGCTGGTTAACTAGGATCTGCAGCTATCCAGTAGGTAGGAAACGGGCAGATCTGGGTGGGCCAAGCCGTCCATTCGTCACAAATTCTATGTTTCTATGTTTTATACGATACGCAATGGCCCCATTTGTGCCTTTGCATGCATTATGGCCCCATTTGCATGTGCACTTTTGAATATCGAGGTTGATGCGCCTAGCGCAATTGCACTTGTGATAGCGCATCCCCCTGCTCCACTCTGACCACTTGCGCTGGCGCAGTGCCACTGCGCCATGCGCACTGCAGGTGGCCAAGGAGTGATATTCAATGATACTGTGCCATGGCGCAGCTCTGTTGAATATCACCCTGTCAATGTCCAGGCGCATCCCAGTTGAGGTGTGCTCAGGCTTGCGCCACAGCCTGGTGCAGTCTGAATACCCCACCCTTTGGCGTCATCATCACAGATGACCTGAAATTATCAAAGCAGACCACTAAAGCAGTAGGTAAGGCTAGGGGGACGTTGGGGTGTAGTAGTAGGGGTATCACAAGTTGTAAGAGGGAGGTAATAATCTCTCTTTACAAGACACTGGTTAGGCCCCATCTGGAGTAGTGTGTGCAGTACTGGAGGCTGCACCTTCACAAGGACAGTAACCAAATTGAGGCAGTCCAGAGAAGGGCAACCAAAATGGTGCAGGGCCTGCATCAGAAAACATGTGAGAACAGATTAACGGAGCTCAATATGTATACCCTAGAGCAAAGGAGGGAGAGAGGTGATATGATCAAAACATGTAAACACCTTAAGGACATTAACAAAGTGAAAGAGTCTAACATGTTTCAATATAAGAAAAATAGCAGGACAAGAGGACACAGCATGAGATTAGAGGGAGGCCAATTAAGGGGTAATGTGAGGAAGTTCTTTTTCACAGAAAGGGTGGTGGATGCATGGAACGGCTTACCTCAGGAAGTGGTGGATATGAATACAGTGCAGGGCTTCAAACAGGCATGGGATTGGCATAAGGGAGCAATACAGATGAGTATGAATAGATAGGCCATTGACAGAGCAAAGGCTGATGGCACATTCATAAGGTAGAAAAAGAAATGGGCAGACTGGATGGGCCTTGCGGTCCTTATCTGCCATCAACTTCTTTGTTTCTGTGGAAAAAAAAACTAAGTGACAAAGAATGTGCATGACATGTTTTTTGAGACTTAGTGTTTTTTATGGTGGGGGTATTTTTACAATTAACTATAACTTGTTTATTTTGTTTTCAAATTTGAGGGTTCAGGTTCTTACCACCACCTCATGGTCATGCAATTCCAGGGTTTGAATGTAGACCAATAAAATGTTTTTGGGGGTATAAAATTCAACCCTTTTTAAAAAAAGAATAAAAAACTAAAACCCTGCAGATGTGTAGTAGGTTTTTTTCAGAATAGGCCTTTTCATCAACTTTTTCTTTCAGGTTACCAGTCTACAGCATGGTACCAGAGCAGAAAACAACAACTGGCCAAGCTAGAGGTAGTGCTGTGCAGGTCCCTGACAATAGGATCCTAAAATAAGTATGTAATGGGATGGCTTAGGTGGGAGTGGGTAGTGGCATGGGTGCTAGATAATGGCTGATGGTGAGTTTGCTTTTTAATAGTGTGCTGGACAGGGTGAAGAGGGAGAAGGTTTGCATAGTTGGGGGGGTTATTTAGTTGGGAGGAGTAGGGTGGCATGGTTGACAGAGGGTAGGGGGTTTGTTTTAACTTGCATGGGAGACAGTGTTAGGGAGCTACCAAGTTGGGTGCCCACAGGCTGCAAAAAGTTAAAAAAATAATGGAGGCAGAATAGAGTAGTGGTTATGGGCACTGAGCTGCAAACCTGGAGACCTGGGTTTAAATCCCATTAGCCCCCGCTTGCATGCTCTGTGACCCTGAGCAAGTCACTTAACTTCCTTGTGCTCCCAGGTCGCACCTGGAAACAAGCTTCAGCTTAGAGTACCTATCCTGGTTAAACAATTTTCCCTTCCCTTCCCTTAAAAATAATGTTAAAAAACTAACATACTCCCAAGATCAGGGTTGGGCATCCAGTGATGGGAAGGTACAGTGGGATTTATCTGATCCCAGAACTGGTTACCCAGTGTCGCAAAGTGCAAGGGGGGGGGGGAAGCAGTCCAATATCTTGAAAAACACAAGAATGTTTTGGTTTTCATTTGTGAGTGACTTCCTGCTTAGTCAATCACAAATAAAAACAAGCATTTTTCAATGTCGAACATTCGCTGCTTGATAAACAATTTGTTTTTTTGCAGATCTGACCCCACATTTTGAAGATACTTGTTTTAGGAATCACCTTATAGACATGACTGTCATTTATGGTATATTGGCCCAAATGTAATTTCTTTTCACCAGAAGTGCAAAAGCACATTTCGTCTAGGATTTTAAAAATGACACTAGTCACATTTATGAGGTGTCGTGGACAAATGGCTATGTTGAAAGGTTGAAGTCAAAATACCAAATATTAGTAAAAGTATGAGTGAACGTTGAAATAATGTAATGTCCAGGCATAATCTAGGCATTTTGCCATATTTGTACATTACATTTTCAGCATAGCCTTCTTATTACCCCAGCTAATAAATGCACTAGGTGAAATTTTCAAATTCTCAGTAAAACGTCATTCCGTGGCACAGGTACGAGAATGTATTTTGGCCAGGATTTGAAAAATGGCAGCTGTCACAGTCATGAAGTGCTGTGAAGAAATGGCTACGTTGAAAATATGGGGTCGAAATATTGAAAATTACCAAACTTACAAGGCTGCATTGTTAAATTTCAACTTAGGCTCAAACTTTGTTGTTTTTTAATATTTTTGTCCCAAATTTTCAAAATAGCCTTCTTATGACCCTACCTCATGAACAAGTGTAGAGAACATTTTCAACTCCTGCTGAAAAGGTGATTTTACACAGCAACTGCAAAATCACCTTTCGGGATGCAAAAACACATTTTGGCCAGGATTTGAAAAATGACAGCTGTCACATTCATGAGGCGCTGTAAAGAAATGGCTACTGTATGTTGAAAATGTGGGGTCAACATATAGAAAATTACCAGATTTCTAAGCCTGCTTTTGCAAATTTCAACATAGGCTCATGACGTTGTTGTTTAATATTTTTACACCAAATTTTCAACATAGCCTTCTAATGACCCCACCCATGAACAAGTGCAGAGAAAATGTTCTACTCCTGCCCAAAAGGTGATTTCACACAGCAACTGCAAAATCACAATTCAGGATGCAAAAACACATTTTGGCCAGGATTTAAAAGATGACAGCTGTCACATTCATGAGGTGCTGTAAAGACATGGCTATGTTGAAAATGTGGGGTTAAAATATTGAACATTACCAGGGTTATAAGCCTGCATTTGCAAATTTCAACATACAGTAGGCTCGTAATGTTGTTGCTTTTTTAATAGTTTTACACCAAATTTTCAAAATAGTCTTTCTAATAACCCCACCTCATGAACAAGGGCAGAGAAAATTTTCAACTCCTGCCTATAAAGTGATTTTGCACAGCAACCACAAAAATCACCTTTCAGGACAGATTTGCCTAATGTTACTGTAATTGTTGATGAGGTGGGGGTCCAAAAACTGGTATGTTGAAAATGTGGGGCAAAAATATTAAAAATGGCCAAGTTACATGTATGCCACTAAGTTCAAAATCACATTGAAATAATTGAACCGCATTCCTGATTTTCTCAATTTGTGGTCTGACTTTGAAGAGTGAAGATGTCTCTGCAGTTCAGAGAAGATTATGGGGTCAACCTCTGAGTGGGCAAGTAAGAGCTTGGGGTCTGTGTGTGGTGGGGTGGTGGGTGTTGAGTGGGAGGGTCAGGTGTGGGAACAATGGTGCAACAGACAATGGTGGACAGTTTTCTATTTTACAGGGTTAAAAAACAAATGATGAGGGAAGGTTTTCTATATTTCAGGTGATGACACTGGGGGATTGGGCACCCCCAGTGTCAGTGTTACATTTATGGGGTGCTGAGAGGGAGGGTCAGATGGGGGGACCAGTTATGGGGTGCATAGACAGCACAGGCAAACATACAAATAAAAAAATAAATAAATAAGGGGTCACAACACTGGGAGATTGTGCGCCCCCATTGTCAGTGTTACGTTTGGGGTGGGGGATGGGGTGGTGGGTACTGATAGAGAGGGTCGGGTGGGGGGAAGAGCAACAGACATCGATGGATGGTTTTCTGACTGACAGGCTGTTGACGTTGAAAGTCGCTCAGCTGTTTGCTGACCAACTTCATGCAAAACATAGGACCAAAGCCCTCTCTGATTGGAGTGGCTTTGGAACTTTGAAATACATGAAGTTTCAGCCCATCAAGTAGAGAGTGATGTCAGGACCACAGCACAAGGTCATTGGTGTAGACTGCTGACACCCTGTTTTTGTGAACTGCAATGGGCTCGGCAGTATTACACCCCCAAAATCCCCTATCCTTGCTGTCATGAGCCCCTGGCCCCCAAACCCCGAGCAGCCCGATAGGACCTCCTGTTTGCAGAGAGGATCCCCATTTTAAAGAACTCGTGAGCAGTTGTATGGGTTCCAGAAGACTTACCAACTTTCCTTTTCCCAGTGGGAGGATAGAAACTGTAGTTTTGAGTTCGCTTGACTCTGTACTACTTTCAGTATTTGAATCCCACCACTGTCACTGGCTACGTCTTACCTAAGTAGTTGGATATGATAGCCAAGTGGTACTGTCTTTCAAGGCACACAATCTTTTCAAAATCCTTCTATTAAAATGTTAGATCACACAATCAGAACCCCAGGCAGAGTTGGTAAGAAAATCATGAAATTTTACTTAAAATAAAAGCAATGCAGAAAAGTCTACAGTTTGGAAAAACTTTGAAATGCAGACAATATCAAAAGTAAAACTGGATGGTTTACAGAAAACACTAGATACTGTTATTCTAAACTATATCATGTTTTGATGTTAGAGTCCAGACAATATTTTAAATGTCTTTGTAAAGATGAGTCCTTAAGCAACAGTTTGTAGCAAGTTTGTATCCCAAGTCAGTTCCTTTGAATTAACTTTTAAAAAAGCCTTCAGGTGCTTCCTTGGTGAAAAAACTTGGTTTCCAAAATTCTGACTTAAAGGGGGAGGCTCCCATAGTTTCACACCAATATTTTCCCAACTCCTTATGTGTAACTGTTACGTGACTCCTCCAGTTGCCAGCAGTCCTATTGCTGTCCAAATCTAGATTATAAATAAAAATATACAGCCCCCAGAAGTTATCAATGTGTTTGTCCTTCATTTTACCATCAATGCTGCTGGAGGGCCATGTCATCAGAGCAACAGATAATGGTGCTGCACTAAATACAGTTCCACCAGTAAACCAAACCCACAATGTCTGGTTCCCCACTTAAGTAATGGAGGAACCCTTTAAGTGTTGTGCACATCCTGAAGTATAGGTCTAATAGGAACTAGGACCATATGAATGTGATGCAGCACTGATTTGACATATATATACAGTATTCATAATAAGAAGTGCCTGTATGTGTTGTGTTACTGTTTCTGATAGCAAAAACTGTTTACCCAATAAATCACACTGGGTACAAGAGTTTAAGTGGTATTATACAGCTGTTGTATTATGTTCTGTGTGTGTTAGCATTCTCTGCTTTGATTGACACCAGCAGTGAGAAACAATCTTGCAAATATGCCCATTTCCCTTTATAACTAGGCAGTCAGTGATTGGATGGCTGCTGTAAGGCACTAAAGAGCTCAGCTATAACAAGGAATAGGTTACCATGACAGCATCAGCTGCAGCATATGGAAGAAGGGTAATCTAGTGGTTAAAGCACAGACAAAAGAACTGGGAGGCTGTGGCTCAAATCCTACTAAAGTCTCTTACTCTCTAATCCTTAACAAGTTCCCCTAACCTCCTTGGGATATGTGATGGCCCCTCAGGTCCATGACTTTAAAAGTGCCCCCATTCCCATTATAAATCATTAGCAGAGATGTGAGAGCTACAGCACTTCACTTTGAAGGTACTGAAGACAAGCTGTGGTAGGCCCCCCGTAATGACAGCATTTGAAATAGGAGGTCCCTCACAAATTAGATGCCACACTTCAGCTGTTATAGGCAAAGAAACTAATCAGTCTCAGTGTTTGTAGTGCTCTGTATTTGCTTAGCTCATTCCTCCCATGTCATATGCACTCTGTGTCTTGGCATTTCCACTCAGAAACTCAGATTTAAGGAGCATTTGAAATGTAAAACAATACACTTTATAAAGTAAGTGATCTAGCTCTCCACTTTCAGGCTGCTGAAAGTGGGATGTATCATTTGTACAAAGGAGGAATTCAGTCTTGTGTGATCCTTTGGGAAGCTGTTCAGGCCTACCTTGTAAATGAATCTTCTCAAGGGTGTTCACCTGGTTCAATACAGATTGACTGACTGACTGCTAGATTGACTGCTTGTTTGTCTGATTGATTGACTGATTCTTTCTACTGCTCTCCATAACATGTTACAACTGTCTCACAGAGAGAAATGAGCAGTACAAAGTAACAGATTCTGTTTCCTGTGAATGAAATACTATTAGATGTATTATTTGCTCTACACATACAGTATTAAGGCTACAAGTACTACTCCCTGTGTGAATTGCATGACAGAACTGTCTTAAGCCATTGCAAACTTAAACTAAAATCAGGATAGACAGCACTGATACTCTTATGTTTTCTTCTGCACTGTTGCTGAAGTGACATCAGGGAATGGAAGGGGCTGTATTACAAGTGACCCATTTGCATGCAGATGGAGGCTTTTTTGACACTTTACTAGCTTGTGTCAGAGACTCAGACTCTAGATATGTGTTGCAACAGAAGAAATGACTGATCTCTTATTGACATATGTACAGTAATTGATGTAATGCATAATAAATACATCAGACAAATCCAAATCAGAAATATAGAGGAGTCTTCTCCTTTAAAGTCAGAATTTTCTGTACAGTATGTGAAAAGTCAAAATTTCCACATACTCAGGTCTGGTTTTAGAGATTTTTCCAGGCCTACACATATTCTTCAGGTCTTCAAATATATGTCAGCTGGACAGGCTATCTGACCCACAGCTAAACTGTTTATCAACTGCCCTGAGTTCAAAATGTGTGTCTTATACATACAGGCTGGTCATCTTCAAGCCACACCCACAGTGTGATGGGGTGTAACAGTTTACCTTTCCCTGTAGGTGTCACTGTGGTTCCATGACAGGTTCCATGTCAACTCCCAGTCACATCTGGTTTATGCATTTGGCTTGACCCCTGACCCCTAGGTCATTACATTACCTTTTTCTGTCATGGAAAGCTACAGTGGGATATTTTATGCCTTCCTGGCCTATATACCTGTCTCCCTTATCTGGAGACATACCATCCACCCTAGCCATTAAAACAATTAAGGCTATTTTTGTAGTTTCATTCCTAAAAGCCTTTTAAAGAGATAGTGTTTTAATTCTAAAGTACGTTACAGCATATACAATATGAACCCACATAAATGAATATAGGCCTATCATGCGACACTTGCCACACAATGTTGAGTGCGCAAGTGCAGCCAATGTAAAAAGGCTCTTTTATATATATATTTTTTTCAGCATTCTTTTTTCATTTGTACTTGCGTGTGCTCTGGTGATTTTACTAGTGTACTAACATATTAAAATGCCAGCAGATGAGGCCTATTGGTCTTTTGTGTCTGCTCAATAGTCAGCACCCATACTGGGTGCCAATTTTGCTGCCTCCCCCCGGTTTCTCTGTCCTCAGTCCAAGATGTTTCCCTTGTATTGGACTTCATCAGCTTCAGCCTCCCCTTATACCCGTCCCTGCCCCTCTTAACCCCACCGCAGTCTCTGCCTCCACCAGTCCCTTGGGCAGTATGTTCCATGTTTCCACCACTTTCTCCATGAAGTAAATAATAATATTCAAGACTTTAAGACATATCATTTTAATTTGGCTTTTTTTTCATCACAAAACCAATAAATGGTCCTATTCTGGACCTATATCTAATTAACCTAAAAATTTCAGGTTTTAAATGGATGTATTTTTTTATCCGAGCACAAGTGTCTTAATTTGTGGTATATTGCAAAATTTTGGTGCTTAAATGTACCGAACATACTGGACCAATTGCTTTCAAAATTAGCATGCACTGAGCCTCTTGAATCGAGAAGGTGCATGACAACTTTGCAAAGCCTAGGTCCTAAGGTGGACAAGCTAAAAGCTTTCAAAAATAGCTTAGCCAGTGCGATATACACACACATGCTAGAGATAGATAGATAGATAGATAGATAGATAGATAGATAGATATAGACAGAAACAAAGACAGAGACAGACAGACAGACAGCCACATGGATTGGACTTTTGTCCCATTGGAGTCATTATCAGTTATATCCCTGTACACTGTATCTCTACAATTAAAGCAGCATACCTCTGCAATCACCTTTATATATCACTAGAAGAAAATATTGATAGAACAACATGTTTGTATGCCTCCTTATCAGGCAGACTTGATAGACCACAAGGCCTTCTTCTGCTGGTATAAATCTACAGTATGTTTCTGTGTAACATTACAAAGCCTAAAGCAAATTAATTACCAATATACAGAATAGTGTGTGGGCAACCATACGCAACAAGGCTGTGTTTCCACTGAGGGGTTGAGATGACATCATAGGGACCTCGAGAGTGAAGCTCAAGAGGTCCCGATGTTGTCTCAACCCTGAGAAGGAAACACAGCTCTGTGCATGTGTGGTTGAGCATATACTATTTTATATAGTATATGGTTCAAAACAGGAGATCCACTGCCTGCCCCCCCACCTAATCGCTCATTCATCTCCCATGCCCACTCGTCTCCTCCACCTGTCTACTTGTTCATTTTCCCCTGTCCACTCATTCACACAGTTCACCAATAGTAAGAAGTGAAATTCATTTTGGTAAAGGCTTTCTTACCCCCAAATGACAGGGTGGTTTCTTTCAGACAGCCATGGTGCAGTTTTCTCGGGTGCTCCATACCATGGACCAAATGCTGCAAGTCCGTTCTGGTGAGATGAGCTCACGCTAGCCAAAAAAAAACATTTAACATCTGGGCATTAACAGAGATGATTAGGTGGTGGGAGGTGCTGTTATTGTAACTTCTGCACCTCAGAAAGATCTCTGTAAGCCTAACGCAGAACGTCGGAGGTTGAGACATCAGGAAAAGTTGTTGCAGTATCGTTATGATGTCACAGTGATACTGCAACAACCTTCCATGACCTTTGAACTGTCCTACAACAGCTTTTAGAGAGTCACCGTTTCCCTTACCAGGTAAGACACTCACAACAAAATACACTCAGCAGACTATCAGACCTGCAAAAACCCTATCCAAACAAAAGCAAAAACAATATATACCACAGCCTAACAGTAACCTGAGAATTATTTGCCTCTCAACAAATGTCTATGTCCCTTGAAGAGCCATCTCTCTCCTCAGGTGACAGTCCCTCAATGCTGCCTTCCACGCTGATGCCTCTACACTCATGCTACAGTACTCACATGTCCCTACCCACCACACAATCCAGCCACCTCCAACCACTCAAATGTTGCCACTTGCAATCTGCTCCTGACTGCAGATGTCACATCGCTGCCAGTATAGACACCATGCTGCTTTCCAGCATCAATTGCATGAAACTAAAATGACAGACTGTTGAAATCAGGCATCCTTTTATGGGAGAACCATACATTATGGAATTCAAGATGCTCAAACAACTGAAACCAGCAGAAAAACAGCAACAACTCAACTACATTACAGAAAGACAATAGGGCAAAAGAAAAACCCAGAAATGATTGAAAATTGAAAATGTGAGGACAAGATAAAAAAAGCAGCCAAATGTATTATATAACACAAACATTTGGGTAAATCTGCTATACTTAGAAATAAACTTACCTAGAGGTCTACATCCTTGTATATTACACATCATTTATTACAGTATATATACTGTATATTACATGGGAAAGTCATCAGGTATTTCCCCATATCTCATGGTACTTAAATGCTATACATGCAACCAGTTCAATACTTATCCCTTATTAACATGTTGTTAATACCTTACTGTCACCTTACTACTATTATTTACCTTGATTTCAAAATTGTAATAATGTGTTAATAACACATTTTTACTAATCTTAACCTCAAAACCTTAACATTCTAACACCAAAACATAAGATTCAGAACAATGCTAATGAACCTCTGTCCTTAAACTGCTTTCACAAAGCAGCACCTTTGCATTAAAAAAATGCAGTTTGAAATGAAAATGGAATTGTAGCCCCCCCCCCCCAAACACACACAACTGCTTTTCACAGCAGAATCTTTGCAATATAAAAATCAGTAGGGAGGTGTTTGCACCTCATACATTTAACTTGAAAAAATATTCTGAGCTAAACCAGTCAGTTAGCAACCATGTAAAGTGAAAATGCAAATTAACATCTGTCCATAAATGCCTGGGAGAAAATGAAAATGTTCAGACAAAAATGCACGCAGTGTACAAACAAACACAAATACATCTTTCCAAGCGGACAAAGGCATATTGTGTAAACTGCAAACCAAATGAACTGTTGTTCCACAGTTACCTGAAAAAAGACAATTTTGTACAGCAAAAGACTGGCAGTTTATAAAAGATACAGTTTAAGTTAAAACAGAAACACATCTTTCAGAGAAAATGCAGGCAGTTTGCAGTGTGAAGTGAAAAATAAATAAACTGGTGTTGTGCAGTAACCTGAAAAGAATATTTTCACGGCAAAAACATGGACAGTCAGCCATCCTCCATTGCGCTGCTAGCAGGACATGGCTGCATTCCTTTACAAACACTTTCAGAGCAAACAGCAGAGTAAAGTGGAAATCAAAATAAACTTTGTCCACAGCATTAGTTGCTTTATTTCAGCCAAAGGCAAGCAGTGTACAGACATACACTTTAACTTGGCAAAATCTAACCTTTCAGAGAGTAAGCTGATCAATCATAGAACAGAACAAATTATTCTTACTGCAGGCAGATGTGGAGCCATTTTGAAACTAGCAGGTAGTGACTCCATTTTATTTTATTTATTTAATTCTTTTGGTAACCAGGTAAGGCCCACTAGGCTCAAATGCTTGTTTTCAGGGGTGACCTGGGAGCACTGGGGTGGTTAAGTGACTTGCTCAGAGGTCACACAGTATACAAGAGGAGGTTGTGGGAATCAAACCCAGCTCTATTGGATGTACAGATAAAGCTCATTTACAGCTCCTTACTCTAACCACTAGGCTATACTGCCAGCCCCATTCCATCAGGATCACATAGCCTGAAGCCCTGTTCACCTCAGACACATTAGCTGCTGCAATACTGGAAAGTTTTAAAATAAAACCATTTTTCTCTAACCTTATTTAATATATAAAATATCTGCTAGCAAGGTGGTATATACTCATGAAATATTACCCTCTTGTACACACTTTGACAGCAGATATTCTGTCTGTCTGTCTGCCTGTCTGTCTGTCTCTTTCTCTCCCCCTCTCTCTCTAGATACATATATATATATATATATATATATATATATATATATATGGCAAGAAGAAATCTAGAATTTCATTGGCTGAGAGACATCACCTGACCATGCATTAAATCTCTAATAACGTACACCCCATTGTGGCTTATTACTTACACACCCACACACATGCACACACACACACACACACACACACACACACACACACACACACATATATATACACACACACACATTGTGGCATGCATGTGCATAATTTTAATTTAGAAAATAAATTCCAATCATAAGCCTTTCTTTAAATATTGCATTATGTTCTAAAGTATGAATTCTAGTGAAGCCAACTGTGCTGTAGTTAATGGATCTGTGGCTTGTTTGGTGTTTCTTGGCTAGAAAGGCATTACCTTCCACAAACAGGGTCTCTGTGGGAGGGGTATTGCGACTGGGACTAGAGCCAGGACATGAACTTATATAATTTATTTGAAACCTCCCAAAAGCAATTTTTTGTAAACAAACTCTACCAAACCTGTGAATTTCATAAATTGACTCTACAGTACATACTTTTTTTGCTATCCATAAAAAAAAAGACCAAGATAAGGAATTTTTATGTAAATTCCCAAACTAATAACTTTAAACCACCAAACCAATTTCAGTCACATTTGCCAAAAAATTAGCCACTAAGACTGATACTGTGTATACCAAATTTCACAGTCCTAAAGGCTGTCATGGTTGAGATATAAGGGCTTCTTTCATAAATATTAACATACTGTACCATCACTACAACACCTGTATTATATATATATATATACACACACACACACACACACACACATATATAAATATATACACACACACACACACATATATATATATATATATATATATCCTAGGCACGTGGATGGCTAACAAGCTGACATTCAATGCACATATAGAAACCCACTGCAAGAAGCTACAACAAAGGCTGGGTTTTTATTTCTGTAATAAAATCTTGCCTTAACTGTGAAGCTAAGAAATCACTGGGTCAGGCTACAGTCCTCTCCCTGCTAAATTATGGTGACATTATATATAAAAGTGCCACAGTCTTGAATCTGGCTGGATTAGATGAGTTTTAACACAGAACACTCTGCTTTATTTGTGAGTTCCCTGCCATTACCCATGATTGCCTCCTCTACAAGGAAATAGGCTGGTCATCGCTCTATATCAGAAGGCTAAGACATTTAAATCTTTAGTCCTTCAAAGCTCTGTGTAGCTCATTACCCACATACACAGGTGTCGGAACCCGCAGAACACCCAACTTTTACTCATGAGCATTCAAAGTGCCCCTTTGCTTGGGGAAGCCACCTTTTTTACCCTGTGCCCTTTTGAAGTTCGGTACCCTCACTTTTCCCCATGTTCCGGCACCCAAGCCCACATGTATTTCCTCTCTCATCTGTAGATCCCAAGGCCCATAAACACTTAGACTACATAATGTCATTATGCTTGATGTTCCCAGGCATTTTTCAAAATACAGGAAGGCCCCTAAAGCCTGGAATGCCCTCCAGAAACTACTCAAGTTACCTGCACTGGTCAGTCCCCAGTTCTTCCAAACTCTTCTAAACCAACATTGCATATATAAATGTGTTTGCCATTAGCACTGCTATTGTATGCTGTATCATGAATAGTTCTCTTTGCTGTATTTTATCCTATACTACTCTAGATTGCTGATTAATTTCATGGCACTGTACTTACTCCTTACATTTACATAGCATATTATAATCAGCCTTCTTTGTTCCTCTTCGTATGCTATGTCGTAAGCTAGTCTGTTATTCCCAGACCATATTTATTTTTTTCTATAACACCTTCTTAAGTACTATGTACCATCAGTTGATACTGTGTCTTGAATTTGTTATCCCTTCCATAGTATTTATTTCTATTTTTCTGTTTGTATATCACCCTTTTTATGTATTATGTACTACCAGTTGATACAGTGCCTCGAAATTGTTATTCCTAGTTTGTATTGATTGTTCTTTTTTTTGTCCTACCCAGGGCCTGCTTGCAAATGAGCCTCACTCACTGGAGCTCTTCCTGGTAAAACAAACAAATAAATACATATATATCTATTATACTGACATGGCAGAACCAGTATAGTTAGGGTTGAGTGCACAGTTCTTTGTTAAAGCCACATTTTTAACCTTAATAACTTTGCAACTCTTCAATTGATCTGCATGCAATTTGGCATGCATAATATCTAGGGTTAGGTCTCTTGATGTGGAAACTTTTATGTGAATCCATTGTGTGGTTTCTGAGATACAGAGTATCACAAATCCCAAATTGACATGTTTTTTGCCGTTCCTTTGTCCTCCTGTATCTCAGAAATGGCTTTAGATTGTGGTCTGAAAATTTCAGGTTAGAAAGTCTTTCAATCACAGATGTGTATTTTGAAGGTTAGGTGAAAAAATATTAATCTGTACAAGAGATATTTAATTTTCAATTTCCCCATTATTTCCTATGGGAAAAGTTAGATGTTCCACACGAAAATACATTTGTTTTAACAGAACCTACTGTATTTTCCCAGACAGGGTCCTATGGTGCTCCAGGGAGTGTACTGTATTTTCACAGACAGGGTCCTATGGTGCTCCAGGGAGTGTACTGTATTTTCACAGACAGGGTCCTATGGTGCTCCAGGGAGTGTACTGTATTTTCATAGACAGGGTCCCATGGTTCCAGGGAGTGTACTGTATTTCACAGACAGGGTCCCAATGGTGCTCCAGGGAGTGTACTGTATTTTCACAGACAGGGTCCTATGGTGCTCCAGGGAGTGTACTTTATTTTCACAGACAGGGTCCTATGGTGCTCCAGGGAGTGTACTGTATTTTCACAGACAGGGTCCTATGGTGCTCCAGGGAGTGTACTGTATTTTCACAGACAGGGTCCTATGGTGCTCCAGGGAGTGTACTGTATTTTCACAGACAGGGTCCTATGGTGCTCCAGGGAGTGTACTGTATTTTCACAGACAGGGTCCTATGGTGCTCCAGGCAGTGTACTGTATTTTCACAGACAGGGTCCTATGGTGCTCCAGGGAGTGTACTGTATTTTCCCAGAGCAGTCCCATGTCCACCATCTTGTTTTTCAGTTAGCGAGAGAATATAAATGCAGAAAACACAGAAAAAGTAATGAATTTTAAAAAACAAACATCAGAACCTAGCTAAACAGGACCCGTTTAGCTACATTCTGCTGTTTGCTTGTTTTTTGGGGGAACAAGAAACACCTTTCCTGGCACCCAAAGTCTCAGGTGCTGAGCTTAGCGAGAGGAGTGCTTCCCTGGCAGGCACTGGGGGTGTTCCTTAGGGTCATCAGCCCTAACAGTCATCTCATTCTCATATACTGTACCCATCTCATCTTATTTGCTTATGGAATGGGGTGAGTGTTAGGCTGACAACCCCAAGCACACTCCTGATGCCTGGTTATGTCTGCAGGGTGGGTGGGGTGTTAGGTTGGAAACCCAACACCACATTTCCCCTGCTTTTGTCACTCTTAGTAACAGCCCTAACTGATAAAGTTTTTTGTAATGAATATATATATATATATATATATATATATAAGCACGTAAGTGCCACTATAGTTAGGTTGCCTGGCCACTTCCTTGTTAAACCCCAAAAGTTGCACTTTAATAACTTTGCAACCGTTTGACCGATGTGCTAGAAATTTTGCATGCACTGTCTGGTGCCATAGATCTCTGGATGTGGCAAGTTTCATTCTGATTGGTAGTGCAGTTATGGAGCTGCGGAGTGCCACAAAATGTGAAATTTACCATTTAGGTGCAAATTCTTTGCTTGTCTGTAAGTCTGAAATGGTTTGGGGGTCTGGTCTGAAATTGTTAGGGTATATGGGATCTGGGTCACTGATGTGCCTTTTGAAGGTTTGGTAAAAAAAATATTAATCCGTTCAAAAGTTATTAAAGTTTAAAAGTTTCCTACTATAGCCTTTGGGAAAAATTAGATGTCTGGTGAGAAAACTGTTTTTACTTTCATGAAAGCACTTTTTGCTTTCGGAAATGCGAAAGTAGTTGCGTGCTGCCACAATCTTGTTTTCAGTTGGCGACAGGTAAAAAATGCTGTAACTCAAAAAATACTGCCCCTTTGTAAATACCATTTGTGTTTACCTAATCAGGGCCCGAGGAACACGATCCTGGCATTAGATTTGAAAAATAATGCTCCAAAATATGTTTTTTCAATTTGGCCATTGGAAGTGTTGTAAATTTTTGCATTGAGACCTCCTTAATTCTTGCCTTAACTTTGGTTTTAACTAGCTCTATAGGGTTTATAAAACATTCTGTTAAACAATCCAGTAGACCATAGGGTTTTAAGATCTTGTTGACTATCTCAAAGTATGGGAAGGAGAACCCTCTCTCTCTCCATAATCAATCATCTCATCTATACATGCCCTTGGGAGTCTTGATTGCCCTTGATTTTTTAATAAAGTGCCTGCCTTTGTTACATACTACTATTAAGAGGGAGTTGCCTAAGTTCTAACCGCATAATACATGAAGAGGCCCCAGGAGGTAGACCTAGTATCTTACTATAAAATTTATTCAAAATTGGCTCCAGTTCATCCGAACCTTCCACGCCCCAAATCTCAGCATCATAAAGAATTTGGCTTTTTCTTTTTGCATTTAGGGCTCTGATACACCCAATTATGGAGTATCCCCCAAATTTATAAGCAAAGCCCTCCACCACCAGGGTAAACCTCCTTATTTTTTGTCTAATTATATTTTTGTGCGTATTCCAGTTTGGATTATAGGAGAAATAAATCCCTAGATAGCAGAATCCCTTGACTCTCACTATCTTGTGCTTATTACAAACTAGTTCTAAGTCTTTCCCTGATTTTATTGGGTTTTTATTACAGACCATATATTTTGTTTTATTATAGTTTATTTTGAGCTTCATTTCTTCACAGTCTTTCTGAAATTCTTGCAACAACCTTTTAATACCTAGAAAACTCATAGAGATCAATGCTATGTCATCAGCACACGCTAGATACAGGCAACTTCTAGATCCTATCTTTGGCATATGGAATTCTTCTCTGTATAATTTTTTCAGGATTTTATTCAAATGCATGTTGACTAAAAGAGTCAGCTCTGCACTTGGTGCCACCATGAAAGTCATATGACCTGATGCCCCACAAAAGTAAAGGCCAGCTAGTCTGGGATACTCGCTTAGACCAAGGTGACCCAAAGAAACAGGAATCTGGAAAAGACAGAAAGAGATAAATAGATGGTGCGGAACTACACTCTCATAGAAACAAAATAAACAATGGTTGAATTGTAGCTTATCAGCAGTACGAGTTCAGTTCTATCGTTTAAACCTGTCAGAATGTGACCACTCAACTGAACCATCCACATTGCCTCCCTTTTCAATAGGGTATCCAGATTCCCTTCCCTTCTTCCAAATATGACCCTTTCAATGCCACAGAATTTAAAACTGTGACTACCTGAATTTGGCTGAGAATTTACATGAAGGCCAAGGGCATTACTAACATCATTCCTCTGTATAGTCTTGATATGCTCCCCTATCCACAATTTAAACGTGCAATTTGTTTTCCCTATGTAACATGCTCCGCATGAGCACACAGCCAGGTAGACTATATGATTTGAGTCACAGCTGATAAAATGTCTGATCTCAAATGTCTTCCTTGCATTAACACTAATAAAGTGACTGGTTTTCTCCATCACTGGGCAGTATTTACATCTGCCATAGCCAAAGTTACCACTATGCATGCTAGGTAACCAAGTCCCTTGTTTAATATTATCTACTGGCTGTAGGCTATGTGTAGGGACATCTGCCAGGTTAGGGGCCCTTTTGTATGTGAACCTAGTGAGATTGGGACAGTAACTCCATCAAACAGGGTCTGTTCAGACAATATTCAATTTTTTTTATAATAGCCTTAATGGTAGCAGACTGTCTGCCATAAGTAGAGATTAAACTCAAAGGCTGATCCTCTGCCTGCTTTGGAGGTTGTATTACCAACAGACGATCATAACTGACATCCCCCACCTGTTGCTCTGTCTGGTCCAGGATGTGGGACTTATAGTCCCTTTGCTTGAGCCTGTCTCTCATCAGTCTACTTTGCTTATGAGAATCACTCTCATCACTACAGTTACAATTAATTTTAAGGTACTGGAACTTAGGTATGTTCCTGACCATATGTTGTGGATGGCAGCTAGTGGCATGTAGAATAGTCTCCTGCCCATCACTTTGCTTACACAAATGAGTCTTAATTGTACCATCCTCCTTCTGGATAATATTTAGATCCAGGAAACTTACCTCTTCCTTGCTGACATAAGTTGTAAACCTCAAGTCTGAGTTTGTACTTTCCAGAAAACCCACAAACTCATCCAGCTGTCCCCTGCTGCCCCTTCAGATCAACAGAGTGTCATCTATATAGTACTGTCAAAGGTCTTTCCCATGATAGTAAGGATTAGCCTCGGGACAATAGACTGCTTCTTTCTCCCAGTACCCCAAGTATAAGTTGGCATAATCAGGGCCAGAAGTAGTCCCCCCTGCTGCAACCTTTACCTGCAGGTAGAACGTGTCCTGAAACTAGAAGACATTAGAGTTCAGTAGAAGGCGGGCACATTTACACAAGAAATCCACCAAACCCAGGCCATCATCCGTACCTATCTCCAGCCAATGGTACAAACCATGAGGCTCTTTTTTTTCCCAGAAAGCTTTTTTCTCCTCCATTACCCCTGCACCTTACTTGGCAACAGGGGAGCCATGATATTTCTTCTTTTCTCCCCTGTTACCCAGGACCTCAAATTGCAGTCACGCATGTGCGTGGAGGTGCGCATGCACTCTGCAGCTCTGGTAACAGCCCTTCCTCCCTCCCAGCCTAATGCCTGGTTCCCCTCTTGGCTTGGCACTGCCACCTAGCCTCCACTGGGTGGCAGCCAAGAGCCAGGGGAAACCCCATGTCCCCTCCTAGAGAGGAGAGCTGCCTTGCAGCTACTTGATCTGACTCCTCGCCCTCCCCCCGGCCGACTCCTGGTGGTCTGAGCTTGCTCCTGAACCCTGGTCGCCGGTGTGGTGCAAGGTATGGCATCCAGTGCTTCAACCCTCAGTGCTACTGGGTCAGCCTACCCATGAGGCCCTCTTGATGGGGTATATTCATATACAGGGCGTCCACATCAAGACAGATAAGCCACCAATACAGATCCACTGGTATATCTTCCAAAATTCTCAGCACATCTGTAGTGTCTTTGAGGTATGACAGAAGTGACTGCACCCACTTCTTAATGTGTGAGTCAACAAACTGTGACACTGCCTCCATCAGGTTGCTTATGCCAGCCACTGTAGGGCACTTGGGGGGTCCACCAAACATTTGTGAACCTTGGTAAGTATTTCAAAACAGGTGCTGATGAGATGTTCTACTGTGAGGAAATCAAAGATGTTCTGTGAAATAATGCTGTCAATCAGAACATTACAAAGGGACTGGTCCACTATCTTTTTAAACTCAAGAGTTGGGTCTGATGGCAGAACACTGTAAAAAGTTTCATTTGATAGCTGCCTCATACATTCCTTCACATATTTCACAGTATCCATCACAATCACTGCCCCACCCTTGTCAGTCTTTTTTATCCTGATATTCTTATCCACTTGCAACACCCTCATCACCTCCCTCTCACCTCCATCAGGTTATCATACCCATTAGATAATATATCATTATTGAAGAGAGCCCTAAACTCATCTTCACAAGCACATTCAAAAACTTGCACACTGTTACCATAAGGGAGGCAACGGTAGAAGGTGGTGCAAATTTTGTCAAGTCCTGTTCATTCTTTCTTACCCTTAGATCAGAGCATTATTTATCTCATTAATCAATGCTTGGTGCCATTCTTTTGGTTTCTGCTTATTTATAGGAATTCCCCACTCACAATGCTAAAATTGAAGATACCCTTCAGTGTGAAAAAACACTGAGAAATTTATCACCCTCAGCCTCTTACCACTTTTCATAATAGTGGTCAGGTGACTCCAAGGGGTGGGATACCCAGATGTTATTCCATCTCCATGGTGAACTGTGGTTTGACCAACAGGGGTGAGATTATCTCACAGAAACCCACCCCCTTGTCTTCCTGATTAGACAGACAGATAGATAGATAGACAGACAGACAGACAGACAGAGACAGGTAAGTCGGTTTGGAACATACAATGATTTAGCTCAAAATGCCCAATTTATCTTTATGAGTGAGGGAGTGGCAAAGCCATAAGAGTATTATGAAAGTCCTGCTCCATCACAAATAACATAGTAACACAGTAATTTAACTTTGCAAGGTGTCTCTGCATCCACCTGCCCATCTCATAAGCAGGGACCAACATGTATGCTGTACAAATGACTGATTCATAGGAATTCCCCACTCGTGATACTAAAATTGCAGATATCTTTCAGTGTGAAAAAAAAAATGAGAACATGATCTCCCTCAACCTCCTCTTCCCTCAAGTGAATGTTTTAAAGTCCTCCAGTCTCTCTGCATAGCTTTTGTCCCTCGTGTCCCCTCCTCATTTTGATGGTCTGCATTGTACCCTCTTGTCTGCCTAAATGTCCTTTTTTATTGGAGAGCCCAGAAAGTTGACACAGTATTCCTTGTAAGGCCTAACCAGGGATTTGTAAAAGATTACTCCCCTTCTCTGCTGGTTACTCCCTTTTTGATGTATTCCAGTATTCTACTGCCCTCTTGACAGTGTCTGTGTACTGCTTGTTATGCTTTAGTCCTTGTCTTTAATGATCCCCAGGTTATTTTCCTCTTCACAGCTGCAAGAGGAGCCCCACGTATTTACAGATGTTACCTCTGTTTTACCTTCAAAAGTGTAAAACCTTGTATTTGGCTACACTGAATCTAAGATGCCAGGGTTCCAAACAGGTGCCCAGTTGTTCAAGACCTCCAAACATGTCTCTTCCTCAAGTGAGTCCACCACCCTGGTCAGGTTAGTCCCTTCAGCTTCCAGATCATTGATGAAAATGTTGAACAGTAGTGGCCCCAACACTGATCTCTGAGGGATGCCACTAAGTACCCCACAACACTTGGAGCAGTACTCTCTGCTTCCTGCTGTCAAACCAGAGAGCAATCCAGCATGTGAATACCGTGTGTATACCACTCTGGTGCTTTGAGCAGAAGTTTATCATGTGCCACTGTGCCAAAGGCCTTTCTGAAATAAAAACAGACTATGTCTAAGGGCTTGCCTCTGTCCACCTAATCAGGTTGGCATTCATGCTCTGCTCTTCATCAAGTCATGCTAAGGAGGGAGGAAAGAATCTTGGCCTCCGTCAAGTGATCCATTATTCTGTCCTTGTTAATGGATTTAAAAACCTTGCTCAGCACTTATGTAAGGCTAATTGGCTTGTAGTTACCCGGGTCTGGCATTCTCCCCTTGTTAATGACAGTAATCATACTTCATAATATACAGATTTAAAATCATTATGAAAAAAATCCCATCAAAAGCCTACTATGAACTGCCTCCAACTTTATTCTGGTGGCTTGAATAAGTGCTCATTTGGAAGTTTTTCAATTGCAAGCTACATAAATGCATAGTGTGTTTAAATTAAAAGAACAGGAGGTTCCTGAAGAGACAATGCAAGTGACAGTAGCACCCCGACTGTGAGAGGGTATAAACACATAAAGGTATGAGGCAGTTGATAGTAGGCTTTTGATGGGATTTTTTCATGTATTACACAGGGATACATCTGTAATATTGACATGACATTTTAATTTTATATAGACATAGGCAAGTAAGGAGATTTATAAGCCCTATGAAGGCATATATGTGGATTGATGTGGATGAGATATGAGGTACACATGCTTATATTTTTCATTCTTTGGGTATCTTCTTGTACTGATAATATGATTTCTTAAATCATAGGGTTCCTTAAATTTAAAGTGATTTTGTTATGTTTGCCATAGCAAATGGGAGTAGTAACCTGTAGGTGTTGTGAATCAATCTCCTACCATTCAAACTGCCAAAAAAGTGCCGTTTTCCATGAAAAAAATGCTTTTATTTCTGTGCTCTGCTTCATTTGCATAACCCTGACCCCTTTTTCTCAGTGCTGCAACCCCCAACCATGACATAGTGCAAGGGAAACAAAGTTTTTAAGCACTGTGTTGAAACAGAGACCTCTGTTGGTCAGTCTTGGTAATGCAGACATCCTTTTTCTTTCACAATTTTGGACTCATAGCAGAAGCTGGACACCAAAGAAAAAGAAAAGTAGTCTGACCCATAATTGCACTCCTGAACTACTTATAGTCGTTCCAGCCCAGTAATATGAACACAGGAAAGTATCAATCTCCCACATTCAAACAGGAGCTGTCACTTCAGACCTATCACTTCACCAGCAGGCACTAAAAGTCAAACAACATCTACACAGACTGGAAAATTATCTTTTTGGCCTTGCTGCGTCACAAAAACAGTTTTCCAGAAACTTTTCTACAGACTGTACTGCCGTAAACACTACCGACATAGGAGACTGCACTTTGATAAGGGAGACAGAAAAATCAGCTATGCACTTTACCCACAATACTGTTACATATATATATATATATATATATATATATATATATAGATAGATAGATATACATAGATATACAGATGTTGACAGCAGATAAGGGCCTACTTCCCACCTAGTCTGCCCATATGCACATACTTAGCTTCTTTAGAACTAGGTTATATGTCTGCATATTAGGTTATATCTGTAGTCCCCACTACCCAAATAAGGGACTGCACCTCTGAGTAATGAACATTTAAGGCAACTGTATAATTTACCCAGAATTCCTTGTTGCTGTATATAAAACATTGACAGTTCCCTTGCATGACATTATTCTGGGGGTGTGGCCACACACAGAAAACTAGAGGTGGCAGAAACAAAAATATACAAAACAAGCATTTGTCAATGCCGAATGTTTGCCTGCTGGTATTAGCATTGGAAATGCAGCAGTTAGACAGATGTAGAATAGGAATGGCAGTGAAGTATTGAACTTCATGCCAAGCCCACCTCCACCCTGCAGAGACGGACAGGCATTGGGGTATGCGTTTGGGTAGTCTCCCATAACGTTCATGCCATTTCACCTCACCCTATCCTGCAGACACCGACACGTGTTGCGGTGTGCCTTGGGGTGTTCAGCTTTATAGTCACCACATTCCATAAGGACATACACTGAAATGGGTGCAGTATAGGAGAATGGAGTGAACTCTGGGGCCAAAGAATCCAAGGCACACCTCGATGCCTGTCACTGACTGGGGGGTGGGATGGAATGGTATGAGCATTACAGTCGGCAATCCAAAGGCATACTCATGATGCCTGTCAGTCTATACAGGGTGGGACGTTATGATTAGAAACCCTAATGCCCCAGGCGTTTGTTGGTATTTGCACTACAAATTTTCAACATGGCCTTTTTGTGACCCCCACCTCATGAAAGCATTTGGGACCTCTTCTCATGAACAGTGGCACTGTGATTTTGTTAATGTGTCCCCCCGAACTTTGAGTTCCCACAGCGACCGTGCCATTCTGCACCAGATGTATGAAAACAAATCGGGCAGGATGTGAAGAATGACAGCTGTACCATTCATAGGGAGGTGTGAAGAGATGGCAATGTTGAAAATCTGTAGTGAAAATATTAAAAATACTCGAACTTCCGAGTGTATGTGGAAACTGCACAACACATGTGCGTAACACAGTCATTTAGTGGAATTATTTCACCAAATTTTCAACATAGGCATTTTGTGACCTCTGCTCATGAACACTGTCACTATGATTTTCTTAATCTGTCCTGAACATTGATTTCCCACAGCGACCGTGCTATTCTACACCAGATGTGTAAATGCATATTTTGGGCAGGAAATGAAAAATGACAGCTGTACTGTTCATAAGGAGGTGTGAAAAAATGCCAATGTTGAAAATCTGGAGTGAAAATATTACAAATGTGCAAAATTATGAGGGTGCATGGAAATTGCACAATGTACGCTCGTAACAGTAATTTTATGGACTTTTGTCACTAAATTTTCCACATAGGCATTTTAGCACCTCTGCTCATGAACAGTGTCACTGTGATTTTTTTAATCTATCCCGAACACTGACTTCTCACAGCGACTGCGCTATTGTGTACCGGAACTGCAAAAACACATTTCAGCCAGGATGTGAAAAATGACAGATGTACTGTTCATAAGGAGATCTGAAAAAATGCCAAGGTTGAACATCTGGAGTGAAAATACTACAAATTTGCAAAGTTACGAGGGTGTGTGGAAACTGCACAACGCACGCTTGTAACAAAGTCATTTTATGGACTTTTGTCACCAAATTTTCAACATAAGCATTTTAGAACCTCTGCTCATGAACAGAGCCACTTTGATTTTCTTAATCTGTCCCAAACACTGATTTCCCACAGTGACCATGCAATTCTGTGCCAGAAGTGCGAAAACACATTTCAGCAAGGAATGTGAAAAATGAGGTATCACATCATTTCAGTGCAAACAAGTAAGTGTAAACATTTCAGCGAAAACAAGAGAGTGAAAATCAATCTGTTGCAAACAACATAGCAGCGCACAACAAACTCAACGCATTTCAGCGTTTAGGTTCTGTATTGTATTTGGCAAACAATAATTAGCAATTTCAACAAACTGCATAGCAGTGCACAGCAAACTCAGCCCTTCAACCAGTTAAATGCCAAAAATTGTGCGATTACTCTGGAATAGCTAATGAGTAATCTAGTTACTTTGAATGCATATAAGATATTTGCATATTTCCCTACACATGACCTCTGCAGAAAGTACACAAACTGAACTATGAACTGAAGTGGCTTACCGGTTAATTTGTCTATTCTCGTTGGACTGCAGGTTTGGGGGGGGAGGCCCTGAGAACAGCTTCATTTGCAATGGGGGAGTGGAGTCCACTCATACCTCTCTGCAAGCCACATGATAAATTGGACCAAATTTTGACATGGGTGGTTACCTCGTGCCTCCCCCAGTGGGAACTCCATCCATTTATTAATCAGCACAACTGGGATATGCAGGCTACACTTCCTTAATATGCCTTACCCTGGAAATATCCAGATAGAATTATCTGTGCTCTTACAATGACACTGCTGAGTTATGAGAAGGTTGGCAATCTAACCCTTTTCACTATTACTTACAGCATGATTGCGTGGCGATATAGTAGCGCTCAAAAGTGCTTGCGGTAAAAACGATTGCGCTGTAATGTATATGCGGGAAATGACTGTGCTGACATTTTTTGCATGCAGATGACATGGAACTGAAAAATGAAAGCTATACTGTTCATAAGGAGGTGCGGAAAAATGCCAGTGTTGAAAATCTGGAGTGAAAATATTACAAATTCGCAGAGTTACGAGTGTGCATGGAAACTGCGCAACACACGCTCGTAAAACAGTAATTTTTTGGATTTTTTCACCAAATTTGCAAAATAGGCTTTTTGAGAGCCCACCTCATGAGCAGTGGCACTGTCATTTCATTAACTGGTCCTGAAAGATGATTCCACGCAGTGACCGTGAAATCACCTTTCAGGACTGAATAACGCCATGACAGTGACTGAATTCATGAGGAGGGGTCCCAATAACCTCATGTTGAAAATTTGTTGTAAAAGTCCAAAACATGGATGAGATAGTGACATAAGTTTAAAAAAATGCAATTTATGCCATTATACAGCTTACCAGCATTTCTTCAGTTCGCGGTCGACTTTGAAGAGTGCAGGCATGTTCCCGGTCCACCAAAGATCGTTGCGCCAGGCTCTGGAGCTAAGTATGGGGTGATGGAAGTGTGGGGAAGTGGGGTGCGTAGGGGTGGGTGTGGGTTGGGGAGAGACACTGGACACAAAAGCGGGACCATTTTCTACTTTTTCAGGTTAGAAAATAAAATAAAATATCGCAGGAAGGTTTTCCTTTTTTGGGTAGAATTTGCACGCTGGGGTGGGCTCCTAGCATGCCACCTGCATTTTTTGGGGGACTGAAGCTGAGTGGGGATTGGGGCCCCATTGGCAAAGTAAGAAGGATCTGTGTTTTGGGGGCAGTCATGATGCCAAAGAGTTGGCACCCCGCAGCAAACAAATGTATGGGGGTATTATGCTGATGGGGAGTGGGCTCCCCATTGGCAAATTATCTGGGGAGAGGGCATGCTGACAGGGGGATTGGGCACACTCATTGGCTTTTACGGGGACTCTGAGGCAGTGACAGCCACCACCATGTAACTAGAAATGTTACACCAGGCAAGGCACTGCCCTGCAATGACGAGTCGCTCCCTCATTGCAGCGGAATGGCTGATGCTGCAATGACGAGGCGGACCCTCATTGCAGTGGCCAAATTGTTTCAAGTTAGTGGCACTTTTGCAGAACCAGTGTCATCAGAACACTGGGCCTGCGTTGGGTGAACAGTGCCAAGCCCACAGATGCAGTGCTAGCACTGGTTGCCACAGTGCCGCACTTCCACAACCCGCTTCTCTCCTAAGCTGCCACATAATGTTTCTTGCGCATGCACACAAGCAAACATAAAAACGATTATTACAGATTTTTTTTACAAAACAAATTGCAACTTCAGCTTCTGAAGCATGGGTGGCAATGGCATACTATGTGAAACAGGCATTTGCGGAATGTGACTAAATCACTTTAAAATGAGTCCATATGAGTTATGTTACTAGACTTATTTGGGACTGAATTTATTTGGGACCGAGGTGAGAAATATATTGTTCCATAGAAACAGGTACATGCTTTTAGAATAATGATTTTAAGCCTGTATATTACAAAATATGATTCTCCTATTTAAAGATGTAGGGCTTCAATTTTACTAATTATGACCCTCACTTTTATAGATATGGAGCTGCACTTTCTGTTTGTTTAGTAATATTTGGCAAAACACTGTATAGTGACAATGAGTAACATAAGTACCGATAACTATGTTTGGTGCCTATAGCTCTGTATTTTTATTGGTGGTGGTGGCACAGACATTAAGATGCAAATCTAAGAAGCTTCTATTAACTTGTGGCATGCATTTATAACTGAAGGTAACACAGCATATGGAAGAGAGTCTGATGAAGTAGCATGAGCTGCGAAATGTTACCCATATATCCCAAGTGTTATGCGAATGAAAAATAAATATGAGAAGTATTTTATTATGAATGGCGTTCATCCTATTTTTTGCAGAAATAAATATGAGAAGTATTTTATTAGGAATGGAGTTCATGCTATTTTTTGTGGAATGTTTGTAGTGATGTTGCTAGAAACACATTATTACTGAAACAAACTGCACAGTGTCTGTGCTGCTACTTTAAGCCCCACTATGAGCCTAGGGTATCCCACCTGCCTTTTGGGAATTATCTGGCTGGATTTGTCAACAGATAGCTACCAGGGCGGATGCAATACATGTTAGCTGCATCATTACTACCCTTGATGCCTGGCTCTGCTGATCAGCACCCCTTCACCAGGAGACTCATTGGTGAACACTGAAGCAAAATGTTCATTCAACATCACATTCATTACAGCTGCTCACCTAGTCTGTCCATCTTTCCTACCTACTGCATAGGGTCTGTGGCATACGCAATATGTAGGGAAAATGGACAGACTAGGTGGGCCAAGCGGTCCTTATCTGCCGTCAGATTCTATGTTTCTATGCTTACTCACAAACTCCTCCTCTCCTATATTTTCAGAATTAGGAAGGCATTTGTGTTATTCACAGCTCCTTCTGCTATCTTTGCTTCTAGCCATTACTTCTTATCCTTGATTCCAGCCTCGCAGCCCCTCAGTGCTGCCCTGTACACATCTCTTGCCTGGAGGCAACCTGTCTCTTTTAAGCAATTACAAAACGTGTTTTTTGTTCTCAATCCTCTTAAGTCTCTGTTGAGCTTCAGGGTGGCTAGTTGACCATTTTCCCCTTATTGCTTATACAGACACAGATCTCTGCAGCTAATTCAAGCATTTTTTACAATAAAACACATATCTGTTCTGCATTACAGCCCTCATGCAACTGCTTTTGACCCTTGGCTACCAGATCCTTTATCCTGACAAAGTCCATCTTTCTAATGTTCAAGATCCTAGTGGATGATGCCCAGCTAACCTTCCCTGTCACCAAGGAGAAGGTTACCTGGTTGTGGTCACTGACTTTCTTGCATTCACATTAGGGATGACCATGTTCCCACTGCTGAAAACAAAGTCAAAAGAGACTTTAAATCTAGTTCCTTGTTGGACATGCTTTTCTAGGAAGTAATCCTTGAAAGTGGACAGGAATTCAGGCCCAGTCCTGCTGTTAGCATTCTTCAGGTGCCAGTCTATGCCTGGGAGATTGAAGCTCCAAGGATCACCACTGCATATGACTTGGCTGCTCTCATAATTTCCCGGACCAGCTAGGTATCACGCTCCATTTAGTTATTTGAGGCCCGTAATGCACTCCCAAGATGACTGTTTTGCCCCCTTCCTCTAACTTGACCCAGATGAATGTTGTGATACTGTATTCCACCTCTGATGTATTCCTTGTCTTCCACAGTGCCTCTCCCCCCCAAAAAAAAACACATGAGCCACCCCACCCTCTTTCCTATCAGACCTATCTCTCTGGAATATACTGTCTCTCCATCCCGGTGTCTTAGTCATTTGTTTCCCTCTGCCAGGCCTCTGTTAGTGCAAACATGCTCTAGGGATGCACTGTTCCTCATAGGAACAATGGCGTGCAGTTAAGTGGAAGAGTCAGCTGTTCCATGGCTGAATCCCAAATCCCAAAACTAAAGAAAGTGACTCACTCTCCACATTTTAAAAGTAACTATTTATTGTTTCCAATTTCTTTTGCCACCTTCACCTCAGTGTTTTGCCATCATAGCTTAATCATGAGAGGTGGCCTTGTTTTTTCCATGATACATCACATGTGGAGTCCTTGGATATCTGACATGAATATGGTGACATCAGACCCTGCTCTGCCAAATGTCAACAGAAGTCAAAAGGCACCTGAATAAGGTGCATCAACATTCACGAATTTAAGTCATTAAGCAAGAGTAATGGGAATACAGTGGAGTCAGCCACGATGCAATGCAGTGACTTACAGTAAGTGACATGTCACAAAATACTGCATGACAAAAGGGCTTAATTGCCATTGAATGACACTGTTCCTGGCAGTATACTGCAGCATTTTGTAATATACTGCAGCATTACTGCCTTGCATCCCAGCTGACACCACTGTATATCAGATATCCAAGGGCTCCATATGTGTTGTACAAAGGAAAAGGCAAGATCGCCTGTCATCATTAAACCATAAAGGCAAAATGTTATGGTCAAGATGATGACTAAAATCAGAAAAAATAGTTAATTTTAACAAGGGAAATGGAGTCACATTCTTTGGTTTTGTGATTAAGGTCTCTGTGAATGCCAGCATGTCCTGGCCTTTTAAGTGCATTAGATCCTCAAGCTCACCAATTTGCTGGGTGCACCCCTCATACTGGCCTAGCAAGCAAGACAAAGTTATTTTTATAGCAGACATGACAATTAGGATAAACCTACTGTATTTAAAATGTCATACTGTGGTGGTTTACCAGTTACAGTACAAATGCATGCAAGCGACAATTTTTGCTACTCTGTGCTTCTTAAGTCCTCTGAGGGTCTCCTGTCTCATTGCTCCCCTGCTCTGCTTTCCTTCTTTTGGTGAGCCCATGTATCTTCCTACTGACCTTGGGGAAAACCTGCATGTCCCCATCCTCTAGTTTAAATCCCCCAACTGCCCTGCCTATTCTCCTGGCCAGTACTCCATTCCACTTCATATGTAGATTTAATTGCTTTACAAAAGCACATATCTTTTGTCATCACACATTGCACTAGCTGCACTCTCATCAGTTTAAATGTTCCATTATCACATGTGCAGCTTTAAAAATAACATGTTTTTGGTGAGGTCACGTGATGCATCGGTGCGGGTAAGATGCAGCAATCTCGGCTCTGCACACCAGCTCCTGATTAATAGCCTTTTATAGCCTCTTTTAGCCATTCTTACTGCTAAAAAACCCAGTCATCCCCACTGAGGAGTGCACCTACAAGAAAGTGATACTGGTGGACTGCATACAGCTCACCCGGCATGCTCTAATTTGGGATCCTGACGATCGATTACCATGGAGACAGACATGTGGCCTGCAGGGCCCTTACATACATCTCTGAACATATCAGAAAAGTCTAAGGCAGCTAAAAGATCCAAGACTCAGCCACCCACGGCTCCAGCACCCAAAGCAACACCTTTGCCGGTCCCACTCACGGAGGAAAAGTTTCTAGCCAAACTGTCCCCCTTAAAAGATGCATTGCTGGGAATTACAAAGTAGCTCACCAGTCTGCAACAGATACCAGAGTCTGTGTCTCACCGGATGGGGGATGTTGAAGCGTGGGTGAACTCCCTGGATGACTGGCGCTCCTGACAGGAATCTGACACCACAGCGGTTCACTATAAGCTTACAAAGTTGGAGGAGAAAATAGAGGACCTTGAGGATTGCAGCAGGAGGAATAAACTCCTTATCATTGGACTTCTGGAGGGGGCCAAAGGGCAAAACCCTGTCTTATTCACACACAAATTTTGAGAGAAGACAGCTGGGCCCTCACCCAGAGGACCCCGCTATGTTATTGAAAAAGCTCACAGGGCTTTGTGCCTGATGCCTGCCCCTTATTCACCACCTTGCCCTCTTATATTTAAAGTGCTGAATTACTTGGATAAAATGCATATCTTAGTGAAGCTTCGGGAGATGAAGGAAATTCTATGGGATTGGGCTAAGCTGCGTATCTCCCAAGACCTTCCCAAATCAGTTAGATTAAAATGGGCTGAATATAACTCCATCATTTCTAAGCTAGTGGTGGCTTGCATTCGCTTCAAGATGTTATACCCTGCTAAGTTACAAATCTTCCATCAGGGTTCCCCAAGATCTTTTGACTCAGAGGCTCAAGTAAGAACTGAACTACCCACTCTGTTCCCAGACCTGTTCCAGGCCCTGAAGTGAACTGTATACGTTTGGAATTGGGCTGTAGTTAAGCAGCTTTAGAGTTGAAAATCAGACTGTCATAGACAGCTAGTATTTTGGAATTTTAACCCCATGATGCATTCAGACTGTTGCTACTTAACCCCTCGAGAGGACCTTTTGACCCCAACTCCTTCTCCTAGCTTTCCCCTCCCTTTGCCGCCCCGAATAAGAGACATCTGTGGGAAGCATGCTTTCAGTGACTATACCCTGCAGTACAGCCTAAAGCACCCTTGCTGCTCAGGCCTACTGATGGAAGGCCCATGTGAGTCCCCAGTGCCCTCTTGCCTTTGCAGCGACTACTGAATTTTGGAGCCTACACAGGGCTGGAGCATGATGTAAGAGCCATGGACACATTCGCAAAAGAGGGAAGGTAGGTCCTCAAGGGGGCTCAGTGGGGCTGGGAAGCTTCGTGGGGCTGGAGATTTCTCCACGCACCTCTTGTGATGGCATACTTTTGTGGCTCCTTGCTAACCCTGTGCATGCATAGAGCCTGGAGCCTTACAGGGCATGATCCACTCCAGGACCTTTCCTTTTCTTCATCCCATGGGTACTCAAGGAGTCATGGGGTGGAATTGGTACAGTACCTCACTCCCTAACACGGCTGCCACTTGCAGGGACTCTCCCGAGCTGAAAATAATCTTGGTAGGACCGTATCAGATGGACTGTTGGAGGTTGGGAGGAAAGGTCCCCCTGCCCCCCCATGGTCTATTTTGACTGGTGAAAGGCCGAGCACACTAAAGATTAGACTGGGGGACAATATGTCCTTGAGTGAAGGATTGTTCCTGTATTTAGCCTGGACAGCCCCGAGCCTATAAAAGTGATGGCCCTGGGGGAGATCAGGTGAGTGGCGGCTCCAAAAATGCCATGTGGGGCCTTGGGCCAGAGTTGACTATGGTGGAGGGACTGCCTGTGAGATTGCACCAAGCAGGGAGCTGGGGAGGTCATCTGGCCCCGGACCGTACTTGGAGAATTTCTCATCCTGATAGCGAGGGTCCTTGTAGGCTCGCATTAGCACACCCTAGGGGTAAATCCTATATGCCGTACTCGCTGTTCTTCAGGTAGTGGCCCTAGGACTTCCTTACTGGTGTCAACTTCCTAGAGGCACCTTGAACAGTGATATGGACATGTGAATGTATGGGGGATAGCAGGAATTAGCAATTTGATTCCTTGGACTTATTACTTAGAAGCATTACTAGAGCATCAAAGGCTAATAAGTTCTCTTCAGGTCATCGTCTACTTACAAGTTGTGGGGGGAGAGAGCCCGCTCTGGCAGAAGAAGTCATCATGGACAAGAATAGTTTGGTAGAGCGGCCTTTAGAGCCGGGGGTAAGGCTCATGTACATAGTTGCTGGGGAAGGGGAAGGGTTGGGGGATGGGGGAGGAGGGCTCCTTCGGGACGGTTGTTTCAATTATCTTTAATGGTTTCTCACAATATGGTAGGGGGTTGGGGAGTATGGAACAGGGAGTAAGAGAGGAAGGACAGGAAGACTTGAATACTGGAGCTTATGGACAAGCACTGTGTTACCATGAGAAGGCTTGGGCAACGACACCCATTAGGAACCAACATGGGCTCGATATTTAACTTTTTATCCTGGAATATCACGGGGACTAACAATAAACATAAATGCCATATGATCCTTAGACACCTATCTAAATACCACTCCCATGTGGTATTCTTGCAGGAAACCCACCTAAAAAAGGAAGACATTTTGCTCTTTTGTAGGAAATGGGTTGGCCAAGTTTTTGGGGCTGGGTCCAGTAGCAAAAGAGGAGGAGTGTGCATCCTGATTGACAGAAAGACCCCATTCCAGGCTAATAGACAAGGATGGGGATCCTGATGGCCTGTTCATCCTGATAAGAGGTTGGCTGGGCCTCAGGGAAGTGCTGTTGGGAGGTATATATGGTCCAAATGCTGACTCACCCGGGTTTTTTCCAGTCTCATAACCTACCTTTCTCTACCCTCAAATCCTCTCATTGTATTAGGAGGGGACTGGAACCTGGTATACCAAAATGATACCGACAAATCCTGGTGATGCAAAACGGGGCTTTCACCTGCCCAAAGAGGCCTCCGGGAACTGATGGACACATTCGGCTTGTGTGACCCCTGGTGTCTCCTGCACCGCATGGACAAACAATACAAATTCCACTCCCTTCCCCCATAACTCCTTCTCTAGAATAGATTATTTTTTTACCTCCATGGCAGGCCTTCCCAGATTAGTGTCGTGCTCCATCTTACCCACGATACTGTTGGCTCATGCCCCGATACTTGAAGAGCACTCCTTAGGGGGGGCCAACTGACAGGGATAGAGTCTGGAGGTTTAATCCAGGGCTCCTGCAAGACCAAGTCACCCAAATCCTCTCGGCATTTATAACAAACTTTCTTAAGGAAAACTCTGAATCGGTTGCCTCAACAGATGTGCTTTGGGGGGCGGCGAAATGTGCAAATAGGGGGTTTATCTGCATTGCCTCTAAAAACAGGAAAGCGATGCTGGACCAGATGAGGGAGCTGGAACAAGTGCTCACCTCTTCCTCAAAGGGGGGGGGGTCTGGGCCAAACTCAATGCTTTTTGAGCTCAATATTTTGGGGTACTGGCCACAAAAGCGGACCGGGCACTACAAAGAACCAAATTTCGCTATCTAGACTCGGGGAGTCAAAGCAGGTAAATTGTTGGCCATGAGACTTAGGCAAATGGAAGCACAGAGAATAGTGCAGAGCATTCAACCTGCAGGAGGTGGCCCCATACTTACTAAGCCCAGAGAGATAGTGGAAACCTTTAAGCAATTCTATCAGTCCCTCTATTCAGCATCTACCCAGGCCTCACCAGATTCCTCTTTAATAGATCGGTTTCTGGAGCCCATAGCCCTGCCCTTCCTCTCCCAAGCTCAGCAAACAGTCCTGAGTACCCCCATCTCGACCGAAGAGGTTAAACAGGTAATTAAACAACTGCCTACGGACAAGGCCCTAGGCCCTGACGGGTTTAACATTTCATTCTATGTGGTTTTTGTGGAGGAGCTGGCTCCTTTTCTCTCTCTCAGCTTTTCAATTTTCTGCAATCTTCTGGGATCTCAGACTTCTCACTTATCCAAGCCTGGATCTCAGTCATCCCTAAACCAGGCAAGTCCCCCTTGGTGCCGGGCAACTACCATCCCATCTCACTGTTGAACATGGATATAAAGGTACTAGCTAAGATCCTGGCTAACTGCCTCCTTCAGGTCTGGCAGAGCCTAATTAGTACCTCTCAGGTAGGTTTTGTGGCAGGATGACTTTCTTCGAATCACACGTGCAAGATACTTCATCTTATGGCTTCTGTCCGAGATGGCCCTCTTCCCTCAGTTTTAGTCTCACTCAATGCCAAGAAGGCATTCAATCAGGTCTCCTGGCCATTTCTCTTCGCAGCGCTTGACAAATTCGGCTTCCCCTCTAAATTCTGCGACTGGCTTTCTGCTGTATGCCCACCTACAGCTCAGGTTCGCTGTAATGGAGTCCTCGCTATCCCCTTCCCCCTTTCTCGTGGTACCAGACAAGGCTGTCCCCTTCCCCATTTCTCGTTAACCTTTATCTCAAGCCCCTGATCTGCCTGTTGCTATCTTGCCCAGCAGTCCAAGGCATTTTGGTAAGTCAGACTGCATTTTCCTTTATCGGCATATCTAGAAAATCCCCAGCAGTCAATTCCATCAGCGATAACTATTATTAACCACGTCCCATTGGCCTCCAGCTATAAACTAAATTTGGAAAAAACCTGCATCATGCCCCTTAATCACCTAGTCCAGAAGCACTGGATTACGGACCTTGGTCTGACATGGGAACCAGGAGTCCTTACTTGGGCATTAAGCTCTCACACAACCTTAAACAACTCACTAAAATTAATCTTATCCCAATCACTCAGGAAATTAAGGATGATCTGCTGAGATGGAGACACCTCCCTCTCTCCCTATGGGGATGTATTAATGTTATAAAAATGATTGTGCTCCCACACCTCTTGTACCCTCTCACTATGATTTGCCCTTTCCTCCCGAAAACATGGTTCAGCAAGCTGCAATCTTTGGTGTCCGACTTTCTCTGGCAAGAGAAAGCAGTCCGATGTGCCTATACCAAATTGACCTTTCCAAAGAATGTGGGAGGTCTTGGCCTGCCGAACCTCTTTCTATATTACTGTGCAATCCATTGTAGTAAAATCTTCTGCTGGAGTATGGGCAAGATCGTGAATAGTACTGCACAATACTTTCCTCAACGGCTAACTCTAGAGCAACAGCTTTGCTGGACCTACAGACTAGATATAAAATCTCTCTTATACAACAATCCGTCAGCTTTGTCAAGGGTTTTAAGGGCCTCCCCTCTATGGTGGTCTGTCAAAGCCCTACACCAAATCAGCTCCTTCCTGTCCCTGGATTTGTCTAAAGACTTGGACCAACCGATTCTGGGCAACCCGCACTTTAAGATTGCGGGCAGCACCATACCAGGTGTTTTTTGTCCTAAGCTATGGGGGGGTATCACTGTCTTCCCTGCTACATTCAGGCCACTTCAAGTCAGGGCAGGTCATCCAGTCAGAATACTCGATTTCAGTGCTACATCCTTTCAAGCACCTACAGGTGTGGAAGGTGTTGATGGACTTTTTGGGCCCATCCCTATGGGACTCCCCGGCAAACTCCTTGAAAGGATCTCTACTGGACCTTGCCCTCTCAACCGCATGAAATTTCTTCCTTCTATAAAGCCCTTCAAACTCATGTGCCCCACTACCTCAGGGAGTGTGCTACTACTGGCAACATGAACTCAATATCTCCCACACAAGTGGAGAGTAGAAGTTGTGGCAGCAACTGTATAAATTCATCAAACAGGATAGACTATGACTCTTGCAGTTCCGTATCCTGCATAACCTATGCTTCTCTCTCTCCTGACTACACCGGATGGGAAGAGTGAATTTCCCAATGTGCACTTCCTGTCAAAAAGCAGATGGCATGATTAAACATTTATTCTGGGACTGTGATAAGGTGGGACCATTATGGCAAAAAATCAAAGACTCACTCGATCCACTACTTGGGGCTAGACCCCTATTTTACCCTGCAGATCTGCTTAGTGGGCTTATTTCCTACTGACAGGATAGGTATACATAAGGCGCACATGGCCCTGATAGCAACTGCAGCTAAGTTGATTATTGCTCACCATTGGGTTAATCAAGAATGCCCTTCCTTCCAGGAATGGCAAGCAGAAATTCTCCAGGTACTAAAGCTAGAAAAACACAGCCGGCTTGGTGGCACTGAGAGATGAGGTGCAGGATGCCGCACCTCGTGCCACGCCAGCGACCCGTGTTCAGGAATGGATGCAGGCTGCCAGGGGTCAGCAGGGGGGAGAAGGATTGAGCATCTGGAGGGACCGCTCTCCTTCTCCAGGGAGTGGGGATTCTCAGCTCTGGTGCCTGTTCGCCCTCTGGCGGAGGCTATGGGACAGGGACCCTGCACTAGAATGTGGGGCGGAACTGAGGGCAGACACTGGAGGTTCTCCATTAGCATCATTGCATGTTCCTCAGCTCCAAGGGGTAAAACATTGCAAAATGCAGGTGACCCGTGTATGAGCCAGCTCCGGTGCCCGGTCTCTCTGGCCACCTTCAGTTCCACCTCTGGCAGTCCCTCTCGGGGGGGGGGGGGGGGGCTACCACCAGTATGAGGGACTGGGGTACTGGAGCAGGGCAAGCCCGTTCATGGGGCTGGGATAATCCGGAAAAAAAGAGCTAGAAAAACACATGGCACATAAACAAGATAGGCTTCAGGCTTTTAATAACCAATGGGGCCAGCTAATGGCTCTGATACCCCCTTTGCTGCCCCGCAAGGTGCTCTAAGAATACCTAGAGGGGTTGGGGGCTTCACGCAAACTCCTGGGTTACACACCCACTGAGCCATTCCTGTTGGGCTTATATGAGTGCCCCAGCCTACCCTTGTCAGACTTCTCATTATATGCAATACTGCTCTCTTCTTTACTTCCTAGCTCCGGCGAGAGAGGAGGGAAGGGGTGTGTTGGGGGATGGGAGGAAGGGAAAAATTAGACAATGGATAAATAAGTTAGATAAGTTTTATTTTGGGGTATGGTTAGGCCCCTATCTAATATATGATGTTGCCTCCACTGTAGGGGGCCTTCTTATGTTGAGAAGACAGACTATTTGACAGGCATGGGTCTTACTGCTTTTTTGTTTCAAACAGTTGTTTACGCGGGATTATTGCATACATTTAAGGACTGTCTCCCTGTATGGTCAATTGTTTTTTTTCTTTTTATTTTGAGGAGTTGTGATGTAATCCACAATCTATAATCCTAATAAAGTATACTAATTTGAAAAAAAAAATAACATGTTTTTTTTTCCAGGCTGCATAGGTCAATAACATGTTATTTTAGAAAATGTATCTCCAAATATATGAGAGAGAGAGAGAGAGAGATAGATAGATAGATAGATAGATAGATAGATAGATAGATAGATAGATAGATAGACAGACAGACAGACAGACAGACAGGATATTTAATGACCTGGCTCAGAATATATTATTTATTTTCATCAGTGAGAGCTGGACAGTATCTTATGAAAGGCAAAGCCACAAGTAAGTTACAAAAGTCTTGCCCCTTGCAACTGATGATAAATGATGTATTCTGAGTCAGGTCATTGCATGTCCAGTTTATATAACACATTTTCAAATATGAATCTTTTATAGTAGTTGTTATTTTGGGCTTGCCCTTATTTTGATTTCCCTGCTCTGAATAAAATGCCCAGTTGGAATGCAGCAAAGCTCCAGTCTGATGTCATCATTCTTTGTTTTTACTGCTCTTCCATCAGTTAGGAAATCCTTTGTTGTTCACTGAAACTGGAATATTTATGATAACATAATTGTAATATAGTGTATGGTGGAACGTTGTTAAGGATGGAAATCCATCCCTAGAACAGGGTTGTTATGCTGCAGTAGCTACTTTATCATAGCTGTTATGCTGCACTAGGTACTTAGCTACTGCAGCATAACAACATCGAACACGTCCCCCCTTGTGCGCTACCATTTCAAACAGAAAGACAACTCTCCTGAAGTGAGGCATTTTCAGCCTCTGAGAAGTGTGGTTGGAACAGCAGCAGAAAAGCATCTAAACAGAACTCCCCAACCCCCATCAGCCGGTCCCCTCAGTGTCGCATCAGTCCGGTGAACAGCAGCAGTCCCCAGTGTTGGCAGTTAATAGTAGGGATCCAGTGGCCATGGTGAGGGCTCTCTCTGTTTAGCCACAGTTTTTTCAAATGCAAAGTAAAAGTTTATCGTGGTCCCTTGAAGGTATATCAAGCTGTGGCGGTGTGAAGAAAAAAAGCCAAGTGGGAGCACTGCTAAAGGGGTTCTGCATTGGTGAGAAGCAGTGTCACAAAGCCTGCATGAGAGCTTTGGGGATGGAGCAACAAGATCCTCGGACAACCATACCCGAGCCGACATCCGCTCCTCTTCTGCTGGCATCCTCTCCCGAAAAAAGTTAAACAATACACTATAAAAAATAATGGATGGATGACCATCCATAACAAAGACTGTGTTTCTTCTCGAGAAGTGAAACCATCACAGAGACCTCTCGAGCTTCGCTCTTGAGGTCATGATGGTTTCACTTCTCTCGATGAAACACAGCCTTTGTCATGGATGATCACCCATCCATTATTCTCTATGAAGCTAATCACTAGATAACGTCAAGCAGTCAGCTAAATCACAGGTCAAGATAAGACTTATCTACTCTCCACATGATGTGTATGTTAAGATAGATAGATAGACAGACAGACAGGGTGGTAGGCAGACAGGCAGACTTGGCCCACATAGTGGGACCAAAACCTCAGACTATATCTCATCGAGGTAGAAATGTGAGAGAGTATGTCACCCATAGCCATTATATTCCTCCAAGGCCACCAACAATTTGGTCTCTGCCCAGACCAATGTTTTGTTTTTTTTTTACAGCTGTATACACTGCAACACTTGTAACTTTGCAGTATCTGAATCTGTTTTCCTTTTTGTATTTAATATTTTTATTAAAATGTTTATGTTTTATAATCATTGTACCACGAAATACACATCATTAGCTAAAACAATATTATAGGAGTGCAGTAGCGCCCCTATAGTTAGGATTGAGTAGGCACTTTAATGTTAAACCTCAAATTTTTTACTTTAATAACTTTGCAACCGTTCAATGGATTTGTACAACATTTTGCATGCACAGTGTTGTATGGCAGGTCTCTTGACATGCCGAGTTTTGTTTTGGTTGGATTGGCAGATTTTGAGCTGTGCGTAGCCATAGTGCTTTTTTGTCACCAAGCTGCACCCAGACAGTTTGGAATTTTGGTTTGTAATTTTCAGGGTATAAAGGACTTGCCCCACAGAAATGCCTTTTGCTGGTTTGGTGAAAAAATATTAATCTGTTCAAAAGTTATTTAATATTAAAGTCTGAGTGGGTGCACAGTGGGAGGTTGGGTGGGGGTGGGGGTCAGATCAACAGTATACTTTTTTTCTGACAGGTTGAAAGAAAATAAAGTCATTGTTGAGGGACTGTTTTTTAATTTGCAGCTTGACACTGACATGGAAGGGTGGGGAGTGCCACTGGCCACCAATGGGGATATAAAATAAAACTAATATGGGGATCAGAGGGTGGGGGGGTGCCACTAGACACCAGGGATATAGACTGTGGGATCATAGTGAATGGGGAAAATTGAAGGGTGTGGGTACCACTGGACACCAATGATTATATGAAAAAAATATATACAGTAGAACTGGGAGGGTGAGGGGTGCCACTAGAGACCAGAGCTATTAACTATAAATAAATGGAACGTGGGGCACAGTTGCAGGGGTGGGAGGGGTACCACTGAACACCAATGAAAATATAATAAAAGCATATATGGAAATTTGAGGGTGGGGGTGCCAATACACACCAGGGCTATTAACCTAAAATGAATGGGGACCGAGCACAAATGTAGTGTGGGGGGGGGGGGGTCCAGTGAATACCAGGGAACAGACAAACCTCAGTTAGAAAAATATAATCTGACAAAATCATGCATGCATGGAAGCACAGGGTCCAAAGGACCCTGCACTCCCACAGTAAAATAAGGATATGATTATACTATCTCAAAAAGTAAGGAAATAAATTGCAAAAAACGTAATTAATGCACCAGTTAGGGTCAAAGCTACAAAAGCTGGGGAATGTAGCATTAGGGTTTATAACCCTAACACCCCCTCCCAGACAGCACATCAGGTGTGTGGTGTGCCTTGGGGTACTCACACCTAATGTTCACACCATTCTCCTACATGGTACACATCTGACCTTATTTACAGATGGAATGGGGTGACTGTTAAACATGAGTACACCAAGGCACACCCCCACACCTGATATGATGCCTGGGGGGGGGCCGTGTTAGGGGTGTAAACCCTAATGCCACATTTCCCAACTTTTGTTGCTTTGACCCTAACTGGTGCATTAATAAAGCTTTCTGAAATGTATATTCATATATATACTTTACTCATGTACAGTAAATTCTTGTAAATGTGTCACATCACAATTTGTTGTTGCTATTAAATGCATGTATCTGAGGTTGATTGGTAGTCATGCCTAAGTAATCCTACCTAAAGCATCATGCATTATCAGATTTAAATCTACCATAATGTAGTTGAACCAGATATGTACATGCTGGGTTAGCAGCTAATCCAATGGAAAATAAATTATATTGAGAAGAAAAAGGAACATACAATGTGCATTATTTCAGTCACTTTAAGCTCAAGTGAAGTTTATTGATCAACTTAGAAAGGTATATATATATATATATATATATATATAGTATGATGTGATTAGAAAGTTCATGCATAAACTGTCCCAGTGGCCAGTGGCTAGGTAGTAGAGCTACTGCCAAGTGCCAATCATGCCAGCAAGCTGGGTTTTGGGAGTGGACTTGAGTCACTGAGGGTCAAACTGGGAAGAGAATCAAATGTACCAAGGACTGCTGTCCTCTCCTGCGGAGGGGTGGCTAGCCATCTTGGCCATTGACTGCCATCAGGTGGAGGCCTGGTGGCAGTGCAGGTAGCTAATGACTTGAAGGGAGGGGCCATAGTTCTGTGGGGCATGCATGCCTCCTAATGCATATGTCTATGTGCTGTTATGGTAAGGACGCTAGGTAGAAAATGGAAAATAGCCAGGTGGGCCTAACAAAGGCCCACTCACTCCCTCTTGGCCCATGTTACCACCCTTCTGGTTGTGTTCAGTGGGGGCAGGATGGCCCTCCATTCTCTGGCCCCACCACAGCAAGAAATCCATGGGTGACTTGGCTTGGAGGGTTATGGGAGGTGGATGTCGGTGGTAAGGAGTGACAATCGGGCTAAAAGCCTGCCAACCTGACTTGATAGGCAAAAAGCTTTATGAGGGAAAAAAGTTCAGGCAAAGGCTTTGTGTTTTCTAATCTCAATGGTCCACATAGGGTGGAAGTAAAGCTACTTATAAATTGCTATACTCCATTTGTAGTCTGTGTCATTTGGTGTAATTGTCCACTAGCGTACATGGGCTAAACTACTTGTCACTTAAAAGTATGGATTGAAAAGTACATGCACTCCATTTGCACAAGGCAGCCTGGACATTCCCATAGGATATCACTTTCATGTGCTACATGGCTACAACACTAAAGCAGCCTATTTCTGGGCATTGATCATGTCAGACCCAGATCTAAGGGCAGAGACAGGACCCAGGTGTTGCTGCAGGATCTCAAGGACCAGTTTGCTCTGGTGCCTTTTTGATGAAACAGGTTGCCTGTCATTTATTTCAAGCTAGAAATATGTAAATTGGTAAACTAAATATTTTCTTGTTGTCTCAATTCAACTAATGACTTTTTTCTTTTTAAATTCTAGACTCCTCTGTTTTCTTTTATTTCTTTCATGGAACATGTGGTCCACTGAGTCCTTATCTGTTTCTCAGTTTATGTGACAACTCATGGCCCTGCAATTTCTACTCCTAGGCATAATGTTTGCCTTTCCCCCCTCCATTTTCAGGGAAGGTGCTTCACTAACTCATTGTGTTTCTGGAAGTAAGGAGTTTTTATACCACACAGTTAAGATGTCTTATTTCAGTTTTTATTTAATGAGGCCCCCTATTTCCTTTAGTACATTGTTTTTTTCTTTCATATATTTTGGATATTCCCTTTGCTGTCTTTTATTTGTCGATTTGGCTGGCATCTCTTGCATATTCTGGCATGGATTGGTTTCAGATGATGAGGTGCAGACATTGTAATGTTGAACAGTTCATCTAGGTGGTAACAGGTTGTTATGGTTCTGTGTCTTTAAATGTCTGCTATTTAAGGGAAGTGACTAGGGTCCACTACACCTGCTGATGAAGCGTCAGTGAGGGAGAGCACTGAAGAATTCTTGCCACACGTTACCTTGAGGCAAAATATATTTCCATCTCAGAACTGCAAGTTTATGCTCAAGTCTCATTTCATTACCTCTGGGTATGCAGTTGGGTAATATACATACACACATACACCTTTCGGTGTTCAAAGAAAAGAGACGTAGAATCATACTTAATGACAACCACATAGGTTCCCCAGTGACTGCACACCCAGGAGTGAGCAATTGCCTACTAAACACACACACACACACACACTCACATATACACCCCTACTTGAAATGTGTTTATTCAGTTCAGTGTAATGTAAATGGCTTATTTCAAATAGCTTCATAAATGTTTTTGACTGGATATCATGGCAGTCACAGAAACATGGTACACAGAGAACCATGACTGGGATGGCAACATACCATGGTACACAATCTACACGAGGGACAGGGAGGGAAGAAGAGGAGGAGGAGTAGCTCTCTATGTAAGGGAAGGGATCAAAACAACAGAACTAAAGGGTAAACAGGGAGGAGAGGAGGCACTGTGGGTCACTCTGGAGACTGGAAATGGCTCCACAATCCGCACAGGGTTATATAGGGACCCCCGTCTCAGGGGAGGAAATGGACAAGGAAATGATAGAAGGCATCCTTGGGATGGCAGAGAAAGTGGAGATATTGCTGATGGGGGTCCTGAATATGCCAGATGTTAACTGGAGCACCTTTGCTGCAACCACATCCAAGAGCAGGGCCATTCTTAATGCCCTACAGGTGGCATGCCTCAGACAGCTAATTTTGAACCCACTCGGGAAGGAGCAGTCTTAGACCTGGTACTCTCAAATGGGGAATGAGAGAGGATCTCCAATCTTGAAGTGGGTAGCCATCTGGGAACAAGTGACCACCAAACAGTGTGGTTCACGATAAACTTAACTGTAGAGTAAAGCCATACAAAAGTGAAGGTGCTGGACTTCAGAAGGGCTGATTTTGTCAAAATGGGAGAGTGCCTCAGAAAAGCAGTAGCAAACCGGCAAGAAGGTGGGGTGAAGCAACAATGGGGAAACATCAAAACCGCCATCACAGAGGCAACAAGCCTTTGTGTGAAGCAAATAAACAAATCAAAATGAAAGAAAAAAATACTATGGTTCTCAAAAGAAGTGGTGGGGAAGGTCAGGGAGAAAAAGATAGCATTCAGGAAGTATAAAGAAACACAGGAGGAGCAGGACAGAGAACTGTACCAGGGAAAGCAGTCAGAATAGCAAAGGCCCAAACCGAGGAAAAGATAGCCAACTCGGTTAAGAAGGGGGATAAAACCTTTTATAGGTACATTAGGGAGCAAAGAAAGACTAAGGCAGGGATACTGAGGCTGAATAAAGAGGAAGGTGGTTGGGCAGAGAGTGCAGTGAAAAAGCAGGGATACTGAACAAATACTTCTGCTCAGTATTCACAATGGAAAGGCAGGGGAAGATACCTAGTTCAGTAAATAGAAGCACTCTGGATAGGGGAGTTGATATTAGTCCTTTCACAGAAGAAAGGGTTCTGAAATAACTCTTAAAATTGAATGTGGATAAAGAAATTTGGCCTGATGGGATTCACCCCCAAATTCTAAAAGAACTAAGGGAAGAACTAGTAACACCACTGACTACCCTTTTTAATAAATCATGGGAGGATGGTGTGGTACCTGAGGACTGGAGGAAGGCGGATGTGATTCCCCTTCACAAAAGTGTGAGCAAGACAGAGGCAGGAAACTACAGACTTGTCAGTTTGACCTCAGTGGTAGAGAAAATGATGGAATCGCTTCTGAAGGAAAGAATTGCTAAGTGTATAGAGGCCAGTGGGGCACAGAACCCAAGGCAGCATGGATTCACAACAGAAAGGTCATGTCAGACAAATCTAATTGATTTCTTTGACTGGGTAATCAAAGTAGCAGACCAGGGAGGCGCTGTGGACATGGCCAGCCTAGACCTTAGTAAGGCATTCGACACAGTCCTGCACAAAAGATTAATAAACAAAGTAGCCAGCCTGGGAGTGGGTCCCAGGGTGGTAGCCTGGGTAAAACACTGGCTGGACAACAGGAAACAGAGGGTAATAGTAAATGGAATCCATAACGAAGAAAGGGGGGTTACTAGTGGGGTACCGCAGGGTTCAGTACTGGGGCCAGTCCTTTTTAATGTCTTTATAAGTGACATTGCAGAGGGACTGGAAGGAAAAGTATGTCTCTTTGCAGATGACACAAAGATCTGCAACAGGGTTGATACGCAAGGTGGAGTGGAAAGGATGAGAAAGGACTTGGCAAGGTTGGAGGAATGGTCAAATTTATAGCAGCTTAGATTCAACGCAAAGAAGTGCAAAGTAGTGCACCTGGGAAACAAAACCCCAGGGGAAGAATACACAATGGGGGGTGAGATACTGAGATACTGACAACAACAAAAATGGAAAGGGACCTGGGTGTAGTCATATCAGATGACCTAAAGGTGGGCCAGCAATGTGAGAAGGCAGTAAGGAGGGCTGGGGGGATACTGGGATGCATAGGGAGAGGCATAGCCAGTAGAAAACAGGAAGTTGTTGGCCCTCTGTACAGACAGTTGGTAAGACCACATCTGGAGTACTGTGTACAGTTCTGGAGACCCCATCTCCGCAAAGACATAGACAGGGTGGAGGCTGTCCAGAGGAGGGCAACCAAAATGGTTCAGGGTCTGCACCAGAAGACATTTAAAGAAAGACTAAAGGAGCTTAAGATGTATAGCCTCGAGCAAAGGAGAGAGAGAGAGAGAGAGGGGGGACATGATAGAAACTTTCAAATACCTCAAGGGAATCAACAAAGTCCAAGAGGGTAGCATCTTTCAGAAAAAGAGATGTGCAAGAACAAGGGGGCACAATTTGAAGATAGAGGGGGACGGCTCAGAAGTAATGTGAGGAAGTATTTCTTCACAGAGAGGGTTATAGATGCATGGAACAGCCTTCCTGAGGAGGTCATAGAGTTATAAACAATGGTGGAATTCAAGCATGCATGGGACAGACAAAAGGCAATTATAGTGGGGGGTAGGAGGAAGTAGGCTATTGGTTAACTAGGATCTGCAGCTTACCCGTTAGGTAGGGGAAATGGACAGACTAGGTGGGCCAAGCGGTCCTTATCTGCCATCAGATTCAGATTCTATATTTGATCACTTGAACTCTACCAAATATATTAGAGACATTTTTAGTTCCAACTTACTATCCAAATTGGGGCATTATGCTGTGTCTGCCAGGCTATGACATTATGAAGATGGCAACAGAAAGGCTAGTTTTGAGTAATGGCCCTGAATAAATTGATTTGATTTGTACACAGGGGACCAGATATTCAGACTGCGCCAGGCAGTGGCGCAAGCCTGGATGCAGTGCAACTGGGATGCGCCGGGGCCAGGACCAGGACCAGGTGACATTCAACAGTGATGCGCCATGGCACAGAACCATTGAATATGGCACATACTGCGCACGGTGCAGTGATACTGCACCAGTGCAAGCCACGGAGAGGGAGCACAGGGATGCACCAGCGCAACTGCAGTTATACTACGCGCATCGCCCGCTATATTCAGCGGAGGGCATGCAAATGAGACTATAATATATGCAAGGTGCAAATGGGGCCATTTGCATGTCATTATGGCCCCATCTGCATGCCTTGTGTAGGGCAGCCCGGTGACTTGCACCTGGTGCCCTGCACAGCATGATGTGTGCACAGTGGGGGTCCCGGGGCATCCTCCACTCCATTGCTATGAACGCAGGAAATCTCTGTACAATGAATCCCTGGTAGTCTAGTGGCCCCCCTTCCTCCCAAGTCCCTGATGAATGTATAATAAAACAGTCCCTGGTGGTGTAGTGGACTCCCCCTCCCGATGCCCCGATGGCCATAGAATAAAACAGTCCCTGGTGGTCTAGTGGACCCCCTTCCCTCCCAGGTCCCCGATCACAGTAAATCACCAAAACATAAGTCCCTGCTGATCCAGTGGCACCCCCCACCCCTGTCACCCACACAGGACCTCTTGCCCATCCACCCCGTCCTTCGGCAGGCAGCTGCAACCCACCTGCATACTACCCGGCCGCCTGCCGAATGACAGGTACAGTATGGGCTGTAAGCCCACTGGCGACAGTGTGGACCCCATGGGCTTGCAGGGTATCCGACTAGACAGTTCCAGATATGTGAATGAAGTCATTCACATATTTGGGACTATCAAGTACAATAGCCCTGCAAGCCCATACGGTACCTGTCTTCGGCGGGTGGCCGAGCGGTCTGAGGGCGGTTGCAGCCACCCACTGATGATGGAGGGATCGGTGGGCAAGGGTCCTGTGTGGGTGGGAGGGGTGGGGGTGCCACTGGATCACCAGGGACTTACATTTCCGGTGATTTACTGTGACCGGGGACCCAGGAGGGAGGGGGTCCACTAGACCACCAGGGACTGTTTTATTCTATGGCCACTGGGGCATTGGGAGGGAGGCGGGACACTAGACCACTAGGGAATGGATTTCACTACATATACTATGATTGGGACAATGGGGGGGGTCCACTGGACCACCAGGGACTGTATTAATGTACAGTCACTGGGGACTCGGGAGGGAGGGAGGTCCACTAGACTACCGGGGAATGTTTGAATGTACATTTACCATGATCACGGCTACGGGGGGGGGGGTCCACTAGACTACCAGGGCTAAGTGGGTGCTTCATGACGGTGTTCTGGGTGGGTGGGTGGCCACCCACGGCTGGCAGTTGCTGTGTTGCGCCATGCAATACAGCAGCTCAGCTTTGGGTTGCCAGGATTTGTTCCCACCTTTCACAGGCTCAACTTTGAGACCCCCTATGTGGCACAATGCAGGGTTGCACCAGCATATGCGCCGCACATCCCGGGCTGGATATCTTTATTTGCAGGCCGCATGTTGCGCTTTGCAGCAGGTGTCTATTTGTGTCCATGGGTGTGTCCCCTGCTGTCCCACTGCAGTGTCCCCTGGGTGGTGTCCTTGTGTGTGCTGGGCTTGTTTGCCATGTCCCTGTCTCCTGCATGGCCATAGACAGGGGGGTCATACCCTACCCTGTGTGCTGTTCTGTGCCACTTGTCCTTGTCTACCTGTGCTGCCCTTCCATCCGTGTGCCGTGCTGCCTCTGCCGGTGTGCCCTGCAGTGCTGTGCCTCTGTCCTTGCCAGGTTGCAGGCCATCTGCCCCTGATCCTCCTGTGCCTCCCTCTTCCATTTTCTGCTGTCCTTTGTGCATGTGTGGTGTCCTGGCACCATGGCTGTTCCACTGTCTGCCATATCTCCGCCTGTTGGGGTTGTGTTGCTGGTGCACTGGTGGTGGCCTGTCTGCGGGCATGCCTTCAGGGTGGGTGGGTTGGTGTGCCTTGTGTTGCTGTTGGTGGCCTGGCATCCTATTTGGGCCATCACCCAGTGCCCCTGCAGTGCGTCCCAACCAGTGTGCCCTTGTGGTTTGTGTCTGGCTGTGCTGGTGTGGCACTCTGCTCCTGTGCAGCCCTGTCTGTGCTCCCCTATTGCCTGTTGCGCTTGCTCAGCCTGTTGGTTTTTGCATCCTTGCTTGCTCCTGCGAACTCCTGATTGCACCAGCACATGTCTGGTTGCACATCAGCGCAACATTGATATATTCAGTGTGCTTTGTGCCAACGCATGTTGGTGGCACGTTGTCTGAATATGCGTCTGTTTTCCCCAGGCGCATCTGCACTGTGCAGCACATTCCATTGCACACCTCCTGTGTGCATTTCTGAATATCTGGGCCATTGTGTAAATAGTAATTACACTTAAATTTAATGTTTTCTATTTTTTCTTCCTTTTAATATCAGTTTTAAACAGACTAGAACATAATTGGGGGTAGGAATTTTAGTACTCAGTATATTTCACATAAACAAATACTCGCTATCTAATCACCTGTTTCCAAAGCATGTGACTGTCCCCAATTAATTTCAGGAGTGCTGAGACATGCCGACCCAGTGGCACAGAGGGTGAGGCACTGGCACCTCACCTGCTACCACACTGGTGACCAGGGTTGCTCAGGAGTTGGCCGGGAGTAAAAGAGTTGAGCATCCCACAGGATGCTCTACTCCTCCGGGGAGGAAGGGCAATTGACTCTGCTCTGATACTGCCACCTGGGTGACCACAGGTGGTAGCACAAGCAGAGCCATATGGGGAGGGGGCACCTCCTGACTGGGATGCACGCCTTGCTTATGACCACTTAGTCCATTCCCAGGAGGCACCCAAAGGAGGGGAGGAAATGGTGGAAAAAGTAGAAGCTGCGCAGAATGACACCACAATCCCTTGCAGGACTTGCACCATCCACTGGGCTGCCTGCTGCCACATCTCTTCCGTAGCTTCTTCCTGGATTTGGGGAACCCAAGAGGCCTCACCATGGGGGAAATCCTTGAGGTGCTGAACAGCAGCGGTAGGTAAGACCCAGAGATGATAGGTGACAGGACTGGGGGCGAAGGGTGCCAGGCAGAGCAGGGCTGGTTGAGGAGGAGGAAAAAAAGACTGCTGTGACAGCACAGTCTGTTAGAACTATCGTAACTAGTGCACAGTAGAGTCAGAAAATCTGGATAGAAACTATATACATGGATAATTGAAAGAGTGAAAACATTGTCACAACTTCAACCAACATGAAAAAGCTGTGAACTTTAAAACAAAAGATGTTTGTTCCTGGACTTCCAGTTAGGCTTCCAAGCAGTATGGCGCTGTAAACACAGAGCTCCACTACACCCCCCCCCCCCGCTAATCTTCCCGATTTGACGATTCTTAACAACAAACAAACCAAAATAAACAAGAGCCAGATATCAGGGACATACATAAGAAGCAACTTAAAAAATAAAAATAAAAGAAACAGTACAACTACAGGCAGCACTGAGCAGAATTAAAGTGAGCAGCAATGTCGGTCCAGGAGCCCTCCGATTCTGAAAACTCTCAAGCGCCAGCAGAACGGCAGGACCAGATGACCATACCAAATAATAAAGTGAGACACAAATGCATAAAGTTAGATACTATATATAAGGAGCTATTATCGTTTTGTGCAGAAATTAAAGATCTTTACGGAGAGCTTCGCAGAGACATGGTGAGTCTGGAGCAATGAGCTGATGCATCAGAGAGACAGATAACAGCAGTAAAGAACAGAGTAGATGACATGGAGAAAACAATTCAACTCTTACAAGATCAGTGTGTACAAATGCAAGAAAAACAAGAAGATCTGGAAAGCAAAGCTTGCAGAAAGAACTTAAGATTATATTGCATTCCTGAAGGCTCAGAAGGTCAGGACATTACTGAGTTTTCTATTACTTTGCTTAAAACAGCTCTTGAATTGTCCTCTGATATTCAGTTATCATTAGAAAGAGTTCACCATGCACTGGGCCCATGGCCTACAGATCCGAATGCTAGGCCTCGATCTATAATTATGCGCTTTCTAAGCTACACAGTCAATGAGACAGTATTAACAGCAACATGGCGAAGAGGCAAGGTCTTTTATGGACAAGCTCAATTCTATGTAGATAATGACTACGCTCCACAAACTGTGCAATCGCAGAGCATATACAGACATTTTACCAGCTTTGAAGGAGGCAGCCATTAGATTTACGACACCGTACCCAGCTAGACTCGTGGTGCAATTGCCATCAGGAAGGAAGGAATTTCATACTGCGAAGGAGGCCAGAGAGGAGCTCCTAAAAAATGGGAATTCATATATAAACAAAATCCATGTTGGGATTGCAGACAGCTGACCCACCACACTGGCAAATGGTGAATTTGGGCAGAGTACGTAATGACGTAATGGTGAAGAGATAGTAAAGAGGGGGAACATTTCCAATTGTCTGGCAAATTTTCCCCGATCGGCAAGGAGAAGAACCTGACTGACAGTAGAAGAAGATTGGCCTCAGATTTCTCAAGGGTCTTATGGATAGAGGTCTCTGAAAGAGCGTGACCGATGACAGTAACTGGGAATTCAGTTATCTGAACTGGAATCTTTATTAGATGACAACTCTCTCACAGGACGTTGGACAGAGAAAGGAATGCTTAATAAGTGTACCTGCAGAAAACTCTGCCATAACAAAGAAACAAGTAAAACTTTCAATCTGGCTGTTCGAACTGGCCCTGACGATTGCTCTGAAGGAAGCAATGAATATAACTTTAAAGAGCAGATTATTGAGGGGTGTTTGATTTGTTTTCTGGGCTAAATTGATATAAGGGCCTAAGAAAAGCTGCCCTAGTTGTATAATACAGAATTTTGTTAATAACAAAACAAACAATTTACTTTGTGGGGGGGGGGGGAGCATCTCCAGATCTAACAAGGAAGCCCATTTCGAATCAAAGACAGACAGGCAGGATATTTTGAGTTAACAGTTTGATTTTTATTTAGCTTGTCTGCACATTTCCTTTTATTTTCATAGGGGAGTAGTATATACTCAGGAGGCCTGGGCATTTTGTGTTACCAGATATCCTCCAGTGACCTCAGACTATCAGGAGGCACACTTAGGGAGTAAGTTTTAAGACTCCCCTACCTTGGAAGTCAATATTATTTGGAATACAAAGTATGTACATAGTTATCTAGAAAAAAGTCAGACATATACTGATAATTTGCTTCAGATTTCAAAAAGTTTGATATGATCGCAGCAGGAGATGTTTAAGAATAAGACAGGAAAGGCATAATATGTTTCAAAAAAAGTGACATTCAGAACGATGGCTCGGGGGGGACATCAGTATGGTGATCCTTTAGGAATCGGCTTATTAAGATGGGGACAACAGGAGAGATGTTTCCACAAGGGAATAAGATGGCTACTCAGATAGTAAAAGAACTCTCGCTTAATATAAATGGGCTTAACAACCCCATCAAAAGGGCCAGACTGTTTCAATATATTAAGAAACACCCCAGTGATTTTTATTACCTCCAGGAAACACATTTAACAGATACCGAACATGCAAAATTGAATTGGGGAGGGGCAGGTTTTGGGTATACTTGTCGTCCTTCCCTAAAGGGAAACGACAAGGAGTAGCCATTTTAATACCTAGGACCTCTCTTTTTCATTTAGAAACACAGTATGTAGACCCAAAGGGAAGGTATCTAATCTTAAAAGGTACCCTTTATGGGACAAAAGTCACATTAGTGAATGTGTATTTTTCCCCTTACATCAGTTTGTCTTCTTAAAAGATTTTTTGCAAAGCTTTTAGACATTATGCATGGCTGTCTTATAATAGGCAGAGATATTAATTTAACTTTGACACCTCGGTTGGACTCCTCTGCACCTTCCAAATATAGGATAACATCAGCTCAAAGATTATTTATCTCTCAACTTAGGGCATTGGGTCTAATCGATGCATGGAGACATTTTTATCCTCTTTATGGGGGATATACATTTTTCTCCCCTAGACACAATTCTTATTCAAGATTGGACTATTTTTTCATTTCAAAAGAACATTTAGACTGTTTACAAAATTTAACTATAGGACATAGACTTCTTTCTGATCATTCTCCCCAATTTTTGAGGCTAGATTTTAAAATACCAAGGAAATCCACTGGGTGGCGCCTGAATACATCATTTCTAAAAGATAAAGCTTTTAAGGACAGCTTTAACTCAAAAATAGCTCAGGTTATTGCAGAAAATTCATCCCAGGAGACATCCAATACAATTGTTTGGGACACTCTGAAGGTTGTGATCAGGGGAAAGATAATTGCATATTCAGCATACAAGAAGAGATATTGGGAAACACGATATGGTGAATTACATGAGAAATTAAGGGAAATGCAAAGTTTACCCCTATTACTACAGAGGCCCAAACCCAGATTAATCAGACAAAGGCTGAGCTCCAGAAAGTTTTAGACAAAAAAACACAGCAGGCACTTTTTTATTTGAAAACATATAGGTATGAGAGAGGGCCAAAAGGGGTGAGAAATTTAGCCTGGAGGCTTAGGGGACATAGGACAGCCACAATCATAACACATTTAGTGGATCCGGAGAGAAAAACAAGAGCTTTTAATTCACAGCAGATAATGCAATTGTTCCAGAAATACTATAGACAGCTATATGAGAAACCACAAGATCCAGAATTTAATAAAATTGAAGAATTTTTCCCCCCTTTCATTAAGAAAGCTAACTAGGGAAAGGAAATCAAATTAAAAGTCCCTATCAGATCAGAGGAAGTCAGACATGCAATAAAGGAAAGTAAATAATTAAAAACCCCTGGTCCAGACGGATTTCCGTCCGAGTGGTACAAGACCTTTGGTAAACAGCCGACCCCCTTACTAAAGGCTTTTTTAGAAATTTAACAGGAGAGTCCACCTCCTCCTTTATGGGATTACACTATTATTTCACCTATATTAAAAGAGGGCAAACCAGCAGATCTGCCTACTTCATATAGGCCAATAGCCATATTAAACATGGACTACAAGTTATTTATGTCCATATGGGCACATAGACTGGAGGAATTGTTACCCTATTTGATTAATTCAGATCAATCTGGGTTCATTCGAGCCAGAGAAGCCATAGATAATATATGTAGAATGATCCATTTGTTGGACCACTTAAATCAGAGACAGATACAGGCAGTGTTGCTCAGCCTTGACACAGACAAAGCTTTTTGATCACATCAGTCAGCCTTTTTTTATGGGAAACTTTGTGCAAGTTTGGATTTCCTGGGTAATTCTCCAGCATGATACAGAGAATCTATACCTCTCTGAAGGCATATGTTAAAGTGAATGGACAGTTATCTTCAATGATACAGCTGGGAAGGGGAACTAGGCAGGGTTGCCCACTTTCCCCCTTACCATTTGCCATATACATTGAGCCATTGGCTGAAGCCATAAGGCACCATCCTAATATTCAGGGGGTCCCTTTAGGAGGGAGGGATTTTACTATATCATTATATGCAGATGATATATTATTGACACTCCTAGAATCAGAAAAGTCCATTCCTGCTACTTTACAAGTGATAGATAAGTTCTCAGAGATAGCCGGATACAAAATAAATATACAAAAAACAGAGTTATTATCTTTAAATTTCATCCCCCTCTCAGTCTCTGAAGAACCAGATCCCTCTGAAATAGAGAAACAATAAGATTAAATATTTAGGTGTAAATAATCCCCTGAAATTGGAACATTTGGAACTGTTTAATTTAGTACCCCTATCGACAGAGATAGAGAATTTAGTTGGGATTGGACACATCAGGCATTCTCTTTTTCAGCTCGAATACAAGCTATTCAGATGACCTTATTTTCTAAGATATTATATTATTTCCAGACTTTGCCGATTATTCCATCACAATTCTATTTTGCATCCTGGGCTAGAATCCTTTCGAGATTTGTGTGGGCAGGACAGCAGCCTAGGGTCAGATGGTCTCTGTTACAGATACCAGTGGCAAAGGGAGGTTGTAATCTTCTAAACCTTAGAGATTACTATAAGGCAGTAACATGTAAAATAGTGATGACATGGCTGAATCCTCAGGTAGAAAAACCACGGACATTTATTGAATTTATACTAAATGATTTAGTAAATATTATCCCTATTATTTTTGCCCCCCAACACGCTTATCCACAGTTACAAAACTTTACATTTGGAACTCGTTATACGTTAAAGGCTTGGTTTGAGCTAAGGGCGTCTACTACATTAACTGAAGTTTTTGGTTATTTTAAATTAATAGGTGCAGAAAGTGTATCTTTGGAGATTGGAGCTGTCTGGGTCCATCAAGAATGGCAGAAAAAAGGGCTGCTTTTGTTATATCACTACCTAGATGTGAATGGAGTATTGCCTTTTGCCACACTACAGGCAAAATATCAACTTCCCCATATACATCATTATGGATATTTACAGATTCGGGCATTTATACAGAAAGAATTAGCATTAAATACTCTGCCCTCTCTCATACCTATGTTGATGTCCCTTTTAAGAGACGCAATAAAAGGCAGAGAACAAGTTCATTTAATTGGACAAATATATAAAGCAATAAGATATTTTTGGAAGGAATCTACTAAAGATATCTTAGGGAGATGGAATAGAGAATTAGGGACTCAGATAACTTATGAGAAATGGTTGGAACCTATTCCTCACTCGATGAAAGTATCACAGTCATCATACTGGTCAGAATATATATGGAAATGTCGTAGTAGATATTTTTATACCCCTGACAAAATTGCTAAATTTATATCTAAGAGTTATGGTCTTTGTTGGAGAGAATGTGGAGAAAAAATGGCAAAAGTAACACATATTTTTTGTACCTGTCCAAAAGTTATTCAATATTGGTTAGATATGGAGAAGACTATACAAAAAAATTATGGGCCCAGAAATTAATTTACCAATAAGATGATTTTGCTTTATATTGGGGAAGATGGAAAAGTTCCACCAGGTGGAAATAATTTATACCTATACCTGGCAGCAGCTAAAAAGGTTATAACTCGCCTATGGCGAATGGCTAAAGTACCCACCCTCTCTGACTGGCATTCATTGATGACTGAGATATATTATCTAGAGAGAATAGTAGCCTCTAGAGCTGGAAGGACGTCACAATTTGAGCTCAGATGGAGACCATGGGTTTTCTATATCTTTCCTCTAGATGAAACATTTGTTCCCTGATAAAGCCATTTGAAAGTGACCAATTTTTGTAAGATATGAATTCTGATTGTCATTTGATACATAACACAATGATGTTATAGAAACATGAATTGCCAACCCAAAGAACATTCCATGTATTGTAAGACAAAAGAGCAATACTGTATAGATGAACTCCTGCTGTCATATATATATATATATATATCTACACACATATATATATATATAAAACTACATAAAAAACAATACAAAATAAAAAAAATGTAAAAAAAAATGTTTGTTCCCCAGTAAATTGTGAAAGTGAATAGGTTTATAAGATTATACTCTATCAGCTCTTTTACATGTAGGCCATGGGTTAAAGAGAAAAGAAATGTGTCTGTAAATAGTAAGGATATAGTACATTCTGGTGTAGGTCACCTGCATGGATAGGATCGCTTAGTGGATGCTGGTGCTTAGGTGTATGACTGTGTAGGTCGAAGATTTTAGTCTGAGATAAAAGAAAGCTAGCCATGTGTAATGCCTAATAATTCAGGCTGAGTGTGTAAAATTTGCACCACATTTTAATTCCCAAGTATAAAACATTCATGTGGGCATTGTTACTCCTGAGTATAATTTTGAGGTCCAGTATTATCCAGCATGTGCCACACCTTGTTAATATGTCTGTCACCATATATAAAGAATTACAGATCCTATCCCTCAACATCAACACACCCACCAGGCTAAGCTCCCCTTCCCCCATTGTGTGTCCCTTTACAAATGTATATCCCACAGAAAACAAGCATTTGTCAATGCCAAATGTTGTCGAGCTGGCATTGACATTGGTAATGCAGGAGTAAGAGACACATAATAGGAATGGCAGTGAAGTATTGAAGTGATACCAACACCAATTCCACCCTGTAGAGACCGACAGGCATTGAGGTGTGCCTTTGGGTCATCAGCTATAACGCTCATGGCATTGTACCTCACCCTACCCTGTAGACACTGACAAGTGTCATGGTATGCTTTGGGGTCTTTGGGTGTTATACGAGTCCCATTCCAGAAGGAAATATGCTGAGGTGCGTGCAGTATAGGAGAATGGGGTGAACTTTGTGGCCGAACAGTGCAAGGCACACCATGATGCCTGTCACTGGTTGCAGGGTGGGGGTGGAATGACATAAGCATTACAGCCAATGATCCCAAGTCACACCTCTGACACCTATCAGTCTCTACAGGGTGGGGTGCTACAGTTGGAAACCCTAACACCGTAGGCGTGTGTTGGTATTTTCACTCCAAACTTTCAGCATGGGCTTTTTGTGAGCCCACCTCATGAAAAGTGACACAATCAGTCTGTTAGCTAAAAGGTGGTTTTGCACAGTGGCTATGCCATTTGGCAACACAGGGATGAAAACACATTTTGGGCAGGATGTGGAAAATGACAACTGTATTGTGCATGAGGAGCGTAAAAAAACGGCAACATTGAAAATCTGGTGTGAAACTATGAACAATTGGTGAAGTCATGAGCATGCATAGAAACTGCACAACACACATCCATAACCCAATTATTTTTGGGAGTTTGTTAGCCACATTTTTAATATATGCATTTTGGGACCTCCCCTCATGAACAGTGGTGCTGTGATTTTGTTAATCTGTCCCAAAAGTTGATTTCCCACAGCGACCACGCCATTGTGCGCCACAGGTGCGGAAACACATTTTGGGCAGGATGTGAAAAATGACAGCTGTACTGTTCATAAGAAGCTGTGAAAAAAATGTCAGTGTTGAAAATCTGGCATGGAAATATTGCAAATTTGCGAAGTTACAAGGGTGCGTGGAAACTGAGCAACGCACGCTTGTAACACAGTCATTGTTTGGACTTTCACCACCAAATTTTCAACATAGGCATTTTAGAACCTCTGCTCATGAACAGTGTCACCGTCATTTCCTCAAACTGTCCCGAAAACTGATTTTGCACAGTGACTGCGCTATTCTGCGCCAGATGTGCGAAAACACACTTCAGCCAGGATATGTAAAATGACAGCTATACTGTTCATCGGGAAGTGTGGAAAAATGCCAGTTTTGAAAATCTGGAATGAAAAATTACAAATTCACGAAGTTACAAGTGTGCATGGAAACAGTGCAATGCACGCTCGTAAAATAGCCATTTTGGGGATTTTTCCCACCAAATTTGCAACAGAGACTTTTTGAGAGCCCCCCTCATAAACAGTGGCACTGTTGTTTTGTTAATCCGTCCTGAAAGGTGATTCCGCTCAGTGACTGCAAAATCACCTTTCTGGGCCAATTAATGTCATGACAGTGCCAAAATTCATAAAGAGGGGTCCCAAAAACCTCATGTTGAAAATTTGGTGCTAAAATTCCCCAAAAACCCTGAGATATGCATCAAAGTTGAAAAAATCCTATTTATTCCATTATACAGCTGACTGGCATTTCCTCAGTTCACGATCGGCTTTGAAGAGTGCAGACATGTTCCCAGTCTACCGAAGATCTTTGTGCCGGACTCTGGAGGTAAGCATGCAGTGAGGGGGTATGGGGAGGCAGGGTGTGCAGTGGGTGGGCACGGGTTGTGGGAGGGCAGGGAGACCACAAGGGATCGTTTTCTTTTTTACAGGTTAAAAAAAAACATCGGGGACTTTTTTTTTTTTGCAGGGTTTGACATGCTGGATGGGTTCCCAGCATGTGCCCCAGAAATGTTTGTGGGGAGGGATGCTGTAGCCGATGGGATTGGGCACCTCCGTTGGCACACAATAAGCGAGGGCAAAAGCGAGAGGATTGGGCACCCCGGCACACATAACAAATTGGGGAGGGATGCATTATGCCGGCAGGGAGTGGGCTCCCCCATCTGCACATACACTGGGGTAGGGCATGCCGACAGGTGGACTGGGCACCCCCGGAGTTGGCAGTATGGCAGGCAGTGTGCTGCCATGTTCATTTTGTTTTTCATCACCAGAGAAAGCACGGACCTTTCGTTTGATCTCATCGCCACATTAAGTATGCACGGTGTGGCACTGGCACGCAGGCTGATTGGGGAATGAGTGACGTACCTACTGATGCGTGCCCTGCATTCGCCCAACAGTGACCGTGCCTCCAAATCTGCTACTAGCGCAAGATGTTGGCTGTGCAAGCGTGCCAACAAAAAAATGAAAATGTTCCCATTGAATACAACATCAACTGAGGTGGTGTTTTTACCTGAACACGTTACCTTCTTGTGCCAATAACTGATGTCATTTTGAAAGATGGAAGGAGCATGTTGAAAAAGAATTCCCCCAAAAAATTCTAGTTTGAAACAAAACAAAACCAAAAAGGAAATGGATTCATAGCTGAATACACCCACCTGTATGCAGTTAAAAATAAACTTTCCAGACCAAGGAATGACACCCGATCTGTGGGTTTGCTGGTAACAACCGCCCCTACATCACAGATAGTCCTTCTGTTTGTGTTGCCAAGCATTACTATCAATATGGTTCAATCTTATGTGACATGGTGCAGAACTGAGTTCTGGGAAACCACAGAAGAGAAACATGTTTGCAATCAGCATCTTATTAATGTTTCAAAGAAGTGCAGTGCAAGGGTACAGCTGGGAGTGCAACTCAGAAAGAAGGATAGTAATACCCTGGGCTAGCAATTCTATCCCCCCAAGGGAAATTACAGTTTCTTTTGGCTTCATAGCTAGCTAGATAATGTTCTGTAAGTAGTTAAGACTGCATTCAACACGTATAACCTAGCTATATAGATTTATGAACCTCTGTCAATTATTTGTGATTTCTGCTTTCCAAAACAGGTCATCTGATGAGGTTCACACACACTTTGGAGTGAGATCTATTTATGTGCAAGCAGCATCAAGCAGTTGGAACCTGGCACTATAAATAAATAAATGAAGATTTGCTCCAAAAGTGTGAAACATAATGTAATTCCCCAAAACAGTTCTTTTTAAACTATTTTTATAGTAGAAAGATATGTGCCAGGGCCTTGATGTGCAGCACCAAAAGGCGGTGTGAAAGCATTTGCATTAGTGAGTAACACTTATGGACCCAATAACAAAGCAGTCAAGCCGGGGAGTGATTACACCGAGAACATTGTGATAAGAAGCTACTTAGTGAGATACATATAAATATATGGTTGAAATGGGTCCCGTGTACCTCAGTGATCTTCTTGCAACCCGGATAGAGATTAATGAACTAAGCTCTACTAGTATGGGCCTTTTGGCTGTTCCAAAGTCCATATTAAAGTCAGCTGTGGACAGAGCTTTTATGTTTCTGCCTCTCTTCTTTGGAACAGTTTTCATATGGATATTTATTGTGCCGCCTCAGTCCCACACTTTCAAATCTATATTAAAATCCTGACTATTTAGACAAGTATTTGATGGTGTCTCTTCCAGCCCTTGATGTACTGCAATTTCTATAATATTTTAATCGCAGTGATGTATTTTCTGTATTTATAATGTGATGTTTTATGATTTGTAAATGTATGTGTTATTAGTATGTATTGTGCCTTGGTTTTAAGAAGGACATTTTTAAAATATCTATCTATCTAGAATCATGAGAGGGAGGGGGAGGGAGAGAGAGAGAGACACAGAGCAAGAGAGAATACATACATCATACTGTTGAACGCCTTTTGATATATTTGTTCACAATTAAGGGAGAATAAATGCAGGAAGATTACATAACTCTCCATTATCAGTGGATAATGAACATATCACAATGGCATTCATGCAATATATATATATATATATATATATATATATATTTTTACAACCATTGAGGGGGACATGTAAATTAAAATCTTATTTTTTATGGCATAATGAAGATCAAAAGTAATAAAAGTTATTTTTTGGTCTGTGTTATGTGGCTCTTGTTGACATAAGAATGATCAAAATAACATGTTATGTTGATGTTGGTCATAATTATTATGTTTTTTAACACTGGTGACTTCTTTAGATAATACCTGGAGAGCATGATTGATGCATCACAATAACCATCTGCCTCCTTCAAAGCAGAAGAGTATTCCAGAAGAACCAGTTAATTAACTCTTCATGAAAAGAAGTAATTAAAAAGTGCAAATTGAAAGTGTTGCAGAACTCACAATCCATATGATAACCTGATAGAAAATAAGCAATTCAATACCATGCTTGAGGGTCTAAAACAATCATAACTTACTCATGATTTTGACACTTAGGAGTTATGTTCCCACCTCATCTGTCTTGGAAAACCATTATATATTTTCAGTCCCATCATTTTGTATTATGTATTCCTACACAGAAAGAATAGTGAGAAACATTTTAAAACTAGTTAAAAGGGAACAGTCAGTACTAAGAGCCCCATACCCAAGTGTGGGGCTGGTTCCCAATTGCACTTTGTGTGTAAAAAAACATTTTTTTAACTTACCATTTACTGTAACATAATAGATTGTATCAGCTTAATTCCGTTGACCTGCAGGCTGACATTTTCTGTAATGACGAAGCCCAGAATCCCCTGCAGTTGACATCAAAGGAGAATTGCAAGAGTGTGAGATTCAATGGCCTGCACTGAATGACCGAGATTTTATAAGCTCTAATCTTTTGTTTGCTGGTCCCACAGTCTTCCCTGAGCTAAGTACAATTGCAGAGGACTTTATTCAGCCCTGGGAGAACAACAGGACTGATCGGTGCTTATAAAATCTCTAACATGCTCTGCTGACTATTGAATCTCCCACTGCTGCAGCCCTCCTCTCATGTTATACACAGGGAATTCCGGGATTTATAGTTACAGAAAAAGTCAGCTTGCAGGTCAGCAGAATTAGGCTGATACAATTTTATATACTACAGTAAACAGTAAATAAAAATGTTTTTTGCACAAAATGTGCAAATTGGGATCAGACCCACACTTGGACATTGGCCTCTTAGTGCCCCTTTAAGGTGATGGACTGGGTAGATAAGGGAGTACGTATTTGAAAACTGGTGAGGTGCCTATGTACTAGAGATTTTGCATTTGGCCTTGGGGTCATTCATGAGAATTGGCTATTGACTGTACTTACCCGATCAATAAAAGTAAAATGAAAAATGAAATAAAAAGGAGGGCAAATGCAAATCCCATTTAAAAAAAAAGGAAATTGAAGTTGTATAGGTAAACTGTAGGCCTAGGAGCCTGACCTCAATTTTGGGGAATAATACTGAAGACAATTATTAAAGTTCAGTTACAGAACACTTGGACAGATTCCATCAATTTAAGAAGAATCACTGTGGGTTCACTAAGGGGAAATTGTGCCAGTCTAATGTGTTGGTCTTTTTTGAAGAAGTAACGAAGAAGCTAGATGGAGGGGGGGGGGCAGTTGAAGGAATAAACTTGGATTTTATTAAACCATTCAGTCTATTTCCTCATGATAAGCTGGTTCTGAAGTTGAGGAAATCTGAAATTGCAGAAAATTTTGCAAGGGTAAAACAACAATTATACAATGGGGTATGAAAATCCTGTAATATCATTGGTCAAAACACATCACATGACAATGATAAATCCTCCAGTATACCCACTGTAAAAGTTTTATATCACTATAAAAACAAAAACACAAGTTGAACATTGTATAATAGCAATATACCATGACAGGGAGTGGGTATATGTGTGGATTTACCACTTCTGGTGTGGTTAAGTCACTCAGCTGCGCCTCGTGACCAAACCACACCAGGCGTGGTAAATCCACCAATATACCCACTCCCTGTCATGGTATATTGCTTAAGTAAGTTACAGGTGATACCTTATATTTAACTAACAAAACAGTTTTTGAGGCTTGCTTTAAAGAGTTATACTTTCGTCAACAGGTCAATGGAAACAGGGATAGTCTTCTTTGGGAGCTTGTTTCATAGGTTTTCCACTCTTGGTGAAAACATGATTTCTTTCATTACCCTCTAATCTATCCCATTACTTACTGATTGGTTTAGTTTTCATTGACCAGGAAAGGAGGGCTAGACTATATCCACCACATACTGATACCATACTGCCACCATTTGTAGAACCTTGTGATGTCACTGACAATCAAGCTATGGTTTACCACACTGTAACCGAACACAGCTGGATCATTAGTGACATCACAAGGTTCTATAAATGGTGGCAATCTACTTTCAATATGAGACAGATTTAACTGTCAACATCTCTGGACTGCTGCCAGCTACCAAGGAGACCTACACCTCATTTAAAAGGTATTTTTATGGACTCTCAACTATATGGGGCACTGTTCATAAATCTTCTACTACAAGGGTACTTAGTTAACAAAATGTACCTGAGACCTATGAAAGCTTGACCAACACTTCATGATGACCATATTCTGTCAGGTCCTATACTAGTTAATTTCATTTCTATTCATTTGGCTGATACTCCTTTTATGCTAAGCCCACACTTCAGTCTCCTTGTCTCATATTAACTATATAATGTGCAGCCTGAACTGATGTTCTCAAATGGTGGCTGAGGAACAAGTTAAAAAGAAATAGCCACAGCTCCCTCTAATACTTTGCAAATACAAAATGTAACCTGTTCAGCCCTGGCTAGTGTAATCAGATTGGTCATATTTTAGGGAGCTTCTGGTTTGTTCATTGGTCATCACAGATAGGAAAGTGAAGCTGTCATGGCAATGTGCAGCGGCAATAGGTAAGGCAAATCTAACTTTTTTTTTTCATTTTCAAGCAATGTAGCAATACAGAGCATGAGATTCCATAAAAGGATAACAAAAGAAAAAATTGAATTTCATTTCAAATAATCCACTTATAAAGGAGAACGCAGATCCCTTCCCACATGATACACATGGAGGGAATTAGTTAAAGGTCAAAGCATAGAGTACAAAGGAAAGGCATAAAGCATGAGAGCTCTACAGTGACACATTCATGTATGCATTGTGAAGCAGAGTCCATTTTACCATCTGGGCAACCGACACACGTTGCCCTTCATACAGCTGTATGCAACAGATAACCTTGTATCACTGTCCAGAGAGAGATTTAATTAACATTGCAAATAATATTCAGCACCATAGTACAGATTAGCTTAATACTGGTACACATTTTGAGGATCCCATATAAGAAGATAAGTCCACCCCCCCCCTTTTTGGGTTGCAGAAAAAGGGACATAACATGCCATTAAAGTAATGTGCTTCCTTGTACCTCTTTATAAGGCACTGGTAAGGCCAAATTCTGGAGTACTGTGTGCTGTTCTGGCTGCCACAGCATAAGCAACATATTATAGCAATCAAGAATGTTTAGCAGTGAGCAACTAAATGAACAAAGGTATGGAGGAGGTTATGCTATGCCTATGGGGAATGTCTAGACAGGCTAAGTATGATTTCTCTAGAGAAAAGAAGGCTAGGAGGAGATATGTTTTCAGTTTCTACAATTTTTAAGGTATGGGATATGGTTTATCAGAGGAACAATTTTAAGCTTGCTCAGTACATCAGAAGTAGCGGAGATCCGTATGCTTAAGAGGGGGTAGAATCACAGGTAATGTGAGAAGGCATTTTTTTCAACCAGACAATGATATGCCATTGGAACATGTTCCTAAAGGAAATTGTGCAAGTCAATCAAAGTTGAATGTTTTAAACTCAATTGGATCCGTTATGTATGGAGAAAAATGTTACTGGGTGCAATATTTAATCCACTGGGGAAAGGGAAGGTACCAGAGGTTTCACCGTGCCCTCAAAAGGGAGAGCAGTACCCACAATGTCAGCAGCATTCAGTGCTGCAACATGCCACATCCTGAAGACAAGTGGTTTCAATCACAGCAGCCCTTTGATGTCCCCCGCAGTAGAGTTCCTTGTTAATGTCAGCTGTGGACATGTGGGATAGTGTTTACATTGGTATGATGGTGCGCTGTGGTGTTACTCAGGATTTAAACAACTGACTGAAGCAGCGATGGCATCTCCCTAACTTTGTATCTCTCGTAATGTTAGTGTTTATTTTTAATCAGGCTTATTCTCATATTTCAGCCTGCCTGATGGCAACTCCCAGCCCCGTCATCAACCTTCTCATGGACTAACCAGTTATAAACTACAGCACATGCCCAGAACCACAATAGTGGTGGCTGGCCTGCCATGTAGGTCATGTGTGGGCCTGCAGGGGGTGCTGGCACAATGGCATTGCAAGTCTTTTTCCTCCAGCTCCTGGTTTTCTCCCCAAGAGTGCTGGCATGTAGTGATGTTCATGCATACACAGGCATGCATACATGTATGCTTGGCATCTAGAAGTTGCCCCAGTCTCCATCCATATGCTGTCGCTGTGCTGCCACCTAGCCTACATGATATGGCAATCAAGTCAATGTACAAAGCACCCCCCCAAAGGGGGAAAGCTGTACTTGGAATGCTTGATCCTCCCTCCCCATGGCCCCCCAGCAACCCAGGTCCATTACTGAAACCAGGTCACTGGCGTAGTAAGTGATGGTGCTATACTATGCCACCGGGCCTGCCTAGTGGTTAGTTCTGATGATTTACAATATGTTTATATGGACACTAAGGACATCACTTGAAATCACAGATGTAACAGCGTTTCCTTATATATCCTCAGGGTACCAGAACATGTTTTCTCCCATGAAGAACATGTATCCTTCAATCTAAAGCCACCCATTTGTAGATTTTACTTGGGAGATAAAGCCCACATTTAGCCACTTGTGTATTACATGGACTGACTGGTCAGTTTAACTCAACTTTAATAGTGTACACCTTGCCAGTCAGGTGGCATATTGCCCTGTGCTGCCACCACCTAGTAAACAGAGTTCAGCAAGGACTCAGGCCCCATGATGCCAAGTTGGTGGAGGCCGGGCATATTGTGGCAGTGAAACTCTCAGTCACTTGCAGGGATGGCCAGAGGGGACATCCACCAATGTGTGAGCATCCCCTACTGGTCAACCAAGGTGCTGCAATGGCAAAGCTTGGCAAAGCAGCATCTTCCTCACCCTTGACTAGAGGATCATCAGTGTAGGCATCATAGAACCTAAGTGGAATAAAAGGGGGCATGAAATCTTAAGGTGCAATGGCCTCACAAACTAATGCCAGCATTAGCGTCATAGCCTTATTGTGCTGACCCTCTGCATCTCAACCGGGGTTCAATTCAGCATCACTACTTGTGTTGTAAATAGAGGGCTATGGGGTTGGCACTCCAGTTTGGGTGGCTGCATTCTTTGCAAGCAATGATTCCAGCTCTTACAGACCTACTATGATAAGCCTGGGTTGCCTGACATAGTGCTGGCTCACCTTGTGTCTGCTAGCCTGGGTGCCTGCCACACTTGCAGGCCATGGTGCTGGTTCACCTTATGCCTGCTGGCATGGGTGGCTGGCACCCTTGACAGTCAGGGTGCTGGCTCACTTTGTGCTTGCATTATTGATAAAGTTAGTTAAATTATGCAAGTTGCTTTACTTATGTGAAATGGTTGCTGGCGAAGGAGGTGAGCAGAGGGTAATATCAGCCACTGTCTCCACTATAACACTTCAAGTCAGGATTGGGGTTGGAGACTTAGGGAGGTCAGGATTTTGAAATGGAATGGGTGGGAGGGCCATTAGACTACCAAGGATTTCACAAAAAAAAAAAAAGAAAGAAAAAGACATGCAAGTCACAGTACTTGCTTGAGATGGCAGCTGGTAGTGGAGGTGAGCAGAGAGTCGTACCAGCTGCCGTGATGATATGATGAAGGTCAGGTGGTGAGGAGCAGGAGGGGGTTGGGATCAGAACTAGGAGGGAGCTGGCCACTAGACTACCAGGCAGCATGATGAAAAATGGAGAGCTGGAGGGGGAACCACTAGAACCACAGTAAAAAATCCTAAATGGTTACTTTGAGAATGCATGTGCCATTTTGGCTAAGTGTGAGTTTAACTGATATGCTCAGTGGGCAATAGTTCACAGAATTGTTGCTCTTTCTGAGGAACTAGTGACCAGTTTGGGGTTATGAGTCCACATTTGAAAAGCTACACTGCGCTCAATTCCACCAGCTGGTGGTACTTTTATAGTATTTTAAAACCTTTTTAAGCATTTCAGTGCACTGTTGTTGGAACACCGAAGTGGAAGTCGGGAGTCTCCGAACTTTCAATTTTTTGGTAAAACTAGGATCTGCGGCTTATCCAATAGGTAGGGAAATAGGAACACTGGGTGGGCCAAGTGGTCCTTATTTTCTGTCAAAGCTTATGTTTCTATGCTCCAGCAAGCGCTGGGTGAAAAACTACTGAAAACTGACACATTGCTCTGGTGAGAGGCATACTGTAAATACTATACACAGTTCTCTGGGGAGAGTTACTGCGTAAACTGCTGCTATACAGTGTCCCTCTGGTGAGAGGGGAACTGAAAGTTGCCTGTTACCAGGCAACCAGTGAGACTGCTGCTGGTGAGCCAGTCTCAGTAGCCATTCCAGAGCATTGTGGGATTGTGGAGGAACTTTACTCCACACTTAGCTACAGATTAAGTGGCAGTGAATTTCTGACAGGGGTTGCGAGTCTGCATTTGAAGGGTGGCACTGAGCTCAAGTCCACCGGCTGGTGGTACTTTTTTAGTATTTTAAAACCGTTTTAAGCCTTTCTATGCACTGTTGTTGAAGCGCAGAACCAGAAGTCAGGAGTTGCCAAAATTTCAGTTTTTTGACATATATAGTTCACCCCCCGCTAGCAGGGCAAGCATGACCAGGGCGAACACACATGTAGCCATGCACGGAGATGCATGCTGAGACATGTGCATCAGCACATGTCAGAAGTGTCCACAGGGAACACAGGGCAAAGGGCAACAGGGAACTAAACACTGCAGTTGTGTGTCTTAATTTCTTTTCTGATCGTAGTTTGTGCACGATTATCAAGAAAGTTTTGTTATCTGTATACCCTGCTAGCAAAACACTAACCAATATAGAGCTGCTGATGAGGCAGGTTGAATAATCAAAAACAGCTAATAGAGGAAAAAAAACTCTTATATTCCTTTAACCCTATTGTACTAAAGATTGCATTTTCACCTGCTTGACCTCCATATAATGGCTGACACAATAATTACCCTGGATGGAGAGGTGGGCTACAAATGCATCTATTGTCTAGTGTACTTGATTATAAAAGATTTGTCAATCAAGGGGAAACTTATCTGTGATAAATGTATAACAAACACCAGACTTGAAGAAGAATTATTGAATTTATGCACTAGACTGGATAAATTAGAGTCCTCTCAAGATGAAATGGAAACCAGACTAAAGAGTAAACACATCAGGGTACATATTTCACAGGAGATTAACAATACCAGACTTACTAAAAGGAAATGTTCAGATGAACCTAACCCAGCTGACAACGATACAACTGAAAATGGCCGGGCAGTTATTCCCCAGAAATCTAGACAATGAAGAGGTAATATTGAAACATCTAGCTCAAAACTGATTTTATCAAACAGGTTCTCTACATTACAAACACTGACAGAAAATCATTAAATGTCCAACCTAACCCCAGACCTAGAGTGCAGTGAGAACCAGTTTCAGCCAGCCAGTACTATATCTAACCTACCTAATCCCAGCACACAGCCTAGTCCAGACCCCATAATAAATCACCCTATCACTCTAGTGATCTGTGACACACTAATTGATTTAGGTACAAGTTCAAATAAAACACAAACTGGTAATGAACAAGGAGAAATGGACACTGACACAACAACTAACATCAGACAAACATTTGTTCTTGGGGACTCCATCATCAAATACTGCAATAAACAAATATGCAATGGAGACAAACACAATCTTACTTGTAGCAGCTATAGAGGAGCCAAAATGTTGGATATCACCAACCAGGTGGATCAGATCCTAAGAACAGTGGGCCACAACCCCTTAGTGGCTATCCACCCAAGTACCAACAACTTAAAGGGGTCCAGTATAGAAGAAATCAAAAATTACTACAGAGCCCTACCAGAAAAACTAGAAACATGGAGGGGCTGAAATTTGTTATTTAGAAATCTTGCCTATTCCTAGATCAGGCCTCTATAAAAACAACAAGGCCAAAGCCATAAATGAGTGGCTTAGAAAATGGTCCCTGGATAAAGGAATGAAACGTCTCACAGACTGGGATATTTCCGAAGGAAACTATGGGTTGTATTGCTGGGATGGATTACACTTAAATAAAATGAAAGTCACCTGTTGGGCAAACAATTGAAGGGTTTATTGAAGAGACTTTAAACTGACAAAGGTGGGGCAAGGGAATATCAATGACTTATCAAGCATAAAGCAGCAATTAAGTGAAATTAAATTCCTAGTCACAAACGCCCGTAGTCTCAACCTAGTGAAGAAGATGGAACTAAACACAATCTTACTAAGAAACAACATAGACATTATAGCAGTAATGGAAACTTGGTGGGATGACTAGTTTATGGTCCAGAGAAATATGAGGCTACAGACTATACTACAAAAACAGACAGAACAAAATGGCTGGTGGGGTGTGCCTGTATATAGAACAAACCCTAGAGGTTATGGATCTAGAAATAAACAATGTTGACAACATAAACATTGAATCAATATGAATTCAAATGCCCATTCAAAATACAAAAAAAAATAACAACAGGTAACTGCCACAGGCCCCCAAACAGTTCCCCTAAACATAATAATCAACTTATATATGAAATCTTAACTGTAGTTGAAACATCGGAAGTTATCATAGTGGGAGACTTCAACTACCCTGGCATTAACTGGACTAATTTAACTAGTAACTCATCACACGAACAAAACTTTTTAGACTCGCCTTCAGGGGGAGGTCTCAAACAGCTAGTTACTACACCAACACGAGGTTGTAACACTCTGGATCTAGTAAAAAACAACATTATTATAGGTATCACAGAAGTACAAATAAAAGAACCATTAGGCAACAGTGACTATCTTATGATGACTTTTGCTTATTCCATTAACAAAACGGTTAACAAAAATAAACAAATGATAAAGAATTACTCCAAAGCTAACCAAAAAAAAATTCAGGAGACTTTAAATTCAATAAATTGGGAAGTAATACTGGTCAAACTCACCGTAGAAGAATGCTGGAATACCATAAAAAAATACTAAAAATGACAGAAGAATGGTATGTATCAAACAGAACCATCTCAAACAATAAAGGCAGAATGCCTTTATGGATGACCCAAAAACTGAAAGGATGAATAAAAAAGAAAGAAAAAGCTACGCTGGCCCATCGACGCAGAGGTTGGATTTCCGCTTGTGATGCGGAGACCGGGTTCGGAACGGACCTGGGTCACTGGAGGGGCTGGCTTGGGGATGGATGGAGTGTCCCTTGGACTGCTCTCCTTCTTCAGGGGGGACAAACATCCGGGGCATTACAGACCCCTGGTGGAGGCCAAGGGATCCACCGCAACCGGCATCTGGACGTCCAGGGGGGTGGGGTGGACGCGGGAAGTCATTGCACGTCCCCGCCTCTGAGGAAAAATCATCCTTTCAGGGATTCAAAATCCCCAATTAGCGCCTCCATGATGTCCTCCTTGCCACCTCTCCATATGCTTCCGGGCCGGCTCCCCCGACCTGAACCGACATTCGTGACACCTTGGCCGGTGCCGTGACCCCGCCCTTGGGGGTAAGCCGCTGGCATGGGCGGAGCATAGCTGATTTGGGAACAGGGGGGGTGGAGGCCGTGACCGTGGCAGATGTTCTAACAGTGGCTGGGACAAAAAGTAAAATAAATAAGAAAGAAAGAAAGTAAGAAAACGCTTACCACAATTATAAAAAAAACTGAGAGCCAATCAACATATATCCAATACAAAGAAGAACTAAGGAAAACCAAACATATTATTAAAAAGGAAAAACACAATCTGGACTCTAAAATAGCTGTCACTAAGGGGAATCAAAATTTTTTTTTTTCCTTTGTTAATAACTTGGGTAAAGCTAATAATATCATTGGACTCCTAAAGGTTAATGGCAAAAATATCAACAACCCAGCTGAAATTGCCAACATTTACCACAGCATTCAACAAAAAAGATGACTTTATTGTGCCTGATAACAATAGTAATTATCAGGTTTCTCCCATAAGGAAGTATTAACTGAGTTACTATCTCTAAAACCACATTCAGCAGCAGGAATGGATGGAATATATCCACAGTATTTGAAAAAACATTCTAGCAACCTACAGTAAGTCAACCACTACAAATCTTATTTAACAAGTCTCTGACATCTGGATTGGTTCCTTTAGAATGGAAACAAGTGGTTATAATACCAATTCACAAAAAGGGCAGCAGGGTCATCCCAGAGAATTACAGGCCAATAAGTTTAACTGCAGTACCAGGAAAGGTCATAGAGAAACTTATTAAAGCCAGGTTTGAAAGGGAAGCAGAAATTCTGGGCCTAGTTGATAACACTCAGCATGGATTCCACAAAGGTAGATCATGCACAACAAACCTAATACCTTTCTACGAAACCGTCAGTTCTAACCTAGATCGGGGCAAACCATGTGATGTCATCTATTTAGACTTCAAGAAAGCATTCATTACGGTCCCCCACTGTAAACTTCTGCAAAAGTTATCAAATATGAGATATAGTATAAATCTTATTAAATGGGTAAACTCATGGTTGGACAAAGGGTAGGAATTCAGAGGAAACTCTCAAAACCGACTTTGGTTACAAGCGGTGTACCTCAGGGATCAGTTCTGGGTTCCTTTCTGTTCAACTGTTTTATTCAAGATCTACATAATAGCCTACAAAATACTACAATCAAATGTGCAGATGATACCAAAATTACAGGAGTGGTAGATACTGATGCCAATCACCAATAACTAGTCAAGGACTTGGAACGTATCACTGATGAGACCAAGACTAACAAAATGTTTCTTAACTTGGAAAAATGTACTGTGGTACACTTAGGCTGCAACAACTAAATGAGGCTGTCATTGAGGCACAGGTCAGGAAGCATAGGAAAACCAGGAGGAGTTGTAAAATTCGCAACAAGAAAAGGCCCACCTAGTCTGCCCATTTCCCTACCTAATGGATAAGCTGCAGATCCTAGTTAACCAGCAGCCTACTTCCTCCTACTCCCCACTAGAATTGCCTTATGTCTGTCCCATGCATTCTTGAATTCCCCCACTGTTTTTGACTCCACAACCTCCTGAGGAAGACTGCTCCATGCATCCACAACCCTCTCTGTAAAAAAAATACTTCCTCACATTACCTCTGAGCAGTTCCCCCCTCCATCTTCAAATTGTGCCCCTTGTTCTTGCACATCTCTTTTTTCTAAAAGATGCTACACTCTTGGACTTTTTTGATTCCCTTGAGGTACTTAAAAGTTTCAATCATGTTCCCCCTCTCCCTCCTTTCCTCAAGAGTATACATATTAAACTCCTTTAGTCTCTGTTTGTATGGCTCCTGGTGCAGACCCTGCACCATTTTGATTGCCCTCCTCTGGATAACCTCCACCCTGTCTATGTCTTGTGGAGATGGGGTCTCCAGAACCATACTCAGTACTCCAGATGGGGTCTCACCAACTGTTTGTACAGAGGGATAACAACTTCCTGTTTTCTACTGGTGATGCCTCTCCGTATATATCCCAGTATCCCCCCAACCCTCCTTACTGTCTTCTCACATTGCTTGCTTACCTTTGGGTCATCTGATATGACTACCCCCAAGTCCCTTTTCATTTTTGTTGTTGTTAGTACCCCCCCCCCGTTGCGTACTCTTCCCCTGGGTTTTTGTTTCCCAGGTGCATTACTTTGCACTTCTTTGCATTGAATCTAAGCTGCCATACTTTTGACCATTCCGCCAACTTTGCCAAGTCTCTTCTCATCCATTCCACTTCGTAACAACCCTGTTGCAGATCTTTGTGTCCTCTGCAAAGAGGCATACTTTTTCTTCCAGTCCCTCTGTAATGTCACTTATAAAGACATTAGAAAGGACGGACCCAGTACTGAACCCTGCAGTACCCCACTAGTAACCTCCTTTCTTTGAGGGACCTGCTTATTATTACCCTTGTGTCCTGTTGTCCAGCCAATTTTTTACCCAGGCTACCACCTTGGGACCCACTCCCAGGCTGGCTAATTTGTTTATTAATCTTTTGTTTGGGACTGTGTCAAATGCCTTGCTAAGGTCTAGGTAGGCCATGTCCACAGCCCCTCCCTGGTCTACTACTTCGGTCACCCAGTCGGAGAAATCTATTAGATTCATCGGACATGACCTTCCCGCTGTGAATCCATGCTGCCTTGGGTTCTGTGCCCTGCCAGCCTCTAGGTCACTCTCATCATGTGATGGTGAAATAAGGCTACTTGATACTACTAGGGAGCTAAACTACACAGTAAGTATAAGGCTGGGGAAAGGCCCATGACTGCTAATTGCAGAGCAAGATGGGACCTCTGGAAAATAGAATGAGTTTGGGTGAGAATGCCATAGGACTCAAAGAAATTGAAAAAATCTGCAGTGAACGGTGTTTATGTTGCTGATCTCTGACAGTAGTAGAACCATGCTGGTCTTGTGTGTCTTTCTTCCAAAAGGAAAATGACTCTAGAAAACATCCTGCCCCCTGTACCACCAACTATTAATCTCCTCATGCGAAATGAAAGCCTTGGCATATAGCAAATGTACTATTTAACAAGGCAGGACATTTGACTGAAAAGAAGCAGAAGTGAGAGAGCCAACAGTGATGAGTAAACTTGTATTACGAAATCCTCTTGGCACTGAATCTAGCTTTTCTCTGGGGGGTGGGTTACACAACCATGTTATTAACTTTTTTTTTGATCTGACATATCACTGGATAGCTGTTAAAATGCCTTTCCCATGGAGACAAAACAATGATGCATGAAACAGTTATACTGAACACACTTAATCAGAGCCTTACCCTTGCTATATAATGATGTAAGCGCCAAGGACCTGCCTTTTTAGGTATTCCTATGTAATGACAATTCACAAACCCTTTTCTGTCTGGCACTATTGTGACCACCACTTTCAGATTTTTTCCATTGGATACTTGGTCTGTATGGATCTGTGGCCCCTTGTGCCAAATCATAAACTTACAGCCCATACAAAAGTTTACTGAATGGGGCCCCTTATCCATTTAGTGTCCGTATGTGTAAGTATGTGTGTGGTGTTGGGTGGGGGGGGAAGGTGCAGCACAGTTCAGTTCACTATGAAAGTATGTTTTACAGGGCTTAAAGTGCGCAGAAAAAAACTTCTGGGTTTCTAAGGGTCATGATTATGGAAAGATGGAGGCACTACTACCGTGGAAGTCCTTTTCTGCTTCATAGTGCTCCAACTGCCTTATCATTATTAAGCCAATTTTTCAATTAAAACTCAAAAAGCAGGCACAACACATGCATATACTGTAGGACACAGACTAACAAAGGAGCCATGTTGCCCTTTTGAAGTCATGCCAAGGGGAAACAAACAACAAGTAAGGACCCTGCAAGACACCCCCCCCCAGATTCCTCAATTTTTTTGGCGAAGTCTGAGACCCTGCTAGACCCAGCATACTTTAAGGCCTGATGTTTCACAATAGGCTTTACACCTCCATTTATGGGCATAGCCCGTCTATATCCCTCTACGCTAAGGTCCTCTCACACTGCAGAGTTTATTTTTATTTCTCTATCTCCTCTCTATTACCTCATCCTTTCAGTGCTTGCAGTGATACCTATTGGTGCTGATGCAACCCTACAGAGCCCCTCCCATCAACCATAATTCCAGTTACATGTGCTACATCACCCTTACACGTAATTCCAGTTACATGTGCCACATCACCCTTACAAAGATCTAGCATCTAGCTGCTGCCAGAAACATAGAGAATATTGGTTGGGTTACCATGCACAATTGGCCAGTGCTGCCACAGAGGGGGTTCTGATTATATCAGACCTCGAGATCAAAGCTTGAGAGGTCCAATGTAATCAGAAGCCCAAGGTGGTGGCATAGGCTGGTTGGGCATGTGGTTGTCCAACCAATATTTTTTATAATGTAAAGGTTTTTTTTTGTTTTGTTTGTTCAGTATTTATTTGAAAAAAATGAAAGTGTTTTCACAGTGCTCCCATGGCAGCAGCAGATGGTCTCAGTTCAGAACTTGAACTGATTTCCATGTGTGCGGCAGCATTGTGGAAAGCCCCAGCTGCCTTGAGGATTTCTGATCAGCTTGAACCTTGTTGTACCACTGAAGGGTGTGACTGCATTTCATGACTTTTGAATGGTGGTACAACAACCTTTCACCTGGCATGGAAATCCATGCAGAACAACCCCCGCACTATAACACTATGAAATGTCTGAATCAGTCATACATGCCAGGAATCAAACCATGGTTTCACAGCGACATAGGCACTAGACAATACACCCCAACTGATAAATGCTGTTTATTTAGTTATTTATTTTGTTGAAAGAGTGAGCTACCTGGAACAAAGTCCCCTTTAAAGCAATGACCCAAGAGTTAGACACAACATTGAGTTGAACAGGATAAAATACTAAGTACATGACAGATGGGGCAGATGGGGTATACAGAGATCAGATACTATGACAAGCTGCATTCACAGATACATGCTTTTTAAGCCTTGATTTGAAGGTGACAGGGAAACAGAGAAAAATAGAAACATAGATGTTGTTAGCAGAAAAGAGTCCATTAATCCACTGCGTACACGGTCCTACCTATCTATTGTGGAATGTGGCAGGGCTGGCCTTAGGCACCCTCAGTTGCAGCCATCGTTGGAGTCCCCCTACTCATAAGCATCCCCAGACAGAAGCTGTGCAGGTCATCAGTCTTTTAAATGTTCTGTCTGTTTTAATTTATGCATTTCATTCCCTATTTAAAGTTCTAAGATCTCACAACAGACATCATTGGGCTGAGCAGAACCTTCCAATTATGCATCATAATGCCAAAAGAATACTTGCTGAGGTGCATTCAAGGGCCCCCAATGGCTAAACCTTCTCAGGCCCCAGAAACATAAGGCCTGCACTATGTATAACATGGGATTTTGTAGTCTAAACGTGAGGTGTTATGTGTAGTACAGCTTTAAGAAATGTTAGGCAGTACAGCTTTAAGAAATGTACTTCCTGTGATCCTGTGAATCTGTCTGTGTGTGTTGAGACCAGTTTTCCCCTTACTTCTATGCTGTATGGAAGTAAACAAAGAAGGCCTAGATTTCAGTGTGATGTGTTTTCTTATTACCAAGACCCTGATGTGTTTAAGGTATTTATTTTCAGCCGCCAAATACAACAAACTGGTGACAAGGATGGTGGACATTTCCATAGCTCCAGCTTACTGAATTACACCATTTTGTGACTTTCTGCATTGGAGGCAAGTAAGCAATTTGGAACTGTGGAGTATCATGGCAACTTCAGCCAGCTTTGAAATTTTTACAGGAACGGACTGGGATACATGGTCTAGATGGTTTGATCAGTGGTCATTACTTAATCCTGCTATACAATCAGCAAATGATCAGCTACAGGGTGTACTTATTCAAGCTGCTTTTTGTACTTTCTTAAGGAGTGAAACCTTCAAACTTTTATGCAGTCTGTGTGCACTGGACTGGCTGGGGGATTTGTCATATCAAGCGCTAAAGGCTAAATTGAATGCACAATACAGTTTAACAACTTTCCCAAGAGCTGAATGTTATAAACTCTATAGTTACCAGCAGAAACCAGGTCAGTCATTACAATCTTATTTGGCTGAGATCAAACACTTAGCTCTCACGTGTGAGTGGAGAAGGTAGCATCTTGAATCTAATTTAGCTGTTAAGTTTGTTATGGGGTTGAATAATGAATATCGTATTCAGCAATTACTTTGAGTAAGTGTCAAGAAGTCTGCTGATGAACTTTTACAGTTGGCACAAATGTATGAGGCTGCAGAAAATGATGCACATGCTAAGATGAACACTAAAAATGAGGTACAAGTAACTGCAGTAAACCCCAAATTGAAACAGCTCAAACCTAAGTCCAAACCACTGTTTTCAAAGAAAAATTCAACCACTTCACCCAAACTGCATGGCCAGTACAAATGTGCATCATGTGGGTCTTCTCAGCATAGCAAGGACCAGTGCAAAGTCAGAGAAGTTCAGTGTCATGCATGTAAACGTCAGGGTCATATTGCTAAGGTTTACAGGAGCAGGAGAACTGCAGTGATTAGTTCAGAAAGCATAGACAGTGCAGTGGTTCCTATTGCACCACAAATGCAGACTAAAGATGTTTCTCCTTTCTATGTGTTACTTCAATTGCCACAACTGAGGCATCGGTTACATTTAATGGTGGATTCTGCTTCCCCAGTTACTTTTATTAACCATCAAACATGGTCGGATCTGGATAAGCCACCATTGTCTCCTTGTAATAAGTTGCTGTATGCATTTGAAGGGCAAACAGTTCAGCCACTGGGCTCATTTACCACTTTAGTATGCAGGACTGATTCTCCTAGTACACCTTTAACTTTTCTGGTTTCAAAAAAGAGTGTCAACATTTTGGGCAGAGACACTCAGGTTCTTCTAAACATTCATATTGATCCAGCAGATTTTGGCCTACTTGCTGCTGTCCAGGTACCATAAAGCAGTAACCTACCAAAACGTGGGAAGATTTTAGACATGTATCCAGAGCTGTGGAAAGGCCTGGGATGTTGCACTACACCTAAAGCCAAGCTAGCTACAAAGACTAATGCAGTCCCTAAGTTTTGTAAACCATGGAAACTTCCTTTTGCCTTAAAACCAGTGGTTGGGGCAGAATTGGACAGACTGGAAAAAGCAGGTGTACCGGAAAAGGTTTCAAGTTCAGATTGGGCTACTCCAATTGTCGTGGTATCTAAACCAGGTGGTAAGGTTCGAATATGTGGAGATTTTAAGGTGACACATAATCCAGTACTTAGTACAGACGTATTTCCTTTACCCTTACCAGAGGAACTTTTTCATAGACTGAATGGTGGTGTTGGGTTCTCTAAACTGGACCTTGCTGATGCGTACCTTGAACTGAAACTGGATACAGACTCTCAGAAATTGGTAGTGATTAATACACACCAAGGACTGTACAAGTACAAACGGTTATGTTTTGACCTTAGTTCTGTGCCTGCTATTTTTCAAAAAGTGATTGAGCAAACAGTGGGTGATATACCAGGTGTTGCTTGTTATTTGGATGACATCATTGTCACGGGCAAGACAGAAGCAGAACATTTACTTAACTTACAAAAAACTTTAGAGAGATTGCAACAGAGTGGATTCAGACTCAGGAGAGAAAAATGCCATTTTTGTCAACCAAGTGTCATGTGCTTAGGTCACACTATTGACAAAGATGGAATTCATCTGAATTATGAAAAGGTGGAAGCCATTGTGCACATGCCTGAACCACAGAACATTTCAGAGTTGCGCTCATTCATTTGTATGGTGCGCTACTATGACCATTTCATACCTGGCTTAGCCAGTAAATGTGCTATCCTAAGTGAACTGTTATACTCCATGGAAGTGGACCAAGGGCCACAGTAAGGCAGTTTAAGCCATCAAGCTCTCTCTAATCAATGTGAATAATTTAACTCATTATGATCCTAACTTACCTATCACATTGGCCTGTGATGCTAGTCCTGTGGGTATAGGAGCTGTCCTTTTCCATATAGATCCAGAAGGAGTGGAGAAGCTGATAGCCCATGCTTCACACAAACTCACTGCAGCTGAAAGGAATTATGCCCAGATTCAGAGAGAGGCATTAGCGATTGTGTTTGGAGTCCAGAGATATCACCAATACTTGCTAGGTTGCACGTTTCACCTGAAAACAGATCACAAGCCACTAGTGACAATTTTCAGTCCAGAAAAAGGAATTCCAGAGACAGTCGCTACCCAGCTTCAATGATGGGCATTAATTTTATCTGCCTATAATTTTGAGGTTACATACCAACCAACAGACCAGCATGGAAATGCGGATGCCTTGTCGAGGTTACCAACATCCAGAGAAATGGAGTTCGATGTGGGACTTAAAGAGGAGCCATTAGTATGCCAGGTGGGGCCAGATAGTTTTCCAATGCAATTCGAACATATGGAGGACTGTACTTTTGTGTGTGCAATGGAGCTACAACAGTTAGATTAGCTGCCAGTACTAGCCAAGGACATTGCAAAAGTGACTATTCAAGATGTAATTTTGAAAAAAGTGTATCAGTATATGCTTGGGGGTTGGCCACAAGGTACTACTTGTTCAGCTGAACTACAACCCTACAATACAAAAAGACAGCGGTTGTGCATTGCTGAGCAGTGTCTTCTATGGGGATTGCGTGTCATAGTACCCCAATGTTATCACTCAAATGTGATAGACTCTTTTGCATGCAGGCCATCCAGGCATTGCTAAAATGAAATCCCTGGCCAGACTTCCCATATGGTGGCCTTCCATTGACAGAGACATATACCAGGTTGTGCAAAGATGCGAAGGTTGTGCTGTACTGATGGGAAATCCGGTAAGAGCTCCAGTTCACCACTGGGAACGACCTGACACACCCTGGCAAAGGTTGCATATTGATTTCGCAGGACCTTATTTAAATCCCATGTGGTTACTCTTAACTGATGCTTATAGTAAATGGCCAGAAATTCATCAAATGTCTTCGACAACTACTGAGAGTACCATTAAAGTGTTGAAATCTATCTTTGCTACCCACAGTTTTCCGCAAGTGATTGTCTCAGATAACGGACCACTTCACATCAGTTGAATTCCAAGCATTTTGCCAGCAACATGGTATCCACCATATTTTCTTACCTCCCTACCATCCAAATTCAAATTGCAAAGTGGAACGCCTGGTTCAGACTTTTAAAAAAGAGTATGGACAAAGCTAATCCCACTACACCGATGGCAATACAAATAGCTCTTTTGGACTTTCTTGTGATGTTTTGAACAACACCACATTGTGTCACGGGAATATACCCTGCAGAATTGTTGTTTGGACCAGATTAGAACTCAACTGGACCTTCTTCATCCTCTAGGCTGTAAGTCAGTAACTGAAATGCTTCCTAAGACCAGATCCTTCAAACCCAATGATCTTGTGTGGGTCAGGATGTATGCAGGCCCGAAGAGATGGCTAGAAGGCGTGGTAGGAAAAAAGTTCGGAAATGTTGTCAATACTGTTCGACTGACTAACCAGAGGAGAGTGAGAAAACAAGTGGACCAATTACGTACTAGAATTGAGACAGAACAAAAAAGGGATACCCAGTGTCGGTTCATTATCCAGCATTAAGAAGAAGAAGAAGAATCAGCATTTATATATCGCTTTTCACACACAGTATCTCAAAGTGCTTTACAAGCAATGCTAGACTGGTAGTGAAGTGACTGAATGTGTGGTGGCAGCCATATTGCACATCATCACCCACACACAGCCTGGATAATTGCATGAACCGGTTTATGGAAAGGGGAATGTTGGCCAGGACACCGGGAATGTTCCCTGCTCTTTTGCGAAGAGTGCCCTGGGTTCTTTTACTTCCACCTGGACACCCACCAGGACAACACCAGGATGGGCAGAAGGGACCTCGGTTTTTAGCGTCTCATCCGAAGGACGGCACACCCCAGCAGTACAGTACCCCCCAATACTGCACTCGGATGCCAGTGATTTTTAGGTACAAGTCCAATCCCAGTATGGGACGAGAACCCACGACCTTCTGGTCCAGAGGCGGATGTGCTACCAACTGAGCCACGCTGACACCTAATTGTTCCAGAACAAGAACAGGAACAGGTAGTGGAACCACAGCATTTAAGACAAGATGTGGCTGATGCTAATTAGATTCCAGAGCAACAGCCTCCAGTCCTACTACATCGTTCAGGATGTATAAGATGTCCATCAAAGAGAATGGACTTGTAGCGCTATAGCCTAATGACATCAACTAACTAAAGGTACATTGAAGTAATAACTTTAATAGCTTCATATTGTTTTCTGAATTATTTATTCACATACTTTCTAGCTAAGTCAGGAGGGATTGTTATGTGTAGTGCAGCTTTAAGAAATGTTAGACAGTACAGCTTTAAGAAATGTACTTCCTGTGAGCCTGCGAATCTGTCTGTGTGTGTTGAGACCAGTTTTCCCCTTATATCTGTGCTGTATGGAAGTAAAGAGAGAGGGCCTAGATTTCAGTGTGATGTGTTTTCTTATTACCAAGACCCTGATGTGTTTAAGGTACTTATTTTCGGCCACCAAATACAACATGAGGCAGTAAGGAGTTCCAAATTTTTAAGGCCCTGAAACCAAAGGCATTTTGCTCCACGGCCATCTTAAAGAGCAGCTCTCTACTAAATTAAAAAGCTTAAAACTATTAGGGGTACAACAATTATTTATTTATTTTTATTTATTGAGGATTCGGAAAATACCTTTGAGTCAAAGACTCCTTTTCAAATGTTCCACATCATTACAGGCATACTGTATGAGAACAGTACAGAAATGGGACAAAACAAACAGGCATGATACAAGAGCTACAGTTTTAGGCTAACATTTTGATACTAGAGATACACGGTATTAGTCACAGTGCATGGATAAATTTATAAGCTCCCCTAGGAGCTAGTACGGAGAGCTTTCAGATTGGGGGTTAGCTGGCCAATGGCCTTAGTCTGGGGAAGGGGGATCAGGGCTGGGTTAAGTGGCAATTGCATGGAATGGAGGACTGTAGGTGGTTCCTAAGGTAGGCTTTGAAAGGGCAGATTCTATTCAAGTTCGTGAGACCATTAGGCAGGTTATTTATCTGGGAAGGGGCTCGGTAGCTGAAGGATCTTTGGAATTGGGAGGTTTGGCATCGGGGAACCTTAAAGAGTTGCTTGCTTGAACTACAGGTGTGTTGGAGTGATGGGGTCAGTTGTATTAGAGGTGAGAGACTGGTGGGGGCGAGACCGAGAGTAATCTTTTTGGTCATGAGGCAGGTATGAAACTTAATTCTGTTATCCAGGTTAAGCCAGTTTGCGGACTTATAGAGGGAGCATGTGTGGGTTAGACGATCACAGCCCAGGATAAGGTGGCAGGCTTTGTTGAGGGAGAGTCGGAGTCTAAATAAGGCCATGGAACTGGCAGCACCATAGATAAGTATGCCATAGTCAAGGAGGGAGAGGACCGAGGAAGAGACCGCGAGGCGGAGGGCATCAGGAGTGAGGCAATGCTTAAACTGATAGAGGATGCCAAGTGGGATATTGAGGGCTGTAGATAGTTGATGAATGTGCAGGTGAAAGTCTAGGGCTGGGTCTAGCGTGACGCCCAGGTATTTGAAGGAGTCCATCCGTTCAAGAGGGATCTGGTTGGTGGTCAGGATTTGTGGGCAGTGGTCTTTCCTGGAGTTACATGGGTGTGAGAAGTACATAACTTTGGTTTTCTTGTAGTTTAGAATAAGGCGTTGTGCGGCGAACCACTTTTCTGCATCATTGAAGGAGGATTGAAGGGTGAGGTGGAGCTGGGTGGGGTCAGGATTGAAGGAGTACAGGACAGCGTCGTCTGCATAGAGTAGGATATTTCCAGAACATGACTGGGGGAAGGAGTTGAGGAAGAGACTAAATAATAAAGGTCCGAGGATGGACCCTGTGGACACGGAGGCTGCAGCCTGGCTGGAAAAGACGGTTACCAATTTTGACCTGCTGGAACGATCTGACAAGTAGTCCATGAACCAGCATAGGGCATCTTGAGAGATGCCAAGCTTGGATAGGATAGTTTGCAGGAGGGAGTGGTTGACCGTGTCAAACGCCTTGGTGAGGTCAATGAAGACCGCACCAGAGAGATGACCACTATCTAGGGCAATATGAAAGTGCGAGGTGAACTCAGGAAGGGCAGTCGTCGTGATATGTCCTTTGCGGAAACCATGTTGCTGGTTGCAAAGTATATTGTGTTGGTTAAGATGGTTAGTGAGCTGGTCAGAGACGATACGTTCTAGTGCCTTGGATGGGGGGGGGAGAATAGAGATGGGGTGATATGCTCAGCTTCAGCATTTTCTTCCAGTTATTGGTCTACTAAATACTTCAGATAATTCACAAGATACAGTACTGTATTACATCAAGTCTTTGTAACACAAAATATCATCTGACTATCCCCATCTGACTTCATAATTGCTGTTTGTGATATCACAATTTATCATGTTGAGCACTATGATATCGTAAACAAAGGCACTATGAGGTCAGGTGAGGACAGGCAAATGCTTTTTTATACTGACTTTCTGGATATGGTACCAATATGTAGTATAAACCCTGGAAAGGAAAATTGAAAATTAAAAAATGTATTCTCAAGTAAATTGTTTTTGCTGAGACATCACATTTATGAAAGTACATGCTGAAGTGCAGAGTTGCTCTTTAGCCTGTGGAACATTAGGCAGATTAGTATCTGTGGAATGAAGGTTCTAGTGGAGGGTGTCAATTGAGATGTAAGGCGGGCAGAATATTCATATGACATTGTCTTGTAAGCAACAGGGCAGACATTCATATTGTCCGGTGATAGTTAACTACATCTGGAGTGCTTGAGGTAATGGTACATTCATAAGTTTCGGGGGGGCTATCAGAGCAACCCATGCATTACAGTTGTGGAGCATTGCTCTCTTGTGGAATCAGAGGCTGAGGCCACATTAACATTAGAGGAAGCAGCACCTGCAGTGCAATACTGACTCTGGCTGCAGGAGTCAGGCAGTTCCTGACTCGATATAGTAAAGTTTCTGAAGATCCTTTTTTGTAATAACATGAAAGTATTCAGCACAGCAGTGGGAAGAGTCGAGGTATAGCCCCAGATGTCAGTAATAACCAGGCAGAGATCAACATTGTGCTTAAGGACTCCAGGCTTGGAGCCAAGGAGCATAGCCTAAGTTTTGCTTTTATCAGGCAAGAGCCTATTAGCTTGAAATCAGGGCCTGGAGAAGAGAAAGGACACAGTCTTTAATTAATTTTATCACCACTGCTAGACTTTAAGCATAGCAGTACCACATCAGCAGTGTACAACAAGATCCTGGGTGCTTACATATTGTAGGTAAGGCATTAATAAACAGGGAGAAGGGTACTGGGCCTAGGATCGACCCTTGTGGAACACCATGTTTGACAGAAAGGGGGGAGGAGAAAGCACCTTGGAATTTGACAGCCTGGCGCAATTTATTTAGTTTTTGGTTATCGTGCACCAGCCAAAGACTTGCCTATTTTCATGCATGACCCAGGAGGGTCAGTGAGGCAGTATTGGAACCAGCTAATGTGAGAGTGATCAAAATGCGGCGGGGCATTAAGTGTAAGGACCAGTGCAAAAGATGTCCTGAGGTGTTTTCTGAACCTGTTCTGGCTCTGGGATAGCAGATTATGGAAATTAATGAAGTGAGTGGTTTGTTGGTATACTAAATTTTCCATCAGTTTTGTAAGCATGGAGAAACAAGAGACAGTAAGGGCCCCTATTGTGGATAGGAAGTACAATGGCCTTTTACCAGAAATCAGACACCTGGTCAGAAGTAAGTGAAAGGTTAAACAGAGAGGCAATTGATCTGGATATGTTTGGTGCAGCAATTTTGAGAAGACTAGGTGAGAGTCCATCACTCCCTTCAGCAACTTTTTTATCTATCTTAGATAAGTGTTGAAGCATCTCATTGGGCGTGACTGCTCTAGGGTAAAAGGGGGATTGACTGGACGTTGAGTTATCCGGGATAAATAAATTGTACAAAAAATAAAAAAACACTTCAAATTAAAGTATGGTGAACAATGCTTAGTGTTTACTCCACTTATCTTCAACAGCACATATTACTGCAATGCTACAAATCCCCACTAACATTACCACATGATCCAGACTCAGCAGGTATGTTCATAGTGTTATGCTTTAATGAGATTTATTTTTGTTATACTGCAATTATTGAATATTTTCAATGAATTTCCACTTTTGTCATCGTCTAAACAGCATGACATGATGTATTCATATAATGCTGTTTGATGCTAAGAGTAACACTTGGGTCCTGATATTCAGAATTGTGCCTGGCAATGGCGCAAGTGGTGGTGCAGTGCAACTGAGTTGCGCTGGAGCAACCCAGGGATATATTCAAAAGAGATGTGCCATGGCGCATTTCTTCTGAATATATCAAAGAATGTATGCTGTGTGTAACCAGTGGGTTACCCCAGGGGTCAGGTTGGTGGTATTTTTGTGTTATTAGCACTGTGCGGTGCCTCCATATGTAACCCCCTACCTGGGACCTGGGCTCGGGGAGAAAACTGTTGCTCTGTATTTTGGCTAGGTTTGACTTCTACTCAGGGGCACCCAAGTAACTCCAGACACAGGAAGCAATAACTGTAATATCTAATACCAGAAGTTGGGATTCTAAAGTGTAGCTTTTAATCACATCCAACAGAATAACAAAGCATAGATGGACCCCCACAGGGCTACACTCCAGGTAATGCAGATTTATGAAGATTAGAACACATCCTCTTTACACTGAAACCCTCAGGTCTCGAAACACTCTGGGCACTCTGCCCTAACTCAACTCTTTTTTGGTTTCCCTGGCTGGGCTCCATTGCCAGCCCTTTGGCCACTTTCCATATAGCATGGAACATTTACTGGTGGCTCCCTAAACCACCTATGAGCATTTCTGGCTCCATCAAGGAATCTTCCTCATCGATCCCACGTCTGGGTACTTTCCTCAGGCACTGGCCAAGTACCTGAGAGAAAGCACCAAGTGTCCCAAAGCAAACCCATAGAGGTGAATTTGGTTACTACTGATGGGGGGGTTTCCCACCTCTCGTTCCCATAAATCATACCCGGCCATTTCTCTGGACTGTAACACCTCATCCTTAAAAACACTTTGCTGTGTAGATTCTCATCAAATGTATGTCACATCCAATCTACTGCTTTTCCATCCCATTTGTGCTGAACTTGAACATACTTAAAAAGTGGCTATGTCCATTACTCTAGACCCCCCACAGAGTTAAGCAGTCCAATCCCCATATCTTCCAAACTGTACTTGGCTGTCTTTTCTTGACCCCACAGTAACAGTCACTTTAATTTCATCTTGTCTCAGGTGAAAACACATTGGCCCTTTAGCAGAGCGAACTCACCCTTTGGTTGCAGGTGCCCCACAGGCATTGTCTCTTCCAAAGAAATCTCGTCCAGAACTTCTGATGCCTCAGCACGAACTTAAACTCAGGCAGCTTCTTGTTTCCTAACCGGACCAGGGGGTTTGCCCCTGGAAAACAGGCTGATTCCTTCCCCCCATCCCCGCAGGGATGGGGCCCTGAACCACTGAAAGCGGTCTCTACCACTTCACTTGGCTCTTCTTGTGTTCTTCTTCAAGTGAGAACACACACCTCTAAAAAAAACAGCTCTTTGACAGAGCTTAGAACTCTGACGGCCTGCTTACAGCAGAGCACCTCCTTCCTCTACTACAGACTGCAACAGACTGACTTCAAATTTCCCAACATTCTACTCTAACCTCCAACTGCAACATTCCAGTGTGGCTTATGCAGCTGCGACAGTTCTAAATGATATGACATCATAGCTCCAGCTCAGCAGAGACTGAAAATAGAGCAAGACATAGTGAAATCCATTTAACTGGAGTTTCACTAGCTGCCTGTCCCTGCCTGCCACTAGGTCTTACTAGGGTCCTAGTAACCCCAGGTAACAGTGGGGTTACATGTGCAATTACAATGCACTGGTGCATCCCCCCAGACAGATCTGAATACTAGGAATGGGAAATGCGCCAGTGCATCAGAGATATGGCGTGCACAAATTCCTGATTTTCAGACATCAATATGCAAATGGGGCCATAATGCATGTAAGGCGCAAATGGGGCCATTTGCATGTCACTGTGGCCCCATTTGCATGTGTTGCGTAGGGCCAACCAGCAAAATGCACCTGGCACCCTATATAGCGTGCAGCTTTTTTCCCTGTACCAGGGACCGCAGTAGTACCCCCTCTCCAACCCATAACCCCGAGTGCCGTGATACAATGTAATTTAATTCCCCTGATGGTCCAGTGGTCCCCCCTCCCCATCCTGACTCACCGATTACCGAAATATATACTGTATATATATATATCTCAGATCCCTGGTAATCTAGTGGTGCCACCCTCCCCGCTGGTAGCCCTGACTGTACGTGAATAAAATTGTTCCTTGGTGGTCCAGTGGTTCTCCTCCCTCCTGTACTCCAATCATTGTGATAATATGAAATATAATTTCCTGGTGATCCAGTGGTCCTCTTCCTTCTGAATCCACGATCGCAGTGGTATAGGTGACTACCCTCCTGGTAGTCTAGTGGACTCCCCACCCCACAGGACCTTCCAGCCCACCCAGTCCATCCTGGTCATTGGCGGGCAGCATACACATCAGATACCACTTTGGCTGCCCATCGAACGACAGTTACAATTGTTGCTGCAGTAATCACTGGTCCACACCATGGACCAATGGGCATGCAGTGAATACTGTAATTAGTCACAACATTGTAAATGAAGTAATTCATTCACAAAGTTGTGGAACAGTACAGTATGTACTGCAAGTCCATTGGTCCACAGTGTGGACCAATGAGCTTGGAGCAACTACTGCAAGCTGTCATTCAGCAGGCAACCACAGTGGTATGCAGGCAGATATGCTGCCTGCCAATGACTGAGGAGGGTAGCTGGGTGGGTTGAGAGCCCTGTGTGGGTGGGAGGTACCACTGGACTACCAGGGAGGGTACATGTCACATTATGACGGTGATCGGGGATTCTGGAGAGAAGGGGGGAACCACTAGACCACCAGGGAAAATATATTTCATATTACCACAGCGATCAGAGGACAGAAGGAGGGGGAACCACTTGACCACCAGGGAAGTTATATTTCATATTATCACAGCGATTGGAAGCACGGGAGGGGAAGGGGGGAACCACTGGACCACCAGGGAACAGTTTTATTCACTTTATGGGTGATCGGGCTACTGGTGGGGAAGGGGGGGTACCACTAGACTACCAGGAACTATTGCATGTGCTTGTGCACAGTGTTGGAGGGGGTTGCCACCCACGGCCGATGGCTGCTGTGTTGCGCACTGCACTACAGTGGCCCGCCGGTGGGTGGATAGCACTTGAGCCATTATTTTATGGGCTCAACTTTGAGCCCAGGTATGCAGCCCATCTCTGGGTTGTGCCAGCAGATGCGCCGCACATCCTGTGCTGAATATCAGGATGTACCACATATGCATGGGCACAGCCCCTGGAGATGTGCCGCATACATTATTTTTGTGCCCCAGTGCATCGGGAATTGTGCAGCGCAATTCCCACTTTTGAATATTGCCTCGGGGTGCATTTCTGGAGTTGTACTGGTGCAACCCCTTTGAATATGGTTCTTCATAGTACCGTCTTGGGAATCATTATATTATACTGACACGTATATCAGCAGCCAGTAATTTGGCAAAAAAGTTCCCATCTTGAATTAATATACATAAAAATATTCCCTGTTATCACAAACACTTCTCATGCCACTCTACCTCCTCTCATCCTATGACAAGCTTCGTATTATAGAGCCATGGCTGCAGGGTGGTATTCAGGGGCACAAAATCCACCCATGCACATACACATTTTATTACTGCCACGCCAGGGTATTAAATAGCTCTTATAGCATAGCAAAACACTAAGCAAAACAGGGGGTAATGCTAACCATTTTCAGAAATGCTTAGCAGTAGACTGCTAACCATTTTTTGCATGAATCCATGACACAGTACACAACAGTAATAAAACTATATAATTTTTTTTTATTTTGCTAATCAGTCTGCCAAGTACTGTGCATGTTCACAACTGATTAGCACTTTCACGCATAAAACAGCTTATCAGTTTTTTCAGCTTATTTAAAACCCTGCCAACCCCACCCCCACCCCCAAAAGAAAAAGTGTACAGACATGTCTCCATCTGCTCTGTGATCAGGAGCAGGCAAACAGCTGCTAGGTACATAGGCAGGGTTCATTTGGGGTGGTTGTGATGGTCACAATCCCAATATCAGCAACAACAAATGAATCAGAAACAGGAGCTTCATATCCTTTTTTTTAATTAAGGTTAAATGCTACCCTGAGTAGGTTCTTAATATCCAGGGACCAACACAGTTGCAAGTATTGTGGTCAACTGATGGGGTATTTGTGCACCCCCGGAAGCTGACTTTCTAACCCATGGAGACTGAGTGCACCAGCTCTGCAGCATGCCCCAGCACCAACTGTCCAGGGGTAGGATTTTTGAGCACAGACCTCCCAGGTGACATCGCAAGGAGCAACTGCTATGTAGCAACCATGTTTATTGACATGAGTTTTGGTTTATGTAAAACCTAAACCTACACTATAAATGTAAACCACAGCCAAAATGTGTTGATGGAAAAATGATTAGAAATACACATCTGTGGTGCAACTTTAAGCAGCGAAATTAGGCTCCAGCCATTGATTACCAAAGGCAATGACTGTGCTAATTATTGTTGCTTATATATTGGCCAACTGCTTAGAATTAGTCAGCAACATATAGAATAAAGTATGGGTAGGGGTGTGTAACGAGATTTTACACACACCCGAGTTGTGGGATGCTACATAAACCCACAGGGCGAAGCCCGAGGAGTTTGTGAACAGCATCCCACAACGAGGGTGTGTGTAAAATTGAGTTTGACACCCCGACCCATTTTTTATATTATATAATTGCTGGATTTCCCTTTTTTGCCTCGGCAATTATATAAAATAAACATATCTCAGTGTATCCTCCCAGTGTATCCTACAGTCGGTCCTGCTAGTCCGGTGCTGAGATTTTGGTATTTTAAAACAGTTTTTTTTCCGTTTCTTCAGGTCTTTGAATGTCTCCAGTGTATAAAGTGGGAGAAAAGAAAAGGACTTACCGCTGAGTTCTTGTGGTGGTTCTGTTTCAGGCAACATGGAAGCAGTGAGCGGTCTCGGCTGGTCGCGCTGCTGCGTGAGCATGTGCAGAGGAAGGGAAATTGTGCGCGTGTTTGCCATTATAAATGCTCCTTTATAATGGCAAATTATGCCATGGTTTCCCTATGGGAAACAGAGCCAGTTATTATATTTCAGTTTTCAACTGCTACTTGTTAAGCATTCCAGGGAATTCATTCTTTAGAATTTGAGGTGACTTTGGATGACTTAGATGATCCGACAAAATCCTTTTCAAGGGTTATTTTTTTCTCCTGTGAATTTATCACTTCTCAGAAAGATTCATCGTGCTTATTATGGGATGATTCAGTATCAAATTGTTTTTTTTTTTTCCAATTATTTAACAAGGTGAGACACACTAAGCTGAAAGCTTGTTTATAGGTGCAACCTGGGAGCACATGGAAGTTAAGTAACTTGTTCAGGGTCACACAGTTCATCACATTATACTACTAATGGTGCAACAAATGGCCCAAAACAGGGTGATTATAAAAAACAAAGGTTTAAAGCACAGTTAGCTTTTGACACCTCCTTACATTTAGGTAGCCATTTACATTACAATCTTTAAGAATCCCAGACAATACTTTCTAATATAGTAATGGAAGCAGCCAAACAGGATAAAGTCACTTATCTGATGAAATCATAATTTATTGTTTCTGACAATGTGACCTGCTAGTAGGAGGTATGAATTTCTTTATATAGTGTCAGCAGTGTGAGGGCCTTTCTTTTATTAAAGACTTGCAGATGTGTGAGCATTGGTTGCACGTGCCATTACTGAAACAGATGAACTAGACATCAGTGTATTCTTAGAAAATTGCCTATTTGTTGCATTAACAGCGAGCATTTCTGCTTGAGATAGTGGCAGCATGATAAAAGGAGGCAGCATGTTCCAGTGATTACAACACCGTACTATGAACTAAGTGATTCAGCTTCAAATCTCAGCACAGTCACTGGCTCCCGGTGTAACACTGCATAAATATTACTTAACCTCTCTGTGTGCCACTCCTCCAACCTGTATATGTTCATGAAAGTAGGTCTCCATTGGTGTGCATGTCCAGCATCCAAGGTCCCATGTCCTAGGTAAGTACAGATATTATAGGTATAGAAGGATAGACATGCTACTGTAAGGATCTGAGTTTTTCTCACAAGCCCTTGAGATCCAAATCCCTGTCATTTTGATTTACATAGCTGGTCACCAGGCCTAAATGTGAACCTTCAAAAGACCCAAGTCTATGAGGCATTCCTTTTTTTATATGCAGATTATCTCCTTACTGCCCCCAGCTGCCCCCCTTCTGACTGATCCCCTCAGCCCCAGCACTCCAGTATCACTGGGACTTACCTTCCAGAGCCCTGCCCAGTCACCAGCTGCAAAGCCTGCAGAGGCTCAGTCGTCATCCACAGCTGGGGGTGTTTTTCTTCCATTCTCTCCCCTCCCCATTGCTGGAGCACACACGCAAGACATGCATATATGGAGGCATGTGCATGCTCGCAAAAGTCCCACAGCACCCTCTCTTCCAATGGTGCCCAGCAGTCCCACACTGCCCTCAGGTCTCCACCCAGGGGCACTCATTCAGCAGGAGTGCCAGTTCTCCCTCCCCGGGAGAGGAGAGCAGTCCTTTGGATGCTCAATCCTCTCCCTCCCTCCCCAGCCAACCCCCAGTGGCCTGCTCACACCATGAACATGGGTCTTCGGCATGGCAGGAGGTAAGGCATGGATGCTTCAGCCCTCCACACCACTGGGTCAGCTACTATGAGCATTCTTGAATGTGTGTGATATCATCATACGATATCATAATGCAATTTTCATATGAAGTTCTCATATAAATGTTCACGTTTTATGCATTTCATGGAAATGTTTCACCTGCACAACCTCAGTGTGGTCTAAAACCTCATAACAGATATAAAGGGGTGCTGTAGTGGCTTCCAAGAGCTAACACCATCACACATGCTTCTTGCCACACTGCAGTGATTTACATGATGAGGCACTGGCACGCTGAAACCAACCCTGATGAGAGTTTAAGAAATTAACAAAGGTTGTAGTTCATGTCATGAAGTCCAGCATCTCAGCCTACCCATCTGAAGAAGCCTGGACTTTCTGGACACTAGTAGGCAACAATCCACACTCAACACCCATTTTCAAGGTAGCCAGTGATCAGTTGGTTACACTGCTAAAGCAAGTTTACCTACAAATGGCAATGAAAAATGAAAGGACTTCCAACTTCAATATGTCTGTCCCATGCATGCTGCAAGCCCCCTACTGTTTTCACCTCCGCTGGCAGTCTATTCTAGGCACCTACCACCCTTTCAGTGAAGTAGTACTTCTTCACATCCCTCTTTAAAATGCTCCTCCTCCAGCTTCATCTCATGCCCTCTGGTCCTGGTGCTCTTCCTCCTTCAAAAGATACTCCCTTTCTGCACCCTGCTCCCCCCCCATGAGGCACATGTAGGTCTCTACCATGTCCCCTGATGCTCTAGTCTCTTCCAGGGTGTACATGTCGAGATCCCTCAGTCGCTACTCATAGGGCTTTTCATGCCACCCCTGTACTATTTTGGTTGCCCTCTTCTGGACTTCCTCTACCTTGTCTATGTCCTTTCTGCCATGTGGCCTGCAGAACTGGACACAATACTCCAGGTGACATCTCGCCAGTAAGTGGTCCAGTGCCAACACCACCTCCCCTCTCCTACTGGAGATACCTCTCCCAATGCATCCCAGCATCACTCTCGCCCTACCCACTGCTTTGTGACACTGTCGTACCACTTTGAGGTCATCAGATATGATAACCGCAAGGTCCCTTTTCAGCTAAGTGAGTGCCCATACCTCCCACCATGCTATAATCAGTTCCTGGGTCCCTATCCCCCCGGTGCATTATTTGGAATTTTTTGGCACTGAACCCCAAGTGCCATGTTATTAACCACTCCTCAAGTTTTCCAAGATCTCTACACATTCTTTCCACCAGTCCTAAACTGTTCAGCCATTGTTTGCTGTAACTAATCTAATTTTAAATAATTTAATATTTTTATATAAAAAAAGAATATAAAGGCTTAGACTAAACAAAAGGCTCTTACAAATAATGTTAAACCATAAGTAATAAAATGTGATTTCATCTGTCCATATTGGTAGGGTATCTTCTGAGAAGAAAAACACCTGGGATTTGAGAAATGCCCTGAAGAACTGAACTTTACATTTATCTGTTTCAGAAAAATTACATGATTTAATAGTAGGCAGGAAGCACTGCTCTCCAGTACTCCACCCCCACCCCCAACCCCAGTGATCAACTTAACTGGCCTCACCATACCTCTCAATTTGTATCATCAAACTGTGGGACACTCTTCATTAAGATGGAGAAAAAACAGGGGGACTGCATCAAATAATACAGACAGAAACTCAGAACACTATTGGCATCTGTGCTTTCATTTTTAGAATGACTGATGTTCATTTAGCAACATCAGTTGTATGTACTGTATTTGTGCTTCAAAATTGTCATGTAAAATATGGACAGTACCCAGTCCCTGTGGCACTGAGGACCTCTAAGTGCTAGAGGAAGGGACTCATGAAAGATATGGAGTGGGACCTGATGCTTGAAAAATTAGTAAAAGAATAGTAACTCTGTATGGTGGTAGATGAAAGATTTTGAGAAGGTTCCTGTGGAAATGATGGAGGAGGACAAAGCTACTGTAAAAGCATTTGGCTGCAAGCAGGAAGGGATAGCCCCTTTGTAATAAACACTATGGCCCAGATATTCAAAAGGGTCACACATGGCACAACAGTGTTAATATGCGCAACCCACTGATGTGCCCCAGCGCGATATTCAAAAGGGAAAAGTGCGCGGCACAAATTCCGATGCGCCGGAGCGCATCAGTAATGTATGCAGGCACAGGTGGGGGGGGGGGGGCATGCCCATGCATAAACTGCATAGCCCGATATTCAGCCCGGGATGTGCAGAGCCATGCATGCACAATCCCTACCTGCACCAGCACAAAGTTAAGCCAAAAAAAAAAAGAAACAATTGATGGCCATGCACAGGTGAGCTGCCACATTGCATGGTGCAACATGGCAGCTGCCACCTGTGAGTGGTCACCCGAGTTCCGGCTGTACCTGGTGGCACCCCCCCATGCCCGATCATGGGCATTTGTTGAAAGAAAGCTCCCCGTCCTATATCCCTGGTGGTCCAGTAGACCTCTATCTGCCCGATCGCGGGCATTTCTTAAAAATAAAACCTATATCCCTGGTGGTCCAGTGGACTGCTCCCTGCCCGATCACAGGCATCTGGAATGAAAAGACGTCCTATATCCCTGGTGGTCCAGTGGACCACACTCTGCCCGATAGCGGGCATCTGTAATGAAACGACATTCTTTATCCCTGGTAGTCCAGTGGACCTCTATCTGCCCAATCGCGGGCATCTGTTAAAAAAAAAACTATATCCCTGGTGGTCCAGTGGACCGCTCTCTGCCCGATCACGGGCATCTGGAATGAAAAGACGTCCTATATCCCTGGTGGCCCAGTGGACCACACTCTGCCCGATCGCGGGCATCTGTAATGAAATGACGTCCTATATCCCTAGTGGTCCAGTGGACCTCTATCTGCCTGATTGAGGGCATCTGTTAAAAAAAAACCTATATCCCTGATGGTCCAGTGGACCGCACTCTGCCCGATCGCGGGCATCTTTAAAACACAACGCCCTATATCCCTGGTTTTCTAGGTGCCCCTCCCCACCCGCCCACTGAGCCCCACCGTCCTCCCTCCAGTCAGTCAGCAAGCGGGCGGCAGCACCCCACCCGCCGCCTACTGACTGACACTCAGAAGGCTGCACGCCCATTGGTTCACAACGTGAGCCAATAGGCGTGCAGTCCCTACCATACTACACATTCCAGATACACCTTCCCTCTGCACGTGAGACACTCTTATTCTGTGAAGAACGTCTCACGTGCAGGTGCCCTGAAAATGGCCACGTTCGGGGAATTTTTTTTTTAACTTATATTATTGATCATGCTCGAGCAATAATATATTAATATGTCCCCTGTTACCACTCTTTGCTGTATCAGAGTAGTTTCACTTGCCTTTAGCTTGAGCTACAACAGCTCAGCTTCACTTCATTGTTCTCACTCAAGACAAATGTGCATGAAACCACTCTGATGCAGCAAAGAGTGGCTCCAAGGAACATATTAACATACATTACTATGCTCCTGGAGTGGACATAAATGATCTAGTTACACACCAGGAGCATCACGAACAAAAGATAAATGCATTTATATAACACCAGTGGTGTTGCCTTTTCCCTGATAAATTTATTTATCACACTATCTAGACTCCAGATAAACATTTATCTGGAGTCTACACATGTCCCAATCACTTTCATTGACCTTTGCACAGAACACAACTAATCAAAGAGCAGCTATCACAATGCTGATGACATCATAATAAGCCTATGTGGCATTGAAGCCAGCAGTTGAAATCACTGAAAAAACAGAAATCTTCACATATGTACAAAAAAAGGTGGTTTAAAAGGTATGACTGTTACTCTGATGTTGCATACATCAGATACACAGTGGCCTGACTCAAAATATACACTTTATTTCTACTTGTGAGGGGACAAGACTTTCATAACTCACTCTTGGCTGTGCCACTCCTGAGTTATGTTCTTGGCCCCTCATACATGGAGATAAATTGCATATTTTGAGTAAGGCCATTGATTTTCCCCTTATTCACTGGCCCATTTTTATTCTCAGAGTCAGTGTATCAATGTCATTAAATTAATAATATGATATAGGAATAATGCATGTAACCAGAAAATAAAGATTCTGTGACCACTGCCCCTTTAGTATTGCTGGACCCGCTACTGCCTCTTTTAAAATACCACATGGGTTAGTCTTCCTCTTATAGACATAATATACAAGTGTTTTTAGTATGGCGCCATTTGTGTGACTGACCACTCTGGCTCCCAATTAGCTGATCTAAATGGATGAGGCAGTGATATGCAATACTGTTACAGGCTTACAAACCAGAAGACTCGAGTTCAGATCTCATCAGAGCCACTTGCACATTGTGTGTGGGGTCTTGAGTGAGTCACGTAACATTCTCAGTGCTTCAATCCCTTTCAGCTACAAAACTGGCTATGAGAAGAACCTCACTGAAAATTAAATTCTGCATCTCAGTTGGGCTATCTTCACTACATAAATGGTTAAATGAATGTTCTCAAAATAGCATGAACTTTTCCAAATGTATCTGATGCAAAAGTAAGAGTGCATGGAGAGGATGGCAATGAACTTAAGATTCAACATTTGGTAGACCTTCCCATCACAGCCCTCTGTATACTAAAATCTGCCTTCATTGTCTGTTTTATTCAAAGAGTTCTGTTAATCCTGTGTGGACCAGTTCTGGTCCTTTTTTTAACTACATATGTTTGTTAACATAGCCTTAAACATAGAACATAAAGTGCTGTTAAGTTGTAGAATATAAATAAAAACTTAACATAAAAAAATATGTAGAACTCAGCTAAGACTTGCAACTGGTAAATGTAGGTTAGTCACAGGGTTTAATAAATTCCATTGACAGAGTGAGAAGTGGCCAGTCACATGAAGGTACACTGACTATCAAAACAGTAGTTTTGGTGGCCAAATGGCTATTAGGATTATAACAGTTCTATGTTCATTCCCTATTACAGTCATGATGTCGATTTTGGCACCCAAAAAATTTACTTTGGTGCCATTTGACTATTATAGAACAAACCTGGTTTCTGATGTTATGGTTAGCTCTATCAAATTATTCTGCTATTGAAAATACAGGTCTCAATCTTTTTTTTTTTTAACCAGGAGAGACACACTAAGCTGAAAGCATGTTTACAGGTGTGACCTTGAGCACAAGGAAGTTAAGCGACTTGCTCAGGATGACACAGTATGCAAGTGGGGGCTGTGGGATTCAAACCCAGATCTTCAGGTTTGCAGCTCATAGCCTTAAACAATTGTGCTATACTGCCTCCCAATCTTGTGCAAGACCCTCCCTTTCTTAGGAAATGGGGGTGAGGACCTCGTAAATGTTCTTCCAATTACGTTCTGTAGAAAACAAAAATTAATTGTATAACAGTAGGACCTTCATGATGGACATCATATCATTTTGTGGTTGGTGTTTTGCTGTATTGCTTCCAGTAACAGGCACAGAAGTGCAGTTTTGATACCCTGATGATAAACTCAGTTATCTGTTCAACCACAAGGTCTCTTTGAAATTAGATAGGAAATGCCCTCGCTGTATTAAACTTGTTGGCACACTTCTCACAGAATGCTATGTCTGTCAACTAGGTAATTCATCTATTTAGGATTCTCTGTCTCTATCTCTCTGTCTCTCCCACTGTTCCTCCTTACCTTTCTGCCTCCCTCGCTCTCTCTGTCTTGAAAGGAAGGGAGGGAGAGAGAGAGACAGAAGGAGGAAGAGAGATAGAGAGAGGGAGAGAAACAGAGGCAGAGAGGGAGTGAGTGAGAGGGAGAAAGAATGAGAAAGAAAAAGAGGAAGAGAGAAAGGGAGAGAAAGAGAGACAGGGAGGTGGAGGGAGAGAGGAGAGAGAAGGAGGGAAAGAGACGGATGGGGAGAGGGGAGAGAGAGAGAGAGAGAGAGAGGAAGAGAGAGAGAGAGAGAGAACTATAGAAAATGTCTTACTATTTTCAGAATTAAAGCACAGCCAGAGGTTGGGTTACCATGAGTTATTCTAACTCTGGGGTGGAGGGGGGGGCTTTTCCCCTTTGTTATGGTTGCATAACAAGAGCTATGCAACATATTGCTAACATAAGGAGAGGGAGCTGGGTAGACAGGAACAGGAACAAGAACTGACAGATTCCTTCTAGTTTCACAATGACATCTCACTGTCTCATCAGTGTACATGAGCTCCCTGCTCTTCTGTACCTGTCTGTCTGTGCCACTCATCCCCAGTTCCCTTCCTCCTACCAACTCTACTTTATTCATGAATATATAGTTGTGGCACTGTTTTCTGTGTCACCTTTGCAGCTGGAAGAATGCTGCTGACTTACACAATACATAACATAGCAGGGGCAAGTGTCAGTGACTGAAGAACAATTCTGTCAACAACTTTTGCAAGCCCTGTTTACACTGCTGACTTTGCAGTGCACCAACCCATGTGCATGGGTTGATGCGCTGTAAAGTCAGCAATGTAAACACACTCCAGAGTGCCTTAAGGCCCCTTCAGATCCTTTTTTTGATCCAACTCAGTTGGGGGATCAGCAGCGGAGCGAGCACTTTATGTGGTGGTGTGAACACTTTGCTGAGCACACTCCTCTGCAAGGGCTATATTCCTTTATCCTCCGGTGAATTCACGGCCTGTCCTTGAAGCAACCTGCAGCACTGCAAGGGCAGGCTGTGTAAAATGTGAAATACCAGAGCAGCAGGGAGCATAGCCTTAAGGGAGTGGCGCAGATGTCAGAGTGCTGCCACCATCTAAACATGGCTTTATGTAGACCTGACATAACAGAGACGTTTTCTTACCTCCATAGTAGGTAATGACTGAGAGAAAAGACAAAAGCATAGGCAGTTATATTGATAATAACTTCATTTTTACATAGGTATGCAGTGAGGGGCAATGTAAACTGAAACCTAAGCTGAGTTAGAACTGTGATTGCAGCATGTCAGATCCCTGGCAAGGAATTGAACCAATTCAAGACCATAACACAAGTAATTTCACTTTTACATCACAATAGATGGGTGAAAAAACAATAAAATCAGAGCAACACCTAGTTTATGCTGTTGCAAAACACTGTACTAATTCTTGACATCTCAGGAACTTTGCTTTTACACTTACAGCTACTAAACCTTGTTTAGGGTAACAGTCAGTAAGTGACTCTGGTATGATTTGAACCTGAACTTGCTAGTCTCCAAACCTGTGATCTAACCACTGACACCAATGCCATTCCTCTGTCACATTGGGTATCTCACCATAACGGTGGCTCAAAATGAGCAACTCAATTCTGAGCGACTCATTTTGAGCGACTATGAGGGAAGAGTGAGGGTACAGGGAGTCGCAAAAGATGGCAACGTCCTGGAAGGTATAGTGTGGGAGGATGACTATGGATGGGATATGAGGTGTTGCTGAGCAGGCCAGTTCCAATCCACTTATGTTGTGCAGTGGCTAGGGTTGCAACCACTGATGCCAGTGACCCGAGTTTGGAACTGGTGGTGCGCCACTACTTTTAGTAGATGGGGTGGGTGTTGTTTCAGGGTGAAGGTTTTTTTTTTGGTTCTGTCCCCCCAAGTTTGTTCCCCCGACACTGTTCTTCCCCTCCTGACAGGGGGCACCACCTGAGTGTGTCCCCATGAGTTCTCCATTCCCCAAGATCGCCCCAGAGTTGGCTATAATAATATAAGGATGCAGGGGCTAGCCCCTAAAGGGGTTGTGGGGGCATAGCCCCACATTAAGCACTGATAGGTTATGCTGTCCCCCTATGGCACTGTATAGTGTCCTCACGCTGTTGCCATTCGTTGTTGTGCGTGGCGAGCCGATATTGTGTTTGGCAATATGACCTCGCTGTTCTGCAAGGCGCAGTTTGGTGTTCACCATTATGATATAGAACAGTCACATTGTTAAGGCTGCTTAGTGAAGCTTAAAGCAGACTGTGGTGGAAATCACAGGGAACTCAGGAGGACCTTAGTTCTGGGAGTGAAATTAAAAGTCTGTCTCTGTTCCAGGAGTAAAATGAGGAAGGACTACATCTGTGTACAGTGCACACCCCTAAAGACATAAAACTGACTGAAGTGTAAAGCTGCAACATAAAGTACAGCATAATGAAGAAACATATCCCCAGATCCTTGTCAGATATGTTCAATACTAGATCAAAGGTGATGGGTTCCCTCAGTGAATATTTCCCATTTCCAACACTGAAGGCAGACTTCTTGTTAGCAGTCTGCCGGGCGTAGCCAAAACAGGAAAAAGTGCACTTTGCTGTTTTAACCCCTATGAAGGAAAAAGTCAGTATGATGCCAACCACAGACTAGGTGCAATGCAAAGCTATAGATTGTGTAGGAATCTATACCACTGCATACCATCATGCCCCCCCCCCCATTTCAGGTAGTTCCCAGAGGGTAGTTGAATCCATACCAATACACATGTTCCCTGTTGTCCAGTAAATGTGTGATTTTCACATCACAATAGTACAACAAGTAGATTACAATCACACTTTGACAAAGCCCATACGGGTGAAAAGTTAGTAGGTATTCCTCTGACCGAGAAGCTTCTGTTTTGTACTGTTTTTGCCTTGAAACACCTCCATTCTGCAAGTAAAATTTTGAAGACTTCACTCATTTGTGCGGACATTCAGTTATTTGGCTTGTGAATGTTCCATGATTTACTTTTTTTTCCTATATTACAATCATCCTATACATTATTCTGTATCCCTTAGCAGGCTAATCCATTAGCGTCTTTATTGACTCTGACCTGAATTTGTTAAACTAAAGCATTTTTTTGAAGTGAATGTTAAATTTTAATTGTTTTATTGCACAAGCCAGTTTCCATGTGTTAATATATCCTTTTACAAAGCAAAAGAGTCAGTCACAGTGTTTCATTTCCAGCAAGTTCTTTATGCGTAAGCAGTAAGACAGAACAGAATGTGTAATTATGGCGAGATAACTACACGCCTCAAATGGGCTCTACGATGCTGTTTCGACAATACATTTGTTGACCGGCATCTCATCGACAGGGTTTATGTCAACTGCAAGTTGTGGTTGACATAAACCCCTATGTCTCCCGGTCCGCTTTTCTCATGGGGGGCTTTGCCCCCTGAACCCCCCATGCAGGGGGTTCTGCCCCCACACCCCCCTCGTATTTAGGATTCTCAATTCCACTCGGAGTTGATTTGGGGAGGGGGTGCAGGACCGGGAGGCAGTGTGCACTTGTTTCAGGTGCACCAACACAGTGACTTGTCAGCAACCTGTCAATTTTGTCAACGGGTTGGTAGGTCGCTGTATTGGTATCACTGCCGGGAGGGGGGGACATACCTCTCAAATGCATTGTTAGGCATGAGCACCTGAGAAGTGTGATTACCTCACCATAATTTTATGCCCTGGAGTGTCCTATTGCACTTCTTAAACTTATTTTTTAATATGTTTGATGTCAACTGCATAAAAATAAAAAAAGATTGTTTAAAAAATAACATAAAGATGTTTCGGTGAATATGCTTCCATTTTGACCTGGAAGGAAAAACACAGTTTATATACTGGTAACTAGGGGGTAGCTATAAACCATAAAAGACATTATGAAATGGGTACAAAAATATCCAGAAACCTGAGTGGCCAATGAGCTCAGAGCCCAGTATTGATACTCCAGTACAAAAGCACTGGAAAAAGATCTTTGACTTCACTAACATCATTACATTAAGCATGCACCTCAATTCACCTACTTGTATTCAAAAACATACAGCATCCACCATTTACTGACCAAACAGCAAAATTACAATAGCTGAACAGGACTACATTTTTAATTTTCTCATTTTTATTTTATTTTTTTCCTTTTTCTGTATGTTTTTCAAAACATATTTCTTTACTTATCTTAAAGTACCCACTTCATAATCACAGTAAAGCCCTCCAAAGTATGTTTTGTACTGGTATAATGGTTCTTATTGGTTAGCGCAGTGGGTTAAGGCTCTGAGCTGCAGATCTGGAGACCTGGGTTTCAATCCCACAGCCGCCTAGGTGCATACTGTGTGATCCTGAGCAAGTCACTTAACTTCCTTGTGCTCCCAGGTCGCATCTGGAAACAAGCTTCGGCTTAGTGTGCTACTCCTGGTTAAACACTGTTCCCTTCCCTTCCCTGGTGTAAGCACTTGGCCTTAAGCCCCATGCTTCAACTCACACAAGGCATGTAATTATCCTAAAAACTCCCTGTCATGCATTATTGCTTAAATGGAAACCCTTTGTGACACTTCATTTAAAAAAACTAGTTGAAAAATAACAAGACGGCAAGATGGCCGACGACTGGCCGCTGTACATTTGAGCTGCTCCTCAACACGCTAACAGAGAAATTACTTTATGTGTGATAACGCAGTGTGGTTCTACTACAAAACTTAAATAATGGAACCTTCACTTCCTGAACCTTCTCAGTTGAATGAAGGAATGAAAAAAAAAACTGCAGAAGAAGGAAAGAAAAGAAAAAAGAAAACTGAGCATCTCACCCTCTGATCCTGCTAACCCTGACAAAAAGGAGCGTGTTGGACCAATTGATAGATTCCTTCCACTTCAGTCATGGGTAGCCCTGGGAAAACTGGCTCATCAACTGTGGCTGAGACCATGTGCTCCTCACCTGAAAATCTGCTTGCTTCCTTGACACCATCACCAGCAACTGCACATTCTAATAAGGTTCCTCTGCCTGTCCTAAATTAATTTGTTGAGATAAACAAATCTTACCAGGCACTTATGCAAGTTATTAAAAAGTTTGATGAGAGGCGACGCTATTGAGCACTCATGCTAAACAGATGTGCTTCACTTTGTCTTTGCAGACTTTCACTCTTAATAACAAATTAAACAAAAATATTCGTACGTTTTCAACCTGTGAGCAGCAGCACTAAGTAGAACTCGACAAGAGGAATCGAACGATACCATTTACTGCCACGGGACGAATGACTAAGGGAGGAACGGGCGGCTCTAAAAATGTGCAACCTATAGAACAGCAGGCCCCGACTGCACCCGTTGGAACCTCAGAATCTGGTGCACCACCTTGGAACTCACTGGCCCTATCCATGAAGGCCATCAACGGGAAGGTAGAGGAGAGCCTTCGCTGCATGGGTGAACAAGAACTACAGATCAATTCAGCCACCAAGACTGCTTCTCAGGCAGAGGCTACCAAAGCTATCAATGTAACATCCAAGCTGGTACAAGAAAGCAACCAGCTCCGATATAGGATGGAAGCTTTTGAGAATGCACAGAGAGCAGCAAATCTTTGGTTGGTTGGGCTGCCGGAAGGTAGTGAAGGTCCCAACCTTGTAGCCTTTCTTCAATCATGGCTACCCAGTGGTTTGGGCATAGAATCAGGGACTGTGGTGGCTCCTCAACTTATCAAAGTATACCGGATCTCCCCATGAGCCGCCCCACTGCAGCCCGATCTTCTTAGAGCCATCCTGATAATTATCGCAGATGTAGCTATTCAGGATCTATTCCTTCAAGCTGCAAGAGGGTCACAAGACTAACTTTTCTGGACATACTTTGCACCTTTTCCTGGATCTATCCTTTGCCACCCAAGCAAGAAGGAAGAAGTTTGATGCAGTAAGGGCTCATCTCCGGAGTCTTGGGATTGTGCATTCATTATTGATGCCCACTCACCTTCATATACACCATGGAGGCCACACATACATTTATACCACCCTGCTAGAAGCTGGCAAAAAGGTGGAGGAACTGGAGTGTAAATTTGCAGCCATTTGATCGCTGAGAGACGACAACTCAGAAGAAGACACCTGAAGGGGCAGTTCAGTAACTTTTCCTTTTTTTGAGCACTTCCCATTGTTTTATATGGTGTCATAGCAAGGACTAGAGACAGGTTTAGGTCTTTGGAGCAGTAATGGTGGATACCTCGTGGTAGCCCTTACACGCAGCAATTCTAAAAATGCAGCTGAATGTTTTTTAATGTTGTTTCTTGCATTTTCTAGCATGGGAAAGTTCAGAGGTATATCTTAGTTCTAAAAGTTATTTTGAACAGCATCCTATAGTTTTTCTGCCATTCCAGTGACTATACTGCAATAATTTAATATCTCTTGGTTCTAATATGTACTGACACTGCAGCATCCCTTCGAATGTTTTCTAGGGTTCCCTAGAAAAACAGGTAACGCTGTTGTACTTGGCTACTCTGGCAATTTGTTAATTATCTGTGGGGTATTTTCTTTTAAAATATTGAATGTATCATCTAATATAGGGTTTTTAAGTTCTGCAGGGGAGGAGGAGTACTAACCCTTTTTGCATCTCACATGTTAGGTTTGGGATCACATCAGCCAAATGGTTGAGCATCAAATATGTTGGATTTTCTTACTATAGATTGATCACCTCAATATTGCGAGGTGCAGCTATGTTGGGTTTACAAGTGTATAAATAATGTTGAAATACCCCCACCTCCTTACATCTACCTATTAAGGCTTCATTATTCTGTCATCCATTGAATGGCTCCCCAAGCTTAAGATTGTATGCCTGGTAGAAGGTATCAACTGTATGCTGTTGTTTTTTATAAAACAATAAAACATAAGTTTAAAAAAAAAAATTGATGAGAAGTTAGACTCTCTGGTGTTTCATTGCGATGGTGTGGAACACCAAGTGTCTGCAAACGAGAAAAGTATTGATGCCATGCAGAAAAAGCAAACCACAATAGTGTCTAAATTAGAATCATCCTCCTCTTTTGTTTCAGCAATGCTTAGGGTAACGATGGGCGAAGTGGGCTAAATTCGCTCTGTGACTTAATCCGTGAATTTAGCACAATTTGCAAGGTGCAGATCGATCCGCGTAGTGCGGAATTTCACTGCAAACAATGGAATTCTGCCTGCAAGGTGCAGAATTTTACCTGCAAATGGTAGAATTTTGCCTGAGAATGGTGGAATTTCATTGTCCACAGGCGAAATTCTGCCATTTGCAGGCAAAATTCCAGAACTTTGCGAAACTCCGCAAATGTGAATTTTGGCCACTTCGGGCAAATTTGCCGGCGAATTAAAACTTTGGCACATCTCTAATTATCATATATGTTCCAAGCCAGAACAACAGAGAATTTATACTTGTGCACAAAAATGATCTGCACCTTATGGGCCTACTACTACTGGAAAACGTAGAGATTCTGGCCTGGCACATTGTCAAATAATTATTTTCCACTAGCCTCTGGAATACACCTGAAAATATGGCTCCACTGCTTAAAGTCTTTTGGATCCTGAGGCTACTGCAGTAGTTTCAGCTGTCTTTGTGTTGAAGTCCCCCGACTGTCTCAGTGCAGCTTGAACTCGAAAACTAAGACCTTATTAGAAAAACAGGCAAGAATGACGGAAGCAAATGACATTTAACAACACTATGGTGTACATTTTCCCTGATGTGAGTCCCTAGACTTAGGCCCACAGATGCCATTTCATTCAGTATAGATCAGAGGTGCAATGGCTACAAGTTAGCTTCTTTTTATTGTATCCATGCAAGACGTGCCTAATTATGGATTCTGTTCACTGTGTTTACCTTGCTCAGACCAACTTTCAGAATTTTTGAACAGCCTTAGAGCAAAAGAAGAACAGTGAGACTCTATCCTCTGATGAAAGTGTAATCAACATTGCTTCTTCTGTTGCTGACAACAACGTAGCCTCTATAGCTTCTGCACCCTAGTTATCCCAGTTTTGATCACTACAAAAGATCGCTTCCCACTTCTCTGCATGCTCATTGGTTTTATTGTTACCAATGTGTGAGCAGAACTGTTCTTGCATTTTTACGTTCGCTTGCGCGTATGCACAAGGAACGTTCTGGGAGAGTAGCACACTTTGGAGGTGTGCTTCTGCCATCCAATGCACTGCTCCCTTGAGCAGGCATGGCGGTCCTGCAGCAATGGGTGCGAGAGCTCTGTATGACAGCGGTGGTCTTCTGCTTCCGAAAACCACTGCTGCCATACCAGGCTACCCGCGATCACGCCGCCTCGCATCATGCACTCCCTGCGGCCATGCCGACCCCCCAAAGCTTTGGTGCCACGCTGGGAGCCCACCCAGCGGGTGTCCAATCCCCCATCGGCTCCACGGCACCCCCCAAGCCATCCTCCTGCCACGCTGGGACCCCACCCCAGCGTGGCAAACATCCACTTTGTTTTGCCGACGGGGGTGCCCAATCCCCCGTTGGCTCCTTGGCCCCTCCAGCCATCTTCTGCCACGCTGGGAGCCCACCCCAGCGTGGTAAACATCCCATGTTGTCATTTTTTTTGTTTGTTTTTACCTGTAAAGAAAAAACGGTCCCTCGGCACGTCTCCCAGTCCCCCCTCCCACAACCCGCACCCACACACTGCACACCCAGCCTCCCCACACCCCCCCTCACCCCATACTACTCCGGACTCCGGTGCGACAGTCTTCGGTGGACCAGGAACACGTCTGCACTCTTCAAAGGCGACCGCGAACTGAGGAAATGCCGTAAGCTGTATAATGGGCTAGATGGGGGTTCAACTTTATTGCATATCTCAGGCATTTTTGGAATTTTGCACCAAATTTTCAGCATGGGGTTTTGGGACCCTTCTCATGAATGATGTCACTGTCATGGCGTTAGCGGGCCGAAGGGTGATTTCACAGTCACTGCGGAAATCACCCTTCCGGGCCTGAATAGCGCCATGACAGTGACATCATTCATGAGAAGGTCCCAAACCCATGTTGAAAAATTTGCAAAAATTCCAAAATGACTGTTTTATTAGAGTGCTGCCCGCAGTTCCTACGCACGCCATAGGTTTGCAAATTTTCAATATTTTTACTCCAGATTTTCAACATTGCCATTTTACTACACCTTCTTATGAGTAGTATAGCTGTCATTTTTCACATCTCACCCAAAACGTGTTTCCGCCCATGTAGCGCACAATGGCACAGTCGGTGTGCGAAATCAATGTATGGGACACATTAAGAAAATCACAGTGACACTGTTCATGAGTAGAGGTCTTATAATGGCAATGTTGAAAATATGGTGAAAAAATTCCTAAAAATGCCTGTTTTACGAGTGTTCATTGCGCAGCTCCTATGCACGCTCGTAAGTTTGTGAATTTTCAAGATTTTCACCCACATTTTCAACATTGCCATTTTACCACACCTCCTTATGAGCAGTGCAGCTGTCATTTTACATCTTGCCCAAATGTGTTTCTGCCCATGAGCGCACAATGGCACAGTCGGTGTCGTGAACTCAGTGTATGGGACACATTAAGAAAATCACAGTGTCACTGTTCATGAGCAGAGATCTTAAAATGGCTATGTTGAAAATCTGGTGAAAAAAATTCCTACAATAACGTATTCTGGCGTGCGTTGTGCAGTTCATGCGCGTAAGTTACCAATTCCAATATTTTCACTCCAGATTTTCAACATTGCCATTTTACCACACCTCCTTATGAGCAGTGCAGCTGTCATTTTTACATCTTGCCCAAAATGTGTTTCTGCCCATGTAGTGCACAATGGCACAGTCGTGTCGCGAACTCAGTGTATGAGACACATTAAGAAAATCACAGTGTCACTGTTCATGAGCAGAGATCTTAAAATGGCTATGTTGAAAATCTGGTTGAAAAATTCCTACAAATAACATGTTAAAGCGTGCGTTGTGCAGTTCACTGCGCTCGTAAGTTTCAAATTTCCAATATTTTCACTCCAGATTTTCAACATTGCCATTTTACCACACCTCCTTATGAGCAGTACAGCTGTCATTTTCACATCCTGCCCAAAATGTGTTTCCGCCCATGTAGTGCACAATGGCGCAGTCGTTGTCTGAAATCAATGTATGGGACACAGTAAGAAAAAGCACAGTGACAGTGTTCATGAGAGTGTTTAAAATGGCAATGTTGAGAAATTTGGTGAAAAATTCTAAAATTACTGTTTTATGAGCATCGTTGCACAGTTCCCATGCCTTCGTAGGTTTGCGAATTTTCAATATTTCCACTCCAGATTTTCAACATTGCTATTTTACCACACCTCCTCATGAGCAGTATAGCTGTCATTTTTCGCATCCTGCCCAAAACGTGTTTCTGCCCATGTATCACACAATGGCGCAGTCGGTGTGCAAAATCAATGTATGGCACACAGTAAGACAATCACAGTGACTCTGTTCATTAGCAGAGGTTTTAAAATGCCAATGCTGACAATTTGGTGACAAAATTCCTAACAATGACTGTTTTCGAGAGTGCATTGCACAGTTCACATGCACGCTCCTAGCTTTGCGAATTTTCAATATTTCCACTCCAGATTTTCAACATTGCCATTTTACCACATTTCCTTATGAGCAGTACAGCTGTCATTTTTCACATCCTGCCCAAAACGTGTTTCTGCCTATGTAGCGCACAATGGGGGTAACAAAAAGGTCATGCTGACAATTTATTGTGCAAATACCAGCAATCACACAGGGCATTAGGGTACAGCACCATACACGCCAAACACCACTGCAAATACCTGCAAGCGAACGTTCGGCATTGACAAATGCTTGTTTAAATAGAATCTCTGAATTGGCTATGTAAAGACTATACAAAGTTCTGTGTCTGTCATTTACTCAGAAGTGGATTTTGTGCCACGACTGCTTTGTCTATGGAACTGATTTATTGTTAATTTCCATAAAAATAATTACCATTCCTTTTAATCATATTGTTTCCTTCTATGACCAAACTTTAGTTTTTTTTATGGCTTAAACAGATGGTTTAACGTTCCTGTACATTAAAAATGGTTTCATGGGCAATGCAACTGATAATGGGTTACTAGTTTAAAGGACTATGTGCTTGTGCCTAAGCTTCATTTTAAATGTTAACATGGCTGCCAGAGTAGGAGGGGCCTAGAAATCTATATCTTATTAAAAAGTAAAAATGCTGTATGATGGTATTTTTAAATTAACTTTCTGTATAGAGTACTTAAATTTCAGTTTACCTGCTGTATAAAACAATTAAGTTGTAATGATTAATCTACTTAGATTGCCCTCCTGTAGTCTTACTTTAAGGACTTAGTCAATATTTTTAATTATTTACATTTAAATATCGTTTACTTTGTCTAGTTCTGAATGTAATTATATGCAATATATGGAGTATGGAAGTACCCATCAATATGAAAACATAGGGGGTCATGTGTGCACCCAACCAAGATGGCCACTTAACCCTCACCGCTCCTAACAGCCACAGCTTAATCCTTCATAATCCTGTGGACTAAGGTGCCCACCTGCAATCCTTTTTTAGCAGAACTAACAGCAACTATCTTTTTTAAATTTATTTACTCTTTGGTAACCAGGTAAGACCCCCTAGGCACAAGTGCCTGTATTTCAGGAGTGACCAGGGAGCACTGGGGAGGTTAAGTGACTTGCTCAGAGTCACACAGTATGCAAGTGGAAGTTGTAGGAAACAAACCCAGGTCTGCTGGATGTACCAAGTTCATTAGCAGCTCATTGCTCTAATCTGTAGGGTATACTGCCAGCTGGCAGCAACTATCCCCAGATGGGCCCAGCATCACTATTTCATAGAAACATAGACTTTGACAGCAGATAAGGACCATTTGGCCTACCCCATCTGCCCATTTCCCTACCTATTAGATAAGCTACAGATCCTAGTTAACAAACATCCTACTTCTTGCTACCCCCTACCAGAATTGCCTTATGTCTGTCCCATGCATTCTTGAATTCCCCCACTGTTTTTGACCCCACGACCACCTCAGAAAGGCCAATCCATGCGCCCACCACCCTCTCCATGAAAAAATACTTCCTCACATTGCCCTTGAGCCTTCCCCCTCTCTATCTTCAAATTGTGCCCCCTTGTTCTTGCACATCTCTTTTTCTAAAAGATGCTACCCTCCTGGACTTTGTTGATTCCCATGAGGTGCTTGAAAGTTTCTATCATGTCCCCCTTCTCCCTCCTTTGCTTGAGGGTATACATATTAAGCTCCTTTAGTCTCTCTTCATATGGCTTCTGGTGCAGACCATGCATCATTTTAGTTGCCCTCCTCTGGACTGCCTCCATCCTGTCTATGTCCTTGCGGAGATGGGGTCTCTAGAACTGCACACAGTACTCCAGATGGGGTCTCACCAACTGTCTGCACAGAGGAATAACAACTTCCTGTGTTCTACTGGTGATGCCTCTTCCTATACATCCTTGTATTCCCCCTAGCCCTCCTTACTGCCTTCTCACATTGCTTACTTTCCTTTAGGTCATCTGATATGACTACCACCAGATCCCTTTCCATTGTTGTTAATGTGCCCCCATATGTGTACTTCCCCTGGTTTTGTTTCCCAGGTGCATTATTTTGCATTAATTTGCATTGAATCTAAGCTGCCATACTTTTGACCAGTCTTCCAACCTTACCAAGTCCCTTCTCATCCTTTCCACCCCCCTTGTGTATCTACCCTGTTGCAGATCTTTGTGTCATCTGTAAAGAGGCATACTTTTCCTTCCAGTCCTTCCACAATACTACTTATAAAGACATTAAAAAGGACCGGATCCAGTCCTGAACCCTGCGGTAGCCCATTAGTAACCCCCCTTTCTTCAGAGTAGACTCTGTTTACTATTACCTCTGTGTCCTGTTGTCTAGCCAATTTTTACCCAGGCTACCACCCTGGGACCCACTCCCAAGCTGGCTAATTTATTAATCTTTTGTGTGGGACGGTATCAAATGCCTTGCTAAAGTCTAGGTAGGCCATGTCCATAGCCCCTCTCTGGTCTACTACTTTGGTCACCCAGTCAAAGAAATCTATTAGATTCATCTGACATGATCTTCCCGCTGTGAATCCATGCTGCCTGGGTCCTGTGCCCCGCTGGCCTCTAGGTACTCAACGATTCTTTCTTTCAGAAGTGATTCCATCATCTTCCCTACCACTGAGGTCAAACTAACAGGTATGTAGTTTTCTGCCTCTGCTTTGCTCTCACTTTTGTGGAGGGGAATCACATCAACCCACCTCCAGTCCTTAGGTACCACACCATCCTCCCATGATTTGTTAAAAAGGATAGTCAGTGGTGTCAATCTTTCTTACCTTAGTTTTTTTAGAATTCTGGGGTGAATCCCGTCAGGGCCCATTGCTTTGTCCACCTTCAGTTTTATGAGTTCTTTCAGAACCCTTTCTTCTGTGAATGGACTGGTATCGACCCCCCTATCCAGCGTGCTTCTGTTGATTGAATTGGGTACCTCCCCACCTCTTCTTCTTTTGTGAATACTGAGCAGAAGTATTCACTCAGTATCCCTGTTTTTTCACTTTCACTCTCTGCCCACCCACCCTTACCTTTATTATTAATTTATTTATTTAGCTTTTGTTGATCAGGTAAGTGCACTAGAAAAGACATTTGCCTATTTTCAGGTATGACCTGGGAGAGTACAATGAAATACAAGTTCATACAGAGGACAACATGATACAAGTTAGGCATTACACAGAATCAGGTAGAACATTAATCCTCACTGTCCCTTCCTTGGTCTTTCTTCACTCCCTAATGTACCTATAACAGGTTTTATCCCCCTTCTTAACTGAGTTGGCTATCTTTTCCTTGGTCTGGACCTTTGCTATTTTGACTGCCTTCCCTGTTTCCTTCTGCTTTAACTGGTACAGTTCTCTGTCCTGCTCCTTCTGTGTTTCCTTATACTTCCTGAATGTTATCTTTTTCTCCCTAACCTTCCCCGCCACCTCTTTTGAGAACCATAGTGGTTTGTTTCTTCATTTTGATTTATTTGCTCCACACAAAGGCTTGTTGCCTCTGTGATGGCAGTTTTGATGTTTCCCCATTGTTCTTCCACCCCTCCTTCTTGCCTGTTTGCTAGTGCTTTTCTGAGACACGCTTCCATTTTGGCAAAGTCAGCCCTCCTAAAGTCCAGTACCCTCACTTTTGTATGACTTGACTCTGCGACTGTGTTTATCTTGAACCACACTGTTTGGTGGTCACTTGTTCTCAGATGGCTACCCACTTCTAAATTTGAGATCCTCTCTTTGTCCCTGTTTGAGAGTACCAGGTCTAAGATGGCTCCGGCCAGAGTGGGTTCCAGCACTAGCTGTCTGAGGCATGCCTGCTGTAGGGCATAGAGAATGACCCTGCTCTTGGATGTGGCTGCAGCAAAGGTGCTCCAGTTAACATCTGGCATATTCAGGTCCCCCATCAACAATATCTCCTCTTTTTCTGACATCCTAAGGAAGCCTTCTATCATTTCCTTGTCCATTTCCTTCCCCTGAGATGAGGGTCTGTATACAACCCCCGTGTGGATTGTGGTGCCATTTCCTGTCTCCAGGTGACCCACAGTGCCTCCTCTCCTCCCTGTTTACTCTTTTGTTCAGTTGCTTTTATCCTTCCTTTACATAGAGCTATTTTGATGGCCTTATCCTTTTGCCCCATCCCTGTCCTTACTGCCTTTGCCAATTTCTCCATTTGCCCCTGCCCGTCTCCCTATCGACTTCTCTATCTTGGTATTTACCGTGACTAACTACCCTGTTTTTTTTGGGGTGGGGGCTGGGATTTCCCTGTTCCTTTTCAGTGCCTCCCCCCTTGGCTAGTTTAAATGCTTGCCAATGAAGCATTTAAACATATCACTTAGGATCCTGGCTCCCAACCTGGACAGATGCAGACCATCGTGCCAGTATAGGCCTGTATTCCTCCAGGTGAACCCCCAGTCCCCAGTGAAGCCAAAACTCTGAGCTCTGCACCAGTTTTTCAACCACTGATTGAATCCCATGGTGTGGAGCACCCTAGCCTCACCCATGCCATAGACAGGCAGCACCTCTGAGATGGTTACCGTGCATGTTTCTTGTCTAAGGGCCCCTTCCCAACTCCACAAACTCCTCCTGCACTGCTCTAATCCCATTCCCAGCCAGGTCATTTATCCCTAGGTGGACAATGATGTCCAGCTCCCTCCCCTGTGAAGCTGCTCCTGCGATCCTGAGGATTCGCTCCTTGTCCCTCCAAGCCATGGCACCAGGCAGGCACCTTACCTCCCTCTCCCATCCCTCCTCCAGTTCTACCCCCTAAAATTGAGTCCATCACCAGAAGTTGTTTCCTTCCCCTATGGGGTCCCATGCCAACCTCCTGTGGGTTTTCTTTGTGGAGATTCCCAGCATCATCCTTGGTGTCCACTGCAGATGCCTCCATAGAGAAACCATGCTCTGCCAGAATGGCGTACGAAATGTGGAGAGGTACAACTGGAGGGATGCACCTCTATTCCTCCACTGTCACCCTCCCTGAGCCCACCGTGGTCCAACTGCTCCTTTTTCTTGGCAACCTCTGAGGCAGCAGCATCAGCCCTGGTGGTCCCTGTGTGGCAGAAGAGGACCCCCGAATCCTGGTCAACTCAGCCTGGAGATGAGCAACTTCCTCCCTCAGCCCAGAGAGGTGCCTGCAGATGGGACAACACTGCATCCTCCAGAACATCTCCCAGAAGACAGTCATTCTACAGCCACTGCACTGCACCACTCCCATCATGTCTTATTTGTGGCCCCTCGACTGTTGTTTTGTATGCTTACTCTTTCCTCTCTCCATTTAGTTTTTTCTTTTCTCCCTACTTTCCTACTGCCTCCGTGCCTTTACAGCTCCTGCTATTCCTGTTCTGGGACAGGAAGTTCCTGTATTCCTCAGCAGTCTCCTTCTTACTTGCTCAGAGACAGACCTCCAGCAGCTAAGGGGGTGAGGGATAGCTATTCTTTTCCTTCTAGGATGGTGAGTCTTTTGTGCCTCTGTGGTCACTCCTTTCCTTCTCCCAAACAGGAAGTTCCCAAACAAGAATTTCCTGAATAAGACCAAAAACAGAAAAAAGAATTAAAGATCTGTCCTCCAGCCTGTAAACAGCCACAAGCCAAGATGGCCACTCTCAGGGCAAACACTAGGGCCGCAGACTTGGCGGAAATTAATGCCCTTCTATGCACACAATTGCAGTCATCCAGGCAATTAAGAAAACAGTCACAGACACACAAGAAGGCCTAAGTTAGCACAGAAATTGGGTAGGTGAAACAGAGAAAAAAGTGCCAACCCTGGAGGGCCACATGGATACTTACTCTCACTCCAGTCAGGACCTGTCAGCTGAAATGCAGTGCCTCCACCAGAAAATAGATGATCTGGAGAACAGTGGCAGGCAGAACAATGTCCATTTGGTTGGCCTGCCAGAAGGGAGTGAGGACCAGGCCATGATCAACTTTTTAAGATGTCTGCTCCCTTGACGGCTCCAGCTGGGGCTGAATACATGTACAAGATGCAGTGAGCCCACAAGGGTAAACCATGACCTCCTACAGGGCAGCCCAGACCTGTAGTGATTAATTTTCTATGATACCCTGATCGAGAACTTGTACCACAAAAAGCCAGAGAAATTAAAGACATCTCTCTTCTCAACAAGCGTTTATTTTATCCCGACTATTCCTAAGCCATGCTGACAGATGGGCCCGTGATGGTATAAAGAAGAGCCTACGCAAACCTGGGGTAAAGTACTCTCTCAGCTATCTAGCTGTCCTTCATGTGGAATACAGGGGGAAACTGGAATGGTTCATGACCCCATAGGAAGTCAACAACTTTTTTTCTGCAGTGAATAGGCAGCACAAGGAGAGAGGTACATCCAGCACCAGGCTGGAGAAAGCTAATCCCAGGAAATGGAAATCACCACCTGATGATGACTGCAGCAGCCGAGCTCTGGCTTGTGAGTATCACTGTAGATCCTCAGGCTCAATTTTACTTTCTCGCAGCAGTAGTTTCCCACTGCCCTAGCCCAACTACTTGTTCTGTTTGGCCTGTTCTTGGCTAGGCTGGGAAAACTACCACCTCACATCCCCTTGTGTGCCCCCCACCTTAATTAACTTTTTTCCACCACTCGGCAATATGGCCCTATCTGCCACCATAACTCCCTGTGACCTAGGACCCCTCCTATATGCAGCTGGCTCTCCTTGCTGGGCTGAGATAAGACCAACAGCCCTAATTCCTGCCCGCTTTGGGTGACTCTTGCAAGATGACTAACACCCACCCTCCTCAACTTTACCAGAGCCCTGGTCTGTGCATAGGATTATGGATCCTGTGCTCAGTTTCACTTTGTTGCAGTAGCAGTAGTTTCCCATTGCCCTGGGCCAAATGCCTGCTGTGGTCTGGATGGTTCTTGGTTGGGTGTGGAAACCTACCACACTGCAATGCATCGAGCTGTGTGCCCCTCTCCTTACTTAACTTATTGCCGAATCTAGCAAAACAGCCCTATACATGTCTGGACTCCCATAAGATCTAGAACTCCTCCCTGCATGTGACCACGCTCCTCACTCCATTGAGACTGGACAGGCACCCAATCTCCTCCATTTTACTCTTGCTCCTTAAAATGTGGGCCTGAAGAGCTCACTCCTACCTGCTGTCCACTGGTGCTACATGTTGTGAATCAGGAGAATGAGTATTGATCAGCATAGCAGCAGTGGTAGTCATTGCGAACATAAGGACACAATTACTGCCTTTCGTATGCTGCTGAGATTCTGCTATCTGCCTTGCAGAACATCCCCCTTTCCACAAGGATACTGAGGTAAATGTGTGTGTGTGTGGGGGGGGGAAGGGAGATGTAGGCAGGACGGAGGTTAGTGTTTTGTCAATGGAATAACTGAATTTATTGATGCCCAACCGCATCTTCCCTCCCCACCTGGTACTACAGGTATAACTGAAGTTACTGCCCTAACGTCTGAATTGCCACACTACTGATTCCAAGCCATGGGCCCTAACAGTCAACCTACTGCACTTATTAGGTATGTAACTGTAACCCTATTGCAAATGGGGGATCCCAAAAGTTTTCTAGGAGCTGGCTGAGTGCTACCAGCCGGAATGGTGTTCAGCGTTTAAGCCGCTTAACTGTGAGTGCTTTTAGAGCCTCTGGTAATGTCTCTTTAAGAGTTGCCTGCTTGCAGACTACTTTAGTCTGAATGGGAGGACTGTGTGTTTAATGCTCAACTCCCACCCGAGCTGTGGTCTAAGCGCTCTGTTTCTGCAGTTGCTAAGAGTGCAGAGGGAGCCTAATTGAAAGATGTAACTGTTTGCCAGAAATCAGTTAGCGTGTTAATGAAAATGCAGTTTGTCTAACCTGCCTTTCTTACAGCTGGGACTCTGTGTGTTCTGACCCTCCATTTTGGACCTGAACTGCTGAGCTGGGCCAATTGGGTTAGGGGAGCCCTAAAATGGAGACTGCCTGGAGCCAACCAGAACTTGGACTCTCACCTGGAGCCTGCTACAAAAGGGGAGTATATGGCAGGTGCCTCTGGGAATTGTAGTTTGGACTTTGGTGCATTTTCACATCAACAGAGGGAGCCCTGCTGTGAATGACAGCCAAATCCACCAACAGAACTGGTAGGAAGCCAAAGGAAATGCCCTGAACTATTGCTGGGAGGATCAGATGCTAGTTGACTGTGTAAGAAGAAGGAGCTCTGTTTGCTGCGGCGGATAGTTCACGCAGGAAGCACGTGGGAGGCCCTGTAGTCAGCCTGCAGCTGTTAGAGTGAGTGAGTCGGGCTGAACCCGAATTTGGAAGAGAAAGCAGAAGCGTACAGAACCAGGCTTGCCCGTAGAAGACCGAAGGTTTGCTGAAGTGCGATTGGCCTGCCGGGGACTGCTGATGCTGTGTGTGCTCTCGGGTAATTTGCAGTGGTTGCAATCGGGATCGAGAAGCAGCTGCCTGGTATAGTAATTTCCTTTACATATAAATGTGTCTAGTGCTTGTGGGGGATCGCAATTACATTTCCCCTTTGCTGAGTTGTGAGCTGAAGCTGGAAGCTGAACTCAATTTAATCGGACTGAATCCGCCTGCTATCCAAAGCAGTGGGCCCTGTCATGAGGGCCTCACCTTTATGTCCTGTCCTTCTGGCAGTCCAGAACAATCATTTCCATCAGATTCTCAGCTTGGGGTATCATGAATACAAATCAGGGAAACTCCCTGCACCTTTCATTTAATCAAAGTGTGTCAACTGATTTCTGTGTGTTTTCTTTCTGTGGACTGAGCCATCCAGCTCCGGATTACAATTGTGTGTTGTGCATATATTTTCCTCCTACAGGGCCCCATCCAGCTGCACCAGCTGGCCAACCCTGGTCAACGGACCTGGCAAGCCCCCCCCATCCTGGGTACCCCGTGAGTGACATTTTGGACCCTATATGCATACAGAGTATGGTGATTTGAATATTTCCAAACCAAATCAACCTGATTGCCCCCCTCCTTGTTACTGCCCCTCTAATAAATCAGATTTGTTGCTATTGAACTATATTCTGCCTGTGGTGTCAGTACATGTAAAATAAGCCTTGCATTGTGTTGTGTATGTTGCTTAACCTTGTTTTACAGGGGGTCCTCAGAGACATGCTGCAGAATCAGTCTCGAGGGTAAGTGGTATCTATATGTGTAAAAAGTGTGCATATGTGGGGTATTGGGAAGATAATTCCCGTGTACTGTGTGGGCCACTAGTGGGAACAAAGGAAGGTCACAGTGTCCCAGAGGGCTGTACCAAGCTAGTTTAACCACTACCACCTGACCTCTGGGTGGAGGCACCCGTCATAGAACCTAGGTCCCCTCAACCTATCAGTAGCCAAGCAGGCAGGGGTAGTAGCCCTTGGGATAGCGCCACCTACAGATTACATAACAGCAACCAGTTAAGATATGTTTATTAATCACTGTCTGCCTTGTGTATGAAACTGGAAATCAAATAAACATCTTTACTGGAAAAAAAAAATTCAAATGTATATTGAAAAATCCAAAAATTAAAAAGTCTAAAATAACTAAATTTTATCATTTACATTATACAATGGCAACCAAGAATGATGGCATCTGATTGGTTGAACAGGGACTGGACCCCTTGATGTTATCCCAGTACAACATCACGGGTCTAGTCCCAGTCACACAGAAGACCGCATCAAGTAAAAATCATTGCACGCAGACCGCTTTGCTGTTTCCCGCTCTGCAGCTCACTTCACTCGCTCTTCAGCCACCAGCCATCTTCAGTGTCCCGAAAAAAAAAGCAGCAGAAACAAAAAACAACCACCTTACACCCCCACCAGAGTGTCTTTAAAAAAAGGAACCTGCAGCTGAAACCGTGATTAAACGTAATACCAACAATCATGGTAGGATCAATTGCGCCCAGTGAGTAAGCAAGTGAGCAACTGAGTGTTTCAACAGTCGCCGCATGGATGTCTGTAGTGCTTGCTGGCTCAAAACACTGTCTTCTGTTTTTCTTTTTAACTTCTTCATAAAAACACAGTCCAAAAAATCCTCCCTACCTCCTCCTTCTAGACTCTTTCAGACGGCAGCTGGTGGCACACTGTAAGACAGATGGGTGGGGAAGGGGGGTACGGCAGTCCTGATTCTCATTCAGAACCACAATTAAAACTCACAGAAGAAAACAACGTAAATACCGTTCCAAAAGGCCAAATCACAGCATAAACAAAGAAGCAAAAGGCATATTAACAATGAGTGGCACCAGCAAAGGTTGCTATGGGACTGTACAGCCACTGAAAAAGCACTTCAGTTCCACCTGCTGGCTAAATCAGCACTACTTTTTCATAATGTAACCCTACCCATTCAAAAAATGTCAAAAAATGTACTTTAAAGGCACTTTTTGTTTCTTTTTTTAATGAGCCATTGTATAATAGCAATAATGCACTCCAGGGTGTGGGTTGTGCTGGGATAACGTCACGCCTTGCTGTTGATTGACGTGCTCGGCCTTGCCTCGTGCCCAACCACGCAAGGCGTGACGTTATCCCAGCACAACCCACACCCTGCCGTGCATTATTGCCTAATTTTAAACCAATTCAGGCATTTTAGTTAAACATTGAACTCTCTAGACTGTGGGGTAATTGTTGATTTCTCCTGAATAGGTTCACCCATTCCTGGTTCAAATGCAGGTGCTATTAAGAAGTACATGACTCTTTTTACTCTTTTTAAAAAGTTTGGGTCTTCTTCTGCCCATTTACATACTTTTCTACCTCTCTTCGACCCTTTCTTTATATTACTGCCTCCTTTCATTAACTTTTTTCCTTTTTTCTGCTTGCCCCATATTCAATAGATGAAATGACTGCCATGGAATGCAAGGATTTCAACTTTTGCACAATTCTAATGGTAAAATGGCCACATGTTTACTACACACACACACACACACACACCAAAAGGCTTTAAATGGGGCAGAGATCAAGTTGGTAGAGTAAGTAGCAGAGATTTCCCTAGTAAACAGGCAGGGGTGTTAGGGGGATTTTTCAAAGTTAGCAGAAGAACACCAGAAATAAAAACTAAGAATGATAATCCACGTTTTAAATTTGTGTATTTAATGTAAAGATGAAGACGGAAAACATTTTTTTTTTATTATTTTTCGGGCTTAGTTGAAATTAACATGTTAATGGGGCAGCCATAGTTGTGATGACAGGTCAGTTCGTGGGTACAGTAGAACTGATTTGCTTATTGTATGATGTGGCCACAAACAAGTCCCAGTTCTAATGCACACCTTGGATAGTCTGTTAACTAATCAGGTGGCTTCATTTTTCTTATCTACTTGATAAATAGGTGATATGCAGTGGCCTGGATAAAAATATACTATTTATCTTCAAATGTGTGGGGTCAGGACTTCATTTATGGTTGGTTGAGCCACAAGCGAGCTATAGAAGTCATGCCTCCTCAGAAGTGATAATCAGCTACATATTTTGAGTCAGGTTATTGTGTATTTGTTTTAACATCTTTTTACTAGCTATAACTTTAAAAGTTTCTGTTTCATTTAAACTGCTGGTTTCAGGGCCGTATAGGTTATTTTGATGTCCTAGCCATTGTGAAAGCTGCTCTCTGATTAGTTCAGATTACATTATGATACATCAGTTCTTCAAGATAGTGACTTGGACACACCCAACTTGCAAGATAACTGTTACATACATGCACAGACAATGATTTCAGGTAAAGCCCTACCAGCCCATACAGTCTGCCCACCTTACCTGACTACACTGCAATAGCCCTAGTCGCTGTTCTGCTCCTTACTTTCTGCCCCCCTCCTGTGACTAAGTCCAAAGGCCTGTCTCCCCCCCTTCCCCATGAAACTGCTCACCGATTTGGCCCTTACCACATCTTCTGCCAGTTTTTCCACTTTCCACTACTCTTTTTGTGAAAAAGTGTTTACTGACATTTTTCTTGAATCTTCCTCCTGCTAGCGTGAGTGAATATCCCCTCATCCCGGTGTTTGAGCTCAAGGAAAAAATGGCCTTGACATCAACCCTGTTTATCCCGTGCAGGTAACTGTCTGTTTCTATCATGTCACCCCTTTTCCTTCTCACGGATGTACATGTCCAAGTCCTGCAGCAATTTCTTGTACATCATGCCCTCTGACCCTGGACCATATTGGATGCCCTGCGCTATACGGCTTCCACTATATTGCAGTCGTTCCTCAGTGTAGACTCTAGTACCTTGCATAGTACTCCAGATATGCTCTCACCAATGATTTGTACAGTGGGAGGATTAAATCCCGACTTCTGCTGCTTAAATCTTGTGAGCTGGGTTACAAGATAACATGTTTATCTTGCACAATGTATGTTTACACCTGTTGTATAAATAGGAGATATGCAACATGATAGTGTGGCATTAAACATTTATTCAAATGACCTCATCAGTGGTGAAGCAAAGTGGACTCATGAGTGGTGCATCCACAAGGTCATAACAGTGAGTTTAAAAAACATGTTGTATTTCACAGCGTCCATGTTACATGTTTGATTTATGCAGTTCAAGTGTGTATTTCCCCAGAGTTCGTAAAGTAAAGTACCTCCCTATTTTTTTTTTTTTTTTATGTTTAGAGGGGACTAATTGTGCTAAGGCTGTTTGATGCCAGAGTGTGACTGATACTTGGAAATTTCCAGCTGGGCCTCCCTCAGTAGGATGCCTGTCCAGCCTCTAAACTCTGAAAATCTTTGCATTAATCATCTTTTTTTCTGATTACACTAAATGGAGTATCTGGGGCACTGTAGGTAAATGCAAGATACAAACACAGATAAGCTAGTGTATCATACTGAAGTGGAATACTGATCTGAGTGTGTCACCCTAGGCCCTCGACTATTGATTTTCCAGGTGGACCCTTGCACCCTCTTTCCAAGTGGACCCCCTGTACCCCAGTCTGATTCTGTTTTATGAAGTGCAGTTAAGTTAGTTTCATACAGTGTTTTGAATGGGGTGATTGGCTGGATCACTGTGTGAATTTTATTGCGATTGGTAGGTATGTGAAATACGAACTTATGAAAATGCCAGCAGATACGGGCGATACAATCTAGTGAGTCGGCTTGAGAGTGCAGCTCCCAGTCTAATCTACTGCAGCTTTCCCCTGATTCCCTTGTCCATCCATCTGATTTATCACCCCCTTCTACTGACTCCCCCCCAGCTTCCCCCAGTTTTGACCTTACCTTTGACCCTGTCTCACCCCCTCTTAAAACTGCCCACAGATTTCAATGATATCACTGCCTCTGGCAATGCAATCCACCTCACTACCACCCTTTCTGTGAAGTAGTGCCTCCTCATTTCCCTCCTGAATCTTCTACCCTCTAGTTGCAGACTGTGTCCCCTTGTGTCCATTCCCCCTCCTTAATCTAAATATACTCAGTACTAACCCTATTCATGCCCTTTAAGTATTCGAAGGTCTCAATCATATCCCCTCTCTCCCTGCTATCCTCCAGGGAATACATGTTGAGCTCCTCTAGTCTTTCCTCATATGGTTTGTCCCCCAGCCAAGGATCATCTTTGTTGCCCTGCTCTGGACCCCTTTCAGTAGTTTGACATCCTTCTTTAAACAGGGGCACCAGAACTGCATGCAGTACTCCAAGTGAGGTCTCACCAATGACCTGCTGTATAGCGGCAGAATGACTTCCTCTCACCTAGATGTGATTCCCCGGCAATGCACCCCATCATCTTATTAGCCTTGGCTGCCACTTTCCTACACTGCACTGAGTGATTCATGTCCCCTGTGACTAGTACCCCCAGATCCTTCTCCTCCAATGAAGTGGATAACTGCACTCCCCCAGCCAGTAGCAATTCCCAGAGTTCCTGACTCCCAAGTGCATGACTTTGTACTTCTTAGCATTGAACCTCAGCTGCCATATGTCTGACCAGTGCTCAAGTCTTGCCAAATCCTCTTGGAGTACCTGCCCTCCCTTCACACTATCCACCTCTGCCCCGATCTTTGTGTCATCTGCAAAAAAGCTGATCTTATTCCTAATCCCATCCAATATGTCATCAGTGAAGATGTTAAATAGCACTGGTCCTAACACCGAACCTTGTGGAACCCTACTGGTTACAGTTCTGGGAGTCGAGCATTCTCCCCCTACAACTACCCTCTGCTGTCTGTCCTGGAGCCAGCTCCTAACACATCCAACCAGTTTCTCCCCTGCTCCCAGGTTTCTCAGCTTACTAGTCAGCCTTCCATGTGGCACTGAGTTGAAGGCCTTGCTGAAGTCCAGATACAGGACATCCACCGCATGGCCCCTATTGAGTGCCCTTGTCACCCAGTCAAAAAAGTCAACCAGGTTTGTCTGGCAGGATCTGCTCAAGACAAACCCATGTTGCCTATCGTCCTGGACACCATTCTCCTCCAGATAGATCACCAACCTCTCTTAAAGGATCATCTCCATTTGCTTCCCCATGATGGAGGTAAGGCTGACTGGTTTGTAGTTACCTGGTTCATCCTTGGGCCCACTCTTATGAAGGGGCACCACATGTGCCATCCTCCAGTCCTGGGGCATGCACCCAGTCCCCAGGAAGATGCAGAACAAGTCTGCCAGAGGTCCCAACAGGAACTCCATCAATGTTTTACCCAGGCTACCACCCTGGGACCCACTTCCAAGCTGGTTAATTTGATTATTAATCTTTTGTGTGGGACTGTGTCAAATGCCTTGCTAAAGTCTAGGTAGGTCATGTCCAGAGCCCCTCCTTGGTCTACTACTTTGGTCACTCAGTCAAAGAAATCAATTAGATTCGTCTGACATAACCTTCCCACTGTGAACCCATGCTGCCTTGGGTCCTGTGCCCCACTGACCTCTAGGTACTCAACAATTCTTTCCTTCAGAAGTGTCCAAAGTAGTAGACCAGGGAGGGGCTGTGGACATGGCCTGCCTAGACTTTAGCAAGGCATTTGACACAGTCCCACACAAAAGATTAATAAACAAATTAGCCAGCCTAGGAGTGGGTCTCAGGGTGGTAGTCTGGGTAAAACACTGGCTGAACAACAGAACACAGTGGGTAATAGTAAATGAAGTCCACAGTGAAGAAAGGAGGGTTACTAGTGGGGTACCCGAGGGTTCAGTACTGGGGATGGTCCTTTTTAATGTCTTTATAAGTGACATTGCAGAGGGACTGGAAGGGAAAGTATGTCTCTTTGCAGATGACACAAAGATCTGCAACAGGGTTGATACACAAGGTGGGATGGAAAGGATGAAAAGGGACTTAGCAAGGTTGGAGGAATGGTCAAATGTATGGCATCTTAGATTCAATGCAAAGAAGTGCAAAGTAATGCTCCTGGGAAACAAAAATCCAGGGGAAGAGTACACATTGGGTCAGATACTGACAACAACAAAAATGGAAAGGGACCTGGGGGTAGTCATATCAGATGACCTAAAGGTGGGCCAGCAATGTGAGAAGGCAGTAAGAAGGGCTGGGGGGATACTGGGATGCATAGGGAGAGGCATCACCAGTAGAAAACAGGAAGTTGTTGGCCCTCTGTACAGACAGTTGGTAAGACCACATCTGCAGTACTGTGTACAGTTCTGGAGACCCCATCTCCACAAAGACATAGACAGGGTGGAGGCTGTCCAGAGGAGGGCAACCAAAATGGTGGAGTCTGCACCAGAAGACATATGAGAAAGACTAGAGGAGCTTAAGATGTATAGCCTCGAGGAAAGGGAAGGGACATGATAGAAACTTTCAAATACCTGAAGGAATAAACAAAGTCCAAGAGGGTAGCATCTTTCAGAAAAAGAGATGTGCAAGAACAAGGGAGCACAGTTTGAGGACAGAGGGGGGACGGTTCAGAAGTAATGTGAGGAAGTATTTCTTCACAGAGAGGGTTGTGGATGCATGGAACAGCCTTCCTGAGGAGGTCGTAGAGTTAAAAACAGTGGGGGAATTCAAGAATGCATGGGACAGACATAAGGCAGTTCTAATGGGGGGGTAGGAGAAAGTAGGCTGTTGGTTAACTAGGCTCTGCAACTTATCTGTTAGGTAGGGAAATGGGCAGACTAGATGGGCCAAGCAGTCCTTATCTGCTGTGAAATTGTATGTTTCTGTGTGTCTAGAGGCTTCCATACTTGTCCAGCTTATTCATAATTTTTCATCACTGTGCAGTCATTTTTTGAACCACTCTATGCTTTAAATGTTAAAGAAGACCCACACACACAAGTGTTCTCTCAGATGGATGAGGAGCCATCAGTGGACCTAAATAATTACATTTTTGTCATCTTCCATGACTCGTCATAGCCCCACACCCTCAATAGCTCTCAGTAACCATAGCAATAATTATAAAAGTAGACAGTTGTAAAATTAACACATTAAAATACAAATAATAAAATAGAAAATTGCCTGTTGAATAGAAGTGATCTCCTGCTCTTTAAGCACAACTTGTCCTCCCATGACATCACTTCCAAATTCAAGCTTCCATGATATGGCTGTTACCTTGTTTTAATTTATCGCTGATGTACTTGTGACTATCTCTGGACTGCTAACACCTACAGGTACACTCAGTACCTCATTTCAAAGATCTTTCATGGTCATTCAGACTTTAAGAGGACCTTCAAAGTTTACATCCCCTTTAAAAAGCAAATGGATTTCAACAGACAGAGGGTAAAAGAACATATTACCACAGATAATTGCAGTAAGAAATTTACATTTGCAAAAATGAAGCCAGAGACATTTCACACAATTGGCATCATGCAGGCAGACATTTGAAGCATTGAGCTACCTGTCACTGAGACTGCACTCCATGAGATCAGTAAGCCCCTGAGATTGTGACGCAGAAGTACCCTTCCTACTACCAGTCTCTATATATGGGGCCATCCTAGATTACATATTTAATGTCACCACTATATTTGCCAAAGATACCAACTTACATATTTATCTAGATAGCAGTGCTGTGGGGTCCATCACAGGGTGCCACAACTACAAGCTAGCAGGTGGGAAATTTAGGACGACATGATGAAATACTTCCTCACAGAGAGGGTGGTGAAAAACTGGAATTGTCTGCCAGTGGAGTTGGTCAATGTTAAGGAGGTGGTAAGCTTTAAAAGGGTGTGGAATAGATACAAGAATATTGAGGTTGATGTGGAAGGGATTGGAACAAATGAAGGGGTTAGTTCAAATTGAACTATGTATGACTAATCCAGTAGAGGAGTATCCAGTGCTAAGACTGATGATGGCCTACGTAGGGGTAACTTGGCAGTCTGGATGGACCAGAAGTTTTTTTCTATCTATAAACAGCTACCGTATGTATCTAAGAACTTGGCAGTCCCGCTAGGACTGCCATATCCCTCTTTGGGGCACAAAAAACTTTACTTTTAAACGTTCCTTGGTGGCTCTCCAAGCCAAATCATGGCTTGGTGGCAGAGAGGGAGGAAGGGACAAAGGAAGGGAGGGAGTGAGGGAGGCACACTGTGTGTGTGTGTGTGTGTGTGTGTGTGTGTAATGTGAAATGGAGCAATGGCAGGGAGCCTACCTGGCTTTGAGGGTGCCATGAAGTGTGGTCTCCCACTAATGTGTCCCTCCAAGCATATATCAACTTGTGGAGTGCAACATGTTAGAGGCATTGAACCATGTGTGTGTGTGTGTGGGGGGGGGCCTTTGAAGTTACCACACAGTGTACTGCAAGTGTGAAGGTGACACTCCACAGCATTTAGAACAGGGCACTACAAATCATGCCCTTATTAAAGTGATGGGGACATACTTAAAATGGGGCTACATTTGTGCTTCCTTGTAGAATAAATAATGTCATGTCAATACATTTATTGGAGATATAGAAACATGAAATATGAAATTTGCCGGCAGCTAAGGACCACTTGACCCAACTAGTCTGCCCATTTTTCCCTGCCTATAGTATCACCACAGATTCTATTTGATCTCTGACCCATTCACCCCTTCTCTTTCCCTTAAGATTCCCTTATGCCTGTCCCATGCATTCTTGAACCCCACCACTGTTTTTGGCCCCACCACCTCCATTGGAGGACTGTGCCAGGAATCCATCACTCTTTCTGTAAAGAAGTACTTCCTCACATTTGCCTGAATCTACCCCCTCCAGCTTCTCATGGTGCCCCTCGTCCCTGAGCACCTTTTTTTCTGAAAAATGCTTCCCCCTTAACTTATTTATTCCCATGAGGTATTTAAAGGTCCCTATCACCCCCGGTGTACCTATTTAGGTTCTTAGTATCTTCTTGTAGGACTTTTGATGCAGACCCTGCACCATTTTAGTTGCCCTCCTCTGATACCACCTCTACTCTGTCTATGTCCTTCTGGAGATGTGGTCTCCAGAACTGGACACAGTACTCCAGGTGAGGCTTACTAGTGACCTATACAAGGGCAATACCACCTCCTTCTTTCTGCTGGTGATGCCCCTCCCTATGCACCCCAGCATCCCACTAGCCCTCCTAACTGCCTTGGTTTATTGTTTTAAAAGACATGTCCAGGAAAGGCACAAAAAGCTGTAACAGCTCATTTCCAGGTGTGCCATGGGGGAACAGAGAATAATGACACTTAACAGAATGGATCAATAAAATAATAAATAGAACAGGGAATGAACAGTGCAAAATACAGCAAAGAATACTGGTGCAGAAAAGAGCAGTAAATAATTTTTTTCTAGGTACATCCAGCTTGGTGGAGCGGGGGGGGGGCATACAGAGGAAGTAACAGAGTACAGTAGTACAAAATCAGTAAGTAAAGCAGCAAAAAAGTTGAATAACTGTGCAAAAACACAGATGGGAGCAAGGGTTACAAAAACAGCATGAAACAGAACATCTGGTATAAGTATCTGGACAGCGTGGCAGAGACCAGGGTAGTACAATAAATACAAAGGCAGGTGACGGGGTGAGGATATCATGAACATGTATTAAATGTTACTTTCTCATATTAAAAATAGGACTCACTCATGCACAAGAACCATTCAATACATTTTCAGTAGAGAACACTTTCAAAAATCTATTTTAATGAAATAGAGGTAAAGCTATAATCAGTTTATTTAGAATGTAAAATGCTTTCTTTTATTTATGTTTGATAGATATCTTTTCAGCCTGGATGGTTATCAAAATTCCCGCTTAATTAAATGGATAACATTTTTGCATATGCCATAAAGTATTCCTAAAATTGGCAAAGTCATAGAAATCTACTGGAACGGAAAAATGATGGTGGATAAATCATCTGTCCACTCTCTGACAAACGTTGTGGTAAAAGCCAATTTTGCGGTTAAGGGCTTAATTAAAAATAAGGCAGCAAATCTTTATATGATTACATAAAAACCACAGAGAGTTGACTCTCAACAGTGCTATGTAACAAGCACCTGCAAAACATATCTCTAATAAAAAAAATCCATGTAAAAGAAAAATATATTTATGATACTTGATGAGAGCAAATGTAATATTGCAGTCTGTTGACTGCTGTGTGCCAAATCCAATTACTTGCTTTGTTTTTCATCCCGAGCTCTCCTCCCCCTCTCCCATTCCAGACTCCTCTTTACCTGTCCTAGATCAGAAGGGCTCCCTGTGACAGCACTGACTCCCCAGCAGGCAGGTCTGCTGAGTCAGTGCTTATGCAGACAAGTACACTGTGGCTGGCAAGTAGGGGGTTCCCATAGAGGCTGAGCAGCTGCTGCTCCCTTCCCTCTAAAAACTGAGTACCTCATTGCACCCCAATACTGGGTCTGTTGGACAACTGCTGTTTGTGAATGAAAGGTCTGCTCACCCTGAGCATTCACTTCTGTTTCCGGTATGCATTGCCTGACAAGACTCAGGTGCTTCGCAACGGAGTTCCCATCAAAGTTTCTACCCTTCCGGCAATTCTATTCAATTATTTGTATACACTGCTTCACAGCATATATAAATACTGCTTATGTTGCTCAGTTTTATTATTCACCTGATGAAGGGACCTGTGAGGCCCTGAAAGCTAGTGTAGCATTCCATTTTTGTACAAGACACGTGTTGGTGCTTGCACACATAGAGAGAGATAGAAGCAGAAAGGATCCTGGGAGCTGTAGTTAGAGGGCTTGCCAGTGACTCCCTGACTCTGTAAGGTATGCATAAAGCTGTCAGCACTAAGTGGAGATTATTGCAGGGAACCTATATTTTTAGCCCATTTATAGCAGGCAAAGGGGACCTGTGTCTGAGTTTTTAAAGTAAACACTAGTACTCGAGCACTGCAGCATGCTGTGAGAGCAGGGGGAGCGTGACATAACCCGTCACACTTCTGGGCCTCAAGCGCATATAACTCAGCCCCGAGCCGTCTGTCGGTAATTCTCCTGTGCTTATGCTATGTGATCCCTTGCTGGGGTGAGACAGTATGGACAGGAGGCTGAGAGATGTGTCGGAGCAGCAGCTAAAATTATTTTATTTTTGTATACTTGCACATATAGAGAGAGAAAGAAGCAGGAAGGATCCTGGGAGCTGTAGTTAGAGGGCTCACCAGTGACTTCCTGACTCTGTAAGGTGTGCATAAAGCTGTCAGCACTAAGTGGGGGATTATTGCAAGGAACCTATATTTTTAGCCCATCTACAGCAGGCAAAGGGGACCTATGTCTGAGTTTTTAAAGTAAACACTAGTACTCGAGCACTGCAGCATGCTGTGAGAGCAGGGGGAGTGTGACTTGACCAGTAGCACTTCCGGGTCTCAAGAGCATAAAATCAGCCCCGAGCAAGCGGGGTGAGTGCACGCAAAGACACGCGCAGCGCATCTGCGGGTGTCTGAAGTGTCCAAAGTGGAGGAAGGGGACAAGGCCCATTAAACGGACTAGTTACACAGTGGCATTGTAATTAAAACTCACATTGAACAACATTCCAAGCATACGTTACAGGTAAAAACAATGGAAACCAATATAGTTCATTTGGAAGGAGGTCATCTTGGTATCAGATGTATAATATGCACCAAAATAAGCACAGAGGTAGCACAAGAAGTACTTGTTCACACATGTGGGGAATGTTGCCTAATAAAGCAAGTGAGGCAACAATTGATGGAACCTGAAATGCAGCTGGTTACAATGCAACAAACTGCATTATTACAACATACTAAAGGTATTTCCCAGAATACAGGGTGTGGGATAGTAACAGGAAACAATCTGCAAATGTAGAGGGACAGAGATCTGGATAGTGAGGGAGACTGGATAACAGAAACTAGAAAATCAAAGAAAGCTAGAAGAAAAAGAGCAATGGGATTCAGTGCAGAACTGCAAAATGGATTTGAGCCATTAATCCTATTAGAGGAATCTAGTGAAACTATACATGTTGAAGTGGGAAACAACAGTGTGTTGGAGGAAAATGTAGAAAATGAAAGTAAGCAATTATCAGAAGGGTACAAACATCAGAAAGAGGGACCAGCAGGGGAAATAAGTACAAATGAAAATGGGAAAATATACACGCCATCAAGTAGTTTAGAGAATACAAATGCAGACTCACCTAGTGTTATACAGGATAATGTAGGAACTCGTGAAACAACTGAAATAGAAATGATGGAGCAGGTAGTGCAAACAAAAAAAGTATATGTATTGGGGTACTCAATCATAAGATACACTGATAGGTACATATCTAGAGGAAATAAGGAAGATGTAACAACTAGTTATTTCTAAGAAGCCACAATAAGGGATGTGCAGAAAATGTTACAAGAGATAGTAAAGGAACAGGATGGAAATGGAATTATAATTGTCCACCTAGGGGTCAACAATATTAGGCAGCAGAGTTCGGAGGAAATAGAGAATTTGAAAACTTTTGGTTAGAAGCTAAGCAACTTAATTGTAAGTTGTATTTCTCTGAAATACTACCAGTTCCCAAAGACAGTAACCAGAACATGGGCAAAATCAGGGAGATAAATAACTGGCTAAGGAAATGGACATTACAAGAATAAATCGGTTGTATTAAACATTGGGAAGAGTTCAGTGTGGATCAGTCATACTTCTGTTATAATGGTTTATATCTTAGTAAGAAGGGTAGTAGAAAACTGGGCCTGTCTTTAAAAAGATATATGGACATTTCATTAAACTGGAGACTGGGGGAGAGGGGAATACATTCTAAAAACATTAGCAAGGAAAACATTCCACAACAATGGTAGCAATAATAAAAAGAAAAAAAGAACAGAAATAAAAATATGGGCACTAAACACAAGGGCCGGGATATTCAAACTGTGCCAGGCTGTGGCGCAAGCCTGGGCGCAGCTCAACTGTGTTGCGCACGGGTGTGGCCTGGACGATATTCAACGGAGCTGCGCTATGACGCAGCAGCTTTGAATATCGCACCCTGGCCACCCCCACTGTGCATGGCACAGTGGCACTGCACCAGCGCAAGTGGCCAGAGTGGAGCATGGAGATGCGGTGGCACAAGTGCCATTGCGCCAGGCACAGCACCTGCGATATTCAAATGGGGACATGCAAATGGGGCCATAATTTATGCAAGGCGCACAGGGGGCCATTTACATCTCATTATGGCCCCATTTGCATGCCATTAGCATGCAGGTGCGCTAATCCCTGACGACTTGTGCCTGGTGCCCTGCCAGGCAGCAGCCGTCGGGGACCGATGCCCCCTGCAGCCCGTTCATGGGAATTCCTGTACGATAAAAGAAAAAGCGTCCAATATCCTGTGTGGTCCAGTGGACGCACTAAGCCAATCGACCGGAGCAGCATTAATCACACCCCAAGTCCATATCCCTGGTGGTCTAGTGTACCCCCACCCACCCGCCCACTGAGCCCCTGCCCGCTCCCCCCATCAGCGGTGGGCGGCAGCACCCCACCGCCTGCAGCCTCCGCCCACCGACTGACAGCTCGGTGGGGCACACCCTGGTTCATCGGGCCAATGGGCATCAGCCATACTACTCAGTCCAGATAACCAGATGATTCATGCGTATCTGGACAAATATCGTATCGACATGCCCATTGGCTCATGCTGTGAACCAATGGGCGCAGCCCTACCGAGTTGTCAGCCCGGGCGGGTGGCGGGTGGCAGGCGGGTGGTGCTGCCCGCCCGCTGACGGGGAGCAGGGCGGTGGGGCTCAGTGGGCATGGGTGGGTGGGGGTACACTAGACCACCAGGGATATTGGACTTGGGGGTGTGATTAATGATGCCCATGATCGGGCTCACTGTGGTCCACTGGACCATCAGGGATATTGGACTTGGGGGGGCTATAGTGATGCCCGTGATGGGGCATGGGGGACGCCACCAGATGTGGCAGAAACTCGAGTGGCTACCCACAGGTGGCAGCTGCTGTGTTGCACCCTGCAATGTGGCAGCTCACCTGTGGGTGGCCATCACTTGTTCCTTTTTTTGGGTGTAACTTTGTGCAGGCGCAGGTAGGGGTTGTGCATGCATGACTCTGCACATCCCGGGCTGAATATTGGGCTGTGCAGGTTATGCATGGGCACACCCCCCCTACCTGTGCCTGCATACATTACTGATGCGCTCCGGCGCATCGGGATTGTCTTGGCTTGCCTTCCCTTTGAATATTGCGCCTGGGTGCATCAGAGGGTTGCATGGCTTCAACACTGTTACGCCCACGCAACCCTTTTGAATATCTGGGCCAAGAAGTTTAAATATACAGTATACAAAAAATCAGAACTAGAGGTCCAACTTTTAAAAAAAGGGTAGATGTCTGCATGATATCTGAGACTTGGTGGGAAGACAATTTAGATTGGAATAAGGAGATTAATGGCTATAAGTTGTATAAAAAAATAGGTAATTTAAAAGGGGAGGTGGAGTGGCAGTCTATATTAAAAACATACTGGGGAGTGCTGAATGCAATGAATTAGAGGATTCTATAAGAATCCATCTGGTTGACAATAAAAGGAAAAGATGATAAGAAGGTATATTTAGGATTGTATTATAGAGCACTGAATACAAGTAGAGACATAGACAAGAAAACTGAAAATGAAATAGAATACATGGCAGAGAAAGGTGATGTGATCGTAACAGGGGATTTCAATTACCCAGGAATTGACTGGTCATTTCAGATTAAACAAATGACAAAGATGCATCACTTTGTGGAAATGCTACATGCTACAAATGTATCTCAATTAGTCAATAAAGCAACAAGGGGTGGAAACATATTAGACCTCATTATGACCAACAGAGAGGAAATGGTTAATAAATTCAATATAAGAGATACCCTAGGTAATAGTGACCATAATATTATGGAATTTGTACTAAAATGGAATCTGGAACATTCTAAAGGTTCAACTGTAGTTAAAAACTACAATAAAGCAGATTTCAGAATGATTAAACAAGAATTGAGTAGATGGAATTGGGAGTATGATTTTGGGGGTATGAATGTAAAGGAGAAATGGAATATATTAAAAACTAAGCTGAAACAGATGGAAGAACATTACATCCCTAATAAATAAAATCTATACAAAGAGGGGAAAAAGACCAGGATGGTGTACAAATAAAGCACTCAAAATGATACTAAATAAAAAGAAGCATATTTAAGAATGCAAAAATGTGGTACATTGGAGGAAAGATGTAAATATAAAATTGCATTGAGAAGGATAAAAATAACAATAAGATCAGAAAGAAGTAAACTAGAATTTAATCTTACACACAAGAAGGATAATGGAAAAAGTTTCTATACTTATAACAGTAGACAGAGGCATAGTAATAACCAGGTGGGCCCATTAAAAGTAAATGATAAAGAAATAACAGCACCTAGAGAAAAGTCTGAACAATTTAATACATACTTTAGCTCAGTATATGAACAGGGTATGAATATTAACAATGGGGTAACAACAGAACTATACCCAGGGTAAGTTTTAACAACAGATAGAAAGAGTGTACTGGATAAACGAAATAAATTAAAAGTACATAAATTGGCTGGGCCAGATGGTCTTCACCCCAGATTATTGAAAGAAATAAGGAATTATATAGTGGAACCTTTGGCAAACATATTTAATGGTTCTTTCTCAACTGGGGTGATACCTGAGGACTGGAGGTCGGCAGCAGTAGTTTCCCTATACAAAAAGGGTGATAGATTGGAAACCTCAAATTATAGGCCCATATACCTAACGGCGATACTGTGTAAGATTGCAGAAAGTATTCTTAAAGAAAAGCTAGAAGAAAACTTGTGTTATCTAGGATATGAGGATAGAAGACAGCATGGTTTAAAAAAAAAATAGGGGGTGTACCACTAACATGCTGAGTTTCTATGAGTATATAAACAAAAATCTAAACAATGGTGTAGCAATGGATGTTCTGTATCTAGATTTCTCTAAAGCCTTTGATAAGGTACCATACGGTAAATTGGTGGATAAACTTAATAAATTCAAAATAGATAGAAGGATAATAAGATGGATCCAGAATTGGTTGGAAGGAAGAAGGCAGAGGGTGTGTATTAGAGAGAGTATTCAGGGCTGGTGGATGTGACCAGTGGGGTGCCGCAGGGTTCGGTACTGGGGCCGGTTCTGTTTGCATTATACATATAAATGATCTTCATGACAATATAGATAACATGTTGGTGAAGTCTGCTGATGATATTAAGTTGGAAGGACCAGTGAGAACAGTAGAACAAAAATTAAGTATCACAGAGGACATGAAAAGAATTAAGGATTAGTCAAGCAGAAACGGAATGCCCTTTAGTGTTGAAAAGTGCACAGTGATGCACTTAGGCATACAGAGCAGGCCACAGTCTTACTTGTTGAATGGAAATAAATTAAAAACATCATCTTATGAAAAAGATTGCGGTATCATTGTTGACAAAAAATTGCAGTTTAAACAACATAGGCCGAATGTGATTAAAAAAACAAATTATATAATAAGAAACATAAATATGAGTTTTTTAAACAAATCAGTAGGCTGTATGATGCCAATTTATAGAACTTATGTGAGACCACATTTGGATTATGGTTCTGCAATATGGAGTCCTTAAACATCTGATGAAATTAAAAGGATTGAGAAACCACAGAGGAGACTTACAAGGATGATGGGTTCACTCAAGAAATATGACCATGATGAAAGACTGTTCACATTAGGATTGTTCTCACTCCAGCAAAGAAGAGTGGGGGGCCCTCCTAATTATGGCACACACCAACTCATAGAAGAAACGCATGAAGTAATATAAAATTAACATTTATTGCACCAAAAGGGGGAGGTCCATGTATTGTATTTCTTGCTGCTTTGCAGGTAGAATGGCACTGCTGGGTGGGGTGGGAGGGGGAACACTAGACTACCAGGGATCTCGAAGGCTTTACTTTATTACCATTTGGGGCAAAACATCTGGTCGGAGCATGGATCGAGGGGACACAGCTGCCCTGCTAGGCTTTGGGGGGCACTTACGCTTGCTGGGGGGGCTGTGACTTGTGACATGCCCCTCAGGTATGCCCTTAGGTGGCGTATCTTTCTGCATGTCGCAAGTCACAGGACTTAGCAACAGAGACCCTGCCCCTTCTACAATAGGGCGCAGGGTCCATGTCATAATGGCATTTGGTGCAAGTCGCCTTTGGTGGCGACTTGCACCAAGCTTCTAGAATTAGGCCTTTAATGCATTGAAACTGGTGCTTGGCAGTGTGGGTGTCTTTGACCTTTTGTAACAAATTTGACCTCCTACTACATAAGATTGTAAGTGTATATGACGGGGGTGTATTACCATCATAAATGAATTAAATGAAATAATGGTTGATACTATATCATTTAGAGGCAAAGACTATGTTTGGTACATAAAAATAAAGTAAAGTCTTAAGTATATTAAAAACAAAAATAAAAATAGGCATTAGTTTAAATTTGTTTTTTACTCAAGAAGGATTGTACATAACACAAAACAAAACATTTTTTTATCTCTGGTGTGTGGGGAATCAGTCTTTAGCACGTTGGGTGTCCTTGACCTTTTGCAACAAATATGACCTCCGACTATAAAAAAAATTGTAAGAGTATATGACAGGGTGTTTTACCATCATAAATAAACTAAATGAAGTGATGGTTGATATTATATGATTTTGAGGCAAAGATTATACTTGGTACATAAAAAATAAACTGAAACCTTAAGTGCATTAAAAAATAAAAATAATAAAAATTGGAAAATTAGGAATTAATCATATAAGATTGCACATAACATGAAATACAATGTTTTTCTATTTCTGTTGTGTGGGGAATCAGTCTTTGGCACTTTGACCTTTTACAATAAAACTGACCTACACTGTGTAAAACTATGTGAGTGTTTATGTGAAAGGGGGTCCTTTTTTCATCATAAATGAATTAAATAAAGTGATGATTGGTATTAACTTTGATTTAAGGTTAAATTAAGGAATGAATACTATTTAAATGATAACATGCCTACAGCTAAAAAAGTCCTGAATGGTTTTCTGGTATCTAATATAGTGTTCATGATTATTGCTATTTTGTAGTTTTGTTTTAAATAAATACTGTATGTGAATTTGGAATCAATGCAATATAATTAAACCTGTGGTTTTAAATGTTCCCTTTTGTACCTTAACTTCAATTATATAAATAATGTAAACTGCCTGAGTGCAGAATAATTATGATGAAACCTAATTGAGAGGGGTATAAAATTGTAGTAGGTACTGGCTGACTCCACCCCCTGAGGAAGACCCACGATTTTGAGTCACTATGTAGGGGTTGTCAGTGCTGTTTTCTGACATGCTGTGCCTTAAGAATATTTAAATTAAAAAATTTCAGTTTATTTTTCTGAAACTCAGCTTTGGTGTGTGCCCAATTCTTTTTGTTTTTTGATCGTTTACCTTGTATGACTGGAGCACCTTTGGGAACAATTAATGTGTGGGTCTTTCATTGCTTTTTCATGCACTTGGAGTACTGTGTGCAGTTCTGGAACCCCTACTTAAAGAGGGTCATCAGGCTTTTAGAGGGGATCCAGCAGAGGGCAACAAAGATGATCGGAGGAATGGTGGGGAAACCTTATGAGGACAGGTTGCAGGAGCTCAACATGTACTCATTGGAAAAGAAGAAGGAAAGGGGTGATATGATCGAAACCTTTTAGTATTTAAAGGGCAGCAACATGGTTAGTACAGAGGGCATGTTTCAATTAAAGGGAGAGGGGATTACTAGGAGGCACAGTCTGAAGTTGGTGGGGGGTAGGTTCAAAAGAGAAATGAGGAGGCACTACTTCACGGAGAGAATGGTAGCGGGATGGAATGCGTTGCCTGAAGTAGTGCTATCTCGACAAACAGTGGGGAGTTTTAAAAGAGGGTGGGATAGGGTAAAGGGCAAGGTATTGGTCATTGGGAAGCTGAGTGGGGTAGGGAAAGCAGCAAGAGGTATGGAAGACGATGGTTGGACAGGGGGTGGGGGGGCAGCAGCAGTTGTTTAACTCTGCTGCACAATCGAGCAGATGTGATAGACCATTCGGCCTCTATCTGCTAGCATTTACATATGTTCATACTAATTAATTAATTACATGTCTAAAGGTATAATGTATTGCAACTTAAATGGCATAATCACACTGTTTAAATATCCATAGGTAAAGAATGGAAGGGAACTGGATTTTATAAAGTGCCTTTCATAAATACTGTATCCCAAAGTGCTTTACAATCCAGAGCAGCTGCCACAGCTATAAGGCAAGCACAGAGAGGTTAAGTGATGCCATAGGAGGCAAAACAGAAACATAGACAATGATGGCAGAAAAAGATTGACGAACCATCTAGTCTGCCCAAATTACCCTGTCATACCATGGGACCTACTGTCTCTGTGTGATCTATGTTTACCCTACTCTCCTTTTTCCTGCCTGTGTTTCCACCTCCCTCATCCTGCTAATACAATACCCTTATCTCTATCCCAGCTGGTTTGAAGTCATTTATGGTTAGGGCACCACCACCTTTGTTGGCAGACCATTCCACGGCTCAACCACTTTTTCAGCAAAATAATACTTCCTCACATCCTTTTTAAATCTTTCCCCCCTTAACCTCCACTCATGACCTCATGTCCTAATTTCCCTGTCCCTGATAAATAGTTCTCCACAGTTCACCTTGTTTATTACTTTCAGGAAATTGAAGGTCTTAAGTCAATCCCCCTTCTCTCGTCTGGTTTTACATGTTCAGTGCCTTTAATCAATCTTCATAGGTTCTGCCTTCCTGGCCTTGAATCATCTTAGTCTCCCTGTGTTGTACCTTTTCTAGCCTGCCCCTCTCCTTTTTTAGGTGGGGACTTCAGAACTGGGCATAGTACTCCAGGTGTGACCTTACCAGTGATCTATACAGAGGTAACAGTACCTGTTGTTTGCTACTGTTGAGCCATCTCCCAATGCAACCTAGCATCCTGTTAACCTTGCTGAAGGCCTTGCTACACTGGCCGGTTTGTTTAAGGGAGTCACTGATGATGAGGCCTAGGTCTCTTTCCTCTGATGTTGTGTCCAGCTGAATCTCTCCCATCCAATACTCTGTTCTTGGGTTTTTGTTTCCTAAGTGCATCACTTTGCACTTCTTGACATTGAATTTCAATTGTCAGACTTTGGACTAAATTTATAGCCTTTGCAGGTCTCTGCAGTTCCTTTATCCCCTCCACATTGTCATCTTTACTACAGAGTTCCATTTCATCTGTGAATAGACACAACCTGCCCTGGCTTCCCTCTCCTATGTCGCTGATGAACACACTGAGAGGACAGGGCCCAGGATAGATCTTTCTGGTATTCTGCTGGTGACCTATCTTTTCACTGATCTGACCCCACTTACTACATCGTTCTGCTGCCTCCCCTCCAACCAACTCCATACCCACCTTACTATTTCCCTAGCTGTACCCAGATCTCCCATCTTCTTCAGGAGCTTTCAGTGTGGCACCAAGTCGATTGCCTTGGTGAAGTCAAAGTAGAGTAATTCAACTGCCCTGGTTATCCAGTTAAAGAGTACAATCAGGTTGGTTTAACAAGATTTCACTTCCACAAACTCATGCTGCTTAATATGCTGGAGCCCATTGTTCTCCAGGTAGTTCACTAAATCCTCTTTGACTTGTGTCCCCATCAGTTTCCCTATCATGGAGGTAAAGCTGATGGGGCTATAGTTTCCTGGCTACTCTTTGTCCCTTCCCTTGTGTAGCAGTACTATGTCTGCCATCCTTCAGGCCTTAAGAACTGCCTCTTGCTGTAGAGAGCTACCGAATAGACCCACCAGGGGTTTGGGAAACAACGGTGACAGTACCTTTAGTACTGTTGGATGCATCCCATCCAGCCACGGGGTTCAGGAAGATTAAAAAGGAAAGTTCATGAGCAGTATTCCTGATAATGTGAAAGTACATGAAAATCCCTTTTGAACAAGATAGTGATTGGAATTACCTGTAGGTCCGCAGCCCTCATGAGATTTCCATTACTAAAGTTGCCCTCTACTGATTCCAGGTAGCAGCTGTCATGGAATTTTGAGGCAGCAAGTGATGTCATGGGTGGGGAATGGGAGTCATTAAGTATGCAGCTTCCTGAACCATGACATTACTTTTTGTTTCGAGAGTCTATGAAATGGCTGTTACCTTGAATCAGAATATGGCAGATTTAGTAATGAATATCTCTGGAGTTGAGACACCTACAGGTAAGTCCGCAACCTTGTTTCTAAGAGCTTTTCATGTACTTTAAAGCAGCAGTGTAGCAATGCTGAACATAAAACTGACCCTACATTTTTTAACGATAACTTATTCCAGACATCTTCTAGTTTCATTGGCTGTTAAACTGTCCAGCTCTGCCAGAACTTAGTTTTGTATTTTAAATTAGTTCTTGCTCATGAAAAAAGATGGCCACTTGATTTGGCTTAGAAATAGTATTGTAAAACTGACATAGTGTTAGTATCAAAAACATTTTATATATATATATGAAACAGAATAGGAATTACCTAGAAACGTAGATGCAACCTGTATCATAATATTTTCATTAACTGAAGCTGGAAACTAGTTTTTGGAAAAACAAACATTTTTCAGTGCAATGCTGTGTTAACACTCTCAGGGTTCTCGATCAAGAACCATATACTTTAAGTCAGACTGTTGAAGGTAAAGGAAAGCTGAAGGAGGCAATGTGCAAGGGAAGAGAGAGAAAAAAATCTCCTCTGATATTCATGCATGGAATAAGTTAACTCAGTCCCTCTGAGGCATCCATTATGTATCAAGGTTAAGCAATGGAATGTTCAGACTTCTAAAAGTTCTATTGGAGGAAATTTGCAAAGGGAGCACATGTAGATAAACCTGCCCAGGATTACTATAGAGTTTGACAGACTATATTATAAATTTCAGAATTCCCTCCAAAAAGAAAAGAAAACATTTCTTTTATGAGTTAAACTCTGCATCCACTGGGAATTTATAGCCCTGCAACTAACTGATTTTATAGGTTTCAAAATTTCCATTACTATAAATTAGTACTCATATTTTTATTATATGTTTTTTGTCATGCTGTTCTGATACCTTGAAGAAGAAAATCCACCACACAGGTTTTGCAGTGGGGTATCAGTGCCGCTTTTTGGATCCAGAAGGCAATAGTATGTATGAGGTTGGGGGGAAAGACAAAAAAACAAAAACTGACTTTAGAATTCAGTAACAATAAGAGTCCTCCTACACTTGGACTCCATAAAGTTACAGAGTTACAGCAGTGCTTGACATTATATCTTGGTATTTCCATAGATACAGTATGAGTCTCAGGGCCAACAGTCTCCTCCGGACTGTGAAGGATATTGGAGCTGGCTGACAGACAAGGGTCTTTTCATCACTCATGGTGATAAATAGGAAACATGACACAAAGCAGTTTAGGTTAAGTAAGCAGTAACATATGACGGATCATGGGCTGCGCTGGATTCGCATGCCCACTAGTAAGTTATGAGGCATGAGATGTAGCTGAGTGCCTTTAACTACAAGGTGAAAATTCGTGCTCATCTAGTACAATACACAGACCCTGAAGTGCACTATTGTGTTTATAAAATATCCGATAGCAGACAAAAATACTGAAATCATTTTTTTTTACTTTTTCAAGAAGAGATTTTAGTTGTGAGTTAAATGTGGTTATAAAAAATAATATAGACAGGACTCTGTCATTGGCAAATATTGAGAAATACCCAGACACAATTCTTACTTTACAGGCACTGATTACTATACTCACAAAAGATAATGGGATTCTCAGACATAAAAAAAGAGAACCCAGATCATGTTCAGAGATGCATAATTTTTGACTCATCACAATACCTCTCTGAACATGACCCTTTTTATACAAATCAAGTTTATTTTTAAAAAGGCACCTTTCCATAGTTCAAGGCACCTGTACATACAATAAATATCACATCAATCAATCAAATTCCATAAAATTATAACAATATATAAAACCATAGTATATAAAACAATACAACCAACAGGTTACTAAAAGAGTGACAGCAACATTATTCTTCTTCACAGAAAGCCAGGCCAAAGATGTATGTCTTCAATTCAGTTTTAAAACTTTGGATGGTCAGGCACTCTCTTATCCGACGAGGTAGAGAATTCCACAGGGTAGGGGCCACAAATGAAAATGAATGGGCCCCAGATGTGTGTAAGCACACCCTGGGAATTTCTAGCAATCCCTCATTGGTGGATTGGAGTTGCCAGGAGGGGAGGTAGGGAGAAAAGATGTCTTGCAAGTAGCAGGGTCCCTGGTCATGTAGGGCTTTATAGGTCATCAAACTGACCTTGAAGGTGATACGCCACTGCACTGGCAGCCAGTGCAGTTTGCAGAGCACAGGCATAATATGACTGGTCTTAGATGTACTAGTCAAAAGCTTGGCAGCCGCATTTTGCACCAGCTGCAGGTGGCATATATCAACCCCTGGTAACCCTAGGTACAGGGCATTGCAGTAGTCAAGGCGAGTGGTCACGAAGGTATGGACCAGTGTCGGAAGATCCTCGGGAGGAACCAGGTGTTTCATCCAGGCGATATTCCTCAGATGGAAAAAAGAGGTCTTGAAAACAGCTGACACCTGTGATTTCATGGTCAGACTGCTATCAAATGTAACACCCAGGTTCCACACCCAATCTGAAGTGGTAAGCTGGACACCCCCAAGCCAAAGACCTGAGGGTTGTCCCACTGACACATCCTGTTCCTGATGATCCGGGTCCACCACCAACACCTCAGTTTTATAAAGGTTCAACCTCAGCCAACTAGCACTCATCCAATCCTGGATCTCAGATAGGCAGTTGTTAAACACAGAGAGAATATCTCTATGTTTGGGTACAAAGGACATGTACAGTTAAGTATCATATGCATAGCAGTGAAAACTCAAACTGTTCCACCTAATAATGTCTCCTGATAGCAGCACATACACAGCAAACAATATGGGTGCCAAAATGGAGCTCTGCAGCACCCTGCAGGATAGGGGGAGAGGGTCGGAGGAATACATTCCTGAGACCACTCTCTGCATCCTACCCTAAGGGAAAGATCAAAACCATCTGAAGATAATACCGGACAGTCCACAGATAAACCGCAGGCACACCAATAGCACACCATGGTCCACAGTGTCAAATGCTGCTGAGAGATCAAGAAGGACCAAGATGGAATGAGTCCTCCAATCTCTTGCTGCACATACAATGCACTGTATGTGACAGAAAAAAATACAGGTTAAATAATGTATGTGGTGAGGTTCTACATTCTGAATTAGAATAAACAGCTTGTTCTCCTAGTATAAATGTACCCACACACACACCACATGTAACTACCTCCTGAAGCAGTTGTTAAACTACCATCAGATAGCAACATGGACCAACTGCAATGCTCTATGTTCCTCCTATTCAATAACTGTTGTAAACAGCAGTGCAATACTGACATTAAGAAAATATTTCCACAGATGTTATTTAAAATCAACAATAGTGCATATAATTAAAATCAAACAATACCTACAAATACATATTACATTGCATAAAATGAATATGTAACAAGGGCAGTACATGGGTACATTTTTAATCTACATCCATTGTAGTGACCTCAAAGAAACGTCACTCATGGCTGTACTTGTTCTGCCACTTGTGTGGCCATCTGCATTCACCACTACTCATATGGATGACCAAATTATCCAACTCTGCCCAGTTGCATATCCCCTATACACTAAACAGTTGATATGATTCATGATTTCTGCATGAAAACATGGAATTTTTTCCAATGAAAATATACCTTCCATTGTCAAGGCCTTTTCAAATACCTCAACATCTGTCACATTAAACAAAGGCAGCTAAATAGCAAACTGACATGCTCCCTGGAGAATCTAGTGAACAGCCACAAGCTACAGTAGAGCAACCATCATGTCTATTTTGTGTTTGTTTGTTTAACAGATCAGGAGGATATAATCAAGATGGCATGTACTTTCTGGCACTTTTGAGTTTAAAAACTACATGGTGTACTGTCCAAATATTCTACTGCTCGCCAGTTTCCTTAGGCACATCATCAAAGAATATTTACTATCTCAGGCAGACATCATGGACGTAGGGGAAAAATGTCTTTGGACTTTCCATGTAGGTGTAGAATTAAATTTGAAAATGATTCTGTTCTGTTTTATGACATTGACCAGATGATGGAGATAAAGAATACACAGGTAAGTCTGAAAGTATGGACTCAGACCCTAATACAGTGTGCTCAGAAAGCTCAACAAGCTGTTATCTTTGGTCAAAATAAGAAGCTCAGAACATTTTTTTTTGCTATCCATTAATACTACATGCTGCTGTTGAATTTTGCTAACCCTTGAAGTCAACCATACATAATAACCGGTAGAAAATCAATGTTAGAGATAATCTCTTTCATTTACCTTAAAAGGACATGTTTGGTTTTACTTTTTGAATGTCAGTTATTCTTTATAGGTCCTAGCAAAACTCTTATAAATTAGTTTGTGGAAATAATTATGTATAAGAACTATGGAATTTGTTCACCTTTTTGCTGCTTCTATGTCTATCTACACTAGAGATGCAGCAAAGCTGCCGCTAAGTGGCCAAAATTTGTCTTCCTGAAGCTTTGGGAAATTTCCATTTCCCTCAGCAACTTCAACAAAATTGGTAAAATGTCACCAAATTTCACCATGAAGTGGACACATTTCAGCCACTCTCCACATGAATTTCGCCCACTTTCTCTAAAGTCTGCACTTTGCAAAGTGCAAACTTCATGAATTCGCTCCTCATGAATTTTGTGAACTTTGTGATTTATTTCGTGAGGTGAATTCTGGCAACTTCATCCATCTCTTATCTCAGTATACAGTCTTTTGTGTTTATCCTTGTGATTTTTATGTTTACAAAATTAACTGAAAAAGGTTTGAAAAGAAATTATGTCTACACTGTAAGATAAATTAAATAGAAACATAGAAACATAGACTTTGGCGGCAGATAAGGACCACTTGGCCCACCCAGTCTGCTCATTTGCCTACCTATTGGATAAGCTGCAGATTCTAGTTAACCAACAGCCTACTTCCTGCAACCCCCCCCACTATAATTGCCTTATGTCTGTCCCATGCATGTTTGAATTCCCCCACTGTTTTAGACCCCACAACCTCTCCAGGAAGGCAGTTCCATGCGTCCACCACTCTCTCTGTGAAAAAGAATTTCCCCACATTAGCCCTGAGCCATCCCCCCTCTAATTTTAAATTGTGCCCCCTTGTTCTTACACATCTCTTTTCTGAAAGATGCTACCCTCCTGGACTTTGTTGATTCCTTGATTACTTAAAAGTTTCTATGATGTCCCCCCTGTCCCTCCTTTCATCAAGGGTATACATATTAAGCTCTCTCAGTCTCTCTTCATATGGTTTCTGATGTAGACCCTGCACCATTTTAGTTGCCCTCCTCTGGACTGCTTCCATCCTGTCTATGTCCTTGCGTAGATGAGGTCTCCAAAACTGCACGCAGTACTCCAGATGGGGTCTCACCAACTGTTTGTATAGAGGGATAACCACTTCCCTTTTTCTACTTGTGATGCCCCTCCCTATGCATCCCTGTATCTTCCTGGCTCTCCTTACTGACTTCTTACATTGCTTACCCACCTTTAGGTCATCTGATATGACTACACCCAGATCCCTTTCCATTATTGTTGTCGTTAGTACCTCCCCTGCTATTATGTACTCTTCTCCTGGATTTTTATTTCCCAGGTGCATTACTTCACACTTCTTTGCATTGAATCTAAGTTGCCATATGTCTGATCATTCCTCCAACTGCAAGACCCTTCATCCTTTCTACCCCGCTTGTGTATCAACTTGTTACAGATCTTTGTGTCATCCACAAAGAGGCATACCTTTCCTTCCAGACCCTCTGCAATGTCACCTATAAAGACGTTAAAGAGGACTGGACCCTAGTACTGAGCCCTGAGGTACTCACTAGTAACCCCTTTCTTTCAGAATGTATTCCATTCACTATTACCTTCTCGTCCCTGTTGTGCAGCCAGTTTGCTACTCCAGGCTACCACCCTGAGACCACTTCCAGGCTGGCTAACTTGATTATTAATCTTTTGTGCGGACTGTGTCAAATGCCTTGCTAAAGTCTAGGTAGGCCATATCCACAGCCCCTCCCTGGTCTATTACTTTGGTCACCCAGTCAAAGAAATCGATTAGATTCGTCTGACATGACCTTCCTGCTGTGAATCCATGCTGCTTTGGGTCCTGTGCCCCGCTGGCCTCTAGGTACTCAACAATTCTTTCTTTCAGAAGTGATTACATAATTTTCCCCACCACTGAGGTTAAACTAACAGGTCTGTAGTTTCCTGCTTCTGCCTTGCTCCCACTCTTGTGAAGGGGAATCACATCTGCCCTCCTCCAGTCCTCAGGTACCACCCCATCTTCCCATGGTTTGTTAAAAAGTGTGGTTAGTGGTGTCACTAGGTCCTCCCTTAGCTCTTTTAGGATTTCTAGGGTGAATCCCATCAGGCCCCATTGCTTTGTCCACCTTGAGTTTTAGGAGTTCTTTCAGTACTCTTTCTTCTGTAAATGGACTGGTGTCAACCCCACTATCCAGAGTGCTTCTACTGTTTGGTTTAGGTAACTCCTCCTCTTCCTTCTTTGTGAATACTGAGCAAAAGTATTCATTCAGTATCTCTGCCTTTTCACTGTCTCCCTCTGCCCAACTCCCCTCTCCTTTATTAATCTTCAGTATCCCTCCCTTAACCTTTCTATGCTCCCTAATGTACCTATAAAAGGTTTTATCTCCTTCTTAACTGAGTTGGCTGTCCTTTCCTCAGTTTGGGCCTTTGCTTTTCTGACTGCCTTCCCCACTTCTTTCTGCTTTAATTGATACAGTTTCCTGTCGTGCTCTGTCTGTGATTCCTTATACTTTTTGAATGCAGCCTTTTTCTCCTTAACCTTCCCTGACACCTCTTTTGAGAGCCATAGTGTTTTTTTATTCCGCTTTGTTTTCTTTATTTGTTTCACACAAAGGCTTGTTGCCTCCATGATTGCAGTTTTGATTTTTCTCCATTGTTCTTCCACCCCTCCTTTCTGGCCATTTGCTAATGCATTCCTCAGGTATTCACCCATTATGCCAAAGTCAGCAGTTGTAAAGTCCAGTAGCCTTGTCTTTGTATGGCTTGTCTCTATGGTTGTGTTTATTGTGAAGCACACTGTGCAGTAGTCGCTTGTTCCCAGATGTCTACTGACTTCTAAGTTTGTGATCCTCTCTCCATTTGAGAGTACCAGGTCTAACATTGCTCCGTCCTGAGTGGGTTCTACTACTAGCTGTCTAAGGCATGCTCCCTGTAGGGCATCAAGAATGACCCTGCTCTTGGATGTGGCTGCAGTCCATGTTGCCCAGCTAACATCTGGCATATTCAGGTCCCCCATCAACAGTATCTCCCCTTTTTCAGCCATTTTGAGATTGCCCTCTATCATTTTCTTGTCCATTTCATCCCCTTGAGATGGGGGTCTGTATACAACCCCTGTGTGGATTGTGATGCCATTCCCTGCCTCCAAGGTGACCCAGAGTTCCTCTTGTCCTCCCCCTTTACTTTTTAGTTCTGTAGCTTTGATCCCTTCCCTTATGTAGAGAGCTACTCCACCTCCTCTTTTACCCTCCTGTCCCTTCTGTAGATTGTGTACCCTGGTATGTTGACATCCCAGTCATGGTTCTCCATGTACCATGTTTCTGTGACTGCCACAATATCCAAGTGTTCCTCTTCCATCAGGGCTACTAGCTCTGGAAGCTTGTTTCAAGACTACGGGCATTGGTACTCATTGCCTCCATTTAATGTTGGCTTTATCCTTTTTTACCCCATCCCTGCTCTTATTGCCCTTGTCCATCTTTCCATTTACCCCTGTCCTGCCCTCTGTCAAGCTCTGTACCTCAGTGTTTACCCTACTACCTGCCATGTTTTGTGGGGGGAGGCTTGAACTTTCCTGTTTCCTGTCAGCACCTCCCCCCTTCCATCAGAATATAGAAGTAAAGAAAGTTGATGCTGGTGACTTGATATTGCTCTCTTAGCAAAACAAGTTCATGGGAAAAGTTTCAACTATAGTATGAATTCCTGAGTACCTCTTAATAATTAACACATGGGTCTTTCCAGAGTAATATTGATTGATAAATGAATAACATGGGAATAACAGGTATTATCACTGAGTGGTGACAGCAGAACTAGATAAACCATTTTGGTGTAAATTTGTCTGTACTGTCCCATGTTTACAAATAGAAGGTAGCTGGAGAGCCCTATGTTTCTAGTTCAGCTGCTTTTTGAATGTAGCACTGGGCAATTCAGACATCATCAAATATTGTGACCGCTACTCCGCAATTTGTTCAGGTATGTTGTTCTCAGTGATAACATGCTGATGGCAAACAGTTACATGCATGTTAAGTCTACAATTTGAATTTCACAATGCAAAATGATTATTTTTATTTGGTGGCATTTATTGCCACTGGAGTGTCATTTTTGCTACATTAGTGATGAATAGATGAGGCGAATAAATTCTGCTACTTTACAAACGTTTGGTACAAAATTAGTTTTAGCAAAAAAAAATGACAGATATTTCTTACATGTTATTTCCACTAAAAACCTGGAATTTAGGACATAGAAAACAATCTGCCAGTTAAAAACTTTATAATGGAAAGGACAGCTGGCTTTGAGACAACCAACACAGATTTGTAGAAAGAACCCACTCACTTGCTTTAACTGCTGCTCTTCCCATTGCCTTAAAAAATCTTTCTTTCTGTACCGTTCCCTTAATGATCCTATATTGTCACTGGCCAGTGGTTGCCAGGTGATGCCAAACCATTTTCTTTTCAATGTTGAATATTTTGACTTTTTGAGGTCTTATGGCCCAGTTCATTTGGCTTTTCTGGATTTTGCTTTAAACTCATATATGAGTTTACTATTCCTGATGTAGTTTCAGATTCCTTCCTTACATTCGTAGTCCCAGCACCTATGTATTTCTACTGCAGTCCTTGCCTTCCTCAGTGTTGGGCCAATGTGCATTGTGACAAAAATGAATGTTTGACCTCATCTTAAGGAAACTGTATTGAAATAAAAACATTTTTAAGGCTGAGGGAAGGCAGCACCTAAAGCAAGTGAATAGGTCCATTCTTCATTTCTACCTTGGTATCACTAGTGGTTGTGTGGAGCGGGCACCTCCCTGTTTTTTTTTCTGTGAAATAGGAGGACATACTGGTCCGGATATATAGAATTTCAGATAAAACATTAGAAAAACAAAAATATTAACAAAAAGAGATATGTATGAAATACATAATGGTTTTCAGTGGAACAATACATTTATCACTACCCAAGTGGTTAGACCCTTATAATAGTCCACTCAATTGCAGCTCCACAACAACTATTAACATACATACACAGATACACACACACACACACACTGTCAACCTCTATCATATCCCTTCAATAAGATTTACACATAGGATACAGTTGAAACTGCTTCACAAAGATGGCATGGTTCAAAGCAATTCACCCCCATTATGTAATTGCGGTTCCCATTCTTTATCACTGTTTGTTTGTCAAAGGCACTTAGAACATATTGCTATCACTCTGAGAGAGGGTTTTAGGGTGTTGGTTCTCCTCAGTCTATCATGGCTCTGGATTCATCTATCTCCATCACAATTCTGCCCACTCTACATCTACTTTTTTCTCAAGTTGAAACAGTTAATCGATCACAGAGCAGGAAAATGCAAAGCAGAAGTTGCTTTGTTCATGAATAACTTTAATGTTCCTACTAGGAATGATTCTTGTGCTTTCTGCGTTGCTCTTATGGTGGAGCTCAGTGAGTTATATCGCCGGGCTGCGGGACTGGCAGAGACTCTGCTTTTTGTAACTGGGCAATGACTGACGGCATGGCTGCTCATCTGCCCGGGGTTTCTTGTGAGTTCAAATTGTTTGTCTGTGGCAGACATGGAAATGGAGGGATTTATAATTGTCAGTTTGTGATGTTTGCTATCCAGTGCAATGTGTCCTGGAGAAGCTTGTGCTCTTTGCCACCCAGTGCAGCACACTCTGAGCCCCATAGTTGAGGAGTGTGAACCCTGAACAAAACTTTAGCTGTTGATCCCAGCTGTTTACAGTTGCCTGCAATGGTGGGTCTCCACAGCTCCAAAGGGCTTGTCATTGAGATCACCTCCTGCAGTGAGTCTCCACAGTCCCCAAGGGATTTTCACTGAGACTGCCTGCTATGGTGGGTTTGCGCATCTCCATAGCCCCAAAGGGCTTTACATTGTCTCTGTCCACCAGAGTGGATCTGCACAGCCCAGAGGGGCTTCAAGCTGAGATTTCCCACTATGGTGGGTCTGCACAGCCTGAAGAGGTTTTACATTGAAATCACCTGCCACAGTGAGTCTGTATAGTCCTGACGAGCTTTAAGTTGAAATCACCCACTGCAGCATGTTTGTACAGCCCTGAAGGGCTTTATTTTGAAATCACCTACTGCAGTGGATCAGCACAGCCCCAAAGGGCTTTAAGTTAAAATCACCCACTGCAGAGGGTCAGTACAGTCCTGAAGGGATTTACATTGAAATCACCTACTGTGATTTGTCTGCACAGCCCAGGGGGGCTTTATGTTGAAATCACCTGCTGTGTCAGGTCTGCACAGCCCTATAGGGCTTTATGTTGAAATTGCTCACTGTGGCATGTCTACACAGCCCCAAATGGCTTTACATTGAAAATGTCTGCTGCTGCAGGTATACACAGCCCCAAAGGGCTTTACATTGAAACTGTCTGCTTCTGCAGGTCTACACAGCTCCAAAGGGCTTTACATTGAAATTGCCCACCACAGCATGTCTGCACAGCCCTAAAGGACCTTAAATTAAAACCACCAAGTGTGATGGGACTGCACAGCCCCAAAGGGTGTTATGTTGAAATTGCCCAATGTGGCAGGTCTGAACAGCCATAAAAGGTTTTTATATTGAAATCACCCACCTTGGCAGGTCTGCATTGCCCCCAAAGAGTTTTACCAGGTCCATCTTGCAAATGAGCTGTGCTCAATGATGCTCGCCTGGATAAATAAAGATTTGATTGATTGATTGATTGATTTTACAAGGAAATCACTCACTGCAGCATGCCTGCATAGCCCTAAAGGGGCTTACTTTGAATTTGGTCAGTGTGATGGAACTGCACAGCCCCAAAGAGCTTTAAATTGAAATTACCCACTGCGGCAGGCCTGAAAAACTATTAGGGCCTTACACTGAAATCCCCCACCTCAGCGAATCTGCAAAGCACAAAGGGCTTCATATTGAAATCACCCACCACGGTGGCTCTACACAGCCCTGAAGGGCTCTACATTAAAATTGCACACTGAGGCAAGGCTGTACAATCCGGAAAGATTTTATGATGAAATGTTATTTATTTATTTTTTTTATTTAAAATTTGTTAACTGGGTAAAAAAGCCACATGGCTGTTATACAGACTTGACCCAGTCACATAAGCACAAAGACAAAACACATAATCAGACTTGCAACCACAAATCAGTAAACATAAGAAACAAGACTCTACATTAAGTATCTAGACTTTAATACCATAACACATCATATAAATTTACAAATGTGCAGTATCATACCAAGAAGTAAAATATCAGCAATGAGATTCCATTATTAAATGGCATTTGTACTGCACTTTAAACTAGTAGAAAGTTTTGCATTCCTTTTGTCAGAGTCTATATCATTCCAAGTTTTGGCAGCAGAATACATAAAATCTTTTTGTCTTTTGTATGATTTAAACAAATGGCAATGATAACATAACAGAGTAACTGTTTTTTGGAACAATAATTCCAGCCAGGGATCCTTCATTTCACTTTTTGACTGCTTTGTACACTGTACAGCTCTTGTATAGTTTGTCCTTCTGCCCTAGAGGTGACCAATTTAATTTTTCATATAAGCTTCAGTGGTGTTCATGATGCCTTGCATGCAAGGCAAGCCTGCACACAGCTTTATATGTACTGGTTAGTTTTCTTATGACCTTATCAGACAACCCTCCCCAGACTACACATCCATAGTCCGTGGCACGCAATAAGCAACTCTCAGATAGAATCTTTCTAGTTTCATTTAGCTGTGTGAAGGTTTGCCCAACATGACTTTCATTAATTCAGATGTGAATCTAATAAAATGCCCATTGTTTTAAATTTAAACTCCTTAACCACCTCTAGTTTATCACCTCCATTTAAGGGCACCTGAAACATGTCCAAATCAGATCTTTTTCTTTTTGTATGGTACTAGATGTCACCAGATAGGCCTATATCCTTTATTTAGGTTCCTATTGTATGTGCTAGTATGTACTTTAGAGTTAAGACACTGTGGGTGGGATATTTAACAGGGTTGAGCATGGCGCAACAGGGTTGCACCATGCGCAACCCACCAAAGTGCCCCAGCACGATATTCAAAGGGGCATGTTGCACTGCACAACCCCTGATGCACCAGGGTGCATAAGTAATGTATGCAGTGCAAGTGTGGGGGGTGTGCCCATGCATATGTGACACATCCCGATATTCAGCCCAGGATGTGTGGTGCAGATGCTGGCACAACCTCACCTTGTACTGCTCGGGGGGCACAAAGTTGTGCCTGGTATAACCAGGAATAAGTCCTGGCCACCCACAGGTGAGCTGCCATATTGCAAGGTGCAACACAGCAGCCGCCTGCTGTGGGTGGCCACCAGCCCACCCAGGACACAGTCCATATGCCCCCTGCCCAGGGAGCATTGTGCCCTCCGTGCCTGTTCATAGGCATGTGTTCCACACATCCCTGGTGATCCAGTGGACCACTTTCCGATGCCTGATCATGGACAGAAGTGAATCAAATTCCTGGTGGCCCAGTGGACCACTATCCAATGCCCGATCGTGGGCAGAAATGAATCAAATCCTTGGTGGTCCAGTGGAAGCCCCCCCAGTGCCCGATCATGGACAAAATTAATGAATGACACCCTGGTGGTCCAGTGGTACCCTCCTCCCCACCCACCCACTGAGGCCCCTGCCACCCAGCACCCCCCAGTCAGCGGCAGGCAGCAGCACCCCACCCACAAGCTGCCTGGCCACCGCCAGCTGACAGCGTACAGTGGGGTCTGTACACCTATTGGTCCACTAAGTGAGCCAATGGGCATGCAGACCATACTATACCACAGGCCCAAATGTGAATGAATGCATTTATTCACATTTCAGCCACTGCCTAGTACAGTATGGTCTGCATGCCCACTGGCCCATGCAGTGGACCAAAGGCGTGACAGACCCTACTGTATGCCTGTCAGTCGCGGTGGCCTGGCAGCTGCAAGCAAGTGCTGCCGCCCACCACTGACTGGGGGGGTGCTGGGTGGCTGGAGCCTCAGTGGGCAGGAGGGGAGGGGGGTACCACTGGACCACCAGAGTGTCCTTCGTTAATTCTCCCCATGATTGGGCACTGGGGGGGCTTCCACTGGACCACCAGGGATATGTAGCATCTAAGCCCGCAATTGGGCATTGGAAAGTGGTCCACTGGACCACCAGGGATTTGATTCACTCCTGCCTGTGATCAGGCATTGGATACCGGTCCACTGGACCACCAGGGATTTAAATAACTTATGCCCACAATTGGGTGTACAGGTGCGAAGACCGCCTAGGGTCAGCAGGGTGTCGGTCCCAGACGGCTGCAGCCTGACAGGGTGCCAGGCACAAGTCGCTGGGGATTGGTGCACCGCATGCAAATGGGGTCATAATGACATGCAAATGGCCCCAGTTGTGCCTTGCATACATAATGGCCTCATTTGCATGCCCAGTGCTGAATATCATGGTTGATGCGACTAGCACAACCGTACTTGCGCTGGCGCATCCCCCTGCTCCCCTACTGACACTTGTGCTGGCACAGCGCCACTGCGCCATGCACAGTGCGTGCTCCCTCAGTGCCATATTCAACAGTGCTGAGCCATGGTGCAGCACTGTTGAATATCGCCTGGTCCATGCCCTGGCGCAGCCCAGTTGCACTGCGCCCAGGCTTGCACCCCTGCCTGGCCCAGTCTGAATATCCCACCCAGTATCTTTAAAAGACTTTTAAGAGTAAAACAAAAATAGCCAGGATTTCTGTAACAGCTAGGGTGGGTCTGGTAAATCTCCAGATAAGGGACCAACAGTTTTATGACCCAAAAAGTCATAGGCTATTAGATAAAATCGGACATGTAGTTTCCAATAACAGGAAAAAGGTAATGGAATGGCCAAGGGGTCAGGGTCAAGCCAAATGTATGGACTAGATGTTACTGGGGTTGACATGAAACCAGACATGGAACCACAGTGACACCTGCAGGAAAAAATAAACTGTTGCACCCCAATATCTGTATTAGCTGAAAATAGTGACCCTATCCCAAAGAGAAAGGAAGTGGGTGTGGCTTGAAAATGACCAGACTTTATCTAATAGACCCATGTTGAACATCAGGGCAGTTGTGCAGTTTAGCTTGGAGTCAAGAGTCTGAGCACTTGGAGAATCTCAGAGCTAAGAAAAACTTATCAAGCTGGTATATACTTTTACAAAAAGTATGTGTGTAGGCCTAGAGAAACTTCTGAAACCAGACCAGAATGTGTGGAAATTAGACCTTTCACATACTGAATAGAACATTCTGATTTTAAGTCAGAATTTTGGAAACCAAGACGTTTCACCAAGGAAATGCCTGGATACTTTTTAAAAGGACATTCAGAGAACTGACTTGGATCAAAGACTTGCTACAAACTCTGTTGCTTAATGAACTTTCATCTACAGGGAGAGAACTTTCATCCCCACAAGGACATTTAATCTTTCTGGACTCTAACATCAGAATAAGGTATAGTTTAGAACAACAGTATCTAGTGTTTTCTGTAAACCATCCAGTGTTATTTTTGGTGTTGTCTGCAGTTCAAAGATCTTCCAAATTGTAGAATTTACTGTGTTGTTTTTATTAAGTAAACTTTAATGATTTTCTTATCAACTCTGCCTGGGGTCTGATTGTGTGATCTAATATTTTAACAGAAGGATTTTGCAAAGACTGTATTTCTTGATAATGAAGATAGTGACTGCTCAGCTATCCTACAAAACTACTTAGGCAGGAGGATGCCAGTAGCAGTGGTAGGATTCAAACCCTGAATGTAGTGCAGAGTCAAGGAAACTCGAAACGTGGGATCCTTTCTGCAAACAGGAGGTCCTGCTGCACCTCCCAAGGTTAGTAAATCAAGTAGCCATATTTCCATATTTTCTGTGTACAGCACAGCATCATCTACATATATAATGATCTCTACTGTGTGACACATGTGGGGGATGTCACTGATGAACAATGAAAACAATACGGGTCCAAGTATGGACCCCCTGTGGGACCCCAAACTCTAATTTTCTTAGTTCTGAGAGGACTCTGTTTACTCCAACTATTTGGCTTTCATTTTCTAAGTAATCTGCACTGCAATTTGCTACATGTTCACTGAAACCAATGTTGCTCAGCTGTGGCTTCAGCAGGGAGTGATCAACCAGGTCAAATGCCTTGGCCATATCCACGAGCACTGCCCCAGTAAACAGCCCCCCCCCCATGTTCACATGCAAATCACTTGTAAATTTTACCAAGGCAGTACTATGCTACAATCTCTCCCGGAGCCATGCCGAGCCTCTGACAAAATGTCATTGTTCTCCAAATACCCCATTATTTGGGTGTGTAAAAGTCATTCCTGAATTTTGCCAATTAAGGGCAGGAGCGATATAGACTTGTAATTGCATACCAGGTTTGTTGGGCCACAAATCAACCACAGTAGTGGGTCTGCACAACCCTGAAGGGCTTTCCTTTACCCATCATGGTGGGTCTACACAGCCCCAAAAGACTTTGGCCCCGATTTTAGTACAGTTACGCCTGGCATAACAGCACTTGCACCAAGTAGAATGGTGCATGTAGCAACTCACGCCAACAGTTGCGACATGCACGATTCTACAATGCAGCCTGCAACATGGCACAGGCCACATGCACCGAACAGCAGCTATTTTATTTATTTATTTTTTGTTTACCGGGTAAGTGCACTAGACACAAAAGTGACTATTTTCAGGCACGACCTGGGAGGTTAACAACACAGAGAGATACAATCACAAGGCATAACTGTGTCAGGAGATATACAATACAATACATCACATCGAGAAATTGAGACAAGGTATTGACAGGTACTGGTACATAGCATATAAGGTATAATCATACAAATAGAGATAAGTGCTCATATGAAGACTAATGTAATAATATCACAATGTTTGATACATGCAAGTAAGCAAATATAACAACAGGGTAAGGTTACATTCAACTAAGAACTGAAAAGGATGTTAATATTAGGATGAGGGGGGAGAGGTAAGGGAGGCTGAAAATGATAAGTGTCATAGATAGCAGGGCAGTTAGGACAGGGGGAGTCAGGATCTATGGAGGGTTGAAGCAGGTACAATTTGAGCAAGCGATGAAGAGGGAGCGGTGCTTCTTCTTAAAGGTGGCATGATTAGGGGCAAGGCGTACATCTAGGGGCAACAAATTCCAGTAGAAGGGGCCTATGTGTGAGAAGGCAGATTTCCCTTTGGTTGTTCTACATCTAGGGATGCAGAGCAAGGAAAAGTCAGTTGATCGGAGACCGTAGGATACGTTCTGAGGGGTTAGCAGGGAGGCTAGATAGGTGGGCGAACTTGATCGCAGTACACTATCCAAAAGGTTCCCAAGGGATAGGAGATGGTGTGCCATGGGGGATGGCCATTTTAGATCAGAGTACAGCAGGCAGTGATGCTTTAATATAGAGGATGCGGAGGTGTAACGGCATATGTTGTTATAGGTTGTGTCCCATCTTTGAAGAGTAGCCTTAGAAGCATTAGTATAGATTGCGGAACCATAAGAAAGGGAGGGAAGCAGGATTCCTTGTGCAATGGCTGTTCTAGCGGTGGGGGTAAGAATATGGCTAGTTTTGTAGGCTAAGCCGAGTTTTACATTTACTGCCTTACTAATGGAGGTAACATGAGCGTCAAAGGTGAGGGATTCATCAAGTAAGACACCTAGATATTTAAAGGAGGTTTCTATCTCCAATGGGGAACCATCAGCCCAAGTGACCTGGAAAATTTTATGGCACCGTTTTAATTTTATAGGGGAACCAAACAGCATGGCTTTGGTCTTTCCAGTGTTGACAACGAGCTTATTTTTGGTGATCCAGGATTGAATATTTTGCAGATCCGTAGACAGCTTATGATTAATAGAGTGAACATTGTCTGAGCTAGTGTAGAGTACGAGGTCATCAGCATATAGCAATGATGAGCAAGAGGAAATGCTATGGGGAATGTTGTTGATGAAAATCGAGGAGAGGAGGGGGCCGAGGATAGATCCTTGAGGAACACCAACATTGATAGCTGCTTTATCTGAGGTGGCCGAGTTGAATTTCACAGTTTGGTATCTGCATGAGAGGTAGCTATGGAACTAGTTCACAACTCTAGTTGAGAAACCTAGGGAGTGGAGGTTGGTAAGCAGAAGAGGGTGGTCAACAAGATCAAAAGCTTTTGTCAGATCAATAAATACTGCACCGGTTTGTTGACCTTGATCCATGGCCTGAATAGCATCATTTGTCAGCTGAAGTAGGGCAGTTTGAGTACTATGGCCTTTTTAAACCCGTGTTGATTTGAGTGGAGAAGGTTATACTTAGTAAGGTGTTCAGAGATCTGTACTGAGATGATCTTCTCTAGGATTTTATTTAATATTGACAGAATAGCTATTGGTCTGTAGTTGGCTATATCTTTTTTGTCACCTTTTTTGAACACTGGCGTGACTTTAGCCAGTTTCCATACCTCAGGTACTTTGCATTCACTTAGTGACAAGTTTAGTATACTGGACAGAGGTCCAGCGATGAAAGGAGCCGCAAGCTTTAAGAGCTTAGGTTCGAGGCAGTCTGATCCAACAGCGGTACTGTCTGATATGGAGTTTAGATGTTTAAGGACATCGTCCTTCGATATAGTTTTAAAATAGAAGGTAGGCATCATTGGGATGTCATTTGGGTTGGGGGAACCAGGTAATAAGTTATTCAAGAGAAGGTATTTGTATAGCTCGAGAGGTCGGAGAAGTGAGAATTAAAGCGTTGGCAATTGAGCCAGGGTCATTACAGTGGACACCATTCAGTATCATACCATTATTTAGCCGGGTTTGCTTAGAGCCGAGGAAGGTCTTGACATGAGACCAAAACTTTTTTGGGTCGCCTGCAGCATCCAGCAGAAGGCCCTTACAGTATTGGCTTTTTGCAAGTCTTATTTGTGTGTTTTGCATTTAGATCGCTGTTCTTTATAGTTATTAAAGTCTGCAGAGAGACCGGATATTTTAAACTTTTCCCAGCCTTTGTCCCTGTTTTTGAGGGCTGTAAGGCGGTCTTTGTGCAGCCATCTGGTTTGTTTACCGCGAATGTGCCGAGTGACGACTGGGATGTGTTTATCTTGCAGGGGTACAAACCTGCTCAAGAAGGCATGAAGGGCAGCATCAGTGCTTGTAGATTGGAAGACAGGGGACCAATCAATGTGAGACACATCATATAGGAAATGAGCCTGATTTAAGTTTGCATAGTTTCTGAAGCTTATATAGTTATGGGGTGACATAGAGGTAATGGATGTCCCCCATATGCAGAAAATGGGGGAGTGATCACTAATATTATCCAGCAGCGTACCTGTTTTTATAATTCTGTCCAAGCGATTTGTTAGGACCCAGTCAATAAGGGTGCTGGTGTCAGTGTTGACTGATAATCTTGTATATTCAGTAATGATTTGGTGCAGGTTGTAGCTTTGAACCAGGGATAGAAGGTTATCCTGAGATTTTCCTTTCCAGTTTAAATTTATGTCACCAAGAATGATGAGTTCATTTTCCCGGCATAAGCAGCCGTGATGATCGAGCAAATCCACTAGGCCTTTTATTCCACTATTGGGTGGATTGTGAAGCACATACAATATGGAGTTTTTGTCTCCCAACCTGAGTATGGCATGGATGTGTTCGCACAAGGAGTGATTTTGTCAGTTGATAAGGTCATGTTTAGATTGTTTTTGTAATAGATTGACACCCCTCCTCGTTTGGAGATGGTCTGTCACACCTGAGAAGGTTGTAGTTAGGAGCAGGCAAAATGTATCTGGGATAGAGGGTTTTAACCATGTCTCAGATAGACAGAGCACATCAGGATGGTGGTTAACCATCCAGGCTTTCAGGTCTGCATAATTTCAGAAGACTCCTGATATTTGGGTGGACTATTGAAATCCTTCGTGATTCATAACCAGAGCAGTTAGAGGAGGTGTACCTGGTGTAGGACCAGGGTTCAGCTCAATATCCCCGGACAGCATAAGAGCCAGCAGTGTGAAATACTTTAGCTTATGCTGGACTAACATGTAGCTATACGATGGTAGTGCGCCATCGTTTTGAAGTGAATGCTGTGACGGTATATAAGTAGTTTAGGGAGGAGGGCAGGTCGTATCAAAGTGACATTCAGTTAGTATTAGCATGTTAGAGTATTTAAAATCGGTTAAGATTCATGTTACTGTTTTGGATAAGATTCTTGCAATTGGGCACATTAGGTATACTTAATAAGCCAGAGACAGGAGAGAGAGGTCCCAATTAGGGTAACCAGATCATTCTGTACAACTTAGAAATAAGCATGTTTGATAGGCTAATAGCAGGGATTGAGGGATGACAGAGAAGGGCAGTTCAATTCACTAGGCTTATAGTGTAGAAGGAACAGCTATAAAGAGCAGTAACTTGTCACCTAGATTAAGCGTCCTGAGATTAACAGGATATATAAGAGAGCAATTGCCATGATAGTGATTAGAATTGCAGTCAGGGGAGCAATTGCAGAGATAGTGAATTGAACTGCAGTCAGAGAAACAATAAGATGGGAAGAAGGCTGCACTAAGATTGGGAATACTAACAGGTCGGTTTTGATTCTGAGGGGAGAGAGAGAAGAAGTAGCTACAACCTTAAAAGGCTTATGGGTGCAGAAGAATAAGGGTAGATAAGGCTTAGAGGAAAAAGAAATAAAATGACAACATGAGTGAAATAGCAATATCGTTTGGATTGAGGAGAGTTGGAGAAAGAATAATGGAAGCGCCCCCTAGTGGCTCATTTGTATAATGAGCCAATAGAAAAATGGGGAGATAGAATAAATTCCCTGATTGGTCAAGGTACTCTATAAGAGTAAATGTCGAGATAGGGCGAGCAGGTGGGGGGTGGGTGGGGAGACGCTGAAGGCATCAGGGCTAGCACCTCCACGAGCAGAGAGAGCGAGCTCCTGGACTGGCGGGCTGAGCCCCACGGCAAACACCCGGGAGTCAGTGAGTCCGAGGTGGGAGAGCCCTGATTTAATTCTTTTACTTGTTATTTTTACTTGCTGGCGGTACAACCAGTAGCTGAGGAGATCGCACACAGATATAAAGCTAGGGCTCCGAGAAAAGGCGCCAAGTTCAAAATCGCAGGTAAGAGAGGACTCGCAGGGTAGAGGTGAAATGGGTAACAAATGTCTCGTTTCCTTAGCGTACCTTGGCAGTTTTCGGTGGATGATTTGGGAGCAGCTCCAGTGGGCAGAAGCCCAGGGCGACTGGGGTGGCTGGTGCTTGGCTGTTTTCGGCGGATGACTTGGGAGCAGCTCCAGTGGGCAGAAGCCCAGGGCTATGACGGAAGTTGCGCCATAACCCCCCTGCTACATGGCGCTAGGGGGTTTATGGAAGCTGTTGCAGCCCCATTCCAGAAGGGCAGCAACAAAGTCCCCAACATCGGGATTCTACAAGAACCCCTGGAGGAGAACTACAACGTAAGTTACGCCAGCTTTTAGCTGGCGTAACTTACTGATGCCTCCCAAGGGTCCTGCAGACCCTCCTGCAGTCCAGCAGTCATGCCACAGTTGCCCTCCCCCCATGCCCAGCATACCCCAGTGAATGCCCTGCAGGGCTGCCCACACACCCCACCCCTGAAGTGTCCATAATGAGCCCCACAAGTCTGCCCACACCAACTGCCCCCCAAAGTGTCCATTAAGTGCCCCACAGGGCTACCCATACCCCCAGCCCCCGAATCCCCCATTGCAAAATGCCCAGCAGGGTGCCGCAGTCACTCCCCACCTGTGCCCTACCGTGTTGCCGCTGTAAATGCGGCATACACCCAGACAAGCCGTGGTGATCTAGTGGCCCCCCATTCAGCTGTGCTAGTTCTCCCAGCATCCCCCACCCATCCCCAGCTGGCGACTGGCACAGCCTACCTCTCACCTCCATGGCCAGCTGCCGACTGAGTGCTGTAGGAGCGCTAATGTAAAGACACACTTGGGGGAGTGCTGGTTGGACTGGCATGGCTGGGTTGGGGGATTGGGGGACCCTTAGACTGCCAGGTGTACTACGGGACAGTTGTATGCCTGTACTGTACATACTGTACAGTACACAGGCAATGGTGCGATTTAGGACCCAGTAATGACTGGGTAGGGAGCCTCATACCTTAAGGGCACCAGCAGTGTGTGGCAAATGGGGGCACTTAGGGCTTCATGACATGCTTGCCAGGCACACCCTCTGTCTCGGGCGACTGGTCGCATGTCGCAAGTTGGAGGGACTTTAGGCTGCAGAGACCCTGCCCCCTCTAGAATAGGGTGCAGGGTCAATGTCGCAGTTGCAACTGGCACAAGTCACATTTGGCGGCGACTTGTGCCAACCTACTAGAATTGGACCCTTTATCTGAAATTGCCCACTGTGGTGAGTCTACACAGCCCTGAAGATCTTTATGTTGAAATTGGTTGATGCACTGTGTCTGCACAGTCCCAAAGGGCCTTACATTAAAATTGCACACAACAATGGGACTGCACAGCCCTGAAGGGCTTTACATTGAAATATCCTGCCACAGCAGTTCTTCACAACCCTGAAGGGCTTCACATTGAAACCACCCACTGTGGCAAGTCAGCACAGTTCTGAGGTGCTTTACATTGAAATCTCTGGGGGTGGGTCTGTATAGCCCCAAAGGGCTTTACATTGAAATCCCCCACCATGACTTATCTGCACAACTGACTGTCTGATATGGCTGTCTAAGGGGAAGTCTCAAGAAATGGGTACCCCAAACACAAAACTTATCATTTGGTAAGCTGTCTGGGGGCAGGGGCTACCGAGGAGCAGGAGCCACAAACACATAACTTGCTGCCTGGAGTAACTTTTTCAGGTCATTGTGTATATCAGGGGTGAACACAACACAGCCTATGATGACAACTATATCCCCTGTGCTATCAATATCTATAACTTTCCACTGGCCTTCCTATTCTTTACTGAGACTGAGGCAACCATTGTCTATAGTTAAAGGAATATAAAGGATAAGTGTCTGGAAGGGAACATAGTACTCCTGTTTGAGTCCATCTTGGGCTCGATCATGGATGCAGTTTAATAGGGGTGCATGGTTACTAAAATGCCTCAACCCAAGAAGAGACCATGATGTTCAGGGTGGGCAACCTCCCCAGTAGCCATGTGGATTCAGCACTGATGTGCTGTAAATTATTCAAAAGTATTAGGTGTTGGAATATATTGATTTTCTTTACCATAAATGTTTTTATTAATTATTGAGGCCCAGCAGTGGCAGTTATTATCAGTGCTGCTGTACATCTCTTTTCTGTTTCATAGCCCATCCTCCCCACCCCCGATTCCAGCAGCTCCAGTTATTTTCAACGCCACTGTGTGTCTCTTTTTGTTTCTTGCCTCACCTCCTACCTCCGCATGACACTGGCATCACAGATCAGGCTCTATTTTGCTGCATGGCTCATTCTGTTTCTTATTCCATCCTCCTCCTCCTCCAGTTGATATCAGTAGTGGTGGTTATCTCAGTGCCGCTGTGTGACTCTTTCTGTGTCTTGCCCCATGCTCTCTCATGACAATATTGGCAGTGCTGGTCATTCTCTGCGATGTTGTGTGCCTCTTTCTGTCTCTTGCCACATCTGCCCTTCGGTGACTGTCAATGCCACTGTGTTTCTAATTTTCTTGCTTCCCCACATGGTGACACTGGGTGGCTTGCTGCAGAGCTTACTGCTTACAATGTCACTATTAAACAGCTCTCATCTACAGGATGTCGATATGGAGAGAATGGTCTGAAAGGGACTACATGCCCTAGGTATTTATGGAACTCTGCTGAGTTCTCCATCATATCCCAGAGACACCCACGTTGAGAACCTCCCAAGGGTATGAAAGGAGAAACAAAGACCCCAAAGCACACAGGAGCAGTCTTGCAACCAGCACAGTGCTCTGCATAAGGGGTTCTTGACTAGGATAAAGTGACCCAGGGATTGAATGGCCTGGGACCACTGGGCATGAAGCATCCACTGGGGACTCCAGATGTGGAGGTAGGCCAAAAGAACAATTATGATGGCCATCGCCATGAGGCCTGGGAGCTAAAACATGGACCTCACAGGGACTCAGGTACTGGAGGCTATTAATGTTGCTTTATCAGTCAGAACGCCCATATGGGGTTCCTGTAGAAATGCTTGTGCTTGACTTATGCCCAGGACAGTGCCTATGAATTGAAGATGTTGGCATGAGGTCTGGACTAATTTTGGTTCATCACCCAGGATACCCACTTGGTAAAACAACTGTTGATTTCTAGGACAAAGTGTGGATGGTCGTGTTCTGGAAGGCCACTTAATAAGTCAATCATCCAGGTAAAGGAATGCATACATGGCTTCCCAGCATAAGGCTGTGGCCACCACAGCTAAGCAGTTGGTGAAGACCTGCAGCACAGAGGATGAACAAAAGGCAAGGCACATAATCAGAGGCACTGGCCCTCCAACAGGAAGTGGAAATACTGTTGATACCTAAGCCAGATCTTGATGTGTAGATTTGCATCTTGGATGTCCAGGGCACAAAACCATTGAACACTTTTGGTATGTAATGTATTTATTCCAGCCCCTGATATCCAAGACAGGGCACAGGTCATGATGACACAGATGTATTGAGACTATAAACCTTGATTCCGTTCTGCCAGGGGGAAAAGCTAAACAGCCCTTTTGTCCAAGAGCTAGAAACTTAATTTTTTAATAAAAGGTTGCAATAAGGTCAATATATTCACACTATGTTGACACACTTTTAATGTATAGATATACTGATAATGCCCATTTACAATATCAATATACAATATATCAAAAATTAATTTTGCAATATTGACTTGTATTTCTAAGTCAGGCTGATACAGCAACATTATGTCTATACACTTCTGCAGTTTGTCACTGCCACCAGTGATACCACAGTCTCCCTACTAAATAGCTTTATAATCCGAGGGCAAGGTGGAATTTTTGTATTAACGATTTTAGCAACTGTGACATGACAAATGTGGTGTATGTAATTACAAGTGCATCTGATTGCTTCTATATTGGATGCAATTAACATCTCCAGATGGAGGTAGACAACGCCTAATAAAATATTTGCTGAAGTGGAAAATATTAGTGCTTGGTATTCAGTCAAGGATAACCACATTTATACAATAGGGGTGAGAGTATATTGACTGAAGTATTTCTACATAAACTCACCCCCACTGAATAACTTTGTAGTGACATATCCAGAGTGGAATAAATGAAAATAAACAGCACTGTAGATATGTCATCACAAAATAAACCACTCTAGCTATGTCACATCTAATATACCTGCACTACTTTCTAACATTGCAAATTGAAAAAGAAACACACCTCTAAAATGTAAAACCTCTAAAACACTGTGTCAATTCTTGTATAGTCAAACAACCAAGGAGCCGCTGCTAAACCCTGTAAATAAGTAAGGGCTGTAAATAAATAACAGCGACTAAGAAACATAAATTCAGTGCTTATAGTAAATCACGAAGCACAAGACAGAATTAAACTCCCCTATAGCAGATACTGTAACAGCATACCTTGTCGCCAACATAAGATGGCTGTAGAAAAATAAATGCAGGCTGTAATCCATCAAATGAACACTTCCAAATAAATAACACACATACAGCATGAAATATATAAGTCCCACATACAAATATTATTACGCAGAACACTACAATGGTCGCAAACAGCACGTCTCCAGTGTACTTCGTACCAGAAACTGTCATGCTCCTCTATAAAAAATAACCCAATAGGAAAATACCACCAACCTCACCAACCAATTCAAAAAATAAATGCAACAACATTACAAATCTCTAGGAAACATCACCGGCAGACGCAAACAAAAGTCAAGGAATAACAGAACGGAACGTCACCCACCCAGCAACACCCACAAATAAATCAATGTGGAACAGCACCAAACAACAACAAAAAACAAGCAACCTAACAAATAAACATTCAAATAACACACAATAACAACCAACCCAGCAAATTAGAAACCCTATTGTATAAACTACACACATAATATGCAAGTGTGAAATATGGGAAATCTTTGCACTTGTACATAGTGACCTTTGATAATATAACTCGTGGCTCTGCCACTATGCACTCATGCAAATATTTCTCATATTCCACACTCGCCCATCATGTGTCCCCTCTTTATTATTCTAGTTTATAATTTGCAATGAAATAAAAGTTTTTTCTGCATGTGTGTCTCTGTGCCATTGTCACTTAACATCCTAACAATGTAAAATAATCTGTTTTGTTGCAGCAGAGGCCATATTTTCAGTGGATCAGTCACCTATGATGAGTTGATTAGCCATAATTGCCCTCTCAAGAAGCTTTGAACTGTCTTTAATGAACTGCTAGCCTACCTAACAAACGATGAAACTAACATTATGAGAATAGGGACTGAAACCGTTCCAGAGAAAATGCTCCATTCACCGTGGTCTAGAGTGGGCTGCTTGCATCATAATAAAAACACTTGCATACAACCTTAGATAAAAGCTGCTGTAAAACCTGCCCCAATAGTACAAAAGTGGCAGCTGTTAGAAAATTGGAACCAAGTGCATCTGATGGATTAGATGCAGTGGTGTAAGTGGTGAACAAGAAGTACAGGAACTCAAACACTGACATAAATGAAAGAATTAAAATACTTGCTCTGAAGGATAACTCTTGGGACGTGAGGGGCCGATGGACCTTTTTCTACCATCAACATCTATGTTTCCATACTTCTTTCATGATGAGGGGTAAGTTCCTGAAGCACCGGGGCGAGTGGAGTTGGTAGTCACACTTGGCACAACACTTTATTTAAGCATTAAAGCTTTGAAATCATTTTGAGTGTCTGTGCCTTTTTCGGCAGAGCGGAGTGCAGTCTGTCTTTGTTGTGTTTGCATTTCTGGGCTGGCTGCCCTTCCTGACTGCACCCACCGTGAGGAGTAAGTGGAGAGGAGTATTGCGGCACTTTGTTCTGGATTGTGTTTTCTTTCAACATCGGTATAGAAACTGGTGTACCCAATTAGAGATGTCAAAGTATTTCTAAAACAATTTAAATTGTTCTGCAAGTCAAATTTCGTGATGGAATCCACTGATCTCATGTCATAGGCCAAGAAATTGTCATTATGTTACTGTTGTAAGAATTTTATTTCAAATATCAGTAGGAGTAAGTACAAGAACCCTGTTCCTGCTGCAAAAAAGGTACAGAAGCTGAGTTCCTGCATGTTCCTGCCCACTTTCATCACTGATTAGATGCACTGACAACACTTAGGTCCATGGACACATGCACATCTGCTATCTGCTAAATAACATCTGCTAGCACTGCATTTTTAATGGAATTTATGCCTACTTTGTTCTGCACTAAGCATAACTTTTCCCCTTTTGATGTCCATTTTTCCTATCTGATAATCCATTTTTATGTTTGCTTGCACGCATGTGCAAGAAACATAGTGCCATCATCCAAGTTTTCGGAGGTTTGGCACCCATCTTCCAATTCAGTCAGTGTGTTTGCAGACACGGCCGCAGTTCTCCAATGAACGTTGCAGCTGTCTATGACAGCAGTTGAAAATGCAGTGGCCGTACAGTTGAAAGGGAGAGCTACACTTCAGTGAGCAGTGATAAGATATTGCGTGCTCATGCGTGCCCCCCCACACACACACACGCATGCATACTGCATGCTCGTGCTTCCCCCCCCCACCGCACACACTGTGTAGGCGATGGGGGTTCCCAATCCCCATCGGCTGTGCTGCGCTCCCAACAGAGTTCCAGATGTCATGCTGGGAGCCCACCCCAGCATGGCAACAGATCGTATGGCCGACGGGGTGCCCAATCCCGGGCCGGCTCCACGGCCCCCCCAAACAGCCATCCAGCTGCCACGCTGGGAGCCCACCCCAGCGTGGCACAAGTCCCGCGTTGTCTAGATTGAAAAAAAAAGAAACCTGAAAGAAAAAAACCTTCCCTCGATGACTGTCCTGACCCAATCACCCCCCACCCGCACCCACCTTCTGTGCACCCTGCCTCCCCACACCCCCTCCTCACCCCATACTTACCTCCGGAGCTCAGCGCGACGATCTTCGGTGGACTGGGAACACGTCTGCACTGTTCAAAGCTGACCACGAACTAAGGAAATGCCAGTAAGCTGTATAATGTAATAAATAAGGTTTTTCAACTTCAGTGCATATCTCAGGCATTTTGGGGAATTCTTTCACCACATTTTCAACATGGGGTTTTTGGGACCCCACCTCATGAATTCTGTCACTGTCATGGCATTAATCGGCTCCAAAAAGTGATTTCAGGGTCACTGTGTGGAACAACAGTGTCACAGTTCATGAGGAAGGCCCCCAAAAACCCTATGTTGAAAATTTGGTGAAAAAATTCTCCAAAATGACTGTTTCACAAGCATGCATTGTGCTGTTCCTATGCACGCTCGTAAGTTCACAAATTTTCAATATTTTCACTCCAGATTTTCAACATTGTCATTTTAACATACCTTCTTATGAGCAGTACAGCTGTCATTTCTCACATTTGACCCAAAATGTGTTTCCGGGCATGTAGCGCACAATGGTGCATTTGGTGTGCGAAATCAATGTTCAGGACAGATTAAGAAAATCACAGTGACACAGTTCATGAGCAGAGGTGTTAAAATGGCTATGTTAAAAATTTGGTGAACAAATTCCCAAAAATTACTGTTTTACGAGCATGCGTTGTGCTGGTCCTATGCACGCTTGTAAGTTCGCGAATTTTTCATATTTTCACTCCAGATTTTCAACTTTGCCATTTTACCACACCTCCTTATGAGCAGTACAGCTGTCATTTTTTACATCTTGGCCAAAACGTGTTTCTGCCCATGTAGCATACAATGGCGCAGTCGGTGTGCAAAATCAATGTTCGGGACAGATTAAGAAAATCACAGTGATGCTGTTTATGAGCAGAGGTGTTTAAATGGCTATGTTAAAAATCTGGTGAAATATGTCCATAAAATGACTGTGTTATGAGCGACCATTGTGCAGTTTCCATGCACCCTCGTAAGTTCATGGATTTCTAATATTTTCATTCCAGATTTTCACCACTGGCATTTTTCCACACTTCCTTATGAAGAGTATAGCTGTCATTTTTCACACCAGGGGTGAAATGTGTTTTCGCACTTCCAGCGCAGAAATGCGTGGTCGCTGTGGGAAATCACTGTTTGGGACAGATTAAGAAAATCACAGTGACACTGTTCATGAGCGGAGGTTGCAAAATCCCTGTGTTGAACATCCGCTGTAAAAAATCCCCAAACGAATTGCATTACGGGTGTGCGTTGCACATTTTCTATAGACGCTCGTGACTTCACCATTTTTTTTTATAATTTCACTGCAGAATTTCAACATTGTCATTTTTGCACCTCCCCATGAACAGTACAGCTGTCATTTTTCACATCCTGTTCGAAATGTATTTTCACACCTGTGGTGCCAAATAGCGTAGTCGCTGTGCGAAATCAGCTTTTGGCTAACAAACTGATATTGCCACTGTTCAAAAGGTGGCGGTCACAAAAAATCCATGTTGAAAATTTGGAGTGAAAATGCCAACAAACTCCTGAGGCATAAGGGTTTCTGACCATAACACCCCAGCCGGTAGAGATTGAGAGGCATCAGTGGTGTAACTTGGGATTCTTGCCTGTAATGCTCATACCATTCCACACCCTACAGCCAGTGAGAGGCATAGAGGTGTGCCTTGGAGTCTTCTGCCCCAAAGTTCACCCCATTCTCTATACTGCACCCATCTCGCTGTATTTCCTGATGGAATGGAGTGAGCATAAGGGCCAAAGACCCCAAGGCACACCGACACTTGTCAGTGTCTGCAGGGTAGGGTGTGGTGAAATGGCGTGGCCGTTATGCCTGACGACCCAAAGGCACACTCCAATGCCTGTTAATCTCAGCAAGGTGGTGGTGGGGTTGGCTTCAGTTCAATACTTCACTGCCATTCCTATTATGCAGCTCTCTAACTCCTACACTACCAATGCCAGTGCCAGCGAGCAAACATTCGGCATTGACAAATGCGTGTTACTTACTGATCTGTTCCAGTACTTGAATGGCATTAGTTGAGAGGGCATTCACAGCGGCAATTTGTCTGCAGCTAAAGTAAAAATTACATATCTCAAGCTGGGAAATGTAGCATTCTCAGGGACCAAAAAATAAGATTAGTGCAAAACAAGCATAAAAATCTGTTCTGTATGGAGATTAAGCAGACTACACACACTAAGATTTTCAATTTCAATGGTATTTAAAAAAATCACTTCAGCTGTTGTATGTCCCTAATTCATGGACCAGGAGTTTGAGAGGTACAGTATGGCTCTCTGCACTGCCAAGTTAGATAAGCATTTGTTCCTCCCACTTGGTAAAAGTACAGCAACATTTTGATCATTTATGGGATGCAAAAATAACTGCTTAAAGTCTCAACGAAGTTTAAACAGCCAGGCCTCATTACAGTATATCCTTTCCAGGTCCTTTATCAAATAAAAGCACCATTCAGTGGCCCTCCTATCTGCCACAAAAGGTCAGCAAGCATTATGAGGGGAGAAAAGAGCATGACTTGCAGCACTCCTACTTATGGAGCTCGAAGGTCTAGAACTAAGTCTAGGGGAAAAAGAGGGGGAAAAAACTTTGATTAGCCCCAGGTCAAAATAACTAAGTCTAAGGGAAGGGGGGGGACTTTGATTAGCCCCAGCACAAAAGAACTAAGTCTAAGGGAAAGGGGGGGGATTTTGATTAACCCCAGTACATAAAAAAATAAAATAAAAATAATAATAACAGATCAGCTACAACAACCTCACAGATCAGCAAACAGCAAGTTGCCAGGGTCTTTCCTGAAAAAAGAAAAACGGAACCTGCTTAAAATCCAAGAACTGATGGGAACAACACTGTGGCTAAAAAAATATACAACAATGGTGGGAAGGCACAAACAAAAACATACAACCCCACCTAACTATCTGACTACACCACCCACAAAAGAAAAATTAATTACTTACCTGAAGGCACCAGGCTGTATTACTAGTAGATCATAATAAACACCCTAACAATGTCATGTGGCCCTCATTTAGGCACTGCAGGCACTAAGTGAGTGTTAACTGGCAGGTTAGTCAGTTTGAAAGCCTCAGTTTAACAGGCATGGATTTCTAAATTTAGGGGTTCCCCCTGTCACAAGGGAGTCACAACCTGCCCCAGAGTCAATTCTTTAACAAAAATAGCAAACTTAGAAATATAACTCTTCCAAAGACTCTGTGTTGTTACCCTTCAGTGCTACAGCAGTAACTAACTGCTGTACCCAATAAATTCATGTCCTTAGGGTTCTATGCTGAGGTCATAACTTTGGGCAGTACCACCACCTCAGAGGTGGAGCCCATTTTCTGTATGTAATTATTTGCCATTGACAATGTGAAGCAGTGCAGAAACAATAACATCTTAAAGCTCAGATAAGTCTTAACAGCCAAGCCCCATGAAAGCGTATCCTTTTCAGATCCTTATCAAATAAAATCACCATTCAAGGAGAGTAGGGCTTGAACGTGACAATAAGAACAAATCTTTTCTGAAGCATATGGTCTTTATAAATGACACAGAAAAAAGCAATGTTAACATGACAAAAGTTGTTCTATTCTAAACCCCAGCTTTATATTCCTCTGTTTAATCATTTACTCGCTTAGTTATGGGATGTTAGTAATATTTCTACAGGTATATCAAGGGTTAAATGAGTGCTCTGAACATTCCCACCAGCTACTTTGTTAATGGTACACACTTCCAATTGGTTGTACTTAATTGGTTGCTGTTTGGTTAGCTTTTTATGATTAACATTTTATTGCTTTTAAATGAATTGCATTACAAATAATTAATGACAATCAAAATGACAACGAATCAATGAAAATAAAATTGAATCCATTCAAAGGCAGTTCATCAACAGGAATGAAACAATGGTAGCTGTCAGCCAGTAATAGAAGACACTGTAAATAACGTATGGATAAATGTGAAACAAAAGAAAAGTCACATACCCCCATCCATCCAAAACAGCTGTACAATACAAAGGCTCCAACAGAAGTTAATCAACTCTAAAAGAGTCCCATTTCCTTTGTTATCACAGTGTAGCTGTTCAAGTAATTGTGGATATGTTTTGAAAGATGTCGTTCTGATCAGATCATCATTTTGGATAGGGACCAGCAGTAATATTAGGACCAGAATATCCTAGCTTATTCTAAATTCTAAATCAATCTTTCTTTAATTAGCTCATTTGTGAGTGATTTATCATTTGTTACTTTTCACTAACTGTATAAGCTGAGTGTCAAATGATTATATACTAGACTAGGTTACTGCTGACTTTTTTTTATAGCTCGTACAGTAAATATGCACTATTTGTACAATTGCACATCATGCACACTTTATTAGTTTTGTATTATTTGTATGACTCTTGATATGCTGCATGCACCTGTAAAGGGTTTTGGTATACTGGGTATATGAAAGATGCTATATAAAATAAAATGATACGTAGTGTATAAAACACAAATTTACTATTTTATTTATGTTTTACTGACTAATACAGTAACTATTAGCTTATATAATTCTGCAGTAGTTGCAGTTAACAGTTATTAATAAAAGATACTTCCCAGCAACAATGTCACTCAGCACTATATGCAGTGTGGGTGATCCTGATGTTTATGGGCAGAAGTGAGGTTTGTGACCACATCACATGTTGCCTGTTACAATGTCATGCCACAAGCCAAAAGTTGCAGTGCTCATGAGTCACAGAAAGAAACCATACCAGTAGCCAAGGAAAGAGTAAAGGCACTTATGCCCCCTGATGAAAGCTTTGTTCCACCAAAGTGCCAGGGCTTACAGGGGGTAGCTCTGCCATTGTTTCAGCCATACCTTAGTTTATTTTGATTATCCACGTTACTGGTGTTTGAACCCTTGGCACAACGTGAGTGGCGTGGGGATTGTTGCAGCGACATGCTGAGCCTACAAATGAAATAGACACCTCTACTCTTTCCTTGGTTGCTGGTATGATTTATTTCTATTACTCCTGGTTGCAACAACTTTCTGCTTGTGGTGTTTGTTTGAGCTTGCTGCGTTGGTTATTTGCACTGCCATGTATCACTTGAGGCACGGTCTCTCTTGTCTGAAATGTGTGCTTACTATGCAATGCCCAAAGCCTCAGGTCAATGGTGTTACTGCCATCCCTCCACCTTGCTCATCCCTCACCATTTGCACACTATGGGCTGAGCTGGTCATGCTATCAGCATTTATTTCTGGTGGTCTGGTGCACCCTCCCCTCCATCTTTTCCCAGGTCTATATCTGCTATACTGCATCCTTTGTGTCCAGCTGAATCTCTTTAATAAGCTCTTCCCCTCCTGAACTATAATTCTTCCCCCTGCCAAAACCTATTACTTTTGCTAGTATGTACCCGACTATCAGGGAAGTGACCAGGGGGGTGCAAGAGCTGTGGTTGCAATAGGGCCCACACTGTCTGGGGGCCCACTACCTCAGAGGTCAGCAATAAAATATTTTAGTGTCAGAGACAAATCTGTAACTTTCTATTTGCTGTTTGTACGTTGCTTAGCTGTTTGAAATAGGGTCTCTCAGCAGTACAAGCTGTAGGGTCTGTGCTGCAGAGTTCAACTCCAGTTTCAAGGGGGGGGGTACAGAACAAAGATGCAACAGGGCCCGTTACTCAAAGCATATTATCTTGGTATTAGTGTCACAAGGAGGAACAGGGACAAATTACATTGTTCAGTTCCTTAATCCTGCAAGGGGGGAAGAGGACAACACGGACAAACTACAGATGGTCAGCAGGGAGATACAAAAGAATCTATGCTATAAATATTTTATATGGACTAATGGTTATTTCACCATGATTGATGGGTAGGTAGGGCCCCAAAAAATGTTTTGCAAGGGGGCCCTTAAAGTCATAGGCGACGCCTTGCCCACTATAGAACTGCTTGTAGTAATACTGCTGCCTTGGGGGCACTGTGGCTTTCTGTCATATACATGTGTATAATTGTTATTCAGAAAAATAAGTTCTGATCATATGCCTTTGTTTTCAACAGCTAGGTCTCTCCAACAGGCACTGTTTTAAAATGTACATTTTATTTAAGGCCAAATGGTCTGTAGTCTGTGTGTCAGCAAGGCGATGAGTGTTCTCAAGCCCATAAGGTGTTGATGCATCACTGGAGAGGGCCTGGGAGAGGAAGCTTAAAGGCTCCTTTACTAACTTCAAAGGCAGTCATATTTCTTGTGAGAGGGACCCCTTCTGATCTTTGCAAATAAAATGAGGGAATGCGAAGGGGTCTGTCTGCCTCGGGATACAGAATAAAGAGAGAAGAGTAGAATGGAGGCATCAAACTACTCATTGCCTCTGTCAGGGATACAGAACAAGGAAATGGATAGAGAGACAGAAAATGGAAATTAGGACCATCATGGTCAGGCAAATTCAGAGGTTATGGATAGTGAGAAGTTGTTATTTTGAACTATAGCGGTAATAAAAAATGTCATAGTTCTTATTTAGCTAATGTAACATTTCTACCTCTAAATCTGAGCCAAAATCAGTTCAGGTTTATGTACGTCTGTTTACTTTTTAAACCTGTATTTTCATATGCTTTCCTGATTGCACTGTTTAACCTTGTTTACCCTGGAATATATCTTGTAAATAAACATCAACTGTTTATTAAGATATAAGTGACTCTTGGTAGATTGTGAAAAGGATATTGTGTGGGGCTCTGAGATAACCTGTCCTATTAATGAGACATGTTATCATAGCTAATCAGAGCTAAGTTATCCTTCCTAATTCTGAGAAGTGATAACGTAAAGATCGGAAAGCAAGACTGCACTTCACAAGAGATTTGAGCAGTTGGCCGTGGCTAGATCTAAGGGGACCACTGACTGGGTTCACTAGTTCAGGTGTCAGTGGCATGCCAACTATACAGAGAGGCAAGTGTGGGAACAGGACACAGAACAGGGCAAATAAGGGTGAAGATCTGTAAAAAGCTGGTGCAAGAGATGCACTGGTGAAGTTGTGGACAAGTCACCTCTGACACATACAGTCAGGAGGTGGAGGCCAGCAAGCCATTAAGCATGGCTAAGTGATTCATAACAATGCTGGCCCTCACACTAATATGGCTTCCCCTTTCTCCACATGGTTGCAATACATTTTAGGAGTAAGTACTGAGCACACACAGGCCTGCAATCCAATTCTGTGTAGCACAATGGAGTGCAAGACAGTAAAATGATGCAAAGGGTTGTTGTAACCACTTTGTGCCAGTTCATTGACTGTGTATGGGGGGTCTTGTTTTTTTTTTTTACATATCCATGCTGACCACTTTTTATAAAACAAAATCTCTACACTGTCATATCTGAGGGTGCTGCATAAGGTGGAGATTCTGTTTAGAAAATGCGCAGGATTTTGTACAAGGTTGTACTAGTTTTCAGTATCTGCACATCCCTAGTGGCAAGTTTTTACTTTACGTGATTTGTACAATACATAACTGTGTAGAATGAACAATAAATGTCTCAAAATCAAAGGCCATTTAATAGGTTTAAAGAAAGAGTACAATTTTTGTTGGCTTTGACTTCTGTGAACTGGAAACTGTAACTACAGTACTTTAAATAAAGTGATGCTCTCCTTATCTCCCCACACACACACATATATATGCACATCAACTTGTGTTAAGTGTTGGATTCTGTTTGTCATGACTCTTAAGAATTATTTAACAAATGCTTACTGATAACAAAATATATATTTCCGCATAAATTCCAGCAGTTCTTGTTCATTAATTTTACTGAAAAGAATGTGCCCTTCCCCCCCATGTCTTTTCAGAGAAAGCCTATAATGCAGTTGCCCCACATCACAGCGATGCAGTAATATCTACCCTTGAAATTCCTTATACAATATATACAATATAACATGAAATTCTGAGAATTACAACATGAAAACAAACAGTTAGTGATAGGCAAAATACTCTCAAGCCCTCCCAAGGGCGAATGCTATCTCTTTATCTGCACAGTCATTCTGGCTGGCTGTAGAAATACCATAATTAATTTATTACTTAGTCTATTTTTTTCTTTATAATTCCCCCATCCTCTAGATACAGCCCCCATCTGCTGTCTTTTTTACATGGTGGTCTTCCAATGCCACTACCTATTCTGCACCCAGGGGCACCTTACCTCCCACAGTTTACCCCCACATAATGGCCTTTTGGGCTGCACTCCTTCCAAATCCTGAATCAGGGAAGCCTTTTGTGCTGTGGCATGTGGCAGATGTGGAGACCTAGAGTACCTCCAGGCATATCATTCTGTTGGGCTAGTATTTTTACTGTTCGCCCTTCCCCAACACATTGTTTTGCAAGGTGCATAACAGATGTGCAATAGACATGTGTAGAGCAGAGAAGGATGTTTTACTTCTAACAGCTATTTCATCTCCCATGCCACCTGTGGTACCCCAGTTGATGCATGCATGGTGATAGCAGACATCCACTATGAAGTAGGTAAGCATTCTCTGGGATGCTGAAGCCCACAACACAAATAGATCATGCATACCTGCCTCTTGGGTGCAAGGGAAAGGTTGGTATCATATATTATTAGTCTAATTAAATATTCATGAGCCTAGCAAAGCTCCTGATTGAATACAAGATTGGTCAATAATATCTTAGAAATGACCAATCCAGCTGCAATTGATGCTCTGTGGCATACATAGCTCATGCCACACTGCTAGAATCTAAATGCAAGTAAAAAATCCAGCAAAAATGAAAGTTGTTATTGTGACTAGACCAATGTCACAATAACAAACTCAAAGCTGGTCATTTCCTTGGATTAATGACTGACTGGAGGGAGGAGGCCCTCAACTGTGCCTTGTACCACCCATCCCCCCAGCCATTCATTAATCCATTAGAAGTGACCAGATTCTCTGTCATTATTGCTTAAACACAAACATGGCAACATGTTTTGCTCTTATAAGTTCCCATAATCTGAAAGAGGTAAACTAGGGCCCTGTCCACACTGGAGTTCTTGTAACGTTACCAGCAGTCGGTAAGGTTACAAAAACGGCAAACACGGTTCGCGTCTACACTGTAGAAAGGTAAAACTGTGCTACAAATTGTGTTCAGAAATCATGCTCGAAACCTGATCAGAACAGGTTTCAAGCATGATTTCAGACCAAAACAGTTGCCTTAAACCATGTCAACAGTAGTGTGGATGCAAACTGTACTGTAACATGGTTTAAAGCAACCTCCACCAACTTCAGAGGCTTTTATTTTGCTGCCCAAAAGAAAAGGGGATAATGTACTTACATCCCTGTCCTCACAATGAGCTCTGGCATCCAATAATGTAATCTGTATCCCAATCTGTTTCCAAGCGCATTCGTGAGCATCCTGGCGTGCATTGCGGTGCCCGGTATTGTTGCAAGCATGCCTGGGAACTAGAAATGGCAAGCAAGGAGTCCGATCACAGTGTGAATGCACTGACAACCGTGCTCCAACATGGAACACAAAATGTTTTGAAAAACATTTTTAAAAAAGAGCAGCAGTGTGGACAGGGCCATACAGTCACATACTGACCTTACTGCAAAGAATAATAGCATGACTGGAGTGAACTGCACTTCCCAGTGCTTCAACTCCTACTGAGTCTTACTGAGTATTCTTCAGGAGGCTGGTAAAGTGAGGAGTTCAAGCTGCCTCATTCCTGCTGGCCCTTCAACTTGCCAGAGCATTCCTGAACCCAGGTCACCAGCAATTAGAATGGCACACTGCCATTGTGCCAACAGGCTGGCACATATTTTTCCTATACCACATGGGGATTTTGCTAGTTTTAGGAGCATGAATTCTATGTCTTTTGTATTGTCATCTTGTTTTTCTCAGATTTTACTCCTTTTGATCACCCTACAGTCTGAAGGGGGTAGCACTTTTACCAGCACTTTAGCAATATTTTACACAGTATGTAAGTATGGCAGCTTAATAAATGTGTCTCAATTTACCAGCTTTTTGTGCCTCTTTGTTCTTGCAAGTGCAGAGCCATTCTGGTGAGTTGTGAGGCTTGTCTGGTTTGCCTACTGCTGTTTGTGGCCTTATGCATCTCAGATCATGGACAACTCCTTTTTCAGCCTATTTCTCTTGGACTTATCCTCCTACTCCCTTGCCCCAATGGCAGGGGTGGCAGGGTTCCCCAGCTCTCACAGCAGTCTGGATCTGATGGCAGGAGGTGCCCGGGTCACTGGTGCAAACCTATGAGAGGCCAGTTTCATCCTGCCTGCCTATAGTTTTTTCCACTTCTGGTCCCATCCCAGAACACCAGTGGCGTAGCACGGCATCAGCTGGCTTCCTCCCTCCTATCTGCTCCTGACTGCACTGCCACCCGTGGTCACCCAGGTGCCAGTTTGCTGCACAGACAGCCACCCTCCTTCCCCAAAACTGGAGAGCAACCTCTGGGAAGCTCAGTCCCCTCCTCCACCAGGTCTCCCCCAATAACTTAGGCTTGTTCTTGAATCCAGGTCACCAGTGTCACAAACAGCAGCCTATTACTATGCTGATGAGTCTGCCCTATGTCATTTTTTAAACAGTACAATGCTTTACCTCATTATAGTGAACCACTTTGTGTTATGGATGCATTAGTATCACTTTACATTCGGTAATGAGATCCAGTGAGCATGTATTATCAAATAAGACAAAATGCCACATGGATTACAGTGTACGCAGCTCTGAAGTGTGTCTGCTAGCAGACTAGTGAAGCAGATCCTACCAAGAAATACGGGGTTGTGATTTATTGCAAAAATACATAATAGCATGAAGAATGAAATGTGGTGTAGATACTGCATCTTGCTTTTAGTTAGAGCTGAAATAAATGATCTGAACAAGAATCCAATGCCTCCCACTTCAGCAACCTGATTCTTCTTAAACAGGAACAAACTTCGTGGTCAGAGAATCAAATAAAGGTCAAAGTAGTTCAACAATCTCAGTCAGCAAAGTTAAACCCAGTCAACTAAGTCAAATCCAGTCAAACCCATCAATCTAGTCAACCAGCTGAACTGTGAGAGTCAAACCTAGACCAAAAACAGCAAAGCAAGTTATCACAAATGACAGTTATAGTAGGAGCAGCATGGGACAGACTACTAACACATTTAACTTTTCGGAGTATCTTCAAATTTGAACTTTCAGAGTTTTGCTTCTCTTCATAGCACTGTGTAAAAAGTCCATCTGCAGCACACTTTTAGGTGAATGCCATGCAATTTGAGAAAGCACTGCAGTGTCATTAGAGCCCTCACAGTACCTCAGTACACTAGCGTCATGGTCTTTGCATCTCATGGCCATGTGTTTAATTCCAGCTCTGCCATGAACAGCTGCCCTGTAAGTCCTAGGACAGATGTGGGGAAGGTATCTAGAGGTACAGCATACCCTTGAGGATGTTGTCCTCTTTGCATCTTGCAAACATAATTTATCTCCAGCCCCGCCATGTAGTGCAGTTCTTAAGTTTTTTTTTTGTATTTATTCATTCATTCATTTGTTTACAGGTAAGTATGCTGGACCAAAAGCCTTTTTCAAATGCAACCTGGGCCACAAGGTAGAATCAACAAATCAAGAAAATTACAATTCATAGTATAAGCTAGGTCACATCTGACTAGATGGAGTCATTCTTCACAGCTAGGGAGACAGAAAACTCCAAACAATAAATACACCATTCTAGCACCATCAACACTCCTGGGAAAGGAACAAGGAAACAGTGGCATGGGGGTGCCTGCGGGCACCCTAGTCCTTATTCAATTTTCTTTTTTGGTTTTATTAAAAGGAGGGTTAGATTGCAACCCCAGTGTTTTATATATATATATATATATATATATATATATATATATATATATATATATATATATATATATATATATATATATATATATATACACACATATACCCACACACACACTGTATATTACACCCTACACAAAAATGATGCACAACTAGGGACAGCATACACATTTCCTTTGGACTAACTGATTTATATCACAAATAATTAACCTACTGTACATCAAAAGTTCCTAATAATACATTAATTAATACTATTCCTACAGCTTTGAGTCCTACCTGTTTTTGTCCATTTTGCCATTTTTTTTCAAGGAATATTATCATGTAATTCTTGGTGGCAAAAGTCTGTTGATTATATGAGCATGATTCCACATATTTTTGAAAATCTTTTATGTAGTATCACTGTCTTCCAAAGTTTCAATCCTATTTTCCACCATCGCATCCTAAACATTTCTTTTCTACCACAAAATCAATTTGATAGCCCTTCTCTAGATTTTCTCAACACTAGCTGTCTCACTTTTGGCAAATGAAGTGTGACACACTGGACATACATATTCTAGGACTGACCATAAGGTTGCATTAAAAAATTGTCCACAGATCGGCACTAGGAACCATAGCTCTTTTTGACATTAAAATGCAGTACATTCTTTTGTTTCATATTGTCACTAGATCACTGATATAAGGGCACAATTTCAGGTCATTGGAAATGTTCAACCCCAAATGGGTCACAACTTCTTCCTTCTTGTCTGAAGGGGTCTAAGTTTGTTTTGTTATACTTCCCAGTAAAGCAAATTTGTTTAATTTTGATAGGATTTATTGTCATGTTGTTTGCCTTCACACATTTATTTATATCATTCAATATGAATTACCCCAATTCACCATCTGCAGTGCCTTCATCCACTATGGTGTCTTCCACATATAGGACTGAATGTCCTTCAATAATTGGGTCACTGATGAAAACTGACCCAAAAGAAACAATGATGGCCCCAACCATTTATCTTAAACACACCTCCTTTAACGTGACTCCACTGGGACAGACAATTGCCTATTTTGACCCTCTGTGCTTTATGTGAAAGAAACTGTATAGCCCCTCTTAACATGCCACAATGAGGCAGTGGGGTCCAACAGCATAGCAACCAAGACAGTGTTTGGGGATTAATTGTAGAAAACTAGAAAACATGTAGCATTTGTTTGCTTTATAAAAGTTATTAGTCCCAGCCCCTCTTATCATATGTCAAAGAGAGGCACTGGTGTTGAGGAGTGTAACAATTTAGTTACAGATTGATCTGATTGATTGAGTGATAGATTTAATGACCAGGTGAATACATTGAGCCATGGTCCCTTTTTCAGACATGACTCAGGCCAAATAAGTACAAAATTACAATTACAAATACAAATACAGATACATATTCAGCTTCCTGACAGGAGGGCTGGGGTTACAGGATATTACAGTACTAGAGTACAGTGTTTCCTATCAAAGTGCAGCACAAGAAGTTGTGTATGTAAATCTAGTGGTCAGGTGAAACACTGGCAAATGCTTTTAGCTAATAGGTGATCTCTGAGGCTTTGATTAAACTGAGGATGAGTAGGGGAGAGATGTAAAACACTATGAAGGTTGTTATGACAATTTGGGATAGACACTAAAAAGGCTTTGAGGCAACCTGTTGTTTTAGCAGAAGGCACAGCTAATAAGCATTACCAGATGACCTCAGGTTCCTTGAGCAAAGCCTTGAGTTCAGCAGTTCAGCGGGGGAAGGGGTGGATACCTGTTTGTTAATGATAGGGTGTTACCCAGTTAGACCTGTTATGATCTCCTTGAGAGACAGTTCCTTGCCTCGAGACATATAGAAACATAAAAACATGTGGAGGGGATTTGTCATGTAAGTTAACAATGAGTTTGTGCATACTAGTTACAATGTCACCCATGCCTAGTCCATCTATCCTATGAGTCGACCCTGGGTTGATGACAGAGTTCCTTACTGCCCAAAACTTTTTCAGGCTTCCAAAGCTTTTAATCTGTTAAAATGTTTAATCATTGGATTTGTGGGTGCTAATCTCTTTTTTAACCTGCTTTCCTAATTGCCTATAAATATTCCAGTGGCCTGTAGATGTAGTTTGTTTAAAGGTACTCCAGTGTTTATCTCTGTATTTTAAGGTTTGGAAGACCTTTTTGATAACTATTAATTGTTAGAGCCACTAAGACAGTTAGTGGTGATTGGGAAGAGTTTGTTCTGGGCAGAAATTAGCCCTGTGAAGAGTACAGTGAGTGTCAGATCGACATCAGGGATGCAGTCAACAGACCAATCAATGCCATTGATATCTGAGCAGAGAGTATTGAAGTTACACATAGAGAACAGTATCAGCATGGCACAGTTGGTAGTACACCTGCCCCTGTGTCAGAAGGTATGGGTTTTAGTCCCATACTGGGATTGGGCTCATCCCATCAATGCTGACACCCAAATACAGCAATAGGGGAATGCTGTACTGTTGGGTTGTGCTGACCTTCAGATGAAATGTTAAACAGAAGTCCCTTCAACCCTTCTATGCTGCCATCCAGTTGGAAGTAAAAGAACCCAATGCACTTTTTCTAAGTGTGGTGGATTTTCCTCACAGTCCTAGCTAACATTACATCCAACATAAAAAAAAATCATGCAATTGTCCAAGGTTGTGTGTGGGTGTTGATGTGCAAAATGGTTGCCACTACACATTTCTAGTCACTTAAGTAGCAGTCCCCCATTGCTTGCAAAGTGCTTTGGATTACAATGTGTATGAACAGTTCTTTGTAAATGCTAATTCTTCTTCTACACTTAGAGGAGTCTCTAAACATGGATACTCTGGGGTGCGTTGGTGTTTTTCATGTCCATATACAGCAGATGAGAATGATCAATAACAGAATTGCTAGGATTCCAGCACACTTGGCCCATTCCACCTTATTGATCCTTACACAGTCATGGCGACTATGGGATGAGGTTTATGATTCAGATCGGTAGGGCAAGAAATTAGCTGAGTTATGTTTGGTTTCTTCAGCATCTCACTGCAGGGGCATAGCCAGGATTTTGTGAGTGGGGGTTTCAAATATTTCTGGGGGAGTCCAGGGGCATGCTCCCCTGGAAAAGTTTGAAAATGTAGGAGTTAAATGGTCCAGTTTCATGCATTTTTCAGCAATAACTGTGACCAGGGACTGGGGAGGGACTAGACTGACAACTTGAATTTTGATGCAGTTAAAAAATTCAAGTTGTCAGTTTCATCCCTCCCTAGTTTGACTTGAACTCAGGATTATTTTCTCTGTTTTTAAATTTGCATCTTTCTCTTCTGTAGATCTGTCCCATATGTGCAAGAACATCCCTTCGAATACAGGAAGAACTGACATACGCTCTTTTATCAGCCCTAGTTTTCCTTTTTTTCCTTTCCTGCAGCCCCACCATCTTTATTCCTGACTGTTGCCTATTTGTTTTAACTGAGTATGGAGATGGACTGAGACATAGATCCTTAAAAGTCATATTTTTCCTCTTTTTGTTCTTTTCCTGCCCCATCATCTCCATTCCTGACTGTGACTTTCCTTTTCTACCTTTTGCCACTGACTAAAGTTGTGCTGCCTGCAGTCTAAACCAGGCAAATGCTGCTATGGCTCCTTCAGACTAGAGGATGGTGGGGACAGTTTCCAGCTCTTGAGGGGGTTTTTCACAGCTTGCCCCCCAGCTGTTATGACCACTGTTGAGATCTAGCTGCACAGAGAGATGTGACAGATGACTGTCGGGAATCGGGTTTTGAATTTAATTTAATATTAGTAAGGAGCCACCATGAAGAAGGAAAGAGCCCAGCTGCACTGTTTTCACACACACACACACACACTACTACTCTCTCAAGACTGGTAGCAGAAGTGTGTGTTGTGCGAATCTGCACCCTTTGCTCAGGACAACCATGTGACTGTGGCAAGCTACCTGGCTGCCAGTCCTTAGTTGCAGATATAATTCTGTTGTGCATATATATATATATATATATATATATATGTATATGTGTGTGTGTGTATGTAATTCTGCGTATATGTACATGCCAAGAAATGCCAGTGTTAATTCAAGGCACCTAAAGAAAAAGACTGGATTTCTTTTTTTTTTTAAAGGGTTTAACCTTCTTTTAACCTGCAGGCCAGTCTTGCTTGCCAGGAATCTGACAAGTGTTTGTCAAAAAGCTTGTGGATAACTGATCAAAGAGTATACCTTTAAGTTAACTACCCAAGGGAAACAGGGGTAATAAAATCAGTTTTGTATAATCATAAACCTTACAGGATCTTCCTTGTAACTAATTAAATTACGCCAGTTCAAAAGCCCAGGATGTTTTAGCCAGAAACTGAACAGCAGATGACCATTCTAACAGGACAGTGTGAATTATGGGTGCCAACTGTCTACAGGGGACTTCAAAGGCTTAGACTTTAAATACCAAGATTTGATTTCTGGAAACAGTGGAACAATGACATTTCCTGGCCAAACAGAGTAGTTGCTCTGAACTGGGAATTGATGGCACTGCAATATTACAGACTGGGACAGCCATCTCTATGAAAAGCCCAGCTCAGGGCATTTGACACACATTTTCATATGGACACTGCTTAGCAAACACAGGAACCAAACTGCTGAAACCCAGTGTGGCTACAAGGACTAAAGGAACTGAAAACTTTCATTCATTTTTCTGGTCTTCAATTCACTGCAAACATAAGGTAGACTTTTTAGCTAACAGTATTAGTGCATGTAACTGTACATTTTTTAATTTTTCATTTTTGTTTATGCATACTGTAACTCAGATTAGTATATTCTCTTTTTAGTTGTAACTGTATTTAAGTATTTTAGTAAAAACATTTTTTCTAAAGAAATTTTGCCTGTGTGAGACTTCTATGTTGTGTGTGTGATTGTAGAAGGTTTATTAATACTCTGTGAAAACTGTTATTACCAAAGAGGTCTCACCAACAGCAACCAAATTGAAAAAAAGGGTCTGTAAGGGATCTGAAAGGATAGGGAGAATACTAAAGTCTCAGGGATGAGTCTGCAGGTATTTTGAACCAGGCTGTTGCATGTCCTGTAGGGAGAAGGCCAAATCAAGCTTATACTGCTACCCCAAAGAGAGTGTGACACATGGGTCTTCCTCCTTGGTGTAATAGCTAAGGAAAGGGTTCATATTTGGCCACAAGACTTGCAACTGATATTGTGCCCTTATTAAGAGCTAGAGGGATGTCCTGGATCCTTGTGGCAGTGGTGCAGTCATGACTTTAGTGAGCACTCTAAAAGGATGAGGAGGGTATCCCTGTTTCTACCCCCTGTCACGGATTGCACTTAGGAGTGGGCACTGTGAGCTCAGTGAGCCTGACCCCCAAGAGTGGTTTTGTCACAGATCTGGTGGCAGTGGTAGGATCCAAGAGATTTGGTTGCATACTGTTGCAATTTGAGATATTGGTGGCACAGCCATAAAAGTTAGATTCGAGCCCAGTGTATCAGATTGATAAACTGGAAACAGTCCACACACAATCAAGGCAGAGATTTTAAATTTATAAATATATATATATAAATAAAATTTGGTTACAGTATAAAGTTCCCTACCTCTTTTGTTTTTTTTTTTCGGTATAAGCTAGCGTAGCAGTAGTTAGGGAAGAAGATGGTTTCCATCTACAGTGAATACACTGCAGACTACCTAAAGCAGTTGTGTCAGGAAAAAGGGGTCCAGTGCAAGTGGCAAACTAAAAAGCACCTCATGGAGGCTCTTGTGGTACCCGATGAGCAAGCAACTGCCTAGGACCTTCAGTCACAGCCGGTGACTGAAAGGGATCAGACCTTGAGTGTGAGTGTTCCAAGGGATGTTGCAGTGTCCAGTCCCAGGGAGGAGGACAGCAAGATCAGAAGGAACCCAGAGCCACAGCGCCAGGGGAAGGTCACTGCAATGCTGGAGTCAGAAGGGATCAGGCTGTAGCTAGAGTTGAGGAAACTGGAACTGGAATTTGAGCAGAGAAAGTTCCAGATACAGTTGGAAGAAAGACAGCACTAGAGAGAAGCCGAGAGAGGAAAAACAGCATCAGAGGGAGTTTGAACTGGAGAAGCTAAAACTCCAACAAACCAGTGCCAGAGGAGCTAAGTGGCAGGGGTGAACCTGAATCTCCAGGGCTTGGATATAAATTAAATTACAAATTAATAGCTGAATTTAACTAGGGGGAGGATATGGATGCATTTTTGAATTCATTTGAAAAGGTCTGTATCCAGGCTAAAATACCCCGAAACTCCTGGAGCTTTCAGCTATCCCCGTTACTTACTGTACTGGAAAAGGACATGAGGCACTAGGCCAAATGGACAATCAGGACAATAGTAATTGTGAGAAACTTGATGCTACATTGCTTAAAAAGTATTAATTAATGCCTGAAGCATACAGGGTTAAGTTCCGCAAGCTCTGGAGAAGCCCTGCCACTCACCACAAGGCAACGTCAGTTTTTGTGAAATGTTGGTGGGGGGAATAGAAGTAAATTCTGTGAAAAAAATTGAGGAGGTTATGTTGCTAGAGCAATTCTTTTGGGCTTTCCCAGCAGAGTTGAAAATCTGGCTAGAGGACCGAGACCCCAAAATAGTGCAGCAGGCTGCTGAGCTCTTGGATCACAATGCTAGGAGCAGGCCTATGCTCTGAAAGGAAGTGGAGTGGGTGTGACAGAGCAGAAAGGGAAAAGTGCACCTTCAGGGCAGCTAAAACCCTCACTGCCTCCACAGAAAGAAGAAATCCCCAGGTTACAAGAAAGGGATTTATTGGATAAAAGAAATGATGATTGTTGGTTTTGCAAATAGCCAAGGCAACTTTTTTTTTTTAGACTTTGCTTATCTCCAACCCTTGGAGAACTTCTTCCAGTGACCTTGGGTGCTTCCAGTCTCTACCTCCCGCTGTGGCCACTCACTCTGCCCCTCATGCCGCCAAGCACCACCTCCAGGTCTGAACCCTCCGGAGGTAGGGCCACCCTATTCACCCAGGGTGCTCTATCTTTAAGGGCAAGGTGCCCAGCACACACTAGCCCTAGCTGGAGAGAGGAGATGGCCTGGATGTGGTAGTGTGGGCTGTGAAGACTGAGGCACCTTCAACTATCCCCAGGATTGGGGTATTTCTTCACTTTTTGTTCCCGTTCCTTCCCCCCAGAGCTTGGCCGGCAAGACAACGTAAGGCCGTAGCTCTGCCCACCTGCTGGCATACACCGCGCTGCTCAGTCAGCAACCTACCGGCCACCACCAGAGGCTGCTCCATGAGCAAGTATCTTCCCACCCTAACCCCAGGAAGAGAGAGCAGTCCTCTGGACACTCGATCTCTTCCCCTCGCCAACCCCCAGTGACTCCTGGCTCATTCCTGAACCCAGGTTGCCAGCGTGGCACGAGGTGTGGTGTCCAGTGCCTCAACCCTCAGCGCCACCAGGCTGGCTAGTCAGGGCATCTTGTTAGACAGTGTCCTAAAAAGGTGCAGAGTGGGCAAAGTGTAGCTTGAACAGAATTGGGTTCACCATGTATCCCTGAAAGCATGCCTATTAAAATGAGGGAGCACATACACCCTGTTACTGTAAATGGGGTGCACACCCATGGGTAAAGGGACACGGGAGCATCTCTTACCTTAGTAAAAGAGGGATTTGATTGAACCTGAACAGTTTATACCTAATCAGTTCATAACAGTAAGGGGATTCACTGGGGAGGAAAAATCTCTGCCACTAGCTAGTGTTCTCCTGGACTGGGGTGAGACAGGAGAGAGGGTGCAAAAGGTAATGGTAGCAGACAACCTCGCCCTGCATGGGATTATAGGGAACAAATTCCAGAAGGGGGTGGTGTGTGCAGTTTCCCTCAGTCAGATGGCAGAGGCCGACTGTAGTTCCCTTGACCCCATAGAGGCTCCTGTAGAAAACAATGGGAGGCTGGTTCCCCAGCCTGTGTCTCCTGAAATGGAGAGTAGCAAAAGGTAGGTAGGACTGCCCCAAATAGCTGCAGTTCACAAAACAGCTATAGAAGGTTACTCTGAGGAGGGAGGGGTAACCAGTGGTCAGAAGGTTAGGGATGGCAGTGACCCTTAATGCCCTGACACTAGAACTATGGACCCTAGTTTAGAAATTGAAGGGGACATGTCCTATGCCTTGGAAAAATGTGAAGAATCTGCAGCTGTTCAGAGGACTGATCCTAGTTTGGAGAGGCTGAGGGCTTGTGCAGAATCTGATAGGACACAGGGAGGTGACGTGAGAATTAGAGTATTTTAGGACAATTGACTGTTGTATTCACAGGATGTAAGGACAGAGGGAGAGGTGATGGGCAGGCAGCTTGTCATTCCCCAGGGGTACCGTGAGCAGTTGCTCAGATCGTTCATAATATCCCCATGTCTGGACATCTGGGCATCATGCACACCATGCAGCAATAGCCTAGAACTTCTATTGGCCCAACTTCACCCAGCAGGTAAAGGAATATTGCAGGTCTTGTCACTGGTGCCAACAAATAGGGAAAGCAGATAGTAAAACCAAAGCCACCCACATTTTCTTGCCCATTGTGGAGGAGCCATTCCAGAGGGGTAGGAATGGATTTTGTGAAACCTTTGAGTACCCCAAGCTCCTCTGGGAAGAAGTTTATCCTGACAGTGGTCAATTACGCCACTAGATACCCAGAGTCGGTTGTCCTCGCCTCTTCTCATTTAGGACAAAGTGGCAGATGCCTTGCTAGGGATTTTCTCCTGTATTGGGTTTCTGCAGGAGGTTATCACTGATCAAGGGGGTACCTTCATATCAGACCTGATGAAGTGTTTGTGGGAGAAGTGAGGGGTGGTGCAGAGATACACATTTCACTCACAAGCCAATTGGCTGGTGGAAAGGTTTAATTATACCTTAAAATCAATGCTTCAAGCATTTGCTGAACAGCATGGGAGGGACTGGGAGAAATACCTTCCCCAGCTGTTGTTCACATACAGGGAAGTGCCCCAAGAGTTGACAGGGTTTTCCCCCCTTTGAACTCTTATATGGATATACGGTGCATGGGCCCCTAGACTTTATCCAGGAAGACTGGGAAGGCAAGTACACCACCCAGGGAACTCTCATAGTGTAGTATGTCCTAAAGTTTAGGGAAAAGCTGAAGGAGCTTACGGGAGCAGCCCAGAGCAACCTGTCAGCCGCCCAGCAGAAGCAAAAAGGTCTGGTATGACTGCAGAGCCAGAGCTCACTCATACAATGTAGGTCAGGAAGTCATGATCTTAATTCCAGTCTGGAAAGATACGCTGCAAGTCGACTGGGCGGGGCCATACAAGGTAGCCCAACAGATAAATGATGTGAACTATATTACAGAACTGCCTGACAGGATACATACCCATAGAATGTACCATGTCAACATGATGCAGCCATATGCAAATAGGGCAGACATGGTATTTGCAGTGTGTAGTCCTAGGGAGGGGACTAACAAAGAAGACCCCCTACTTGACTTGGTGGAGCAAAGCAAGTGGGAGTCCTCTGTGGAGGCAATCAAATTGTCACCCTGGCTGACCCCAGAACAGACCCAGGAAGTTAGGGAGGTTTTAGCAGACTTTGCCCCTTTGTTTATAGCCAAGTCTGGACTAACCCCATTAGTGACACATGATGTAGACATGGGGATGCAAGTCCCCATACAGCAGACAGCTTACTAGGTGTCTGAGGCCATCCTAAAGGACATTAGGAGGGAGGTGGAGGAAATGCTAGATTTAGGGGTAATGCAGAAATCCCACAGCCCCTGGGCCTCGCCCATAGTCCTCATTCCAAAACCAGATGGCTCTACTCACTTTTGTGTGGACTATCATGGACTCAGCACAGTCACAAAGTCAGACACCCACCCAATGCCATGGATGGATGAACTACTGGACAAGTTGAGAGGGGCAACATACCTTACCACAATTGACTTGAAAAAAGGATATTGGTAGGTGGAGGTAACTGCCACAGCTAGAGAGAGGTCAGCCTTCATCACTCCAATAGGATTATTCGAGTTCAAGGTAATGCCTTTAGGAATGAAGAACACCCCTGCCACCTTCCAAAGGTTGGTCAACCAGGTGTTACATGGTACCGAAGAGTACGCAGTGGTGTATTTGGATGATACTGCCATCTTCAGTGCCAGTTGGAAGGAACACCTGTCCCACCTGAGGGAAGTGTTAGGCAGGATACAGAGGGCTGGGCTCACTGTCAAGGCTGAAAAAGTGCCAGGTGGCCATGGCAGAGGTGGCATAGCTAGAACATGTAGTAGGGCGGGGGAAGCTCCAGCCTAATCAAGCCAAGACTGAGATGATAGCGGTGTGGCCCAGCCCTGAAACCCATAAGCAGGTTTAGAGTTTCCTAGGGACTGCCGGGTACTATCGAAAGTTTGTGCCAAATTACAGTACCCTGGCAGCTCCCCTCTCTGACCTCCTAAAGAAAATAATGCCCAAAAAAGTAAAATAGGAGCCAGCCTGTGAATGAGCCTTTGTATGGCTAAAGGAGGCACTGTGCAGTGCCCCTGTGTTGGCCCATCCAGATTACAGTAAACCATTTGTAGTCCAGACCAATCCCTCAAATGTGGGGATTGGAGCAGTCCTTAGTCAGATCTTGAATCAGGGAAAAGATCACCCAATAGTGTACCTTAGCAAAAAGTTGCTTCCCCAGGAGCAGGCCTATTCCATAGTTGAAAAGGAATGTGTGCACTGGTATGGGACCTGAAGAAATTAGAGCCATACCTCTATGGCTGCAAGGACTAAAGGAACTGAAAACTTTCATCCCTTTTCTGGTCTTCAATTGACTGCAAATATAAGGCAGACCTTTTAGCTAACAGTTTTAGTGCATGTCACTGTACAGTTTTCCATTTTTGTTTATGCACACTGTAACTCAAATTAGTATATTCTCTTTTTAGTTGTAACTGTATTTAAGTATTTTAGTGAAGACGTTTATTTTTCAAAAGAAATTCCACCTAAGTAAGATTTCTGTATTGTGTGTGTGATTGTAGAAGTTTTATTAATAATCTGTGAAAACTGTTATTGCCAAAGGGGTCTCACCAATAGCAACCAAATTGAGAAAAGGGTATATAATGGATCTGGAGGGATAGGAAGAATACCAGAGTCTCAGGGATAAGTCTGCAGGGATTTTGAACCAGGCTGTTGCATGTCCTGTAGGGTGAAGGCCAAATCAGGCTTACACTGCTACGCCGAAGAGAGTGCAATGCCTGGGTCTTCCTCCTTTGTGTAATAGCCAAGGAATGGGTTCATATTTGGCCACAAGACACAAGACTGGTATTGTACCCTTATCCAGAGCTAGAGGGATGCCCTGGATCCTCGTGGCAAAGGTGCAGTTGGGTGTGCACAGTTGAGTTTCTGACAGAGATAGAAAAATACCTGAAGCTCAGTCTGCAGGACCGTCTATACATTTTGCCACCCTAAAGTCCACCCTGAGCAATCTCTTAAAGCAAACTGAGATGCTGTTACATGAGTGGCATTCTAACAGTAATCCAGATCACAAAAGGAACATGGATGGTAAGGACTGAAATCAAAGATGCTTTGTTAAGGTGGTTCACCAATGCAAGGTGTTATAAGGCTTCAATCAGTGGCCCTCTGCTCCTACAAAAAGGCGCAACAGTTTATGTATTTATTTATTAATTGATTTATTTAAAATTGGTGACTGGGAGAGGCACACTGAGCCCAAGCTCCTTTGTCATGTGCAACCCAGGGAAAGGGGAGTAAGGGAGGCAAACTACAACAACAATATTTGGCTGGATACAATACATCATTACAATATAGAATATAATACGCATAATTCAAGAATATACAAAAATACAATGAGTGGTATACAAGGGAGCATAGGTAGTACAAGTCATTTCAGCACAGTAAGAAAGGACCACAGTAGTCAACAAAGATAAATTTTAGGCTTGAGCTTCTGGAGAAGGCTGGGAAAGTGGGTGGTGAAATGGGGAGGGAGGAGGCATTATTCGGAAAGGGCATTAGAGAGGTGGGTAGCATGTACAGGAGGGTGGCGGGGAGTGGGAGAGGGCACGCTTGAAGGAGAGAAAGGAGGGAGATAGAGAGAGGAGGCAAGAGAGAGAGTACCAAATATGGTGAAGGCAATTAGAAAACACCACCTGACTGGAGGTAGAGTGGGGAAGGGGAAGGTCAAAGGTATGAGAATCTCTGTAGTGAAGATGGTAGGAAGAGAGGAGAGGTAAGGGGTGAGGGTTCCAAACCAATATTTGGAGATGAGAGTGGAGGCATTTAGCTGTCAGTGGGAGGTAAGGGGGGGAGAGAGCTGGAGGAGTAAAGGTTGCAGTGATGAGTGCAGGAGGGGGCATTTGTGGCAAAATGGCAGAAGTAGTTGAAAAGTGAATATAGCCTGGAGAGAGATGTGGGGAGGCAGACCCATAGATGACATCTGCACAGTCAAAAATAGGGAGGATAGTTTTAGTGAGCAGTTGGAAACACTAGCACAAAAATAGGTTTAAAAAAAGTGCATGGTAAGAAACTGAATGCTGAAGTTGAAGGCACTGAGGCATGGAACCGTGATGTTCTGCTGGGAATCTTAGAGAGGTATGCTCCAGAGAACATTTTTAACACAGACTAAAGGGACCACTATGTTAGATATGCAACTCTCACATTTTTTTTTATTATTTAGTTGTTTATCTTCTGAGCCCTGGCAGGGGTTTTGACCCTCCAGAGGAGGGATGCTCTCTTAGGTCCCACTGCACCTCACTCACCACCCCCGGGGATTCCCCTATGGCTTACCCCCCCCATGGTGGGGCCAGGAAGGTGAAGCCCCCTCCCAGGAGACCTAATCCAGATGCTAGGGTTGGCCTTCATGCTGTGGACCATAATGGAGCCCTGCCAGTCTCCTTTTCCTCCTGTTTTCTCCTGTCCCCCCTCCCTACTGACATGATTATGTCAGAGCACGCCTCTCAACCCATATTGCCCTCCAGTTACCACCAGAGGCCAATCAGTGAGCAGGATGATGTGGGACCCTCCCCCTGAGAGAGGAGAGCAGTCCTCTGGATGCTCAATCCTCTCTCCCACTGCCAACCCTGACAACCGGGCTTATTCCCGCAATCGGGTTGCAAGTGTGGTGCGAGGTGTAGCAACCAATGCCTCAACCTTCAGCACCACCGGGCTGGCCTCAACTCTCACTTTTAAGACAGAAACATCTATGGGCCTTAAAAAAAAATCTACGAAGAGGATATTTAGTCTTTGCATCTGCCACATGGCCAGGACTGAAATAAAAAAAACAAAACAGTTATTGGTTGTGGGAAAGTCAGCTCAGCCTGTTGTTTTAGGGGCATCAGAAATCTACCAGTCATTTAATCACAGCAACTGCATTGCATGGATGACAGTCAAAATCTTTACAGATTGGCTGCATACATGGGACTAGAAAGTAACAGGATGCAATATTGCTTTACTTTGTGATAATTTTAGTGGTCCCCTGGGGTCAGTGGATTTAGGGACATCAAGTTACTTTTCTTACCACCCTAATACCACATAGGTAATGCAGCCATTAGATCACCAAGGCACCATTTACAGTTTAAAAGGCACTATATTAGGAAGATGAAATCCAAACTGCTTGATGTTCTTGACTCCGACTGTGATCTATAGCATCACATTGTGTAAAATACAAAAATCCACCTCTTTGACGCTGTCAAAGTAATACAGAATGCCAAGGAATGTATTTCCCAAGAAACAATAATTTGTTGCTTCATAAAAGGAGGAATCACTACTGCCATGGACATGCCAGTCATTCCTGATTCCACAGACAAGCTGACTGAGCCACCATCTGGCTTGACATCCATGGGGTTCATTGAACTGTTTTGCCTGGGAAACAATGACCCCCAGCTGGAACTCACTGACAACACAGAGGACATAATTTCCTCTTTTAATTGCAACGCAGATGTCATTAAGGCTGACGAAGAGGATAAGGAAGGAACTGCTGATGTGGAGGAGATGACTGTGACCACACAGGATATTTAACATACTATCCTTACCCTAAAGAGGGTCATGGAACAAAGAGAGGACATACCCCTTGACTGTAGCCTGCTAGCACACATTGAAGCACACTGTGGAAAGTACACTGAAAGATGGGCCTTCTCCTATACTGCACCTAAGCTGTGGAACTCCGTCCCAGAAAAGCTGCAGGCACTTGTCTTACTTCCTACCTTCAAAAAGCACTTCTTGGATGTACTATTACCCAGATCACATTGTAGATGTTTTTCTTAATGCCTGGACATGCCTGTCAGGATCCACAGTCTAATATCCTGACCCCATGATTTAACTGTACCAACTGTAAGATGCTTCTGTAATTTGTTGTACTCAACTGTTGTTATGTTATCAGAAATGTTGTATACCGCTCTGTAATGACTTGCCTGTGTAACTGTGTACTACTGCCCTGTTTCAGTTTTACTGTGATTGTTATTGTAATACTTGCATTCTATGTGTTATCTAAATGGCTCTAGTCATGCCTACAAATGATCCCTGGAACTAGTGTACTTACCCGGTCATCAAATAAATAAAATAAATATGATGAGCAAAGCAGGTGTACATCACAGCTTACCTGGTTTGCGAAAGTAAAAAGTAAGTATGCCAGCACAGGGAAGCTTTAAAAAGTGTTTTTTTATTCATGAAAGCATTAATAAATCATCAGAACCTGCTCAACAACCACTAACAACTAAATCCCAAAAGGAGTTGTGATCGTAATCGCTGTTCTTTGCTGAATACTGCTTGTTTGTTTGAAGTGGATTGTTTATGAGTGAGCAGGGACCGACTGAATGCAAATTTTACTTTTACCAGATGAGTGTTATACTGGACTAAATGTGAATAGGCATTTGTGTCTGGTATAAGCAGCATACACCGTACTTTTTTGGGACAGCCAATCAAAGAATCACTGGTCAAGCTGTGGGACATTTCAGATTGGACAAGATGCTCTTTGTAATTGATTAAGGCACCCTGAACTTTTTTAGCCTCTTCTGTCACAGCATAAGAGACTATAGCTGGCTAGTAGGTCCCAGCTCCTCCTAGCATATGTTACAGTTCTAGTAGTGTTGAAGATGGTAATGGTGAGAACAAGGTTTGGGAAAAAATGGCAGAAAACTAGAAATATTTTAATGTATTTCAGTTTATATATTTTTACAAAAGAACATATAGAAAAAATCTTGAGATATTGGGATTTGTAAATGAAAAACAACGCAGATTCAAGAAGAACAGATCCTGTATTATTAACCATCTGTGCTTCTATGAGGATATAAATGGGAAAGTTAGCGGAACCATACCAACGGACATTATATTCCTTGATTTCCAGAAAGCTTTTGATAAGGTGCCACAGGATAAGCTGATAGAAAAAATTTCCAATATGGGATTGGACAGCTGCATCATTATTTGGATAAGGAACTAGCTAGGGAACAGAACACAGAGGGTTAGAATTACAGGGGAAGTTTCAGATACCATAAAGGTGGTGAGTGGTATTCTGCAAGGATCAGTCCTTGGGTTGATCCTATTTTCTTTGTACATAAATTATTTAGATCATGGTATTACCAATCAGATTGTTAAATATGCTGATGACATAAAATTAGGGGGACCTGCTAATACACAGGAACAACAGGAATCAATGAGAATGGATTTGGAAAAGATTGAGAACTGGGACAACCAAAATAGGATGAGGTTTAGCCTAAAGAAATCAGGGGTGCTGTATTTAGGAAAATCTAATAATAAAAACAAATATAAGTTGAATGGAGATGAATTACAAGAGTTAGAGGAGGAAAGAGACTGTGGAATAATTAAGCAATAATGCCCAACAGGGTGTGTGTTGTGCTGGGATAACATCACACCTCAGGTGGTTGGGCATGAGGCCGCAGGCCGAGTGCGTCCAACAACTGAGGCATGACGTTATCCCAAATGACACACACACCCTGGAGGGCATTATTGCTATTATACAATGGCTCGTTGTTATGTATAAAATAAAAAATAATTTTAAAGAATGTTTTTATTAGTGTGGAAAAATATTTTTGTTTCTTAAGAGGAGATGTAAAAAAAGAGAGCATGGCAATCATAATGTCATCCATATGGGTTCACAGTGAGGCTGAGACCAGACCCATGATGTTGTGCTGGGATGACATCATGGGTCCAACCCAAGACTGACCAATCAGAGTCCAGGATTTTTTCTTGCCATTGTATAATTGTTGATAATTGTTTGAGTTTTGATAAACAAAGGACACATATTATACAAAAAGCTAACTACATGATGAAAAATATAAAATGAAGTTTTGTGAATACTGTAGATCTATTGGCTATGTATTGCCTATATATAGGATGTATGTGAGACCTTACTAAGATTATGGGTCACAGTTGTGGAGTCCCTACAAAACAGGAGAAATTAAGATATTGGAGTCAGTACAAAGAAGGTACACAAAAATGATGGAAAAATTAGGTAATTATGGGTATCCTAAAAAGTTAAAAAGAACTTGCCTGTTCTCTTTGGAACAGAGAAGATGTAGAGGTGATCTACTGTCTTTGTACAGAATTATTAATTGATAAAGTACTAGTAAATGAAATAGGTTTGAGACTTCAGATCAAACCAAAAGGGCTAAGAAGACATGGATTGCAAACTAAACTGGATACAGTAAAAAATAATAGGCTATACAATTCATTTTTGAACAGAACTGGGAGAATATGGAACATGTTACCAGCAGAGATGGTGGCTAGTAAAACAATAGTAGAATTCAAAAAAAGAATAGATCAAATGATAAGGGATAAAAGGTTGAAATGTGCCGACTAATGTGGGGAACGGTTATACATGGAGTAACAGTCTTCTACCGTTCAATACCCAGTATAAGAACCCAGTATATGATTCAAACGAAAAAATGCAATAAAGATAATGCAAGCCAAGTGCTCCACGCCATCATATCTCTCAACCTTTCTTCACCAAAATGTGTGACACAATGTGTGACAAATGAGCAAAATGTGTGACATATCGTCTACCATGGCACTGCAAGCTCAGAACACTATAACTATCAGTGCACTAATGTTCATGATGTTTTTTGATAACTGAGCATAATAGATTATTATGAATTTCTGCTTAAAAGTCTCAGTGGGGAATGTGGAATATCACCTTCCCCATGATGGACAAAGGGTTTCTGAGAGGTAAAATGAGTGATGTACCACATAATGTGTGACAGTTGAGAGGTATGCACGCCATGCATCCACTAAAGTATTGGATGCCACAAGGATAAACTGACATCCATATCTGTTCTGGTTTTTTTTGTGAACACTGAGACCCAACAGCTACTTTCTGGATCAAATAATGACTATCTGGTCAACCACTCACTCCATACCTGCTCTGTTTTAACTGTTCCAAACAGGAAATTACCATCTTGGTCAGACAGCAACTTTATTGACAATGATTTATTCCATTTCTGCTCTGCTGAAACCATTTCAGATTGGACAGGCAAATAGTAACTTTCTTTAGATTACAGTCACTTTTACACTGTGCCCCTCTGCACTGCAATTATTTGTTGCAGTCTGTTTCACATTTTCTAACCTCTTGTCTGTGTGCTTTTACACAGCACACCTTACATCGATCCCGCAAAGAGTCCCATGTGACCCTCCGGGATCCTCGTGGTCTCTCATTATCACTGCCTCCCGATGCTCGTACGAGAAGAACTGTGCCCTTGTTGAGCTACTTACATTTCCTGACAGCACAAAGAAAGCTGAACTCTGGCAAGTAATCAGTTTTGTGTAATGTTTGGTAAAAATGCTTTAGAATGACTCAGAAAGTGGGGCTTACACTGGACATGTGCTTACGAATATGCATAAGAGCATGCCCAGTATAAGCCCCACTTTCCGAGTCATTTTAAAGCATTTTTACTAAACGTTACACAAAAATGACTACTTGCCTAGGTTCAGCTTTCTTTGTGCTGTCATAAAATGTAACTAGCTGAACTCGGGCACAGTACTGCTCGTATGAGCATCAGGAGGCAGTGATAGTGTGAGACCACAAGGATCCCGGAGGGTCCCGTGAAGCTTTTGCGGGCCAAAGTCTGAGTGCTGCCATCTGAATACATGGCCACTAGATGCACTTCACAATGATGTGCTGAAATGGTGAACCCAGAAAAACAGGGGGAATGCCATTTCAGCGAACGCTCATTATGGAAGCGTTGCAGGTTGCTGTCACACAAAAAAAGGCAATGCTGCAATTGATCTGCACCAGTCAGTGTGGTGCAGAGCCTGGCATGTAAAGGCGCCTTATATTACCTTATTGGGTAAATGGCTTGTAATGGATATATTATCATAGGTAGGATAAGGAGCTGGGTTATGCCAGCCAGGGACAGAACCAGGATTTTTCAAAGGGAGCACCATTTTAGTTAAGAAGCCAGTAAAAGCGGAATTTGTACAATCTAGATAAAAATGTAACAGTTGCAATTGGATGGCCCAAGGAGGTAGTAAAGATCACGCAACCTCATTACACAGATGGATCCACTAGTGATCTAATCCAATCCAACTAAAAGAGTTGGAGTCTGATGTACAGAACCCACACCCATGCAGACCCTCCTATTCACAGGAAAAACTTGGAATGTTTCTTCCAAATGTGTCCTGTAAACAATCAGCTACAGTTCATATTGTACCTAACCCCTTCACACATATATGGAAGTACAAAATCACTCATGCCCCCACAATGCAAAGCATCATGGGCTGCATATGCAAATCACCACAGAATATTATGCTGGTTCAACTTTAAACAGAAATGCATGGTGCCAAAAGGCCTCTCACACAGTTTGCAAAGGGTATACGGAAGTAGCCCAACACAAAAAAATATCATTGTAAATAATACTTCCCCAACAGAACAAATACAGTGTGTCCTTATGGCAAGATCTTAACATGAAGCAGAAACAAACACTTCTATTAGGGTACTAACTTGTCCTTGGCATTAACAATCAGTGCACAGTTAGAATGTTCCTTGAAAAAAGGAGCAGAGTATGCCAGTTTTTGACTAGGAGGCATTCAGCACACTGCATTTAATTTATCAAAAGAGAAGGTAAAAGGTTCTCCTCTGTTCTCCTCTTTTTAGTGTACCATAGCCTGGCGTTCCTGCCTGCAGTATATAAACTTCTGTTATTCTGCACAGCATGCCCCTAGGGAAAGTTCTGCCAATGCTGTGTGATGCTGGAAACTCTTGCATGATGGTGACCCATCCCCCAACAGGTCTTGCCCTTTTCTTCCAGGAGAAACAGGAGATGTGTTTATTTACAATGCAGTTGCCTAGGATAGCCCAGCTGAGATACACAACATCCCACTTTCAGTGGGGTCCTGCTTCTACCGCAATTATACAGCTGGGAAGAACTGAAGCACACAGAGGTTAATTGACTTTTTGCTCAGAGCTTCACAAAAAGCTGATGGCAGTGGTAGGACTGGAACCAGAGATCTCTTGTTCCTCAGTTTAGTACTCCAACTGAGCTGATGGCAGTGGTGGGATTGGAACCAGGGATCTCCTGTCCCTCAGTTCAGTACTCCAACTGCTGGATCATCCTGACTCATTGGCTTTCAAAATGTCTTTTCATTGGGGTGCAAAACAGTTCCCAGCTCCCTTCCCTTGCCAAAACAAAATACCAGTTTACTGACTGGATAGAAAGGTGAAGTTTACATGGCCTACTTACACAAGGCCCCGTTTACTAAGTGTATGCACCAGTGCAAGGTTTGCACTCCCTTTGTATGTCAGAGATCTAGAAAAAACACAACGTAAGTGCATATGCAAACTCTTAGATTAGTAGTTAAGGTTGTTTCTGATCCATTTTGCAAGATTAACTATTTTTGTTTTCTTTAACAGCAAAAGAATTATTTATTTAGCTATTCATTAAAAAAATTGTTAACCAGGAAGCCTCTATGAGATACTACAGTTTCCAAGAGTGAGGCAGGTTTTGCACTGGTGCCCAAAGGTAGTAAACCTGGCCCCTAAATGACTTGGGGATATAAACTGGCATTGCCAGCAGTGAGGCATTCTGTTCTAGTGGTTAAAGCACCAGCTTGGGATTCGGAAGATCGCAGGTTCAAACCATGCTAGAGCTAAATATTCACTGTGCAACCTTGGGCAAGTCACCTAACCTATCAGTATTCCAATCCAGCTCTGGAACAGGGCAGAAGCATTTCTAAGATGAAAACGAGATGTTGCATCTCAGTTGGACTATCCTGGGTAAATAAATTGTAAAATAAAAAAAGAGAAACATTTCTCACAAACAATGCCAACAATATTATGAAACATGCACTTTCAAACAACATAAGTTATTACAACTCTCATTATTCATTAATGGTGCTACAGGTAAAAGCAGTATCAGTTTAAATATTATAGAAGCGCTACAGATTTTGTGATGATAAATATTAACCTAAATCATTGGAATGTCAGCTAACATGGTGTTGAGTGATACTGGGAAGTTTGATTAATATCTACCATGCTATGTCTAAAGTGCTTCAAAAATAAAATAACATTTAAAACCTCTTACAAACTGGAATCCATACAAACAATAAACAAGGACTGAAGTGATTAGAGTGTCTTTTTCTTAGTCTCCATTCCATTTTTTTCCTACAAATAACATCAGTTCCATGCTGCTGTCAAATGTCAGTGTCTGTCAGCAATGCATAAACTTGTTCCAAGATTAGCGTATCATGTTACAAGCTAAAAATAAGATTTCTGTCGAATAGCCTGCATCGTTTGATGCTCTGTAGTGATTACAATTGGAAACAGGGTGACCTGCGATGTGCTCTGTGAGAATGATGTATTTGCAGTCTGTAAAATACACACATGCTCTGCTGTACTTAAAATATACAACAACCATTAGTAAGCTTCAGCGCAGAAGAAGCAATACAAGTTGCACATGCAAAGGTTTATAAAATGTGATCCTATATTTTTAGCTTTATTTTACCCTGCCTTGCATGAAGAACTTTTAAAAGTGTTACTTGCCCGTCATTTCCTCTTATTTCACTTGAGTTGTTTTAGTCCATTCCTGAAGAGCAGTGTTGAATCAGAAGTGGTGTAAATCTACAACATGGGGCACTAAAAATAAATACACCTGAGATAATGTTTCATGGATAGTGGGATAAAATAAAATGGATAACTCCCAGGAAAAGTGCTTCATGTACATGCACTTGAATGTACATGTATCCCTAACCTGGAAATAATATAACTCGACTTCTTCCAGCTTTTGGCCTGTATTCATGAAGATGATCTCCAGTGGTAACACAACTTTATTTGCATTTACCAGTCCAATTCAGCAATCTCCCACATTCAGTGGTACGGTGCTGTATCGGGTTAGTTAAGGCAAAGCAAAATGGTGTTACTGCTGGAGGTAATGCTTGGTAACATGGGTCATTATTTTTATATGTATGCATCCAGTGCAGTGATTAACTATTCATTTATTTAAACATTCTCATCAAGAAAAAATATACTGAGCTGAGAAAAGCCAGTTTCCAGATGTGTCCTGAGGGAAGAGGTATAGGGGTGCGAAGGCAAAACAAAATATTTTATTACCAAAAATATGTAATGTGCGAAATGGGATAGTTCAAACCAGACAAGAACAGAGCAAAAATACTTGTGGAAGATAGGAGAATTATAAAATAATGCAAGAACAGAGTAAAACTGCAAACAAATACAAAGGGCACATTAAGGGTTGCAAAAAGGAAGCAGTATGTGTTGTATAGGGTATTATACAATTGTGAAGACCACCTATAGCTAACTCATAAATAATGCAACTTGACTGGTTATCTATATATAAATACTAATGTGAAATGCTTATTGTGTGATTCAGCTCTATGTACTCATGCCTTCCCCCAGGGAACTCTTCTAAGATAACCTTCAAATCTTAATGAGTTTCTTGCCTAGTATAAAAATAAATAAAATTATTAATATACAGTGAAGCCCACCAGGATGAAGCGCAGTGTCACAGGTTTACTGCATGACAAAAGGGATTAACTCCCATTAAAAATGCATTGTTTGCTGCAGTAACTCTATTGCAGAATTCTGCAGTGCTGTGCTTCAATTCTGGTGGGCGCCACTGTACATATATGGACAACCTGGAAGTATCTGGGGACTTAATTATCCGAATGAATCTGAAGGAATTCCATGCTAGCTTTGGTCCTGTAATCATAATCACCTTATGGGTTTGATCATATTGCCAAACTTCAAAAAAGGACATACAGAAAGCAAACAAAATTATGGGATTCAAGAACTAGATCTACTTAGCAAAGCTCCACTATTCTATTACAGCTCAACTTTCTAAACTGCAAGTTGCAACAAACTGTTAGCCAATTAAGCAAATCTGTAAAATCATGCCCTGTGTCCTCTTTATCTGATTGTCAGAGCTGTGACTGTGTCCCAGCTGTTTCAGTTTTGTAGATTAAATGTGTTTGGCATGTAACTCTGATCTTGCTCGTTTTATCTTGTTATGATCTGATGGAGGAATGGCACAGACATCCAAATAGCTCAAAGAACCAGAAAGGGAGAGCTAGGCAACTGTTCATTTGACAAGGTTACTTTGGAACTCAGGCTGGGGATTTAGTAGGTGGATGTTGCCCTTCCAGGTATTGTATGTTACCTGGACCTCTGCAAATGTTAATATTGTGTTTCTGTAAATGCGGCAAGGGGAAATTGTGGCATCTGCATTTGCACATTTCACAAAATGTGGCAAAGTAAATCTGTAACATCCCCTACATCAGTGAAAAAGAGTACTAAGTATAGAACCCACAAATTTTTCCACAACCGAGGGATTTACAGGACAAAAATATCTATCTAGAACTAAATATGCCAGAAATTCAAAATTCCCCCACACAAATCGAACAATTTGCAGAAACCATAGCTTCACATTTTGTACTTTGAAATTCAAACTTTCCTTCATGTTTTTGTGAAATTTCATGACCATAAAATTGCTTTTTTTGCAGGCATTTCACCAGCACAATTTCCACTAGCCCTTCTTGCAAAGCAGTGATGAGCATTATTTATGTAGCAAGCACTCTTGCAGCAAACTGTGGCAAGGGCAGCCCACTTTCTGACAGACTGGGGTTCTCGGGCTGCCATCACTGATTTATTTCTTATTTTAACAAGTCTGTACCATACAGGGTTTTATAGATAGTTGTTTAAATTACACTCTTCATGACCTATAATCTCACTTAATTTTTCACTTCTCTTGTTTTATGTGCCAACAATCATACAGGCGACAAGAAGCAAAATCTGGAATGCGTGTCATTTTGGTCAAAACCACAAAAAGATATATTCATTATGGGTGGATTTCTCTGCTTCCTCTTGCATACACATTGCACATGCAATTCATTACCTCATCATTCTTAAAAACAAGTTATAATTTAGTTTATTAGGAGTGAGATGGTCAACTGGGTAAACCAGTCTCTTGTTTTCAAAACAAGAGCTCAAAAGAACTTCACTTATCCATCTTCCTTTATTTACAATGCACCTTTTTGAAATAGTAAAACAGCTGAAGAGTAAAGTAGGTAATAAATGCTCATACTACAAATTTGATCAATTATTCAAGTGCAATAATCATAGTCCATACAACTGAGTATGTTTGGTATATTTTCTACAGTTTTTATAAAGTCTCATGTGCTTATGTCAGTTGGGAGTGAGTTCCCAAGAAAAAATACTATATAATTAAAGGTTCTACCTCTAGACAATTGTAGTGTAAGCCATGTCACAGATAGTAAATGTTTAGATTGTAAATCACAATTTGGGGAGTGGGAAGTTAGCAGTTCTAACAAATCACAAGTCACCAATCCATTCCACTAAGTAGTCTAGTTTGGTTTAATTTTGTTTATTACTGTATCTGCCTCTCAAAACAAGGTGACTTTTTACAAGCCCCATGAGATATTGCAAATTATGAACAGGATGAAAAAATTCAGAAACCTGATTGGTTGAGAGCATTATCTACTCATGATTATACTGAACAATAAAATCATGGTAGAAACTAGTTCCTGCCAACATTTTGTTTTACTTACTTCTATATTACTGCACCTGTCTGCTAAAAGTCATACCTGGCTTCAGCCCTACATATTTCCATTAGCTCTCACTGTTTCCCTCTTTAAATTAACTTTTTTTTTATCTTTTAATGTTCTTCCACCAGTTTAAAAACAGTGAAAAAGTTTTTGAAGAATTTGTGCTTTTATTTGTACCATACTGTGGGGTCCAGATCATAATTGGAATAATCCACTTCAGAGTGTGTTTTATCATAGGATATTGTCACTTCTCAGAATCCTAAGGAATTTGGCTTCACATTCTGCCTCAGAGGGCACCTGAAGTATGACAATATATTATGATAAAATACATCCTGTCATGTATTATTGCTTAATTATAAAATGGCTACAAAAAACTAAGCTACATTATGGGTGGGATATTCAAAGGGGTTGCGCATGGTGCAACAGTGTTATGCCAGGCGAAATCCACAGTACCCAGCGATATTCAGAGGGATGTTTAAGCTGCCCAAATCCCGATGCTGGAGTGCATCAGTAATGTGGTGCAAGTGCGGGGCGTGCCCATGCATACTCGGCACATCCCGATATTCAGCCCGGGATGTGCTCAGCATATGCAGGTGCAACCCCTACTTGCACCACACACTGGTGCTCAGAGTTGAGCCAAAATAAAAAGAAGCAAATTCTGGCCACCCACAGGTGAGCTGCCATGCTGCAGGGCACAACATGGCAGCTTCCAGCTGTGGATGGCCACCCGAGTTCCTGTCCCAGGGACCATTGGTGTCACACCCCCCTGATCATGGGCATTGTACCAGTAACTAAATCCCTGGTGGTCCAGTGGACTGCTTCCAGACCGATTGCGGGTAGTACGGTATGGTCTGCATGCCCATTGGCCCACACTATGGACCAATGGGCGTACAGCCGTACTGTACGCAGTCAGTCAGCAGGCGGCGGGGTGGCTGGTGGGTGGGGAGCTGCCACCTGCCATTGACTGGGGGGTACAGAGTGGCAGAGCTCAGTGGGCAGGTGGGGAGGGGGGTACCGCTGGACCACTAGGGTTAATTTGCACTGTTTAGAGTATGTATGCCCGCAAATGGGCTGGAAGCGGTCAACTGGACCACCAGGGATACAGGACTTGTTCTATTTGATACTAGTGCCCGCGATCGGGCTGGAAGTAGTCCACTGGACCACCAGGGATATTGGACTTGGTTTGTTTATTACATCTGCCCACGATCAGGCATTGGGGCACTTTGCCATGCTGTACAGGGAGCATCAGTCCCCGATGGCTGCAACCTGGCAGGGCATCAGGTGCAAGTCACTGGGGATCAGCGCATCTGCATGCAAATGGGGCCATAATGACATGCTAATGGCCCCAATTGCACCTTGCATGCATTATGGCCCCATTTGCATATCCAGCGCTGAATATTGCAGTTCCTGTGACTAGCACAACTGCACTTGCACTGGCACATCCCCCTGCACCACTCTTGCCACTTGCACCGGTGCAGAGCCACTGTGCCATGTGCAATGTGGGAGGCCACATTGCCATATTCAGTGGTGCTGAGCCATGGTGCAGCACCATTGAATAAGCCAACACACTCTAAAGCATCCCAGTTAACTGCGCCCAACATTGCCTGCTTGGCGCATTTCTGAATATCCCACCCAATGTGTCAAATGTGGTCACATGACCATTCATCATTCCGGCACAACAGTACAGGTCAGAAATTCTCTTTTGTTTTTGCGTAAACATTCAGAGTCCCATTACTTAGTTCTAAAGTTAACCATCATGGATACCATTTTATAAAGCAATACGGCACTCCCTGGTGTGTATCACTGTGTGATAGTAGCACTTTTTTGGTGCATATCACACACGGTTTCACCTCATGTCTCACTTTTCAAGGCATGCCATTATCCTGCAATAATGAACACTTGTGATGCCTTATACCTTATTGCCTAAATTAAGCATGGATGAGAAATAAGCCACCATGTTATTCCACTTTTATCAGTGAAAAAGCTGAGGGGGAATGGAACTGCCTCTGTTAAGAAAATTAAGATGTACAGGTCTTTCTTGCTCAAAACTTTTTTCTTATGTGTTTCCTATTAGCAAGGTCTCTTTATTCTTTTAAGGGGATCCCTGGCTAATTCTCTACAGCTAAACACAATTTTTAATTCATGAAACTACTGTAGAGAGGTTTCATGTATTTTCAAAAATGATCATTTTAAGTGTGGAGAGGGAATAGTTCCAGATTTCAAATGAAATTGGAAATTATTATATTCTACCATAAGCTGTGTGCTCACCTGGGCATACAGCTCTGGATATAATTTCTCTGTCCTTTTTCCATGGTATGCAGTGCACAAGTAGAAATGCATGCTCATTTTTTCCAAGATGGTCCACACATACATCGCTGGTGTGAGTGCACAAGATAGGGATCGGACTCTAGTACTAAAAACCTAGCCAAGTTCTTTACAGTTATTGTATGCACTGCTTGGGGCAAAACCATTTACATACACCTCAGGATTTGGTCTAGCATGAAAGCAACACTGATTGAGAAAAAAAAATACAAACATATTTGGTCTGTCATTTTAGGTGTTGCCCACTTAAAAATGTGTAGTGGTCTCCAAAATCATTACACTCAATGCTGGGAACAAGAGCATTTCCTAATGATAGTGTTTTATTTTTCAGACTAAGGGAACCTATTTCGTATCAAGATGTGGTATCTCAGTTTTACTTGGTGAAATGTTCTAAGTTATGACTAAAACTGTAACTCTCACACCTAAAATAAATAAACTGGTTGTAAAGTTCAAATAAATATGGAGGGATATTCAAAAGGGCTGCAGATATACACAGATACATGGGGTGCTTGCCTTTGCATTCTCAAGATGCTTGCATCCTGGCAGTCCTGCTTCTGTTTTCAGAAGGTGCATCAGTTTATGGCAAAAAGGTACAACTTGCAGTATAAAATGGAAGCAACTGTGAGTAGTGTCCAGTTTGGACACACTTTCACTTCTTTTTGGATATAAAGTTGTTGCTGTTAGGCCATCTCGTAGATAATCTAACAGATGGTGTAACAGCGTTAGCGTAAGCGTAAGCAAAAGAGAATGTTGTCCGTTGTCCGTTTGAGCTGTTCAGAGCGGCGGCATGAGTGTCTGGCATTTTAACTTTTTGGCTTTATGCTTCATCTATTTTGGCATTTTCACCACCCTCAAACAGGTATTAAATGCTTTTTTTGCAGTTCCTGCTTGTTATTGAGGCTATGTGGTTATATTCTGTTTTTTGCGGAGACGCTGATTTTTGCTTGCTCGCTCATTTTTTGCTTTAGTACATTTGCTTTGGTGCATTTTTTATGCTCCTTGGACGACTATGCTTACATGCATGCCTACACTGCTGCTTGTAATTGGGTGAGGTCTATGCCTTTTCTATATGTGTGTTTATTTATTTTTTGATGTTTAAATAAACGTTTATCTTTTCAGTGCTGACCCCAAACTTGTTTTTTACTTTTATTGGCTATCAGCTCCTGGGGTATTAGTGCACTTTCCCCAATTGAGACCCCTACTTCCTTGAAATTTGGGAAGAAATGTCTTTGTTTGCAGATGGTGTAACAGATTTGGATGCATTTCTACTTTAAAAATAGCAGCAGACGTGTCTTGGACATATCGTCTCAAAAATCCTCCCAATGAGTCCATCAGGTCTGCGCTGCTGTACTTATTGGTCCCACAGCTAACTAGGCAATGCCATGTTTACATGATGATCAAGGCCACTGATTTACAGTGATTAAAGCAATGACATTCCTTTCTCAAGACTTGAAATTCCTGGAATTGCACTAGTGAGTGTTAGTCTAATTTCCAGATTTTACCTGGATTCTACTGTCATTCTTTTAGTATGTGTATAAATAATCAGAATAAAAGGAGGCTTACTATACAGAGCATTAAATGAAGCAAATTGAACATAGTACAGGAAGCAAATATAAGAAAAATACAGGTTCTGTAGATTTACCGATCTGGTATAAAATGCCAGATTCTGTGAAATTCTTTGCTTTTACCAGTGTGCAGGCAGTCCAAATTCTGGAATTGGACCAGGTGTTCTGGTAAAAACTGAAAACCAGTGGTCTTGATGGTGATTAGTGTACTATCTTTCATCTCATTGCTGTGGGTGGACTTTAGTTGTCCAGGCAGAAAGTCAAAAATCTGCTTATATTAGAATAGTTTCATGAAGTACAGAGAGTTATATGGCTCAGTGCCTCCACTCCCACACACTGTTTCATAAAAGTGTTTTTTAAAACTACAATTAGGCTTCGAAAGGTAAACAAAACGTGACTGAAAACTTTCAGCTGAAAGGATTAGGCTTTTTCTGTTTCATCCCTCCCTTTTTATGATTCTATATTATAGTGTTTAATTATGCTAAAATGCAACAAGGCACGGAGCCTATGTCTATGTGTATAGTCCCATGTTACATGTAAAATTTCAGTGCAAGTGTATCTATCTATTTGTGTGCCAAAGAGACATGCATGCATACTGTGGAAAAGATTTCTGCTGTGTTGATTGTCCAAGATGATTAAAATTTTCCTCATATTCTTGTCTACAAGGTTGAACTCATTTCCTCTGCCCTCCTTCAGCTGCATGCAGACTTGAGGAAATGAGTCAAAACAAGAAAATGCATATAACTGAGCTATCATATGTGTGTGTATGATACTGTATTATTATATTGAAATACAGATTGAAAGATAATGCTTAGTTATATACAACTCAAAATTGCACCAGAGGATCAGGACATGTTCTTATGTCCAACTTACATATTAAACCATGCAGGAGCACTTTAAAGGACACTGTCAATCCCCTTAGGTCACAAAGTATCTTTTGCTTAAAAAGCACATGTTATGATAGGTTGCATTCTGCAGAGACTGCTTATGTATGTGGTAGTTTGATTTAGATTCTTTGTTTCTTTCTATGAGTGAAAGACAGAATGCCACCAAAGTGGTGTTACCACACAGAAACATGTTTGCTTGCACTCCTTGATTAGCTCCACTGCATCTTTCCTGGACTTAGGAACACCCACAACACAGTCTAGCCATTCGTGATACTGAGGTAGAAGAGGATACTATTGCATCGTGACTGGCTATACCATTTAGGGGTGTTCCCAATATTCAGGGAGTATGCAATAAGAGTAGATCAATAATTTGGAAAAAAAAAAGGTTGGGCATAATTACACCTTTAGCATGTATATCAGTTCTGCTAAAGAAGGAAGCAAATAAAACAACCAGTGATATCAGTGAATTTTAGAAAAGGTAAACTATCATAAAATGTGGGCTTTCAGCTAGAAATAATATGGCATGAAAAGGGTTGAAAATGTCCCTTTAACGACTCTAAATTTACATTACATAGTATCAGTAAGCCTACTTTCAGAAGGTAGCATGGGGCTGTGAGGCTTTTCTTGAATAAGGAGAGGTCGTTTCTTCACATGTTACAATGTGTCATATATCTTATTTTTAAATGTTTTTAGCTAGCTCATGGATTCATCATGTGACATTTTTAGCCATGTCACATCCCTTTGTTTTGAACTTTTACAGATAAGGCTGAGAGTGTTCAGCTGACATGGAGTGGGAGCGTCATGCTGTGGTCCTGTAACTCACAATCTTTCTACTTATGTTAACATATTACATTTTGGTATGAGAAACATTTTTATTACTGATCTTATTATTATAATGCTATTATTGCTATATTTTGGAACCTAGGTCTCCATAGGACAGACAGGTAGAAGGAAAACTAATGGTCACAGTTGGTTTCCTGAAAGGGACATCCTGATCCCTTTGGGGCCTAAAAATGCATTTTATAAATAAACTTGTAATCAGAAAAACATTAACATAAAATGTACTCCTACTTTTCTTATAAACGTGACTATATTTGTTTTAAAAGATAAGTATTTTTGTTTACATCAGAGAACCGAAAATTACTGTGATAACTATGGTTCCTTTTTTATTTTCTTGATTATTGAAGAAGACCTTTTGTTAAAATATTGTAGCTAATTTTATTTAATCTGATCTGTGCTGCTGGAATATTTAGCAATCTACCTGTTCCCTGCTTCTATTCGTACTCTCTCTGGGCATGCCAGAAAATAGGCATTGGGTATCTGGCCCACTTACTAGGTAAACAAAAACTAAATAAAATAAATATTTTCTATTTCCAGGGTTCATTTATTTAACCTCTGCATTTTATTCTCAGCTCTCACGCTAATGCCATACTAATGTTTTTGTTTGTACCGTAATAACACAGAAGAGGTGAATAACTGTGTTTCTCTCTGTAAACCTTTTACATGAAAAGACAAGGAAACATATAAATGTATCTGTTGGGGATTTAAATCTATGCTCAGGTTAAAATATATATTTTCAGCCTCAGGAGGGTTGTCATTGTCCTTTTGAATAAATATATTTCAAATAAAAATAGACAAATTAATAAATAAAATCCATTCTAATTTCAGCTGTTCCTCAAAATGTGTCTTAATTCTGATGGGTAAACTATACAAGCTTTTTTTATCTGATTAATTTTAACAGATTGGCTTTTACTGTAAGGCTTTCATTTTTTTTTTTTTTTTTTTATTTATTTATTTAGTTTTTTTTTTGCAAGTATGAACAGTGTGACTTCTGATAACAGGAAAGGACCTTGGCTAATTAATTTATTATTTGTCTTAACATCTGTGTATTGTCCTATCCTTGTTTTGCATACTGCCGCCTATAATCTACTGCTAACACTGCCCTCCTAGGTCACCTGTGGAAAGTAGATGCTTTTGTATCTTATAGTATGATGGATATTTTTTTAGACAGTAATTTTGAAATACCTGTCTGATGGGCCTTTTCTTGTCAAACTGGGACCAATAGATGGAAATTACAGATTAACAGCGTCCAGGTATGGGACAAGCACCATGATTGGTGATGTAGCATGAGTTATTCAAAAAACTACAAGATTTTGTAGCAAGTAATAAGAAAGGCTAGGTTTATAGAACTACTACATTATTTTAATTATTTTGAACCACTCAGTTTTTCTTCTCCTAGAGTGGTATTTGATCAAACTTTTGGGCATAAATGACAAATTTACTATAAAAGAATAATAATAGTAAAACACGTGTTTGAGAACTGGGCTGTGATGAGTGAGTGTGTGTGTGTGCCCCCGTGGATGCATGTGTAAATGTGTGTGTGTGTGTGTGTGCGTGTGTGTGTGTGTGTGGTATAGTGCAGTGCTTAAGAGGACTGAGCTGCAAACCTGGGGAACTGGGTTTCAATCCCACAGCTACCACTTGCATTACTGTGTGACCATGAGCAAGTTACTTAACTTCCCTGTGTTCTCAGCATGCACCTGGAAACAAGCCTCCGCTTAGTAGCTTAGTGTGTCTTCCTGGCCAAAAATTGTAAAATAAAACAAATAAGCGTGTGTGCAAGCATGTGTATGTTTGTGAATGTGCTACACGTCTGTTCTAGCATCATTCATCTACATGTTTCTTTGACTTACAAATGAAACGCATCATTGCAGTGCCTAAATATTTATTATGACTTAATTTAATTTGTTGGTAGTTCCCAGATTGTGCATGGAAACAATACGGAACTATGTTATGTATTTACCGTACTGAAATAGCATCAAACAAACATATGTGAGTTAAAGGGGGCCTAGCGAATCCCACTCACAGAGGTGAGGAACAAAAGCAAGACCTTGTCAAGAAAAATGATCAGTACCATTGTGCTTTCATGGAAAATGCTGCACATTTTGCTACAGCCTGGAAAATTACATAAATCATGGAGTTTTCATAAAAAATGTTAATGATATCATGGTATCTATATTTTCCATGACTTCCGTGAAACAACCCTAGCAGTGATACACTGACCTTGTCTAACACCCAGCTGTCTCCTCCAGGGCCATCCCTGCTGCCCAAGTTTCCCATACCACATAAAAACCACCATTCTTTACACTAAAAGTGACCTCTGACCTTGTGCAGCCAGAGTCTCTTGTGCTTTCCTGGTGTTACCCCGACACAGTCCACACCACATTCATACTCTCATCAGTGGACAGTACATATATTTGCAGCAGGAAGCAATTTAGCTACATCAAATCCATTCGACAGTGCGAGCTGCTGGCTGCTACTGCACTTTATTTTAGTACACCCATCAATATGCAACTATAGTAACTAAGTCCTCATGGAACCATACAGGGGTTAATTTAACTCTATTTTGGAAGTATATGATCTCTGAAAATAATAAAACCAATTCCAAATTAAGGGGGAATTAAGTATTTGAGTCACAAAAGGGAAAGCAAAATTGAGTGGCATCAATTTTGCAAGTATGGAAGTCAAGAATGGTTCAGTGTTCTGTTAGGAAGGATAGCTTACCTTTAATATTTCACACTAACTTCTAAAAATGCTTATCTTTCTTAGAATATTAACTTCCAAAATATGAATCTTGGAAAGTATTGCATTTTCACTTCCAGAAAACCCCGGATGTCTTCCAAATGTTGGCCTATGTAAATTTTGAACTTTCACATAGAAGTAAAATCAGTAAAATGACTGGAACCCTTGGCTATATTACAGACTTCCTGTACCCCTATACTCTGGATCACCCTTTCTGTTCCACTGGGGAGAACTTCTTGGAGGTCCCACAGGCCCACCTAAAGTCTCCTTGTGACAGTCTTTGCAGTGGCAGCTCCCCATATGTGGAACTCTCTTCCATTTTGTCTTTGGTACATCTCCTCTGTGGAGGCCTTCAAAAAGGCTTTACAAACACATTTATTCTTTTCGGCACTTTATGAACTCAGTGAAATATATTGCCTCTCTATAAGTGATATATATATATATATATATATTATTTTCTTTGTTGGCTTATATCTATATTAGGCTTTTTTATGTACACTGCCCAGAACTGCAGGCACTGGTGCATTATAAATACAAATTGCTGGTTGACTTGCTTGGAAATAATATATATATATATATATATATATATATATATATATATATATATACACACACACACACATATATGAATTTAGCCCACTTAATTTTATGTAAAAACTTATTCTGTATGTACTATATCTGATGGCGAACAAGCCCATGGAAGCTGTTTCCCAAGGTGGAAAGATTCACCTCTTTACTACTACCATGGAGTCATGGCAAGCAGGCCAATGCATTCCTTCTAGTGGATTTGACACCACACATGTAACCCTCAACACCTATAATTATCATCCACTTCCATGCTGTATGAATTATATCCTCTGCTGTTGCCATGATAAAGTATCTTATACTATGTAAGTAATGTGCATTTGTATGTCCCTTTGGGACTATGGCTTGTGTGCCCTTTTGTACAGTACTATACAATGAATATTTGTGTACCCTGCTATACCAAGGGACCCCCACAAACATGAGATAGCATGTCTCCTGTGGCAATCCCACCGTATAAACTGAATGCTAATTTAAATAAACAATAACATTTAAACAAATAAAGAGCTTCCTCTGAGCTATGATTTGTAGGTAAAGGTGAACAATTTACTGTAGTCCATGACAGTTCAAGAATAGTCTGTTACAGTAATCAAGACTTGCTCTGCCCAAGATTTCAGTTCAATATTTTTTTAAATCATTTTAATTAATTTAACATTTGACTATAACCATAAGTCTGTAGAAATCCAGATGGCATCATAGTAACAAGGAACTGGATGAACTGGAATCTTAGAGAATTCTTCCTGTTGGTTCATGGGGAACCCCACTAACCACAGTGCTTACTAATGGAGTGATTAAAACAGGGAGATAGACCTGATGGGCCACCATCCGTGATAGTCTGTTCCAATATTACTGTGTTAGTACTAAACTGCACTGCACAAGCATGAACTGGATGGAAATTCACAATTCCTCCTTCCCAGTAGCTACATTTATGACAGGAAAGTCAGTGTGAATCCGAGACTAACGCAATTAACTGCTAAACAGGAACTCACAAGTTAAAATCCCACTGCATCCACTGGCTAGATGTGTGACCCTGGGCAAATCATTTTATCTCCCCGTGATTCCGTTATCACAGCTCTAAACTTGGGTAGAAACAGGGCCCAAGAAACAGCATGGTACATCTCAGCTAAACTATATTCTTGGACACATAAACTGTAAACAAAAAAATGTGAAAAAAATACAGTTGCCACGGCTATGGCATTGAATAAAGCCAGGTATCCACCCCATTGCCTGATTTCTCCCGTGTAATTGACTAGAAAGCGTGACGATGGCCATCACCGTCATCACACTTCCTAGTCAATTAGAGGATGTGTGATGATGAGGATTATGGTGATGCTGATGATGATCTGGAATAGTGAATGGAAAGCACTTACTGTCGTGGGGCGCCGCCTCGCTGCCGCTGCTCAGCCCACAATGCTCCTGCTGCAACCCCCGGCCGCCTTCCCTCACCTCGCTCCCCGGTTCCTTGGTCCCGTTCAGCCCGGCGGCCACTTCCTCCAGGTCCAGGAGGTGGCTCACGCTGAAGTTCTTTCTGCTGCTCACCGTGCCGCTCTCCAGCGGCTCCATGATCCGCACGGCCCCGGGGGCGAAGGCTTTCTCCATGGCAAAGGGAATGTCCATGGATCCTCACGGAAGCAGTCAGGGAGACACCGGAGCAAGGACGAACGGAGCTCGGGGATTGTTGCTGCCAATGCTAGCACTGCTGCTGTCACACAAGCACTTTTCTAAAGTCACCCACAAAAATTGTTTATCTCTGTCTTCCCCAAACTCTGTTCCGCCTAGCTGACGTCTGGAAGAAAACAACCCCCCAACCCCAACGTGTTAAACCATTTCCACACGCCCCCTCCAAGAAATCATATACCCTTTCCCCTCCTCCGCCTGGCACTATAAAAAAAAGTTTCAAAACTTTCTCTTCTTGCCAAACTTTTTTTCTTTCTGAAAAGTGAGCTTAAGTGCTTTTATCAACACATGGTGGAGAGAGAAAGAGAGAGAGGGGCAGCGGGAGCTGTGTGTGTGTGGTGTGCGTGTGTGGACTGTGGAGTCCAGCATGGCCTGGCCGCCCCAGGCTCCAGGACGACAGGAGGGGTGATTAAGAGCCCCTTCGGCAGCTTTGTACAAATATTCCATTCGAAAGGGACTTGACCTCGGCTGACATCAGGACCTCGTAAATGAGCAAGAGAGGAGGAACGAAGTCTCTGCGCAAATATTTAACAGGCGACGGCCTTCTCCGTCTCATGATCTGTGTCACCTCCCCAGGGACAGGCCAAGGTCGCCCTAATGAGATCATTATGGCCCCCGATCCCCAGTTTTAAAGTAATATAGATGTAGCCTCAGTGGAATGGCAATCACTCAGTTAATTAAAACCAGAGTTTGGGGGTTGTGGGGGACCTATAAACTTTGGAAATGGTCATATTCAGAGCGTGGTCCGTGGACTTCACATACTTGAAGGAAATGGTTAAGTACAGAAGACTTCTGAATTAGAGCCACAACAGATAACTGATTGTTTCTCTGTGAATCTATATAAAGTTGGGGGAGGGGTGGCTATTAAGCCTTTCTAAGTTAACCCATTTGGGCATATCTGTGCAGCGCAATGGTGTTTGTATAGAAGCAAAAACAATGTATGTGTATCCTGAGTACTAAACACGTGTTATATGACTTTGGTACCTCTAGCTCAAAACGATGTGCAAATGTACAAATGGCAGGGATGGGTATGATACAATAAAATCTGAAAATTGATTCGGTCATTAGCACATTCACTGGCACAGAGCTCTGTACATATACATTAACAGCTGTGTGGTGCATTACACTGAGATGTCACACTGTACATCAGTGCAATCCTTAAACTGGTGTTATGATCTCGCAAGCATTTACTTGCAGTCTGTAGGTGCTTCCGTGTAATTTATTTCCCCCATTCAGTCCCACAGCATCTTGTTCTGATTAGCTGGTGTATAAACTGCAGTTATTGTATGCACAGAAATTGCTTTTTTCCCCAGGCCGTGACTGACTGTAGGTTGAGGAGATCTGGCTGCCTCTCCTATACATTTTCTTAATTGGGGTTATAATTATTATTTATGGCCATTTTCTTGGACCCCGTCCAGAGTGTTTGGGGCATTTCCACAGTGCAAAACCAGACAGACGTTTTAAGTAATTAAAAGCTAAAGACTAATAGGCAGTATACTACCCCCAGCACTCCACAGTTCATTCTCCCGTCAACTCCCACCTCCCCCGCTTCTCTGATTGCGGATATTTTGGATGAAATATGACCTTTTTCATGATCAAAGGCCTCGGAGCTCCAGAGAAGGCGGTTATTTATTCTCAGCCCCAGTTGTAGAGCTGAAGTTTCTTTAGGCACGCAAAGCTTTCTACACCAATCTATGGGATGCCTTCCACTTCAAGCCCTCCTGCTTTCTAGGATTCCCATAGAGGGGGTCTGTTCCCTTACAGAACAATACCTCCTCATAGTTTTCCTCCCTTGCGGGGCTACCTAAAAAGGATATTTTTTTCAAAATACTAGTCACTTTACTTTCCTAAAGTAATCCCATTTGTTTACATTTCTTATAAAAACAAACTTGAAAGGGGAGTTTACCTTATACAAGCTGTGGGAATTATTACAGTATATATGAGAACATAATAGTCAAAATTCATCTGATGCAGCAATACTTCACAGCTCTGTCTCCAAGCCAAGTGTTATTGCATGTGTAACAGTCTTTGGTGCAAGTAGGCAGTGTGTGTGTGTGTGTGTGTGTGTGTGTGTGTGTGTTTTGCGTGTGTGTGTGTGTGTGCTTTGTGTGTGTGTGTGAGTGACGTTTTATTTTTTCTCACAACAGACACTTTTTATCCATTTTGCAGCAACTATTTCTATTGCCTACTTTATTAAGTTTTTGGCCCAGTGCAAACATAAACTGTTTGGTGTACACAAAAACATTTTAAAATATATAGCCAGTTCAGTTTACATTAGTTGATTTTCTGCATTTAACTTACAGTGCATCATTATTTATTATTGAGTACACCTAAGAGGCGGCATGACTGCAGATTAGAGCACTGGTTTGAGAAGCAACATGTACAGGACACTCAAGTACACATTAGTGCCAGCAGCTCAATAGATTAGGTACTTATGTACCTAGGTGTAAATAGGGTAGCTGTGCACCATGGGTGTTTCTAGTCTACCCCCCCACACACACACACATGCACACACACTATACAGTGGTGATCTATGAACCCTCCTAGGTGTCCATATGTTCATCCAGTGTTTTTTGAAGCATTCTGTGTTTTGTGCATCAATAACATCCTGAGGCAATTGATTCCAGTGTTTTACCACTCTGTGTTAAAAAAAAAACCAAAACGCCTCTTTTCTTTGTCCTGAGTGGTCTTCCTCTGAACTGTTTACTCTGATTTCTTATACTATGGGTGTTTTCCTTTTTTAGCAAAATCCATATCAGCTATGGGTATTCATTTTTACTAAGATTCATGTCAGATCAGCACTTAATCCACTTTCTTTCTAGACAGCCTAACCTGGATTTATAGTCTGGGGCCTGGATATTCAGACTGCATCAGGCAGGGGTGCAAGCCTGGGTGCAGCGCAACTGGGCTGCACCAGGGCATGGAACAGGCAACAGCACCATTGAATATGGCACTGAGGGTGCACACACTGCACATGGTGCAGTGGCACTGCACCTGCGCATGTGGCAGAAAGGGAGTGGGGGGATGCGCCAGTGCAAGTGCAGTTGCGCTGGGTGCATCAACCACAATATACAGCACTGGGCATGCAGATGAGGTCATTATGCATGCAAGGCACAAATGGGACCATTTACATGTCATTATGGCCCCATTTGCATGCGGTGCACTGATCCCCGGTGATTTGCGCCTGGCACCCTGCCAGGCTGCAGCCGTCGGGGACCGACACCCTGCTGACCCTTGGTGGTCTCCACTCCCGGTCACCCAATCATGGGCATTAGTAAACAGTATCCCTGGCAGTCCAGGGGAATGCTCTCCAGTGCCTAATCATGGGCATTAGTAATATGTAAGCCCTGGTGGTCCAGTGGATTCCCCCCCCTTTGCCCGATCATGGGCATATGAATGAAAAAGGTCCCTGGTGGACCTATGGGCCCCCCTTCACCTGATTGCGGGCATATGAATGACAAAGGTCCCTGGTGGACCTGTGGATCCCCATTTCACCTGATCATGGGCATCAGTAAACAAAGGCCCTGGTGGTCAAGTGTAATATCCCCCATCACCCAATCGCAGGCAGAACCATCATGAGATACCCTAGTGGTCCAGTGGTACATCACCCGCCCACTGAGGTCCCCTGCCACCCAGCACCCCCCCATCATCGGCGGGCAGCAGCACCCCACCTGCATGTTGCCCAGCTGCCCGCCGAATTACAGTGTACAGTACGGTCTGTACACCTATTGGTCCACTGCATGGACCAATGGGCATCGAACCATACTGTACTACACAGGCCCGGATATGTGAATGTACACGTTCATTCACATTTCGAACCTGTATAGTGCGTCTGTCACTGGTCCACGCAGGACCAATAGGCATACAGACTGTACTGTACACTGTCATTCAGTGGGCGGCATGTGGGCAGGATGCTGCTGCCCGCCAATGACAAGGGGGTGCTGGGTGGCGGAGTACCTCAGCAGGTGGGTGGGGAAGGGGGTACCACTGGACTAAAGGGGTATCTTGTGATGGTTCCTCCCATGATCAGGCAATGGGGGACATTCCACTGGACCACCAGGGCTTTTGTTTACTTATGCCTGTGATTGGGTGAAGGGGGGGTCCACAGGTCCACCAGGGACCTTTTACATTCATATGCCTATGATCGGGTGGGGGGGGGAGTCCACTGGACCACCAGGGAAGTAAATCCTACTGATGCCCATAATCAGGTGATGGGGCGGGGGGTGCACTGCTCCCAGGGCAGGGGGCTTGTCATTATTCTGGGTGGGTGAGTGGCCACCCATGGCTGGCAGCTGCTGTGTTGCACCTTGCAATATGGCAGGTCACCTGTGGGTGGCCAGGACTTGTTCCTGGTTTTACCAGGCACACCTTTGCACCCCCCCCCGAGTGGCACAAGGTGGAGTTGTGCCAGCATATCACCGCACATCCCGGTTGAATGTCGGGATGTGCCGCATATCATGGCACACCCCGCACTTGTGCCGACGATACTGATGCACCCGGTGCATTGGGGTTGCGCATCCAACTGCCTCTTTGAATATTGCACCAGGGTGCATTGATGGGTTGCGCATGATGCATCCTTGTTGAGCCATGCGCAACCCTTTTGAATATTCAGGCCAGTATGTTCTAGTCCATGAATGATTTTGGTAAATATTTTCTATACTTTCTCTATTTGCCAAATTTCCCCAATTTGACTGGGTGACCAAAGCTGGGAGTAGTAATCCAAATGAAGTCTAACCAATGATCTGTACATGGGTATAATGACATAATTGTGATAACTTATAAAGTTTTTCTTAATGTAGCCCAAAATTTCTGAAACTTTTGTCACTGTCTTGGAGTATTAGATGTAAAAGTCATATTATACAATGGAAAGAGAAAAAATCCTGGACTCTGATTTGTCAGTTTTGGGCTGGACCCATGCTGTTATTCCAGCACAACATCACAAGTCTAGTCTCAGCCTCACTGTTAACCTGTAGATCAGCTTGATATGCTTGATTGTTTCATCACCTCTTAAAAAACAAAAATATTTTTCCACACAAAAACATCTTTAAAATGATTTTTTTATTCTGTATAACAACAAGCCATTGTATAATAGCAATAATGCCCTCCAGGGTGTGTGTGTCATTTGGGATAATGTCACGTCTCAGTTATTGGATGCACTCAGCCTGCGGCCTCATGCCCAGCCACCTGAGGCATGACGTTGTCAGGCATTATTGCTTAATTATACAATGGCAAGAAAATGTCCTGAACTCCAATTGGTCAGTGTGTTCCTGACACAGTGAAGCTATCCCAGCACAACCTCACTGTTATTGATTAGCATTAGCTTTTTTTGTCTTGTCATTGATTAGCATTAGCTTTTTTTTTGCTCTTCTCTTAATAAACAAAGATACACTGCCTCACTAGAAATCTGCTAAAAACATTTTTTAATTTTTTTTTTTATTTTGTATAACAACGAGTCATTGTATAATAGCAATAATGCACTCCAGGGTGTGGGTTGTGATGGGATAACCTCACTCCTGGGATGTTGGATGCACTTGGCCTGTGGTCTCATGCCCAACTACCCAGGCGTGAGGTTATTCCAGCACAACCCACACCCTGACATGCATTATTGCTTAAATAACATCCTTAAGGTTGTATAACAACACTCATGTCTCTTTCCTCTAACACTGCTTATAATTTCACATCCCCTATATTGTATCTTGCATGGACACTGTTATTTCCTATATGGAGTACACTACAGATTTGTCAGGATTGAACTGTATGTTCCTAATCTTTGCCCACTGATCTAAGGTGTCCAGATCTGACTGAATAATTTTAATGTCCTCACTGGTCAGAACTGTGCCACCGATTTTAGCATCATCCACAAATTTGTTTACAGAACCCTTAAAAGAGTAACATACCCTCATATCTTGTAAATGTTATTTGTTTTCTTGCCAACAGGCAACTCTTTCCATGTAGCTGTTGGAGATGTATGTGTTTGCCTTAGTTTATTTTCACTGTTCATACTGATCCCTGTAACTAGCCAGGGGTCTCCATTTTATGGTTGTTGAAATCTCATTGTGCCTGAGAGCTGCGTTAGCATATGAGAATATGAAGTGTCAGCACCCTTCAGACTCCACAGTATGCCTGTCTACTTAATTACAGTTCAAGTAAACAAGTTGATGTGAAATACTATGTTTAGATAATTTAGTTAATGTGTTAGTTTGTCATGTGGTACTTTGTCAAAAGTCTTACTAAGGTCCATAAAAATCACACTACTGGGTATAGTTTGATCTAGTTGTTCACTGGTTGGTTGATAGAAAGAGATGAGATTAGTAACACTAGAGTGACTCCTAGTAAAGCCATGTTGTGTATCATCTACCACCCCTGCCTGCGTTACTAATGCTATCCACTATATAATCCTTCAGGATGTTTTCCATGATTTTGCCAATGACAGAGGTCAAGCTGATGGATCTGTAATTGGAAATTAGCTGTTTGTTTCCCTTTTGTGAATAGGTACCACGGTTGCTTCATTTCAGTCCTCAGGAACAGGGGTGTAGCCAGGAATTTCAGATCTGCACACCAAGTGGACTCACTGCTACCTCCTCCCCCCCGGGTGAAGCCGGACAATATATAAATGTACACCAGGATGGTGTTTGTTGCCTCATTTGGCACAATAAATACAACTTTTGTATCTCATGACAATGGTTGGTGCCATGCATGGGTAAATACAAATGCCATGCATTGCTCCCTAAGACACCCACATACCAGCAAAAGTCTGTAAAGTTGTATTGTCCTTGGGATGCAAAGACAGTATTGGTGACCAGTCCTTCTAGTTTCAATTCCTATGAATAAAATTACAGAAAAGTTCAGCATTTTCTTTGTTAGTTTTCATGGAAAAAGGAAGTAGTTCAGAGCCTATTTGCTACCTCCCTTAAATAAAATTGCACACCATGGAGTACTTGGAGTATGCCTGGCTACACCCATGCTCAGGAACACTACCTGTTAGCAGACAAGCTTTAAATGTATCACTAAGTGGCAAGGTTAAGGCTTTAGCTAGATGCTTCAGAAGTTGTGGGTGAATGTTGTCTGCCCCAGGCTGTGTCCTAATGCTCTAAAAGATCAGAAGGTCATGGATTCTAGCCCAGAACTAGGAACCTGGGCTAATACCCAGTACTGGCATTGTAGTGTGGCTCTGAGGGTAAGATTTCACTTGGTGTCATCCTTCAGATGAGATGTTAAAAGAGTTTTGTCTTTTTTGCTCATGTCTGGTGGCTGTCCAGCTAGAAGTTAAAGATGATATGACACTTATCCTAGGAGTAGGAGGATTCTTTATTGAAAGCAAAAGTATTTACTCACAGTAAACAACCATTCTCAAAATACAACAAAAACAAAGAAAGAAAACTTGTGTTACAGCAAAAGCAAAAAACAAAATAAACTTCATATTACTTAACCAAAGAAAATCTTGTATTTTGTTGTTGTTGTTGTTCTGGAACTGTTTTTGCTATAAACTTGTTCCATAGTATATCAAGTTGCCTCTGCTGTACTGTGAGGTCACAAAAACATTGTATATTCTTCTGCTATCCATTTAATAATCATGTATCAGTTTCTTTTCTATAAATTTGTTTAAACTCTGACTTAATCATGTTAGTTAAGTCTAGTTTTGAGACTTCTTCTCACTGTAATACCAAGGGACAGTATACCTACCAAATAAAAACCCAATGACAGCAAAAATTACTCTGTGTACTTTGATCAAATCTCTGAAAAGCTATGGGAAAAACTCTTAAAAATCATATTCTGGTATATAAGTCTTGCCCATTGTGGCAATTTCCTTTTTACTGAAACTAAAAAATCCAAATATATCTATAAAAAGGACATTCTTCTACATATAGGTTATGTATGGTTTCAAATTGTGCTAGGCAGCTGATCTGTGACAAAACTGTTCCTATAAACTTTCATAAGAGTGGCAGATTTTCCCTGGTGTCCTGGTCAACTGTCCCCATTAGTATGTCCACTCCCCCTCCATGCACCTGGAGACAAGCTGTCACTGCATAGTGTTACTTTCCTGATCAAAAATTACAAATCAAATAAATAAAATTCCTCCTGAGCTACTTTAACACTGTGTGACCTTGAGTAAGTCACATAACCTCCCAGTACTTTAGGCCAACCAGCTACAAAAATGTATACAATGTAGGGCCACACTGTAAACAAGATGTTTCACCTCAGCTGGGTTATACTGTGTGAATTAATTAAAAGAAATCAATAATTGCAAGACAACCAGATTGTTGTTCCTCAGGTTTCATCTGTTTCTCTTGCTTTTCCCTCTGATGACATAATCCACGTTGACATCTCAATCTGTTGCTGTGGGAATGATTATGATAATGTTATCATAAACAGAGCTGTGTCATCAGCAAGAGGGAGAAGCAGGAGGAGCAGACTAAGTTAGAGGTACAAAGATCCTGCTTTCATACGTCTTCAGCAGTAATAAAAATAAATGAATGAAATACAAGCTGAATTCTGTCTGAATATGACACTTTTATAAACCTTCCTAGACCTAGGAATTTATTTAGCATGACCTAAAAGGCAACCAGTAACAACTACTGTTCTGTAACTAGCAAAGAATAACTTGGGGGCCTAATGTGGGATGGAATGTTATACATCAGGCAGTCCCTAGGCCGCTGTGATACTTCACTTTCTGAAAACATAGGTGTCATGGACTATCTGATGATATGCATTCATGCTATCAAAATAGCTACAGGAGTGTTCTATCCCCCCCCCCCAAAAAAAAAAACAACAACAACACAAAAAATGTTTGAAACCCTGGCAAAGAAATTTCATGAAAGTTAGAGAAAAAAAAGGAACTGATTCTTCTTGGAGATTTTAATTCAGTCTGGACACAAAGTAAATGTGTGCAACTTCAAGAACATTTAGGAATATTGGGACTCGAGCAAATTCTAAGTGAACCTACCCTCGGTGTCTGACTCTGCTCAGTCCATCAAGGCTCAACACTTAACCTAATATTTGTCCCACAAAATCTAGAGGTCATAGAAAGCAAAATACCTCCACTGAACTTAAGAGACCTTTTTCCAATTGAAAGTACAATAGACATTCTAAAGCCAAATGACTCACCCACTACTGGGACTTGGAAGCTTTTAGAATAAGCTTAATGACTGGGCGTTGGGATCACTACAGATTCATTCTTAATCTAGAGATTACAATAGATGATGTTACTATGACTTTTGTACAAATATGCAACCAACAAGTTCCCATTAAAAAGTAAAAATTGCAAAAAAGGTCACCAACCCTGGATCTCTGACAAGATCCAAACAATAATCAGGACAAAAAAAAGTTCTGTGAAAAAAGCACGGTGAACCAAGGACCCCAGGACCGAAATGCTTTTAAAGGTCAGAGACACAGAAATTAAAAACTGACAAGACTTGCTAAATTAAAGTATGGTCCAAAAAATATTGGCATTCAGTAAAAAATGTGCAAAACCATGTAATTTCCCAACCACAAATTGGACTGCAAGAAAATGGAAGCCTAACTTATGACCCTGCTAGGGTTGCTGAAATACTGAATAACTATTACATTAATCTATTGATCTTTTTAATCTACTAATCTTAATCTAAGTACCCATACCAATCCAATGCTATCATCTTAGACTGGCAGAGTTCATCCATTCTAGGTGGGGTTTAAACTTGTGAGGTGGGGGGGAAGGCTCCATGGCAGGCCAGGCCAGGGAGGCCCTGGCCTTCTCCCACAGGTGCGAGGGAGGGGTCATAGGGCAGGAACACCCGATAGTGCATGAGGTGGTCCTTGTAGGCAAAGGGCAAGGAGGCTTCAGGTCAGGGGAGAGGGGGGCAAGGAGGCAAGTTTGAGGGAGGTCTTGATAAATGCCAGGAGCATGGGAAACAAGATGCTGGAGCTTCAGGCACTGTTAGTGGGTGGTGGATGTGGTGGCAGTCACAGAGACTTGGGCCATGTCCAGACATGACTGGGACCTAAACCTACTAGGGTACACCACATGCAGAAGGGATAGGGTGGAGGGAAGTGGAGGGGGTACCTTTTATCATTAGATATAGCATAGGGATAAGCAAGGTGAAGGAAGCGGGGGATCAAATAGAGGCTCTTTGGAACACCCTACAGGCTCCAGAAGGAAAACAGGTGAAGATGGGGGTAGTATATAGACCACCCAGGCAGGAGGAGGAGGAACAGGAGAAAGGCCTGGTGGCTAACCTTAGGGACCACTGTGGTAGGGGAAAGGACAACACTGTGGTGCTGGGAGACCTAAATATGCTAGGAGCAAACTGTGGAACTATGGCATCCTCATCAAGCAGGGAACAGCACCTGTTGAATGTCTTCCAGGATGCATTCCTTGCCCAGCTGGTGACTGAGCCGATGAAGGAGGGGCATGTCCTGAATGTGGTTCTGTCAGATGAGGACCTCATCAGGGACCTAGTTGTTGGGGGCCCACTGGTGGGAAGTGACCACACCATGGTTTGGTTCTGCCTAGAACTAGGGGGTGGGGTAGAACACACAAAAATGATAGTGGTTGATTTTAGAGGGGTGAACTTTGGGGGAATGGAATGGATCCTTGGGAGTTACCTAGAGAAGATCAGTCCAAACATGGGTATGGAAGCCTGGTGAGAAATTATAAAAAAGGGGCTCCTGGAGGCTACCAAGGCCTGCATGAGGGAAAGATGCATGTGGGGCAAAACTAGGAGGCCGAACTGGTGGACAAGGGAGGTCCAGGATGCGTGATGGGAAAAAAAAAGCCACTTATAGCCGATACAAATGTTCTCAGGGAGCTATACGCAAGGTGAAGTATGATAAGGCAGCCAGGAGGGACACCGGGTGGTGAGGTCAGCCAAGGTGGGGGTGGAGCTGAGATTGGCACAGGGGATTAGAAGGGGGTTAAAAGAGTTCTTCAGGTATATTAGGGAAAGAAGAAAAGGGAAGGAGCAGATTAGTCAGCTTAGGATAGGGTGTGGGTAGGTGGATGAGGTGGGGGAGAAGGCGGAGGTACTAAATGACCTCTTTGCCTCAGTCTTTACCAAAGAGGATGGGGAGGCGGCATAGCGAGGAGAGGGGGTTGGGGACCAGCAGATGAAGTGGGAGAACTGGATGTTGAAATACCCAGAGGGAGGGTGTGAGAAGCCCTCAAGGCCCTAAGAGGGGATAAAATACTGGGCCCAGCTGGGATCCATCCCAGAGTGCTCAAGGAGCTGGCAGATACCCTGGCTACACACCTGGTGGACCTTTTTAACTCCTCCCTGCAGTCAGGGTGGGCGCCTCAGGACTGGAAGATGGCCCATATTGTGCCTATACACAAGGGTGACTTGGGAGAGGAGCCGGGTTACTATAAGCTGGTTAGCCTGATGTCAGAGGTGGGCAAAGTGATGGAGGTCATCCTGAAGGAGAGGATGGAGGGGGTTCTGAGGATGAGGGGTCACCTAGATGATTGCCAGCACAGCTTTGTTAAGGGCAGATCATGTCAGACCAATCTGGTGAAGTTTTAAGAAGGGGTGACGAGAGTGCTGGATCAAAGCAGGTCAGTGGATGTCCTCTTTCTGGACTTCAGCAGGCATTTGACTCGGTGCCACATCTGAGGCTACTGGGGAAGCTGGAGAATATGGGGTGGGGAGCAGATGGTCAGGTGGATAGAAAACTAGCTAGTGGGGCAGGTACAGAGGGTGAGGGGGAGGTCTAATCTTCTAGGTTAATCACTAGTGGGGTCCCACAGGGGTTGGTATTAAGCCCACTCCTGTTTAACACCTATATCTCAGATATCAGAAGTGGTATCAGGAGTGGGATGAGCCTCTTTGTGGATGACTCAAAGCTGTGGGCGGTGGTGGATGGGGAGGAGGAAAAGCTGGATCTCCAGGAGGACCTGGAGACCCTGGGGAGATGGTCACAAGCCTGGAAGCTAAAGTTTAATGCTGGGAAATGCAGGGTTCTGCACCTGGAGGCAACAAATCCAACTCATGTATACACCTTGGGGGGGAGGCACTGCAGGTTTCTAGGGGGGAGAAAGACCTCAGGGTGGTGGTGTATGCCAGAATGAATAACACAGAGTAGTGTAGAAGAGCTGCAGCCCAAGCTAACAAAATGCTGGGGTGCATAGCCAGGGGGATAACCTCAAGGAGTCATGAGGTGCTCCTTCTGCTGTACAATTGCCTGGTTAGACCACACCTTGAATACTGCATGTAGTTTTGGCATCCCTACTTAAAGAGAGACTTTGCATTACTGGAGAGGGTGCAGAAGAAAGTGACCAGGATGGTACTGGGGCTAGGGGAAGGGCTCTATGAGGAGAGACTGGAGGAGCTCAACCTGTACTTATTGGAGGAGAGAAAGTACAGGGGGATATAATAGAGGTCTTCAAGGATCTCAAGGGAATGAATAGGGTAAGTCTTGAGGGGGTCTTTCAGCTGAGGGAGGTGGGGGCCACCAGGGGACACTCAATGAAGCTGGACAGGGGGAGGTTGAGGGGGGATACAAGGAGGTGTTACTTCACTGAGAGGGTGGTGGAGCCTTGGAATGCACTTCCAGGGAGCTGGTGACTGCTACTACTGTGGAGGGTTCAAGAAAGGCTGGGATAGGTATAGAGGGATGGTGTATCCCAGAGCCCCACTGGGAAATGGAGGACCTTGTAGAGGGGAGGGCTATAAACAGTGCCCTGGGAAGGCATTGACCATCGAGCAGACTCGATAGACTATAGGGCCTAATCTGTTGGCTTCATAGTATGTTAGTATGTAAATGTCTTAAAAAGCTTCTATCCAGATCATGACATTTTACACTGTACTGATAGCAGGATGGTGGACTCCCAAAAAGTACATCTATTCAGATGTTGTAAAATAGGCATACATGAAGTGCTAAAGGCTCTAAAAATATTAAGGACCAGTAAGGCCAAAGGTCTAGATAACACTGAAGCCAAATTTTTGAAATTTGGATCCAATATAATTGCTCCAACCCTGATCTAGCTCTATAATTGCAGCCTGCAAGCAAGCATTTATCCGGAATCTTAGAAACTCAGCAAAATTGTCCAGATTTTTAAAGGAGGTGATGCTTCTAGTCCCTTTAACTATTGACCCATCACCCTACTGTCAATAATCTCAAACACTTTTGAACATATGATACACCAACAGCTGTACACCTATATAGAAAGTCACACACTACCCTTTTTGATGTTCACAACCTAGTGTTGAAACCTTTGGACTCTGGTCTATACACCAGGACAGCTTTCATAGACCTGAGTAAAGCTTTTGACCTGGTGAAGAATCACTCTGTCCTTCTAGAAACAAGACTGGAGGTAACATCAGGGACTGCACAACCCAAGCGGGTTCTGAGAGACAAGAATCGGAAGCAAAAGAAAGGCTACAAATAATAAACCTTTCATCTGTGGAACTATCATTGGTACAAGAATCTATAATTAGAAAGGGACTGTCCTTTGTTCCATCCCCTCAGATTAATAGATTTCAAATACATATTGACCTGTTTAAATTTATTAGAAAGATCAAATTATGATATTTCTTCAGTTCAAAAAAACAACCTGTTATAACTACAATGGGATTCACTGAGAACACCGTAAGTTTGGTGCCACCCCCTCCCCCGTGGGTGAGAACATTGATTATTTAGTGATTATACCATGTACTCTAAGCAAACACCCAAATCCTCTATTCTTGTTGGCTGGCTGGCACCTTCCTGCCATGGTAAATCCTACGATATACCCATGGCAGAGGTGCCAGTCAGACCCATCAAAATCCCACACTGAAATCACTGCGACATTCATAAAAACAAATTGCAAACACACCAATGGTACAGCGGACAGATGGTCAGTAGCCATCAATGTCAAAATCACAGCGACTGTGCCACTGAGAGAGAAAATTACCCTCCTTTACTAGCCGTGACAAAAAAATAAAAAAAAATTTAAATTTGCTACCTGCCTCTTGTGGCTGCTACTAGCATGGTCCTGGAGATCGCGTACTCCTGCTTCTTCAACGGCGCTACCGCTCTATACTTTTTGTCGCAATTAATTAAACTTCCTGTGTCACAGCAGAAGTCCCCCAGCAGCAGCATTTGCATGAGCTATAATAAAATACCACCGGAAATAAACAAGACGCCACACATGCAGCCTCTCTCACAATAGTTGTCCCTCTTATACTCCCAAACTGTGAATTCTGTGTCACAACTGTCCTCTATAACTCACGTTACCACCACGTTGGGGGGGGGGGTCGAGAGACGGGATTACCAACTACACAGCCCTAGCAACACGGGACTATTTAACATTATGCAAAGACACCTCAGGTAAAAATCAATACAAAAACGTATTTTTTTACTTTTTAATATATTTATTTTAATCCTTTACTTCCTTTGCCTGCTATAATCACAATAAGCCACTGGAGTGTGTGGGTTATGGGGGAATTTACCACGGCTGATGAGGATTTACCCACTCAGCCACGCCAGCCATGGTAAATCCCCCCATAACCCACACCCTCTCATGGCTTATTGCTTAAATGAATTGCTTGAGCCTGGAGATTCTGTGGAATTAACTCTGATATGTTACAACAGATCAGTGAGGCTGAACTCTTTGACATAATCGGAACAATTACAAGTGAAAGAAAGCAAAGATTCATATCCGCTTCTACCTTTTGCCCTAATGTGTTTCACCCAGCTATCAATATTTATGAGAAAATGGTAACAAAGAAATTGAGCTTCTTCTGGACTCTGTGGGTAATTCAACTCACCATAATTTGAAAACAGATGAAAGAATAGCACTTAAAGACCTGTCTGATAATGTAAATATTGTGATTAAACCCTCAGATAAGGGAGGGAATGTGGTGGTTTTTGGATAAGACACAATACATTATTATGGTGCTGCTTCTTCTGAGTGACAAGCATAAATACAAGAAGTTACCAGGGAACCCAATGCCAGTTTTCAAGAAAGAATTATTTGGACTGCTAAAGGATGCGGAAGCAAAGGGGTTAATCTCAGGTAAAGAGTTTGACTATATATGGGGAAAAAATCCAGTGTCTTCTTGCATATATGATCTACCTAAGGTCCATAAAAATCAAAACAATCCCCCGGGCAGGCCCATTATTTCTGGAATGAATTCCATTTCTGATAAACTTGGAAAATTCATATATTTTTTCCTTCAAACATGTGTGACTCAACTCCCATTGTTTATTAAGGACACCACTGATGTTTTATTAAAACTAGAAAATTTAAAATGGTAGGAGAATATGTTTTGGCTCATGATCGACGTGGAAGCATTATACATGAAGATCGAACATAATCTTGGTATTATGGCATGCAAATACTATTTGGAAAGGAGCCCAAACAAGGATGAAATACCAGTCTCATTCATCCTAGAATAGCTGTTGTTTATTCTCACACATAATAGTTTTGAGTTTAATGGTTCATACTATTTGCAAACATGTGGCATGGCAATGGGGGCCTCTATGGCCCCTTCATATGCCAATTTGTTCTTGGGACTATGGGATGAACTAAAAGTGCTTTCCAACAGTAAACCATACAGACAGAACACCCATTGTTGGCAGAATTTATTGACAATGGTCTGTGTGTATGGACAGGAGAACGTGCTGACATAGAGAAATTGATGTCATGGCTCAATGAAAATGGATTGGCTCTTCATTTTACCCATACTGTGAGTCACACTAGTATCAACTTTCTAGATGTTACACTCTTTCTAGACCTACTGACAATGTTAATAGAGTGGAGACAAGATGCCATCGTAAAGAAACTGCCACTAATACAGTTTTACTTGCCAGTAGTGCCCACCCCCAGAAGTTGAAGGACTCAATTCCCTCTAGCCAATTCCTGCAGTTGCGCCAAAATTGTTCAAGCAGTAATGCTTATTTGGAACAGGCCGAGGAACTGGAGTCCAGACTTCAAAATGGGGGATAGAGTAGACATATATTAGCAGAAGTGAAAAATAAAGCTTTTTCCAAAAACAGGTCAGAACTTCTTAGGACTAGAGTGAACCAAGTCAAAACAAAAGTGGAAAGGGAACCTATAAGTTTTGTGACTGAATTTAACGACATAGCAGGCTGTATTGGGAATGTTCTATTTAAGAAATGGAAAATCCTAATAAGCAACCCCCAGTTAGCTATGATTATAGGTCCACAACCTAGAGTCAGCTTCAGCATCTAATCTGCATGGCAAATTGGTTAAAAGCAGACTGACTGAAAATAAAAAAAGAGAATGGTTGGTTGCCACATGGACCTGCTGGCGTGTATAAGTGCAAAAAATGCAATGTATGCGAATACTGTATTACTGGGACAGAGTTTAAACATCCGAATAATGTGACACTAACTGCCAAAGTTAGGGATTTCATCATATGTGACACCACATTCGTTGTTTATGTTTTGTGGTGTTCATGTAGAACTTTGTATATTGGACGTCCGATCCCTGAAAACCAGAATACAGGAACATAGTTAATTACAGTATTAACAAATGCATCGATAAGCCAGTGGGTTTACATTTTCACCAAAAGCATGATTCTAATCCAAAGTATTTGCAATTTATGGGACTTGATCATGCCCCAGTACTTAAATTTGGAGGCGACAGAGTTAATTTACTTTTCAGAAAAGAAAGCATGTGGATTTATAAACTCAGAAGTCTGAAACCAATAGGTCTAAATCATGAACTTGATTTAAAACCATTTTTGCAGAAAGAAAATAAATAAATAATGCATTGGATTATTTAATATGTGTTTTGAACATGGAAACAATATAGTTTATGTTTTTTCTTCTCTTTTATCTCTCTAGGCTGTACCTGGACTTTGACGAGAAATGTGGATCCCCCAGAAATTGAGATGCTTTGCCATCTGGAATGGTGATCACAGTGCTTCTCAGTCTGACCACCTCACTCTATATCTCTTACTATTGTAAATTATAAATTAAAACTTTTTTGAATACTTTATTATGTTTTGAAATTGCAACAGTATGTATGTGCATTTAGAAAGGGTTTAATACAACTTTTAAAATTCCTTCTGACCAGTTTTACCACTAGAAGTGCCAATAATTATAGTATTAATTGATATGAGATGTAATATATATATATATATATATATATATATATATATATATATATACACACACACAGACTCGGATGTTCAGAAGGGTTGCATGGTGCAACACTGTTACTCCATCTGTAACCAATGATGGCCCCAGCGTGATATTCAAACGGGGATTGTGCCTGGCACAAAACCCAATGTGCCGGAGCGCATCAGTAATGTATGCGGCGCAGGTAGGGGGGGCGTGTCCATGCATACTCTGCACATCCCGATATTCAGCCCAGGATGTGCTGAGCCCATGCATGCGCAACCCCTACTTGTGCTGCACACAGGTGAGCCAAAAAAAAAGGAACAACAGCTGGCCACCCACAGGTGAGCTGCCATATTGCAGGGTGCAACACGACAGCTGCCACCTGTGACTGGCCACCCAAGCTCCTGCTGCACCTCCGTGGCAGCGCCCCCCCATGCCCGATCGAGGGCATACCTAGAGGAATACAGATGTCCAATATCCCTGGTGGTCCAGTGGACCGCTCGCAGCCTGATCGCAGGCACAAGTTGAATAAACACAATGTCCTATATCCCTGGTGGTCCAGTGGACTGCTTGCAGTCCGATCACGAGCATAAGTTGAATAAAATCAACGTCTTATATCCCTGGTGGTCCAGTGGTAGCCCTCTCCCCACCCGCCCACTCAGCCCCACCGCCCAGCTCTCCCCTGGTCAGCGGCGAGCAGCAGCACCCCACCTGCCTGCCACCCCATGATCCGCTGAATGACACCGTGCGGTAGGGCTGTACACCCATTGGTCCATAGCGTGAGCCAATGGGCGTGCAACCCATACCATACTACACAGTCCAGAAATGTGAATTCACATATCTGGACTGTGTAGCTTTAACTGGACTGCATGCCCATTGGCTCATGCTGTGGACCAATGGGCATACAGCCCTCGTATGGTGTCAGTCAGCGGGAGGTGAGGCAGCAGTTGGATGGGGTGCTGCCATCCTCCGCGACTGGGAGAAAGCGGTGGGGCAATGAAGTGGTGAGAAGAAATACCACTTCGAATATAAGACGTGTTATTCAGCCACCACGATCGGGGCACCGCAAGCAGATCCTGAACCTACAAGAACACAAAATATTATTTCTACATGTACGCGGTGGGCTGCAAGCAGTCAGTGGACCACCAGGGATATTGGAATGCTTGTATTTTTACCTATGCCTGCGATCGGGCTGTGAGCAGTCCACTGGACCACCAGGGATATAGAAATGCTTGTATTTTTACTTCTGCCCACGATCGGGCAGTGGGGCACATTGCCGCGCTGTGCAGGAGGCGTCGGTTCCCGACGGCTGCAGCCTGACAGGGCACCAGGTGCAAGTCGCTGGGGATCGGCACACCTGCATGCAAATGGGGCCATAATGACGTGCAAATGGCCCCATTTGTGCCTTGCATGCATTATGGCCCCATTTGCATGTGCACTTTTGAATATCGTGGTTGTTGCACTAGTGCAATGGAACTTGTGCTAGCGCATCCCACTGCTCCACTCTGGCCACTTGTGCTGGCTCAATACCACTGTGTCATGTGCACTGCAGGTGGCAAGGGTATGATATTCAATGCTGCTGTGCCATGGCACAGCTCCGTTGAATATCACCCTGTCAATGCCCCAGCGCAGCCAAGTTACACTGTGTCCAGGCTTGCGCCACAGCCTGGTGCAGTCTCAATATCCGGGCCACAGCAAATAGAGATTGTATAATATACTGTTTCTAATTCTACTGGCACATTCACTTTGTTTTATGTTTTGTATAATCACATATTAGTTCAGTAATTCTGTTACCTAACTTTTCAGTGGTGTTAGTCACTTTGTGACTTGATTTAAGAATTAATAGTGAATGAGTTTCATCTGATGCTGATTAACAAGGGGACCATAAAGTGACATGGTTTGTACCTTGTAGCTACACTCCCTGATGAAGGCTTAACACCAAAGCATTGGGGTAATTGGCGACAACCTGTACTTGGACTGCCAAATAATTCCAATAAATGTACTTGAATTTTGCAAATTTTGTGTGGCAGTTTTTGCTGTTTGGAGTGCACACCTTTGGGAACTTATCCTTCTAGAAAGAATGACCATTGAGGAAGTCCACTGTGAACCTTAAAATGGTTTCACTCCTACCTAATAAATAGGAAACAAAAATGTTGCCAAGGGGAACAATTTATCTTCACCTTGCCTTATTAAAAGATGAGTTCCCCAGGGCTCAATTTTGGGCCCCCTTCTTTTCAACCTATATGTAAATAAACTCCTGGATTTGTTGAAAAATTGCAAAGTAAGACTATACACGGACAATACTATCTTGGCCACATCCACTGAAAGCCCAAGTAAGTGAACAACTAAACTACAAGTAGATCTTTTAGTCATGGAAGAGTGCTTCACCAGGTCAGGGCTTCTCATAAATTTGGAAAAAACAATATTTATAATTTTACAAGCCAGCGGGAAAAAAAAAAGGACCAGTCTTGTGGCCACTCTAAATGTTAAACAGGGACAACTGGTGGTCAGTACAATCTGGCATAAATACGTGGGAGTAATTATCAATCACAAATTGACTTATGTAGACCACATAAATTATGTGACCAGAAAAACAAGCAAGGAACTCCTTAGAAAAGTCTCCCACTGCTTGCCAAAAGTGTCAAAAAATAAACTTATCACTTAAATATTATTGAATGTTTTATCCTTTTATACATTACATGACAGAAACAAAGGACATTACTCCAATATTGACATTACTACCTCAAGCACTGTAGACCTTCTCCCTGAAGGGATTACTGTACAACAATCTTATCAAGCCAGAGATGTATGCTTGGCAAAACTGAATCCTTATCTGATCTGTCAATTCCTCCCAGTGAGAGTTACATCCTAGCCATACAGTGGGGCAAATTAGGACCTAGTATATCTTACCCATTACTGTTAATGCTCTACCTCTCACTGTTGCTTTGTCCACTGTAGTCTGTTTATCACAATATATTAGAATGCCATACAAACAGAACACAGAAAAGTTGCATATATTAGAATGCCATACAAACAGAACACAGAAAAGTTGCAAACATCTACTCTAGTTAAAACATTTTTGTTTTGGTAATTGTAAATCCCAAGTGCCCAACTGGGCCTGGTTTAGCTGGTAGCAAAGGTTATTATATATCTAGCAACCTGTATGAGGGTTGGTATCCATTTAGGGAGGGAGTCTGTTGAACCCCTACCTAAGCTTATAGCTTGTCATTGTGGATTATCCTTTTATCTGATTAGTAGCACGCATGCAGGGGGCTTATTCACTATACATTCTTTTCATTTGAAGATCTCAACCTTCAGGTGTTGTGATGAGGGCATCTAATTGGCCAAACTTTTTGAGGTATGCTTGGTGAGCATTTCTCAGGCTATGAGCTATTTTTTCTAGCCTGAGGCATTCTACTGCATCTATTTCTTTTATTTAGTTAAAAATTAGTAACTCAGAAAGGCACTCTGAGCTTAGGCTCATTTCCAGGCGTGACCCAGGGATGGGACTACAGAGGGAACAGAGTTACAAAACATGAGAAAACAGTTACATAGGCAACATTACAGATGAGACTGCGGTGTGGAAACCAAATAAATTAACAGCGTGGAACTACGCAGTGATATGAGGACAGTTGTGAGACAATACAATAAAGTGTGGAGTGTCTGTTGGGGTAGATGACAGTGCTTGTGGGGTCAAAATAGACCATGAGTGGAATGACAAACAGCCTTGAGTAAAGTAGGGGTTAGAGCAGGAGGGGGAACAGGAGAGGGAAGATGAGAAGTCAAGTATTGTTGACATGAACCAGAGGGTGTGGGAAGGTGCCTTAGCTGATATCCGAAGGCAAGAAGTGATGGAGGGAGGCAGAGGGGAACAGGTGCCAGAGGGAAGGCAGGTAGCAGGAGAAAGCAGCTTGTCCAGCAGAGGAGTAAGGGTGGGGAATGAAGAGGGTGTAGGAATCCCTGAAACATAAAGAGTAAGAAGAGGAGGGGACGAGGAAGATGAGGGTGGAAAGGTAATAGGAAGGGACCCAAACCAATAATTAGCAATAAAGGAGACACAGTGGGACTACTGAAAAGTGGGTAGTAGGAGGATGGAAAGGAAGGAATTGAGGGAGAAGTGAAGAGTGCAGAGAGGAGAGTTGGCAGCAAAACAACAGAAGGCATTGCAGAGGTTATCCATCCTGGTAAGGGAGGAGGAAGGGGCAGTGCCGTAGACCACATCCACATAGTCAAAGACCAGGAGAACCATTTTGGTTACCAGCTCCCAGTGAACCTGAAGGGGGAGGCAGTCCTTATTGCAGTGCAAGATGCCAAGTTTAGGGAAGAGTTTGGAATGGTTGCTGCTAATGTGGGCAGAGAAGTCAAGCTTGCTATCCACCGCCATGTAAGGGAGTGAACTGTCTTGATATAAACCATCAGTCAGCTAGCTTGCTGATAAGAAGTATAATAAATGCTGTGAACTTTAGAATCAATATCTAACATTATGCATCTTGTATGAACATAATTCAAGTTGTAATCATAACATCCTTAACTATTACCAATATCATGTAATACATAATACATTCCATGAATCATATTGTTAATAGTAATGTTCAAACTTATTATAACCATATTGTATGCTTAATATTACCGGGTGTAAAGAGAGCCTCACCTAGGACTCTGTGACTCTACTTGTATACCCCTTTAAGTGACCAGGGCCAATCACTAGTTGCAAGTGCAAGCCCCAGACCCAAGGGATCTCTAAGAAGTTTAAACATTTATCCCTTGCTCCCCCCACCATCTCAGAGTCCCTATATCAACCATTTCTGGCCGTGCTTTATGCCTCCACAATAGACCAGTTCTCATATTGTTGGTATCTTGGATAGACTTTATCTCCCCTGGGCAGTGATGGAAGTTATATACTGTATGTGGTTTCAGCTACCCACTTGTGCTCATGCCTAATTTTTTTTTCCAATTGTTTAACCAGGTGAGACACACTAAGCTGAAAGCTTGTTTACAGGTGCAACCTGGGAGCACAGGGAAGTTAAGAGACTTGCTCAGAGTCACACAGTATGCAAGTGGAGGCTGTGGGATTCAAACCCAGGTCTCCAGATTTACAGCTCACAGCCTTAAACCACTGCACTATACTGCCTCCCTATTAATTCAGGACAGTACACTGGCACATTTACAGTCCTCTCCTGCAGCCTCTGATTGGGTGGCAGCCATTCCCCTGCATGCTTAATATTTCTGGATAGCATATTGCTCTATGAGCGGATCAACACCTACTCTGTCCATTTCACTGCCACTCCATTGAAATAATGATGATCAAAATCATTAAGGGAGATAGCAACCCCCCCCCCCCCATAAGGAAAGACCGATGCAGATCTCATCAAGTGATGCACTTAAACCTGTGCTGAGGGTTAGGAGGGGAGGGCAGTCTGATGCCCAGGAATACCTGCATGTTATTAATTATATTGTATTTTCCCCTACTGTATTCCCCAGATCACCATCCCCAGACCCCCAAGTTACTCACATGTTCCAGTCAACCATTTGGCATTTCTTGCAGCTTTCTTTAACGTAAGCAGGTCAACCTCACAAGGTACATCAGTGGAGCCTGGTGTTTCCCTTAATAGGGGCTGCTATAGTTTGCACATTCAAGAAGGAGATCAAGCCACCCATGTCCAGGAGGCAAATCCATGTCCTCCATTGGGGGGCAGATGTAGACCTTAGCATCCTGACTACCCTGTCATGTGTGTGTTGGTCGAAGTCTTGATCTGCATTAATTGCATATTGCTGCAACTAACACATTTCTGTAACTCCTCTTCAAGTAAGAGGGAATGGGAGGAATATCCAAGTACCAAGCAGTCCGATTGTCAGCGCGGCATGTAAATTTAAGGTAGCCTACAGCTGTAATTCAGACTGGGATAATAAAGGACAGTGCATTTTATTTTATAAGGTGGCATTTTGCAAAGTCAGTTACTTGTTGCCCAGTCTATATTAGAGTTCGGCATAACATGAGAAGATCTTCCTCTTGAGCGACTACCTCTGAAGGCCAAACTTTGCAGTCCTGGAGTGCATATTTTGGGTTATAAATTGAGGCTTTGCAGGCAGATATCATAACATCAGCATAGTGTCCAGAACGGGGAATGTTTGTTGTTAAAACGCAAATTCTGTAGCAGGATCGAGATGAGTGGGGAGTGATGCATCATTCCAAATATACAGATATTGTGAATGTGCACACAATGATGTTGAGTCTCTCGAATGTTCAGCTGGTGTCTTGCACAAGCCTGCAGGTTGGTGCCTTTCAGATGTTTTAACAGACGCCTCGAATGGTGGGTATTTTAATAAATCCACTGGTGTTAGGCAGACAATCCATTACGCACTAGGAGATCCAGTAGGGTTAAGGGCAGCAAACAGTAGCCTTACAGGCATGAATTAGTATCTGTTTACTCATTTTGAACCCATTAGTCCTTGCACCAGTCTTGTAGATCTCAAATAAGAGAATATGTTAGGAAATTCTGTGGCTAACACTTTCCCAGCCAATTGGGAGTGAGGAATGTGTGGGTGCCTGATTTGAACCAGATCTTTAGATGAGCTGGATACATTAGGTGAAATCTGGTCCCCATCTTATGGAGACCTGCTTTTACAGCTGAATATTTGTCACATTAGTCTCAGACCCCAGGGTTCAGATCATTAAAGATGCGCATTGCGCAGTTTTGGTAGCTCAGGGTTGCCAAGGATCACACCTGTTTCTGTACCTGTCATTTTTTCCTAAAAAAATTGATTGAGAAACCGGATGATTAAAACTCTGGGGTGGTCCTTTGGTCCTGTCTTTAGTACTAGACTATGGTGCACTCCCTCAGTTTGGTACTCCAGTTTGCTGGATTGTGTGTGTGTGTTGGGGGGCACTAACATTTCTACAAGCATTTGGTGTGCTGGCTTAATAGCCTAGAGGTTACAGTAACAAGTTGTGAATAAACTTGGTCATTCATCAGACCTTAGTTTGATTCCCAGAACCTCCACTTGCACACTGTGTGACTCAGAAAATCACTTAACCACCCCAAAGCTCTTGTGTCACCCCTGAAACAGGCACTTGTGCCTAGTGGGCCTGCTGATGATACCAAGATGGGAGCGGTGGTGGACGACCTAGGGGGATGGCAGGGGTTGCAGGATGATCTGGCAAAGCTTGAAACCTGGTCAGACACCTGGCAACTAGGGTTTAATGCCCAAAAGTGCAAGGTGCTGCATTTTGGGATGACAAACCCAAGGAGGAGTTACCAGCTGGGGGGAGTGCAGCTATCCCAGACAGAAGAGGAGAATGATCTGGGGGGTGCTCATTACAGGGTCAATGAACAATTCGGCACAATGTAGGAAGGCAGCTGAAAAGGCCAACAAAATGCTGGGTTGCATTGCAAGGGGTATATCCTTGAGGAGGGAGGAGGTGATTCTGCCACTATATAGGTCATTAGTTAGATCGCACCTAGAGTACTGCATGCAGTACTGGCGCCCGTATCTGAAGAGGAACATTAAGTCACTGGAGGGGGTGCAGTGCAGGGCAACAAAGATGATCAAGGGGCTGGGTGATTTATCATATGAGAGAGGGCTCAGGGAGCTGAATATGTACTCACTGGAGGAGAGGAGGGACGGGGGGGGGCCATGATAGAAACCTTTAAATACATGAAAGGAATAAACAAGACAGGTACAGAGGGGCTGTTCAAAGTAAGGGAGGGGAGGGACACCAGGAGCCACGATATGAGACTGGAGGGAGGAAGGTTCAGGAGGAAGATCAGGAGACACTTTTTTTACAGAGAGGGTGGTAGCTGGGTGGAATGCATTACCTGCAGAAGTGGTATCCAGTAGAACAGCGGACTGCTTCAAAAGGGGATGGGACAGGAAAAGAGGGAGGGTTAATGAAGGGGAAGGGTGGAAAGGAAGGGCAACTGCACAATAACGGGTGCTAGCTGCACATTCAAGCAGACTTGATAGACCTCTAGGCCTTTATCTGCTGGCAAATTTCGTATGTTCATACCCAGTTAATAAAGAATAAAAAAAAATCCAGTGAGGTCATTGTTTTCTTTTTCCCTCTGTCAGTCCAAATGCTAGTATATTTTTCCTACAGCAGTAATTTTCTTGGTATTGAGCACATTCTTCCAGTTTTTTGATGCACTTTGTGTCTCTTATTCTCTCCCACTTTTCTATTTCGAGTGCATCGTCCAAGCTGAGGATGCAGGCTTTCACATCTGTTATTCTTCTGAAGTTCATCTTCACTGTCCCTTTGATCTGTTTTTATTCCCCCGTTGCCTAAGTTACCATCGATCTTAGGGCCGCCATTTCCTCCAGGAGGTGAGTAAGCTGCTGCACAGTGGCAATGTAACTGTTGCCTGGTGCAGCCTCTGGTGAAGACATACATGATTTCTTCGGTGCTTGTTTGAGGGATTCAGAACTGTTGAAGTCATCATAATCTGTATCGGCTCTGGTATTATTCATTTGTCAAGCCTGCTATTCCATTTGATTAGGCAGTTACTGCTTTAACCTTCAAAAAGATAAATTTAAACAATGTTCAGCTTGGAGCTCAGTCGGGTGACTTCCGCTCGCTAGATCTGCATTATGTGACTCAAATTGTCAAAAAATAAACTTGCACAATTGTTGCCAGTCCTCGACTATGGAAACTTAGCCTATAGACACTTAGCCATGACAGCACTTCAAAAGACTCTCAAATCAGATAATAAGTCTGCTTGGTTTGCATTGTCTCACAGCTGTCGCACTCAACACTGTCTGTTTTGGTAATTTGGTTGGCTCTTGCCAAATCAAAGAGAATGACCTATATTGGGTGTATAAGATCATGACAAATACTCCCTGAAAAAAACTTCTTGTCACTATAAATTCCAAAAATACCAGGTACTCTTTCAGAAATTCACATCATAGTAGTTTACCCCATCCCCATACCAAATCCAGATATGGTGATATCAATTTATAAGCCTCTGCAGCCTGGACGTGGAATCAAAATCCCAGCTGAGATCAGAGCGAAACATTCAATTTATGAATTCCAGTCAGCTGTTGAAAAAACAGTTTATCCATGCAACTGCACAAATAGAGATTCCACGTAAATTGTTGCATTTCTAATGTGCATAATTGTTTCCTGCTGCTGTTAGTGTCCTTGTCTAAATTATTTTATTTCCTTTGTACTGTGCAAAGCAGGTCTACAGTTGTAAATAGGATTTTGTATCCTAACCATGCATACTTGGATAAAAAAAGTTATATGTATGAATGAATGATAGACAGTTGCTTGCAGCTGGTGCAGAATGAATGATAGACAACTGCTTGTAGCTGGTGCAGAATGCAGTGGCCAGGCTATTGACTGGTCTCTCATGATCTAGCCAGGTAATGCCTGTGCTGTGTGGCCTGAAAATAGATGTTATTACTATATTGTATTTATTTACTAGTTTTTTATCTGATTTTAATCTAGCTGTCAAAGCAGTTTGATAGAAACATAGAAACATAGAATTTGACGGCAGATAAGGACTGCTTGGCCCACCCATTCTGCCCATTTCCGTACCTACTGGATAAGCTGCAGATCCTAGTTAACCAGCAGCCTACTTCTTCCTACCCCCACCCCCCAGAATTGCCTTATGACTATCCCATGCATGCTTGAATTCCACCACTGATTTGACTCCACAACCTCCTCCGAAGGCCATTCCATGCATCCACAACCTCTGTGAAAAAGTACTTCCTTAAATTACCGGAGCCGCCCCTCTATCTTCAAATTGTGCCTCTTTGTTCTTGCACACCTCTTTTTGAAAGATGCTACCCTCTTGGACTTTGTTGATTCCTTGAGGTACTTGAAAGTTTCTATCATGTCCCCTCTCCTTCTTTCCTCGAGGCTATACATATTAAGCTCCTTAAGTCTCTCTTCATCGTCCTCCGTTGCAGACCCTGCACCATTTTAGTTCCCTCCTCTGGACAGCTTCCATCCTGTCTATGTCTTTGCGGAGATTGGGTCTCCAGAACTGCACACAGTACTCCAGATGGGGTCTCACCAGCTGTCTGTACAGAGGGATAATAACTTCCTGTTTTCTACTGGTGATGCCTCTCCCTATGCATCCCAGTATCCCCCCAGCCCTCCTTGCTGCCTTCTCACATTGCTTGCCCACCTTTAGGTCATCTGATATGACTACCCCCAGGTCCCTTTCCATTTTTGTTGTTGTTAGTATCTCACCCTGTGAATTGCGCTATAAAAATAAAATTTGATTGATTGATTGACAGTTACTATAGGAGACTGTCCCTAAATTAATGGGTGCTAGACTGCTTACTGACAGTTGCCACTGTTTCTTTTTTTTATTCACAGTTTGCTTGCTCCTCTGCCCCAGCTTGGTAGTTGTACCACTTTCCAGCTGGATATAGTAGCCTTTATGGAGCTGATGGGGCAGAGGGGGATTTACCTTATTGTTTTCCCATTCTCTTTTGTGTGCTTCCTGTCCCCCAGAGACAGCAGCAGCATGTGGGACCATTATCTTTTGTATGCTCCCTAACCCCTAAGATCACTGGCGTGTGAGACCAAGGTCCCCAACACAAATGTGCAGATGCACGCTGCATCAATACACAGCACAGCATCCCTCCCTCCCTCTCTGTGTCATGAGCTGCTGTGCCATCCGTACATCTACAGGTGGCAAAAGGCAGTTTGGGATGTGGCTTCCTCCACCCAGAGGAGGAGGAGGAGGAGCGCATCCTCTGGGATGCTCAGTCCTCCTCCCCCTCTCAGTCGGCCCTCGATGACCTTTACTTATTCCTGAACCCAAGTCATGGACACTTGCCAGCAGTAGCCCTACCACTGTGCCAACGGGCCAGCTCCAACAGTCACCATTTTGTACTTCTGTTGTGCCATCCACAATGGTGGTTGCCATCCTTTCTTGTGTGGCTACAAAACACATTCAAATTGCTCAGAAGGGTGCAGTGGTGACTGTACAGATGGGCCAAAAGGCCTTCACAAGTGTAGCGACCCCCCACAAGTCCAGGTGAAAGCTTTATCAATACCTTCTGTCTGCAGAACTGCAACAGACAGATGTTGCGGTGGGGTCTCTCAGTTGCAACCGGTATTAAGGAGCTGATTTTGGACAAAGCTTGCTGTGTGACCACCAAGTTTAATGCAAGTCATGGGGGAATGGAGATGGGGGTTCCCACTAGATGGCAGAGGGTGCTGAGGGATTTGGTGGTGGTTGGGGCGTGTAGCTAGACCACCAGGAATAGCCGCTGGAAGACAGGATAATTAAGAAATGCAGCAGACTACATCCAGGTCTAAGGGGGCAGGTTGGAGGGCACCTTCTGGTGACACTGTGGGTTGCCATCACTTTACAGTTTGCTAGAGACCTTAGTTCTCAGACTGTGTTATTGTGAGCCTCCCCCAAGCCGTGGAAGAGATCTCGAGCCTCTCCCAAATATGGACCTTATCTTGAGCCTCTGTACAGAAAAATACCATGCAGTATTTTGCACAGTTCACCAGCAATAACGTGAAAATCCCTTGAGTTTATTTCCATTTTAGTCAACTTTATTGTCCTCCCCCTTTTGCAACACCCCCTTTCCCCATCACCTCTAAAAAAAGCTTCCTGGTCACCAGTTTGTGCATACCCAAATAAATAAAGTCACCTGCCCACTCATCACCTTGTGATTCCAATGACCCAGGTTCAGGAAAGAGCCTGGGCCATTGGGGGAAGGGGGCTTGAGCATCATAAAGGAAGACATCCTCCTCAGGAGAGGAAGGGGAGGTGGGCACTGCTTCTACCATAATACTGCCACCTGAGTGATCATGGGTGGAGTCTCACTGGAGGCAGTTGATGGGGTGGAGGCTGGTCTGGTTCAGGAACAGCATGTTGTTGTGCACGTTTCCATCCTCATGAGTATTTAGTATGCTGATATCCAAGGGGTAGGGAGTAAACATGAAAAAAAAAAACTCAGCTGCGACAGGATGATGTGACTCGACTCTAAGGCCCAGCACCATTAACTGTGATGCCTATCCTTGAAATTCTGGCTTAAGATGACGCAAAGGGCATGGCCTATCAGACCTGTCACAGAGTTGGGAAATTGAAACAGTGCATACCAGCGAGAGGGGGGTGTATATATAACACAGCAAGTTTAAAAAAATAACTAAAGTCACCCGCCATTAGTTACTTTCAGTTTGCTACGTCCCTTCACAAAAAATATCCAAACCTCAACATTTATGTACAGAGCATTTTCAGGTTTACTTGAGCCTCTCCTGGAACAGGATGTGGCCTCTGGCCTCAACATTTGAACCCATGGTCATAGAACCATGTGACTGCCCTGCACAGTGCTACAACACTGTGAATGTTACATAGCTGCACATTAGCAAATGTGTCCTGCAATCTGTACATTTCAACAAATGAAAACCCGGTTTGTGCCAATTATGTGCATTAGATAACAGATAACGTTTTAAAAAAACATCTTTAAAATTAAAATTAGAGGAAGATTTTGTGACAATCAGCGGTAGGGAATTATACAGTTTCACAGTCCTAAATGTGTTCTCTTTTGCAATTTGCACTGTGTGTTAGTCTTGGGGAGATTATCCTCCTTTTGACTACAAGTCGCTGTTGTGTATAGCCACAGTGTGGTGGCGTGACGTGGCAGCTGTTGGTACCCCATTTTGCTTTCACAACACTTTGCAACTGTGTATAGGGAATGCAGCGGTTTGTTACACAAATGTATGATACAGAAACTCAGCAGGAAGGAGGATAATACTAAAAGAAACAGCATATACTACTTGTACGTCTATAGCAAGGTAGATATCTATGATTATATGCTGAGACAAAATGTATATTGAGATTGTCTGTACTGGCTGTGGAAAAAAAAAACAGGAAAAAAAGAAGAAATAGAAAGAAGAGATTTCAGTATTAGCTAGCATGTAAGCAAGGCCACTGATTTACGGTGACTAAAGTAAAGAAATTCCATTTTTAAGACGTGAAATTCTAGAAATTACACCAGTGTTTTGAGTCTAATTTCTGGATTTTATCGGGGTTCTACTGTCATTCATTGAGTATGTGTGTAAATAATCAGAATAAAAGATGGTTTAACATGCAGAGCACTAAATGAAGCAAACTGAACATAGTACAGGACGCAATTATAAGAAAAATACAAGTTCTGTAGATCTGCTGATCTGGTACAAAATACCAGATTTTGTGAAATTCTTTTTATTTTTACTGGTGTGCAGGCAGTCCACATTCCAGAATTTTACTGGGCTTTCTGGTGAAAACAGAAAACCAATGTCCCTGCACATAAGAGAAGGGGTACAATAATTCTAAGAGCCTTTAGGCTACTGTGGAAATTTATTTGAGAAATGTAATTAATATATTAGGTATGTATGTGAGGGAATAATGATTTCTCAGGGTATCCATGTAAGAGAGAGTTGAATTTTAAAATAATGTATACAACATTAGCGCTGCAGGAACAAACGAGACATAAGTTGGATACATTAGAAAGGGGTGTGAAAATGTGTGTGCTGTACAAGGGTAAACACATTTGATAGAAAAGTATTACCAGCACAGCCACTACAAAGAGAGTAATGCACACTAAGGCCCCGTACACACTGTGGATGTTAACATGTTTTAAGCTAGTTAAAACAGTTTAAATTCTCTTAACATGGTATGTATTCAGACAATACAGCAAGTTCAAATGTTTTAAAAAAAATTTTTAAACCCTGCTCGGTACCTGCTCTTGAGACCATTTCTTTAACACATCTTAGTGCCAACATGATTATACTCAAAAGTTTGGATGCACAAATGAACTGAACTGTGTTATGTTGTTGTGGACATGCAAAACCCCATAATGCAATGCAGCAGTGTCCTAGAGTGCACTGCAATGTCTGGATCATGCTCAGTAGACAATCATTCCACAGAGTGTAAATAAGGAAGTGCTGTAGTTAGGCTCAGTTATGAGTAGTGTGAGGTAAGTGAGGAATGATTATTTGCTGGCCATTTCTGACTCTTTAGTTTCATATAGCTTTTTCCTTCATGTCCAATAGCATGTCTCAGGGATGTACCCTGTTCAAGCTGAACACGTAATTTAGACTGCGGCTGGGTTTTTCTCCCTCTGCTTTTCCCATCCTTCCCTTCCCTTCCCTGGTGGGGGCAATGCCTCTGTCAGTTTCATGCAGCCACAGCCTGTCCTGTGGCAGGAGACAGCTCCCTGGCCCAGTCACAGAGGTTGCTATTGTGGTGGAACCCACTGCCAGCTTTCCCCAGCCAAGATGTACTGCAGACTGGCAGCTGTCTCAGCCTTAGCTGGCCTCCCCGATGCAACTTCCCAGGTTTGCATCTGAACCCAGGTCATTGACACAGCAGCACAACTGGGCCATCAGGGTGGCCCCGGTCTGACTTATTTTGTGGTCATTTTTAAGGGATTTCAAAAATCTATCTGTGTGGAGCATCTTTGGGAAAAACAGTGTCAGACAGGGCAATAAGCTGCTCTGTTGATGCTACTGAACTCCTGCTACAGTTCTGGTCTATGGAACAGCTACAGGAGGAGTTCAATAGTTTTCCAATGACTGGCACAGTGGCATGGATGGCTGAAATGCTGAGTGCCTTTCCTCTTGCACACTAGTGACCCAGGTTTGGGAACAGACCAGGGTCACTCGGGGGGCCTGCCGAGGGAAAGAGGACCGAGCACTCATAGATAGTCATTCTCCTTTGAGGAGTGGGACAGTGCCTGCCACTCCCTGACTGCCACCCAGCACAGGCTTGGTGGCATGGCAGGTGGTCACCTTTCTCAGGGCTGAGTGCAGGCATTCGAGAGTGTGCTGCATCCTCATGTCATACACTCATGTCATTGCATGCATGCCAACCGTGGGGGCGGGGACCAGAAAATGAGAATAGCAGGGACTGCATAATGCCACACTCACCTGCCTTGAGCCAGCAAAAATCCCATACCCTGCTGACCAGATCCAGAATCTAAAGGGGGGGAGAATGAGCATCCCTCCCCAGACCCTGAAATGAGGGAACAAGACAAGTAAGACATGGGGGGGATGGTGGCCAGTCAAGAGGGGAGTTACAGTTGATTACCCAGCTAGCACTCCAAAGCACAAAAAAGCTTTTCTATGGTCATTGCTATTTTTAAACACCAAGCAGTCTAGCAACAGCACTACACTCACTGGGACATGTGCGCCCAAAATCTCAAAATTCACAATGCTGACAATCAAAATACTGAGACCAACATCACAACTCACCGATTGCCCAACCGAGTGCCATCCAGACAAACAAAAGCCTAACATTGCACTTATGCCCTGTTTGTAGGTGGGCGGGGGGCTTTGCCCACCACACCCACCATCGCGGGGGGCTTTGCCCTCTGCACCCCACTAAAATGATATAACCAACTCCAAGTCTTGCCATGTTGTAGTGTTGGGCTTTTGTTGGTTGGGATGGCGCTCGGTCAGGCAATCAGCGAGTTGAGATGTCGGTCTCTGTATTTTGAATGTCGGCATTGTGAATGTCAGGATTTCATAGTGATACCCTCTGAAGCGCTGTTAAAAGCACAGTTAGGAAAATGTTATCCATCTGGTCATGAACATGCTACTGAAAGAGTGTCTGAAACTGAGCCAAGCTGACCTTCAGTAACAAGCTGGATGTGCAAGAATGATAAGTTTATAACCTTTTCAAAAACATTTTTAAAACCATGCTGTTAGTGTGTACAGTGCCCGGTAGTAATGTATAATAAAAATGAGCTATTAAATATGCTGATGAGTAGAAAATGTTTAACTCTAGACACTGTTTTGGTAACCAGCATTATGTGTAGCATACTGGTTAACAGCACTGAGCTCAAGAACTGGGTTTGAATCCCACAGCCACCACTTGCATACTGTGTGACCATGAGCAGGTCACTTAATTTCCCTGTGTTCCAAGGATGCACCTGGAAACAAGCCTCAGCTTAGTGTTTCTTTCCTGGCCAAAAATTGTAAAATAAATAAAAAATAAATTAAAGTTAAATGTGTAAATTTCCTGTTTAGAGAGAGGTACAATGTAAGAAAAAACATGCAAAGAATATTGCAGATATCTAAATAGTTAATTTAGATTTTTCTTATAGAGCTTTTTCTCCTAGCTGCACACGCATCATTCTGCTCAGGGATAGACCCTGGTCAGGCCTACATGTCTGATCTCCCCTTGGTACCGAGTGCCCACTGACTTACCCCCTGGCTTTACCCTCCCCCATGGCGGGGGCTCCAAATGGAGGGCCATCCCCCACCCCCAAGGCAGTATGCTTATGTGAATTAGGACCCAAGGGAGCCACACGGGGCCCAAGGCATCTTATAGATGACCATGGGTTTTTATCCCCCCTCTTTGGCCATCCCACCTCCCCTGACATGAGTGTACCTTGTGCCAGCCTCACACGCATGCAGCACATGCCCTGTGGCAATAGCAAGCTCCCTGCCCCAGCTCCAGGGGTTACTGTGGCACCAGAGCTCACCGTTGACCCTCCCCAACTGAGCCATACTGCTACATGGCAGCTACGTCAGCCTGGCCTGCCTCCTGATGAGGCGACCTGTTAACGCTCCCGAACCCAGGCTGCCTGCACGCAGCTGCTGGGTCATTAAGCCAGACATACAGTTTAATTGAGTATCAACAATATGTATTTTGTATCAGACCATAAACCCTGAAAAAAAGAAAATGGACATACAGTCCACAAAATATTGGGGCATAACCTGTATATGGAGGCCAGAGGTAAAAAATGTTTTTTGAATTACTAACTGGTGAATTAGCAGTCATTTCTTGTACATGACTATGCACTGGGCACAGCAAGTACAATTATCAGAGCAGTAGGGATCAATCAGAGATTTAAAGGTACTTAAACTCACAATTGAGTTTAGTTTGAGCCAGGCCTGTAGTTTATTCCAGTAAGTTGGGACACGCTACCTGAAGGTCATTTTCCCATATTTAGAAATAACTGTGGGTATTTCTAGCAAAATATAATTGCATGCTCTCAGGTTGTACATGCTGGAGGCTTTTCAGAGCATGTCAGAGATATATTGGGGTACCTCATGTCTAAGGGATCTGTAGGTACAGAGGTAAAGGTTTTTTGAGACACCTGGTGGAGAGGGAAGGCAGCCAACAGCTGCATAGAGGGTGAAGTGATGCATTCTTGTGGGCAGCCCTATAATGAATCTAAGTGCCCTATGGTACAGGACATCCAGTGTGGTGAGTTGCCCAGCAGCAGCACACCGGCAAAGTCACCAAAGTCAAATGGGGTAAGAATGTAGCACTAACTAAAGTTCTGTGACAGGGGTGGAGGTAGCTTTTTTGAAAGGGAGGGCAAAGACTGTTAAAAGTCCTGCTTTACTGGGGAAATACCAAACCAACAGGCTGGGGGTCAGCCCCCAGAAGCTATCAGGTTTTAGATGTATTCTGGTGCATTTTGAGGGTCATTTTGACATTATTTGACTGCTTTTGACTGCCTTCTTTGACGTGTTACAAACAACCACTATCACTATCAAAATAACTGTCTTTTTATTTTCTTAAAAAAAACCCGTCAAAATTAAAATAACTTCTTGATGAATTTCTAGGAGCAGAAACTGCATACATCTCTCAAACAGAAAATTCAGCCATAAAATGTTCACATTGGCAACTGTGTTACATATGGGATTTACACATGCTGTTAAAACAAAATACAGTACAAGGGACCAGGGAATTTTGGAGATGAGATAGGCTGCCACCATTTATGAATTTTTTGTCTGTCACAGTATCTCTTGTTCCAAGTAAAACTGTGCCTCCTAGCTTGCAGGTGTCAGCATGGCTGAGTTGGTAGCACATCTGCTTCTGGGCCAGCAGATTGTGGGTTCTAATCCCACACTGGGATTGGGCACATATCATAAATGTTGCCCAACAAAAAGATATAACAGATAGTTACTGCAGTTTGGTTTTCCACTTTAGTTTCAGTTATGCCAAGTTGCATCTCCTGCCCTGTCTCTTTTGCAATGCCACCTCCACCTCTCCTGTACAAACACTACCGAGTGCCTCCCACAGTGCAGCAAACTCCCAGTAGCCAGAGGGAGAGGCAGACAGACAGACTGACTTTTAAATTACTATAGCACCCTTCCTGAGCCTGTCCCAAAGACTGAAACCTTTATATCTTGAGGGAGTCACCTGGCCCCCTATCAATTAAACACCTCTCTCCAAAGCTAAACTTGCACATATCATATCCACTACCCTTTTATTCCCAAGACGAAAAAAAGTGGTTTACACAAACACATTAAATTCTGGCCAGACAATACACTACACACAAATGCCCCCTAATTAGGCTTCCTGCCACAAAAGTCAAATCAATTATCTACACCTTTTAGCTCTTGTGCCAATGTAAAAAAGCAGATTGAGTGCTCTCTCCTCCAACCAATGTACACTGTGCATGCACTCCAGGGCAAAGGCTATTAAAGCTCATATTGCAGATGGAAAATATTTGTTTTGTTTTAGAAACAGAAAGCTTTTTGAAGACCTAGGCAGGCCACCCACCTCTGTCTACCCAAATTGTTGTGTGTATGGTGTATGTCTCATGCCTTTGCAGTCATGTACTCTGCTGGTCACAGATCACAGTCACCACTCACCATGTCATCTTGCTTGTCACATGCTGGGCTGTCCTCAGCCTCTGTTCCAGTCCAGACTGCAAAAACAGACCAATGCCGCCTGCCTTCCTTGCTCTGCTTGAGCACTCCTGTCTGCGGCTCCTTCTAATAGCTGATTAGGTTTGAGTCACTGAGTGTCTCACCTGTCCAATGCTTTCTCCGTTCTCTGCCTCAACTGGGCTTCCAACAGACACACTGCTGCACCACACGCATCAATGACTTCAAGACCGACACCAACCAAAAGAGTTACCGTCACGACTCACAACGAGTGTCAGGGCCGCGAATGGTGCCAAATCTAACAGCTGCTGTCCTGACCATGCTGAACAGCTGTTGGTGCGGATGTGCATGTGAACACATGAAAATTAGATGTGGATGTGTACTGTACTGCCTACAGACTACCACCACTGGGCATTTGAAGTATGGGAGCGGCGCTAGCTCTACACATGAAGGAAGGGGTTGGTGCTCCCTTGCAACCCCACAGGACTACACCCCTGGGTAAATCCAGCCCTGGACCAGCTGGTACTCTACTAGGACTGGCAAAAAGTCCCCCATCTATGCAACTGTTCTGCGAGCATCCAAAACTAAATTGAATTTGTTTCTGTAGTAGAAATCCAGCCTAGACTTGAGTTTCTTACATAAATTATCTGCATGGTTGCTGAAAGAAAGTTTGTTATCTAGCCATATTCCTAGGTATTTGGAAATACTCTTGCAGCTCCAGCCTGTCTCCTAGTAGGGTGAGAATTCCAGGGATGCAGAGGTCAGATAACTGCTTGTTATTGGGGACAAACACCACATATTTTGTTTTTGCTGCATTAAGGAGGAGCTTGGCTGCACACTGTTTTATTTGGAGAATACTGAAGGCAGATTGGAGGCAATGTAAACTTTTAATAAGCGGGTTTGACTGCATATAGCACTTTATAACATGGGCAGGTAGGTGTCTGTGATGTGACTGGCAGACAGGCACCACTTGACCATTGATTAATATGTTACCAGCACAGTGTGTGGTGAACAGGCCTCAGAGAAAGAGATCAAGCAGCACTCAGAACTTGTTATTTCATCCAGGGAGTCAGTGCTGAAGGCAGCCATTGTTTGTGCTGGCAAGTGAGACACAGTCTGTGCAGCTCTGACACATAGTCTGTGCAGCTGTGCAGCTCTAAGAGCATACACAGCACTGTGTCTGTATGTCTCGTACCCAATGCTGTTGGTGGCTGATGGCATAGTTGAATAGCTAGCCCCCGTAACACTACCCTGCGCCGCTGCAACCATCCTCCATTACTGTGCTGGAACACATTGCACAAGTCACCCACTGGCTGTCACAGCACTCCTTCATACATGTCACTACCTGAATTGCCTGTCTTGCCACAGACCCACCCTGCACACCTAGATAGTCATAGTCAATCCTGTTGGTGTTCCCATCCGCCCACCCTGCAGACCTCGACTCTCATAGCGGACTTCTGACTTCCCCAACTTCTTTGTGCTCCCACTCCTTTGTAGGTGCAGTGCCCTTCGGTGATATTGGGGTATACACCAAACTTACCCCATGGACCTACATACCCATAGCCAATATGTAATCAGGCGAGATCGTCTGACCCATCCAGCATCTGTCAATCATCTTGTCTACATATACCATAGCCGATACTGTTGGTGTCCCAACCCACCCACCCGTGGACCTCAACTGTCACAGTGGACTTCTGCTCTCCTCGACTTCTTTGTGCTCCAGCTCCTTTGAACTGCAGTGCCCCTCAGTGCTATTGGTGTTCCCACCCACCAGCTCACGGACCTACATAGCCATACCCAACATGTAATGTGCTGAGATTTTCTGAGCCATCCATAGTCAGTGACAGATGTGTGTGGCTGATGGCATAGTTGTACAGCATCCCCCGATTGCTACACTCAAGTACACAGCTGCTTCTCGGGCAGCCTTGTACAGCAGTAATGGGCAACTGATAAATTCGGCAGAATGAGCTCCCCAAAACCTCTGAAGATAAAGAGCACCACAATCACACAGAGAGAGCCCAGAGTTGGCACACTCCCCTCCTTTCCCATTCTTGCATATCACTTGCTGGTTCAAGCGACATGCAGTCACAGACCCACAGTGTAGTCCTTAGAGCAGCATGTATAGCAAATATCAGAGTCTCTGTATCAGTTGCTCAATACACTTCTCTGTAATGTCTTAGTTAGAGCGCATTGCAGTATCATGCTGCCTGCAACATTTGTCTTTCAGGCAGTACGATTGCCCAATAATGTCCTGATGATATTGCCTCCTGTATAGAAATATTGTGTTACTAGTAGTGACACTAGATGTCGCCTGCCATATGCAAAGTTGTGTTACTATAGAAATTCTGTTTGTTCAACTATATGTTTCTTGTGTTACTACCTAAATGACCTAAATAGTGTTTCTGGAACTATATGTTGCTGTGGCAGGCCACACAACAGAGTGGTACTACAACTATTTGTTGTGGAAGGACACAAAATAAAGTTCCCATGTTTCCAAGGTGTTGTCACAGTGTCCTTTGTCCATTTGTGCCCATATCTTGCCCATGTTATAAGCACAATAACCCACTCCGGATAGTGTGGTTATTAGGGATTAATCAACACCCCGGGTGCTGTGAGGACACTCGGCCTGCAGCCTTGTGCCTCACAATGCACCCTGGGTGTTGATTAATCCCCAATAACCGCACAACCTGTCGTGGATTATTTCTTACATGTCATCTGTATAGCAGTGCAGTTTGACATCTCCTGTATCAACCCCCAGATCATTAGTATATATAGTGAAAAAGAGTTTCTCTGTTTCTCTAAATTTCTTAGAGTGAATGCTAATTTTCTTGGGTGGCTCATAAAATGGCAGAAAAGATTCTAAGTGAAAACTTCACATTTTTCTTCAGGGCTCAAGGAGATATGGCATGTAGGCACTTCTTAAAAAAATGCTTCATTTAGCCTCCATATGCCCACATCAATGGGTCTCACAGCACGAGTAGGGTCACATTCCAGCTGTTATGCCTGGATGTGTGAACACACTGAAACTGGTACAGTCACCGTTGTGTGGCAAGAGGGGCAGACAAGATGGACCTTCAGTCCCTTTATCAGATACTACATTACATTAATATTTCAGTTTAATTTTCTGAGTTGCAGGATTCCGGGCTGAAAAATTTAATTTTCTGTTACAGTTTTGAGAAAATGTGACAGTACCTCTTCGTGGTCGACTCTATGCATCAAAGATGTTTAGTAAATATCAATGTTAGTGATTCAGTAGGAAGCACACTTGCCTCTGGAGCTGGAAGATTGGAAGATCATAGGTTCTAGTCCAACACCAGATACTTGGGGTAATACCTATAAACTGACGCTATAGTGCAGTACAAGGGGGTGCTGCACTATTGAGGTGAGAACTGTTAGATGAAACATTAAACCAATATCCCTTCTGCCCTTTTCTGGTCACTGGCTGTGGAAGCTGAAGATCCTATGGTACTGGTCAAAGAAGGTTAGGGAAGTTTCCTCAAGTGTCATGGTCAACATTCCCCCTGCCAATAAAACTCATTACTTCCAATAGCTTCATATGAAGGCCAAACAATCCATTGTTTACGTGACACAAAATGGCTGCCCAGGTACTAATGAGTTCATGCAACTCACCTGCCAGGACCCACCCGGAAACCAGCTATCATGGATTAGTATACCTTTCCTGGTGAAAACGTACTAATAAATGAAAAATAAATACATTTCTGCAATATAAACAGCTTAATCTTATTTTCTTTTATTTGCTATTCTATAATCAGTTTATACAGAAAATCCTAAGTTGAAGCATCTCATTATAATGGTGTTGGGGAGGGAGACTGTTTTGACCTGTGTTACAGCATGAAGTGGTGAAGCACAGGGATTTGCAGTGATTTGCTCAGGGTCATACACTTGGGCGGGGTCTGGACTGAGATCTCCAGTTTTACAACTACATGCTCTCACTACTAGTTCATGTTGCCTTCCTTTTAGAAAAAAGCCATCTCCATATTACGCAAGTGTAAAAGAATAGTAAATTGGACTATTAGAGCTTCATTTTAAATCTTAGCAAATTACAGTTCCTTCTCTCCGCTTGCCAGCTTGAAGGATACAGAATTCTTGTAACAAATCTTGCCTGCTATACATCATGTCAGACCCCTGCAACCCATGCAGTTTCCCCTCTGCTTTAGATTGCTACTTGTCCTAATAGTCTGTGATGGTTCAAAGTAGTGGCCCACTCCCTGATCTTGTTTAAGGCTCTATCTCAGACTTCCAGCATTCCAGTTACAAAAAAAGTGCCAGGAATTCTGGTCCCAGCTGAATCCAATGCTTAGTGGCTCCACTATTTCCCTTTTTTTCTGCAGCGAGATGGGAAAAGAGAGCTCTAAAGAGAAATCAAAGCCCCACATATTGGAACCAGATGTGCTCCCTTGTGCACAGCCCTCTCCAGCAATTTAATTAAATTCCCCCAGACAGCCAGGAGGGTTTTAATGATCAAATTTCCCTGGCTCTCCTCCTGAAATGCCCCCTCTTTCTCCCTGATGGATAGCCAACTGCATTCTTCCTGCCATAGCTCCAGCCAAAGTTATTTAAAGGGGCAGTTCCTTTTTCTGATTAGAAAGGGGGTGTGGGTGGCACTCATATGGTGTGTTGCTTCTCAAAATCAGGCCATTGCATTGTATGTCCTGACCAAAACTACCATACAGAGTTTACTATCCCATGATGAATATGTGAAACATAGAATTGTAAAAAGTTATATTATGCTCACATGCACACACACACAAACACACACACACAGACACACACACAAACACAAGCATGCACGTGTATATACACACACACACACACACACACACACACACACACACACAAACACACACATACTGGAATTTTACTTTACGAGTTTTGGGAACTAGGGGGCCTATAAGGGCCCTATCTTTAAAATGTGCCCCCCTTCCCATTATAAACCAATGGCAGTGATGCATGAGCTACCGGGGCTCACTTCAGAGCTAGGGGGGCTGAGCCCTGACAAGCACCCCTGTAATTCCAACAAACACACACACACACACACACACTCACACACTGTTTTAGCAGGACTCTGCTATGGTCCCACAGAAAAAGTCCTGGACCTTTGGTGACATCACCATCAAGATGCTGCTTGAGGACTCGGGCTGCACCTCTACTCTCTTCAGAATCCCTCCTAAAGGTTTTTCAATAATATGCTTGCAGCAGTTAATGGAGGGTATCCTGCCTCAGGGATGGAGAGGTCCCAGGAATTCTTGTTCAGAGGTGGAAGATGGCAAGGAATTCATGGCCGGTGACTGACAGCGAATACTCCCAGGATTCAATAGCATTATTGAGGTCCAGCTGTCATCACGGAGGGGAGTGCTCAAGCAGAAGTCAAAATCACCTCTCACAGAACATGCAGCCACAAGCTGCACATTTTGTTATCAGAACTGCGCAGTCTTTAGAAAAGAAAACCACAATACCACCAAAGCACTATGGACAGACATCTCTAGACTCAAGAAGTGCAGTGAAGAGCATGAGGCACAACTAACGATACACACAGCAATTCGACATATCGAGGCCAAGCCAGAGGATGCAGAAAGCTGCAACAGCAAGAGCAACCACCCTCTGTACGGCACACCAGAAGGGGGGGAAGGTACTGAAATATTTCCCTTCATACAGTACTTGTTATGAGACTCCCTGGGCTTTCCACAGAACAGGACATTCGAGATAGTGCATGCCTACTGGGCCTTAGGCCTGAAACAGCTGTAGAGGACACCCGACCGAGGTGGTCCATAATTGCCCACTTTGTATGATACATTGGTAAACAAGAGATGTTCTCCAGGGCATGGAAAAGCAAAGAACTGTTATATAATAATAAATGGGTGATAACGATTACCCCTCTTCCCTCCAAGATGAGCATCATGCATATATCCCACTAATGAAAGCACTAAGCTCCAAGGATATTAAGTTCCATTATACAATGGGGTATGAAAATCCTGTAACCTCATTGGTCAAAAAACATCACATGACCATGGTATATCCTGTAATAACCCACGGCCGAGAAATGGCATTTCTAAAAAACATACTTAAACACATTTAAAATTTATTTTACACATGGGTCCATTGTATAATCACAATAAGGCACTCCAGGGTGTGGGTTATTGGGGGAATTACCCACTTCTTGTGTGGTTAAGTCACTCGGCTGCGCCTCATTACACACCACACAAGGCATGGGTTAATCCCCCAATAACCCACACCCTGTGATGCCTTATTGCTTAATTTACCTTGTCCCACTAAGTTGGTGATCTTATTTCCAGAGGGCTAGAAAACCTTCCTTACAGTGGACCAAACTAGAGAGGAATGATGATCCAGGGGGATCTGTTCACTTTAGTGCAAGGCAAACCATTTCAGCCCATGATAGAAACATAGAAACATAGAAATTGTTGGTAGATAAAGACCGCTAGGCCCATCCAGTTTGCCAGCAGGCACTATACATTCTATGTGGCCACTGACCCTATGTGATCAATGGCTTTTCATCACTCCCTCCCCTCTCAAGCTTCCCTTGTGCCTGTCCCATGCATGCTTAAACCCCTCCACTGGGAAGCACCACAGAGGAGTGACGGCAACAGCACCGACATCCCCCACAGTGACACTGCAGACCCAACGCAAACTACCCCGACGCACACCAGCCCAATGGACAGATTCACAACCCTTGGCAATGCGCATCCCGATAGACACCGCCACAACTGGCCACAAACGACGCACCGCACAACGATCACCAATGAGAGCGAGCCGCCGAGAGCGCAGCCCCCCAACAGTGCAGTGACACCATTTGGATATGCCGACTGCAGATCATGGACAACAGTACTGGCTGCTATGCAGGTATCAACTGGCAAGGTGTCATGTACTGCCTAATTAATGCAGTGCATATATGACCGTCTGCAGGCGGCATAAATCCCTCCCTTACCATACCTGTTTACAACCTCCTGTGCCCACCCCTGTTCACCTACCCCTTCCCCATTTCCACATTCCCTTATCGTCCCCAACTCCTTCATCTACCCTTTTCCATTGAGCCCTCTGTGCTGTTCAATGCATCCTACTGGTAGACGTCATATGTCAACAGTTAGCGCTTGTCCCTGTATGGACATTGAGCACCGTTCACTGTTGGGGGGATGACGCTGTGGATTGCAGGGTACTGTTGCTGTGGTCAGGTTGTGCGTGTCGCTGTGGTGGGGTCAGTGTGGGGGTGTCAGTCTTACTACGTGCTTCCCCACCACTATGCTTGCCCCCACTACCTCCTCTGGCAGACTATTCCAAGGGTCAACTACCCTTTCTGTGTAGAAAAACTTCCTCACATTACCTCTTAATCTACCCCCTTCCAATTTCATATTGTGCCCCCTCGTTCTAGTACTTTTTCTACATTGGAAAAGGTCCCCTACCTGCACCTTGTTTATGCCCATGAGGTACTTGAAAGTTTCAATCATGTCCCCCCGCTGTCTCCTCTCCTCCAGTGAGTACATACTGAGGTCCCTCTCTCCTCATATGTTTTGTAGTGCAAGCCCTGCACCATCTTTGTTGCCCTTCTCTGGATAGGCTCCACTTTATCTATGTCTTTGCACAAGTGTGGCCTCCAGAACTGCATGCAGTACTCCAGATGAGGTCTTACCAATGTTTTATACAATGGCATCACCACCTCCCACCTCCTGCTAGTGATACCCCTGCCTATGCACCACAGCATGCATGATAGCCCCCAAGTTCGCATGCCAAGCTTAGCAAACCAAAGATGCCACCGAAGCAAAGAAGAGACAGTCATCTTGGCGAGCAGTAATCCAGAGACGCTGGTGTCGGCCTATAATGCAGCTGTCACTGTGGCCCTGGATTTTATTGCTCCTGTTCATGTGCTCCCCTTATCCCTTCACCCTAGGTCCCCTTGGTTTAATGGGACATTGAGGGAGATGTGGAGACAGGGGCAAAGGTTAGAGCGGTGCTGGTGCAAGTCTGCCCTTGAAGCCGACCACCTTAGATTGATGGAACATTATTCCGTCTATCAATCTGCAATCACCCGTAAGAAGGCAGAATTCCTGTCCAGGGAGATTGCAGTTGCCCGGGATTGACTGGCTCAACTGTTTTGGACTGTAGACAGACTGTGCAACCCAGCCTGTCTGCAAGTTCAAAAAGCCTTTTTGCAATTAGAGTGCAAGGAGCTCGCTCGTTACTTTGCAACTAAAGTGGCCGACATCAGGGCAGACGTGTGTCCAGCAATCTCTAAGGGTGATGCTGTGGAACAGTGTGAGTTCACAGTACCTCAATTCGCTTGGAGTTCCTTTGGTCAACCTGATTTTGTGAATGTTATGAGGATCATCCATAGTGTGCATCCCACAAGCTGTAGTTTGGATCCTGGACCGACTCCCCTAATCTTGGGTTGTAGTGATATCATCGGTCCAGTCCTGGTGCAAATAGTCTGGTGCTCCTTGGAGTCAGGTGAATTTCCTAGCTCCCTGAAAGAGGCGGTGGTGACACCTCTCTTGAAGAAAGCTACCTTGGATCCAGACTGTTTCAGAAACTACAGACCCATCTCTAACCTTCCCTTTATTGGGAAGGTTATTGAGAAGGTAGTGGCAGCCCAATTGGAAGACCATTTAATCATCCACGGCATCTATGAATCCTTTCAATCTGGTTTTCATAAAAGACAGAGCACCGAGACTGCGCTGGTTCAGGTGCTTAATGATCTTCTGAGGGTGAGAGATCAGAAGAGATGTTCCATTCTGGTTCTCCTTGCTCTCTTGTCAGCTTTTGATACTGTGGATCACTTGGTGTTGATAGCACGCCTGAGGCAGATTTGTGGAATTTCAGGAATCATTCTACAATGGTTCGCCTCATTCCTCGCTGGGAGATCACAAAGAGTTGTGTCAGGAGTTTTTACCTCTGGCCCAACTCCTTTGTTGTGAGGGGTGCCTCAAGGTTCTGTGCTATCACCCATGTTACACATGCTGTACATGCTGCCCCTCGGAGACATTATAAGACGGTATGGGCTGAGGTTTCACTGCTATGCAGATGATATCCAGTTGTACTTGTCTTTTGCACCCAACCAGGGTGGAGCTCTCGCAGTGTTTAACAACTGTCTGGAAGAAATCCAGGATTGGATGGATTCTAGGCGGTTAAAGTTGAACTCAGAGAAGACAGAGGTCCTGGTTGTGGACCCAGGCTGTCAGATAGAGTGATCGCATGTTGGCACGCCCTCTGGAATTTTCCTTGGTGTTGTGTCACTTCCGACCTCTGAATGGGTGCGTAACCTTAGGGTTGTCTTAGACGACAGGCTGACTCTACAGTCTCAAGTGTCGGCCATTGTCAGGGCTTCCTTTTACCATCTTAGGAATATTGCCAGGGTTAGGCACCTTGTTCCATCTGACACTGCCAACGTTGGTCCATGCCTTTGTGTCCTCACATCTGGACTACTACAACGCCCTGTACTTTGTGCTTTCTGGGGTCGAAATCCATTGCCTACTGCTAGTGCAGAACACAGCAGCTCGGGTTTTTACTGAGACAAGTAGGTCCTATCATATTACCTCAGTGCTGCGCGAACTGCACTGGCTCCCTATATGGTGGCGGATCACCTTTAAAGTCATTTTATTTACTTTTAAAGCCCTTCACGATCAGGGTCTGGCCTATCTGAAAGAACTCCTGATGCTTTATTGCCCCTGTCGATTGCTCTGCTTGGCTGATGAGGGGTTGCTAGAGATTCTAAGAGTGAATCTAAAATCCTCTGGTTGCAGAGCATTCTCTTATGCTGCACCCACTCTTTGGAACTCTCTACCACGCCGGTTACGGGAGTGCACCTCCGTGGAGGAGTTCAAGAGTAACTTGAAAACTCATCTCTGGTGAATGGCCTTTCTGGATGGTTATTCATAGTCCAATCTGTTGATTGTGTTGAGATTTTATTTTTTATTTATTGATTTTAATGCTTGATGTTATTATGGTATGACTTTATATGTATTATTGGACTTGTATTTGATGTTATTGTTTTAATGTGTTCAGCGCCTTGAAAAATTGAAAGGCGCTTTGTAAATAAATTTATTATTATTATTATTATCTACCACTGTGCAACAAATCATGTAACATCTCAGGGAAGCGAAGCGATGCCGCAGAACTCTGTGGACCCACCCTGAGATTATGCGTAAGATGCCCTTAGAGACTACAGTGTCCTTGCCCCAACCTTGGTTCCTCCAGGTGAACTGTTTCCCCATTTTTGGACCCTCTTTTTGTCTGCTTCCTCATTCCCTCTTCATGCTGCTTAGCCATTCAGGGTTCATAATGTATGTCCTATTGTGTGGTGGGGGCTTGGTACATTCCTGTTACTTTTGGGTTTCCTGTTCAGCCAATTACTTATAATACTTAACGTCTGTCACTCCCACAAGAGCATTGCAGGTTAAGTCCTGCATGTTCTGCGGGCTGGGTGGTGTCTATAGGCTGGGTGACATGGCACATTACAGTAAGCCCCCTGCTGATCTAGGAGCAGTTGTACAATAACATTAGTGTAAGACTGTTGAAGGGGGCTGTAGGTCATCCTGTCACTGGAGCTGAGGCAATGCTGTGGCAGCCTAGGTAGCATGAAGGCAACCCCATGGGGCTTGAAACATTCCTACTAATGAGCGGGCCTCTAGTCTACATGCTGTCTGGTGGGGGCTGGCTGTACACTCCTGTTCCCATTGAAATGCACCCCCCTAGAGCTGCAGAGATGCCAAAGGCTGGAAAAATGGTCATGCTACAGCCTTAGGAGTTGTCAGTATCGACGGTGCTATGGGTCACCCACCACTCATTGAAGGTAGATTTTAGCTAGGGCTGGGGGCATGGGGGGGTTTTGGGGTCATCTGTGACTCCCATCAGGGATGGCTGGGGCTGGTGTGGGCTGGTACAATGTGGGTGGGCAGTGTTGTGCTGGGAGCAGGGACTAGCAAGGGTGCCTGGGATCTCTGGATGAGGTAGGGGAGACTGAGTTTAGTTGAATCCCCTCCCAGTTCTCTAATGGACACCACAATACCAGATCAGGAATTTGTACAGTTACACCTGCCTTACACTATGTTGGGCATCCTCATGGGGCTGTTTTCTTGCTGGGTCAACATTCTGTACATGAGTCAAGCTGTATTTTCAGTGGCCTGTGCTATGCACATCCTAAGGGACCTTGACACAGGAGCAATAACCTTTGACTTACTGTGCACTCCTGTAATGAAGAGGCATTGCTAGCATTTCTACTGGTTCTCATTCCACTACCTTTGCCATGTGCACAAAGGCTGTTGATTTAATTTTAGAGTGAACAGCACTACAGGGGGGCTGTGCCCAATGTTATAACAAGGGGCTGGACTGTTTTTCTCTCACTGGAATACCAGGGCTATACTCTGGACTTAACACAAACTTCAGACGTAAAAGTGTGTGAATTGTTTTATCAACTAATTTGGTTGAGTTACATGGGCATTATGCTTCTTTTTTACCTTGTTTATGTTTGCTGTCTACCAAACAAAACTGTTGGTAAATGGAACAGTCACAGTTAAACCCTTAGTGCCCATTCGTAGTTGGCACTGTGGCTATGCAACTTTTATATAGTATCCTATTAATCTTTATCCAGTATCTCAGTAGACCAGTCTCTGTTAACCCCATTATACTTTAGTTGACAATGCTTGAATTACATTCATTGTACAAGGGGGGAGAAAGAGTAATGTGGCCCACCCTGATGTTGAATCCCTACTTCCCTTCCCGATATAGTAGTTATGCTAGTTTCCATGTCATGGTAGGATCTGATAAACTATGGTACTTGCTGAATATGAAAGGGTTTAATAAACCTGTGAAGCAAGTTAAGGTACTATCTAGAATCAGAACAAAAAGCCCAGACCTCAAGTACCTCCAAGAGACACATCTCAATGCAACAGGGCATGTTAGGAATTTTTAATTTTTTTTCCCAATTGTTTAACCAGGTGAGACACACTAAGCTGAAACGTTGTTTACAGGTGCAACCTGGGAGCACAGGGAAGTTAAGGGACTTGCCCAGGGTCGCACAGTATGCAAGTGGGGGCTGTGGGATTCAAACTCAGGTCTCCAGATTTGCAGCTCAGAGCCTTAAACCACTGCGCTCTACTGCCTCCCCTAGAAATTGGGCATTCAACATGTATATAGCTCCTAAATGCCTGGAGGTAAATGCAGGAGTATATCCACCTTGATTCCAACTACTACCAACTTTCAGGAAAGGAAGATAGTTCTGGATAAGGAGGGGTGTCTGGTAATGGTTCAGAGCCTCTTATTTCACTTTGAAGTCACTTTAGCATGTTTCTGTATTTCTCCTGGGACCAACATACCAGGGGTAAGGAAGTTGTTGGATCTCCTCTTAGTGCACACATTGGGTATGCTTCTCCTAGCTGGAAACTTTAACATACTCTGATCTGACAATTGGGACTCTTCCAGCCCTCTCCCACCATGGCAGCCAGTGGCCCACAAGGCTTGCTCTGTCAGGCTTCAGGAAGTGTGACAGGCTGATATATGGAAGAAGCTGCACCCTTGGACCAACAGTGATACACATTACTCCGCAGTGCATGGGGTGTACACTCAGGTACATTACTGCTACACTCAACAGCAGCATTTACACCACATGACAGACTGTGTACTTGGGAACATTCTACTCTCCAAGCATGCTCCCCCCCCCCCCAGACTTGTCTGAGTCTGGTTAAAGAATGTCCTAATACCCACTGGTGACTGAATGCCTTCCTTCTCTGATTGACTGAGTTCTGGGAATTTCTGAAGGACAAAATAACTGAAATTCTAGAGCTTAATGGGGGGTGAACACTCTGAGATTATGAAGAGTGGTCCTTTGGGGGCATATCATTGAATATACCACATAGAAACAGAGAAAACACCAGTGGTGTCTCTCAGATTTACAGGATACCCTCCATTTTTTATAGGAGACCCACAAGCAAAGGAACAGGTCAGTTAAGCCCCAACTAGATAAAGTTAAGAAAGAAATAGACCATATACTGTATATCTGTAGAAAATGGAGATGGCTTTGTCATTCTTAAGACAAAAGTATTATGAATTTGGGACCCAGGCATCCCATATTTTCATGTTCCAGTTTTGAAAACAGAAGACCAAAGCCATGACGGTCTCTCTAAAACATGCATCATCTCCACAGCCAGATGGTGGAGACTGCGGACACTTTCCAAGCCAATTGCAGTAAACTGTATACACCTGAGTGCCACCATGATGCTCAGACAGTGGCAACCTTTCTAGGGCAGCTTACCATCCTGCAACTAACCAATGAGGACTGATATTTTCTGGTCTTGTTGCTTTGTCTGGATGTAATTTTTTTTATATGTGTTAATATCTCACCTATGGTTATGGCTGCAATGTTATCGCTAGTGTTTAGAACTTTCAGAGTGGTTGCATCCATCTGATAAACTGTACAGTGGTATTTATTGGGTTCTTCAGCCATCTCTTTTTCAACTGTTATTAATTTGTTTGTTACCAGTGATCCAGTAATGTTATTGCCCTTTCTCTTCAAGTTTATATAATGATAGGATGCCTTTATGTTATTTTTGTTACTCGAGAGAGTTCTTTCATAACTCCAGTTAGCTCTCCTTATCTCAGATTTAAGTTTTTGTTACTGCTTTTTGTTTAGCTATATTTGCTGGGAATTGACATTTCCTTGTTTGCTTATATAATCTGTTTTGGTCTTGATTATGTTATTGAATTTTTTTGTAAGCCATGGCTTTATTTTGCCTTTATTATTATATGCTTTCCTTCATGGTATGTATTTTTTTCCTCAAAGTCAGTAGTTAAGTTTTGAGGATTTCCAAACTCATTCAGGCTCCTTTTTTCTCATATTTCCTTTTCCCAATCCCAGGAGGATAGATTTCTCCTAATACTTTCAGAACTGCTTTTGTTGTAGGTATACATGGTAGTATAGCCCTTATTTGGAGGTTGACTTTGAACCAAACTTCAGTTGATGTATGGTCACTATTACTAAGCAGAGCTTTTATTTCATAGTTAAGTTTGTTAGTAATATATGTAATTATAAGATCAAGGATATTCTGACCTCTTGTCGGTGCTCCAACCAATTTGTTTAACGCTATGTTTGTTCATTACATCTGTCAATAGTTGGCCCTTCTCACGTGTTGATGTAATATTTTCCCAGTTAATTTCCAGTAAATTAAAATCACCAAGTATGATTACTTGGCCTTTTTTAGTCATAGTTAAGGTTTCTTGTGATAGTTCCACAAATGTTTTTTTTTTTCATAATATTTAAGTGGTTCATAACAATTATCTATTAAGTTGTTTGTTGGTTTTAGATTCTCAGTTCTTACCCATACATTTTCAAGATTAAGATTGTTATCTTTCTCATACCAACTCCCTAAGCTCTGGAATTCCCTCCCCCTGCCCATACGCTCTGCCTCTTCCCCTTACCCTTTATCCTACCTACTGCTTAACTACACCTCCCCCGCCTGTAACTGCAACTGACCTCCACTAGTTGTATCCGCTACCTTCCCTTATCCGCCTACTCCCCCATCACCTACTTCATAAACTTAGAAACTCTCTCCCACAACCATTCACTCCCACCTTCCTGTATGCTCTCTCTCCTCTCTCCTCTCTCTCCTCTCTCTTCCTTGTCCACATTGCTCCCTCTGGTAAATGCCCTTAGTTATAGTCCTACTTCACCCCACTTTCTCCCTCCTGCCTGATTCTTCCTACTACTTGTCCTTCACCATGCCTAACTTTCTCCTTTGCAAGCCACAAAACCAGCACACAGACTGAGTGTGCACCCAGCCGTGTCTGGCCCTTGTGGGGTTTGTGTCCCAGAAGAATGAAGGTTTGCCTCTCCTGCTCTACTCTTCTCCCTCCTGCCTACTTTCTCCCACCCCTTGTCCTTCCCCACTCTTATCCTTCTTCTTTGCAGACCTGGAAACCACTACATGGGCTGGGTGTGTAGCCAGCTGTGACAGACCCTTGTAGAGTTTGCATCCCAGAGGGATGAATGTTTGCCTCTCTCTCTCTCTCTCTACCTTACTCCCTCTCCCCCCTTTCTTACCCCACTGCTCTTCCCTCTCTTGCCTGCTTTTCTTACTCCCTGCCCTTCCCCACTCCTGCCCTTCTCCTATGCAGGTCAGGATACCAGACATGGGCTGGGTGAGCACCCAGCCATGTCTGGCCATTGTGGGTTTTGCATCCCAGAGGGACAATGGTTTGCCTCTCTGTCTCTACCATACTTCCACTCCTCCCTTTCCATTCTATTCCATTTCATTCCATTCCATTCCACACTAATTCTCTACTCCCCCTTTTCATCTTCCCTCTCTATGCTCCCCCTCTGCTCTATATTCCCTACTGCCCTCCGCGCTATAATTGTTAATTTCTTTGTTACTAAGGGAAATGCCTCCCACATCTAGCCTTATTATCTATATTCATTCCCTATGCATTTTGTTTAGTACATATACTTTCCTATTATACATAGCTGTTTCATTGTTATTTTAATCTCTGTATGAAGTTTTATTTTGTGAAGCTTGTTTTTTTGTAAAAATAATCAATTGTGCTTACCCATCCCCCCCCCAGAATGCATCTGGAAATTGGCTATTTTAGCTCAGTATACCTTTTCTAGTGAAACTTTTCAAAGAAATAAATCTTTTGTTGGGTTAGTTATTTGAAAGTTGTTATTAATGAAAAGTGGTACCCCGCCATCTCTCTCTTTCCAACCCTGTCATTATGTGTGAGGTTGTATCCCATTATTGTTTTGTCCCAGATATCATTTGAGTCCCACCAGGTTTCCTGGTCTGCTTTTACATCAGGATTCTTCCATTTTAACAGTAACTTAAACCTATCAGTTTTGTTAATTAGGCTCCTGGCATTAAGTGATATATTTTAATTGATTTGTTAGTTTTGATATTTCAGTTCTCTCATTCCATTTATTTCCTATAGTATGTCTACTGAAAATGTTTGTCCCTTCACCCCTTGTTATTGGTTTAAAGATTTTTGCAGAACATTGGTAAATCTTACCCCCAGTGTGTTAGCAACTGTGACAGGAATGCTGACAGGAATGGGAACTGATTAGTTAACTGCTTATGTTAGTGAAACTATTTTTTGTTCTTCATATTCTCTCCAGAGTGTTTCTGCCTGGCATGCTAATTAAAAACACTGGGAACTCTACATCACTAGCAGGAAATGCCTCTGCACAGGGTAATAAATGTCAGAGAAGAATGAGGTTGACACACACACACATACACACACACACACAGTTTAAGGTGATTGGAGCATTTGAATGGAAACTGGGTGCAGAACTGACCTAGTTGGACACACATAGGTTTTAAGCTGATTGGAGCAATTGAACACACACTTTTTACAGAATTTCAAATGTTTGGTAGGTTTGAAAATAACCTAGTCAGAGGGATTCAGCCTCAGGCTATAAATTCAGAGGTTTAATTACAACAGGCATGTTTTGCTTCCGGAACCTTTGTGGTAAGAATAGAGCCTGCATTCCAGCTAGTTCTGTGGAGGAGATAAGAGATAATCTGGTATCCAGTTCTCTCTCTCTGAGCTTAGTTGGGAGGCAAGATATTGTCTTAGGGAAGATAAGAATATAGTATTTTCATTTGTTAACATCTGTTGTTCAAGAACATACATAAGGAAAGGTATTGTGTGTGCCAGGGAGGAGGATTTTGAAAGAGGGAGCATGGAGGTGCTATGGCTCCAACTCCAGACAAATAAATGAAAGATGATAAGGATGGCTGTCATATACAGACCACCCAGTCAGAGTGAGAACAAGGACAGGGAGTTATGCACTCAGTTAACAAAAGCAGTGGGCAGGGGGAGAGATAGTAGTGGTACTGTAGGCAACTTTAACCTGCCCAAAATTGGATGGGTTAGTCCACCCACATCCTGTGCCAGAAGCCAGGCAATCCTGGATGCAATCCAAGATGGCTTCATGATGCAGTATGTGACCAGTCCCATTGAGGGGAAGCAATTCTGGACCTGGTGCTCTCCAATGGTGAAGATATGTAGGACATAGATATTGGGGATCCAGCGGGTGGACGTGACCATAACACAGCGTGGTTAAACCTGGACATGGGTAGGGAAGACATCCCCACCAAGACAAGAGTGCTAGACTTCAAGATGGTGAATTTTAAGAGAATGAGGGAAATGATCAAAAAAGACATTGGGAACCTAGAGGAAAACCTGGGTGTGGAGCAAATGTGGGACGTGATCAGAGGGGCCATACAGAATGCCACAAACAGATACACAAAGATGAGGGGAAAGAGGGCAGGGACTTGACCACCTAGCTAATTTAGCAGAGAGGTGGCTAAGGCAATGAAAGATAAAAGGGCAGCATACAAGAAAAGTAAAAGGATGATGAGGGAAGAGGAGGAGGAGGAGGAGTACCAAAGGCTGGCTAAACTAGCAGAAAGGGAGATAATACAGACAAAAGCAAAAAAGGAGCTCCAGATAGCAGAAGGGATAAAAGAGGGGGTTATGGCCTTCTTTTGATATATCAAAGAAAAAAGGGATTAAAAGGATGGCATAGTCAGGCTGAAGAAGGGGGAGTGCATAGTGGTGGAAGATGCAACAAAAGTGGAGATAGTAAACAATTACTTCTGCTCTGTCTTTACCAAAGAAAGAAAGGGCCTGATACTGCGCAGTGCAAAGAGCAGGGAGGAGGCTGGTGAGAACCCATTAGGGGTCATAAGTACAAAGCGGATGAGGAAAGAGCTCATGAATTTGAAGGTAGAAAAATTTCCGAGGCCTGATGGAATACACCCCAGGATACTAAAAGAGATGGCAGAAGAGCTAGCAGGCCCACTGACAATACTATTCAATAGATCACTTGATATGGGGATGGTGCCAGAGGAATGGAGAACAGCACATGTGCCACTTCATAAGAGTGGCCCTTAAGAGGATGCTGGCAACTGAAGGCCAGTCAGCCTGACCTTAATTGTGTGTAAACTAATGGAGACAATATTGAAGGAGAGCTTGGTCAAGTTCCTAGAAGAAAATAGCCTGCAGGATAGCAAACAGCACAAGTTCATGGCAGGCAGGTCGTGTCAAACAAACTTGATTGAGTTCTTTGACTCAGTCACCCAGACAGTGGACAAAGGCCAGGCAGTGGATATTATATATCTGGACTTCAGCAAGGCTTCTGACTCTCTGCCACACAAAAGGCTGATCACAGAACTAAAGGACTTAGGGGTGGGAGAAAGGTTGGTTAGATGGGTCAATAACTGGCTGACCATCTGGATACAGAGGGTGGTAGTAGATGGGAATTCTCCAGTAGAAGGGAAGTCACCAGTGGGTTTCCACAGGGGCAGGTGTTGGGGCCGGTGTTGTTTAATGTCTTTATTAGGGACATAGGGGAAGGCATTCAGGGAAAAATGTGCATGTTCGTTGATGACACCAAACTCTGTGGGAGGGTGAACACTCAGGAAGGGATAAGGGAGATGAGAGAGGACTTAGCCAAACTAGAAAGATGGGCAGGGATATGGCAGATTGGGTTCAACTCCAAAAAGTGCAAGGTGATGCACATGGGGTGAAGAACCTGAGAACAGAATACTACATTGGAAAAGTCCAGATTATGCCATAGGAGGAGGAAAAAGGTCTGAGGTGATAATTTCTAGTGACCTGAAGCACTTGACTGAATGTGAAAAGGCTATAGCAAAGGCTAATAGGATGTTAGGGTGTATTGCTAGGGGAATTAGCAGTAGGAGGAGTGAGGTGATTCTGCCACTGCACAGTTCATTGGCCAAACCTCACTTGGAGTATGGAGTAAGATATTGGCACCCACACCTGAAGAAAGACATAAACATGATGGAAAGGGTCCAGAGGAGAGCAACTAAAAATTATAAAGGGATAGCAAGATAGATCATGTGCAGAGAGGTTGGAGGACCTCGGGATGTACACTCTGGAGGAGAGGAGGCAGAGGGGGGATATGACTGAGATGTTCAAGTACTTGAGGGAAATTAACAGAGTGGACTGTGGAAGCCTATTCAATAAGAGGGCCACCACCACCACCAGAGGGCACAGCTTAAAGCTGGTGGGGGTAGATTCAAGAAGGATATAAGGAAGCACTTTTTTACAGAAAGAGTGGTGATGGAATGGAATGAGCTGCCATTGGAGGTGGTGGAGTCAAAGTCAGTGGGAGCCTGCAAAAGAGCCTGGGACGAGCATAAAGGAATGTCTGGAGGCCTTGTAAGGAGAAAGACCACAAAATTCAGGGGGGGAAGGGGAGATAGGGTCACAAATGTAAACTGAAAGTCAGAAACAACCCTTATTATTATGAGCAGACCCAACAGACCAAGAGGTCTCCTTCTGCTGGCCATTTTCTTTTGTTCTTATGTTCTTAACATTTGTTTGTTTTGCTGTAAGTGTGTATTTTCCCTTTTGTACTGTATACATCCTGATATTGTAAAGCCTGAGTTTTGCAGTCAAGAATCCATTTCAATAGAATCAGTGACTGTGGCTTATTTGCAAAGGTATCTGCATTATTTTCACTGGCAAAGAGGGAACTCTGGCATCTGTCAGCTGATGAGCACCCTACCAGATCTGAACTCTGTTGACCTCCCAGCACTGTGCAGGGAAGAGCTAATGTCCAGGGGAAGTAGGTAGTGGCAGTAAAAAGAAAAATGATGCAGACAACTCTCTGAAGACTGTCACAGCCCAGAAGGGAGTGTTTGTCACACATTGGTGGCAGTGTTGTGGGATTAGGTGCACAAATTCAAAGTCAGAATTTGTGGACAGTGGACTTTCTAGCACAGTGAGAGACAGAGTTTGCCAGTAGAAAATTCTGCCTTAGCAGTCACAAAACAGGATATACAAAAGAGTATGCTTTTGCAGTTTTTTTTATTTCTAGCACCATAGCTTAGTGTAGTATAGGTAGAGAGGATGAGCTCCCCAGGATATGACAGGCTTACTGTGTCACAGCTTTATGAGAGGTGCAAAGAAAAGGGGGGTCAAGTATGATGGTCTGTCCAGAAAGAACCTCATAGGAGCAATGGAGGTCCATGACCAAAGGCAGAGGAGCCCTGAGAGTGAGCCAGGAGCTGGGGTACCAGGCTTTCCATTTCAGCTCAAGATCCAGAGCCTGAAGCTGATACTGCAAGACAAGGAACTCGAGAGGAAAATAATGGAGGCAGAGGAAAGAAAAGGTTCACCAGCAGGAACTGGAACTTGAGGCAAAAAGACTGGAGGCAGAGATGAAAAGACTGAAGGCAGAGAAAGAACTGGAGGAGAAAAGACTAGAGGCAGAGGTGAAAAGACTTGAAGCAGAGATGAAAAGACTGGAGGATAGAGAGAAAGAACAGCAGCATGAGAAGGAAATAGTGACACTGTGCCAGCAAACTGTAAGCAGTGGCAGAAGGAGTCCACCCCATGAAACCAAAATTAATTCTAAATTGCTTCCTTAATATAAGGAGGGGGATGATCTTGATCTATTATTAAAGTCATTTGAGAGGGAGTGTGTACAGTTTCAATTGGACAGGGATCATGGATAACCCATCTCATGCCCTTACAGGACATGCGTTGCATGCATTTGCCAGAATGGATGATGAAGATTGTGTGAATTATGACCAGGTTAAAATGGTGCTATTGAAATGCTTTGAGTTAACTCCTGAGGCTTAGAGAAAGTAATTTAGGGAGTTAAGGAAAAGCCCAGAAGACAGTTATATAGAATTGTATGTTCAACTGTGTACCTATCTTGACCATTCGGTGGATGTAGGAAAAGCAGACACTGTGAAGCAAGTAAAAGATTTGTTTATGAGGGAACAATTACTTAAAATTGTACCTGAGGACCTGCACATATGGCTGCTTGACAAGGTATGTGGCTCCTCAAAGGAGGCAGTAGTAAGGGTTGATCTGTACATGGCCAGCAGACCACACATGCAGTGTAAGACCAGTGGGGGCAGCACATGGTTTTAAGGGGTTCCAAGGGGGCAACCTAGAGTAAACCAGCCTGCACTACAGCCCAAAACCCACTGATTCTAAGGGGAACCAAGAGGTGGGGACCAAGAAATATTATATTTGTAATAAAGTGGGGCATTTGAGGTATGACTGCCCTCAGAATATGGTTAAAGGGCAAAGGTCTGGGGGAGGAGGTGATCAAGATTGCACCCAACAGCTGGTAGGTTGCTTGCAGACTGCAATGCCACATGGCTGTTCTGAGCATATGCACCCTATTTTAGTTAATAGGTCAGTAACACAGGAATTGAGGGACACAGGTGCTTCCATCTCCTTGGTGAAGCAGGATGTATTTCATTTTATTTATTTATTTAATACGTAATTGGAATTACAACCTTTGCATCATAGACCCCTTTGCAAAGGCTCCACATCAATAGTACAGGGATGGGAAGAATACAAAGTGGTATGGTAATGAATACACAAAGCATATTGAATACAGTAGATAAAAAAACATTAACATAACATGTAGAAGAACAATAAATCAATAGATCTAAGGTCAGGCAGACCCGGCATTCACAGTAGGTCATGCAGTAACAAAAGAAAACAGTGCTAGGGTAGGTACTTTACCCAACGTCAATAGGTGAGATATCTCCTAGACATACACTAGCAAATGCAGTCCAATGATAATCTAAGTATGAGCCCCATGAAGATTCAAGGATGAGTGGGGGCTGGGTTGGGGCAGTCACAGGAGGATAGCTCAAGTAGATTACTTTTGAGGGGCCTTTTGAAGAGGCTGAGTTTAGGTATCAAGGCAATGGTGGCAGGGAGGCCATTTAGCCATTTAGGTGCCCGGTGAAGGAAAGCCCTTTGGTGTAATGAGGTTATACAATGGGGCATGGAGAGGGAGGGCCCAGTGTTGCTTCTGGATGTTCTGATAGATGGGGCAGGATTGATGAGAGGGTGGAGCCCAGGTGGGGCTAGTCTGAAAAGTACTTTTTTAGCAAGGAGGCAAGTATGATATTTTAGCCTCCTGTCAAAATTTAGCCAGTTTGTAGATCTGTAGAGATCATAGGTATGTGTGAGTGAATCACAACCCGTGACAAGATGATAGGCTTTATTTAATATGGTTTTGATTCGGTGGAGGGCAGTCAGGTCTGCTGTGCCATATATCATTATACCAAAGTCCAGGAGGGAGAGGACCGAGGAAGATATTGCAAGTCAAAGGGCTTCAAGGGTGAGACAGTGCTTGAGATGGTATAGAATACCAATCCTGGAATTTAGGGCAGAGGAGAGATGTTGAATATGGGAGTGGAAGGTGAGGGATGAGTCAAGGGTTATACCCAGGTACTTGGAAGTTGAGACTTGCTCAAGAGGGCCATTCATAGGGTCTAATTCAGGTGGAGCAGATTCTGCCAGGCAGTTCTCCAAGATTTGGGGACTCACAGGTTCAGTGGTCCAAATATCAATGGTGCAAGTCTTCCTGAACTGAGAGGGTGGCCATGGAGTAAAGGAGGTGGAAGCCATACCTGATCTCCCTGTAAATGTGATCATAGGGAATGATTCTGACCACAGGGAATCTCTGGTACATGTTACTAACCACAGCTAGGCAAAAGAGCAAGCTTCTGAGGGTGAGAAGGGGTGACACAGCTGAGGAAGTGGCTAGTACGTGTGAAGGGCCGGCTAAGAGTAGCAGCCCCGAGCACCAGTTGCAAACACAGGAGGTCTCAGGACTTTCATCTGAAGGGGAGCTGGGAAGGGTCAAACAAGAGGAGCTGGGCAACATGCAGTTGGCTGATACTACCCTGCAGAAACTGAGAGAAATAGCCAATAGGGCTGAGGGCTCTCAGAAGAGTGAAGGGTCAGTTTACTGGGAGAATGGGCTGTTGTACAGGGAGTGTAAACCAGAAGGGAGCTAGATGGAGAGGTACTCCAACAGCTGGTCGTCCCCAGGGTTTACCACCAGCAGCTCTTGGCTGCCCATAATATCCCTTTTTCAGGCCACCTGGGTGTGAGACACATGAAAAAGTGGCTTGCCAACCATTTTTTCTGGCTTGGTATGGGCAAGGATATGGCATATTACTGTCAGACTTATCCACAGTGCCAGAGGGTGGGAAAGGTGGGGGACAAGGCCAAAGCAGCCTTGGTGCCCCAGCCCATTGTTACTGTAACTCTTTAAGAGGGTAGCCATGGACATAGTGAGGCCATTTAGCACCCCAAGTTGTACTGACAAGCAGTGTATCTTGGTGATAGTTGATTATGCCATGAGGTACCCGGAGGCAGTGTCCCCTATCATCCATTGAGGTGGAAAAGGTGGCTGATGAACAGTTGGAGGTTTTTAGCCAGGTGGGCTTTCCCCAGGAGATACTGTCAGACCAGGACACCAACTTTGTCTGAGTTAATAAGTAGTTTGTGGGAGAGGTGTGGGGTGAAGCAACTCAGAATCTCCCCATACTACCCCAGACTAATGGTTATGTTGAGTAATCCAATTCATCCCTCAAGACCATGTTAAGGACATTTGTTGACCAGTATGAGAGGAAGTGGGACCAATACTTGCTTCATCTCCTTTTTGCATACAGGAAAGTCCCCAGGAGTCCACGAGGTTCTCACCCTTCATGCTGCTGTTCGACCATAGGATGAGGGTACCCTTAGATTTAGTTTGGAATGAATGGGAAGTTGATCATGCTTCCCAAGGGGAGTCTGTTGAGGAGTATATCCTGAACTTCAGGACCAGGCTTAAAGAGCTCATGGAGCTTGCTCAGGAGCACTTAGCCACTGCACAACAGTGGCAGAAAGTCTGGAATGACCATGCGGCCAGAGCCCAAGAGTACAAGGTGGGACAGTGAGTGATGGTACTCATCCCTGTTCCACAGAATTAACTGCAAGTAGCTTGGGAGAGTCCATTTTCCATTATCCAAAAGGTGAGTGATGTTAATTACATGATAGAGCCACCTGGTAGGATGTGTAGACAGAAAGTGTATCATGTTAACATGATGAAGCCCTACCACAATATGGAGGAAATGGTTCTTACTGTGTGCAGCGCCCCAGAAGAGGGAAGTGAGGCTGATCCACTGGTGAATCTCCTTGGGGAGGCCGAGTAGGAGCCTCCATGCACGACCTTGCCCTCTCAGATCAGCTGATGCCATCCCAGGTGAAGGAGATCCAGGGTGTATTGAGAGAATTTAGGGATATGTTCACAGGGAAACCAGGATACACCACAATAGCCAAGCGCTATGTGAATACTGGGACCCAAGTACCACTGAGACAGTCCTCCTACAGGGTACCAGAGCAGGATAAGCAGACATGAAGGAAGAGTTCAATGAGATGCTGGAACTTGGAGTGATCCAGGAGTCCAGTAGCCCCTGGGCATCGCCTGTGGTCCTGATCCCTAAAAAGGATGGTACCACATGGTTTTGTGTTGACTACCAGAAGTTTAACAACTGCACAGAGTCAGACAACTACCCCATGCTCAGAACAGATGAGACCTTGGAGCAACTGGGGGAGCCAAGTACCTAACCACAATAGACTTAACAAAGGGCTACTGACAGGTACCTCTGACACCTGCAGCCGGGGAGAGGTCAGCTTTCATCACCCAATTTGGTTTATATGAGTTCAAAAGTAATGCCCTTTGGGATGAAGAATGCACCTGCAACCTTTCAGCAGCTTGTGAATCAAATTCTGTCTGGGGTAGGTGACTTGCATTGGTGCATAAGGATGATATAGCCATTTATAGCCATACCTGGGAGGAGCACATCGAGCATGTGTGGGAGGTGCCAAGCCCCTGATAGACCTAACAAAAAAAGAAAATGCCTAAGAAGATTCACTGGACAGAGGGCTGTGAGTCAGCCTTTCAGAAGCCAAAGAAGGCCTTCAGTGGGATGGCTGTGCTAGCTAGCCTCAATTATAGCCTAATGTTTATTGTTCATTTGGATGCCTAAGACCATGGGCTGGGTGCTGTACTGAGCCAGATTATGCTGTAGGGGGAGGAGCACCCTGTAATGTATCTGAGTCAGAGGCTGCTGCCCAGGGAGGAGGCATATGCCCTGATTGAGAAGGAGTGCTCGGGATAGTGTGGGCTCTTCAGAAGCTGCGTCCTTATCTGTATGGGTGAGAATTTACTATGGTCACAGATCATAATCCCCTGATCTGGCTTCATAGGTCAAGCGTGCAAAATGGAAAATTACTGCACTGGAGCTTGGTACTGTAGGCCCATAACATGACCATCCAGCACTGCAGTGGTTAACAAAATGCCAGTGTGGATGGGATGTTTAGGCAGGACTAACAGAATGGCTGGATACTTTAGGCACTTCCCAGTCTCTGCATGAATGGCCGTGTGTCTTGGGGTGGCCCAAAAGAGGCACATCTTCATCACCTGGGTGGGGATATGACAGGAATGCTGGCAGAAATGGGAAATGATTAGTTAAGTGCTTATGCTAGTGAAACTATTTTCTGATCTTCAAATTCTTACCAGAGTGTTTCTGCCTGGCATGGCAATTAAAAATGCTGGGACCTCTACATCACTATCAGGCAATGCCTCTGCACAGGTAATAAATCTCGGAGAAGCATGAGGTGGACACACACACACATATATACACACACACACACACCCCGTTTAAGGTGATTGGAGCATTTGAATGAAAACTGGGTGCAGAACTGACCTAGTTGGACACGCATAGGTTTTAAGCTGATTGGAACAACTGAACAGAAATTTGTTAAAGAATTTAAAGCAACAGTGCAACGAAATATGTTATTCCAAAAAATCAAGTTTCAGCTATGATTAAGAAAAATATTAGCATACCTGTCAAAAGTACTTGCCTCGATGCTCTCTATGCTGCATAGCATGAGACTTTTTAATTTTTCAAACTGAACCCTTTCCAGGTGTACAATGCTATTTCTATGGAAAATGTTTCTTTGTTTGTTTGTTGAATTTTGTTGACCCAGTAAGTCCACTAGGCCTAGAAGTCCCTTTTTCAGGGGTGACCAGGGGGGAGGGGGGATACAGATGGTAAGCAACTGAAATTGAACCAGATTAAGCTGTTGGTGGTATTTTTAGTGGTGGCCATCTTTTTTTCCTTGAGAAAAAATTTAATTCACACATTTATAAAACACTCAAATTTTGTTTGAATTAGAAAATTATATTGTCGAATAAAACTGGAAGTTGCCCAGAATCTTTTATAGTGAAAAAAGGTAGGGTCAAATGTTTTGTCCAATTTCATTGCACTGCTGCTTTAAAATGTTTGGCGGGTTTGAAAATAACCCAGTCAGAGGGTTTCAACCTCAGGCTATAAATTTAGAGGTTTAACTATAACAGTTGCATTTTGCCTTCAGGAACCTTCGTGGTAAGAACAGAGCCTGCATTCTAACTAGCTCTGTGGGGGAGATAAGAGATAGTCAAGTATCCAGTTCTCTCTGAACTTAATTGGGAGGCAAGATATTGTCTTAGGTAAGATTAGACTATAGTATTTTCCTTTATAACTTCTGTTGTTCAAGACCATTTATAACATGGGTTCCAAAAATACTGTCTTCTGATTCATCCAAATAGGTCACCTGACCATTGATTAATGGCAAGGCAAGGCACATTTTATTTAAAAATACGTCCAACCCAGAGGATCTGGGCTCTGTACATCAATCAATAAATACAACACATCACAATAATAATCAATTAAATACAATACTCTAAACAAGTTAAAACAGAATTTGCTATACAATTAACTACCCTCAACTTTAGCTGCAATTAAAGTCTCTAAGACTAGTTAGCATCAGATTTATCTTTATTAAGAAGACAGGTAGGGAACTATAAAACATAGTCTGGGAAGACCTGATTGTACACAAAGGCCTTGAGGTGGGCCTTAAAAACCTTCACAGAGATATCCCTGATATACCAACAGTTGCATATTCACAGAGCTTTATTTTACTATTTCTTTAAGTAAATCTCTAATATAACATTACCCATGTTATAAGAGGATTAACCCACTCCAGGGTATGGGTTTACTGAGCATTAATCCACACCGGTAGCACGTCAGTACAACAGAAAAACACAGCAAAGTCCACCACAGTGACAAATCTTGCCAGGTCGCTGTGGTGGTCCACTTTGCAATGGCACCATGATGCCCGGTGTTTCGGCCCCAGTCCAAACCAACTCCGACTCAGAGTTGGATAATTAGAGATGGGGTGTGGGGGGCACCCCCCAAAAAAAAACACTTTGTCCTGATGGAAGCAATGCCAACTTTCTGCATTGTTCCCGTTACTGTTCAGGATATCAACAAAAATGTTGTCAATATTCTGACATGGAACTATCCATGCCTGGGTGGTTGAAGTCACTCAGCTTTGCCTTGTGACTCCAGCCACCCCCCCAAGGCATGTATTAATGCTCAGTAAACCCATACCCTGTTGTGGGTTAATCCCTTCTTATTTGTTTTCCTGTGAGTGTGTATTTTCTCTTTTGTACTGTATATATCCTGGTATTGTAAATCCTGAGTTTTGCAGCAGAGAATCCATTTTCATAGAATCAGTGACTGTGGCTTATTTACAAAGGTATCTGCATTATTTTCACTGGCAAAGAGGTAACTCTATCTGACATCCATCAGCTGATGAGCATCCTACCAGATCTGAACTGTGTTGACCTTCCAGTCCTACACAGGGAAGAGCTAATGTCCAGGGAAACCAGGTGGTGGCAGCAAGAAGAACAAGCATTTGTCGATGTCAAATGTTTGCTTGCTGGTATTAGCATTGGAAGTGCAGGAGTTAGACAGATGCACAATAGGAATAGCAGTGAAGTATTGAACTTCACGCAAACCCCACCTCCACCCTGCAGAGATGGACAGGCATTGGGGTATGCCTTTGGGTCATCACACATAATGCTCATGCTATTTCACCTCACCCTATCCTGTAGACACCAAGTGTTGAGGTGTGCTTTGGGATGTTCAACTTTACAGTCACCCCATTCCATAAGGACATGCACTGAAGTGGGTGCAGCATAGGAGAATGGGGTGATCTCTGGGGCCAAAGAGTCCAAGGCACACCTCGATGCCTGTCACTAGCTGCAGGATGGGGGTGGAATAGCATAAGCATTGCAGCCAGCAATCCAAAGGCACACCCCTGATACCCATCAGTCTGTACAGGGTGGGATGGTATGGTTAGAAACCAATTTTCAACATGATCTTTTTGTGACCCCCCACCTCATGAAAGCATTTGGTACCTCTGCTCATGAACAGTGGCACTGTGATTTTGTTAATCTGTCTTGAATGTTGATTTGCTACAGCGACCACGCCATTCTGTGCCAGATATGCGAAAACACAGTTTGGGCAGGATGTGAAAAATGACAGCTGTTCTGTTCATAAGGAGGTGTGAAAAAATGCCAATGTTGAAAATCTAGAATGAAAATATGAAAAATTCTCGAAGTTACGAGCGTGAGTGGAAACTGCACAATGCACACTTGTAATATAGTCATTTTGTGAAATGTTCTCATCAAATTTTCAACATAGGCATTTTGGGACCTCCGCTCATGAACAGTGTCACTGTGATTTTGTTAATTTGCCCCGAACGCTGATTTTCCACAGCAACTGCGCCATTGTGCACCACATGTGCGAAACCACATTTCAGGCAGGATGTGAAAAATGACAGCGGTACTGTTCATAAGGAGGTATGAAAAAATGGCAATACTGAAAATCTGGAGTGAAAATATTAAAAATTCTGGAGTTACGAGTGTGCGTAGAAACTGAGCAACACGCTCTCGTAACACAGTCATTTTCTGAAATTATTTCACCAAATCTGCAACATAGGCTTTTTGGGAGCCCACCTCATGAACAGTAACACTGTTGTTTCATTACTCAGTCCTGAATGGTGATTCCATGCAGTGACCATGAAATCACCTTTCGGGACAGAATAATGACATTACAGTGACTGAATTCTTGAAGTGGGGTCACAAGAACCCCATGTTGAAAATTTGGTTCCAAAATTCACAAAAATGGCTGAGATATCCACCTAAGTTGAAACCCCCCCATTTATGCCACTATACAGCTTACCGGCATTTCTTCAGTTCGGGTCGGCTTTGAAAAGTGCAGACATGTTCCTGGTCCACCAAAGATCATCATGCCAAGCTCCAGAGGAAGTATGGGGTGAGGGGTGCTAGGATGTGTGGGGTGCTCAGAGGGTGGGTGCAGATTGGGGGAGAGGGCACTGGACACAACGAGGGACCATTTTATACGTTTCAGGTAAAAAAAAATTAAAACCATCGCGGGAAGGTTTTCTTTCTTTGCAGGTAGATGTGGTATGCTGGGGTGGGTTCCCAGCATGCCATCTGCGTGTTTGGGGGGAGACTGGAGCCGATGGGGATTGGGCCCCCCATCGGCAAAGAGAAAAGGATCTGTGTTTGGGGGGGACATGATGCGGAGGGGAACTGGGCACTCCCCTTGGCAAACAAAATGTATGGGGAAACATTATGCCGATGGGGAGTGGGCTCCCCCATCGGCAAATGATCTGGGGAGAGGGCATGCTGACAGGGGGATTGGCACCCCCATCAGCATTAATGGGGACTCTGAGGTGGACAGCAATAGCCGCTGCCATGTTAATTGCAATATTACACCAGGCAAGGCACCTCCCTGCAATGAGCGGTCACTCCCTCATTGCAGCAGTGAATTTGTTTCAATTTGGTCGCATGCTTGCTGAACTAGTGTTAGCAGCAGCATGCTACCGCATTGTGAAAAGAGGGCTAAGCCTCAAAATGTAGTGGGGACCTTGGCCATCACAGTGCTGCACCTCCAAAACCCCTCTTCTCTCCTAAGCTGTCACATAATGTTTCTTGCATATGTGCACAAGCAAACATAAAAATGATGCAGACAACTCTCTGAAGACTGTTACAGCTCAAAAGGGAGTGTTCATGACAGCACCTTTCGAATTCAAGTGTAAGCCATCCTGGGCATACATGGTTCTATCATTTAAGAAGAGGTCCCAGTGTTTGATACAGGTGTGGGTCAATCTCACAGAAGCAGACCATTTAAAGTTATGTGCTGTAAGTACACAACACACATTGTGAAACTAGTTAACAACTACATGGCAGTGCAGTTACAGTGTAGTTATACAGTAGCTTCAATGTAGCTAGGGATACTTAAAATTATCCTTCAGAAATCATTCCCTCATGAAGCTACTGTAGTATAGCGAAGTGGTTAAAAGGACTGAACTGCAATCCTGGAGAACTGGGTTCGAAATGCAGAGCCACCACTTGTATACTGTGTGACCAAAAAAAAGAACTACCATTAAACATGCAATCTAACATTGTAAATTGCTATACAATAAAAAAAATCATTAATTTACATAATTTCTCATTGACTTTTAACAGTGCTGTAGTTACTAAGGAATGTGCTGCTTCTGTGGCATTGTTTCCACAGTTAATGCCTAACTAACATGTACTTACAAAGTAAGTATGCAGAAACTGACACTTAAAGTGTAAGAAGAAGAGTGTAACAGTGCTATAGTTACTATTGCACATGCTGCTTCTGTGGCATTGTTTCCACAGTTTATGACTAACTAACATGTATTTGCAAAGTAAGTATGCAGAAACTGACACTTAAAATAAAGTGTAAGAAGGGTGTAACAGTGCTATAGTTACTAAGGAATGTGCTGCTTCTGTGACATTGTTTCCACAGTTAATTCCTAACATGTATTTGAAAAGTAAGTATGCAGAAACTGACACTTAAAGCATATGAAGAAGGGAGTAACTACTATACACTTACACTGAATGTCAATGCTGTAGTTCTGATGTATGCTTTCCTTCAGAAATCATTCCCTCATGCACTTACTGCTTAATAACATGCAATCTAATATTCTTAATTGCTATACAACTACATTGTTTACTTATACAATAAAAATCATTTACATAATTATTTATTGACTTGTAACAGTACTGTAGTTACTAAAAAATGTACTGCTTCTGTGGCATTGACCCACACCTCTTCTGCATCCATACTCCTGGCCTGCTATGGCCCAGGTGCGTGGCTGGGGGTGGGGCATGGATACATACCATGCTTTATCACTGATCTGCTGTGTGGAGTGGAGGTGGATGATGAAAGATACACAGGTAGGGGCCCTTCCTTAGCCATTACATGCCCTTCCCACTGGCTGAATGGTGTGCCTGCCATAGCACCATTCTTCACATCAAGCTACCCCATCACTCTCACTATATCATGAGGGCTCGGGGCAAGGTGATAAAAGTAGGCAGACCAGTAGGTCCCTTTACTGGAAAACAGCAGTAATGGGAAGACCACCAATAACCCACAATTCCCTACTCCACACACAGTGCAGGATCCAGTCTGCTCCTGGTCAGACCATTTGATTGGATGGCTGCTATTGATCACCAGGCCTGGGAATGTACATTTGACACATTGCCTGCAACCTATGTGAGCAAGGTCCAATATTAGATTGCATGTCTAGTAAGCAGCAAGTTCATGAAGGACTGATTTCTTTTTTTATCTCAACTTTCTTTTTCCTCCACACTTGCGGAGCAGTCCTAGCGATCACTCGGCCGCCGGCACCTGTACCCCCAGACTAGGTCTGGTGAGCGAATCATGCCCAACCCCACAGGCTGGCTAGTAAGAAGAATCCCCCCCACAGGGACCTGTAACACAGACACCCAGATGCTGTGCCTCTCATGTCTGGGGGTGCAGGGCATAGCCATCAGCCGCTGTGATCACCCTGCAATTTTCAACCAGCTTTTCTCCCATAGGAGCTGGATGTGCAATGGCATCAATGCACAGATGTGCGGACGCCCACCGCACTCCTCCCCCTTGCTGTGCATGTAACTGTAGTACACCAGGCCTCCTCCAGGTGCCACTGCAGTGCAATGCTATTTGCCCACCCACCCCAGAGGAAGGAGAGCAGTCATGGGATGCTCAGTCCTTCCTCTCCCCTGCTAGCCCCTGACATCCCGAGTGCATTCCCAAACCTGGGTTGCCAGTGCGGCGTGAGGTGTGGCGTCCAGTGCCTCAACCATCAGTGCCACCAGGCCAGCTAAGAGACTGATTTCTGAATGAGAACTTACATCACAGCTACAGTACTGACATTTGGTATATGTAAGTGTGTGTGCAGCTGCAAATACATGTTACCTAGGCATTAACTGTGAAAACAGTACCATTATTTCTGAGCCACAATATTGTTATAGTGTCAATTAGTAATTATGCAAATGAAATATTTTTGTGTACAGTTACATATCAATTCACAATATTAGACTACATGTTTACTAACCTGGAAGTTCATGAAAAACTGGAATACAGACATGGAACATCATCTAAAGAGATGCCAGTCAATGCATTTAACTGTAGCAGACTGAAGGTACAGTACATTGTATTCATATTTTAGTTACCATTCTTATTACACTTCAACATTTTTCTATTTGACTACCTTTGAAATTAATGTCAGATAGATATAGACAGTTGAAACAGTGCACAAGACATGCAGTTACAGCACAGTTATACAGTTGTTATAGTGTAGTAAGGGACACATAAAATAAAGTGTTACCAAAAATGGTAGTACTGTAGTGTAGTTACACAATTAGCATGAAGTGGTAGTTACTGCAATTACTGTTGCCCCCTTCTGCCTCAAATCAATTATTTCTGGCAAATGTAACTATGTATATTGCAATTTGCAACAACTGTTACATGTGTAGTTACACTTCCAGTATAAATCAATTTTTCTGTTGCACTTTGCAACAGCTGTTACATGTGTAGTTACACTTCCAGTATAAATCAATTTTTCTGTTGCACTTTGCAACAGCTGTTACATGTGTAGTTACACTTCCAGTATAAATCAATTTTTCTGTTGCACTTTGCAACAGCTGTTACATGTGTAGTTACACTTCCAGCATAAATCATTTTGTATCAAAAGAGAGAATGTTGTGAATGCACATGTAACTACCACGTCATGCAAATTGTATAACTACACACCAGTCAAATGTGAAAGTAATTAACTACATGATATTTACAGTGCATTGCAACATGACAAAAATAATAGGAGTGTAGTGAACAAAGCTGATAGGTGTAAGAGCGTCAGGTGGTACAAGAGTAACACAGCATTATGAGACGATAATGCCATGTTGCTTGTGTAGAACTAAAACGAGCCATGGAGGAGAAAAGAGCAGTATTGGAAAAGCCAAGAGGCAGAGGAAATAGTAGATGTTCTGTACCCCATGGAGGGAAACACTCACAGTACTCAATGATAGTGACAAATCTGTGCAAGCTGGTCCAGCACAATGGAACGTGCCCACGGAGGACATAGAAACAAATGTGGTCATTGTCACAAAGTGCAGAAAGCAGCGACACTAGTCTCAAGGTACACAAACAGTGAGCATGAGTCCCTCACATGTGAAATAGTACGGCAGTCAGATAGAGGAACAGGGAAATCAGTATGAACATAAAAAAAGCACACAGTAAGAACAGAACCAGAAGAGCAGAAATATCTGGAGGGCAAATCAATATAGGACACACACAAACCTGACACCTCGTCACATCTCCAGAGGGACAGTATCCAGAAATAAGTATGCAGTGCACTGTGTGATGGCCCACGGAACTGCAAGGTTTATGTAGCATGTACCAGTGACTGTGAGGGAAAAGAAATAATAGACGTGGTAAGGGAGATGTGCACTAGAGAGACAGTAAGTGCAAAGAACATAAAATGTAAATGGGAGCAATGTTTGGAAAGCAGCAAACTAATGGGTGGGAGGTCATATGCAAATTAGACAGAGACGCAGAACCGGACAAAAGAAAAGTCGCATACTGCAGTCCTCCTGGCAGGATAGAAGAGCAATAGCTGTGTAGAAGTGGGAAAAAATAATACATTTAATTCAATTGCACAGTATTGTTGTTGGATGCAAAAGTTTGAAACAGACACATCTGTATGTGACAAAGTGTGCGCTGCATGTCTCAAAAGTAAAGCAAAGTTTTGTTTGTAGCTCAAATATAGTCACTGAAGCATTTATGAGGAAATGGCACAATCATTTCTGACAGTCCTAGTTATGCACACACCATGTTACAAGCGCATTAATCCACTCCGAAGGTGGCATCTAGTGGGGAGTTAATGCATGGTTGGTTGTTGTAGGCACTCAGCCTGCGGCCCCATGCCACAACAGCCCCAACCATGCATTAACTCCCCATTAGATGCCACCTTCATTGTGGATTAATACTTACATAACAGTGTAGTTGCTTCATAGAAATGTGTGTCTAGCTACATAATATGCAAATTTGAAACTAATTATCAACTACATTGTAGTTACATGTAACTACACAGTACTTACATAACAGTTACATTATAGTTATACAGTAATTACAATGTACTTAAAGACACTTTAAATAAAGTGTTACCAATATTTGTCTGACTTAGCCTTAAAAGTAAGAAAAGTATTGGCCTCAGCCACCTCGCCTGGTAGACCATTCCATGTTGGTATAATTATTTTCATATAGAAATACCTCCTTATATTCCTCCTAGGGATTTATTTGGTGCTTGTGACTTCTCAAGTTATTGCTCCTGCTATTAGGTAGTAAGCCCAAGCTTTGCATCAGGTTGTTGTCCCTTGATATTTTATTCATTTGCAGTAGGCCACAGTTCTAAGGGGTACAGATTTAGTGTGTGTAGTCTGGATTTGTAAGTATTATCTCCCATTTCATTAATCATCTTGGTGATTCTCCTCTGCACTCTCTCTAAGTTGTCTATGTCTCTCCTCAGATAGGGGCTCCAGAGTGGGGTGCGTTAATCCAGATGGGGTCTGACAAAGGCTTTATACAGTGGAACAATACATGCTCCATTCCTTGTTGTAAAACCTTTCTTAATACAGCCTATTATCCTATTGGCTCTTTTAATTACATCATTACTCTGATTACTAAAAGTGTGATCATTTGTGACCAATATTCCCAGATCTCTCTCACTATTCACAGCCTTTAGTTGTACACCACCCAGTGTGTAAATATCCCTTTTATTATCAGTGCCAAGGTGCATTACAACCCATTTACTTACATTAAAATGCATTCCATTTTCTGATGCCCAGTTTTCCATTAATCTTCACCTGTATCTAAGAGTCTGACCTATACTGTACTGTAATATACTGTACAGAATTGTATAATCAGTATATATGTGTACCTCTACCACTGGGAGCCATTGGTCCACATTATTTATATATAATGAAAACAAGAGCGGTCCCATTATGGAGTCCTGCAGAACTACCCTGCCAGTCTGCCTCCAATCTGATCTTGAGCCCCATACTTCTACTGACTGTCTACATCCTGTTATATATCCCTCAAACCAAGTCAGTGGCAACCCCTTTAGGCCCATACCATGATGTGTTCTTATCATGATTGCATGACTGATGGTGCTGAAGGCCCTGGAGAGATCTACAAAGATGGCACCAGCATACATACCATTCTCCATCGCCATCTGTACAGTATTTACCACTTTAGTAAATGCCATAGTAGTATTATGATGGTTTCTGAATCCTTTTTTTTAGTGTACTCATGCCTCCACTTTATTCTTTTTTTTGTATAAGAAAATTTTATTGAAAAACTTTTCAAGATACAATAGCATTCATAAAACATTATCCATTATCGAGTTACAAAACACAGTAAAAGATCAGAAAACATCCTTAAGTAAGATAACATGAAACGTTAATACACAAACACCCCAAAAACCATCTGTAATCCTGAGTCCCTAAATACCAAATAGCTCTGAACATACCAATTCTGTCACCTAATTTGTTCTAACAGGGAATACCCTTGGAAACTCGTATAATAACTTGCAATTAAACAAAACATCAGGAGTATCAGAAGGGACAATGTAACAGTCTTAAACCCCCCCTTAAATCAGAACAGAAACTGTCATATCAAAAATAGAGAAAAGAGAACAAAGAATATCAGGGACATCCACCCCTCCCCCAAAAACTATCTACTCTTGAATTCAAAGCACACTCTGCTCCAATCCTGATAAAGGAATAATTGAGGGCAATCCATTTATCCCACTCTCTACCGAACTGCCTAAAGGCATTCTGTCACCAAAAATGACTCTATGATATGGGGCTGCCCTATTCAGTGCCTGCTTCCAAAGTGAAACTGCCGGAACGACTGTCGACCTCCAATGCAACAATAGCTGCTTCTTTGCCTCCAATGCAGCAGCAAAAATAAAGCCCTTGTAATAGAGACCGGTTGGGCCTAATATATCAGGATTCCCCAGAAGCCAAAGCAAGGGGGGGTTTGGCAAATTTAATTGCAGAATGTCCTTCAAACACTGAATGATGCCATGCCACCAGTCCAGAATTAAGGGACAACTCCACAATATATGATATATAGTTCCCGGCTCCTGACAGCAACTTCAACAGCTGTTAGAACCCCAAACTCCCATATTTACCAAATGGACTGGCATACAGTGACATCTGCCCAACACTTTTTTCTGAAGCAACCAGAGCTGGGGATCAGAGGAGGCCCTATATGCCTCGGTCCAACATCAAAGCCACATATCGGAGTCCAGGTTAGTACCTAGGCCCCCCCCCCCACTTAACACGATGAGGTTTCCAATTCGGCAAATACGCCTGCTGTAATTCTTTATACAAAAAACTTAGATAACCCTTTACCCTGTTAAACCATCTGGTAATATAAATCGGCATAGGGTCTTGCTTTAAACAGGAGTTCTGAAAAAAGGCAGAAAACAATACATGTCTCAGTTGAAAAAATTTCAATAAATGCCTGGAGGGTAAGTGGTACCTTTCCTGGAGGTCTGCAAAAGATAGAAGGACCCCCGTAGTGGGAGCAACCACATCCACAATCACCTGAATGCCCCTTTAAGCCCAACTTTCCCATATTATTATCTGGCCTCCTACCCGAAGATTAGGATTTCACCACAAAGGTTCATATCTGCCCAAAAAGGAAAAATCCCAGGCCAGTATCTTACAATATTTTTGCCATGCCCAATGAGAAAACTGCATAGGAAAAGATGAGATCTGAAATACCAGATTCTGGGGTGTCAAGAAAACTGCTAGTGGTGACTCCCCAGCTAAGTTCTGTTCAATAGTAACCCAAATAAGACAGGCTGGGGTAGGAGATACCCATGCCAGTGCCTGTTTTACCCGAAAACAAACATGATATGCCCAGAGCCAAGGCAGGTTCCATTCACCTGCCTCCCCTGGAGCATGCAAAATCTTCCTGCTAAACTTCAGGGGATGCCCAAACCAGATAAAATCTGAAAAAAGTTTATCCAACCTATCCCCAATCCCCTTGGGTATTTGGAAAGGGAGATTGCCAAGTATATAAAAAAGCAGCAGAAACACCATCATTTTTATAGTGGCCACTTTGCCCGGAAGAGATAATCCCAGAGGCTTCCACGTTTGGAAGTCCCCCCAGGGTTCCTTCATGACTGAATTTGAATTTTGGGAAATCAGAGCCTGGAGATGACTAGAAATAAACATACCCAAATATTTAAAGCATCTGGTGACCACTTCATTCGATGTTGCCCCAAAGCAACCCAACTGGGATCCACCTTGCACAGAGGCAATATCTCAGTCATCCCCCAATTAATCTGCAGACCGGATATACTACTAAAAGCCCCTATCACCATCCAGGCCTCTGGAAGTGACAACTCCACCTTTGTAAGCATTAGCAGCCTATCATCTGCATATAATAATCTGGTATATTGCATCCTCCCTCTGGGATATCTATAATCTGAGGATTCTGGCATATTGCCTCATTCAGTGGTTCCAGTGCTAAAAGGAACAGGAGCGGGCTAAGGGGGCACCCCTGCCTAGTACCGCAAAACAGGGAAAAACTATCACAGAGCACCCCATTAACCAGTACCCGAGCCTGAGGCAAAGAATACAAACAACCCACCCACTGCCAAAAGCGAGGCCCAAAACCAAAACAAGAGAGTATGTATTGCAAATAAGACCATTCTATAGAATTGAATGCCTTTTCGGCACTCAATCCAATAAGGGCAGCACAATCTACCCTCCACCACCGCCGCTACCTGTTTGAGATTAATGACTGCCCTCAAGTTATCACTGCCCTGCCTACCCTTCATGAAAACCAACTGTGACTTACTAATCAGGGAGGGAAGAACCTTTTCTAAGCACATAGCAAGAATTTTTGCAAAAATCTTGCAGTCATCATTTAATGAAGAAATCGTCCGGTAATTACTACAGATGGTTGAGTCCTTCTCGGGTTTAGGTAGGACAGTGATAGTGGCTTCCCTCATGGAGTCAGGTAAAACACCAAGCATCTCTATTTCAGCCAAAACCTTTACCAGGTGGCAAGAGATGGCAGGCTGAAAGGTCTGATAAAATTTGGTACTAAAACCATCAGGGCCTGGAGCCTTGCATGACGACAAAGCCTTAATCATCTGCTGCACTTCCCCCAAAGAGATATCCTCCTCTAAGGAAGAACACTCCTTCGGCAGCAGACCCGGCAGCTGACATCCCAAGAAAAAATTATTAAAAAGGTCAGGCACAGGACTTACTGTGGAGGCATACAATCCAGCATAATATTCCCGAAATTCCTCAGCCATCAATCTGGCATCAGAAATAATTTTTCCCTCCTTCCCTCTTATAAAAGACACCTGAGTGTTCAGTGTCTGTTTCTTAAGGTGATAGGCAAACAGCTTCCCCACCCGTTCTCCAGATTCTCAATAGGCCTGCCGGGTAAAAAAACAGCACCATCATGGCCTTTTGATGGAAGATCTCATTCAACTTTTCCTTACACTGCACCATCTCCAGGACCACAGCATCCTTATTCTGGGCATTAGCATACAGTGTCTCTTCCAAAGCCCCAGTCCATGTGCAGTGTCTCTTCTAAAGCCCCGGTCCATGTGCAAAGGCCTTCAATTTCCCTGCAACACAGCTTGTTAACATGTGAGGCAAAACAGATGACCCAACCCCTAATGTAGGCCTTTAAAGCATCCCACACCATGAGTAGGGAGATCTCAGGGGATAGATTAGATAAAAAATAGAAGTCAATTTCTCCCTTTAACCACATTTTAAAATCCTCATTGCCTAAAAGAATCGGGTTAAACCTCCATCTTGGGGTGTGGGCTATGACCTGTCAGGGTGTCCAACCTAACACAACTGGGGCGTGGTCCGATAATAATATAGGGCAATGTCATACCCCTAGAATATCAGACATCAAGGATGCACTAACAAGAAAATATTCCAACCTGGTAAATGTCTGAAACCTAGGAGACCAATAGGTAAAATCTTTAATGCTAGGGTTCAATAGTCTCTAACAATCAACCAATCTTAACTCCAAAATGGCTTGCTTTAAAAACTCTCTGGACCGATAGTGGGAGGGAACCGCTTTTTCTATGGGATCCCTACCTAGAACCAGATCTAACATAAGAAATTTGAAAGAAGCGCCTGCATTTCATTGGCCCTGCTGCCAGTTACACTCGGATGGCGTGGACTTAGAGCCGTTCCGAGCCCCACCAGCCACAACATCTGCCTTGGACTATTTCCTCTTCTCAGAGGTTTGAGGGGAATCCCACTGCTGCTGCAGGTTCCCTCCCCCTTCCCGGACCCGTTACCAAAGAATTTCTCCTCAGGGTCGAGGCACCTGAAGCTGGCCAGGTGGACCTCTCCCAAAGCCTGCATTGCCGGAGTGAGTGAATTTCAAAAAGGGACTAAATTTAAACGGGACTTAATTTAAGCAGGATCCTTTGTCTGAGCTTGGTGAAAAGCACCAAATTTGAAAGAGATGCCTTCATTTCATTGACTCTGCTGCCAGTGATGCTTGGATGGCATGGACTTAAAGCCATTCCGAGCCCCACCAGCTACAGCATCTGCCTTGGACTATTTCCTCTTCTCGGCAGTTTGAGGGGAATCCCACTGCCACTGTGAGTTTCCTTCCCCTTCCCAGACCCATTACTGAAGAATTTCTCCCCAGGGTCAAGGCGCTGGCAGCTGGCCAGGTGGACCTCTCCTGAAGCCTGGATCACCGGAGTGCGCGAATTTCAAAAAGGGACTAAATTTAAACAGGACTTAATTTAAATGGGAGCCTTTTCTGTGCTTGGTGGAAAGAGCCAAATTCTTAAGAGGCACCTGCATTTCTTTGGCCCTGCTGCCAGTGACACTCGGACGGCGTGGACTTAAAGCTGTTCTGAGCCCCACCAGCCACAATATCTGCCTTAGACTATTTCCTCCTCTTGGGGGTTTGAGGGGAATCCCACTACCACCGCGGGTTTCCTCCCTCTTCTCAGACCCATTACCAAAGAATTTCTCCTTGGAGTCGAAGTGCTGGCATCTGGCCAGGCGGACCTCTCCCAAAGCCTGCATCGTGAATTTCTTTTTTTTTTGCCATTCAGATTTTATTAAGGTTTTACATAAAGGGCCGGATATTCAAAAGGGTTGCGCCAAGTGCAATAGGGTTGCGCATGCGCAAGTCTGAAAGTGCGTCATTCTGCGATATTCAGCAGGAGGCAGTTGCGCCACCGAAAACATGCTGAGCAACAGCGCAATGCAAACAAGGCATCACAAGCAAAGGGGTGGATCCATGATAGAAGAGCGCAATATATATTCAAAGACTTTCGCGAATGCGCAACAGTGGAACAGACGGAAGTTGGTACCAGCGGAAACAGACAAAATAAAAGGCTCAAGGAAGAGGCGCAAGAACGCCAGGGATGCCAAGTGGGGAAGAGAGAGAGAGAGAGAGAGAGAAGACAGACAGTGACAGGCCAGGGCAGGCAAGGGAAGCAGTGGGCCATAGGTCATGGAGGCCAGCGGGGGGTGCCGTGCAGTGAGAAGCAGTCAGGACAGCGGGTAACAGAGCAACATCAACTGGGGGATCACAAGCCAGGAGATGGACAGTGTCAGCTTCACATGGAAGCTGTAATGAGGAGGAGAATGCAAGGTGCAGGGGGACGTGGCTGTGGATGGGCCCGTCAGCGGTACGCCCCCAACAGGCAGTACCGTGCCCGCATCAGCTTTGAGCTGTACACAGATGTAGAGATCATGGGCCAGTACTGCCTGAACAGGGCAATACTGAGGCGGCTCTGTGAGCTGTGCAGTGATGTGATGCAGGCACCCTCACGACGGAGTCACGCTCTGTCAGTGGAGACCAAGGTGACAGCCTGCATGTGCCTGCTTGCCACGGGCACCTTCCAGAGGCCAACAGGGGACACCACAGGCATCACACAGTCGGCCACGTCATGCATCCTCACCCAGTTCCTCAGCGCACTGCTGCCACATGCTGCGGAGCACATCCATTTCCCCAGCACTGCGGCAGAGCGTACAGCAAACATGCAGGAGTTCCACAGGGTAGCACGTATGCCTGGCATGCTAGGGGCCATAGACTGCACCCATGTGGCCATTCGCGCCACCTGGCCCCGATGGGGCCGCATATAGGAACAGAAAGGGCTTCTCCAGTGTCAACTGCCAGGTGGTGTGTGATGCCACTGGGCGTATAATCAATGTCTGTGCCACACACCCTGGCGGAGCACATGATGCCTTCATATGGCATCAGTCCGCACTGTGCCAATGATTCGAGAGTGGGGACATCCCCACAGGCCATCTAGTGGGTGAGTACGCATGTAGGAAATGCAAACTCGGGGCAAGGGTGGGAATGCCACAGGTGCCATGGTAGTGGCACACAGGGATATGGGCAATATGGACCTGAACATAATACTGATCTCCACTATCTCCACACAGGTGACAGCAGATACCCACTCCGTCCCTGGTTGCTCACACCGTACCAGCGCCCCATGACCCCATCGCAGCAACGCTATAATGAGGCACATGCCGCCACACGCAACATCATTGAGCGGGTGTTTGGGATGCTCAAGGCACGCTTCAATGCCTAGACACCTCCAGGTGCCCTACAGTACAGCCCTCAAAGGCCTGTGGGATATTCCTGGCCTGTTGTATCCTGCACAACATGGCCAAAGACTGTGGGATAGCCCTACAGGTTGAAGAGGACAGTGATCGGGATGCCAGCGGCGGTGTTGATGGTGACGGCCCCCTTGGGCCGCGGGACCCCGACTGATCTGAACAGCTGCCGGTACACCATCACGGAGGAGCATTATGCATGACACAGGTAAGTCAAGGGCCATGTGCAAACAACACTGTCCTGGCGCAACCCACAGGCACACAGAGTGACACACCAGGGTGCATGACTGCAAGGAGAGTGGAAGGACCAGGCCACAAACACACCATCAGGAGGGCGAGCAGTCATATGGACACACACACACACACCAGGCACAAAGCACACATGGGCAGGTGCACAGCAGAGCAGGAACAGATTGGCAAACACACAGATCCACAGACCACACCCACCACCTGTACTGTCCAACATGTGTGTCCAGATGCTGAGGCACCCTTACCTTGGTGTATAGTACAATGCAGGCATCATCCACTGCACCTGTGGACAGCAATCGGGATGGTGTGCAGGTGGTCCGTATGTCGGTGTGATGTGCAGGGCACCCACCAGTGCACTGCCCACCATGACGCACATTGCACACAGGGAAGCACCAGACAGGGCCCGCACTGGGAGACAGGTCAGTCATGTTGCACCATTCCATGGCCACCGTGGATGTGTGGGCGGCCCCGCCATGACCCAACAGCACTGGCAGGCTGAGCAGGGGCCACATGGGGTGGCACCGATGGACCACCAGGGGTCCCACTGCGTGATCACGACCTTGTCCGCAGTGGGGTCTGTAGTATGCCAAACATACCTACACCAGGGGTGCTTGGGATGCCCACAGCAGAACCCGGCCTCGACAGGCTTGGTGTCACATGATGCCAGGAACGGGGAGTGGAGAGCGTACTGTGTGGGGTGCACGGTACAGGAGCATCTGCTTGTGTGCCCAATGCAGCCATGACAGCGAGCAATGCCTGGGTCTGCCTGTCAATGGCGGCGGTCACATCCATCTGCATATGGACCATCTCTGCACGGTCCAGAGCACAGTCCCTGCTGTGCCACTCCACAGCCACACACAATGCCTCCACGGATGTTGCAACCCGCCTTTGCTGCTGTACTGATTCCCGCAGCAGGCGGGTGTGCTCTTCAAATGGGTACTCTGCCACAATGGCATCCTGTCCCCCAAGGTATGGAAGGTCCTGATGCTCAACACCCTTGAGGTGGGCACTGTTCACCAGGACCAGGAATGGGCATATCAAAGGGTGGTGGGCATGTGCCACCACTGGACACTCTCCCCAGACCTGGTGGGTGACTGCTGCTGCTGCTGCCTCCAACCGCTGTGCCCCAGGGACCACTGCGTTCCACTGCTGTGGCGCAGCAGTGCCAGACACCTGCACAGCCACCGGTGCTGCCCCACCGGTGCTGACAGGCACAGCCTGGGACTGTGCTGACATGCTAGCACACTGCGTTGGAACCAGCTAGGCCCAGGGGCATGTGCTGGCCTGCTGTGTGTCCGTCATGGGACACACACGTCACTGCCCATTGCAGTCCTTGATCATCAATGGTGCGAGGTCGTGCTACAGCCACAGTCACAGTGTGCTGTCATGCTTGCATGCCAGACTGCTGAGACACAGGCTGTGCACCCCACACCCGACTCACCCGACGCAGTTGGCGGCCAGCGTGCATGCTGGTGCAGTGCATGCTGGCTGGTGACAGGGGTGGATGGACCCTCCTCCATGTCCAGCAGGTCTTCCTCACTGCCTGGACCCACCACCACCATCCCTGAAGATGAACAGGATCTGTAACAGAAAGAGGACATGTGAGTGCATGTAGAACAACCTTCCCCCACACCACCACCATGTCATACGATGCAGTGTTGGGCTTCACCTGTCTGGAATCCACCTCCTGGTACGCCCTCAATAGCACTCCGCTGCATTGATGCAGCCAGTCAGTCCTCAGCCGGGGTCAGCTCCACCACCGCTGGCTGGCCCCCACCAGTGCCAGCACATGCTGCCCTGAGGGCTGCCACCTTCTCCTTCACCCTCCTGCGATCTGTCCCCATCTTCTTTTTGCATTCCTGCATGGAGCGCTGGTAGCTTCTGTGCAGGTTCACTGCCCGAGCTACCCCCTCCCATGCAGCCGCATAGGCCTGAGGGGTGCCCCGCCATCCACTCAGTAGTGACTCCTCCTCCAGGTAGGCCTGGAAGAGGGCCTCTGTCTCCGCCGTGGTGAAGTTGGGCCTCCTCCTCCGCCCACCATCCTCACCCTCACCTTGGCTCTGCTCGGTCATGGTGATCTGTATGGGTGGAAGTGGACACCTGTCACTGTGCAGTCTACAGCGTTATCCCATGACCATTGTCCAGAACATCCCACAGCATGCAACCACCTCTCACCTGCAGTAACCGAATCTGGCCAGCGCCCAATGTGTCGCACATTTATAGTGCAATGCATGCAAATTAGGAGTGGAGCAACTGTAATGAGATGCAAATCACGCCACTGCACCTTTGAATGGCTGATCAGATGATTTGCATGTGTCAGCTGAATATCGCGCCGTTGCGATTTGCGCAATACGGTTGAGCCGGCTGAGCCAATGGCGCAGATCTGTGACTGTGTGGTACACTGCATTGCGCATGCCCAGGTAGCTTATGCAGGTGTCTGCCACGCTGATGACGTGCTGTGCGTGATTGGCAGTTCAGGCCATGGCCACCATTGTGCCAGTGGCACTGCAGCACTGGGCACCATATGGCGCTGAGGCACTACTGCTCAATAGTCCACTGTGGCACTGGCACACTGGTGATCGGTCACGCAGGATGCGTAGACGTCAGATGGCGCTGTGCATGGCCTTGCCTCATAGACCCCTGACCTGGTATCCGACCTTTGCCCCCTGGCGCTGTTAGGCTGCCATGTGTACGGCTCTATTGCACTGTTTGGTGACAGCGCTATGTGAACCGACGGCGCTGTACGAACAGTGCGATTGGAACCTATGGTGGTCTATTGCGCAACATTTCCATGTGGGGTTGCTGCGCCGTGGGGCGCCATATTGCCTGCTGTACGAACTAAAATATGGCACGCAGAAGAGCTCTCAATGGAGCCAGGTGGAGATGGCCAACCTGGTGGCCCTGGTTGAGCCCACTATGAGGCACTGTGAGGGGATGAGCCTCTCACCATGGCCCACACCCGGTGTGGCTGCAGGTGGCCACTGACCTGGTGAAGGTCACAGTGCGGTGTCGGTCTGCGGGCAGTGCAGGCACAGGTTTAGTGACCTCCGCGGGGAGGGCGGACGTGTCGACACCTGAGGTCACGTGCCACGAGGGTTGTGCCCAGGCCAGGTGGGTGTACCATCTCTGCACCTGTATTCTCCGTGGGGTGTGACTGTGTTTTGGTGGCGGTGCATGGGGATGGCTCTGCCATGGTTGGCTGTGTCAGTGTGTGTGCAGTGTGAGATGCATGGGTCTGGCTGTGTGGGCAGGCACACTCACTGGGGCAGGGGCAGTCTGCTTTGGGGTCACACTGATGTTTTCTCAACATTTGTCACCCACAGGCCGGGTGGAGGATGCAGGCACAGGCTGAGGGAGGGCCGTGGTCAGGACCAGGTGGCAGACAGAGGAGACATGAGGGTGGGCCATACGGCAAGGCAGCCACCACAGCTGCTTGATGTGTGAGTATCATTACATCATGGATGCTATTGCATGCTGGAGGGGTGGGCATGACCACAGCCATGGACAACACAACCATGCATGACACAGGCGGCAGTCATCACTGTCAGTGTCACTGCGTCTGTGTGCGTCACTGGTGGTCCACATGCACTGGGCACATGGCTGTGGAATGGCATCCCACCACATTGCACATCACTTGACAGCCTGTTTGTGCTGTGATGGACATGGGCAGTGTGTGTGTGTGCAGTGGTGCACATAGCTGGTGCTGCCTGGTTGGGCGTGTCATGTGCATGGTCATTGTGGGTGGTGGGTATACCATCACAGGTGCGGGGCACTGGGCTCATATGCCTTGCAGGATGGGTGGTGTTCAGGGTTGTGGATAGTCACAGCCATTGACTGTGTTCCCTTTTCCTGGGCTCAACATCCTCGCAGGATGGACCATGCCCTCAGCGGATTGACCAGGGTCTCCATGGCGACACTTGACATCCTCCAGGACATTCAGCGCCATGGGGTGAGGCGCCAGGCGGAGGCGACAGACAGCACCAGGCGGCAGCAGACCAGCCTGCAAGGTGATAGATGTGCTTCCCTTCCCACTTCACCCATCCCTCCCACCCCTGCCTTCCTCTCCCAGTTGTTCCACCCCTACCCTTGCCCACCCTACCTTGCCCCTCACCCCCTTTGTCTTGTACATATCTGTATATAGTTTTGTTCTTGATCTTGTTGTTGTAATTTCGTTTTCAAATATATATATATTTTGTTATGAATACTGTGGTGGTCTCTGATTTGCAGCTGGCTATGGTTGCTCAGTTGCAGTGGTGTGCATGCCATCTGGGGTAGTATGGTCCTGGGTATGTGTGTGTGTGCGTGTGTGTGTGTGTGCATGGGGAGTGTGTTCTGTGGCAGTGACTTTCAGTGGTCTTGCCATCTGCTGCCACCCACTGCTGGGTGCCCAGGGTGGGTCTGGCTTGTATGGTTCTATGCTACCACGAGGTTGGCGTGTGCGGGGGATGCATGGTGTTTTACTGCAGTGACAGTCACTGCACATGGGTGGTGTCTTGGGGTCACGGGTGCAGGGTGTGCTGTGCGGATGGGGGCTGCTGTGCACTGTGGTTGTCAACCCCTGTGTGTGGCAGTCTCAGCCTGACAGGGTTGTGCTGGGCAGCATGGCCCTGCTGTGCTTGTTGGCTTGTCCCCATGGGCCAGTGGATCATCCATCCCTCCCCAGTGATGCTGTGCTTGGGGTGTGCGGGTGTCTTGTTGGTTCTGCGGTGTGTTCCTGTGCCCATGTGTGGCATGGCTGGTGGGCCTAGCCTGCCTCCCTGGTTGTGCAGTTCCATTGCTCTGCTGGGGGGTCTGCTTGCGCTATGGCACCTCTGGACTGCTCAGCTGAGCTAGCCTTGTTAGCGCTATGGTGCAACCTTTCTGCTCAGCTTCCCCTTCCTGGTTGTGCTATGGCGCAGTTTGTGTGATATTCAGACGTTGGCTGCTTGCGCAATTTGTTTTGCTCCATGTTTGAATATCGCGTCTGTTGTGCCTATGCACAATTGACTTGTGCTTGCTCCTGCTGTTGCACACTTTTTCGACGCAGTTTGAATATCCGGCCCAAAGTGAATACATCTATCCATCAAAAATGTACAAGAGACATTGTGTCAGAAAATGAGAATGACATGGCATTAGATGTATTCAACCCAATCCACCACCCACCCCCCTATAAAAACCCTAACCCCCCAACCCCACACAGCACACCCATTACATACTTCAGTTATATAACACATAAGGTGTCATGCCTTATCAGGTAATGAATCGACGTATATAGAGAGCCCAGATCTGGTTGAACTTACATAGATTATTCTGGAGACTAGCAATAGTTCTTTCAGTTCTAAGGTTAGCAAGAAGTTCTTGAAGCCACTCGCCATAAGAAATATCGACAGTGTCCTTCCAGTGTCTAAGTACGATTTTTTTAACAGATGCAGATATCAGACAAATATGAAATTTCCTATTGCGTACTACAATGGAAGAGACATCTCCTAGGACACAGATCTCCGCTGTAAAAAGTTCATCCAGTCCCAAAAGAGGGTCTACTCGATGTCTAATAGTGGCCCAGAGTGAAGCCACTTTGGGACAACTCCCAAAGATATGTAGTAGATCCCCAGTGTCCTGCTGGCACCTATAGCAAGAAGAGGAAGATACCATACCTAATCTGGTCAGTTTTAGAGGAGAGTAATAAATATTATGCAGTAGCTTGAATTGCATTAATCTAAGCCCGTCTTGCACAAAAAATGTATGACAAGCTTTACAAATACAAGTCCAATCAAGATCAGGGTTGGGGAAATATAAAGACCAGTAGTTTATCGGTGCCAGATTCGAGGAATGTAACCAGCAAAGAAGTCTGCCATAGATGCCAGAGACTGCACGAGGTTTTCCAACCAGAGGACTCATCTCGTCATAAAAGTCGGGAGTAGGGATAGCTAAAGGGGTCACACCCAGTTTCTGGAGCAACAAATGACGGAGTTGAAAGACCTTGAATATGTTAGCTTGTGGAATTTGGAATGTGTTCATGATATCAGCAGACGTTAGGACAAGCCCTTCTGCCGAGAGGAAATCTTTTACCCGGTGGCCTCTTATTTGCGGTAGTCAATTATCCCTAATGGGCCTGCCATCCATAAGAAGGTTTGGATTACCCTCTAAAGGCTGAGATGGGTCCTTACTGTGGCAATATTTTAGAAAGGAGCATAGTTGTGAATGAATTCTAATCTATGTCCAAATGGGAGAGTTGCGGAGAGATCTGGGAAGTGAACTTGGAAAGCGTACAGTAGGGATCTGGGGAGATAGCCCTAGCTTAGAATACAGACTTCTTAACATTAACCAGAGGGGACATATAATTTCTATCTTGGGAGTCGGTAGGCGTTAACCATCTAAGATATTTATTGACATGGCTGTCTAGTAATACAATCCATATGAGGGTCTCTGACCATGGCAAACAATTTAGGGGCCATCAGTTTTTGTAGGCCAATCTGGGTTTCTTAGAATTCCAGATGAAGCTAGCAAATATACTATGAATTTTCTTGAACCATTTAAAAGGAGCCAGTCATTTAACACGGAAATAGGATAAAACAGATTTGCGGGAATAGGTTCATTTTGATTAGTTAATTCTTCCTCACATAGATAGTGGAAGAAGGCCCATCTTTAAGATCTGACTAATACCATTTAGTAAAGAGAATAGATTTATCTGGATCATACGGTAGGGATCTTGATAAAGTGAGACCCAGATATTTAATTGTTTCTCGTTCCCGGCAAGCCCATGAGTAAGACTGCCTGAATAAAGTTTATGGTTTAAAGGAAAACACAGTTTTCTGTTTATGCTTGTGATTAGCAATTCTACTAAAGCCCTGAATGGTTTCTGGTAAAGACCAGAATAGAGAGAAGATGGGTTGGAAAGCTGTAGTAATAAATCATCAGCATAAGCTGGGACTTTGATAGTTTGCCCATAATTGAGATGCCTTGAACTTTGTACCTGTACAATCTGCTAATGAGGCTCAATGTATAGATTAAAAGGATGGAGACAGGGGGGGCGGTCTTGCCTGGTACCAGTGGACAATTTGAAGGCTCTTGATGCTATACCATTACAAAATATTTTTGCAAGGGAGATTTATAGATAGAGTTAATCCAAGAGCCAGAATACCTGGAAAACTGAAAACTCCAATGCCCTGAACAAATATTTCCAGTGGACCCTATCAGAAGCCTTCTCAGTCCATTCAGTGAGACCAAAGGCCTATGGGATAGTAGGCATCACTGGAGGCCGAGAAGACATGGACCAGGATCGCAAATGGTCCGCTGAGGACCCCCCCTTTCATAAAACCCACCTGTTCAGCCTATTAGCCTGGGGAAGGACCTCATTGATTTCGGTTCATCAGTAATTTAGTAGAATTTTAATATCTGATTAAGAGGTGAGGATAGGTCTGTAACTAGATACTAAATCAGAAGGTTTACCGGTTTAAGTAGAAGGACAATTAGAGCCTCAAATAAGGGGATACATCAGTGGCAGAACCATTTAGGATGCATTGGAACAATTGCAATAATAGGGGGTTAGTTCTTTAGAAAGACTTTATAGAAGTTGGCTGAAAAGCCATCTAGGTCTGGTGTTTTGTCAGAGGGCAGGTTTTGATGACCTATCTATTTCACTTTCTGTGATGGGTGCTATTAATTTGTCCTGGCTCAACTTCTCCAAAGAAGGTAAGTTCAAGCCACTTAGATAGCCGCTGATCATTTCATCAGAAGGGGGATCTTTCATGGGCCTATATAATTCTTCAAAATATTTTTTAAATTCCACCAGAATATCCTTGGGGGTCGTTTTAAGGGAGTTGTCCTTTAGAGAGCAGATGGATGCAACCAGTCTGGTGGATTCCAGTTGTTTTAAACATCTGGCTAACATTATAATCAGCTTTCTCCCCTTGATCGGTATATATTGCCCTGTTTTGATATTTTCCATTCTGCCTGCTCACCTAGCATCTGAAGATGTGAGTCACATAACTGAGTTAGTTCTTAGGTATTCATCGGAAGAGGAAGGAGAGTCTGGACTTTCTCTCGGATCTGACTCAGTAACTCAGAGATCCATCTTTGTCTCCTTTTTCTGATGATAGCTAGTGCTATCAGGTTCTCTCTCAGGTAGACCTTTAGTGCCCCTACACCATATCAGGCTGACTACTGGGTTGTGGTTAGAGCATGAAATCAGTTGTTTTGTTAAATAAGTTAGAGCCACTTTGGGGTATTTTAATAACTGATTGTTGATTTTCCATCTACTCTAGTTTTGGAAGAGAAAAAACACCTGAGCAAGTGACTTGGGTGTGGTCAGAGGTAGCCCAGGAGCTATGGTCGTGTCTGCATTGTGAATTTCAAAAAGGACTAAATTTTTCCTGCTTACCCACCTGTTCCTCCTCCCTTATATGCTTCTAAACCCTCCCACCAGCACATATGGACCTATCCATGATTGTTGCTGTCTGGGATACTTTTAATGTGTTTACATTGTTGGTGTCTGTTAGTCAGCTGTAAGGTTATACTATATCTACTGCGTCAACATTGCTGTTGTTTGATAGTCAAAGGTATAAGCTATACTGAAACTCCTGTTTTTACTGTTGGCTTAGGATTGATTTTTTTGAGTTACTTTCTATCCTGCTGCTACAGATATTCCTGCTCCTTTGCTATTGTACCTGATGTATCGCTAGGCCAAATTGTTGGATCTATGATATGGAGTAGCCTCTAGTACCTCTAGAATAGGGTACCTCTACCATCGTGGGGGTTTGTAAACCCATTTACTGACCCGGCTCACCATGTGGTGTTTGAGTCTCATGTCGCTGTTACCTACATGGCGCTATGCTGGGAACTGACCTGTTTGCCCTGGGTTTCAGTCCCCAGATCCAGAAGTTAACCATCTTACTCCTGTATCCCAGAACCCAGGAGGGGGGCAATGTATTATTACTATCCATGCTAACCAGATGAAAACTGTAGTAATCTATTTTCCACCTCTCTTAGAGTGACTAAGGCTTCTCTCCTCCCACCAGGGTTTCAGATACCTTGCCTGGCTAAAGTTACCTTGGGGGATGGGAATCTGACCCTGGCCCCCCTCCATACTCACAACTGTTCCCTCATTGACTGTTGCCGGGACTCAGAGGGTATGAACATAAGTAGCTTAAAGCACAAAATCCATGCCCTTGAGACCTAGACTGCGCTCACAAACCCGATATACTCAGTGACTGAGACCTGACTAATTCCCACATCCTTCCTCATGAAATTGACCTAGTCGGCTATAATGCATTGAGGAAGCAGTAGGGAAAGGTGGGGGTTCTGGCTACACCGGACTAGTCTTACTATAATGTGATTGACCTTTTCTCTCTGCAACTCATGAATGAGATTCCTTGAAGTGCTCCTGGGCACTAAACCCTTTTACATAGTTGTGTTACCTCCTTCCCAAACAGCTACATCTTCCCTCCATCTCTAACTCATTCCTGACAGAATACCCTGGAAGATAATTCTCTGGGATTTTAATCAAATTAGCTCTACTAGAGGCCCATCAGTAAGAACCTATACCGATGCCAATCTGCCCAGTTATCGCCCACAGGGCACAATGCTGGACTGTAACCCTCATTACTTGGTTGGGCCCTAGTGTCAAGACGGATGCATACAGGCTGCTGGGGTCTGGCAGACCACTGGTGATTCACCAATTTTCCGTATCTGTTCAATAGGCTGCAAACTGCCTGGAGTGGTGAGCCAGAAACTACAACAGATTCTCTTGAAGCTTTTGCTCTGACCTACGGTGTTAACTGATTTTCTAATCCCTCCCTACTGGATGAGGTGTTGCTTTTACCAACACTTTACATCTATGGCAATCTACACACCCCATAAGAAACTATTTACAGGGTAAATGATCTCAAATGGATTAACCTAGCTCAAATGTAGCATGCTGTCTTGACTGCTTGGGACATTTCAAATCCTCTGGCCAAAATGCTGACTGGGAGAAGTATAGAGAGCTGAGAATCTGTGCAAGCTTCAAGTTGGCTAAATCATGCAAGATCTCCGGTTCATTACCTACGGGATCAAAGAGATTCTGGGACAAATAACTGTTGAAGGGTGCCCTAGTGTCCAAGAGGAGGCCCTGGTCGGTGTACTAACAATGATCTCTTTAGTTGAGGCATTTAGTGCTTTCTCCAACTAGTGGAACCAAACCCCCATGCCCACAGCAGCAGAGGTGCTGGTTGGAACACTCTAGACCCTAGTTCGTGAAGCTGGTCAGACTCTCGTGCTTCCTTCTGCAACGTATCAACCTGGACCTCGGGACATGACTGTTTGAACCTAGACTTCATGTAGCCACTGCTCTGGCTATCTCCTGCCCTGTCTCCATGTTCATCAACAGGTCCCTCCTTGAAGGAATGGTCCAAATGGAAGTTGCAACCTTGTCCCATTCACAAAAAAGGGCCCTGACTCTATTCTCTGTTCTCTCTCAAAGGTGCAGGAGAGATTAGTCTACAATCAAATACAGGACTACCTCGAAAGGTACCTACTCCTAGCTGACATAGCTTTAGGAAAGGCCACAGCAGCGACACACCCCTAATCTGGCTCACATCGGAAATCCTCAACGCAATGGACCAGGGCTCCCTGATGAGGGCTCTATTCATTGACCTATCCAAGGCATTTGACTTGGTCAGCCATGAACTTCTCTCCAAACGTCACCTACTAGGACTGGAACGGGTCTCTGTTTCATGGTTCGAGAGCTACATGCTCAATCGAACCCAAAAAGCCCTATGGTGGGGAACCCAGTCTAGTGTTAAACCTGTAATCTCTGGGGTACCCCAGGGCTCAATCTTGGGTCCCCTGTTATTTACCCTCTTTGTCAATGACATAGAGGGAGGTTTGTGGGCACAACAACCACATCCTCTATGCAGATGACACTGTTGTCTACTGCAGTGATCCACTTCCTAGCGTAATCAATGCCAACCTCCAGACCAGTCTAGTTGCACTGGAAACATGGTTCTCCTCTAACTCACATGTGCTGAATGAAGAAAAAACAAAGGCAATCTTGTTTGGGTCTGGATGCCTTGGAACAGACCGGCATGGCGTGCTTCAGCTTCACACAGCCCAAGGGAAGAGAGTGGAGGTCACGGACAAGATCAAATACCTCAGGATCCTGCTTGATCAGGAGCTGACCTACCAACCTCACATTGACTCTATTGTAAAATCCACCCACCAGAAGTTAGGACTTCTCTATATGCTGGGAGGCTCTCTTTCTCTCGTGGCTCATTATGCCATAGCCAACAGCACTCTACTCCCCTCCCTTCTCTATGGGGCTCCCTTGCTGCAGTTCCTAAGGGAGGGCAAACTAAGAAAACTAACCATGCTCTATCATAGGGTTGCTCATTTCACTACTAACTCCCCTTCTAGGAGGCACCACTGTGAGGTCCTTGCTGATCTCCACTGGCCTGCTATACGACATAAACTGGCCTACTCCTCCTTGAGTTTGACCTTTAAATTTACCACTGTTGGCCCTCCTCCTCACCTGCATGGTCTGCTCAATTCCAAAGTTCAGGGCCGGGACCTGAGATCCTCTACAGGCCTTCCTCTTGACATCCCTCATGTCCGAATAAATTATGGCAAACGCTCCCTTTAGTACGCTGCCCCACACTTATGGAACCCTCTCCCTGAGGACCTGGCAAACTGTCACACTATTCAAGGATTTAAGTCTGGCTTGAAAGTATACCTGCTGGAGCTTAGTCTCCGTGGCTGTAATCACTAGTTCCCACTTTATGAACCCATGGTGTGACTATATTATTCTGCTTATTGCTGGTACCACCTCTCCCTCTAAGCATTTTATGTTAAAGTTGTCATATGTCTGATGTAATTGCTATACTATATTTGTGTATGTAACTAACATGCTCTGTAATGTACTCTATGCCTTATCCAATGAATGTTTAATCTACTGTATACTCCTGCCAATGTATGTATTCTATGTCTGTAACTAATCAGGGTCACTCCTGAAAGAGGGACCTCCGGTCTCAGTGAGCTTACCCAGATATCAAAATCTAAATAAATAAATAAGATTGATGTCCCCATCCCACAATAACACCATTAGCTGAGAAAAGTATTCAGTAATCCTATGGGTCAGAGAAAAGAAAAAGTCAGGGGCGTCTTCATTAGGGGCATAGGTGTTTATCAGCAAAAGTAGAATGGCATCCAATTTGCCCTTAATGATGACCCACCGTCCCCCCCCCCGTATCTGCCAGCCATTGCTCCACTACCAAGGGGCACTTTTTTTATATTTGCTTGCACGCATGCACAAGAAACATGTTGCAGCAGCTTGCTGCAGAAGCAGGTTGTGGAGGAGTAGCACTGTTGTAGCCAGTGACCCCGGTGCCTTTTGAGGCTTGCCTGCTTTCCCCAATGTGGTGGCATGCTGCTGATGACACTAGTTCAGCTAGCATGCCACCACCTTGAAAGGTTTTCGCCGCTGCAATCAGGAGCCACCTCGTCATTGCAGTGTCAGCCATTCCACTGCAATGAGGGAGCGACCCATCATTGCAGGGTGTAATTTGCCATCCCGACCCAGTAATTTTCCGACGGGGAGCCCACTCCCCATCAGCACACTGTAACCTCCCTCCCCATTTGTTGTTTGCCGAGGGGGTGCCCAATCCCCCTCAGCTTCATGCGCCCCCCACCAAGTCTTTCTTTGCCGATAGAGGGCCCAATCTCAATCAGCTTCAGTCCCCTTAAAGTTGCCGACAGGGGCCCAATCCCCATCGGCTTCAGTCTCCCCGTTAAATTTACCAATGGGGAACCCACTCTCGTCGGCATAATGTCCCACCCCCAATTTGTTGTATGCCAAGGGTGCTCAATCCCCATCAGCTCCAGTCACCCCCACCCCAAAACACACAGGTGGCACACTGGGAGCCCACCCCAGTGTGCCAAAGTACTACTAAAAGGCAAAACCGTCCCACAATGTCTATTTTTTTTAAACCCTGTAAAAAAGAAAACGGTCCCTTGCTGTCTGCGCCCCCTTCCCCAACCTGCACCCATCCTCTGTGCACCTTACCTCCCCACACACCCCCACACCCCATACTTACCTCCAGAGCCCGGTGCGATGATCTTCGGTGGACCGGGGACACATCCGCGCTCTTCAAAGCCGATCGCGAACTGAAGAAATGTCGATAAGCTGTATAAAGGCATAAATAGGTTTTTTCAATTTGATGTATATCTCAGGCATTTTGGGGTATTTTGGCACCAAACTTTCAACATGGGGTTATTGGGACCCCTTCTCATGAATTCAGCCACTGTCATTGCGTTATTCAGTCCCGAAAGGTGATTTCGTGGTCACTGTGCAGAATCATCTTTTGGGATCGATTAATGAAATGACAGTGTCAGTGTTCATGAGGTGGGCTCTCAAAAAGCCTATGTTGCAAATTTGGTGGAAAAAATCCAAAAAATGACTGTTTTACAAGCGTGCATTGCGCAGTTGGTAACACACTGTGATTCTTGCATTTGCAATATTTTCACTCCAGATTTTCAACATGGTATTTTTCCACACCTCCTTATGAACAGTACAGCTGTCATTTTTCACATCCTGGCCGAAATGTGTTTTCACACTTCTGGCACAGAATAGCGCGGTCGCTGTGGGAAATCAGTGTTTGGGACACATTAACAAAATCACAGTGACACTGTTCATGAACAGAGGTCCTAAAATGCCTATGTTGAAAATTTTGTGCTGAAAGTCCGTAAAATGACTGTGTTACGAGCGTGCGTTGTGCAGTTTGCACGCACCCTTGTAACTTCGCAAATTAGTAATATTTTCACGCCAGATTTTAAACACTGGCATTTTTTCACACCTCCTTATGAACAGTATAGCTGTTATTTTTCACATCCTGGCTGAAATGTGTTTTTGTGCTTCTGGCACAGAATAGCGCAGTCGCTTTGGGAAATCAGCATTTGGGACAGATTAAGATCGAACGAGTGAGAGAGGGGGAGTGACCAAGCTCAACAGAGCTCTGTCAGGACTGCTGCAGATTTCTTTGTGGGCAGAAAAAGGTGTCAATGCAGGCAGGGGCCCAGTACAAAAGGGCAGCCTGCTGAGGCGGGAGAAACAGAACGAGCGAGTGAGGGAGGAGGAGTGAGTGAGCTCAATGGAGCTCTGTCAGGACTGCTGCAGATTTCTTTGTGGGCAGAAAAAGGTGCCAACGCAGAGAGGAGCTCAGTACAAAAGGGCAGCCTGCAACAATGGGAGAAACGGAATGAGCGAGTGAGAGAGGGGGAGTAAGCAAGCTCAGCGGAGCTCTGTCAGAACTGCTGCAGATTTCTTTGTGGGCAGAAAAAGGCGTCGGTGCAGGTAGGGGCCCAGTACAAAAGGGCAGCCTGCAGTGCTGGGAGAAACAGAATGAGCGAGTGAGAGAAGAAGAGTGAGCGAGCTCAACAGAGCTCTATCAGGACTGCTGTGGATTTCTTTGTGGGCAGAAAAAGGTGCCAACACAGAGAGAAGCCCAGTACAAACTGGTAGCCTGCAGCGCCAGGAGAAACAGAACAAGTGAGCAAGGGAGGGGAAGTAAGCAAGCTCAATGAAGCTCTGTCAGGACTGCAGCACATTTCTTTCTGGGCAGAAAAAGGCATCAGCACAGGCAGTGGCCCAGTACAAAAGGGCAGCCTGCAGCACTGGGAGACACAGAATGAGCGAGTGAGAGAAGGAGAGTGAGCGAGCTCAACAGAGCTCTATCAGGACTGCTGTGGATTTCTTTGTGGGCAGAAAAAGGCACCAACACAGGCAGGAGCCCAGTACAAAAGGGCAGCCTGCAGTGCTGGGAGAAACAGAATGAGTGAGTGAGAGAGGGGGAGTGAGCGAGCTTAATGGAGCTCTGCCGGGACTTTAGAGTTGCCCACCCTCCCGCCCACTGTCTTCTGTGGTCTTATATTACAGCAGGGTCTCTGGAGTGGAGACAAATTAATGATTGGATAATTTTAGGATTGCTGTAATAATACAGATTTAGTTGTTCTGCTTATTTCTCTAACTGAGCTAAATACCGAGATATCTTTGTTATGACTGCTGTAATAATACATATTTATTTGTTCTGTTTATTTCTCAAACTGAGCTGAGTAATACTTAGAGTGCAATAGGATTTCTAACTGGGCTAAGTGAAATTATATGAGAGCTGAGAACAAAAAGTATGGTAGCTGAGGCGTGAAAAATGGACAAGGAGGTTTTAGGATTGCTACAGTAATGCAGTATCTAATGGATGAGATTTGAGACTGAATTAACCCAGTCGGCAAGGGGGCAGTAGGGGAACTAGTGTGGGAGGGGAACAGGAATTTGAGTAAATAGGGACGTAACAGTTGTAGGGTACAGAACCTGGGAGTAAGAGCCAGTAACATAAGAGGGGGACCAAAATGGGGCAGGTGATACATGTCAATAGGGCGGGCATCTTTGGAACGTTGGTGGGGTGTACAGGGTATGGGTCCGCCATGATCCTGGATTGGGCTTGGAGGATGGAGGGGGATGTATGGTCTGTAGATGACTGGCTAGTTTGAGGGAGGAACTGTGGAGGTTAGGGAGGAGTCTAAGTGGCAGGACAGATGAGGATGGTAGGCATCCTGGTTGGGGGGGACTAGGGGATGGCAAAGGTGGACGGAGGAAGAACAACTAGGAAGTGAAACCGACCCCAGTATCAGAGACACTAACAGAAAAGAGAGGAGAAGGGAGGGGTGCCTGAGGCAAGGGGGGCCTCCTGATGGGAGAGGAAGAGACCACGAGGAATACCCTGGGAAAGAGCAGATGGCTGCGTGGTAGGGAGGGAGGGAGCGGGGGACCAGGGTGGCATGGAGGGGAACAAGTAGGAGGAGGGAACTGATAGGGGAAGAGATGTAGGAGGGGTATCAACTAGGAATAGATTTGAACCTCTGCTATGGGAGACAGAGGGGAGCAGGAACATACTGAAAGGGGAGGAGATGCGAGGCATGAGAGGATGGCAACAGGTAGGGAAGAGATAGTGAGGATGAAAGGGTAGAAGGGGAGCTAGTAAGGAAGGAGGGGGTGGTGACTGGAGGAGAAAATGCTATAGGAAGGGGGAAGGATGGGAGTGGCATCACTATCGGGTAGAAGGGAATGGGGGCTCTAAATCGACAACAGCAGGGATAGGAGAGGGGTTGGAAATCAGCAGGGTAGGAGGGGAGGTCAACATGGGAAGCCCAGTAGGAATTAGTCAGGCTGGGAAGGTGTTCAAGGGGGGATGGGATGAATAAGGCAGAGAAAAGGGGTGAGGCGGAAGTAGGGGGTACAGATACAGAAGTCACAGAGGGAGCAGCTGGCGGGGGTAATAGGAAGGGAAGAACAGATACTGGGGTGGTAGAAGGGGCATTAGAAGGGAAAGGGGGTAAGGGACAGGGGTACTTGTCCTGGGGGATTCTATACTGAAAGAGGTGAGATGAGGCTGCAGGGGGGAAGGCATAGCCGTATTTGGGTTGAAGCTATCCTCAGGTTGACTGCAGGAGGGGCAGGGCAGGCACTGCTCAAGTGTGCAGTGAGGGGAAGGAAGAAACCTCATTTAGTGTTGCATGTTAGTACAAATGATTGGCGTGGGGGACTGTGGAAGTAGTGAAGGGGAAATCTGAGTAGTTGGGCAGGCAGTTTGAAGGGGTGGGGGAGTCGGTGGCATTCTCAGAGGTACTGCCAGTACCATGTGCAAGCATGGGGAGGAAGGGTAGGCTTGAGGAGTTCAACGAGTGGCTGAGGGATTGGTGCCACCAAAAATGATGGGTTAGTGACTAACTGTGGTAGGGTCTGGGGGGAATAGTGACTTGTACATGGGGGCAGGGTACACTTGAGCAGGAAGGGGAAGGGAGTATTAAAGGCAGGATTGGAGGGGTATATGTCTTCTATGGTGGATTTAAACTAGTGAGGGGGTGGCCAAAAGACTGAGGTTGGTAGAAAGGTCCGGAAAGAGGAGCCTAATGAGCTCACCTCCCTAGATATAGGTAAAGGCAGAGGCATAGTAACCCTGGGAGGGGGCCGGCAGAGTGGTCTGAGTGTAATACAGAAGGCACCACCACCCAATAAGAATAAGGAGGAGAAAAAATGCGGACTACTGGGAGGAAGGACACAGGCCAAGGAGGAGAAGAGTGACGAGAAGGAGGGGTATGGGTGGAAGGTGGTCTGACTAAATGGATAGAGAACTGGTTATGGGGAGACTGCAGAGTGTGGTGGTGGTGGTGGGGTAGCTCTCAGCACCAACAGCAGTGACAAGCAGGGTGCCGCAGGGGTCAGTGCTGGGTCTGGTGCTATTTGAGCTCTTTATCTCTGATATAGCACACAGAGTGGGGAGCAGGATTAGTCTGTTCGCAGATAATACCAAATTGGGGGTGGTGGTGGACGAAGAGGATGGATGGGAAAAACTGCAGGGGGACCTAACCAAACTACAGACATGGTTGGTGGGGAGGCAGCTAGGATTCAGTGCAAAGAAGTGTAAGGTGATGCACTTCGGGGCTAAGAACCAGAATAGGGACTATTGGTTGGGGATCACAGAGGAGGAGAAGGATCTAGGGGTGTTCGTAACTGGGAGGATGAACAGCTCAGCCCAGTGCAGGAAAGCAACAGCGAAGGCAAACAAGATGCTTGGATGCATCACAAGGGGGTTGTCATCCAGAGACAGGGATATGATCCTGCCTCTCTACAGATCATTGGTCACACCACATCTAGAGTACTGTGTGCAATACTGGAGGCCATACCCGAGGAGAGGTATAAAGTTACTGGAGGGGGTGCAAAGGAGGACAACAAAAATGTTAAAGGGGATGAAAGGAAAGGAATATGAAGTTAAGCTGATGGAGCTGAACATGTACACACTGGAGGAGAGCAGGGATGGGGGGATATGATTGAAGCGTTTAACTACCTGAGGGGTAAATAAACCTAGCACCGAGGGGATGTTTAAACTGAGGAGTGGAAGAGAGATGAGGTGGCACGGACTAAGGTTGGAAGGGGGACATTTCAAGAGGGAAATGAGGAGGCACTACTTCTCTGAGAGGGTGGTGTCTAGTTGGAATGCACTGCCAGAGGGGGTGGTAACATGTAGGACAGTCAATAGCTTTAAGGAGGAGTGGGATAAAGCAAGAGAAAGAGTCGGGGGCAGGGGCTGGGAAAAGTGGGGAGGAACTGAGGGAGGAGGTAGGGCAGCTGCAGTCTGGGGTGCTAGCTGCTTTTCGGGCTGAACTTACATAGACCGATTGGTGTGTTCTGCTGGCAGATTAAGTATGTTCATATATTCATATGTTTGTTCGTATGTAAAATCACAGTGACGCTGTTCATGAGCAGAGGTCCTAAAATGCCTATGTTGAAAATTTGGTGACAAATGTCAATAAAATGACTGTGTTACAAGTATGTATTGTGCAGTTTCCATGCACCCTCGTAACTTTGCAGATTTGTAGTATTTTCACTCCAGATTTTCAACATTGCCATTTTTCCACACCTCCTTATGAACAGTACAGTTGTCATTTTTCACAGCCTGCCTGAAATATGCGTTTACACACCTGGCGTAGAATACCACGGTTGCTGTGAGAAATCAATGTTCAGGACAGATTAAGAACATCATAGTGACAGTGTTCATGAGCAGAGGTCACAGAATGCCTATGTTGAAAATTTGGTGAAACAATTCCACTAAATGACTGCGTTACACGCATGTGTTGCGCATTTTCCATGTACACTCAGAAGTTTGAGCATTTTTAATATTTTCACTACAGATTTTCAACATTGCCATCTCTTCACACCTCCCTATGAATGGTACCAGCTGTCATTCTTCACATCCTGCCCGATCTGTGTTTTCGTGCATCTGGCGCACAATGGCATAGTCACTGTGGAAACTCAAATTTTGGGACACATTGACAAAATCACAGTGCCACTGTTCATGAGAAGAGGTCCCAAATTCTTTCATGAGGTGAGGCCACAAAATGGCCACATTGAACATTTGTACTGCAAATACCAACAAATGCCCGGGGCGTTATGGTTTCTAACCATAGCGTCCCACCTTTTACAGACTGACAGACATCAGTGGTGTGCCTTTGGACTGCTGACTGTAATGCTCATGCCATTCCAACCCCATCCTCCCAGTCCCCCAGCCACTGATAGGCATTCAGCTGTGCCTTCGACTCTTTGGCCCCACAGTTCACCCCATTCTATATTGCAGCCATTTCAGCATACGTCCTTATGGAGTGGGTTGACTGTAAATCCGAACACCCCAAGGCACACCTCAACACTTGCCAGTGTCTGCAGAATAGGGTGTGGTGAAATGGCATGAACGTTATGGGCGAAAACACAAATGCTTACCCCAATGCCTTTTTGTCTCTGCAGGGTGGAGGCGGGGTTAGCGTGAAGTTCAATACTTCACTGCCATTCCTACTCTGCATCTGTCTAACTCCTGCATTTCCAATGCTAATACCAGCAAGTAAACATTCGGCATTGACAAATGCTTGTTTAATTAGTACTGAAAACCCCTGTTTCTTCGAACTAAAACTAGAAAAAACTCTGCTGAAACACCCCCAGGCCAAGAACTTGTCATCCTTTTTAACTAAATGAGTTTCTTTCACATGCGGATTCCCTCAGAAAATAAAAAACTTTCTTACATTTAACGGTAACATTCCATGACATCAAATGTACCTGAACCATACTACCATACCAATGCCTCAAAGAAGGATATTAGTAACAATAGAAACATCATTCAAGGCCCCTCTAAGTGTTTATAGGTGAAGGTAGATGTCCCTGTGAAATATATTATCCCATCCTATCTGGACCCCCACATATAGTTCCCTTACACTTCAAATACCCATTGTACCCCAGCATAATGTAACCATCCAAGAGAACACTCCATTTTGGCACTGCCCCACAAAGCACACCTCCCCTCCCACAAAGATATGCCCCCCCACTCTGTTCAAAATTAATAACAAAATATGCAAGACACAGACAAACCCCCAAATCCCTTCCCCACACAATCCCATATACAGGCTCAAGCAGGGAGCATCAATGAGCTGGCAGGCCCACCCACCAATGCCCTCCCACTCCCCAGCTGGTGCAGAGGTGGGCATAACTACCCTCACTGACCACCCAGCAAGACTCAGTTCAACTCTCCCTTCACCCGAGGAGCCTACTGGATTAATTTAACACCTCCCAAAACAGATCCCTCTTATAGAGATCCCAATGAAGACCCTCACCCCCTGCATTCTCACCCATAGTAAATCATCAATAACTCCACACAGGAGGCCCACATTTCACTACTCCGCATAGTATAGCATATACCTTCCCCAACAATACGCAATTCAAACAGTCCAATAATAGGCAATAACTGAGAGTTCCCGATGCCTAAGAGTGTCCCAAAGCATGGAACAGAAAAGTCCATCCCTTGAAATACCTCTCTAATACATGACTGGGGTAGTAGTCCCAGGTTATGAGCTTGCAGGACCGCAGGAACCCCACCAACATAAAGAGCCCCACAGTTCCATCCAAGAAATCCCCAGATACCTGCAGTCCCTCAGGTTTTTTGCACCCAATGATGACTGCAGCTCTCCTATGAACAGTGATAGCCACATCAAGTCAGTGGTTGAAAAAGCACCTCCTCTGAGCCAGGGTTAACAAGCTGTTGCAGTTCTAGCCACCCCTCCTCCACTTTGGCAGCAAAAGGAGTCTCCTCACCTCGATCATCCGAAATTTCTATGGGGTCCCCTGACGATGTCTGCGATGCCTCCACCAATTCCTGCTCCACGTAGTCTTACCAATCCATATCTGCACAAGAGCTGGCTGGATACTGGGATGCATAGGGAGAGGCATCACCAGTAGAAAACAAGAAGTTGTTATCCCTCTGTACAGACAGCTGGTGAGACCCCATCTGGAGTACTGTGTGCAGTTCAGGAGACCCAATCTCTGCAAGGACATAGACAGGATGGAGGCAGTCCAGAGGAGGGCAACTAAAATGGTGCAGGGTCTGCACCAGAAGACATATGGAGAGAGACTTAAGAACCTTAATATGTATAGCCTCGAGGAAAGGAGGGAGAGGGGGGACATGATAGAAACTTTCAAGTACCTCAAGGGAGTCAACAAAGTCCAAGAGGGTAGCATCTTTCCGAAAAAGAGGTGTGCAAGAACAAGGGGGCATAATTTGAAGATAGAGGAGGGGTGGCTCAGAGGTAATGTGAGGAAGTATTTTTTCACAGAAAGGGTTGTGGATGCATGGAACGGCCTTCCTGAGGAGGTTGTGGAGTCAAAAACAGTGGGGGAATTCAAGAATGCATGGGACAGACATAAAGCAGTTCTGGGGGGGGTAGGAGAAAGTAGGATGTTGGTTAACTAGGATCTGCAGCTTATCCATTAGGTAGGGAAATGGGCCGAGTCTTTAACCGATGGAGGATCAGATCAGCTCAGATGTTTCCCAGAGGAGCCAGTCAATGAGCAAAGGAAAGTTGGAGATTCCACTGGAGAGTTGAACCTCTGCCAGCATTCCCCCCACCAAACTTCTAAAATGGCTAGGTACTGAAGAGGGAAAGGAATCTTTTTAGCTGCCATTTCTTTCTTGACTGCAGTAAAAGTTTTGCACTGATTGGCCACTTGCTTTGAAAAACCTTGAAAAATTAAAGTGGAATGCCCATTCCATTTTAAGTGGTCCCCTGTCCCTTGCTAACCACAGAATCTGTTCTTTAATAGAGAAGAGCAATAAGGTAGACTAGGATTGGATGCGGTGGTGTCCCCAAGCAGGTCAGGGACCCAGAGAGTGGTGTGCCCACTCAATCTCCAATGGAGAGCCCCCACTGACAGTTAAGGACCTGGGGGAAAGAAAGGCTGCAGAAAAAAAGTCCCATGTTGTCTCCTTCGGTCCCCTCCTGGAGACCAATTATGTGAACATTATTCCTGCCGCTTCTGTTTTCTAAATCATCCACATTCAGGGTGAGCTGGCAGACCTGATCCTCTAAAGCCGCAATTCTCTCTTGTTGCCGAGTGGAAGTAGAGTCCACCTGCATCCAACACAACTCTGCTCCAGCAATCTGCTGTTCAGCCTTGTCCACTCTCTCCTCGAGATGGGCAGCTGAGGTTTTTAACCACAGGATCTCCTGGACCAATGTTTTTGGCATCTCGTGTATATCTGAAAGGTCCTCTTTTTTAATTGTAACCTCCGGGGGCTGGATAACTGTGAGCGGTATTCTGCTAGACCTCCCAGCATGGGGTTTATAAGCACAGTCCAAAATTCAAAACACCTGAATAAACCCTTCCTAAAGCAACTTCAGGTTCCAGGCATTTGAACTTAAAGGGTTTCAACACAAACAGAGGAGGTGAAGAAGTAATCAAATTAAAGAAAACCTCAGTGGATCATGGAGCTCTGAGCTCACCGATCCCCGATCCTTCCACAACAGAAGTCTCAGGTTCCTGTATCCTGAATGATTTCTACTCAGTACATGAGTAAACTGAAGGTAACCATTTAATTGTTTTCCACCAATCTCTCCAGGGTATTCAACACCACCAGCAATAAAGAAATAGGCCTGTAGTTGCTCAAGATGTTACTTTTTCCTACTTTAAATATGGATATGACCGGGGCATCCTTCCACTCTGTAGGTAAAATGCCCTGTGATTAAGACAAATTAAAAATATCTGACAATTAGTGGCAGATCAGGGGAGTAGCATATGTAAGGAGGCATGCTTCTAAACAATCAAGTCCGTCCAAGCAAACGGCGACTGCTCCTAGCTATCCTGCAGCACACAGTAAAAGCACTACACAGCAAAACAAGTTGGGTTCAGCAGTAAAACCATCATTTAAAAACAATCTTGCTCTGATTGAAGTTAAAAAATTGTTTATTCAAGTAAAGCACTTACATACAGACAGCAGGGGGCTGTTCACCCAATGTTTCACACCCTAAACTGGCACTTAATCATGGGTAACTAGTATCCCATGGCAAAAGACATTTAAAACAAAGAATTAAAGTGACAGTGCACATTTTTAAAAACGCATAGCAGCAATAACTATTACAAAAGGATGCAATACAAGTTCTTAACATTTGCACTGGTGAGAACTTATTGCCAATAACAATTTTCATAGGCCCATAACATCCAAAAATCCAGTAGCCAAACCAGTGTCTTTACTGACCCAAATGAATATTATTTAACAAACTGACAATTTTCATCGCTTTAAATCTAGTCCCCTTGCCTTCTTAGGATCCAAGGCCAGTAGTTAAGTGGTAGCTTCTCAGCCAGTTGTTTTCTTAAAGCCACATGTGGGAAAAGGGTCCTTTAAATTATTACTCTTTCATGATTCAGTGAGTAACAAGCTTACCCCACAATCTGTATCCTTATTTACAGAATTAATAATAAACTGGTCATTAAATGCATCCACAATCCTGATGGAATCAGTTTCATTAGCATCTTGAATCCCTTAAACATGTCTATTTCTAGCTGACCTACCGTATAGTCTGTCCATGCTTGTGCAGTATTCACATTTGTTATGATCTTCCAAGCTCTGTCTCGCAGTTTGTAGAGTCTAACAAGAAGAGTGGAAAACCATGGGGCACTGTCCTGTTTAGCCCTTCTGGTGTGGATTGGCGCATGTTTATTACAAATTGACATACATTCTTCCTTTAAAAAGTTCCTGGCATCCCCTGAAGATGGAATTAGATTGATTCTATTTCAATTAATCCCCTCCAACTCTAACATAAAATCTATATAACTAAAGTTTTTGAGAGCAATATTTAAAGAAATTACTCTACCTTTTGCATTTTGATCTATTTTGTACACAGTAAATAAACTGATGGTCCGAAACTGACTCCTGTAAAACTCCAGAATCAGTGGCTTGATCTGGTTTATTCACAAAAATTAGATCCAAAACTGTAGACAGCATGGGGAGACCCTGGGCTCAATACTCAAAGGGGGCATAGATCATCACACGCTGCGGCAGACAGCAGCTTGCATCGAAACTCCATGTGCCAGGGACCCTGTGCCCAGTTCTCTATTAGGCAGGATCTTGGCAGCAAAGTCCCAGGGCTTGTGGCAACCATGGCCAGGCATCAAACAGGGGGTGCACTGGGAGGGTGTGCCACAAGCCGCAGGGCAGCCATGTGCCACTCACCCTGGTGGTCTAGTGGTACCCCCATCCCCACTGTTGCTGAAGATTAAATAAATATTTCAGAATTCCCCTCTTGGTGGTCTAGTGGCCTGCCCACCCTGATCCCCACTGTCGTCGAAGATTAAATACATTTTCAAAAGTCCCCTCCTGGTGATCTAGTGCCCCCCCGCCCTGATCCCTGCTGTCACCAAAAAGTAAATAAATATTTCAGAATTCCCCTCCTAGTGGTCTAGTTGCCCCCCCACCCTGATCTCCGCTGTTGCCAAAAATTAAATAATATTTCAGAATTCCCTTCCATGAGCGCGTACACTATAGAGTAGGTGCTCACTGACAGTTCAGTCCCCTGGCCAGCCACGGAGGTGAGCTGTGCTAGTAGCCAGCTGCATTTTGGGTTGGGGAGGAACTGGGGTGGGAGGGCAATAGACCACCAGAAGGGGAATTCTGAAATATTATTACACTTGCTGTGACAAGAGGATCAGGTGTGTGGGGGCCACTTGACCACCAGAAGGGGAATTCCTGAATATTATTTACTTTCAAAGCACAGTAGGGATTGTGGGGTGGTGTGCCACTAGACCACCAAGAAATATAATTGTTTCACTAATAGTGAAGTCAGGGATCAGGGCTTGGGCGGGGTCACTGCACACCGGCGCACTGTGCCAAACTCTTCCAGAGGGATATGTCTAAGTACCCCATGATCAGCCCTAGCTGGTCTAAGGACACTTAGAAATCCTCTCTCTGGGTGAGTTTTGAGAATTGGACATTTGGGGATGTGGCAGCTTGCATCTGCCATATGTCCCCTCACCCCATGCCGCAGCCCATTTTGGGGCACATGGGTGGTGCAAGCCTGGTTTGGGGCAGGCAATCTGTGATTGTCACAGTCTGCCTTTGTGAATATCTCCCAGTGCATCTTTTGGGGCAAGTGGCACTTTGCACCATTTTTTGTGGTGCAAGCCTCTTGCACCCTACCATGAGTTTTGAGAATTGGGCCCGCTAGATTTATTCTTTTGGGTTCAGTGATCAACTAGGTTAGACCAAATTCGTCAGTTACATTTTTCAAATAGTTTATCCCCCTAGGCCCTCCCCAGTTTAAGTTAAAGTCTCCCATCCCCTCTTTGGGAAGTTTTAGGCATTTACTTAAAACACATATTTTTAATCAGACTTTTGGAACAACCTACAAATTGTAATTTATTGGTTATGCCTGATATGTCCTGTTTAAACTGTGTTTTTAATTTTATGTATTGCAAATTATTTTAAAGGGAAAATCCCCATAACCTATGTGCTGTATACCTGTGTAGTTTGTAGGCATGAACATTGGTTCCCTGTCTTGCATCTCCCTAATTTCATCCTTCTTTAAATATAAATTAGGTTGCTTCACTTTGTTTTGCCCTGGTGTGAAAACCTATTTGTATACATTGCAAAGTTCATGACCCCACTCATGCAAGGCATTATTGGAGTTGATGATGCATATCTGCACAAGCCAGCAGACGTTACACTCTCATTCAGTTCTGTTTTCATGTCTTGTGAAGTCCCTGTATTCTGTAAAAGCATTTTTGTCTAATTCAGATACACTTTAAATTACAGAAAACAGCAAGACATTTACTGTGCCTTGAAAAGTTTCATGACCAGCATAAGACAAGAAGATAGGGACTGCAGAGAACAACAACAGCACTGACTCAAACAGTATAACTACTGCAGGCTTTAGCACTAAAACATCATAACATTTTAGGATGCCTTATATGAGTGTGGTCATGACCTTTGCAATAGAGTCAAGCAAGTTTTCACACCAGACTTAAGTACCTTCATGTACATTTAAATTCTGATGAAATTAGGAGGGTGCAGTAGAGGCAATCATTGTTCATGCCTACAAACTACACAGGTAAACAGAATAAAAGGCTGAGGGGACCTTCCTTTTAATCTTGTTATTGGTATGGTGCTTAGAGCCTTGGATAAGTGCCGAACAAATAAATTTGCCTTGTCTCTGCCTTTGCCATCCATATAAAGTCATGTGAGTCCCTTTAAGGGGACAGTCGAGCCAAGAACTCCTACTTCCTCTGGTTTCCCTTTAAACAGCCTATAACAGCCCACAAAACAAATTAGTTTAGAAGCCTTAAATGAGATTTCCAAGGCAAAACTCTCCATAGAACTTGCGGGACTGTCTGACAAAGGCAACTCACAGATATAAATCCTGGGGTCATCATTCATCTCCAAGCTCTCTCCCCACTTAACTCTATCTTTTCTCCACATTTGATACCCTTCTATTTATATTCGGTTATCTGGCATTTTTTTTGATAACCAAGGATCTGATATCACCACAAAACCAGGTTTTGTGGTGTTCATACATTCATAGACACAATCTATTTTTGAGGCATAGCTACATTAAAATGTACAAACAAGAGCCCAGCTGGCCAGTTTGTTACAGGGGAGTCAACACTCTGAGTAGGGTCTAGATTCTGATGTATATCCCTGTTATCAACCATAACATAATTATAAATTTCCAGTCCAACCATGTTTTAATATTTCCCCTTTTTCTGTACATCTCAACCCTTCACAATCTATCAATGCATTTTAATACCCGTTGTTATCGAGGCATTCATCAGGAAGCATAAGCAGACCCATGAAAGTTATAACATTTGCAAGTAGCATTTTATTATCAGTAACAATAAAATAGAAAAAAATAAAATAAAATTGTATAGGATAGTTCTTCATAAAGGCAGTACAAACACAAAATATTCCATTTGAGTCTCTCTGGAAAAGCATTGCTCTGTTTATATAAGATGTTTTTGCCTGGCAGTTGAAACTCTGCATCCTGTTGTTGTAACTTACATTTCGCATTTTTATCAAAATATTGTCATTTCCCTTCCTGAAGTCAACCTGAGGAGCATATCTAGTCTTAACAGGTGCAACAAAATAATACATTTTGTTCCAGAGCTGGGTTCCTGTTGACAGTTATGTAAACAAGCTTGTGCAGGTCAAAATACATCTCGAAGTCAACCCCCTGTGTTCCAGATTGATATATTTTCTAAAAAAAAAATAGCCTTCTGCAATCATTTCAACACTGTAGTTATATAGATTTGCAAAACAAGGGATCCCAGTTTTGCATAAAGATTCACATAAATTTTTTTTCACCACAGAGAATCAAGGGGACAAAGAAAGAATAGAAACAGCAAGTGAAGGAAGGGAGATAACAGGGGAAAATTGTGGGGCCATTGGAGTGGCCTGTTCCTAGGTGCCACAAGAAAAATTGATTGTGCAATCAGACAGGCAATAGACAGACACATGACAGAATAGGAGAGGACAGAATAGATCCATGCTTTTAACTTTCTCTGCATAACAAATGGGTCAGGGTTTTATGTAACCCTCTCATACACACCCCTCTTGAAGAGGGAACCTGTTTTATTTCCTTAAAAAAACAGGTTTCCAAAACCTTATATTATTTCTCTTACAGCATTACCTTATAACATTTACAGTTCTTTGCATATGTGGTCTCCCTTTTTTCATAACATCTTTTACACCAAACAATTCAGTTAAGCACACACTTTTTTCAACCTTCTGAATTCTCAATTGCCCCCACATTTAACTTAACCAAGCAGGAACATCTAGCTGTAGATGGATTATCAAAAAATGATTCCATCACCATAAAACCAGCAGACAAAGGGGGCAACATTGTCATCCTGGATAGGGATCATTATAAAGCGAGTGTCATGTCCCTCTTAGATAATGAAACACAGTACAGCAGATTAAACTTTGATCCCACTATGGTGTAAAGGAAAGAACTGCACTGTTTATTATCCTATGCACTACAAACAGGAGAAATCACTGAAGATGAATTTCAGTACATATGGAATGAACACCCTATTATACTCGGTTTTTACCTTCTTCCCAAGGTACACAAAAACAAGACGAATCCCCCACATAGACCAATTGTGTCCGGGGTTGGCAGTTTAACACAGAACCTAGGGAAATTCATCAATTTTTTTCCTACCACATAGTGTTCTGAATTTAGATTCCTACATAAAAGACATCAAACATTTGAAAAAAATACAGGAACTCACATGGGAAGGGGACATTTGCTGGGTTGGGATAGGTGTAGAGTCCTTGTATACTTGCATACAACACAGTCAGGGACTATCAGCAGTGCAGTTCTTTCTGGAAGAGATGTCCTTAACTGAAGAAATACCAAATAAATTCATTTTACAAGCACTAGAGTTTGTTTTAAAACATAACTAGTTCAAATTTGAGGATCAGTTCTTCGTACAGAGGTGCAGAACTGCCATGGGGGAATCCATGGCAGCGGGCTATGCCATACTGAGAGCAGACAATTGTCTTTAACTCACAATTGAACCCAAATATGACACACATTAAGCACTGACATTGTTTTATAGACAATGTGCTTTGCATCTGGCACAGTGACACCATGGTGGTTCCAGCATTTGTTGATTGGTTGAATAATAATGACCTAAATTTGAAATTAACTTATGAGACCAACTGTTCTTCATTAAATTTCTTGGATTTGAAACTCTCTGTTAATGATGAATGTAAGGTAATAGGCGATCAATGTTACCATAAACCAACAGCAACAAATGCAGTTTTATATGCAAAAAGTGCCCATCCCCAACATCTGAAAGATTCAATTCCATATAGTCAGTTACTGAGGATTCACAGAAATTGTAGCTCAGATGTACTATTTGAAAAGCAAGCAGAAGAACTGATTTTGAGATTTCAGAATAGGGAATATGACTTGGGTTTAATTAAGGCAACAAAAAGCAAGAGCAAAATAGACAGAAACAGTCTGCTAGAGGATCCAGTAACACCATTCCCTTACACAGCCTTGTACATTTATAACCAAGTTTAACCATAAATCAGGAAGGATTGAGAATATTATCATAAGAACTGGCCAATCCTCCTTAGCGATGGAACGGTGGGACAAGCTGTAGGAACACGTCCTAGGGTTTTCTTTAGCAGGGCTAAGAACTTTAAAAATCTTTTGGTACCTAGCAGACTCATTGCACCTATCAGCAATGTTAAATCCAGTTGACTACCACACAGAACCAATGGGTTCTTTAAATGTGCAAGATATAACATATGCAAACATAGTGTCCCAGGAAAAGTTTTCCAACACCCTAATAGTACAGACATAAAGACTGAGATTAGACAATTTATAACCTGTGACACAAGCTACGTGGTCTATGCGCTGTGGTGTAGCTGCAACTTGTTGTATGTAGTGAAACTGGTCCATCTGTTGAAACAACGGATACAGGAGCATACCCACTCTATTATTAACAGCAGACAGGACACCCCAGTGGGAATACATTTTAGTCTGCACCAGCAATCAAAACCAGATTGTCTTAGATTTGCTGGGATTGAGTGGATCTCCCTTTTGAAATTTGGGAGGGACAGACCGAACTTATTATTGGAAAAAGAAAGTATGTGGATTTCTAAATTGCAGTGTCAAACCATTTGGGTTAAATGACAGGTGGGATCTAAAGCCTTTTCTTAAGCATAAACATTGATTTTAGTGCTTTACAGAATGCAGAATTCCACCTGCGGAATTAGTGTAGAATGACCATTTCGACGGCAGAATTTCCACTGCAATTTTGCTGGTTCTTTGATGAAATTCCACCTGCTGTGATCCATGGAATAATATTCCATGGAACAGCATTTTTTCTGCATAAAATTATTCTACAACCATCTCTGTGGAAAATAATGAGATCCACAGAATAATAGTCCATGGAAATACTGCGGAAAGACTCATTCCGCATATTTCTGCTGTGGAATTGCCCCATTCCATTTCTGTTGAAATTTGGTGGAATTTTGAGGGAATTTCAAAAATTCTGCAGAATTTCACTTCACTGGAATCTGAAAATTCCACACAGCCTTAATTGATTTATGAAGCACGTTTAACTGTTGTTTTCTCTTCTGAAAATATGATTCATAATTGTCTCTTTTCTTCTTTTTCTCTTTCATTATAGGCCATTCATCTTTGGGATTTCATCTAGTCTTTGGACCAGAGGTTGCCTCAATGTGATTTTCCACATCTGGTATTGGACATTAGAGAAGTCAATACTTATACGATGTACTGAATTTCAAGATGCCATGTTGACATTTAGGAATGTCCAGAGACTGGTTACATCCTTTCTTTCACTTTATCCTTTGTTAAACTTTACCTACTATTACCTAGTGCTGAGTTAGCAGCTTAGTTAGGCAGGTTTGGTCCTATATGTAATACAAGGAATAATGTAGCAGTGTTTGAACTATCTAGATTAAGTAACTTTTATAAAACACTATAAGACTTTAAAGTGTGGAGAAAGTTTTGGGAGTTAATAACAGTCCTCTTTTATTTTGACCTTGATAAGTTATGTATTAATTTCATTTTTGATGTGTTTTTGTATCTGATGATATAACAATGACTTCATGAATATTAATGAGTTGTTCTGTTAAAATGAAGTGTTTTCCCTTACCTGACCACACCCCTGAGGAAGACTCATGAGGAGTTGAACCACTGGGTGGTCAGGAAGGAGCACTGTTGCTGACAGACTTTCCATGCCTGCTAACCTTGCAGCAATAAATATCTCGATTTACCTACAAACATGATTTTTTTTTCATCTTGAATGCCACTGCAACTTGATTTTGTGCATTCTAATGCCCTCCCTGCAGGCCTTCGCTCCTGTTGATCAGGTTCGGGGCATGAACCTGGGTTGCCAGAGTGCCAGAGAGCAATGCCCCATCGCTCAGCATCACAGAGTGGGCCATACCACTGATATTAATATAGAATGTACAATAAGTTCAGTACATTTTGTATCCCCACCAGACCCAAAAGTCAATAATCATTATAGCATCCAACATTTAGTGACCATTGCAGGTACATGTGTCCTTGCAGATCCCAGCTAATAATGTTTTAAATACATTGATACTCACTAGACTGGAGAATCTAAGATATTGCTGCAAGTTATTCCAAGCCCTGGGGATAATGCAACTAATGGCATTCTTTCCATAGATGATAGCATATCATGTCTGCATAGTCCAAAAGGGATAAAGGATCACTTGAACTGTTTTTTTCTAGCTCCCAGTGGCAGACAACTCTTATTGAACTGCTGCTGCTGCTAGTTTCTGGCAGAAAGGAATCTTGCTTTCAGAGCAAGTAGCAGCTAACTAAAAAAGCTACAGCTTTTCTTACTGATAAATCACTTCTATCTCCACAGGTGTCAGTGCCTGATGGGATTAAGCAAACAGATACTTTATTAGAAGCAGGGGTCTCATTTAAATATTAAAAAAAGAAGAAAGTCCCTGTGTGTTTCTCTGTTTGGGGAAAGGGCTGTATCAACTTAGTTTGCTAAATCAGGAGGAGAGGAGGGAAGTTAATTAGGTGTGTGGTTTGAGCAGTAGAAAAGCAGGTATCTCCAATTATTGCTTCCTGCTGCTAGTTTCTGGCAGAAAGGAATCTTGCTTTCAGAGCAAGTAGCAACTGACTAAAAAGCTACAGCTTTTCTTACTAATTGCCCTCCCTTCCTCCCTCCACCCTCCCACCCTAAGCCAGTTCTACTATTATAGCCACTGGGTTTGACTGACAACAGGAACTTCCTGTTTGGCAGTAGGAAGGGAAGGATCACTGAGACACATTAGTTTCATCAATCTTCAAGGAAAAAGTAGTTGTTTCTGCCCCCAGCTGCTGGAGGTCTGAGTCTGAGCAAGGAAGAAGGAGACTACTGAAGACTACAGGAATTTCCTTTCCCAGAACAGGAAGGACAAGAGCTGTAAGGGCACAAAGGCAGTAGAAAAGTAGGTGGAAAAATACATAGAGGGAGGAGAGAGTAAGCATACAAAGCAACAGGAGTGGGGACACAAAATAACTCATGATGGGAGAGGTGCAGTGCAATGGCGGTGGGGTGGCAGTGTTCCAGGAGACATTCTGGAGGCTGCAATGCTCTCCTATTTGCAGGCACATCTCTGGTTTGAGGGAGGAGGTTGCCCATCTCCAGGTTGACCTGGCTAGGATTCGTGAAACCTCTTCCCCCACCCAGGGACCACCAGGGCCGCTGCCGCTACCTCAGAGGTTGCCAAGAAAGAGGAGCAGTTGGACCAAAGTGGGCTCAGTGAGGAAGAAGGTGGTGGAACAGAGGTGCATCCCTCCAGCTGTACATCTCCACAATTCATATGCTGTTCTGGCTGAGAGTGGTTCCTCTATGGAGGCACCTGCAGTGGAGACCAAGAAGGATGCTGGGAACCTCCACGAAGGAGACCCACGGGAGGGTGGCATGAGACCCCACAGGGAAGGAAGCAACTCTGGGTGGGGGACTCAATCACTGGAGGGCAGAATTGGAGGATGAAGGGGAGAGGGAGGTAAGGTGCCTGCCTGGTGCCATGGCTCAGAGGGACAGGAATTGAATCCTCAGGATCACAGGAGCAGCTGCATGAGGGAGGGAGCTGGATGTCATTGTCCACCTAGGGACAAATGAACTGGCTGGGAATGGGATCAGAACAGTGCAAGAGGGGTTTGTAGAGTTGGCGAGGGGCCTTAGACAAGTAGCACGTATGGTAACCTTCTCGGAGGTACTGCCTGTCTCTGGCACGGATGATGCTAGGGTACTCTGCACCATGGGATTCAATGAATGGTTGAAAAACTGGTGTGGAGCTCAGGGTTTGACTTCATTGGGAACTAGAGAGCCACCTGGAGGGATACAGGCCTATATTGGCATGATGGTCTGCATCTGTCCAGGGGGGAACCAGGATCCTAGGTGATAGGTTTAAATGCTTCATTGGCAAGCATTTAAACTAGCCAACAGGGGAGGCACTGAAAAGGAACAGGAAAATCCCAGCCTCCCCAACAAAACACAGTAATTAGTGTGGTAAATACCAAGGTAGAGAAGTCATTAAGAAGCAGGACAGAGGTAAATGCAAAAAAAGGCAAAGGCAGTAAGCACTGGGATGGGGCTAAAAGGGGTAAGGCCATCAAAAAATGGAGGGTGATGAGTACCAATGCCTGTAGTCTGTGCAACAAGCTCCCTGAACTAGTGGCCTTGATGGAAGAGGGATGCCTGGATATTCTGGCAGTCACTGAAACATGGTACACAGAGAACCATGACTGGGATGTCAACATACCAGGATACACAAACTACAGGAGAGACAGGGAGGGTAAAAGAGGAGGAGGAGTAGCTCTCTATGTAAGGGAAGGGATTAAAACAACAGAACTAAAGAGTAAACAGGAAGTAGATGAGTCACTATGGGTCACCCTGGAGACAGGAAATGGCACCACAATCCACATGGGGGTTGTGTACAGACCCCCATCTCAGGGGGAAGGAATGGACAAGGAAATGATAGAAGGCATCCTTAGAATGGCAGAAAAAGAGGAGATATTGTTGATGGGGGACCTGAATACACCATATGAATATGTACAGTGATGCCATGGTCCTCCTGCATGCCCTCTGCAGCTGAATCCCTGCTGGTGGTATGAAGATCCACCCTCTCCTCCTCCTCCTCCTCCCCAACACATCCAGATGTGCTCTCTGTGGATCTACAGTGGGGACACAGACAACAGGAACTCAGTGCCATGGTCCACACCATTCCCCATCCCCGCTGACCACCATGCAAGTGTGCTGGAGCCAGCCTCAACAGCAATGGCTGACAGCCCACCATGCACACTGCACACCAGCAACAGACTGGCACACAGAGCCACACAGTGACCGTGCAATGGTACTGAGACAACACAAGGCCCATATATGTATGCAGAGTGATGCGCAGAGGGCTACGCAGCCATGTCCCACACAACATGTGCAGATGCCATCAGGCTGCACAACCGTGCAGGCCCCGTCCGACCACCAATGGAGCACCACAGTGTGCACATGGTCCTGAGCAGATGTGTACATGGTGGACAGACACACAGGAGCCATGTACACTGTGGCCCTAGCATACACTGCCAAGGTGACACCCCATGTGTGTGCACAACGTGCAGCACATGGACATGCACATGTGGCAGACAATAGCCTGATGTGGGCATGGCCCCCCCAATGAACAAACATAGGAAGCACATGCATTACACTAACCTGCACCCACATGACCAGAACCCAGGGCTCCTCCACTGGCCATAGCATGCCTGGCCTTCACCACTGCCACGGTCCTCTGCCTGTCTGCTGGTCCTGTGATGGAAATACAAGCAAAGAGCACACTGAGGTGACAGTAGGTATGTACAAACCCCCCCACCAGTGACCCTCAGCAACACCATTGGTGCCAGCATGCAGTGATGCACCCACCCCCTCAGTGACACAATGTAACAGCATCCTGGGCAGCAAGTAGTAACAGACACCACCCTAGACTGTGCCCACAATGGCAGTGTTTGGATGGATGTGTGCTGTGCCATTGTCGATATCACAATGCACCTGCCACAGTGCCAATGCAACCTTCTTGTCATGCAACATGCCGCACACATCGACACATAGTACTTCATGGCTGTACTACACAAGCATCACCAGCAGGGCATGTCACGTGTGTGTGTGTGTGTGTGTGTGTGTGTTGAGGAGTTGTGCATCAGAGCACACTGCGCCAACCCTCTTGAACTGATCATCTGCCTGCTAGAGTGGATGTAAGTTGTCGTGACTTACATGGGCATGGCACCGCACTGCTGCGCGCCTGGTCACGAAGGCAACAAAGCTGGTCAGGGTCCCTTCACTGCAGGTCACTATAGCGGTGCCTGCACTGCTCTGCCATGTGTGAAACACCTGTTCAGTGCACCAGACACTCTGCCACTCTTGCCCAAACAGCAGAGCGTGGCTCATGGAAGTCCTGTGTCCCAAACAACTGCCCCTCCAGTGGCATGACAAGTGCCACCAGGTTGGCAAGCTTCACCTCCCCCCAGTTCATGGCTCTGGGTCCAGCTGACTGGGCACGTGGCATTTTCCTATGTGGTACTGTGGTGGCAGGTGTGCACACTACAAGCTGCAGGAGTGCTATGGCCTATTTGTGCCACATGTGCGATAGGCCGTCAAGCAAAGGTCCACGCATCACAGGGTTGCAGCGTGACAATGCATGATTGCAGCTGATTGCACATCACCACGCATGCACAGTGCTCACAGTATGAGCAGGAGACCAGGATCAGGGGCCATGCCTGGATCGCGCATGCATGGCTCATGTGGAACCACCATATTGTGAATGGCACACTCTGCTATTCACAGTGCACTGAGAATGGCACATACTACCATACATGCACTGTGATCTACAGGGGTGCATTGATGCAATGTCACACCAATGCACCATACCCACACATCATGAATCATGCAGCACAGATACAATAGCACATGTCGACTGACATGCGCTGCTGACAGCAATCATGCTACCACCAACACCGAACAGGATGCACTATGCATGGCATGCTACTGATGATGCATCATGCATGTGTAGGGATACGCCATGTGACTTGTGCTGAATTCAGAAAATGCCCCCAATGTGACTGTGTGCGAGTGGAAATGCACCATAGGGGGATGCGCCCAACGCCCCGGTTGCACATTGCTGATTGAGAAGAGCATGGGGCAATTATGCAAGTCACAGACAATGCTCCCAAATCAGCTTATTGCCAAATTCAGTGGCATCTCACCTGCTATGCAGCTCATTATAGTTGCTCCTAACCTCATTTGCATTCACTGGGGCATAAACACCCCTGAATGCACTCCCCATTCCACAGGTGACTGACAGGTATCGCAACCTTAAAGGTAGGTTTGTTTACATTCCACTATGTGCAGCTTGTCAGCAGCATCTGACAGTGGGGATTTGAGGGCTTCCAGGGAGCTGTAACTGTGCTGTTTCCCTCCACATTGCTGGCACACATCCACAATTGCCTGAACTGTGCTGATGTCTGTGTATTCACCCCCCCCCCACTGGAACCACAATGCCTGATCAGGATGATGCTGCAGGATAGAGACATCCTAACTTTACATCGGATGAGGACAGGGCCCTGCTGGAGGCCTACTTCCCTAGGCACAGCATCCTGTCTGGCAGGGGTGGCAGCTGCCAGCACAGAGATGATGCCTGGGAGGAGGTTGCCCAGCATGTTAATGCCCATGGCATATACAACTGGACCCCAAAGGAGTGTCACAAGCATTTTCACGATGAGAAGTGGAGGGCAAAGGAGAAGATAGCCATCATCAGGACTTCTCTGGGGGCGACATGGGGTGGCCGCAGACAGCAGTGTGCCTCACCCTGAATGAGAAGAGGCTGGTAGCCAGCATGGACCAGACCATGGTCATGGGTGTTCTGGGTGGTGGCTTCTAGACTGGTGGCAGTCCATCACAGCACTGTGAGTATTCATGTTCCAATAACTGTGCAGGTCTGTATGTGGGTGCCATGGTTGCCCTGACATGCCCCACCTTGGCCTGCTATGTGCCCATGTGTTGGTGTGCACTGCACATGGTGCCATTCATCCCAGTCCATCCACAGTGTGCTGCTTACACATATCATGCTGCCCCTGTGCAGCACTGGGGGGGCTACCATGAGGGTGAGTGAGGGATGGTTGCTTGGGATGTTGTATCCATGGGTGGTGGTCTGGGGGGGCCACCACTCAGTGGTGTGCTGTCCCACACATGACCTTGGCAACTGGTACTGGCCACAGTGCATGTCTGCCTATGCTGGTGCATGGTTGTGGCAGTGTCCACTTGGGTGGCACTCACCTGTGTGGCATGGCAGGTGTACGTATGACATACGTGCATGGCTCCCTGGTCATAACTGTCTATACACACCATTTTCACATGTCAGTAACCATGTTTCTCATCTCTCTTTCAGCTCCATCAGAACCTCACGGGTGCTACAGGGTCCGGGGACTCCCCGACAACTTGGCAGGACAGGAGGCCAGATCATCACACCACGCCACAGCTGGGGCTGTGGCAGATGTCATGCTAGGTCCATCCAGCACCACCACAGCCCCGGACATGGAGGTGGATAGTGCAGGGCCATCAAACCCCTCCATGGCCAGTGCCATAGCTGGTGGCCATGGTAGCATGTGGCTGCTCAATCTACTGAGTCTTGCTGACGAGGACCCTGTGGACAGGGTCGACATTGTGGACAACCTGCTGGTGCTGGCATCCGGAATGGAGGGGGTGTATAATGATAGTGATGTTGATGCCACACAGATTTGGGGGGATCCAGACAACATCAGCCCAGCTGAAGTGCATGTGTATGCACAGGTGGCACCATGCAGCGTTGGCAGTCCAGTGGCCCCATGCACACCCACAGGGCCATCACAACTGCTCACAGTGGTGGTTGTTGGGGACCATGTGTCTGGTGCTGCTCTGGGGCCAGGGACTGCTGACACTGTTCAGCAGGGTGCTGTGGAGCAACAACAGGTGGCAGGGGACCATGATGCAGGCATCCCTGGGCATGCAGAGGTTGCTTGTGACTATTTCCCGCCCATGCAGCAGCCTGCTGTGTGGCCTCCACTTATGGTGGATGTGGCGCAGCAGGCCAGAACACCTCCTGCTCGTCAGCACCACCCTCCTGTTGCATCCCCCGCCAATGAGGTTGAGGGCTATGCATGCCTCCTGTGGGACACCGTGGAGAGGCAGACATCCCTCAGGGCAGAGCTGAGGGGCATTTGGATGCAGCTGGTCATGGAGCATGAGTCTTTGGCTGCATGGCATGCCCAGATGCTGGCAGAGGCTTGCCTACTGCAGGTGGGCACAGCCGCTGCACTGGAGCAGATTGCACTCGCTTCGAGGCGGTGAGTGCCAACAGTGCACCACGTGGATGCCGGGGGGGGACCAGCCACGCCCCCAGGTCACAGCATCAGGTGAACCCATTGCTGCTGATGCCGTCACCATGCCTAGCCATCCCTGACACCCCTGGATCCAACCTGGGTCTCAGGGGAAACACACCGGTGAGCACCCTTTCACAATCTCACTTCAGTACCCCACCAGGGGTGGCGGACACCCCCCCTGTGGCCAGTGGTGCTGACTCAATGACCACCAGGTGAGGGCATGACCTCCCACATGTCTGTGGTGGCCGTGGTGGCTCCTGCTGATGCCTGGGTAGACTGCTCCCATAGCCCCCTGTAACCTGCACCTGTGGCGGCCCACACACCAAGCTGAGAGAGCCTGGGGTGGCATGACATGGCACACACCTGCCCCAGTACAGCACCTGTGTGGGACACCTGTGTGGTGCAATGTGCATGTCCGTGGCCACTGGTGTTGTGCTGTGTGGCATGGGCATGATGACTGCGGCCCTGTGTCTGCTATGCCTGTGTGCTGGTGGATGTACACTCCTCCATGCCATACCCAACACAGACACCATGTCCCCCCTGTCCATGTGTGGCCTACTGTGTGTGTGTGTCTATGCATTGCTTCCACTCCTCACAGGTGCGCTCTGTGCCCACTGTGTGGTAGTCATCTGCGCATGTGTGTCTCATTCCCCACCCCCACCTGTGGTGTATTTGAGTGTGTGTTGGTGTTTGTGGGTGGGTGGATGTGGGGGGGGGCTGCCGAGTGTTGCCCACCTGTGGTACTCACCTTCGGTCCCCAAAGTGCTCCTCCACCATGGTGTCCTTGTGCCGCAGGGACCTGGTGACCAGGCAAGGGTCCCTGTGACTCAGGGGCGGCTGCACACCTCCTCCACAGTGCCCCTGCTCTGCTTCAGCATCATCTTGCTCCTCTCCCTCCCGAAACTGTTGCCCTCCCCAGCCTGAACGGCTATTCCATGGTCAATGGTCATGTTGTGCAGCATACAACAGGCCAGGAATATACCACAGGCCTTCTTGGGGCTATATTGTGGGGCACCACCAGACCTGTCCAAGCACCTGAAGCGCATCTTCAGCATGCCAAAGACTCGCTCAATGATAGTGCATGTAGCAATGTGCGCCTCGTTGTACCGCTCCTCCACCTCTGTGCCAGGACAGCAATAGGGGGTGAGGAGCCAGGGTTGGAGGGGATACACTGCATCACCTGTGGGGGGGACAAAGCAGTCTTTTGAGTACTCCACATGCATGTGCCTTGTGTACCACAGCACCCCCCATCCATCACTGCACACTGGTGCAGCTACTGCCTGTCCACCTCTGTACCTGTGGCCCAACTCCCGGTGCAACACTCTACCACCACAGTGGGACAGTGCATTTGTGCTCTCATGGATGACTGCAGTGCCCTGGCTGCCTCATCTGCCCTGCACCTGACCATGCCCACATCATGAGCTGACCGCCCCTGTCCCATCCAGCATTGGTAGCCCTCCATTGCCCAGTGCCTGCCCATGCCTGGGTGCATGTGGCGCAATCCACACTGCCACACATGCCTGCTGTACCACATCTCCTCACCTCCTGTGCTGTGTTGTGCTGCTGCACTGTCCCCCATTGTGTGTGTGCTGTCCCGTTGGTGTGCCCACCTCCACTGTTCCATTTGGGCATCTGCCCTTGCACAGTCCCTGTCACTGCCCACACACCCATGCATTACCTCCAGGCATATGTTGCACCACAGTGTGCTGTTTGTGGGCATGCCTTCATGCCCCACTCACCCACTAGGTGGCTGCTGGGGATATCCCCAGTCTCAAAACAGCAGCACAGGGCAGATTGGTGCCATATGAAGGCATTGTGTGTACTCCCAGGGTGTGTGGCACAGACACTGCTGATGCACCCTGTGGCATTGCACACCACCTGGCAGTTTATGGAGTAGAACCCCTTGCGGTTCATGTCGACATCGCCTCATCACCAGATGGTGCATGGATTGCCACATGCCTGTGTGCTTGGGAATCAAGTGAACTCCGAAGCATGTGGGAGCAGTGCAGTGAGGAACTGGGTGAGGATCTAGGATGTGGACAGCCGAGATATGCTAGTGGTGTCTTGAGTTCACCTCTAGAAGGTTCCCATGATGAACAGACACATTGCTGTTGTCACCTTGGTCTCCATAGATATGGCATGACCCCTTCTGGTGGGTCCCTGCATTTCATCATGGCACAGCTCACAGAGCTGCCTCAGAATTGCCCTGTTCAGGCGGTATCAGCCAACTGTTTCTATGTCTATCAGTTGTTCAAATGTTACTCTGGCATGATACCACCATGGGGCAGGCCGCCTACAGTGCATTCCACTGCCACGTTGTTGGTTTGCCTGTCCCCTCATCCCCATTAACATGCCCACCATCAGGAATGGTGCACCATCCATATTGGTGGCCTCTCTTGTGCCGCTGCTGGCATTCCTACTGCTGCTGCTGCTATTCTGCAGGCTGCCTGCTGGGGGCTTGCACTTAAGTTTACTTCCTTTATACTTATCTCCATAGTGCACATATGGGTGTATGCGCTGTGTATGCACTGTGTTTGTGCATTCATTTTGCTTTGTGAATGGAGATGCGCCATGTTTGCAGCTACACGCCCCCTCCAGATGTGCTGCATATCATTATTTTCGGTCTCTGGTGCATCCGGGATGCACCGGGGCATCCCTGTCCTGTGTGAATTGTGCCAGTGTGCATCTCCGAGATGCACCGTGTGCATCTCTTTTGTGAACCCTGACCATATATATGCTAAATTAATAGATATACAGTACCTGGTTTAACCCTATACAAGGAACATAGAATATTTTGGAAAAACTAATTATATTTAAACTTTTTGGGAAAGGAGAAATTCAGAGCTATCTTGTGCAGATTTAGATTGGGGGTCTTGGAAGGAGGTTGTTTCCTATACAGAACTGGCAGAGTGAACAATGGTGACATACAGTGCAGATGTAATTAAGAAATAAGGTTGACAACACAACATTTATTATTAGATTGTAGTTTATTGGGGTAAAAAAGGAAACATCATTAGAAATGCTAGGAATAGAGAAATTTGTTCACATAAAGAGAAACGTGGCTACTGAATATCTGTTGTTTTCTTTGTCCAAACTAACAATCTTTGCTGTGGCTAGTGTTGCTTATTACTCTTTGTGTAAGCTATCCATACAGTACAATCATTCTAAATATTATATTTATTTTATTTGAATTTTGGTAACCGAGTGAGCCCGCTGAGACAGTACAGTCCTTTTTTCAGGGGCGATCTGGGAAAGTGCAGTACAATGACAATGGCATGAAAGGTACAATGGTTACATTTACATCATTTGCAATTATAATTGCATCATTTATAGTTACGATGACACATTGCATGAACATACACATAAATGGTTCAGAGGGCATGGTATCTATACATGAAGTTTGGAATGCAGGAACATGAGTCATCAGAAGCAGGAACAAAGTGAAGAGGCAGAGAGGTGAAGTAACAGGGAGGACTGGAATTTAGGGAGAGAGGAGCAGGACAAAGTAGTGGGGTCGGGAGTTCCAGCAGGACACTACCAAGAAGGCAAATGATCTCCAGCCCACAGCTAACTGTGGTTTGGGCATTATGAGAAGGGAAGGGAGGCTGACCTTAGAGCACGCAGGGGGTGCTGGATCTGAATAAGTTCACCAAGACGGGGTGTATCGGTGGACCAGTTCATGCACAAGACTCAAGGTGGCATACTGGAGTTTTGACTCATGCGATAGCCAGCCGAGGGAAGAGGGGACATCACAGTGGTGGTGGTGGTGGTGGTAGTGGCGAATGTTGGCCACTACGGCAAACCTAACCACCCTATGATAGGCCTGTTTGAGGTGAGAGAGGATGGTTGAGTTGGTTGTGAGTAGAAATGGGGCATCATAAATAAGGAGGGGGAGGAGGGTGGCAACAGTGATCTTATGGTAGGAGGCTGACAAGAGGAAGGTATGGATATGATAAAGCAGGCTCAGCTTTGGTTTAGAGCTCTAGTTAGGAGAGTGACATGAGTATCCAGGGAAAGTGAGGTGTCTAAGGTGACACTCAGATATTTAAAGGGTTAGACAGGTTTGATGGCAACCCCTTTGAGGGAGAATGCCACTAGGGAGGGGAGGTGTGGTGGAGGGGTTGGAGAACAGCATGCACTTGGTTTTCTAAGTGTTGAAGATTAGTTGGTTTTCTAGGAACCAGCCCTCCAGGGATCGAAAGTCTAACGCAAGCTTACTGTTGAGCCAGCCGACATCTGATGAGGATCTGTAAACAATGGCATTGTCCACATAGAGGTGCACAGTGGCCCCATGACAGTTATTAGGTAACTCATTAATAAAGAGGGAGAATAGTAACGGGCCCAGGATGGACCCCTGAGATACACCATGGGTTATAGGTCTGAGGTCCAAGAGAGACCCGGACCACTTGACCCATTGTGTGCGACCTGTAAGGTAATTTTGGAGCCAAGTTAAGGTGCTAGAGTCAAGGCCAAGGGAGTGTAGCTTCCATAGTAGGAGATTGTGGTGGACCAGATCAAATGCCTTCATCAAGTCAATGAAGATAGCAGCAGTGGCAAGGCCTTGGTTCATAGTGAGGAACAGGTTGGATGAAACTTTTAGTTAGGCTGAGAGGGTACTATGGCTTTTCCTGAACCCGTGCTGGAAAATTGAGGGGAGGTGATGGATCCTTATAGGAGACAAAGTTTGTATTGCTGCATTTTAAAGTGGTGGCCATTGTGTATTTACATTGACATGGTTGCGCTAGTACTCACCGTTCATGCAAACAAAAATTGTTTTTTGTACGAGTGATTTTATTTTAGATTTGGCGCCATTTGATGACATGGGAAAGTCCCTGTGGGATATACTTTTCTTTGACCAACTCCCTTAGGATTGTTGGATGCATTATAGCTCATCAAGTGCCTTGTATTAGACATTGTTACAGCTCTTTCAACCTCTTTGGCTATAATATATATATATATATATATATATATACTGTATATATAAAAGCTGCGTTGATGCATCAGTTAGGGTTGAAGCGACAAAAGTCAGGAAATTCAACATTAGGGGTGAGCACACTCCCACACACACACTCACTTCCTCCACAGACTGAGAGATGCCGGGGTGTGGCATGGGGTTGTGAGACCCAACTGTCACCCCATCCCACATGTAACCAGGTTTACATGGTACAGTAAAGGGGAATGGGGTGACAGGCCTCACGACCTCATGCCACACCCCAGCATCTCTCAGACTGTGGAGGATGTGAGTGTGTGGGGTTGCTCACCCCAACGTTGAATTTCCTGACTTTTGTCACTTCAACCCTAACTGATGCATTAACACAGTTTTTTGCATAGAATTTCCTTACTTTTTGAAAACGTGCAATATAAGTAGTAAAAAACATGTATTGGTGAGAGTGTGGGGCTCCACCATGTTGCCCATTACTACATAACAATATACATCTGGCATAGCCATACAGCATCCCTATACAGCAATGAACCCTTGGAACACAGATGTAACAATATCTCATGAACCATGCAACCTACTAAAAACATTCCACTGCAGGCTTACTGTGCAGTTTAAAATCTTGCTCCAGCTACTGTAAGCTGCCAGTAGCGAAAAGTCTGTATCTCGCTTCGTTTCTGAGAGAACGGTGCCGAAAGTTGTGACGCAGAACGCAATGTAATCCTATGGGAAAAATGTCAACTATGTCATTGAGTATCTCTGCAACTAATTAATTCCCCAACACCTAAACAGCATAATTCACATCTCTAGGACATCCCCTTAGCACTCTGCAAATTCCAAGTGAAAATACCAGTTATTGAGATATGCAATTTTAAAGTTTTTAAACCTTTAAAACTTTTTCAGCCGTGAGAGAGCAAATTTTTCAGCTGTGAGAAATTCTTCGGCCACCAGCAGACATCTGGTCATCCCAGTTTGGGCCATCTGGTCATCCCTGGGGTCATCTGGTCTTTCCCCATGGACATCTTGTCATGAAAATCTGGCTATCTGGTCGTCTCCTCGCGGAGGAAGCTCACAGCCAAAAATTTTCTCACGGCCAAATAATTTGCAAGCTCACAAACGAAGATCATTAGTGAGCCACGAATGAAGAATTTTAATTTTTAAAAGTCTATTTTTTGACTAAACCGAACCGAACCAAAGGCGTGATTCAATATAGGGGGTTCCCCTGAGCAAAACACATGCCTAAATTGCCCCAAAAGTCACCTGTGGAGAAAACTACAACATTTTTTCAGTCAGAAAACTGAAAACAAGATGCAAACTCTTGCAAATGAAAAATTTCTCATGGCGGAAGATTTTCCACCGTGAGCATGCAAAATCTTTGGCCGTGAGGGGACAACCAGCTAGCCAGATTGCCATTCTTCTTTCGCAAAATATACATATGAACTTTCCCATAGGATATAATGGGAACTTCAGATTTTAATAACTTTTGAACAAATTAATATTTTTTCACCAAACAAATGCTGGCATGCTCCTTGACCCAAGCTTTTCCTATGTCCCAAGTTTCAGACCAATAGACCACACGGTGGCTGTGCAGTGCCATGGGCAAAAAATGCACAAAACTGGCAAAAAGTACTTTTTGTTTGGTGCTTTGCTGTGCAAAAACCGTATGTCCGACCAAAATGCAACTTGGTAAATCAAGAGATGCAACACACGAGACTGTGTATGCCAAATTTTGTGCAAATCCATTGAATAGTTACAAAGTTATTAATGTGCGAAATTTGAGGTTTAACATTAAAGTACCTACTCAACCCTAACTATAGTGGCGCTATCACACCACTATTTTATATATATATATATATATATATATATATATATAGTTTGAAAATTACCAAAGTTATGGGCCTGCATTCCTAAAATGTAACATAGGGCCATACATTTGTTGTTTTGAAATACTTTTATACCAAATTTTCAACATAGGCTTGTTATGACCCTGCCTCATGAAGAACGGCAGAGAAAATGTTCAACTCCTGGCCTAAATGGGATTTTGCTCAGGGACTGCAAAATCAACTTTCGGGATGCAAAAACACATTTTGGGCTGGAGTTGAAAAGTGGCAGCTGTCACATTCATGAGGTGCTGTAAAGAAATGGCTATGTTGAAAATTTGGGGTAAAAATATTGAATATTACCAAATTTACAAGCCTGTATTTGAAAAATTCAACATAGCCTCATAACTTTGCTTTTTTTTTAATATTTATACACCAGATTTAGAGCATAGCCTTTATTTGACCCTGCCTCATGAAAAGGGGCAGAGACAATTTTCAACTCCTGCCCGAAAGGTGATTTTGCACAGGGACCACAAAATCACCTTTCGGGATGTAAAAAAACATTTTGTCCAGGATTTGAAAAATGACAGCTGTCACACTCATGAGGTGCTGTAAAGATATGGCTATGTTATGAATTTGGGGGAAAAATATTGAAAATTACCAAAGTAACAAGCCTGCATTTACAAAAGTCAACATAGGCACATAACTTGGTTGTTTATAAATATTCTTACACCAAATTTTCAACATAGCCTTCTTATGATCCCACCTCATGAACAAGGGCAGAGAAAATTTTCAACTCCTGCCAGAAAGGTGATTTTGTGCAGGGACCGCAAAATCACCTTTTGGGATGTAAAAAACACAGAGCATTCCTCATCAAGTCACTGGAGGATTGGGCGCCCCCCGGTGTCACTGTTATGTTTCTGGGAGGGGTGCTGAGATGGAGTGTTGGGTGGGGGGATATCTTTAATTTAAAAAGAAAAAATCAGAAGAAAGAACCGCACATGAGCAGTGGTGGGGTCACTGGGAAAGAAAAAGCACTGAGGATTCCTCATCAAGACACTGGAGGAATTGGGCACCCCCAGTGTCACTGTTATGTTTCTGAGGGGGTGGTGGGTGCTGAGAGGGAGGGTTGGGTGGGGGATAGGTATAATTTAAAAAAAAGAAACTGACCACGGACTGTAAAATAGTGCAGTGCGGAGTGCTTCACAGATGCGGAGGCGACTGTGTTGGCACTCCAACATGCTGTTCAGTCACAAGGAATGCTGGAATCCTTTTCTCATAGCAAGAGGTCTGCAGGGCTTTAAAAAAAGAAATTGACCACAGACAGTAAAGTAATGCAGTGTGGAGTGCTTCACAGACATGGAGGTGACTGAGTTGGCACTCCAATATGTTGTTCGGTCACAAGGAATGCTGGAGTCCTTTTCTCATAGCAAGAGGTCTGCAGGGCTATGTCCACTGCAGCCCTAAACATGTAGGGCAGGATTCACAAAGAAAGCCAAAAATCCTGCAGCTGCGGGAAAAAGGCCTGCAGCACTACGGAAATGCAGTTGCATGATATTCAAATAGAAATTTTGAGCAGGTGCAGAATTTCATAAAATCCCCACAGCTGTGGAATTTCAACAGCTGTGGAAACTGCACATGTGCTGAAAATCCACAACTGTGAATCCGCAGCTGCAGAAGTAGCTTAGGAAGCACAGCAACAGTGAACTTAATTAGCTGGAACAGCAGACTTTAACAGGGCTGCCATAGAATGAAGATGAAAGCAAACACAAAGAGACCAGCAACCAGTCCCTCAACTGGGACCAATGCAGCACTACAGGTACCAGCAATACCATGGCACCACAGTGGCCAACTGTCACTGCTGGTCCTCCCTTCCTGGGGTGTTCCCGTTGCCTGCATGGGTAGCATTCACTGCAGGCTGGCTAGGCTCTACTGCTTGTTGGGCTCCGTCATGGGCTGCACTGTGTCTGGTGGTTGTTGCCAGTTGTCATATCATGGCGCTGTGTGCTTTTGTTGCTGTTGACAGCAGCCACAGTTATACTATCTGGGTTGCTATTACCTGTGCCTCACCTCCATCATAATTAATGCCAATTGCTGGGGTACTACTGCAGTTTGCTGAGGGAGAGTTACACCTCATTCCGCTGTGTGTAACATTTTTTCCACACCTGTGGAAAAAAACAAGTTGTGTAGAGCCTTTCAGGGGATGTGCTGTACTTATCTCACACCTTTTTTTTCCTCAGGGACTTCCGCAGCTGCACTTTTTTTCCATAGTCTTTAGTGTTGTTTTCTGCAGCTCTGGAGGGTTTTGTGAATAGCACTCAGTGCAAGTTCCCCATTGTTTCCATAGCTACGGAAGTTTTGGGGACTTAGGGAAGGTTTTGCACCTTCAGAAAGCTTTGTGAATCCAGCCCGTATTCTTTAACATAAAGACATTATAGGGTTAAGGCAGAAGCAAGTTACTGTGTAGCTGCCACAGTTGATTGCAGCTAATATTCAATAGGACTATTTTAAAAATACTTGTCTTAAAATAGTCAATAAAAACCATACAGATTTTTCAAAATCTAAGAATCACAGAAAAAGATTTAACAGTATCAGTGCAATTTTAAAGTAAAACTTATATATAGCCCACATGCTAGAATTTTATAAAATATTAACTCTTATAAGATTATATAAGCAACAACTCAGTAACAATCAGAATCTATTGATGGTCATAACATTTTTTATTACTAAAGAAATTATGTACTTGGTTCTATACTTGGTGAGAAGGATGGAAGTGATGCCCGTCGTGACAATCCCCTGCCTCACAGTAGTTGACAAGCATCTCTCTCCATCCAAAATATATCAGTCCAGAGCCCATTTAAAGGTTTCAGGTATATTGCATTCAGTTATGTGTGTTTTGTATGTTAACAGGTTCTTTATCCCTTAACCTTCACCTGTCACTGTTGGTTATGCATGCCCTGAAGTCAGAATCCTTTCTTTGTGACATCTGAATTATTTATGTGGCAACAGATTAAAATTTCATAAGAGAATATTATGACTTTAATGAAGGTATAAGCAATTTGAACAGTTGCAGTCTTAGGGGACAGATTCATTCCCATTTTGAGCAAAATGGCGTCAGTAATAAAAATGGAGGGTCATGAAATTAAAGTTTGGGTGAAAGTTTGTGTAACTCACTTTGGCTGATGCCAACTACAAGTTTGTTTTGGAAAACTAGTAAAGCTGTTCGAGACACACACACACTTAATTTTCCTTGGGATAAAATATTACCCTATCCCATAGTATCCATTTATATTCAAAAGCATTCTGCTGCAGTCTGACAATGTGTGTCAACTTCTGCAGCTGATAAACCTCTTTCTCTGTGCTGTACTATTCCTCCATGATCAGAGGCTGGGGTGGATCCAGAATGTTTTTATGGGTGTAGCAGTTCTGTCAAGGGGTCAACATGCCAACCCCCACCATGTAAAGTGTTTCTTTTTAAAACTCATATTAGGCTAAAAAGCTGCCTTCTGTACCATTTACTGGCCAAAAGGTGTAACAGGTGCTGTTCCACTACATACAGCAGATAGATCTGCTAGTGGTTTGAGGGAACATTTTAGCCACTTCCTAGTGAAGGGGTAATGCAATAATGTATTATGATAATAAAGTAATAATGAAGATTATTTCATGATAATGGTAATATTACAATTAACCAATTATAATAAATATTCATTGCAAAAAATAATGTTAATGCATTAGTTAGGGTTAAAGTGACAAAAGTAGGGAAATGTGGAGTTAGGGTTTCCAACCCTAACACCCCACCCCATACTGCAGGCAGCAACAAGCATGGGATGCTCCTTGTGGTTGTCAGACCTAACGTTCACCCCATTCCATGAGTAAGTAGGCTGAGATGGGTACAGTATATGAGAATGGGTGAGTGTTAAGGTTGACAACCCCAAGGCACACCCCATGCCTGTTGCTGACTGCAGGGTGGGGGTGCTGTGTTAGGGATGGAATCCCTAATGCCACAATTTCCAATTTTGTCACTTTAACCCTAACTAGTGCATTAATAAAGTTTTTTGCAATACATTTCCTCATTTTTTGACATAGCACCTTTTCTGTAACTAGTTTTTAGAAATGTATGATTGTTTTTCTATAATTAGTTTTTATAACCGCATGAGTTACTATAACAAAACAATAAAAGGGTTTGACCGTATTTATTGGGGGCTGCTGGATTAAAACCCAGGTCTCTAGGATCATATCCCAGAGCCTTAGCCACTACACTACATTGTCTCCTGTGATATCACTGTGTCAATATTCTCTTATCCTAAGTCAAGACAGATCCAAACTAAAATAGCCAATAATACTTTATTGTTTCTCAGTATTGCCAAAAGTCTTTTTTTCAAACTTTGCATATTTCTAAGCCGTTGAATTTTCTGAAATGTTTTCAATTCACATGAACACAAAATCAATATTCTGTCTATTTTAACATAAGTTAAAAAATAACTACTTTCCTTCTATAGTCCTAATGTTTAACATGCTGATTTGTAGCCAATGTTTTAAAACAATTCAAACTTCCCAAAGAGGGATAGCTTGTAGTTTTCACCCAATTTTTCTAATTCCCTCAATTTTAAAGCTTTCCAAAGAGGGATAGCTTGTATTTTTCACTTGATTTTCTAATTCCCTCAGTTTTATAAAAACAGGTATGCAAATAAGCTCATGATTATTCATGAGCTATGAGGTGACTCTAGGTATCCCAACCATGCCCCTTTATACAGCTATTCTGAAGTGCTTACTGAGCATGCTCAGAACCTGAAATTTTTAAATTGAATAACTTTGGAATGGATTAATATTTTTTTCACCAAACCACGAAAAGGCACCTCTGTGGGCCAAGCCCTTTGTAACCTGAAAATTTCAGCACAAAATTCCAAACCCTCTAGGCACAACGCGATGTAAAAAAACCAAAAAAATCAGCAATTTTTTTTTATGTTTTGTCACTATCCACGTCTTGGGATCTGCACATCCAACCAGAACAAACCATGGCACATCAAGAGATATACCCCTTGAGAGCATGCATTCAAATCCATTGTATAGTTGCAAAGATATTATAGTGTAAAATTTAACACTCACTACTGCCATATGTAGGGCAATCACTGACACATGAGTTCCATTATAAATTATACACTTATCCTGGCTAGAAATTATCCCTCCTGTCATCTAAAGGGCAGTCGCTAAATTGCACGAGTTACATTATAAATTATACACTTACCCGGCTAGAACGGATCCCTCCTGCCATCTGTAGGGCAGTGATTAAATTATACATGAGTTCTATTGTAAGTAATACACTTACCCAGCTAGAATGGATCCCTCCTGCCATCTGTAGGCAGTCGCTGAATTACACATGAGTTTCATTTAAGCAATAATGCATAACGGGGGTGTGTTGTTGTGTGATTTACATATGCCTAATAATAACTTTGGAATGGATTCATAATTTTCACCAAACCAGCAAAAAACACATCTGTAGGCCAAGCCCTTTCTATCCTGAACATTTCAGATCAAAATTCCAAACCATGTGGGCGCAAAGCAGTGACAAAAAAAAAACCAGCAATTTTTTATGTTTTTTTGCTGTCTGCATCTCAGAATCTGCACATCCAACTGGAACAAAACACATTAAGACATCTAGTCCATGAGACCATGCATGCAAAATTTTGTACAAATCCTTTGAACAGTTGCAAACATTAAAGTGCAAACTTTAACGCTCATTACTGCCATCTGTAGGGCAGTCGCTGAATTACAGATGAAGTTCCATTATAAATTATACATTACACATGAGTTCCATTATAAATTATACACTTACCCGGCTAGAACTGATCCTTCCTGCCATCTATAGGGCAGTCGCTAAATTACATATGAGTTCCACTATAAATTATAACATGTGTAGAAAAATTGTTCATCTGTAAAATTTAAAAAATCATGAAACTGCTTTCAAAAACATTATAATTTATTACTGTAACTGCATTTGAACATAAAGTAGTCCCATCTTGTTAAATCAGCTAACTCCTATTTTGGTAATGGTTACAGCAGTATAACAAATAGCCTGATTTACAAACAGCAATGAGGAATTCTTGGTAAATTGTAAAGTTTACATAAATTTTTTCTTACTCAGAGGTGCAGTCTCCTATTTTAGTAGTGGTGACTGCAGTATAGCACCTAATATGTAGATGTTTATAACAAGGCATTGTAGGTACAATATGAATTTGTCTTCTATTTGTCCTTACTGGGAGGTGCAGTCTCCTATTTTTGTAGTGGTTACAAAAATATAAGATCTCAGATATTTATTTTCAAAATGAGGCATTGTGCATACAGTATATAGCTGACACAATTTATTTTACTGAGACATGTAGTCTCCTATTTCTGTAGTGAATACAGAAATATCTAGCCAGTTTTTCTAATTCCCTCAATTTAAAAAAAATTGCAAATAAGTTTATGATTATTTATGAGCTAGGCTTACACTGACATTTTTGAAAATGTGGGACATGTAAGGAACTGTTCTTCTTGCAATCTGAACAGGTGAAACTGAAAATAAATTGTTGTAAACAGTGATTTTGAACAGACCAAGCTTTTCAAGGAGGGATAGCTTGTAGGTTCACCTGATTTTTCTAATTCCCTCAGTTTTAAAAACAGATATGCAAATACGCTCATTATTATTCATGAGCTGTGAGATTTTATTTTATTTATTTAGTTTTTGTTGACCGGGTAAGTGCACTAGACAAATCCTGCCTATTTTCAGGAACGACCCGGGGGAGGGGGATGCATATGAATGCCAACTGACCTTGAACCAGATTAAGCTGTTGGTGATATTTTTCATGAATGGAGGAAATGTGGCCATTGCACTGGGGAAATTCCCCTGCTCTGTTGGTAGAGGGACTTGCTGTCCGCTGTGGTGTCAGTCTCCTTTGGGTTTGCGATGCAGGAGGACATGGAGGAGCGCGGTGTGCTCGATGCATCTTTAGTGCCTCAAGTTGGTGCGGTGGAGATCTTCACTGATGCTGCTGTTACCTTAGAGGAAGGCATTTTGAATCCTGAGAGTGCTATGGATTGGGTTGCCGTTACGGCAGAAGTGGATATGGAGTCGGGACCAATTTTTCACCCTGTGCTAGAAACTGCAGGTATTTCTTTACCTTCATCTCTGGCTCCGTTTCTATGCCTACTGAGGATACTTTTGAGATGGAACTTACTTCTACGGCACTCCCGAGTGCCCCGAGTGATTCTCCTGTATCTGGTGGGAGTTGTCTAGTAACAGCGATAGCCCAGAATACTCACTCCATGGGTGTGTCAAAGGAACTGCCGGGTGCTGCGTTCCTGCAATCACTTGTGGTTTTTCAAACTGAACACCATAAGCAAGAAGGTGTCTCGACAGTTTCCTTTTCTGCAATTTCTCCGAAACCCTGTACTTTTAAGCCGGCAGTCCCGCAGAAGGGGTGGGCAGACTCGGTACCTGAAGAACTTGGACTGTGGTCGGTGGATCAATCCCTAAAGGTGGCCGGATGGGTGCATTCACCTGTCTCCCAACAGTGGACTTTGGGATTTGTCCCAATATGTATACTGGGTGTCCATATCACCGTGAAACCCTCGGTACCTGCTACTGTGACTTCTCAGACTACTTGTGCATCTCCAGGTGATGATTCGGATTTGCACTTAGATACGGACTTAGAATTGACTCCTGATCCTAAGCTTAACTTTCCATTTATGGCTGCATTGAATTCCCGAGATAAACAGTGTGGGGATTGTAAGTCTGCTGATGTCCCTCTAGGTCGCCCTATGGAGTCTCCCCCTTTGACTACTACTAACTCCTTCGCTCAATCTTCTGGGAGTGATAACACTAATCCATCTAAGACTTATACTTCTTTTTTTAAGAAAAAAGTGCTCCCTGCAAAATGTCACAATGCTGTTCGAATCATTTATAAGGCTGGTCTTGATGTTTTTCCTGATAGGGAATACGTAAGAAAAACATTACTTAAACATAGTCTACAGTTTTTAGCAACTGAATTGTATGCGCTTATTCATGTATCTGGGGAGCGTTCCTTTGATGTCAGCTTTAAACTACTGGCTGGGTTGGAGGCCTTCTGGGTCCGGTATACTAAAGTAAAGAACACACCTTTGTGGGCCCCATTTGAGGTTATTCCTCTTACTAGACCTGCTCAAAAAACTGTTACAGTTTTGTTTCGTAATGAGGGTGTGAGTGTGACCGATTTACTTTTTTGGCTTAAGCAGCATTGTACTGTGTTGTGGGCTCCTGATGCCATTTTTGATAATGAAAATATTTAGACAGGGGGTTGGAAGATTCGGGTCATTTTGCATGAAGTGAATGGTTCTTTACAGCATTTACCGAATTCTTTCTATTTGGGGGGTGACTGTGGTGTTTTATTCTATCCAGGCCAACCCAAAACTTGTTATAAATATGGCACCCCAGGACACATTAGTAGTGTCTATGATAAGATACATTGCTCCCTGTGTGGTAACCTAGGTCACATGTCTATGCATTGTTCAGAGACAGCAAGTTGTAATCTGTGTGGCCTCTCTGGTCATTCCTATGGGGAGTGTGAACAAGCTGCTTCTGCTAAATCTGGCTCGGGGGATTTGGAAGAGCAAAGATTGCTTGTGGCACTTGCCCAGAGGGCACATGTGCAGTCTGGGGAAGCCCCCCTACAACCCGGTCCTCGAACTTCTTCTGATTTACCATGTTACTCCCTCCTCCAGAATTTTGCTCTGACCCCCCCCCCCCGCTGTTCGGGTGGATCAGGTGGTAACTGTGTCTGCTAAGACGGACATGTCCCCTCCTGATGACATGGCCCTTCCTTCACAAGATCCGGGAATTTTGCCAGTGCTGCCTATACCTCCTTCTCCTGACATGCCGGCCCCACCTCCCCCAAAAGACCCTGTTGTTGACCCTGAACAAAGGGTGACTCGCCACCAGAGTTGGTGACAACTAGCTCCAAAAGTCCATAAAATGTTGGAAACTCAAACTTCTAATCAATGTCAACCACTCCTTTTAGAATCTGATTTAATAGATAAAAGCTCTGAATTTTCTTCAGAGGGTTCCCACTGTGCTGACATATGCTCAGATTCGGAATCCAGTGAACTGGGTGATGCGCATGAGAAGGCTGTGGGTCCACTGAAAGGGAAGCCTGCTCCTAAAGGGAAGAAGAAACAGGCCTCAGGTGTTGGCAAAACTAAGATGCACAAACCACCTTAAGTCGTTTAAATGGGTCAACTCAGCCAGCTGACATTTTTGACAATTAATGTCAATAGTATTAAAACCCCCAAAAAAGTGGTGGAGTTTTTTCCCATTTGATGTCCACAAATGTTGATGTTATCTTTTTACAGGACACTAGTCTGCACATAGCCATTGAGGTTAGCGCTCCCAAATGCGTCTGGTACAAGGGTCCCTCATACTGGTCTATTGGACTGGGTGCATGCACTGGGGTGGGGATTCTGTTTATGTTTTCAAATCCTAAAGTTGTTAGACTTGATTCCTGGGAGGGTTCTCCTTTTAGATATTAAGGTGCGTGACACTTATTTTAGATTGATTAATATCTATGCACCGCAATTAAAAGCTGAAAGGGTGGATGTTTTTCTTCAAGTTCACCCTTTTCTTTTTTATGCACAAGCTGTGCTTTGGGGTGGCAAATTTAATTGTGGTCTCACAATTCAAGATCATGGAAGTGGCACTTCTACAAAGATTTTTTGTGATATGTCAGTTTTAAATTCTACCATACATTTGGCTCAGTTGAAGGATGTATTCAAATCATTTCATAACCAGGGGATACCTACGTTTCAGAGGGGTACGCATGCTACCAGCATAGATTTTTTTTTCCTCAGTAAAAGGATTCTTGTACAAGTTGCCCAGGTAGATTGTGTAGCTTATTCTGATCACAAGGCAGTATCCATTGTGGTAGGTTCATGGGACCCCCCCCCCATGGCCTTGGTCTTTGGAAACTTAATACTTTACTGCTTTCTGAGGGGTCAATTCACCAGCAGATATTAAATTTGTTATGTGGAAAGAAAACATTATTTGAGATGTTTGATAATCCTTTTCTGAGGTGGGATGGTCTCAAATTTGATTTACGGAACTTTTTATTGCTTGCCACCAAACGTGTCTCTGATTCTGAGAAATTGAGGTATCAGAAGCTCAGGCAACAGCTGCAGCACTAGATGAGTTTGGCATATACAACTAAACATGATTGCGGGGGACAGATTCGAACTATTCAGCATCAGATGCAGGATTTTCATGAAAAACAAATGGCATCTTTAACCATGCAGCAGCGTTTTGGTACACGGGGTCTTTGGCTGAAGTTTGCCCTTTCATTAGCTGTTCCACTCGGATTAAGCGAAAAACAATGTCAGCTGTGTGGGATTCTGATATGTCAATTGTTACTAAGCAATCGGATATCATGACAGTAGTGTCTAAATATTTGGGGAAGCAGTTTGATAAACAGCCTACTGATGCTGCTGCTTTTTCCCGATGGTTTGATTTATTGGATATTCCTGCTTTATCTAGTTCTGCGGTCGCTGTCTTGACCTCAGCAATCTCTTCAGCAGAGATCCTAGAGGCAGTTGTAGCACTACCCGAATGGAAGGTACCTGGACAGGATGGTCTCCCATCAGAACTATATAAGTTTATTGCCCCGTATATTTCCCAAGAATTGGCCCATGTTTATAATTTTATGTTAAATGAGGAGTATTTTCCATTTCACAAAACTATGGGAGTGGTGACCCTATTGTATAAAAAAGGAGCTCAGGAAAATTTGGATAATTGGAGGCTGATTTGCTTGTTGAATGTAGATTTTAAAATTCTTATGAAAATATTGGCACGTCGCTTATCTGCGGCTGCGTCATGCACTATATCCCGTGTCCAGTCCTGTGCTGTCCCGGGTAAGGTGATAACAGACCAGCTTTTGTTGCTGAGAGAAGTTGTTGAATCTAGCTCATTAGACTCTACTAGTGGTTTGGTGGTTTCTTTGGATCAGAGGAAGGCTTTTGATACTGTGGATTATGACTTTTTATGGGTAACGTTACACCATTATGGTATCCCGGACTCTTTTATTGCCTGGTTAAAGGCTATTTATCCTTTTGTGTTTATTAGGCCATTGGTGAATGGGTTTTTGGGGCCCCTGGTTCCAGTAAAAAGAGGAGTATGTCAGGGCTGCCCCTTAAGTCCTTTGTTGTTTGTTTTTTGTATCGACCCCCTACTTCAGTTGAATGATATTCTTTTTTTTACTCCTGTTATGATTTCTGGCTGTCGTGCACCTTGGACTATGGCTGCTTATGCGGATGACATTTGCCTGCTTCTAAAATCTTCTGTCTATCTTGCCAGAGCACTTGAGTTTTGTGCTTATTATGGTACTTCTTCCGGTGTACATTTAAATAAAGACAAATGTGACATTAGATGTCTGGGGACGGCATTATCCGCCATGGATTTGGCTGACATCCCAGTGATGAATGGTCCTATCACAATTTTGGGGATTGCTTTTGATACTGGTAGACAAGATCTTTTTAATTGGCATTTGAAAATCATACAGGGGAAAACTTTGGTTGAAGGTTGGAATAGGTGCAGTATGGGGAAACTTAAGAAGATATACTTGATCAAGACTTATTTGTTACCTCTGTTTTTATATGTCAGCATGATCTTTCCTCTTCCTAAAGAACGGGAGGCTACCCTTTACGGTTTGTTTTTCCAAGTGATTTGGTGTAGCAGATTAAACCCCATAAAATGGAATGTAGTATACTTAAAGGTGTCAGATGGAGGTCTTAATATGGTTAATCTGGTACTGTTTTTCTTTATCCAGTTTCTGTTTTCTACTCTTTGTCCAATTTGTGGTAAACTGTCCACTTGGTGGTCAACTTTGTTTGAACTTAAAATTCAGGCCTGGTATGGTGGTTGGGTTTCGAATTCATTGAAAGTTTTTAAATCTGTTCCATTATCTCCTGCTTATTATAGAGTAATTTTTGTGCATCTCAAATGATGGGGTATCATATCTCAACATATATTGCATTATTCAAAGAAGTTGTTATACTCTGTGGTACAGGACAGTCATTTTCATGATTCCATTACCTTCTCTTTGTGTCCCCCTTCCTCAACACCTGATCGTGTGCGATTGCTTCATAATAAAAGAGTGCCTTGCAAATGTTGGGATGTCTTTTGGCTTTGTTGCCACAAAAAATTGAATGTTAAAGCTAATCAGAAACATAAAGCCTTGGATGACAGGCTCTGCATCAGACCACAATGTTTGGCACAATCTGAAACTATGCATCACTTATTTTTTACGTGCTCATTTATTCAATCCTTTTGGTCCTATTTAGCTGTTTGTTGGGATATGTTACCCTTTAGTACGGTCTCTTATGAGACATTGATTTATGGTGTATATGGCGGGGAATGGTTTCATTGGGACTCCGGTACATTGTCTGTGTTATTTTCTATTATTAAATGGTATGTTTGGAATGCCCACTGTTTATTTACCTTACAGCAAAAATTACTGACATATGAAGATCTTGTTGGGACTATTTTCAAAGAAATGTGATGTCAGTATTATAAAGAAAAATCTTGGCAAACTGATGTGTATATTAGGAATGTATGGAAGAATCTTCCTTGGATTACTGATTCGGATGTTCCCATCACTTGATGTCATGAATTTTGTTTCACTTTATTTTGACTGTGTTCTATTGTTGTGATGGTTTGAAATATTTAATAAAAACAAAATTCCCCTGCTCTTTTTGATAAGTGCCACGGGATCTTTAACATCCACCTGAACTACCACCAGAACAGACAGATGGGACCTCGGTTTAATGTCTCATCTGAAAGACAGCACCTCAGGAGTGCAGCACTCCCCTCATGCTGCACTACAGTGTCAGTATTGGGATATTAACCCAAGTGCCTGGTGTGGGGATAGAACCCATACCCTACTGATCTTCCAGCCTCAGAGGTGAGTGTGCTACCTGCTGAGCCACTGACACTTCTCATCCAGATGACTCTAGGTGTCCTGGCTTGGATGCCTACAGTCACCTCATAGCTCATGAATAATAATTTTTACAGCTATTTTTGAAGCGCTGACTGAGCATGCTCAGAACCCAAATTTTTAAAATGTAATAACTTTGGAACAGATTAATATTTTTATCACCAAACCAATGAAAGGCATGTCTGTAGACCAAGCCCTTTCCACCCTGAATGTTTCAGATGAACATTCCAAACTGCCTGGGTGCTATGCGATGGCAAAAAAACAGCAAAAAATGCAGATTTTCTGTATTTATTTTGCTATCCGCATTTCAGAATCCACACATCCGACTGGAATGAAACTTTGCACATCAAGAGAACTACCCCACAAGACTACGTATGCAAAATTTTGTGCAAATTTGTTGAACAGTTGCAATTTATTAAAGTGCAAAAATTGGGGTTTAACATTAAAGTGCCTACTCAACCCTAACTACTGTATAATGGCGCTATTGTGCCACTATAATATATATATATCTATAGCAAAATAAAGATATTAGGTAGATTATTAAATGATGCTTTGTGAACCTCCCCAGGTCTGACCATGCAAACATCCAGCTTTGTACCAGGCAAAGTTAACCACAGTTCAAATGGTTCGCAGTTCACATGGTCAAAAAATTCATAAAGGCAACAGCATTTAATCTTTAAGCCTGTGTTTTCTTTGTGCACTGATTTTCAAATACTGGTTCACATGCTCTTATTGTTCCATCTTTACTGGTCCTTTAATAGACTCAGAAGATGTCTCAGATTTGAACACTGCTAGTAGGGACCATTTTAGAACTGTATGATGTAGCTGATGTCCTTGCTCAACTTTTTCACAGCTGGCACAGTGCATTCATGTTCTACTGTAGAACTCTGGCTGAAAGAGACATAGACTACATCATACAGTTCCAAAATAGTACTTACCACTGGGGTGCAAATCAGAAACACCCAGTGTTTTTATTATAAGGGTAGAGATGCAGCAAATGTTACTACTGTATGCCAGCGAAGTTGGCGTGATGTCAGGAACTTCACACCACATGTACCAGGATGAATTTTCCCAACTTCCCTTTAACATCATATGGCACAATTCTTAAAATAAAGACTTAAACAAACACACACAGTTCTATTGTTCCACCCCTACCACCACACCATAGTATAAATTAGTACCCCCCACCAGTGGTGCAAGTGGTAGACAAGAAGTACAGGAACTCAGGGACTGACAAATATGAAATGCAGAATGAAGATCCTCAATATGAAGGATAGTTGTGTCAAGGCACATCTATCTGTTTAGACACTAGTAGATTCAGTTAGACATATTGAAGTATTTCTAGGAAAATAGCATTGTTGTACAAGTCAAATGTTGTTATGGAAACCCTGATTTCAGGTCACAGGCCCAGAAACTGTCATTATGTTGTTGGTTTAAGAATTTCAGTTCCAGTGTCAGTGGGAAGAAGTACAGGAACTCCGTTCCTGCTGCAAAAAAAGTATAGGAACTGAGTTCCTGTGCATTCCTGTTCACTTTCATCACTGCCCCCCACTACAACCACTCTCATAGCACCACTTCTCTCCAGCCTCAGCAAAGTTTTCTTTATATATGTAAAATACCCTTCCCCCACCCCAGTTGAATAATTCCAGCCACCCCCCACTGAGCCAACCCAGCCAAATTCAGACTGAATACCCCTACCCCACTGCCCACCATTCCTCACTCACCCCCTAAGGATATTGTTTTCAACCTGTAAAAGAGAAAATCATTCCTCACCACAGTGACCAGTCTCCCTGTTCACCAGCTGTGTCATGAATGAATCAATGTCTGAGGCATGCTGTATAGTAGCATTGGCCTGGATGAACAGAGTGACCAATCAGGTGTTACTTCTGTGCATGTCATCAGACACTAATTTACAGGTTTAATACTATATCCTTTGGCATGATTGTTGGGGGAAGGAGTATGGTGGGGTGCCAGATGGGGGTGGGATGGGAGTATTCTATTTGAATTTGACTGGGCCAAGGGGTGGTTTGTCTGAATTTTCAACTGGTCGGGGAGAGAGTAATCTTTTATAATATAAAGATATCTTTGCTGGGACTGGGGGAGGGAGAGGTGGGTGCTACAAGTGTGAGGGGTACTTATTTATGCTAAGGTGTGGAGAAAGGGCTGTGAGACAATAAGTCTACATTGCTCTTTTTTTTGCTTGTTTGTTTGCTTTGAGAGCTAAAACAAAAAAATAAGTATGCGTAGTTGCACTTCATTTCAGAAGTGAGAATAAATAAATGCCCTCGCTGGAAATGAAACCCAGGCCTGGTCAGAATACCCTTCCAGTGCACTACCAGCTGTGCTACCAGTATAACTGAAAACTTGGGGATCCCAAAGCCACTCATCTTTTTTCAATGCACACCCTAGAGTCACAGAAATTAAAATTAATGTTGTGCTTATAAATTGAGTGTTATGTGTTTATTTGATGCAGTCTGGAAGTGAGAAAGAAATAAGTGCCCCAGCAAAGTGCCACTATGCATAGCTGTCACCTGGTGATGTGCTCAGTTTGCTAGGTGAAGACAGAAAGAGCTACACAAAGTGGCACCTTCACCAGCAAAGTGCCACTTTGTGTAGTTTTCACCTTGCACAGTGGAACTCTTTAACAGGCAAAGAACTATAATAATTGTCACTTTACGTGGTGTGAAGTCAGGGAACGTCACAAAGAAATGTACAGATTTTCTTCACCTTTATAAGAGAACAGTAAAGATGGAACAATAACTGAACAGGAATTAGTATTTAGAAACAGCATTTACAGCAAAAAAGAATTATGGGTTCAATGCAGTTCTCTCTTAACCCTCAAAGACACAACCCTCACCAGGTGAACAAGGAAGGTCCTTAGGCCACCACTGTCCTACCACAGTCATCTCTCTGCACTGCCTTCTACACATTAAATAAAAAAATGTTGTCTTCTCCTGGCACTCAGGCAAGAGCAACACCATCTTTTAAATCAATCCTCAGCCCCCTCCAAGACCCCAAAACAAGGTTATTTAATCTTAATCCAGGATTTAGTGTAGGGGGGATCAACCAAATAGGGCTAACTCAGCCATCACCCCTCCCCAATCATCTTTTAGAAAAGTATACATGAAATCTCCCCAGCTCCCTGGCACTGAGTCGGAAGCCAGCAGTGTGATAAAAGTCAATCACCCCACTCTAACCCACCGCACCAAGACCCCCCAAAGTACCTTAATTCAAACATGTCCCCCATCTTGAGCACATTTCACAGTTTGAGGGTGGGCAGCGTACAAGATTCCAGACTAACTCAGTCCCTACCTCCGGCATGCCCACTCCATTTTATTCATTAACAGTAGTTTCAGGCAAAAGCATCTGTGTTTTTTATGATGCTAGGCAGATAAGTCATCAAAGTTGCAATTGTTCCACCCTCTCCCCATACCATACTCCCTTGCTCCTGAGAATACTTTTTTATGAATGAAGTGGACTGGGCACACTGGAGCAGGGGTACCTGACTCAGTGCCAGGGAGATAGCAAAATATAATATTTTTAAGTTGACTGGGAGGTGGGGGGTGGTTAAGCTAACCAAGCATGGTTGCTTGCCTACCTCCAAATCACAAAGCAGGAGTCAGTGAAGGGGACCCTGTTAAATTAACTTGTTTTGGGGCTTTTGGGAGGTCAGGCTAGGAAGTGGGGAGGCGGGTCAAAGATAGTGTCAGCTCCTGGTTCAGTGTAATTAGCCATCAACAGTGTGTGTGTGTGTGTCTGTGTGTCTGTGTGCATGTGTAGGGAGTGGAGAGCTGGTTTGAGTATTTGTCAGTTCAACAGATTTGATGGTTTGGCTCCAGTTGAATCAGTCCAAACAAAAGTTTTAATTTAGCCCCTAAATATTGCTAGAGTGGAAAGACTCAAACACACAATGTTGAATGTGTTTGATTCTCAGGTAGAACCAAACTTGCAGCTAAATAATAAAGTACAAATAATTATTATCATGATAATGATGATATTGAAGACTGCAATTACCAAGATGAAACACACATTGTCCCAGACCTGTAATTTAGTTTGTGAGTGGCCCAAGCAGCTGGCCAAACAAAGCCATCTAGATTTTTCTTGTTTTGAGACTAAGTGTCATGAAAGTGAGGCTACAGTATATCTCATGAAAGTAGAGTTACGAGTCACAAAAGCATGTTAATGAGTGACAAAAGCCAGATCAGTTTTTGTGACATGCTTCAGATGAATGTTATTAATATTTTTAAAACTAGTGTTTTTAATACAAAATCACTTCAAGATTCACAAGTACTGTTTAAAAAAATTGTAAAGTCATACAGATTGACAACAAAAGTGCAAACATATACAAGGCAAAGTTTGTTGCTGAAAAAAAGTACCTGTTTGTTTAAAAAAGATAGAAAAACATTATTAGTATCTCATTGAAATACACTGGGCTGCTAAGTACAGTAGTTGGCAGTTTCTGCCATTACAATACCAGAATCCCACAGACCCCACTTGCATACTGTGTGACCCTGAGCAAGTCACCTAACTTCCTCGTGCTCCCAGGTTGCACCTGCAAACAAGCTTTCAGCTTAGTGTGTCTCACCTGGTAAAATAATTGGTAAAAAAAAAAAAGAATTCTATTAAATTCTTTTTTACTAGCAGTATGAAAAGCAAAGGTGAAACCCCACTTGTTTTACTACACAAAGAAATATTTTACTATAAAAGAAGAAAGTAATTACTAACACATTAAAACACAATACATAAAATAGTTGTCTGTTTATTTGAAGTGGGCATGTGCTTTTTAACTTTCAACATATTTTCACGTTTTTGATATGTAAAGTTTTTTCCTTCTTTTCCACTTTTGTTACTTTTAAGGCTCATAAAACAAAGTAAAGGAAAACGGCACTCACAGAGACTGGTGTTGGATATGGAGAATACTGGCTGGGTAACCATGCAGAACCAGTGTGTTCTGCCACAGAGGGGTCAGATTCCCTGTGACCTCAAGAGCAAAGCTCGAAAGGTCCTTGGGAATCAGACCCCGAGGTGGCAGAACACACTGGCTCTGCATGGGGTTTTTCAGTCAGTATTTTTTATAGTGTATGGTGCCCTTGCATTTTTTTATCTAGTATTTTCAGCTTTTGTAATGCATTTTATGCATAGAAAAAAATAAATAGTTGTTTCCCGTTTGTCCATGGTGAGTTGTGTGGTTGCTAGGGACTGAGCATCCCTACGTTAGCAGCACACACTCCCATTGGTTGCCATTCTACTGTGGGAGGGTTTTGTAAAACAAAAAAACATGGCAGCCGAACATCTCGCTTAGCGAGAAGAAAAATGGACAAGAGCCCCAAAAAATTTAAGTATCTGGTTGATACTGCATTTTGAGTTAATACAAACTGCTCCCATTTCTTAAAACTGCTGTGGCAATTTTCAGTGTGGATTTAGATAATATTGCCACATGGTGGTTTTCAGGTTATGATTTCAAAGCACGGCTCGAGGGTTGAATTCTAAATGAATGGAACGTTGTTCTGCACATACAGTCAGTACAGCGTTCCATTCATTTTAGTCTCTGTGGCTGAACATCGTTTTGGTATTGTAGAATTTCTAGCGAGAACAACGTTCCACCATACACTATAGAAACATAGCATTTGTCAGCAGAAAAGGACCACATGACCCACCCAGTCTGCCCAGATGTTCCCTGCCTATTCTGTTTCCACAGACCCTACCTGGTCTCTGGCAACCCTCTCCCCTCCTTGCCTGTTTACCAGTATTACTCTATATCTATCCCATGCATGCCTTAAGCCCCTCACTACCTCTGCTGGTAGACTGTTCCAGTCATCCGCCACTGTTTCAGTGCAGTAGTGCTTCCTTACTTCTCTCCTAAACTGCTAGCTTTGTTGCATGCCGTCTTGTCTTGATGCACTTTCTCATTTGTAATAGACTCCCCTGCTGAACCCCATTTACCTCCATGAGGTACTTGTAGGTGCTATCCTGTCCCACTGTCCCTCTTCTCCTCTAAGGTGTACATGTTGAAATCCCTCAGTAGTTCCTCATAGGGCTTCTTGTGCAATCTCTGCACCATTTTAGCTGCTCTCCTCTATATATGCTAGCTATACCAGTGATGCATTTATTTATAAGCATCAAAGGACTTTCAGAGTGTTACAGTAACTTAGTCAGTTCCATTCCATAAAAATAGAATAAAGCATGGGGTGGTGTGTGTAACAAGGACATTACACACACCCGAGGTGTTGGATGCCACATAAACCCCAACAGTGAAACTCAAGGGATTTATCTAGGCATCCAACACCGAGGTTGTATGAAAATTCAAGGTTTTACTACACCACCTCATATTTTATTTTATATAATTGCTGGGTTTTGGTTTTTCACCAGAGCAATTATATAAAATAAGAGAGAAGATGTCTCCATGCAGCCATGGTCCAACTGGGTTTCAGGGTCATCAGTAGTCAGATGCATCTGCTTGAAGAAAGCGTGTCTTTTTTTCCTTTTTGTTGTTTTTTTAAGAGGAGGCAGGCATTTTTTTTTTAGTTATTGTACTTACCACCAAGTCTGAGTGGCGATCTCGTGTCTGGCTGTTGAGTTTGTTTTTGGTGGTGCGGAAGAGTAACGGCAGGCAGTGGTGCATGCGCAGAGTGAGGGAAACCTGGTGCATGTTTGCCATAATAAACACTCTTTTATTATGGCATGGGTTGCCCTTTGGGAAAAAATGAAAGCCATTAATTATTAGGATTTTAATCATGTCTAACAATTTGGTGGTTTTATATTTGAACAAACTGTATGGAGCAGGTATCTAGATGCCCTGTCCTTTAATAGATCCACAACGATTTTTGTGGAGGAGTCTGTCTCTAAGATATCACACAAAATGCTAGCCAAAGTATGAGAGAGACTCAGACTCCCAGTGTAACAAATGTTGAGATTTTATAAACCAAAACATTTTGGATAAGTAAGCCACCTAGTAGGCAAAAAGCCACCATTTTGTGTCCCTACAGCTACTGTATTTGGGCGTAGAAGATACCATTCCACATGCAAGCAAAGGAAGTCTGCTTTAGACTACAGTGAATTGAAAATTGAGAAAGGTAGAAAAGGCAGGTTTGCCCATTGTCTCTTTTTTGATATAACATTGAGGACTGCTTAGCAGAAACAAAGGACCAGATCACCTCAAGGCCCTGTGCAAGTGACATTTGGGCTAAGAAACATCAGCTCCTGCCTACTAGGTGGCTTGCTTATCCAAAATAATTTGGTTTAATAACATCTGAATGTTTTTTACACCAGTAGTTTGAGTCTCTCTCATACAATGACAAGGATTTTCTATTTGGCACATGGAGAAAGCACTATTTTTTTTATTAATAGCTTAGAACCAAAATATTCTTAATAATTTAAAATCTACAGATTTCTCAGTAAAGGCACCCATCAAAGAATTATCTTCATGCCAAACTTTAACAAACCCAAGCATTTTATGTATCAAGTCTCAGCCATTGTTGTACTGTTGGTGAGCAAAGAAAAGGTCTTAAAAGCCAGCCTGCTGGAGCACCAGTTGTATTTCCGCTTGCAACACCAGTGACCCGGGTTCGGGAACAGACCTGAGTCATCAGAGGGCTGGCTGGGGGAGAAGGATCACGCATCCCTTGACTGCTCTCCTTCTTCAGTATGAGGGGGGCATGCACGGTCAGTGCAGCAGCGACACCCAGTGGAGGCTAGGTTCATCACAAGCACTGATGCCTACTCCAATCAGGGGCCGGGTGGACACTGGTCATCATTGTATGTCCCGACCCCTGCCTAAAGGGGGGTGAAACAACTTGGGTTCCTGGCCGTCTCCATGAGGTCCTGCCCCAGGGCCTCAATTAGCCTCCACTGCCAGCTCCCCAACCAGATATTGATATTCTGGCACTGGTAGGGGAACAGTGCTGCAACCCTGCCCTCTTGGGGGAAAGCCAGGAGTGACTGGGTGAGCGCAGGCATAGGTGAAGGTGGAGGTATGGGGGTCCGTGACCAGGGCGGACATTGACGGCTGGGGGTATAGCAAAAAAAAAAGAAGAGGTCTTAAAAATATGTTTATGCATATTCAAATTTCAAGAACTTTCAAACTACCCAACTGACCAGTGCCAAATTTACAGGATACAGAGAACCTGGCACTGAATATATGCATGCTGAATTTCAGGGTATTCCATCCAGTGATCATCATAGTTTTATGGTGCAAAATTCAGGGTTCAATAAAGAAGTGCCTTTTAAACCCTAACTATAATCAATGTTTGAGGAGATAAAAATAGGTATGTTAGCCTGCAGAGATGATTAAGTGGTATTGTCATTAACATGGATTGGATCACAATAACAGTTTAGTGGGTTGGAATCAGCATTGAAAGTCTTAAAATTACTGATCAATAGGGAAAAATCTAAAATAATGGTGTGTGATATATATAAGAGAAATTTTTCTTGTATTGTAAATCATTTATTTATTAGATCATCGGTTTACAGACCTTTGGTTTATAGACTCATTTACAAAGGCACCTCGTCAAGAGAGCACTACATCACAGCAAACAAAACAGTACAGTACATAATGCTTAGATTAAAAAAGCAACCAGTGTTACAGGCATTCACTGGTGGTACACGCTTGGTAATAGGTAGATCACAGTAGTCATAATATAGGTACACGAGTACCACGTCAGGTAGCAACCAGAGATATTTTATTACATTGGTCAGCAGATGTTGCATGAGACCCCAGGCATATACAGCAAAAGTAGACAAGGCAGACCCAGCCTAGGGGTGAAGGTAAGAGGCAGGTGAGGGATTATGTGCAGTTGCAGCAGTGAGTGTTTATCAGCTGGCTTCTGAGGGAGACCTTGAAAGGACCAAGCTTAGTGGAGTCAGCTATATTGGCTGGGAGGGAATTGAACTAGGAGGGAGCCTGATAGCAAAAGGATCTCTGGGCCATAAAGGTCCTTACCCTGGGGACAATAAGGGAGATTTTGACAGTGCTGCAGGTGGAGACTGAGGGGGAGGCACGCTGCAGAAAAGTGGTGACCCCGGGGAGGGGAGCCCTAGCAGGGTATTTTTTACAAGAAGCCAGGTTTGGAAGCAGAGTCTGTTAGGGTTGGGGTCAGCGGCGAAGAGCACAGCGTCATCCATGTAGAGGAGGATCTTACTTGGCAGGCCAAGGGGAGGGAGTTGAGGTAGAGACTGAAGAGGAGAGGGCCTAAAATGGAGCTTTGGGGAAGTCCAGAGTGGACAGGTCGTGTATCAAATAGGGTGCTACTGATTTGTACACACTGAGTTCTGGCAGAGAGGTAGCTGGTGAACCATGCAAGGGGGCTGGGGGAGAAACCAAGGCATCTGAGGGAGTCAAGCAGGAGAGGATGGCAAACCGTGTCAAAGGCCTTGGAGAGGTCAATGAAAACGGCACCAGCAGGACTTCCAGCATCAAGAGCAGAGTGTAGGAAGTTGGAGAATTCAAGCAGTGCAGTTATGATGCTGTGACCTGCATGAAAGCCATGCTGTTCAGGGCACAGGATATTGTGCATGGCTAGGTATTCGGCAAGCTGGTTGGCAACTACTTTTTCAAGGGCCTTAGAGAGTGGGGGGAGGATGAAGATAGGTCGATAGTTTCAAGGGGTCGCTCGCTCACCAATTTTTGGGATGGGAGTGGTGATGATGGTGGTTTTCCATGTGCTGGGGAACTGTTCCAGGCACAGAGAGCAGTTGAGCAGCTCGATAAGTGGGACCAGGATAGCATCCAATGACAGACGAAGTAGCCTAATGTCCAGTAGGTCGGTGCCAGGGTTGTTACTACTAACAGCTTTTTGCAGAAGGGGTCTAGCCTCCAATGGGGAGATGGTACATAGGCAGAAAGGAGGTCTCTGGAGAGTGGGCAGGGGTGCCACTGGGATGGGGTCAAAGAAGTTACTGGGCAGGACTGAACTCAGGTCTGAGAAAGTGTGGTTTAGGCAGTCTGCAATGCCAAGGGGGTTAGAGCAGACAGTTCCATTATAGGAGAGTTGAGAGGGGGATGGGGAGCGGGATTTCCCATTCAGCTCCTTTACGTTATCCCAAAAGTTTCTAGCCAACCCCCAGGAGGAGACAAGAGTGTATTGGTAGTATTGGGCTTTGGCCTGTTGAATGGCCCAAGTGCACTTATTGCGCTCAGCGTTGTATGTTTACCTATCAGCTGGCTTGCCAGATTCCACGGCAATGTGCCATAGGTTGTCTCTCATTTTAAGTTTGTGAAAGAGGGAAGGGGTAACCAGGGGCATGTTTTGCTTTTTGGTGAAATTTCTAGTGAAGGGAGCATAGAGGTCACAGGCAGTGTTAAAAGTGCGAGTGAAAAAATTCAATGCCTCATCTATGGACAGTGCAAGCCTGATTGAGGACCAATCCAGTTGTGAAAGGTACAGTTTACGGTGATGCAGGCCTCCTGGGAGAAGGCAATGTCGCAGGGTGGTTTGTGGTGCAGGTTTGCTGTTGGCAGTGGACCAAGAGAATACGACCAGGGAGTGGTCATTGAATGAGTTGGGAAGTACACTGATATCGAGCACCCTCTGGGGGCAGTTGGTAATGGCGATATCCAGGAGGGTGCTGGAGCCAGTAGAGGGGTTGAATCTAGTTGGGGCGGTGACAAGTTGGGACATGTCAAGCGCAGCAAAGATATCTCTGGTTTGGGAGGCCGTGGCAGGGTGCCAGTTGATATTCAGGTCTCAAACAATTATCTGGGCCATTTTGGATGGTAGGCCAGAGAGGCAGTCAGCAAGCAACTGAGTGGTAAGGTCTTGCTTTCTGGTGGGAATATAGGCAACGGTGAGAAAGAGTGGGCCCTTACCAGGATTGGGGGAGATTTTTAGTGTGAGGGCTTGCACCCTGTTATCAAGCTCGGGTGGTGGAAGTGCATGTCCAAGGAGGGAGTCATGCATATAGACAGCACAACCACCTCCATGCTTACCCACCCGATCTTCCCTGAAAAGGGTGTAACCAGGGAGGGAGACGAAGGACTCGGGGTGGATTTGGATAACCAGGTTTCGACAAGTCCGACAATGTTCAGTTGGTGCTGAGTAACCCAGCATTGGAATGCAGCAGCCTTCTTAAGGAGGCTGAAAATATTCATAGAAGCTATGCAGAGTCCTTGAGCCTGGGCAGGCTTGTTCATAAGGTTGGGTACAGGGCCAGGGTTTGGATGAATGTTACCTGATAGAAGCAACAGGAGGGTGAGTAGGCACACCAAAGCATGGTAGTGATTGTGGCATCTCCCCTTGCGACTGGACATGGGGCCGGGTGCTGGGGTGCAAAGGGTGGGTAGAGTACGAAGGGTGGGAAAGGCATTGAGGAGAAGAGACCAAGATATGAGTGGGAAGTAAGAGGTAGCAGGGTGGAAGTGTTGGGGGGTACCCAGGGGAGGTGATCAAGCGTCAGGGGTCTGGTAGAGGTGTTGCAGATAAGAGAGGGGGGTACTATATGTAGAGGGTGATGGTCCTAAATAAGGTGGGGCCAGTGTAGGAAGTAGGAGAAGGACCATAGTCAGTGTCAATGCACTTGATCCCAGATGCATTGAGGGCGATAAGTTATTTGAGAACAAAAGAGGATCACCCTTTTAAGAAGTTACAGAAAGGAGAGCCCCTTTAAGGAGTTGTTGTAATTGACTAGTGTGAGGCCTCAGGGGGCGGGTATCACTGGGGAAGTGTAGTTAATAAAGGAGGGAGGAGGAGGTGGGGGGGTGGGCAAAAAAATTGTCCGGAGAGCAGTACAGCAAGGCAGTGGCCGAGCTCTGTTTTGAAAAAGGTGCCTTGTATGCTTTCTTTCTCAATGGGGATCTGCAGCATCCAATCGGGAAGCAGCCACAGTCTCCAGGAGCCAGTCCAATTATGGGGATTGAAGCCTTACAGTGCCGAGCTAGGAGCTGACCAAACGTACCTGCTTTCCTTGGTCAGGGGGTGGCGGGCAGGATGCAGAGGTCCGGCCGCCAGCAGGTAGCAGTGCCAGGGCCACTCGGCTGAAGTGGAGAGCCTGGTTTGGGCTTGTGGCTAAAGCAGATCAGAAAAAAAGGTGGGCCGTTAGTTAAAAAGTCAAAGACAAAAGTTAAGTAAATTGGTGGGAGGGCAGTGGCCAATTTAGTGCTCAGGGCAGAAGTAGGTGCAAATAGTGGGAGAGAAAAGGTTCCTACAGAGAGGTCTGGTCAAAGGTGCCAGGTGTGAATTTAGCAAAACAAAAGGCTGATTCAAGAAATTGAGGGGAGGCTCCTTGAATGAGACCAGGGAGAGCTGAGAAGTAGGCGTGTGGTGGAGAGGACTCAGGGTAGTCTGGAATGGGTAGAGAAGATGGCCCAAAATGCCTGGCAATATTTACAGAATGTGCTGGTTTAGGGGGTGTCAGGAGAGGGAATCAGAGGTCCAGTAGATGGCAGAGAAACACTGTGGGGACTAGAGAGAAAGAAATACAAGAAAAAAGGCAAGAGAAAGAGGGAAGCAAAGAAGGCAGTCTGAGGATGAATGAGAGGAATTGTGATGGGAAAAGAGTGTGGGTTTCCAAAATCTAAATAAATAAATAAGAACAAGCAGCAGGCAGTAGTCAGTTCTAGCTATTCTACAATATTGGGCAATTAGCAGAAAAAATTCAGTAGTGCAAGCAGTAAGCTATATAGATGCCAGGCAGTCAATTAAAGTTCGCTACAACTCTGCTATACTCTGCTAGGCAATTCCTACATATGCAGTGCAATAGTTTAAAAGTAAAATATTTAAGCAGTAGAAATATTCAGCAGTGCAAGAAATAAGCTTTATAAAAGTCAGGCCTAGCTAATACAGGAGGCTAAACAGCAGAAAATTCCAAGAGAAGAGACATATATATATTTCCACATGAGCAGTAAATTCAGCAGAAAAAATTGTCCAGAGAGCAGTACAGCAAGGCACTGGCCGAGCTGTGTTTTGAAAAAGGTGCCTTGTATGCTTTCTTTCTCAATGGGGATCTGCAGCATTCAATCAGGAAGCAGCCACAGTCCCCAGGAGCCAGTCCAATTATGGGGATTGAAGCCTAACAGCTCTGAGCTAGGAACTGACCAAATGTGCCTGATTTTCTTGGTCAGGGGGTGGCGGGCTGGACGCAGAGTTCTGGCTGCCAGCAGGTAGCAATGCCAGGGCCACTCGGCTGAAGTAGAGAGCCTGGTCTGGGCTTGTGGCTGCTTTCCTTGGTCAGGGGGTGGCGGATTGGATGCAGAGGTCCAGCTGCCAGCAGGTAGCAGTGCCAGGGCCACTCAGCTGAAGTGGAGAGCCTGGTTTGGGCTTGTGGCTGCGTTTTTGGTCAGGGCGTGGTGGGCTGGATGCAGAGGTCCAGCCGCCAGCAGGTAGCAGTGCCAGGGCCAAAGGGCCATAGAATTGGAGATTGTGAAGGATTATTTGAATTTAGGAATAACAATTGACAACAGCCTGAGCTGGACTATACCTATTAATAATGTAAACATCAGACTAACTCAGTCTTTAGCTGATTTCAAATGGTTTAATTATAAACATGGCGGGAACACCGTGGAGGCAGTAATCCAAGCTACAAGGATGACGTGTGATGCCAAGACACTATTTGGGTCAGAAAGATGTGATCTGGTTGAACCAAAAGTTTTGGAAAGAAAGGTGATAGCCTTTAATAAATCCCTAATAGCCCTGCCACGGTCCAGTCTGACCTGGAAATAAATTATCTGAAAACAAAAGCAAAAATAACAATGATTAACTACTGGTTAAAATCCATTTTACCAACCCTTTGCCTCCAGGATCAAATTCAAATGGAGTCCAATAGCTGATAAATGAAATAGAAATGTATTGGTGTCTGCTGAATTGTTATATCTATGGAAATATAGAAACAAGGTGCTGCATCAGCATGTTGTCTGAAAGCAAAACAAAACAGTTATATTAAATGTGCACTGAAAATAGAAAATAGAGTTAAAAATCTATGTTTTGACCTTAGGTCTTCTTCAGGAAATATCTAAAAGAGAAAAAAACCAAGTCAGTGTAGAGGGGAGGTAAAATATGGGACATATATGTGGGGAAAGAAAAAAGGGGAAGGCTCAGGGAGAAGAAGTGATAAATGGCAAGATTAAGAGAGAATTTGTGAAACAAAAAGGTGATGATGGGAAAGACAAGACATAATAGGAGTGAATGAGCTAGAGAAGTCCCCAGGTGGGAACCAATTAATAGGGCCTAGTAAGAAGGCTGAAAGGTGACAAATGTGGGGGAAGGAGATAAGAGATGGAGACATATGGTGAAAATGAAAAAGGAATTAAATGTGTACAGATACAAACAGACTTTAGGGAAACATAGGGTGGCCGAAATATGTTAGTAGAAAATAAATCTATCATTTAAACCAGAGGGCTGCTGGGAGCCAAGGCGGATGATCAGCCTAGTTTCCATGTTTTTTCTATGGTCAGAATCCCAGAAGCCCTGCTGAAGGACACAGCCAGAAAGATCATTGACACTGTGGTCCCTGGAGTTAAAGTGGGATACAAAGAGAATAAATGATGGGGAAGTGTGTATTAACAAAAATTTAATGCACACCCAAGGTGTGGGATGCTACATAAACCCCAAGGGTGAAGCCTCAGGGGTTTATTAAAGCATCCCACACCAAGGATATGAATTAAATTTGAGTATGCCACACACTCCCCCATCTTTTATTTTTTATAATATACTGAGCATCAATTTTTCTCCTGCCTGTCTTTAGTGTTCACACACACACACACACACACACACACACACACACACACACACACACTGTCTATGACTCCCTCTTTCTGTTGCCTTCCCCCTTTTCTTTTCCTTTTTTTAATTTTGGTGCCTGATGATTGCTCTTTCTTTTAAATTATTTTACTTACAGTTTGTCACCACTGAGATCGTATCTAGGACACTCCCTGGGTAAGCTCCGGTGCCAAAACGGTCAGGCGCAGGATCAACCAGATATTTAGCGGAGTAAAAGGTTGGATCAGCCAGATACATTTTAAAAACTAAAGAAGGGATGATCCTGTCTTCTTTATGTGGCAGCTTCTCAGGAAGCAACAGATGGAGTGTCATGTTTCAAAGACTGTTTAGCCCACCCACATCCATTCCATAAGCCAATGCAGGAGTGGAATCATTTGAGTGGCATGGCACATGAATATCATAACAATCAGCCAGTTGTTATGGGAAATATCAACTGGTCTAGTCCATAGGAAAAATTGCTGACCAGTTATTATAATGGATCTATCAGTGTCTCCATTCCTGACTGCCCTGTAATATTCCCTGAAACAGTCAACAAGGCATCTACCAGTCTCTCTGATGTAAATAGCTGCACACTTCCTACAAAGAATACAATATACCACATTAGTGGTGATGCATGAAAACTCCTTGCTGATGTGAAAAACACCTGTAGGCCCCCGAATTTCAGTCACACTAGAAACAAATTTGTAGGTTTAGCAGCGAGTTCTGTTGCAAGGTTTGGTACCTAGTAGAGAGGAACTGTTACGAGTAGGTAGGCTACTTTTTACCAGGAGATTCCACAGGTTGGATGGCCAGTGGTAGGAGGCAATAGGTGGTTCTGTAAAGGAAGCACCAATGTTGGGGTCAGTTTGCAAAATAGGAAAGTTACTGGTTATGATCCTGTGAAGAGAAGGTGTACTGTGATGGAAAGGAAGCACTAGTGGAATTCATCATTGTTCTTGCATGACAGTATCCTTCTTGCGGGGGTCAAGGTTACAGGGCATGTTACTGACCCAGCAGAGTGCTCAGTCCACTGTGTTTTTAGGGTATCCCCTGTTGATAAAAAAACTTTGTATTATTTTGGCCTGCTCAGCAAAACGATTCTTTTCATTGCATAACCTGCCAAGTCTAACAAACTGTAAATAAGGCAGGCCATTCTTGACATGTTTAGGATGGAAGGAGCTGTGGAGGAGGAAACTGTGAGAGTCACAAAGATCTGCAACAGGATTGATACACAAGGAGATGTGGAAAGGATGAGAAGGGACTTGGCAAAGTTGGAGGAATGGTCAAAAGTATGGCAACTTGGATTCAATGCAAAGAAGTGCAAAATAATGCACCTGGGAAACAAAAACCCAGGGGAAGATTACACAATGGAGGAGAGGTAGTAACAACAGCAAAATTGGAAAGGGATCTGTGGGTAATCATATCAGATGACCTTAAGGTTGGCAAGCAATGTGAGAAGGTGGTAGGGAGGGCTTGGGGGACACTGGTATGTATAGGGAGAGGCATCACCAGCAGAAAACAGGAAGTTGTTATCCCCCCTTTACAGACAGTTGGTGAGACCCCTTCTGGAGTACTGTGTCCAGTTCTGGAGACCCCTTCTCCACAAGGACATAGACAGGATGGAGGCAGTCCAGAGGAGGGCAGCAAAAATGGTGCAGGATCTGCAAGAGAAGCCATACAAGGACAGACTAAAGGAGCTTAATATGTATACCCTTGAGGAAAGGAGGGAGGGGGGACATCATAGAAATGTTTAAGTACCTCAGTGGAATCAACAAAGTCCAAGAGGCAGCATCTTTCAGAAAAAGAAATGTGCAAGAACAAGAGGACACAATTTGAAGATGGAAGTACGGCTCGGGGCAATGTGGGAAGTATTTTTCAGAGAGGGTGGTGGATGCATGAAACAGCCTTCCTGAGGAAGTTGTGGGGTCTAAAACTGTGGGAGAATTCAAGAATGCATGGGACAGACATAAGGCAATTTTTGTGGGGGGGTAGAAAGAAATAGGCTGTTGGTTAAATAGGATCAGCAGCTTATCTTCTAGGTAGGGAAATGGGCAGACTAGGTGGGCCAAGTGGTCCTTATCTGTCATCAAAGTCTATGTTTCTATGAGTCACTGGGTTTGTAATAAACTGATGTCTTCAGGGCAGTGTTCTGCACTGACAGTTGGATATCCAGAAAAGGCAGTGTAGAGGAGGATGCTTCAACAGTGTATTGAAGGGAAGGGTGGGCCGTGGTAAACTTGTTGAGGAAGACTTGGAGGGTCTCCTTGGAGCAGGAAGTGGCCCCCACACAGTCATCTATGTAGTGTTTGTACAGTTCAGGCACAGTCCCTGTGAATGAGAGAAAAAACTGTTCCTCCACCCAACCCACAAACAGATTAGCAAAGCTGGAACCCATCTTGGTATCCAAGGCAACTCCACTGACCTGCTGAAAAAAACTGTTATTAAAAGAAAAAGCACTGAGTTTAAGAACAAGTTCTGCCAGATGAGTTAGTGTGTGTGAGGGTGGCTGCTGGATTTCCCACTTATTAAGGAAATGCTACAAAGCTGTCAGGCCATCATCATGGGGTATCACTGTGTAAAGAGATTTTGATGTCCATGGTGAAGATGAGTGGATGAGAGCCACTGAATCTGAACCAGTCAAATAACTGGAGAGCATGATTAGTGTCTTTAACATAGGAGGGCAGGAACTCAATGAGTGGTCTCATGAGGCTGTCCAAAATGCAGAGATGTGGGATGTGGGGCAGGAGCAGGCAGGCACAATAAGATGACCAGAGTTATCTGTTTTGTGGATTCTGGGAAGGAGATAAAACCTGGATGTCCAGGGATGCTGAACTATGAGTCTCTTCTCTTAGCAGAAGCAGGGAGCTCTTTGTTTTCAATAGCAGAGGTGATGGTGGTGGTGGTGACCTCAGTCTGACAGTCAGCAGCAGGGTTCTGTAGAAGAGAAGAGTAAAACCTGGTGTCAGAGAGTTGCTGTATGGCTTCAGTGAAGTATAACTTGTTTTGCCAGATCACAACAGCACCTCCCTTATCAGCTGGTTTAATAACAATGTCATTCCTCCATTGCAGAGATCTGAGGCTGCAAGCTCACCAGTTGCCCGGTTGGAGTGGTTGTGCCTGCAATGAAAATTGAAGTTAGCAGTGTTTTCCATGCTTTGATTAACAAAATAATCAACAACATCAAAACTTCATGGAGGGGGTGTCCATGCACTTCGCTGGGGCTTGATATCATTGATTGTTCTGGTGATACTGTCATCATCTGCGGGAAGAGGAGTCTCATTAGAAAAATGAGCTCTATGGCGTACTCTATGATAGAAGCGCTGCAGATCAACTTGAACCTGGGGTGCGTCAAGATATCTGGGTGTGGGCACAAAACAGAGACCTTTGCTAAAGAAAGATCGCTCATCTTGTGTTGGGGGAGGTCCTGAGGAATACATAATACCAAATTGTTAGTTTGTGTCTGACTCAAGGGCTCATGTTGGGTGCTGATCTGCTGGGTGAGAGACTGGAGTGTGGCAGATTTGGTGTCCTCGATGAACTGAAAGAGAGTGGAGTTAAGGTATTGGATGCAGTGCTTAATAAATGGAAGGTTATGTGGAGCTGTTCGCTGCAGGAAATCCTTGCGCCTTTGAAAGGTTTTGTCCACAGAGATCAGCTGTTTCTTAATGGACAGAATGGTGTTCATGATAAGTTTTCTAAAGAAAGTTTTCAAAAGCTTATTCGTGGAGGAAACATGAATCTCAGACACAAATGACCAAGGATGGAATTTCCAACAGAAACCTTTAGGAATAATACCCAGGTGGTGGCATTTGGAAAGAAACTGTAAGTGACCGCAGAGTTTAGTCTTAGAGCAAATGGCAGAAAATAATTCAAGAGAAGACTTAGAAATATGAAAAGGGAGTGTAGACATAGATGAAAAGAAGGAGCACTGTAGAGAATTCAGAAGAGATTTCAGAGAAGGCATAGTGGGTCGCTGCAAATGTAGCACACAAAATGTAAAAACAAAAACAAGGTGCTGCGTCAGCATGTGGTCTGAAAGCAAAACAAAATGGTTATATTACATCCATGCTGAAAATAGAAAAAAAGTGGGAATGTCCACCAAAATATATTACAGTAAATATATTTTAGTCTAGTTTAGTTCATTTTGTTAACCAGGTAAATTACACTGGTGCAAGTGTACCTTTTTAAGGTATGACCCAATGTGCTATTAATACAATCATTGCAAATGTACAAAAATAACAAAGATTAAAAAAAATCAGAGTTACAAAATACAAAATACCATTAACAATGTATTAAAACCAAGAACAAACATTATGGCTATACAAATGTTCATTCAGTGCATTACTGAATAAGCTAACTGAGGTGATTGTTTAAAGAGAAACAGGTACTCTGCTCCACAGTAAGGGTGTCCGATAACTAAATGCAGATTGGCCATTTTTGTGTATGCTCAGGGAATGCTAAGACAATTGGTTTCAGATAAACAAGAATTAAAACTGTAGACAGCAATTTTTTTAACAAATCTGCCAAAGATTGCTGCAGTTTTTTATGTAGAACCCTGAATGCAAATTTTGCAAGAATTGAGACTGCTCGTAGGTCATGTGAAAGCCAATAAATATTTTCAAATGAATGCAATGGTGAACTCTATTTTCCTGGCAGCAGCTCATTTTGATATTTCATGATAAACAACCTTCTTTTTATCAAGAATGGTTTTAGTTGCACCATCAGTATCTAAAGAGCCGTAGTCAGTTCCATAAGATTATAGGTAGCAATTTGCTTTCTAGCTTCCAACATTAATTATGTATTAATTAGTTCTGTATAGCTGACCCAATTTCTGGGGTGACAAGAAGATATATGATTTAAATGGTGATCAAATGAGAAATTAAAATCGAGATACAGGCCCAAATATTTAAATAAATCAACAGGCTCAAGTGAAATACCTTGAATGGTTTCTACATGAAAATCCTGCTCATATTTCTTGACTTTAGGGACAGATCCCATCAGTATAATTTGCATTTTACGAGTGTTAAGGACCAGTTTGTTTGAGTTTCACAACTGTTGCAAATTATTAAAATCCTGACTTAATGCAGCACTGCTTTTCTAAAAAATTGTATTTGATTGGAAAAAATAACATTGTGTTGTCAGTGTAAAGTAAATTATCCGACAAAATACAAGTTATGGGAATATCGTTAATGAAAAGTGGGAATAACAAAGTTTCAAGTATTGAATCCTGTAGAAGCCCACAGGGAACAATGAACTCATCAGATAGAGTATCAACAATTTTAAAAACCTGTTTTCTTTAAAACGATAATGCCCCAGCCACGACAGTATGCTGATATCCGGGGTAATTGCTCTTTCAGGTGACTGTAGCACTTTTCAAGCATTCTATATATGCATGCTGCCTAGATGAATTAATTTGTACTGCATGCTGTCTGCCTTTTTGAAATAAAACACTGGCAGCTACTCGTGAAGTGTGCTGACTGTGTATTTCTACATGCTAGAAGGATAGTTTATTTTGGTGAGAGTCGTGGTTTGTTTGGGGTAGCCAAACACTGCAGTAGTACCACCTGGATTTTTACAGAAGTGCGGTTGATCCCATACACAGAATTGGTACCTAAACCCAGATCTGCTAATTTTTGAATCAGTAGTTTGTGATCAAAAAGCTCAGATGCCGTATGAATTACAGAAAAGTGAAGAAAATAAAATGTGTGATCAAGCAAAGAATAGAGACACAATGATGTTAAAAAACTATAAGTTCTTCCGATATCCACCCAAAATTCTGTTACTACATCAATTACAACCATATTTAAATGTGCTTATAGAACCAGAGCTGAGGAAAGCTTATGGTATTCAGGTTTGCAGCTAATAAAACACAGGTAGTGGAAGCAAGATATCAGAAAGTAATTGATTCCATTAAATCTGCTCATTGCCTGCATACAGCTGGAGGTCCAGAAAATGTTCTGCATCTACTTTTATGAAACTCCTGGTACAATGAACTGATGGCAACGTGGATGGCCCCCATTTTGAAAAATCCGTCTTTAGCCCCTAAGGAAATAGCATTTTTCTTACCAAGATCAGAAGATATCTTAATCAAGGAACCTGTTTTTCCATTTTTCATGGTAAAACCATCAAAAATCATGGAATCTTGCTTGGTTTGTGGATTTTGAATTCTTCCACTGGTGCCTTACGGAAATTACATGTCACTGCATGGAATTCCCAAGATTTCAGCATCTTTAAATGAATGCTGCTCTTCTGCGCATTCTTTCTGCATTGCTGCTTATAGAATCAGTAAGGAAACCACCCATGCCATTTCATTGTAACCACCCATGCTTCAGTTTAACCACTCCTGCTTCCCTCCAACCTTTCCATCAGCTGAGGTGTGCTCTTTATCCTGAAAGCACAGTTTTCATTTAGTATATGCCTAAACTTCTTTTATTATTTACAGTATATTACACTGGATGATTTAAAAAAAAAGGAAAGTATCAGCACACTTGGGGAATCAGACTAGGCAGCAGAGGGGCAGGGGTGTCAGGTTTAAAGTTTAACTGCTCCTGCATCAAACCCTTCATTCAGTCAGCCGATGTGACTGCTCACCAATCAGAAAGTAATGTTTTTCTGTATAAAATATATGCTTAAATGTTTTTCACACTAGGTGATTTAAAACAACAGTAGCAACAAAAGGCTAAGTCTCTGCCCACTCAGGGAATGGGGCTGGCAGCATGGGCAGGTGTGTTAAGCTTTAAGTTTAACTACTCTGCATCTAACCCATTGATCAGCTGATGCAACTGCTCTCCATCCAGACAGTAAAGATTTTGTGTAGAAAATGGTATGTGCCTAAGCTGTCTTTTACACTGTATGATTAAAACCCCTCAAAAGTTAAGTATCAGCACACTTGGAGACTTAGGACATATTCCATCAGGTGTCCTTAATTGCATTTATTTAAATTTTTGTCTCTGGGAGGTTGAACTGTTAGTCTTGCTGAGCTAGGAGACTCAAGGGATGCCTGCTGATCCAGATGTCTTTGTAGAAACATAGAAGTTGATGGCAGATAAGGACCACAAGGCCCATCCAGTCTGTCCATTTCTTTTTCTACCTTATAAATGTGCTATCGGCCTTTGCTCTGTCAATGGCCTATCTAGTCATACTCATCTGTATTGTTCCTTTATGCCTATCCCATGCCTGTTTGAAGCCCTGCATTGTATTCATATCCACCACTTCCTGAGGTAGGCCGTTCCATACATCCACCACCCTTTCTGTGAAAAAGAACTTCCTCACATTACCCCTTAATCGGCCTCCCTCTGATCTCATGCAGTGTCCTCTTGTCCTGCTATTTTTCTTATATTGAAACATGTTAGACTCTTTCACCTTGTTAATGCCCTTAGGGTGTTTGAATGTTTCGATCATATCACCTCTCTCCCTCCTTTGCTCTAGGGTATACATATTGAGCTCCGTTAATCTGTCCTCATATGTTTTCTGATGCAGTCCCTGCACCATTTTGGTTGCCCTTCTCTGGACTGCCTCAATTTGGTTAATGTCCTTGTGAAGGTGTGGCCTCCAGTACTGCACACAGTACTCCAGATGGGGCCTAACTAGTGTCTTGTAAAGAGGGATTATTACCTCCCTCTTACGACTTGTGATACCCCTACTAATACACCCTAACGTCCCCCTAGCCTTACTTACTGCTTTAGTGGTCTGCTTGGATGATTTCAGGTCATCGGTGATGATGATGCCCAAGTCTCTTTCTTCCCTTGTGACGGCCAGCAACTCCCCTGCCAGCCTATAGGTGGCTTCAGGGTTTCTCTTCCCTATGTGCATGATCGTGCACCTTCTTTGCATTGAACCCCAGTTGTCACTCTTCTGACCATTTTGCTAGTTTATCCAGATCTCTTCTCATACTGCCCACCCCATCTGGATCATCTACTCTGTTGCAGATCTTGGTGTCATCAGCAAACAGACAAGTCTTACCCTCTAGTCCATCTGCAATGTCACTAATGAAGATATTGAAGAGGGACTGGCCCCAGGACTGATCCCTGAGGTACCTCAATTGTGACTTGCATCTCTTCTGACTGTATACCATTTACCACCACTCTCTGTTTTCTGCCCATCAACCAGTTTGCACCCAGTTGACCAACTTCTGACCCACCCCGAGCCTACCCAGCTTATTAATCAATCTTTTGTGTAGAACAGTAGCAAAAGCTTTGCTGAAGCCAAGGTAGGTGACATCAACTGCTCCCCCTTGGTCCACCACTCTGGTTACCCGGTCAAAAAAATCTATGAGATTAGTTTGACTGGACCTTCCTTTTGTAAACCCATGCTGTCTTGGATCCTGTGCTTCTATGGATTCCAGGTGTTGCACTATCCTTTCCTTAAGGAGTGCCTCCATAATCTTGCCCACTACTGAGGTAAGACTGACTGGTCTGTAGTTCCCTGCCTCCTCCCTGCTACCACTCTAGTGGGATCACATGAGCCCTTCTCCAGTCTTCTGGGACCTCTCCTGTGCTCAGAGACTCACTGAACAGTTCTGATAATGGCTCTACTAGTTCCACCCTTAGCTTCTTTAGTACCCTGGGATGTATGCCATCAGGTCCCATTGCCTTGTCCACCCTGAGCTTATCGAGCTCTTGTAGGACCCTTTCTTTTGTGAAGGGACTAGTGCTCACCTCCCTCCCTCCTGTGTCCATGGTGCTGAGCTGTGGGCCCTGCCCTACCTTCTCTTCAGTAAATAGTGAGCAGAAGTATCTATTTAGGATAGATGCTTTCACATGGTCCTCCTCCTCACATGACCCCTTATCTCCTTTGATCTTAGCAATACCACCTCTGGACTTTCTCCTTTTACTAATGTATCTATAGAAAGTCTTGTTACCTTCTTTTACTGTTTGTGCTAGTGTTTCCTCGGTTTGGGCCTTTGCCTGCCTTACCGCCTTCCCTGCTTCCCTTAGGGAAGTTTGGTATGCCTCCCTGTCTTCATCCCACTGTGTTCTCTTATATTTCCTGAAGGCCAGCCTTTTGACTCTGACCTTTTCTGCTACTGTTTTTGAGAACCAAAGTGGTTTCCTTCATCTTTTGCACTTCCTTTCTCTCTAACACAATGGGATGTTGCTTCAAGTATTGCATCCTTAATGCTTGCCCACTTTGCCTGTACCCCTCACCTGTATTTCTTTTGCCAGGGCTAGCTTAACTCTGTTGGCCATCTTATCAAAGTCAGCTCCTCTGAAGTCCCATATTTTTGCCTTGGAATGGGATGATTTAGTTGTAATGGCCAAATTGAACCATACCATGTGATGGTCACTGGCCCCCAGGTGACCGTCTACCTGGAGATCTGTGATCCTTTCCCTGTTAGTCAGTACTAGATCTAGGATAGCGCTATCTCTTGTGAGTTGTTGTACCAGTTGTTTGAGACCTTCTCCCTGCAGGGAATCCACCATGTGTCTAGTTCTGGCAGATGTTCCTGCTGGCATTGACCAATCTGTATCTGGCATGTTTGTGTGGGATCAACCAACCCAGAGGGGTCTTAGAACACTGTGTGGTCACCCACGTCATCAAGGCAGTCCCCATTTCCCACTGAGGTATGCCCCCCCCAGTTCAGCATGTAGTGCCTCTACAACATGTTTTAAACCCCACCAGCCCAGGGCAGGGGATTCTGGATCAGCTCAGCTCACAAGTCCAGATCTCCCACTTACCAGTGCTGTGCACCTCCAGCCTTCACCACTGTTTTGGTTTTAGTCTGGGGAGTTTTTTTTTTAGCTGGGTGCATGAGCTTGGCTACTGAAAGTGTAAGTGCTCGAGGTTCTCCATGCTGCTGTTGTAAGTTGTGTGCCCCTGAGTAAGGGGGGCTTAACTTCTGCGTGTCCCTGAATTTGCTGTATGATATGGGTTCTGTTGTTACCCTACTTACCACTGCATGACACCAGCATGGGTGAATGGGGTGCTGCTGTCACACCTGAGGGATGGGGGCCATAGCATTGCTGCAGACATCACACTTGAGGGGTGGGAGCCATAGTGATGTTCCTGCTATCAGGCCTGAGAGATGGAGGTGATATTGCTGCTGCTGTCACATATGAGGGCTGGTCTACTCAAGATGTAGTACATAAGGACACACACACACACACACGCACGCACCTCCAGGATTTGCATGCTCAGTTCAGTTGGGCAAATAGGCATTGATAATAGTAGGACGACTGTGTATACATATAAAACACAAAACTAAAATGAGGTACAGATTGAGCTTATCATAGAGTTTATCATTTTTAATAACTGCTAGGAATGATGCACAATACTAGACAGTAAAACTGCTAAAATACAAGCTAACTGAGAAAAAAATGTTAAAACAAAGCTCACAAAACAAAGCACAGGTAAAACAGTTTTGGCTTTGTAGACACCACTGACAATACCAATTTTTACATTTGACAAAATGGATTTTGCTCTTTATCAGTCATGGTAAACCAGTATCCCTGATCATAATATTGCACAGAACAGCCAAGTATACAGTATAGCAGCTGTTATAGCGTTCGGAAAGGTTATTAATGGCCTCATGATGTTATGAATAGAAAGGAAAATTGCCAAGGAGGATAAATATCCTGTGGAATACAAATTAAACTGGATCTCAATATTATATCTGGTGGAAGCATAGATGAATTTAGATTTAATTATGGTTATGCATGAATGTTAATTAGGAGCTATAACATGAACTATTATGAAATGTCACCTCATTTTTTTGCCAGTTTACTCCAGATTAATGGATAAGTGATCTGATTTTTGTGTGCTGAAACATACACATGTTTAATCTTATAATCTTTGTATAATTGTGTACAATGTGAGCTTGTATTGGTAATATTTGTTATTTAATATTGGTTGCATTATTGTTAATGCTATTGATTGTAATGATCTTAATTGATCATAGACTTTGATGGCAGATAAGGACCGCTTGGCCCACCTGGTCTGCCCATTTCCCTACCTACAGGATAAGCTGCAGATCCTAGTTAACCAACAGCCTATTTATTCCTACCCCCCACAAGAATTGCCTTATGTCTGTCCCATGCATTCTTGAATTCTCCCAAAGTTTTAGACCCCACAACCTCCTCAGGAAGGCTGTTCCATGCGTCCACCACCCTCTCTATGAAAAAATACTTCCTCACATTGCCCCTGAGCCGTCCCCTCCCCCCGTCTTCAAATTGTGTCTCCTTGTTCTTGCACATCTCTTTCTCTGAAAGATGCTACCCTCATGGACTTTGTTGATGCCACTGAGGTACTTAAAAGTTTCTATCATGTCCCCCCCTCTCCCTCCTTTCCTCAAGGGTATACATATTAAGCTCTTTTAGTCTCTCCTCATATGGCTTCTCTTGCAGGCCCTGCACCATTTTAGTTGCCCTCCTCTGGACTGCCTCCATCATGTCTATGTCTTTGCAGAGATGGGGGTCTCCAGAACTGGACACAGTACTCCACATGGGGTCTCACCAACTGTCTGTACAGCGGGGTCTCAATATTCAAAAATGTGCAAAGCAGAGCACAAATACAGTATGTGCACCCCACCTTGTGATAGCCCAGGTGCCTGAAGACACTATATTCAGCAGAATAGTACATCGGCACTATGTGACTGAATATAGGGCCATGTCAGCCCAGTGCCAAGTGCTTCCGCCAAGTTGCATCAACAACAAAGTTGTTGAATGACTTCACAGCAACACCAATTTGCTGATTGCGATTGTATCATCATGGCAAAGCGTTGACAAACCGCCGCAGCACCAGAGTCCTTTACTGTTTGCGGGGGGGCCCCCACCCAGAATTATAGATTACCAATTCTGTGGGGGTGTGGATTTCGGGAGAGAGTGTCCAACACTGTCAGTCAGTGTATCAGCACATCGTTCTGACAACCTGTGCGATACTGTGGATGTCGAATGGGTTGTGTCACTGTGATGGTTTTGCTGTTGGGGGTTCGCTCTCCCAATGTGATACCATGCTAAGCCGCTTAGCACAGCACAGACATGGCTCCCAAAATAGGGTGCTACAATGGCTTGCACCCATGCTAAATTTTCAGTATTCAAATGGACCCATGCAAATGAGCCCATTGGGCATACAAGGTGCTAAGGGGCCATTTGCATGCCCATTATGGGCTCATTTGCATGGGGAGTGAGGCTGATTTGCATAGCGCCACCCCCCCCCAATTTCCCAGTCACAGAGAGCTATCCCTGGTGCTAGTGCTTCCCCCTCCCTCTGACCCACTCCCGTATAGACAATAACATGTCCCAGCTGTCTATTGGTGCCCCCCTCCCTCTGATCCCACTCGCATATAGATAATATCATGTCCATGGTGCCTAGTTGTCCCTCCCCCCATCCGCACCTATGCCTGATGGTATAAATCACAGTCTTTGGTGACCAGTGATCCCTACCCTCACCTAATATCCTGTGAGGTAGAGTAAAAGTGTTTCCCTGGTGTTCAGTGGTCCCTCCCTCTACCAGATCCCATGCCCATTCAGTTCCCAGCCAGTCTTTGGTGGCTAGCAGTCCCTTCCCCCACCCAGTCCCCTGCCCATTCATGTCCCAGCCAGTGCCTGGTAGCTAGTGGTCCCTCCCACCATGCAATCGCCGGCCCCATCCCCAGCAACCGCTGCACTGGTGCCCAGTGGTGCCTCTTCCTGACCATCGCCCTCCACAAGAAACCACCCTGATGGCCTGAAAGCCATACATGTTTCCCTCCCCCCCAAGGCAGGCAGACACAGGTGATGTAACCCCCTCCCTCACCAGTCTGGAATCAGTACCGGCAGCAACGCCCCCGTCCTTCAGTAAACTTCCCCTTCACACCCAAAGATCCCCATTACACACATGCCAGCTACCACCAGTCCCCTGCTGAAGGCTGTGGACTGGGGACTGGTGCACTGGCACAGTACACAGGTATGCAGTGCCAGGAAGAATCAGCTCCCCTATCACAAACCATCCACCATGCACCAGTCATGATGTCCCTGGTATCTAGTGGCCCCCTTCCTGCGGCATTGACAATACCATTCTGCTCCCCCCACACCCCTTACTGGTAATGCCAGTGCCACATAGTAGATAGGGTGACTGGCACAGCCCTCCACCCACCACCTTGGCCAATCACCCTATGACAGTGCTTGGAACACACCTATTATTTGTAGGGCAGGGTGCATCACTCAGCCCTATAAATAGGAGGAACATTCCAAGCTTTGTCATAGGGTGATTGGTTAAGATGGTGTGGAGGCTGTTCCAGTCACCTGATCTACTGCACGGCACCGGCAATTCAGGTAAGGGGTGTGAGGGGAGTGGGGAGGTAGCATCGGTGCTGCGGGGATGGTGGCTACTAGATACCATGGATATCAGTGACTGATGCACAGTAGACGGTGTGTGTGATGGGGGAGCCAATTCTTCCTAGTGATGTGTACCTGTGTACTGTGCCAGTGCACCAGTCCCCAGTCTACAGCCCTCAGCAGGGGACTGGAGGTGGTTCGCATATGTGTAACAGGGATCGTTGAGTTTGGGGGGAGTTTACTGGAGGACAGGGGTGCTGCGCTGGTACTGGTTTCAGACCAGGAGGGGGTTCACATCTACCTGCCTCGGCAACCTTGGGGGGGGGACACGTATAGCTTTCGGGCCATCAGGGTGGGTTCTTGGAGATGCAGATGGTCATGGAAAGGCATCACTGGACACCAGCACAATGGGTGCTGGGGATGGGGCTGGCGATCAGATGGGGGGAGGGACTGCTAGCTACCAGGGACTGGCTGTGACATGAATAGGCAGGGGAACACTTTTGCTGTATTGTACTGGACAGGGCATTGGGTGGGGGAGTGACCACTGGACACCAGAGAACTGCTTTGGAAGGTCGGGGCCGGTGGGGGGCATGGTACTTCCTCCACCAACCACTAGGGTGTGCAGGAGTAAATCATGGTTTAGGTTAGCAGTGTTTGCACTGCACAAGGGGACCACGAAAAATATCCTTGCAAGGCACAAATACTCTGACTATTGGACTATACCAATATTCAGGTCCCCGCCCCTCCATTTGCATTGTGCCCCCCTCCACAGTTTGCCCACGCTAACTGGGCTTTTGAATATAGGACATCTGCACAACACCCACTTTGCACAGGCAAAACTAGGATTTGCACTCAGGCAAACTTTTGAATATCTTGCCCCAGATGTTACTATTACTACCTAACTACAGTGGTTAAGAAGGGGGATAAAACCTTTTATAGGTACATTAGGGAGCAAAGAAAGACAAAGGGAGGGATAGTGAGGCTGAATAAAAAAAAAATAAAGGGGACGGGGTGGGCTGAGAGGGACAGTGAAAAAGCAGGGATACTGAACAAATCCTTCTGCTCAGTATTCACAAAAGAAGAGGAGGGGGAGGTACCTAATCCAATCAATAGAAACACTCTGGATAGGGGGGTTGATCCCAGTACTTTCACAGAAGAAAGGGTTCTGAAAGAACTCCCAAAACTGAAGGTGGATAAAGCAATGGGACCTGACAGGATTCACACTAGAATTCTAAAAGAACTAAGGGGAGAACTAGTGACACACCACTGACTACCATTTTCAACAAATCATGGGAGGATGTTGTGATACCTGAGGACTGGAGGAGGGTGGATGTGATTCCCCTTCACAAAAGTGGGAGCAAGACAGAGGCAGGAAACTACAGACCTGTCAGTTTGACCTCAGTGGTAGGGAAATGATGGAATCACTTCTGAAGGAAAGAATTGTTGAGTACCTAGAGGCCAGTGGGGCACAGGACCCAAGGCAGCATGGATTCACAGCAGGAAGGTCATATCAGATGAATCTAATAAATTTCTTTGACTGGGTGACCAAAGTAGTAGATCAGGGAGGGACTGTGGACATGGCCTACCTAGACTTTAGCAAGGCATTTGACACAGTCCCACACAAAAGATTAATAAACAAATTAGCCACCCTGGGAGTGGGTCCCAGGGTGGTAGCCTGAGTAAAACATTGTCTGGACAACAGGACACAGAAGGTAATATTAAACGGAGTCCACTCTGAAGAAAGGGGGGTTACTAGTGGGGTACCGCAGGGTTCAGTATTGGGTACGGTCCTTTTTAATGTCTTTATAAATTACATTGCAGAGGGACTGGAAGGAAACGTATGCCTCTTTGCAGATGACACAAAGATCTGCAACAGGGTTGATACACAAGGGGGGGTAGAAAGGATGAGATGGAACTTGGCAAGGTTGGAGGAACGGTCAGAAGTATGGCAGCTTGGATTCAATGCAAAGAAGTGCAAAGTAATGCATCTGGGAAACAAAAACCCAGGGGAAGAGTACACAATGGTGGGAGGTACAGTAGTAACAACAACAAAAATAGAAAGGGACCTGGGGGTAATCATATCAGATGACCTAAAGGTTAGCAAGCATTGTGAGAAGGCAGTAGGGAGGGCTGGAGGGATACTGGGATGTATAGGGAGAGGCATCACCAGTAGAAAACAGAAAGTTGTTATCCCTCTGTACGCACAGTTGGTGAGACCCCATCTGGAGTACTGCATCCAATTCTGGAGACCCCATCTCCGCAAGGACATAGATAGGATGGAGGCAGTCCAGAGGAGGACAACTAAAATGGTGCAGGATCTGCAACAGAAGCCATATGAGGAGAGACTAAAGGAGCTTAATATGTATACCCTTGAGGAAAGGAGGGAGGGGGTGACATGATAGAAAATTGTAAGTACTTCAAGGGGATCAACAAAGTCCAAGAGGGTAGCATCTTTCAGAAAAAGAGATGTGCAAGAACAAGGAGACACAATTTGAAGATAGAGGGGGGACAGCTCAGGGGCAATGTGAGGAAGTATTTTTTCACAGAGAGGGTGGTGGATGCATGGAACAGCCTTCCCTGAGGAGGCCATGGGATCAAAAACAGTGGGGGAATTCAAGAATGCATGGGACAGACATAAGGCAATTCTTGTGGTGGGTAGGAAGAAATAGGCTGTTGGTTAACTAGGATCTGCAGCTTATCCAGTAGGTAGGGAAATGAGCAGATTATGTGGGCCAAGTGGTCCTTATCTGCCATCAAAGTCTATGTTTCTATGGTGCTACCACACCACTGTAATATACAGTGCTCTCCACCAGAATCAAAAGTTCACTTTGAGATTCCACTGGTCCCTCAATAACAAACTGGAGTACCTGATACTGGATTACATGGAGTTTCTGCAGTATTCTGCAACATATCACAGTAAAAACTGTGACAAGCATATTTGATCTTATGGAAGGCACTTTATTATAGGGGTGCAGCAGCACCCCTATTATTAGGGTTGAGTAGGAATTTCTATGTTAAACCCCAGTTTTTGCACCTTAATACCCCAGCTGTCCATGGATAGAATAACTTGATATGTATTATGTGTGTTCCTGGTGCCTGGATATCTAGCTACTGAAAATTTAGTAATAAATGGTGAAACAGTTTAAAAGTTCTTGAAGGTTAAAAGGATGAAAAAATATATTTGGTGAAACTTTTTTTGCTCACCGATAGCACAAAAATGGCTGCAAGTTCAAACCTTAAATGTTCATGGTTAGTTAAAGTTTAGCCCGATGATAATTTATTACAGGTGGCTTTACTGAGAACCTTGTAGTTTAATATTATTAAAAAAATAAAATGCCCCCTTTTGTGCATGTGCAGTTTATTTTTCCACAACATTTTCAAACTGAATTTTTTGAAAGATCAGTATTTTACATTTCCATTAAGTGAAATCCATTTTTATGAGATAACACTTCCATTGTCCTCAGTTTTAGCAGTCACAAAAGTGAGTAATAGAAGAAAAAACTCTGCATCACAAAAAAGAAAACAAATACTTGGGAGCTGTAGCCTCAGATTTGTGTGGCCAAAAGAGTGTGATGTGAGATTCATTTTTCTACTTTAATAACTCAATAGTTTCATAATCGCAAAGAAAATAGGTTGTGACTTGAAAGTGTTTTCATGATTTGTAAAGCCATTTTCGAGATAAAACTCACTTTTCTGACACAGTCTGAAAATACAAATAAAAAAAAGATTTATTTATTTTAATTTTGGTAACTGGATGAGCCCACTGAGACAATACAGTCCCTTTTTCAGGGGTGACCCGGGACAAAGGGTACAGAGCATGAGACATTGTAAAATACATGATATAAACATAGTAGGCAAGAACAATATATACATCAAAATATACACAAATGTAGTAGAGAAGATAGATGAATATATATATAGCATATGTACAAATTAGGGCATTACATACCACGCTGACCAGTGCCAAAGCAATCTATATAGACTAAATTCGAAACTAAGTTATGGTTGTCCAGGAGGTGCTTGAAACAGGTAATTTAGCAGCAAAGGTAGGTATCCAGAGGGTGGCGAGAAATAACAGCAAAAGGCTACAGAAACAGCTACCCTCAATTTAAAGGGAGAAGCTATAAAGAGTTACGCAGGGCTAGGGCTGTAGCAGATGCTCAGAGAGGGGGTGTTTGAACATGGCAAGAGAGGAGTGGGAGAGAGTAGAACATGGAAGTGCATTCCAAGTGACGGGTGCAGTGCATGCAAATGAGTGCCTGCCAATTGCTAGGCAAATAAAGGGTGTTAGTAGCAAAGGGGCAGAGGAGGATCTGAGCAAACAAGGAGTGTTCTGAGGAAGGCGTCATTTGTGATGCAGAATCGTAAACGTGTGGCTGCTCGAGCGTTTGGCCAGCTGAAAGTCCGTGGGATATTTGTACAAATTTGCTTTTCTCTAAGAAAACCGCTGTTGGACTGAAAAATGAAATGAAGTTTCATGCTGTGTGCCAGAACTTTGAGAATGGCTGCTGCTGCTGCTGCTGTAAGAATTTCTAAAAGTATTAAAGAAAGGATTTTGAATATATAAGGAGTGCTGACCAGTTCCTTCTGTTGGAGTGTGGTGTGATTTCAAGTCTCGGTAAGGCACCCTGATTTGATACTGGATACATTCTAAGATATGTTTGAGCAGTGCTTTATGTGAAAAGGATAAACAAGGAGTGGGTTTGCATTTCGGTATGTCACTCAGGCAGGGGAGAGAGAAGCAGAAAGCAAGTTTGTAAATAAAAGCAAGTGAGAACTGCAGTCTCTGGTCATAGCTAGGCCAGCTCAGTGTGGCTAATACTTCGCAGTGGTGGCATCGCGGGTTGATCCCAATAGTGAAACACCCCACCTTGTAGTAAAGTGATTTCAGATGAGAGAGGATGGTGGATCTTGTGGCAAGTATTGGGGGAGTGTCATAGAAAAGTATGGGAAGGGGGGAGGTGGTAGCAATCTTTTGGCAGGAGGCATGAGAGAGGTGGGGCTGAAGACGGTAGAGCAAACTGAGTTTCTGATTGAGTTTTTTTGTAGTCTGATTGACATGCAGCTCAAAGGAGAGGGAGAGTTCTAGCAGAATTCCTAAGTATTTGAAAGGCTGAACAGTTTCAAGGGTTTCCCCAGAGGATGACTGAATACGAAGTAAACCACTAGGAACTGCTTTCATGGAAGGGTTGCTAAAAAGCATTGCCTTAGTTTTTTTGGTATTAAGGACTAAGTGGTTATTGAGAAACCATTTTTCTAGTGAATGGAAGTCCAGTTCCAGGTTTTGATTTAGCCATTGGACATCACCAGAGAACCAGTATAAGATGGCATCATCCACATAAAGTTGCACTGAGGACCCACCACAGTGCTGTGGTAAATTATTTACAAATAGCGAGAACAGGAGGGGCCCCAGGATAGATACCTGGTGTACGCCATGAGATATTGAATTAAATAATGAGAGATCATCAGACCATTTTACTCCCTGGGAGTGGCTGGATAGATAGCAATTGAACCAGGAGAGTGCCTGTTGGTCTAGGCCTATGGAGTGTAACTTGTGCAGCAGGAGATTATGATTTACCAGATCGAAGGCCTTCATCAGATCAACAAAAATAGCCCTGGTATAAATCCCTTTGGCAAGAGAGTCAAGGATATCTGTGGAAACCTTGGTAAGGGCTGTGGTGGTGCTGTAATTGGCTTTGCAGGGCCATGTGCAAAGCAAACTACAGGTCTGCAGAAATGTGTGTGATGATTCAGCTGCTTTGCGAGTATCCTACAGGCCACTCACTAAGTCCATTACAGGTCTGACATGGTGTGTATGATGATGCATCATTTCATGAGTGGCCCATTGGGTCAATCCCACACCAGGAAACAAAAATGGTGCACTGCGTGTCACTAAGCAGCTGCTTTGACAGTTGCCCACAGGACCTCCTATGAAGCAAGCTACAGGTCTGGCATACCCTTTTTGGACATTTTATCTTCACCACATGACAGGAAACTTTTCTCCTACTTCCACTTCGAATGTTTTGAAAGCAAGTCCCTAAAAGAGATATAGGAAATTAGCAGGAGCTGATGTTTTCTGTAACTGTGGACTGGGGCACAAAGATGGTTGGCATGTACCTTCCTTGTTTGCCCTAAATTTTCATCACAAAGAGACATTTAGTCTAGCTAAAATACTGTCAAAAGCTTGTCTGAATCGTGAATTACTCACTGGTAAGCATATGAATTCTGCATCAGGCACAGTGATAAGAAAAGTCATAAATTATCTTAGGTCTACTAAGAAATCTCATGATTTAGTCAAATATCATGTGACTTGCTGAGCCTAAAAGATATATTTGTTGCTGATGTGACATTCCTTTTAAGGGCCTTCTCAGTCCATCCATGGCAATACAATAAAAAATAATGCCTTTAGAGATTACAGGACTTTTCAGGGTTGGAATGTAGATAGCTAGGCCAGAGCCTGCCAGTAAAAGTTAATCGTTTTTCATTCTGCTGTTTCAGAACTAAGACATCTTATATGAAGTGGCTTTTGTTGACCTTTCATTCCTCACAATGTGCCTGTCACAATGTGTTTTATTTGTTCTATTTCGTTAGTTTTTTGCCTTTGTCTTGGGTGTAGTGTATTTGCTTTAGATGGCTCATATTTATTAGTATCATGCTGTATTTTACCTAATGAAAAGACAGAAATGTTCAACCGTTTAATAAAACCCTGAACCTTAAACGTCTGGCACGGTGAGCAGCACTATACAAAGTTCATCATGGGGTGTATGAAAGGCAAAAGCTAAAGGTGTTAGTTGTTATGTATTTTTTTGTTTAAGTAGGGTAATACATAAAAAATACATTGATACCTCTATTAGAGTTGAAAAACAAACCACAATAAATAGGGGAGCGAAAACATTTGGGTTAAAAGTCCCTGGAACTTTGTCAGATCGGTAGTTTGGTGTTCCGTGGGGTTTAAACTATCATGCAACACAGTGCTGGTGTTACCCTAATATCAACACTGTATTATCAGACAAAAGTAAAATAGTGACACTGCAGTGCTTGCATAGAGAGTAATGATGTTAGGGCAACACCAACACTGCATTGCAGGATCATTCAAATCCCAAGGAACACTGCACCACATATTTGTCAAGGTTCCAGGGACTTTTAATCCTATTTCTTTCATTTATCTACTTTTTATGCTTTGTGTTTCATCCTTGATAGATACATTAATGTAGTTGTTTGCAATGTATGTATTGGAGGGGTGTAGCAGCTTCCCTATTTTTAGGGTTGAGAAGGCATTACTATGTTAAACCCCACTTGTTGCACCTTAACACCATGGCCATCCCTGGTTGGAATAACCCGAGTCTGACTTATATGTTCTTGGTATCAGGATTTCTGGATCCTGAAAACTTGGTAATGAATGATTAGTTTAGTGGTTTAAAAGTTCTAAAAGGCTGAAAACATATACAAATATCTTTTTAAGATTTTATTTGCTAGCTGATAGTGTAAAACTGGCTGTGAGTTCAACCCTACATTTTTTAGGTTAGTTAAAGTTTGACCAAAGAGTGATTCTTTGATAGGTGGTTTTACTGAGAACATTGTAGTTTTTAAATTATTAAGAAAATAAATACTGTTTTTGCCTATGTGCAGTTAATGTTTTCACAAACTTTTCACAAGGATGAGGTGAAGGGTATCAAAAAAGCGTGAGATAGCATATGGGGTTGGTTAGAGGACAGAGGATACAAAAATTGCCAGCAGCAAAAGGCTATCATGGTCTAGCTAGGCTGCTCGTGAATGCAACTAGCTCCCTGTTCAGCAGCTGCCCCACCACCCCCTTCCCTTACCTCCCTTTATCCTCCTCTTTGTCCCGTCCCACCCCTTCTTGAAGCATTCCATTGTGGTACATGCCACCACTTCAGCTGGTAATGCGTTCCACTTTGCCACCACCCTCTCTGTTAAGAAATGCCTCTTCACCTCCCTCCTGAATCTACCCCCCCCCATCTCATGTCATGGCCCCTAGTGTCTCTCCCCACTCTCCTCCTGAATAGACCCTCTGTGTCTGTTTTGATTATCCTTTTCATGTATTTGAAGGTCTCAATCATATCCCCCATCCCTCCTCTCCTCCAGTGTGTACCTGTTTGACTCTCTTAGTCTGACCTCATATGGCAATCCCCCCAGGCCCTGAATCATCTTTGTTGCCCTACGCTGCACCCCCTCCAGCAGCCTAATGTCCTTTTGCAGGTATGGGCGTCAGTACTGCACGTAGTATTCCAGGTGGGGTCTAACCAACGATCTGTATAACGATAGAATAACCTCCTTTCTTCTCGAGGTTATTCCCCTTGCAATGCACCCCAGCATTTTGTTGGCCATTGCTGCTGCCTTTCTGCATTGTGTGGAATTGTTCATTGTTCCCATGATGAGCACCCCCAGATCCTTCTCTTCTGTTACCTCCAGTTGCACTCCCCCCAGATGATAGCGTCTCCTCAGATTTTTTTGTTCCAAAGTGCAGCACCTTGCATTTTTTTGCGTTGAACCCCAGTTGCCATCTGTCAGACCATGTCTCCAGCCTTGCCAGATCCTTCTGTAGCTCCCACCACCACCCCCAGTCATCCACCACCACTCTTATCTTGGTGTCATCCACAGATAGGCTGATTTTGCTACTGATGCCCTCCGAGATGTCTGCAATAAATATTCTAAACAGCACTGGGCACGACACTGAACCCTGTGGAACACCACTTGTCACAGGCTTAGGGGATGAGTATTCCCCACCTACCACCACCCTCTGCTGCCTATCTTTTAGCCAGTTCTCCACCCACCCCACCAGTTTTGCTCCCGGCCCTGTGCCCTGTAACTTGATTCCAAGTCTCCCATGTGGTACTGAATCAAAGGCTTTACTGAAGTCTAGGTACAGGACATCCACCACATGGCCCCTGTCAATTTGCCTAGTCACCCACTCATAGTATTCCACCAGGTTGGTCTGGCATGACCTGCCCTTGATGAAGCCATGTTGCCTCTCATCCTGCACCCCATTCACCTCCAGTAGTGCCACTAGCCTATCCTTTAGGATGATCTCCATTAGCTTCCCCACTATGGACGTTAGACTTACTGGCCTATAGTTCCCTGGTTCGTCCTTGGGTCCACTCTTGTGGAGGGGAACCACGTGAGCCAGTCTCCAGTCCTGCGGTATGCATCCTGTGTCTAGAGATGAATTAAATAAGTCTGCCAGGGGTCCTGCCAGGACCTCTGCCAGCTCCTTCAGCACTCTCGGAGGTACTCCATCCGGTCCCGGAGCTTTGTCTACCTTCAAGGCCCTTAACCCCTTCAGCATCCTCCCCACTGTGATTTCTCCATCCATCACCCCCCATCTGTTTCTGTCCTCCCTTCTACTATGGGTAGCTCCCCTTCCTTTTCTTTCATAAAGACTGAATAGAAGTAGTCTCTGAGCACTTCTGCCTTTTCACCCCCTTCATCCACCCATCCCCCCTTCTTACTTCCTACAATTTGATTCTTACAACTTCTTTTCTCCCTGATGCACCTAAAGAAGTCTTTCGTCCTTTTTTTTTTATGCCCTGCGCCAGTCTGAGTTCCCTTACTGCCTTGGCTGTCCTTAACCCCTGGTCACTTCCTTTGCTTCTTTCAGGTATCCCTCCCTATCCTCCTCCCTCACTCCCCAATTTTCTGTATCTCATGTAAGATGCCCTTTTCTTCCTTACCCTGTCTAGCACCCCTTTACTTATCCAGCTGGGCTTCTTCCCCCTAGCCTTCTTAGTCTGGACCCTGCTGCAAATTTCTATTGCCTCCACTATCCCCTGTCTTATCAGTTCCGACCTTTGTTGTGTGTCCATATCCGGTTGAATTTTGCACAAGAACCCCTGTACCACTTCCCTCATCATCTTAAAGTTGGCATTCCAGAAATCCAGCACCCTTGTGCCAGATGCCATCCTCTCTTTAGCCATCTGTAACTGGAACCATACTGTCCGGTGGTCACTCCCCACCCAGTGGTTCCTCCACCCTCACACCCCTCACCTCATTCATCAGTATGAGGCCAAGGGTGTTCCTTTCCCTAGTTGGTTCCTTGACTAACTGTACTAGAAAGCTTTTCTGGAAGGCATCCAGCATTACTCGCTCCCTTCTGCACTTTGTGGTAGGTGTGTCCCACTCCAGCGCTAGCAGGTTGAAGTCCCCCTACTATCACCACCTCCCCCTTCCTACAGTTCCTCCTGATCTGTTCTGCCAGTACCCTGTCCATCCCTTCAGTTTGAGAGGGTGGCCTGTACACCACCCCCAGTCTTAGTACTCTATTTTTGGGATCCTGTAGTTGCACCCACAGTGCTTCTGTATGGTATACACCTGTGACTTCGAAACTTTGACATCAACCGACACTACAGTGACTACAGCACCAGGTCGCTGTAGTGTTGGTGCTGAACCCTGGCACTGTATTTGGGGATCTTGCACCTCCCTAATCAGCTCCAACTCGGGGTTGATTATATTTAGTGGGGGGTGGGAGGCACACAACCTCCTGTGCAGGGTGTTGAGGCGATGCCCAGAAAAAACTATGTTAGGGAGTTAGAAACTGTATGCCGACCACAAAAAGTGGTCGACATGACGGTTTAGCTGTGCGGTCGTTCGACAAACCTTTTGTCAACGACCAGTCGTAGATCCCTTCTGTATCTCTCTCATCTCCCTCCTCCTTTACACATTTTAATTCCTCCTTTATGTACAGCACCACACCCTTCCCCTTTTCCCTATCCTTCCAGTGTAATCTGTACCCTGGAACCATCATGTCCCAGTCGTGGATTTGGGTGGCCCATGTCTCAGTTATAGCTGCCAAGTCCACACACACCCTCCTCCAAGAGAGCCTGTAGTTCCGCCCCTTATTCCCCAGACTCCTAGCATTTAGTGTTACCACCCTCCAACCCTTGTCTCTACCCTCCCCCCCGCCTCTCTCCCCTTATGTCCACTCCCTTAGTAGTTGCCTTCCTCCTTACCTTGCTATCACGGGGTGTAAGCCCATTTGGTTTCACATCACTAGGCCTCTGAACACCACTATCCCTCCCGCTACCCCCTCTCCAAGTTTAAATGCTCCTCAATGTGCTTCCCTATCCTTGCCTTCAGTACATTTTTTCCTTCCTCATTTAGGTACAGTCTACCTTTTGGATACAGACTGCTGTTCTCCCGGGTCCCTCCTACCAGTCCATACCCCTTTTCCTGACACCAGGCCCCCAGCCATTCATTAAACTCTTGAATTCTCCCTTTTCTTGCCATGTTTGCCCTGGGAACAGGAAGTACCTCTGAGAAGGTGACAGACCTGCCTGCTTCCTCACACAGAGGTCCCAGTTCCTCAAACCTCCTCTTAACCTCCCCTACTGTCCCATCAGCCAGGTCATTCATCCCCAGGTGTATTGTTAGGTGAGGCCTTTCCCTTCCCCTGCTTGAATACCTTAGCATGGATTGCCCCACCTTTTTCACCTTCATTCCTTGCATGGCTCCTACCCAAATTCTACTGTGCCTCTCCCCTTTGCTTCCCCATCTGACCCCTCTTAGTAGCGAGTCCCCCAATACCAAGACACCTCTCTTCTTCCCCTCCCCATCCTCCCCCTTCTCCTCTCCTTCTTCCTCCTGCACAATGTTCCCTCCTATTGTCTCTATTTCTCCCCCTGTGTTCTCTGCTGTACTCAACCCTTTTTGTCCCAATTCACCTATTTCTCCATCTCTCTCTCTCTCTCCTCAGTCATTTTGTTCTTTGTACCCATCGAGTGGACTGCACTTCCCCTTCCTCCTTCCCCTCCTTTGACACCTCTGTTAGATGTCCATCTGAGCTCACAGCATTACCAACTCCATGTACTCTTTCTCCTATTCTCCTTGCACGTTTTGTCTCCCGTACCTGTGTCACCCCCACTGCCCCCTTGTCCTAACCAGTCCCCATCCCTCTTATCCCTCCCATCTTTTTTCTTTTCCCAGATGTCTTTTGTGCTTTCTACATTCCCTTCTCCTCCTGACCTAATATGGCCCTTCATCATCTTTGACACTTCCCCCATTAGCCTTAGTACTTCCTTCCCTAGCTTCCCCAATCTTATACAGACAGGGCACCCCCCATCCTCCACAGGGTGTCCATGAATACTGCCCCTCCACAGTTATTACAACCCATGATCCTTCCTCCCCTGTGACTTCTGTTCCCCCCCTTTCCCGGATTCCTTTGTCTCCCTCCCCTCCACTGACCCTCATTCCGGCCTGCCCTACTACCTTGTCCCCTTCCCAGACTTCCCCTAGCCATTGCCTTTCCTCTTTACCCCTTCCTATTCTTTTTTCCCTCTGCTCCATTCTCCCTCTCGTGGTTCCTCTTCTTTCTATCTTGACCCTGTCTGTTGGCAGCACTATTTCCCAGCTCCTCAAGCAGCTCCCTCACAGCCTTCAAGCCCAACCCCCAGTGTCTTTTCAGTATTTAAGAAAGGCTGGTGGGGGGGCCTTTTCAAACCTAGCACAGTGATAAGCCAGCAGCTGTAAACTACAAATTTAAGCTAAAAAAACCCCACTAAAACGTACACAATATCTCAGAGATAAATAAGCTCTCAGAAACAATTCACTCTTATTCAAACTCCCCTCAAACAAACTGCCTCAGTGAACAATTAAAGATAGATTTAAAACTGAAATCCACACAATCTTGATTGGCTACGCTGTTACTTGGGAAAATAACCCCTCCCCTACAGTGCTTAGACAGCCAGCAACAGCAACTGTGAAATACAATACAGATTTAAGCTTTTTTTTTCAGTCCAACCACCAAACCTAGCACAGTGCTCAGACAGCAGCTGTGAACTACAAACGTAAGCTAAAAAACACCACCAGAACTTACAAAATATGTCAGCGATGAATAAGCTCTCAGAAACAACTTACCAAACTCCCCTCAAACAAACTGCACAAGGATAGGCTCCTTGTGCACTGGTGACAAGTAGGGGAGGGGGGAGATGGGTAGACTGGATGGGCCTGGATGGTCCTTTTCTGCTGATACATTACTATGATACTATGATAAGGTATTTTTCATGACAATGGTATTTTCCATTACAATGAGACAAAATCCATTTCTGTGAAATAGCACTTCTATTTTCTTAGCTGTCATGAAAGGGGGTAAAAGAAGGTAAAACTTCATCAGAAACAAAAACAATTACTATACAATATGTACTCATTCAGAGCTTAGTCAGAGGCTGGCCACAGAGGTGACTGGTAGGCTGAGCCAGTCACTAGCTCAGTTATGAGATGGGGGAGTGGGGTGGTAGGCACTGTGAGGGGAGGGTTGGGGTCCACTAGACTACCAGGTATTTGGAGATTGTAGTATACAGGGGATCGGGGCAGGTGCGGTCCACTGGACCACCAGGGATAATTCACCATTTCAAGTGGGAGACAGGGGCAGGGGGAGAGGGCACTGGACTACTGGGACATTGGTATTATACATATGTATATATGTTGGGGATTGATGATCGGGGCTGGGGGGGCACTAGATCACCAGGGAAATTTGAGGTTCATTAAAAACATACAGTGTTGAGGATTGGTGATCGGGGCTGTGGGGGCCACTAGACTACCAGGGACATCAGGGTTATTTAAAAACATACAGTGTCGGGGATCGGTGATCAGGGCTGTAGGGGCCACTAGACTACCAGGGAAATTGGGGTTCATTAAAAATATACAGTGTCAGGAATCAGTGATGGGGCCTGGAGGGTCCACTGGACTACCAGGGATATTGGAGTTATTTACAAACATACTGTGTCGGGGATCAGGGATAGGGAGCGCCACATGGCCATGTTTGCCCGGGGTTACCGCGTGCTTTTCAGTGGCAGTATTTTGCCCTGTGCTGCAGGTCACACTAATGCCTGTAGTGCAGCGCTATTGTTTTGAATATCTGGGTGCGCCAATATTCATGTCCCCACCCCTCAGTCAGTCTCCTGCATAGATTATTTGTTAGTGCCAGTGCTATCATGTTGTGCTGGTGAATTTGCACTTTTGAGTATTGCAGCTGGGTGCAAATGCAGCACTATTCCAGCACAAATGGTTTGTGCCCATCACAGTGCTTTGAATATCTGGCCCTTGTTGTGCTAAATTACATTTTGGACAGGATTTCGTAAATGAGCCCTGTCATGATCGTAAAGTGGTGTAATAAAGACTGTGTTGAAAATGTTTGAGGTCAAAATTGAAACAACAGTTACACTTTATTTTCTGCCTGTTTCAATGTAACTAATCATTAATTACATGCAACAAGGTAATTACACTGTAGTTACCTATTTGTTGCATGTAACTACATTGTAGTTGCGATGGTTGTAATGCAGTTACAGTGTAGTTACACTGTAACCACAGTGTAGGTAAGTGACACTTAAAATAAAGTGTAACCAAAATAACAAAAACAAAATTATGAACAAAGGTTGACATTTTTCAACTCATAACTTTGCAATATCTTTACTTTTTAACACGCATTTTCAACATACTCATGTTTTTTACCCCATTTGAATGAACATGGCAGGTGCCATCATCAAATTTCCTTCCAAAACATATTTTCAGGTAGTTCCACAAGACAATGATTTGGTTCACAGTTCATAAATGACACCTGTCATGTTCATATGCCAAGGCAAAAAAAGAATAACAAGTATTTTGAAAATTCAAGGTCATAATCTAAGAAAATGACAACATTACGCGTGACCCTCTTCATTTTTCAGTCAAGACAATTCCACTATTATAACTCAAGTTATTAATTTGTTAATTATTTCCTCCACACTATCAGTGCCAAACACCTACATAGTAAATACAAGCAAGTGAACATTCTGCATTGACAAATGTTTGTTGTGTTAGCTGTCGCAAATGGCGCTGTAGTCTGAAACATGTGTGGTCGACAGGGTAGGGTGTAAGTTTGATTCTTCAAGTGTTGATTTTTGGAAAACAAAACAGTAGTTTCAAAAATATTAACAATATTAGGTTTTGTGTCACCAAAACAGGGTGCCTATTTTTGTGACTTGAAAGCTTGCTTTTGTGACCCACACATCTGTTTTCATGGGATACGACTTCTGCTTTCATGACAGTCTCAGAAGAAGAAAGAAATATAGGTGCGGCCATGTGCAAAGTCAGCTACTGGTGGGGAGCAATGCATGGGAGGCTGCAGCAGCTTTGTGAGTGTCCTGCAATCCCACATGCTAAGTCCGCTACGGGTCTGGCACCATGCATGGCATGATGCAGTTGCTTCATGAGTGGCCTGCAGGGCCACTTGGAAAGTCTGGTACAGGGCTGATGTAGTGCATAATGATGCAGCTGCTTCATGGGTGGCCTGCAGACCTGGCAGAGCACAGTACATGTGCATAATATTTATTCAGAAAAATTAATACTGGCTAAACAGTGGCAAAAGGCCTGTAGTCTCTGTATCTCAGAAGTGACTATGAGGCCCAGGCTTTAAAAGTGTAGCCTCTAACATGCCTACCATGGGTCTCATATGAGCTGTATAATTAACTGTATTATGTGGAATGTAAGTTAAACCCCTTAATAGTTATAAGAGTCTGAAATTTGAATGGTGGGATACTAACTGGTGGTTGGAAGGCAGGGACAGATACACTGCAAGTTTCTTGTTGGTTTCATGTATATATCACTTTTCCCCATCGGTGTTAAGGAGGAAATATTACTTTGTTTTACCTAAATAAAAAGCTGTATACTTTGTTTTATATCTAACTCTGTATGTTGAGTATCTACAGTTGTCTGTTTTATCTGTATGATGCGTATCGATTTAATAAACACATTTGAAGTGTCAGAAAAAGTGTTGCCTCTGAAAACAGGGTCTCCACAAGGAGGCACTATGAGTGGAACCAGTGGCAGGTCATGAACTGACACCATGGGTCATAACAGGGAACTTTAAACACACTTATTCTTGTGAAAAGGGAGAGAGAGCCAAGATGGCCAATGGACTAGCTGACTGAGAGGAGGCTCCCTGACCCAGGAGGGGAAAATCATTGCCAAGATTGCCTTATACCGTTTTTTTTTGGTTTACGAAAGGAGTATGTCCTCGAACAGCTGCCAAATAATGTTATTTAATTAAGCTATAGGAAAGGAAAGGAAAAATAAACCTCTCCGGTAATGATTCTCTCACTTTTCCATATTCAGGATGCTGGAGTCAGGATTCTCCCTTGTGCGTTGTTAAGCTGCCGCTTGGTAAAAAATTACTACCCTCTCCCGGGTATGTCTAAAAACTGCCACAGAGCCTATGAAGCAAAGGCTCTTGTATGTGAAAAGAGAATTTCAAAAAGGACAACACCAATGCAGCAAGACATAAGGGATTTCAAAAGCATTCTAAGGTCTGCCCCCATCATACCTGTGAGCGAGCAAGCAGCAAGTTCTGAGGCAGCTTCCAAAACAGTTGGAACACAATAACTGCAGAGGCACCTGTTTGGAACAGGTGAGAAAGCTTCTCAAGTGAGTAACTAGGAGCAGGGGGGCTTGGAAACTCGGAGACTAGGGGCAGAGTGGGGGGAGCCTGAAGGATTGACAGAGCCTGGGCAACAACATGCAGAAGGGCAGGGAGATACTGAGAAAAACTCTTCAGCAGGTGTCTCTATGCTATTAATTCAAACTAAACCTAATACAGGAGTGAAAAGAAAGTTTGCAAAATCAAGCACTGCTCTTCTTTACGTAGTTACAGGTACACCTGCAGCCTTGACTAAGAAGTCAACAAAAGTTAAACATAGTGAAAAGCTGTTAAGTGAAAGAGTAGCAAGACTCCCAAAATTTTCCCAATCCTCGCAATTTATTCGCAGTTTAGACTGTAAGAAACTTAGAAGTAGAAGCAAGAGCAAGCTTCTATTGCTGAAACTTCTATGTCAGAGGAAGCATCTTTTTATTTTTTTTATTTTTTTATTGAAACAAAAGGGTTTTGTTGTTATACAGAGGAAAACAAAAACAGTAATGATACAAATACACAAACATACAAACATACAATCACTATTGCATCTTAAATGGATGTACCCTGCTTCCATCTCTACCCTCAATGTTCTATACCTATCTAATGTTCATTATTATATTATTACACTTTTAAGGGATAAATCCTGGTCTGTGGTCTCGCATACATAATATCCATCTTCGCCATAACACGTCGAAGTGCTCTGTGGTGTTATTCAGTCTGGCTGTTAGCCGGTCCATATCATAGATTTGGATCATTCCCTCCTGCCATTGGGTGATTGCGGAGGCAGTGGGAGTTAACCACAGCCTAGTTACAGCTTTTTTTGCTACTAATAGGCAGATTTGTTTCAGCTTTTTGGTTATGGGGCCTCTATGCCCAGGAGGAGGGTCAAGAAAGACTGCTATTGTAGCCAATATTACAAAATCGGAGCCAAACATTATTTGTAGGGCAGTCTGGAGTTGTGCCCAATATGTCTGTAGCACAGGGCAGGACCAGAGTATGCAGCCATGTGTGGCAGTGCTGGGGCCACAGCCTCTACAGCACAGTGCTGATTGTTCTGGGTTAAATTTAGCCATAATTTGGGGAGCACCGAAATAGCTAATAAAACATTTCCAGGAGAATTTTTCCAGGTGTGGGAGGTAGTAGGTTTGTAGATATGTTGAAGGTATCTTGTCCAATCTCATTGGGGGAAGGCAGTTTGCAGGTCCGCCTCCCATCTTGTCTTGATTAAATCCACCTGAATCCCTCAGAGCACGAGGAATGCTTTATATATCTAGGAGATTAAAGAAGGCACCTGATTCGTGGCCAGTACTCATAGTATTAATTGATGGAATTGTGGCATCTCCAGGTCAGAGGGCCAATCTCAGAGTTTCTCTTGTATGTAGTGTGAGACCTGATAGTATCTGAACTGGTACTGGGGGCATTGGGGGAAAGACCCAGCAAGTTCCTGGTAGGAGGTCTGGTCCTTGCCTCGAAGGAACCGTGCAGGAAGAAAAAGGCCCACTTGTTCCCACCAGGCAAAGGCATTGTCCATGCATCCTGAAGTGAAAGAGGCATTGTGGGAGAGAGGAGTAACCAAAATTTTAGTTGCTCTGAGGTGTTTGTGGGGTATGACTTTTCGCCAACATTTCAAGGTGGTTAGAGTGCAAGGGTTTGTGGTTATTGTTTCCAGTTGTGGAGGGGGATCTGCTAGTAATATTTTCCGGGTGGATAGTAGGTCCTCTTCTGTAAGTTCTAATGTTTTCCAGTGGGCTGTGTACTGTTCCATTAACTAGTACGGGGCTGTGTGTATCTGGGCTGCTGCATGATAAAGAGATATGTTTGATAGGGTTAATCCCTGCGCCTTGGGGAATTGTAGTATACTATATTTTATGCTGGTATACTTCCTCCCCAGATATATCGGGATATGAGTTTATCCTATCTTCAGAATACTCCCCCTGAAGGAGGGACTGGTAAGGCTTGAGCTAAGTATAGTAATGGGCTAGTATGATCATTTGAATACTGTCTATTCATTGCAGTAATGAGAGGGGCAGTGTTCCAGGTCTCTAGGCCTTTTACCATTTGGCCCATAAATTGCTCATAGTTCAGGTGGTTGAGTTTTAGATTGATGGGTATTTGGACCCCCAGGTACTTCAAGTTATGTAGGTCCCAACAAAATTGGAAGTTTTGTTTTGTTTGTGCCCTTGGTGTGTAATTAAACTGCAGCACCTTTGTCTTAGTTGTATTCAATCGGTAGCCTGCTAGTGCTTCAGACTCCATAAGTGCTTGCCAGAGGTATGGGAGAGCAGGGTCTGGGTCCTTTAGGTATATAAGCATGTCATCTGCCTATATTGCTAATGTTTAGGGCTTCCCACCCAGAATGGGTCCTTGAATGTTCGGGTGGCACCTGAGGGCTTGAGCTAGGGGTTCTAAGTATACAGCAAATAGTAGTGTGGCTAGAGGGCAACCCTGATGACCATATGCAGAGGGAAAGAGTCCAATATATGCCCATTTACTTTGACCAAGGCCAGTGGATCTCTATATATTTAGTGAAGGACCTTGATGAAATCCACAGGGAAGTTCTTAAACCTCACTGTGGTGAATAGAAAGTTCCATACATCAAGACTGTTTGGTTTCTCAGTGACTGCTCAGATGCACACATGAGTCTTGTTACTCAGGATAAAAGTTTACTTTATTGAATATCATAAAACCAGCTAGCACCATCAACCACTGTAGTTGAAATAGATGCCCACCCCCAAAAATGAAGTCTTCATTTTTGGGGATGGGCGTCTATTTCTACTGTAATGGTTGATGTGTTTTATGATAGTCAATAAAATGAACTTTTATCCTGAGTAACAAGAAACGTATGTGTATCTGAGCAGTGACTGGAAAGCCAGACCTTCTTGCTGTTTGAGTTCCTTGTTTTTTCAGGCTCCAGTTTTATGTGGTGCAAGCCACCTAGTTGTTGTTTTGTTTTTAATAGAAAGTTCCAGTCCACTTGGTCAAATGACTTTTCAGCATCTAGACTAAGTAGTAATAGGGGAGTTTCCAATAGGATGGCGTGGAGCAAGACATGCAGGGTTCATTTTATGTTATCATGGGTTTTCAGGGTTTTAAATAATTGATTAGCAGTTTGTTTCTTGGGACGATACTAACTGTACAGAAAGTATTTATATAGATTTTCTTGAAGCGCTGTGTTTGTTAAACACAGTGAGGCAAGAGCTATACATTTTCACAAAGTTTTAGCACTTTTATGAGCAAAATGCTAATCACTTTTTATAGTTAAATAAAACCCTGGTTTGACGTGTTTGGACAAAACCAGTTTGATCATCATCTATGAGGGAGGGGAGTAGCTTGTCTAGGCGTCAGGCCAGAATGCATAAATAGACTTTATAGTCTGTGTTCAGTATCGATATGGGGCTGTAGGAAGCACAGTTGTTTTTATCCTTGTTTGGTTTCAGGATTGCTGAAATTGTGGCATATTGCCAGGTTGGGGGGACTGGGTTTCCTACATGTAAGGACTGGTACACTTCTTGCAGGAGTGGGATTAAGGTATCAAGGAATACCTTATAGAATTCCCATGGGTATCCATCTGGTCCTGAGCTCTTACCATTCTTCAGAGCTTTAATTGTGGCCAATATTTTAGGTTGTGTTATGGGAGACACTAGCGAGTGGGCAACATTGTCAGTCAGTTTGGGTAGGCCTAGGGGCCACAGATACATACCTATTACCAGGGTCAGATTCTTTGGAATATAGAACTGGGTAATACTGATGGAAAGTCTTAAGAATCATCATGGGGTCATTTTGTAGCATGTTTTAGTTTGTGGTCCCTAATGTGAGTAACCACAGATTGCATGACCCGGCACCTTAGCCAGAAGGCCAAGACTTTGGACACCTTGGGCCTCCCTCGTAGTAACGTTGCTTAAGGTATCGGAGGGTGGCTTCTGTTTTGAGATTCAATATCTATTGGATTTTGCATTGTAGCTGGGCCACCCGGAGGGCACTGTGATGCCTCCCCACCAGCATGGAACTTTTGAGCCACATTTAGTTGAGTCTACAGTTCATGCGGTTTCTGCTCCCTTCCTTCCTTTTAGCATGAAGTATATTGTATGAGTTCCCATTTGAGGAATGCCTTTATTGTGTCCCAGAGCATGGTGGGGGCAAGGTCAGGGGCCATGTTGTCAGTTTGTATTTGAGTAAGCTTATCGTTGATAAGCTGTTTAGCTTCAGTCTTGTTCAACAGGGAGACACTGAACCTCCAAAGTCTAGAGCCTTGGGGTGGGCCCCAGTGGAGCTTGAGGATTAAAGGAGCATGGTCAAACAGACAGATAGGCAGCATCTTACAGATTTTGAGGAGGCCTATTTGCTCTAAAGAAATATGAATCGGGTCGGTTCGGTAGTAGGTACGGTGGGGGTGGGAGTAGTGGGTGTATTGCCACTGTTCTGGGTGTAGGTACCACCATGTGTCTATCCAGCCTGATTCTTTAAGCATGGTCCAGCCTTTCTTTTGTACACTTGTCTGTCTGTGTGGGAAAGGATTGGATGTATCTCTTCTGTAAAATATTAAATTATAGTCTCCCCCAAGGAGAAGCGTGCCTCACTGATATTGGAGGACTTTATTGAGTAGTGCCTGTATACCTTGGGTATCCAGTCCCAGAGGGAGCATCTTTTAAAAATAACATTGCTGTCGAAGCAAATACTCAGGACTCCCTCACAAAGTGGTTCTCTAATGTTTGAAATCTGGGACCTTAGTAGCTCTGAAATTGGACTTGATTCTACAAATTTAGATACTCCTAATAGGAGTACAGAGGCTGAGGGATCAAGCCATAATATAACTGTCATTTAAAAAGAGAACTGTATTCAATGCCTGCAGTCTGGCATTAGTAAGCAGTCAGGAACAGTCATCCCTACCCAACTTAAAAACCGACATGGGGCCTGATATGGAATCTGACTCTGGTGTAAAAATACAACACACTGAAATACCTAGAGCCTTCTAAAAACACACAAAAATCAAGAAATGGATAAGGTGAGATTGCAGCAACCAATAGAGGATGGAAAGGAGGCAGATATCAAAGATGCCATCCTGAACAAAGTAAGACAGGGCTTTATTAATATAAACACCTACTGTATATCTCTGTCTTAACTAGCTCTGTATCTGACTTGGCAAAAAACATTGATGCTCTTTCCCTAAGAACAACTGAATTAGAAAATAGAGTGAGTCAAGCTGAGGATAAAATGGAGCCCCTGCAGAAAACTGTTAATACTCAATTGGAAATTTTAAAACAAAAAGTGGAGGAAGTAGAAACCAGGTCCAAAAGGGATAATATTAAACTTGGAGGGGTCCCCCGAGGGAATGGAGGGAACACAACCTATTGAATTCTTTAAAAAATGATTAACAGAAGCGTTGGGAAGATCATAACCTGATAACAAAGTGGAAATAAATAGACCACATAGGGGGGCTAACAACCAAAACTACCATGGAAACCAGCCTAGATTTGTAATCGTCAGACCTCATCATTTTCAAGATAAAAAAAGCTATACGAAGAAAAGCAAGACTGGAAAAGGGTTTACGTACAGCTGGAATTACCATACAGGTGTTCCCAGATTTCCAAGAAAATATACAATGAAATGTTGGGGGGCCCTTTGAAGTAAACACTCTTCGCTCAAGTTATTGTTCTTCAATCTTTCTTTTTATTTCTCTTCCCCCTACGTTTCGCTCGACTTGGAGCTTGTTCACGGGGTTTATTCTTTGTTACACATCTGTAAATACATTTATTTTATGTCATTGATCAGCATTTTTTTTTTTGGTATGATATTGTTACATTTTTAATTCTTTGGTGTATACACATACCATTCAATAAAGATTATTGCTTGTGCACCCTTGTACTGTATATATTCTTAATTTTTCACAGGGTTAATTTATTTGTATTTGTTTAGATCCTAAGTTGCATCCTAAAAAGACATACACAGTATGTTAGTGAACACAGCGCTGCTAACAACTTGGAACAAGGTTTAACTACTGCCTGTAAGGCTTGTTCCCCATATTTCTTGATTTGCAGCATACCTTATATATTACTTAAAACTTCTTGTCTTTCTTGTAAAGAATAATTTTGGGCCTGTAATAACATAAACATATTTTTTTGTAAAGCTTTGCTGTTATTATGCTGTTTAATATTATAATGTGGCCACATTGTGGCTTCTATTTACTTATTTTGTTAACAGCATACCTTAAAGGAGACTGTGAGCTTCTTAGAGTGGAATTAATGTTCTTTGTAGTCTGTGAAAACATAATCATAGTATTCCCCTATTGGTCTCATAGCCATCATTTTACTTTTATAATTAAAGGTTCTAATACCAACTTCTAAATATTCTTTAATATTTTAACTGCTTACCCTCACTCCATCTGGCTCAAGTTTCTCCTTTTTGGTTAAGTTCCTCTGCATGTAAGCACTGAAGCCCAACAAATTTTGATGGTAGCTACTTCCTGATACCCTCTCACCCATTTTTGTGAGATCCCATGGTGTGACTAACCATGTCGTCACACCCAGTTGATCGCACCTGTGCGATCTCGGTTGCTAGGCAACCGAACACTACTGCACTGATCAGTGCAGTTGGGTGCTCACAAAAACGGGCTATTTGTTCCTAGTTGCTGCAACTCTATGCTAGTTTAATTTTTTGTTTATTTTTTAACTTTCTTGTGAGGTTATTAAAATGAAAACACATTGTTCTTATACCATGATATTCTTTTGACATAAGAGTAAAGAGGATTTTTTGCTAATATCAACAGTTCTCTTGCCTTGATTTAAAATACTGCAAAAAATTCCAGGTTACTCAGAAGTATTATTTGTTATTATATCACCTTACATTACTGTTTTCTGCATCCCAAACTTTGAAATTCATAATGTAATACAAACAGGGTGGGATATTTAAAAGGGTTGTGCCATGCGTAAGTCCGAATTTTTTTTTTTTTAATTTATTTAGTTGTTTAACCAGGTATAGCACACTAAGCTGAAAGTTTTTTTTACAGGAGTGACCTGGGAGCACAAGTGACTTGCTCAGGGTCACACAGTATTTAAGTGGAAGCTGTGGGATTCAAACCCAGGTCTGGTCTGCTGGATGTCACCAAATTTGCAGCTCAGAGCCTTAGACCACTGCGCTATACTGCCTCCTTGCACCATTCTGCGATATTCAGCAGGAGGCAGTTGCGCCACTGAAAACAGGCTGAGCACCAGCACAATGCAAATGAAGGCATGTGCTACCGAAGGGGTGGATCCATGCATAAAGAGCACAATGCGATATTCAAAGGTTTGCGCAATGCGCAATAGCGGAACAACTGGAAGGTGAGCCACAGCGGAAATGAGCCAAAATAAAAAGGCTCAAGTAAGAGGCGCAAGAACGCTACAGGGATGCCAAGCGAGACAGACAGAGAGAGACAGACAGCAACAGTCCAGAACAGGGCAGGCAAGGGAAGTTGTGTGGGCCATAGGCTGCAGAGGCCAGCGGGGGTACCCAGTGCAGTGGAGGTAGCAGTCAGGACAGCGGGGGTAACAGAGCAATATCAGCCGGGGGGGTCACAAGCCAGGCAGATGAACAGTGCCAGCTTCCACACGGAAGCTGTAATGAGGGGGGTGAGAATGCATGCTGCAGGGGGACGTGGCCGTGGAAGGGCCTGTCGGTGGTACACCCCCAACAGGCAGTACCGTGCCCGCATCAGCTTTGAGCTATACACAGATGTAGAGATCATGGGCCGGTACCGCCTGAACAGGACAATACTGAGGTGGCTCTGTGAGCTGTGCAGTGATGTGATGCAGGCACCCTCACGACGGAGTCAAGCTCTGTCGGTGGAGACCAAGGTGAAAGCCTGCATGTGCCTGCTTGCCACGGGCACCTTCCAGAGGCCGACAGGGGACACCACAGGCATCACACAGTCAGCCACTTCATGCATCCTCACCCAATTCCTCAGCACACTGCTGCCACATGCTGCAGAGCACATCCATTTCCCCAGCACCGCGGCAGAGCGTACAGCAAACATGCAGGAGTTCCACAGGGTAACACGTATGCCTGGTGTGCTAGGGGCCATAGACTGCACCCATGTGGCCATTTGCACACCACCTGGTCCTGATGGGGCTGCATATAGGAACAGGAAGGGCTATTCCAGTGTCAACTGCCAGGTGGTGGTGTGTGATACCACTGGGCGCATAATCAATGTCTGTGCCACACACCCTGGCAGAGCACATGATGCCTTCATATGGTATCAGTCCATACTGTGCCATCAATTCGAGAGTGGGGACATCCCCACAGGCCATCTAGTGGGTGAGTACGCATGTAGGAATTGCAAACGTGGGGCAAGGGTGGGAATGCCACAGGTGCTATGGTAGTGGCACACAGGGATATTGGCAATATGGACCTGAACATGATACTCATCTCCACCATCTCCACACAGGTGACAGCGGATACCCACTCCGTCCCTGGCTGCTCACGCCATACCGGCGCCCCATGACCCCATCGCAGCAATGCTATAATGAGGTGCATGCCGCCACACACAACATCATCGAGTGGGTGTTTGGGATGCTCAAGGCACGCTTCCGATGCTTAGACACCTCCGGCAGTGCCCTACAGTACAGCCCCTCAAAGGCCTGTGGGATATTCCTGACCTGTTGTATCCTGCACAACATGGCCAAAGACTGTGTGATAGCCATTCAGCTCGAGGAGGGAACAGCGATGGGGACGCCAGCAGCGCCGGTGATGATGGTGATGAGCAGCCCCTCCTTGGATGGCGGGACCCCCGACTGATCCGGCAGGCTCAGCTGCACCGGGACACCATCACGGAGGAGCATTATGCATGACACAGGTAAGTCAAGGGGCCATGTGCAACCAACACTGTCCTGGCGCAATCCACAGACACACAGAGTAACACACCAGGGGTGCATGACGGCAAGGGGAGTGAAAGGGACCAGGCACACTAACACACCATCAGGGAGGGGTGAACAGTCATATGGACACACACACACACACCAGGCACAAAGCGTACATCGGCAGGTGCACAGCAGAGCAGGAACAGACATGGCAAACACACAGATCCACAGACCACACCCACCACCTGTACTGTCCAAGTACGTGTGTCAGATGCTGGGCACCCTTGCACCTTGGTGTACAGTACAATGCAGGCATCATCATGCACACGCACCTGTGGACAGCAGTCGGGATGGTGTGCAGGTGGTCCGTGTGTCAGCGTGATGGGCAGGGCACCCACCAGTGCACTGCCCACCATGACGCACATTGCACACAGGGCAGCACCAGACAGGGCCCGCACTGGGAGACAGGTCAGTCATGTTGCACTGTTCCACAGCCACCGCGGATGCATGGGCGGCCCCACCATGACCCAACAGCACTGGCAGGCTGAGCAGGGGCCACATGGGGTGGCACCGATGGACCACCAGGGGTCCCACTGCACGATCGCGACCTTGTCCGCACTGGGGTCTGTAGTATGCCAAACATACCTGCACCAGGGGTGCTCGGGATGCCCACAGCAGAACCCGGTGTCGACAGGCTGGGTGTCACAGGACGCCAGGAATGGGGAGTGGAGAGCGTACTGTGTGGGGTGCGTGGTACAGGGGCACCTGCTTGCATGCCCAATGCAGCCACGACAGTGACCAATGCCTGGGTCTGCCTGTCAATGGCGGCAGTCACATCCATCCGCATATGGACCATCTCTGCAAGGATCAGAGCACAGTCCATGCTGTGCCACTCCACAGCCACGCACAGTGCCTCCACGGACATTGCAAACCACCTTTGCTGCTGTACTGATTCCCGCAGCAGGCGGGTGTGCTCTTCAAATGAGTACTGTGCCACAATGGCATCCTGTCCCCCAGAGTATGGAAGGTCCTGATGCTCAACACCCCTTGAGGGTGGGTGCTGTTCACCAGGACCAGGAATGGGCATATCAAAGGACGGTGGGCATGTGCCACTGCTGGACACTGTACCCCCAGACCTGGTGGGTGACTGCTGCTGCTGCTGCCTCTCCAACCGCTGTGCCCCAGGGACCACTCGTTGCACTGTGTGGCCGCAACAGTGCCAGACACCTGCACAGCCACCGGTGCTGCCCCACCGGTGCTGACAGGCACAGCCTGGGACTGTGCCGACATGCTGGCACACACGTTGGAACCAGCTAGGCCTGGGGCATGTGCTGACCTGCTGTGTGTCCGTCATGGGACACACACATGTCACTGCCCATTGCAGTCCTTGTATCATCAATGGTGCAGGTACGTGCTATGGCCACAGTCACAGCGTGCTGGCATGCTTGCATGCCAGACTGTTGAGATACAGGCTGTGCACCCCCCCACCTGACTCACCGACAACAGAGTTGGCAGCCAGGCGTGCATGCTGGTGCAGTGCATGCTGGCTGGCGACAGAGGTGGATGGACCCTCCTCCAACTCCGGCAGGTCTTCCTCACTGTCTGGACCCACCATCACCATCCCCTGAAGACGAACAGGATCTGTAACAGAAAGTGAGGACATGTGAGTGCATGTGAACAACCTTCCCCCCAACACCACCACCATGTCATACCGTGCAGTGATGGGCTTCCACCTGTCTGGAATCCACCTCCTGGTATGCCCTCAATAGCACTCCACTGCATTAATGCAGCCAGTCAGTCCTCAGCCGGGGTCAGCTCCACCACCGCTGGCTGGCCCTCTCCTGTGCCAGCACTTGCCGCCCTGAGGGCTGCCACCTTCTCCTTCACCCTCCTGTGGTCTGTCCCCATCTTCTTTTTGCATTCCTGCACGGAGCGCTGGTGGCTTCCGTGCAGGTTCACTGCCCGAGCTACCCCCTCCCATGCAGACACATGGGCCTGAGGGGTGCCCCGCCGTCCACTCAGTAGAGGCTCCTCCTCCAGGTAGGCCTGGAAGAGGGCCTCTGTCTCCGCCGTGGTGAAGTTGGGCCTCCTCCTCCGCCCACCATCCTCACCCTCACCTTGGCTCTGCTCAGTCATGTCGGTCTGTACGGGTGGAAGTGGACACCTGTCACTGTGCAGTCTACAGCGTTATCCCATGACCATTGTCCAGAACATCACACAGCATGCAACCCACCTCTCACCTGCAGTAACCGAATCTGGCCAGCACAGTCCAATGTCGCACATTTATAGCGCAATGTATGCAAATTAGGAGTGGAGCAACTGTAATGAGATGCAAATCGCGCCACTGGGCCTTTGAATGGCTGATCAGATGATTTGCATGTGTCGGCTGAATAGCGCGCCATTGCGCTTTGCCCAATACGGTTGAGCCGGCTAAGCCAATGGCGCATTTCCATGACTGTGTAGTACACCACATTGCACATGCCCAGGTGGCTTACGCAGGCGTCTGCCGTGCTGATGACGTGCTGTGCACGATCAGCAATTCAGGACATGGCCACCATTGTGCCAGTGGCGCTACAACGCTGGGAATCAAATGGTGCTGTGGCACAACTGCGCAATAGTCCACTGTGGCACTGGCAAGCAGGTGACTGTTCACGCAGGACGTGTAGAAGTCTGATGGCGCTGTGCGTGGCCTTGCGCCACTGACCCATGTCCTTGTGCCTGACCTTTGCCCCCTGGTGCTGTACGTCTGGCATGTGTATGGCTCTATTGCACTGTTCGGTGACAGCACGATAGGGAATGGCAGCGCTGTACCAACAGCGCGATAGGGAATGGCGGCGATGTACCGCGCAGCACTTCCACGTGGGGTTGCCACGCTGCAGAGTGCCATATTGTCTACTATAACATTAGAGATGGCATGCAGGAGAGCCCCTCAGTGGGATGCCCTTGAGCTGGCCAACCTTGTGGCCACTGTGGAACCACACTATGGCCCACTGTTTGGTGAGGTGCCACTGGACAGGGCCAGGACCCAGGTCTGGGAAGAGGTGGCCACTGACCTGGAGGTGGCCACTGGCCACAGGAGAATGGCCGAACAGTGCAGGCACCGGTATGGGGACCTGAGACGGAGGGAGCTGGAGCTACTGGCACGTCTGTGGTCGCGTGCCAGGAGGGGCGTGGTGCCTCATCCAGGTGGGTGATACGTCTACACACTTGTATGGTCCATATGGGTAATACTGTTTCATGTGTCCAGCACATAGGGGAGGGATGGTCTAGGGTTGGCTGTGGCAGTGTTTACAGGGTATGGGATGGGTGGGTCTGGCTGGGTGGGTGGGCACACACATTGGGGTGGGGGGAATATGCTTTGGGTTTGTACTGATGTGTTTCTCTCCTTTTGTCTCCCACAGGCATGGCCGAGCGGAGGAGGAATTTGGAGCAGCAGCGGAGGGTGGTGGCTGCAGGACTGGATCGTGGCAGTGAACAACTACAACGCCAGCAGCATCCCGGTGAGGGTGAGTACCATGACACCATGATTGCTATTGCATGCTGTGTGACAGGGTGGGAGGCAGGGCATGGCCACCATCCATGGACACCACTGCCATGCACGCGACATGTGACAGTCAGCACTGTCCAGTGCCACTGCATGTCTGGGAGTGCGTCAGTGGTGGTCCATGCGTGCACTGGGCACATGGCTATGGCACTGCCTGCTCACCGCATAGCCATGTTACTGTACAGCTTTGGCTGTGCTGTGCTGGACATGGGCGGTGGGTGTGTGCAGTGGTACACATGGCTGTTGCTGCCTGGTTGGGCATGTCTTGTGGACACGGTCACTGTGGGTGGGCACACACCATCACTGGAACGTGGCACATGGCTGTCTGCCATGCATACTGGGTGGGCTGCAGGGGGATGGACAGTCACACCCATTGACTCTGATCCCTTGTCCTAAGTGTGCGGATACTCCTGCGAATGCAGCGGTCCATCCAGGACCTTGTGCGGGTGGCGCAAGAGTCCTTTGCCATCCTGCGGGATTTGCAGAAGCATGGCATGAGGGGGAGGAGGCGACCCAGGCAACAGCCCCAGGCAGCAGAGGACCAGGCTGGCCGACAGTGAAGAGAGACAACCTCCCCCCTTTGACCAACCCTCACACCCCGCCTTCCCTCTCCCATATGTTCACCCTGCCCCTTACCCACCCCCACCTTGTTCCTGTCCCTCCACCCCATGTTTGTACATAATTGTAAATAGTTGTTGTTGTTATATTTTTGGAATACAGTTATTTTGATATGAATACTGTGGTGGTCTCTGATTTGCAGCTGGCTATAGGTGCTCAGTTGCAGTGGTGTGCATGGCATCTGGGGTGGTTCAGTCATGGGTATGTGTGTGTGTGTGTGTGTGCGTGGAGAAGTGTCTCTGGTGTGGGAGTGGCCATCAGTCGGTATTTGTGGTGTGTGTGTTGTTCCCTGTGCATTGCATTACTGTGTGCAGTGGTCCATGGTGCCTGCTCTGTGTCCATTGTGCCCCTGTCAACCCATCCTTGGCCTGTGCAGCTGACACCCTTGCATGTCTGTGGCCTGCGAGGTCTGCTGCCTTCTCAGTGGTGGCTGTCCCAGCAGGTCATCCACTGTGACCATCACCATGCTGGGTTGCCTCCTGTCAATGGTGTGGTGCATGTTTGCCTCAGGTGACACTATGGCCTCCGCAGTTGCTGTCCCACCTCTATGCTGCGGCTTGTGTGTATTGCAGGGGGTGTGCACCACTGTCTGTGACTTGTGATCCAGGCATCTGCTGGTGGCATACAGGGCCACAGTTCATGCACAGGGTGGGTGTCACCCCTGTGCCATGAGGGACTGCAGGCTGTGCGTGCACAGTTTTCATGGGCCCACACTGGGGGCTTGGCTGCCACACTACTGCGTCCCTGTGTTAGTGTCCCCGTGGGTATGGGTATGTGTTTGCCCCTGCACTGTGTTGCATCCAGTGTGCTGCATGCTTCCACATACCACTGCGGGTGTCTGTGCAGGCTGCTGTGGCTCATGGTGGGTCTGGCTTGTATGGTTCTGTGGTCCACGAGGTTGCAGTGTGGCAGTGGGGGTGGTGGTATGCATGGGGATTCCCGCAGTGGTGGTCACTGCTCATGGGGGGTGTCTTGGGGTCACGGTACAGGGTGTGCTGTGCACGGGGGGGCTGCTGTGCCATGGGGTGGTCCACCCTCCTTGTGTGGCAGTCTCAGCTTGCCGGTGGGTGTGCTGGGGCACTATGGCCCAGCTGTGCTTTGTTTGCTTGTCCCCATGGTCTGATGGCTGTTCCATCCCTCCCCCAGTTATGCTGAGCTTGGGGTGTGGAGGTACATTGTTGGTTCTGCAGTGTGTCCCTCTGCCCATCTGTGGCATGGGTGGTGGGCCCCTGCCTACCTCCCTGGTTGTGCAGTTCCATTGCTCTGCTGCTGGGGGGGCTCCCTGCTTGCACTATGGCACCTCTGGGCTGCTCAGCTGGGCAGCCCTTGTTGCGCCATAGAGCATCGTCTCTGCTCAGCTTCCCCTTCCTGGTTATGCTATAGCGCAGGTTGTGTGATATTCAGACGCTGGCTTGTTGCGTAATTTGGCTTGCCCCATGTTTGAATATCGCATCTATTGCGCATGTGCGTAAGTGACTTGTGCTTGCTCCTGCTGTTGCGCACTTTTTGGGTGCAGTTTGAATATCCAGCCCACAGTCATTATTGTTTACTTGCTGCGGGGTCAACTGCAATTTGACCTTCCTATTCATTAAATACTTTCAATCACTTAGTGGCTTAAAATTGTCTTCTCAGATCAGTTCTCTAGCTCACATTATACCAAGCTTGTTAAATACCATAGTATTGTTTAAACAATTATTATTCAGATAACACTGGGGTCAAATGCAACTTGACCTCCCTGTCATAAATGCTGAAAGTTGATCTGGAGGTAAAACATCATCTTTACTGTTTTAGACAGTGATTGTACTATGTTATTTATAATATACCTATATTTGAACTTCTCTTAGTACATTTGCTATAACAGCATTATTTGTTATCTCTCTGGGATCGATCATTGCTTATTTATTTTGCTGAGGGACCAGTTGCTATTTGGCCTCCCCTTCATTGAATACTTGGTACTCACTTCATGGTTTAACATTTTCTTCACAGATCATTTCTCTAGCAAGCATTTATTATTTTCTGAGGGGTCAGTTGCAATTTGACCTTCCCCTTCCTTAGGTGCTTGTCAGTGATGCCATGACTTAAAATTATCTTCACAGATCAGTTCTCTAGCTCACATTCTACCAAACTTGTAAATACCACAGTACTGTTTAAACAATAAGTATTTAGATGCTACTGGGGTCAAATGCAACTTGACCTTCCTGTTAAAAATACTGAACTTTCTGCTTATTTATTATGCTGAGGGGTCAGTTGCTATTTGACCTTCTCCTTCACAATCACCCCATGCTTTAAAATTATCTTCATAAATCAGTTCTCTAGCTCACATCAAACCAAACTTTTAAACACCATAATACTGTTTAAAACAATCAAATAACACAAGGGTTAAATGCAGCTCAACCTCTCTGTTGTCAATACTGTAAGTTGTCCTGGAGGTAAAACATCATCTTTACTTTTTTAGGTAGTGATTGTACTGTTATTTAGCATATCCATGTGTTTTGACTTCTCATACTACACTTACTACAACAATGTTATTTTTGGGTCAATTACTACTTGACCTCCCTGTTGTAAGTGTTACAAGTTGTTCTATAAGTTATATCTCTACTTCATTTAGTATATCCCTGTAGTGTTTACTTCTCAAAGTTTACTTTATACAGTAACTTTATTGTGATCATAATGGGGTCAATTGCTATCTGACCTCCCTGTTATATCTACCCTTTCAGTTCTATATGATCTAAATGCATGCCTGCCAGTTTGTTTCTACATTCATCCCAATCCTGTTGTCTAATGTGTTCATGTGAAATATCCACCTCATTTCAGCTCTTAAAAGATAATCCCAGTTATTACCTCCTCTTTCTGGTGTCTGTACTTTTTCAAGTCCCCAGAACCTTAAAGAAGATCCATTATGACCTGCTTGCTCAAAATGTGTTGCTACTGGGGATGTCTCTTCTTTTCTTCTTATATCTTCTTTATGTTCTTGTATGCGGGTCTTCAGCATCCTGCTAGTTTGTCCAATATACAGCTTATCACAAGGGCATTGTATTACATATATTACCCCTTCTGTAATGCAGTTAATATGCTGTCTAATTGGATGACCATGCCCTGTATGTGGATGTATGAATGTTTGTTTTTTTGATGTATGACTACATACTGAGCACTTGCCACAAGGGACCATGCCTGGTGCTAATGGTCCCAACAGTAGTTGTGCTTCCTTGTTTTCTGGTAATTTAAATTGAGATTTTACTAACTGATCCTTAAGGTTCCGTACTCTTTTTGCAGCTATTATGGGCTTATTTAAAAGTTCTGGTATTTATTCATTCTCCATTCCAACTAAATGCCAATGTTTGTTTATTATTTGTCTAATTTATTTTAACTTATGATTGTATTTAGTAGCAAATACAATTCTTTGTGGCTTTGTTTTTGGCCCTTTATTTTTTAATAGTTCCTCTTATGTCTTATTTTTTAATTTTTCTTCTGCTTGTTTCAATGTCTTAGGCTTATATCCTCTGTCTATGAACCTATTTAACATGATTTTTGATTCTTTCTCTGCTTCTTGTATTGCTGTACAGTTTCGTTTCCCTCGAGTTAACTGAGAGTTTGGAATACTCTGTTTAAGCTTGGTTTCATGGAAACTATTACCATGTAATATGGTGTTTCTATCTGTTTCCTTCCTAGAAAGTGCTGTTTCTATCTTGTTGTTTACCTTTTTTTATCTTGAGGTCTAGATATGGTACTTCTTTTTTATCAAAATTCATCACAAACTTAAGATTTTTATCTTTGTTGTTCAGTTCCTCATGGAATTTAATAAGTTCTTCCTGTGTTCCTTTCCGTAACATAAAAATATCATCAATAAAATGAAGCCAAGTGTGTATTTTGCTGTTATTTTCTAAAAAAATGTGTGTTTTTTCAAAATTGTACATATATGCATTGGCATATGCTGGTGCCATTGTGGAACCCATTGCTGTCCCCTTATTCTGTTGATAGAACGTCCCGTCAAACTCAAAATAATTCCTTTTTAATATCATATCTGCCATTTCTTGCAGTATTCTGGTTTTAGGTGAGCTGTTCCTGCCCCTAGTATCTAATATGTACCCCAGACATTGAATCCCTTCCTGATGTGGGATAGATGTGTATAAATTTGCTACATCAAATGTCACTAAAATGGTTTCTTCACTTAAATCTTGTTCTGTGATTTTTTTGTAATTTCAAGATCATGTGTGTAGTATCCTTGACATAAGATTTTGTTTTTTCTATCAATGGTCGTTGGTGAAAGTTTATATATTTTGAAATTGGTTCAAAGATAGATTCAATGCCTGAGACTATTGGTCGGCCAGGTGGATTAGTTGCATGTTTGTGAATTTTAGGTATAGAATAAAAAGTTGGTATTCTCGGGAAATCTTTGGATAATATTTCAGCTTCCCATGGTTCTATCCATTGCATGGCTTCATATTCATTAAGCATGGCATCAATTTCCTGTTTTATTTTTTTAGTTGGGTCTTCTTGTAAAACCTCATAATTTTCTGTGTTCATAAGTAAGTTCATGCACATTTCCTTATATTGTGTCCTGTCTTGGACAACTATACCCCCTCCTTTATCTGCACTCTTAATTATGATCATTTGATCTTGCTTTAAATTCTCTAATGCTTCTCTTTCTTTTTTAGTTAAATTATTCCATTCTGGGTTCATACTTTCTTTAGTTTTAAATAGTCCCATAATTTCTTTTTCTGTAATTTTACAAAATGATTCTATGCCATGATTTTTAACAGTAGGTGGATTATATTTTGATCTAATTTGCATATTCTCTTTAAGTCTTTGTTTGTATGTATCAGCTGTGATGTCACTTCCACCAAATTGATTTTTTAGGTGTAGATTCCTGTAAAACTTTTGCAGCTCTACCTCCAGGTCGAACAGATTAACTGGCTGGGTAGGGGCCAAAGATAATCCTAAACTCAGAACTTTTATTTCTTCTATTGTTAGTATTCTTTTGCTCAAATTGAATATAGGTATTATGTCTTCATTTGCATTTATTTGCCTCTACCTCTCATTTGTCTTGTTTGTCTTCCACCTATTCCTCCTCCCCTGCCCCCTCCCCCCTCTGAATCCTTCCCCCGTCTGTAAATCTCTCTTTGGTTTCTGAGTTCATATCTATTCTCTGTACTGTTTATGTTTGATGATCCTGGTTGTTGTGTTATATGTTGTTGCTCTGTGTCTTTTTGTGGGTACCTTGTATAGCTGCTATCACTATCTGTACTCTCATATGTGTTGTACTGATTATCTGACTGTTGTCTCCTGTTGTATTTCTTGTAGGTACATACCTTGTTGTCCCTGTAATCATTTGTGCCCCTTATAAACTTTTTTAATTTTTTCCCAGATTTCCCTCCAGAGAGCCTCGGGAAATGAAAGTCATTTGCAACTGCAAAGGCCTTGTTAAATCAGCATGGTATGAAATCTATTATGACCCCTCCAGCAAAATTAAAAGTCTATTTACAAGGTTGACTGAGGATATTTATGTCCCCAGTAGTGGCTGAAAGAGTTATTAGAACAACTTTAACTAATGATCCAGGAGGCCCTGCAACAGCACACTTTTCATCTTCAAAGACACTCTCTGGACCTACCAACCTAGACCTGTTTATGGGATAGACAGATAATTGTATGCTCCCAGTTGTATTCTTTTATATGTATATTTATGTATGATTTTAAATGTATGGTCTGATATTGTATAGTGCCCAGAGTCCCTGGAAATGGGCGCTTTAGAAATAAAATATCTATCTATCTATCTATCTAGCTATCTATCTAGCTATCTATCTACCTGTATTAATAGAAGCCTCAGGAATAACTGAAAATACAACCCCTTGAGAAGAAAATTTATCAGTAGTCTCCACTGTCATCTCACAGCATGGTGCCCCCCCCCAGGAACATCTAAAAGGCTGAATATGGACTTGAGGGAGCCATATTTTTGCTCAAATGTTCCAAAATAGACAGATGCCTTTCTTCTTTAATGGAACAGATGCTGAAGAAGAGAGAGGGTGGAGAGGAAGGAAGAGAAGAAAAAGGGGAGGAAGATTTGTTATCATTGATAAATAATTTAGTAGATGATTCCCTCTGAGGTCTGGAGCTGTCTTTAGTCTCATTGACCTCCAATCTGAACACCAAGAACCCGATTTTAAAAAGGATATGTTTGGTGCAAGGTGCCTGCACCAAATCGGTATGACGCAAGTGGCACCTTGCATCAAACTTTGTGGCAATCCCAATTTTTGAACTCAGGCTGCATCACAATCAGGATGCCTTGTGCCCAAGTTGCCCTGCACCACCCTTGCAACAGAAGCACCCTTGCACGTCAGCCCGGTGGTGCTGAGGGTTGAGGCGCTGGACGCCACACCTCGCGCTACACCAGTGACCCGGGTTTGGGAGCAAGCCTGGGTCCTCGGGGGTCAGCAGGGGAAGAGAAGGATCGAGCATCTGTAAGACTGCTCTCCTTCTCCGGGGGGGTGAGTTGCCTTGGTGGCCTGGCGGCTCCTAGCGGCAGCTGGGGGTTTGGCAGGCCATGGCAAAAATAGAGGGACGTTCTGAGGTGGACACTGGGATGGGGCACGTACGGTAGTGTGCGCACTCTCATCCCTTGGCATCATAGCATGCCTCAGTCGCATGGGAGAAAAATGTGGAAAAATACCTTGCGGGCTACATGAAGGACTGACAGGCAGCACCACCAGTGTCAGGTCCCTGGATGCTCCTCCTTGCCAAAACCCCCTGGATCCCTTGGCAGTGGTCGTGTGCCCACCATGGCTGATCGTTGTGCAGGTGGAGGTAAGGAGTAGAGCTTGGGGATTGTAGGGGTAGAGCTGGGGCTGAAGGTCAGGCTGGACTGGGGGGAACCATAGGTAACACCCCCCAGCCACAGAGGAGGAGTTAAAAAGAGTATAACAAAAAAAGAAGCACCCTTGCACCAGGTTGCAAGGGGGCTTGCACCACAGTGGGGCTGCACCATCTCCTTATTTGTAATTTTGGAAGCCCTGCCATGGACACAACAGGGGGCTCAAGTTAGATCAGCCAGGAGGTGGTCTAAGGGGCATGCTCCACTGCCAGACACTGTGGAAATTGGGGGGACCTGAAAGTAGAGGGCCTGAGGCAGAAGAAGCATGGGGGAAGCCTCAGGGAGCATCATGGAGACATCAGCAATAACAGGGTTGTGATGTGGCACCCGGCAGGGGTGCCATTTGTAAAGCCACACAGCCAATTGGATGGGACTGCTACTTGGGAGGTTGGCAGGGATGGAAAGTGACATGACCCTAGGTGGGCACAGCCCTGGCACCTGCCCCATAGGTGCAACAACTCTCAATCCTGTAGGCAGAAAGCTGTAGCTGCAGGTTGAGGGCTGCCAGTTGTGGTGGGAATATTCTACAGGCACTGCAACTGTCCCCTGGTACCCACCCTCCCATGTTGTGGCAGGCTGCCTCCCACCTACAGGGTTGTAAGTTGTTGCACCTAGGGGGCAGGTGCCAGAGCTATGCCCACCTGGGGCCATGTCACTGTCCAGACCTACAAACCCCCCACAAAGTGGTCCCATCTGATCAGCTGTGTGACTTTGCAAATGGCACACCCACCGTGTGCTACATCGCAACCCTGTCATTATCACCATCTCCCAATGCACTCAAGGACATGCTGTGCTCCTTCTTCCCCTGGCCACTCCTGGAATGCATATTCACCCCAACCCCCATGGTTCCTCTAGTGTTACATCAGGTGGCAGGGGTGCCAGATCCCAGCTGTAATACCTGCATGGGCACTAAATGTTTGGTGCAAGCCTGCAGCTGCAGCAACTCCTGGGTCTTTGGCACAGGGACTCCCCTTTTATAAAATTGAGTGCAGGGTCCCTGATGCACCCAGAGTTTGCCACAGCCCTACAGTGATGCAACTTATATCTCTCTAAGGGCACTTTTAAAATTAAGCCTCAAGTGTCAGTTTTTTTTTCTGGTGCTTGATGGTTACTAGTCATCTGGAACTGGGAAGGGGAAAGGCCAATAAAAGGGTAAGTTTGGAATAATGAGTGAGTGGGTGGTAACTTTCTTTTGGGGTTGCCATCCCTTTTCTTCTATTACTTCCCTTGGGCCTTTGCAGGGAATATTCAAGGGGTGGGAGAGGTGTTGGGGGATAGTTAAGAACATTTAAGCAAATATTGAGATTCAGACTTCTTTTCCTGAGTTTAAATATGGATTTAAGAGGAAAAATAATATAAAATAATATATAAATGGTGACTAAGTTAAATCTACTATCATGGAATGTCAAGGGAGCAAGGGACCATATAAAAATCTAAAAAATAATAAGTACATATAAAAGAAAATCTATTGATATACTTTTGCTACAAGAAACACATTTCTTAGAAAAATATTTCAGATACTTTAAAAATCTATTTAGGGCAAAGGGAGTATATGCTACATTTTCTTCCAAAGCTCAGGGTACAGCAATACTAACAAGGAATTCAATTAATGCTACAATAACTGATTTATATTCTGACACTGAGGGTATATACCATTATAAACATTATATTATATTCTCAAACCTATACTATTGCTAATATATATACCCCTAATGAAGACAATCTGAATTTCTTTTCAAATGTATCATAGATTTAACTAAATTCCCAGCACTGCATGTACTGTAGTAGTAGGAGACTTTAATCTAACTCTAAAATACATTGATAGAAGCCCAGGAACTATAGTAAGGAAGCAAAAGGCAGCCACCACAATCATGATGTAATGAAAGATCTTAACTTAATAGATCCATTTACAAATAGGTATCCAAATCAGGACATATATTCTTATTATTCCAGCATGTATAAATCCAACTTTGTATAGACTTTTTTTCTAATTTCTAAAAATATATTGCATAACACGCAAGATATTAAATATGGGTCTTTAAGTATTTCAGATCATGTCCCAGTCAACATGATTGTATACATAGACATACAAAATGTAAAAAATAGAATATGGAAATTTGATTCAAAATGATTAAATGATACAATCTTTATAAACTTGATGAAAAAAAAGATTAAAGATTTCTGGGCTTACAACTCTCCTCATAATGTGCCCTTGAGAATTGTATGGAATACACTAAAAGCACACATAAGAGGGAGTTGTATATTGTATGTTGCCCAGAAAAATAAAATTGAAGCTCAAGCATTAAATCAATTAGAGCTAGATCTAACCCGTGCTGAAGCAAATGTTATTTCTTTGGCTGCAGAGAAAGACTTAACCAAAGTCTTAGTGTTTAGAGACAAATGTAACCATTTAATGGAAGCATGTATAAAAAGGGCAATGATGAGAGCTCGAGCAAAGTATTACTTTTTGGGTGAAAAACAAGATAGATTGTTAGTATTCCAGTTACAGTGTGAGAAAGCTAATAATGCAATTAATTCAGTAAAGAATGACCAAGGTCATACATCATGTGAACTAAAAAATATAAATAGTATTTTTACTAAATAGTATAAACAGCTGGGTGCCTGAAGAAAGACCCAAAATTAAACAAATAAATTATTATATAGAGAACTTAGATTTGAAACAATTAAGTGAGGAAGGTAGGATCATCCTAGATTCTCAGTTCTCTCAACAGGAGATACTGGAGTCAATCTCTGATCTGGCTAGTGGTAAATCACCTGCCCCAGATGGCTTTGGAGGTGAAATATTTTAAACAATTCAAAGATTAACTGCTCCCACTATTACATAAACTCTACAACAGTTTTTTTTTAGTAGGAGAGACTCTTCTTCCTACCTTTGATGAAGCCATTATTTCTCTCATCTTAAAGCCAGAAAAAACACCAGACAACTGTGGATCTTATAGACCCATATAATTTTTTATTACGGATTATAACATATTTACAAACATGATTGCTAAAAGACTTAATAAAATCATGCGTAAAATTATACATCCCGATCAAACAGGCTTCATCGAAGGCAGGAGACTGGCAGACAACATTAGGAAAACTCCGAATTTGTTGGAAAAAAAACTGTTTCAAAAACTGCTACCCTGATTGCTTTAGATGCTGAAAAAGCATTTGATTAAGTGAACAGGTATTTTCTCCTAGCAATTTTTAAAAAGTTTGGTTTTGGAGAGAAATTTAGAAAGTTAATAGGTCTAATATATAAAAGACAAAGAACCTCTGTGCGCAAACACTGAGGCAAGGGTTACAGGACACCAAAGGCCAGAATCAGGACAAATGATCAGTTGTCTCCTGCTATTGAACTGCAGAGAGGCACTAGGCAAGGATATCCTCTTCCTTCACTCCTTTTTGCCATGTTTGTGGAGCCTATTGCACAACCAGTTAGGCTAAGTAATGAAATAAAAGGGTTTGTAACTTATGAGAAGCTTCATATAATATCTTTATATGCAGACAATGTTCGTATTTACTTAAATGATACCCCAGCCTGTATAACATCTTTATTTCAATTAGTGGCACATTTCTCTGAGGTTTCAGGATATAAGATAAACTGGGCCAAAACAGATATACTTCTAATTTGTGAAGAGTTTTCTCATCAAAGTGACCTTCTTCATAATAACATACCCATGTGTGCTAAATTCAGATACCTAGGAGTTATAGTCTCACAAGACAGAACCAACTTATTTAAACTGAATTATGAACCTCTCTTAGGAAAAATGTATAAAGACTTAAATAAGTGTATGTTACTACCACTGACTCTATGGACGAGGTAAATATAATAAAAACTAATATCCTGTCAGGACTGTTATTCCTCTTTCAACCCCTCTCCATATGGATTACAAAAAAAAAACCTTTTGTGACCTAGAGGGAAGAATCAGAACCTTTATTATGGGGGTAACAATGGGGGAGCACCTGGGAAACAGTGACCACCAGTCATTGTGGTTTGAAATCACAGAAAGAGCAGAACCAAACCACACAAAAACACGTATCCTGAATTTTAGGGGGGCAGACTTTGGGAAAATGGGGAGATACTTGAAAGAGGCATTAAGGGAATGGGACAGGAATCAGGGGTTGAGGAACAGTGGGCAGTATTTAAAATGGGGATTACAAGAACAACAGAATTATGCATTAAGCAGGTTAGCAAGAGGAAAAGGAAGAGGAGACCATTATGGTTTTCCAAAGAGGTAGCAAAGAAAGTGAAAGCCAAAAGATTGCATTCAGGCAATACAAAAGACACAGGCAGAAGGGGATAGGGAGAAGTACCAGGAGAAGCAAAGGAGGCAGGGAGGTCAGTAAGGAAGCCAAAGCTCAGACAGAAAACACATTGCAAAATCAGTGGGTAGAGGGGACAAAACCTTTTACAGGTACATAAGTGAAAAAAGAAAGACAAAGGGAGGGATAGTGAGACTGAAGGGGGAGGATGGGGCCTGCGTGGAGGATGACAACAGTAAAGCTGACATATTGAACAGGTATTTCTGCTCAGTCTTTACTGAAGAGGAGGAGGGTAATGGGTCTGAAGGTAGTACAAGGGGTGAGAATGGTGCAGAAATGGACACAAGTCCCTTTACACGAGAAAGGGTCCTGAAGGAACTGGAAGTAATAAGAGTTGATAAAGCAATGGGGCCAGATGGGGTGCACCCCAGGGTCCTTAAAGAACTAAGAGAGTGGTAGCTGAACCTCTGGCTATCCTGTTTAGCTGATCACTGGAAACAGGGAGGTACCCAAAGACTGGAGGACAGCAGATGTAGTCCCTTATACAAAAGTGGGAACAAAGAGGAAGCAGGGAACTACAGACCAGTCAGCCTCACCTCGGTAGTGGGAAGATCATGGAAGCACTACTGAAGGAGAGATTGGTGGAACATCTGGTTGTCAGTGGACTACAGGACCCAAGGCAGCATGGTTTCACCAGGGGGAGGTCATGTCAGACCAACCTCATTGAATTTTTTGACTGGGTGACTAGGGAGGTGGATCGGGAAGGGCAGTGGACATGGCCTATCTGGACTTCAGCAAGGCCTTTGACACTGTGCCACATAGAAGACTATTACACAAACTGGGGAATATGGGTGTGGGCAGGACAGTAGTGTGGTGGGTAGGTAACTGGCTGGGTGGCAGGACACAGAGGGTGGTGGTAAATGGCTGTCACTCCACAGAGGGAAGAGTGACCAGTGGGGTACCACAGGGATCAATGCTGGGACCGGTCCTATTCAACATCTTCATCAGTGACATTGCGCAGGACCTAGAGAGGCAGAATTTCACTGTTAGCTGATGACACAAAGCTCTGTAACAGAGTAGACACACCAGAGGGTGTAGACAGAATGAGAAGCGATCTGCAGAAACTTGAAGAATGGTCAGGGTTTGGCAGTTGAAATTCAATGCAAAGAAGTGCAAGATAATGCATATGAGGCACAAAACCCTGGCACAATATATCAGTTGGGGTGTGAGGATATAGCATGCACCAAGCGGGAAAGGATCTTGGGGTTGTCATCTCTGATGACCTCAAGGTAGGGAAACAGTGTGACAAGGCAGCAGGTAAAGCAAATAGGATGCTGGGATGTATAGGCAGGGGCATCACCAGCAGGAAAAGGGAGGTCATAATTCCGCTATACAAGACACTAGTGAGGCCCCACCTTGAGTACAGTGTACAGTTCTGGAGACCATACCAACGTAAGGACACAGACAGGGTAGAGAAGGTTCAGAGGAGGGCAACAAAGATGGTGCATGGATTGCATCACAAGTCCTATGAAGACAGGTTGAAGGAACTGAACATGTACTCCCTGGAGGAGAGGAGGGAGAGAGGGGATATGATAGAGATATACAAGTATCTTACAGGGAGGAACAGGGTTCAGGAAAACACTATTTTTAAGCGAAAAAGATGTTCCAGGACTAGAGGACATGGGATGAAGTTGGAGGGAGGACGATTCAGAGGAAACATGAGAAAGAATTTCTTCACAGAGCGGGTGGTGGACAAGTGGAACACCCTGCCAGAGGAAGTGGTGGGGGCTGAAACAATCACGGGATTTAAGAATGCATGGGATAGACATAAAGGAATTCTGGAGGTCAGGGGTAAGGGGCAACAGACTTCTAGGAAAACAAACTGAACTTATAAGCTCAAATGGGCAGACTGGGTGGGCCATAGGCCCTTATCTGCCGACACTGTCTATGTATCTATGTATATGACAGGACAAAAAGCCAAGGCTTTTTTTTTTTAGAAGTTGTATGCATCAACAGAGAAAGAAGGCTTGGGACTTCCAGATACATGCTGGTATTATTTTATGGCCCAAATTGAGCAAGTCTGCAAATGGTTTAAATCAGATGAAGCACTTATTTGGGTAGAGATAGAAAAGGACTTATCCCCATTTAAAGATCTTTCTGGAGCCCTACAGTATATCTGGACCTTATAAATAATAGTCAATGTAATTCATGTCTATCCACCACAAAATTGTCAGCCAGGATATGGCAGGAATCCCATTCTCTCTTTGAATGGAGAGCAGAAGTATCTCCATTTATGTATATTAAATTCATTAATAGCATACTGACTATAAAAAAAATAGTTTGATTCATAAAGAGGAAGAAAAAGGGGTGTGTCAACTGAGACACCTCTACAAAGATGTCTATTTCCTTGAATTCTCAGAGTTTAAGTCAGTATGATCTTGAAACTGGGCACTTCCTTGCATTTCTCCAAGTAAGAGATTTCATCAGAAAAAAAAGTAAGAAATCCTAAGGATTTATTACTCTCACTAATAGAAAATGTCCTGGTTGATGAAACTTCAAATCTAAAACATATAGGTAAAATATACAAAGTTTTTGAACAGAAGAAAGCAACCCACCTAACAAACCTTTGAAAAGCCTTTCAAAAAGATTTGGAGTTAGACTTAACTGAACAGCAATGTGAAACAATTATGCCAACAAACATGTAGGTCTCAAAAAATAATAAGCTTAATCAAATTCAATGTAATATTTTCATAGGATATACTACACCCCAGCTAAACTTCATAAATTTAATAATAACTTGTCAGATAAATGCCCTATGTGTACAGACACAGTGGGCTCATTGCTACATATGTTTATTACATGCCCAGCATTAAAAAACATCTGGAATACTATTAGTGTAAGCCCCCTCTGGGAGTTTACTAGAAATTATAGGGTTAACCCCCATCACCACCGGGGACCGCCTGTGGGTCAGGAGGTCAGGTAGGCATGGGCTGTATAAATTGGATGTTTTGGGCTACATTAGGGAGAGATCCTGTGGGAGTGTGAGAAGGGAAGGGACAGAAATGTGAGTGTGGCCAGGGTGGGGGCGATTGCCCACCCTAGCCCACCAGGCATAGCTTGGTAGTAGGGTTGACAATGGCCCAGTTTGCAGCCGGAATGTAGTTGCTGTTAGGAGACCCAGCTCTGATCTGACAAGGTCCAGTGTGACAATGGTAAGCTAAAATTTACCCCTCAGTGAGAGAAGAGATTGGGATCAGCATAAAGAGAGAGCTGCAGTTACCTGCTTCAGTGCCTGCAGTGACCTGCTGAAAGTGGCTGCAGTGACCTGCTCGATTGAATAGCAGTGACCCACTTAGAGTGAACTTGAATGTCCAAGAATTTGCCATGCAGATGAGATTGGTGTTGAGAAAAGTGCAGAGAGGGTTCATGTACTGGGCGAGCTGCAGCTGAGAGCTGGAAGAGCTAAGCTCCTTCAATTCTTGCTAGTAACCTCCTCTTCCCTCTCCTCTCACCTCCTTCTTGCTCTCCCACCTTTCTGTTTTTGCTACTGTTCCTCCCACCCTAACCTTAGCTCCTACCAGCCCCTTCCACCCCTCCTCTCTGTTGTTAATGTTGTTCCCCCACTATATACCTTACCTCCTCCCTTACCACTCCAATCTCACCCCCCAACAAAGCCTACCTCTGACTGCTTTCACCTACCAACTGTTTGACAATACCCTCCTAGCCTACTTTACTCTACCTTGATTGATATACACAACTGTTATTTTTAAATGTATTGACATGACTGTCCTAACTGCCTTAAATGTATTTATTGTTGCTTCAAATGTTTGTCAAATTCTGTTTTGTATGCCTTTGTATAAATCCCACTGATGTGGAACCTTTGTAAAAGAGCCTCTGGCTCAAAGGTATTGTAATCCGAGATATAAATAAATAAAATAAAATAAAAGCATCTGCTTTCTTGAAGATGCTGAGCACTAAGGTAGTGTTGGGATGGGCTGGGAAGTGTGCCCCCACTGTAAAGTGCCTCATGCATGACTGAGAAGGGAGAGAGTGAGAGACTTATGCAGAAGCTGCATCAGGGTGTACCATGGCCTTATTTGGCCCACCAATTGTGCAGCTGCCATTGTGAAGCCTGAGTCAGCTCCAGGAATGATAAATTTGATGGGAAACCATATCTGTCACATTTACTACTGTGCTTCTGGATGCTAATTATGCCAGTGAACTTGTGTGTTGGCCCCCATGAACCCCCAGCCTCCATGGAGTAATTGTTTTTGCTTGCATCCCCACTGCATTAAAAGGATTTTATTCTTTTAAATTTTGTGTGGACATTGGACTCATTTATGAACTGGTGCCTGACAAATAACCACTATTCCATTTCAGTAGCCAGCAAACTCAAGAGGAAGGCACCTCCTCCCAAAGTTCTGAGGTTATGAACCAGGTAAATGCAGACATTTTCTTGTGTGAGTTTTCTGCTGTATGGCCACCCCCTTCCCTTGGACAATAGACCACCATACCCTAGACACTGGAGAGAGGGGCTACAACATGGAGGCTCATCTGGGATTCAAATTTTAGGGTGCTTGTTAACATCTGGACTTCCAACAAATGCTGTCTGGCAATGTTGGGCAGGACTGTCTGCATTGGTTGAGTGAGGAGCCAGAGAAGCCATTGCTTGGGAGAGTTGGTGCCCTTTGAAACCATAGGTGCCTGATGGTCTGGCTATGGGAGTATTCATGCTGAGCTGTGGAGGGTATGCTAATGCCCTGTATTGGGGCTCTTTGTAATTGGCCATTGGGACTGGTTGTTGGGAAGGGGGAGCTGAAGTGGAAGACTAGATGTTGCTGCATGACAAGAGTGCATGTAGAGACTGAGCAAGCAGCAGCACCATGTGAAAGTTTTAGTAGCTCTTTCCGAACTGTGGAAGGAAAAAAATGGCCCAGGCCCCGGTGTCATCATCCAAAGTAATGGTCCCTGCCTCTATGTTACAATGATTTTGGGACCATGTAGAGAAGATAACAATGTCCACTATATGGGTAGTCTGCCAGTACAAGGGATCTGGTGTCATGGAGCTGCCTGTTTGCCCATAATGATCCAGTGGAGTTGTGAGTGCCTCTACCCCTACGTCAAATTGGGGCCGGCCGAGATTCATTATGCCATTTGGATCAGAGACTACCAGCATAGAAATGTGGGAAGAGATAAATTCAGAGCCTAGCAGCCAGGCCCAGTGGAAACTGTTCCCAGTAGCCTGCCATCTGAGCCAGAACCTGTACTGCCTGTTGGTTGAGGGAGAGGCTGTGGTCATGGGATCCACAAGTCGGAAAAGCTGGTGCCATCACCAGGTGAAAGTATGAAGGAGCTTGCACAGCTGAAAGGAAAGCTGAGCACCCCCATGGTGGCAAACAATGAATGGCCTGATGTGGAGGTGGAGGCGATGATAGAGCAAGGCAGCTCTTCAGACTCAGAAAATTCAGAGGATGAGCAAGGCACCAGAGCTGCCACTGAGTATATTGGTATCAGAGTGACTTTTGACAATTATGATATTGAGAGGGACATTCCAAAGCCATATAAAGCCTCAGTTCTGTCATTCAAGGATGAGACACCCAGGTTATCTGCCCATTGCCATCGGCGGTGAGAGAAGTTAGACAGCCTCAGGCCCACTGACCCCAAGGTGAAGATCTATCGTATTGGCATATGACTCCCTGATAGCCATGCTCCCCGCACCAGCATCTGATGCATTCTGGAATGGTCCCAGGCCAAACACATCATTCAGAAAAATATAAAGCAAGAATACCCCAATCAAGTATACTCGTACCTCCCTGAACGATTATGTAGTAGAGGAGAGCCATCAAAATTGGGGTTTCCATAGTACACGGGATATAATGTATAGAAAGCATCATTTGAGTGCCACCAGTACCACCGTGGAGCTTCAGAAAGCCCAGAGTCATGCCAGAGTGATGTGCATCAAACAGGCATGTGATAGACTTCCGCTTTTCAAAACCTTTGCGCTAGTGCCACACATGAAAGGGAAGAGGACCAAATACTATGTCATCAGTGTGGATTCCTTCAGGGAAGAAGGGACCAAGCCAGATCCTCATTACTACTGAGACAGTAAAGGCCCACTTGCTCTACAGGACTGTCAAAGAAACTTAAGACCAAGGTGCCCCTTCCCATTTGAACACTGATGTTGTGTTGCATTTTGGGACTGCAAAGTAAACCATGAAAGGACACTTGTCTCCAGCTCTCAGGTCAGACAAACCCTTCTTCAAATTTTATTGTTCTGCTTGTTGCAAGGTTACCTACTTGCAAACTGTTTACAAAGAGACTGAATGATTATGCCTCAGCATGCGGTTATGCCCCACCATACAGCTGATTAAAGGTGGGACTGAGAATTACTAGCCACAGTTCAGAGACACTAAAGCAGTATGGACTTGGCACCACTGTGCTGGTAACTAAGTGGAGGGGTAGAGCACCTATTTTGGCAGGATTCCTCTGTTTATGTTTTATTGTTTTATCATGATAACTGCTCAATTGTTGTTATGGTGGGTGATTTTAGGTGGATGATTTGGGCTGGCAGGCCATGGCAGCAGCGCAAAACTTAGCAGCTTCTAATATTTTAGTAGGCAGTTTAGGCTGGAACACCACCACCATAGCTTAGGCAAACCATCCCTGGGTGTGGTGGGTTGGGTGGCCAGGGCAGTGTAGTGTACAGTGATGAGAGTTGTGTGGTTATGGAAAATTAGTTTATTTGAATTATAGGGAGTCCACTGTCTCAGTGGTGTTGCCAGCAGTGTTGGGTGGGGTCTGTGTGGAGGAAGTGTGCATACCTCTCAATGGGTGTCACTCCAGTAACTGGACAGAGTGCTCACCGGGGTCGGTGAGCATTTTTCAGGGGGTAAAGTGTAAGCCTGCTCTGGGAGCTTACTAGAAATTAAAGGGTTAACCCCCGTCACCACCAGGGACCGCATGCAGTATAAATTGGATGTTTTTGGCTGGATTAGGGAGAGATCTTGTGGGAGTGTAAGAAGGGAAGGGGCATAAATGTGAATGCAGTTGGGGTGGGGGCAATTGCCCACCCTGGCCTGCCAGATCTAGCTTGGTAGTATGGTCAGTGAAGGCCCAGTTTGTGGCAGGAATGTAGTTGCAGTTAGGAGCCCAGGCTCTGATCTGACAAGGTCTGGTGTGACAATGGGGAACTAAACCTTGACCCTCGGTGAGAGCAGAGATTGGGAACAGCATTGAGAGAGCTGCAGTGACCAGCTTACACACCTGCGGTGACCTGCTGAAAGTGACTGCAGTGACCTGCTCGACTGAATAGCAGTGATCCACTTAGAGTGAACTTGAATGTCCAAGAGTTCGATGTGTAGATCAGATTGGTGCCAAGAAAAGTGCAGAAATGGTTAGCGTACTGCGTGAGCTGCAGCTGAGAGGTGGAAAAGCTGAGCGCCCCCTTTCTTGAAGATGCTGATCAGTGAGTTAGTGCTGAAAAGGGCTGTGAAGTATGCCCCTCCCCCGTAAAGTGCCTCGTGCATGATTGAGAAGGGAGAGAGTAAGAGTCTTTGGCAGAAGCTGCATCAGGGTGTACCATGGCCTTATTCGGCTCACTGATTGTGCTACTGCTATTATGAAGCCTGATTCAGCTCCAGGAATAATAAATTTGGTCAGAGACCATATTGGTCACATTTACCACTATGCTTCTGGGTACTAATTGTGCTAGTGAACTTGTGCATTAGCCCCCACAAACTCCCTGCATCCATTGAGTAATTGTTGTTGCTTGTGCCCCCACTGCATTAAATGGATTTTATTTATTTATTTTTTTATTGGCCTGATGACCCCGACCCCCACCTGCCGCTCCCCCATCTCCAGTCTTCCACCCTCTGGATGGGGCCGCTGAGTGGGTAACCCCTCCAGGAGAACATGGGTCACAAAGCCCTGTCTTGCCCCCCAGGGTGGGGTCATGGGAGCAAGACCACCCCAGTGGATGAAGATCTGAGTGGGGAGTGGCAGCAGACCAGGCCATCATTTGCAGCCTGGATTTTTGCATGGTTTTCCTCCCTGAGGGTGGGGATGTGCAATGACACCAGCGTCTGCCCCCCGAAACATGTGGTTCCAGCCGTGCGGGACCCCTAGCCTCTGCTAGGGGTCCTCATTGCTCCAGACATTCTACCCCTTCCCCCCCAGAGAGGGAGAGCAGTCCACAGGATGCTCAATCCCTCTCTCCCCGGCCAGCCCTCCATCTCCCAGGTCCATCCCCAAACCCGGGATGTTGGCGCCACAGACAGACACCTTGTCACTGCACTGACGGGCCAACGGATTTTCTTCTTTTTAATTTTGTGTGGACATTGGACTCATTTATGAACTGGTACCTGCCAAATAACCACCATTCCATTTCAGTTTTCAGCAATCTCAAGAGGAAGGCACCCCCTGAAGTTCTGAAGCTATGGATCAGGTAAACACAGTCATCTTCTTGTGGTGAGTTTTCTGCTCTGTGGCCGCCCCCTCCCCTCAGACAATACACCACCATACCCCTAAACACTGGGGGGAAGGGTTACATTAGAACAATAATAGGTATAGTAGTAGGGTTAAATGTTTCCTATGAACCAGGTGTTCTACTGTTCAGTGATGCTTTTTTGACTAGAGGTAATTGGAATAAGAAAAAATCAAATTCCTTAACCTAGCATTAATATATGCTAAAAAAATGATTTTACAACCCTGGCAAGACCATAACCCTCCTCATATTAAAAATTGGATCCATTTGGCCCAGTGGTGCTGAGGATTGAGGCTCTGGATGCCACAACTCATGCCATACTGGTGACCTGGGTTTGGACACAAGCCTGGGTTGTCAGGGGTTTGCTGGGGGGGATAGGATCAAGCATCTGGAGGACTGCTCTCCTATCCCAGGGAGGGTTGAGGATTCCCACCACTCTGCAGTAGCCCCTGGTGACAACTGGGGGCACTGCTAGAGTCGGTGCAATTAAGGAGCAGAGTGCAGCAGACATCGGCACATTGTGTCTCCAACATCATTGCACATTTGCATTCCAAGAGGGATCTAACAGGAGGAAAAATGGCAGCATTGACCATGGCAGCTTGATGGCCGCAACTTCCTAGCCCGGCAGGGCTGCAGCGCATAGTCACATGCCGGTATTGGTTCCCAAACTGGCAAGGGGATTAGGGGAGGTCCCTCTTGAAGGTATGGCAGCATATGCCAGCCAGTGTGTGGGTGTGCCTCCGGGTCACTTGAGGAAGTGGAGTGGTGGCTGGATGATGAGCAGGTCAGTGGCTCCAAGGAGGAAAAACAGAAAGAATATAAAAAAATTGGATCCATTTACTAGTAGACTGTGCAAACATAGAAAAAATTTATAGTCAAGAGGGGAGAAAATGACAATTTGATCTCATATGGGAACCCTTTTTGCATTTCCTGGATCAGATGTGAATGCATGGAATTCCCTAGCTGTCTTCAGGCCAAAGTCAAAATCAAATATTAAAATAACTTAGATCTTGATGTCTCAGACACAGATCTTGTCCCCAGAAAACATATCTGGGAACATGATGACTGGCTAATATATCCCTTAAAAGAAAAAATAGGGCAATAAGACACTGTCTGATTCCACACCAAGAAAAAAAATTCTTGTAAAAGGGACACCTTGGCTCTCTGAAAATAAAATGGGTCTATCATGCACAGAGAGGCAGTGAGAGGAGAACTGAGGAACAGATTACTCATTCTGTTATGGACTATAGAACAAGAAAGCAGGAGTACTGACATGGTGGAAGGGGGTCTAGGAAGAGGAAGAGCTTACTTTCAAACTGGCAAAGCAACTGAGCTGTGAGGAGTAGCCCATTCATGGCTCACCACCCCGCATGAATACACACATCAGTTCTTGAATTTACATAAGGCTGAAATAAAACTTGGTGTGTGACAACAACCTAAGTATTTACTGGCAAGAGGAACACAGTAACGAAACGAAGAAAACCTGTAAGTTTTTCCACAACTATGGACTTGGAATGATGCCAAGGAAACACCAAACAGGAGTTAAACCAACTCCTGCATCAAAAGGGTTTTCTAAATCAATAAAAACACTGGACATGCAGACGACAACAAAAGCAGCTAAAAATAAAACAGCCATAAAGGAAAACCAGACCATGTTTTCACCAGAGAATACCATGACAGAAGACAAAACTCACCAAACTAACCAAGAATAGAGACCAAAGAACAAACAGCCAAAATTACAGCTCCTATTTTGTTGAAAAAGAACCTACCGGCCCGTTGGCGCAGGGGGCTGAGATGCTGAACGCCTAACCTAGCACCATGCCAGTGACCTGGGTTTGGGAACGGACTTGGGTCATTGGAGAGCTGACACTGGGGGGAGTAGGAGCAGGATTGAGAAACTGGAAGGCATCTCTCCTTTCCTGGGGTGGTTGCCACCCCCCCCATAATCCCACTGCCACCGGGTGGCAGTCTGGTGGTTAGTGTAGGTGGAGGGGGTGATACGTAGTGGGAGGGCACTGCAAGACACGGCATGCACATGCCTCCACATGCACATGCACTCCGAGATATGGGAATGGGTTATGGGGAGAAAACAGGAAAAACCCTACAAAATATACATGGAAAAAAATAACCTATTGGGGGTGATTCTACTGGTAAAAATGCCAATAGATGGTAACTCAGAGCAGTCAATGAAGGAGTAGGCAAGCACTTCAAGAACAGTGACTTTGGGTCTGGCACAGGAAAGGACAAAGAGGATTTCACATGGAGGGACTGAAGAAACAAAAGCTAAGGGAGAACAGAATTGGAACAGAACACCTGAGGATGCTAACACTTCAAACTCAGAGTCTGTTGAGGCAGACAGTTCTTCTGATCTGGCAAAGACTTGCAGGCAAATAGTTATAGAGCGTCTAGGATGGAAGCACCAACGGATAAAACCCCAGAGTTGACAACAGACAAGCAGACAAGTACCTGAAAATTAACACCACTAAAATAAAATATTGAAATGATGAAAAATATGGAAAATAAAAGGATAAAAAAACAGCGGCAGCAGAACAAACAAGCATTTGTCAATGCCGAATGTTGCTTGCTTATATGTGCTGTTTAGGTATTTGGAAGTGATAGTTCCATGCCTTCCTCCCAAGTCATCCACTGTGTCTTTCCACTCAGTATTCACAGAAAAGTGGGAGGGGCAAGGGCCACAGCAGTACAGCAGTTGCCAAGGAGATGAAGAGGTGGACAATAGTCCATTCAAAAGCAAAAGAGTCCTGCAGGAATTCACTAAATTGAAGGTGGACAAAGCAATGGAACCAGATGGCATACACCCAAGGATATTAAGAGTACTGCGAAGGGAGATAGCAGTACCTCTGGCAGCCATGTTCACTGAGTCATTCAACATGAGTGAATTGGAGGAGGGCACATGTGGACCCTCTACACAAATGCAGAAGCAGAGAGGAGGCAGAGAACAATAGGCCATTCAGCCTCACCTCAGTAGTGATGAAGGTCACGCAGGCATTGCTTAAAGAAAGGATAGTGGGGCATCTAGAAGCCATCGGAGCCCAGGACCATAGACAACATGGATTCACAGTGGGGACATCATGTCAGACAAATCTGGTTGATTTCTTTGACTGGGTGACAAAGGAAGTGAATAAGGGTGGGGCAGTGGACAATGCTTACCTTGATTTCAGCAAAGCCTTTTACACCATCCCACATAGGAGGCTGATAAACTAGCTGGGTAGGCTGGGCATGGGGGAAAAGGTGGTAAACTGGGTTAGAAACTGGCTAACAGACAGGAGGCAGAAAGTGGTGGTAAATGGGGTGCAGTCTAGGGAGAGGGGGTGACCAGTGGGGTGCTGCAGGGTCTTCATTAGTAACATTGCAGAATGGCTGAAAGGAATTATTTTCACCAAATTTTCAACATAGCCATTTTAAGACCTCTGCTCATGAACAGTGTCACTGTGATTTTCTTAATCTGTCCCAAACATTGATTGCGCACACTGACTGCGCCATTGTGCGTTACATGCACAGAAACACATTTTGGGCGACATGTGAAAAATGAAAGCTGTACTGCTCATAAGGAGGTGTGGTAAAATGGCAATGTTGAAAATCTAGAGTGCAAATATAAAAAATTTGCGAACTTACAAGTGTGGGTAGGAACTGCGTAATGCACGCTCGTAAAACAGTCATTTTTAGGAATTTTTTCACCAAATTTTCAACATAGCCATTTTAACACCTCTGCTCATGAACAGTGTTACTGTGATTTTCTTAATGTGTCCCATACATTGATTTCACACACCGACTGCGCCATTGTGCGCTACATGGGCGGAAACACGTTTTGGGCGAAATGTGAAAAATGACAGCTGTACTGCTCATAAGGAGGTGTGGTAAAATGGCAATGTTGAAAATCTGGAGTGAAAATATTGAAAATTTGCGAACATACGAGCGTGCGTAGGAACTGCACAATGCACGCTCGTAAAACAGTAATTTTTAGGAATTTTTTCAACAAATTTTCAACATAGACTTTTTGAGAGCCCACCTTATGAACACTGGCAGTGTCATTTCATTAATTGGTCCCAAAAGGTGATTTCACACAGTGACCATGAAATCACCTTCGGGCCTGATTAACGCATGACAGTGCAAGAATTCATGAGGAGGGGTCCTAAAACCCCGTAGGAAAATTTGGCCCAAAATTCCCAAAATGCCTGAGATATGCAGCAAAGCTGAAAAACCCTATTCATTACATTATACAGCTTACGGCATTTCCTCAGTTCACGGTCGGCTTTGAAAAGTACAGAGCGTGTTCCCGGTCCACGAAGATCGTCCGCCGAGGTCCGGAGGTAAGTATGGGGTGAGGGTGTGGGAGGCAGGGTGCGCAGTGGGTGGGTGCAGGTTGTGGGGAGGCAGGGAGACTACAAGGACCATTTTTGTTTACAGGTTTATTTTTTTAATTAAGGCGACGCGGACGCTTTGCCACGCTGGGGTTGGCTCCCAGCATGGCAGCTGGAAAGGCTGTTTGGGGGCTGGAGCTGACGGGGACTGGGCACCCTGTCGGCTATGGGTCAGCTTTGCCACGCTGGGGTGGCTCCCACGCGGGCAACCCAGAAAGCTTTTTGGAAAGGCATGCAGCCAGATCCAGTGGGGATTGGGCACCCCGTCGGGTATAACAGTGTGGCACCAGGACAGCTTTTGTGGGGGCGTGGAGCCGACAGAAGTTAGGCACCCCGTCGGCCATACAGTGTGTGCGTGGGGGGGAGAGCGCACATCAGCATGCAGTATGCGTGCTTGCGTGTGTGAGGGGGAAAGCTCTGCTCACTGAAGTGTAGCTCTCCCTTTCAACTGTACGGCACTGCATTTTCAACTGCTGTCATAGACAGCTGCAGCAGTGACTGGGGAACTAGGGCCGTGCCTGCAAACACACTGACTGAATTGGAAGATGGATGCCACACCTCCGAAAACTTGGATGATGGCACTATGTTTCTTGCACATGCATGCAAGCAACATATAAATGAATGGAATGCCTGTTGATGTTAACAGATTAAACTCAGGTACAGCCTTTACATTTTACCCATTGAATGAAATGGAGGAGCCTAATGAACAAAACCAAGAAGACAGAGAGTTTTTAGAGCTACTAGAACAAAGTGAGCAATCATCTGAAGTAAAGACTGTACTAGTAAAAGAGCAAAGAAAAGGGAAAATTGATAAAAAACAAAATAGGAAAAATAAAGGAGTTACAGCTGCTCAGAATGAATTGGGAGAGGACAAGTTTATAGCCCCTCTAAGAGAACCAATAATTCAGCCAGGAAAAGAAACAAGTGGGATGAAGAAGAATGTCAATTATGGGCTAAACTAATATCAAACAGATTGGAGAACATGGATATAAAATTACAAAAAATTGACCACCTAAAAACAAAAATAGACCCATTTCAGAGAATGGTTCAACAAGTAATGGAGGACAACAAATAAATTAAAACACAGTTTTTACAAGCACAACAGTGCATCTCAGACCTAGAAGACAAAACAGCACCATATGAAAGAGATTTAAAAAACATTGAGAAAGCAAATAAAGAATATAGAGACAAACAAACTGATTTTGAGGCTCGAGCAAGACATAAAAACATTAGAATAGTGGGTTTCCCAGAACTATGGGATGCACAGATACCACAGAAAGAGTCACTTGCACAATTAGCAACAGCATACCTGGACACAGATACTACTAACATCAAGTTTGACATTGATAGGATTCACAGAACATACTGGGCCAATAATAATCAAGGGCCACCCTGACTGATTATTGCCAAATTTTTCCAAACGAAAGACAAAGGAATGTTAATGACAGCAGTCTACAAGAATAAAAAGAATAAACATAATGAAAGCCAGCATTTCAATATACAGTGACCTTCTGGCTGAAATTATGCAGGACAGAAGGAAATATGACTTTCGAAAAAAACTCTGGGACAACAAGTATATGGTTACAGATATTTATCCAGCAAAATTATGGGTGACGATTGATGGTATTTATTACACGTATAACTCACCGGAAGAAGCAAGTCACAAAATAAAAAAAAACTTCCAAAAATATTTTTGTAAAGACTTCAAGTTATTAAGTCTATGCAGAAGGAAAAACAATAAAAAGATGAGAGCATTTAATTATAGAGTTAGGGACTGGGAGGGTCAGGGGACATTTCATGGTTATGGGGAGTGCAGACAGCTCTACTGGGCTGCAGGAATGTTTTGATTTAAAATAGTCTCAAAGAAATGGTATGGCAAAGAATGTAATAACTGTCTACTTTGAGAAAAGAAAAGGGGAGGGGGATACTTTATTATTTTGGCATGTTACAGATGGTTACTATGTGGTTAAAAAAGGTATAACTTATAAGTTAAAGGAAAAAAGAATGCTTTCAAATTGCTCATGGTGATAGTTTTAATTAAGAAACATTGTTTTGATTTACAGGATGATGACGAATAATAATGTGATTAAATGTTTTTCCCTCAATGTAAATGGTCTTAATATGCCAATTAAAAAGGCTAGGATTATGATGTACTTAAACAAATTAAAGGCACATATAGTGGCTCTACAGGAGACACATCTCAACATTCTTGAATCTAAAAAACGTTTGAAGGAATTGAGTTTCAACATCCATTTTTTCACCAGGTAATAAATCAAGGGGCATAGCCATTCTCCTTAGAAAAAACATCAATTTTAACCTAGAACAAAAATGGTCAGAGACTGAAGGGTAATCTTAATTAAAGGAACAATACAGAATAACTTTCAAATTACAGTAGGTTCAGTTTATGGTCCCTTTACCGATTACAACAACTTTCTAGCTACAATTACAACTGGACTTTCAGAAATACAAGCAAACAACATAATATTGATGGGGGATTTTAGTTCTCTACTAAACCCATATTTGGATTAACAAAGAAATATAACAAAGAATAATATTACAACTTCTAAAGAATTGAATGGCTTTTTAGAAGAACACAACCTAATTGATGCATGGTGGGAATTAAACCCCAATGTAAAGGAATTTACACACACAGATAAAAAAAATCAAAATTTCTCTAGAATTGTTACATTTTTCTTGCCAAAAGTATAATGTCAATGGTATATACAGCTTCAGTCAGGTCAATAGTACAAACAGATCATGCAACAACTGAATTAATATCCTTCCCAAAATGAAAAATAAAAAAGCAAAAAGATGGTTATTTAACAATGAACTTCTTAAACAACAAGAACTGTATATAAAAATACAAGAAGCAATACAGGAATAGTGGTATTACAATTACTCAGGACAACAGCCAGTATATTTATTATGGGATGTTTTTAAAGCGATAATTAGGGGTGTGGTGATATCTCATCAGGCATGGGTAAATACAAAGAAAAGAAAATACCAACACAGGCTAGAACAAAAAATGGAAATACTGAATCAATTAATAATACATGATTATGAAAAGAACATTCAAGAGTGGTATAACTGTAAATTACAGCTACAAAACTTAGTCAATAAAGAAACAATAATGAACATCAAGAAAATTAAAAGAGCTAGATACCTACACGGGGGGAAGCAGGAAAACTACTAGCAAATGTGCTAAAAAATTAAAAGAACAAAATACAATAGGAATTCTATTAAATCAAGAGGAAGTGCCAACTTCTGAATGGGATGATTTACAAGAAATAGTTATACAATATTACAAGGGAATATACCAAAAAGAAGATAATAAAGATCAAATTATATTCACTAAGGATCTTAAATTTCAGAAACTTAAAATAGATGAAGCTATAATTACTCTAGAAAATATGAAATCAATAATTAATAAACTTCCAAAGAATAAAAGCCCTGGCCTGGATGGATTCACAAATTAATTCTACCAATAGTTCAATTAAATGTTAGCACCATGGATCCATAGAATAATCCAGGAAGCAATAGAAGAGAGGGGGGGGAGCTCCTCCTGATTCTATGAATGAGGCAATAATAATCTTTATTCATAAAGAAAACAAGCCAAAAAATCTAATTGAAAACTATAGATCCATAGCACTATTGAACTCGGATAACAAAATAATTGCTAAATTAATTGCAAATAAGATGATGGAAGCACCCCCCCATACATGAGGACCAATCAGGAGTCATTCTGGGAAGAACAACCATTACAGCTATAAGGAAAGTACAATTATTAGTACAGTATGTACAAAACCTACCAGAAAATTAATATGCTTTAGCTTTGGATGCAACTAGAGCATTTGACCTGATACAGCGACAATTTATATTTATAGTATTGAAGAAATGGTGCATACCCAATAAGTATCTTAAGATAATAAAACTCTTATACAAAAATTCTAAATTAAAGGTTTTTACTTAATGGAAACATCAACAATGAGATAGACATGTGTAATGGAGTGCACCAGGAATGTCCCTTTTCTCCAATACTGTTTAAATTATGCATACATCCCTTACTGATGCAAATAAGGAAGAACCCCAATATAAAAGTTATTGGAGTGAATGAGACAGACTATGAACTAAGTGTCTTTGCAGATGATACCCTGATACTATTTAAAGATGTGTATAATTCCATACAGGCATTAACGCACATAATTCACGGATTTTCTGATATATCAGGTTACCAATTGAACCAGCAAAAGTCAATGATTATGCAATTAAAAAAAGGTATACTGACTATAGAATATGGAAATCTTGATGGATTCACTAAAGTGAATCAGATCAGATATTTAGGGATTATAATTACAAATACATCTGAAGAAAAAATTAAAATAAATTACAATGTGGTAAAACAAAAAAATTCAGCAAAAATGTTACTTATGGCAAAACCTATCAATTTCCTTATGGAAACATAGTCAAGTGATAAAAATTATTGCACTTTCTTATTTTATATATGTGCTGCAAGTCTTGTATGGAGTACCTATAGAGAAATGGTTTCAGGATACTAAACATACAAAGTTCTTATGGAGAGAGAAGAAACCATGGATAGCATGGCAGATAGTAACAAAAGATGTGAGAGAGGGAGGTCTTGGCTGCCTGTACTTGTTGATTTGTGCTCAAGCACAAATTATGGGGATAAATGTGGGACTGGGCCTTAAACCTAAATCATGAGTTGGTAATAATACAAAATATTCTAGAACAAGAAAAAATGACTATTAATTTACAACAATGTTTATACGCAACAAAGGTAAAGGAGAAAAAATCCAAATTTGCCTCCACAATATTGGGTTATGCAAATCAAGTAAAAAGAAAATGTGGGGAAAACACAATTCCACGACTATATGGCCCATTAAATTGGGACAATATGCCAAATAAAAACCTAAACTCAATAGGGAAAATACTGCAAAAAGAATCTATAACTCATTGGAAGCAATTATTAAATAACAATCGAATTCCCACATATCAACAATATCTAGAAGGCAATAAAAATCCCAAAATAAGGAACTTCATATAATATAACTTTATATATAATACTTTCCAATACTACTGTAAAAGGTTTGGTATTCATGGGCCAGATTAGATTATTCATCCCAGGAGAAGAAAGAATTAAACTGGATTAGCTATTATAAACAAAACAAAAATCTAAATTTTATATGGGAATTACAAATGCAACACAATTTCAAAAACTAAACAACACATAACATGGGGAAAAGAAATAAAGCAACAACTTTCAAACGAACAGTGAAAAGCTATTTCAATCAGTGTAAATAAAAACCTTCTTTCAGCTAAAAACAAATCAATACAGATTAAAATTATTAATAGGGTTTATATAACCCTTGCAACAATCTTTAAATTCAGTCCCTCATATAGCCCAATATGCTGGCATGGATGTGGCCATAAGGGCACTATAATACATTGTGTTTGGGAATGTATCACAATTAAAAAATGGTGGGAACAAGCAGCAATGAATATTTCTAAAATGATAGATATACAAATAGAATGTACCCCACAAATATGACTATTTAATGATCTTAACTAATTAAAGCTGTCAACTAAACAAATATATCTAGGCTCCATAGCAGTTAAAAGATTAATTTTGAAATTCTGAAAGAGCCAAGACATCCCCCAAAACATTGAAAAAGAGTGGAATAAGGAATTATCATGTGCAATGGAGGACATAGATTATATGGATAATCAAGAATGAAGTGAGCTAATTTCTTTATAGCCACCATTACAGAATGTTTAAATACAGTATGAATTAGACATTATGTAAAAGCCACATAGGAATAGTCATAACTGAAAATTAGTTAGTGAACGGATAAATAAATTATGGCAAAATGATTACAATGTATGTACTGATAAAATTTAAACAAAAGCACATTTCTACAAGGACCAACTGGACAGAACCTGGGGGGATGGCAGAAGATTCTGGGGGAATGTAAAGGAGTTACTAGGGAAGGAAGTAAAACAGCATCCCACAATGCTCAACATAAAGGGAACTACCATCCAAGACCTGCTCTCCATTGCCGACTCCTTTAATACTGCCTTTACTGACACTAGGTCTGTACTCCCCATGGACTATCCTAATGCTTCTGAACCACTCCAACACACCCCTAACCTGGATAACGATCACCCAAACTTCTATTTCAACTGCATCTCCACCAATGAGGCCAGGAAATATGTAAAACAGATACTTGGCAAAACCAGGCAGGGCAGTGAAACGATTGACATGAAATTGGTCACCCTCACCCTGGATGAAGTGATTGCCCCATCACAGTTATATTCAATAAATCACTCACACTGGCTAAATTCCCTTCAGTTTGGAAACATGCTCTAGTTACCCCCAATCACAAAAGTGGGGATTGCTCCAGCACCTCTAACTATAGGCCCATATCAATCCTCTCTCTCCTCTCTAAAGCACTGGAGAGAATGGTGGCTGACCAAATCTTTGACTATCTGCAGAAATACAATCTTCAATGCCCCCAACAACATGGCTTCAGGAAGAGCCACAGCATGCCAATTTCTTTGGTCGAATTCTCTGATTTCATGCACAAGACTCTAGATGGAGGCAAGCTTGTGGGGTCAATTTTTATTGACCTCACCAAAGCATTCAATACGATCAACCACTCACTTCTTACACAACAGTTGTTGTTTCTAGGCCATCAACTACTTCTGTAGGTTGGTTCCTTGACTATCTCTACCACAGATCCCAGAGCATCAACATTAGGGCAGCCATCTCCTCCACTACAGATGTCTGTCTGGGAGTCCCCCAAGGATCTATACTTGGGCTGCTACTCTTTAGTTGATTTCTTATTGCACTTCCTGAAGCCTGTCCCAGCAAAATCATACTGTATGCTGATGACACTGTCATCATAAATTGCCACCCACAGCTTGATCAACTCCAACAAGAGCTCCAGTTTACCTTTCATCAACTCAAAGTCTGGTTTCACAAACATAAGTTGCTCCTCAACTACAAAAAGACGAAAACCATGCTCATCTCAAGTCACCAACACAAGATTACAAACTCGCCTCTCACCATCACCAACAACATAGCAGTCCTCTTGGAGTAAGTCAACTATTTCAAGTACCTTGGGATCCTGATAGACAACACCCTATCCTTCACGAAGCACATTGAACAGGCAGTAAAAGCAATCAATATTAGACTTTGTGTCCTATATAGACACCGACAATACCTTATGCCCTCTGCCCTCCACCTCTCCATAGCTAGTTCAATCCTATCCATAATTGATAAGACCTGGTAGTATATTGTGCTGCCTCAGAAACAGCCATAAAATGGGTGTTAACGGCACTCAACAAAGCATGCAGGCTAGTCCTTGGGGCAGATAAACTTACACTTGTGCCTTATAAGAACAAACCAACTGGCTTAACCTTAGTGACAATATCAAATTACAGACTTGCTTACTAGATAAAAAAGCCCAGCTACTGTAGGTCTATTTTTCCCTTTGCATTCTCAAGATCATCCAACCAGCTCACTCACAACATAACAATAGGGGCATGGCAAGATGCACCCTCAGTGTCCCTTTCAGGAGGACACCTCTTGGTCAGCGCTCATTCACTTATAGGGCTTCCCTCTGGCTAAATGAACTCCCAGTCAAAGTCAACAAAGAAAAGAACTTCAGAACCTTTAAGTGTGATCTGAAACTATTTCTAGCTAGTAAGAGACCGTATGTTTATAGACACTCATCCGGTACTTCCACCCCCCGATTGGCACCTATTGACCCAATAAGTATACCTCGAAGGGCCACTTTGTCTGGCTAACTCCACTCCAAAGGCTAAAAACTACCACATGAACTAGCTCTTAGACTCACAGATGCCCCTTCCACTGCATGCACTAATTGTTCCTATAACTCCCTGCCATCACTGGGGCTCCCACCCAGCCATAACCCAGTCCTCTCCTCCTACCCTTACTGTTGTCTCACCAACCTAACCTGCCCTAACCTCAAACAGGCCCACCCTTAAATTTTCTCCTCTCACCACCAAATCTCCTGCCTCTACACTCCATGCCTGCTCCAGACTCACACTGTCCATCCCTGATAGTTCTCCTCCCTCCTCCTCTCTTCTGTCCCACCACCCTAACCTGCCCGTACCTCTTACAGTCCCTCTTCTAAGTTTCTCCTCTCACCTCCTGATCACCTGCTCCCCTCTACTTTCTTCCCTACCTCTAATGGTAACCTTTTACTTAGTAACAGAAATTAACTCAAGTGACAATGCCTCGGTACAAGGCTGCTACTGGTTCCTCTTAGATAATAACAACAGCCTTGATACCTCTAGACATGTAATTCAGTAATTAATTGTTATCTGATTCCTAGCAAATTGTCTTGTCCATGCTAGTATTCCTATGTTAGATAACTGTATCCTTTCTCTATATCATGTGACAATGTAACTGTTTTCTTATCTCTTGACGTGGAACCTTTGTAAATGAGCTCCAAGCTCAAAGGTACTTCTGAAGAGTTAATAAATAAATAAATAAGGCTGTATGAAATTATGTAAGATGTATGTACATAACGATCAAACTGGAAAAAAAGATGCCATAATAAAATTATATGGAAAAAAAGAATACTGATATGATCAGACTCTCTGTGGAGGTGTTGATAGAAAGAAAAGGTCCATGTTAAGTAAGAACTGGTCGCCAATTTCCTAGTTGGCTAAACTTGACATTATTAAGTTTGAGCCTAAATCAGACTAGATTTATGTATTTGCATTTACTGTTTAAAACCTTTATTTTGATATGTTGCTTGATTATACTGTTTACCCATTTTTACTTTTAAATATGTCTTGTCAATAAACATTATTATTTATTAAGCAATAAGTGACTGGTGGTTGTAAAACGGATATAGTGTGTGGGAGTGGGTTATTATTAACTGAAATTGAACATTTCCCAGTGTTGTTGTACCATCATTCTGATGTCAAGATGATGTTGTACAGCCTTGAGTACTGGGCTCTGATTGGTCAGTCTGGGGCTGGACCCATGTTGTTATCCTAACATAACATCACAGATCTAGTCCCAGCACACATATGACTAACTCACATGAAGAAAAAAAATCAGTAACCATCCTACACTGAAGTAAACTGAAAGCTGCATTTGCAAATGGCTTCACACCACTGCCCCGCTGTAGTCACAGTCCCCACTCAGTGAACATCCCTTTTTTCCCCCCAATTTCTACCTTTAATTTTTTGGGCCACTCATCACTGCCCCTCCCCCCCCCACACACACACACACAATTCACAACTGGAAAATTTAAAATAAAGTGAAAAAAGACATAGCTGAAATTTACTTTCTCCCCGCTCAGAGGTGCAATCATGGGAGCGCATGTGCATCACAGTGCTGCAGTCGCTCCACTCGCCAATTGGCTCAGTGGCCATTACAATTGGTCACACTGCTTAGTCAATTACTTTTAAAATATACAACATGCTGAGCAAAAGCAACACTGACTGGATCACATCGGCTTTACACACAAGCACCCCCACTGCCTCCCACTCTCCACAGACAATCCACTGTAGGGAAACGTAAAGCTGTCATTACTATTGGCTTCATCACAGCAGTCCCTGCCACTATCCTCACACGGTCAGCTCCCATAGCAACTGAGTGCGTGAACATGAGTATGTTTGAGTTAGTTATCTCATTGCCATGTTCTCCCTTCACTTTCAGCCCTGATGGTGGCCTCTGTCAATTCCATGCCACTGACTATCGCAGCATGGGGGGTCACACTACAGCAAAAGACAGAGGGCAGAGAAACAGCTTAGTGTGGCAGAATGTGGTGTCACAGTAACAGCAGCTCCGTCTACTAGCCAAAACTGTCAATCAGTGCTACTTTTTTCAGAAGTATACCTACCGTCCCCAAAAAAACACCACAAAATATACTTTTAAATGTACTTTTTCATTTTTTTTTTAAACTCAAGAGCCATTCTATAATAGAAATAATACACTCCTGGGTGTGTTTTGTGCTGAGATAACGTCACTTCTAGGGTGTGGGATGCACTCTGCCTGCTGCCTCATACCCAATCACCCGAGGCATGATGTTATCCCAGCATGACACACACCCAGTTATGCACTATTCCTTTATTCTTGTGGATCTGTGATGTATGTGCCTTGCTTTAGAGACATGCAATCATAGCCAATCTGAGCTAAGCAATCTTTCCTAATACTAGGATGTGCTAAGGTAGAGAGTGGTAAACAAGGTCACACTCCAACTATCTGTCTCTAAAAGAAAGAAAATTCAGTGCCAAAAAGAAGATTAATTCACAAATTGAAGTTTATTACTAAAGTCAAAAAGTAAGAAAATGCGATGTTACAGTTTTTTTAACCCTATCAAAACTTCTTTTATGGGTCGAGGGAGCACTCTCAACCAATCAGAGCACTACGTTCCTCTGCACATGAGACACTCTTATTCTGTGAAGAGTGTCTAGCTTGCAGTGCCCTGGAAATGGGCACGTTCAGGTAAGATATTTTAAGAAAATGAATATATTATTGAGCAAGCTCGATAATATATTAATGCCACCACCAAGACCACTCTTAAAGTTGTAAGAGTGGTCTCACATTCTTAGGGTATCAGAACCGCTACCCTTTGGTTTGCAGTTGATCACTCTTACAAATGTAAAAGTGGTCTTGGTGGCAGTGTTAATGTACATCATCCACCATTCCGATGAACCCCACCAAACTGAATGCCAAAGCACAACCCAGGTTTCAAACATATGTTTTATCAAAATAAATAAATAACATAGTATGAGTGAATACAGTTATATGCACCCCATCTCAAACATTGCTTTCGTCTTGTGAGATACAAGGTTACATAATATACAGGCCTGAGGTACAGTGTTTACATGAGTCCCTTTTGCAAAGCAGCTGTTTTATCACTTACATTATGCCAGACCTGTAGTGGACTTCACATGTAGCTCTGTGGGCCACTCATGAAACAGCTGCATCATTACACACATTGCCCCGCACCCGTTGCAGAATTTGTGAGTGTCTCAAAGCATTAACAATGTAACACACAGTGCCTGAGGCCTGTATCCTGTGGCACTGTGTCTCACAATGGAAGCTAAATAAGTCCCATTAGGACAAACATCCTTAGGCTGAACAGAAAGTGAAATCAATTTCCAGGAGGTGGAGGCACTACTTTACCAAAGGGTTATCTAAAGATTTATATGTCTACATATTTAAACATGTGTACTTTAATTCTTACACAATTTTTATAAAGAATACCATTTTATAAGCATCGTAACGGTATCATGTTGCAACAGCGATGCGAATACAGCGAAGACCATAACAGCGACATTTCTGACAGTTTGCTGTGATGGTCTGCTGGGTTCCTGACACTGCTGCCTCTAGGGTGTTCGCCCCCTCCCTGAACCAACTCCAACTCGGAGATGGTTATTTTAAGTCCAGGGGGGGGTGTGGGGGGCACAGCCAATTGGCAGTGTTGTGCCATTGCTGTAATGACAGTCTCTGTGCTCCATGTTGCCACAGCATGGTGGAACCCATCATAACACACTCCATGGTCTGCATTATCTTAGATTGCAACACTTCCCAGGTAGTTAAAGTCATGTGGCTTGTGGCTTCATGCTTTCCAGTGCACGCAGAGTATGTAGCAGTCTAGCACAATGTACACCATTTTGTATGGTATTGCTTACATATTACTGCAGTTAAGGTCATATATCAAAGCAATTAAAGTTATATAACATAACAAAGTAATTTACAACAACAATTAGTCATACTTTCACAAAGCCAAGCAGCTTTGTGGCCTCAGAGATGTCCTGCGGTGCCAAAAAACTTCTCAAACCAGATTCAAACACCAAATCATTGTTGGCTACTCACGGTAAAAGAGAACAGAAAACACTCCCACTCTTTGGGAACATTAAGAATAAGATATTTATTATTATAAAAATGTGGTAGCACCCCACCAGCACACCAGCGTCAACGTTTCAAGCCAACAGGATCTTTTTCAAGACAATTGCACCACCTAATGTGGAACCTATATAGTACAGGTACCGTAATTATATTAAAAGAAGGGACACACACCCTTACCACACAATGCATATATAAGTACCATACAAATCATACATTTACACCATTACAAATTTAAATGCAAAATACATCATACTATAATATAAACATCTAATAACTATTAAGTGTCCATCTACATATTGTGCTATTAATAAATTCATGATTTGAGAACTTTGGAACTAGTTAAGTCAGCAGTGGACAAAACAAGTATAATTGATTTGTTAACACCAAATAAAAAAGTTGTTAACCAGATAAAATGGAAGGAAAAGTGTCCTAATCTTGTTCTGACTTTTACTTCTCAGATCCAAAACATTGTGAGCATAATTAAGAAAAATATGCATATCCTGACTGTGGAACCAGCTCTTAAAGCTATTGTAAACCAGGTACCTACCACCATATACAGGGGAGAGAGAGTAATTTGCGAGATAAATTGGTGCATAGTGCCCTTGATGCCAATTGGAAATATGAAAATGTCAGGAAGCCAAGTGATAAATTCAGATGTGGCAACTGTTCCATGTGTCAATACCTTCAGGTTGGAGATGAATTTTGTGTCACTGAAAGTAGGACATACAAAATAAGGGATTCTATAACATGTAACACTGTATCAGTTGCATATTTGCTAAATGCACATGCAACAGTTTCTATGTTGGAAAAACTAAAAGAAAGTTGAGACACTGGATTGTAGAGCATTTGAGACATATTAGACTGGGCACAAAAGAAAATGCTCTTGCAGCACATGTACAACAATATGGTGCTGGACATTCTTTTAAATTCAATGGCATTGAATGTGTTGTGATGGGAAAATGAGGGGGAGATTGGGATAATGCATTATTAAGTAGAGAGACCTTTTGGCAATTTAAGCTGAAAACAGGGGAGAAACCTAGACTGAATGGACATTTTCAGTTTTGTCATACAGGAGATGATGAAGTTTGAATAAGATCTGTAAAAGATTTGCACAGTATCATAGAACTATGGAATGTGCATTATATATGCTCCCCGCCATAGAGCTGGTATAGGGTCAGTAATGTAAATTGATGTTTTTTGATAAATAAAAAAATTACCATTAAAATATTATAACACTGAATGTTGTTAGAGATAATGTTAGATCCTGCTTTTTTAGGAATATGTGCAGCGTAGGTTTATTTTAATATTAAGCCTAGTCCTGATAATCATATATATTTATTAATAGCACAATATGTAGATGGGCACTTAATAGTTATTAGATGTTTATATTATAGTATGATTTTTTTGCATTTAAATTTGTAATGGTGTAATTGTATGATTTGTATGGTGCTTATATATGCATTGTGTGGTAAGGGTGTGTGCCCCTTCTTTTAATATAATTATGATACCTGCACTATATAGGTTCCACACTAGAGGATGCTATTGTCTTGAAAAAGAGCCTTTCTGCTCGAAACGTTGATGCTGGTGCACTGATGCGCTGGTGGGATGCTACCACATTTTTAATATATTGTATATTAATATTAATATATTATTCTTAACGTTCCCAAAGAGTGGGAGTTTTTTCTATCCTTTTTTACCGTGAGTAGCTGAAAATGATTTGGTGTTTGAAACAATTGGTCATATTCCCACAGTGCATTAAACCCTATGCCACCACCCTAATTACTACTAAATACCAAACCAATAAACTAATTAACACATCAATTAACATACCTACCAAATCAATTAAGGTACTTGCCAGAAATGCACAACAGTACTTCACCTAAAAAAAAAACTTCTAAATGCCAATCCTGAAAAACTTAAATTAGACCTTAACACTAACCTACAAAACCCCCTCCATGAACAAACAACCATGCCCCTTGATGCTCCAACTCTCTCTTCACATACCAAGGCCTCCATGCTGCTACCACCAACACTGTCCTTCTTCAGTTACCACCTGGCCCTCCAAGCTACTGTCACTGACTCTAAGCTAGATCAGCTGCCAACTTCACATGCCATGCTGCTCCCAACCACAGACACCATGCCACTCCCTACTACAACCACACCAAATGAAAGGATGGTCCAACCCACTCATACCTCCCTTTATAGGATGACCCTACACTATGGAAAAAAAACATTATGGGACAAACAACCAAAGGAACCAACAACACAACTACACTACAAAAAAACACAGTTGGGCAAAAAAAAAAAAAAAGAAAAAGGCAAACATTTTTAAAAATACAATAAGCAGGTAAAACATCACTGTCCTATTGCTAAGTTAGCACTGTAGGTGAAAATATATAATCTCAGTGGTCTCAGGGGTTCATAGACCCACTCAACCTTTGTATAATAAATAGATGGTACTTTTCAGTGTTATAGTTTATTCCCTGTATACCTCTGCAATTAAAGCATTATACCTCCACAATTAAACCTGTATAGAACTGGTAAAAAACACCAATAGAACAACATTACAAAAACCAAAACAAATTAATTGCCAATCAAGCAGTTTACACATCAATTTGACACACCAAGCAAACCTATTACACCAAATCCCAAGCCAGTTAACATACTTATCAGAGGACACACTTTAAGGGAAAGTCCCCTCAACTTTTTTTTTCTGTTTGACTGTGTAGTGTGCAGGTATGAACAATGATTCTCTCTCTCTCTTGCAACCCCTTGTCAGTGTCAGTGGTTCAGTAGGTAGCACACTTGCCTCTGAGGCCAGGAGATCAGAGGGCTGTGGGTTTAGTTCCCACATCTATCACTTGGGGTAATACCCCAATACTGACACTGTAGTGCAGCATGAGGTGGGTGCTGCACTTCTGAGGTGCCATCTTTTGGATGAGATGTTAAACCGAGGTCCCATCTGCCTGGATTGGTGGTAGTTCAGGTGGATATTACAGATCCCGTGGCACTTATCGAAAAAGAGTAGGGGGGGGTTTATTAATAAAACAGTGCAGCAGAAAATCAACCAATAATACAATCACAAAATGCAATAAAGGAAAGCAAAACTTAAAGAAAAAAAGACAATCAAGAAAAAAACAGAACATGAAATGGGAGAAAACATCACATGAACTAATATATGCAAACAGGAACAAAAGATGGAGAAGACAAAAAAATCATCCAAGTTTATCTTTCAGAAAGGGTACTGCCTTCCAACATGCACTCCATGCATCATAAGGCAAATTATGCTGTTCTGAAAAACATTGATATGATAAATCATGTTCAATATGTTCAATAACACAGGAAGGAGACTGTTATATGTGTAGCAGAGCAAGCTGACATCTCACCTGCCACAAATTAAATTTAAACATGGCAAATAAAAGACTCAAAATGCCAGTATCCAGAGAAGTATGACACAACAAAAAACCACCCATAACTCCCACAAAAGTAACAGCTTTCCAAAAAGACTGACTCCAGCGAACAGAAAGGGTATTCCAAAAATCCTGTGTATAAGGACAGTGAATATAAAAATGAGCCACAGTTTCCTTCTGAGCCACACAAGTATTCTTAAAACACATTCTATCAGATACCATTTTATGTTTAGCATTACCTTTGACATTAAGTCGGCCATGGCTACTAAGCCACAACACATCCCATAATCTAGGCGGTATCAATTTATCCATCAGGCCTTGAAGTATGCAACCAGTATAACAATCAGGAATGCCCTTATACACAGGAGCAACAGAATGAGCCTGGGATTGCAAAACCCCATAAATAAATTTACTTGATCTAGAAAAAACCTTATCTGGAAGCACCTTCCATTTAGTAAGTTTCATAATAGCGGGTCTTAAATATGCAGGAAATGATGAAGCCAGTGGTGCTTATCTACCTGTTACATTCCAACTATTATATAAAGGACCTAACCAAGAATCTGCATAAACCAACCACATCACAGAGTGAGGACAACTAAGGTCAATCAAATTTCAGTGATAAAAAAAAATACTATAATAAAAAGTAATGGGGTTAACACTGTTCAAACCACCTTGTGCTATAGGGAGATACAACACATCCCTCTTGATCTGATTCAACCGACTTCCTCAAATGATTTGAAAAAACAGACTAAGCAAAGTGGTTTCCAAATTAGGGGGCACAGGGTACACTACACTAAGATATAAAAAAAAGGGAAGAAGCAACGTCTTAACAATAGTTACCTTCATACGTTTGGATTGTTCCCAAGATTTCCATAACACTACCTTAGGTTTAGCAACAGCTATCCTTGTAGACCAATTGAGAAGAGCATTATCACCCTTCCCAAAACTAATACCCAGAACTTTAATTGGGCCCTGAAACACAGCAATGCCTTGTAAATCCTATATAGCAGGAGTCAAAGTATCCAGAGGGTACAAAAAACATTTAAGTTTGTTCAAGGAGGTACCTGCCACTGTGGAATAATAAGAAAAATGAAGTAACACTCTATTACCAGCAGGGACATCAGCAACCAACACACATACATCATCTGAATAAGCCGAAATCTTAGCACTTACTGTACCTTGTGGGGGGACAACACCAGTAACAAGAGCATCTTGGGCAACAATTCTCAACAATGGGTCCAAACTGAAGACATAAAGTAGGGGGCTTAAGGGGCACCTTTGCCTCACCTACTTTGGATAGCTATATAGGAACCCAGGAATCCATTCACCAGGGGTAGTGCATATGCATGTCCATACAGTAAAGCAAGCCAAGTCACAAAACGTTCTGGAATACCATACAATCTTAAGACCTTAAATAAAAAATCATGTGGAACCCGATCAAATGTCTTTTCTTGATCAAAAGACATAAGAAACCCCTTTACTTTATCTCCTTTATCAAGTTCTACCAATTCCCTGAGCAAGAGGAGATTAATAGAGTTACCAGGTATAGAACAGGTCTGGTGAAGGGAAATCAAAGCAGGAGCCACTGTCAACAGTCTGGTATTCAACATTTTCATCAAAAGTTTAACATCTGTATTAAGGAGACTCAATGGCCACCAATTAGAAAGGTCACCCTGTGCCCTTTCTTATATAACAAAATTTGAACCGAAGTACAAAAATGAAAATCAAAAGATCACTGCTGCAAAGTCCAATTAAACACCACAAGTAGTATTTCACTAAGCAAAGGACAACAGGTCTTATAAAATTCAGACAGCAAACCATCAATACCAGGTGCCGTAATATTATGGAGAAGTGAAATTTCTCACATCACCTCAGCACTACTGATCGGAGCAGTCAGTGGCTGTAATAGCATATCAGGGCAAGGAGAATGTCCAGGGAAGAAAGAAAGCCCCCAATGCCATTCCCATCCAAAGAAGGAGCAGTATATATATCTGAGATGGGATGAAACTACCTGCATAATGTCAGGCATGGTAGTGCATAGAGTACCATCCGGGCCAAAAACTTCCGTCAACAGTCTATTTGCAGTCTGCCTATGACTTCTGTCCAATGCATCACCCAATCCAGCCTTCCTTGTGGAGCAAATCCTATGTTCATGGAAGAGGAAAGAAGCCCTAGAGTATTGCAGGGCTGTCATCTCTTTTTTCACTGCCTTCACTTGTGATGTTAAATTTAAACATTGAGAATTGATAGCAGAATATAAAGTTTTGAAATGAGACCTCAAGAAGAAATACCATTTATATTTAGTCAATGTAATGGACTTTGAAAAACATGTAGCTAAGGACTTCAGATCAGACTTAGTGGCCACCCACCAGGCCATCAAATCCCCTGTAAGCCCAGCCAGAGTCATACGGGCTTTTAATAGATCTTGCATCTGCTGCAAGAACTGAGCATTATTCAACAACATGATATTCAATTTCCAGTAACCTTTGCCCATTGAAGCATGAGGATCCACCCCAAGGGAAGCAATCAAAACCACATGGTCAGAAGTCTCAGCTGGAATAGTTCGAGCACTAATGACTTGAACAGTGTTTGCTGTAAAAAGAAAATCAATCCTAGTGGATAAAGCACCCTTAAAAAAAGCATGTCCACCCATAGGATGGCACAGTCAATAAGTATCCTGAAGATGCCCCTGAACAATGATGTGGTTAAGACAGGTGGTGTCACAAAAGTCCTTATCAGTCAGGGCTCCTCGGTCCTGTTTATGCACAACACAATTAAAGTCACCACCCCAAATAAGATGTCTAGTCATGAAAAGATAGGGTTGAATAGTATTAAACAGGTCAATTCGTCCCTTCTTTGTGACAGGAGCATACACTACAATCAATATCCAGCAAGTACCCAAAAAAATGAAATCTAACAGCAGTGCACGCCCCAAAACAATCTCCACCAACTTAGTTACATGAAAACCATCACTCCTAAATAAAATCCCAAAACCATTGCAAGCATCCAACCCAAAAGAAAAAAAAAAGAGGGACCCCAATGCCAAAGTTTCTTTGCCACTGAAACCAAAGAAAGGGTATTTGATCGGGTATCCTATATGAGACAAATATCACACTTCAAATCTTGCAGGAAATGAAAGGTAAGAAGTCATCTATGGGCATTCTTAACACTACTGGCATTTAAGGTGGTGACAGTAAGGCAAAATGCAGAGGCCATGAGCAAATGTCAGGTAAACACAGAAAAAAAAGGGAAAAAAAATCAGGCAATCCTCCCCGATCTGGTGCTTCTGTGCAGGCGAATCCCAAGCCACAGAGGCCTTCTATCAGTGGTCACCTCTTTTGACTTGTCACTTTCAGAATCAGAGGACAAGAGGTGGTTGGGAAGAAGTGTCAGAATCAGCTTCCAAGTCTGAAGACTGAGACTTCCTAGAAAGGACTTCAAATTTATTACATAAGGGAATATTCCCACCAGAGGACAAAGCTTTAGCCAATTTAGATCTAGACCTAGTTTGTTTTTGTGCCCTCTTCTTAGCCTGTACACAAGTCTCAGGAGGTGGTATAACCAAGACATCTACAGGCCTCACAGGTGCCAAAGCAGCATCATCCACCTCCAGAACAGAGATGGAGGGGGACTGAACCAGCTCTTGGTCCATTAGAACATCCAGTAAAGGAGGTACCTCAGGGGGTAATGAACACGGGACAGAGTCTAAGGGTTCAGGGACAGGTACCTCTGATGTAGAAGGGAGAGCAGATAACACTACAACAGGGGAAAGGGGGGTTTGAGGCAGCAATGTCTTTTTTCTGGGCCTCAATGAGGATCAGATCCTGATTAGGCAATCATCCCTATTATGAGTAGCCCATGGACAGGTCCGAAATCCATGACCAGTTTCCTCACAAAGATTACATTTAAGCTCAGCAGTACAGTCCATACTTTCATGACAAAATGAGAGACAAAGGGAACACCTCAACCTATCTCAAGCAGCACTAAGATGGGAAGGGGAGCCACATTTAAAACAAGTACATGGCTGTCCCACATAGAAACAATGTCCCCACTCTCTACTCAAAAACAGACTGTTTGGCAAATGTACTGGACCTACATTAGTATGCTGAAGCCGCACCTTAAATTTCCAGCCACCAGTCCAAAAATGTTCAGAATCAAAGATAGGTTGAGATGTTCCCAAAACTTCACAGCATTGCTGCAACCAATGTGAATTATCATGGACAGCAACATTCTCATTGCAAAACAAAATAGTAACAATTTTGATAGCAGGCCTAGTGAGAGGAATAACCCAAAATGGCAACCACAATGCAGAGTACCTAAGTAGTTCATATTTAATCCAGAATCGGTCCAACCTCTGAGGGGTCTTAAAACTAATATCAAACAGAGAGGTGCCCAAAACATGGATAAGGGCAAAAACTTCATTTGTAAAATAACCCAATGAGTCTTTAATGAGGGTTTTCCCCACATAAAGTCAATCAGAACCAATGTCCAGCCCTCCAAGATACTGTAGGTGAACTGCATTTCTCCTCTGAAGCAGAGGAGGGAGCCACAAAAAGCATCCCTTTTCCTGAATTCCTCCCAAGTAGATTTTTACCTCTCCCCATGGTTAGGAGGAGGGTCTGGGAGTGGCAGGTCCAAATCCATATGTTCACACCAAGTAGTTTTACAGATACTAGGGCCTTCATCCACAGAGGAGGAGGCAGACAACAGCGGGACCTTTTTGAGAAAATCAGTAGTCAAAACAGGATGTTGTACATCTGCTGCATTTAAATCTAAATCCAAATTAGTAGGAAAGGGAGAGAGCAGAGAAGTTGGCATTTCAGAAATAGTGGCAGCTTGAGTTGTAGACCAGGAACCTTGTCCAGGAATCGGGCTGTGGGCAGGATCAGGGATTCAATGGCCTGCATCACTTAGCTTCCAGCCAGCATCTCTCAGGGCAGCTTCCAAGGAACGGGGAAGCCTACTCACCCTGTCAGCAACAGTAACAGATGCTGTCACTTGAAGAGTTGGTCAAGGCACAACAACTGGAGATAAAGCCTCACTACATGGTATAAAAGAAGGAGTAGTACTCACATTCTGAGCAGAGAGAACAGCTACTGGGGAATTCAGCACTTTCAAACTGTCAGAGGTCTGAGCATCAGACCACGACGACGCTGACTCAATTCGCTGGAATGCCTGTGATGTAGGTGCATCATGAACAGGAGGAACAGGCATCTGACTCACCGCTACAAGAGGTGCTAAAGGAACAGAAGTAGCAGGTACACTAGGCAAGTGAGGACTAGGATGAACAGCAGAAACAGTACCCAAACCTTGTTCAGCAGCATTCAACTCAGGAGGTGCTAAACCAGTACTGGCATCAGCATCAATAACTTCCAGGACACATCGCTTATTGGAAGCAAGTAGGGACTTCAACCACAATTCATCCACAGGTAAAAACCCAGTTGAATCACTAGAAGACAGACCTTGAGCAGTAGAATCAATGTCCATAGCGTCAGAACACGCAGACAATTGAGACAGAATAGGCTCCAAAGCTGGACCTGCAGAAGAGGAGCTCTGTTCTCCTGCAGGTACACCAGCAGACTGATCAGACCCAGAGATCGAAGCCATGGTCCAACAGTGCCCCCACAACAGAGTAGGGGAATTTTTATTAAAACTGGAAAGTAAAACATATACACAATAGTGTGACAGCACACAAATCATAATGCAAAAACAAAGATAAACATAAATAAGTATTACAGCATATATTCAAACAAAAAATCAGTGTTTAAGAGTCCCCAAAAAATAATAAATACTACCCCCCCCCACTAAAAGAGTAGGAGGAAATAATATGAAAACTTGAAAAACAAAACATATACGAAATAGTGATACAGCTCACAAAATCATATTGCAAAAACAAGGATAAACATAAATAAGTATTACAGCATACATTCAACCAAATGTCAGTGTTAAAGTCCCATAAAGCAAAATAAATGTTGAACCTCCCAATAGTACACAAAATTAGAAAGTAAACCAAAGGAACATACAGATAATATGAAATCAGGTCAGTAGGGGTCAAATCATATATAATTAAAGTTAATCAATCCCCCTACAAAGGAAATAAAAGGATTAGTGGTAAATTAGATATACAAATGATAGTCTCACAATATATAATGTGTAAAAATCAATAATTACATATATTCAAATAAGGCAAGATATCTTCAACCAAAATTATCAGTCGATCCTAAATTAGGGCAAAGAACACTAAACATTCACAAAAATTTGAGGAGTGTAAAGATGCAGTAACTCAAAATAGCAGAACTGTATACATAATGTTGGTACAGCATATAGCATCAATTTTAAGGGTATACTAGGTTGATAGTACAACGAACTATGAAATGCAAACAAGAGCAATAAGTTAATGATACTGTATTTGTACTGATAGAAATCCATCAAATACCAACTATAAAGTTAGTAGTAAAGAAGGGTTCACTTAATAGATCAGCATTTATAATTGCCCAGTCTTTTATAATTCCTAGAAGAGAATTACTAATTGGTTCCCAGACCATTAGTATAATGAAGTCATATGTTCCATATTCAGTGAAAACACACTAAGGTATCTGCACCACAAGGTGTGCAATAGTCATAACTAGACCACTGATTCCCATCTAGAGTTGAAAAGAAGAGGTGGTACCATATTCAAATCATTAAGCCATAAATTCTTAATAGCAGTGTCCACCATATGGAACAATTCCTCAGTTGTAAAATGATGTTGCTGAATAGTGAGCCGACAGCGCACATACCAAATATAAAATTTGAAACAAACCAGAAATAACCACATTGTAACCCTATCATGTTTAGTCCATAAATAAGGCAACATTCCTACTCATAATATTTCTAAGGAGAGCTGAAAAAATGGAGATGTTGGCCATTTACGTTGTACTGTTTTCCAAAACTCCAAAACAAATGGACATTCCAAAAATAAATGTTCCATGTTTCAATTATGTGAGAATAGGTTTCTCTTGGACAGTATCGGTCATAAATCTGTTTATGTTTCAAATTTCCTCTAACGTTAAGTTTACCATAAAGTGATAACCATAAAACATCCCACATATGACGTGGGATTTGTGGGGAGGTCAACATAGTACAGATTGACAAGCGTTGTTGGGGAGAGTAACTTTCAAAAGAAGCCATATCTTGGAAATATCTTTGGATTATAAATTTATACAATTCTTTTCTATGAAACTGAAATAATGAACCTTTTGAAATAGCCCATAATTTAAGTTTCCTAAAACATACTCTCATAGAGGGAGAAAGATTAACTATAGGCCATTGTCTTGGGATCGGAGCATGCTCTGGCCAAGTAGAAACCATATCCCCCACAGAATCTAGAAGCCATGGTATCCAGTTTTTGGGTGTATAAGCAATTACAGGCCTCAGATTAGTATAAAGGAACATAGTAAAAAAGAAAACAATAGGTTGGATCATGTTTAAACCCCCCCTGTTTTCGATCTCGAAGCAGTAAACTACGTTTTATAGGGTTTAGTCTACTACCCCAAATACATGAAAAAAAAAGCTATAAATCTGTGTTTCCAAACTCAAAGGGAGACTAAAAACTGAACTTAAATACAAAAACAGAGGTAACAAGAAAGTTTTAACCATAAAAACCTGTTTCAATTTGGATAACCACCACGTATTCCAAATATTTACTTTAGCTTGGGCTTCTTGTAATTTAAACTTCCAGTTTATATAGTCCAAGTCACCTGCCCCAAAATGAAGGCCCAGAATCATACAAGTATCCCGTACAACTGGTATACCTATGACAGTTGCAACTGGAACGTCTAAAACTTGAAGAGGTATGCAGTTACATTTGTTATAATTTACCGCAGCTCCCGTATACAAAGAAAAACCCTATAAAACCTTCTCTAAACAGTATGCAGAAAGCACAACACTTACAATAAAACATATATCATCTGCATAAGCTATACATTTAATTTTGGGATCGCTACTGGAAAAGGAAACACCATGTATGACAGACAAGGTATGTACAGTTCTAATCAAAGGATCCAACGTAAATAAATACAAAAGCGCACTCAAGGGACAACCTTGTCATACACCTTGTAACACAGTAAACTTTTCACCCAACCAACAATTACAATATGCCTGAGCCGTAGGCTGAGCATAACACATCCGCAACCAATGAATACAAATGTGTGGTATTCCATAGGATTCTAGGCAATCCCATAAATATATATGCCTCACATTATCAAAGGCCTTAGCCTGATCCAAACTAAATATTAGACCTGTAAGTTCCCCGGAGGCTCCTTTTTGCATAATTTCACATCAAAGTATTAAATTATCAGTGATGTTCCTATCAAGAATACAACAGGTTTGTGAAGGGTGTAAAAGAAAATCAGCATTTATTAATAATCGGTTGTTCAAAATTTTAGCCAAAATTTTAAAATCGGTATTTAGCAATGTAATAGGTCTCCAATTCAGCAGGTCTTCCCTATCCCCTTTTTTATATAAAAAAATCACCAAACCTCCATTCATACTATTAGGCAAAATGCCCGTAAATTCTAATAATAAAATGGAAAAGATTATTTTATATAACTCATGTGGAATCCCATCTGTACCTGGAGCTGTTCGTGACTTAATTTGAGGAAAAAGCCATAGTTACCACTAAAGGGGTAATGTCAGTTACCAACATCTGTTTATCATGGACAGATAATTGGGGCAAAGCACACTGAGCCAACAAAGGTATATGTGAAACTACAGGGACCTCTGCAGAACTAAATAAGTGTTGTATATGTGACTCAACAGCAGAAAGAACGTCTTTCTGAATCGTGCACCTCTGCCCATTTTGATTTTTAACAACAGACATGTATTTTTGCTGCCTCTGGTAAGCACAAAACTGAGAAGAATTCATAAAAGCTTTATCCTCTTGAGTCCCGAAATGACGCTCGCTGTCCAAGGATTTAGCATGGTCAAATTATATATTGTTCATTCTTTCCAGAAGTGTAGGTAAAGTAAGGAGAATGGAAACATTCCCTTACACTGCTTGAAAGTGTGCATCTAAGAATTGTGCCCTAGTAAAGGCATATTCAACAGATTTATGCCTACCATTAATTTTGCCTATACAAGATAAATAAAGTTTAATATCTTGCTTTGTATCAATCCACCAGTCTCGATACGTATCATATAGGCAAAATACTGATTTCCTAGCTTTCAACAATGCTAAGAATCCAACTTCAACAGTAGGAATAAATAAAAATTCTAAATTTAGTCTCCAGTAACCTGGTCCACAATGCAGATTGTTATGGCTAGAAACCGTGGCCTCTATAATGGCATGATCAGAAGGTGCTACAGGTGTAGTTTTAGTGTGTATGACATTCAAAGAATCAGACAGGAACCAAAAATCAATGCGGGTTGCTTTAGTACCCTGAAAAAATGTCTTATCAGGTGTATCTTGTAAGGCCATAACATCTATTAAACCTGATTGTATCAATAAGTCATTAAGGCAATGCACATCACAAAAGATTTTGTTTGTGCGAAGGCCATGATCCTTCTTATATCTACTGCAATTAAAATCTCCACCTATAAAGACATGTCTTGGCATAAACAAGTATGGCAAAATTAATTTAAAAATCCCAATTCTATCAGATTTCATCTGTGGGGCATACACATTAATAAAACGGCCCTGTAAACCATTAACCTCCAAATCCAATAACAAAACACGCCCAGGAAAAAAATCCACCAGGCGAGACAGTTTAGCCATAGGAGTATTCACCGCAATGCCAACACCACTGCATACCTCTTCACCAAAGGACCAATATATAATTCCCACCGTCACCCAGCCGTTGCCTAATTCATGTCTTCCCAGGTATGTAAGCGGGTGTCCTGTAGAAATACCACATCATGGGCTCACTTTTCAAGCAGGGAAAAATTAACAACCTTTTCCTCTCTGATTGAATGCTATTAACATTCAGAGAGGCTACAGAAAGATTATAGAACCCAGGCATACACAGGAATATAAAGAAAAATCACCGATGAGAGAATACCCAAAATAAAAAATGGTGTAAACGAAAACCTATATGGAATTAATTTCTTCTTACTAGATTTACACATCCCCAATTTATTTCTTTGTTTCTTAACAGCATCAGGATGCTCAAGGGGTTGGTCAACATCAGAAGCACCTTCTGGTTGTGATGATGGCACCGCAGCTGAATCAGACTCAGTGCCAGCATCATCCTGAAGTACCTGGTAGTTATTCTGTAGGACTAAGGGGACAGTATCAGTCACAGTTTTCCCCTACACTCTGAGTTTGGAGGCTACAGCGTCTAGTGGATACCACAGTAAAGTCTCCTTCAGGAGGCTAAGGTGGGGGCATGGAAGATGGCGAAGTAGAGGGTGCAATAGTGGATGCCTCAGGGGGCAAAGAAACAGTTATAGGTACTGGATCTACAGCTGCTATCTCAGCTACAGCCAGATCCTGAACTAGGTTAGGCTCCTGCACCTCATGAGGTTGTGGCCTGGTCTTCCTGGGGGGGGGGAGGTCTCTGTCTCAATGCAGCCTTAACCAGTGTATTAATATAAAAATCTTGTATGTAAAAATCCCCATTAGATTTATTTTGGGCCGCAAAAGGGCAATTTACATAAGCATGGGCATCTTCACAGAGGGAACATTTTACCGGATGGTGACAATCAGTAAAAACATGACCCACTTCACCACACTGCACACACTTAATAATTTCACAAATCCTACTAAGGTGCCTAGAAGAACCACATTTATAACAATGCCATTGCTGTCCTGGGTAGAATATAAACCCCTTATCCCGACCCAGGTAAAAACAGCTCGGTAAATGCTGTAAACCATCATCTGTCTGGAGCAAACTAACCTTATACCTCCAGCCCCCATTCCAAAAACCCTCAGTATCCAGGATAGACTCTGGATAACCCTGAATTGTACATTTCTGCTCCAACCAATAGGTAATGTCTTTGACATTTACCCCCTCATTCCTGAACAAAACAGTTATTACTTTAAATGATTGTTTTGTAAGTGGAATAGCCTAAAAATGAAACCAAGCCGGATTGGTTTTGAGCAAAGCATATTTCATCCAGAAACGATTCAATAAATCAGGAGTAGGAAAGCTAATATAATATGTATTGTCCCCTGGTGAATGTATAAGTGCAGGGGGACCTGGAGGCTCTGGAAAGATGGTCTAGAAAGTGGAAGCTGAGGTTCAATGCAGGGAAATGCAAGGTACTCCACCTGGGGGCCACAAACCCAGGCCAAGTGTACACCCTGGGGGGGGAAATGCTACAAGTCTCGATGGCTGAGAGGGACCTGGGGGTGGTGGTGGATGTCAAGATGAACAACTCTGAGACTTGTAGGAGGGCAGCAGCCAAGGCCAACAGGATGCTGGGATGCATCGCTAGGGGGATCACCTCCAGAAGGAGGAAGTGATACTCCCTCTGTATAACTGCTTGGTGAGGCCGCACTCTGAGTACTGCATGCAGTTTTGGAGGCCACACTTAAAGAGGACATTAACCTCCTGGAGAGGGTCCAGAGGAGGGCAACCAAAATTATTTGGGGCTTGGGGGACAGGACCTATGAGGAGAGGCTCGAAGAGCTAAATATGTACACATTGGAAGACAGAAGGGACCGGGGGACATGATAGAGGTCTTCAGGTACATGAAGAGGGTAAATAGGGAGGAACAGTCAGGGTGCTTCGAAGGAAGGAGGAGGCCACTAGGGGCATGGGTGGAAGCTGGAGGGAAGATTCAGGGAAAGGAGGAGGTGCTACTTCACTGAGGAGGGTGGTGGGGCCATGGAATGCACTGCCTAGGGAGTTGGTGGAGGCAGAGACAGTGGAGGGGTTCAAGAGGGTGGGACAGGTACAGGGAAGGGTTCTGAAGCAAATCCAATGCAGCAAGAATATCCAGAACTGGGAAGGGAGAAGCCAGAGAAGGCGAGGGGGACAGCAAGGTGAGCACCCAGGTTGGGGACTGACCAAACGAGCAGACACGAAAGACCGTTAGGCCTATTCTGCTGGCATTTTAGTATGTTAGTATAAACTTCATTGGGAGAAAAACCCAACAACTGCTTAATGAAGACTTTGCCGACATAGAATCAGTCCGGCATATCATCAGTAGATCCCAGAAACTGTAGACGAACCGCATTCCACTGTTTAGCCAGTGCCACAGGTTTTTTTAAACAAACTAGCAAAGGTAGCAGAAGGTACAGTTAAACTAGTAGGTTCTTTTTAGGAATAGAAACAGACACATTCATTCCCACATCATCACCCATAGCTTGAACATTATCTAGCTGCGAGTTAGTAAGAGGGGAAAAATAAATATGTCCATCAGTGGGGACAGAGTCCAGAGGTACAAGGTCTGCGTCATGTAAGGAGTCAGGGTGAACTGCGACTGGAGAGGCTCAAGAAGCAAGATGCGATATATTCTGTAACAGTTTGTCAGCAGGTATGAGATCATGTTGGGAAGGTAAAACCTCTATTAGAGTATCTGGAGGTACATTTGACTCACCCACCCCAGAAACCCCAGGGATCGGAATCTCAGGATCAGCGACCCAGACTCCTGATTCTGTTCTAATCCAGCCTGCAACCTGCAAAGCCTGTTGTGAGGACCGAGTATCTCCCAAAGAAGAATTCTGGGGTGAGGACTGTTCGATACAATGAGCAGCAGAAAAGCTTTTCAACACTTTGCTAGTGTTACCTGGAGGGCCCAAGGGGGAGTCCAACTCAGGCCATTTCCGTTTCTTTTCCTCCTCCACATAAAGTTGCGCTTGGCGGTAGTCAGCTAAAGCGAGCTCTAAAACCTGACACTTATGTTCCAGCTGTTTAGAGACATCCACTGATGCAGGAACTGACTGATTATCAGGAACTGTAGCACGAACGTCATCTGTGTCACTTACAACTCGAGTCGCAGGCTCCTCCCGGTGAACTGGGCCCTCACCCATTTCAGCATTACCGATGACTCCTGCATTGTTAAATGGGGACGCCTGCCATGAGGGTATAGGTATGTTAAGCTGGCCATCACACAGATGCATTCCAGCCGTACCATCCCCTTTGCTCACAGGTTCTTGCAATGACATAGTAGCCATCTGACCTCCACTACTCTCCGTTGCCATCTGGACAGTGGCTTACCCTGTCAGCTCCACAGCACCCACAGCCAACAGAGTAGGGGAAATTTTTATTGAAACACATAAAAATCACATAAAGAGAGAAAAAACAAACATAATTTCTAAATAAGAATCCAGAAATCATAATGAAACATTTGGTCTACTAATGTAAACCCCAAACCAAAAACTACCGTACAAACCCTAAACATCACTCTATTTATATTTGATAAAAAAAGTGAGACATTTCCACCACATCAAAACTTGACGTGCAGAAAACAATAAACAATCTGATTTATAGATATTCTGAAGCTCATAACTGATTAATATACTCAGGCAATCGTATGACATCCTATTCTGATGTAACACCCATTGACATCGGCCCTGCCATAGATAAAATCTAAGGCAACAGAAAAAAATAATTAAGGTGTCAGGGTGAAATTGCTATAAACCTACCCCATATTTACCCACTACGAATATATCATAAGTTGAAAAACGGAGCCAGGGTAAATGCCATTTGTTTGCCAGATAGTCCCATAAGGCCATAGTATAAGAGCAATGTAATAGGAAATGTTCCATAGTTTCTGTCTGTGCTATGCACTCCATGTAGGGACAATTTAGTTCATTTATGTTTTTATGTTTAGCATTACCCCTCAAATACAATCTCCCATAAACCGTAAGCCAAAGGTTTTCCCACATTTTCTGTGGTATTCTTGAGAGCGTTAATAGGTGTAAAATATAATGATTATCAATTGAGGGGCAATTTATAAAACTAGGTTCCCTAGGGTAGTTGTTAGACATAATATCTTTATATAAGTTTTTCATAGAGAGTATGATCAGACTGTGTTTCATAATACTCCATTTATATAATTTCTGAGCAGCAGGTAAAAAATAGGGGGGAATTTGTAGATGAGGATGAGGTTTAGGTGCTAACTGTGACCATGCTTTAAGATATACGGCTAAGGCTTTTCCCATCCAGGCATTAGGGAGTATATTAGTGTTCTGTAGTAAATTACTAAAGGAGTGCTTAAAGTACAAAGCATGGAAGAAGACTAAAGGTTCTACCATGTTGAGACCTCCTTTGCTTAATTCTAAATAGGTGTAATACCTTTTAATGTGGTTCAGTTTTGAACCCCATAGCATTAGAAAACACAAACTATAAAGTCTTGTCTCCAATTTAGTAGGTAATGGGTATAATGATGCTGTAAACTGTAAAAGTGGCAAGATACACTTTTTTTAAATAGCCATACATTTTAATTTGGAAATTTTCCACTGTCGCCATCTATTTACTTTTTGTTCTGCTTTGCTTAAACCTAATTCCCAATTTCTGTCTGGCAAATTTTGTGGCCCAAATGTAATTCTCAATATGTCCAGAGGGGCAGAAGAAATGGAGAGGCCATACCATAGGGAGTCCGGCTGAACCATGGGCCCTATAAAAAGACCTCTGCTTTTATCCAAATTCAATTTGGTATTAGAGACTGATTGATATATACTGCAATTTCATGTAAAAAAACCTGATTTGTTCTGGGTTTGAAAAAAAAGCGCAGATGTCATCCGTATAAGCTTGGATACATAAGGCTTGTGGGACACCAAGACCAGTGAGGCCTGTCCACTTCGGGGATGATAAAACCATGTGAAGTAAAGGGTCAAGGGAAAAAATGTATAACAAAGGGCTTAAAGGGCATCCTTGACAGACACCACAATGCACCGGAAAACTATGCCCTACTATATCTTTTATCATAGGTCTAACTGAGAAAAAGAAATATAGTAACCTTAATTAGGTTATAAAAAACAAAAGTATTCTGTAGGTTTGCAATACTGAAAATAAGTAATTGTGAAGAACCCTGTCAAAAACTTTTTCCTGGTCTATGGCCACTACACAACCTAGAAGCCCTGAAACATTGCAGTGATAAATCACATCCCTCATGGTGCGTAAAGCCTGCTGAATATACTTGTTGGATAGACCACAATACTGAACTGAAGAAATCACAAAAGAGGCATAAGCTTTCAGACGAGCATTTAAAATATGTGCCAACATCTTATAATCAGTGTTCATGAGAACTATAGGCCTCCAATTTTGTATTTGTGAATGGTCCCCTTTTTTAAAGAGGTGGTACAGTAACCCTTCAGAAAAAGATGGATGTATAGTGTTATTAGAAAGCCAAAAGGTATAAGTTAAAACTAAACATTTTATTAATTGAAGAATAAAAGCTTTATAGAATGAGTGAGGGATACCATCCAACCCTGGCACCGGATGAAGCCGTAAGGCTTTAATGGCTTATGAAATTTCATCTTTAGTAATGGGGGTTTGTAATTTTTATGTTTCTTGCACGCATGTGCAAGAAACATAGTGCCATCATCGGAGATTTCGGAGGTGTGTCACCTCCTCCTCCAATTCAGGCAGTGTGCTGGCAGGCGCGGCCCCTGTAAGCCAATGTATTTTGGAGCTGTCTATGACACGCTCCAAAATGCAGTGGCATACAGTTGAAAGGAGGAGCTATGCTTGAGTGAGCAGCAATAAGAAGCTGCTCACGTGCAGCTCCCCTCCCCCCGCAGGCGTCGCGCCCCATGCGCACTGTATAGCCGATGGGGCCCAATCCCGTCGGCTGAGCTGCGTCATCTCCCCAGTAGTTGATGCCACGCTGGGAGCTCACCCCAAGCGTGGCAATCAATCACTTGACAGGGGTGCCCAATCCCCTGTCGGCTGAACGCCCCCAATGTCCTTGTGCCATGCTGGGAGCCCACCCATCGTGGCAAGCGGTCCCATAGCGTCTTTTTTTTTCCTGCAAGACAAAAAGCGGTTCCGCGGTGCGTCTCCTGACCCCCTCCCACAACCGCGCACCCACCCTGCACCCAGCCTCCCCACACCCCCATACTTACCTCCGGACTCTGGCGCGACGATCTTCGGTGGACCGGGAACACGTCTGCACTCTTCAAAGCCGACCGCGAACTGAGGAAATGCCGGTAAGCTGTATAATGGGCTAGATAGGGGGTTTCAACTTTATTGCATATCTCAGCCATTTTTGGGAATTATTGCACCAAATTTTCAACATGGGGTTTTTGGGACCCCTTCTCATGAATGATGTCACTGTCATGGCGTTATTCGGGCCCGAAGGGTGATTTCGCGCAGTGACTGCGCAGTGACTGCAAAATCACCCTTCAGGCCCAAATACCATCATGACAGTGACATCATTCATGAGAAGGGGCCCAAACCCATGTTGAAAAATTGGTGCCAAAATTCCAAAAATTACTGTTCATTTAGCCGTAAGGCTAAGTTCTACTCATGCTCATAAGTTCTAGAATTTCAATATTTTCACTCCAGATTTTCAACATTGCCATTTTACCACACCTTCTTATGAGCAGTATAGCTGTCATTTTCACATCTCACCCAGTATGTGTTTCTGCCATGTAGCGCAGAATCGGCGCAGTCGGTGTCTTGAAATCAATGCTGAGGACAAATTAAGAAAATCTCAGTGGCACTGTTCATTGTAGAGGTCTTAAAATGGCTATGTTGAAAATTCTGTGAAAAATTCCTAAAATGACTGTTTTACGAGCTGCGTTGCGCAGTCTCCTAAGTAGGTTCTTAATTTTCAATATTTCCTACCCAGATTTTCAACATTGCCATTTTCCACACCTTCTTATGAGTAGTACAGCTGTCATTTTCACATCTCACCCAAAACATGTTTCCGCCCATATGGCGCACAATGGCGCGATCGTTGTGCGAACTCAGTGTATGGGACGCATTAAGAAAATCACAGTGTCACTGTTCATGAGCAGAGATCTTAAAATGGCAATGTTGAAAATTTGGTGAAAGAATTCCTAAAAATGACTGTTTTACGAGTGTGCGTTGCACAGTTCCCACGCACGCTCGTAGGTTTGCGAATTTTCAATATTTCCACTCCAGATTTTCAACATTGCCATTTTACCACACCTCCTTATGAGCAGTACAGCTGTCATTTTTCACATCCTGCCCAAAATGTGTTTCCGCCCATGTAGCGCACAATGGCGCAGTCGGTGTGCAAACTCAATGTATGGGACACATTAACAAAATCACAGTGACACTGTTCATGACCAGAGGTCTTAAAATGGCTATGTTGAAAATTTGGTGAAAAAAATCCTAAAAATGACTGTTTTACAAGTGTGCGTTGCGCAGTTCCTACGCACACTCGTAAGTTCGCAAATTTTCAATATTTACACTTCAATGACTTCCAAATACCTAAACAGCACATAGAAGCAAGCAACATTCGGCATTGACAAATGCTTGTTTAATTTCTTCTGGTAAGTCTTGCATATGCACTGATTGCAAATACTAAGTTATATTTGCTGATGTAATATGCACCTTTGGACTTAGAGAGCCGTAATGCCTCTGAATTTCAGTTTCTAAATCTTGTAAAGAAGAAACTGACCTACCATCTGGGGTATTTAATGTTTCCATAGAGATTGTAGTTTTTAAAGTTTTACAGGCCTTGTAGGGGTCACCTATGGGGGAGGTTTTTGTATTAAGATATAACATTGACTGAATAGATTTTGCTCTAGCAGTTTCAAACAGCTTCATAGTATCTTTTATAGTAGAGATCTGATCAGTATAATCATATTTAGAAAGATTTGCCAAGGAGATTAATTTATGTAACTGTTGCCTGAGAGATAAATAGTGCAAAAAATCAGTATTTCCCTTTTTTTCCCCATATTTGGAAAACCAGTTCTTAATGTCAGTTTTAGTGTCCATCCACCATTCACCTTTATCAGTATACAAAAATTCAACAGATAATCTGGCCTGAAGTAAGGCCGTTACTTGCTGAATGACCCATTTGTCATGTAAAACAGAGACATTAAGCTTCCATCGTCCATGTAAAGTAGTCTGGGGAACAAAATGATGTACAGAAAAAAGTAATAATAAATTATCTGAAAAAGTGACAGGAATAATAGATAAAGAACCTTTGGGGACATTCGTAGAAATGAAAATATAGTCTATAATAGATACACAAGTGTTACGCTTCTAAGTAAACTTAGAACCATTAGTATGCAGCTGATGACAATTATATAACCCCAGCTGTAGGAAACCATGTGAGACAGGGCACTGGAATCACAGTATATTTTTTTTGTCTCACCTTTTTTCCGCTTATCCCCTGTGGGTAAGGTACAATTAAAATCTCCACATAAAAAAAAATTGTAATGTGTAACCAAAAAAGGTTGAATTGTTTTTATAAGGAAAACCTTTTCCGCTTTTATTTGAGAAGTATAGACCGAAATGAAATGACAGTCCGTATTATTCCAGAGACCATCGAGAACCAAAACCCTCCAGGGTATTAAGTCATACAATTTACATAAAGTAAAATTAAAAGAATGAAAAAGGAATCCCACACCATCAGCAGAGTCACAGCCGAAGGACCAATAGGATGGACCCCAGACCCATTCTCGCTGAAAAAGGCATACCTGTTCTTCTGTATAAACCCACGTCTCCTGTATCAAGCATACATCAATACCACATTTCTTTTTTCATAATTCAATAAACTATGTATATTTAATGACCCAATCAAACCTCCAGCCATTCAAATTGTCCGGGTGAACCTATTACTAAGTTTTTTTCCTTTTTTTTTTTTCTTTTTCCCTTTATAATCACCCTCTACAACTTTTTGCTGAGCATGATCATTCATGGATTTCTGGGAGTCCGAATCCCCCACCTCCATTTCGGAATCGCCCCAAGGAGTAAATAAAGCGTCATAAGAATTCTTAGATTCTATCGGGGTAGGAGGGTCTGAGGAAAGTGATTTAGAAAATTTGGAAGATCTTCTGCAGGGTAAGGGGTCAGGAAAGGGCAGACTATCAACCTCCTTCTGGGGAGAGGATATGTCTGTATAACAAACTGGAATCAGCATATCCAATTCCAGAAGTACCTGAACAGGGTTCTGGGGAACCTTATCCTTTGATTCTGGAGTAATGGGTTTGCAAGCAGGTGTTTTAGGAGCTACAGAAGGAGAAGGGAGAAAAGAAGGGAGAGGAGGAGGTGAAGGATCCAAAGGTGGGGGAAGTACAGGGATGAGATGGAGAAGGAGGTGCTGGATGGATTTGAGGAACTCCCTTTGTAACCTCATGAGTGGACAAACCACGCTCAGCCAGGTTTTGTGCCTGCTGAATGAGAAGCTTTGGGCTTATACAACTGGCCTTATTGTATGCTGCCACAGGGCATTTCCCAAAATTATGACTATATTCCTCACAAAGGTCACAGCGAGTGTGATTAGTACATTGTAGCGTGCTGTGACCAATTTCACCATAATTGGTGCAATGGGGCTTGTCACAGGTGCTGGAGAGATATGTGTGGGATCCACATCTATAGCAGGCATGAGGCTGTCCTGCATAAAAACAGACCCCCCCCCGATCTCTCCCTAGAAGGAAGGAATTTGGTATATGCTCTATACCTGCCTCCCCCTGTCATAGTTTTACTTTATACTTCCATCCTCCAATCCAGAAAAGCTCGCTGTCAAGAATAGCCTCAGGTGTACCCATAACCTCACATTTTTGAGATAACCAATATGAGATATCTTCAACATGAACCCCTTTGTTACGAAACATAATAGTTACATATTTAATCAAGGGTTTTGTCAGTGGAATTACTACAAAGGGGGTCCATGTTGGAGATGTTTTTACTTGCCCATACCTCTCCCAAAACAGATCTAATGCATAGGAGGTTCTAAAACTGACGTCATAATTATCCTCGCCAGAGATATTAATAAATGCATAGACTTCCTTGGGAGAAAAATGCAGAGAATCCTTCAACAAAATTTTTCCAACATGGTATCTATCCAGCCTGTCCTCCAACCCCCATATCTTATCCTAACAGCATTTCTCTGAGGAGCAGCTACTTTCTTTGAGTTGGAAAATAATTCAGATAATAAAGGTTTAGGGTCCCGAACAGGATCTGAAACTGAGGAAGGGGGAAGTCCCTTATCTATATTAGGTCCTGATGTTAAAGGAGGAAAAGAGTCAGAATCTGGAGGGTTTAAAATAGCTGAGGCCTTATAAGATACTCTTAAATCCTGAGGGATGGATTGTTCAGGAGGATTAATTGCCAATCTGGAGGAAACCCCAGGCTTCCATTCTGCCATGGGCTGTGAAAAAGAAATATCCCATGAAGGGTCTGGGGTCCAATTTCCTGCCTTTGTTCTGGTCCATCCTGCCCCTACAAGTGCTTTTTGGGGTGATCAGTCGTCTATCTGCTGAGAAGCTGTGGAAAAATGAAGCTCAGAAACAGCGTTAATGATGGCATTAACAAAGGGGTTTTCAGCCTGGGCTTGCCTAATAGAAGCCTTCTTTATATCTAGACTGTTCTGTTGCCTTCTTGAAGCTGTATGATGTTCCATTTTAGACAAAGATTTAGATGAAAAAAAGAAATCTGTGGCGCCTTCCTGAGAAGTAGGCTGGGTCTGATATTGAATATTCGCCCCCTGATCCACCACCATAGGTTATTTAAATACGAAACCCGCAGTCTTTGACAATGTGACCCCTAAGGTAGATTTTACAAAAGTTTTGCTCTGGGGGCATTCAGCGCTGTTAGGACAAGCACTTGGAGCCGTAAAAAGGTTTTCATGTGTCTCTGATGTCAAACCTGCGCTCGCATTATCAGCTTTACAAGCCATAACTAAGGGAGTCTCCTGAGTACCCACTAGCAGCTGTGCCGGTGAAGACTGCAGCTCTGAGCAAGCCAGGAGCTGCAAAACCACCTATTTTCACTGCCAGCCTTAAAAATACACAGTTTTGCATGAGAAAACAGTGACTCACCCAATTCTTCCAGGGTGGATTCTGTGATAATTAAGCCATCCAGGGGTTTGACAGGCGTTGGAGCTGAATTGACAGCCGGCAGGCCAGCCTGCAGTGTAACAAGTTGTTGAACCAGATGCTGTTTCCCTAGTAAATGTCGTTCCTCTTCAAAACAGACTAGTTGTAAAAGCTCTCGCTGTTGTACAACCAAAATAGCTTCTAGAGATAATTCCATATTTAAACCAGGTTCCATTCACAAATCCTCTGTAGAAACATAGACATCCATGATGTCTTCCTCAGAACCATTAGGATTAATTTTTAAACGTCCTTCTTCGGCCTCTGCCAAAAGCAGATCAGGAGATGAGGCCTGGTCCCCTGTCTGTAGCATGACCGCACCCTCTGGTGCTCCAGGTGAAGTGGCCATCTTGCAGGCTAACAGCCTATCCCCTTACTGGCCAACAGTAGGGGAATTTCCCCGGTGTCCTGTCCAAATTTCTCCCATTCACTAAAAGTACCACCAACAGCTTAATCTGGTTCAATTTCAGTTGCTTACCATCTGTATCCTCCCTTCCCCCCACCCGGTCACCCCTGAAAAAGGGACTTCTATGCCCAGTGAGCTTACCGGGTCAACAAAAATTCAATAAATAATAAATAAATAAATAATTTAATCCTAATTTAAATTTAAATTAAGTTGTTTCACTCTGTTCTGCCCTGGTATCAAAACCTGTTTGACACCATTGCAAAGGACATGGCCCCTCTCATAAAAGGAAACATGGGAGCTGATCATGAATATTTGCACATCAAAAGGACTAGAAGTAAGCAAAAAGCTCCTAGCACATAGGAATTAATCAATTGAATAACGAAACTTCACAAGCACCAACATCCTTCCAACTGCATTTTTCCAACTTAGACACACTATGAACAACAGAAAGCATTAGGGAACTTACCTTGAAAAGTTTAATGGCCGGAACAAGGTAAGAATACAGGGACTTCAGAAGACATATAATAGAACTGACTGGCAACAGCACTTCTGCTGATTTGTGCATGTATATGTCATCAACTCCCATGATGTCTTGCATAAGTGGTGTCATGATGCTTGCAATGGCATCAAACAGGTTTTCACACCAAGACAAAACAGAATAAAGCAACTTCATTTAAATTTAAGTTAGGGTGAAATTAGGGGGGTCTGGGAGAGGGGATCATTGTTCATGGATACAAACTGCACAGGTATACAGAAAATAGTTTGAGGGGATTTTCACTTTAAAGACTGCCAGACTGACAAAAACCCTATCCATTCCACACCAAACAAAAAACAAGAACATATTTTTTCTTAAGCAGTACAACCACTACTAGCTTCCAACCATTTCCAAAACATTTTTATATTTCATAATACTTGAAATTATGTTTAAAAAGCTGCAGCTTTTGAACTGTTAGGCTTAAAAATGTAAGTTTTTAAGCCTTGCATCCTAGCAATACAACTAGATCATAATGATACAGTTCTCATGCACATGCATGTCTGTACATGTCAATATATGATGTTACAAATAACATGATTTTAATGTTTCACATTTTTACATATCGATACGTGGAGAATGTTGCAACATCATGTATTGATATATCAACTTATCTGACTCCAATGTTTCATCTGAAAAACAAATCCTAGCCCTTATGGTTCTTAAGTTATTCCATTTTAAAGAAAATATTGTTGTAAATGTCTAACTTGAGAAACATTAGTAATTGAAGCCTTATTTTTTTTTAAGTAAAAGTTTGGAGTCAGCACATTAAGAATCATTTCCAGTGATACATTTTGTATGTGTTGATACTATTCTTCTTAATCAAGACTATTTGTAATTTTTTTTTGTAGTACATTTTTGATACTTTTTTGGTTGCAGCACAGTCAAAAAATAACAAACACAGTATTGATACTATATTTTCTGTGTCAACACACTGTATTGGTTATTTTTTGTATCAGTTCATTTAGTTACATTATGGTTTTTAAAAATTAAAGTTTTTTTTTCCCCTGGATTTTGGTAAAACTAATCTTTACTAGTTAATTAGAAACTGTGTAGTTTGCAACTTATATTTTCATTCATCTCATGTTATTGTTTTGCATTGCAATAAATGTTCTCTCCCCTCCAGCTACCACTACTCTTCCTTGCTTTGGAGGCTTTGCCTTTGAAAACATCGGAACATAATAATACCAACTACAGCCTCAAAGTGACTTAAAAATGCCTGTTTCTTACTAAACAACCATGTCCCTTGATGGTCTGGTTCTCTTCTCAGGCACCATGCCCTACTGCCACCAACATCCTCCTATTTCAGCTACTTCCAAGGCCTCCATACCGCTGACACCAATTCTGACCTCCTTCAGCTGCTGCTCCCAACCGCAGATACCACACAAGTCCCAACTGCAGATGCACAATGCTCCAGACCACAAACTCCATGCCACTCTCATGTTGGGGTTGCCACCTTTGGATGAGGCAAAAACCCGGATCCTAAGCTCCGCCTCTAGCCCCACCCCTTTTCATGACTTATCATGCACTGTTCCTCCAATAAAAGATGACACTTAAAGCAGCAGTGAAATAAAAATGTTAAGATACTGTACTGTGCCTGTTAAAGTTACTTTCCTAGGTTCTTCCTTATTATTTATTTATTTATTGACGTAGGTTAACCAGATAAACATAAGGAGATAAAATAAATCTAATTTACATATATGATCTGGGGGGAGACAAGGGAAATACTGTACTGTAAATAGTATACAACAGTATACATACTTTATATATTTTTCTGTCTCCATTTCCTGTTCTTGTCCACAGTACTATTTCAAAGCCAAAGAAGTGACCATACTTTTTTCTTGTGGGGAAAAAAATAATTTAAAACATTTAAAAATGCCTAAATTCTGTTAGAAACGAAAATGTTTACCAGCAAATGAAAGTGGAGGACAGCTGGCTCTGTTACTGTTACAAAAGGTGGGGGCAGCTGTGCTTCTATACCACTTTAAGATGCAGTGGAAAGATTAGGTTAAGTAAGTGCTAATGGTGTTAATGGCCATACTTTACACCTCCCAGGGTGACTGCATTCACAAACAAAAGGCTACACTGACTACAGAACTTGTTTGTAACCTGGACATGTAGCTGAAACAATGAGTGATATGACAAAATGTGTTTCAAAAGTATGCAAGCACTCAAAATGGCTCAAAAACCTGACCAGCACAGAGCAAAACCAGATTACCTGATAGGGACCTTGAAAACCTGATCACCAGGTAAAAAACCTAACAGGTGGCAACCCTATCTCATGTACAGATGCCACACCAAACTTTAGGATGGACCATTGCAGCCATGCCTCCTTATATTGGGGACCTTACAATATGGAAAAAGTAAGAGGCCAAAAATTCCATGCAATGAAATGCCACTACACTATGAAAAACCACTAGGACAAAAATGAAAAATGCAAATCCTGGAAATGATCGCCAATCTCATCAAAAGACAAAACATGACCATCCCTTTATATAAAATACAATAAATAATGGGGACATCTGGTATACTGGGAAATAAACTCATTTTGGGGGATGACCAGATCATAAAGCCACTGGCCCTTTGAGCCCATGGCTTTATGATCTAGTCACCCCCCCATGGGCCTTGTATATCACAATTATCCATTATCTATTATATTATACTTTTGCAGTAGCACAAGTACAGTTAGGCTTGAGCAGAGTGTTCAATGTTAAACCCCAATCTCTGTACCTTAATAACTTTGGTGGTGTTCAATGAACTTGTGGAAAATATGATATGCGCTATCCAGGTGACAAGTTCTCGAGGCATGGAAAGTTTTGTGCAGGCCCCTTAATTAGATTCAATGATACAGAAACATCAAAAATGCATAAAAATGCTGCCTTTTGGCCATTTTGTGCTCTCATCTATAGCCAAGATGGTATGGAATTTTGTTCCAAAACTTTTAGATCAGAAGCAGCTTGTCCCAAGGGTGTGTCTCGCAAAGGGTTTTGTGAAGGTAAAAAAAGGCCCTGATCCTTGTGGGATGCATCCATGGGTACTAAAGGAACTGGTATCAGTATAAGTCAAACCCCTGCTGGAGCATGCAATAGCTCTTTGCAGCAAGGGTTGGTTCCCAAGGACTGGAGGATGGTAGACATAGTTCCAGTCTACAAAGGATGGGACAAAGAACAGCTTGGAAACTATAGACTATATGGTCTGCCAGCAGAGGTGGTGGCTGACTTACCTTCATGGTAGGGAAACTGATGGCGACACTAGACAAAGAGGACCTAGTGGAATACCTGGAGAAGAACAATGGGATTCATGCTAGTAAGCAGCAATGGTCTGTGGCAGAGAGGTCTTGTCAGATTAGCTTGATAGTAGTCATTGATTGGGTAACTAAGTGGTTGACAAGGAGCATGCAGTAGACTTACTATAATTTGACTGGAGTACTGTGCCCAATTTTGGAGTTCCCACCTAAAAAAGAACATGGACAGGCTACAGACAGTACAATGCAGGGTAACCAAGATGATTCAGGGCCAGGAAGGCAGATCCTATGAGAATCGGCTAAATGCATGAACATAAACCAGAGGATAGTGAGGGAATATGACTGAGACCTTCAAGTTCCTGAAAGGAATAAACAAGGTGAACTGTGAATGGCTATTTACCAGAAACAGAGAAGGTAGGGCACAGGATCATGAGTGGAGGTTGATGGGGGGGGCAGTGTTAACAAAGATGTGAGGAAGTATTATTTTACAGAAAGAGAGGTTAAGATATGGAATGATCTGCCAGCTGAGATGGTGGCTTCAAAAATGACAGGGATAGAGCTAATGGTATAGCATTTACTCAGCAGGATGTGGGAGGTGGAAACATGGGGAACAAAAGTGAGACTAGGGTAAGCATAGACTCTACAGAGACAATACTCCCTGGGGTATGATAGGGTAATATGGGCAAAATAGATGGACCATCAATCTTTTTCTGCCATCATTGTCTGTATTTCTATGTATTATGAAAAAAAATATTAATTGGCTCCAGTGTCATATTGTTTTAGATTTGGCTTCTAAGCATGCTCAGTAGGGTTTTTGAGATAACCATGTGACATGACCCAAAAATTCTTCTTTCATAAGCATTTTTAGGTCACGACTAATTGTATAATTTTTGGTCATGAGAAAAAAGTGACCATCTTGTTTGTTTTCTGGACAAAAAAAAGTGAAAATCCATAAAAATCAGTTATTTAAAATAACACAAGAATCTTGCTAAACAGGACCCATCAAACTCGATTCTGGTGTTTGTCTTTCAAAAAAATGGTACAAAAATACTTTTTTTGGAATGTGTTTGGTTCTTTGGCTATCAGAGGCTATCAGATTAGCAAGAAGGCCAATTTTTGTGCGTGAGCTGTGAATTCTTGGGTCACACATTTAAGTGTGACTGAAGAATTTTTCTTGGCACCAAAAATCGAATTCTTGGGTTGCACATTTGACTGTGACTGAAGAATTTTTTGTGTACACAAAAATGCTTGTTTTCCTGCTGGATTATTTATTTGGTCACAGATATGACTGTAACCCAAGAATTTGCTGTGCAAAGTAAAAAAAAAATATTTTGAGGCAGGCAGAGATTTTGATATGTGGATGAAGAATTCTTCAGTCACACATTGAAAGAGACCCAAGAATTTTTTTTCATGCACACTCAAAATTTTTGTTTTTTGAATGATTGAAGATTTGTATGTGCAGTCTAAGAATGTTTAGGTTGCTCATTAGGTACAGTAGTACAATACTGGCTCGTAACATAAAAATGAGAATTTTTTTGTCTCACATTCTTTTACTCATAACCAGGACCACTGGAAAATTGTGGAAAAGGTTACCAAAAATTGCGGAGCATTTTGCAAAGATTGCAGGAAATCGTGGGGGTTCTACTATAGACCTGGAGTGCTTCACAATAAATCTTTTAATGTTTTCTGCAGCATATATTAGTCAGTATAAATTGCTAAATGAATACACTGACACCTGAATATGTTTAAAACATAAAGAAAAGTTTATGTTCCTAAAAAGAATACTAAACTGATAAGTTATTGTAAGTATTGCCTGTCTCCCAAAATTTAAAAGCACCTGCCTCATATAGTACTAAATAGATTCTATAAAGTGAGCCACAGCAAATCAATATTAAATAAAGCCAGAAGAAATAATTTTTGTTGTTGTTTGTTTCTGGCTTTAGAATAATGAAGCTTAATCAACAGCTGTTTACAGTGCTCTGCCAGCTATTCGCCCACTTTGGTACAAGAAAAAATAAGCAAATAGAGTGGTGAATAATTGAGTTTTAGTAAAATGTTAAAGTATTTAATAGTCATAATTTGTACTGTAGGTGCTGTACACTATTTTTGAAATCACATATTTAAACATTAAATCTGGTGATTATTGGGACTGGCAGTATAATCTAGAGGTTAGAGTAACAAACTGTGAATGAACTGACTACATCTAGAAGACCTGAGTTTGATTCCCACAACCTCCAATTGCATACAGTGTGATTATGAGCAAATCACTTAACCTCCTCAGTGCTCCTGGGTTGTAGCTGAAAACAGGCACTTGTGCCTAGTGGGCATTATGCGGTTACCAAAAAATGTAAAAAAAATACCAATATATTTTTACTGCATCATACACTAGTCAGGGTACCCTGTAATTTACCTTTGTTATACTCTGGCTGTAGTGATTTTGTTTAGTTAAAGATAAATTTTCAGATACATTTTGTGTTTTATAAGCTTGTTTTTAGACTTAAGTCAGGTTTTTATTGTAGTCTCTGCATGTGAGCATCTAGGGGGCAGTTGCTAACAGTGAGATCACTGTTAGCAACTAGCTTATTCAAGTTTAAAATTGGCAGGGCCATTCAGAAATCCTCAGCTGTCTGAATCAAAACTAGTCTGAATGAAAATATGCTCACAAGGAAAAACTTGTCCTGCCACTTACAAAAAAGCTTTATAGTTAGCACCCCATTTAAGTGAATGGGATAATTTGCACCTTTTCTCCCATCTTTTGTTACAATCTGCGTGGCAACAAAACGTTTTCTGATAGACTGCTTCAAAACAAAACAAATGTTAAGTATTTAAGAGTACTTATGCTTGGCTAGTGGATTTTGAAACCAAACAAGACAAGGATTAAAAAGACATCAGTGTCACATAAAACCCTTGCCCTACCTTGCACTGCATTGTTTCAGCCAAACCCAAGTCTCTATGCAACATTGCCAATATATTTGAGAGTATTTTATTAAAAACATTAATACTTTTTACACAGTTCAATATAAAAACTAAAAAATTGCAAGAAATTGCGGAACATGTCAGTTTTTGCGGAGAATTGTGAAAATTGCGGATTCTGCAAAAAAATAGCAGGTACAATTTTCCAGTGAACCTGGTCATAACTTGTCCATTTTACAATATTTTAGTCCCAAATTTTTAATATACTGTTTACATGACCCTACTTCATGAACAAGGATGATAGTAATTTTCAAATAAATGTGAAAAGGTGATTTTACATTTGCTGTGCAAAACCACCTTTTGGGCAGGATTTAACACATTCTAGAGGCCATATTCATAATGTGGGGTTAAACTGAACTGTCAAAAAACATTTTTGAAGATTTGTATGCAAGGCCAACCTTTGGCCCAATGGGTAGTGCATTGTGATTCAGTGCCAGTGAGCTGAGTTCGGGGGAGAGCTCAGTGAGCCAGCTGGATGGGCTGATGCTGGAGGAATGGTGCTGCCATGTGGCACCACCCCCAGCCTGGGAAGGGATGGTGCAGTGTTGGCCACACTGGCAACAATCAAACATTTAGTGAAGAAAAGGTTTCTCTTTGCATTGGGCCAGGGGCCCCTGAAACTCTGCACAAGAAGCTGCAGAGAAGTGCAGGGCCCAGGGGTTCTTATGTTTCTGCAGCCAGATGGACAGCTGTCCCTGTACATCTGCATCTGTTGCCACATGGAAGCACAAGGCCCAGAGGTCCCATCCCTTCCACAGCCCCCAGGCAGTCCCATAGATTATTTGCATCCATTGCTGCACTTCCACTGACAGAGGGAATCTTCCTGTAATTTAGTTCTGTTTCCCAAAAAATAGAACTAAATTACAAGAAATACTACAATCAGATTTCAACATTCTTCAACAATGGCTTAAGGCATCAAATGTGGCATTAAATAGGAAAAAGACGCATGTTATGGAATTCAGGTCAAAGGGTGCAAAATCTTCCACAGACATAGGATTGGCTATATTTACATTAGATATGTAAAGATTGGAAATTACTAATTCATATAAATACTTGGGCGTCCAAATTGATAATGGGTTAACTTTTAAAGAATACATTCTTAACACCATAAATAAAGTAAATACAAGGTTGGGAGTGATACAAAGAAAAGTATTTATACTTCTGAAAGATTAAAAAAAGTAGGATAGCACAGAAACTTTTACTATCATTCAGCCCTATGCACAATGATAATGCGCCCGCATAAATTGGGCGTGTTGGCATTGTGCATGTGAATGCTGTGGAGCGGTGGCCATGTGGCATTCAGAACATGGGAACTCGGGGGTAACATGCCCGATCCCCCTGCTATGCAGACAGCAATGTACCAGGGGCTGGTGGGGGACATTCTAGGGGCATGCTAGCACTATGCAGTATGCATGACCATGCATAGTGCTGGCTACGCAGATGCAGAGCGGGGCACAGATTGTGGCAGGGGGGACCCTGCCATAACTCACTGTGTGCCCCTATTGACACAGGCCACCAGTCACTGGGGGACCAGACCAGGGATTACCATGCTTCCTCTAACCACTGGGCAGCTGGAGACACCAGAGGCAGCTGGATAGGTGAGTGCCTGGCAATGGACAGGAGTGGCAGCACCAGAATGGGATGTTGCCAAGTGGGTCTGTGTGCCTGAAAATGGCATGCACAGCTCCAGACCCACACCTCCCTATGTGAGGGACCCACTAGGGGTTCCAGGGTAGCATCTCATTGGATGCCCACCTGGGATGACAACTCCTCCCCCAACCACCCTGCAGAGACCTGCATGCTGGAGGGGGTGGAGCAGCAGACAGGTGGCTGGCTTTTGTGCATGTCGGTATGGGTGCACCTGTCCATGAGTGCACAGCTGTGCAGGTGGGTACACAATTGTTTCATGTATCCGCATACGATTAGTGCATAGCGCCCATTGTTAGAATATGGTAGCATAATTTACCAACATGTTACCATGACACAATTGAATAGAATGGATAAAACTTATTATAAAATGACTAATTTTGTCCTGGATTGTCATTATGGAAGCCATCACTGCAGTATATTAAAATCTTTGGGATGGGATTCCCTAGCTTTACAAAAAAAAAATAGATTGTCGGGATGGTTTACAAAGAATTTAGTGGGGATTAAATGTACTTGTCTTGATTTGCCAGGATAAATGACTATGGCCATAACCTGAAAGAATTAAAGAGTAGGTGTTTTCTTGGTTCCCCTAGTGAAAAATACTTATGGTAAAATGCAAAAATGATACTATCTACCAAAAACTTGGAATGAACTGATACCTGAGATTTGAAATGCAATGACACTAAATATATATAAGACCACAATTGATACTATATGGATGGATACTTGCATCTGTTTTGCATGAATGTGTTTTGATAATCTCTATGTTAACTACCTTTTTGTAGTGTTTGTTTATGGTGCTTTGGTAATTGTATAGTTATTTATATGTATTGTCTTGTATAATGAATGTGATACTGTGTTATGTAGGTAACCTTTTAAAGTTCAGGACAGCTTTGTTAAACAGGGCCTCTAGTTCTAAAAGTTTTCATCCTGTTGAAAAATAAAAGTTTTTTTTTATCTAGCCCTTGAAGCAGGGCCCAGAGGGCCCTGTTTGTCTGCATCTGTTTATGCAGGTCCTGAAGGAACCTGTGTGAGTGAGAATACAATTCTACTACCTCAAAAAGAAAATACATTCATTACAAAAATCTATATTAATACACCCATTAGGGTTCACCTTAACACCATAAAAGTTTGACCCTAATTCCCTACCTCCCAACCAGCAAAAGGACAAGGCCACACAAGTGACCACAGGCAGCCATCATTAGGTAAGACAAACAACATGCAACTGTTTCCAGATGACACAAGTGCAGTAGTACTGAAGTACTACCTTTGTGAATTTGTATCTGTGGCTGCAGAAGTACTGGCCTCAGAGGGGCCTGCATATTTTCAGCCAGAAGTGTGTTTGTCTTACAGTGTGTATGAGTACCTGTGGCTGCAGATGTACTGGTCCCTCAGGAGCCTGTGCTTCAGCAGACTGAAGTGATGTTGCAATTTGGGTAGCACAGATTTCTATTTGTGGCTGCAGAAGTGCAAGCCCCTGCAGCCAGAAATCAGTGTGTATGTCCTACACCTGTGGCTGCAAATACACAGGCCCCTCAGGGTCCAGCAGTTCATGAGCCAGAAGTGTGTATATGTCTTACAGTGTGCATGAGTATCTGTGACTAGGAGTCTGCACTTCTGCAGACAGAAGTAGTGTTGCAATCTGGGTATTATGGATCTCTAACTGTGGCTGCAGAAGTGTAGGTCCCAGGGGCCAGCACTTCTGCAGCCAGAAGTTAGTGTGTATGTCTTACACCTGCAAATGCAGAAGCACAGGTCCCTCAAGGCCTGCACTTCTTCAGCCAGAATTGTGTCTATGTCGTACATTGTACATGTGTACCTGTAGCTACAGAAGCATAGACCCCATAGGGGCCTGCACTTCTGCAGAGGAACTGTTGTAATTTGGGTATTGTGAATTTGTGTATGTGATTGCGCTTCTGCATACAGAAGCAGTGTTATAATTTGAGTATCAAGGATTTCTATCTGAAGCCAGAAGGGAGTGTGTATGTCTTGCAGTGTGCATGCCACAGATACATATCCATGAAGGCAGCACATCAGTGCTACTGCATTTATGTCATCTGGAAACAGTTGTACATTGTTTGTCTTACCTGATGATGATTGTCTGTGGTTGCTTATGTGGTCTTGTCCTTTTGCTGCTTGGTGGGGGTGGGGAGTTAGGGCTAGAAACTCTAACACCACATTTCCCTACTTTTGTGGTGTTAAGTTGAACCCTAACTGCAGCATTGACACAGTCTTTTGCAACAAAGATAGATAGTGTTCTCCCTGACTCGCTCAGTGATCACTCTCCAATAATATGTACCTGGACAAATAAGTTTCGTAAGCCACCTCCAAAAACCATCTATAGAAGAGTCCTACCTTATGGCAACCTTACTCATCTCAAGACCTGTCTTAGGCAGATAGACTGGTCCTTGATTTACAAAACTCAAGATGTTGACCTAGCCCTTGATTACTTTATTACTACTTTCAACACTGCCTGTGACACCTATGCACCAGTAAAAAAGTGCAAAACCAAAGCACTCACAAATCCCTGGCTCACGGCAAAGCTATTGGCACAACTCAAAAGTAGGGATCACCTCTGGGCCACTGCAAGAGCTACTGGCACTCTGTCGGACATTCAAAAGTATAAACAGGCTCACAACCACTGTACTAAACAGATCCGCTTGATGAAGAGCTCCTACTTCAAGAATGCCCTCTCCAACTCCTGGGGCGAAGGGAAATCCTTCTGGGACAACATAAAGAATATCATGGGTCAGCAGTCCAAATCCTCTCCTACAATAATGAATGTGGATGGAACCACTACATTAGACCCAGAGATCATTACAAACACCCTAAATGATACCTTCAGGGACCTTAGTGGTGTCCTCTCATCTGATTTCTTCACTGATGCTGACCCTCCAATTTCTACTTCTACTACTGCCTCTCAACCAAACCACCCTTCCATTTCAAACTAGTAAAGGCACATGAAGTCTATAAATATGTAAAGAAGGCCATTTCTAAGTCGAGCAAGCAGCGACACTATTGACCTTAAACTTCTGTCCCTCACTCTGGAGGAAGTACTGCTCCCCTCACAAAATATTCAATCTCTCCCTCTGCTACGGCCAATTCCCTAGGAAATGGAAGGCTGCAGTTGTCACTCCGGTGCACAAAAGTGGTGATAAGTCACTGCCTGGTAACTATCGCCTGATATCAATACTACCACCTCTCTCTAAGGCCCTTGAATGCTTGGTGGCGGACCAACTTTCAGACTACCTGGAAAAGCACAACATCCTATGCACTCAGCAGCATGGATTTAGGAAAGGGCACAGCACATTGACTGTCCTACTTGAATTTTCAGGAGCAATCCACAATGCCATGGACAAAGGAAACCTAACTGGAGCAGTCTACATTGACTTAACCAAGGCATTTGATACAGTTCACCATGGCCTACTTATCAAACAACTTCTATCGCTAGGGCTCTCGCAGGGTCCTGGTGACTGGGTAAAAAATTACCTTGCTCAGCGCTCTCAATCTGTAAAAGTAGCTGGAGTTCTCTCAGACTCAAAACTGGTTCGCTCAGGAGTTCTCCAGGGATCCATCCTGGGCCCCCTCCTTTTCAGCCTTTTCCTAAACTCCCTCCCCAAATCCTGCCCTGAACAAATAATCCTCTATGCCGACGATGCTGTGATTCTTGCCACTCATAAAGATCCGAACCTCTTACACCTCAACCTTCAGCATGCTTTTTCCAAAGTTGAGATGTGGTTCCTTGAACATAAGCTGGTTCTAAACCACAAAAAAACTAAATCCATGCTCTTCTCTAACTCGCAAAACAACACAGCAAGTCTCACTCACCATTAATACATACCTGGGAAATACGCTTGAACAAGTGCCAATTTTCAAATATCTTGGAATCAACTTTGATCAAGGCCTAACCTTTGCAACTCACATTGATAGTACAGCAAAAACTATTAATCAGCGAATTGGGATTCTGTATCGGAACCGATAGCTTCTTACCCATTCTGCATTGAGGATTGCCATCCAATCTTCTATCATCTCAGTCGTTGACTATGGCTTAGTTATATACAGATCTGCCACTACTACAGCACTTAGTCGCATTACAACATCCCTAAATAAGGCCTGTCGGCTGCTCACTGGTGCACATCGACGTACCCACACATGTGAACTCTATGCTGACTCAGGTTGGTTGCAACTCTCAAACCGGATAAAGTACCTTACTTGCCTGATGGCGAAAAAATCCACTCTGGGCCTCACTCCACCCTGTATCCAAGACCTGTTATGCCCGAGCACTAGCACCCGTTTTACCAGAAGATCAGAACACCAGCCTCTCCAAGTCCCCTGATGCCGGACTTCTCAGGGACAAAGATCATTTGCCTATCATGCCCCCAGCTGGCTAAATGCCCTCAGCACTCATATTACTGCCTCCACCTCTCTAGGTATTTTCAAATCAAGGCTTTTCTCTCACCTTGCCACCTCCAGCTCCTGTGACTGCCCTGATTAAACCTCCTATTTTCTCACTACCCACCCTGTTCCGTTATTTGACAAAGACATGTTTGGAAACCTTTTCTCCTGCTATTGTCTGCTCCCCACCATTCACTTACCTCTCTGTTCTGGACTTTTTCCTATTTGTTTCTCCTAATCTGGCATGACCTCTTTCTTGTAATAATAACGTGATTATTGATATCTCATGTCCTTTGCACAAGTGATTTGATATGTATTTGTATATGTTTTCTTGCTCTTGACACAACACAAATTGTTGTGTTATCTATGTAACCTTTTGTACTGTACCTAATTGACATGGAATCTTTGTAAAAGAGCCTCTGGCTCAAAGGAAGTAATTCCTAGAACAATAAACAAACAAACAATAGACACACACACACACACACACACACATATTGTAAAAAAAAACTACATTAATGCATCTGTTAACATTACAAAGTAAAGTAATCAGAAGTTAGGGGCACAAATCCCTGGGGCCTTGGTGAATCAGTAGTGTGCTGTTCCTTGGGGTTTGAATGAACATGCCATGCAGCGTTGATGTCACACTTACTTCCGCACCCCCTATGGAAGCATTATTGTGTCAGTATGTTAGACAAGGCCAAATTTAGGGTAACGTCAGTGCTGCAGTGTCTGATCATTCAAACTCCAAGGAACAGCACACAAAAGATTAATCAAGGCTCCAGTGACTTTTACCCCTTACTTTGATTTCCCTACTTTGTGCCCTTTAGACCTAACAGATGTATTAATGTAGTTTTGGGCAATCTATCTCCTTACATTTTGAAAAAAATATATAATTACTGACATCTTTTTCTTTCTTCATGCAGGCCCTAGACAAAACAGCAGACCTGTCTGGCATGGTGCTGGACTTGTAGCTTGCTTCATGCAGGCCCAGCGAGCCATACACAAATCAGCACGCCCATTGGGCATGACACCAGACCTGTAGCTTGCTACTTGCAGGGCCCTGCGGCCCCTACATAAAGTAGCAAACCCATCAGGCATGGCATGGGACCTGTAGTAGGCCTCCTTGAGGGCCCCATGTAAAGCAAAAAAGCCAAAGGGTAAGTCTGAAAGTTGCCACTTGGATAATCGTAAGGTGGGATGGTAAATAGCCCACTCAATGTTAAAAAATATTAAACGGAAACACTGGATACTAGAAAAAGGGCAGCCGTTGGTTCAGAAATGTCTGATTAGATATTTTGCCATGAAAGTATATTTTTAAGTACTTTTGACATACTTTATTTCCTTTTTGCAAGACCCACGCTGACCATCTTGTTTCTGAGCTGCCCATGGCCATTTTGTATACACCAGGCTGCTTCTTTCATGCAGGGTATGCTAATGAAGGCTACCACCAAACAGCATTAGTTGGTTGCCCTTTTCAGCATACCCTGCATGCTGGAAGTCATCTGGTGTGCATGTGATTACGCCGGTAGGTAACTCGGAGACATGACGGTCAGTGTGGGTCCTGCAAAAGGAAATAAAGTATGTCAAAGGTACTTACAAATTTTACTTTCATGGCAAAAGCCCATATCAGGCATTTCTGAATCAGCTGCTGCCCTTTTTCTATTATCTATTGTTTTCCTTTAATGTTGTGGGCAAGAGAAAAGTCCCAGAACATACTCAGTTCATGTTTGAACTTAAAATTTTGTTGGTGTTTTTTTTTTTTCAAATTTAACGGTGAGGGTGCTTATTAACACCTCACAACCACAAAGGTGTTGTGTTTTAATTTGACTTTGAAATACATTTTTGAGGACACCAAATGCAAGGCTTTTTTTTATTGCTTAAAAAATGTATTCCATGTGCATGCACAGTAGGTTTTATGGGGGGCTTAGCTTTTTTAAAGCATTTTTTTTGTTAGGTTGGTGATTGGTGACATGGGACCAAAGCAGAAGATGGGAGACTTTCTTGGGTGGAGAGAGAGCTGCACAAGTCACCAACCACAGGACTGTAAACATCATATATACTGGGGTGGATGTGGGGGAAGGAGGGTGCTATGGGTGCTATTGGTGCTAGAGTGTGGGGGATGTTTTAACATGGGTGTGGGGGGAGGAGGGTGGTATGCTTTCAAGAGAGTGAGTGGGGGTGATAGTTGTTTTGATACGGACATGGAGGATGGTATGGGTAATAGAGGTTGAGTGATGGTGGAGTTTGTTTTTTGCATCTTTTTTTTTTTACAGGTTCACAATCAATGTGAGATTGTGAAGAAGAAGATAGCAACCGTCTCAGATGCAGAGAGGGCTGTGCTGGTTGTGCACTGTAGGAATTATATGTATGTACTATATGTATGTACATGTACTGTATGTATGAGGAAACATGAGTCAAGGGCCCTTCTTGGAGAGAAGCCAGAAATCAGATGAGACACAGCAAGTTTGGAAAGGTGGCAAGTGATGTGTGCTAATGCCAGAAGCCTGAGAAGCAAAGCCTGTGACCTCCAGGCAGTAATGGATGACTTAAATTTGGTTATGGTGGCTGTGACTGAGATGTGGGCAACTCAGCACCATGAGTGGAAACTACAGGTACTAGGGTATACTTTGTTCAGGAGAGATGGGGAAAAAGGGAGAGAAGGAAGAGTGGCATTATATGTAAGGAAACAGGCAGGGCTAAAGGGACTGCGACAGTGTAGGTACAGACAACTGAGGAGGGAGAGAGGGAGGAAGGGTAATTAGGATTGGAGTGGTGTACAGGCAACCAGCACAGAGGGAAGAGACAGATGAGATGAGATGAGATGAGATGAGATGAGATGAGATGAGATGAGATGAGACGAGATAAACAGAATGGCATAACATGGGGAGGCATTAATACTGGGGGATTTTAATATGCTGGATGTAGAATGGAGCACCCCAACAGCAATTAGTGCAAGAGGCCAGGTCCTGATGAAATGGATAATGGAGACATTCCTGAGCCAGAAGGTCCAGGATCCAGCTAGGGAAGGATACATAGTAGACCTAGTCCTGGCAAGAAAGGGACAGCACGGGGTGGCAAAGGTGAAGGAACCTCTGGGTTCAAGCAATCAGAGGACCATGTGGGCTGAGATCAAGCATAAAGATGGGAGGGTTTACTCTAGGAATAAGATCCTGGACTTTAGAAGGACACATTTTGGAAGTAGGATAGAGGTATTGGGGAACAGACTACAGAAAGTTTAGAAGGCAGTAGGAATAACCAAAAAATGGGATCTGATTAAAAGGAGAGTACTAGAGGTAACAGATCTCAGTACAAAAATAGTGGGGAAGGATAGAAGAGAAAAACACCACTATGATTTTCAAAGAACACTGCAGCGACAGTACAGGAATAGTGGGCAGATCCTGCCAGACAAACCTTGTGGAGTACTACAACTCCGTGACGCGGGAACTGGACAAGGGCCATGCAGTGGATGTCCTGTATTTGGACTTCACAAATGCCTTTGATTCAGTGCCACATGGGAGGTTGTGGGGGGGACTGGAATATGTGGGGGTGGGACCAGAAAATGGTGACATGGATCACAAACTGGCTAAAGGGAAGGCAGCAAAGGGTGGTGGTGGTGGTGGGGGACCTCTTACTGTCAAGAGCGGTGATGAGCAGGGTACCACAGGGATTGGTACTGGGATCAGTGCTGTTTGGGATTTTTATTGCAGATATCTCACACGGGATCCAGAGCAAGATCAACCTGTTCACATACGATATCAAGATGGGAGCTGTGGTTGATGATGCGGAGGGGTGGAAGGGGATACAGGAGGGCCTGACTAAGCAGCAGGAGTGGGCGGAAACATGGCAGTTGTTGTTCAACACCAAGAAGTGTAAGGTTATGCACTTCAGAGCCAGGAACCAGGGGAGAGATTATCACTTGAATGGGGTACAGTTGGGGAGCTCCACAGAGGAGAAGGACCTAGGAGTGATCATTACAGGGAGCATGAACAACTCTGCTCAGTGCAGGAAGGTGACAGCAAAAGCCAACAAAATGCTGGGGTGTATTGCAAGAGGGATCTCCTCCAGAAGGAGGGAGGTTATCCTGCCCCTGTATAGGGCATTGGTCAGGCCCCACCTGGAGTACTGCATGCAGTACTGACACCCATTCCTGAAGAAGGACATCAGATTGTCGGAGGAGGTGCAGCGAAGAGCCACAAAGATGATCCAGGGATTGGACAGTAAGCCCTACAAGGACAGGCTGGGAGAGTTGAAGATGTATTCACTGGAGGAGAGGAGGGATAGGGGTGATATGATCGAGATCTTTAAGTATCTGAAGGGGATGAACAAGACTAACACAGAAGGGACTTTTCAGATGAGATGGGGGAGGGACACAAGAGGGCACGGACTGAGATTGGAGAGGGGGGGAGATTCAAAAGGGAGCCAAGGAGATATTTTTTTTACAGAAAGCGTGGTGGACAAATGGAACACCTTACCAGATGAGATAGTGTCCTGTAAGACAGTGGACATATTCAAGAGGGGTTGGGACAGGGTAAGGGTAAGGAATACTGGGAAGGGGGGCGGGAGGGGCACCTGTGTGATGAGGGGCTAGCTGCACACTCGAGAAGACTTGATAGACCATGAGGCCTGTTTCTACTGGCAATTTCATATGTTCCTAAATGAAGGCATTTATTAGGTATAAAAGAAGTCAGACAGAGGAAAATAGGAGGCATACCAGGAAATAATGAAAGTGGCAGTAAGACATGAAAAGGTTGAAGCAGCACTAAGTCTAGAGGAACAGGTTACGGAAGGTGACAAAACATTTTTTTTCACTATATTCAAGAGCAACACAAAACCAAGAGAGAAGTGATCAGGCTAAAGAAGGGAGGTAAATGGGTACAGGGTGAGAACAGCAAGGTGAATCTGGAATGATTGTTTCTGTTTAGTATTCATGGGGAAAGACTGGGGCCTTCTGCTGGACTGCAGCATGGCAGCCAGTAGGGGATCACTAGCAGCTGTCAATTAGAAGCCCATAATGGAGGAGAGAGAGTGCTGAAGGGACTTCAAGCACTGAATATGATGGGTAGCACCCAATGCTATTAAGGTAGATGTGGCAGGTCCTGGCAGGTCCACTAACGGAATTCTTCAACTGCTCTTTCGAGACAGGAGAAGTGCCAGAGGACTGGAGGACAGTGAATGTAGTCCCTCTACATAAACGTGAAAATTGAGAGGAGCCAGGCAACTATAAATCAGTCAGTCTGAAATTTATAGTGGGGCAAATACTGGTGTCTATAGTTAAAGATAGGATAGTTGAGCTCCTGAAGACCAATTGTATGTAGGATTCCAGACAGCATAGCTTTACCAGTGGGAGGTTGCATCAAACAAACCTTATTGAATTCTTTGACTGGGGGACAAAGGCCATGGACAGGGATCAGACAATTGTTGCCTTGTACCTAGACTTCAGCAAAGCCTTCAACTCAGTCCCACATGGGAGACTGACAAAGAAGACAGGTGACCTGGAGGAGGAGGACAAGATGACAGGGTGGGCTAAAAACTGGCTGAGTTGGAGAACATAGAGGGTGGTCCTAAATGAGGAACCCTCAGGGGAAAATAAAAGTCATGAGCAGGGTGCCATAGGGATTGATTCTTGGATCAGTCCTCTTTAACATATTTAACTGTGGTACAGTTGTGATAATAATTTAGGGATTCAGGGAACCTCTTTACAGAGGATACCAAGATCTGTTGAAGGGCGGACACCAAGGAGAGGATAAGGGCCATCAAGAAAAATCTGGGAATGCTAGATAGGTGGTTGAGAGTATAGCAGCAGAAATGTAATGGGATAAAGTGTAAGGTAATACACACAGGGGCCAAGAACCCTGGAACAGAACATAGGATGTACGTGTCCATAGTGGAGGGCACATTAGCAGGAAGGGACTGGGAGATGTTAATAATGGAAAACATGAAGTCAATGACACAATGTACAGTATTCTGGCTGTGGGCAAGGAAAACCAGATCCTGAGGTGCATAGGGAGAGGGATAACTTGCAGAAGGAGAGGAGAGGAGTGATACAGCCCATATATAGATCCTTGTTTCACCCTCACTTGAAGTATTGTGTGCAGTTTTGGAGCCAACATTTGAAGGAGAGGGACAGATTAGAGGCAGTGCAGGGATGAGCTGTCAAAATGACACAGGGGCAACAGGATAGGTCCTATGAGAAGCATTTGAAGGATTTAAACTTGTACACATTGGAGAACAGGAGAAAGTGGTGTGACGTGATTGAGATATTCAAGTGCTTCCATGGACTAAACAAGGTGGATAGCAGTGAGCTGTTCACAATGAATGATAACATGGGTACTAGGGTAACTCCCTGAAATTGACAGCAGGGAGGTTCAGAAAGGAAATCATGAAGTACTTTTTTACAGAAAGAGTGGTGATGGAGAGAAACAAGCTTGTGGAGGAGCTCATCAGGGCTGAAACAATGGGGGGGGATTCAAAAGATGGGAACAGTGTATAATGATGCAGACGAGGGGATGAGGTACTGAGAACTGACAAGGGCACAGTCTCAAATTTAGACATGCTCAGGCAGGCCGGATGGGACACTATGCCTTTATCTATCAGCATTTTCTATGTTCCTCTGTACTGGGGTGGCTATGGGGGGAGGACTGGCATGGGTGCTAGAAGGTAGGTGAGGGTCATTTTTTTGTTTGTTTTTTTTGTTTAATTATTTTTTACAGGTTCACCATCAGTGGGTGGGGGACAAGTGGACAAGAAGATGGTGACCAGCCGATATAAACGAAAGGCTGTGCTGGTCGCCCACTGTGGAACCTATATGTACTGTATGTATTAAGGTTGTCTTGGGGGACAGTGGCATGGACACTAAAGTGTGGTGTGTTTTTTATCAATTGTTTTATTTTTACAAGTTCACATTCAGTGGGGGATCACAGAGAAAAAAATCGACTGGCAGAGGTGGAGGGAGGTTAATGCTGCTCGTCCACTGTAGGACTATAAAGTATTCCTGTGGTGGCCATGGAGAGGAGAAGGGAGACAAAGGGTTACTGGAGGAGGGTGAAGGTAGGAGTTGCTTGCAACTTTATGGGGACTGTATGTAAGCCATCAGGGTTCAGCACCGAGGTGCCACACAATATTTATTTTTTATTACATAATATGTACCCAACACTAGGATAGGGCACCCAGTGTTGGGAAGGTGTTGGAGGAGGAATCCAACCCTACAATTGGCTATCTGGTTTTGGAACGGTGCTGTGGGGGAAATGAAATACAAGGAATGGGCATCCAGTGTTGGAAAAGTGTTTGGAAGGGTATTCGACACTGGGATTGGGTACCAGGCTTAGGGCCAAAGAAAAAAAGTAAAGGATGTTTTTCAATCATGATTGACTTATAAGTATATCAAGAATGAATGAAAAATTTCATGTTTGAGATGGGGGTCAAACACAAAGTTTTTTTTCTTCCTTTTTTACAGTTAATTATGTTACTCTCCTGCCGGCTGGGCCCCTATCAGGGCTGACCCCCCCCCAGCCCTGTAACCCCAGCATCCCTTGTACTTTATATCCAACTGCCATCTACCCTATGGCTTTCCCCCATGGCAAAGCAGCCCAGAAGACCGTGAAACAGATCTCTGGGTAGGAGGCATGCCACATCGCCAGGTGTGAGGCTTGTGGATGGTCAGGTCCTTCACCATGCCCAGCCAGTATTTTTTTTCTCCCGTTCAGCCCAAGAGAGATGGATGTGCAGTGCTGCCCAGATGGTCCCACACTCACTACTGCACCCTGGATGTTGGTAGCTGACCCCCCCTCCCATCACAACATTGTGGTCTCTGGCTCCCTATCCCCAAGCCACCTCCAGGAACCAGGCTAACATCAGACACCCTCATCCCTCCCTCCTCCCTCCTCCTCTTTTTCTGGAGGAGGAAAGCCATCCAGCGGATGCTCAAACCAACTCCACCCAGCTGATGTCCCAAGTTCACTCCTGAACACAGGTCACTGGCATTGGAAGTGGTAGCACTACCACTGCACCAGTGAGCCAGCTATTTGTTTTGTTTCTATTCATAATTGACATAAAAAGTCACTCATAAATGAAAAAAATATGCTTTTCAGCTATGTTTTCCCCCCATGTTTGAGCATACACAAATTTGCAATTTTTAAACACTTATAACTTTTAGATTTTAACTTTTTTTCTTGCAAAACAAATGAAAGGCCCTATTATGGGCCAAACCTAATGAACCTGAAAGTTGAAGGTTTTTAATTAGTGTATTTGTGTTCTTTATCCAAGTGCAAAAAACAGGCTTAAAATTATGGACTCTATTTCACTTGTGCAATCTGCACCTTAAAGAGCAGCTGACACCAATATGCCCTTGGGACAGGTAACTCATAGCAAGGAGTTGCCTGCCTGAGGTCCTAAACTGCACATAACTTGAGTTTTATAATGCAGCCATTTGAAAGAAAATTGACTTATATTATCTCACGTCTGCGTTAGATAAAGCTACTCAGCTCCCACCACAGCCCCACCCCTAATATCAGCATTTTGATGATGCTAAGTAGGAAACAGGGCTGCACTGTGTCTAATGGCTATAGATAGCAGTTGGGAGCAGCAGCACACTCTAGAGTCATATGGTTTAATTTGTAGGCTCATACACATGTGAAGGGAGTAGTGTTACATTTATATACCCCCTTAACATGTGTAAGTGCCTACAAAGTACACTATGTGAATCTGCAGAGTGCCACTGCCCCTGGCTGCTATCTATAGCCATTATTTATTTATTTATTTATTTATTTGAAGTTGTTGACCAAGAGAGGCACAGTGAGCTGAGTCTTGTTTCCAGGTGCGACCTGGGGGAAAGTGGAGTAGGAAAGTTTCAAATACACGTACATTGTACAATACAGTAAGTTAGACTAGCATACAGGGAAATAAACAACGAGTCAATAATATGAGTAGATTATACAGGGTATACAATGATACAGGTAGCAAAAAATGCAGTAATAGAGAGGTACAGATTGAAGCCATGCAGCCCCATCCCCTACTTAGCATCATTAAAATGCTGATTTTAGGGGCAGGGCTGTACCGTGAGCTGAGACACTTTCTTGAATGCCGATATGAAATCATGGGTAACGTAACTCAATTTTCTTAAACGTGCCTGCATTAAAAACTCTATACTTTGCATCATTTAGGTCCTCAGGTTGGGCAACTCCCTGTCATGAGCTGCCTAACCCGAGGTGTCAGAAGCTTTTAAAAGCAGCAGTGCAATAAAAACATGTTTTTCCAAAAAGCTAGTTTCAACTACAATTAATAAAAAATATGAGTATATCTGTCAAATCTACTTGTCTAGCAACCTCCTGTGCTGTGCACCATGATATTTTTTAAATTTTCGCTATCTTAATCCTACCAGGTCTAGAACGCTATTTCTAAGCCAAATGTGGTGCCCATCTTTTTTCTTGATAAAAAAGCAAAATTATTACTTTTAACATACTCAAATTTTGGTGGAACTGGAAACTTTTTATGCCATATAAATCAGGAAAATGCCTGGAAACTTTTATAATGAAAAAAAGGTAAGGTCAAATGTTTTGCCAAATTTCATTGCACTGCTGCTATTGGATCTGATGTTTTGCAAATGGGTATGTTCGTAACCTCTGGAACAGAGAAGGTGCATAACAGTTTTCAAAAAACTAGGTCTTAAGGCAGCCGAGTTATAAGCTGGCAACAACAGGGGTTTTGACACAAACACTAAAGCAGCCCTAACATACTTTTACAAGAGCAGTATTAGATACACAGAGAATAAATTACAGGCAGCTGTGATGTACAAGGAAGTATACCATTGAGGGGTGCTTATGAGGTGAGGACAGAAACAAAGGAAGGAAGGAAGGAAGAAAGAAAGAGAGAGAAAGAAAGAAAGAAAGAAAGAAAGAAAGAAAGAAAAGAAAGAAAGAAAGAAAGAAAGAAAGAAAGAAAGAAAGAAAGAAAGAAAGAAAGAAAGAAAGAAAGAAAGAAAGAAAAGAAACTCAGTGGCTGAAACTGACACAGAGAGTCCAATGCCAGTGTCTGTGTTTTTAATTAAATAAAAAAACAGAACAATCTCCCACACTATCCTTCCCCTCATGACCTAGGACCCAATCCCAGTGCCACCAAAATTATAGGGTAGGTTACCACAGAGCACCAGAGACCGCTTGGAACCAGGGGTATGGTCCTTTATTTTTCTCCCTTGTATGTCCTACTGGGTTTTATTATCACACTACTAACCCTGGTCAGTAAGAAACAGTATTGTTACAAGGGTCTCAGTAATGCTGTAATTTGAGCGGTTAACAGCATTCTAAGAGCCCTTCATTAAGCTCCTGAATAATATACTCAAACAGCCTGATTACATGAGCATTGATTTTAAAAATGAAGGTCCTGCCTACCTTTCCAGCATTCTATGTCCAGAATTTACAGCCACCATTAGAGCAAGGCTAACAGAGTCATGAAGGACATTGAATAACACCACAACCAGCTAAATGTAAAAAAAAAAAAAAATTGCAAGTGTTCAAAATTATTTAATTGTTCTTTACGAACCCTTTATTCCCCCTGCTGTGTTGCTGTCTAAATCTGTTACATTCCACCAGACAAAAGTTGCTGCCTCACTCCCCTTAAGTGCTGCTGTTACACTCTGGATAATTCTGCCCGTCTCAGGATGCTGACCCATACCTGGAGCTCTCCCTTCTCATGGCTACATGAGTTACCTGGGCAGCAATCTAGTGCACCTGCCTGATCCCTGACTCTCCCAAGACGTCAGGTCAATCAGGTCAATCAATCAAGCTTTATAGTTCGACACATTGGGTCTTTACAATTATAGATACATACATATAAAATCGGACAACTTAAATACACATAACAATTGCAGTGATTACATTACTCCTCAAAACACGCTTAAAATGATATTAAATCTCATCATACATTAAAAAGATACCACACTATTATATACTTGCAACTGTTTATAAGGCTAGCTACCTTCTGTGACTTGATTAAACATGATAACTGTTAATTTGTTTTGTTTTATATTTACTGATCTTATTTATTTGCTGGAAAAAATTAGCAGCTCTAGTTATTGCCCAGTTGTCCTGGTTAATAAGTAGTATCTGTGTCAGTAGTTCTCTGTCAACACTATCCCAATCCTCGATAAATGGTGCCAACCAAAACATTCTTTACTTATTATACCATCTACAGTCCCAGATTACATGCATCAAATCTTCTTTGGACCCCACATTACAAAAGCATTTTGTTTTAGCAGAGTCTGGGAGTTTTCTATATCTGGCTACTTGAACATTACTTTCAGAACACTCCATCTTATATCTTGTGAAAATTTTCCTTGGTGTAGGATCTGTTAAAATTGTTAGATTATATTAATATGTATGGTTATCCGCATGTAAAACATACCATGGAGCTATTTTAGAGCTTTGTATCAAATTGTTATCAATATTGATCCAATCATTTGCTATTTTATTTTTAATGTATCTTCTGTATTTCAAGCTTAATGTTATATTTTTTTCCAGATATCTGTTCAACATAACCAGATCATATTTTTCCAGTTTCTGCAATATTCTTTTTAATCAACAGTTCTTAACACAGTCTCTTTTTATCCAATCCTTTTGTTCTGCCAGACATTAGGCAGGTAACCTGCCTTCTGGTAAGATGTGAAGACAAATAATTCCAGTGAATCAGTAGGCTGAGCTGAGAAGAGCAAACATTAGCCTCCTCCACCAGCCTTAAAGGGACAGGGTGATGCAAGCAAGAGCCACGGGGCAATGTAAAAACAGAACCAATGGTGTCAGTTTTACAGCATGCTGGCATACGTGGGGGCAGTCAAGGGGGGGCACTTAAGATTGTGTTGTGGATTACTGACATTGAACAAGTGACTGGGCAGGAGGCAGGTTTAATTAACAGCCACTCTGCAGCTTAGCAACAGTATTGGCAAAGCCAGTTTCAGAGCAATTGGACAGGTGGTTAGGGGAAGAAGCGGTTTCAATTAACAGCCATGGTGTGGTTCAAAATGTGAACTAGGGTTGGGGGATTGAGAGTGAGGGGACAGGCAGTTGCCATTCACAGCCACTGTGAGGCTTAAGATGTTTACCGGTGGTTCTGGTTTCAGAGCAGATGGGCGGGGGATTCAATTAACAGCAGCAGTGCTGCTCAAAATGTGAAGTGCCAGTGCTGGATTGTGAATGGGCTAGGGATGGAGGTTGTGGGTAGCATGTCAACAGGATGACTGCAGAACGGTGACCCATGAAGAGGGCAACAGAACCACAGTGCTGACACTTTGAGGCAACCGGCAGTTCTTCCCATCCCTGAGGTATGCCCCTCCCGTGAGTCCCTGAGTTAGTATAATAAATAAAGGGGGGTGCATGGTGCGTAAGTCCCCCACAAGGGGGGTGCAGGGGGTGAAGCCCCAACCCCGCAGAAAAACACTTTGTTGAAATTCATCCCGCTGCAGGATTTGCACCCTCTTCATGGGTCATCGTTCTGCAGTCACCATTTTGACATGGAACCAGGGTTGCGTAGTTGACAGCTGCTGTGCATTTAAAGATGGTTACTGGCAAAGCCAATTTCAGAGCATGCAGGGGGTTGAAATTAATAGCCGCTGTGCGGTTTGCCAACAGAACTGATGGTGCTGGTTTCAGAGTGGTGGGGTGTTTCATTTAACAGCTGCAGTGTGTGGCTCAAGAAGTGTGCTAGTATTGCTAGTTTGAGAGCAGGCAGGCAGGGAGTTCAGTTAGCAGCTACAGTACAGCTTAAGAGAAATTGGACCAGTGAGGAGTTTAAATGAAATCAGAGGGGTGTTGTACATAATCAGACTATGTGAGTCAATCACCTTCTTACCCAAGCCCATGTAATTTGCATGGCAGAGGAACTATTTTATGTTTATTTGAGTTAATATTGTAAAAAAAATAAAAAAAAATAATCAAGCTCCAGTACCCCTAGATCCAGGTATAATTATAGAAATAAGGAACACCAGGGGTAATGTTTGTGTCCAGGTTATCCCCCCTTGGGTCATGTGGCATGAGACATACACCCCCAAAGGGTGATTAACAGGACATTAACATAACCCCTTTGTTCCTTATTGCTTAATAAGTATAAACATCATAAGAGGTCTGTTTGAATGATTTATTAAGGCATATATGAAAATGAAATCAATCACACTCCACCATTTATTAAATGCTCTGTGGGTGGGATTGGCATGTACACTGCTCGGGGCTGTTTTTTCTCATTGGTCTATGGGGGGAGCTTGGGGTTGTGTGATAGATTTGTGTTCTACTATATGTTGAAGCCTGTCTGTTGTATGTTTCTTCTGGGAGGGGGATCACTGTAATGTAGACGTAAGCAACTGAATTGTAAATGGAGAAGTGTTGTTAAATGTTTTGTAATCTGGGAAAAGGTGTAAATGAGCTATAAGGATCTTTTGTAAACAAGGGACAATAAGGAACTTTGCTAAAGGTTTTGTTAGGTGGGTTTGCATGAGCCTAAATGGGTGGGCACTACTGGTGCTGGGCCAGGGGGGCAGTTGGAGTTGTCCTTAAAAGGTAAGTTCTTGATAAGCTGAATGCATCTGTCTTTAAGGGGGGTTGATTTGTATCCAATGTCATTGATATTAAGGGGTATTTTCCTGACATAAGGGGTAATTTCCTGTTGGGCTAAGCACAACTGTCTTGTGTGGGGGGAGTTGATTTCTACCTAGTGGGAAGTGTTCATGATTGATACATTGGAGCATTGAGGCAGGGCCCCTAGACATTGACTGGGGGGGGGTGCAGTTACACTATGTAGAGCAAGGGCTCGAGGGCCAAGCAGGAGGGGGGAGATGGGGTCACCAGGGGCTGGTAAGAGTCAAAGGAGTTGCAGATGGCAGGACAGGGGAGGGTGCTGTGAGAGGGTGGGATGGGGTTAATTCCAGGGGAACGGGGGCAGAAGAGGAACCTGGGAGACAGACAAGTGAACTGCAGTGGCTGTGGGATGGCAGTATGGATGGGCACATTATGGAGGCTACGGGAGTGTCCCATATGCCGCAGACTAGGAAACCTGCAGGCAGAGTTTCAGAGGTTGGAGGGGGAGTTAAGGAGGATGAGGGGTGGGTGGGGGAGAGTAGGGGTAGGCTGGGCACCCCATCGGGTGTTCAGGGCAGACATGGTAGCAGGACCTATAAAGGGGATGAGGAAGCTGAGTAGCAATATGGGGCAGTATGAAAATAACAACAAGACAATGACTGGTGGTGGGGGCAGGTTCAAACAACAGGTATATGGTACTGGCATCAGAAGTGGACAAGGATGGTGGGACTCTCTGGAATGGGGCAGGTGGGCATGAGAGCAGGGGGTGTGCAGGGGCCAATGATCCAAGGGGATGGGTACAAGACATTGGGGAAGGTATAATGGGTAGGGGAGGAGGGTGAGGCAAGACAGAGCATGGACAATCGATGGAGGTTGCAGCCCGGGGGGGGTGACATGGTACATAACAGGGTGAGGGGTGTCACAGGTGGTGGATTGACTAATAAGGGAAGGGTGGCTAGCTTTGAAAGAAATCTGAGCAGATGGGAAATGGAGGGGGGAAGAGAAGGGGGCCAGGTCCAAGAGCTGGTGGACAGGGAAGGGACGATGATCATGGGAAAGATGGGGATGGGAAGAAGGTGCAGCTGAAAGGTGGGGGTGAAGGGGAGGAGTTGTAGTGATAGCGGATTCTAACCTGAAAGGGATCGGGTTGGGGAGAGGGTGAACAGCACAGTCGAATATGGGTGGTACCTGTACCGGGCTTAACAGCGGACAGGGCAGACCAGGCTCTGCTTACGTGTGTTAGCGGGAGAAGGGAGAAACCTCATGTGGTGGTACATGTAGGCACTAATGACCTGGGGGGCTACACGGTGGAGTCAGCCAGGGAGATACTTGAGGAGCTGGGGAAGTTGTGTTTGGAAATTGGAACTCAGTGGCCTTCTCTGAGGTGCTATCAGTTCCAAGGGTGAGCAGAGCAAGAAGGGAAAGGATAGTGGAGTTCAATTCCTGGCTGGGAGGGTGATGTAGCTCTCATGGGTATGGGCAGGTAGGAAGATGGGGGGGATACATGGAACAACAGTGAACTTTATGCAAGGGACAGATTACACTTGAGTAGGGCAGGGCAGGGGGTGTTGAAACATAAGCTGGAGGAATATATAGTTACAAGTGGGTTTTGAAACTAGATGGGAGGAGGTGAGTGTGCAACTAGTATGCAGGGTCACCAGAAAGGGGAGTCTAAAGAGCTGACCCCCCCATGACAACAGTGACTGCAACAGGGGTGGGCCACAGAAGGGAGGGGGCAGGTCAAGGGGTCACAGGGTGGAGGGATGGATGGGAATGGGTGGATGATGGTCTCCCTGAATGTGGGGAGCCTGGGTAACAAAACAGCTGAGCTGCAGGCTCTGTTAGCTGAAGGGATGGTGGACATTGCAGCCATCACTAAGACTTGGGGCACCCAACACCAGGATTGAGATCTGGCAATCCCGGGATACAAAGTTTATAGAAAGGACAGAGGGGGTTGGGAGAGGGGGCGGAGTGGCAGTCTATGTAAGGAATGGAATTAGATGCACAAGTGACGAGGGGGAGGAAGGGAGGACAGAGGCGCTATGGATACAGCTCCTGGACTCAAAGGGTAGAAAGCTGAGACTAGGGGTGGTGTATAGACCACTAGCCCAGTCCAAGGAGCTGGATAAGGAGTTAGCAGAACAGATTAGGCGGGTATGTAGGAAGGGGAGTGTGGTGATCGTGGGGGACTTCAATTTGGCTGTGATAGATTGGAGTACCCCAGCCACCTCCAGTGCCAGGGAGCAGGTACACCTGGACACATTCCAGGATAGTCTTCAGACACAGCTGGTCAACATGCCAACTCAGCTAGGTAATACACTGGACCTGGTACTACCAAGCGGGGAGGCCGTGAGGGAACTAAGGGTGGAAGACTCACTAGCTGGGGGTGACCATCAATTGGTGTGGTTCACGCTCAGGTTGAGTAGGGAGTCTGTAGGCTCAGAAACAAGGGAGGTGGACTTCAGGCGGGTGGACTTCGGAGGGGGGATGCAGGAAATACTGCAAAGGCAACTAGAAGGGATTAGGCCAGAGATGGATGCACAACAAAAGTGGGATATCATTAAACTTGGTCTAACAGAGGCTACAGAGCCTTGCACCAGGACTCTGAGCAAGAAGAGTAGAGCCAAGAAGCCATGTTGGCTAAACAATAAAGTGCTGGTTGAAGTAAGGGCAAAGAGAGCTGTGTATTAGGGGTTCAAGAGGACAGGGAAGGGGAGGACAGAGAGGTGTATGTGAGTTGGTCCAAGGGGGTAACCAAGCTGGTTAGAGAAGCCAAGGCTGCCAGGGAGCTAAGGCTGGCTCAGGGCATTAAGGGAAGGGAGAAGGACTTTTTAGATATGTGAGGGGAAAAAAGGAAGTGCAGGGACCAAATAGTGTGGATCAAGAGGGGCAGGGGTGGGTGGAAAAGGGAGAGGAACAAGCAGAAGCACTGAATGAATACTTTTGCTCTGTGTTCACGCAGGAGAAGGGTGGTTCACTACCTCCATGGACAGGGAAGTTGGGGTTGGTGGGAAGGAGGATGACTGATGGAATGATTGAGGACAGTAGAGTACTACAGGGTCTGAAGACACTAAGGGTGAACAAGGCACCAGGTCCAGATGGCCTTCACCCCAGGGTGCTGAGGGAGATAGTGGAGGTGTTGGCAAGGCCACTGGTGGACCGGATCAGCACCTCCCAGGACACGGGATGCATGCCACAGGACTGGAGTATGGCTCAAGTGGTGCCTATACACAAGAGCGGTCCATGGGATGAGCCAGGCAACTACAGACCTGTCAGTCTCACTTCCATAGTGGGTTAACTCATGGAAGCGTTACTGAAGGAGAGACTGGTGTCATTTCTCAAGGTGAATGGTCTCCAGGATGGGCAGCAGCATGGGTTAGTCTTGGGGAAATCTTGTCAGACCAATCTAAAAGAGTATTATGACTGGGTAACAAGTGAGCTGGATAACGGCCACACAGTGGACATCCTATATTTAGACTTCAGCAAGGCCTTCGATTCAGTGCCTCACAGGCGGCTGGGAGGAAACTGAAATTCGTTGGGGTGGGGACAAAGCTGGTTAACTGGATCATGAACTGGCTGAAGGGGTGGGAGCAATGGGTGGTGGTGGTGGGGGAACTCTCAGCACCTAGGCCAGTGATGAGTGGAGTGCCGCAAGGCTCTGTGCTGTGTCCAGTGTTATTTGAGCTAGTCATATTGAATATCTCACATGAAGTTGAGAGCAGGATCAGTCTGTTCGCAGATGGTACTAAAATGGGGGAGGTAGTAGATGAAGTTGATGGGTGGAAACAACTACAGGGGGACCTAACCAAACTGGAGGAGTGGTCAGGGAAGTGGCAGCTGGGCTTCATCGTGAAGAAGTGCAAGGTTATGCACTTCGAGGCCAAGAACCTGAGGAGGGAATATTGGTTGGAGAGTGTGAGGCTGGGGGTCACCGAGGACGAGAAGGACTTAGAGGTGATAGTAACAGAGAGCATGAACAGCTCTGCTCAATGCAGGAAAGCTGCAGGATTAGCTAAGGCTAATAGGATACTGGGGTGTATTGCAAGGGAATTCTTGTCCAGATATAGGGAAGTGATCCTGCACCTCTACATGTCCTTGGTCAGGCCGCACTTGGAGTACTGTGTACAGTACTGGCGTCCATATCTAAAGAAGTATATTAGACTGCTAGAGGGGATGTAGCGATGGGCAACAAAAATGATACAGGGGATGAAAGGCAAAACCTATGAGGACATGCTGAGGGATCTGAGTTTGTACACCCTGGAGGATCGGAGGGATGGGGGGTATAATGGAAACATTCAAGTACTTGAAGGGGATCAACAAATCTAGAACTGATGGGTTATTTAAGCTGAGGAAGGGAAGGGAAGGGACATGAATGGACATGGGCTAAGATTAGAGGGGGGCAGATTTAGGAGAAAGATGATGAGACATTAGTTCACAGAGAGGGTGGCGTTGAAATGGAACACCCTACCAGAGGGTACGATTTCATGTAAGACAGTGGATAGTTTTACAAGGGAATGGGGTAGGGCATTGGGAACAGTCTGGGTAAGCAGTGTTGAGAACTTCCTGGAGGTGAGGGGGGAGGGGGTTGGGGCAACTGCAATCTAGGGGTGCCAGCTGTGCACTCGAGCAGACTTGATAGACCATGAGGCCTGAGTCTGCTGGCAGATTCGTATATTTGTATATTCGTATATTCATATCTAAGCAATACAAAAGTAAATACTGTGTTGTGAATCCACTATTCCCTTACTATCACCCTACCTCCATCTAGTGTAATAAAGTCTCATATAAAGATGAAAACACTGCATCTCAAACACACATACAGTATATTGTAAATGGAGCCCACCTCTTTGTAATCTGCTGTGGTCAGGAGCAGCTATTCACCATCTTAAGAACTTTGCTTATTTCCCTCCTTGTCTGATGACCTGCAAATATTGATACTCGTATTTATCACCTTGAGAACTGACTGTTGTAACAATCTTTATGTGGGCTTCCTGGGAGCCAACTCTGATGCCGTCAGCTAGTCCAGAATGCATCTGTCACTTCTGATATCTGCTCAGATGTCTGATCATATTACACCTGTGCTGTGCCATTTCCACTGGCTGCCTGATAGCTGAAAGACTGAGCTCAAGGTGTCAGAACTGGACTTGTGGAACACATTTCCTTTGACTATCTATATGTACCATCCAAAAATATTGTTAAACATCTTACATAAGAACTGCATTTACTCTGCAAACGTATATAGTCTTTTGAATCTGTTTTTGAAATACTGGTTCACATTCTGTTACTGTTCCATCTTTACTGACCTTTGAGCAAATTCCATGGCTGTTTCTGGCTTGCACTCTCATGCTAAAGACCATTTTAGAACTTTATAATGTAGTTTATGTCCTTGCTGAGCTCTTAGATTGTTGGTACTGACCATCTGTGTTCTATCACGAATCCCGTGCTTGAAAGGGACACAACCTGCTATACATGATCAGGTTCTAAAATGGTACTTATTACCAGTGTGTTAATCAGAAACACCCTCTGAGTTTACCAAAACACCAGGAAAGATGAAACCATAAAAGAATTTGAAGCAGTATTTTAAAAAACAGCTTTGACAGAAAAAAATCAATTACAGACTCAGTGCAGTTCTCCTTTAAAACTATCCTTTAATTGATCTAATTTATTTGATTGAGTTTTGGAACAGTGTTTGTCTTAGATTTTATGTCTGGGCAACTCCATGAAGAAGTGTTACCAAAGTGTGACATGAGTGTCTTTTTTTAAAACTCACAGTAGATGACTTTTGTAATGGCTTTTATGATGCTGTTCCCCACCACTTAAAAAGGGAGTATGTTGTGAGGTAACTTCTGCATAGGTAAATAAGAAAAAAAAGGCACTGAAATAGGCACGTGTAACAAGGGACACCAAAGAAGTGTGACATGAGTGTCTAGTTTTGTAACACACAATAGATAAAAAATGTGTTAGGCATTTTAAGATCAGTGGCCTACCAGTGAATATGGGGACTGGTCATGAGATAATTCCCTTATATGGACATGAGAAAATGCATTTTAAAGGTTGCACATGTAACAAGGACACCAAACAACCATTTGAGTTCAAAAGGTTTTACTAAACCTTTACTAGTCATCCCATAATACAAACACTATGTATCACACAATACGTAACCTACAACAACAAGCATTAGAACAGTAAAATCTATCTACATGAGCTGTATCAAATCAGCTGTGCTGTGCAGTGCTGTGAACTATGCAACGTGCAAAGGCAGAATAGTGAACAAATTATTCTGGTCATGCAGACAAATGAACAATATTTTTGAGTATGAAAGCAAAATAAATGTACATGTTTTAATTAATCTTGGAAATGATTCGTATTACCTGTCTTAGTCAGCAGACATTTAATTTCTATGAGCTCTTGTGGCAAGCTCCGCTAAAGCAGTTTCTGTGTTAATTCCATTCCTATCTTAGTCTCTTATACTTTTCACAGATTTCTTCCAGTTCTTCAGTTTTGATTTTAAAGCTGCTATGTTGCTCAAACATTATGGGTCCATAAAATATTCTTCTCTGTTCCACTTTGTCATGGTCATGATGCTGTGGCCATGCAACTATCACATCCCCACGCTGATACAGGAACTTGAAAGAGTACAGCTGTTTAATGCATCTACTTCCATGACCTCACCAATATAAAATGTCTCAGAATTGTAAACAGCATACATTTTGTTTGCTTATATTTTGGTATGATGGCATGATTCTTGTTTTTGCTGGCTGCACATCACTGCATATGCTGGTCTTGAGTGGCAGAGTAACACATGCATCTTTGGTGCAATCAGTTTTGGAGGCTCGTACTCCTGATAAAGTACAAGGGGCTCGATCATTCAGCAAGCCAGTGTCATGCTGGCCAGTTGACATATGAATGGCAGTCAGATCTGTAGGGATAGTGGTTGGAATTTCACTGGAGGGACCACTGGGTGTGGCAGTGTCAACTGTCAGCTCAGGAAGCTTCTCAGAGTGCAGCATGCAAACTGGGGTCTTTGTTGTACTGCACACAGAAATAACAGAATTTTTTAGCGTCTTCACCTTCCACGGTTCTATGTACTTCATGTTCTCACATGGTAGATCTCCACCTTGACAGGGTTTGCATAAGCATGTATACAGTAGTTTCTGGTTGCAACCACTCCCACTGTAACTGACTTGACACTTTGAATTTGGTGGGTCCCTGGTATAGTTTTGATATTTGGAAGAACTTTTAATTTGATGTCATTGTTACCAACCCAAAAGAATGTCCGAATGAAAGGGCTACACTCATCAGTGTCTACTAAGATTACTCTTGCAGTATGTAAAGAGGTCTTCTGCATTTTAAATTACTGCCTATTGTGACAATACTGCCCAGGTTGCAAGTGACTATATGACTGTACTTTCCCCATTCAAGGGTCCTTTCCCATGACTGGACCTAAAAATATGCTTGTTCTATTGGGAAGCTATATTTTGAGGGAGCCAAAGACATTTCAAAGAAAGCCCACTTTGACTTGTATTGGCTCCTGCAGCCATCTGTAAAACGAACCTCTTGCTTTATGTCAATACCACAGACATGTTTGAAGTGGGAATTTGAAATGTTGATGAAATGCCTTGCAGCATGATGGTCATGCTTTAGGTCGCTGGAAATAAAGCACATGGCGTCTAAAGTAACTAAGACCACAAGCGTTGACCAAATTCCAAATACTGTAAAAAGAAATAATAATATAGGAATTAAAGGTTAACAAAGACCAAAATACATTGTAATCTTAAATATATTATGGCACCTAATCAATTTAATTTAAGGATGCTTCTTTTTAATAAAAATCTTGTTCTGGGCAACAAACATAATAGGGACCACAAGCACATTTTGCCTAAAGTAACAAAGACCAGAAATGCTGACCAAATAGTGTAAAAAATATATAAATAAATACAATTGAATAACAGGTTAACAAAGCCCCAAATATGTCACTAATTTAGACATATTATAGTACATAATCAGTTTGTTTTAAGGGAGATTTATTTTAATAAAAACCTCTTTATGGGTGACAAACATGGGGAGTATAAGCACATGGTGCATAAAGTAACAAAGACTGCAAATGCAGACCAAAATCAACATACTGTAAAAAATTACATCTGAAAAAAGTTTAAGAAAGCCCAAAATACATCAGTAGCTTAAATTTATCATGTAATCTAACCAGTTTACTCACAGGGTTACTCATTTAAATAAATACACTATAGATGAGTGGGACCAAAAGCAGATGGTGGCTGCAGGAATAAAGGCCTAAAACTTCGACCAAATCCTACTGGAATAGAACAATGGAAAAGCCAGAGAACTCACAAATGCTGACCAAATTCCACAGTCAGAATGTTTGCATGTAGAATTCATTCATTCACACTCCTTCAGTACAGAAAGTGATTTTGAGCACACTTCCAAACATTCCTAACATACAAATTAAAATGTATTTGTAATGCCATGCACCTCCCCCCCCAAAACAAATCACAGCAAAACTACAAAGTGTAGGCCACTGTACCAGTCTGCAGAAATTCAGATGGTTTAAAATTGAGCAATTGCTGGGATTAGAACACCAGACCACTAGTAGCAGTAGTGAGGCTGCCTTTGTAACACATGCCTACACCTGGCCACAGGTACTTACAAATAAATGAGGACTGCATGGTGTTTGGGGTCTCCATTAATAAACTGTGCCCATAATACCCCAACAAAACCACATTATTTGGCAAAAATGTTTGCTTTTCTTGTGCATAAGTACATTTGCAAATGTGGCCCAGTACTTTTTACAATTGTACCAAACAGCCATTTATTTTAGCAGAATTAATGGCTGCTTACATGACAGGCACAAATACCAAGGCACCACTGGAGGCAAACACACAGAGACCAAATGCTGTTTGCGTCCCCAAGGACTAAATACTGCTCATAATCCCACAGCAAATTGCAGTTCTCTAAAAAGTGTATTGGTTTGTGCCCACAAAGATCAATGCTGCTCAAAAACTGTGTTGCTTTATTTCAGAAACGGCCTGATGTATCGCAATTGCAGAGGCCGCCAAGGTAATGTCTGCTTATCTGTATGCTTAGTTTGTAATAGAAAAAATAGATTGCCCCAGAATAGTGTGTCTGTGGAAACAGAAAACAATCATCAAACAGTAATAGAAATTCCCCCGCACTTGCCCACATTACATAGATACATAGATACATAGATACATAGATACATAGACAGTGTCGGCAGATAAGGGCCTATGGCCCACCCAGTCTGCCCATTTGAGCTTGTAAGTTCAGTTTGTTTTCCTAGAAGTCTGTTGTACCTTACCCTGACCTCCAGAATTCCTTTATGTCTATCCCATGCATTCTTAAATCCCGTGATTGTTTCAGCCCCCACCACTTCCTCTGGCAGGGTGTTCCACTTGTCCACCACCCGTTCTGTGAAGAAATTCTTTCTCATGTTTCCTCTGAATCGTCCTCCCTCCAACTTCATCCCATGCCCTCTAGTCCTGGAACATCTTTTTCGCTTAAAAATAGTGTTTTCCTGCACCCTGTTCCTCCCTGTAATATACTTGTATGTCTCTCTATCATATCCTCTCTCTCCTCCTCTCCTCCAGGGAGTACATGTTCAGTTCCTTCAACCTGTCTTCATAGGACTTGTGATGCAATCCATGCACCATCTTTGTTGCCCTCCTCTGAACCTTCTCTACCCTGTCTGTGTCCTTACGTAGGTATGGTCTCCAGAACTGTACACTGTACTCCAGGTGGGGCCTCACTAGTGTCTTGTATATGGAATTATGACCTCCCTTTCCTGCTGGTAATGCCCTGACTATACATCCCAGCATCCTATTTGCTTTACCTGCTGCCTTGTCACACTGTTTCCCTACCTTGAGGTCATCAGAGATGATAACCCCAAGATCCCTTTCTGCTTGGTGCATGCTATATCCTCACCCCCAACTGATATATTGTGCCAGGGTTTTTGTGCCCCATATGCATTATCTTGCACTTCTTTGCATTGAATTTCAACTGCCAAACCCCTGACCATTCTTCAAGTTTCTGCAGGTTGCTTCTCATTCTGTCTATACCCTCTGATGTGTCTAGTCTGTTACAGAGCTTTGTGTCATCAGCGAACAGTGAAATTCTGCCTTCTAGGTCCTGCGCAATGTCACTGATGAAGATGTTGAATAGGACCGGTCCCAGCACTGATCCCTGTGGTACCCCACTGGTCACTCTTCCCTCTGTGGAGTGACAGCCATTTACCACCACCCTCTGTGTCCTGCCACCCAGCCAGTTAGCTACCCACCACACTACTGTCCTGCCCACACCCATATTCCCCAGTTTGTGTAATAGTCTTCTATGTGGCACAGTGTCAAAGGCCTTGCTGAAGTCCAGATAGGCCATGTCCACTGCCCTCCCCTGATCCACCTCCCTAGTCACCCAGTCAAAAAATTCAATGAGATTGGTCTGACATGACCTCCCCCTGGTGAAACCATGCTGCCTTGGGTCCTGTAGTCCATTGACAACCAGATGTTCCACCAATCTCTCCTTCAGTAGTGCTTCCATGATCTTCCCCACTACCGAGGTGAGGCTGACTGGTCTGTAGTTCCCTGCTTCCTCTTTGTTCCCACTTTTGTATAAGGGGACTACATCTGCTGTCCTCCAGTCTTTGGGTACCTCCCTGTTTCCAGTGATCGGCTAAACAGGATAGCCAGAGGTTCAGCCACCACCTCTTTAGTTCTTTAAGGACCCTAAAAATTCCATCTGGCCCCATTGTTTATCAACTCTTATTACTTCCAGTTCCTTCAGGACCCTTTTCGTAAAGGGACTTGTGTCCATTTCTGCACCATTCTCACCCCTTGTACTCCCTTCAGACCCATTACCCTCCTCTTCCTCAGTAAAGACTGAGCAGAAATACCTGTTCAGTATGTCAGCTTTACTGTTGTCATCCTCCAAGCGGCCCCATCCTCCCTCTTCAGTCTCACTATCCCTCCCTTTGTCTTTCTTTTTTCACTTATGTACCTGTAAAAGGTTTTGTCCCCTCTACCCACTGATTTTGCAATGTGTTCTTCTGTCTGAGCTTTGGCTTCCCTTACTGACCTCCCTGCCTCCCTTTGCTTCTCCTGGTACTTCTCCCTATCCCCTTCTGCCTGTGTCTTTTGTATTGCCTGAATGCAATCTTTTGGCTTTCACTTTCTTTGCTACCTCTTTGGAAAACCATAATGGTCTCCTCTTCCTTTTCCTCTTGCTAACCTGCTTAATACATAATTCTGTTGTTCTTGTAATCCCCATTTTAAATACTGCCCACTGTTCCTCAACCCCTGATTCCTGTCCCATTCCCCTTAATGCCTCTTTCAAGTATCTCCCCATTTTCCCAAAGTCTGCCCCCCTAAAATCCAGGATACATGTTTTTGTGTGGTTTGGTTCTGCTCTTTCTGTGATTTCAAACCACAATGACTGGTGGTCACTGTTTCCCAGGTGCTCCCCCACTGTTACCCCCATCACACTGTCCCTGTTTGTGAGCACAAGGTCCAGTATTGCCTTCTGCTGAGTTGGTTCCATGACCAGTTGCTTGAGGAAGGCACCCTGAAGGGAGTCCAGGATAAATCTGCTCCTAGTTGATGCTGCTGCTGGGATGCTCCAGTCCACATCTGGAATACTGAAGTCTCCAACCAGTACTACCTCACCCTTGTCTGCCATCCTTTGGATGGCTAGCATCAGCTCCCTATCTGTTTCTTCCTCCTGGGCTGGAAAATTACCAGAGCAAAAAAACTGCTTTACTCCACTATGGAGATAAAAGGCAAAAGTTGATTCCATATTTTTAAAAACAGTGCATTTATAGCAGAAGTACAAAAAGACCCACAAAGGGGTCACACAAATGAACTCCCTGATGCATTTTGGTCTGGTAATGTGAGCAAGTGTGGAGGAATTTCTCTTACTGTTTGATAATTACTTGCATGCTCCCTCACTACGTTCATAACAGGGGCGGTGCTGGTTAGATTTGGTCTCTTCTTTTCTGGCTCTGTGGCTAGCAAAAATGGGTCTCCAAACTTGAAACTGCCATTTTTAAACCCAGTGAGAGCCCGCCACAGTCTTGCTGTTCCCCAGGCCTCTCGTTGTGTTCCTGTGGGTTGTAGCACCCTCTGGGACGAACACACATCCGGGAATCCTAAACATGACAAGCCAATAGGACAAAGGTCGGGTGCAGTGCTCACACTACACATGCCTTAAAAGACAAAGGCAGCTCTGTCCCAGTGTGAGACATGCAGTTGGAAGGGAAACACTGTAGTTTAAAAGAAGAAAACACAAATATAAAGGCACTTTAGGTTATAAAATGAACATAACCACTGGGACTCATGTGGTTGCTTTAGTCACCAAAAACACAGCTGCCTATGTAAGAGAAAAATAAAATTTAGCATGCTGAACTGATTTTAAAAGAAAGACAGAACACATGGCAGCAAGGAAGAGAAGTTTATTGGGGCAAAGTACATTTATTGATTACAGTATGGAGCATTTTACTGTATGTGCAACAATGTCACAAATTAGCCACTAAAACTTGCAGCATTTACTACAAAGTCATGTTTTGTTTTGTTTTTTTAAAGGAAAGCAATATCTGGCAGCATTCATTTTATGTTATATATTTCCTCACATCACATATTATTAAATAGTATAATAATGAACTGGTCACAGTTTTTATATGTGTGGAGCATTAGATCGACATTTTTGGACTCTGTTAGTAACCCCTTTTCGTGGAGTTGCCTATCCCTCTATTTTTAGTTAAATGACTTTGCAGTTGTATGTGCTTTATTGTACGGGTGCCTTGAACACTGGAAGGGTGCCAAAGAAATAAAATGTCATTCATTTATTCATACACCAATCAAATAAAAATGGAACATGACTGGCAGAACAAACAGTCATTACCCACTATCAAAGCTTATACTCATAGACGCGGTTCCTGGTAAGGAAGCGTGTACAAAATAACACAAGCTGAGAAAACCATGAGAAGTCTCCCATGCTTGCCAAGGTAAACAGGTAAAACCCCTTTTATGTGGGACTTGGCCCCCACTAGACATCTATAATAAAGCATGTCATGATTTTACCAGCCTGAGAATGTTTTTTGAACAGAACTTTATAGGCAAGTCAAACGAGTCCCAAGCACTCACTGTGGTCAGAGGGCTCCCAGCCCTTCCAGCCCAAAACCCCTGTCTCCACCCAATCATCCTAATTCTATTGAACTGCAGAAGTATTCATTTCTGTAGGGTTTTCAGGGGAGGGTGACTAATGTTTGGAAAGAAAATATTTCAGACAGGTGATTAACCAGTTCCCCAGTGACTGTGATTAGTATCTTTGGGATGATTTGTCTGTGTTTTCTAAGAGGTACAAAACAGACACTAAAACCCTTTGCTTTTCAGGGACCAGATAGAGGTGGATATACAAATCTGAACTTTCTTGTCTGGAGATCAGTACATTTGGACCCAAAGTCCAACACTCTCCAAACTTACACTGTGACAGGCTCTAACAGATTACCATAGTATAATGGTGAGCTGCAGGAACTAGAGGCACAGTCTAGAAGATCGAGTGCACATGGAAGACATCATGGCTCAAAGTAGTTTTTCGTAGGCATCTTGCTTTTTATCAGAGGGCTAGGGTTTCTAAGAAATGTAATCATTTTATTTAGATCAGTGCCTCTGTAGAGAACCAACCTGCTTCCCTTTCCTTGGTGGCTGACAATCCTTTACACCTAGAGACTCTCAACATCTGCCATAGGATCATTGGTGAAAGGTGTGAGTTTGTTATCTTTGGTCACATCTTCTACCTGTGAACTAGATCCATGTCCATGCTGGCTACTCTTGAAGTGCTTGTTTGTCATGGTTTAGTTCTATTTTTTTTAAATCAATGAGAGGTTTCCTGATTTGAAAATGGACACTGAATGAAACCTCAAGAAAAAATAATCACAGTTGCCGTAATTATTATTTTTGTTATATTATGGACTCTGGATAACGTTTTGTGGGAATGATCCTTGACTCACAGCATCCTAAATTGCTTTTGGGGGAGAGGAAAGGATGACTTGTGAAAAACTTGCTGTGCCTCTAATAACATTAACTGGTAGTCTATACATTTGCAAGACTAGGCAGTTCATTGCTGGGAAAGGTGATGGTTTTGCATGCACTTCCTGCAGCTGATCATGTAGTAACTGCAGAGCGGTCTGAGGACACCTTTAATCTCAGGGGCTGCTGAGAACCCACCACAAACCATGGGCTCTTAAAAAGAAATTGTTACTCTTGAACTCAAGCCCCACACATTTTCTGAGATTCTCTTCACCTACTGCCCTGCATACCACATAGAGAATAATGCATGGGCAACCATACATAACAACGCTGTGTTTCCATTGAAAGGTTGAGATGACATCATATGGACTTCAAGAGTGAAGCTTGAGAGGTCCATGATGTCATCTCAACCCTGAGATGGAAACATGATCCAAATTTGGCATGGTTTCCATTGTTTTATTTTTTCCAGTATATTATTTTACTGTGTGTCACAAGTGAACATTTCAGTTTATATACAGTAGTAAGCTGAACCCGTTTGCTCCCCTCCCACCTGCCTTTCATCGCTCATAGTCAATAATGATGCTAAAGTTACATTTTTATGTTAACGGGGGGGTGTTGTCAAGGCACAGGTCAAGAAGCATAGGAAAACCAGGAGCAGTTGTAAAATTCGCAAATAATGTTTTATTATTATTATCAATAACAGTAAAATTAAAAAAAATTAAACTTGTTCAGTATAACTATTTGCAAAGGCAGTACAAACAGAGAAGACAAAGTCCTTCATCTAAGGGTATCTCTAATTCCAAGTTTCAGTCTCTCCCTCTCTCTCTAGCAAAAGCATTGCTGCTCTTTTTATGTCTTTGCTTGGGAACGCGTTATGAGAACATTCTGTTTCTCAAAAAAAGAGTTCTTGTCATCTTCTTTGCAGGTGCAAGACACAGAACATGGTGACCCAGAACTGACCTCTTGTTAACAGCTCTGCAAAACAGTTTGCAAGCAAGCCGGAGAGGAGCTCAAACTACATCTCAGGTTAACTTCCTAAATTCTAAATAGCTTTTTGCAGTCATTTCAACAGTATAATTATATACATTTCAAACCAACCAATCCCAGTTTCACATATATTTTTATAACCACAGGTACACAAGGGGGAAGAAAAGACAGAAACAGCAAGTGAAGGCAGACAGATAGCAAGAGGCGGAGAATCGCAAGACCATCAGAGTGATCAGTTCTTAGGTCTCATGAGAACATTTGGTTGTGAACCCAGATGGACAAGAGACAGAAAAGGAGAGGATAGAACAGATCTTTCCATTTAACTTTTTTTGCATAATAAATGGGACATGGCCTTATTCAACCCTGTCACGGGAGGGGGGGCTTAACAGAAGATAACCATACACATCAACTTGTCAAGACCTTTGAACCATACATAAAAACTTGTCATAACCTTGGAAATGTGCACAATAACCTATTATGACCTTTGAACTGTGCATAACAGCTTTTACCCATGCAAAATATGGATTTTAAGTGCATGGAAATCCATACACAACAACACTTAACCACATACTACAATCAGATAACTTTTCATTCTTCTATATTACAATTTAAACAGGTTTAGTCATGACAGCCTCTGTTCACACAAAAAACTAGTTAATTCCCTTTATTGATTATTGATCCCAGAACAGATTCCATTTTTTTTTACTACCAGAGATGTTAAGGGGAGCCCAAAACTGGATGCAATACTGCAAGTGGGGCCTTACTAAGGAAATATATAAAGGAACCATCACAACACTATTACTACTTATGGTGCACACTGTATGTCTCCTACTGGATTTGGTTCAGCCAAAGAAGGTAAAAGTCTTCTTTAAACCAACAGTACTTGTTAGAAAAATTAAATAATCTAGTTGGCAGTGAGAATTGACAGAAAAGTAAGCACACTAATTTTGTTTTCTATTCTATTTCATTCTCAAGTTAAAATATGAGTTACTTTTTAAAAGTTCCTGTTCTTTTGCCAGGCCCACCATAATGGATGTAAAGTAGATCCGGGTGATGCCGTGTTGTTGGTTAACTCCTTGGCATATCCTCACTATGAGTGCAACATAAACTGTTGCAGAGCAACCTCAGATAAGGAGACTGTTAAAACAGTCTCCTTACCTTAGGTTACTCTGCAACTTCTGCCACGTAAATTACCCAAACTAAACACACCTTGTTAAAAGGGAACAGTCAGCACTAAAAGGCCTGTACCCAAGTGAGGGGCTGATCCCAATGTGCACTTTGTGTGCAAAAACATCATTTTTAATTACTGTTTACTGCAGTGTAGCACATTATATCAGGATGATTTGGGTGACTTTCAAGCTGACATTTTCTATAACTACAAATTTCAGAATCCCCTGCAGTTGACATCAGAGGAGGGCTGAAACAGTGGGAGATTCAATAGCCTACAGTGTACCTTAGAGTTTTTATCAGCTCTGATCATTTACTTGCTGGTCCCACTCTCCTCCCAGGGCGAAGTACAGTCACAGAGGACTGTACTTAGTGTGGGGAGAATAGTGGGACTAGCAAACATCTGATTTGGGCTTTTTACAATCTCTAAAATGCAGTGCAGGCTATTGAATGTCTCATTGCTGCCACCCTACTTTGATGTCAGCTGCAGGAGATTCTGGAACTTCTGGTTAAAGCAAATGTCAGCATGGAAGTCACCAAAATAAGACTGATACACTCCATTGTACTGCAGTAAACAGTAACTGATACTCTACTATACTGCAGTAAACAGTAAGTAAAAACAAAAGTTTTTACACACAAAGTACAAATTGGGACCAGCCCCACACTTGGGTGTGAGGCTTTCAGTGCTGATTGTTCCCCTTTCACTAACCCTTAAAAGCGGTACTCATCATTCACATTGTACCAAAAACTACACCAATGCTACTTCTGATGTCAATATTAATACACACAGCATAATTCTGTCATAAAATGATTTTATTTTGGATGTCTTGTGAACAAACTAGGAAAACATTTTTGCAATTTTCCCAGATATGTGAATATATTAAGTTCTTTTGTTCCTCATCATCCTGTCAGCATTTTATAATTTAATGTAACAATTACATTCTAACTTATTCATGTAGTGGATGGTAAAACAAATTGAGCCCTATATTGAAAAGCAACCATTTGTGACACACAGAACCAAGTGCTGTGAACAAAACAGTGTGTATCTGTCAGCAAGGCATATTCATACGGGCAGCTTGCCCTGTCTCACGTCTGCTGCTTGCATGAATAGCAGGCCATGGTAGCAATGCACAAAGTGCATATGTGTAGTGCACCACTGTCCTCTGCAGGCAGGAGACTCCCAGGAGCAAAGCACTTCCCAAACTGGATAGTGCCTTTTTTTTCTGGAGCCATATTCAGAGGCTGGCACGCTAATGACCACATATGATATGCAAGGTGCAATGGGGCCATTTGGATGCCATTATGTTGTCAGTAGCAACTCTGTGCAATGACACCATATGCAAATGTGTTGAGGTATTGTGCAGAGCCTTGGTCACTCCCCCCCCCTCCACTGAATCCACAACAAAGGATTTCATAACAGTCGGTTGCTACGCCCTCCTGCCCAGTCCTCAGTGTTACTATAAGCAGTCCCTGGCAGTCTAGTTGTATCCCACCCTTCTGTTCAATCCCTGATCCTACTACAAGCATTTCCTGGCAGTCTAGTGGAACCCATCTTGCTTATTCCCCAATGTTACTATAAGCTGCCCCTGGCAGTTTAGTGGTACCTGTCTACCTGACCCTGATGTTATCATAAGCAGTTTCTGGCAGTCTGGTGATACCACCCTCCCACTCAATCCCCGATACAGTTTGAAACTCCCTGGCAGTCCAGTCATACCTTCCTCCCACCCCAATCCCCATTATACTATGGCAGACAACTCCAGTCAGCAACCCCCACCTTATAACTGGCATCAACTCATCCTCCAAAAGCCTGTTATGGACTGCAGATAGTGCTGTAGATGGTGACAGGCACAGACCCTCCTCTCACCACCTTGACTGGCTGCCATCTGAATGACAGTAGCTGTACTCTCAGTCCCTGTCATTGAGACAAGATCCAGTTGAGGTGGCAAGAGGAGGGTCTGTGCTGGTCACCATCTACAGTGCTGCTTGCAGTTCCAGATGGGCCTTTTTTTTTATATAGCTTTTTGATCCCTGCCACCACCTCCCACCTACTATGCAACAGGGATACATAGTAGTTTTGCCGTTTTTCTCCCCGGACATCCCTGGGCCCCAACACATGGCCATGCATGCATGTGGAAGAGCACACACACACACACACACACACACACACTCCGTGGCACTGGCTCAGCCCCTTCCCTGGCATTCACCGAGCCCCCCATAGCCCAAAATCCCATCCATCCTCCACTAGCTGGTAGCCAAGGGCCAGGGGAAACTCCAGATCCCTCCCTGGGAGAGGAGAGCCGCCTTATGGCGGCTCAATCCCACTCCTCACCCTCCCCCCCGCTGACCCCCAATGTCCTGGGCCCATTCCCGAACCCAGGTCACCGGCATGGCGCGAGGCGTGACATCCAGTGCCTCAACCCTCAGCACCACCAGGCCTTCCAGATGGGCTTTTGAAGGGTGAGTCAGTGAGTCAGTGATGGACAGGGGGTGGGGGTGATTGATGCTGAGTAGGTGGGCTGGAGAAGGGGAAATTCACTATAATGAATGGTGATTAAGGCAAGTTGGGGTACCACTAAACTGGCAGGAAGTTTCACACTATATCAGAGATTGGCTAGGAGGGAGGTACCATTAGACTGCTAGGGACTGCTTATGGTAACACTAGGGATGGATTGGAAGAGGGGGGATATCACTAAACTGTAAGGGAATGCTTAGAATACTAGAGATTAGGCAGGACAGGGGTACCACTAGATTGGCAAGGAATGCTTATAGTAACATCAGGGACTGGGTGGGAGGGGTGGGTTCTTGACTTTATGTAACACCACTGCTGATGAAGATGCACCCAGCACTGTGCGCATTAAGGGTAGAGTTTTAGAAGCAGTATGTGGTGCTGCTATGGTAGCCTTTTAGTGCTTCCAAAATCCTCTTAATAAACCACAGCACCCTGTATGAAAGATGTTTTCCTCTCATGCATGGGAACAGTGATGTATTTAACACGATCACACTATCCACTGAGTGCTGTGCACTGGGGCCGTTTTAAATGGCCCCACCCTATTAGGATGCACTATGTCTGGTTAACGTGGTACAATTCATGCTAGCATCACCCTTACTTTCTGAATATCAGGGCCATTGGGTTTTAAATTATCTAGTGATATTTTAACATAAGAACATACTCTTTCATTTTTATCTGTTTCAAGGGGTGTCCCTTTAATAGATGATTAGGTCATTTTACTATTGTTTCTTAAAAGTTGTTCTTCACATAGAACCATGAAGAATGACTCTTACAGAATTTGAAGAGAAAGAAAGAGCACAAAGAGACTTAGAAGTAGAAGATAGTGGGGGAGTAGTTCAATAATCAGGTGCACAACAACTAAGACAAAAGATGTGTTTGGGAGGGACACTGAATTATATGCAAGGGGCAACATGGGATGTCGGGGCAGGATGCGTGTTTGAGCAGTGCAGCCCATGACTGAACGACTGGACACAACATTGTGCCATGTGCTTGGAACAATGCCATGCTGCACTGTAGTCACATCTGGCCTATACTCTGTTGTTTGGGTACCGCATTTGCATTTATTAATATCTGGACTGGCAATCTGCATTGCGTCTCTGTTTTAGGGGGGGATTCCCATCACTATAATTTGTCAACTTCTGTGCTATTGGGCTTTTAGGTGGGACAGCAACGGTACAAGCACAAGTTTCAATTTTGCTTCAAACTTGATGGTGGCTGAGAATCAGAACCAAGGAGTTGGAGCAGATTTGCTGATTTATAATGCATCATTGTTTGGAAGGTCTAAGCTCTTGCAGTCAGACTGAGTTTAACTGTGTTTAGGTGAGAATCTTACTTTCTCCAGCTTCCTGCACCATTAAATCCCCAAATACTCATCATCCAGGGCTGCGAGTAATTATGTAAATATGCTGTCCTGAAGGTTCTTTGGGGTTGTCCTTGCAGTTTAAGTCAGAAGCTAAGACACATTTACTGTAGGACAGTCCTGTCCTGTCAAAATCCACAGATAAATCTGCACTGAAGTATAAACCATATTGGTAGTAGCCTATCAAACAGCCATGACAGATTACCTCCTTTCCTCCCCAAAACCTAAGCTTTATAATCTGTACGATAGCAGTGATTTCATCCAGATGGCAGTATGTTAGTATACTGCAGTGTCATTTTAACTCTGCTGTACCTCTCCAACTAGTGAGAGCCAAGCACGTGTTGAAGTCTGATAGTTTTCCATAAAAAATATTTACCAGTTATTTTTCCAGGGATATCTCATTGCTGCAAAGTTAGACTAGAATGAATCCTCATCTCTTTCTGATTCCATATTGTGTTAGTTTTCTCAGCAATAAAGGGGTTTAATTAAAAAAAAAGGTTTTGTTTTCTTGCAAAATGTGTGGCAGAAAGCACTAAACCCTGCCCCCACAGTCCTTTAAGCTTGTTTTCTCTTGGGCCTGATTCTATTCCTTCAACAGCAGCAGGTATGTGAGGAAATGGATGATGCTGGGTTAAAAGGTTGCAGAGCTAGGGCTTATTGCTTGCCACCATATTTCACATGGCACTTTTTTTAAGTTCTTTTTTAAAGTACTTTGACATTGCTGCAACCTGATAAAATTTAACCTGGTGTGGGATGTTAGAGCAAATGGTGAGCAATCACAGTGCAAATGTTAAATACTTCCGTTGTTGTAAACTAAATGCAATAAGACTTTTTCTTTAGAGGGTCTTAATTTAGTAACCTTTTTAGCAAGGATAGCATTTTAATTTTTTTCTGATATTTGCATCTGAATTGAGACTCTAGGAAACAATCTCTGACTGTTCCCATGAATTACAAGATCTTTATGGGGTGCCATGCAGAAAACATCATGGGTAAATGGACCTCAAGATCTGTGACTGTAAATCCAACCCCACACAGTGGGCATGAGCATAGAGAGACCTAATCTTAGTTCTTTGCTACTAGTAACCCTACTGTGACCACTAGTAACCTTACTATGTCTACTATGACCACCTAGCTAATTCCAAAAGAGGCATGTGCCTTTGGGTATAGAAAGGCACCGCTGGAAATAGCATCACCAAGTATTGCAATAAGCAGTACAAACTGCAGTGAAAAGCAATAAATAGGGGATACACAGTGGCCTGTCCAAGAATATGCACTTTATTTTTAAGTGTGAGGCGGCAGGACCATAACTCCTGAGTGGAAGAGCAACGAGTACATTGTGAAAGGCCTTCACCATTACAAATGATGAAAAACGTCATATTTTGAGTCAGACCATTGCATATTTGATTTATACAGCATCAGTACACTAGTAGTACCTTTTAAGTCTGGTTTGTTTGAAGATTTAACCATAGTGTATGGGAAAGGGCTATTATTAATGGAATCTGATTGAATCCTAGTGTTGTGTCATCTCGAGTACATCACATCGATGGTACAACAGGTTACAATGCACTCACGCTCATGTAGCACTGACAACCACACTGATCATTTTCTTTTTTTTTCCTTCTCAGTTTCTCTGGCAGTTGTGCATAGAAAAACGAGCAATTGGTGATGGCTTACCTAGTACAGTAGATGCCTCATAATCTGGACTCCCCGGTGGCACACTTTCATCCCTACAACTAGCTGTTCATCAGAAGCAACTTTTTTTTTTACTCACATCCAGCCCACCTGGACATGCCTGCTCCCATCTCCCTTCATACAGCACTGTACCTTTTAAAAACATGAAGACTGGCTGTCAGGAAAAGATCTAGTTAGAGGTGGCGGTGAACACCGGTGTGTAACAGCAACTCAGTGAGTCAAACCGTAATGGGAAGTAGCATGACTCTTTTAGTTGATAGCGCGGGGGGAGGGCAGGAAACCGGAGAGCTAGTGGTGCATGATGCCAACTGTATTGAAAGCACTTTTTTTAACAAATTCCTCAAGAAATGGTCTGTTGTTGATGCACTGTTGCCCATACACTATAAAAGATAATGGATGGGCAACAGTAAACAGCAATGCCAAGTCCACTTCTCGAGGGTTGTATAACAATTGAAAACCTCTCGAGCTATGGTCTTGAGGTTTACTTGGTTGTCATGACAACTGCTCAAAGTGAACACAGCTTTGTTCTTCACTGTTGCCCATCCATTATCCTCTATGTTTCTCTTTGATTTCAAGAGATAACTCCAGTGCTACCCTAGGCAAATGTTATATCATCAGCATTGTCAGATCTGCTTTCTAATCGGTACAGTAGCCAACTGTGAGAATGCTAACCTTCAAGATATCAGTTATGGCAACAGTTACAGAAATATATCGAAGATATGCAATGGTGTGCCTCAAAATATGCAATATATCTTCAGGTGTGAGGGGGCAGGAACATACCTCTTGAGTGGTGGAGCCATTAATGAATTATAAAAATCCTGCTCTACATGGACCAGTGACATAGAGGGCTAAGGCGCTATAATGCACCGTACCTTTCCCACACCAGTGTCCAAGTTTGTGAATGAGCTCAAATCACCAGGGGTTGGCTGGTGGGAGGGCTGGGAGAAGATCAAGCAGCCAGAGTCACTGCTCGCTCATACACACACACCACAGTGCGCCTTACCAAAGGATAAATGACCAGCCCCTTCTGTTACAGCCGAGAACAGTTTTGCTTAGATATAATAACTGTTGCCTACCTCTTCAAAGATGGATCATAGATTTTCAATTTATCCTGGTTATCTATACCTGACATCACTCAGTCACAGAAAGCATGAAGTATATAAAAATAATATTTAATACTCCAAGATATTCATATATTTTACAGGATAATACACACAAAAGCTATGAGAAATACAGTATACCAACTGAGATAAAAAGAAAAACCTTAGTGAAAGGTAGTGATCACACAGGAAACATCTACCTCACACCTGACTAAATCATAAGTAGAGTAGAAGTGTACCCCAACTGGGAACTCAGTGAGTACTGGCAGACTCAAACCCTTGATGTTGTTGTTTGTTTAGAAGCCCAGCATAACTGTCTTTTCTCAGAGCAAATCAAGACAGAAGTACCTTTTGTTGGCCATCCCACTTTACCAGCGTCATCATACGTGCCTCTCTGCAAGCACAGATTTGACCATCTCTTTGTTCCTTGGGGAACCACTCATTTTGAGAATAGGTCTAAACTAGATTTGTTATCCAGACCCTAATTTTGTGGATTGCAATTTCAGTCCTTTTGTTTTTCTGGATGCCCTCTCTGTGAGAAGCATCTCATTTGGACCTGGCACTGTTTAACCTCATAACATGTCTTTTATTATGAAAGAAATTCAGTCCTTTGAAGTTTTCCCAAAACAGAAACCTTTTAGCTGAGAAGGGACCATCCTTTGATCTAAGTAGAACAAAAGAACTGTTTCTGTTCAAACCAACCTGTGAGAACCCAGGATTGTACTTTTCAGCTTCCACCAGCAGAAACACTGTATAGAGGCAAGAGGATATGATAACAAAAAATTAACAAAGAAAAACACAACACACACAGTAAAAATACATTGCACCTTGTTACATCTCCATCCCCTGGAAAAATTAAGAACAAATCTTTTAGCAACAGATTTGCTCCACCTGCTATGCTTTCAGTTTTCTCTGTTTCAAAATAAATAATTAATTCTTTGAATCACCTCCCTTCCTTTACTGGGCTACTAGTTAGTGCCTAGGGAAACCATCAGCATTGCCATGCTGTGACCTACTGTGGTGCCTGATGTCCATATTACATGACTGCTGCACCAGGATCCATCTTAACAACATGGGGTTTTGCCTGTTGGTCCTATGGAGCCACGTGAGAGGCTTGTGGTTGGTGACCAGTGTGAACTCCCTGCCATACAAATATGGTTGCAACTTCTGCAACACCCATATGACACCCAGACACTCCTTCTTAATTGTGGCAAAGGCCTCCCTCACTGGGAAGACCAGTTTCACAAAGTGGGGCTTGATTTTCAAATGAAAGACCTTGACACAAGGTGCCTGCACCCAAGGTGTATGAAGCAAGAGGCATCTTTCATCAAAGTCTGTGGCTATCCTGATTTTCAAACACTGACTGCATTGAAATTGGGATGCCGTGTGACAAAGCCCCCCTGCACCACCCTTGAGACAAATGTGTCCATGCACCAGGTCGAAAGGGGGCTTGTGCAATGGCAGGACTGCACCATCCCCTTTTTTGCTATCATACAAGCCCCATGGTGGTCAAAACATGAGGATCCCCTTAGACCAGCCAGGAGGTGGTCTAAGGGACATGTGCCACTGCTGGACAGAGCAGCAATGGGGGGGTTGCAAGGAAGGTATTGGGGCAGAAGAAGCACAGGGGGTGTCCTTGAGGATGATGGAGGCATGGCGGCAATGTGCAAGTGATGGGGTGGCACCCTGTGGTGATGCCTTGTGCTACTACATACAACCAATCAGACTGGGTACAAGGGGCTTGCAGAAAGGGACCAGGACCCTGCCTCAGAAGGAATACAGATCTGGCATCTGCCCCATAAGTGCCACTGACCCAAACACCATCAGTGGGTGGTAGTGACTGCACGTTGCAGATTACAAGATATGGCTGGGAATGGTCCCTGGGTACTGCAGCATTCTCCTGGTGACAGACCCCCCCCATGGAAGCAGGTTGCTGTCTACTGACAGTGTTGGGGTCTGTGGCATAGGTACAGAGTCAATATAGCATTTAAAGAATAGCACTGCAAGAACCACATGGCAGACTGTGTGACCCTGTGACGGTGGCACCTATGGGGTAGGTGCCAGGACTGCATCCTCCTGAGGCTGAGTCCCAGTCCCTTTCTGCCAGCCCCCTGTACCCAGTATGATCAGCTGTATATAGTAGCACCGGGCACCCCAACAGGGTGCCACCTCATATCCCTCACATTGCTGCCATGCTCCCGTCACCCCCATGGCACCCCCATGCTCCATCTGCTCCCAATCCTCATCCTGGCAGGCCAATTTACCCCACATGCACACACACTTTTGTGGCCCCTCGAGTGTTACACCAGGTCTGAGTGGGGGTTGACGGATCCTTCCATCAAATCGCACAGGTGCACCACTTCTTTGGTGCAACCCTGTGGATATGGCAAATCTTGAGTCTTGGGTTCAGGTACCCACATTATTTTAAGATACAGCACTGGATCCTTGATACATCTCAAGATTGCTGCAACCCTAGATCACCACAACTTGAGAACTGTGTTGACCCCATGATCAAATGCATCCATGTGCACAAAGAATCTCAGAGACTCATTAGGGCTCACAAGCAGAGGTGCCCAACAAAATGCCTCCTTTAACTGGTAGAATCCTGTTTCATAGTGATCCATCCCCTAAACTTTTTCTAGCATTTTCTTCCTTGTGAGATTGGACAGAGGTTTGGCCATGCTGTTGAAGTTTGGCACAAACATTCAGTTGTACCCTGTAGCTTTCTCTTTGTTGTGGGTGTGGCCCAGCCCTGTATGGCCTCAATTTTTATAGGCTCAGGCCAGAAGTATCCACTCCCAACCCTATGTGCAAGTGCAAGGTATGACACCTCTGCCATTCCTATTTAGCACTTCTTCACCTTGACTGTCAGCCCAGCAGCCTTCAGTCAGCGGACCACATTGGTTGTGTTCCTGACATGATCCTCCCATGTTCAGCTGTACATGGCAAAGACATCCTTATATGCCATAGCAAAGTCTCCTGCCCCAGACAGAATGAGGTCCACAAGCTGTTGAAAGGTGGCTGGAATATTATATTCTTCATTCTGAACAACATTATTCAAAACTTGAATAGGCCAGATGGAGTAAAAAAGGCTGACCTCTCTCTGGCTTCAGGGGCTAGGGTACCTGCTAATAGCCCTTTTGTCAGGTGTATGGTAATGAGGTACATGGCTCCTCCTAACCTCTCTAGGACATCATCTGTCCTGTGAAAGGCTTATGCATTCGACTCTGTACAGCTGTTGAGATTGTGGTAATCAGTGTAGAACCTCATGATCCTATCCTTCTTGAGGATCGGCACCACTGGAGAGGTCCTTGGACTTCTCGACTCCTGGATTAGTATAAGAGTCCACATTTCCTTTATCCCCACCTCAATGTTGTGTTTCACACCCTCAGGGACATTGTAGGGTAGCTGCCTCAGTGAGGTCTGGGACCCTGTACGCGCGTGATGCTTTGTCAGCATGGTATGCGCTGGTTTCCCCATGAACATGTCCTCAAATGTATGCGGTATCTCATGCATTTCAGAAGCTTGGGCCAGTGTCAGTGCTCTGAGAGGGTGACAGTGACTTTGCTCCTGTCTCGTCCTCCTCTGGATAGCTGCACACAGCCAGGTCCATCTCATCCCAGTCATGGTAGGACTTCATCATGTTTACATAGTAGATCTGCTGCTTGAGCCTCCTGTCTGGTAATTCCACCACGTAATTAACATCATTCATGCTGCTGACCACCGAGTATGGACCCTCCCATGCCTCCTGTAATTTATTCTGTTGGATGGGGTGGAGTACCATCACCCATTGCCTGACTTCATAGTCTGGGGCTCTGGACCCACAGTAGTACCATGTCTTCTGTCTCCTGTTGTTCAGTAGTTAGGTGCTCTTGGGTGAACTTCATGAGTTTCTTGAGCCATAACCTCAAATTTAGGACATACTCCACAATAGATTTCCCCCTGAGAAGCATGCTTACCTCCCATTCACCTCTTACCATATCAAGGGAACCCCTTACCCTGTGGCCAACTGGAGCTCAAATGGTGAAAACTTGTGGACCCCTGGGAGAATTCTCTATATGCAAATAAGAGAGTAGATAAGTATCTGCTCCACCCTCTTGCATGCTCATCAAGTGAATACCGTTAACATAGTTTTAAGTGAAATAATAAATTGCTTGATCAGACCATTAGTCGGGGGGGTGGTATGGGAAGGCCCTTAGCTGCCTCACCCCACATTCCTACCAAAGACTAGCCATTACAGCAGACAAGAAATTGATGCCCTGGTCAAAGATAATCTCCTGGGGACACTCCACCCAACTAAATATCCCCAGCAGTTCATCAGTCGCTTTATCAGCTTCAGCTGAGGACAAGAGCACTGCTGCTGGATACCTCATGGTCTAATCTCTGTCCACCAAAATGTACCACTTGCCTGTGTGATTTGGGATGCTGAGTGGCCCCACACTGTCCACACCAACTCTCTGAAATGGTTCTTCAATTACAGGCAGGGGAATCAAAGCCACCTTAGCCCTGTCCCCAACCTTTCCCACCCTCTGGCACTGTGGACAAGGCTGGCAGCATTTTTTCACATCTTTACAGATAGTGAGCTAGTAAAAATTGTTAATCAGCTGACTTTTTGTATGGCTGACTTCTATGTATCTGGAAATGGGTCTACCATGGACTAAGGCTAAAAGCTGCTTTCTATATTCCCTAGGAAGTACTATCTGCCAGAGTCCCCCCTTCCTCCGGTCATCCCTTTGGAACCTCACTCATGATATAGAAACCCACTCACTCAGTATACCTCCCTTTTCTATGAACCCTGTGAGTCACCTCCTACCCTGGCTGCTAACTCCCCTAATTTCTTAAGGGCTAGGTCAGTTTGCTGAGCTCTTCCCAGCTTCGCATGCCTGTCCTGATCTAAAACAAACTCTCCTGTGGGAGACCTACCCATGGCTGGGCTTTCCTCAGTCTGTAGCTGTTGCTCAGAATTGCTGCTCCCATCTCGCTCTTCAGCTACAACTTTCCCTGCTGCTGAGGGAGGAATTGCTTCCAGCTGCACTGCCCAATCCGTGTCCTCAGGAGATGGTTCCCTAGCTGTACTAAAGGTAATGACAACATTGACCCAACTACCAAAGTTATTATCCATAATTTCATCCATGGACAGGTCCAGTACAATACCCACCTCTTGTATGCCCTGGCCACCTTCTCAGCTTAGAAAAATATGGGCCACTGGCACTGAGACAGCAAGACCTCTCACTCTTCTAATTCAGGAAAACTGGCCCGGAAGGATCTGTTCCTCATGAATGAAATCCTGTTTTACCATTGAAATGAAGGCCTCAGTGTCTCTCAATCCCTGAGTTACCATCCCATTCAACAACACAGGGTGCATGAGTGCAGTGGAGTTAGTTGGAACTGCACTCTGGGTACAGGCCACTAGTTGTTGGGAGCTCCTATACCTACCCACTTCAGCTGCACTCACGCTTTTGCACTATTTTCTGGAAAGTCACAAGACACGTGTCCCATGTTTTGGCAGATATACCACCTGTGTTCCCCTGACTCCTTACTTTTGATACCATTTGGCTTCCCTTTCTATTCAGGAACAGAGTGGCTTACCTTACGTTGCCTCCCCATGGTTCCTTTAAAACCACCTGATGTCCCTTCCCCATTGTTTTTGCACTGAGTGGATGGTCGACTGGACACAAACTGATCAGTTCTCTCGGCTGTTTCCTTCATGGAGTTTGGAGTCCTATCCAGCAACCATATTCTTAATGCCTGGGTACAGTCTTTAAGAATTGTTCCACGAGGAACAAATATTTTATCTGTTCCACAGAGCTAGCCATTGAATCCTCTAACCATTGCTCTGGTAGACTTCCTAGTTGTAGACACATTTCAGAATACATATTTACTGGTGCCTTCCTTATAGCTCTAATTTTTTCTATAGGCCTCAGGGGTCAATTCAGAATGTTTTAACAAGCCATTTTTTCACACTTTGTTATAGTCCATACAGTCCTCATTGTCCATCCAGGCAAAAGCTTGTAACACTCTGCTCATAAGAAGTTGCAAAAGGTGAGTTGTCCAAGAAGCCCTACCAATTCAAATTGTCCACAATTTATCTCAAAAGATTTTAAAAATGAATCAATATGATCCCCCTCCTGATACTAAGGAAACATTTTGGAATTAACTGTGGGACTTGAATCTGTTTGTTGGATGCAACTGCAGGATTCTGTCCTGAAAGACAGATCAACTTTTTAGTTGAACTTTTCAGGTAGAATCCCACAGTTGTGTCTAAGAAACATTTGCATGTCTTTCAGAATCTTGTTCTGTGTCTTCTAGCTATCTACTCTTACATATAACAAAATAAAACTTGTGGAATATATAGTATCCCCTTTTTCATATCCTGTTACATGATTGGACAGATAATCTTTTTATGGAAAATCTGTTTCACAGCCCAACTATTGCCTCCAGTTTATTACAGACTTGTTCACTCGCAGCTCAGTCTGGGCGGCTGTTACCAGTTAAACTACCTCTCAGATGCCTGAAAAGTGAAAAAGTTACCTTTGTATGTTGCCCCCCACTGACTGCAACCTCACTTGGGGTATCTCTAGGTCTCATCCCACACCTGCCAGTAGTTTGTCACAGACTGGTTGCCTCCCAGAACTCAGCCTGCAACCACTGTTACCAGTTTTACAACCCCGCAGACACCTGAAAGGTTACCTTAGTATGCTGCCATCACTCACTGCAACCTCAATTGGGGTAGCACTAGGTCCGAATCTCACTAAAGCCACTGCTCACACACAGTACAGTGCTTCTTACCAAGGGCAAGCAACCCACCTGATCTGTTACAGTTGAGAACACTTTTGTGTAGATATGATAAATGTAGTTTGCCTTTCTGAAGATGGATTACAGATTTATCAATTTACTCTGGTTATCAATACCTGAAATTACTCAGTCACAGAAAGCATGAGGTACATAAAAAAATATGTAATACTACAATATATTTACGTTTGTTATAAAATAACACACACAATGATTATGGGGAATGCAATATTTCTTCAGAGATAAAAAGAGACTTTTGAAAAAGATAGTGATGAGTGCATCAGATTATGGGTTCTGGTGAAGCATTACAGAAACCTTGAATGGTTCTAGATCTAATGCCAGAAGGAGCAGTTGGCCAGAAGGCTGGGCCTGGCTGTCACCAGCATATATCTTTAACACTGAGTCAGTCTTCTGGGTTTTGGCAGGCCCAAGTTGTGGTCTCCCATCTCTGGGGGGGAGAGATTGCATTATATTTATGAAGGACAGCATAGACAGTCTGGGCAGGGACTGCCTGTGGGCACTACATTAGTGCTGGAATAATTCTTCAGGACACTATTAGCATATGCTGTTCTTTTAACTAACCCATTTAAGCATAAGTGGTCAGGGAGGGATAGAGCTTCCCTATAGGATGCAGTTCCTGGATGACCCATGGCAAGGGGAGTGGACATACCTGGACATCCCAAACTGAGAAGTGAGGGTCACCCCATCACCAGTCATCACTGGGTGACATGTATAGTGACCTCACTATAGCAGGCTATATTTGCACCACATCACAAGCCGCTAAGCAAAATTTTCATAATATTGACCCTCACAAACCACTTGTGTGGGGGTTCTCACAACCTTTGAAGTGCTGCAGGGACTAATATCTTTGCTAGATACAAGAGGGGATGGTTGTTGAGGTATGCAGCACCTGTTGTGCTATGTTTAACTGTTATATTCAAATTCACATGTTCTTTTCTGTTGATTCACACGCTGATGACACCACTAGGGTTTTCTGGACCCCCTTGCCTTCTCTGAGTTTTCTTGAATTTACAAGCAGGGGCTCAGTAAGTGGGCAGATTGATTTATTATTTTAACAATGGGTGCGTTTAAAGTTGCATCTTTGAATGTTCAGAGAATTAACTCTGTGATAAAAAGAATGAAAATATTGATGCAGATGGGCAGACTACATTGTGATGTGAGGTTTATGCTGGAGACCATGTTGTCTGACCTGGAGCATCAAAAACTGAGATGAGCCTGGGTGGTTACTGTACTAGGCTAGCATCCTCTCATGCCTCAAGGAAAAAAAGTGGAAACAGCAATTCTGCTCCCTGGAAATGTCCCCTTTGAAATTACACATACTGAATCCACTGAAAATGGGAGATTGGGGATAGTCTCCAGGGTAGCTTTTGGACACACAGTCCATCTCATAAATGTCTATGTCCCAGATAAGGACTTCCCTGCATTTGTCTCCAGACTGTTCCAAAAGGTGTCCACTTTGATGGAAGATATCATTTTAATGGGGGGGTAACTGTGTCATCAACCCACAATTAGATAGATCCTTGAGGAATATGGCTACCAATAGACAGATGAGTAAAATGATGCAAGCTGGTGTGGCAGAAGTGGCCCTCGTGGACATTTGGAGGAACTGCATCCAGGCATGAAACACTTCACTTTCTTTTCCCACATTCACAAAATTGTATTATTTATTTATTGAGTTCTTATTTATTATTTATTTATTTGCTTTTGGTAACCGGGTGAGTGTACTAGGCAAAGAAATGCCTATTTTCAGGCACGACCTGGGAGAGAGACAATATAAGATACAAATGCACATACATGTGACGCAGCACATGAGATAGGTATAGAAAGCAACATAACACTAAACAATTGACTCAGAGAGTAAATCATACTGGAAAGGTAGAGACAAAATTCCAATATGAGGCAAGACAGGAATAACATTTAGGTCAAAATACATAACTTTTGTCAAAACAGAAAGTAAAACAGGCATTGCAAATAAAGGTTACACACAGCAAGGTACAATAAGTGCTAAAATCTGTGGATGAATGAGAGAGGGAGGAGAGGAGAGAGTGGAGGGGGAGGTGAACACAAGTGAGTGGTGAGAAAAATAGAACATGAGAGAAAAGTTATATAGAGAGGCAGGGAAGTAGCGTACAAGAGGAAAGTTATTTCTGAAAGAAGGGGTGGGGAGAAGAGAGTGGGCTATGGCAGATTAAAACAGGTGCATGGGCTAGTTGTGTACAGATGTTCCCGGTGATGTGTTTTAAAACTAGCATGGGTAGGCGCTCCATGAACAGTTGGAGGTAATGAGTTCCAGTATTTTGGGGCCATATGTGCAAAGACACATGTACCCATGTTAGTTTTACATCTGGGAATGTGGAAAGGAGCTAGGTCAGTGGATCGGAGCCCATAGGGGAGAGGTTGTGTGAGGAGCAGACAGGCAAGTGATGATGGGATGCCAGATCTGACCATGTTATCAATTAGTGACCCAAGGGACTGGAGTCAATGGGCAGAGGGGCTGGGCCAATTTAGGTCAGAATAAAGCTGGCAGTGGTGTTTGTAACATGAGGATGCAGAGGCATAATGGCAGATATTGTTGTAAGTGATGTCCCACTTGTGAAGAGAGGATTTAGAGACAGATAGGTATGTGACTGATCCATAGGACAGGGCTGGGAGCAGAAAACCTTGAGCCACAGCTGGTCTTGCTGATGGGGTAAGGGCATAGCTAGTGCGATAGGTGCCTCCTAATTTAGCGTTAACAGATTTACAGGTGTTAGTTATGTGGAGGTCAAAATCCAGGGATTAATCCAGAGTGATGCCAAATAGTGGATGGATTTAGTACTAATCAGTGATGATACATCAGCACAAGTGATTTTTAGGGCATCAGGGTTTATTTTAAGTCTGGCAGGTGATCCAAAGAGCATAGAGTGTGCCTTACTAGTAAGAAAAACGAGTTTGTTCTCTGTTAACCAAGACTGAATAGTTGAGAAGTCCGAGGTAAGAAGTTGGTTGAGTTCAATTATGTTTCTTGCGCTGTGATAGATCTTGGATAATATCTGTGAGTGGATGCTCGTTGAAAGGTTCCACGTCAGATACATTAGACAACAAGGTATAATACTGTGCACAAATATACAAATACTGAGAAAAATATTCATGGAGGTTACAGAAAAAAACGTAAAGCACTAGCTATGCTGAGGCATTGTATAATGTGTGCCCGCATCAAGAAGATAAGCAGACAACGATAGGGAAGGATATAATGGGAGTGGGAGAGCTAGGTGAGCAGAGCACATAGGACAGGGAGGAAGGAAGGTAGGGAGAGGTCCGGGGGCAAGGGGCAGAGCCGGGGGGGGTAGGGAGGTGGCGAAGTGCTGTGGTTTGACTATCCTGTCATGACAGAGGCAAAGATAAGTGTTAGAGGCAGAGTGTTGCAGTGTGCTGAGCCTCAGCGGGGGCACATGCAGTTACTCATATCAATGAGGTGCTGGCGCAGTCTGTGTTTAAAAGAGCCAATCGTTGAGGAGCCAGAGATGTCAAGGGGCAGTGCATTTATTCAGAGGGGTGCACGGTGTGAGAATGCACACTGTGCCATGGTAGTGTGGCATCTGGGCACTTGGAAGATTTGAGTGGCAGAGCTTCTGGTTTATCTGGTATTCATAGGCAGTGTTAGCAGGTTCTGCACCCCGTTGGAAGCAGATTTAATGTGACTTTTTTGGCAAGAAGTCAGGTTTGATACCTGATTCTGTCATTCAGTTGAAGCCAGCCAGCCTGAGCATAAAGTTCACAGGTGTGTGTGTTGGTGCATTTGAATGTAGGCAGCAGGCTATGTTTAAAGCAATTGAGATCCGTTGGAGCACCGTGTTTGTAGCAGAACTGCATATGGTCAGCCCATAGTCTATGAGGGAGACAACTGAGCTGCTGATTGCCAGGTTTAAAGCTTCATGGGTTAGACAATGCCTGTGTAGGTAGAGGATCCCAATTCTGGTATTAATAGCTCTTGCAGTGATATCGATATGCTGGGAGAAGGACAGGGAGAAGTCGATTGTAACCCCAAGGTATTTGAAGTATGAGACAAGCTCCAGTGTGTCACCACTGCCATGCCTTATTGCCAGGGGGTAGCTTTTTTGCTTGCTTTGGGTTGTTGAGTAGAGCATGGTCTTTGTTTTTTTATAGTTCATGACCAGTCTTTGCTCTTTAAACCAGTTTTCTGGCGATGCAAAGCCATTTTGGAGATCAGTTTCAAGGAGTTCAGGGCGAAGATTGCTGGTAAAAATCACAGCGTCATCAGCATACAGGAGCATGCGGCAATGGCAGGAGGCCTGGAGATTATTTAAGAAAACACTGAACAGCAACAGTCCCAGAATGGGTCCTTGTGGTACACCAGATAAGACAGGTCAGCTGTCTGATAGCACTTTCCCAATCCTGACTTGCTGGGATCGGCAGCTCAAGTAACTCCAAAAACCAGTTCACAGTTTCAGGTGCAAGTCCAATGTCAGATAACTGCTTGAGGAGGAGCGCATGATGAACTGAATCGAATGCCTTTGATGGGTCAATGAAGGCTGCCCCTACAAGGTGGCCTTGGTTTAAGGCTTTATGGATGTATTTGGTAAATTTGAGTAGGACTGTTATGGTACTGTGGCTGCCCCAGAACCCATGTTGCTCTGGGCATAGGAGTTGGTATTGATTAAAGTATTCAACCATCTGGTCAGCCACAATCCACTTGAGAGCCTTGGAGAGTGGTGGGAGAATAGAAATCGGTCTGTAGTTATTTTGTAAGGACCTGTCCCCACTTTTGTGTACATGGGTTACTGTAGCAGACTTCTATCTTTCTGGAATAGATAGGGTTGTTGTTTTTTGGGGGGATAGAGTGTTTTTGCATAGGTTCTCTAAGTGTACAATCCACCCTATGATTGAGTATATAGGACCACTCTGCAGTCTCCATAGAACTGATGCTGGGGAGATTGGACTAGATCTACCTTCTGGAGGTTGAACACCTCCTTGTTAAATTGGAAAGATTTTAAAGAGCAGCTGATGCCTTTGGGACAACTTTGGAAAACACAATATTTAGATACAATTCAGCTGGTATTTTATATATCTTCTGCAGATTTCACCTCTTCATTATTTATTACTGAAAAATTCTCCCAAAACAAGCTTTTTATCCCTTAGAGTTCATCTGCCTCTATAGCTGATTCTCTTCTTGAAATTTATAATGCTCTGTTGTGACATCAAAATCTGTTGCCATGGGAACAACTGTGATATCACAAGCAGAGTATTATGACATCAGGTTGGAAAGACGCAATAGGAGCTGATGGACCCTCAAGTAAACAACTGTATTGTTTGCATTCATATGATCTCAGTAATAAATTATGGGGATAAGAAATACAGAGCTAATGAGAAATATAAGCTGCTTTTTGTCCAAATAATATGTTTTTCAAAGTTCTCCTTGAGGCATCGGTGGCTCTTTGAGAGGATAGTAACGGACACAGTGTCAGAACATAACAGAGCACATGCAGGAATGGGAACAAAAGAAAATTGGGTATGGGATTCATTAAAGGTAAAACTTAGAGAAGTACAGTAATTATTTCATATTCTTCCAGTCTCAAGAAGCAGCAGAAGGAAAAACAGATAGCACTAGAACAGAGATTTAAGGAACTGGGGGACATCCACAAGACTAAAGAGGAAGGGGTGGTGCAGGACCATTTGAAAGCTGCCACAAAAGACTTACAGACCTTGATGGATATACAAATGGAAGGGAAACTCGGATACCTTCATCAGAGGTATTATAAACAATAGAAGAGGACTGGATGCATCTTAGCTTTTTGGCTACAAAAGGAACAGGCAGAAAGATATGTCAAGAAAATGAAACCACCACAGGTGGGCAGACCAGGTAGGATTTACCCCTAAAATATTGCAATTACTTCAGAGACTATAATAAATGTTAATAGCACCTAAGAGAGGAGAGGTGGTGACCAGGAGGCAATATGGAAATTCATGGAAGGGTAGAACTGCCACAGAAAATGGAGGAAGAGCAAAAAATGTTAGACTGCCTTATGACAGGAGAGGAAATAGAGACGGTTGTAAAAGAAAAGAAAGCTGGGAAATCTCCAGGCCCTAATGATTTTAATAGCAATTAAAAAAAAACTTTTCAAACAGCTGTTGATTCCTCTGCTGGTCAGTTTATTTAAATCTGTGGAGCACAAGGGTGACTTTCCAGGGTATCCCATGATATGGGCGAGTCAAACTGAGTGACTCAATTTAAGCTAACTCAATTTGACTGCCTGTGAAGAGATTGAGGGTGGATGGATAGTGAACATTGGAAGAGCGAGTGTGTGGAGGAAAAGCATACTCAAGAGGGGACTAAGCAGTCAGAAAAGAGTTCCTTTTGGCAAAAAGCAGGGTGGAAAAACATATGCAGGAAAAAGCCGATAGAGAACTACATAAAAGTAGAGCCAAATATTATTATTATGGAGACTGTCCTGGTAAGATCCGGGCCTATCAATTAAAATGTGAAAGAAATAGTAATAGGATTTCTAAAATAAGAAGGGAAGATGGCGCAGTAGTTATTGAAGAGAATGAGATTAATAAGGCACTTGAGTCGTATTATGAAAAAAATTATACACTCCGAAAGAGTATGTAGAGGTTACTCACATTAGGGAATATATTTAGAAAATACCCTTATTAAAGATTTCTGGACAGGATCTAGGACTGCTGAATAATGATATAACTCAGGGGGAAATTGAAAATGTTATAAAAGAGCAACCAAATGGAAAAAGCCCTGGCCCAGACAGATTAACGTTTGAATTCTACAAAAATATGTCGGAGGTTTTTGTCCCCATATTAGTGGAATTATTTAATTCTTTTTTGAGAGAAGCAGAAATTCCAGGGTCCTTTATGGAAGTCATTATTGCACTTATTCTAAAAAATGATAGAGATTCTGAGTCCTGTAGGTCGTACAGACCAATATCTTTATTGAATACTGATTATAAGATCTTTATGAAAATTCTGACAAATAGACTTTCAAGAATAATCCCAGATCTAATTCATTATGACCAAGCTGGATTCATAAAGGATAGGAGATTACAGCATAATACTCGAAGGGCATTTGCCATTATACAGGCTAAGGTTGGAACGGACACTGCACTCATATCTCTCGATGCTGAAAAAGCCTTTGATAGGGTGCAGTGGCCCTTCCTATTTGAGGTGGTAAGGGTTTGTGGGTTTAGGGGCAAATTGTAGATTGGATTAAGCTGGTGTATAGACCCCCTCAGGCTAGAGTTAAAACTAATGGCTTCCTTTCTGACCCTATTAAATGAAGGGGAACAAGGCAGGGATGTCCACTTCCCCCCTGTTATTCGCCACTTTTTTGGAGCCTTTGGCAATTAAGATTAGGGAGTTAAGGGACTAGATGGGGTAACTCTTGATAGGAGGGTCTCTGTAAAATCACATATACTACTTTATGCAGATGATATCTTATTTATGGTGAAAAATCCAAATTATTCCTATCTCATAATAGGGGACATATTAGATAATTTTAGTAAGTTGTCAGGTTATAAAGTTAATTGGTTGAAAAGTGAAATGTTATATCTTGGAGAGAAAAATAAAATAACAAATCCTGTGTTAAAAAATATAGTATGGGAAGAAATTAAATATCTAGGGATAACTTTGACAACTAATATGAATAGAGTGAGGCAACTGAATTATGACCCACTGATGGATAGAATAAAGAGAGATTTATATAAATGGCAACATTTGCCACTGGCCTTGATTGGTAGAATAAAAATTTGCAAAATGAACATCCTGCCACGCCTTTTGTTCCTCCTTGAATCAATCCCAATTGTTTTAGGTAAAATATTTTTTCAGAAACTGGATAGAATGATCAGGGGCTTTTTATGGCAGGGATGGAGAGCTAGAATATCACTGGAGAAACTATGGATTAATAGAGAAAATGGGGGACTAGGCTGCCCTAATTTTTTGAATTATTTGACTGCACAAATGGAAATTATATACTATTGGTTTCACCCAGAATAGGGTGGGAAAGAGGGTAGGTTTAGAAATAGAAGAAGAAGTAATAGGGCAGCATCTTATAAATCTATTGGGCTTAAATAATAATAGACAGGGAATAGCTTTTATAGATCCCCTTGATATAACCAACTCCACTCTTCAAGCCTGGAATCAGGCAATAAAGAAAAGTGTGGGGAAAGATTTAATTTCTGGATGAACTCTTATCTTTAGGAATGGAAGCTTCCCTCCATCAGTAAAAGAGGTGTTTGAGGAATGGTATCATCAAAAGCAAATCTGTTCTATAAGAATTTTTACAAAGGAGATGTATTACTGACATTTGAATGGTTTCAAATAAAATATGGGATAATATCTGAGCAGAGATGGCAATACCTTCAAGTTAAAAAGTTTATTTAAAAAAAATAAGAACTCATTTAAAATACAAGAAATTTATCTGAACACACTGTTCAAAAGTTTGGATTATAATAAATGTCTAATTTCAAAAATGTATAAGTTTCTGACAGAACCCCTTCCCCGATGGAAACTGTTAGTCAGGCTTAGAATAAGGATCTAGAGGTTCCAGTGATTGCGGAACAGTGGAGTAAATATATTAATCTGGATATTATCCAGGTAAAAAATAATAAATTATTACAAATATACTTTAATATAATTCATAAAGCATATTTAACACCTTCCAGACTGCATAAATTTGATGCTGCTATCTCTGAATTCTGTCAGAGATGTGATAAAGTAAAAGGGACACTTGCACATATGGTAGCAACTTGTGAAAAATTAGATAAGTACTGGGGAGATATATGGACCACCTTGGGAAAAGTTTTGGGACTAGATATCCCATTTGATCCAGGTGTTGCTATATTTGGATTTACAGCTGCTTACCCAGACTTGTAGGATGAGTAACTGGCGCTACTGAATATGGGGTTTTGGTGGCTAAAAAATCCTCCTGCAACACTGGAAAGAAGTAGAAGCACCTTCATTCCTGGAATGGATAGAAAAAATGTTGGATCATTCCAGGATATATCAGTCCATATATACTTTGGAAGAAAACATTAATAAATATATACTAATTTGGACTGAACTTTTACAAAATTTGGAATAAAATTGGTGGAAGATTTGGCACACATGAAATTACAATGGTGTATGGAAGCTCATGAGATAGCTGGCTGAGGGGGAGTACTGGGCTGTCATTACACCTAGGAAAAGCCCCAGTGTAGGGTAAAATCTCTCGAAGGCTGAAGCACCCACGTGCTGAGTTATTTCATCAAAATAAAAAGGAAGAGCGAGTGTCAGGGAACAATAACCATGATGGAAGGCAGAGCGACAGTAGGAGGGAGTTTATGTAAATAAGGATATGGGAGGTAGCTTGGCCAGGCAGTTCTGAGCTGGCCATCTGATCTTGTGGAGGTAGTGCATGTGTGCGGTGCAAGAGGTCCTGGGTTCTTAGTTGGTTAGGGGTGGGTAGATAATTTTTATTTTTTGTGTGTTTGGGACATAACTTTTTTTTGGTCTACCATTCCCTAATCCCCCAGATCTGTGCTCCACAGTTCCCTGTCCCTCCATTCTGATGTCTTCAGTTCCCCCCAGAATAGCCCTTCCCAAGGTGTCTCCTGTACCCCAGTGTCAGGCCCCACCTCGGAGCTGATTAAAATAATAAAGGGGGGTGAGGGGGCAAAGCCCTTCTCATAAAAAATATATGGTACATATTGAGTCCCAGAAAGTGTGTTGGGACCGTCACTGATGTGGGTTTTGGTGTAGTGCACAGTCGCTGTATCTGTTTTCAGCGACGTGCACTCACTGAAATTCCTGGCGCTGTTTTTAATTCACTTTCCAATCAATCAATCAATCAAATCAATCAAATTTATTTGTATGGCGCCTTTCAAATTACCAAGGCACCTCACATAACAGTAAAACAGCTGCAGCGCATAATTACAGACTTTTTAAATAGTATAAGATACAAAAAACGATAAAGCAATAAAATATTATTAAAGTTAGTCCCCAAATGCTTGGGTCCATAGGAAAGTTTTTAAGTCCTGCTTAAAACCCTCCACCATCACACACTCACATATCTGATGGGGTAGAGAATTTCAAAGGGTAGGGGCCACATGCATAAATGCACAGGCAACAGAAGATTTTAAGTAAACCCTTGGAATCTCTAGCAACCCCTCATCAGTCAAGTGGAGCAATCGCCCAGGGTGGTAAGGGACCAGGAGCTCTTTCAGGTAATCCAGACCCTAGAACCCTTCTCCGACTCGTGCCATCATGCTTTTACAACAGTTATCCCAAAACCAGGAAAGCCACCTGAGGTGGAAGACCAGGTTTACTGGCAAAGACACCTAACTTCACCTGAGCTCTTTTCTTTTAGATTTGCTTGTAAGGATAGAGTAAGGAACATTATCAGAGCAGGGAAAAAGAGTAAGGCTTCCTTTGGCTAGGCAGATTTACTGTGTGATATTATTTTCTTTTGTACTCACAGGGTTTGTTACTGTCTTTTGCTAACATTTTACAGAGTTACAGAGTTCTCTGATTCAAATTTTTGTTGCAGGGTATACTTTCTGCTGCATTATTACAAGGTGTGCCTTCCTGATTGTTACTGTTTTGTGCTTACAGATTACTGCTGCAATCTTCTGTGATTCAAATTGTTTTTTGCAAGGTATATCTTCTGTTACTGCTTTATTTTTCACTGTAGCAAAGTGTTTTTCGCAGGGTATATCTTCTGTGAAATTATTACAGGTAGTGCTTTACAGGTTTTACAGTTTTATCTATCATTAGGATAAGCTTTCAGGGCTACTGAATTTGTTGTTGGTTGATTGTTTCTGCTCTTACCTCCTTGTTTCTTTCATCCGTGGTTCATTTTCAGCAGGGGAAGGGCACAGCCACATATCCCCATCCCCAAGCACACCATGCTACACTCCTTTTATAGCGTAACACAGTCATGACATTTCCTGTAGCAAAGCAGGAAGGGGAGGATCAGAGGGGTATCTACACAGTGACCTCATTTACAGGGGCACAAGTAATTTAACTTGTTATAACAAGTTATGCAAAAACAAACAAACAAAACAAAAAATCTAACTCTTGGTTTAATTTTCCTCCTTTTAATTACTCTGACCAGGTCATAAGCCTGGCAACTCATCTGGAATGGATATTATTAACTGCAGGTACTGCAGGACACTTTTCCAAAGGGCAGTTATACAGGATTTAGGACACTGTCCTACATGCTGGACCATTGGAGATCTAAGGGCTCAGCTCCAGGCAGCATGGGCAGAGATTGCGCACTTCAAATTGCATATTCAGAAGGAAATATATTATAAGAACTGCCCACCATTTCCCCAACATCCAACTAAAGCACCTCGACCGCAGAGGGTAATTGGTCTGGGAGGCTGGCAGGTGGTTAGGAGGAGCAAATCAGGTGCCCAATCACTCAATGCTCTCCAACGTATCACCTCCACAAACCATTTAAAAACTACAAACAGGTATCAGCCTCTACCTCCAAAATCAAACAAAGGGGCAGAGGACACTGCAGAGCAGGACACTACAGTACAGGAGTTATCAATCAATCAATCAATTAATCAAAATCTTTATTTTATCAGGCGAACATCATTGAGCAATGCTCATTTTCAAGATGGACCTGGACAGAACATATAGTCACACTTACATTGAGCAAGGGGTAAAATAGCATAGAATTACAGAGACTAAGCGATATCATCAGCAGGACAAGACAAGTTATTTACAGTGTATACACAGTTCATTGGTCGATAGTAGATTAAATGGTACAATCAGCAGGACTAGATATATATTTACAGTATATATAGACATTTCATTGGTCAATACTAGGTTAAATGATGCAATCAGGAGGACTAGCCGTGATATGTACATTATAGAGATTTCCCAAGGTCTATGAGCTGGTTAAGATAACTGTGCTCAAGTAAAGGTATACAAGCCCAAAGCTACCAGAGGAGGGCGAATAGTACAACACCGGATGTTGTGATGATGAGCAGTGGAAGAAAATAGGGCAGAAAGGGGTATGGAGAGGAAGTACCAGTAATTGAGGTGATATAGAAGCCTATAAAGCGCTGGGCACTAGGGCAATTTTAGAGCATGAGCTAGGGAAGGGTACTGTGAGGAGAGGAAATTGAGAAATCTAGAGTGCTGATTCAGAGAAGCATATTTTCAGAGCATATACCTGGTAGGTAACCAGGGCTGAGAGGTCAGATAGTACTATAGTTATGGAGTAAGCTTTGGTTCTAAGCCCATACTGTAAGCGAAGTTGAATGAAGATCAAAGCTACCGAGATAAAGAATACTGGTAAGTGCTAGAGGTGTGGGTGGGTAAAATAGAGTGGTGAATAACCAGCATTTTGACCTCTGTTCTCCATATCGGGAACAAGACTGGTTTAATGATAACAATTACAGGATTCATTGAAGAAGAAGGCATAGCTTGTTTTGAAAGCAGCTACCAACAAAGGGTGGACCAGTTTCACGGATTTTTGTATCTGATTCCATAGCAGGGGGAGCATATAACTTATTGAGGCCCTACTGAATCGAGATCTCACCTTGAGTACAAGCAGCGAAATATAGGAGGAGCTTCTTAATGAGTACTTGCTAACTGTACAAGAAGGCAGGAAATCTGATATACTGTATATTGAGGCAGCCTACCAGAAATAGCTCTGAATGTCCAAATGGCTGCATTTCTCTGCCGTCTATACTTAAGAGATGACCATCCCACCGCTGTGTATAAGAAACAATGATGGGTCGAGTAAGGTAGACCTGTGATAAAACTTAGAGCTCTGTGGTAAAGGGTATCAAGCCTACAGAGTGCAGCAGTTGGGCCCTGACAGTACAAAAGTCTGCGAAGTCAAGAAGGGAAATAAAGGTGGACTGAACCAGACTCATCTTGGCCTCTCTTGTCAGGAACTGGTTTATCCTGTAAAAAAGATCTAGTCTCTGCCTGAGCTTTTTTAGCAACTCTTCCATGTGGTCATTAAAGGATGTCCTATGATCAATCCAGACACCCAGGTATTTGAACTTAGACATGTATTCCAAGGGTTCTCCCAGTAGTGTAGTGATCTGAGGGGATGTTGCAGACATGGTATCATATGCATAAGGCAAGAATAGCATTGTTTTGGTCTTTTTTGCATTTAGTAATAGTTTCTGATTTAACAACAAGCTAGCACAACAAAACTCACCTAAAACAGGGACCAAAACAAAAAAAGCAAAAAGGAAATCCAAAACACTTCTGATCATAGGAGACTCCATGATTCAGGGAGTTGATACCGACCCCCAGCTGGGGGTAATGGTCAGATGTCTCCCAGGTACATCAGCGTGGAGAGACACTGACCACATTGCTAAAATTGTGCAGGAAGCAGGAGAAAACATTGATGTTCTGGTACACATAGGGACTAATGATCTCACCAGCCAGTCAGTTGTGGAGACCAAGGAACACCTGACCAGGCTGGGAGACAAACTGTCATCCATTTCATCTGGCATCTCCTTCTCTGAGATCCTGAAGGTCTGGAAGAGGGGAGGCAGATGGATGGAAGGTCAGAGAAGGGGAGATAGGGGAGCTAAACATGTGGCTCAAGGGCTGGTGCCAGGAAAAAGGACACAAATTTGTAGGTAACTGGCAACGGTTTTAGAAGCAAAAGTTCTTTAAATTCAATTGACTGCATCTGACTAAGGAGGGAGTCAGTGCATTGGGGCAGAAGTTTGACATCTTTGCAGAATATTTAAACTAGCAAATGAGGAGGGGGTGCAGCATTCGATATAAAGAACAGGAAGAACACCCCTCCCCCCTCAGCTAGTGATCAAACAGAAGTTCAGCATGTTTATAGTTCATTTGCATCATCAGGTAAGGAAAAAGGTCCAGCTCCCCATACGATGCTCAGGGGAAATGCTGGACTTCTCCCAACAACTAACACACCGAAATCTGGCCAATGGAAAATCATGTACACAAATGCCCGCAGTCTGGGAAACAAGATCCCAGACCTGCAGGCAACAATGGCAGAGGCTAAACTGGATATAGTAGCCATTAGCGAGACATGGTTCACCAGTAACCACACTTGGAAGACTTCAGTACCCAGCTATGTACTGTTCAGAAGAGAACGAGGTGCAAAAAGGGGGGGGGGTGGAGTGGCCCTTTACGTCAATGAAAGTATCAAAGCTACAGAAATTCAGAATACACATAAGGAGCCAGAAGAACTGTGGGTCACCCTGGAAACAGGAAATGGGACAGCCATACGAACTTGGGTTGTCTACAGGCCTCCAGACTAGGGGGAGGATATAGACACACTACTGTTAGAAGATATATAAAAACATGACAGCTAAAGGGGAGGTTCTGATAATGGGAGACTTGAACATGCCAGATACAGATTGGTCAATACCAGCAGGAACATCTACTAGAACTAGACACATGGTGGATTCCCTGCAGGGGGAGGGCCTCAAACAACTGGTACAACAACCCACAAGAGACAGGGCTATCCTAGATCTAGTACTGACTAATGGGGAAAGGATCACAGATCTCCAAGCAGAAGGTCACCTGGGGGCCAATGACCATCACATGGTATGGTTCAATTTGGTCACTAGAATTAAATCATCCCATTCCAAGGCAAAAATATCGGACTTCAGAGGAGCTGACTTTGATAAGATGGCAAACAGAGTTAAGCTAGCCCTGGCAAGAAGAAATACAGGTGGCAGGGTACAGACAAAGTGGGCAAGCATTAAGGATGCAATACTTGAAGCAACATCCCACTGTGTTAGAGAGAAAAGCAAGTGCAAAAGAAGGAGGAAACCACTTTGGTTCTCAAAAACAGTAGCAGAAAAGGTCAGAGTCAAAAGGCTGGCCTTCAGGAAATATAAGAGAATGCAGCAGGACAAAGATAGGGAGGCATACCAAACTTCCCTAAGGGAAGCAGGGAAGGCAGTACGGCAAGTAAAGGCCCAAACCGAGGAAACACTAGCACGAACAGTAAAAGAAGGGGACAAGACTTTCTATTAATACATTAGTGAAAGGAGAAAGTCCAGAGAGGGTATTGCTAAGCTCAAAGGGGATAAGGGGGAGTATGTGGAGGTGGACCAAGGAAAATCATCTATCCTAAATAAATACTTCTGCTCAGTATTTACTGAGGAGAAGGTAGGGCAGGGCCCACAGCTCAGCACCATGGACACGGGGGGAAGGGTGCACTAGTCCTTTCACAAAAGGAAGGGTCCTACAAGGGCTTGCTAAGCTCAGAGTGGACAAGACAATGGGACCTGATGACATACATCCCAGGGCACTAAAGGAGCTAAAGGTGGAACTAGCAGAGCCATTATCAGAACTGTTTAGTGAATCTCTGAGCACAGGCGAGGTCCCTGAAGACTGGAGAAGGGCTCATGTGATCCTGCTCCACAGGCATGGTAGCAGGGAGGAGGCAGGGAACTACAGACCAGTCAGTCTTACCTCAGTAGTGGGCAAGATTATGGAGGCACTCCTTAAGGATAGGATAGTGCAACACCTGGAATCCATAGGAGCGCAGGATCCAGGAAAGCATGGGTTTACAACAGGAAGGTCCTGTCAAACTAATCTCATAGATTTCTTTGACTGGGTAACCAGAGTGGTGGACCAAGGAGGTGCAGTTGATGTCACCTACTTTGACTTCAGCAAAGCTTTCGATACTGTTCCACACAGAAGATTGATTAATAAGTTGGGTAGGCTTGGGGTGGGTCAGAAGTTGGTCAACTGGGTGACAAACTGGTTGGTGGGCAGAAAACAGAGAGTGGTGGTAAATTTTATATAGTCAGAAGAGATGCAAGTCACAAGTGGGGTTCCTCAGGGATCAGTCCTGGGGCCAGTCCTCTTCAATATCTTTATCAGTAACATTGCAGATGGACTGGAGGGTAAGGTTTGTCTGTTTGCAGATGACACCAAGATCTGCAACAGAGTAGATGATCCAGATGGGGTGGGCAGAATGAGAAGAGATCTGGATAAACTAGCAAAATGGTCGGAAGAGTGGCAACTGGGGTTTAAAGCACAGAAGTGCAAGATCATGCACATAAGGAAGAGAAACCCTGAAACCACCTATAGGTTGGGAGGGGAGTTGCTGGCAATCACAAAGGAAGAAAGAGACTTGGGCGTCATCATCACTGATGACCTGAAATCATCCAAGCAGACCACTAAAGCAGTAAGTAAGGCTAGAGGGATGTGGGGTCTATTAGTAGGGGTATCGCAAGTCGTAAGAGGGAGGTAATAATCCCTCTTTACAGTACAAGACACTGATTAGGCCCCATCTGGAGTACTGCATGCAGTACTGGAAGCCACATCTGCACAAGGACATTAACAAAATGGAGACAGTCCAGAGAAGGGCAACCAAAATGGTGCAGGGACTACATCAGAAAACATATGAGGACAGATTAACGGAGCTCAATATGTATACCTTAGAGCAAAAGAAGGAGAGAGGTGATATGATCAAAACATTCAAACACCTTAAGGGCATTAACAAGGTGAAAGAGTCTAACATGTTTCAATATAAGAAAAATAGCAGGACAAGAGGACACAGCATGAGATTAGAGGGACGCCAATTAAGGGGTAATGTGAGGAAGTTCTTTTTCACAGAAAAGGTGGTAAATGCATGGAACGGCCTACCTCAGGAAGTAGTGGCTATGAATACAGTGCAGGGCTTCAAACAGGCATGGGATAGGCATAAGGGAGCACTACAGATGAGTATGAATAGATAGGCCATTGACAGAGCAAAGGCTAGTGGCACATTCATAAGGAAGAAAAATAAATGGGCAGACTGGATGGGTCTTGCAGTCCTTATCTGCCATCATCTTCTATGTTTCTATGTGACTCCATTAACATTCAACAGGGTACAAGGTAAGGGTGCCCTCTCTCACCCATTCTGTTTGCCCTTAGCACTGAACCATTGGTGGCTAAAATCAGGACCCATACAGTTTTAGAAGGAACTGTGGTGGGGAGATAAAAGTAGAGTATCCCTTTATGCAGATGACACCATGCTTTATCTGAGGGACCCACTCAGAAATTCCCCAATCCTGGGAACAAGACATAGTATAAGGCCCAGCTTCCAGATTTAAAATTAATGAAGGAAAAATGTAGGTTATACGGGTTAGTAGGGAGAGGACACCAGAGTTAAAGGTTAGAGTCCCATATAAATGGACTGCATCTCAAATAAGGTATTTGGGAATTTATATCCTGGTGCAGCTCCCATATCTATGCAAGGTTAATTAAGCAAAACTCATCATTGATGGTCAGGCTAATCTGAGACAATGGGTGATACTTTCCCTATCTTTCTTAGATATAGTAGACACAGTCAAGATGAATATGCTCCCAAGATTCTTATTTTTATTTCAGACCTTACCATTGAATATCCCACGGGCAGAATGAATTAAAATACATAGAGCTCTGCACCACTTTATCTGTTAGGCAGGGAAACCCTGGGTAAGATGGCAGATCCTAACCCAGCCGAAGGAGGAAGGGGGACTAGGTTTACCAGACTTAAAAGTCTACTACCAAATGGTCCAAACATTACCATGGATAGTCTACAAACAAAATGGCATAGAAAATGTTTGGGTACAGATGGAAAAGAATAGGTAATGCTGACCAGCACCCTATCCTTTGGTTTGACATGGCTTACCGGGGAACTGGACCAGACAGATCTGTAAAAGTTGGGATAAAATCAAATGAGATCTTCAGATCCAGAATAGAATAACTAGATTCATTAAGCTGACCCAATGTGCAGGTTTTCAGCTGCCTAGGACAGCTGCAGTATTGAAGAGGTGGGAAGCAACTCATGTTGAGATTCTTGCAGTTCCTCAATGATCAACAAATTAAATCTTTTGAGACACTCAGAGGTGAGCGTTGCCTTAGGGGAGCTGACTTCTTTTGATATCTCTAGGTGGTTTACTTCCTTACAGAGGAATCCAGGGTACAAGATCTATTACGGGATCCCCACCCCCTTGTGATTTTCATGGAGAACTCAGGCTTGGGGGTAGTCACTAAGAAACCCATTTCTAATTTGATCAGTTGTTATAGACATAAACCTGAGGTATCCCCTGTTCATAGCCAATGAGCTTGGGAGCAAAGGCACAGATACAGCTGGAGGAAAAGGACTGGAAGGGAATAGGGGGTGGTATATTCCAGATCTCAGCATCCAATAACTGGAGGGAATTTTGGTGAAATGTGGTGGGCAGGTATTTCCTAATACCCTCACACATAAAACAGTACACCCAGGAGCAGTCCGCTGGATGCTGGAGAAACCATGGAGGAGTAGGCACCCCTTACCACATTTTTTGGGACTGCCCCAGGCTTAGTGCATTCTGGAAGGATATTGCTCCACAGTACAAATAAATGGTGGGACTTGCTCCACAGTACAAACATATGAGACATCCTTCAGAAATGGACTTTTCACATTTGGTTCTGGGGAGGCAGCCTCAGGGCAAGAGACTGAATCAACAAAAAAGCTTCATGGAAATTCCTGTGGCAACAGCCTGCAAGGCAATCATGTAGAAATGGTTGACCCATGATTGCCCCTCCATAATGACTGGTGATCATTATTTAATCAATGTATCAATCTGAAAGGCTGAAAGCAGAATTATGACTACAGAATGAACTATAACCCCCATTGGGAGTTACTGTAAGTGTGTGTTCCTTTAAGAAAGTTCTTGCTTTCTTCTGTGATGCCAATCTGTGCCCTTGGTTTGACCTGGCAGCAGCACTGCCTGAACATTCCAAAGGGGAGGGTCTGGAGCTCTCAGTTTTGAAAGAACTGAGCATTCTAGTTCAGTTGGAAGGAGTCTTCAGCCTGGCATGTAGTGCCTGGCTCCTTCTGTGTAAACCCTCTTTTTACTTGGAGTCAGCGTCGGTATAAACAGTTCGTACATGGTGGCTGCCATTGCCCGAGATCCCTAAAGGGGGAGTGCCCCTCTCCAGAAGAAGAAATACCACTTGTGGAGTTCTTTGAGGAGCTTCTGTGAGGATGAACTGTGGCCGAGAATTGCAAAAGACTGAGGTGATATTTTGCCTTATTCTAAGAGGGTGAAATTACAAATCTTCTGAGTTCTAAATATGCAGTGCTGTTTCTGGGTTTTGAACAAACGTTTTCTGTCATAAAAGGAAAGATTTCTGTCAGAGGGTGACTGTCTCTGAGTGAAGGGGGCTGTCGTGTCTCTTTTTGAAAATGGGTTAGAGTGCTAGAAAAGGCACTATTTATGCCCCTTTGGGCACCAAAAAGGCTGTGGATATTTCCACAGTGAAGAGGTGTTGAGGAAAAATGTCAGGTTAATGCTGTCTGCCTCTGACAGTAAAATGGGACAGTTTACAAAGGGTTGTGTGTGACACTCCCTGTGTCACACAAAGTGAGAGACCATTTACAAGCCCTGTGGCTAGTATGTGATATGTGCCCTGTAAAGTTGCAGTGAAAGTCTGCCTGCTGAAGTGGACTTTGGGATCCTCTTTCACGGGGATCAGCACTTGCGTGAGGGTGGGAGTAGAGGTCTAGTGGCACCTCGGACCCCCAGGGGATGCTCTGTTTTCCTTGCCCCTAAATTGTAGCCCTGTAGGGTTGTCCTCTAATGTGGACTTGGACTCTCCTCTCACACAGGGGTCAGTGCTTGAAGGAAGAGTGAAGCTTGGTTCATGGCACCTCGGACCCCCAGGGGACTGCAGCCTCTCCCTGCTGTTTAAATTCTGGGATTGGAAATAAAAAAAAGTAAAGAGCCTGCTATGTGTGTTCCCTTGAGGCAGAAAGATAAATTCAAGTTAAATAAAGCCCTAGGGTGTAATACCTAGCCCCTGAGGGTGATCACCGGTAATGTGGGGAATAATTGAACTGTTCCCCTGTGGGATTAGAACTGATGACCACCCTGTGGTCTTTCCTGGCCAGTTGATATGTAACATCTGCATCCATGAGTAAACTGTTTTTAAAATAAAAGGATCTTGTTTTGGATGAGTTAACCTTTACTATTCCATTGGGACATTGAGTTATTGAAATATTTTTTGTACCATTTAAAGTTATGCCTAGCCAGTTTAAATCTGCAGCTTTGCCAGCCCGCCTGTTCCTTGGGATGCCCGGAGGTCACCCAATTCGACAGAGGTCAGGTAAGAGCATTCTACATTTGTGCTTGCCCCTCTGAAATTGTTGGTTCCCCCCTAGTTTCCAGGGGATAAAGGGGTTACAGAACATTTTCAGGGAGTGTGGTTACCATTTATGATAGTCATAAAGAAACTGGAAGGTAGATCTGTTCTATCCGAACAAGCAGAGGGTTACTGGGCATAACGCCTAATAGACATCTCATCTAGAAAAAAAGGGAGAATCCAAGTGGTAAATAACAGGAGGAATGTGCTATTGTCATTAGCTTCTTTATTATTTTGGTTTCATGGTTATGTACTCATGTTTTTACTCTTTCCTGTGTTTTTAAATCAGTTGAATGTGCACTGTACGATTGTTAATGTGGTTGTACTGCAGTTATAACTGGACAAAAGACAATGAGACCAGAATGGAAGGCACCAGAATATAATTTTTAATGCACATTGTTGGCCATTTCACAGTGTGGAGCAGGATAAGTGTGTAAGACTCTATGGCTGGACAATATCATTCTTACAACTACCGAGCATGAACTGTTTCCTCTACCGTTATAGGTCTAGGCTCTACAGTGTTCATGTATTGAGCATTATTTTGCAGACTGTAGGTCTCATGCTTGCGTATGCTTTTAATGAAGATGTTAAAAAAAGACAAAGACAGTGTCCACTCAGGAAAAGTCTACCTCACATCTGCCTAAATCCGTACAGCAGAACGGTACCTCAACTGGGAACTCAGTAAGTTATGACATATTCAAACCCTTGATGTTGCTGGTTCAGGATCCCAGCATAACTGTCTTTTCTCAGAGTAAAACAAGACAGAAGTACTAGAACAAGAGGAAAAACAGTAAAATAATACAAAGGTAACAAATAACACCATAACTAATGCAGGGTATCGAATGTTAAACTATAATACTTAAAGGGACACAGTTAGCCTTTTCCTTACTTTTTTGCCGGTATTCCCAAAAGTGACTGCACTCCCTGCAACAGTCTGTATTGTGATTCAGTATACATGCCAGCAATGGATTCCTCCAAATAATATCTGTTTTATAAATTTTACTGAAACATGAAGCCCTGTCGGTCTGCTCTTATATGTCACTGCCTGATGCCAAAGCACATTCACATTTGTAAATGGCGTTGAAGTGCCTCAAAGGCTCGTCCACGGGTGAGTACTGTCCATTTTAACCGAGTTCAGCTAAGCATGTGTCTAATAGCAGAAAGCATAACTGAACTCGGCAAAGTGTTTCTTTTTTTAGAAACAAGCACTCTAACTCATGTAAATCTCGATCTTAAAGTCAAGCTGTGATACCAGGAATGTGCATGAGCATTAAGTACGACATGCATGCCCGGTATCATGGCTTGACGTTCAGACCATTTGTTTTTATAAATTTAATGTTATGCTGTGATTTTCATGTGGAAGAGGACACAGTGGGGAGGTACTACATCCCAGGGGGTTGTACCGATCTGACACCAGGCCCACTTAAAAATTTACTCTGGGTGGACCCCCCAGTCACTAACATCACAACCCAGGCCCCTCAACCTTGTTTGAGCTCTCAAGGCAGGGGCACTAATAGCAACACTCATGGCAACCCAGTTATAAACTAGGTTTTGGATAATAGGGGTTTGCAGCATCCAGCACTCAACAGATACCTGTGTCTGTGATTTATCAATTAATAGTAAAGGGAACCTATGCATAACACTGGCATAATTGGCTGCAAGGACAGCGAGTCTTCTTTGTTTTTTTAACCCCGGGCATTTTTCTGTGCAGATGAGATAAGCGTTTTTTCTGGTAGCAGCTGCCAGTAGCTACCAATCTCATCTGCATTGTACTGAGCCTCCTCTAATAGTACTTCTCTGGTCGTACTGTCTTAAAGTTTGTAGCATAAGGGATCAACATTTTCTGTATAAGAGGACATTCTCTCCCCTGCAACTACTAGCTGACTAATGTCATGTTGGTGCTTGAATCTTTCAAGTCACCCTTTTCTAGCAGAGAATGGGTAGTCGGCATTAAGCTGCTTGTGGAACTGCAATGCCTTTTCTTTTAAAATTGTCCCAGATATTGGCATCCCTTTACACCTGTTCTGCACAAATCACATAAAGACTTCTTCATTCAGAGCATCGTCTTGGCATGAGTGCATGGTTTTCTGATATCATGGCTTTTGGTGCAATCCACTGAACAGGCAAAATCTAAAATGTTTCCCTTTTCCTTATATATATTACACAATGTTGTGTTTAAAACTCTGAATTGTCTTGCAACATAAATAACTTTTTACCACTTTTGAGGCACTCAAGGATTTTTAGCTTTTGCCCAATATCAAGAACCAACCATTTATGTTTTGCCATCAGGGTTTAGGGATTTAGCAACAGGCAACAGTAAGGTAAGTGAAACCTGAACACTGAAGCCTTAAATACACTTTAAATAGATTCTGAAATGCTGGCAATGATTAACTGTTTGTCAGGCTAAGTGTTCAAAATGAGTAGCTAACCAGCAACATTAGCAAGTGACCGTAAATAGCAGTCATCATTGGGGGACTCAAAGCAATTTTAGATAACTGAGAGATTCAGTTGTCTGGGGTTCAAATAACCAGGGTTTTATCACACTTAAATGTCCTATACCAAGGTACTTTATTTTAATCAATTAATACCTTATTAACACAACATCCAGTAGCAAGCTATTAACACCATCCAGATACCTTAGTACATAAACAGTTATGATATCATAAAAACAATAATAATTCCATTATGACATTACTTAAAAATGTTTTTAAATGTCTTATCTCAACCTGAAAAACAGACCTTCACAAAAACAGTTTTCTGAACAGTTGGAATGCACTCCAACCGATTTTTCACAACAGGACCTTTTGCTAAAACAGGGCAATACAAAGCAGTTTGAATGGTCCCCCAATGTACCCCAATCCCCTTTTCAATGCAGGACCTTTTCATAAAACAGGCACAATCAAGCAGTTTGAATATACCCCCACCCAGCTCTTTTTCATAGCAGCACCATTTCACAAAAAGAACAATACTAAGTAGTTTTAATGTACCCCCAACCCATTTTCATAGCAGAACTTTTTCATAAAACAGTGCAAAACGATGGAGTTTTACTATATGCCCCAACCCCTTTTTCACAGCGGGACCTTTCCAGAAAACTGAGCAAAATCAAGGAGCTCAATTTTCAAAGAGCCCTTAGAGCGACACAAGTTGCATCACTCAAGGGCTGCAGCAAACTCCGGGTGAGTCAGGTACCCTGTGCCCAATTTTACAACAGGGGGTCCCTGCACCAAAAATCCAGGACTTGCTGCAGCTGCAGCCTAGCACCAAACATCTAGCACACCTGTGGGAATTGCCACAGGCATCCGCCTCCGCACCCAGTGCAACACTAAGGGGGCTGGGATAGCTGGAGGTTGGGAATCTGCATGCCAAGAGGGGACCAGGGCAGAAGGGGCATGAGGGGCCATAGGAGATCAGAGGGACTGGGGGCATAGCAGGTTGTGATGTGGCATCCAATGGGGCGTCTTTTGCTGAGCCATACTGCCCACAGGATGGGACTGCTCGGGGGATCCAGGGACAGATATTGACATAGTCCCAGGTAGGCACAGCCCTGGCAGCTGCCCTATAGGTAGCCAGCTCATACAAGCCTACAGGCAGGATGCAGCCTGTCACAACATGGGAGGGTGGATACAACTGAACTGTGACAGTGCCTGGAGCCGTTACCCACACGACTAGCATTCCTTACCCTGCACCTCCATCTTAATGTTTACAGGCATATGCAAGCTGGATACTTATGGGGCAGCTGCTAGGGCTGTGCCTACCTGGTGCCATGTCAATGTCTGGCACTGGACCCCCCTCAAGTGGTCCATCCCACAGGCAGTATGGTTTAGCAAATGGCACCCCTGCTGGGTGCCACATCACAACCTGCTAAGCCCACAGTCCCTCTGAACCCCCTATGGCACTCCATGCCCCTTCTGCTTCCAGCAGCCCAGTTTCAGACCCCGTCCCCCTTTGCCACAGTGTGAGGCACTGGCGCACGACCCTTAGAACACCTCCTGGCTGGTCCAAGTGGAGCCCCTTGCTGCATCTATGGTGGGGCTTACAAGATGACTAAAAAGGGGATGTTGCAGCCCTGCTGTGGTGCAAGCCCCCCTTGCAGCCTAGCACAACCTAATTTTGATCACAAGGCTGGTGCAGCACCACCTTGGTGCAATGGCCCTCCACCCCTTTTCAATGTAGACCGAGTTCAAAAATAGGGATTGCCGCATCTTTTGACACAAGTTGTCACTTGCATCATTTATGTTTGATGCAGGCACCTTGCGTAACTCTCTGGGCTGTGAACATCAAGCCCAAGTAGTCTGAGATGCACCTTCCCCCAACAGACTTTCCAAAACATGGCTTTTAAAACAGTTTCACACCTCAGAAAGGTACACTTTAGAAACATCAGATTTTCCAAAAAGACTTTTAAAACAGTTTGAATTCACTTACTAAAAAAGGCATACAGTACTTTAGAAATCTCAGAATTTTGAAATAAATGGCATTTAAAACAGTCTGGATTTACTTCCCTAAAATGCACATTTTTTGATGGTATGAAATACAATAGAATACAATGCAATGTGTAACAAAAACAATATCAAATCCATTACAATTACATATGTAGTAAAGCAAATCAAAATTATAAAGTGTTATTATCTAAACATATTTAAGAAAAATAGCTCTTATTGATAAAATATTTACTGGTTGAACAATCATAATTATAGAAGGAAGAGAAAAAGGGAAGAGTGAAAAATTAAGAAGAAAGAGAAAAAAAATAAAAAAGGAAAAATGGGCATCAAAATTCTTTATGCATACAAATAGCATTAAAATATAGTGCAGGGTATCTCATAAAATAGATAAAATAGGCACACAAAATCCTGGAATCCTTATTGGCTAAAACCAGTCCCATAACCGTGCATTAATTCAGGGCAGTGCATGGTTATCCTGATATTTAGCCTGATCACAGACCAATCCACATGTCAAAATTCTAAATAAATCTTGTCTGGCAGCCATTTTTTTCAGTACCAGCTGTTAACATCTCCGTAGACATCATCTGCGTAAATAACATTGCAGACAAAATAAAGCGGACCAAAAATAAAGCAGACCAAAACAAAGGGAGCATGAAATATCACAACTGTGCAGACATGGATGGGGCTGCAGACACAGCAGGGCAAGAAAGGAACACAGGACACAGCTATTATCATGGTACATGCATTCACTCAGGAAACAGTGACCCAGGACCCCAGCAACAGGCACGCACACACACACACACACACACACACACACACACACACACACACACCCCCAGCACACCCCACCACCAAATGCATATCTTGGAGCCACAGTCCACGACCTCTGGGCATGGTGGCACACAATCTAGCGGCCATGGGAACATCATACCTGCAGCTGGAAGTTATATGTGATGCCCTTCAGGAAATCATAAGTGCTCCGTGCACCATAGTCCAGCACCATGGCCTGGATACGCTAGGAAGAGTCCTTGTATTTCTCCCCCCCCCTGGCATGGCAGGCAGCGATACACTGTTTAATCTTGATCTCAGTGAGACACTGCTCACCCTTGAGGACATCAATGAAGTGCCACAGTGTGGGGTGACAGGCACCAATGCGTGAATTGAAGGCGCGGTGCCACCACTCCACAGAATGGATGGTACGAGCTGTCTCTGCCTTGCAGAACTCATGGCAATTCCATAGGTCAATGGGAAAGGGGGAAGACATCGGACACCACCATGGATAGGCCGGCCCAGCCATGTGTCCTCAAAGTAGTCAATAACTGGTGCAAGCAGCTTGTCATGCTGCACATAGAAGTCCCACAACCAAAGTACCTCGAACACCAGGCAGACACTGGAAGGAGGCAGAAATGCAAGTGCTGGCAGCATCTGGATGTGGAGTGCAAAGTCCTTGTCAGACACATAGCACTGCCAGATCTCAGGCACACCCTGTACCTTCTGCCACATCACCTGGCACAGGTAGAAGAAACAACCGTGTAGGCTGGCAGTAGGGAACATTGATTGCAGCCTGCTCAAAGTCCGTCACAATGCTGGCAGGATGAAGGTTGCCCTGCAGCCCTCAGAGCTCTGTGAATGCATTGGTGTATGCAGCACCCATCTTGGATGTCAGCAACATGTACACGTTCGGTAGCACAGCACCGTACTTTGCCCCATACACAGTATACAGCTGCAGAAACATAGGCAGGGCAGCCTTGAATGTACCCTCTGCCAACCATGTGCCACACTGTGTCATGTATTACAGGTTCTTCTGCGTGGTGTAGATTAGGCACCTGTTTGCCCCACCACTGTCATGCATCAGAAATGGCTCCCCAGCAAATGTCGTCCTATACCCCTCCGGAATGGACAGGTCACTCATGCTTGTCGGTTAAGGGGGGTTGGTTGGCTGCCCTCCTGGCTCGCTGCACCCGTTGCCTCAGGAGTTCCATGCTGAGCATCCTTCCACTGACAGAGGGCATCACTGTGCTGCAGCATGCTGCAATGACCTGCTGGGGTGTCTCATGGCTGTGGACCACCTTGTCCCTGACCTCTGCCACAGTTTCTCAGACCACAATGTCCCCGTGGTCAGGGATGTGGTTGTGGGTATTCAGGACCTTCACTACAGCATCACTGCCAGTGTGCACATGTGCCATGCACCTGCCCCTGTAGTACTCTGTACATTTCCAGTATGTCTTCATAGCACACCTCCTCTCTAGGTAGAACAGGTGGCCATCATGCTGCGGGGGGGGGTCTTCCCCTTCTGGCTCTTCACATATTGCAGTGCCATGGCAAGGCACAGTCATGCATACACAGTCGCAGGCACTGGCAGCACAGGGAAAGCACTGCTGCACACAGGACATGGTGTACCTGCCTGTGTACCTCCCCTCTGTAGTGCCACACTAATTGGATGGCTGTCACATGGGTGGATAATTGCCTGCCATGTCTGTTTGGTCCCATGTGTGTCCACTTGCCATGTGCATGCTGGGATCCTTGCATGCAGTTATATATGTCTGCCATTGGTGACCCCCGCCCCCCAACGTAACTGCATTGTGTATCGGCTGCATGCGGGGGGGAGCTTGTGTGCATGCCCGACAGTCTTCCGGCTGTCCACATCCTCCACATGCGGCCTGTTGCCATGCATTGCACTGTGCATCGTGAGGCAGGGGCTGCAGGCTGTAGCGCTCTGTGCTGTGTCCCGGACGATGGCCCTGCTCCACAGGCATGTTGTGCCTGCACTCTGCAACCACTGCTGCATGGACACGCTGCAGGTATGTGCCTTGTTGGGGTGGGGGGTGCTGGCATTGGTGGTCTCGGACTGTGGCCATCTGTGCAGGGTCAGTTCCTGGGCATTGGTGGCCCATGGGGTGGGGTGGGAGTGCAATTGCTGTACATGCAGTGGCGGGGGCAGGCAACGTGAGTCGGCCATCAGTCTTTGTGCTCCTTTCATTGTGCCTGCCCAGTGCTTCTTTGCCAGGGTACCCTGTTATCCCTGCCAGTCCTGCTGGCACCCTGGGGCTCTGGCATCACACGGCGGAGTGGTGGCCCGCAGTATTCTGTACCACGCTGTTGTGCCCAGGTGGTCTTTTCGACCGCAATGTTTTGTCTGCATTCATTTGTCCCACTATATTATGCGGACGATGTTTTTAGCTGGTACCATTTTTTTCTTCTCGGTAAAGATAAGTGTACTCCTTCCTAGACTGTCAGTTCTCTTACTTCAGTCTTACAGCCTGTAGTGCCACTATAGTTAGGGTTGAGTACCCCATTTAAGGTGAAATATATATGTGTGTGTATATATATATATATATATATATATATATATACACAGTAGAAGTCACTTAATCAGCACATGGATAATGGAGATGTCTGCTTTATTGGGACGTCCCTCCCAGAACAGATTAGGTGGTCATTCATTTCTATGACACCCCATCCGTGTAATAGGGATGGAGACGCCAGATTATTGGGATGTTTCAGTCCCATTCACTGTGTTAGTGTGCCACTTAGCAGTTGTGAATAGTGTGAAGAGCGAATGACAACCCCGTTTGCCCAATCCTTCCTGCTCTTTGATCTCTCTTGTCCCCTCACGGCTCCATGCAAACTGCTCAATCTGCCTGTGTGTGGTTTCTTTTATTTTACTGAGCGAGGAAGCCTGTGTGGAAGAAATCATTTTTCTTTTGTTTTACTGAGTAAGGAAGTCTGTGTGGGGGAAAAGAATCGAGAGAATCAGAGCCATTTTGACTGTGCCAGATATGGAAGGCAGCATACTTCTCAACTGTCCCTGATTTTCAGGGACATAACTGATTTTGCCTCAGAATTTTCCTCTATCCCTTGTAAAATTTGTGTTTTTGGGACAGAACAGTGGGGATTAAAAGCACAAAATAATGTCAGATATTAAAGTTATATACTTGTTCTTCTTCAGAAAATGCATCTCAACACATTGCCCGATCGGATCCACAATAAATACACACACACACACACACACACACACACACACACACACACACACACACAAGGTTTAATTTTTTAGCATAAAAAATACTGCAGCTTTACTTATAACAAACTGTAGATTACATTTACAAACAACTCTAAAAATCTCTATACAGTTTTCATACATATTTAAAACATTACAAATGCAAAAGACCCCTGGGGCAGCAAATTCATATGGCATGGTGCTTCCAGTGGGGGAACTATGGTCCTTGAGTTGGGCAGACCAGCCCAGGGCCATGCCTCTCCCTCGGACAGTTCCCCACCACCCAATTACATCTGGGGGAATTCTCATGACTGTTAAACAGGGCTGGTGCCCGCCCAGAGCCACCTTCCCTGTCCTCAAGTCATGTGCCCCTGCCATGCCCACCATGTTTTGGGTGACCCTTTCCCTTTGTAGCGTACCCACCCCAGGGTCGCACCACCAGGGCCCGTGTCACCCAATACCACAACCACTTATATTAAACCATCCAGCCATGAATTTACAGCACTCCAATGTGCATAGCATGTTTTTCCCTTACCTGCTTTAATACGGTATCACAAAATTCTTGAATGGTGGCATTAAATATGTCATTCCCAATCCCAACAGGTGCACCCCATCCCTGCTATACATTGCATCACATGTCCTAGGTATGAGGAAGTGACACAATATGGCAATTCCATTGGGGCGGCAAACTGGGACACCTCCCGGTTAACCTCCCTCCTAGCTTTCTTGATGCCCTTGAGGCTACGGCACCTCTCCACTGCCTCCGGTAGATGATCTTGGACCAGGCCAGCCAGGTTGTTGGGAGCAGGGCTTGAAGCTGGGCCAAAACCCACTTGAATTCTGCGTAAAGTCTTGGGACCCCCAGTCCCACCAAATCATTGCCCCCCAAGTGCAACACCAATGCCAGTGGTGGTTGGCTGTCCAGCCCCAGTCTGAGCACAGTGTCCATCTGCTGCCCCAATGCATGCCCCCTTTTCCGACCCAGCAAACCTTTGCTTGTTCCTTAGGGACCCCGAGCTGTACACCATATGGGTGGGCTGAAGCTCTAATGTGTGCCTCCTGGAGATACGAATGGCTGATGACCCAAATCTCTAGTTGTGTTCCTCGCTCCGTTATAAAGTAAACAAAGAAGAGTCATTATACATAAACATGTCCTTTACCTCCATAAGACTTCTGCTGCCCTTGTAAACCTATGCGCACTGTTGGGGCCTGATGTAACCTTTAAAGGCAGCCAATGACCATCTGCTGATCCTCTTAATCTGTGCCTCCCCTAAGCCCAATCTTAAGACTTCTGTGGCCCCCCCAATTCGAAACAAGTTAGTGCTGAAATCCTTGGGATCTTTACCAGTGAACCACAAACCCTTATGCATGATTGCCGTAAACTGGTGCTTGGTCATAGGGGTTCCATCCCCATGCACAAACAAATGCCCCCCCCCCCGTTGATCTGTCCGCCACATAGGCCTGCAGCAAGGACCATGGGCAGGAGTCACCGGCACCTGAATGATGTAATGTGATCATTGTTGAGAGGCAGCTTGGTTTGTTTTGGATTTCCATAGCAGAAGGGCCACCCTGTCAGGCATCCATGAGACATCCTCCAATTGGATGTTAGACCCCCACCCCCACAGATGCTTTCGAGTCAGGCACCAGCTCCAAAATCTTGAATGCGCCATAAAAGGCACATGACAAGAGGGCTCTGAATAACTGGGCCTCGTATCGCTTGCTACAGACTGCACCTAGGGCTGCCAGTATGTTAGAGAGCTTGGCATAGAAGTTGACAGCAGATAAGGACTGCAAGGCCCATCCAGTCTGCCCATTTCTTTTTCTACCTTATGAATGTGCCATAGGCCTTTACTCTGTCAATGGCCTATCTATTCATATTCATCTGTATTGCTCCCTTATGCCTATCCCATGCCTGTTTGAAGCCCTGCACTGTATTCATATCCACCACTTCCTGAGGTAGGCTGTTCCATGCATCCACCACCCTTTCTGTGAAAAAGAACTTCCTCACATTACCCCTTAATTAGCCTCTCTCTAATCTCATGCTGTGTCCCCTCTTGTCCTTCTATTTTTCTTATACTAAAACATGTTAGACTCTTTCACCTTTGTCTTCCTGAGGTCAAGCCTCTTTCCCCTGGATCTGATCCACCCTTCCAGCATCTTGTGGGTTATGAAATTGTTGGTTGGGTCAGGGTGGCCTAGTGCCTGCCAAATGAAAGCTATCCTGGACAATTATGCCTGGATGGCAGAGGGGACCCTGGGCAATTGAATAAGGTGGAGCACATAATCTTGCACTTGCTGTTGTGTTTCATGTGGGGTCTCGCTTACCTGTTACCCACAGAAACAGGCAAATGTTGCAAAACTACCTGAGTATTTCTTTCAGGTCGAAGGGGCAATAGTGAACTGAACCAGTCATGGCTTTCCTGCCTTTGCCATGGCAAACTGCCAGAATGTGTCTGGGATCAGTGCTGGGGATGCCTCCGCGTGCGGTGCCAGCTGTCTGAAGCGATTGAACTGCAATCAAGACAAGGCATCAACGATCACATTATCTTTGCCGGGCACATGTCTCGCCCGGAATGTAATGTTCAGAGAGAGACAGCATAACACAAACACTCACAGTACCCTCATCAAATCCTCGGATTTGGAAGATTGTGAGTTAATGATATCCACCCCTGCCTTGTTGTCAGAGAAGAACAGCACTGACTGGTTCCTCAGCCTGTGTCCCCACACCCGCACTGCTACCATGATTGGGAACAGCTCTAACAGCGTGATGTTTTTTGTTAACCCCTGATCCTCCCACTCCTGTGGCCACCTTCCCACAAACCATGACTCCTGGAACTACATCTCAAAACCCAAATCCCCAGAAGCATCAGTCACCATATCCAAACCGTGGTGACAGTGGGCCTTGTTCTCCCACATGCTTATGCCATTAAAATCCTTTAAAAAGATGTCCCACACCCGCAAGTCAGCCTTGAGGCCCCTTGACATCTGTATATGGTGCTAGGGCTTAGTGGGGCCAGCCACTGCCGCTGCCAGTCTTCTGAGGAATGGGCACCCGGGGCTCACTGCCTTGCATGCAAAGTTGAGGTGGCCTAGCAGGGACTGCAGTTGAAGTAGGATGGCTTTTCAAGCTCTGATGGCCTCACCCAGCAACCTACATAGATTTTTTTACCTTATCCAGAGGTAACCAGGACATCATGGCCATGGAATCAAGCTCGATACCTAAAAATGATATGCATGTGGTGGAACCCTCCATTTTCTCAAGTGCCAGCAGTACCCCAAATTTTCCCATCAAGGTCTGAAAACCATTTAAAGTATCCTGACACTTATCGGAATCCTTGGGACCTGTGAATAAAAAGTCGTCTAGGTAGTGAATGATGGCAGTGTTCCCTGTGAACACCTTGGTAGCCCATTCCAAAAAAGCTGAGAATGCCTCAAAAGCAGCATAGCTAATTGAGCAGCCCATGGGCATCGCCATGTCATAATACCATTGAGCTTGAAAAGTAAAGCCAAGGAGTTCATAATCCCTTGGCCACACCAGTAACAGGTGAAAAGCTCACTTTATGTCACTCTTGGACATCAAGGTGCTAGTGCCTAATCCGCACACTAGGTCGACCACCACATCCAAGGACGCATAGTTCACTGATGCATCCTCAGGTGCAATGTGGTCGTTCACCGATCCTCACTTCGGGTAAGAAAGGTGGTAGACCAGGCGGTATTTCCCATTGGTCTCTTTTTGGAACCAGCCCAAGCAGGGACACCCGGAGTGTTGGGAAAGGGGGCTACCTAAACAGGCCAGCTATCCGTCCTGCTTGCACTTCTTTGTCTATCTTGAGTGCCAACATTGTAGGCTGGGCAATAGCCGACTTGAGGTTGCGAGACAACGTAGCGATCCGGGGGCCCCTGTAAGGAATTTCAAAATCTGTGGCAAGACTGACACACAAGAAATCTGCTGCTCATTGGTCGGGGTACTGGGAGAGCCATATCAACATCCTCTGCAAATCCACCGAAGTGTTGGCCAGTTTAGCTGGCCCCAGACTTTGCCTTGTCAGTGGAATGGGATGCCTCTGAGGAGCTAGACATTGCTCTTCTACATTCAGTGACCCTGTGACTCCCCCACAAGTCTTGCAGACATGCTGGAATATACAGTGGCTCCACAAGCACTTCCCTTTATTATAGTCATAACATGCCTTCTTGTCCCATTTCTTGAACTCTTTTTTGTCACCGTTATTTGAACAGGCAATCACATGCCCGCTGTCCATATATGAGACTGAATTAGGTCTGCCCCTGGTCATATACCTGGCCCACAAGTCAAAGTGCATATTCTCCCATTTCAAGCTGGATTGTCGAGCCAATTTCAGATGAAACTGCTCGTCATATTTTAACCAGGCAAATCCGTCAAAGGACAAGTAGGTGACTTAATTGTATCCCTGTACTTAAGTAGGGGTAGCAGCTTGTCCGTGTACTTCATCCTGTACACTGACATAAAAATGTCAAAAGCCACCGTTCAATTTTCAAAGGTAAATGGGACCTTTGGCCTCCGCACCATTCTTTTTTACCTTTTTTGTCATTCTCTTCCTCTGGGAGTTCCCTGTGTAACAGAGAGAACATGTCTATGTATTTTCCCTTCCAAATTTTCTCCCTCACATTACCCGGAAAGTGATCCTCCAAAGGATCCTCCATGTCTGTGCATGGCCATTTATTGGCAGTGGTCACTATGGCCAAGGGGGTGGGTGGTGTTGTGCCCCCAGGCAGAGCTGCTGCCATGGCCCCAGAGGACCCCGCTGGCACACCCAAACCTTTCCCCAGGTTGGCAGAGTTTTCCCCGAGATCCTCTGACGGGTTGTAGCAAGGGTACCCTGTCCGAACACTGATTGCAACCCCCCAATACGCCAGTTCCCCTTGGGTGCTGTCTCCCCCGGTCCAGATTCATGTCACAGCATCCCCTGCTGCTACCTGATACAGTGGAACCGCCCCTTAACCAGCTGAGGATACCGTTTCTGTGAGGGATGCTGGGGGGCAGCCATAACTAGTGGTTCTGAGACCACTCCAGTCCCCTGTAATTGGCCCAGCCCTTGTGGAAATGGCACGATGGGCTCCGTTTGTTGTGATGAAGTGGCTTCCCACCAACCCCAGGGGTTCTGACCTGCAGAGCTGCCCAATCCCCAAGGGAATGCGGGCCAGAAAGGGGGCCCTGCAGCCATGAAGGCCCCCATGGAAAGGATGACCATGGATGTGTGTGTAAACCCACTTCCGGGTGGGCCTGAACCTGGCCATGACTAACAATGGCTGCCGGGCTCGGTACCCGAGGGTGTGTCTGATCAGGGGCCCATGCTGGGACCTGATGCGGAACCTCCAGTCTGGTCTTGGAGTTACAGGAGTGTCCCCCAACCCCATGATGGTCCTGCCTGTATGGGCCATCTAAAGTTGCCGCTGAGCTTCCCATGTGGGGTGGTGGGCTATGGGGCTGCCGGAGCTCAAAATCCCAGTCACATATGATAATGGGTTCAGCTGAAGGGGCATTGATGCCTGTGACACCGGTTGTAATGCATCGGTGAGAGCCCATCTCTCCCACCCCTTCAACCCTGCTGGCCTCGATATACCTGTTCGTGCCCCTGCGCTAATCTCCAGAGCAGGTTCCAGGGCGTAACCCTCTCTTTCAGAAATGGACCACAATGTACGCAACCTCACGGGGGATTGTACCGCTATGAGGGATGTGTTATTCTCCTCACGGTATTCCTTCCCCTCTGATAGCTCCTCCACTTCTGAGGTGTGGAGCGAGTCCTCTGTAAGCAAACCCCCAGACTCACCAGAGGGTTCATGTCCATCATGCCCAATGAGCATCTGAGGTGTTCCGCCCAGCGTGGCTCCAGTTCCACCTGAATGTTCTGCCATTCTCTGTCGACCTCCAACCTTTGTGGCTCTTGTTTGGAGCTTTGTTGATGATTTCCCCTTTACCTCATCCTGCATTCCTCCTCTTAGGCAATTGAGCTACTGATTCCAAGAGGCATGTAGATGGCTGTCTCTGACACACAGGACACCTGTCAGACACTATCTCTTGTAGGCCCGCTGGATTCCCTCTGCTAGTACTAGGCCCCACCTCGCTCGCCTGCTGGGTCTGCGTTATGGAACACTAGCCTACAGCGTCAGGTCCAGCATGGCCACAGCCTGCCACCAATTGGGACCTCCCAGTTCCTTCATTTGCTGAAAAGCTTCCATAAAGGCCCTTTTGGGACCCTCGGACTGCTGTGAGCTGGGGCCAGCCGAAGCCTAAGAAGCCATCTCCAGCCTTGTCCTTTTGGCAACCATAATGGGTTAACAGATTCAAGACAAGGCAATGGACAATAGATCCCAACCTAAGCTATGTGGAGGAGAAACAATAAAACAAACCATTATCTCTGCAGGCAAATTGCGTTTAAATGACCCAAAAGCCACACTGCTGCAATGGCTTAGGCCCTGTCAGGAAAACACCTCAATATTTTCCACTACTACCTGTTCTGGTCACCCTGTGGTGGGCCATACTCAGTGTAGCTTGCTAATATTAAGGGCTAATGCAAAGGGGCTGGACCCCCTCTCACCTCTGGGATTAATGTCTGCCTTATTTCCCCCAATAGGCCCTTCCCCCCCCGTAGGGGTACTGACCCCCTCTGAAAAAAACACCCTCCGCCATATTGTCGAGGGCTGCCTGGGCGAATTCCATGGTCTGGAGAGCCAGGAGGACGCATCCATTCCCTTCTTAAGTTGTGATCAACAAACCAAATCATAAAAGCTGCAGACAGTGTTGGGTAAGTTACTTTTTCAATTACTTTCTATTACTTTAGAAAACTTGTTCCAGAAAGCTCTGTGCAGTCACTAGTAGGGATGGAGAAGTACTGGAAGATGTAGTACACCTTACAGTTACATTTACTTATGTCTTTTTATACAAAAGAAATATGTAACTGTAACTGATTACATTTATTTAAAAGTAACTAGTAACTAACCTATTACTTTCAAAAAAATGTAATCTGTTATAGTTATTCATTATTTTTGTATTAAAAGAAATAAGTAACTTTAATTGTAAGGTGTATTACTTTTTCTAGTATTTCTCCATCCTTTCTAGTGACTGCACAGAGCTTCCTGGAACAAATTTCCAAACATAATAGAAAGTAATAGAAAAAGTAACTTACCCAACACTGCCCGCAGACCCTACTTGAACTTTGACTTTATCTCCTTGTTCCTACTGCTGGGGTTCCCCTATGCCTGTCCGATGCATACTTGAATCCCTCCCACTGTGTTTGCCCCCACCACCTCTGCTGCGAATCTATTCTATGCATCCACCACCTTTTCTGAGAAGAAATACTTCCTCATGCTACCCCTTAGTCTACCCCCTTCCAAACTCATGTCAAGCCCCCTCATTCTTGGATATATCCTTTTCTGAAAGATACTACCCTCCAGTAACCTATTTATGCCTTTTAGATATTTGTAGGTTTCTGTCATATCTCCCCTGTCTCTTTTCTCATCCAGAACCTCATAGTCCCATCCTTGTTGAGAATAAGTACCACTGGGGAGGCTTAGAGACTACTGGACTTCTGGATCACCTTGAGAGCCAGTATCTCCTTGATCTCCCTCTGTAGGCCATGTTTTTCACCTTTTGGGATTCTGTAGGGTGGCTGTCTCAGTGGGGACTGGGAGTCTTTTTTCCACATGGTGGTCAGCCAGCATAGTATACCTCAGTTTCCCCCATGAACATTTCACCAAATGTACACAGCACTCCACTAATTTCAGCTTGGGCTGGCATCAGCCACTCCAAGAAGGTGACAGCTTCCACTGAGGCTTCTCCCTTAACCTCTCCCAGGAGAGCCACCTGAGGGTCTGCTTCTGTTACTCCTCCAGATAGCTGTACACAACCAGGACATCTCATCCCTGTCATGGTAGACTTTCATCGCCTTTACATGGTAGAATCGCTGTATGTACTTCCTATCTGTTATTTCCACCATGTAATTCACATCATTCACCTTCCTGACCATCAAGTAAGCCCCTCCTAAGCGCCTGTAATTTGTTCTGCTGGATCAGGACAAGCACCATCACCCGTTGCCTTACTTTGTGCTGCTGGGCTATGGCCCCACAGTTGTATCATGACTTCTGCCTCTGTCATATAGCAACTAAGTGCTCCTGGACAAATCCCATGAGCTCTTTAAGCCGTGACCTAAAATTCAGGACATACTCCACAACAGATTCCCCATGGGGAGCAAGCTCGCTCAAGACGCATTGAATCACTTGACCAGACCATGAATTGGGGGTTGTATGGTGAGGCCCTGAGTTGCCTTACCTCACACTCCTTCCAAAGTCCAACTATCAAATCATCATTAAGTTGGTGCCTTGGTCCAACAGAATCTCCTGGGGGAAACCCACCCAGCTAGATATCCCCAGAAGTTCATCAGCCACCTTCTCAGCCTCAATGAAGGACAAAAGCATTGCCTCTAAGTACCTTGTGGCATAATCTAGGACCACCAAAACGTACCGCTTGCCAGTGCGACTTGGGGTGCTAAGTGACCCCACAATGTCCACAGCAACTTGCCACAATAGCTGTTTGATAACAGGCAGGGGAATCAAAGCCAACTTAGCCTTGTCCCCAACTTTTCCCACCCTCTGGCACCATGAAAATTTGGCAGTAGTTAGCCACGTCTTTAAAAATAGTGGGCCAGTAAAAATTATTAGTCAGCCACCTTTTTATACTGCTGACCTCTAAGTGTCCAGAAAAGAGTATGTCATGGGCTAAACGCAGAAGCTGTTTCCTATACTCCTTACGAACCAATATCTGGCAGAGAGCCCTTTCCTCCGGTCCTCCCTTAGGAACCCACTCATTGTACAGGAGTCTATTTTCCAAATACTCCTCTCTTTTCTCAGAACTCGCAGAGTCACCTGCCACACTGGTGGCTAACTTTCTTAACTTTTGGAGGAAGGGTCAGCTTGCTGAGCTCCCCCTCACTCTTTAAGCTTAACTTTCCCCACAACACACCCTGCTGTGAGAGAGCCACCCACAGATGGGCTGTCCTCAGTCTGTAGCTGTGGCTCAGAACTACTGCTCCCATCTGTTTCTTCAGCTGCAACTTCTCCTGCTACTAAGGTAGGGGTTGCTTCTTCATGCACTGCCCATTATGGGTCCTCAGAAGCTGGTTCCCTCACCATTTTACAGGCAGTGTTGGCCCAACACAATATTGGCCCTACTATAGAAGTCATTACCCATGATTACATCCATGGGCAGGTCTACTGCAACACCCACCTCCTATATACCCTGGCCACCTTCCAAGCTTAGAGTGGCACTGAGGCCACAGGTTCCATCATTCCTCTATACCTAGAAAACTGACTTGGCAAAATCTGTTCCTCTTGAATCAAATCTTGCTTCACCAAAGAAGTGAAATCCCCAGTGCCCCATAATTCCTAGGTCACCATACCATTTACACACACAGGGTGTGTGTGTGCAGTTGAGTTAGAGGGCACTGCACTCTGTGTACAGGCTACTAGCTACTGGGAGCTTCCTGGACTACCCCCTTCCACTGCATTTGTACCTTTTTCACATTTTTTGAACAATCATAAGATGAATACCCCAATTTCTGACAGGTATAGCACTTGCATTCACCTATCATAGAAACACAAACTTTGATGGCAGCCAAAGGAAGTTCAGGAAGAGTTTAGGAAACTGGGGAGGGGTCTCAAGCAAGTAGCTACTTCTGCCACTTTCTCAGAAGTACTACCTGTGAGAGGCAAGGGAGAGCATAGGAGTGCATGCACCAGGAACTTTAACTCATGGTTGAAGAACTGGTGCTGTGAGGAAGCGTTTGGATTCATTGGTGACTGGGGACCCATCTGGAGGGATGGTGGTTTGTTCAAGTCTGAGGGCCTGCATCCATCCTGGAGGGGAATCCAAGCACTCAATGATAAGTTTAAATGCTACATTGACAAGCATTTAAACTAGTAAAGAGGGGTGGCAGGCCAGCAAGGATGGTACCTACTTGCTCACCCCCCACAGCTAGTAAAGGAACCAGTGAACCAGAGGAATGGCTATCTCTGCAAAGCAGTGTGCAAAAGATGGAGATTAGTGTCCAAAAGGTGGATAAGCAGAAAAGGGGCAAAATTCAGCAGAAGGGCAGACAGCAAGGAGAACCAGGGATAAATGACAACCAAGGAAGGGGCTGGAGTAGAACAGTGAAGCAGTCTAGGGAGGTCAAATCATGGAAAGCCATGTGTGCAAATGCCAGGAGCCTTAGCAACAAGATGAAAGATCTGAGGCTGTCATGGTACAGTCAGACCTGGACATTGTGGCCATCACTGAAACCTGGCGTAATGATAACCATGACTGGGAGATGGCCATACCTGCTACAACATATTCAGAAGAGACAGAGCAGGCAGGAAGGGAGGAGGAGTGGCACTGTATGTGAAAATGACATAAGGGCCACACAGATCCAGGAGGAACAAATGGGGAGAGATCCTGTGGGTTAAGCTGGAAAGGAAAATGGGACCAGCCATCCGCACAGGTGTGGTCTATAGACCACCAGCCCAGGAGGAAGAAACAGATAGGGAGCTGATGCTAGCCATCTAAAGGATGGCAGACAAGGGTGAGGTAGTACTGGTTGGAGACTTCAATATACCAGACGTGGACTGGAGCATCCCAGCAGCAGCATCAACTAGGAGCAGATTTATCCTGGACTCCCTTCAGGGTGCCTTCCTCAAGCAACTGGTCATGGAACCAACTCGGCAGAAGGCAATACTGGACCTTGTGCTCACAAACAGGGACAGTGTGATGGGGGTAACAGTGGGGGAGCACCTGGGTAACAGTGACCACCAGTCACTGTGGTTTGAAATCACAGAAAGAGCAGAACCAAACCAGACAAAAACACGTATCCTGGATTTTAGGGGGCAGACTTTAGGAAATGGGGAGATGCTTGAAAGAGGCATTAAGGGAATGGGACAGGAATGGGGATTGAGGAACAGTGGGCAGTATTTAAAATGGGGATTATAAGAACAACAGAATTATGCATTAAGCAGGTTAGCAAGAGGAAAAGAAAGAGGAGACCATTATGGTTTTCCAAAGAGGTAGCAAAGAAAGTGAAAGCCAAAAGATTGCATTCAGGCAATACAAAAGACACAGGCAGAAGGGGATGGGAGAAGTACCAGGAGAAACAAAGGGAGGCAGGGAAGTCAGTAAAGGAAGCCAAAGCTCAGACAGAAGAACACATTGCAAAATCAGTGGTTAAAGGGGACAAAACCTTTTACAGGTACATAAGTAAAAAAGAAGGACAAAGGGAGGGATAGTGAGACTGAAGGGGGAGGATGGGAGCCGTGTGGAGGGTGACAACAGTAAAGCTGACATATTGAACAGGTATTTCTGCTCAGTCTTTACTGAGGAAGAGGGGGGTAATGGGTCTGAAGGGAGTACAAGGGGTGAGAATGGTGCAGAAATGGACACAAGTCCCTTTACACGAGAAAGGGTCCTGAAGGAACTGGAAGTAATAAGAGCTGATAAAGCAATGGGGCCAGATGGGGTGCACCCCAGGGTCCTTAAAGAACTAAGAGAGGTGGTGGCTGAACCTCTGGCTATCCTGTTCAGCCAATCACTGGAAACAGGGGAGGTACCCAAAGACTGGAGGACAGCAGATGTAGTCCCCTTATAAAAAAGTGGGAACAAAGAGGAAGCAGGGAACTACAGACCAGTCAGCCTCACCTCGGTAGTGGGAAAGATCATGGAAGCACTACTGAAGGAGAGATTGGTGGAACATCTGGTTGTCAATGGACTACAGGACCCAAGGCAGCATGGTTTCACCAGGGGGAGGTCATGTCAGACCAACCTCATTGAATTTTTTGACTGGGTGACTAGGGAGGTGGATCAGGGGAGGGCAGTGGACATGGCCTATCTGGACTTCAGCAAGGCCTTTGACACTGTGCCACATAGAAGACTATTACACAAACTGGGGAATATGGGTGTGGGCAGGACAGTAGTGTGGTGGGTAGGTAACTGGCTGGGTGGCAGGACACAGAGGGTGGTGGTAAATGGCTGTCACTCCACAGAGGGAAGAGTGACCAGTGGGGTATCACAGGGATCAGTGCTGGGACCGGTTCTATTCAACATCTTCATCAGTGACATTGCACAGGATATAGAAGCAGAATTTCACTGTTCAGTGATGACACAAAGCTCTGTAACAGAGTAGACACACCAGAGGGTGTAGACAGAATGAGAAGGGACCTGCAGAAACTTGAAGAATGGTCAAGGGTTTGGCAGTTGAAATTCAATGCAAAGAAGTGCAAGATAATGCATATGGGGCACAAAACCCTGGCACAATATATCAGTTGGGGGTGAGGATATAGCATGCACCAAGCAGGAAAGGGATCTTGGGGTTGTCATCTCTGATGACCTCAAGATGAGGAAACAGTGTGACAAGGCATCAGGTAAAGCAAATAGGATGCTGGGATGTATAGGCAGGGGCATCACCAGCAGGAAAAGGAGGTCATAATTCCATTATCCAAGATACTAGTGAGGCCCCACCTGGAGTACAGTGTACAGTTCTGGAGACCATACCTACGTAAGGACATAGACAGGGTAGAGAAGGTTCAGAGGAGGCAACAAAGATGGTGCATGGGTTGCATCACAAGTCCTATGAAGACAGGTTGAAGGAACTGAACATGTACTCCCTGGAGAGAGGAGGGAGAGGGGATATGATAGAGACATACAAGTATCTTACAGGGAGGAACAGGGTGCAGAAAACACTATTTTTAAGCTGAAAAAATGTTTCAGGACTAGAGGCATGGGATGAAGTTGGAGGAGGATGATTCAGAGGAAACATGAGAAAGAATTTCTTCACAGAACGGTGGTGGACAAGTGGAACACCCTGCCAGAGGAAGTGGTGGGGGCTGAAACAATCACGGGATTTAAGAATGCATGGGATAGACATAAAGGAATTCTAGAGGTCAGGGGTAAGGGGAAATAGACTTCTAGGAAAACAAACTGAACTTACAAGCTCAAATGGGCAGACTAGGTGGGCCATAGGCCCTCATCTGCCGACACTGTCTATGTATCTATGTAGATAAGGACCACTTGGCCCACCCAGTCTGCCCATTTCCCTACCTATTGGATAAGCTGCAGATCCTAGTTAACCAACAGCCTACTTCTTCCTACCTCCCCCACCAGAATTGCCTTACATCTGTCCCATGCATTCCTGAATTCCCCCACTAATTTTGGACCCACAACCTCCTCAGGAAGGCCGTTCCATGCATTCACTGCCATCTCTGTGAAAAAATACTTCCTCACATTGCCCTTGAGCCATCCCCCTCTATCATCAAATTGTGGCCCCTTGTTCATGCAAATCACTTTTTCTGAAAACTGCTACCCTCCTGGACTTTGTTGATTCCCTTGAGATCCTTGAAAGTTTCTATCATGTCCCCCCTCTCCCTCTTTTCCTTGAGGGTACACATAATAAGCTCCTTTAGTTTCTCTTTGTATGGCTTCTGGTGCAGACCCTGCACTATTTTAGTTGTTTTCCTCTGGACTGCCTCCATTCTGTCTATGTCCTTGCAGAGATAGGGTCTCCAGAACTGCATGCAGTACTCCAGATGGGGTCTCACCAACTGTCTGTACAGAGGGATGACAACTTCCTGTTTTCTACTGGTGATGCTTCTTCCTATACATCCCAGTATCCTCCCAGCCCTCCTTACTGCCTTCTCACATTACTTGCTTACCTTTAAGTCATCTGATATGACTACCCCCAGGTCCCTTTCCATTTTTGTTGTTGTTAGTACCTCTCCCCCCCACCATTGTGTATTCTTCCCCTTGGTGTTTGTTTCCCAGGTGCATTACTTTGCACTTCTTTGCATTGAATCTAAGCTGTCATACTTTTGACCATTCCTCCAACTTGCCAAGTCCCTTCTCATGCTTTCCACCCCCTTGTGTACTACTAACCCTGTTGTAGATCTTTGTGTTGTCTGCAAATAGGCATACCTTTCCTTCCAGTCGCTTTGCAATGTCACTTATAAAGACATTAAAAAGGACTGGACCAGTACTGAACCTTGCAGTATCCCTCTAGTAACCCCACTTTCTTCTGAGTGGACTCCGTTTACTATTACCCTCTGTGTCCTGTTGTCCAGCCAGTTTTTTACAAGGCTACCACCCTGGGACCCACTCCCAGGCTGGCTAATTTGTTTATTAATCTTTTGTGTGGGACAGTGTCAAATGCCTTGCTAAAGGCAAGTTAGGCCATGTCCACAGACCCTCCATGGTCTGCTACTTTGGTCGCTCAGCCAAAGAAATCTATTAGATTCATCGGACATGACCTTCCCACTGTGAATCCATGTTGCCTGTCTCTGTACTTTTGACACCAGGTGACTTCCCTTTTTGTTCAGGCACAGGCTGGCTTCCTTTAGGTTGCTCCCATGGTTCCCCTAAAATCACCTGATGTCCCTCCCCCATCACCTTTGTGATGAGAGGATGGTCGTGCTTGATAGGAATTGATCAGCCCTCTCGGCTGCCTCCCTCGGGCAGCTCGGAGTTCTGTCCAACAACCATATTCTCAGTTCCTCAGTCACAGTTTCTAGGAACTAGTCCAGAAAAAATAAATCTTTTATTTTCTTCTGCAGAATGAGCTTTTGCACCCAGCATGATGGTCTGCATCTCACCGGAGAAGGAGCGAGAGCACTAAGGCAGAAGTTGGAGGTCTTCATGGAGAATTTAAACTGGGAGGTCTCCAGCACAAAGAAGAAGACCTAAATGAGGATGCAGCAGAAAGATAATAAGGTAAGGGGATCAGTGAATGGAAGGGAACTCCCCAACGTTGGACTAAAGGAAACAGGCATGGCCATGAGCAAGGAGTAGCCATAGATAAAAAAAAGAGGGACCTCATGTAAAGTACAGGAGGGGCAGACACAGAATAAGGGGAGGCTGTGATTGGAAGACTATGTGCACCAATACCCGCAGTCTGGGTAACAAAATCCCAGAACTTGTGGCATTAATGGCCTCCAAGGACCTGGATATCATGGCAGTCATAGAGACATGGTGCAATAGCAACCATGTTTGGGAGCTAGCCATTCCAGAGTACATGCTGCACAGACAGGACAGGGAAAGCAAGAAGTGGGAGGGGTGGCATTGTACATCAGGGAAGGGATAAAAGTGACAGTCCCACAAGACAAGGGGGCAAAGCAGAGGCACTGTGGGCAACCCTGGAAGTGGGGAGGGGAACAGTACGTAGAATGGGAGTGATATACAGGCCCCCAGGGCAGGCAGAGGATGTAGACGGAGAACTGCTGGAGACTATAGAGAACATAGCAACAAAGGGTGAATTGCTGCTGATGGGTGACTTCAACTTGCCAGATGTGGACTGGAATATCCCAGCAGCAACCTCAGCCAGGAGTAAGGGATTCCTGCAGTCCCTGCAAGGGGCAGGTCTCACACAGCTAGTGAGAGAGCCTATAAGGGAGAATGCAATTCCGAATCTTGTCCTAAGCAGTGGGGACAGGATAAAGGAAATCACAGTGGGGGAGACCCTAGGGACTAGTGATCATCGAGCTGTGGGGTTCACCATAAGGACATCACCGGAGGCTAGCCACACAAGGACTAGAATCCTGGATTTCAGGAGGACAGACTTCGGTAAGATAAAGGATGAATTCAGGAAGGCTATGCAAGGATATGATGAAATAAGGGGAGTATTGGAACAGTGGGATAAGATAAGGGAAGCCCTGCACCTGGTAGTAAACCATTGTGCTAGGCCATGCAGCAAGAGCAAAAGAAAGAGGAAACCACTGTGGTTCTCAAGGGAAGTAGGGCACAATAAGTCTATGCCAGATATTTCAAACTTGGGTACCCTCAATTATTTAAAACTAGCAGAGAAGGGGGAAACACAATTAACTGGCTCTTTGCTTTCATCTTGTGTTAATGTCAAACAGGTAAAAAAGCAAGAGCTAAAGTTTTTGCAGCTAAATGCCCGTAGTTTGGGCAATAAAATGGATGAACTAGCATTAAGAATTAGTAGTGAAAAAACGGATATCATAGGTATCACAGAAACCTGGTCATCCAATGAGCAGATTTGGGAGGTGTGTATCCCTGGTTACTCATTATTTCATTTAAGCAGATCAAATCACAAAGGATGCGGTGTTGCTTTCTTTACAACCTCGCCTCTGCTAGTTCATGATATATCCAATAAAATTAAAAATGATTCTACTTCAGTAGAGTCTGTATAGTTAAATATTAAACACCAAAGTAAGAAAAATCTTGTTCTGGGCCTTTGTTATAGGCTGCCTGAGTCTAAACCTGTAATATTAAAGGAAATTATTTTAAGAATTACATCAGCAGCGTGATTTAGGGAACATGCTATTTATGGGTGATCTTAAGCTGGGAGGCATAGACTGGGTAAATAAATCTGCCAGGTCTAAATTATCAAAAGACTTATTGAATACATGTGAAGAGCTGAACTTAGTTCAACATGTAATGTTTCCAACTCGAGGTCCTAATATTTTGGACATTGTATTGTGTAGTGAACCAGTTAATATTCGGGAATGCTCTGTCTTGGCTCCATTGGGAAACAGTGACGATTGTACTATTAGCTTCAAACTTTATAATACTTACTTGCAGACCGAAAATGTTACAGAAGTATTTGCCTTTCATAAAACAGACTTTTCAGCACTTAACAACTATTTGGCCGATATTAACTGGCCCGTTCGTTTGAATCAGGATGACATTGGCAATGTATAGAAGTCTCTTACCTCTATTATGGATGCTGCAAATAAATTTACACCAAGAATATATAAAAGGAAATTACATTCTTATCCAAAATGGTTTAATACTAGATTGCAGAAATTAATTAAAAAGGAAAATAAATATTATAAGAAGTACAGTGCAAATAAATGTGAAAGAACAATAACGGCATTTAAAAGAATACAAAGAATCTGTAAAAAGGAAATTAAAAAGGCAAAAATCAACATGGAAAGATCACTTGCCTTACAAGCACAGAAAGGTAACTGTAAATTGCTGTTCAGTTATATCAGCTCTACGAAAACACAGGCCCAATTACTGCAGATGACTCAGTTCTCAATCACCCAAAGGAAATGGCTGAATTTTTCAATATACATTTCTATAAAGCCTTTAGTACTGATAATAATATGCACAACAATATAGCCCTTGACAGTCAGTCTACCTTCAATTCAGATTTTCCCTTGACATTATTAAAACTAAATTAAAATAAATTAAAAAATGTTCCTCTGCAGGCCCTGATGGCATTTCTGGAGACTTGATATCTATAATGAAGGACCATCTCTGTGTACCTCTTAAAATCCTCTTTGATAAAAGTTTAAATACAGATGCTGTGCCTTCTGGTTGGAAACAAGCAAATGTGATTTCCCTGTTTAAAAAGGAAGCTAAGAGCTCACCGGATAACTATCATCCTATTAGTTTAACCCCTTTTTTCTGTAAAATATTGGGGTGTATTATTAAAGATGTACTGTCCCCAGTTGTGTCAGGCTCTGATCATTCCCAGCATGGATTTATGAAAGGTCAATCCTGTTCGACTAATCTAGTGAGCTTCTATAACTTCATCAGTGAATATTTAGACAAAGGAAAATCCTGTGATGTTATTTTTCTAGATTTCAAAAAAACCTTTGATTCTGCACCACACTGGGCTTTAATTCAGAAGTTACAGCTTTGTAAAATCAAGTCTGTATATACCAAGTGGATTTCATATTGGTTATCTGATAGGAAGCAGAGAGTGATAATTGATGGTCACACATCTATCTGGAAAGATGTAAGGAGTGGCACTTCACAAGGATCCGTTTTGGCTGCATTCATTTTCCAGGTTTTTATATCTGATTTGTCCATTAATACTCAAAGCAATATTACTAAATATTCAGAAGACTGTAAAATCACCAACATCTGTATGAGCGCAGTTGATCACAATATTATCCAGGAGGATCTGAGTAAGCTAGAGGCCTGGTCCATATAATGGAACCTATGTTTTAACACCTCCAAATGCAGTGTTCTGCACTTTGTAAAAAGTAATCCAGATTAACTATACCATCTTTATGATAATACACTAACTTGTAAAGTCACTGAAAGAGATTTGGGGATTACTGTTCACTCATGTCTGAATTTCGATATTCATATTACAAATACTATCACTAAAGCAAACAAGATATGGTGGGCTATTCGCCATAATACAACATAAAAAAATCCTGCTATCTTACTTCTTCTATATAGAGCATATGTAAGACCTCATTTCGACTTTGTTTCACAACTATGGAGTCCTTTCAGAAGGAAAGACAGAATTGAGAAAGGTCAGAGAAGAGTTACTTAATCTGTAGTTTCCATTAAAACTCTTTCGTATGAGGATAGACCATCTAAATTTGATTTGATGTCACTAGAGGACCAGAGAGTAAGGGTTGATCTCTTACTTACGTGGGACATCATTCATGATCTGTATTTATCAGCAGAATGTGGCTTAAATCTTAAGCAAATTCGTGTTAATACAAGAGGTCATCCATTGTAACTTGCAAGAAATACCTGTAGGTGTAATACAAAAAAAAGGGCATACTATTTCTCTCAGAGAGTTGTTAGGCCATGGAACATGTTGCTCTTGAACATTATTGTTAGTAACAATAAAAACATCTTCAAAAATAGATTGGACAGTTATATGAGATCTGGAAAGTTCCTAAATTACTATATGTAAGGTATGAAGCGCCATGGACCTCTCAGCCTTCTGCTTCTCTTTGCTTCTTAAGATTCTTAGTATGATTCTTAGCTAGTAAGAGGAAAAAAGATGGCATTTCTGAGGTACAAGGCAACACAAAGAAAGGAGGACAGGCAAGAATAGTTGGAAAAATGAAAGGAAGAGAACAAGGCAGTAAGGGCAGCAAAGGCCAAAACTGAGGAAAGGCTAGCTAAAGCAGTGAAGGAAGGAGGGAAGACATTCTTTAGGTATATTAGCAAGAGAAGGAAGACAGGAGGAGGGATTGTGAGACTTAGGGAAGAGGGAGGCAGGGTAGTGGAGAAAGACATTGACAAGATGACCATCCTCAACAAATACTTCTGTTCCATATTCATGGAAGAAGACGATGGAGAAGGTCCCCCATTAATGGAGATGGGCAAACAGGAAGAAGGGGTGGATATTAGACCTTTTTCAGAGGACAGAGTAAAAAGAGTACTAGAACAGCTTAGGGTGGATAAAGCTATGGGGCCGGAGGGGATACACCCAAGGATCCTAAAGGAACTCCAGGAGGAACTAGCTAAACCTCTGGCTAAGCTGTTCAGTGGATCTCTAGAAACAGGTGTGGTTCCAGAGGAGGGCACAAGAGGTACCCTTGCACAAGCCCAGCATGAGAGGGGTGCTGCCCTTCTGAGGTGCCGTCTTTCAGATGAGACGTTAAACCGAGATCCCATCTGCCTGGATTGGTGGTAATTCAGGTGGATGCTAAAGATCCCATGGCACTTATCGAAAAAGAGTAGGGGAATTTTTATTAGAAAATAAACCATACATCAGAAAATACAAATCATAATAACATCATCAAATTAACAAAAAATAAACTTGGTTAACACAAAATAAAACTAAAAAGGACAAATCATACTTTTTTTTAAAGAAATACCGACAGTAGAAAAATCATGTGTAACAATCTAGAAAAGGAAAACCTGAGACACAAAACTCAGAAAATTATGTAATCCAATTAATATGTTTCCAAAAACTAAGGAACACTTGATTGTCCAAAGAACTGTGTTCAAAACTCTTTTGTTTAATCAAGGCCCGTTCAATATGGCTAAGAATAATACTGTTAGGAATAATAGTGTGTTGTAAGGAGAACTGGCATCTGGCTTGCCATAAATGGTATTTAATACATGCAAAAATCACAGTAAGCGTACTAGGATGATACCTCCCTAAAAAACCTGAATAATCCCCCAAAACTAAACTCTGATAGGAAATGTGTTGTATAACACTCCAGCTCCACCTTTTGACCATATCAGACCAAAAGGCAATAGTACAAGGACATAACAAGAAAAAATGTTCTAAAGTTTCTACCTGTTCAATACATCCCAGCCTGATACATAATCTATCCGAGATGGGTTTATGTTTTAAGTTACCCCGAACTCCTAATTTCCTATGACAGCAAAGCCATTGAATATCCCACATATGAGGTGGTACCCTGTGATCCATTAAGAGATGTAAGGCCCGTCAGAGTTTAGTAGGGACACAAAAAGAGAAATCTATTTGAACATAGAAAACATTACCCATAATCTCTGTATAAAAGTCCTTCCTAGAGACACCATGTAATTGTGCCTTCCCCAATTTCCATTCCCTAAGTTTCCTCACTGCAGAATCTGCATAAGATGGTGCTGCACCTATCATATTCCATTTAGGAATGCCTCCACCCTCCCAGTGTAACAAAAATGGAGAAAATAAAAGCTGAGTCCATGCCGACCATGGGTGGTCCTGAGGTATGACTGTATCTTGAAATGAGGCTATCATAAAAAAGGAATTAAAAAAACTATAGGATTTATCATCCCTAAACCCCCTTGACCAAGTTTTAAATATGTGAAAGCCCGTTTGTTAGGGTTTAACCGGCTACCCCACACCATTTGAAAAAAACAACTATATAATCTGGTTTCTAAAGAGATGGGAACCGGGAAAACGGAACACACATGTAAAAAGATAGGTAATAAGAATTTCTTAATCACTAACACCCATTTCTTTTTCCAAAAACCCCAGGATTTCCATTGTTGTACCTTGTGTTCACCTATAATGAGACACATCTCCCAGTTTAAAAAAGCTAGATCCCCTCTCCCAAAGAGGAGTCCTAAAATATTAAGGGAATCAGAGACTAAAATGCCGCCAATATTAGTAAGTAGTGAATTACCACCAACTTCTAAACACCTACATTTCTCATAGTTTAGCCTGGTGCCATTAAGAGCTGAGAAACGGTCAACCACCCTCAACGCCTCCATCCCAGAATGGACATCTGCCACCAATAAGCATATATCATCTGCATAGGCTGAGATTTTTTGGGCTGGTATGGTAGCAGAAGGAGATAAACCCTGAATGGACCTATTATTTTCAATCTCCCTTAAAAGGGGGTCCAACACAAAAGAATATAGTAAAGGGCTGAGAGGACAACCCTGCCGAACCCCTTGAATCAACTGAATTTCTTTACCTAAAAGATTATTAATTAGCGGGCAAGAGCATGCCTGGGAGTACAATATTTTGATACATTGGATAAAGGGCCAAGGAATCCTATATTGTTCTAACACTTGAAAAAGGAAAGCATGAGACACATTATCAAAAGCTTTTGCCTGATCAAGAGCCAGAACAAAACCCAATAATTTTTTTGGACACCAGATTCACAGATATCCCTAAGGAGTTTCAAATTTTGTTGAATAGAACGATGGGGCACAGAACACGTCTGTGCCGGATGAAGCACCCCTTGTGCAACCACTTGAAGCCTTTTACATAGTACAGTGGAAAGTATCTTGTAGTCGGTATTCAGGAGACTAATGGGTCTCCAGTTACCAAAATCAGTACTATCTCCTGCTTTATGAATAAAGGTTAAAATGGCCAGATTAAACTTTGAAGTACCAAAACCAAATTAAAGAATATCATTATAGACTGCAGCTAGGATGACACACACATCTTCCTGAAAACATTTATAAAATTCATTCGTGAGCCCACCCATTCCTGGCGAAACCCCCGTACGAAGGGAGCCAATGGCTGCCTGTACCTCCAGGGGGGAAATAGGCCCTTGCAATATATCTGCTTCTTCCTGAGAAATAGTAGGGACTGGAAAGTGCAAAACATCTTCCCAAGAAACCGTAGGAACAAATCCAGTACCAAATAGTAAGGACACCAGATGTTCAGCAATTTCCAGTATTTCTGCCAGAGAAGTTTTCAGCTGTCCTGTCAAATTACGAAGCCCTGTCATAAGCTTCCTCTCTAATTTCTGTTTACATGCCACATAAGGGTCTTTGAAAGGTTGTTGTTGTGTACCAAATTTCAGTTCAGCATGAATCAAAACAGCCCTCTGATATTGGTACTGAAGCATTTTTTCTTCACAATCCTTATTTGAGACTGGATATCCAAATCCAGTGACCATGGATGAGATTGTAATTTATAATACTGATTCCTAAAATCCAAGTATTGTAAATACTCTAAGGAACTTTTTTTCTTACCATATGCTATAAAAAAATCCTTGACAGCCAGCTTCGTATCTGTCCACCAAGAAATCCAATCAGTGAAAAAAACTGCAACCGACTTTCTGAGGGTCAGAAAATCCAGCAGCTGAGCCAAAAAAACGGCCTCAGACAATATGAGAATTTAATTTCCAACGTCTGGAAATAGCAGGGAAGAAAGTAGGAATCCGATGTAAACTTATCTCACCATGTAAAACCCTGTGGTCAGAAAAATCACAAGGTAGTATCGAACAAACAAAAAGGACTAAATACTGGGAAAGAAAAAGATAATCAATCCTTGTTTGAAAGGAGGCCCTTCTATAAGTGAAACCATCAGCTGCATGCAATCCTCTAAAGGCATCTTTCAATTTTGCCACCGACACCATCTGTGAAAGAGCATGAGCATCACAATACGTTTTCTGCTGGATATTATTTCTGATACGTACATCAAGGCTACAATTCATATCCCCACCCCAGACCACATGTTTGGAGGTAAATAAATATGGTTTGATTTGTTGAACTAGAGCAATCCGAGCTGTTTTTGTTTGTGGTGCATAGGTATTAATCAATCTGAAGCAAAAACCCTGGAAAAAGCAGTCCAAAAGTAAAGCCCTTCCTTGCTGAATATCCGCCAACCTTGTAATTCGGACCGAGGGGTGAGAAAAAAGAATACCAATCCCATCCGCTGCATCCGCACCAAATGACCAAAAGGAGGGTCCACCCACCAGAGTTTTTTTACCTGAGTTACCTCAGCCATGGAAGACAAGTGCGTCTCCTGAAGAAAGATGATATCTACTTTTAAATCCCGACACTGCTGTAAGCAAAGTAAATGTCTTTTGTAGTTCTTTAAGCTACAGCAGTTGATAGATACCATCTTTAAACAGGCCATAAAAATTTAAAGGCTGAAATTCAGGGTTTATCTTGTTTCCGCCTTTTTCCTTTCTTTTTCTTAACATCCAATAAATCTACTCCCCATTCATCTTCTACCTCCATAGCAGAAGTCCCATCTGGTCTCATCAGCTCAGATTCGACATCTCCCTCGATGTCAGACAGCACAGAGAAGGAATTGTGGGTAGGGCAGACCCTCACCACCCCTATATTATGACTACTTGCCCGAGTCACCCTCCTAGGTGTTTGGAAAGGAGTGTCTAAAGAATGTACCACTAAGGGGCCTTCCAAAAGGGGTTGCAAAACAGGTGGATTGGAACCCTTAGGAAGAGGGGGGTTCTCTAGTACCTGTTGGGGAATCAGTGGTACCGACTGTTCAGAGATGTCCTCCACTATGTCTTGCTCTGCAACAAGGACCTCTTGAACCTGTTCCTGTCCTAACCGGTCAACAGGTTCCGACTCCTTATGCAGAGGAGGGGCCGTATGGGGCTTGCATCTACCCTGAGCCTGGGATATCAACTCTTCCTTATTGAGGCCACCCTGTCTGTTCTGGCCTGCCCACGGGCATTGATGATAGGCATGCCCAGTTTCATCACGCAGATTACACTTAAAGACATTTCTACAGACTTCACTATCATGGTCAAAGTCCCCACAAAGCGTGCATTTGACCTTATCACATGCACTACTTAAATGTCATCGGCTACCACAATGATAGCAAGCTTTAGGTTGTCCCAGGTAGAAACAAACTCCCCGGTCCTTACCCAAAAAAAGCTGTTTGGAACGTGCACAACTTCGTTATTGATAATGTGCAATTTAACTTTAAAACGCCAGGCCCCTGTCCAAATCCTGTCAGTATCAAGAATGGGCTCAGGAGGGCCCAAAACCATGCATTTATGTTCCAACCAATACAAAATGTCTCCTACATTCACCCCTTCATTCCTGAACATAACATTAATTGTTTTAAAGAGAGGTTTAGTGATTGGTATAGCCCTGAAAGGTAACCATAATGGCAAACATTTACAACCCTCATATTTCTGCCAGAATTGATCTAATCCTGCAACCTGTTTAAAACTAATATCAAATGTATCCTCCCCCTGTATATTGATTAAGGCATAAATATCCACGGGTAAAAGTTGCATTAAGTCCAGCAATAATTTTCTTGCCACATATAGCCTGTCAGGATGTTCCGGTAATCCACCCCTATACCGTAAACGGACCGCATTCCGCCTCGGGGCTTGTTCCAGTTTATTGTTTTTGAAGAGATCCAAGAAGCAGGGGCCCTTCCTTGTCTCCTGACCTCTAGGTGACTGTAATGAAGAATGCAACAGTGGGCCAGCAGCTTCATCAACAGTCATTATGGCAGGCTCAGAAATCCCCACATTGGTAGTAGCCTGTAATGTACTGGACTGACCTGCCTAAAAAGAGGGATTACCACTCTGTGCTTTCATTCGGGAAGGTCCTGATTCCGTCGGAGAAAATGTAAGCCAGGTAGGATCCGGCATCCACCTACCATCCGGTTGTTGAATCCAGCCTGCCTGCAACAAGGCCGACTCTTCGGACCACTCCTTAGTAGCTCCCTCAGCCACACTCTCCCTCTTAGAGCTCTCCTCCATTTCGACAGATGCTAACACTTCCACATTCACAGGGGTAACCATCGCGATGTTAGAACATCCCACATCCGCGACGTCATGTCCTTCATCCGGTGTATCACTTCAACCCTCAGTAGTTGGGAAGACCAAATCAGGGGCAGCAAAATCCTTAGCGTTGTCCACTAGCAACGCTACTGGTGGTGTTTCCGTCATTCTCATAAAACTCCCGGCTGCATGCTCAGACGCCTGCAATTCTCCATTGAAATCCAAAGCCGTTAACAGTGTAGCAGGCTGAGCCTGCTCAACAACCTCCTGCAATTCCATCGGCAGAGCCTCTGCCTGCACTTCCTCCTCCATGCCGATCCTCACACTGTCTGCCATCACAGCAAGACCAAACGCCCTCTGCTGTCCCCAGCACAGTAGGGGGACATTTTTATTGAAACAAAAATTGTACAAACAAGCCAACATAAAATACATCAATGAGAAATATACAGGAAAACCAAAAAGAAAGCAAAATTAAGAAAAGGAAATGGAAAAACAACACAAATACTGCATAAGTCCTTCAAGTTATAGCTGAGTCGGTATTTGTGATCCATGGAAGGGCTGTCCACAAGGCCAACAGAGACGATGCCGAATACAAAGTCCTTTCATGGTCGTATATTTTCTTTAAGTCCGCTACTATCTTCCCTTCAAGTTCCGAATAAGAACACAATTTTTGTTGCAAGGTAAACATACATCTTGACATCCTAATATTCCATTTAATGACAAGAAATACAAGGTTCAGAGTGTCTCTGTGCCATCGAGACCAGTGAGAGGGAAAGACACCATGCATAAGATTTTGATATGTTACTGTAGAGAATATAGGAACATCCCAGGAGTCGGCCAAATAGGGCCACCAATTCGCAATATAAGAGCACTCAATAAACAAATGTGAAATAGTCTCTGGGGTAGCTATACAGAGAGGTCTAGAGCAAAATCGATCCTGAGACTGTTTATGTTTATGGTTTGCTTTCACATTTATCCATTCGTGACAAGATAACCAGTGAAAGTCCCACATGTGGCCTGGGATCCTAGAACAATGTAACAGGACTAGAAGCAAGGGTAGACAGCTGTCCGGACATTTTGGAAAAGGGGCTTGCACCTTACAAACAGAGGACAAAAGTGTCTTGTACAGAGCCTTATGTGGATTAGTAATAAGAGTCTGAGGCAACACTTGCCATTGTTTTAAACGAAGAAACATATGTTTAATGTACACCTGGACATCCCCATGTTGTCGCAACACACCCAAAGAATTATGTTCCCACATGTGAAACCAATACCTACAGGAGTCGTAAAACCACGCTTCCCACCCTCTCTGGGTGTTCACCAGTAAAGGCCGTAATTGGCGAAAGGAAAATGCTAGTAAAGAAAAGCAATGGGTTAATCATCTGGACACCGCCTTCAAAAGTAGGCAAGTAAGTAATATTCCTCTTGATCGGATTCAACCGACTGCCCCAAAGGGCTTGAAAAACTAAGCTGAATACCATTGTTTCCAGCTGTTTTGCGATAAGGAAAACATAACTTAAATACAAAAACAGAGGGAGAAGATAAGTTTTGATCAGAAAAACACGTTTTCTCTTCCCTATCTGACCCTTGTTCCAAGAGGTCACCATGCTTCTGCCCTGTTTCAGCTTCTCTTCCCAGTTAAAGGAATCAGAATCTCTCATCCTGAAATAAACACCAAATATACGGATTTGGTCTTCTATCACACGTAAAGGACCAATAGTATCCGAAGAGTTGGAGGATGACCAACCAAATCCCATACTCTTACCAAAGTTTATACTTGCTCCAGATAATGCACCAAAAGAGGAACATTCCTGGAGAGAGACAAGAGCCGAAGCCTCATCAGCTACTAGAAAACACACATCGTCTGCATATGCAATTGCTGTGAACGGCGATCGCAGTGCCGAACACGAGATGGCCCGAATCTGGGGATGAGCATTAAGACTTCGGAGCAACACATCCAGAAAAAAAACATATAATAGAGGGCTCAGTGGACAACCCTGGCGAACTCCCCGCTTCACCGGGATCATCGGGCCCGCCCAACCATTAATCAGCGGAACAACGGTCGCTGTCTTATAAAGTGTCTGAATCCAGCGAATCATCTTGTCAGGAATGTGCAGGAAATGCAATACATTCCATAGAAAATCATGGCTAACGGAGTCGAAGGCAGCCTTTTGGTCAACTGAAACAATAAGCCCAGAAACGGAGTCCGATAAACCATGCGAAAATAGTTCACAGAGAAGAACCAAGTGATCAGAAATTCTCCTGTTAGGTAAAGAACAGGATTGGGCCGGGTGAATAACTATTTCAGCCAACCCAAGCAAATGTGCGATAAGTTTCGTCAATATCTTAAAATCCGTATTTAACATGCAGAGAGGGCGCCAGTTGTCAAGGGACTTAATGTCACCTTTCCGTTTATATACATAAATCAATGTGCCCTTAGTAAACTCCAAGGGGATATGTTCAGAGGCAAGAATGGAGGCAAACACAGAGGTCAATTCCGAAGGAGGTGTTCCCCCAAAAATTTGTACAAGGCAGTAGGGAGGCCGTCCGGACCAGGGGTCCGACGTAGGGGCAAGGAGGATATAGCTAACCGAATTTCCCGTTCCATGAAGGGCTGACATGCAAATTCTACACTCTGCAAGGAGGGAGAAGGAACTTCAAGGGCACCATACAGTTGTCTCAGGTCCACTGACACAGTAGGTAGAGGGGAAAACAATGCAGTCGTATGGTCAGTAACAATTTGACATAAGTCCGAATGAGAAGTACAAAGATCTCCATTTAAATTGATAAGACATGACATTGTTTTATGGGCAATCTGATGATAGTTAGATTCAAACGGGCAAACAACTTTCTGGGTACCTTTCACTGCATAGCTATGTTGGTGGTACAGTTGCTGCCACCGTTTAGACTGGAAATCCAACATGTCCTTCCGTACTAATTGTATTTGCTGCACAAGATCCTGCCCCGTCAAGTATGCTAGTGACAGTAAAGACTGAAAATGAGCCCTCTACTTTAAATATACAAGATATTCAGACCTGCTTTTTGTACGACTATAGGATTTCAACATTCCAGTTAGAGTACGTTTCGTATCCATCCACCACAGAATTGGATCATCATACATGGGGTATACAGACTTACGGGCATGTATAAATGACAAAAGGGTTTGCTGAAATGATGGTACCTGTAATAAGGAAACATTAAATTTCCAGAAACCCGGCCCTTTACCACAACTGGCAGGAGATCCAAAACTAACAGAGAGCAGCTTATGGTCAGAAAAGGCTACCGCCTGCACTACAGCCGAAGTAACTTCAAAAATACTGGATGTAAAAACAAAATCAATGCGGGTGGCCAGCCTACCCTTCTGAAATGTGGGAGTATGCTGTTTCGTGAAAGAAAAATAAGAGTCCGTCAAATGGGCAGCACGAATCATGCGTCCCAGTACGAGTGAGTCACAATACAGTTTCTTAGTGGTAGTAAAGGAACTCTTATCCCGAAGACTAAGGCCACAGTTAAAGTCACCAGAAAATATGATTCAGAAAGAAGAATGTAAATAAGGACGAATTAAATAGAAAAGAGCTATCCGCTCAGTTTTCAGTTGAGGGGCATAGACATTTACCACCCGATACGGTCATTGCCCAAGCAAAAAATCCAAAATCAAAGCTCTACCAGGGGCCAAATCAAACAGCTTCAAAAGCCTAAACTCAGGAATATTAATTAAAATGCCAAGACCAGAGCAGGAGTCTTGGCCTATCAACCAAAAGGAAGGACGCATAAGCCAATCTCGTTGAGCCAGTCGGATCTCCTGCACAGTATGGAATCTCTTATCCTGTAAAAGAAATATCCCAAATGACAAAAGCCTCAAAAAAGAAAACACCAGCCGTCTCTTGTCCACACGTTTCAAACTATTTACATTAACAGTATGGCAGGTAAATTGTGACATGGCAGCTCACAAATAAAGTAACCAGCACTATCAAGTTTTTCTCTTTCCAGCTACCTTAGTCCCTTTCAGCCTAACCTTGGCCTTCCGTTTTTGTGAAAGGCCAGTGTTTAATGGAATTTCAGAGTCATCAAGACCTTCAGGGAGGGAAGAAGCGATAGAGGAAGAGTCAGATTCGCCACCTGCATCGTCCGATATCGACTGAAGCACCTCAAAGGCATTCGATAGTGCAATAGAAGGTGCAGCGCAGGCCTTCAGAGGGGACAATAAGGTGCGAGAACCAGATTGTAACGACCTGCGACATATTACTTTGGCAGGTTCATGAGGGGGAGGCATGGTACTAGAGCCCGGGACCTGCACCACATCCTCTAGCTCCATAGGGCATGCTGAAATCAGTACCTTCCCAGGGGTGGAGCCTTGTTGACTGACAGAGGTACATTACTACAGGAGGCTTCCAAAGCCAAAGCTGTAGGGGGAAGGGGAGTCACCTCTATAGAGGGGGCTTCCAATGTAGTGCGGAGGCGAGCTTTCTGGGCTTGAGTAATTACATAACGTTGATCCACACCTCCATCATGTGTTACCTTGGTATATGCAGCCCAGGGACATGACTGAAATGTGTGACCTATCTCGTCACAAAGATTACACCTGCAGTCATTCAGACAATGCATACCTACATGACCCATTTCACCACAGTTATGACATTTGATCTTATCGCACGCACTGCTCAGATGTGAGGAATCCCCACATCTATAACACGCTTTGGGTTGGCCAGCGTAAAACAGAACTCCTCTATCCTGACCTAAAAAAAAAGAATTTGGTAAGTGCACTGGTCCAGATTCAGAAACATTCAAAATGACTTTAAATTTCCAAACCCTGTCCATATGTTTTCAGAGTCCAAGATTGCCTCTGGCTGACCTTGTAAAGTACAACGTTGTTTTAACCAATAAACAATATTAGAGACATCTACTCCCTCATTGCGAAACATAACAGTAACTATCTTGAAAGCAGGTTTTGAGAGGGGTATAGCCTGAAATGGGGTCCAAAGAGCAGTGTTACACAAGACGTGATATTTTGACCAAAAACGGTGAAGGCCTCGAGATGTCTGAAAGCTAATGTCAAAAGTTAGTTCCCCTGAGACATGTATCAGGGCATATATTTCGTGTGCAAAAAACTTCATTGAATCCTTTAACAGTGTTCTGGCCCCATACACACAGTCAGGGGGGTCCGCTAGCCCACCTCTATAAGAAAGTCTAACAGCATTATGCCGCTTAGCTGCCAGAACCAGAAATTTAAACAAAGAAGAGAAGAACCTCGCCTGCCCAGTTCGAGGAAAGGGAGGTTGAACAGTGGCAGAGGTCCCTTCAGCCATAGAGTCTGAACCGGGAAGAGTCTGTATAGTAGGGACCTTGTTAAGGTCCAGGACTGGATTCTGGGTCAGACGAAGCTCATTAGGAAGGTCCAAAGGGTCAGTCACAGTTTGGGGAATCTGTTCTCCCCATTCAATATCATGTTTTGCACAGTCCGAGGGATGTTAGAGACCCGAGACAGGGGCTCCCGCCTTGGGTCTTACACCCATCCTGCCGCCCGAAGCGCCTCATCTACAGACCATGCAGGGGCGACAGTGGGGTTTTCCTGAATAGGAGAAGACTGGGAAGGTAACAGATCATCCTGGGATACAGAGGGCGGGCTCACCGCCAAAAGAGTACTCACTGATTCCTCCACCGCAAAAGTGTTGCCAGAGACAGCGTCTGCAGATGTTCAACAAGACACCTGCTCAGAGACTCAAGGCAGGTCTTCAGGGACTGTAACAAAAGTGCCCGCCGTAGCCAGAGGCACACCGTCTTGCTGCTCACTACATAGACTCTGCTGCAAGCCCATCTCGGCGGACGTACGACAGCGGTCCGCCTCCATCAAACAGTCGTGCTGTACAGGCACTTCCAGACTTGAACGCTCCGAGTCAAAGGAAGTGTGTGTCTCTTGCGGTCCCCCTGAACATTCGAGCTGGAGCAGACCAACCTCAGCAAAACGAACCATCCGTGGAACAACAGGCACCTCCTGCAAATCGTCTTCCAAAACTGAAGATACAGGTATGGCTATCCGGTTAATAGTCGTGGTCTCCTCAGATACAGAGACAGGAGTCGAGACCAGGTCTCCTGTCTCCACAGCTCCAGCAACTGCAGGCAACAGAGCATCCTCCATCTTGGACAGGGAATCCCCTCTGACAGAGTAGGGGAATTTCCCCAGTGTCCTGGCCAAATTTCCCTCATTCACTAACAATACCACCAACAGCTTAATCTGGTTCAAGGTCAGTTGGCATTCATCTGTATCCCCCTTCCCCGGGTCATGCCTGAAAATAGGCAGGATTTGTCTAGTGCACTTACCCGGTCAACAAAAACTACATAAATAAATAAATAAAATAAAAGTGGTAGAAAGGAGGAGGCAGGAAACTACCGCCCAGTCAGTTTGACCTCGATAGTATGTAAAATTATGGAAACCCTACTTAAGGAAAGGTTGGTGGACTAACTAGAGACAAGAGGGCTGCTGGACTCAAGGCAACATGGATTCACTGCAGGGAGGTCATGCCAGACCAGCTTGATTGATTTCTTTGAGTGGGTGACAAAGGAAATAGACCAGGGCAAAGCGATAGATGTGGCCTATCTGGACTTCAGAAAGGCTTTTGACACAGTCCCATGCAGGAGAAAAATCCACAAGCTAGCAAATTTTGGGGGTGGGGACAGAGGTGGTCATTTGGATTAGAAACTGGTTGAGTAACAGAACACAAAGAGCAGTGGTAAATGGGATTAGCTCACAGGGGGGGATGGATAATGAGTGGCGTACCCCAGGGATCAGTGCTGGGACCAGTGCTTTTCAATGTTTTCATAAGCAATATTGCAGAGGGTCTAGAAGGGAGAGTTAGCCTGTTCGCAGATGATACAAAGCTATGTAGAAGGGTAGATACACAGGAAGGTATAGAAAAAATGAAGAGGGATCTGAAGAAGCTAGAAAACTGGTCCAAGGAATGGTAGTTGGGTTTCAATGCAAAAAACTGCAAGACTATGCACCTAGGGAGAGGGAATCCTAGGGCTGAGTATGAACTAGATGGGGTTACACTGGAGGCTGCCACATAGGAAAGGGATCTAGGGATAGTCATAGAAGACAACCTCAAAGTGGCTAAATAGTGCGACAAAGCAGTTGGAACTTGAAGAAATTCTACTTCACTGAAAGGGTGGTAGAGAGATGGAACAGTCTCCCCCAGGAAGTGGTGGGGGTGGCCACAGTTCAGGGATTGAAGAATGTGTGGGATAGGCACATGGGAATTATCACACTGGGGGGGCTTGTAGCATCTAGGGTACCTTAAGCATTAGAAAGAGGGATAAGGCAGACTGGATGGGCCAAAATGCCCTTATCTGACAACATCTATGTATCTCTGTATCTATGTATCTCTACCCAGCATTCTAACAAGTTACTTAGCTGCACACACATTTCAGCAGAGCTGTCAAGTTACTTAGCTGCACACACATTTCAGCATAGCTGTGCCCCAGTGCCTCTAAATTTCAACCTTTAGGCCTCAAGGGGTAACTTAAAATACTTAAATGAGACATTTTCACTTATTCATAATTCACGCAGTTCTCATGGTCCATTTGGGCTGAAGTTTTTAGTGCCTTGCCTATAAGTAGTGCCAATAGGTAAGTCACCCAAGAAGCCCTGCCCAATTCCAACTGTCCACAGATTCTCTCAAAAGACCTTAAAAACAAATCAAGGTCATGCCTTTCTTGATATCTAGGGAACATTTGAAAATTAATTTTGGCTTCCTGGATTGAACCGCTCATGCCATTACTCACAGTTTGTATGATGTCCTCTGGAATAACATCTCCATCTGGCACTCATGCTCTGGCTTCTTCATCTGGGTCTCATGCTGGCACTGCTTTTCTTGATCTTCCACCCTTTGGCTCTCCCCCTTAGCCTTTCGCTTCTCCTCCTCCTCCTTCTTTTGCTCCTCTCCATCTCACTGGAATGGATCTCATGCTGACACTATTTCTCTCACTTCTAAGCCTTTGGCTTCTCTTCCTCTGCTTCCAGCCTCATCTTCTCCAGATCCATCTTGGCCTTTCACCTCTCAGTTTCTGCCTTCTCCTTATGCAGAGCAAACTCCAGCTCCTGCAAGTGAACTCAGTCTGCATGCACAGCTGCCCTAGTCACAGCTCTGGCTAATCCGCATTCTCCATAGCCTCCATTTTAGAACCTTTTTCCAGCAATGGTTCATTTTACACAGCTCTCTGGTCACTTTTTTAAAGGATGGCTATTAATTTCGCCCATGTTTGGCCCTCCTCATAGGCCAATTTTCTCTCTTGGCAAAGCTCCTGCAGGGGTAGCAGTTTGTACTTCTTATATCACCCAGACATAATGTCTTCTATCTATCTACTCTTGCTTAACAACAACAAAAAAAATGGTAGACTGTACAGTCTCCTTTTGTGTATCTTGTTCTGTGATTGGACAGATAACCTCCATACTGGCAAAACTGTTTCCAATCCCACCCGCTGCCTCCAGTTTGCAATAAACTAGTCTCTCCAGACTAAACTGCAGCTGTTACCAGTTTTCTTCAGCTCTTCAGACACCTACAAGGGTATTCAGTAGCTGACTCAGCATAGACACTTTTTTGGGGTAGCTCTAGGTCCGAGTCCCTCCATAGACACTGCTCACACAGTACAGTGTCCCTTACTCAAAGACAGCTGACCCACTCCTCTCTGTCACAGTTGGGAACTTCTTACTTTAGAAACAGGATATGGTAATGATAGCTTTCTTTTCAGAGATGGACATGCAGCTTTGTAAGTTATAAAACAGTTATCTGTACCCAAAAGGATTCAGTCACAGAACATGAAGTATATGAAAATCATCATTTTAATATTTCAAGATATTTACTCATGTAATACAGGATACTACACACACAGGGCACTATGCATGAAGCCTACATACTGTGTATGTGAGGCACATAGGCAACCCTACATGCGAAAGCCATGCAGAGGGGGTCCCCTGGACCCCCGGCAGCACTCAGAAACAGTGCGCCAGCCATTTGAGCATCAGATCCCCTGGCTGATCATGCCACTTTGCACCAGGGGCAGGCCAGGGGTGTTTCAGGGACATGCCCCCACACCACATGATTCACAAAGGTGCAGAGTGTCGCGCACTGTGGTGTGGGAGTTACATCAGGGAAAACCTGCCATAACTGTGTTATGTGTCCCACCCACATGCATACCTCTTAACTGGCCACCTCTTAGAACAGGGACACTGCTGAAAGTAAGCAAGGACAAAGGACCAAAACCAGGCACATGACATCAACAGTGGATATATTCCCACGAGAAGCTGGTAGAATGGGGCAGTAATGTAAAATGCATTAGCTACACAGGCATACATCTGCAACATTACTGTTGTACGGTATAATGTACAGAATCTCTCCATCGGTTAGTCATGGAGATGTGGTTCTAGGAGGGATGGCATAAGATTGTGAGGCTACCTCAGGGACATCCCTGAAGAGTGGGAACAGGTGTGAGGCATGCCTACGTGCATACATGGCCCTGTGACTGGCACGGCCATCAGGTACAGCATAACTTGCAACTGTCCCTGATGTTCAGGGATGTCCTTGATGTTGTCCATGGGTATCCACTGTCCCTCATACACCCTGTGGTGCTGTGAGTGCACAGTGGGGATGGTAGCACAACCTACTGTCAAGTAGTACAGTCACAGATATGATCTTCTTCAGACAATGCATCATACATGAATGCCCTTATGTAGACAGCTGTCCCAGTGTGTAGAACCAATCTGGAGGATGGGCCCCTGTGGTTAGGTCATTGTCCCTGATGTCATTATGCTTTGTCCTTCATGTGTGAGGGAAGAGAGTGAGGGGTATGGGGTACAGTCCTGTACAGGTGCATGCCATCAGGTACCTCTGTGGCATGAGCACTAGCTGGGTGGGAGACTGACCATCCCTTGGTCAGACAGTATAGGGCAGTGTATGGTGCCATGGTACAGTCACACCCATACTGATTGGGCACGTGGTTCTTGAATGCACAGTAGCCACTGTATGCAAGGTCGCCCAATGTCTGTGTGACACCACCTGTATGGTTTGGCATGAGCAGTCTCCCATTACCAGAGTACCTATGCCACAGATTGGCATCATACACCCAAATGGTAGTGCCTACTGTACATTGCACGAATGGTCACAATGACTGACAGTATACCGGGACGTCTACTGGGTGCCCATACCTCTACACTGATGCTGCATTTCAGGGGTGTCCCTGCTATTGCCGCTCACATTTCCTCAAACTCTTGTAGCAGATGTATTTTGTGAATGGACCATGGGGACTGTATGCATGTATAACTGTCATACAGTACTGTTATAGATCTGTGCCATGGCAGACACTGCAGTCTATTCACATCCCAGTATTCCAATGGCAGTCTGAGTGCATCATGCGAATCGTACCGTTGCATCCCTGATGTTGTGTCTTTGTCTCTGATATGTGTACACATTGTCCCTGACATCTGTGGAATGAGGGTGACTGGTATATGGGTGCCAACAGTGTCCCTTCAAATCTGTGTGGCCCTGCATCTTCCCAGGTGCCCCTGCATGGGCATGTAAGGGATCCACTCCAGGAATCAGGACAGACATCTGATTGGATGCCTACATCCTGCATTCCACCCTTGCACAGACCAAAGCCAGCAACACGTGGCTGCATGCCAGGGGTGCAGGGCCACAGACAGGTGGCCAGCAATAGTAAATACTAGCCAGTACACACCTGTCTGTGGGTGCAGAGCTGCATGGGTGGGTTACATGCCATGTGCACACCTACTTTCTGCAGTTTATTGCATAGAATCCACAGATCATAGGGAACAGTAATTCTACAGAAATAAAAAGAAAATTGCTTTTAACAATAGGTCACACAGAAAAACCTCTCTCTCTCTTTCTCTTCTCTTCTCTTCTCTTCTCTTCTCTTCTCTTCTCTTCTCTTCTCTTCTCTTCTCTTCTCTAACTCTCACTCTGACAAGTTAGAATGCCTTACCACAAAAGACACTCTGGTGAATCGGGGCAGACTCAAACTCTTAGATAGTAACTTGTTTGCAGTCTCAATCCTGACTGACTCTTTCAGGCTCTGCCCAACCTGACGATCCTCCAGCTGTCCCCCATGACACACCCTTCAGCATGTCACTCTGACATCATAAATTCAGCATTCTTTGTGTCTTCAGCTGGATCCTCTTAAAAAGCTGGCTTGATCAGGGCCTCAGACTTGGTATATACAGTATAAAGACATATGTTTCTTGTCCCAGAACCAGAGCCCAACAGGAATGTTTGGTTTGGCTAGCTGTTTCCTGATAGCGAAAGACACTGGGGTCCTGCCACGAGATTGGACAGCACAGATAGTAAATTTTCATCAGAGCCAGTTGGTCCGTTTTGATAAGAATCTTGGCTTTTTCTCCTCGGAAATTCCAGCTGGTGCCTTTAGCTGCTGTTACATTCTGACTGATGCTCATGCAGAAAGAACTAAATAAAATAAAAAATACAATGACAGGTATACATAGCAAATTGTTACACTAAGTATAAAAAAAAAAGAACCTGATGATTTCTATGGTGTGTGTAACACAGCTATCATTTCCCTCAGTTCCACTTTTTAGTGATACTTGCAACTTGGAAAACCAGTCTAACAAGCAGCAAAAGCACCTGTGTGAAAAAAAAACAACCTCTTGGTTCACTTGAAAAATCGTCAGACCAGCTCAATATACTTCTGCAGCAGAAGTATGCTTCAAACTAGAATTTGCATTGGCCTGGTGAACAGAAAATCTATCCCCATCAATCCCTAACATATGGAATCCAAGATAACCTTCTCAGGTCTCAGTTGTACCAAGAAATTCCACATCTTCACTGGCTTACAGCTCAAACCTACTGTACAAACATGTACATCTCTGTCATATTTATAAAAGCAAATCTTACTGGTAGGTCCAAACCATTGAGCAAGGTCTTGTATGCTGCTGTGACAGCATCAGTTTGCTGATGATGACATCAACTGCAAAGTCTGGCTGAGCAAAATTTGTGAATTCTGCTTCTGTGGAATGTTTGCAGAATGCAGTTTTCTTGGAATTTTGCAAAATGTTTCCTTCTGTAGAACTCTACGATATTCCACAAAATATCAGCCTTTTCCATAACCATGAAATGCACAGCATAATGTCTGCAGCTTACTTAAATTCCACAGGTAATGTAGCACGTACACAGACACTGCAAGAAAAAAAATTACATTACCTCGACCTTCACATCCCTGAAGAATAATTCCACAGTTTATATTGAAAAATACATTCCACAGTTTATATTGAAAAATAAATTCCACAGTTTAATTTAAAAAATTAAAAAGTCACAGTTTACATAGACTTTATTTTTTAAATACTGTGGTTTACTTCCTGCTATACTTTGAGGAATGAACTCAACAATTACTTAAAATATTGCGAATTTGGGAACCCTGCTGAAATTCCAGTAGCAGAAGTTAGAACTGTGCACAGCCTGAAGTACTGCATCTTGGTTCACTTTTACAATGTACAGCATTAATTTCTAAGTCATTCCTACATTTATTATTTAGAAAGAAGACATCCTAAGTCATACAAATGTAACAAGTAAAGTCTGTTTCAGCTGGCACACTGATAAGAAAACAACTAGTCCAAGCAAATTTAGTCCCCTACCCTTCTTGGCCAAAAACAGGAATGCCCTGTGCTTTCCCTGGCTATTTGAAATTGGATTAGCACTGTAACAGCTGGACAATCTCTTAGACTCTCATTTGCCTGTTGCAGTAGTGATGTTCTCGGCTTTGGTAATAAGTTCTTAACCCATATCCGCAGTACTTATATCTTTGATCACATCTCCCTCCTCCCCCATTGGACAGAAAGTGATTTAGGAACTAAAGCTTGCTACTAGCATCTTGTAGGACATGTGGACCATATGCAAGGCAGCAGTGATTTGCTTCAGACCAGCCTCAGCTTTTTATTTATGATCTCTGAAATGTGAGACGTGAAGAGACTGCCAACCTCACTGTGCATTTGCGAGACATTTAAAGGATGAGGCACGGCTTACTCATAAAAGAGATCAGCAAGTGTCTTCACAACTCATCAGCTCTTGATTTAAGATGATTTTTATTTTATTTATTTATTAGTTTGTTCGGATTATAACCATTGAGTTTGTACTCTTTTACAAAGCTTCTATGTCATACACTGAACTTGGGTTAACAGAGATGGGGTTACAGTCAGAGACAGGAGTGTACAACAGGAGCAACAAGTGATCCTTAAACATTCCTTATGAAAATAAAACGTGTAAACAATTCCATTCAAGCAATAACTTTCTACTATAGTCGACGTACGGTTTATCATTCAACATGTCATCAATGGTGCTGCCAGGATTGGCATTGTCTTGTAGTCTAGGAGGAGGGAGCAGAGTGGGTAGAGCAAGGGGTAGTTAGAGAAAGGTGACACAGTCAGAGTTAGACACAGTGGTTGTGGTGGAGAGGGTAACTGGCAGAGATAGGAGAGAGAAGAGAGAGAGAGAGAGAGGATATGTGTATATATATATATATATATATATATATATAGAGAGAGAGAGAGAGAGGAAAGAAAGAGCAAGAGAGGTAGAGGAAGAGATAGTGGGAGGAAATAGAAGGAGGATGGGAGATCACAAGTATAGGAGGAAATGGAGTTTAGGGAGAGTGTGTGGGATGGGAGAGAGAGAGAGAGAGAGAGAGAGAGAGAGAGGAGAGAGAGGGAGGTGTGCGAAAGTAGAGAGGGGGTAGTGTGTGAATGTTGTGGTGTTGGGTGGTGGGAATGTGTTGTGTGGAGATGAAGTCGAAGTAGAGAGTGGGGGGGGGAGCAGCCTATATTAGTACTTAGTCTTGGGCAATGTGTACCTGTGGCCTGGATTAGCTCGGGGGGAGGCTCTGTAGGACACCGGGATGTTCATTTTTTCCTTGGTTGGCATACACAAGTATTGCATCTGACAATGCTGACAACAGCCTAACAGGCTTAAAATAAGATTTCCATATTTAACATGGGGAATTTGAGATATTTTATACATTGATTGACTACTTGTTTTTGTAATACTGTATCCAGGAAATTTGAAGCAAGGGCTCTTACCCTTTCATTCATCACAAAAGGTGGATCAGGGAGATTTGTGGATTGGACCCCAACACCGACCATCTTCATGATCAGCCATGATTTTTAGAACAGTGAGGCATATTTTAAAAAACAGTAAGGGCCAGTTCCACTGTGCAATACAGAACACCAGCCTCTCCATTTGGGATCATGGGGAACTCAGGGTGATAAAAGGAAAAATTAAACGCTACGCATCCGTCCTGCTGCCCACTGTGGGACAGCATCTTCTAGATGTGGGAGAGCAGGAACAGGAAGGTAAAATAAGAATGTTACACCTAATAAAGGATAGTTGTGTGGCCGGAAATGCATTGTGGAATGTTGGACAGGAGCAGAGATGTGCAAAATAAGGGAGGCTCTGATTTTGGTTTTTCCAAATCATCCCTGGTTTTGGTTCTAGTTTTGTATTCATGGCCAGACAGTACTGCTGTGCTGAGCACTTGTGCACAGTCACACTGAATGCAGCTTCTAGTCTGAGCACTGCAGTCTCCCACCACCTCCCCAACACACACACAGTCTCCTCTTGTTTTGTGATTGTTTTTATCTCTTGAAGTTTTAGTTATAACTTAATTTGCCTTCTGGAAAAATGTTTTTGTGCAGTCTGTCTCTATCTGGTACCTGGTGTCCGTGCACACACACACACACACACACACACACACACACACACTGTCTCCGACCCCTCCTCAGTCTCTCTGTTCTCTCTGTTTTTTGTTTGTTTTTTGGTCTTAGAATTCTTTTTAATTTTTTCCCCCTGTTCTCCCCCCCCTCCCTTGCTGGTGTAACTCAAGTTCTAAGCAACAAAGCTGAAGGTTCCTGCTCCCACAGGCTAAGAAACACACTGGCGTTAAAGACACTTCCACCCCACCACTGACTGACATTCAGTTACACTCTGGTATGTGCATGCACAAACTGTAGTATCTATGCTGCATGTAGACTCCCCTCCACACCCTTTGGCCTCTTCTAGCATGTCTGAAGCCTGTCACATGACAGGCATGCAAGTTGAGAGGCTGGGGAAGTAAAAAAAAAAAGAACTTGGAGCAAAAGAGCAAAGTTCAGCTCAAGTCTCATGAGAAAGTGAGCTGTATGCATTCGGGGCGGCTCAGTTTTTGTGGGAGAGGTTCTGCACAGAACTAACTGTGGGTGATATTAAAAGTCGTCTCAACTAATGAGAAGTTAGACATAGCAATGGAATGGAAAGAAAAAATTGATTTTATGCAGTACTTTTTCACACTCTGTATCCCAAAGCACTTCAGAATCCATGAAGAGCTGGCAGCAGCACTATAGGTACACACATAGAAACATAGAAACATAGAATTTGATGGCAGATAAGGACCGCTTGGCCCACCTAGTCTGCCCATTTTCCTACCTAACAGATAAGCTGCAGATCTTAGTTAACCAACAGCTTACTTCCTCCTACCCCCCACTAGGACTGCCATATGCCTGTCCCATGCATTCTTGAATTTCTCCACTGTTCTTGACTCCACGACCTCCTCAGGGAGCTGTTCCATGCATCCACAACCCTCTCTGTGAAAAAATACTTCCTCACATTACCTCTGAGCCATCCCCCCTCTATCTTCAAATTGTGCCCCCTTGTTCTTGCACATCTCTTTTTCTGGAAGATGCTACCCTCTTGCACTTTGTTGATTCCCTTGAGGTACTTGAAAGTTTCTATCATGTCCCCTCTCTCCCTTCTTTCCTCAAGGGTATACATATTAAGCTCCTTTAGTCTTTCTTCATATGTCTTCTGGTGCAGACCCTGCACCATTTTGGTTGCCCTCCTCTGGACAGCCTCCACTCTGTCTATGTCTTTGCGGAGATGGGGTCTCCAGAACTGCACACAGTACTCCAGATGGGGTCTCACCAACTGTCTGTACAGAGGAATAACAACTTCCTGTTTTCTACTATTGATGCCTCTTCTTATGCATCCCAGTATCCCCCCAGCCTTCCTTACTGCCTTCTCACATTGCTTGCCAACCTTTAGGTCATCTGATATAATTACCCCCAGGTCCCTTTCTATTTTTTCTGTTGTCAGTATCTCACCCACCATTGTTTACACTTCCCCTGGGTTTTTGTTTCCCATGTGCATTACCTTGCACTTCTTTGCATTGAATCTGAGCTGCCATACATTTGACCATTCCTCCAACCTTGCCAAGTCCCTTCTCATCCTTCCCACTCCATCTTGTGTATCAACCCTGTTGCAGATCTTTGTGTCATCTGCAAAGAGACATACTTTTCCTTCCAGTTCCTCTGCAATGTCACTTATAAAGACATTAAAAAGGGCGGTCCAGTACTGAACCCTGCGGTAGCCCGCTAGTAACCCTCCTTTCTTCACTGTACTCCATTTACTACTACCCTTTGTGTTCTGTTGTCTAGCCAATTTTTTATCCAGGCTACCACCTTGGGACCCACTCCAAGACTGGCTATCTTGTGTATTAATCTTTTGTGTGGGACTGTATCAAATGCCTTGCTAAAATCTAGGTAGGCCATGTCCACAGCCCCTCCCTGGTCTACTACTTTGCTCACCCAGTCAAAGAAATCTATTAGATTCGTCTGACACGACCTTCCCATCGTGAATCCATGCTGCCTTGGGTCCTGTGCCCCACTGGCCTGTAGGTACTCAACAATTCTTTCCTTCAGAAGTGATTCCATCATTTTCCCTACCACTGAGGTCAAACTAAGTGGTCTGTAGTTTCCTGCCTCTATCCTGCTCCCACTTTTGTGAAGAGGAATCACATCTGCCCTCCTCCAGTCCTCGTGTACCACCCCATCCTCCCATGATTTGTTAAAGACAGTAGTCAGCAGTATCACTAGTTCTACCCTTAGTTCTTTTTGAATTCTTGGGTGAATCCCATCAGGCCCCATTGCTTTGTCCACCTTAAATTTTATTAGTTCTTTCAGAACCCTTTCTTCTGTAAATGGACTGGTATCGACCCCTGTCGTCAGAGTGTTTCTCTTGTTTGGTTTAGGTAACTCCCCCTCCTCTTCCTTTGTGAATACTGAGCAGAAATATTCGTTCAGTATCCTGCTTTTCACTGTCACCCTCTACCACATTCTCTCCCTTTATTAAGCTTCAGTATCCCTCCTTTGGTCTTTCTTCGCCTCCCTAATGTACCTATAAAGGTCTTATCCCCCTTCTTAACAGAATTGGCTATCCTTTCCTCGGTTTGGGCCTTTGCTATTCTGACTGCCTTCCCAGCCTCTTTCTGCTTTAACTGATAAAGTTCTCTGTCCTGCTCCTTCTGGGTTTCCTTATATTTCCTGAATGCTGTCCTTTTCTCCTTAACCTTCCCTGCTACCTCTTTTGAGAACCATAGCGTTTTTTTCCTTCATTGTGTTTTATTGATTTGCTTTACACAAAGGCTTGTTGCCTCTGTGATGGCTGTTTTGATCACTCCCCATTGTTCCTCCACCGCTCCTTCTTGCCTGTTTGCTAGTGCTTTTCTGAGGCACTCTCTCATTTTCCCAAAGTCAGCCCTCCTAAAGTCCAGTACTCTTGCTTTTGTATGGCTTGATTGCATGGCTGTGTTTATTGTGAACCACACTGTTTGGTGGTCGCTTGTTCCCAGATGGCTACCCACTTCTAAATCTGAGATTCTTTCTCCATCCCCATTTGAGAGTACCAGGTCTAAGATTGCTCCCTCCTGAGTGGGTTCCAATACTAGCTGTCTGAGGCATGCCCCCTGTAGGGCATCAAGAATGACCCTGCTCTTGGATGTGCCTGCAGCAAAGGTCCTCCAGTTAACATCTGGCATATTCAGGTCCCCCATCAACAATATCTCCCCTTTTTCTGCCATTCTAAGAAAGCCTTCTATCATTTCCTTGTCCATTCCCTCCCTCTGAGATGGGGGTCTGTATACAACCCCCATGTGGATTGTGGTGCCATTTCCTGTCTCCAGGGTGACCCAAAGTGCCTAATCTGCTCCCTGTTTACTCTTTAGTTCTATTGCTTTTATCCCTTCCTTTACATAGAGAGCTACTCCTCCTCCTCCTCTTTTACCCTCCCTGTCCCTCCTGTAGATTGTGTATCCTGGTATGTTGACATCACACAGAAAAGTTAAGCAAAAGTCATGGGTGTAGGTACAGAGAAAAAGTAAGAATTAAGCACAGGGATGTTAAGTAACTTGCTCAGGGTCACACAATATGTAGCAATATTGGGATTCAAACCTGGGTCTGCTGCCTCTGCAGGCTCACAGCTCTGAAATCAGCTTAAATAATAATTTCTCTCTCAGGGTGAATGTGCATCCAGGATATTCTTAGGCTGACCAGAATGGGGAAGGGTCACTGTGATGGGGGAAGGAGGGTCAGCTGCAGTATAAGGGATTGCTAGCTGTTCACTCAAGCAGACTTGATAGCCCATATGGCCTGTATCTGCTGGCAGTTTTGTATGATCGTATGAATTTTTATGTGGTTAAGAATGTCTGCCCATGCAGAGTACTCTATTATTTGTTCATTTTGGTTTCTTCAGTTTGTCTATAAATGTTTTTGTTGCCTTGGAATAATATTGGATATGCCTAGAATCTGGTCTACTAACCAAGTGCAGTCTTTTCAAAGCCAGTCTATCAGTGAAATTTCACATTGTTTCAGACATCTGATGCACTAGTCTTACATTAATAAATTGGAATTGTATATCCCTACATCAGAACCATGCCTCTTATACTACATTTCAATGGTCTAGGTTACATCTTCTTCAGGACTGCTTGTGTTCATCTTTGGACTGTTTGTATCTACCCTTTTTTGTGGTTGGGATTCAGATTAATCACTGATGCATCAGATGACTTTCAGAAAGGTATTCCCTTGGGGGGGGTACCCTCCCTGAGGAAAGTCCATATTGCATTTGGATTTCATTCAGCTTGCATCTACACTTAGACAAAAGTTGACACAAAGGAAGTCGAAGTGTCACAGGTGTTCTCACTTGGAAAATCCAATGCAGGTGCAACAAAAGGACTAGGCACACCACAAGCACCTAAGCCTGTGGCTACACCCACATCTGTGGAACCTACACCTGCATTTGAAAAACCTGCTTCTTATGTTCATCATAGGTACAGCCTAGATCAAAAATATTTTCTTGGGGGGATGGGAGTTTTAGTAATTACCTGACTTGAAAATAATGAATTGGTACAATTTTTAAATGGTCAAATCAAATCTGTTTAGGAGGGAGGCAAGACAAACCCTCATACCCCCACCAAGTCTCACCTTGTATTCATTCCTACTGTGCAAAATGTTTACTCAGAATGTTAGAGAGGTGTGGCCCTGATACACTCTCTTAAACACAGAAAAGATCAACCAGAAGTGGAGGCGAAGTTATCAGTCTGTACGTTCTGAGTCTCTCCAAAGAGAGGTTGGGAAGATTAAATTCCTGGTGAGACCACGGACTTAGGACCATATGAAAAACTCTGCCATGTGTATAATACAATTGGTCTGATTGTCTCCAGTCAGCCCAAACCACATTGTAAAGCCCTGCTTTGTGGATTCCAAGAAGCATTCCTTCCATAACCATCCCACAGAAATTCTAGCGATATGGATTCAATAAGAGAAACCTGATGTGTGCAGTGTCTCACTGGGGGGAATAGCAAGGATTCAAAAGTATTATTAATGTTAACTCTGGTGAGAATTCCATTTTCTTTTGTCTGTTGTTTCAGCTGACTGCATCTATGTGAAAAAGATGCTATGCACTCTATACTTAAACGTACAGAGCACGGGCGTCTATGAGCTAGACAAATGGAGCAGAGAGAACTGTGCTTCAGAAAGACACGTGAGCTGTGAGCAGCTCTGCCATGAAAGAGCACAGTTTATTGCGTAATACTACCAAAGTCTGGCTGTTCCTGTGCTGCCTTTACTGCTGAACTCACAATAAATGACAGTGTTAAGGAAATTTCTTGTGATCAGGAATAACTTGTACTGTTTTAAATGATTAGAGGCATGGGTGGGCCGGCCTGCCTGTCTGCATTCCTTCCTTCCTTCCTTCCTCACTGTGTTCTTTAATGCTGTTGGTTTTAATGTTTTGGAATATATGAATGATTACTTTTTCCCACACATACCATAATACCACTGATGTGACATCAGAACTTGATAATACCATTGTTCTCACAACAGATCAATGGTATTATTATCTGATGGAATACTCAGAAAATCCCACATATTAAAAAAATATATAAAATGGGAAGGGAAAATGCTGTATCCTAATTGGTCAGGAGCCATCCCCAGGTGTGCATTTATAGACCATCATCCCTATGGGTGACACAATCCTGGCAATCAGGATGCAGCACATGCTACATATCCACGCCTGCTACAAACTTATGGAAAAACATTTCTGGCAGCTATGTTAGTGCCATAAAGGCCCAGTACTTGCCCTAACATAATAACTAAAATTCCACAAGGTTAGTAATAAACCCACTCACACTGAACACAAGATATGCAGTACATAAACCATTAATAAAACAAAAAATATGCCAAAACTGAACCTGGGTTGCTTTTTTCATAGTTTGTTCACTACTAGGCCTGTAATCCTTGGCCTGAATTGCTGCTGCTGCCTCCCAGGCCAGTCATCTCTCAGCCTGCCTGCGGTTTACCTTGCTGCCCCCCCACACCCATGACCTTATGACCCACAGTCAGCACTCTCACAATAGAGACAATTTAAGTTCCATTTTCCATTAAGTCTACAAACACCAGAAGCACCATAAGCATAAGTATAAAATAGAAGCACCGCTGAAAGAGAAAGTACTGCTGCTGCATACAGAGCCAGCAGCATTAACTGAAATGCTCCAGTGCTGTTGAAATAAAAACAGACCCTATTTTAAAATCAGCTACAGGTATTTATTAATAAGAGAGCAGAAGTGCAACCAGAGAAAAGGGGGATGAGAAGAACCTAAACCGCATTATCGCCATGTAAAAAAAGATGCAATGCAAAGCCTGCATGCCATATTTTCCTCTGACTTCTAGTGGTATTGACCCACTGCAACCAATAGGAGCTACTTTGCCAGAATAAAAACAGCAATCTTTACAAACGTTTATATTTTTCCTTTCACATTTTTTTCAACAATATGTATTTTTTTCAAAACTCATTTGTATAAGTGATTTTTGTCACTCCGAGGTGTAGTTTACATAGAAACATAGACTTTGATAGCAGATAAAAACTGCATGTACCACCAAGTCTGCCCATTTTCAACACACTCCCCAGGTGCTGATGGCACTCGGGGCAATTGTCTCATGCCTCACTTCGCACCTCGAGTTGCGCGTTTATCAGACAACAACCCACACCCTGACATGGCTGGCTTATCACTTACATAACAGCTAGGAAACCATCAGTAACAAGGTCTGCAATTCCATCTTCATATTCTGGTGACCACAAACCACTTGAGCTTTGCTCTGGTGGTTTGGGATGCCACCAGAATCCATAGATGGAACTACAACCTTGTTACTAATGATTTTCAATCTATTATTGATTTCTTATACTGATGGCTCAATGAGCTTCAGTACTTATCTGTTGCTTTGTAATTTATATGCTTCAGAGCAAGTAGCACTGAACACTTGGGGTACAATTAAGGCTATGTGGTATCAGCTGGTACTGTAAAGGCCTTCAAGCATGGACTTGACAAGTACGTTGAAGAAAATGGGATTTAGTCTCACTGAGCTGGTGGAAGAAAAGAACATGATGTAGCAATGTTCTTCTCCTCCCATAAATGTGTATGTATTTATACTATTGTGACACCTTTTACTGGACCAACTTAGATATAGCAAAAGGGGAAGCTGTTTCACCAGGAAAGGCACATTAAGCTGAAACCTGTTTCCAGGTACGACCTGGGAGCATAAGGAAGTTAAATGACTTGCTCAGGGTCACACAGAGTGCAAGTGGAGGCTGTGGGATTCAAACCCAGGTCTTCGAGTTTGTTTGCAGCTCAGTGCCCTGAATGGTTATATTATGAGACCCTGACATGCAAGAGACCAACCCTGATGATCCCGGTGCCAAAATCCTGATGGACAGAATCCCAAAGGTAGATGGCCACACTCTCGATGGTTCCACAGGGGGCTCTGCCCCTGCACCCCCAGTAAAAATATATAAACAACTCTGGGTTGCCATATTGTGGGGAATGTGGCTGTCAGGAGGTCCACCGTTCTGTTGGGATTCTATTCATCAGGATTTTGATGCCAGGATCATCAGGGTCGGGCTTTTGTATGTCAAAATCTCATAATACTACCCCCTAAACCACAGTGCTATACTGCCACCATGGCACATGGAGGTACATGGCACATGGCACACGGAGATATGGTACTGTACATTGTAGCCAAATCATGGTGCTACACTTGGGGAAGAAAACCAAAGGTAGGACCTACACACCATGTGGGGCTCCTCTTGCTGCAGGGAGGAAGAAAAAGACCTGGTAGTCATAACAAACAAGGGTCTGAAGTATAACAGTGTCCAATTGCCGTCAAGAGGTCTGGCAGACTGCCACAGTGCATCAAAGGGGTGTGACCAGCAGAACAAGAGAAGTAAGCCTGCCACTTTACAAGGTCCTGGTCAGGTCCCACACAGAGTACTGCAAGTATTTCTGGGCTCCTCAACAAAAAAGGGGAATAGAAACAATCAAGAAGGTGCAATGTAGGGCCACCAGAATGATCAAGGATATGGGGGACAAGAACTATGAGGAGAATTTGGTGGCCCTTAACATGTTCACCTTGCAGAAAAAGGGGCTAAGAGGGGACAGGATCCCAGTCTTCTGCACACTCAAGTGTACTGATAAGACTGAAGATAAAGAGATGTTGGATCTGTGTCCTCCAGCAGGATAGGAGTACACTACCTGAAACTCATAGGTGCAAAAGTCAGGGGTACCTTTAGAAGGCACGTCTTCTCCCAGAGGGTGGTGAACCTATGAAACAACCCCCTGAAGACATACAGTAGTAGGCATTATGACCGTTACTATGTTATAGTGTTATAGTACACAAGCTTTTGGAAGTCACACAGGTCCATTCATTAGAAGCTTTTGCCGATACACCTGAAGAAGGGTTGTATCAACATTTAGGCACAACAAAGCACCGCATTGAAGACTACAACACCAGGAGCTCATCCCCAGTGTCTCTTTGCTACCCAGAACCTGCTAAAATTTTGTCAAACAAGATATGCAGCAATACAATTGTCATTGCCACTTTGTGCAAACATTGAACTGAGCCCCAGGTTGTAATGCTAGTCCGAACCAACTGAATGTTTTTCACATAAATGTAACTTATATGTAAAAGGAATGAGCTATGGAACTGGGTTCAGGGCAATGACCCTGATGTGGCTGGCATTTCTGAATCATTGTTGGATAAATCCCAAAAAGATAATAAAATTACTATAAAAGAGTGCCCATCCTATCATATGGATAGAAACAGGAGGGCTGGGGATCGGTCTTGTGCTTAAATTAGAGGTTTGGTGCACTGCAGCTCTTAAAAGCAGATAAAGTAAACTGGACAGTCTGTATCCTGATAGAGGCTACATGTCATAGCATGGTCACTGTGGTCGTTTACTTACCACAAGAAAGTAGACCATTAATATTCTCTGAACTATCCAGTTTTTCAAACAATGTGTAAGGCCCCCATCCCATTTCTAAGGGTTACCTTGCTGCCTCCTCCAGATCCAGAGACACTGTCTTCACCCCCGGGCCCCTCAGGACTCTGAAGATGGGAACAGAAAGGACCAGCAATGATGTAGCCAGGAACTCTGGTGGGATTTAAACCAGGGCTCCACCTCAAGAATGTCGGCCATTGGCGTACCTCCCCTCTGTCCTCAGTCCCTCCTCCTCAACCTAGTAGTACCCCTCACCCTCCTCAGTGAAGTGGTCCAAGAAGTAATGGATGAGGCCTCCCCTCTGGATCTTTCATACTCAAGTATACTATCCAGAGGGTGATATGCTCCTTGTTTAACACCAATGCTGCCCTGTCCTCAGAAAGGAGGAAGTCAGCTCTCATACAATCCTATCCAGAGTCCACTGATTTAAGATACCAGGACACGGGCATGGAGGAAGATGGGTGCCTCTTTGAGCAGCTACTCCTCAAGGAGATATGTAAACTAGGGGAAGGATATTTTTCCATTAGGAAAATGCAGATCTCTTTCAGAAACATGAGACCTCTTTTTCCCAGGGCCAGAAGGAGCAGGGGCCACCCTTAACCCATCAACAAAGTGGTTTCAAATAGGCCCCCAACTATGGCTACAACAATGTCTTCTATGGGTATGAATCCATCCAGAGCAGGACAGGAAGATACACATGGGAGAGAGGCTATGCAAGTGGTGGAATGGGGACACTCCAGATGAACTCCCCAGCGACAGCAGGTAAGTAAGGCTCACATCCATCTGGCACTTGTCTCGATCCCAGGGCATCTTCAATTTTAGGAAAGGTTGTTATATTTTGCAACCAACGGGCAGAGCATTACCCAAGGCAGTGGCTCCTGGAAGCTATTCAGGGTACCACCTCAAGTTCAAGGTCCAGCCACCACCACAGTGGTCAAGTAGTACATCAACCTGCTTCTCGAACGAAGAGCAGGGGTTAGTTCACTGAGAGATGGAAATCTTGTTCACAAAGGGTGCAGTTTCAAGGGCAGGAAATGGGCTGGTGTGGCAGAGTATGATTTTCCTCATACCACAGAAAGACAAAGCAGATGACCAGTTATTTATCTGTGGGACCTCAACTCCTTCATTGTCTACCAACACTTCAAAATAGAGGGAATGCCCCTCCTAAGAGAAACACTGATCTAGGGATACCGGTTAGTCAGACTCGATTTGATGGATGCCTATCTCGTAATCCCCATCCACCACTATGACCAGAATTGGTTAGGGTTCCGTTCTAAAGGGGGACTTTAGCACTTCAACTGTCTCCAATTCGGTCTGACCTCAGCACCTTCATGTTTCACCAAGGTTCTGCAGCTGGTGGTGATGTGGCTAAGGGCAGCTGGAGTCAGGCTGATTGTCTATCTAGATGATTGTTCACTTATGGCTGATGATTGAGTTCAACTGATGACTCGGTTGAGTCTCACAGTCTCTCTGCTGCAATTTATGATCAACACAAAGAAGTCAATCCTCAGGCCATCCCAGACAGTAACTTTTCTGGGGTTTGAGGTAGACTCCACATTAGCATCATTCAAACTACCCTTGAAAAAAGATCAAGAAGATGAAGTGGGAGATCAGGAGGGTCCTGAAGAAGGACTCCCCTCCTCTCTGGGACATGGCTTGAATCATAGGTCTCTTGTCCTCCTAAGTTTAAGCAATCATCCTAGCCCCACTCCACTACAGTACCTTGCAGAAGTTCAACTCCTTATGGGAGACAGGGTCGTTCGATACCTGTGTACCATTGCCAACCTGATATGTTAGGAGTTCATTTAGTTGTTGTTCCAGATGGTGCCCTGCAATGGCAGGACTAGTTTTGGAACAAGTCCAGAACTGGTAATTGACTCAGATGCGAGTTTGTCAGGCTGGGTCACTTGGTACAAGGGACTCTTCACTTGGGGCAAATGGTCCCCACTAAAGAGCACTCTCCACATCAATGTGTTAGAACTGTTAGCAGCTGCCACTGCAATCCAGAGCTTCATGAAGGACAGCCTGGGTACCACAGTTCTTCTCCACATGGGCAATGTTGCAGCCATGAGACACATCAACCCAACCAATGTGAGCAAAACTTGTACTCTAATATTATGATGGGGTGCAACACCTATAGGTGACCTGGTTATGGGTTCACCTAATATATCAAAGTTAACTTTGTGACATGCACAAAATGGAAGGTGTGCATCTGGTAAGGTCTTTGACCAGTGATCCCCTACTATCACTTTTACATGCACCACAAAGTGCTCGTGCTAATTTAACAGAAATTGAATTATTTCATCTGTCTCCAATTCTATAATACAATATTCAGTTTAAATACTTCATCACATCACACTGATTACTATGTAATGGGCGATTTAAAAGATCATGAATTTCATTGAAGTACAGTTAAATAATTAATTCTTTTAAATCAAGAACCAACAAAAATAATGTTAAAAGTCCATATCTTTCTTTACAACCCCGAAGAATGTTGCTTTTGAAGCAGTTTCAATGTTGCCTTGATTTCTCTCAGGTCCTTCACTTCCTTTGTAATTGATGCTTCAAAGCTCTTCACTGCAATTCATTATCCGTGGCTGGTCATCTGAGCCCATACCATTTAATACCACAATTCCCATAAACAATTACTGAAAAAACATAAATAATACATGTCTAGAATAAATTCTAATTTAATACTTCACAGTCACTGAATTATTTAAGGAGCTCGAGGTTGAAATGAATTAATATACAAAAATTACAGAAGCAGCAGAATATAAATGTTGTTAATATTGTTGTAAATTTTATTATAGGTCTAGAATATATTTCTCATAAATACTGTAACATTTCCGGTCCAGAATGTCATTAAGACCATAAGGTTTAAGGCTCTGAAGGTGCCAAATCCACACTGTTTCTAGCTGTGGTAACTTCACATCCAGTGGAACTGTTTTCTTTTTACAATTCCTTGCACATTCTAGACCCATATATTTTATGTCTTTAGGGTCTGAATTGTGTGTATCCCTGAAATGTACTGCCACTGGACTGTTGATGTTAACATTAATTATGTGTCTTATGTGTTCTTGGACCCGCTTCTTGGCTGCCCTTTTTGTCATGCCAATGTATATTTTATCGCATGGGCACACTAGACCATAAATAACATATGTTGAATCACATGTGATACATTCTTTGATACTGTATTTTTTTGAGGTTGAGAGGTACATAAAATATGGTTCCTCGACTGCATATTGACATATATTGCACCACTTACACTTTCTGAAATCTTTTGGAGGTGGGGGAAGCTACATCAAATCCTGTTTTGGTTCTTTTGCCTGAAATGTACTTTGTACAATGAAGTCCTTGATATTTTTAGACCTTCTGAATGAAACATGTGTTTTTTTGCCAAAGATTTATTTTAAATGGAAATCATTCATTAAAACTGATCAGTACCTGTGCACTATGTTGTCAACTTTACCTGATATTGAATTATGCTGTATGCTCAGTGTTAAAGGTTCTTTTTGATTCGTCGCTCTATCTGAAACTCTTAAAAATCCCTCCTTTCCTTTTATAAAACCTGAGCCTTAATATTCTGGAGTAGATCATAATTATAACCTCTCTCTAAAAAGTTTATTCATCTGTGCAGACTGAGTTCAAAATCTTCAATAGTGCTACAGTTTCTGTGACATCATAGCATTTGACTCAAAGGTATTGACTGTTTTAACTTTCCTTGGTGTGTGCTTGTGTAGTGCAGATATGAATTGCAGGAAGTCTGTTTCTTAAAATTTCTTGTGATCACGCATTCACCTTCTGCATCTTCAAGCTCCACATCCAAGAATGAAACTGTCTGTTTGTTCCAATTGTGAGTCAGTTTCAATCCCAGTTTATTTGTACCCGACCATTCCATGAATTCCGAAATTCTTTCTTTCCCACCTCCCCATACGCAGATGACGTCATCAATAAAGCAATTCCACATGATGAAGTCATCTGCATAAGGGAAGGTTTCACCAAAAATACCTTTAATTTCACAAAGACCCAAAGTTAAATTGGCATATGATGGGGCCATACAGGTCCCCATCACTGTTCCCAGTACTTGAAAGTAATGTTCATTATTAAATTCTAAATTGTTATGTGTCAGTATAAACTGAATGCTTTCAACAAGGAACCTAGTGGGATTTGTTGTTGAACTTTTTTCAAGAAAATATTTACAAGCAGTGATGCCATCACAAGGTCTAATAGATGAGTACAATTGTTCAATATCTATAGTTAACTAAATAAAAACTTTCTCCCAAATAAAATGTTGTAGCTTCAATAATAAATGCCCTGTGTCTCTGAGGTAGGATCCGAGTTTGACAACCTCTTTTTTCAAGAAGATGTCTACAAAAAATGACAAATTGTCAGTCAGTGATCCTACCCCAAAGACAATAGGGCAGCCAGGTGGAAAGGTCTGATTTTTGTGATTCTTTGGGGGAACATACAGAGCTGGAGTGACAGGATTATTTTGCCAGAGAAAATTAAATTAATTCTATATAATTACTGATAATGTTTGTGCATCTGATAACAATTCAAATAACTCTGTCTTGAACTTGTTTGTCAGATTACCTGGTAACTTTCTGTACCTTAATTCGTCATGTACTATATTATTTACCATTTCAACATATTTTCTTTTGTTTAACAACACTATACTACTGCCTTATTAGCGGGTTTCACTACAATGTTGTCCCAGCTCTGTATCTGTTTCAAAGCTTTCCTATGTTTTGGACTCAGTTTGTCCCAAGACTGAAGTGCAATGACAAGCTTTGAAGCATAATTACAAAGGAAGTGAAGGACCTGACAGAAATTAAGGCAACATTGAAATTGCTTCAAAAGCAGCATTCCTTGGGGTTGTCAAGAAAGATATGGACTTTTAACATTATTCTTGTTAGTTCTTGATTTAAAAGAATTAATGATTTAACTGTACTTCAATGAAATTCATGATCTTTTAAAGAGCCCATTACATAGTAATCAGTTTGATGTGATTAAGTATTTAAACTGAATATTGTATTCTAGAATTGAAGACTGATGAAATAATTAATTAAATTTCTGTTAAACTGGCACAAGCACTTTGTGGTGTATATAAAAGTGGTAGTAGAGATCACTGGCCATGCCCCTTGAGGAAGCCTAATGGTGAAGCGTTGGGGTTAGTGGTGGCCAGCTGTTAGACTGGGGTAAGGTCGCTTTTTATCTGTGCTGTTCTTAAGAAAGATACTGTATCAATCTTTGGTGGATTTTTGCACAAGATTTGCACAAGATTAAAGCAATTTGTGCTTATGTTTGCACTTACAACTTGGAACAGAGGAATCAAAGGATAAAATAAGAATCACTTTAAATGTGAAAACAGTGTGTGGATTCCTTTTAAATTAAGACCTTACCTGGTGCACACCTTCCATTTTGTGCACAGCACAAAGGTAGCGATGAGACACATTAACCGCCTGAGGGGGAGCAACAACAGCAAAGATGTTTTGGGACTTCTGCCTAAAACTGAATTTCAGTGAGCTGTCAATCAATGAGCACCTACTGTATACAGTACGCACTCATTGACAGCTCAGTCAGTGGCAAGCCATGGTGGAGAGTGGAAGGATGTTATGGTCACTGGCTCATGGAAAGGACGGTGGGTAGGGAACTGCCTGCCGGGGGATGTCCACTAGACTGCCAGGGCACGTCATACATTTTATTAAGACAGACAGATTGGGGATAGGGAGGGGGGGTCTACTAGACCACCAGGGAATGATATGTGAATTTTTAAAGGGCAGATCATGGGTAGGGAGCGGGGCCGTGGTATATGTTCCCTCCCACCCAGTGAGGGCTCTGTGGGTGGCACAGGGCTCTAAAGCTTCCCAGAGGACACATTTCTAAGTACCCTTAGACCAGCCCTGGATACTGAATGAATACTTCTGCTCAGTGTTCACAAAGGAAGAGGAGGGGAAGGTACCTAATCCAGTCAATAGAAGCACTCGGCATGGGGGGTCAATATCAGCCCTTTCACAGTAGAAAAGGTTCTGAAAGAATTATTGTGGGGGGTAGGAGGAAGTTGGTAGTTGGTTAAATAGGATCTGCAGCTTATCCATTAGGTAGGGAAATGGGCAGTCTAGGTGGGCCAAGCAGTCCTTATCTGCCATCAAAGTCTATGTTTCTATGTTACTTAGAAATTTGCCCTCTGGGAGGGTTTAGGGAATCCCAGATTAGGGGATGTGACAGCTTGCATCTGCCGCAAGCTCCTAATACCATGCTGCAGCCCATTTTGTGGTGCACGGCTAGTGCAAGTCTACTTTGGGGCACGCAGCCTGTGTTTGACACAGGCTACTTTTGTGAATTGCTCTTGGCACATTTTTTGGGGCAAGCAGCACCTTGCATCATTCTTTGTGGCGCAAGTCCCTTGCGCCATTCAGGGGAGCTTTGTGAATTGGGCTATATGACTTCAATTGTTTGACACACTGAGGTTCACAGTTATTGCATTTTGTGTTGTTTTAAACTATTTATGTATTAAGACAATTAAACTGCCTCTATAGAGAGCTGTGTTCTTGTCTGTTATTTCATATAAATTATTGTACAAGTTATTATAAAAAATAACAGATAGAAAATCTTTGTATTTACTGTATTAAGTTTTTTTACACACTCTTGGTATGTGATGGCTTCATAAACCTCTCAAGCTTTGCTCTCGAGGTTTATGGGTCATCACACACCTTGAGTGTATACAAAATCCTCATAACATACATAAGCCTATGTATGATTCTCTATATAATTCATTATCATTGAACCTGATTGTCCTTCAATACTTACTGTAGTCAGAATTTATCAGATGTCAACCCAGTTGATTTTATATAATGTATAATCATTAAAAACACTGACATTCTGTAATTAATTTATCACACAGAGCAGAGAAAACAGGAAAAATGTTTAGTCACGGATGGTTGAGGTATCACATGTACATTAGCTGTTCGGAACAGAATCAGTAGAATCATTACCAGTAAGTGATAAAACAGTCTCGGGATGCACATTGTTACAAGTTTCACTAATGGGAGTATTCATAGCAAAGTTCAAATCAGTAACAGAGTCTTTACAGGGATTACAGTTCATGGAGTTGCTCATAATGAGCCGCACCATAAGCAGTAAAAATACTGTACACTGGATCTTATTCTGTTTAACTTTCAAATGAGCTGGTAATAACAATTGCCATCGCTCGGTGTCCTAAGCTCAGTCAAGGTACACATGTATCTTACATTCTTGGAATTAAATTCTTTTTTGCTTAAACACGAGTCCATGTTTGTTTCTCTACAGAAAAGAAGGTGCAATAATGGTTGTTTCTCACCCCAGGAATTCTTTAGCATCTGTTGACAGCTGCAGTATGCCAGCTGGGTTCAGCTGCCCCAGAAAGGAGGAGTCAATGCAAATGAGGAAGGCACTAGCCAATCAGGATACAGTTAGAGTAGAGTGCTGCCTGCAGTCAGCCTGAGGGACCTCAGAACTTTTTCTCCACTGAACTGGCAACACTGCCCCAGAGCTCTCCTCTTCAGAGATCTTTCTGTGCCATTTTCTTTCTTTTTGAGTGCTGCTTTTAAGGTATTTTGTATATTTTCTTCATTTTATCTATTTTTACCACATCCGAGCTGGGTTCTGTGCAGTTGTGGGATTTTATCGTGTTTTTCCCACTTCAGCGTTTTTTCTGAAGTAAAATTCGCCTGCCTGCACAATAAATTGTGTCTTTTTCATTGAATTCGTTAGTTTTTAGTGTTTCAAACACCATGAAGTCTTGCAATATTATAACAATAGCAGTCAGCCACTGCAGCTGAACTGCCCCGGAGAGGAAGGAGTTAACTCCAGAAGATCTGGAGTTCTACAGCGCGAGGGCGCTGTGCCCAAAGCTCTATCTGGCAGTTTCAAATGAAACTGTCAGATTCTTTACTCCGCTTCACTGAACAGTCGCTCCGGAGATCAGCTCCTTCAGCTCGGTTCATTCTCGGTTCAAGCGAGTATTTTTCAGTTCATTTGAACCGGCAAAAGTTATTATTTTTACCGCATTTCGGTTTTAAAGCTCTATCTGGTAACCGTAAGTACTAAAATTTAAGTCTGTGTGGAAAATTAATTATCGGTTCGGATTTGAACCGATCGGTTGGTTTTTGTCTGCATTTTAAAAGTGTACAGTGGGTTTTAGAGTGCAGTTCCCAGTTCTTATCGGTTCTAAAAAAAACGGAATTATAACGTTTTTTTCAAATACCCGTGACACGGTTAGGAACCGATAAGGGTGTCTTGCCTGGCACTGCCATCAAAAGGGCAAGTTTTGGTTAGCTGGCATTATGTCTGAGAAGCCCAAAAGAAAACCGGGCCCACTGGGTTTCAACACTGTGATGTCTGTGGGGACGCCTTTGCCAAGGCTGACCCACACACCACTTGTGTTTATTGTCTGGGGGCTGACCACCTCCTGTCAGACTGCCAGGTGTGTAAAAATTTCCCTGCAGCCACCCTGGAGAAGAGATTGGGCCGGCTCAGGGAACGAGAGGCCAAAAAGTCCGCTGACCCGGATGGCCAGCCCGGTCCAGTACCCACTGGACCAGAGGGAGTGCCCTCTGACCAGGGCGAGACTTCCTCGGGCTAAAGGAAGGCTGGTTCAGAGGAACCAGTCCCAAGTAAAAAGACAAGGAAATCAGTAGGTCTGGAGTCCAAAATTGTGTCTCCAACTGCTGCAGAGATAGCTAAAGCCATTCAGATTGTCCAGTCACTGTCTCAGGGATCTGTAGAACCACCAACAGCTGGTAAAAGGTTGGTTCGTTCAGTCCCAGTGGTTCAGGATTTTGAAGTTGAGGATTTTTATGAACCACAGGAGGGGGAGGAGGAATTTGATCGATATATGTGTGGCTGGGGGGGTCTGGACGTGCCCATTGAACCGGACATTTCTCCAGACAGACCTTTAGAATCTCCTCCTATTCTGTCTGAGTCCCCTTCTTTCTTTATTTTTTACAAAAAGGTTGCAGAAACCCTCCAGCTTCCTTTAGAGGAGGCTGTGGATGAGCAAGAGGAGCCTGATTATGTGGAAATGATGGATATTCCAGAGTCTAGGAGGTTGTCTATTCCTTTGCATAAGTCATTTAGGAAGCAAACAACAAAGATTTTAAAAATCCTCATTCTGTCCCTCCTGTAGATAAAAAAACGGACAGAAGGTATACTTTGTCAGGCTCGGATACAGACTTCCTTACTGAGCAGTGTAGTCATGTAGGTGTGGTACAAGCTGCAGCCTGTGACAAGGCTAATATTCCTCTGGCCTCACATCCTCCTGATAAGGATTCCAGGAAGATTGATGCCATGGCGAAGAAACAGTATATGGCAGCTTCTTTGGGACTCAGGCAGGCAAATTATATGGCTTATGTAGCTAGATATCAGAAATCTAGGTGGGACACAGTATTGCAGTTAGCCAAGCAGGCCCATGGCCAGCTGGCTAGTGAGTTGGAACAGGTGGCTGCTGATGGCATTGAAGCCTCTAAAGTTCAATTTCATACTGCTGTTGATGTTAATGATGTTTCTTCTAGGGTCATGGCCACTTCTGTAGCTTCCCGTAGGTTGGCATGGCTCAGATGCACTAATCTGTCCCAAGATACCCAGTCAAAGGCTATGGATTTTCCTGTAGTGGGAAATTCTCTTTTTGGGGAGCAAACAGAAAACTATATGAAAAAGATGGATGAATACAGAACTACAAAAGTGCCCAGGCTAAGGAGAAGCATGCCATGCCACAAAGGCATGCTCCCAGAGTAAGGGCAGGCCCTTTTCCAGGCCTTTTACCAATTTCAAGCCTCCTGCTGTCTGCTGAGAGGGTTTCTTCAGAGGCAGGGATAGGCGTGGCACAAGTAGACCGTCCCCTCCCTCAGCCTAAGGCTGCTGCTAAGCAGGCACCCTGATGGGGTGTCCAGGGCCGATTCTCCTGTACCAGTGGGGCAGGTTGGCCTATTTCAGCCAGAACTGGCTGTCCCTAACTCAGGACAGATGGGTTCTGGAGGTAATAGGCCAGGGTCTGTTCTCAGCTTCCAAACACTTTCCAAAGATGAGAGCCAGGCATTTTCCACCTGCAAATCCTTCAGAAGCCCTTGCTTTTGAAGCAGAGGTTTCTGCTCTGCTGGACTGCAAAGCAGTGGAAAGGGTTCCTCCTTGCCATCAGGGCAAGGGGCTTTATTCAAGATACTTTCTTACCCCAAAAAAGACAGGAGAATGGCGGCCCATTCTAGATTTAAGATACCTTGAACAAGCATCTGTTGAAACCAAAGTTCAAAATGTTGACTCTGGCAATGATATTGCCTCCCTAAGGCCAGGGACTGGCTAGCTTCCCTGGACCTCAAGGATGCCTATTTTCATGTTCTGATCAGGCCTTCTCACCGAAAGTACCTCAGGTTCGAACTGCCCTCAGGCCACTACCAGTTCAGGGCAATGCCCTTGGCCTTACTTCTGCGCCAAGGGTATTCACAAAGTGTCTCGCTGTAGTAGTGGCTCACTTAAGAAGGCAAGGGGTTGCTGTGTTTCCCTACCTGGACGACTGGCTCATTGTGGGTCAGTCTCCAGGTCAGGTGAAATCCCACTTGCAAGTCACCCAGCAGCTTCTCACTTCCCTGGGATTCCTGCTAAACTTACCAAAGTCAGTTCTGGAACCAGTTCAGGTCCTAACTTTCATAGGCGCAGAATTGAACACAAGGTTAGCCAGGGCTTTTCTTCCCTCGGAAAGGGTGGACAGACTCATCGCCCTGGCATCCTCCTTTACCCTGCGGGTCTCTCGACCAGCAAGGCATTTTCTGCAACTCCTCGGGCACATGGCTGCTTCCACAGCTGTCGTGCAGGGAGCAAGATTCCAGATGAGGGACATTCAGTTCCATTTGAGGGCCTATTGGTCTCAAAGGAAGGACCCCCTTACCAAGTTGGTCCCAGTTACTCAAACTCTGATCCTAGCCCTCCACTGGTGGCAGGTCCAGAGCAATTTAAGACAGGGGGTTCCCTTCATTCCCATTTCTCACTCCCTCACCCTCACCACGGATGCCTCCCTGTTAGGGTGGGGGGCTCACCTGGGCGACCTTGCCACTCAGGGGGTATGGTCTCCTCAGGAGTCTCTGCTCCACATCAATCTTTTGGAACTCAGAGCTGTCTTTTTAGCTCTTCGGGTGTTTTCAGATTCTGTCCAGAACAAAGTGGTTCAAGTCAGGACAGACAATACCACCACAATGTGGTACATCAACAAGCAAGGGGGCACTCGGTCTTCAGCCTTGTGCACCAAAGCAATGAAGTTGTGGTCTCTGGCTTACTCCCTGAACACCTCCCTGATAGCGGTTCATCTCCCAGGGAAGGACAATGTCCTGGTGGACGCCCTCAGCAGAATTTCTCAGGGCCATCACGAATGGGCTCTGAATCCACAAGTGCTGGGGTCTGTCTTTGCCAGATGGGGCACTCCTCAGATAGATCTTTTCGCAGCCCCAGACAACCACCAACTTCCTCTTTTCTGTTGCAGGTCTCCAGTTCTGGGCTCAGTCCCTCTGGACACCTTTCTGTTGGACTGGAAAGGGAAGTTCCTGTATGCCTTCCCCTTTCCTCTCCTTTTCAGGGTACTAGTAAAATCAGATCTCAACCTTGCAGAGTGATTCTGATTGCCCCAGATTGGGCCAGACAGCCCTGGTACCCTCTGCTCCTGTCCTTGGCAGTCCACCCTGTCCTGAGCCTGCCCAGAGTCCACGACTTACTGGCCTGTGCACAGGGAGGTGTGGTATCCGGACCTCAATCCCTCCACCTCAAGGCTTGGCTCTTGAGGAGCTAGAATTGCTGACTTACACCTTTCTCAAGGTGTCATGGATATTTTAAAGGCTTCAGGAAGCCTTCCACTGAGCCACTTATAATTCTAAGTGGAAGAGGTTTTCCATCTGGTGCTCTGAGAGGCAGATTATCCCAGAATCTGCTGATCTTCCCATTCTACTGGACTATTTGGTCCATCTGAATTCCCTAGGCCTTAGACCAGCTACCCTGAAGGTTCATCTGGCAGCTGTCTCTGCTTTTGTGTCAGCAGGGAAGCCTGCCTCCCTTTCTTCTCACCCGGTGTTCTCCAAGTTTTTTAAAGGGTTACTTCATACTAACCCTCCTTTTCAGGAACCAGCTCCCACCTGGGACCTGAATATTTGCATTGCTCAGTTAATGCAACCCCCCTTTGAGCCTCTGTCTTCTGCAGAGCTCAAGTATTAAACTTGGAAAACCATTTTCCTAGTAGCTATTACCTCTGCCAGACGCATAAGTGAGCTACAGGCCCTGTCAGTGGAAGAAGATTTTATCTCTTTCCACAGAGATAAGGTAGTCCTTAGGACTAATAGAAAGTTTTTGCCTAAGGTGGTTTCTGATTTCCACCTGAATCAATCTATCTCTCTCCCAGTATTTTTCACTGAGCATTCTTCCTCAGGTGAGAGGAGACTGCACAGCTTGGATGTCAAAAGAGCCTTAAGCTACTATTTAGAGCGCACCAGAGGTCATAGGTTCGAATCCCTCCAACTCTTTCTTACCTATGGCGAGGTTGGCAAAGGGAAACCTGCCACTAAGAGAACAATTGCAAGGTGGATTGTTTCTTGTATCAATTCTGTTATCAGAAACTGGGTAGACTACCCCCCTCAGGATTGAGGCCCTCCACCAGGGGTACAGCTGCGTCTCTAGTGGCTGCTAGAGACATCCCCATTCTGGAGATTTGTCAAGCTGCTACCTGGAAGACAGTTCACACCTTTACCAAGCATTATTCCCTGGATGTCCAGTCCAGGAGAGATGCTCGGTTTGGCACAGCTGTGCTTCAGAGCCTATTTCCTAAGTAGGTTCTGACCCTCCTCCATGGAGGTACTGCTGTGTAATCTGCTATTGTTATAATATAGCAAGACTTCATGGTGTTTGAAGAAAAAATTACTCACCTTAGTAATTGCTTTTCTTCTCATGGAGTCTTGCTATATTATAACCACCCTCCCTCCTACCCCTCTCAGAACTTCTACTTGGGTAGGGGTGGCGAATTGGTGCAAGCACTGTGTCATGCCATTGTAGTTTTTCCCTTACCCTCTTTTCCTTTGGGTTAGGGATCTAGATTGTTTCATTTAGGTTATTTATATTGCCCCCTTCCTGGACTTGAGTCTTTGGGGGAAGGGGGGGTTCATATGTGCTTGTCAAGGGTGGTAAAATGAACCATAATACCATCAATTTTTGTTATTATGGCTCTGAGTGTTTCTTTGTTCTTTATATTGTTGTTATTACTACTAGTAGGTAGCCATGGGCTAGTGTAGTTTTTTCCACACAGACTTTCCGTCCTTTGATGTTAGCTTTGTAAAGATCTGACAGTTTCATTTGAAACTGCCAGATAGAGCTTTGGGCACAGCGCCCTCGCGCTGTAGAACTCCAGATCTTCTGGAGTTAACGCCTTCCTCTCCGGGGCAGTTCAGCTGCAGTGGCTGACTGCTATTGTTATAATATAGCAAGACTCCATGAGAAGAAAAGCAATTACTAAGGTGAGTAATTTTTTCTTATCGGTGGTTTTTAACGCTTTTGCGGTAAAATCATTGATTTGTATTTTCATGCACATGCGCAATTTTTCCATTGTGCACCAGCACTAATTCTTGAAACCCTTTTTTCTCTAGTTAAATTCAAAATGATTGATATTTGAAGGGTAATTCCCTCTCTTTTGTGGTGAGACTCTCTTGTTTGCTGTGCAGTGGGCTTTGTTGACAAGAGGTGTGGAGGCGGTTCTGTTTTTTCCTCTTTGTGAAAAAAAAATACAATAAAATGAAATCTCTTAAAGCTGATTTTGATTTGTTTAAGCTTTGGCCTAACTATTATTATCTGGGCTTTCAGTCTACCTTCCCTCCTCTAAAAGCGCTGAGGAAGGTACCTCAAGTTAACACAAAAGAAATGACAAGTCCCCTTGGGACTTCTATTATTACAAGTCTGGTTCTGTACTAGTTGTTTCTCTGTCCAAGCCTTTAATTTGAAAATAGGCAGGGTGTCCTCTTCCCTGCACAAAGATAGAGATTAATCTTCTCTGATCCTCACTTCTGAAGGACTTAGGGAGTCATCAGGAGTTGACAAAATTATGCCCTCTGCAACTGAATTTTTGTGAACTTGGCAATTATTCCAGACTTTATATTTCTGTGCGTGTTCTCGGCTCCTTCAGGTCCGAGTGTTCCTCTCCATGGTAATCCTTAAGCCCAAGGATATTATTGTTATTATTACTATTAGTAATTTAGGAGAGGATTTTTCCTTCATGAACTCCTCTCGGGGCCCACTAATCCCAGTCGGTCACCCTGAGGTTGATTCAGGTTATGGTATAATGAGGTATTTATATTCAACCGGTGGACTCCCTGGACTTTTCCCTCTCGGACAACACCGATAAAGAGGTGGAGGATGGTGATTTCATAGATCTGGTGGTTGCTCTCCTCCAAAGAAGTTGACAACTCTCTGAAGACACCTACAGGTAGGTTCTGGAAACCCCTCCTTCTTTTTCAGGGTTGACAGAAGCATTCAGAGGAAATACCAGATCGGTAAGTGTTCCGCTGTTTTTTCCTGTACACTTTCAGGAGAGTTAGTGCAAACAGCAGCCTGCTTCTTAGCCTTGTGCCACTGTCTGCTTTCCCTCCAGAGATGGACCCTAGATAATCATATACCATGTGTAAGAAATGTTACGTAATGCTTCCTACCTTTATAGCATACACTATTATATATTAAGAGTTTTTTGATGTTTCCTATCCTTGCCATAGTGCAACAGCTCTGGAGCACTGTTCACAAGGAGGTTTGCTGAAATACCCGTGGCATATGATAGTGCTGTGCTCTCATAGCCTTTAGTCATTATGTTACAGCTTCTGGAGTCTTGGCGTAGGTCATTTTCCTCAGGCTTGCCTGTCTGAAAAGTTCCGACCTCTTGGGTTATGCTTTGGTGCAAATTTTGGTTTGTCTTTATGGCAAACTAAAGCTGACTGGCACGTATGAATGAGTTTAACTCTCCTAGTACTCAGTTAAAGATAAACGTTCCTTCCCCAGAAGTCTCAGGATATGGGGGACTTCGAGTAGGAATTATTCTACCTTTAACCCTTTTTTCCCTATGCCAGCACATTAGAAAATTTCCAAATGTGAAGTTTTCCAGGGGTTTAGGCAGGAATGCTCTTTTCATTCCTGGTAATCCCTTATTCTTCAGTTACTTTTCTTCTTGGTTCAAGTTTTTACCCCTTCTGAGTTGGTGTAAAAATAGATAAACAAAAGGAGGTAGATGTATGCAGATATTGACATATAAATATATATATACATATATATATTACAGGATAAGTAAATAAATAACTAAAGTTTACCTCCAAGTGCTGCATTCCTGTTTTTCTCCAGTAGCATGTCAGCAGTGGGAACTAGAGCACTAGAACCTCGTAAGGTTCAAAGTCGTGAAGGGGTTCCCTTCTCCTTGGGAGTTGGACCTTTTTTCAGGGCTACTATCTGAATTTTAAAGGAAATTAGGGAACAGCAGATCGTTATCAGCTTCCTCAACCTGGGGTCAGGATGCTTCCTTGACTCAGGTCTTTCTTTTGCAAATGCAGGGGATTTTCTTGTTTCCCTCTGTACATTCTATGTTCTAAGTTCCTTAGACTGGGTTTTTTTCTCAAGTGGCTACCAGTTTTCTTCCATGCCTCCAGAATGTTCTCAGATACAGAGTAAAAATTCAGCCTATTCTCCAGGTATCTGGGTAGCTTAGCGGTTCTCACCTGAAGACAGGGAATCCCTGGTTTCCCTTCTCAGAGGCTTGGCCGTCCTTAGCCAATTCTCCTTGACTTTGGTTTTCAAGCCCTAAGTCTGACATGTTACTTCCTACAGTCTTGTTTTTTTTTATACCTACTAGAATAAAGTTCCCCAACCATTTAAATCTCGGCAACTCTTAAGGGGCAATGCTCATCTCTTGTCAGGGGAAGTCGTTCCCTGTATATGGTGCATAATTGTGTCACTAGAGTCCCAGGGGCTAGACCTCTAGGTCAGATTCCAAGTAACAGAATTTTTTTTGTGAAGCCTGAACCCTGTTACAAGCTGGACTGTTATATGGAAACAGTGAACTTCACACCTCTCCCCTTCAAATCTTCAGTACAGAGGCTTCTTTCCAGTGGGCACTTCCCTTCGAGGGGTTCCATCATTGGGTCTTGCTTTCTGACAGAGTCCTTCTTTGATCAGTCCCTGGAATCTGAGCATCTCTATCAGGCCTGCTTTATTTCAGTCCAGAGATCATTTAGTTCAGAGAGGACTGGATGATATTCCTGCCCTGTATCACACCAACGAGCATTTGGGACACAAGGCTTCCAATCTCTCCTCAATAGCTATGAGTTTTTGATCTCTTGCTGGCTTCTTTGGAGGTGTCTTAGTCACTCATCCATCTGTTGGGCAAGGACAACACTTTGGCATAGTCAGGGCCACTGCAAGTGTATTCCTTGGTAGATCCTCTAAGCCGCATTAGTCAGGGCCATCACAAGTGAGCCCTCAGCACACAAGTCCTAGCCACATCATTCAGGGGGTAACAGTCATTAGTCAGTCAACATTAGTCAGGTCCAGATTTGAATTTTCGCCTCCAGCCCGGACCACCAGTTTCTTCCTTTTTCCTGTTGCAAGCCCCAGCTCGAGGGGTTCCTTCCAATGGACTTTCTTATCTCAAGACTGGTCGAAGAAGTGTTCTCTCTCTCCCATATATCCCTTGTTTCCTAAATACCTTTCTAGTTAAGGAATCAGCCACCATGATCCTGGTGGCTCTGGACAACCTTGGTACTTTCTGATAAAAAATGTTTCAGTTAAACGGCCTTCTGGCTGCTTTCGTTTCCACAAGCTATTTCCATTCTTGCACAGGAGTAGTGTTTTCTCAGCTCCCAGTTTTTTCTCCTCAAGGTCTGGTTCTTGAGAGGCTAGCTCTCTTAGAGTCCCTGTAGCCAAACAAGGCCTGGAACATCTAAAAGAAAAAAAGTTTTAGTACCACGAAAACCTCAGTTTCCTAGTGGAAATGTTTTTTTCTCCTTGGTACAAGGACAAGAGCCTAGAGTTTTTCAACCCTCTTTCCTCTCATGACTGGATTATTTAGCTCTTATCCAGACATTACTATCTTGTACACAGAACTAGTTTGGTCTTTGTGACTTGTTTCCTGTAAAAATATAAAGGTTTTTATTTTCCTATCTACAGTAGGTCAGTAGGCCTCTTTTTTGGGAGTACACCTAGTGGTTACTCAGATTCTTTTTCTGTCAGGAAAGAGAAATCTGTCATATCTCAGACCATTTCAAAGAATTCCACAAGTGGCCGTTGCACTTCCAGACCAGAGTTTTTTCCCATGGAACACAAACCTCTGTATATTCAAGTTCATGGGTTGTCCCTTTGAACCTGTGACAATTCTGTCTTGAAGCGAGTAACATCGAAGACAACCTTCTTCTTGTCTTTTCCTCTGTCAGATGGATTTTCAGAGTTTCACATTTTTCTTTTAGGCCTTATCCTCTCAGTGCCTTTAAGAACAATTTAGTCCTCTGGATGGATAGGAAATCCTTTTCCCAAATGTCTACCATTTCCACCTTCATCAACCTTTTCCCTGCCTGTACTGCTCTCAGGCAAGTCCTGTCTAGGCTATCTCAAGCTGCTCAGATGGGGCATTAATTAGTCCTGCTGGTTCGTGTCAGTGGTCCTAGCAGTTCAGGTACTGTCATTATCATCCCTTCCGTTCCTGCATTTTGCAGAAAAGGAGAAACCAGTGACCAAGAGTATTTTCCCATGGGACTGTTTTCCCATATTTCAAGTCTGGTACAGCAAGGCTGACATTTAACCCTTCTCATGCTCAAGGCCTACTTCCTGGAGAACAGTTGCCTCCTCGGCAGTGTTCAAGGCTATATCCTTACTAGAAGTGTGCAGATCACTTATTTGAAATGTGTTTCTCACATTCAATAAGATCTTTTCTTGGAAGTGTAGTCTGATAGGATGCCAAATTTGGCAGGACTGTACTTCAGAGCCTCTTCTTAAAATAGGTTTCTGTGCCCTCCTCCCAACTACACTGTTTCTAAGTCTGCATCTGTCAATAGATGCTAAAGAATTCCTGGGGTGAGTAGAAACAATTACTCCAAAGTAATATTACTTCTTCCAGGGTATTCTTTAGCATTATTGACACTCCCACCCTTCCTTCCCTGGAAACCTTGTCTAAAGGCTCTGTTAGGAGATTTAGCCAAATTTGACGACTGTCATTCTTTCCTGTGACTAAAAAAATATATAAATAAATAATTCTTTCTTTATAGTGGGTTAGAATATATGGTGGGTTATTGCTAACAGTTTTTTTGTCCCTGGTGGGCACAGTTTTTGCTCTTTTTCAGCTCCAAGATGTGTTCTGAGGTCCCTTAGGCTGACTGCAGGCAGCACTCTATTCTAACTGTATTCTGATTAGCCAATGCCTTCCTCATTTGCATTGACTCCTCCTCTCCAGGGCAGATGAACCCAGCTGGCATACTGCATCTGTCAATAATGCTAAAGAATACCCTGGAAGAAGTAATATTACTTCGGTGAGTAATTGTTTCTTTTGGGTTAGCAGTATTGAATGGTCAGAATATCTATGGGTACTACTGCTTGAAGGAGGAAAAAGTCCTTTTCCAGGGCAACAAGGGGAGAATTTTCAAAACTAGATAACAACAAATACTCCAAAAACTGTGCTACCGCCTCAACCCACATTTCAACCCAAAACACTCCTACAAAACAAAGGTTTCTCTCATGAGAGAGATTCTACAAAAATTTGATTTTAGCATTCAAAGTGGTAACATAAAGTGGTAACATCATAAATACTCACAGAAGTCACGGCACTCATCTTTCCAGTATACACTTTAAGTTGTTTCTATTTCGAATTTGTCCAAACATTCAGTCATCTGAGCAAGTGTTCCACCAGAGGTAGAAGCAATATCAGTAAGTTTGGTAAAGCTTTTTTATTAATATTCAACAACCACAAACCACGGGACTCACTACATCCTGAAAAAGAAAAGATTGCTGCTTGGCACAAAAAGGTATGGGGCCCTGATTCTCAAACGAGCTGGACTGCCACAAGTCCGGATGCGCTGAACACACAGCACATGGGGCATTCCCTGGCTGGCAATCGGGATTCTCAATCGTATGTGCCACATGGCATGATTTAGACCAGCTTTTGCTGGTCTAACTTCACAGACCTTTTTTATGGAGTTTGCACCACAAATCTGGTGCAAGCCACCATAAAAGGGGTCAAGTGCCACAAATGCATGTGACCTTATGAATCAGGCGCAAGGTGCAGCAATGTGTGTGGTGCAGCTGCAGGATTTGACACAGGGCTTGTGCAAGCCCTGCACCATCCTTTGAGAATCAGGCCCATTGTGTTCGAATTTATTAATTTAGAGTCATCTTGATGGTAAAACAAGCATGGGCACACTCCTCAATGTTTCAGACTTGCACACTTTTTGAAGAGGTTACTGTGGTCCCTTGCTGACATCCCCATATATAATGAAACAATCTTAAAGAGATAGTCACACAAAATAAACCACCTGTGATGAATTTGTCAGTGCTACCACATATTCATCAATGACCTCCCCTCTGTCTGCACTAACTCCCTCATCCAAATGTACGCAAACAACATCATCCTGTACTGCTCAGGATCTACCACCATTGATGTCCAGGACCCCTTTAGCAGGATTTCAGTAATGTCCTCAGCTGGTTCTACACTAATCATCTTAGAGTCAATACTAAGAAAACTGTCTCTATGACATTTGGGACAAGGCAAAAGCTGGATACGCTACAGACGACACCTGTGTTCTCCACCCATGATGACTCCAACCTCAAAATAGTCGCCACATTTAAATACCTTGGGGTCTGGCTGGACATCAATCTTGATTTTTCCTCCCACATTGCTGCCATATGCTGTAAACTCCAACCTAAATTAGGCATATTTTACTGAAACAGAGACAGCCTCCCCCTTCCTATCTGTCATGAGGTAGTCAAGAAAAAGATTCTCCCAGTAATTGACTATGCTGACATTGTCTACAGTACTGCCTCTGCTATGTCCTTGTCTAGGCTTGATACTCTCCTAAACTCTTTTTGCTGCTTCACTTCTAACTCCCCCCTTCGCATGCATCACTGCTCCCTATACTCCTCCCTCACAATTTCAACTCTATCCCATTGCCGCCTGACCCATTGCTTGGCTTTCATAGCCAAATATTGGTTTGGGACCCTCTCTTCCTATCTTTCCTCCCTCCTTTCTCCAGCAGCCCCCTTCTCCTACCTGCTGCACTCCAGGGACTCCCACTCTTTCTCCCTGCCTCACCCCCACTCCACTTCTGGTCTGTCAGCTTTCTCCTATAGACTCTTGCCCAGCCACTAAACGGTGGTCTCTCGTCCTTCTCAGGGTCCTAGCCCTACTACTTCTCATATCCAGAAGTATTCACCCCAACCCAGGCCTCGCCACCCATAGTTAACTATACCAAGGCTGAGCGCCAGCCGCGTGGAACATCTGCAGCCTTTCCAAAAAAAACAGCATCCCTCCAAAGCTGGCTAGCGCAACACCAGACGGATGTACTTGCGCTCACAGAAACATAACTATCAAAAAAAAATGGATTAATTCATCAGCTTCCCTGTCTTCATGCTACACAGAGCTGACAGAATGGGAAAATGGGGTGGTGGATGTGCCCTCTATGTTCGAGACTCCTTACTGAACCAAGCTCTTCCGGCCCTCTCCCTGGACCATGGCGCCCAAGCCCTATCTATAAAATTTACCTTGGACCTTGCTAGGGCCCCTCTAACCATCACAGCGGTGTATGTTCCCCCATGTAACCAAGCAATGGCCATGCAATCCCTCACTAACTATATTTCCAACTTCCCTCCCAAAACAGAGCATATCCTGGTTGGTGATCTAAATGTAAACTGGCTCGCCAATTCGGCAGCCACTGTCAAGGACACCTTTGTGGCACTGGATCATACACAGCTGGTCTGCCAACTCACCAGGGTGAACACCTCAAATGGCTCTCAGACTCTACTAGACATTCTACTAACCAACCGGCCTCATAGAATCTCTGATCTAGTGATCCTTCCAGACTCTCTGAGTGACCACTCCCCTATCCTCTTCTCCTGGTCATGTCACCCGCCCAAACCTCAACCTAGTGTATCCACCCACCGGTGCCTATGGCTGGGTGGCCTTAAAAAAATCAAACTTTAACTGGCCCAGTGAGATTGGGCCCCTAACATTGACCTGGCCCTTGATTACTTCACACACTCGTTCAACAAAGCATGTGACATTTTTGCCTAACTAAAATGAAAACTGTAAAACATAATGTCCCATGGATCATGCCTTTATTACGGCAGCAACTAAAACAAAGGGATGGCCTCTGGCACAGAGCCATTGAATCTGGCACTCTGGCAGACAGACAAGCCTACAAAGCAGCATGCAATAGGTGCACCTGGACCATATGCAAGGCCAAGGCTGAGTATTATAAAGACACCCTAGCTTCCTCCTGGGGGAGTGCCCGGAAGTTTGGAGACAACATTAAAGAACTTAATGGTAAATCTCGTCTCCCCCCAACCTCCCAGCTCTGCATCAATAATGCCACCTCCACTGACCCCCAGGCCATCGCTAACTACCTTTACTCCACCTTCTTCGATCTTAGTGCAGTCCTCCCGAGTGACTTTTTCTACCCTATTCCAGCTACCTCCAAACCAAACCTCCAGCACCCCCCTTTCTACCTTAGGGTCATTACAAAGTGGGAAGCCAAAACCTACCTCTCCAAAGCTCTCAGTGGCTCCAACTATTGCAAAGACTCTTTTGACATGAAAATCCTTTACAGAGTTCTTGACACTGTTCTTTCCCCCCTGACTGACCTCCTTAACCGCTCCCTATGCCTGGGGCAGTTGCCAACAGCCTGGAAGACTGCTACAATTACCCCAATACTAAAAAGTGGAGACAACACCAATCACAACAACTATCGGCCCATGTCCATCTTTCCCCCTCTCTCAAAAGCCCTTGAAAAAATCATTGCCGACCAACTCACCGAGTATCTGCTTGCCCACAATTTATTAAGTAGTGAGCAGCATGGCTTCAGATCAGGCCATAGCACAACCACTGCCCTCATCGAATTCTCCAATTTCATTCACTCTGCCCTTGACCGTAAACATCTTGCTGGAGCCCTCTTCATGGATCTCTCTAAGGCCTTTGATATGGTCTCCCACCCCCTCCTCCTGGATACACTCCACCTCACTGGTCTATCATGTGGACCCCTCTCCTGGTTCAATAGCTACCTTACCGCTAGATCCCAATGTGTCAAGATAAATGACACCCTATCTTCCACCCTGCCTGTCCGCTTGGGGGTTCCCCAGGGTTCCATATTGGGCCCACTACTCTTCAGTATCTACTTAAATTCGCTACCCAAATCCTGCTCCGGTAACTTACTGCTATACGCTGATGATGCAGTTCTCTACACTGCGCACCCCTGCCCTGACAACCTACAATCCTCCCTCCAAAACTCGTTCAATCAAATTGAAAGCTGATTCACTAACCACAGACTTGGGGTCAACATCAAAAAAAACCAAAGCCATACTCTTTGCCCACTGGCAAAGCAAGGCCAAAGATGCTGAACTAAAAATCCTCTCCCACTCTCACCTCCCTTTGGAACAAGTACATATAAATATCTTGGCTTTACATTTGACACCTCCCTGTCCTTCCATGCCCACATTAACATCCTGTCCTCAGCCATTAATTCCTGCATCGGCCTCCTAGGACTGCCTAACACCAGAGGCTCTCAATCTGGCTGTCACCTCTTCTGTCCTCTCTCTTGTTGACTATGGGCTCCCCATCTACTCAGCCACAGACAACACCACCCTAAATAAAATTCACATAGCTATTAATAAAGTTTGTTGACTCCTCCTAGGAGCAGACAAATGCTCCTATACTTGCACCTTCTACACCCTTACCAACATTTTTACCCTGGAGAAAAGGCTACAATACCAAACGTGTCTGCTCACCAAAAAAATCCACTTAGGGTTAACTCCACTGGGGGTCTCTGCCTCCCTACTCTCATGCTTCAGCATTGCAGCTACTCATTCTGCCAACAAACACCTGTGGACCGTGCCCAGGGTCAGAACTTCCGTAGCTCAGTGATCATTCCCCTATAGAACCCCTGCCTGGTACAATGAACTCCCCCCAACCATAACCTCCATTCCCAAACTAGGGCACTTCAAGACCACCCTAAAAAACCACATTCTCTCTTTGTGCCAATGCCAGTGCAATTGCTAATCCTCCTAACTGGCATGCACAGAGCTGCTCTAGGCTGGTTCTCTTTTACATTGCAACCAACTGTATAGGACATCTTCGTGGGGTGGAAAGGATGAAAAGGGACTTGGCAAGGTTGGAGGAATGGTCAAATGTATAGCAGCTTAGATTCAATGCAAAGAAGTGCAAAGTAATGCACCTGGGAAACAAAAACCCAGGGGAAGAGTACACAATGGGGGGTGAGATACTGACAACAACAAAAATGGAAAGGGACCTGGAGTAGTCATATCAGATGACCTAAAGGTGGGCCAGCAATGTGAGAAGGCAGTAAGGAGGGCTGGGGGATACTGGGATGCATAGGGAGAGGCATCACCAGTAGAAAACAAGAAGTTGTTGGCCCTCTGTACAGACAGTTGGTAAGACCACATCTGGAGTACTGTGTACAGTTCTGGAGACCCCATCTCCACAAAGACATAGACAGGGTGGAGGTTGTCCAGAGGAGGGCAACCAAAATGATGCAGGGTCTGCATCAGAAGACATATGAAGAAAGACTAAAGGAACTAAGATGTATAGCCTTGAGGAAAGGAGGGAGAGGGGGGACATGATAGAAACTTTCAAATACCTCAAGGGAATCAACAAAGTCCAAGAGGGTAGCATCTTTCAGAAAAAGAGATTGCAAAAACAAGAGGCACAATTTGAAGATAGAGGGACGGATCAGAGGTAATGTGAGAAGTATTTCTTCACAGAGAGGGTGGTGGATACATGGAACATCCTGAGGAGGTCGTAGAGTCAAAAACAGTGGGGAAATTCAAGAATGCATGGGACAGACATAAGGCAATTCTAGTGGGGGATAGGAGGAAGTAGGCTGTTAGTTAACTAGGATCTGCAGCTTATCCGTTAGGTAGGGAAATGGGCAGACTAGGTGGGCCAAGCGGTCCTTATCTGTCGTCACATTCTGTTTCTATGTTTCTGCTATATGACAATGCCCCAGAGGCTGCACTTACTCTGTAACTGTACCACTTGTACTTATATCAATACCCTAGCTACTACATGTATAGGTCAACAGCCACCCTGGCTATTATATGTAAATACCTTTTTGTTTAAACTATGATGTCTCACTACTGTACTGTCTCACTGTATGTATGATTATGTTTGACGCAGAGCCTTTGTAAATGAGCCTACGACTCAAAGGGTTGTAATTCCTATGATATGTTAATTAAATAAATAAATAGACTCTGGCCGTAGCTAAGGGCCTGGGAGGAGGAGGAACTGGAAGGCCAGGCGAGGTGGATCCAACGGTGGGCATGGGGGTCAGGTGCCATCGCCTACCCTGCAGAGCTGGGCTTTTCCATGTTCTGGTGATCCTCCCCCTGGCGTGGTGCACCCCTGATGCAATGGTGCATGGCAACCCCGCCAGTGTCAGTCACTCTGATTGACGTGCTGCTGACATACTGCAGCACCCTCAAACTCCACCGGGAGCCACTGGTATGCTGGACCAGCCCCAGCCCTCCCCCCAAGGAGGACAGCAGCCCAGTGGGCACTTGGTCCTCGCCCCATCCCTGCTGACCCCTGGCACCTGAGCTTGCTTCCGAACTTGAGTTACTGGTATAGCGCGAGGTGTGGCATCCTGCGTGGAGATCATTTTATTCTTGAGATATGTAGTAGCCAAGTTTATTGATATCTTTGCAGCTGTAAATAATATGCACATGAATATGTATTAGCTTTTTAATTATATATTTTTTCTTGTATCTTCTGTTCTTATATATGGGAGCACTGATAAATTCATCACAGGTGGTTTATTTTGTGTGGCTATCTCTTTAAGATTGCTTCAGTATATAAGAGGATGTCAGCAAGTTACCTCTTGAAAAAGCAAGCAAGCACGAAACTTTGGGGTGTGTTCCAGTGCTTGTTTTACCATCATGCTGGCTCTAAATTAATAAAGGATTCAGACACAATGGGTGGGATATTCAAAGGGGTTGCGCAAGGCGCAACAGTGTTGCACCATGCGCAACCCACTGATGCGACACGGTGCAATATTTAAAGGGGGATGTTGCACTGTGCAAATCCCAATGCACCAGGGTGCACCAGTAATGTATGTGGCACAAGTGCGGGGAGCGTGCCCATGCATATGCGGCACATCCCGATATTCAGCCCAGGATGTGCGGCGCATATTCTAGGCACATACCGCCTGCGCTGCTCAGGGGGTACAAGGTTGTGCCCGGCGAAACCAGGAGCAAGTCCTGGCCACCCACGGTGAGCTGCCGTATTGCAGGCGCAACACGCAGCCGCCTGTTGTGGGTGGCTACCCCACTCGACAGGTCGGGTACCGGGTACTCACGCCCGATCGGGGCATAATATATGTATGAAAATACCCTGGTGATCCAGTGAACCCTACCCCATCACCCGATCACAGGCTGTTGAATAAAATACATTCTCTGGTGGTCTAGTGGACCCGATCCCCAGCCCGATTGCAGGCAAATGAATAAATTAACCTCCCTGGTGGTCCAGTGGACCTGATCCCCAGCCCCAATTATGGGCAAATGAATAAATTTACCTCCCTGGTGGTCCAGTGGACCCAATCCCTAGCCTGGTTCATTCACATTTTGGGACTGTGTAGTACAATACGGTCTGCATGCCCATTGGCCCATGCAGTGGACCAATGGGCATACAGCCATACTGTACGCTGTCAGTCGGCGGGCGGCCAGGCAGCTTGTGAGTGGGGAGCTGCTGCTCATCGCTGACCGGGGGGACGTGGAGTGGTGGGTCTGAGTGGGCGGGCGGGGGGATACCGCTGGCCCACCTGGGCATTTCTTTACAACCGGAGCCCGTGATCGGGCTGGGGATCGGGTCCACTGGACCACCAGGGAGGGTTAATTTATTCATTTGCCCACGATCGGTCTGGGGATAGGGTCCACTGGACCTCCAGGAAAGTTAATTTATTCATTTGCCCACGATCGGGCTGGGGATTGGGTCCACTGGACCACCAGGGAAATTAATCTATTCATTTGCCCGTGATCGGGCAGGGGGGCAGATCCGCTGGACCACCAGGGATGTATTTCTGTTATGCCCGTGATTGGGCGCTGGGGCGCATTGCCTGCCAAGGGGCAGGGGGTGTCGGTCCCTGATGGCTGCAGCCTGGCAGGGCACCAGGCGCAAGTTGCCAGGGATCGGCGCACCTGCATGCAAATGGAGCCATAATGACATGCAAATGGCCCCATTTGTGCCTTGCATGCATAATGGCCTCATTTGCATGCCCAGCGCTGAATATCGTGGTTGCTGCGCCTAGTGCACCCGCACTTGTGCTGGCACATCCCCCTGCTCCTCACTTGCCACTTGCACTGGCACAGTGCCACTGCGCCGTGTGCAGTGGGGGCAGCCCCTGTGCCATATTCAACAGTGCTGAGCCATGGCACAGCACCGTTGAATATCGCCTAGGCCATGCCCTGGCGCATCCCAGTTGCGCTGCGCCCAGGCTTGCACCCCTGCCTGGTGCAGTCTGAATATCCTGCCCAATGTGTTTTTGTGCTGAGCAGTGATCTTTTCTTTTTCAGTGTGTAGTGAGTGCTGTAGTTTGTAGTTGTTGAATTAGCTGTGTTTATCGCGGGCACTGCAGCTGTGGTGAGCAGCTTTTTCTGTTTTCTTTTATCAATATTGGCCATGTCCTTCTACCTGCATGCTTGTAAATCCCTGACAATAGATAAGATTGCCCCTCAGAGTTTCCCACTATGGGGCAGTTTCTCTTTTGTAAGTTTATAGGAGCACTAGCAGGGCCTCTTATGGAGATAATAGTGTTGCCTCGCATTTTCTTAGGGCAACAGAACTGCAAACTATAGGTGAGCAGTTCTGGTGCCTTAAGGATGCAAGAGGCGTCATATCCATAAAAGGCCTCCTAGCACCCCTGTAAACGTATTATATAGCGTACCATGATTTGCTTTAAAAAATACATTTTTTGCAGTCCCTTTCTGTGATGTGAGCGGCCCTAACCAGAAACCCACTAAGCAGGAGCAACACACGAGACACTTATGGAAATAAGAGTACCTCCCATGCAACTGAAGGAGGTGCTGTGATTGGTCAGGAGGATCATATGACGATCCCATGATCAATAATTTCATCAATGTAGCATCCTTTGAGTTTGTCAAAGCTACTGCCACTCCTCCAGGTTCAAATGTTGTTTTGGGGAATGGGAACTGTTATTGGGGCTGAGCGTGCAACGGGACATGAAGCACAGCCTGGTTACCAGTAACTGGCTGCACCTAGAAGGGCACGGGAAGAGTGGCCCTGCTTGTGAAGATCAAGCCTTGAAGGGCACAGAAGAACCAGCCAGGAATGTACAATACTATCTCATATTACATAACCATCCTTTTCCTTTTCTGGGCCTAAGTTCTGACTCTAAAAAAAAAGTCCTTTTTTTTTGTTTGTTTGTTTATAATCCTTATGTAAGCACTTACTATTTTAAGGTGTGATCCACAAAGGCAAACAAGATTGTGGGTATCTGGGGTGCTGATCTCCACACCCACTAATGCAGGCACACATCCCAGCATTCACATCCTCCAGCTCCCCAGGTACCCTGCACAGACTGCAGTCCAGATGGACCATGGACAGGCCATGAGGTGGTGCTGTGGTGGACACTGGGCATCCAGTTGGATTCCCTTGCCAGATCTGAAGTGGATCCTAATCCCCGCATGGAGCAGGGGCTGGTGGGATGGGCCCCATTAGGCAAACTATCAGGTACTGTCATCTACCAATCTGTGCTGATATGACCCACAGCCCTCTATATAGGCTCAAGGGGCTGGGGGCAGGTGGAGAAATTGCCAATTTGGTTCTGGGGGCTGTCCTGCCATCAGGCAGAAGGGGGCACATTAAGCACTACAGTAGTCCATTAAGTCCAGTAGCCTCATGCAGCCCTCCATACCACTGAGTTTGTCTATAGCACTGGGCACTTCTGTTCTAATGGTCTGTTTCATAGCAGTGTGCAGGGGCATGCAGTGAGGGCTGAGGATGCACAGAAGTTTCCACATGTGCAGACTGGGACTTCTGTGCACCCTCGGCCTGCAAAAGCACCCCTCCAGAGGTGCGTATCCTTATGCAGATTGAGCTCTTAAAAATTAGGTTGCATGCTTTGTGAGGTCTGTCACTGCATTGAGTTGGTTCATGGGTGGGTTGATCCTGTGGGGAGGTGCTGCATCCCATGGGATGGTACTATACTTACACAAGGCCCACTTAAACCTTTCTCTGGGTGGAGGCATGGTGCTATTTCACTCTTTTATTTTTTTTTTTGATACTTGCATTTTTTTTTTTATTTAAAAGTTTTTTGTAGTACATCTTATCTGAAATACAGTATTATAGTGATTGGATCCATGACACGGCATCGCCAACTTTGTTTTGATGTGACACAACACTAATGGATTTATGTCAACTGCAAGTTGCAATCAGCATAAATCCTTCGAGAAACTGTCTGTTTTTATCAGAGGGCTTCGCCCCTGAACTTCCCATGTTGGGGGCTCTGCCCCCCCCAAAACACCCTGTAACTAGAGATTATCAACTCCAGGTTGGAATTGATTCAGGGAAGAGGGAAATCCCTGGAGAAGGCAGTGCCAGGGTCCTGTAGGTACATTACAGCAGCAACAGCGACTTGCCGCTGTGATGTACTTCGCTATAAAAATGTCACTGCGGTGTCAACATACGATAGTGATTGTCATCCGAGGTTCAGTACTTCAGTAGACAAATCAGTATACTGTAGTAATGCTTATATAAGTATATGTTTTATTTGCCAGGAGAGGCAGGATTTTTAAGTGTTTGAGGTAATGGGCACCTGAATTATATTGCTGGGTGATCAGTATGTGGGCTGTCCAGTCTGGCCTGCAGTCCCCTCTGTGTTGTTTCTTGAGGTGATTGTCAAGGAATGGTTATGGTACTATGCCTCTTATTTATGATATAGAGGAGACAGGTGTTCCACCAGGTCTGCAATGTTGGGAATCTCTTCTGCAGCTGTGCTGTAATTTTCTCTAATTTATAGACATCATGGATTACGTCTTCCCACTGAGAGGGTTGGTGGGATAGGCTGAAGCCACATTCTAGTTACAGCTTTTTTGGCTGCTGTAAGTAAGATTCCAATAGTATAAATGTGTTTTTGGTTTTAATTTTCAATGGATAGTGGAGGAGGAGTGCTATCACTGGGGTAAGGGGGGGCCTATTCCTGGGATCACTTTTTGTAGAACCTGTTACACTGCTTGCCAGAATGTGCCTAATTTGGGGCAGAACCAGAGAACATCCGTGTGAATAGCTACCTCATGTCCACATTTCTACCAACATGTGACATCATGGGTGGTGCTGTATTTGGCCATAATTTGTGGGGTGCAGAAGAATCTACTGACTATTTTAAAGCAGTATTCCCTCCATTGGTAGGAATTTGTTACCTTATGCTGCTTCTGCCAAATCATAGTCCATGCCTTATCGGAAAGTTCAATGCTAAGTTCTGCTTCCCAAGTGAGTTTAGTGTTTTCTGTAGTGGTGGGGGTTCCGGCTATGAGGACTTGATAAGGTCTAGATATAAAGTGAGCGGGGTTTGTTCTGTGGCTTTCTGTATTCGGAAGGGAAATACTGGTGGGATGGCTTGCTCATTGACTTGTAGTCCAATTTGTTTTTCTAAGTGTGTCCTAATTTGAAGATATCTGTAGTGATCTCTTTTGTCTAAGTAGAACTTGGCTTGCAGCTGTTCAAAGGTATTAAAAACACTGTCAGAGTAAAACTGATAGGTGTATATCAGGCCCTGTCTCAGCGTCACATGGTCAAAACCCTGCAAACAAAAACAGCATGGCAAACAATGCTGCAAGTAAAATGTCAACTGCACAAATAAGGTCGGTGAAACACCAACCGATACAAAATGCCACACACACCATAGGAACTAATGGAAAAATATAGTGATTTTCTTTTGGGGGGCTTCTCCCCCATACCGCCCAAAATGGGGGACTTTGCCCCCCCCCCCCATAATTAATCTAATCAACTCTATGGGGTTGTGGACCTCGGGGATGAGGAGAAACTCAGGAGGGGAATTTTGTTTTTTTTTTTGGTTTTTTTTCTAAATGCACAATATCAGTAGACAGAGAACCAAATCCTGGTCCCCAGGTCTCCTTTGCTCCAGGTGCTAATGCCTTAGCCACTCCACCGCGGAAGCCACTTGACCAGGCACCACAAATGAAGCCTCTTCAGCCCTTCCTCTACTCTATGGATACCGACAGGGGTAGTGGTAATTCACTAACACTATTATACCCCTCTCACTGTCAATGCTTTCAGCATTTCTACAGTGCGGTTTATTCTGCGCTATTCTTGCAGCGCCTAATTGACCTGGTACCTGTGTCAGCCATGTTTTAAATATGTGGTCCTGTTGAGCTGGGAAGAAAGTGGGGTCCATAGCCAGCGCACCTATCCACCTTGCCCCTACTTTGTGGTCCTTGGTGGAGAGGAAGGTATGACAAGTTTTAAGTAAGCTAGAGGAGAGAGAGGGAGACTGAGATTCACTGCATACTGCATTGGGATTAAAGAGATGTACAGAATCAATGTCTTGAAGGGAGATGTCCTTCTCTAACAGCACCCACTGTAGTGCTGGTGGGGGTTGTATCCAGTGGATGACAAATTTTAGTTTTGCTGCAGTCACATATAAGAATAATTTAGGGAAAGCAAGGCCTTCTTTTGTTTTAGATAATTGCAGTTTCTCGAAGGCAAATCATGGCCATGTTCCCTGCCACAGAAATCTGAAAATGGATTTATTCCAGTTTTGAAATTCTGATTGGGAGGGCAAAATGTGCAGTGTCTGTAAATGGTACAGATACCTGGGAGAATGTGCATTTGTATGGCCTGGGCTCTATTTAATAGAGTTAAGGGTAAGGGTTGCCACCTTTTGAGATTTTCTCATACTCCTTCGACTAGTAGAGGGTAGTTCTGAGCATCTAGGGTACTGAGATCTGCTGGTAGATTAACGCCATGAAACCTAATTGTTGGTCTGTCCCACCTAAAAAGGTAGGTAGCTTTCAAAGTGGGTGAGGGGCCCAGGCCTATCTGCAGAACCTCACTTTTGATGGGATTAAAGAGCAGCTGACACCTTCAGAACAGCGTTATCAAAACATAATACAGTATTTAGACACAGTTCAGCTTGTTTTTCACATTAGTTTTGCATTTTTCCTCCACTTTATTTATTATTGAGGTAATTTGCATGAACACAGGATATTTGCTTCTGATGAGTTCATCTACTCCTGTTACTTCTCCCTACCTGAGGTCATAAAGCATGGTTTTGTGACATCACAGTTACTCCCAAGGGAACAGATTGTGATGTCACAACAGTGCACTATGACTTGAAGTAGGGAGTAAGCTATGGAGGCAGGTGAACTCTAAGGGATAAAGATCATATATTCATAACAATTTCCTCCATAATACACAATGGGGAGGATAAGTCTATAGAATAGATATGGAATGCAAGATGAATTGCACCTAACTATTATGTTTTTCAAAGTTTTCTTTAAGGTGCCGGCAGCTCTTTAATTTCATAGCCCGCTGATCGCTCCATTGTTGAGAGGCATTTGGAAAGGGCTGGGAGGGAGGAGTCAGGGTTTGTTATGTAAAGGAGAAGATCGTCAGTGTAATATGTCACCTTGTGGGTGTGAACCCCTGCTGAGTACCCTTGTATTGCTATGTTCTGTCTAAGAAATTGGGCCAGGGGTTCTGCATATATGGCAAACAGGTATGGGGATAGCGGGCAGCCTTGACCCGTGCCTCTCATTAATGGGAATCATTCTGAATATGGGCCAGTGGCTTTAACCATGGTTTGAGGCAGGGTGTTAAGACCTGTTAGGAGGTTAAGGAAATTCTCTGGAAAAGCAAACTTTAGAAGGTTGTAGTGCAGAAATGCCCAAGAAATCCTATCAAAGGACTTCTGTGCATTTACACTGAGTATTAGAAGAAGGTTTTCACTCCTGGATGCATGATCAACCACCAATAGAGTTTGCTTTATATTGCCAGCCCATCAGTGTAGCGGATGATTTTCTACTTACGATGCTGGTGACCCGGGTTCTGGAGCGGACCCAGGAGTCAGAGGACCGGATGGGGGGGAAGTTGTCTGAGCATCCGATGGACCACTCAGCTCCTCCAGGGGAGGGAGCACACTGGCTCGGGGATGGCCTGACCTCTGGCGAAAGCTGGAGGTATCACAGCCCTGGTGCCAATACCTGAGGGAGAGTGTGATGGATGCCAGCTCAAGCCTTGGTGTCGTGGCACGTCATGGTCTGGGAGAGTGCACATGGAATAATGCCTCTCCCAGCATGACACTGACATGAGGGCCCAATAGTGGGTCCTCACCTGCCTGCTGCTGCAGTACAGCCTGGATCCCCAATGACGACTTGATTCCTCTGGGGAGGGGGTTCGGGGCACACCCCCCACCATGTCCCCACCTGGAGGGTAAGCCAGGGCTCCATGGGAGGAGTCCTCAATGGGAAGAGACGGCAACAGGTAAGGCAGTCGGGTGACAGTGCTGGGTTGGGGCAGGGGTAAAAACAGAAAATAAAAAAAAAGAGTTTGCTTTACAATGTCCATCATTTGTCTTCTTCTGATAACCCCAGACTGGTCAAGGCAGATTATTTCAAGGAGAATATTGTCTAGCCTAGGGGGCCAGAATGCTGGTGAATAGTTTACTATCCGGGTTTAGCACTGATATGGGTCAGTAAGATTCACACTGTGTTGCCACTTTCTGAGGCTTCAAAATGGCCGATATATTGGCATAATGCTAAGAGTCCAGGCTGATTGCAGTTTTGTGACACAACTACAACTACAAGAATACCTAGGCCTTTCTCAGTTCTCCCCCTTTATGGATTCAACTTCCTTCTTCACACCTTTCCGGTATGACTTTCAGAAATCCCATTCCATCTCCATCTCCCTCCTCAGGCTCTCTGACTCCATTCTTACTGGGATGGACCAGGGCCAGATCACTTATCCTATTTTTGTCGATCTGGCCAAAGCCTTCGACACCATTGCCCATCCCATTCTCTTGCAAAGCTCACCGCTGCAGGACTCTCTTCTCATACCATTGTCTGGTTCTGCTCTTACCTTCTGGGCAGAACTCAATAGGTTAAAATCTGCTACTCCATTTCTCCTCCACTCGCTATCAGCACAGGAGTCCCCCAAGGCTCTGTGCTTGGCCCCATCCTTTTCTCCATTTTTCTAAATAACCTCCCTTCTGTCTGCACCTCAGCGTCCATCCACATGTACACTGATGATACAGTACTGTTTGCCAGACTCCAGCTGGACTTCAACAATGTCTAGTGCTGGTTCCACTCAAATCAGCTAGCCCTAAATGAAAAGAAGACAATCTCCATGACCTTTGGAACCAGGCAAAAGTTCTCCAGACTTACTACTGCCCCTTCCTTTCACACCCTTGATGGGTCTCCCTTGAAGATGTCTCATCCTTTGAGTACCTGGGGGATATGGCTCGACCGGCACCTGGACTTCTCAATTCATGTTGAGGCAATCCACAAAATGTTGCACTGTAAAGTAGGTGCTTTGTATCATAACCATGGGTGCATCCCCTTGCCTGCTCGTAGAGCCATATTACAGAGAATGATTCTCCCCATCTTTAACTATGGTGACGCTGTGTACAGCGCTGCTCCTAAGTCCACATTGGCCAGACTGGACCCGCTCTTCCACTCATTCTGTCATTTTCCCCCTCTGCACTCACCACTGCTCCCTCTACTCTGTCCTCTCTCTCCTCTCCCCTCCCTTCAGGCTAGACATTTTACTCACTGCTCCTCCTTCCTGGCCAAACACTGGCTTGGTTCTCTTCCCTCCTATCTCTCCTCAGTCCATGCATCCCCTTCCTCCTCCTCCTACTCTCTATGCAGCTAACTTTTGACTCCTCTCTCTCCCGCGTAGGTCGACTACTGTTGATCAGGCAACTTTCTCCTGCTGTCTCCCTAAACTGTGGAATGCCCTACCCCTAACCACCCACTCAACCACTTCTCTTTACTCCCTTTCCCTTCACCTCCACGAGCTTTGCTCACCCTCCTGCACCTGTTCATGACCCTTTACTTCCTTCTGTTCATCCACTATCCCTATTTCTCTCTCCACCTCTTCTCTCCCCTGTCCTCTACCCCACAACACCATTCCCTACCACTCTACCCCTCTCCACTCTATCTCTCACTAATTGTTACAACCTTTTCATGACCCATTATTTCCCTCTGCTCCTCCACTCTCCCAATTACTCTCTCTTCCTCTTCTCTCCCCGTCCTCTACCCCACAACATCATTATCTACTGCTCTACCCCTTCTCGCTCTACCTCTCTCTAACTACTGTTACACCCCACCTATGTACCCTCCCTGCATTTGCTGAAATATGCCATACTGCTTTGGGTCCTTGTTGGGACCAGTACTATTTCAGTAGCCTTCTTTATGTACTGCTATCCGCATCTTGTACATGCATTGTACAGTATATGTAAATTGTAAATGATACTTGTTTATATTGCTATAATCTACTGGTTTCTAAGCTTCATTTTTCTCTCTCTGTATAATTTATGACTTGTCATCTCTGTAATATTTTCTTCCATGTTCCCCTACCCCCCAGGACACATCTGGAAATGAACTACTATTCAGCTCAGTATGTCTTTCCTGGTAAAACATTTTAAAATAAACAAATAAATAAGTAGTTCCGGGGATGAAAAAGGTTGCAAAAGTTGTTACATCTGGTCCTCCATGATAGTGGGGAGGAGTAAATTTTCCATATAGGTCTGTAGGGATTCAGGGGGCACATCCTGGGTATTCACTAAAAATATCACCAACAGCTTAATCTGGTTCAATTTCAGTTGCTTACCATCTGTATCCATCCTCCCCCCGGTCACCCCTGAAAAAGGGACTTCTAGGCCCAGTGGGCTTACCGGGTCAACAAAATTCAATAAATAATATGGAGTGGTGTAGTATTGTTGAAGGGTTTTAAGGATGTCTGTTGTATGGCTATGAGATTTGCCTGTGGTGAGTCAATTAATTTAGTTATTGTGGCCATCTTGCACTGACTTTGTAATCTGTAAGCTAGAATTTTGGCCACTCTAGATCCCCCCTTCATAAGTTTGTCTCAGCCATAATAGAGCTTGTTCCATTTTATGCATTAGTAGGTCTTGAATCTTGGCCTGTGCATGTTTGTTTTTGGGTTAGAGGAAATGGTTGCCTTCCATGTGAGGCTGCTGTAGGAATTGTAGCTTGTCCTGAAGCTGTAAAAGTTGTTCCTCCCATTGCCTCTTTATTTTGGAGGCATAAGTGATTATTTTGCATCCCAGTACTGTTTTTATAGTATCCCATAGGGTCTGTGAGGAAATATCTATGTTAGTATTTTCACTTATGATTCTGGGAACCAAGTCCTGCAAATGTTTTGGTATTCAGGCTCTCGTAAAAGCAATATGTTAAATCTCCATTGGGTGGACTTCTTTTCAAGGGGTTTTGAAAATTGAATCAAGATTGGGGCATGGTCTGAAAGCACAAGGCAAGGCAAAATTTATTTAAAAAGATGCCCATCCCAGAGGCTCTGGGCACCGTACAAACAAAGCAAAATTCAAAATAAAACAAGCAGCAAATTCAATACAATAAATTGAATCACACAAAATAATCAGAATAAAACATAAAATAGCTGTAGGTAAATAGTACATAAATATCTAGGATCAAGAATCTAAAAATCTAGCCGGCCCGGTGGTGCAGAGGGTTGAGGCGCTGGACGCCACACCTCGCGCTACGCTGGCAACCCGAGTTCAGGAGCAAGCTCGGGGAGCCGGAGGTCAGCAGGGGAGGACTGAGATTGAGCATCTGAGGACAGCTCTCCGGGTCCTGGGGAGGGTTCGGGGATTTCCCAATGCGCTGGCACACCCCGGCGGAGGCTGAGGGCACTGCAGAGCACGATAGCAGATACTGGGGATTGGAGTGTGGCAGAGATATCTTCCAGGTGCGTGTGGGAACGAACACATGCTGGGCGGGACGTCATTGCACGTCCACGCTCCAGGGGAAAAAAACTACAGAAATACTCCCTTCCCTCGGGTGAGGCGACGGCGATCAGAGGCAGTCCGACAGACCTCACGCCTAACACCGGCCGTCTCTCCGGTTCTCCTTGGGGTCTGGGGCCACTCCTAGGGGCCGGGGGAGTGCCCAGTCCCCGCATACCTGACGTAGCCCAGAGAAGTCGGTTCAAGTGGGCAGTTGTGTCCGGTGGCTGATGAAGAGACCCTGAGAGATACCCCGAAAGGCAGGGTGCATAAATAAATGATACAAAAAAAAAAAAAAAGAATCTAAAAATCTAAACTCTAAAAGGCTGGTAGCCAGATTTAATCAACAAGAGACAGCCAGGATAGGGAATATCAGCCAAAGTCCAGGAAGATCTGATTATTCAAAAAGACCTTGAGGCAGGCTTTAAATACCTCAACTGAAGGGGCCTTTTTTACACCTGAAGATAGCAAATTCCACAGGATGGGGCTGGCGACACTAAAAGCTCTATTATCGGCAGTTTTTAACCTCATCCTGGGAATCACAAGAAGGCCTCTAGAGAAGGAGCAGAGGGAGCGGACCGAGACAGCAGGTGTAAGGAGGTCTTTCAGGTAGCCTGGGCCCAGGTCATAAAAGGCCTTAAAAGTGAGCAAGCCCACCTTAAACAGGACCCTCCACCTGACCAGCAGCCGGTGCAGCTCACACAGCACTGGGGTGATATGTCAGTACTTAGACTGCCCCGTCAACAACCTGGCGACTGTGTTCTGCACCCGCTGCAGATGGTGGAGAGTACCTCCAGAAACCCCAAGATAGAGCACATTACAGTAGTCAAGTCTAGATGTCACAAAGGCTTGTACCAAAGTGGGGAGGTCCAGAGGCAGAACTAGAGGCTTTATCCTGATGATATTTCTGAGATGGTAAAAGCTTGTGCAAACAACGGATGACACCTGGGATTCAAGTGTCAATCCACTGTTAAGGATAATGCCAAGATCACGCGGACTAGAGGAGGTCTTCAATGGTACAGAACCAAGAAAAAGCCCCATCTCTGTACCAGAGGCCATCCTATCATGCCGTCTGTTCGACTCCAACACCTCTACCTCTGTCTTGTTGGGATTCAGTCACAACCAGCTGGAGGCCAACTAGTCATTGATCTCGGCCAGGTAGATGTTCAGCACATCCACAGCATTGGATGTCCCAGGAGCAAAGGAAAGATACAGCTGGGTATCATCGACATAACAATGAAAACCCAAGCTGTACTTCCTAATGAGCTCTCCCAGGGGCAGCATGTACACAGCAAACAACATCGGTGGCAGGACCGAACCCTGGGGTTCTCCACAAGACAGGAGGCTGGGGAGGAGGAGAGCTTCCCCTATCACAACCCTTTGCCTCCTGTTAGTAAGAACACACTCAAACTAGCAGATGACAGTGCTGGCAAGTCCGCAGAAATCCCTCAGGTGGTTGATTAACAAAGGATGGTCCACCATGTCAAATGCTGAGGAGAGATCAAGGAGAATGAGAATTTTCCCCTCATATCGATCCCTCGCCCTGAGGTGGTCATTATGCACCTGAACTAGTGCAGTTTCACTGCTGTGCCTCACTCGAAACCCAGACTTGAGGTGCTCCTCAAGCTGAAATGCCCCAACCTTCTCTACAATCTTACCCAGGAATGGAAGATTGGAAATGGGACTTTAATTTGCCAGGACGTCAGGGTCTAAAGATGGCTTCTTCAGAGGGGGTCTCCCCAATGCCTCCTTCAAGACACCAGGAAAGATTCCCTCTGACAAAGAGCACCGGATATTCAGGACAAAAACCAGGCCAACGGAGTCAACACATCTCATCAAGAAACTTGTCGGCACCGGGTCCAGTTCACAAAATGTGTGCTTCAGCTTGGAAGCCACCTCAATGACCTCAGCCACCTCCACCAGTCTAAACTTGTCCCAAAAAGGCGCAGTGCTCTTCTGGTCACCCACAGCAACCACTGTCAGCCACAATGTGGCTCACTGGCTCAATACCTTGTCGAATCGCAGACACCCTGTCCGAGAAGAACCGAGCAAACTCTTCTCATAAAGCATCAGAAAAAGCTTTTTTCAGCTGCAGACAGGCTGGGTTAAGAAGCATGTCCACAGTCCAAAAGAGCACAGCTGGTTGGTTTCTCCTGGCAGCAATCTCACTGGACAGGAACTTTGCCTTCTTACGATTGATTGCCCCCTGTACACACCATAATGTGTACACAGGACCAGTTTGTCCACCTCCAACCCAAACTTCTGCCAGTGGTGCTCTAGTCTCTGACCCATAATCTTCATTACCTTGAGCTCCCCATCAACCAAGGGAACCTCAAGTGAGAGGATCTGGGTCATACACAAACTGGTGCGAGGGAGTCGAACACAGCAGACATCTTATTATAGGCGGCGACTGCCATGCCCACAAGCCCAACACATGCACTGTCCACGCTAGATAGATCAGCCACCACCAGAAAACCCTCAGGGATCAAGCCCCTCAAAGGGCAGTAGCTAACCATCTCTGCAGGGGAGGACCTCGGGGCCCAAACTGGAAATTCACTGTGCAGTGATTGGAGCAAACAATCCAATTAGTCTTGAGATTATTTATCTCAAGCCCCAGGGAGAACACTAGGTCCAACAGGTGGCCCACCTGATGGGTCACAGAAGAAACTTCTTGCGACAGGCCCAGAGATTACATTATCTGGAAGAAGTTGCACCCCAGCCAAGATGATTCATCATCGGCCCAAACATTGAAGTCCCCCAGCACTAAACATCTGGGGGCCTCCAGTGTTTCGCCGATGAGAAAGTCAGCTACTTCCTGCAGGAATTCTCCTACCATGGCAGGGGGATGGTAAATCAGGAGAACCCTGCAACCTCCACCTGGACCCCCTTGAACGGCCACAAATTCAAATGAACCAGTGCTCTGACTGAGTGCAGGGTGAAGCCTAGTTCGTATCTAAAACAGATAGCAACCCCCCCCCCGGCCCTGCGTTCCACTCTGGGGCAGTGCATTACAGAGTACCTGGGCAGGACAGCGACCACTAAAACCAGGCCAGCATCATCACCCACCTAGGTCTTCATAATGCAAGCCAGAACAACCGAAGAAATCAGGTGCACAATAATTGAATCAATTAACAAGTCTACAGTAGCAGACATGTTATTCATGTCTGCCACTGTAACCCAGGTGATTTTTTTCCCCACTTATACAGACGTAGTTTAGTCTAGAATAATGTCTATGTGGGTTTGAGTAGAATGTATATTTTTTGTGGAACAGATACAAACAGAGGAGAGAAAGAAATAAGTGCCTCAGCTGGGACTTGAACCCAAGCCACCCAGAATATCATTGTGGTCGTGCTAACCAGTTGCACCATCAAGACAACTGGAACATGGGCCATCTTGGAGTACACATTACTTTTTCTACAATGCATAACCTGGTGTTGCACAAATAAGTACTACATTTTTTTTTTTTTTTTATTTATACTTTTTCCATCCCTCCAGCATTACTTCACCTCCGGCCCCCCAGCACTAGACACGTCTCCCTGTGGGACTTTCAACCCCATAGAAACATAGAAACATAGACTTTGATGGCAGATAAGGACCGCTTGGACCACCTAGTCTGCCCATGAATTAGCTCTCATGGCGGGGCCACCCCAGTGCACCTGGGTACCCCCATAGGGCTGTGTCCAAACTGGGAGTTGATCGAAGGATTAAGAGGTACACAGGGGTTTTTTCTTGCTTACCCCGATTCTCCCAGGGATAACAATGTGTTATGAGGCCAAGGAGGTGGGGCATGCAAAGACGTACCTCCACTCCACACTCTTGCTACTGCCCTTCCCACCCTTGTACCGCCCAACTGTCCTGCCACCAAGAAACTCCTGATGGCAGTAAGTTGTGGATGTGGAACCCTCCCCAAGAGAGGAGAGGAGCTTGCCATATGGCTGCTCAATCCAGCTGCTGCCCTTCCCCCCCAGCCAACCCCTGACGACCCGGGCTTGTTCCCTAACCCAGGTCACCAACGTAGTGCGAGGTGTGGCATCCAGTGCCTCAACCCTCAGCACCACAGGACCAGCCACTGCTACATTTTTCAATCACATAGGTTCAGTGTGCATATGTTATGGGACACATACAAACAGAGGAGAGAAAGAAGTAAGTGCCTCAGCTGGGATTTGAACCCAGTCCTCCTGAACTACCATTCCGTTCACACTAACCAGCTGCACCATCAAGGCAACTGGGACCTGGGCTGTCTGGTACCACACATTACTCTTGCTCCAATGCACAACCTGCTGCTGCACAAATAATTAATACATTTTTCAATCACATGGGTGCAGTGTGCATATTTTATGGAACGCTTAGAAACAGAGGAGAGAAAGAAGTAAGTGCCTCAACTGGGACTTGAAACCAGGCCACCTGAAATACCATTCTGGTCACATTAACCAGCTGCGCTACCAAGGTAACTGGTATGTTTCAACAGTTGTGATGATAAGAGCACAGGCAAAGAAAATTTCAGATGTCGGGGACTCTTTTCTTCTTGCCAACTTTGATTTGGACTTGTTTGAGCACAGCTCCAAGACCCAGAAGTCCAGGAAAGAAAGAAGACACCTGAAAAATCAGTGATAACAAACACTGATGGACAAAAGGGGATGATGTATGACAATGCTAAAACTAAACTGATAACTGATTGTGATTTTGTTTGTGAAAACAACTAACAATGTTTCTCTCCAATGTTACTGGAAGCAGCTGGGGTGAAACAAAAACAGGGTGAACCAATGTTTAAAAAATGTAATGGGCTACTATATAGAGTTTGGGTTAATACTCAGACAAAGAAACAAATAGAACAGTTGGTCAGATTACAGAAATAGTGAACTGAGTTGTTACAAATAGCACATGATAGTCCTATAGCTGGTCACTTTATTTATTTATTTTATTTAGTTTTTGTTTACTGGGTGGGTGCACGAGCCATAGAGATGACTATTTTCAGGCACGACCCAGGAGGTTACAGAGCATAACAGAGAGAACAAACATTAGGTGATACAGTAATATACAAACGAGGCATTATACATTGGGATTGAACATGAACATGAATAAAGTACATGGTTGAGTGCAGGGTACAGTACATGGTTTCAAACGACAGCATAGGTGAGGGCAAAACACTTGAAAGACAGAGGTGGCAAAAACATATTCTTGCGGGGAAACCTTAGTCTTCTGGCATAAGGCATAGAACTAGAACAAACAGTGAGTGAAACCCTGGGGGAGATGGCAAAAAATGGGTCAAGGAGATGGGGTAGCTAAACAGATTAGTGCATGGAGGAAGGCAGTAGAGAGTAGGCAGGTTATGGAGCATTGACAGTATGAGAGTGGGAATGCTAAGGGGGCTTAAAGCAGGAGCAATGACTAGATGAGATGAGGTGGCGGCAGAGTACTTTTTTAAATGCATAGTGTGAGGATACTAGGTGGACATGCAGCAGGAGGGAGTTCCACTCCGGGGGGGGCATGAAGGGAAAAAGCACTAGCACCTTTGGTTGATGTACATTTAGGCACACTAAGAAGAGATTTGTCCTGCCAGCCTGGTGGCACTGAGGGTTGAGGCGCTGGACACCACACAGTGTGCCATGCCGGCGACCCAGGTTCGGGAGCAAGCCCGGGTCGACGGGGGTTGCAGGGGAGGGACAGGATAGAGCATCTAGAGGACAGCTCTTTTGTCCCAGGTTGGAACAGGATCTCATTCCCAGGCTCTAGTGACCCCTGGTGGAGGCTAGGGGTACAACGAGCCTGAGACATGGAGCTTTCAGGGAACAGCTGAGGCAGCGACCCTATAGGCATGCATAGAAGCATGCATGCCCATGCTGGGATGCATTGCACGACTGAGCCAATAGGGGTGGGCCTCTCTAAGCAAAAATACCCCTTCCTCTGGTGATAGGCAAAGGCGCCTCCCCCTCTGGTCCACACTCCCAACATCAGCCACACCTCTCCGATATGCCCCGCCCAGCCCAGAACTCAACCCTATAGATAGAGCACCCTGGACAAATAGAGCAGCACTTCCCCAGAGGGTTCAGATCCAGGGGATGTGCTGGGCTAGGGGGTGCAGAGAAGGTGGGCACGACAGGAGGTAGAGACCGAGGTTCAGGAGCTCGTTGGAGCGATATCACCGGGGAAGGTGAACAAATAGAGTTTGAAAAAAAAAGAAGAGATTTGTTAGTCAAGCGCAGGCCATAGTTGGATGACAGGGGGATCAACAGCTCGGCCAGTGGAAGGGGGGTCTGATTCCTTATGATGCTGTCAACCATGGAGCAGAGGGAGAGAAGTCTGGTAGCACTGGGAGATAGCCAGTTTAGTTCAGAGTATAAAAGGCAATGGTGATTCAGCCTATGAGAAGAGGAGGCATACCTACATATGTTATTATAGGTTATGTCCCACCTATGGAGGTTCACTTTGGATGTAGTAGTATATGTAGCAACCCCATAGGTCAGGGTGGACATAAGTATACCTTAGGCAATAGCCAGTTTAGCCGAAGAGGTTACAGCATAGCTATTTCGGTATGCAATGCCAAGTTTTGAGTTTACCGATTCGCAGGTGTTCTGTATGTGCTGGTAAAAGTTTGGGAATTGGTCTAAAGTATCTCCATAGTACTTAAACAAGGTCATGACATTAATGGGTGAGGCAACCAGGCAGGAGACCCTAAAGTCATTTTGGCAGGTTTTGAGCCTTGGGAGGGTTCCGAACAGCATGGATTGGGTCTTTGCCTTATTAAGAATTAGTCTGTTATCCAGTAGCCAGTTTTGTATGCACTTGAAGTCATTGGAGAGTTGTAGATTGATGTCATGCACATCTTTTGCGCTGGTGTATAGGACTATATCATCAGCATAGAGGAGGGATGACATTGAGGAGTGGAGGAGATATTATTGATAAATATTAATAATAGAAGTGGCCCCAGAATGGAGTCTTGGAGTAACCCAATATTCACTGTAGCCTGATCCGAGTAGGTTGAGTTGAACTTGACAACTTGGATCCGGTTTGATAGGTAACTGCAGTACCAGCTGACTACATTAGATGCAAAGCCCATAGTTTTTAAGGTGGAGAGGAGAAGGGAGTTGTCCACCAGGACAAAGGCTTTTGTCATGTCAATGAAAATAGCCCCAGTTAGAAATCCTAAGTCCATAGCGGTGACAGCGTCAGTAGTTAATTTGAGCAATGCAGTGGTTGTGCTATGCCCTTTGCGAAATCTGTGTTTGGCATCGGATAAAAAGTCATTTCTGAGAAGGAATTCAATAGTTTGCGTGGCTACTAGTTTTTCTAAAATTTTGCTTAGCACCAATAGGATGGAAATGGGCCTGTAGTTAGATGGGTCACTGTGGTCACCTTTCTTAAACATTGGTATAACTCTTGCAATCTTCCAGATGTTGGGTACAACACTTTGACACAGGGAGAGAGTAAAGACTCTAGCCAGGGGGCAGCAATGAGCAGAGCCACTAATTTTAGTAGTCCCGGTTCAATGCTATCAGAGCCTGTGGCAGTGCTATCCGAGATTGATCTCAGAAGTTTTGTAACCTCCTTTCGAGTAACTGCTTTGAAATGGAAGGAGGGTGTCACCGAGTCCTTGCTGGGAAAAGCCGGAGAGACCGCTGTGTGTGGGGCAGGGAGGGAGGAGGTATACTTGGTTAGGTCAGTGAATTGTTTGCCGATCTTATTTCCTTTTTGCAGTCATTCCTTTGTCTCCTGTAGGTGTTGTTGTTGACCATAGGATTTGAAACGGCTCCAGCTGCTGTCTCTCTCTTTTATTTTGGAGAGTAGGCCCTTTTTTAACCATCTTGTATGTTTCACCTTAACCCGGTGTGTTATAAAGGGGGAGTGAAGGTCCTGTATGGTGACAAATTTGGTAATAAATATGTTCAGGGCAACTCTTGTGCGCTTGGTCCCACAATATGCTGAAATTTGCCCTGGGCCCTTTTTCCCTGCCTACTTGTCCCTGAGTGGGGTCCCCCTGTGGCTAAACCCATACCATTAGCTTTGTGGACAGTGTCTGTATATTGTTATTGCTCTACCTAGCTATATGTTATATATTTTGTTGCTATCTTCCAATCAACCTGTTATGCCTGAAATCCCACATGCTGTTGTCTACATATCTACTTGTTATGCTGGATGATCTTGTATGTTACCCTGTCTCTGCTTGATGCTTTGTATGTACCTTGTATCCTCCCGGGTTGCACCAGAAAATAGGCACTTGGCTGTCTAGTGTGCTTACCTGGTTAACAAAAGCAAATAAATAAATCTGCACATCACAAGTATTGAAAAGACTATCCCAGTTTGCGTTAGCCACGTCACCTAGGAATTTCTGAGGATCAAGGTTGGCGTAGTTCCAAAAGGTGATGAAACAAGGTTTTGCTGGGGGGAGGTCAGTGGATCCCCAAATGCAATAGATAGGGGAGTGACCATCAATAGAGTCTGCAAGCGCACCAGCAGAGTGGATGTGCTCAGGTCTGTTAGTTAGGACCCAGTCAATAAGGGTGCTGGAGTTCGAGCGAGAGGCAGTTCTAGTAGATTCAGAGACTAGCTAATGAAAGTTGTGACCCTGTGTTTTTGATAGCGAAGTGGCCTGGTTGTTACCTAGCCAGTTGATGTTCATGTCGCCTAAGATGAGCACCTAATTTTTGCCTGAGAGTAGGAGTGTCTGATTTAGTAGTTCATCTAGGCCAGTATAGCCACTGTTAGGGGGGTTGTAGGCACAAACAATGTGCAATTTATTTTCCCCAAGAGTGAGGAGGGTATGTAGTGATTCACAGTGTGCCATGGGATCTGTGTTTAGTGCAGTAAGGTGAAGATGATCCTTAAAAGGGATTGCCACCCCACCACCTCTTTTGTTGGATGGTCTTTCCTTTCGGAGGAGGTTGCAGGAGGGAATCGAGCATTGTGAGTCAGACATGGTGGTTTTTAGCCATGCTTCAGACAGGCACAGGATGTCCAGTTTGTACAGTGATATCCGTGCCTCTAGTTCAGGCAGACTGTGCTCAAGGCTTCTTATACTGTGGTGGGCGATGAGGAGACCTTTTGCGCTGCTTAACAGTGGGTCAGAGTGAAATGGATAACAGGCAGGGCCAGGGTTGGTTTCCATATCACCAGATAGGAGCATGACCAGGAGCAGCAGGTACCAGAGCTAATAGGGGAGAGAAGCAAGCAGTTGTGAAAACATTTTTTTGTATGGTAAGTGATTAGGTAAATTAAACCATTTATTGTTAAAAGTGGAGTTGGATCCAGTCAAATTTCCTTGAGTCAAAGGAGATTGGAGAAGCAGAAGTCTTCTGGGGATGGCATGGTTGCATGCTGACCCAGGCTTGCATTATAGAGTTTGTCCAAGCTCACCTTATCGAGCCTATTTAAGGCAAAATAGAGCAGTAGAGATGCCATGTATAGTAGGATCAGGTGCTTTAGTCTAGCCATGATTTAGATTTCTCTTTAGGTCAGAGCTAGTGTGCCCCAGGATGAGGATTTACAGAGAGTGGCACAATTGTAATATCAGCCTAAGCTGCAGCTCAGGATGGTACGGCCAAGAGCGGTAACTTCAAATAGTGGAGCACAAGATAGAATGGGCTCATAGTTAGTGCTGAGATCAACCAGTTGCGTTGGGGTCCCCTGGTGGTTAGAGACTATAAGAAGCCAATGGGAAATTGGGAACTTAGTCATATGACTGAGTGGTGCCTATATAAGAAAAGATCCACCCAAGGTGAGTAACGTGGGGGGAGGGTGGGGAGCCGACGCAAAGCACCAGTGGGATCAACAATCTTTGAGCCAAACCAGCGGTGTGGCTCAAGGCTTGTTCCAGGAAATGCAGGCTTTGTCTGGCGGCACTCTGGCCCTGATCCACCAGCATAGTTCTTGAGCGGGCAGGCAGTTTTTCAGGATGAGCATCGTCCGACCTGAAGATCAGGCGTGACCCGTGGTTCTCACCCCAAGGAAGGTCTCCAGAAGAAAGGTGGCATCCCAAGTCCGCAGGAGCAGATGAGGTGATGGCAGGCCAGCAGCCCAGGTGGGCTCTGAGAAACAGATGGTCTGGGGAGCGAGGGAGGGAGATTAAGTACAGGTAGGCCAGGGGAGTGTTTTAGAGAAATAAAAGAAAGATGGCAGAGGGTATAGAAAGAGTCATAGGTAGTTTAGGACAGGGAGGAGACAGGCACAGGTAGAGAGAGAAGATTTCAGCAGAGTAACTTAAGCTGTAACTTTGTAATTTAACCTGAGCACTTTAACACTGAGGAGCTGTAATTGACTTAGTGCACTATGCTTTTTAACATATTAATTTTAAACTATACACTTATCTTACTGGTTATCAGATAACAGTAAGTAACTTTGAAATTTAGCAGTAGATTATAGTAAAATATCGAGCACAAATCACTAAAAAAATCTAAAATTGATGTCAAAGGGCTGAGCAGCACTTGAAAGCAAGCAGAAACAGACAGTTTGAGCAAACAGTAAGGGCTTAAGCCACCAGCCAGTCCCAGAAGGTACTCTGGGAACCAGATCAATCAGCGGTCAAGCGCCAAAAGTTCAAAAGTCTTTGTTGGCAGCTTGGCATTGGAATGTGCCTGGATGCTACAGTCTTTGAGCCAAACCAGCGATGTGGCTCAAGGCTTGTTCTGGGAAATGCAGGGTTTGTCTGGCAGCACTTGGGAAGGGACCACACCCTTGCCAGACTGTTGTACAGATGTTATTGACCTGGGACTCATGAGGATGTTGCTACCTATTGCAGTTATTGTGCTAAATGTCAGAAAGTAATCTGAGTATTTAAAAAAGACAAGGTGCCCCTAGTGCGCCTAACCTTGATCGATGTGCCCTTTGAGAGAATTGCAGTGGATGTGGTTGATTCCTTTAGACAAAAGTAAAAAGGGTAAACAATTCATTCTGGTATGCTACCCGATGCCCAGAAGCAATTGTAAGGCGTACCGTCATAGACCCAAAAGTGGCAACAGAGGTTGCCAACATTTTCAGCAGGGTTGGCATACTGTACCTAAAGAGATTATTGCTGATCAGGGTAGTAATTTCAGTGCTGCATTGCTAAAGGAGCTGTGCTGACTACTAGGCAAGTATCACTGCCATAAGAACCTCCCCCTTATCACTCTCAGACAGACGGTCTTGTTGAGCGTTTTAATCAAACCATAAAGTGCATGTAAAAAAATTTGTGAAAAGTGAAGGGAAAGATGGGGACCAATGTTTACCTTACCTGTTTTTTGCTTATAGAGAAATGCTGCAAGCATCAACAGGGTTTTGAAACACCTTTTGAAATGCTGCATGCTAGACAACCTAGAGGGCCACTAGATGTAATAAAAGAAACATGGGAGGATAACCTCACTCATAAAGAATCTATTACATCTTGTATGTGTGTACTGAGAAAGAAGCTGGCAAAATATGTTGAAATTACCCACAGTAACCAGGAAACAAAACAAAACAGCAGAAGATATATTATGACCATGGGGTAAAAGACAAAGTTTTAGAGCCAAGTGAAAAGGTTTTATTACTGTTACCCACTACAGAAAACAGACAGTCAATGAAGTGGTAAGGGCCTTATAAAGTGGTTAGATATAGCGGTACAGTTAACTATGAGACTGAAACCCCTGATAGGAAAACTCCTACCAAGATATACCATGCTAACCTCCTGAAGAAATGGGTTGAAAAAACAGCAAAGGTTGCTTTATTAGTCTTACCAGAAACTGCTAAAGAAGTTATTGATATAGTTTATGACAGACTGGAAGAAACTATAATTTGTGATGCTGTAAAGATACATTTTTCTTACCTACAGAACAAACTGCAGAATTTCATAACTTAACAGAGAAACATAGAATTTGACGGCAGATAAGGACCGCTTGGCCCACCCAGTCTGCCCATTTCCCTACCTAATGGATAAGCTACAGATCCTAGTTAACCAGCAGCCTACTTCTTTCTGCCCCCACCCCCTAGAATTGCCTTATGACTGTCCCATGCATGCTTGAATTCCACCACTGTTTTTGACTCCACAACCTCCTCCAGAAGGCCGTTCCATGCATCCACAACCCTCTCTGTGAAAAAATATTTCCTTAAATTACCTCTGAGCTGCCCTCCTCTATCTTCAAATTGTGCCCCCTTGTTCTTGCACACCTCTTTTTTTGAAAGATGCTACCCTCTTGGACTTTGTTGATTCCCTTGAGGTACTTGAAAGTTTCTATCATGTCCCCCCTCTCCCTCCTTTCCTCGAGGCTATACATATTAAGCTCCTTAAGTCTCTCTCATATGTCTTCCGGTGCAGACTCTGCACCATTTTAGTGCCCTCCTCTGGACAGCTTCCATCCTGTCTATGTCTTTTATGGAGATGGGGTCTCCAGAACTGCACGCAGTACTCCAGATGGGGTCTGACCAGCTGTCTGTACAGAGGGATAATAACTTCCTGTTTTCTACTGGTGATGCCTCTCCCTATGCATCCCAGTATCCCCCCAGCCCTCCTTGCTGCCCTCTCACATTGCTTGCCCACCTTTAGGTCATCTGATATGACTACCCCCAGGTCCCTTTCCATTTTTGTTGTTGTTAGTATCTCACCCCCCGTTGTGTACTCTTCCCCTGGGTTTTTGTTTCCCAGGTGCATTATCTTGCACTTCTTAGCATTGAATCTAAGCTGCCATACATTTGACCATTCCTCTAACCTTGCCAAGTCCCTTCTCATCCTTTCCACCCCACCTTGTGCATCAACTTTGTTGCAGATCTTTGTGTCATCTGCAAAGAGACATACTTTTCCTTCCAGTCCCTCTGCAATGTCGCTTATAAAGACATTGAAGAGGACCGGTCCTAATATTGAACCCTGCGGTACCCCACTAGTAACCCCCCTTTCTTCAGAGTGGACTCCATTTACTATTACTCTCTGTGTCCTATTCTCCAGCCAATTCTTTACCCAGGCTGTCATCTTGGGACCCACTCCCAGGCTGGCTAACTTGTATATTAATCTTTTGTGTGGGACTGTGTCAAATGCCTTGCTAAAGTCTAGGTAGGCCATGTCCACAGCCCCTCCCTGATCTACTATTTTGGTCACCCAGTCAAAGAAATCTATCAGATTCGTCTGGCATGACCTTCCCACTGTGAATCCATGCTGTCTTGGGTCCTGTGCCCCTCTGGCCTCTAGATAATCGACAATTCTTTCCTTCAGAAGTGAACTTGGTAAAGACATTTAGAAGTACTTTTACCACAGTGCTAGGCTGAGCAAAGAGGTCAAGCTCATAATGGTGACAGAGAATGCTTTCCCTATCAGACAATAGACCTACAGATTTATTTATTTATTTGCTTTTGTTAACCAGGTAAGCACACTAGACAACCAAGTGCCTATTTTCCGGTGCGACCCGGGAGATTACAAGGTACATGCCAGAGCAGTTAAGAGCAGACGTGGTTAAGGAAATACAAATAAAGAAAGAGTTGGGTATCACTGAAGAATGGAGAAGTGTTTGTCATCACCAATAGTGATTATAAATAAAAAAGAAGGGGGTATAAGAATCTGTCTTGATTTTTGGAAACTTAATTGAGTGTCCATATTTGACATCTATTCTATGCCCAGGATAGATGATTTGGTGGACAGACTGGGAAGTTTCAAGTACATTAGTACCCTCAATCTCAAGAAGGGTTATTGACAAATTCCCCTACCTAAAGAATCCAGAGACTAAACTGCATTTTCTACTCCAGTTGGATTCTACCAATTCACCACCAGGCCATTTGGTTTACGTGGCACACCTGCTACATTCCAACAGTACATAGATGTAAGTCTAGCCCCTCACACTGGTTATTGTGCTGCTTACCTGGATGATTTCATGGTATACAGTCCAGACTGGAAAAGTCACCTGCAACACCTACGAGCAATTATCCAATCAATCAAAAATGCAGGTCTGACTATTAATCCTACCAAATGTGCATTAAGCATGCAGGGAACCAGATATTTGGGTTATTTTTTGGGAAATGGAAAAGTAAAGCCAGAGATTTCCAAGATAGAAGCTGTATCTAACAGTCCTGTACCTAAAACAAAGAAACATGTCAGGTCATTTTTAGGCCTGGCTGGTTACTACAGGAGATTTGTTCCCAACTTTGACCAGTTAGCTACTCCTCTCACTGAACTCATGAGAAAAACAGTAATTGAATAATGTGAAATAGTTCCCAGAGTGTGATGAAGCTTTTCAGGCCATCAAAGCTGCATTGTGATCATCCTCTCTTATAAGAAGGCCAGACTTTGAGAAACAATTTCTGTTACAGATAGATGCATTGGTAGTAGACCCAGGTGCAGTCCTGAGTTAGAATATAGATGGGAAGGAACATCCCATTCTGTATATTGTAAGAAGCTGCACAAGAGGGAAACAACATACTGCACTACTGAAAAAGAATGCCTGACTGTGAAATAGGCAATGGAATTTCTTAAGTTGTATTTTCTAGGAGCTGACTTTGTACAGTAACAGACCATAGTCCCCTCTGCTGGCTTAATCAAATGAAGGATAAAATTCCTATAATCACAAGGTGGTACCTGGCACTACAGTCATTTAAATTCAAAGTGATGCACAAATCCGAAAAAGAGAACATCAGTGCTGATTTTCAGTAAAGATATGGTTCAGGAACTGAGAATTCAGAAAGCTGAAACATATGTGTGTGCTTAACTGAAATGTTTGCTGTAATAGGTGTCATGAAAAGGGATACAGCATATGCAAAGAGCTGTAAATGTTATAAGGTAATGTTACAAGAGAAATAAAAGAAGATCTTGGAAATCTGTTTTAAAAAGGGGTGGGAAGGTTACTTCTTAAAGAGGGGAGTATGTGACAGGGTCGGGTAAGACCTTGTCCCATTTGTAATGCAGAGAGAGAGTTAAAAGCAAGCATATATTCTGTCCTTTCCTATTTTGTATCATGTCTATGTCATGTCTGTCTGATTGTGCAATCAAAGTTTTCTAGTGGTACCTAGGAACTGGCCACTCAAATGGACCCACAATTTCCCCCTTCCTTCACTTGTTGTTTCTGTTCTTTCTTTCTCCTCTGTGGGTGTCAGCGTGGCTCAGTTGGTAGCACATCCGCCTCTGGACCAGAAGGTCGTGGGTTCTCGTCCCACACCGGGATTGGACTTGCACCTAAAAATTGCTGGCATCTGAGTGCAGTATTGGGGGGTGCTGTACTGCTGGGGTGTGCCGTCCTTCGGATGAGACGTTAAACCGAGGTCCCTTCTACCCATCCTGGTGTTGTCCTGGTGGGTGTCCAGGTGGAAGTAAAAGAACCCAGGGCACTCTTCCCAAAGAGTAGGGAACATTCCCGGTGTCCTGGCCAACATTCCCCTTCCCATAAACCGGTTCATGCAATTATCCAGGCTGTGTGTGGGTGATGATGTGCGATATGGCCGCCACCACACATTCAGTCACTTCACTACCAGTCTAGCATTGCTTGTAAAGCGCTTTGGATGTATGAAAAGCGCTATATAAATACTGATTCTTCTTCTTCTTAAAAAAAATATATATGAATCTGTATGTAAAACTGGGATCTCTTAGTTTGCAAATGTATAAAATTATATTGTTGTAATGATTATAGAAAGCTATTCAGGTTTATCTGGAACACGGGGTTAACCTTGAGGTGCATTCTGACTTCCACAAGCTTGTTTGCAGAATTATCAGCAGAAAATTAACCATGGGACAGGATGTCTTAATTGGTTGCTTCAGGCTGCTCACAGGAAAGAAACTGACAAAGTCTTAATAGATTTTGTGAAATACAGGTGGTGTGATTTACAAGAACAGGATGCAGAATTTAATTGCCAGAAAAAAAAACATTTTATAAAAAGAGAGCAATGTTTTGTTTAGAGATAGAGAGACCTGGAGATTTTAAAGAGAATCTCAGATGAAAGACTTCTGTTTGTTTGAACTGCATGTATCAAGAACTGTCCTGAACAATTTTATTTTCATTTTATTGTTATTGTTAATAATAAAATGCTACTTCGGAATTTTATAAATTCTCCTGGTTTGCCTCTGCTTTCTGACCTATGCCTCGATGACATGCCCCTTGTCTCATGTGACAGTGCTATGTTGCACACTATTGATGCCTTTTTGCCCTGTGTGCAGCTGCATTGTGATACACTAATTAATTGTTCTAATTCAGTCTTTTTGTTTTCTGGGTATATTGTATGTAAAGTTATTCTTTTCATCAAAGCAAATAAAGCCATGCAAAGACATTCAAATTACCGGCATGGAGTCATAATGTCACAAGACATTATGCCGCAGCAATATACCGCACTGCCAATACAGCATGATATATTGCAAGCGGCATATGTCTTTCTTTTGAAGAGGGCTCTGCCCCCACACCCCGCATTACGGGGTGCACCTACGATCCCCCCAACTAAAAGTAACCAACTCCAGGAGAGGGGTAACACTTAACATCGCACAAAGTGAAAAAAATAAAATAATTTATTGCATCTGGGGCCGGGAATCGAAACCCAGTACAAAATGCACTGCCTCCCTCCCTTTCTGCCTGTGTTTCATCCCATCAAGCCATGGTAGCTGCTCGCCAGCCCCACCTCCCAGCACAGGTCTCATTCCCTACCTGGCAAGAGTGAGAGGGCGCACTACCGTGTATACATTCTTTTGTGGTTTTGCACCCTCTTGCTCTACCCTACCTTGCTGTTCATGTTGTGTGGTTTTAGCATACACTATTAAGCATACAAGAAACTGACCTGGTAGGCAAATCACCTCAAGTCATCAATGCTATAATTATTGAAGCCTATAGCTGTTTTTTTTAAAGAACAGAAAGAAGTCTGGGAAATGTGGGTTCCTTCCCAGTAAGATATTTGTTATTCGGGAGCTGGTAGGCAGATATAATCCAAATGTCAAGGAACAATAGCCAGCCAAGTCTTTTAGTTTTTCAACAACTTTTTCTTTATTTTCTTTTATTCTTTACAATAGATCCTATATGACCCAACGTTTCACCTCAATAGGCTTCTTCAGGGATAGGATCTAATTTTAAATAATACATAAGTCATGTTTAGTGTTTTGAATTCAATAACATCAGTTTCTCACACTGACAGAAAAAAAGAAAATAAAGAAAAAGTTGTTGAAAAACTGAAAGGCATGTCTGGCTATTGTTCCTTAACTTATTAAAGAACAGCCCACTAAGTTATCCCTCAAGTATTTGTCGAACTGTGAATGTAGCTGTTATTAGAACTCATTGGATAAGAAGGAGCACTTACTGTACCAGCACAGCAGTACTACTTCTTTTTTGTACTTAAATTTGTATAATGCTATTTCATTTCTGTAAACTAGACAGAAAACCAGACCTCACTGAATCAATGTTCCCCAATGCATCATTGTCACATGGGACAGGAGACATTGTAGGAAAAGGAACAACAATAAAAGAGCAAGAATGGAGATTCCCAGGGGCCATAAAGCAAGCAGGCAAATTTAGAAGCAAATCCTAACAGTAAATAAAAGAAGGGTTGCAGTAGACCTACACACACACACACACACACATAAACCAAAACACTCTGCACAACATTTTTGTTCTAAAATATTGGCTGTAGTTCTCATTTAACAAGCAGACATACCTCTATGGCCTTTTACCCATATACTACGTTATGTACGTACCGTCAGATATATACCTCATCTACATACAGGTTTTCCATCACTGTCCTAGAACTTCTCTCCTCTGCATGTGCCAGTCTGCCTTCAGTAGTTGTGTCTTCGGAAGATGGTTATCGCTGCCTTGAGTATGGAATTCCGTACACACAAAAGATATGCCAGCAATAAGACAGGACGAGGTGAGGTTATGGTCTGATAAGAGCGACTCCCAGGCGCGAGGCATGAAGCGCCATGCCTAAGTGCTTTAGCACCTGGGAAGTGTTTTATCAGGCCATAACCTACAGCTCAGAGTGTCTTATTGTGCTTATAAATGGGCCCCAGGTATTTTTTTTGTTTTTTTAAAAGAAAAAAAAAGCAAAAAGTTAAAAATATAAAACAAGAGGTTTAATAGATGAAATAATAAAAATAGTCCCCCAACTGCAGTAGTTCTACAACTGTTTCAACAGCAGTAGAGGTCTCCATATATATTCTTGAGGTTATTTGTCCATCATTGCTGCTTTTAGTAGCTTTACAACCCCCTTGTAAAATCTTTTGTTTGTCTCTTTAGTTCCTACTAAACTGACAAAGGGCGTTGGTCTCACAGCCACCATCTAGTTGCTTCAAGAGCAAGCATGTCCCATTGCAGCCACTATTCTTAATGCTTTTTAAACAGTACATCCCTCTGATCAGCATTAGTGAATTTTTTTTTTAATCAAGTGTATGAAAAAAGATAATGGCAATGACCGGATCTCCTGTTATTTTTCTGAGGTGCTGTCACACTCAATCAGTCAGGGAGGATGACTGGGTTTGAAGCTGTGTTTGAAAGCCACGGGCTGTCGCTTCTTCTCTGATGCTGTTGCAGTCCGAGCACTCATGTCCCATATTTGTTTTTCCATCCCCCGTCCCCTTCCAAGAAAGAGAAACTACTGCTTACTATTATTTGTATGTAAGCTTTCTGTCATTAAATCAATTATTTGTTGCCTTGAGTGGGAGCGAGCGTGTCCCTCGCCGGCCACCATAGAGAGTAGCTTTACAGTTATGTAAAGCAACTCTCACAGAGGTAAAATTAAAAAAAAAGTTTTCACCCTACAATAATGCGGTGCATTTCTTTGTTCATTAATTCAGATTTCTAACAGGCAGGGGGTGGGTACTGCAGTCATGTTGCTAAAGGAACCAAGACCCGGAGCTGTGATAAGGAAACGGGCACCGAGCGAAACAAAGCTTTAAAACGGTAACTGTGGTTTGCATAAACTGGGTGTTGTTGGAGCCAGTGGAGCAATGGGAGGGAGTGAGAGCTGGACTTGCAGGTATTTTTCTTTGGGGGGGATTCTGTGCTGATGGCAGGGTTACCGCCACTCGCCCAGTTCCATTGGATGCTACTTGAGCAGTGCTTAAAGTAGTGAGAGAGCAGTGGCACGCATTGATTTTACTGTGTGGTGCATTCTCTTTGGCGCATGTAGTGCCGGTTGTGAAGATATGTCCTGATAAGGACACAGCTGACAGAGGCTGTCAGCCAATCAGAATAAAGGACATTTTCTGCCCATTTTATAAAAGAATATAATATCTATTTCAGAGGTGGTTTCCAGTGCAAGTTTTGAAAATACCATTGAAGGAGCGCATGCGGTAGGATAAATAACATGGATGTATGGATAGTTGACTAGCTCTGCTGTACCAGTCCTGAAATCTTTCAAATTTAGATGTCTGTTTTGTAAATATCCAGTGCTTAACTGCTAAACTGCATTAGGTATTCCCCAAAGAGTGTTGTAATAGTTATCTGAGGTGGGTTAGAGTATTTACATTTATTTTTTTCATTCACAATGAGATCAGCATGTTGTGAGTGCATGTAGCTCTAATGGGCATCTAGTCTTATTAAGAAGCATGGTAAAAATCCTCAGAGACTGAAAACCTTTCTAAGAGCATTAGGATTATCAATCTAATGTTAGATGTTATCAAAACAGATATATCTGACCTTCGTACCTCAAGGATTGAAAAAACTTTCTGAGCACATTAGGGTTCTCAAACTAATGTAAGAGGCTATCAAAACTGATGTATGAGGTATGACCTTCATACCTCAGTTACCCTGTGTGAAAAAGAGAACCTTCCATACTGTTGCAGCAGAAGGATGACATGGTTACACATTATTTTAAGTGTCTGTTTCAATGTTATGAATCATTAATAACATGCAACAGGGTACTTACACTGTAGTTTCATGTTTGTTGCATGCAACTACATTGCAGTTACAGTGTAGTTACACTATAACTATAGTGTAATTAACACTGATGAAGCAGAGGTAAAAATGTCACGGAATGAGGACTCAACTCACCTGAAAGACTTACTGTCTCACATGGTAAACAACACTGACAGTTTTAGGCCAAAGTTGATGACACTGAGGAAAGAGGTAAGCAAACCAACATCAGAATCATAGGGGTGCAAGAAGATTGTTAAATGGGGGAGATTATTGGATTTATTTAATACTTTCAGCCTTAAACTGCTAAGAACTGAGTGGGGAGTGCTAGAAATTGAGCAGGAACATAGAATTCTAAAATAAAACCCTCCATAAACAAGCAAACAAACTGAGACCTATTCTGATAAACCTTTTGTAATACTAAGTCAAAGAATAAGTAATTACATTTGCTAGAGAAATAAAACCTTTAAACTGGGGAGAAGGGAGAGTATTTTTATGTCAAGACATCTTATTTGAACTCACAGAAAAAAAACTTCACACTCGGGCACAGACTGCAGGAGCTTGGTGTAAAGTAAGCAGTACATCAACCTGCAACTCCACTTATTGTCAAAAAATGGAGTGTCACATGTTTTCCAGGATACTCAAAATGCCATAAAGTTTATTGACAACAACTGGCCTCCAGACAGCCTTAAAACATTAATTTTGGCATTAACAGAACCAGCAAGGCTTCAACTAGTGGTGAAGGTTTTGATTCCATGGAGAAAAGATCTGGTAGCTCACAATCACTTCAGGTAATTGACACGATGGGGCAGGATTTTCAAAGTCCAAATAATGATGCAAGCAGCTTGTGTCAAACAGAATTGACGCAAATGACTCCTTGCATTAATAGTAGCAGCTGTCCCGATTTTCCATTGCCAGCTGCATCCAAAATGGCACCCCCTTGACCTAAGTGGTCCTGCACCAACCTTGCATCGGACATGCCTTTGTGCCATGGTGCTAGGGGGGCTTGCCCCGTGGCAGGGCAGCAACATCTCCTTATTTGGGATTTTTTGCCATCCTGGTAAGGCCTAACATTAAATTCAAAGTTATTTTATCTATGGATTCTGAAGGTAGATGGATAATTGTTAGAGGGACAATTGATGATAAGGAATTATTACTTTGTAACATTTATGCTCCAATGATGAACACCCAGATTTTATAGGAGGAAACATAGATTCTGAACTACCATCTGAAGATAAAGCAGAAAGTATTAAAAGAGGAGATTTAAGTATTCTTCTCAATCACTAGCAAAAGTAACACTAAATCTAAATTTTCTATGTTACAGACAAGAGACATTTTCAAATATATAATATCTGATTTAGGTCTTTTAGATTCCTGGATAATATCAAATCCTACTGGGAGAGAATACATCTTTTTCCCACTCCACACAAATCAAATAGCAGAATTGACTACATCATCATTTCACACTCTCTGTGCCATGAAATTATGTCCTCAAAAATAGAAACCAATGCAATCTGGGACCATTCACTGTTTATCTCTTGTCATGGAGATTCATAAAGTAAGATGTGAACCATCTAAATGATCTCTCAATACACATCTTTTTAATCAGATGGATTTTCCTAAGTGGCTACAGGATGAAGCTAAATTTTTCTTTGATGTCAATGATACTACAGATACAGTATATCCAATACAGTATAAGAAGGTGTCTCATTAGTTACTCATCAGATCCAAAAAAGGACCTGTAAATTATAACTTCAGGCTAAACTTGACACTTTCATTAAGCTAGATTTGAAAGAAATAACCCAGACTTGGAATTATTACAAATAATTATTTTATTAAATATGAAAATTATAAAATCCTGAACAACAAAACATAATTTGCTCTATTCCAGTTAAGACAGAGGCCCAGATATTCAAACTGTGCCATAAAAGTGTGCAACAGCAGGAGCAAGTGCAAGTCCACTGCGCCCATGCGCAATAAGTGCAATATTCAAACACTGCGCAGGTCAAGATGTGCCTGTGGCACATGACTGAATATCACACCAACTGTGCCAAGCGCAACCAGGGATGTGCAGTGGCGCAGTTCAGATGCGCAATAGCACAACCAGGGATGCGCAGGGACAGGATGCACAGGCGGACCACCCATGCTAAAGATGGGCAGAGGAGCACACAGCAGAACAGACATCGGCCCCCACACCCTATTTACTGCACAACCAGGGAAGAGCTAGAATAACCACTGGCCCATGGATACCAGCAACAAACCCACAGCTGGGGCATGGTGTACCAGCACACCCCCTGGCAAGCTGTGACTGGCACAAAAGGAGGTCAGGCCACCCTGTGCCACACCATCCCCCCAATGCAGAGCACACCCTGCACTGCGATCCCCAGACACCCTGCCCAGGAGCAGCGCCCACCAGTGCAGGACACCCCACACATGCCACCACCCCCATCGTGACAATGCAACTCTGTGCACCACAGAACCATGTAAGGCAGCCCCACCACGAGCAGTCTTCAGTGGGTGGCAACAGACAGCGATGCAACAACTGCATACACAGTGCCGCCACACACGTCCCCTCCGAGGTACAGCTGAGAGACTGACCATGTGTCTGCACACGAGGTTCCCCACATGAGACAAGGCATGCCCCAGACCCCACCACCAGTGGCACAGCACCCTGCACACCCTCCCAAGGGCACACACCGACCCAGCACTGGCCACAACAGCCAGCGCAGACACCCACAGTGGTGCATGGAAGCATGCACCACACAGGATGCAACACAGTGCATGGACAAACACCCACACATACCAAAGGGCACACCAACACAAGGACACAGTAGTGGGTCAACCAAGCCACTGGCGTGTGGCCATGGCAGCGTGTGCACACGGCCAGCACCCCTCCATGGCACAGGTGTGCCAGCCACCCTGCGCAGGCACCATGAAGCTGTACACCACCAGCATGTGGCCAGAGCACAAGTAACAGACAGTGGAGCACATCCCCTACAATAGACACAAGTGACAGCATGGAGGTGGGACAACAACAGCGGAAGCCACAGTGCCACCTGAGGCAGACATGCACCACACCAGTGACAGGAGGCAATCCAGCATTGTGCTGGGTACAGTGGCTATCCAGCATGGACAGCCACCACTGACATGCCAGCAGACCGTGCAGTTCACAGACATGCAAGGGTGTCAGCTGCACAGGCCATGGACGATCTGACAGAGGTGCCATGGACACAGTGCGTGCACCGTGGACCACTGCACACAGTTATCCAGTGCACAGGAAACAACACACAAACCACAGACAGTGACTGATAGCTACTTCCACACCATAGGTGCTTCCCCTATGGACACACACACACGTCCATGCCTGCACCACCCCTGATGCCATGCACACCACTGCAGCTGAGCACCTGTAGCCCACTGCAAATCAGAAACCACCACAGTAGGCATAAAAAAACAAATGTATATTTCTCAAAGGTACAAAACAACTATTTACAGCTATATACATATGGGGGTTGGGGCCACAAACCAGGTGGGGGTGGGTAAGGGGCAGGGGTGAACAAATGGGAGAGGGAAGAAGGGGTGTGAGGATGGGTCCAGTGGGGTAGGGTGTATCATGGGGCAAGGAGGTCTTAGCAGTCACCCCACTCCCCGCTCCTGTGGTGCATCCTGCTTCTTCACCTCCGGACACCATGCTGGTCCAACCTCTGCAGTACCTCCAATGATGCCCTCACAAGTTGGAGTAGCTCCTGCATGGCCTTCTCCAGCCGCATCACCCGCCGTCCACCTAGGACAAGGGAGCAGAGTCAATAAGTGTAATTGTCCATCTCTCTGCAGCCCACCCATTGTGCATGGCATACAGCCGTGGGACTTGCCCCTGTGATGGTGTGCGACCACCCACAGTGATCGTGTCCACATGACCTGCCTACCAGGAGCACACAGCCATGCGTACTGCTGCACACACCCACTGCCCAAGTCCCACACAGCACCACCGTGGCTGTACAGTGACATGGCTATGCGGTGCGAAGGCAGTGGTACAGCCATGTACCCGGTGCACACATGGACCACCAGCGATGCACACCCACACATGCAGTGCCACTGGACAGTGCTGACCGTACTGTGTGGCGTGCATGGCAGTGGTGTCAATGGATAGAGGCCATGCCCCGCCGCCTGCCCTGCAACACAGCATGCACAGAATATCCTGGAAGAAAGGCACTCACCATCATTGGCCTGATCCTGGTGCTGTAGTCCTCTTCCACCTTCTTCCCATGGCTGTTGAACATCTCCACACCCATGCCTCGGTGTCAGTCCGGTCTGGCTCGGTGCCACTCATCAGGGCCTAGGGTGCATAAATGGAGAGGGTATTATCAGTACAATCCAGTATCAAAGACCCCCCCGGGTGTGTGCGATCCCACTCAGCCCAGCCATGCCGTAACCCCCCAACACCACCAACACCACCAACACCACTGCCCACAATGGATGGCCCACCCCCCCAGTGTGGTGGACACATGCCCACCGTGATACCCGTACTGATGCAACCAGTGTATGGACGGGGCACCTACCTAGTTGTGACACTGCACCTCTCCTGGTACATGCCCGCAGGCAGGCAAGCCTGTCCGGGTCCCTGCGCTGGAGGTCCCCATATCGGTGGCAACACTGCTCAGCCATGCGCCCAATTCCTGTGGCCTCCTCCAGTGCCAGTGCCACCTCCTCCCATACTGCACTCCTGGCCCTGTCCAGGGGTGCATCTCCAAAAAGTGCCCCAGCATGGGGCCTACTATGGCCACCAAATTGGCCAGCTCCCCCGGCTCCAAACAGCAGCCCTCCTTCTTGCCATCTCTGAAGCTGGCTGGAGTCAAAATGGCACTCGGTAGCATGGTCCACCATGTGCAGATGCTGTGCGGTACAGCGCTGCCATTCTCTATCATGCTGTCACTGAACAGCGCAAAAGTGGTGCACCCATGCGGACATATGGTGCCTAGGGGGAAAAGGTCGGGCACAGGGTCAAGGGTCTCTCGCCCACGGACCGCCACAGAGCGATTGGTACTCACTGCATGTAGCACAACTGGGTGCCTGTGTGAGACACCCTGTAGTGGCCTACCGCACTGTGGCTCCACGGCACCTACGGCGCCCCAGTGCAAGAGTGCCATACATGTGAACAGCGCAGTAGTGTCACTGGCACAATAGTGGCCATGCCCTGCACTGCCTCCCGCACACAGCACATCAGCAGTGCGGCAGGCATCAGTGTCAGCACCCCAGGCATGAGCTGTTCGGTGTCCACTGCGCACATAACAGAACTGCGCCCGTGCCTGAGCACGTTTAACACAATTGCGCAAGGTGCAACAGCACGATATTCAGCCGGCATATGCAAATCAGCTCATCAGCGATTCAATGGCGCAGATACTGCATTAGCATCCACTTAAAATTGTGCCTCACCTCATTTGCATGCATTGCGCTATATAAATTCGACATTGGGCTGCAGAGGCCATAGTCTGGTATTGCAGTCTATTGTGGTGCGTTGCATGCTGTTTGGGAGTGTGGACTGTGGTGTGTTGGAGATGCATGGGACTGCACAGTCAGAGGTAACACCTGTCATTCCCACAGGATCAATGATAAGCGATCGTGAGGTGGAGGAGGAGGAGGAACAGAGACATGGGAGGAAGAGGAGGCCAAACTTCACCAAGGCAGAAACAGATGCCCTGTTTGAGGCCTACCTTGACCAGGAGGCGCTGCTCAGCAGACAGCGGGGAACACCACAGGCCTGTGCTGCTGCATGGGGAGAGGTGGCATGTGCTTTCAACCAGCATGGCAGCCACCAGCGGTCCATGCAGGAGTGCAAGAAGAAGGTGGGCACGGACAGGAGGAGGATTAAGGATAAGGTGGCTGCCATCAGGGCAGCATGGACTGCGACCAGTAGGGGGACAGCCGGCCGTGCAACGCCTGGCCCCACAGGAAGAGCGGGTTGCTGGCAGCATGTGTCGTTGTGCCATTGAGGCTGTTCCAGGTGGTGGATTCCAGATGGGTGGTAGCCCGTCACTGCATGATAGGTCCTGATCTGTCACTGTGGGGGGGATGCCACAGGGTAGGGCAGATACATTAATGCTACTGTGTTCCCTTACAGCTCCTGAGCATCTGCATGGGTCAGCAATGGTGGGCTCGTCCACTGAGGGCAATACCCTGGACACAGAGGAGGGCTCATCCACCTCCACAGGGGTCCGAGGGTCAGGATGACAATGGGCCCACCTGGCTGTCTGGACTGATGTTGGTGGAGCAGGTGCAGAGGAGGCCCTGCCCATATCCCAGCATGCCAGCATCCATGGATGCCGGCATGCTGAGACTCAGACTGGTGCCAGATCCATCACTGATGATGATGGAGCTCACATCATGGACAGTGATACATGTGAGCTGCAGGATGGCTGCACAGCAGGTTACAGTATGGGCATAGCCATGGGTGGTGCCACCGTGGAGGCCTGCGTGGCATCACAGTCCCAGCCTGTGCCTGTCTGCACCAGTGGGGCAGCACTCGTGTGTGTCCAGGACAGTGGGGCTGTTGCAGCCGCTGTGGTGACACCGTTGAGCCCTGGAGAGCGGCAGCTGGAGGGACAGTGTCAGCAGTCGGCCAATGGCCATGGGGGGACAGTGTCAGGGGGCAGCATCAGTGCACTGCCTGTGGACATGCCCAGGCATGGCCCTGGTGTGCAGCACCCAAACTCAAGGGGTGCTGCCCATCACGGCCGCGAACACCGTGAGGGACAGCATGCCGATCAGGGGGAATGACCTCTTAGATGAGCACACCCGCATACTCCATGATTCAGTGGATCAGCAGTTGCAGCTTGTGATGGCAGTGGATGCACTGAGTGCAGTCCTACACCAGGCAGAGGAGCGGCACAGCAGGGACACCGGTCTGCTCCTGGCAGGGATGGACCGGCTGTGGGGGGATGTGACCACCGCCATTGACAGGCAGACACAGGCAATCACAGCTGCCATGGCCACAATGGGCACACAGTTATTTGCCCATGCATCGCAAACACCGCACAGTGCAATGTCCACCCCCCATTCCTGGCGTCATGCGACACCCTCCTTGTCGACACCGGGTTCAGCTGTGGGCATCCCAAGCACGCCTGGCACAGGCATGTTCGGTGAGTTGCAGACCCCTGCTCAAGAACGGTCACGTTCATGCAGCAGAATCCCTAGGGAACCATCGGTGCCACCCCATGAGGCCATTGGTCAGTCTGTCACTGCTGTCAGGTCTCGGCGGGGCCGCCCATGCATCTGTGGTGGCCGTGGCACTGTGCTGCATGACTAACCTGTCTCCCACCATGGCTACTCTCTGACACTGCCCTGTGTGCAGTGTGTTGTTCAACATGCAATGTATGGGTGGAGTACCCGGCCCTGCACACACACACACATGTTCCATCTGAACACCCTCCCAGCTGTTGGCCACTGTGGCGTGTGCATGAGGATGCCTGAGTTGCACTGTCCGCCACTGTGCAATGCTGCTCAGCATCTGACACACGCACAATGACAGGCGTGGTGGTCTGTGGACGTGTGTGTGGCTAGGGGTAGCAGTTGGGGTCGGTGTGCCTCCTACCCTTTGTGCATGTCTTGTGGAGTGTGTGTGACCACATGCTGTGTTAGACCTTGCCCATCCCTGATGGCGTGCATGGTTCCATGCTCAGCCAATTCCCTTTACGACATGCACTCCTAGGGTTTGTCCATGCATGTTTGTGGGTTGTGCACTTGCCATTGGTGGTTGCACATGGCCCCATGACTTACCTGGGTTGGTTGAAGTGCTCCTCTGTGATGGTGTCCCAGTGCAGCTGCACCATCCGGATCAGTCGGGGGTCCCTTCAACCAAGGGGGGGCTGCCCATCACCATCTGCACCAGCATTCTCATTGTCCCCATCGCTGTCCCCCTCTTTGACCTATACAGCTATCCCACAGTCATTGGCCATGTTGTGCAGGATGCAACAGGCCAGGAATAGCCCACAGGCCTTTGAGTGGCTGTACTGTAGGGCACCGCCAGACGTGTCCAGGCAACGGAAACATGCCTTCAGCATCCCGAACACCCACTCTATGACATTGCGTGTGGTGGCATGTGCCTCATTGTAGCTTTGCTGTGATGGAGTCGCGGGCAGCCGGTATGGTGTGAGCCGCTAGGGATAGAGTGGGTATCCACTGTCACCTGTGTGTAGAAGGTGAACATTAGTTTGGTGATCAGTGTTGCCCTGCCATGGGCCATCTAGGCCAGTACCCATGTCACCTCTGACTATGCCCCTCACATGATCCATGTCTTTCTTCATGATTTGCATACTCACCCACTAGGTGGCCAGTGGGGATGTCCCCACTCTCGAACCTGTGGCACAGTGCAGACTGGTGCCAGATGAAGGCATCATGTGCTCCCCCAGGGTGCATGGCACAGACATTGGTTATGCGCCCCCTAGCATCGCACACCACCTGGCAGTTGATGCTTGCATAGCCCTTCCGATTTATGTATGCTGCACCTTCGGGGCCAGGTGGCATGTGGATGGCCACATGGGTGCAGTCAATGGCCCCAAGCATGCCAGGCATACGTGCGACCCTGTGGAACTCTTGTATGTGTGTTGTGCTCTCCACCAGTGTGCAAAGTACCCGTGGCAAGCAGGCACATGACAGCTGTCACTTTTGTCTCTACTGACAGAGCATGGCTCCGTCATGTGGGTGCCTGCATCACATCACTGCACAGCTCACAGAGCCACCTCAGGATCGCCCTGTTCAGGAGGCACCAGCCCACTATATTGGTGTCACTGTACAGCTCAAAGCTGGTGTGGGCTCAGTACTGCCTGTTGGGGGCATACCGCCGACAGGATCTTCCACAGCCGTGCCCCCCTGCTGCCTGCCTTCTCACACCCCTCATTACTGTCTCCATCTGAATGGTGGCACTGGCCATGTCCCTGGCTTGTGTTAACCCCCTGGCAGCTGTATTCCCATTCCTCCCACTGTCCTTTCTGCTACTCCCCCTGCACTGGGAACACCTCCCAGAATTGGACATCTGGCCACTGTCAGTGCCCTCAGTCCAATGTGGCACTTCCCCTTTCCTCCTGCACAGTGACACAGGCTCCCCACTCCTTCCCTGTTCCTGGTGGTTTCCAGGTGCTCTGTCCTGCCCCTGCCCTGTTCTGCTCACTGCTACTGTGTGCCTGGTTGCTGTCAGCTTGCTCCCAAATCTGGCTTTCCTGTAGCGTTCTTGCACCTCTCTCTTGTTCCTTTTTATTTTGGATCATTTCCGCTATCGTGTAACTTCCGTTTGCTCCCCTATTGCGCATGGCACATGCTGTTGAATATTGCACTGCGCCATTTATTCATGGTTCCTCCCCCTTCAGTTGCACATGCATTCATTACCATTGTGCTCTTGCGCATTGCGATTTGGGAGGCGCAGCTGCCTCCCACTGAATATCGCACGACGGCGCATTTTCGGACTTGCGCTGGCGCATCCCTGTTTTGCATGGTGCAACCCTTTTGAGTATCTGGGCCAGAATGTTTAGGAAACAGGTGAAACGCCAGGGAAAATATTTGTGATTAGACTGAAGAAGAAAGCAAACAGAAAAACTATTAGAAGTACTAAACTGGCTTAAGGAAAACTCTCCTTAACAATACTACAGTACAATTTACATTAAGTTGCCTCACCAATGACTTGCTTTTGCATTCCTCAATAAGTTGCCTAAGGGTTGCTGGGTCCAGCACAAAACCTTGAAAAAACAGTTTCCTAAAAACCACAACTCAGTTTTTCATAGCATTGTAACAAAACTGCAAAAGACACTACAGTTAAATTGCAAATAAAGATAAAATGGTCTCTGTTAGGGATATCCCTGATCTTGTCCCCAACATCTGAGAAGAAGAAACAAAAGAAGAAACACATCACAGTTTCTCTATTTGAAAGGATACCAAAGCAACCAGTGTCAAAAAGAAGCATGTCCTCCCTGGAGGACATAATTGTATATCATAGGGCAGTTGTTCCGAGTCATGCAAGCTATGGGGAACCCTGCTGATGCCCCCCCACCCCAGTATCCTGTACACAGTCTGGTCAAGGAGGAGAAATAGGAGGAGGAGCTGAATGAACCTGAGATATTCCCTGAACAGAACTTCAGGTCCCCTCCCAGAGTGAATGAGGACTTCTTATACTCAGCCTTTATTAGCCAGATGGCTAGTATGCTGAATTTACCATCCATTGAAACTGAAATGGGTATAGAGGAGGCAAAACTCATGAGTATGAATGTTGTTTCAGAGTTGATTAAATGTTGACAAACAACACAGTGTGAGTTACCAATGCATAGACAACCTTAAAAAAATGTAAAATCAACTCACTAGCATTAGAGTTGAGAGTAAATTGTACGATAGATATCGACCAACAGTTTTATAACTTCTATCAATCGCTTTATGGAAGCAAATATTGTAATAAAGCTACTACATATTCTAATTTTTTGCTACAGTTCATCTATCCAAACTGTCCTGTCAATTAAAGGATCAAATTGGCAACTCCATTTCTAAAGAATAGATTTGTAGTGTTATTTAATCTCTACCAGCAGGGAAAATCCCAGATTTAGATGGTTGCATTCTGAATTATATAAAAATGTTAACCATAATGTAACAAATTATCTATAAAAAGTTTCTAATGAATCATATGCTACATGGATTTTGTCTAGTTCTATAAATGAAGCATCAATAGTAGTGTTACCTAAAAATGAAAAAGACATGACACAGCGTACAACCTATAGATCAATGTTATTGTTAAATATGACTGTAAGATGGTCAGCCCAGTGACATGGTGGGCTGAGGCACTGGCGCATTACCTTCTACCACACCAACAACCCATGTTTAGCCATGAACGTGGGTTGCTGGGGGTTGGCCTGGGAGGGAAAGTATTGAGTGCTGACAGCTGCTCTCCTTTCTCGGGGGTAGGGCCTGCACACTCTGCTGAATCACTGCCACCCAGTGGAGGCCAGGTGATAGGGTGGATCGAGGAGGGCAGAGGAAGGGAAGGCTTTGGAACTCTGTGGCGTACACGTGCCTCCACATGGCATGCATCTATGTACGTACCCCAGCGTGGGGGACAAAGGGGAATGGAAAAGGGAAGGCTCTGGCTTTGTGAAGTCCCACCTGCCTGCCCCCACTCCTGTGTCACCATACGACCACCATCCTGAGCTTAAGGGGTCATCAGTCAGGTTGGTAGATGCCAGGTGGAGGAGGTAGAGACAGGGCTGAGAGTCACCACAGCCTTCCCACCTGGGAGAAAAATCTCTATGAAAAAAATAGTATGACTGTAAGATTTAGGCTAAAATACTGGTCATAAGAATTCAGAATGCAATGATTGAATTAATAGAGAACAAGTAAAGTTTGTTAAATGGTGTCAGAGTATAGCTAATATTAGGCATCTCATATCAGTCCTATGGAAAGCCAAATGGATATCTAAACCAATTGCAGCTCTCTCCCTTAATACCAAGAAAGGTGCTGATGCTATAGAATGGGACTATCATAAAGCTACAGTACAACCTAAAATTTTGGTTTTGCACTTTCCTTTCAACAATGGGTGGTTACAATTTATTCGTGTTCATTTTTATTTATTTTTATTTAAGTGTTTCACCAGAAAGGCATATTGAGCAGTGTTGCTCATTTTCAGATGCATCCTGGGGGTAAGGGGAGGGGGGAGTACAAGTAAATAATCACATGAATACATTGAGAATATGTGACAAGTCACAAGGTACAAGCAGACATTATACTCCATCAATATTACAATCAAAGTTACACAATATTTACATAATAGATACTGTACATTGGTAGACTATAAACAAAACAGTAAACAGTGTTCAAGAATCTATGTTATCACAACTGGTATGATATTGACTCATTCAATTAAGCAGCAGCACAAGACATGGATTTCACCTTTCCACATATATTTTCTTATTAGCTACAGACCATTTATTATATCTACTATATACTTCCAGTGATATATAATTAATGAAAATTGTGAAAGTATTTGTCTGCACAGATGATGTTCTCTGAACTATTATTAACCCACATTTATCCATATTTCATATATACTTTGTGGTTGACATTTCTCTACATTTTCTGGTTTCATCTCAGGTTCGAATATTTCAGAACTGGTTCATTTGAATCTCTCTCCCATTTTAAATGTCTTATCAATGGAATTCACTAAATGGGATATACTACATTTGTCAACGTGGAGGAAAACAAATTCACTTAAACTCCTACTAGCCCCCAGATATTATGTTCTACACAATTTACCTCTCATGATAAACAGAAATTGGTTCTCTGTGCTTAACTGAATATTAACAGTTTCCTATGGAATAACAAACCACCTAGGTGAGTTCCAGTAAAATGATACTACGCTGGAATCTGGGAGGACTGAGTCTTACATATCTTGACAAATATCATTTGGCCATTATGGCAAAACAGATGAGTTTTTGGATTCAAGAAAGTTCATGTAGTTCCCCATTATGGATACAATATGAAGAATTGGCCTGGCCTTCTAAACTTTTAGATTTTTTCTACACTCCAATATGTAAAAAAGTTAACTACTACCCATGTATGTCTTGTACAATTTGAGTCTATAAGAAAATAAATGTTAGCTATAAATGGAAAGGTTTTGATGTAAAATGTGTTTCTACTTAAATGTGCCCTGTGTACAACCAATTGGACCATTGTCTTGGCACAAGGCCCAAAAGGCCCCGGGCATCGTGGTATGAAGGTGGTTCATGATGAAAGGCTTAAAATATGTTAAATATTCTGTTTATTCCATTTTATTCAGGTCCCAAAGGAACATGCATGATATAAGGATATGATCCTACTATCACAAAAAGCAGGGAAATCCATTGAAAAAAAACTACACCAGTGCAGATATTAGGGTTGAGGAATGCAAAATGCACAAAGAAAGGAAATTAAAACATTAGGATTTGAAGTTGCATGAGTCTGTGGCAAATCAGTGGTGTAGTGTTCCTTGAGTTTCCCAACCCCTCACCAGAACAGATAAAGTAATAAATAATCTCATGTTTTACACAGGGCCTGCAGGGCCACGTGCAAAGAAAGTTATGAATGATCTTGCTCTCATGTTTTATTATACATGATCTCCTGCAGGTTCTGTTGGCCACATGTGATGAGACATACTTCTTTACCTCCAAGCACTATAGGCCTACGAGGCATGGAATTGCACCTGTACCTTGGACTTCAGGCAGGAGACTATGGGGCTGGGGGAGAGAGATGGGCATTAAGGTTAAGAAACCTAAGGAATATCACACCACTGAGTCACCAAAACTCCTTAGACTCCAACCCCTTATGTTTTCATTTGCTTTTTTTGTGTGTGCTTTGTGTTTTTTATCCCTAATGTCTGTATCTATCTATCTATCTATCTATCTATCTATCTATCTATCTATCTATCTATCCATCTATCTATCTATCTATCTATCTATCTATCTATCTATCTATCTATCTGTCTATCTGTCTATCTATCTATCCGTCTGTCTGTTTGTATGGGCTTCAGTACATTTCCACAATGCTGGATTGGGTGAAGGGAAGGGGTCCACTAGACTGCAAAAAAGAGCTTTAGTACAGTTCCACAATACCAAAAAGGATCGGGGATGAAGCAGGGGTTCACTAGACTGCCAGGGAAGGGCTTTAGTACAGTTCCACAATACCAAAAAGGATCGGGGATGAAGCAGGGGTTCACTAGACTGCCAGGGAAGGGCTTTAGTACAGTTCCACAATACCAAAAAGGATCGGGGATGAAGCAGGGGTTCACTAGACTGCCAAAAAGAGCTTTAGTACAGTTCCACAATACCAAAAAGGATCATAGATGAAGCAGGGGTTCACTAGACTGCCAGAGAAGGGCTTCAGTACAGTTTCACAATACCAAGAGAGATTGGTTGGGGGAGGGGTCTGCTAGACTGCCAGTGATAGCAAAGATAGGTAGGGCTCCTGTGTGGAGGTGGCCAAGGCTCTGCACAGTGCCTGCAGCATTTGTGCATGGATGCATTGACACACTTATGATTCTGGTGTAATTTGCAAACTTTGAATCCCATTGAACTTAGTTTATATATAAAGTACAAGTCGCATTAAACTGTCCCACCAATCAGTTAGTTTAGCATTGTTTTCAACAGTTGGCAATGCATTGGTAACTCATTTTGCATTGTTTTTCAATGCTTAACCAGCTCAAGAGCAACATTTGCAAAATATTTTGCAGGTCATTTGGAATATATCTGCAGCCCAACCAAAATGCAATGCAAAACTGCAGTTTAACACTTAAATAACAGCTTGTGCAGGGCTTTGTGTTGAATACAGCAACACTTATGCAACTCAGTCAGAATTGCTGGCACAACTCATTGGAGGAACAGTTTAATGTGACTTGTACTGTACATATATATATATATATATATATATCTATATATATATATATATTTCAACATAAAAAGCATAAAGGGCACTGGACTTAGCAGCGATCCGTGTGGGCTTACATTCAGTCATGTCTGTGGTTTTGCAAACTGATCAAGTATGAGGAAAGTAGAAGTCAAATACAATAAACTAGCTAGATTTATGCTCTGCTATGATTATAAGACTCATCATTGTGCAATGTCTGATGAACTGGGATGGCTCTCAATTGAAAACAGAAGTAAATTTGGGCCAATTTAATAAACAATATTTTAAAACAAAATAAACCAGTATGTGTAACTGAGAGACTAGAAAAATAATTGAACACAAATGTAATCTAAGATTTAATAAATATAGAGAATATGCTAACTCTGTATCAGCGAATACATATGCAGAAATTGTATTTTTGCAAGCAACTGCAAACCTCTAGAACAACACTGATCCAAACCAAAAAATACTGGCATCAAAACCTAAAGCATTTAACATGGCTATGAAGCATGAATTAAGCATATGCTGCAATTGCATAAGATGAAATAATTATCAGAGCTATATCAGTATATAACATAACTTTACAGCATTTGTACTAGTGTTCTGTGTTATTTGTTTGTATTGTGTGTTAGTTATACAGTATATAATCTTTACACACAATTGAAACTGTATGTATATAAACAGGATCACTCTATAAATAGGGAAAAATTAAAGAGATGGGGCAGAATTCACAAAAAGGATGCACCAGCGCATCCGAGATACGCCGGCACATCCCAGACTTGTGCACAGGCATAATTCAGCAAGGGCACAGATGTGCCGCACACCACCCATAATGTTATGCAGCACATCAGGAGGTGGTGTGCTGGGGGCGTGCCCATGCATATGGTGCGCAGCCCCATTCACAATCCAACCTGGAGGCACATCTCTGGAACAAGGCTGGATATGCACCTCTAAAAGATAAATTTACAACAAGTAGACATAAGTGGGTACAAAATCACACATGCCCCCACAATGCAAAGCATCATGGGCTGCATATGCAGATCACCACAGAATGTTATGTTGGTCCAACTTTAAGCAGAATTGCATGGTGCCGAAAGGCCTCTCACACAGTTTGCAAAGGGTGCTAACAGAAGACATAGACACGTGTTTCGTCCTACCAGGACTCATCAGTATGCCTCGTCTGTTTGACGCCCCAGTGGAATGGACCAGCTACCCCTAAGGCAGTGTGCCTGGGATATATTGTAGTGAACCCATTAAAATAAAAAACATTTAAAGACAAAGAACCTCTGTTGCGTAAACACTGAGGCAAAGGTTACCCAAAGGGCATTTGGCTGGGAAGCCAAGTTTCAAGAAAATACAAAATCACACATGCCCCCACAATGCAAAGCATCATGGGCTGCATATGCAGATCACCACAGAATGTTATGCTGGTCCAACTTTAAGCAGAATTGCATGGTGCGAAAGGCCTCTCACACAGTTTGCAAAGGGTGCTAACAGAAGACATAGACACGTGTTTAGTCCTACCAGGACTCATCAGTATGCCTCATCTGTTTGACGCCCAGTGGAATGGACCAGCTACCCCTAAGGCAAGTGTGCCTGGATATATTGTGGTGAACCCATTAAAATAAAAACCATTTAAAAGACAAAGAACCTCTGTGTGTAAACACTGAGGCAAGGGTTACCAAAGGGCATTTGGCTGGGAAGCCAAGTTTCAAGAAAATACAAAATCACACATGCCCCACAATGCAAAGCATCATGGGCTGCATATGCAGATCACCACAGAATGTTATGCTGGTCCAACTTTAAGCAGAATTGCATGGTGCCGAAAGGCCCTCTCACACAGTTTGCAAAGGTGCTAACAGAAGACATAGACACGTGTTTAGATCCTACCAGGACTCATCAGTATGCCTCGTCTGTTTGGCGCCCCAGTGGAATGGACCAGCTACCCCTAAGGCAGTGTGCCTGGGATATATTGTGGTGAACCCATTAAAATAAAAACCATTTAAAAGACAAAGAACCTCTGTGCGTAAACACTGAGGCAAGGGTTACCCCAAAGGGCATTTGGCTGGGAAGCCAAGTTTCAAGAAAATACAAAATCACACATGCCCCCACAATGCAAAGCATCATGGGCTGCATATGCAGATCACCACAGAATGTTATGCTGGTCCAACTTTAAGCAGAATTGCATGGTGCCGAAAGGCCTCCACACAGTTTGCAAAGGGTGCTAACAGAAGACATAGACACGTGTTTCATCCCTCACCAGGACTCATCAGTATGCCTCGCCTGTTTGAGCCCCAGTGGAATGGACCAGCTACCCCTAAGGCAGTGTGCCTGGGATATATTGTGGTGAACCCATTAAAATAAAAAACATTTAAAAGACAAAGAACCTCTGTGCGTAAACACTGAGGCAAGGGTTACCCCAAAGGGCATTTGGCTGGGAAGCCAAGTTTCAAGAAAATACAAAATCACACATGCCCCCACAATGCAAAGCATCATGGGCTGCATATGCAGATCACCACAGAATGTTATGCTGGTCCAACTTTAAGCAGAATTGCATGGTGCCGAAAGGCCTCTCACACAGTTTGCAAAGGGTGCTAACAGAAGACATAGACACGTGTTTCGTCCTACCAGGACTCATCAGTATGCCTCGTCTGTTTGACGCCCCAGTGGAATGGACCAGCTACCCCTAAGGCAGTGTGCCTGGGATATATTGTGGTGAACCCATTAAAATAAAAAACCATTTAAAAGACAAAGAACCTCTGTGCGTAAACACTGAGGCAAGGGTTACCCCAAAGTGGGTGTCCACCCACAGGCAGGCTGCCATACTGCAGCCAGCAGCATGGCAGTCTGCCCATCCTGGATGTCCAGTGAACCCCCCCACCTGCATCCCTGGTAGAATGCCATTCAATGCGGCAACATTCCTGTTCTAATAGTAGACCCCCCCCCGCCTGAATCCCCGGTAGTATGCCTTGCACTGTGGCAGTATTCCCATTAGAATAGTAGTAGAAGACCCATCCCTGCCTGAATCCCCGGTAGAATGCCTTGCACTGTGGCAGTAATTCCATTAAAATAGTAGGACCCCCCTTCCTGCCTGAATCCCTGGTAGTATGCCTTGCACTGCGGCAGTATTCCCATTGTAATAGCAGAACTCTCCTTCCTGTTCTGCCCTGATCGCAGCAAAAAAAATGGAGTCCCGATGACTCCCTGGTAGTCCAGCGGACCCCCCCACCCACTATAGCACCCCCAACCCACTCCACCCCCATTCTGGCATGGTCCCATCATCAGCAGCAGGTAGCTCAACCCACCCGCATGCCGCCATGACTGCCAGCTGACAAAGCTGTCTGTGAATGACAGAGTACAGTGCACACTGCAAGCCAATTGGTCAGCAGGGTTCACCAATGGGCTTCCAGGTGTACAGTAGTTGTCATTCAGAGACAGCTCTGTCAGTGGGCACCCATGGTGGCATGTGGGTGGGTGAGCTGCCCGCCGACGATAGGACAATGCCAGGGCGGGGGGAGCAGGGTGGGGTGGGGGTGCCCTAAGTGGGGGTCGGAGGTCTGCTAGACCACAGGAGCATCGAAACTCCATTCAATGTGTGATCGGGTCAGGGCAGGGAGGGAGGTTCTACTATTCTAATGGAAATACCGCCGCAGTGCATGGCATACTACCGAGGATTCAGGCAGGGAGGAGGGTTGTACTATTACAACAGCAATACTGCTGCATTGAATTCCATTCTACCTGGGATGTGAGCAGAGAGGAGGTGTACTACTTGGGCACCAGAGATTTTTCTGGGTTCTGTTACATTGGGGATTCGGGCAAGGGGAACACTGGACCACCAGGGATACTTTGTGGATTATATTCGGACTGCAATCGAGCTGGGGACGGGTAGGGGGTACAACATGACTTCTTGGGGTTATGTGTGTGGCCCACAGCTCTTGCAGGGTGCCCAGTGCATTCTGCAGGGTGCAACCCTGCAACATGCATGCAAATGGGGCCACAATGACATACAACTGGCCCCACTGCGCCTTACATGCCTAATGGCCCCATTTGCATGTTTGTGGCTGTAAATGGCAGCATTGGGCACAGCACATCTTCCTGCCTGGCCAAGGGGTTGCACCGGCACATCTCAGGTTGGACACAACTGTGGTATTCACAGAGGAGGTGTGCCGGGAGCATCCTTCAGCATATCCTCTGTGAATACCAGTTTGGGCTCAGTGCATCTCAGTTGTGCCGGGGCAGCCAAGATACGCCGAGCACATATGCTTTGAGAATCCTGCCCAAGGTGTTTTTGTGACCACCTTTTTACTGTATAAAAATAAAATCTTCTATTACTACTTCACTCCCTACTGATGCTCTTTCTAATAGCTGTCCCTTAATCCATACTCTATGGGTGGGATATTCAGAGGTTGCGCGTAAAGTAACACAGTTACACCCGCGATGCAACCCCACAATCACCTTGACACAATATTCAAAAGGGAAAGTGCCTGCGCACAAATCCCAATGCTCCAGAGCGCATCAGTAATGTATGCTGCAAGTAGGTGGGGCATGCCCGCATGCTCCGCGACATCCCGATATTCAGCCAATGTGCTGGAGCCCATGCAGGTGCAACCCCTACTTGTGCTGCACACAGTTGAGCAAGAAAAAAGGAGCAACAGCTGGCCATCCACAGGTGAGCTGGGTCGTATTGCAGGGTGCAACACGGCAGCTGCCAGCTGCGGGTGGCCACCCAAGCTCCGGTGGCACCTTCATGGTAGTGCCCCCCATGCCCGATCACGGGCACGTGTATTAAAATAACATGTCCAATGTCCCTGGTGGTCCAGTGGACCGCTCCCAGCCTGATCGCAGGCTTTAGTAGTAAAATAACTTGTCCAATATCCCTGGTAGTCCAGTGGACCGCGTCCAGCCCGATCACAGGCTTTAGTAATAAAATAACTTGTCCAATATCTCTGGTGGTCCAGCAGTACCCCCCTCCCCATCCGCCCACTGAGTCCCACCACCCTGCCCCCCCTGGTCAGCAGTGGGCGGCAGCTTCCCACCTGCAAGCTGTCCTGCCGCCCACCGACTGACTGCATACAGTAGGGCTGTACGCCCATTGGTCCACAGCTTGGGCCAATGGGCGTGCAGCCCGTACCATACTACACAGTCCAGAAATATAATGCATTCAGCCCTGAAGTTCTGGAATCCCTTTTCTTTTTTGTTCAGGTCCCCCTTTACCCCTTCCAACCTAGTTTAAATTTGCAGTGATAATTGCCAGAAAAAAATTTACCAGAATCCTTCTTCCACTTCAATTTAAGCGCAGCCTGTCTCAGGAGTGTAGATGATCTTTCCCATAGAAACTACAATTCCTAATAAAACTATAACCCTCATTTTCTGTCCAGCCCCTCATCAACTGTTTATTCTTTAAATGGCTCAGTTTATAACACTTCTGCTTAATTTTGACAACTGATGTCTTAAAATCTATCTTTACATCTTCCCCCCTTCTGTTACCAATGTCATTGACACCTAGGTGCAGAATGACTGTGGTGTGGCTCCACCCTACATCAATTACATTACCTCTCCTACTAATAAGGTCAGCTACCTTGGCACCCAGAAGGCAGCTCAACATTCTCCTCCCTTTGTTACTGCTGCACACAACAGAGTCCACAAATCTCATTGTTGAGTCACCAACTACTGTGAGATCTCTGTCATTACCCTTGCTGTTAAGAGTATGCTCTTTGAGCTGGCCCGGTGGCACTGAGGATTGAGGCACTGGATGCCACACCTTGTGCCACATCAGCAACACAGGTTCGGGAATGGGTTTGAGTCGGCAGGGGTCAGCAGGGGAAGGGAGAGGATCGAGCATCCCAAGACAGCTCTCCTCTCTCTCTGGGGTGGGCATGGGACTTGCTTCACTCTGCAGCAGTATATGGCAGCTATGGGATGCACTGCACAGTTGCAGTGCACAGAAGAGGGTTGGCACTCATCAGACATTGGCACGCTCAATTGGCACGCAAGTGTGCTGTAAGTCATTGCACGCCAGCTCCAGGGAAAACACTGAGGCAGAAAAATAGCGGGGTGGTCACGGCAGCTGAAGGCCGTGCACTGCGCCCCCAGACCTGAGAGGCGCACCACCAGTTATTGGCTCCAGGTCCCCAAGGGGGGAGGTCATCCCATTCCAAGGCAAAAATATGGGACTTCAGAGGAGCTGACTTTGATAAGATGGCCAACAGAGTTAAGCTAGCCCTGGCAAAAAGAAACACAGGTGAGGGGGTACAGGCAAAGTGGGCAAGCATTAAGGATGCAATACTTGAAGCAACATCCCATTGTGTTAGACAGAAAAGCAAGTGCAAAAGAAGAAGGAAACCACTATGGTTCTCAAATACAGTAGCAGAAAAGGTCAGAGCCAAAAGGCTGGCCTTCAGGAAATATAAGGGAACACAGCGGGATGAAGATAGGGAGGCATACCAAACTGCCCTAAGGGAAGCAGGTAAGGCAGTAAGGCAGGCAAAGTCCCAAACTGAGGAAACACTAGCACGAACAGTAAAAGAAGGTGACAAGACTTTCTATAGATACATTAGTGAAAGGAGAAAGTCCAGAGGGGGTATTGCTAAGCTTAATGGAGAAAAGGGAGCATGTGAGGAGGAGGACCCTGTAAAGGCATCTATCCTAAATAGATACTTTTGCTCAGTATTTACTGAAGAGAAGGTAGGGCAGGGCCCACAGCTCAGCATCATGGACACAGGGGGAGAGAGGGTGAGCACTACTCCCTTCACAAAAGAAAGGGTCCTACAAGAGCTTGCTAAGCTCAGGGTGGACAAGGCAATGGGACCTGATGGCATACATCCCAGGGTACCTAAGGAGCTAAGGGTGGAACTAGCAGAGCCATTAGCAGAACTGTTTAGTGAGTCTCTGAGCACAGGAGAGGTCCCAGAAGACTGGAGAAGGGCTCATGGTGATCCCACTCCACAAGAGTGGTAGCAGGGAGGAGGCGGGGAACTACAGACCGGTCAGTCTTACCTCAGTAGTGGGCAAGATTATGGAGGCACTCCTTAAGGAAAGGATAGTGCAACACCTGGAATCCATAGGGGCACAGGATCCAAGACAGCATGGGTTTACAAAAGGAAGGTCCTGTCAAACTAATCTCATAGAGTTCTTTGACTGGGTAACCAGAGTGGTGGACCAAGGGGGAGCAGTTGATGTCGCCTACCTTGACTTCAGCAAAGCTTTTGACACTGTTCCACATAGAAGATTGATAAATAAGCTGGGTAGGCTCAGGGTGGTCAGAAGTTGGTCAACTGGGTGGCAAACTGGTTGACTGGCAGAAAACAGAGAGTGGTGGTAAATGGTATACAGTCAGAAGAGATGCAAGTCACAAGTGGGTACCTCAGGATCAGTCCTGGGGCCAGTCCTATTCAACATCTTCATTAGTGACCTTGCAGATGGACTAGAGAGTAAGGCTTGTCTGTTTGCAGATGACACCAAGATCTGCAACAGAGTAGATGAGCCAGATGGAGTGGGCAAAATGAGAAGAGATCTGGATAAACTAGCAGAATGGTCAGAAGAGTGGCAACTGGGATTTAATGCAAAGAAGTGCAAAATCATGCACATAGGGAAGAGAAACCCTGAAGCCACTTATAGGCTGGGAGGGGAGTTGCTAGCAGTCACAAAGGAAGAAAGAGACTTGGGCATCATCATCACTGATGACCTAAAATCATCCAAGCAGACCTCTAAAGCAGTAGGTAAGGCTAGGGGGGTGTTAGGGTGTATTAGTAGGGGTCGTAAGAGGGAGGTAATAATCCCTCTGTACAAGACATTGGTTAGGCCCCATCTGGAGTACTGCGTGCAGTATTGGAGGCCACACCTTCACAAGGACATTAACCAAATTGAGGCAGTCCAGAGAAGGGCAACCAAAATGGTGCAGGGACTGCATCAGAAGACATATGAGGACAGATTAACAGAGCTCAATATGTATACCCTTGAGCAAAGGAGGGAGAGAGGTGATATGATCGAGGCATTCAAACACCTTAAGGGCATAAACAAGGTGAAAGAGTCTAACATGTTTAAATATAAGAAAAATAGCAGGACAAGAGGACACAGCATGAGATTAGAGGGAGGCCGATTAAGGGGAATGGAGGAAATTCTTTTCACAGAAAGGGTGGTGGATGCATGGAATGGCTTACCACAAGAAGTGGTGGCTATGAATACAGTGCAGGGCTTCAAACAGGCATGGGATAGGCATAAGGGAGCAATACAAATGACCATGAATAGATAGATCACTGACAGAGCAAAGGCCGATGGCACATTTATAAGGTAGAAAAAGAAATGGGCAGACTGGATGGGCCTTGCGGTCCTTATCTGCCGTCAACTTCTATGTTTCTATGTTTCTATGATGCTGTGTGCACACCAAGCCCTGTGGAGGAGAGCATGTGGCTGGCCAGACCGGTTCCAGGGGTGCAGGTGCCAGTGACCGGATGACCTGCCATGCCCACGCTGCAGGAGGAGAGTAAATAATGATATGAAAAAAAGAAAAGAGTATGCTCTTATGTACAGAAACCTCCATGTTGACCTGGTCTGTATTATTTTGTACAGTCATTACAGTTTTGCGTGTATGCCCTGTTTCTTGCATGCTATATCTGTTAAATAATAGTAAACTAAACTAATTTGCCCTTCCTCCTTTTTTCCTACTTTTATTATTGCTTGCTAAATCCACCTTTTATCATTTTTATGTTGCTTGCAGGCATGTGCAAGAAACATAGTGCCATCATCAGAGTTTTCGGAGGTGTGGCAGCCCTCTTCCAATTCAGTCAGTGTGTTTGCAGGCGCGCCGCAGTTCTCCAATGCCTGCTCGAGCTGTCTATGACAGCTCCAAAATGCAGTGGCATACAGTTGAAAGGGGGAGCTATGCTTCAGTGAGCAGCGCCCCCCACCCCCACACACACACACACTACCCCCTACTGGTCCTGCAGTCAGTTCTTGAGTACCTGCGGTGTTATTAGATGGGTACAAAGATCACATTAAACAATATCTCAAAGCATGCAAGAATGATGTGAACATTAAACGACGGGCTGCATAAATCGGCATTTATCAGCTGGAACTTACAAGTGCTTTAGAACACCGTTTTTAAATCTTAACCTATAACAGAATGTCAGCTTTTTTTTTTTTAATTTTCTGAAAAAATCAAATATAGACTCTGCTTACTTCCGACACAAATTTTAGACTTACATTGCTCCCGTGGAATACAAAAGACTGCCAACTCTTCTTTAATACAGTTCAAATAAAAAGAACCTGGAAAAGGGGAAATTCTACCAAATAAAATTCTGCCAGCTGTAAATTGTGCATAAAAAAGTTTCCAATAATTCCCTCTCAGTCACTGACCAAGCCTCCAGCTGTATTATGTGTGGGGGTTTAACAGGAAATTGCAGCGCGTAAAGCACCAGAAAGCGAAGTTGTAGGTTGTGTAAGTGCATACTGTGTTTCTAAAAGTAATGCGTCTCCTCTCTTTTATGACATGAAACCAATCTATCATTAACAGAACATGTTTTACAAATGTTTCTAAAATGTGCATTTGTTATTGTCAAGAGAAAAGCAGAAATTACTCTTAGAGTGGCACTCACACCCATCCTGACATTCAGCAGTTCATGAGAGCTACATATATTAACACAGAGACCCAGCTGTACTGAATTAAGTTTAAATACTGTTTATTGTCGTTCCTGTCTCATGCAGACCAATGACACTTGACACTGGCAGAATTCAAGTATCATGGTATTACATCTAAACACGAACTTCGGGACATTTGACAGTATTATTAATTACTGAAGATATTTACACGGAAACATACTTGTTGTTCAGTCCTGCTGCTTTTCCTGCCATAAATTCTTCATAACCCTTTACTTGCGACACTAGAGTAATTTCCATGGCAGCAGGTTGTGATGTCATAAGCTAAGGTGGAGGCTTCACTACAGAACTAAGCAAAGTGAGCACATACAGTAGTCTAAGGTAGAAATATTCTGTTTTGATGAGAATATTCTTTTATTTCATTCATTTTTGTTTTCATTTTTATTTATTAGGAAATTCATTTCAGCATCAGTGCCAGTTTTCAAAGATTCCAAGTAATGAAATGTCTTTAGCAGCGAAATATAGAAGTGCGAGCAATTACATTTGGGGTACATTTCTTTTTTGTAATCCCATTCTCCTGATACAAGCCAGAGTCCTACTTGAATACTTGAAAATGTCCAGGTGTGCCCCCCCAAAGCTGGGCTGATCTCCACTTTCCAAAATTAGCAAATCCTTGTCTATATCATCTAGAGTCTACATAAACGGTGGTTCCTGGACACTGCAAGTAAGCAAAAATGTAAATAAGGAACCTCTGTTTAAGTGAAATGCTGATGGGAGTGTATCACTGCCCTTCCAGTTGCTTTTCCAGGGGGGCCCCCCCGAGTATGAGCTTTCCAGTGGGTCTCTACTGGCTTACCCTGACGGGAATGGGCGCCCGCGTGTGTGTTGTAAACTGAGGACTCTCTGTAAAAGTTAATTATTTGGATGTGAAGCCTAACTCTCAACCTCATGTCTCACACATTGGGCACACAGGTTAACAAAGGGGCAAATGGACAAATCAGTGTCACATCCAAATAAGGGTTTATCAGCTCAAGACGCCGGCTGCAATATGTCGCTTAATGCAGAAAGCATTTTCTGAAGAGGCAGGACACTGTAAGGCTGAAGACTGGCATTATTTTATGCTTCAAAACCAATCCCTGCTCCTCAGCAGCAGAAATGACAAATTCAAGTGGGTGGGGGGCGGTGTTGAGGCAAAATCGGGAACATCTCGAGACATCAGGAACAGCTGAGAGGTATATGAGAGGTTTTCTCTTATTCTTCGTCAAGCAGTTTTTTTTTCGTTTTGTTCCATCCAGTACTCTGTATATGCTAGAGAGCTGCTACATAGTAAATGGAAATGAAATATTATCAACATGCATTTGCGACGATGAAAGGTCTTGCCAAACTTGGGAGTAAAACGATTATAAAGGATGCTAAAGAACATTTATTTTACTAATAAAAAATCAAGGGATTAATTAAGCATCAACACTAGGCCACATGAATATCATTCTTGCCAGATAAAGGGTGTTTTATTTTGTAAACAAAACTCCCTTTAATTAAAATCCTTAATACTCAAGTATATCCCAAGCCTTCCTTGCATTCAGCTACTGACCCCTGCTGATTTGCACTTCACACACCAGTGTACAGAACAATAATACACACTGCCTTAATCACTTCAGTGTCAGTCTGTACAAAAATAATACAAAACACAAGGTTTTACCAGTAGTGTATGGGTCTCTGTGTGCGGTCTCCATTGCAATGACCTCTGGGCAGGGACACTGGTTTACCGTGCTTGACAAAGGGCAAATTCCATTTTGCAGATGGGAAAACTGATATTGTCACCAGTGTATGCAACGCCAAAATCAGTTTTTACTTGTGTTCCATCATCTACCATTATGATACGTGTGTAAATATTCGGAATAAAAGAAGGCTAAGTGTACATCAAATTAAACACAATTAAAATAGTACAGGAAAGAATTTATAGAAATAAGAAATTCTCAGGATTCACTGATCTGGTAAAAAAAATGGCAAATTTCCTGAAATGCTTTGTTTTTATCAGTGTATAGAAATACACATTCTGGAAATTTTACTGGATTTTCCCCTAAAATTCAAAAATCCATGTCCCTGCCTCTGGATAGTCAGTGCCTTCTGTCTTTATGTGCCAGAGACTGTCTGGTGTGTTCTGGGGACCCCAGGCAAAGTCAGTACTTGGGGTTACCCATTCCGGTTCCGGGTTGAGCTGTATACCCTAGAAACATAGAGTCTGTTCTTTGTGCCTGCCTTTTCAGTCACCACTGACTCTAGCTGGTTACAACTGTCAGTCTCTGCTCCCATTCTCCTACCTAATATGCCCGTGTCTATCCCAGATGTCTGAAGCTACCCATAGCATTTGTCCCCACTACCTCATTTAGCAGGCTGTTCCAGTCACCCACCACCCTTTCCATGAATAACTTTTTCCACACATCTTCCCTTTTTAGCTTCATTGCATGCCCCCTTGTTCTAGTGCCTTCCTTTCTCAGAAACAGATCCTTCACTTGCACCTTGTTCAGTCATGCCCCCTCTCCTATTGTTCAGGGAATACATGTTGAGTTCCTGCAGTGTGTCCTCCTATTGCTTCTCCTGCAACCCTCCACACCATTGTGCTTGCTCTCCTCTGTAGGGCCTTCACCCCTCCAATGCCCTTGCTGAGGAACTGCCCCCAGAACTGGACACAGTACCCCAGGAGGGGTCTCACCAGTGAGCAATACAAGGATAGCACCATCTCCCACTTCCTGCAAGAAATCTCTTTCCCAGTGCACCCCAGCATCCTGCTAGCCTTTCCCACTGCTTTGTCTAACTGTCCAGCTATACAGTACCTTTAGGTCAACAGATAAGATGACCTCTAGGTCTCTTTCTTTCTTGGTGAACATCAGCTCCACTCACTCCCCCCCACACCTTATACACAGACCCTGTTTCCTCATCCTTAAGTCCATATATTTGATAATATTACTTGTGTGTGATTTAAGCATATGTTTCAAGCATATATTATGTTTGTATGTATTATACTGATTGATAAGGTCACCACTGTGAATGAGCTTATGCTCAATGGTCTTAACCTTTAATAAACAAAAACAAACAAGCATAACCTTACACTTTTTGACATTGAAGTCCAGCTGCCACCCCCTAAGCCATTCCTTTTGTTTCCTCAGATCATGATAAACTCGCTTCACCCCACCCTGAGTGTCAAACCTGTTGCAGATTTTTGTATCATCTGCAAAAACGACATACCTTCCCTTCAAGCTCCTCGCAATGTGGCTTATGTAGATATTGAAGACGACCAGACCCAGCACCACCCCACTGGTCACTAGCCTATGGCATGAGTGATTGCCATTTACCACCACCCTTTGCCTCTTATCCCCTGGCAGATAACCTCATGGATTCTATTTAGAAAAGTTTGTGCCCAGCCCAGCCGGAGACGTCCCTTGTGTGCTGTTTCAACAGAGGACAGTGCGAGAAAATCACATTTAAAAATGTTTCTATTGCAAAGGCTGATGACTTGCACTGACCCAGGTGAGTATAACCCCATGACTAGGGGCCACCAGCGACCGCAGAGAATGACGGTGTCCATAACCTGATAGTGAACCACGCCTGACACTTCCTAAGGCACAGATAGTGTTTTATAGGTAATTATACAACATACTTTGGTGATTGGTAGGCAGCTTGAGACTACAGTGCAAGTGACATAATTAGTTTAAATAATTGTTGGTGCTTCTTGATTGTTGCCAGATAGGTTTTTGAGTTCTAGTTTACCACGTGATTTTTTGACATCGATGAAGATGTCAGGTTTTATAAGAAATCACCATAATATAGAGGATGCGAGAGATAGGCTCTCAGCCATAGCGTTAACGGCACCATGGTGCACAACAAGAATTAGGCAGGCTGGAGAAATGCAGGTCTAACCCCTGCAGCAAGAGGCAGCCCCGATTTAAATACTCAGTGCAGCATCAGCACAGGAGATAAGCGATCGAGGGATCTTTATAACCTTAATGGAGTTCTTAAGCAACTCTCTCTGTTCTGGGACTGCCAATTGCCAAACCATCTTGCTCAATGCATCATTGGACACAGTAGAATCATAACATCTTGGCTCTTATCTGAAGATCACTTGCCGGTGTGCGCTTATGACCCAAGGCTCACAGGCTTCCCACTGGTTAAAATCTGAAAAATGCTGATTAAAGTTACAGGAGTTGGGGAACAATTACTACACCTTGTTTGCACAGCAGACTCTTGTGCATTAGGAACCATGGCACTGTCCACGACTCCAGGTGCTGGACTGTACTACGATTCCATTTACAACATCACGACCCAAGAGAGCCTGGATAGCATGATAGCTAACCAGAGCCACAACGAAACCGAACTACAATCAGTGAACACCACAACCAGCATCATTACTGCCATCTCCATCACTGCACTCTACTCTGTGGTGTGCATGGTCGGGCTGCTGGGCAACATCTTGGTAATGTATGGGATCGTAAGGTAAGTGGGCAGTGTTTACTACAGAATTCATGTATTAATGTCATTGTCGCAACTAAAAAAAACATTTTTGTTTCTCCCTAAAAAAGATATATGGTTTAGCAAGGGTTATTATTGAACTAAGCTGGAATCTGAATGGAATTCTGCAGTCCTGACAGTTCAATCAAATGTCTAGTTTGATCTCTCCTTAAAAAAAACATGCAAAGCCAACACCTAATATTTGAGTAGATAATGTATGTATGGTCTTAGGTTGGACAGCAGTACAGATGAGGTGGCAGGCGGGAGAGGAGCATTGGCATGCTCTTTGGAATATTCTAAATCTGAAGCATATCAAACGGAAATGCTTGAGGGAACAAAATACACATCTAATCAAAGTTTGGAAACTTTGATGACAAGAGTGCGTATGCAGCTCAAACCCCGCATTATCGCCATTTCTCTTTACTCTTATTACATTTGAAGTAAAATTAAGGCTTGTGTGTTGAAGGTGGGCTGGTGTGGCTCGTACTGTATGCAAGGTTTTTTATTTATTCAAACATGTTTTTCCAGAGTTCAGAGGACTCTTTTCCAGTTGCGATGATGGGGGGGGATGGAAATCAGAGGGAAGGGTACATTCCACCACATTTGTCCTAAAATACTACACAGTGCGAATCCAGCACACTGAAGCTGTTTTCTTGGAGAGATACATAAAGAACCCTGTCATTTGATAGTGTCCGCATAAATAAAATCCACTGGTTTTATAGTAGGTTGTGACTTCTAAATCACTCTTTAAACTTACTTTGAATCAGGACTGATATTTTACTGAGTTTACAAACATCAGCTTTCGGGATCAATACAAATGTAAATTCTTATTAAGAAATGTTTGCATAATACTATATACTGTAGGTATGGGCGTTAGCAACAAATATTTAAATTTAAGCAATGCACTCGTGCTCATATGCAGTAACATCTTACGAACACAATCCATCCCCCCGTTGGCTGTTGGAATAAGCCAGAATGAGTATTACTTGGCTGAACAGGTTTAGTATACAGGGAACTGCAAAATTAACACCGTGGCTGTCACCATGTCACACATTCCAGTGTTTTTACTGTATATGACAGCAGAATAATGCCAAGAACACTGTGGTTTAAACATCCCGGTTTCTCACATTGGAGATGCTATATTGTGAAAAAGTTCAGTGGTGCATAAACATTTGCTTTAATATGAAAAGCTGAGCATCAAAAACCAATAGCATGCTACAGATATGATAAAGTAAAATGCATGCTGGGTTGGCTGTTTAAAACAAATGCCTTTAATTGTGTTTATCAAGATGACAAATTGCAGCATCCAGTTTATTCATGAGTGGTCCATCCACGCCACTCCCAACTCATAACTGCATAGATATATTTCAAGGCATGATAATGCAGCTTCTAAATAACTTCGTCAAAAACAACGGGATACTGGATTATAAAATGACAGATGGAATCGGATGCTTTATAAAAAGAGGGTTAGCCTAACACTTTTATACACTACATAATACAGGAGGCAAAGAAATATGTACTGTGATTATTTCTGGTAAAACTAATTGAACGGCATTGACGGCACTAGTAAGGCAAATACTTTAGCAGGCTGGTGCGTCTCCGCATGCGTTCAGTTTTCTTCTATCTCTTTTTATTTCTAAAGTGCAATATGGATGAGCTGTCTGACTCACGAGAATGTAAATAATTATGCAACAGTTTGTCATTGCATTGCTATATAATATACCACAGCACCTTCATTTAGTATCCTACTTTTTCAATGTATGTGCTGTAGATTTGTTCAGCATTCCTTATTCTTGTTAAAATTTACTACCAACCAAAGCTGCTAGACACTTTTTTCGTCCTACAGAATGTTTTAGAGTGGCTTTCTTGTTTCAGCAGGGTTAGACATGAGAGTGTCACTTGATTTGGAACACAGCTGGGACCCCAGCAAGGCAACAAACTAAAAATAAATAGTGGCTCTCAGTGCCCTGCAAGTGTCCCCAAGACCCGCTGAGCAGCACCTTCAGTGTGTCTCCATGATCTTCCCCACTACTGAGGTGAGGCTGAACGGCCTAGTATTCCCCGCCTCCTCCCTGCTGCCGGACTTGTGTAGAGGGACCACATGTGCCCTCCTCCGATTCACTCATGTTGAATGACTCAGTGAACATGGCTGCCAGAGGTACTGCTATCTCCCTTCACAGTTCTCTTAATATCCTTGGGCGTATGCCATCTGGTTCCATCGCTTTGTCCACCTTCAATTTAGTGAGCTCCTGCAGGACTCTTTTGCCTTTGAATGGATTGTTGTCCACCTCTTCACCCAATTGGCAACTAATGTACTGCTGTGTCCCTTGCCCCTCCCACTCTTCTGTGAATACTGAATGGAAAGACACTGTGCATGTCTTGGGAGGAAGGCATGGAACTATCACTTCCAAATACCTAAACAGCACATACAAGCAAGCAACATTTGGCATTGACAAATGCTTGTTGTTCACAGTTTCCTCCTCTGTCTGCCTTTTCCTATTATACTCAACTTCACATATAGTTTCAGAGACCATCCTATTAAGTTGATTTCCAGGCACCTGCTGTGAAACCCCAGTGTCCATAGCCATACCTGTCAACCTTTTGTCCCCCAAATGTGGAACATTGCCTTTCAAAATGTGGAACAAATGAGCAAAATGTGGAACACTAAATCAAATCTTTACCCAAGAAGCTTAGAACACTGTTAAAATGTTTGCAGTTATGTTCAGAAAGTCTGTTATTAATTGAATAATATATTTTTGCATTATTTACTACAGATTTTTGCTTTAAAATGTTAACACTGGATGTGGGACAAGTCCTCAAAATGTGGAACAGGGAGCTTTTGTGACGTAAAATGAGGAACATTCCTCGTAATGTGGTACAGTTGAGAGGTGTGTCCATAGCCCTTATATATGTAATACCGTATTTCATTGAATAGAAGCTATGGTTTCTATTAAAATTTTGTATTTTGACTCTTGACTTATATTCAAGGATGGTTTGTATTTGAGGATGGTTTGCATCTGAGGGCAGCTTGTATCGCAAACTCAAATCTGTAAGTGTGAAAACTAAAATATTACACATCCTGAATTTGAGCAAGTATATTGTTACTGGTCCACTTAACAACAAAATAAGCATAACAAATATGAACTAAGATAATAAATTTGAAAAGAAATACAATAATAATCATATTTACAAAGATAAAAATCACAGAGTCCCACCTACAGTGCTGTATCTGACATTACTTCAACCCTAATTAGAAGTCTGTAGTTGATGGCAGCTTTCATTAAAAGCATTAATTATGACATGCAGCTTCTATTAGAGGGTGGTACAGTATCTCCTTTTTCTCTGTTTCCCATATGCAAGACAGTATCATCCAGAACTTTTTCCAAATGTTGATATCTGTAGCCTAGTAACATCCTCTTTAAGGGTTAGAACCACCTGTTGTAGCTCCAGTACCTGCTTACATTTTCTACATAGGTAATTGATAATTGCTTTCATTTGCTTGGGATATTGCAATCATCATGGACATAGTGCATACCACAGCCCCCACCTTCTATCACCTAAATCAATTAATCCTTCATTTAGCTTCATGTTTAATAGTGGAATCTGAACTTGGATTTGGATGCTGTTATTTTTAGTTCTAGCAATAATTCACAGGATGCGGTCAGCATAGTTCAAAAAGATTTTCTTCTTTTTCAGTCATGGTTATTATCAAAAAATTGATATTAAATACTAAGGCCTGGATATTCAGACTGCAACAGGCAGGGGTGCAAGCCTGGGTGCAGCGCAACTGGGCTGCACCAGGGCATGCTCCAGGCGATATTCAGCGGTGCTGCACCATGGCTCAGCACCATTGAATATGGCACTGAGGGTGCAAGCACTGCACACAGCACAGTGGCACTGCACCAGCACAAGTGGCAGAAGGGGAGCAGGGGGATGTGCCAGCGCAAGTGCAGTTGCACTAGGTGCATCAACCGCGATATTCAGCACTGGTCATGCAAATGAGGCCATTATGGATGCAAGGCACATATGGGGCCATTTGCATGTCATTATGGCCCCATATGCATGTGGTACACTGATCCCCAGTGACTTGCATCTGGTACCCTGCCAGGCTGCAGCTGTCGGGGACCAATGCCCTGCAGTCCCATAGCAGTCCCCGCTCCCTTTTACCCGATTGTGGGCATAAGTAAATGAAATCCCTGGTGGTCCAGTGGACCGCTCTCCATCAACCGATCGTGGGCATATGTATATGAAATCCCTGGTGGTCCAGTGGACCTCTCTCCATTGCCCGATCATGGGTATAAGTAAAAGAAATCCATGGCGGTCCAGTGGACCTCTCTTCATTGCCCGATCACAGGCATAAGTAAAAGAAATTCCTGGTGATCCAGTGGACTGCTCTCCATCACCCGATCATGGGCATATGTATATGATATCCCTGGTGGTCCAGTGGAAATGCCCCCCAGCACCTGATTGCAGGTGGAAATAGCGAAAGACACCCTGGTGGACCAGTGGTACCCCCACCCCATCCACCCAATGAGGTCCCCCGCCACACAGCACACCCCTCCAGTCAGCGGTGGGCTGCAGCAGCACCCTCCACATGCTGACCACCAACTGACGGCATACAGTATGGTCTGTATGCCTATTGATCCGCTGTGTGGGCTAATGGGTGTGCAGACCATACTGTACTACACAGGTCCGATATGTGAATGAACGCGATCAGGCTATTGAGAGTGGTCCACTGGACCACCAGGGATTTCATATACTTATGCCCATGATCAGGTGATGGGGGGGCACAATGCTGCCTGGGCAGGGAGCTTGTGGACAATGGTCTGGGTGGGCAGGTGGCCACCCACGGCTGGCAGCTGCTGTGTTGGGCCCTGCAATATGGTAGCTCACCTGTGGGTGGCCAGGATTTGTTCCTGGTTTTTCCAGGCACAACTTTTCACTCCACTGAGCGGTGCAAGGTGGAGTTGTGACAGCATATGCGCCGCACATCCCAGGCTGAATATCGGATGTGCCAGACATGCATGGGCATGCCCCCGCACTTTGCACCGCATACATTTCCAATGTGCAACACAACGCAATATTCCCTTTTGAATATCACTGGGGCGCATTGGTGGGTTGTGCATGGCGCAACCCTGTTGTGCCATGCACAACCCTTCTGAATATCCAGGCCTAAGAAAACTAAACTTGCGATTTTTCCCAGTTCTAAAAAAAAAAAGGATTTAGTAGCCCTTTTAGTTGATACTCAGGGTGAACCTATTGACTTAGTTGATAATTTCAAATATCTGGGTATTACCCCGTATTCAGGTCTTACTTTTGAGACTCACATAACCAACATTATTAAAGTTCTGCATCAGAGGCTGGGTTGTATGTTTAGGATTAAACCTTTCTTGACTGAAGGTTCAAAAAGCATACTTACTCATTGCTTTATTTTTGTATTACTTGACTATGGATTAGCAATTTATACTGCTACTAGCGAAAGGATATTTTCCAAATTAAATTCAACATACAATAGTCCCTTAAGGTTCATGACTGGTCTTCCTCAAAGGAACCATCATTGTTTATTGTACAAAGAATCTAGATGTCCTTCCTTAAGAAATAGGGCCAATATTAGTTTAGGATCCTTATTATTTAAAGTTACCAAGGATTCTCTCCTGCTTTTTTAATACGTTATTCCCCAAAAGCTCTATTACATGTACAACTACTGCAAATCCCAGTGTAGATATGTTTTCCAGCTCACACTGTGTAAAAAAGCCTATGGTCAAATATCTTTATTATAACGTGCTCCCCACTTTTTTTCTCAAGTTAATAATTTTATTGTGTTTTCAAACACAAACGTGCAACATACTGCTCAATAAACAAAAACAAAACAGTTGTATTACATGTGTATTACATTTGTGTTGCCAGCCTGTTACATGCAAGGCAGGAGTAACTGAGGCCTCTCATTACTGTAAAGATTTATCTACATGCTGTACCTACTTACTGGCATTTAAATCACAACAACAAAAAAATTACCCAGGGTTCATAACCTGTATTTGTTTGAGTACCTTTCAAACTTAAATTTGTTCATATACCCTGCTGGAGCTCTATCCAGGCCTCCTCACCCTTGTAAGCACCTTTGTGCCTTGGCCAGGTTGTTAGGGAAAAGGTATTATTTGGGTACTCTGAGCTCGACCTGCCTATCAACTGTCTGCAGAGTAAGGTAGTATAGCAACAGACAGGATATTCTATAGCTTCAACTACCCTAGTAAGTATTTATAGGCCAATATTTACTTAAGAACTGTCATAGGCAAGTAGGGTTAGAGGCCTGATACAGTGCACATTGGTCGGGTTTAGAGAAATTATTGCCAGTAGGGACAGTGATAAGTCAAGTGTGTAGCAGAAGGCACTTGTTCAAGGCTGTTGTTATCCATAAACAAATAAACAGACAATAAAAGATAAGAAAAAAGAGATAAGAAAAGAAAAACACTTGGTATATGCAATTGTCTATTATCCCTTGCACTTGAAGAATTTGGTGGGGCGCGGTAATATCACAACTGTTAACCTATATCTAATCCCTGAAACAGCCTTAGTGGTACCTGGGCATGGGGACTCTTAACCTATGAAGGTTGCCTGTGTGGCCCTGTGATGTGGGAGTCATCTTGCTTAGGTACTGATAAAGGGGTTCCCAAATACTCATGTGAATCTGCAGTGTATTATTGGATACGTGAGAAAGCTTATCATATGTGGCTAGCTGGGAGAGGTTGGAAAGATATTCATGTATAGTTGGAATGTTGGTGGTCCTCCATTTTTGTAACAGAAGTCTTTTGGCTACAATGCTAGATTGAATGAAAAGGGAGCTGTGTTTCTTTAAAAGAATGGGTTGACCTTTGTGTAGTCCTATGAGCCAGAAGCCAGGGTTAGCTGAAACTGGGTGCGCCCCACTTTTTTTTTTTTAATTCTATTCCAAGTGATCTGTTGATTTGTAATACGATTCATACTTTTAAATCTTGACTTAAATTATGGTTGGATTCTTCTAATGATTGTTCATGCAATTCTTAAAAATCATTTATTGTATAGTCTGTTTTGTATATTGTTGAATTATGTCTTGTCCTTTAAGTGTTTTTTTTGTACACTTGACGCTTGTGAAAAAGGGCACTTGTGCTCATCTCACTTCCAAGTATAAAAAATAAAAATGAAATGAACTGAGACAGAAGAGCTTTACCTGTTTAAAAAGTTTGTACAGTGTGTGTGATATGTCCTTCGACTCCATAGCTGAGTCTAGCTGCTTCTAATTATAACCCTACCAGAAATTCAGCCCCATTGTTGTCTGGAAAAGCTTGCCAATTATAATGGCTAACAACTCATCCAGTCTGTCCCAACTGACATGATAGACACTGCCCCATTGTGACACCTCCTCCATGCTTGCCAATGCTCACAGAAGGTGGTCCTTAATAGCCCCAAGCCTGCAAAGTCTGAAACCAGAAGTGACATTCTCGCCAACTTCAAGTGTCAATAAAAATCAGCTTAGGTTTAAAACCTATTTTCTGCCAAGATCAAGCCTAGGGATTATTCCAGCAAATATACCAAAAACAATAAAAATTACCTTTACAAGAGCTGTGTAAAACTCTCGATGCATGCTTCCTCCCAGGACACTGTCACTTTGAATGCAGTCTCCAGACTGAAAAATGTTCAGGTGCAACTGTTTCCCCCTATCCACAGAGAGTGAAAAGTATAGTGGTGCAGGTATTCTTAGCACACAGGAGTGTTAGACAGCATGCTAGTAAGAATAAGAATGAGAAACCGACAGAGATAGTTGAGTTTTATTAGGCTTTTCAATTTTCCCAGCTTGCTACCAGTAAACATGCACCTCCACAACGGTTCCCCTCAGTCCCACCAATGCTTGCAGAGGGCAGCCCTTCATAGCCCAAGTACTAGAAGGTCCAAAATTGAAAATGACGTGCTTGTCTTTTTCCAACTTTAGTAGAAATCAATTTAGATTTAAAAACCTATTTGCTGCCAAGATCCAGCTCCAGTCTCGGGATTATTCTAGCAAATAACCCCAAAACAGAAAAAGTAACCCTCAAAATTGCTGTGTAAAACTCTCTGCGCCTGTTCCTGCCAGGACACTGTGGTTCTGAATGCAGTCCCCCACATTAATGACTGCTCAGTGCCATTAGTTCCCCCACCCATAGACAGTAAAAGGTATAGTGGTGCTGGTATTCTTAGCACCAAGGAGTATTAGAGTGAACTAGTGAGAATAAAAGTAAGAGCTTGAGAAAGATGTTTGAGATTTTATTCTGGCTTTTCAGTTTTCTCAGCTTGCCACCAGTAGTCATCCAGCTCCACAGTGGTTCTGAAAAATTAACACAGACCAGTCTAAGTAAATAAACACCCGAAGGCAGTGGCCCCCCTTCAGGCACTCTAGGCACTGACAATGGGAGTTCAGCTACTGGGCTGGCCAGTCTGAAGGCCTCATCTTATCAGGCACAGATTTCTAAATTTAGTGGTGCTTTGTCACTGGGAAGCCCCAATAAGAGTCACATAATTCCTGAGTAAAAATAATGAAAAACAAATAGAAAATACAAACTTCCAAGAGCTCAGTCTATGCTATGCCACTATACCACTTCAGTGGTACAATGGAAAATGAGTTACTGATGTATTCAGAATATTTCATGCTCCCAGGCTTCTATCACGAGGTCACAGCTTTGAGCTGTACAATTACCCCGGTTGGGGAACACATCGCCCATATGTATTAACTCCTCACTGAAAATGTGTAATGATACAGAAATGCATGTTTCTGATTAATACATTATATCAACATGAATATCTGTGTATATATAGACACACGGTTCATATTGACATGATTTAGTCATGTTGATCTAGGGCTCAATTTTCAAAGGGTCAGGAATGACACAAGGTGCTTACATCAAAGAGACATGATGAAAGGAACACACTTTGCCACACCTTACATCGCTTCTGATTCTCAAAAGGAGCTTGCGGCATCGGTGAGATCCAGTGCACCTGACAGTCATGCACTGGCCATGCATCGAGCCACAGCCAGCGCCATGCCACTGCCGGCTGCCATATCCCCAACCATGGGATTTTCAAACCTCCAAATTGGCCACAAGCCATGCCCTTGGTTAAACCAGCCACAGTTGGTCTAACGGCCCATGTACCAGATCAGGACATACATGTGGCAGAGCCAGAGAAAGGCAGCAGCAGTGGATGGGCACCTGTCACAGCCTGGGGCATCCCCTGGGACAGTCAGTGCCTCCTGTGATCTGTCCCACTGCATGAGTGGCATGTCCATTGGGAATCTACCCTGATACATGTAGCTTGGTGCCCACCCCACACCTCTGCATGTCGCCATCCTGGCACCAGCATTGTGGCACCAGTTCCATGTCTGCTACATGGTCACCCAATGCCAGACCCCAGAGAAGGAAAGGTACACCACCACAAGGAGCACTGCTCACAAGGAGCAGGATGGTACCACAGCTACTGTTCCCTAGGATGTACATACCCTGCTGTCTGTTGTCCTGCTAGTCAAGGGGGCATGGGACACATGTGTACTGCTAGCCACTCCGTCCTTTTCATTATGGAGTTGAACCTGTGCTGAAGGTCCCGACACTGCTCAATGGCTGATACTGTACATCTAGAATGGTGCCTGAGTTACCCCATTGTTCCCTGGTGGTCAGAATATGTTGGTGTAAACCTCACATGCCAGATTTATCCTGGTGTGTGTTTTCTTGTGATGTATCCCAATGCACAGTAAAAAAAAAAAACCACCAGGACCACTGCCCTGTCCATCAATGTGGACTGTACGTATTGTGCCAGTTGTTCAGCACAGACCCCCATTATAAATAGCTGTCAGTATGCTGTGCCACCATAATGTTTCCTGCTGGGAATATGGACCATCAGTCATGTCATACCCCCACAGTGTCCATTCTACACTCATGTGTATCATCCTGTCATCTGCCAGAATCCACAGTACACTCCCACATCATTGTGATCTCTCTCAACAGTGATTTTGGTATCCAGATGGTATTACTGGAATATTACACTGAGCCTTCCCACTAATATCTGTATGCACACTTACTGGCGTGTCTACACTCCCCACAGGGGTGACATGCTCCTACCATCACCTGATGGGACAAACAAGGGTTGTTGTGTGTCTGTCACACCTGTACAGCAACACTTCTCTCCCAGACAGGGACAATATTGTTCATCACCAACTATGACTTACCTGTCTGTGGCACCCCGACATTCCCTGCTCTGACCTGGGAAGTATGTTTTCCATTGCTGTATTACACTGCACATTTGGGGGAATCTACATGGTACACTCATGTTGGCCTTACATAGAGTTCTGGCAGAGGCTGGCAGCAGCAGCAGCACACGGTACCCTGACAACACAACAGTGGGCATTACTTATGGGTGCAGGTACACCATAGGGCCAGATCTGCATACGCCCAGAACTTGAAAGACACCTCCATCAATCCTCTTCCATGTACCATTTGTTTGGTGCATGGGAGTGATTATGGCAACATCAAGGACTTTGGCGCAGGGTCCCAGGCACACTGGGCTTTGATGCAAGCAGTTGTATGTTGCAGCTTGCGTCAATCTAAAGGGCCCTTTGAAAATGAAGCCCATGATTTTCATTAAATAAAAAGTTTCTAGCACCAACAGTTTAAAAGGTAGACCTTTCAAAAGATAATTAATGGCCAAACTTTGGAACTGTTAGGACTAGAAACATAACATTTTTTTTAAATGAAAGCTTGGAGCCACCTAAGTTGGTATGTCAATATAGCTAGTTGCTACAGCTTCCATTTGTTAACATATCAAATCATAAAATTAGTTTAAAAATTTTTAAATATCCTTGTATATCAACAGTAAGATAGAAAGTTGAAAAAATTAAAATGAAAATGCATACATATCGGACATCAGGGAGGGTATAGGGTGTGAAATGAGTCTCTTCGCGGATGACTCCAAGATGGGAGCAGTAGTTGAGGGAGAAGAGGGGAGGTTGGCCCTGCAAGGGGACCTGGACACCCTGGAAAGCTGGGCTCACACATGGAAATTAAATTTCAATATCACCAAGTGCAAGGTGTTGCATCTTGGTCGGGAAACCCTAAACACAGGTACACCCTGGGAGGGGAGGCGCTGGAGGCCTCAATAGGGGAAAAAGACCCAGGGGTCATGGTGGATGCATGTATGAATAACTCTGAGCAGTGCAGGAGAGCAGCTAGCAAGGCAAACAGGATGTTAGGATGCATCGTAAGGGGGATCACCTCTAGGAGCAAGGAAGTGGTTCTGCCGCTGTACAATGGACTGGTTAGACCACACCTTGAGTACTGTGTACAGTACTGGAGACCACACTTGAAGAGGGACATACAGCTCCTGGAGAGGGTACAGAGGAGGGCAACAAAGATGATACGAGGGCTAGGGGATTTGACGTATGAGGACAGACTTAAGGAGCTCTGCCTGTTTTCATTGGAGGAGAGGAGAGACAGGGGGGACATGATTGAGGTCTTCAAGTATCTCAAGGGAATAAATAGGGTAAACATGGAGGGGATCTTTAGACTGAAGCAGGGAGGTATCACCAGAGGGCATGGTTTGAAGTTGGAAAGTGGAAGGGTGAGGGGGGAAAGAGGAGGAGGTTTTTCACTGAGAGGGTGGTGGACCCTTGGAATGCACTGCCTGGTGAGCTGGTTCAGAGATCCACAGTGGAGGGCTTCAAGAAAGGGTGGGACAGACACAGAAAGTGGATGCATCAGATGATGGCCTGTCCCAGGGGGGTGGGGATGGATGATACGGGTTTCTGGAGCACAAGGGATGGGAGGGTCTTGGCACCCAACTAAGGATCTAAGGTTCGAGTAGACTCGATAGACCGTAAGGCCTAATCTGCTGGCAAATAGTATGTTAGTATGTTAGTAAATACTGACAATATGTAAGATTATAGCTATATAACAGTCATAGTTGGAAGATACTAGTGGTTATTCCAGTGAAGAACAAACACACATTTTTTTTTTAGTTTATTAATGGGTTTTGTTGCTCACTCACTCACTCACTCACTCACTTACTCACTCACTCACTCACTTCATTCTTTCAGAGAAAATTAGAAAACCCTTGAGCCAGGCTCATTTACAAAGACATCCAAAGTAAGTGCAGGTACAATGTTACATCTATACAACAGATATAGGCAGAATGTTTCAGTAACAGTTATTGAACAAGCAGCAGATAAAATAAAAGGCTAAGGCATACACAAATCAAAATCACAGATAACATAGCACTGTAGGTCCTCTTAGCAGTAGTTATGAGGACTACATGCTTGATTCCTGAACCAATGGGACAGTAATGAGGTTGAGGGGAAAAGGCTACTGCCGGAGTGCCAGCAGGGAGTTCCAGGTGGCAGGTATGGCAAATGAGAATGATTGCTGGCCATATTTGTTTTTTATTGCTGAAACTGCAAGCTCATGGCCACCAGCAGACCTTAGCACGGAGTGAGGGGGCCTTTTAACAAGTACTGTAGGTTATGCAGGTAATGAGAGGCAGCACCCTTCACACATCTGTATAAACAGCAGTAGGTGTAGACATCTCCAGTCAACCAGGAAGGTCCACTGTAGTGATCTGTACATATTCAAGTTTCAAGTTTCAGGTTTGTTTATTTGGGTAAAGTCATTGACCATAGCACATCTGCAACAACATCCTTCCTCCTTTAAAAGCATACAGGTCACAATACATAGTGCTACTAAAAGTTCACCTAAAGGAGGTAGTCATAAGTACATATAATAATTCATGCAACACGTACATCCAAGACAGTCTTTTATATACATTAGATAAGCAATGATCACAAGTAATTTATATAAGTATGTTGTAGGGATACGTTAGCCTCAAGTCCCTCTACATTTGTCACAGGATTGTGGGGTTGACAAACAACAATTTTGGATAAGCCTATGGAGTTGGGAGTTTTTTACTCTTTGAATGGAAATTAGCAAGCAAAGAGTTTCGTTTCTGAGGGATCATGCTGTTATAGTAATGAGTAGCCCTTAAAGTTCTTGTCTTAAGTGTCACTAATTCCACAAGGTCTGTATTCCTTAGAAACCCTAATCTTTCTCTAAACATAAGACACTCAAGCAGATAAACACAGTTGTGAAAGAACCGTGCAGACCAGTACTGTATCTTACTCACAGGGATTGCTACTGTTTGTTGCTAACATTTCATTGCTTTATTTTTTCTCTGATTCAAATTGTTGTTGCTGGTATACCTTCTTCTGCATTATTACAAGGTGTGCCTACAGGTGTGTGCTAACAGATTACTGCTGTAATCTTCTGATTCAAATTGTCTTTTGCAAGGTATATCTTCTGTTACTGCTTTATTTTTCTCTGGAGCAAAGTGTTTCTACAGGGTATATCTTCTCTGAAATTATTACAGGTGGTGCTTTACAGGTTTTACAGTTGTATCTAACATTAGGATAAGCTTTCAGGGTTACTGCATTTGTTGTTGACTGATTGTTTCTGCTCTTACCTCCTTGTTCTTTTCGTCCGTGGTTCTTCTTTTAGGCAGGGGAAGGGCCCAGCCACCCACACCCATCCCCAACCATCCCACGCACACCCTTTTATAGGGTACCACAGTTGTGACATTTCCTGTGGCAGAGCAGGAAGGGGCGGATCAGTGGGGCCTCCACAAGGTGATCTCATTTACAGGGGCACTACTAATTTAACTTGTTATAACAAGTTAAACAAAGCACAATTAAACCATTACTTGCATTTTTTTTCCTTTTTTTTCCTTCTAATTACTCTGACTAGGTTACAAACCCAGCAACTTATTTGGAATGGATTTCATTAACTGCAGGTACTGTGGAACAATTTTCAGAAAGACAGTCTTACAGGATTTAGGACACTGTCCTACATGCTGGGCCTTTGGAGATCTTAGGGCTCAGCTCCGGGCAGCATGGGCAGAGATTGCACGCCTCAAATTTCATATTGAAGAGGAAATACATTATAAGAACCACCCGCCATTTCCCCAGCATCCAACAGAAAAACCTCGACCGCAGAGGGTAGTTGGTCCAGGAGGTTGGCAGGTGGTTAGGAGGAGCAAATCAGGTGCCCCATCACTCTGCTCTCCATCACACTGCTCCAAAACCATATAAACACTACAAACAGGTATCTGCCTCTATCTCTGAAATCAAATAAAGAGGCAGAAGACACTGCAGAGCAGGACACTGTGGCACAGGAGCTAGCACAACAAAACTCACCCAAATCAGGAACCAAAACTAAACAAGCACAAAGGAAATCCAAAAAACTTCTGATCATAGGAGACTCCATGATTCGGGGAGTTGATACCCATCTCCAGCTAGGGGTGATGGTCAGATGTCTCCCAGGTACATCAGCATGGAGAGACACTGACCGCATTGCTAAAATTGTTCACAAAACAGGAGAAAACATTGATGTCCTAGTACACATAGGGACTAATGATCTCGCCAGCCGGTCAGTTGTGGAGACCAAGGAACACCTGACTAGGCTGGGTGACAAACTATCATCTATTTCGTCCAGCATCTCCTTCTCTGAGATCCTGCCAGTCTGGGAGAGGGAGCAGATGGATGAAGGTCGAGAAGGGGAGATAGGGAGCTAAACACGTGGCTCAAGGACTGGTGCCAGGAAAAAGGACACAGATTTGTAGGGAACTGGCAACCGTTCTGGGAGCGAAAGTTCTTTAAATTTGATGGACTGCATCTGACTAAAGAGAGTCAGTGCATTGAGGCAGAAGTTTGGCGTCTTGCAGAATATTTAAACTAGCAAATGGGAGAGGGTGCAGCACCCATAAATCAAATGGGAAGAACACCCTCCCCTCAGCTAGTGGTCAAACAGGAATTCAGCGTGTTTGCCGTTCATTTGCATCACCAGGTAAGAAAAAGGTTTGACTCCCATACGATGCACAGGGCAATGCCAAACTTCACCCAACAACTAACACACCAAAATCTGGCCAATGGAAAATCATGTACACAATGCTCACAGCCTGGGAAATAAGATCCCAGACCTGCAGGCAATAATGTCAGAGGCTAAACTGGACATAGTAGCAATTAGTGAGGCGTGGTTTACCAGTAACCACACTTGTGAGACTTCAGTACCTGGCTATGTATTGCTCAGAAGAGACCGAGGTAAAAAGGGGAGGAGGGCCCTGTCACGTTAATGAAAATATCAAAGCTACAGAAATTCAGAATACACATAAGGAGCCAGAAGAACTGTGGGTCACCCTGAAACAGGAAATGGGACAGCCATAAGAACTGGGGTTGTCTACAGGCCCCAGACCAGAGGGAGGACATAGACACATTACTGTTAGAAGATATACAAAACATGACAGCTAAAGGGAGGTTCTGATAATGGGAGACTTCAACATGCCAGATACAGATTGGTCAATACCAGCAGGAACATCTGCCAGAGCTAGACTCATAGTGGATTCCCTACAGGGGAGGGCCTCAAACAACTGGTACAGCAACCCACAAGAGACAGGGCTATCCTAGATCTAGTACTGACTAACAAAGAAGGGATCACAGATCTCCAGGTAGAAGGTCACCTGGGGCCAGTGACCATCACATGGTATGGTTCAATTTGGCTACTACATCTAAATCATCCCATTCCAAGGCAAAAATATGGGACTTCAGAGGAGCTGACTTTGATAAGATGGCCAACAGAGTTAAGGTAGCTCTGCAAAAAGAAACACAGGTGAGGGGTACAGGCAAAGTGGGCAAGCATTAAGGATGCAATACTTGAAGCAACATCCCATTGTGTTAGACAGAAAAGGAAGTGCAAAGAAGAAGGAAACCACTTTGGTTCTCAAATACAGTAGCAGAAAAGGTCAGAGCCAAGGCTGACCTTCAGGAAATATAAGGGAACAGCGGGATGAAGATAGGGAGGCATACCAAACTGCCCTAAGGAAGCAGGTAAGGCAGTAAGGCAGGCAAAGTCCCAAACTGAGGAAACACTAGCACGAACAGTAAAGAAGGTGACAAGACTTTCTATAGATACATTAGTGAAAGGAGAAAGTCCAGAGGGGTATTGCTGTTTAATGGAGAAAAGGAAGCATGAGGAGGAGGACCCTGTAAAGGCATCTATCCTAAATAGATACTTTTGCTCAGTATTTACTGAAGAGAAGGTAGGGCAGGACCCACAGCTCAGCATCATGGACACGGGGAGGAGGTGAGCACTACCCCTTCACAAAAGAAAGGGTCCTACAAGAGCTTGCTAAGCTCAGAATGGATAAGGCAATGGGACCTGATGGCATACATCCCAGGGTACTTAAGGAGCTAAAGGAGGAACTAGCAGAGCCATTAGTAGAATTGTTTAGTGAGTCTCTGAGCACAGGAGAGGTCCCAGAAGACTGGAGAAGGGTTTATGTGATCCCGCTTCCACAAGAGTGGTAGCAGGAGGAGGCGGGAACTACAGACCTGCCACTCCACTCAGTAGTGGGCAAGATTATGGAGGCACTCTTAAGGAAAGGATAGTGCAACACCTGGAATCCATAGGACAGGATCCAAGACAGCATGGGTTTACAAAGGAAGGTCCTGTCAAATTAATCTCATAGATTTCTTTGACTGGGTAACCAGATTGGTGGACCAAGGGGAGCAGTTGATGTCACCTACCTTGACTTTAGCAAAGCTTTCGACACTGTTCCACATAGAATATTGATAAATAAGCTGGGTAGGCTTGGGGTGGGTCAGAAGTTAGTCAACTAGGTGGCAAACTGGTTGACTGGCAGAAACAGAGTGGTGGTGGTAAATGGCACAGTCAGAAGAGATGCAAGTCACAAGTGGGTACTTAGGATCAGTCCTGGGGCCAGTCCTATTCAATATCTTCATTAGTGACCTTGCAGATGGACTAGAGGGTAAGGCTTGTCTGTTTGCAGATGACACCAAGATCTGCAACAGAGTAGATGAGCCAGATGGGGTGGGCAGAATGAGAAGAGATCTGGATAAACTAGCAGAATGGTCAGAAGAGTGGCAACTGGGATTTAATGCAAAGAAGTGCAAAATCATGCACATAGGGAAGAGAAACCCTGAAGCCACTTATAGGCTGGGAGGGGAGTTGCTAGCAGTCACAAAGGAAGAAAGAGACTTGGGCATCATCATCACTGATGACCTAAAATCATCCAAGCAGACCTCTAAAGCAGTAGGTAAGGCTAGGGGATGTTAGGGTGTATTAGTAGGGTATCACAAGTCTTAAGAGGGAGGTATAATCCCTCTGTACAAGACATTGTTAGGCCCCATCTGAGTACTGTATGCAGTATTGGAGGCCACACCTTCACAAGGACATTAACCAAATTGAGGCAGTCCAGAGAGGGCAACCAAAATGGTGCAGGGACTGCATCAGAAGACATATGAGGACAGATTAACAGAGCTCAATATGTATACCCTTGAGCAAAGGAGGAGAGAGGTGATATGATCGAGGCATTCAAACACCTTAAGGGCATAAACAAGGTGAAAGAGTCTAACATGTTTAAATATAAGAAAATAGCAGGACAAGAGGACACAGCATGAGATTAGAGGAGGCCGATTAAGGAGGAATGTGAGGAAATTCTTTTTCACAGAAAGGGTGGTGGATGCATGGAATGGTTTACCACAAGAAGTGGTGGCTATGAATACAGTGCAGGGCTTCAAACAGGCATGGGATAGGCATAAGGGAGCAATACAAATGACTATGAATAGATAGGTCACTGACAGAGCAAAGGTCGATGGCACATTTATAAGGTAGAAAAAGAAATGGGCAGACTGGATGGGCCTTGAGGTCCTTATCTGCCGTCAACTTCTATGTTTCTATGTTTCTATGTTTCTATCTACTCCCCCAAAATACACAAAAAGCAGAATCCAGTGCCAAGGAGAACAATTGTTTCTTCAATAGGATCTGCCACTGAGCCCTTTTCAAAATTTGTAGATGAACATATTAAAAAATGTGTACCGAATTGGGAATCGTACATTAAAGATACTAATCATATGTGTACGCTATTGAAAGACATCTCTGTGGATGAAAATGATATTCTAGTTTTTATAGACGTAGAAAGTCTTTAGATTAATATTCCACACAAGGGTGGACTGAACTGCACTTTTAATGTTGTTTGCACATGGTGTTGTTTGCACATTGTCTGTATGAAGTATGAAAAGTTTACTTATGATGGATGCAATATTTATTTAACAGTCAGGTAGCCTGCAAATATACCTTTTTATGATTTTAAAGTAGCTGTTAGCCACTCCATCTAGCCGTTCCTCACATTTTCTGGCTACTTACCAGTTCCTCAGCATATTTGAATCTATATATTCATTTATTTATATAGATTTACACTATTGTATGTTGATTTTTTCCAGCACTTTATATCTAGTTTTGCACTGTCACTTTAAATGGGGTTAGATAAATTTTGCACTGTCACTTTAAATGGGGTTAGATACATTTGTATCCCTTCACTGACACACTAACTCTGATGAAGACATCATCCTGACAATGAAATGTTAGTTGCGTGCTAGGTGGAGGAGTCAGATGTGCTATGGATGCAGACAGAGAAGGTGATACAATGCATGTACTAAAAACACAAAATGGATGTAGCGTTTTACCTCTGATAACAGTTTTCTGCCTGGCATACCGCCCCACCTAGTTGTACCTGCTTGCTCTATTGCACTGCTGCATGTAAATTAAATTATTTTTGGACACTCATTACGATGCTGTTTCATTTTCTATGGATTTAAGTGATATACAAACATCTACAAGTTACATTTGGGACTATGGAATGCTGACTACTTTGCTGGATTCCAGTGTTTGCCTTTTCCTGACCTCTCCCACCATGGTAAGTGCACCCTTTTGCTTGCTAGAAGGTTAAAATCAGCCCTTTGAGCTACTGTCTTTTGTTTGTTTCTCTGAGTTTTAAAATTAGCATGGTGATGTCACACTGACAGTTTGAGCTCCTAGCATGACTTCCGTAACAGCAGTAGTAGCAGCAGGTATTACAACAGATACTTTAAGTATAACTGATACTGAAGGAGAAAAAATAGTATTTACTGAGGAATAAATCAATGAACTGTTTAGTGTTGATAGCAGCAGACACACACACACACACACACACACCAATGACACTATAAAATTAGAGGATTTAAGAAAGAAATATGTAAGGTATCAAATGCATGCCATTTCTCTCTCACAGTACCAGAGAAACAAATGCATCCCTAGAGGCCTACATTTACAGCAACCACCATCCTTTGGACTGGATGACAAGAAATTTATGGACAACTGGGAACGTGACTTAAATAAAAGAAGCCTTGACTTGATACTGTTAGTGATTAAAAAAGCTAAAAAAGAGTGTGATCTACTTAGTACTGAAATACAGGTGCTTGAAACTAAAATTAACACAACATATACAGCTGATCAACTTAAAGATCTCAAAGAGAGCAAAGAATGGCAACTTGATAAATTTACAAAAGAGTTAAGGCATACAAGCAAACTAAACATGACAGAGATTCAAGGGTCTATGTGGATGGTACAATATACAAGTGGCAGGACAAGATGAAAAAATTCTTCATTAAACCTATTCTTCAAGATTTAAGTGATGGTAACATTTCTTCTGAAATGGAGAGTGATAACTCAGACAATGAAAGTAGGAATCAAGAGAATAGAAACAATGGGCCATTTTTAAAATGAGGAATGAGACCAGATGAATGAGGTCAGGGATCCGCGCAAGGTCAATGCAGAAGAGGATGGGGGGCAAGGGGAAAAAGAAACAGGAGAGGGAACAGAAGAGGGATGGGAAAGCAATACTGGAATCCCGGGTTTCAGGTTTGGAGATCACCAAGGAATTGGAACATGAACTGGAAATGGTTAATTTAACTGGTAAAGTCTTTACAGATACCCAAATTACAGTCCTAAGAAAAGGTCTATACTTTGTCCCCTCTAACTCAACAAATGTATTCAACATTAAAGTAGATTTACAAAAGTTCTTTCATACATTACATTTGAAGGACTTTTTTTCTGATAATCCCGAATGTGAACTTACATCGGATCCAGTAATGGCAACACATGAATCTACTAATTTATGCAATAAATTAATGTTCTGCCCATTTACAACTAACCCAACCCTCCAGACCTATATTAAAGTCATAGCAAGAGAAGTAGAAGATCTGCTAAAAAATCCATTTAAGAACAATAAGCAAAATATCTCAAGTAATGAATGTGTAGCACTACAAGAAATAAAAAACCTGACTGATGTGCTTATTAGACCTGCCGATAAAGGAGGAGCAATCGTGGTGTGGGGCTACACAGAATATGTTCTTGAAGCAACAAAACAACTTAATAATAATGCTTTTTACTCCATCTTGGAAAATGACCCGACAGTGGCGCTACAACAAAGGATTTATGCCCTAGCCTCTGAAGCAGAAGAACGAAAATGGATTTCTAAACTTGAAGCTGACTTTTTAGTTGTGAAAGAACCATGCAGACCAGTACTGTATCTACTCCCCAAAATACACAAAAAGCAGAATCCAGTGCCAGGGAGAACAATTGTTTTTTCAATAGGATCTGCCACTGAGCCCCTTTCAAACTTTGTAGATGAACATATTAAAAAATATGTGCTGAATTTGGAATTGCACATTAAATATACTAACCATTTATGTTAACTATTGAAAGGCATCTCTATGGACAAAAATGATATTCTAGTGTATATAGATGTGGAAAGCCTTTACATTAATATTCCACACGAGGGCAGACTGAATGCTATACAAAGAGCACTGGCAGGGAGGTCACTTACCATGACCCCTCCATCTGAATTTATTGTTGAGTGTGCTACAGTAGTTTTGGAGTGCAATTATTTTATTTTTAATAATAAATTCTACACCCAACATAAAGGTACCAGCATGGGGACTACCTTTGCACCGAATCTTGCCAATCTGTATGTAGGCCAGTGGGAAGACAGATATATCTATGATGCCAGATTTAACCAATTCTCTAGATTTATTTCTCTTTGGAAGCAAAACAGCAATGATTGCTTCCTAATATGGAAGGGAGGGGAAGAACTACTAACAGAGTTCTGTGATTTTATCAACACAACAGACTCCCATTTGAAGTTTACAGCAGACTGGAATAAGGCTGAGATTAATGTTTTAGATCTCACAATATACAAAATGAATGGATCTTTGCAAATAAAATTGTATAGGAAAGACACAGCAAGAAGTATGATACTTCTTGGTAATAGTTGCCATCCTAAAAGCCTTGTCTACAGTGGGGCCTATTCACGAACAGCTGGGGTGGCTACACGCTGCATAAGTCGGGTGAGTAGCCACTGTGCAGCCGCCCACACCCACTGTGTCCCTCCACCGCATTCACCAAATGGATGTGCTCCCTCTACGCACCTGATCCCATAGCCAATCGCAGAGCTCCACACAAGGGTGGGCTGGGGTGGTGCGGGACTTGAGCCAGCACTCCACAGCATTTACAACCCTGTGGAGTGCTGTGCACGGTAGTTGCCGGATCCACATCTGGGAGGCAACTGTTAACCACCAGGGCCAGCTATGCGCCCCTCAAGAAGGCTGCCTCCGGATGTGGCAGACACAGTGGGGGTCAATGGTACCCCCAACAAAGCAGCCCCTGCCATCAGGGCACATCTGGAGTCCAGAGTAGGGTGGGTTGGGTGACCACCTGCAACAGCTCGGTTGGTGCTCTGTGTGTTGGCTGGCAACATGGTGCCAGAGGCATGTAAGGGATCCACTGAGGGTCTCTGCCTGGGCAGACAATTGGCTGCCTGCCATGCTCAGCACTCTGCACCCGCCTACCCCCCCATGGACCTGTGCGCTGGGGGGGATGGGACCATATAGGGGAGCCATGAAAGGGCTGGTGGTCGTGAATGCAGCACCCACACTAAACTCCCTTGGGTGCTGAGCTGCATGCCCTGATATGTGTCTCTTGTGCGTTCTTTTGTGACTAGGCCCCAATACTCCAAAAAGTCAATTTTTGAGAGTCAGTTGAACATGCTCTGACAATGCAGATTTTGAAATACAGAAGTCTTCTATGATGAAGAGATTTTTGACTCGTAAACACGATGCTAAAAATATACTGTCAGCATACAACCATGCAAAGAATATAGACAGAGAAATATTATTACAAGGAAATGTAAACAGAAGAAATTACCCCCACCCCACCCCTACAGTCATCACACAATATTTTCCAGGAGTGGAATTGATTGTTGATATAGTTAAAAAACATTGGGAAATACTTAGATGTGATAAGAAATTTGATAATATCAGCAATACAGCTCCACATGTAAGCTATCGAAGAGGGACCAATTTAAGAGATAATCTGGTACATACTATTCTTCCCTCCCAGCCGAATCCTAATAATTGGTTGCTGAAGCCACCTATGGGGTGGGCTATAAATGTGACCATTGCACACAATGCAATAGTACCCACAATACACAATCATTTAATCACCCCAGAAGTGGAAAACACTTTTTGATTAAGGATTTCATAAATTGCAATACTGAAGGAGTGGTGTACACTTTGTTCTGCCAGTGTGGACTTATGTACATTGGGGAAATAAAAAGAGCACTTAAACTGTGAATCACAGAGCATAAAACCACCATCAGAACTAAAAATGAAACATATGCAAGGGCTAGATATTTTCTTGAAGTTGGCCACAGTTCTGTGGCAGCTTTGAAACATATTGGTACTGAGAAAGTTGAACTTGACTGCAGAGGTGGGAGTATTAAACAAAAGTTGCGAAGAAGAGAGGCATATTGGATTACAATACTTGAGACTTTGTGTCCACAAGGAATAAATTATATAGCACCCCTTCATGTTCTCTAACCTCGTATACAGATATTTGGTTTCCTTTCCTTGCCGCTATGTATTTGTTTCCTGACATTTTCCCTTGCATACTGCTTGTATATATATTCTCTAAATATCTGCACTTTTGATGTTGTTTGCACATGATATTGTTTGTACATTGTATGTATGTATGAAGTATGAAAAGTTTACTTATGATGGATGCAATATTACTGTAACAGTCAGGTAGCCTGCAAATATACCTTTTTATGATTTTAAAGTAGCTAATAGCCACATCATCTAGCCACTCCTCGTTTTTTTGGCTACTTACTATTAACTGCTAGTTGCCAGTTCCTCAGCATATTTGAATCTATATATTCATTTATTTATATAGATTTACACTATTGTATGTTGATTTTTTCCAGCACTTTATAGCTAGTTTTGCACTGTCACTTTAAATGGGGTTAGATAAATTGTGTATCCCTTCACTGACATGCTAACTCTGATGAAGACATCATCCCGATGTTGAAACATTAGTTGCGTGCCAGATGGGAGAGTCAGATGTGCTATGGATACAGACAGAGACGGTGATACAACGCATGTACTGAAAAAACAAAATGGAGGTAGCATTTTACCTCTGATAATAGGTTTCTGCCTGGCATACTGCTCCGCCTAGTTGTACCTGCTTGCTCCAGTGCACTGCTGCATGTAAATTAAATTATTTGCTGACACTCGTTCTGATGCTGTTTCATTTTCTATGGATTTAAGTGATATACAAACATCTACAGGTTGCATTTGGGACTATGACGCGATGACCGCTTTGCTGGATTCCAGTGTTTGCCTTTTCCTGACACTCAAGCAGATAATCTAGAACTTCTCCCTGAATTATTTTTTTAAGGTGACCTGGATTTAATGTAGTTGTTGTCTCACATACAAAGATGTCTATCTCAATTGGTTGTATAACTGGCACACAAATGTTCCCAGTATTAGAGCACACAGACATCATACATGATTACTGCATATAGTACAAGCTGTCTAAGCTTCATGTCCTACATAACAGGATGGCGAGGCTCCTCTATAACAGTCAATATTACCTCCTTATCCTCTGAAATTAATATATCCTCCCTACTTTTTTCCCTTACCATTTAATAGTTTTATGGATTCCCAGAATTGCTAGGGTCTGCTGCCAGCTCATTAGTTTTGTTCTTTTGCTGACCTAATTTCATTTACAAATTGGTTTCTCATATTTCTATATTTTGCCATTCCTCAGACTTGCTTCACATTTGAACCATTTCCCAGTGTCTATTTTTATCTGTTTTTAAGTTCATTAGATAAGAGTTAAATCACACTGTGGAATTATTTTACTTTCTTTGATTTTAATGGAAAAATGTCTATTGTATAATATTTTTAGTTTAGCCAGAAGATAATTCCAAGCAACATTTATATCTGGGGTTAGATATAACCTATCCCAGTTAAATTTGTCCAATTCAGCCGTCAATTTAAAATAGTCAAATGCTTAGTGGGTCTAAATTGCTCAAATTTCAGTGGTCCCTGCATCTTTTGATTCCCTTTAATACAATAGATAGTATGGTAGTCACAGGCAAAATCTGCCATAGTACTGGATTTCTAGTAATGATGTTAAAACATGCAATAAAAACATCACACAGAGATGTTGAATTTAAATTAGCCCATACAAATGACAATATGAAAAGCTTCTAGTCATATATTAACAATAAAAAAAGAAGTTTTAGTGTAAACAAACCACTAAAAAAATGGCAGTCTCTATAGTGAACCTGGAGAAATGGCCCACATATTTGATGAATACTTCTGCTCAGTTTTCAATAATAATGTAGCACCAATGAAAGTAGAGGAAAAAATGAATACTGGAAAAACTACTGAAAGGGGTATATGTAAGGAGGATTACATTAAACAAAAACATAATAAATTAGATATCAGTAAAGCTGATGGACTGGATGGACTACACCAGCGTATGCTGAAAGAACTAGCAGAAGAACTAGCACTACCAATAGCTATAATTGGAAACAAAACTATAGATATGGGAGAGGTCCCAGAAGATTGGAGGAAAGCAATTGTGGTCCCAGTATATAAAAAAGGGAATAAAAACATGTGATCGAATTATTGACCAATTAGTCTGACTTCTATAGTTAGTAGAATTATAGAAGGTATCATAAAAGAAGAGATTCAAAAGGGTTTAGAGACGAGAGAAGTATGTGACGACATACAACACAGATTCAGGAGTAAAAGAAGTTGTAATACAAATCGTTTATGCTTTTATGACACAGTTACTAAAGAATTGGATCAAAAAGAATCAGTGGACATTATCTTCTTTGATTTCCGAAAGGCCTTTGATATCTTAGTGCGCACGGGTATAGTTGACAAACTGCAGAACTTACAAGTAGAGGTTAAGCTAATAAGCTGGATAAAGGATTGGCTACATAGTAGAACTCAGAGAGTAAGGGTAAATGGCCATCTATCAACAGTGGGAATTGTGAGAAGTAGTGTGCCCCAGGGTTCAGTCCTGGGTCCACTCTTACTTAATCTGTTCATCCAGGATTTACAAATACAGGGAGATAATAAATTGTTCAGATTTGCAAATGATTTAAAGTTAGGTGGAAAGGTTACTAACTCAGAAGGATATAGAAGAATGAGCAAAAACCTAGGTGAAATAGTAGAATGGTCAGATAAAAATTTGATGACATTCAGTGTAGAAAAATATGTGGTGATGCACTGCTGTAGAAATAACCCTAAGCATGATTATAGTATTCACAATATCAACCTAAAAAAGTAGAGGAATTTAGGGACCTAGGCGTGTTAATATCTAATACTATGAAACCTTGTAATCAATGTAAAAATGTAGCTCGGAAGGCAAAGCACTTGACAACATGTATAAATAGGCATTTATCAACAAATCTGCTGCAGTAATGATGCCTGTGTATAGAACCTATGTTAGACCTCACACGGATTATTGCTCACAAGTACGGAGCCCAGTATTAAAGAAAGACATTGAGATTTTGGGGAAAACCCAATGTACAGTATGTTCGCAAAACATATTAGGAATTTAAAACACCCACCATACCCAGTGAGATTAAATAAGCTAGGGTTATGGTCACTATGCAAAAGAAGGCACAGTGACACTCTATGAAATTGTCAGTGACAAGGATTTAAAATCAAACTTAGAAATCCAATGTATACATAATGAACACAACTTAAGGGCACACAACAAACAAATAATAGGAAAGACTTGCAGGACAAACCTTAGGAACCATGCATTTCTACCAAGAACAATAAGAATCTGGAATCAGTTACCAGCAGATAGTATTTATTTATAATGAGACCACCTGTCCAGGATTCAAAACAAAACTTGATATACATATATATTATATATATATATATATATATATATATATATATATATATATATATATATATATGAAACTATGGGGAAGTCATTAAGATTAGGTCTAACACTGATGCTGTGACAGGGGGCTTAACATTTAAAAGCATTAGCTCTGTAATTCATTGTTCAAGACCCAGAGACAGAGCAACTTTTCGCAGATGCATGTAGAAGTTTGTGAGACAAAACATAGGTGGATAAAGGAAGAAGTACCAAGCAAGTCAGATAGAGAATGAAGTAGGCAAATTCAACTCATGGCTAAGTGACTGGTGCCAAGACAAGGGATACCACTACATAGGGAACTGGCACAACTTTTGGGAAAGAGCTTTTTTTAAATACAACAGATTGCATCTAAACAGAGAGGGTATGAGAGCACTCACACAAAAAAGACTAAATCAAGGGGAGTATGATGCAGCCCACACCCTGCTGTTGGTGGGCTAGTCATCACTCCCCAAAGTGCTAAATGCATGCATACATCCCCAGAAAGCAAATCAGAGCCAACATCCGCCTGAACCAGCAAACTCCATAATCTCTTGGCCATAAAGAGCAAACTGGAGCAGTTCAGGAAGAGGGTACAACCTCATGCCAAAGAGGATGTGCATTCCTGGAAGGCAATGGTTGCAAATACTAGGACCCTAACTAACAAACTTCCTGAACTCACAGCCATGGAAACAGAAAGGTTGGACTCGGTGGCTGTAACAGAAATGTGGTTCATGGAAAACCATGGATGGGATACAGCCATTTCCGATCACGATCTGTTCAGGAAAGATAGGCAGGGCAAAAAAAAGGGGGGTGCATAGTCATCTACATTCAGGAGGAAATAAAAGCCACAGAAGTAAAAGGGCATCCTGGGGACTTTGAGTCATTGCAACTAACAGTAGACACGGGCAAGAGAAAACCCTTCAGAACTGGCATCGTGAACAGGCCCCAAAGTCAAGGAGATAAAGGAGACAAAGACCTAACAGAGGAAATCCACTAAATGTCTGAAAAAGGTGAAGTAATTGTGGTGGGGGACTTCAACCTACCAGATATAAACTGGAGCACACTAACGGCAGCAACAACAAGAAATAGGGACTTTGTATTGTCACTACAAGGCACGAGACTTTGCCAACTTGTTAAGACCCCAACAAGGGGAGATGCCATTCTCAATCTTGTCCTCACAAACTCAGAAAGGATCAAGGACATCGAAGTGGGATGCCATATGGGCAACAGCGATCATTGCATGGCAAGCTTTAAGGTAAACATAACACAGGACACCAACCACTCAAAGATAAAGGTGCTAGACTTCAGAAAGGACAACTTCCAAAAAATGAGGAACAACATAAGTAGCCAGTTACTGGAAATAGAGGCTGAGGAGGTGGAGCTCATGTGGGGGAGACTCAAGACAGCAATAAAGACTGCCACAGATCAATGTGCCAGATGGGTCAGCAAAGCAAAAAGAAAAATAAATCTTCTATGGTTTTCCAAGGAAGTGGCTACCACAGTCAAAGAAAAAAGAAGGCATACAGCATATACCAGGAAACGAAAACTGAGAAAAACTAGGAGTTATACAAGGAAGAAATGAGATAGTCTAACAAACAAATTAGAAAGGCAAAAGCCCAGACAGAGGAAAAGATATCAAAAGTGGCAAAGAGAGAAGACAAATCATTTTTTAGATACATTAGAGAACGTAGGAAGGCAAAAAGGAGGATAGTAAAGATTGCTGCTGAAGAACAGAAATGCACCAGACAGGACCCATAGATAGCTGAAATCCTCAACAAATACTTCTGCTCGGTGTTTACCAAAGATGACCCAGGGGATGGCCCAGCCCTGAAAAAACACACACCCCAGGACCAGGGGTAGACACTAGTCCCTTTACAGAAGCTGAAGTACAGGAGGCACTAAATAAACTAAAAGCAGACAAAGCCATGGGACCAGATGAGATGCACCCCAGAATCCTTAAGGAACTGGGGGCAGAATTATCAGTCCCTCTGGCACTTCTATTCACAAAATCCTTGAAGAGCGGTGTGGTACCCGAAGACTGGAAAAAGGCAATAGTGGTTCAATTTCACAAATCAGGCAGTTGTGAAGAGGCTAGTAATTACAGACCAGTGAGCCTCATGTCTATAGTAGGAAAACTAATGGAGACACTACTCAAACAGAGGATCATAACATTCTTAGAGACTAGCAGCCAACAAGACCCTAAACAGCATGGTTTCACTGCAGGTAGGTAGGTCATGCCAGACAAATCTGCTTGAGTTTTTTGACTATGCTACAAAAATAGTGGACAATGGTAGGGCAGTAGATGTAGTCTACCTAGACTTTAGTAAGACCTTCGACTCGGTTCCACACAGAAGGCTAGTAAAGAAGCTTGATCACACAGGGGTTGGTCCAGAAGTAGTCAGATGGGTACAAAACTGGTTACAAGGCAGAACACAGAGGGTGCAAGTTAATGGAACACAATGAACAGAAGGCAGGGTGGCCAGTGGGGTGCCCCAGGGCTCAGTATTGGGGCCTCTGCTCTTCAATGTTTTTATAGCAGACATCGCTGACAGACTGGAAGGGAAGGTGTGTCTGTTCATAGACAACACCAAGATATGTAACAGGGAGGACACCTCAGAAGGAGTGACCAAGATAGAAGCTGAACTCCAGAAACTAGAAGAATGGTCTGGAGTGTGGAAGCTGAGATTTAACACCAAAAAGTGCAAGGTCATACACATAGGAAAAAAAAATCCAGGAAAGGAATATTACTTAGGAGATGAAAGACTGGCGGACTCAAACCAGGAAGGAGATCTGGGAATCATAATCTCAGACGACTTGAAGGTTAGTAAGTAGTGTAAGAAGGCAACATTGAAAGCCAACAGAATGCTGGGCTGCATTGGGAGGGGAATCACGAGCAGGAGGAGAGAGGTGGTACTACCACTATATGAATCACTGGTCAGGCCTCACTTGGAATAGAGTCCAGTTCTGGAGGCCTCACCTCAGAAAGGACATTGACTGGGTGGAAACAGTACAGAGAATGGTTACAAAAATTATTCAGGGTCTGCAGTACATGTCCTACGAGGATAGACTTAGGGAACTGAATATGTACTCCCTGGAGCAGAGAAGAGAGGGGGGGACATGATTGAAACATTCAAGTAAATCAAAGGCATTAACAAGGTACAGGCACAGGAACATTTTCACTTCAAAAAGGGCTCCAGAACCAGGGGACATGACCTCTGACTGCAAGGAGGGAGGTTCTCTACCAACACCAGGAAGTTTTTCTTCACAGAAAGAGTGGTGGATGCCTGGAACAGCCTGCCCCGAGAGGTTGCAGGGGTCAACACTGTGGGAGGATTCAAGAATGCATGGGATAGACACAAGGGAGCCCTGACTACAAAGGGCAACTAGAGTATCAAAATAGGTCTAAAACAAATGAGCAGACTAGATGGACCGAGCAGTCTCCTTTTGCCATCAACTTCTATGTTTCTATATTTCTTTAAGATGATGGTCAACTCAGTAACTTTTGGGGAACAAAATCTGGGTGGCCTGTAACATGCAAATAAAAGTATTGGTATGCCCTCAGAAAGTTTAATTCTAGCCCTAACCCTTCATATACTTCACTAGGGATTTTGAAATCCTATTTCTTGCAAACAAACTTGTTTTGACAGTAAATAATGACCCCTCCCCCACCCTTTTGTTCCTGTCTTGCTTTTTTTATTTTTCAAACTATAGCATTCAGTTTTCAGATGTCATTGTTTTGCAGGATTCTGTCAACACCATAATGCTTGGTGAATTTTCTGCTGCAAAATTTCTAATCATTTCTAATTTGGGTATTAAACTTTCGGACGTCAGCGTGTAAGGACATCCCTTTTTTATCATCAAATTTGAAATCCATTTTAGTCACTTCTGGTTCTGGACTGGGGTTAATGTCTCCACATACTAATAAGTTGACAGAATGCTGTAGTTTAACAATACATTTAAAACCTGCTTTACAGTTTTTCCTAAATTTGATTGCTATTTCCCACTGCCTCCCCCCCCCCATATAGGCTGATACAAGCTATTTTTTTTAACCAAATACAAATGATTAAATTACTTATAATCTTTGTAACTCTTGCATTTTCAATATTTAAAAAATCTGGTATGTTTGAGTAGTAGCTTGTAGCCCTTTCCAGCTTAGAATGACTGTCTGTAAAAAGACCAGTTTTCCAATCCAAACTCCTCTGTCCATCATCTGCCAATCTAACCCCTCCCACCATCCCATTTATTAAACCATGCCATACTATTAAAACACGCATTCCCCCAAGCACATTCAGATTGGTTTGTGCAATAAATTTCATGTTAACATCCATGTGACTAAGTAACTACCTATATATTATTCTTATTAGCACAGGAGAGGGAAAAAAAACTTCTCAGCAGCAATATATAAAACCCCTTTAAAGGAAATAAAACAGAATCCCTTAAAATAGAAGATAACTAATCTAGTGAAATTGAAGGCTGTATTAACTTTTAAACCATTATGTTTAGAACAGTTACTTGAGCTTTTCTCTCACTCTTAAACAATCTCCTCTTCTCTTGCCAGCACTGAAATATAAACTATTGCAAAGGGCACTAGTTAAAACAAGTTACTCTACACAGTATTTACACTTATTAAATAAAACACTGTTATTGTGCATAGTTAGCTGTAAAATTAAAAAGGCCAGCCAGGAAGGTGCAGTTTGTTACAGTCCAGGCAGTGTCCTGCAATGCAGGTAAAGTGCAAGCTTACAGCGGGTCTTTACTGATGTTCTTGCTGACTATAGCAATGTTACTTGCAGCAGGTTGTCCGGAGCACTGGCTTCCCTCAGGCAGCATGGGCTTTTGTTAAGCCAAGCCCCACCTTGACTATTGTTTCTGGCTGCTGGCACACCACCGTACCCCCTGGTCAGCTGAGAAGGTGCAGTTTGTTACAGTCTAGGCAGCATCCTGCAAGGCAGGTAAAGTGCAGGCTTACAGCAAATCTTGACTGATGATTTCCTTGCTGACTACAGCTAGGTTACATGTAGCAGGGTGTGAGGAGTGCTGGCTTCCCTCAGGCAGCATGGGCTTTTGTTGCATCAAGCCCCTCCCCACTCCAGCAACTACTGTTCCTGGCCACTGGCACACCTTCATACTCCATGGCCAGCTGAGAAGGTGTAGTTTGTTAAGTCCAGGCAGTGTCCTGCAAGGCTGGTAAAGTGCAGGCTTGCAGCAGGTCTTCACTGGTGTTTTTCTTGCTGACTACAGCTATGTTACTTGTAGCAGGGTGTGATGAGTGCTGGCTTCCCTCAAGTGGCATGGGCTTTTGCCAAGTCAAGCCCCACCCTGGCTACTGTTCCTGGCCACCCCCATATCCCCTGGCCAGCTGAGAAGGGGCAGTTTGTTACCATCTAGGCAGTGTCCTGCAAGGCAGGTAAAGTGCAGGCTTACAGACGGTCTTTACTGATGTTTTTCTTGCAGACTGCAACAATGTTACATGCAATAGGGTGTGAGGAGCACTGGCTTCCCTCAGGAGGCATGGGCTTTTGAGTCAAACCCTGCCCCCAATTGCTGTTCCCAGCCACTGGCATGCCCCATACCCCCTAGCCAGCTGAGAAGATAGCCAATGATGATGCATTAGTTGCAAAACCAATCAGGGTTTGCTGTTCCTGACTCTGCTTGGCTGCATGTTTGAAATTTTTATTAGCAATAAAACATTTTTGGAAGTACATCAGCATGTGGTGCTGGCTTTGATATTCACTGCAGTTTTTGTTAACTGGGCACAAACTAGCAGTGGAGCTAGATTTGTTGTTGGTGCAGCCAAGAAGGTGCAGTTTGTTACAGTCTAGGCAGCGTCCTGCAAGGCAGGTAAAGGGCAGGCTTACAGCAGGCCTTTACTGATGTTTTTCTAGCTGACTGCTGCGATGTTACTTGCAGTAGGGTGTGAGGAGCTCTGTCTTCCCTCAGGTGGCGCAGGCTTTTGCTAAGTCCAGCCCTGCCTCTGACTACCATAGCCAGTCACTGACATGCCCTGTACTCCCATGGCCAGCTGACAGGGTGCAGTTTCTTACAGTCTAGGCAGAATCCTGCAAGGCAGATAAAGTGCAGGCTTACAGCAGGTCTTTACTGATGATGTCCTTGTTGACTGCAGTAATGTTACTTGCAGCAGGGTGTGAGGAGAGCTGTCTTCCATTGGGTGGCACAGGCTTTTGCTCAGTCAAGCTCCATCCCCAACTACTGCTCCCAGCCACTGACATGCCCCCATACCTCTTGGCCAGCTGAGAAGGTGCATTTTACATATGGCAGTGATGACAGTCTCTCTGGGCAGCCAGTGTAAACTGAACTAGGGCATTACACAAGACATCAGATTTGCACAGTAAAGATTGACTGCCTGGCTATATGGGGTGTCCCCCATAGTCAAAGGTGGGAATAATCTTATAGAGTTAACTATTTTCAGCTTTGTGACAGTAGGGAGGTAGTCTTTATTTTTAAACAGTAAATTGATTCTAGATCAGCCTTTGTTAATTATGTTAACAATGTGTCTTGCACTTTGAAGGGAAACATTCATGTACAGTTGCTGACATAGTTTGAAAGCCCATGAAAAGCTCTTTCACATGAAGAATTGGGCTCATCTGTAGCTGGATGTACTACAGGGATATAGACAAATAAGTCTGTTCAATATTAATACTACATTAGAAGTCAGGCCCTGCTGGATACATTGCAGGAGTGCCTGCAGGAGCAGCTGATTAAGGAACCCACTAGGCAGGCTACCATTCTTGATATGATGCTTATGAACTCAGAAGTGGCAGGACAAGTGAGCAGAGGGGAGCCTCCAGGGTCCAGCGACCGTAACTCTATGTGGTTCAACCTGGCTCTTTGGAAAAGTAAGCCCTCATCAAAGGTTGAAGGTCTAGATTTCAGAAGGGCAGACTTCATCCGGATAAGGGAGCTGGTCCTGGAAAGTTTGTCAGAGTGGACAGAATCAGGGATGAGGAGGAAAGATTGGGGGCAATTAAGAGGGTCATTCTCAAGGCAACGAAGTCTTGCATAAGAAGAGTAATCAAAAGAAACAGGTACAGGAGACCAGTATATTTCTCTGGAAAGGTCAGGGAAGCAGTGAGAGCCAAAATGAGGGTCTTCACTAGGAACAAGAAAAAACAGGGGAAGGAAGAACGGGGAGAGTACCCAATGAGAACAGGGAAACCAAGATGGTGGTCAGAGAAGCAAAGGCGGACACAGAGCTGCATATTACAGAGGGGTAAAAGAAGGGAAAAAGAGTTCTTTAGGGCACGGGGTCATTATGTCTCACACAGAAACAGTGCAGCAATGTACCACAATGTCAGTACAGCGAGTACATTGCTAGCACTCACACACAATGCTGAATAACAATATCTGCAAAAAAAGCAGACAAATCTTGTGTTTTTCCCCCGCACTCCCATTACAGGACACTGCGCCCCCAAACCCCCCCCCATTTAAATAACCAACTCCAGTGGGGTTAAACACACAGATGGGGCAAAACACAGGTGGGAGGGTAGGGTACACAAGTCTAACAGTGTAAAAAAATATAATACCCACCAGCGGTCTGGGACTGGGAATCAAAACTTGGTCTACAGGTGTACCACATCCCTTCAATGCCACAGGTTCATCCCCCTGAGCCATGGCAGCTACTCAGCAAACCACCCCTTCAGCAGAGGTCATATCCTCTGCATCACTCCTTTCAGTCCTTCCCAGCCAATAACGGCAGGGTGCAAAATAGCACTTTCCTACTTGTGGGATTTTGTACCCTGTCGCTGTATTCTCCCACGCTATGTCTCCTGGGCGGTTTTGACTACACCATTTTTGAAACAGAATATTGACCCGGTACCAGAGAGATCCCTGAGATAAGGCAGCAAATATTTAATAATGAAAGTGTTTCAAAAGGGCTATCAGCCTAAAGATAGATAAGGTCCCAGGGCCAGATTTAATGCATTTGAAGGTGCTCAAGGAATTGGCAATGGAACTAACCGAACCTCTGGTAGGGCTATTTAATAGCTCAGTTCAGACAGGGCAGTTCCGAAACACTGGAGGGTACCAGATGTAGTCCTGGTGCATGGTGGGGGGAAGGGACAAGGAGCAACTGGGTAGCTACAGGCATTCTCATCTCTATTGTTGATAAACTAATGGAGACACTAGTCAAAGAGGACATTGTGGATTTGCTGGAGAGCAACAGACACCAGGGTAGTAAACAGCATGGGTTCATGGAAAGGTCTTGCCAGACCAACCTAATAGTATTCTTTGACTGGGTAACAAGGGTAGCGGTTAAGGGCCATGCTATCAATTTACTCTGCTTTGATTTACTAACATACTAAAATGCCAGCAGAATAGGCCTAACGGTCTTTCATGTCTGCTCATTTGGTCAGCCCCCACCCTGGGTGCTGACCGTGATGTCCCCCTCGCCTTCTCTGGCTTCTCCCTTCCCAGTTCCGGATATTCTTGCTGCATTGGATTTTGCTTCCAGAACCCTTCCCTGTACCTGTCCCACCCCTCTTGAACCCCTCTACTGTCTCTGCCTCCACCAGCCCCCTAGGTAGCGATTCCATGGCTCCACCACCCTCTCAGTGAAGTAGCACCTCCTCCTCCTTTCTCCCCTGAATCTTCACCCCTCCAGCTTCCATCCATGCCCTCTAGTGGCCCCCCCTTCCTTCGAAGCACCCTGGCTGTTCCTCCCCTATTTACCCTCTTCATGTACCTGAAGACCTCTATCATGTCCCCCCAGTCCCTTCTCTCTTCCAATATGTACATATTTAGCTCTTCGAGCCTCTCCTCATAGGTCCTGTCCCCCAAGCCCCAATTTTCAGCAATGCTTTCGACTCAGTGCCTCACAGAAGGTTGACAGAAAAGCTAGAGGATCTAGGTGCAGTGAAGCACACAGTTAGGTGGTTGAGAAACTGGTTGGAAGGGAGACAGGAAAGGGTTGTGGTTAGCAGAGTCAAATGAGAAGATTCAGGTCACCACTGGGGTGCCACAAGCATTGGTCCTGTATCCAGTCCTTTTCAATACATTCATTAGCAATATGGGAGCCAGAATCCAGTGCAAGATGTACCTCTTCACGGATGACAATAAGCTCTGTGGCAGGATAGACAGTGAGAAGGGAGTTAGGGAGATGCAGAGAGACTTACAAAGGCTAGAAAGGCGGTCCAAGGTTTGGCAGTGGAAATTCGATTCTTAGAGCACAGGATGAATAAATCCACCAGTGAACTGCAGTATTCAACTAATTTTCAGTAATTCATTTTATTCTCAAGCTGTGACCACTTAAATTGCTCCTAACATTTCACTGGTCCATCTACCAGCTTTCTCATGAGAAAGGTGTACTAGAGATTTAAATTAGTGTAATGTTAGGAGATATTAGCACCATTAAACAATCTCCTTACTAGTTCATATTTCATTGCAATATTCAAGGTATTCACAATATAAACACTTGCACAGTGCTCATGTGGTGGCATCCTGCTTCCTCATGTAACTTCAAGGCTGCTGCTGAAGAAGGTGCATTGATGTCAGATGCATGCTGGGGCGTCTGATTTCACTCCATGGCACCTAATGTACTCAGCCAGAGAACACGTTATCAGCAGACAGCCATGCTTGGCCACAACCTCCTGTGTCCATATTTAGGGCTTCAAAAGGACACTGGATCCAAACAGCGCCGACAATAACAGTGTCGGCATGGTGCACGCAGTAAAAATGGCACCTTTTTTTTCGTGGGGGGCATTGCCCCACGCACCCCTCAATGCAGGGGCATTGTCCCATGAATCACCCAGTGCAGGGGATCTGCCCCCGCTGCCCCCGTCTCTAGGATTCTCACTCTGAGGGGGAGCAGATCCCGGGGAAAGTTAAAATTCATGGGACTATGGAATACTGTTTCCACAGCCCCATGTAAAAAAAACTAAGTCCCAATATACAAAAAAATGTTGGAGACCAGGATTAGACCCCTGGTCTCCATTGCCACTGGCCACTGCTACCCTGGAGTGGCAGGCTGGGGCATGGAGCAGCTCGGCCAGCCTCCTGTTCCCTGCAGCCCTTGTCCTGTGTACGGGACCTTGGACATTGACCAGGGGAGCGCTTATAGCTAGCACTGTAAAACCCTACTCACTGTCCGTGTGAGCGCTTACCAGACTTGCACTATATAGTGTGGCGTTATTCTGGTAGTGCTCAATTGATGGAGTATCCTTCAAAAGTCATGGGATACACATGTTAAAACATTTATCATTTTTTTTCAAAGTAACGTTGAAAAGCACTTGTCTCAAAGTGATTTAATGTTTATAAACAGCGTATCTCCAAACATGATGTAAAGATCACCTTATAAGTTGGGAAGGTGAAAGGTCAGTGTCAGTTCCTGCACAAGGTCACAGGACAGATTACCCTTTCTACGACCACCATTATATGTGTAAAAAAAGATACAGTGTAACTAGTACAATATATAAAAAATAGCAATAATACACACAGAATAATAATCCAAAGAACTTTATACCATTCCGCAGGCAAATTTGCAATGAAAATATATATGTAATAAAGAAATGTGATCATTCATAAGCAAAATAATACAACAATCAATCATTTGTATACAGTCCCTAAGTTGCACGTATAAGTTACACTTGGCCCCTCGATTTGTTAGCAGATCTGTTGGGAGTGTAAGCACCTAGCTTTACCTTAAAGGTATACTTGTATTTATTTATTTATTTATATATTTATTTATATTTCTCTTCACACTGAAAGTAGGAGGGTAAGTGAGGAGAAAAAGAGAGATTTATAGGCAGTGTCTGGGACATTTTTAAACTTTTCTTTAAAATTGTAATCAGGTAGTGTGGGGGGAAACTAGGTCAGGAAACTAGCCCACCAGTTAGAGGCGCTAGCTGACTCAGGAAGTCCCACCTTGGGGGGGGGCTCTGGCACTGCATAGGCACCTGGCCTGTTTATCCCCACTTCCTTTTTATTTATTTTTATTTAGTTTTTGTTGACCAGGTAAGTCCACTAGACAAATTCTGCTTATCTTCAGGCACAACCTGGGGGAAGGGGATACAGATGAATGCCAACTGACCTTGCACCCGATTTAGCTGTTGGTGGCATTTTAGTGAATGGGAGGAAATTTGGCTAGTGCACCAGGGAAATTCCCCTAATCTGCAGTAGGGGGACAGGCTATCAGCAGGATGGCCACTCTGTGTGAGACACTGAAGGGAGAGGATGTCTGTGCAGTGGGAGTGCTTGCCTCAGCTCCCACTGTGGATCTGCAAGAGGCAAAACGAGTGGATTTATCAGAATTTGAATCCGAGGATGAATTTCACGAGGCCCCAATTTCTACGGAGGAAATGGAGCTCATTGATACTACAGTTGCAAAGGAATATTCTGTCTCAATTCCAGTGAACGCTGAAGTTGTGCAAGTAAGCGCTATAACTTGCAAGCTGATCACAGAGTCTGCAGAGCTGCAGCTCCTGGAGGCACACCCTGTCAATATCAGAGGAATTTCTGACAGCACCTCAGCTGAGGAAAAGCAGTTTAAACAGCCCGTGGGGCTCGGTGAGTCCATGAGATTATCTACTGCTGCTGCTTCTTCCACTGTTAGAGATAAAATTATATCACAAGCTGAACTGTGCGATACTGCTCCCACACGAATGGCTGGCAGTGTTTTCATTAAATCAAACGAGTGCCTAAAGCTGAAGTTTGTGGGGCAGGAGAAACTGACTAGCGCAAGGTCTTCAGCGCTTCAACATGCATCTATTGCACTCCCTGCAGCTACTGATTTCCCCTCTAATTTTAGCGCTCCGTTCAGCAAAGCTCCTGGGTTTGTATACAAACACCCGGCTGTGGTAGAGTCGGCAGCTCTCCCTGCTATCACTTATCAAACTGCAATGGAACCTTAGCCTGGAGTTACAGAATTTTTCTTTCAGGACGCACTTCACAATGCTGGGGATAATAAGAATGTTTCAAAACTACCTGATAATTCTGATTCTACTCATTGCTCTATGCATTCTCCGAACTTGTCTGAAGGCCCCTGGATGCCAGGAAAGGCCTTGGTAAGGGCAGGTTGGAAACAAGCCCCTTCAGGTATTTGGCTACCTGACCCTGACTGGGACTTAGACTTTAAACTTACACAAACCCTCCCCCACACACACACACATGGAAGCCAGGCTCCAACTCTAAATAGAGCACTAGCACTGAATTAAAGCAAACTGCAATACCACCTCCCCCTTCTGTTCCCCCAGCACCTCGAGCCCTACAGGATACGGCTTCTAAGGATATTTCACCTACCAGTCCTCCAAGTTTAGAGGCTTCTAAACCACCTCAGCAAAGACCTTTCACGTCTGAACTTTTTTCAACTACTAAAAGGGAAGCAGCCCCATGGAGGAATATTGTATGAATTCGGTATAAAGGAGGGTTGGACTCTAGACCTGACAGATATTATGTTGGGAAAACTTTAATTAAAGACTCTTTGCATTTTTCTCCCAAAGATGTTTATGCATTTATTAACATTTCAGGAGAAGATCATTTTGACATTAGTTTCAGGACATCATACGCTTTAGACTTGTTTTGGGAACGGTATGGGCAAGTCAAATTATCTCCCACATGGACCCCCTTTCTGGTAATCCCCCTTACTAAACCATTGATTAAATCTGTGACGGTGATATTTCAGAATGAGGGAGTCCATGTGGAAGACATTACATTTTGGTTTTCTCAGAAATGCGAAGTGTTAAGTTCCCCTGAACCCATTTTGGATTCAGAGCAATTCTGGACAGGTGGGTGGAAATATAAAGTTAAGCTGAGGCAATCTGACTCTGGTATTGAGCACATCCCAAACTCCTTTTTGTTGGGCAGAGATCGTGGAGTTTGCTTTTATGGAGGGGAGCCTCGGGCTTGTTATAAGTGCAGATCCAGAACTCACTTGTCAAGTGTGTGCGACCAGCCCATGTGTGACAATTGTGGGGAAGTAGGCCATGTCACCATGCAATCTGCAAATCACACTAGATGTGATTTGTGTGAGGAATATGGGCATGTGTTTAGGGACTGCCCTTGGATGGCAAAAAATAAAGCAACCTGCTTCAGTCCTGACCTACTGATCCAGAAAGCTGAAGACTCTGCCAATTCTCTACCCCTCCTCCTCTTCCTGTGATGACAGAGCAGATTTCTCAGGAAGCTCCCCCTCCTGCACCTTCCTCCTCAAGATCTACAGAACAGACTAATTGCATTACCCCACAAGCTTTACCAAAAGAAGGGAAGGGCACGGTTCCTTTGGTGCCTCAAGAGCTGGTACCGGTTTGTTATACTGACCCAGTTTCTTTGGGCCCTGATGATGCCTTTATAGCCCTTTATCTCCACTGCCTAGACAGAGATCTTCTCGAATTTGCTATCAAAATCCCTCCGCCCTGCTCCAGTAGAATCAACTACCTCCTATGCTGCTTTATTTACTTCTAGGGGAAACAGACATGGAAGTTGGGGATTCTGACTCTCAGAAATCCTCTTTTTCTCTCTCTTCACAACCCTTGGATAATTGCAAGGAGAAGAAAAGAAAAAAGGGAAAAATAAAATCCTTCTTAAGACTTTGGAATGCAGTTTACTTTGGGTTCCTTGAACACACGTAGCCTATTAAACAATACTAAAAGACAGGCTCTTTTTCAATACATTCATGACTCCCAAGATTACAGTTAGTTTTTTACAAGAGACATGGATGTTTTCCATAGAGCAACTGTACACCTTTAAGAGAGATTGGCCTTGGGGTCCTTCCTATTGGTCGTTCAGCACAGATAGTGCTGATGGTGTTGGTATTCTTTTTCATTCTTTTAACTTTTCTCTACATAAACTGGTAGACCTCATTCCCGGTAGGGTTTTAATTCTAGATGGTAAATGGCACAACACCTGCTATAGATTCATAAACATTTACAATCCACAGACAAAGGCTGATAGAATGAAGTGTATGAGAGCCATACAACCATATTTGTTTACCTCCTTGACTATTCTATGGGGAGGAGACTTTAATTGCAGCCTATGAGGTTTGGTACAGCAGACAAAGAAAGCCTATTGTGATCTGCATGCATTAGCCTCAATAATTAAAACAGCAGGCTTGTACAACTGTCTCACCTATCACTCAAAAGGTCCTATTTTTTCATTTTCCAATGGTCAATTGCATTCTGTAATTGATTATATGTTTGTTTCCCAATCAGTACACATTCAGGGCTTTCAGATGAAGCCCATAGAGTTTTCAGATCACCTGTTATTGTTATGCTCTTTTGGCACTGAAGGCCTAGAGCGTGGTAGACATGGAAGGTGGAGACTTAATATTTCCTCCTTGGACTCCCCTCGGGTTATTTTTGGGGTAAAAATGCTTTCGCAGGCTCATCTGTCAGTAGCTTTTTTTATATACTGATTTAGGGGCCTGGTGGATAGATACTAAAACATTTTTACAGAAATGGTTTAAACATCAACGACTGGTTGCCAAAGACTCTAACTCTATGAAGTATTTGTCCTTTAGACAACAGTTACAGGGGCTAATTTCGATTTCTTATGTTTCAAAACTTGACTGCTCAGACCAGATTAGTGTTCTTAAGAATTCCATGAAAACCTTTCAATATGACAGGGCTAAGACATTGCAAGCCATTTTTACAAATGACACCCAAAAAATCCCCATTCGTGACCCATTTGAGGCCTGCAAATCTTTGAAAGACTCCTCTGCTATTGATTTTTTTGTTGCTCCTGATGGTTCCAAAGCAACAACCTTGGCTCAACTCAGGGAGGCTATTAGGCAGCATTTTCAGACTTTAGAACCTGAATCACCAATTCTAGGAGCAGATCTTGAAAAATTTCTTAAAACTGTTACTTTACCCTCTGTACCGGTAGAGGCCCTCAAACTATAAGACTAGTCACTATCGAAGAAATAACAACAGTAATACAAAAACTGAAATCCAACATTTCACCAGGGCTGGATGGTTTACCCCATCACCTCTATAAAAGCTTTGTTAAATAATTTAGTCAATGCCTACAACTGTTGTTTCACTTTTTCATAGATATCAATACTGTGTTTCCTTCTTTCACTGAAGGATTATTAATACATTTATTTAAATCTGGGGATAGGAACAATTTTAAAAACTGGAGGCCAATCACCCTTTTAAATACAGACTATAAGATATTTACCAATATTTTAAACAATCGGCTTAGAAAATATGCTAAACTGGTCATATCCCCATATCAGTTTTGTGGAATCCTTGAAAGGAGAATTCAATCTGCCTTAATGATTATCCGAGATACCATAGAACATTTTTCACTTAGTGGTATATTTGGTTGCATGATTTCTGCAGACTTAGAGAAGGCTTTTGATAGGGTTCATCTTCCTTTTCTTTATCTAGTTTTAGAACAATATGGAATCCCTAAGCAAATGGTTAAACTTATCACATCTCTTTATCAGCATAACATAGTTTATCCTTTCCTGCAAGGAAAGGTTGCTGACAGTATTCGTTTAGTCACCGGGGTTAGACAAGTTTGCCCCTTAAGCCCCCTTTTATATGTTTTTTCCCTTGATCCCCTTTTACAGTTTATAGTTCAGACTCAACACTGGATAGGTATGGGTGCTGTGCCTGCTTCTCCACTTTTTGTCCAAGCTTATGCTGATGACTTAATTTTATATTTTGTTGATTATACTCAGGGTTCACTATTTTTTGGAGGTTATTTCACTTTTCTCAGCAGCTTCCAATGCACAGTTGAACCAACAGAAGACCAGAGGTCTATTTATTGGAGCACCAGGCCCAACTGAAATAATTCAAGATGGGATTTGTGTTTCCCGCAATCCTTTAAAAATTTTGGGGCTCCTGTTTGGCCCCCAAAACCTGCCAATGGAGAATTGGGAACTAGTTCTTGGGAAAGTTGAAAACAAGGTTAATAGATGGAAACACTGGAAATTTTCAAAGCTTAAAAAGATACATATTCTAAAACAATTCAGTCTTCCTTGTTTACAACATCTTGCTATGATTTTTCCACTTCCTTCCCAGTTTGAGACAAAGTTATACAGTTTGTTTTTTCAGATGCTGTGGGGGAATTGGTTAAATCCTATCAAATGACAGTATATGTATTTAGATAAGAAATCTGGTAGTTTAGGTATGTTAGATCCTGTTGTATTTGTGCATTCACTCTTTTTCACAAATACTCTTAAATCCGGGTTAGCACACGCAGATAGTATTTGTAAGGGATGGGTGGTAAAAGTGGTAGGTAATTATTTTAAAATATGGCTCAATTTGGCCCCAAGGTTGAATTCTCATATCAATATCCCTGTTTATTTTAAACCTGCAGTCCAGAAGTTATTCAAATGGCAAATAACCAGGACCATGATTATAAATAATACCACACAATCCATATACAGGTTAATTATTGGATTGATTTATCCACAAGCGCCTTGTTTTAAAAACTGTCCCTCTGCTTTGAAATCTAGGGTACTGGCCCAGCTCAATAATTCCAGACTACCTGCATCACAATGGGAAACACAGTGGCTTATAGTATATGGGCGCTTGAATGTCAGGGATAATACCAAATATAAAGCCAAGGAAGAAAGAAACTGTCCTTATAATGAATGCATTAACATGGAAGAATCCATGGAACATTTTTTTTCTTTACTGTTCTTATGCTAGGGGTTTATGGCATTATCTAGCAAGAAAATGAAACTTAAAATGGCTTAAAACTCTATCCTATGACATGTTAGTTTTAGGAGTTTATCCTCCTAGTTTAACTCCTTATTATGACAGTACCTTATTACCATTCTTTAGCTGTGTACAGTACTATTTATGGCAAGCAAGATGCCAATGGGTAATCTATCAAAATAAAATGTCCTATGACTGTTATGAATGTTTAGTAAATAATGAACTCTCAATGATTTATTTACAGGAATCAAAAACGTTTACTTCATGTATGGTTTCATAATGGTGGAAGGGGTTTACTCATTTTATAAAATTTAAATAAGTTTCTTATCTGTATAGCAATTAATGATTGTTTTACTATAATTTCTGTGCCTGTATATTTTTGGTTTTGTAATGTGCTTTTCTTTGTATTTCTGTTTTCTGTACTTTATATTTTGAAACACTGAGTTGTTTATTTATGTCTCTATTTCACAATAAAACTCCCCTACTCTGCAGTAGGGGGACTCGCTTGCTGTGAGCATGGCCAGTTCAGAATGTTCTTCAATGTGGATGGATGTAGAGGTGGGAGAGAAGGCCTCCTCTCCTGCCTTGAACAAACCAGAGGCCTCAGCAAATAATGATACTGATCTTATGGGGTTTGATATGGATCCTGATTTGCAGGAGATCTTCGTATCAACGTAGGATTTAAGTCAAGGTGATGTTCTTCTTAATTTTCCATTGGTTAAAACTGAGGAAATAATATTGCAAAAAGAGCAAGTTCTACAGGAGAAACTACTGGAAGAGGAAAGGCACCATAATGAAATTCAGAAAAGTATCCGAGATGAACTCTCTAAGCTTCATGTACTTTCTACAACCATTACTACAACAGAGCGGCCTGTCAAACCATCTGCTGATGTGGAAGCATCAAACGGCCAGAACTAGCTGGGTGAGTCATTGTTTCAAATGCTATTACTGTGACAGTGTCATCTAACACCAGTCAGGGTGTAACAAGTGAAACACATACTGTTGAAAATCCTACAACCACTACTTTAACTGTGAACAGGGAGACAATAAAAGACAGTGTCTTAAAAACTGAAGTAGTTGCTGAAAAAAACAGAAACAAAAGCTACAATCCAGAGGCTCCTACTGTAATTTGAAAATATAATGTAGCTCGAATGTGCAGCCTATACAAACAACTCAGTCCAAACTTTTATCTAAACACTCTGGATTCGTTCTTGAGAAAGCTGAGAAACCGGAGCTTACAGTGGCTGCACAAAGCACTAAGTTAAAAATACAGTTCCAACAAAATGATGGTAATCAGGAGAAAGCTTCAGTTTTTGACATTTGCTAAAGGGAAGCAGGCAAATTCTGACGTGAAAGGAGACAGAAAGGGAAAAGAAAAACTATCGGCCTGGATTTTTTCAAACCAAAAGTTATAGGACAATTCCTCTACTGATCCACAAGGGAGAGCTTTTAAAAAACAAATAGGTCTGAACGTTTCCAGCTCTACGGCTCATGGAAATCTATTTGATGACACTTGAAAACCACAAACGGCTCTAGCAGCAGCAGATTGGAAACAAACCACAGCTAGAAAGTGGATACCGGACCCTGATTGGGATCCGACGTTAGAATTTTTCAGGGTAAACCTGAATGGAAGCCAGCAAACTTGCCACCACTAGACATTTTTGGGAAAGAAGGAGTGCTTGATGGGGAAACAAACTATATTAAGCCTAGTATTCCTTCAACCCACTCGAATATGCAAAAAGACATAACATCTATACCAATCACTAATGGGAAATTAGCTGGTCCAAACATGTCTGCAGATCTCTCTGGAAGTGAGGATGCTGTTCCACCACCCAAACCTTTATTGTCTGAACTTTTTACTAAAAACAAAAAGGAAGCAGCCCCACGTCATAATGCAGTTTGGATTCGATATAAAGGGGGCATGGCTGACAGGCCTGATAAACAATTTGTTGGGAAACATTTGTTAAAGGAATCGCTAAAATTATCCCCTAGAGAGGTGTATGCTTTTATCAACATCTCTAGGGAAGATAATTACGATGTGAGCTTTAGATCTTCTTATGTGTTTAACTTATTTTGGGAGCGATATGGGCAGGTGAAATTTTCACCCACATGGACCCCTTTTTTGGTGATTCCTCTCATGAAACCCTAATTAAACACATCACTATAACGTTCTGCAACGAAAGGGTCCATGTGGATGATATCACATACTGGTTATCTCAAAAATATACTATTCTTAGTTATCCAGAAACTGTTTCAGATTCTGAATTATTCTGGACTGGAAGGAGGAGATATGAAGTTAAACTGCAACAAATGCTGGTATCTGTCATATACCCAATTATTTCATGCTAGGGAGAGATAGAGGGGTATGTTTTTATTGAGGGCAACCTAGGGCTTGTTACCGATGTGGCAATTGAACTCATCTGTCAAGCACATGTGATAAGCCATGTTGCAACAACTGCTGGAAAATTTGACATACAGTATCTCATTGCAATGTGCAAATCATACACGCTGCAACCTTTGTGAGGAGATGGTAATGTTTTTTCTGAATGTCTTTGGGCTGCCAGAAACAAAGCCACTTGTAGTATCCCTGAACTACTAATTCAACATGGCCAAGATCAGGTTACTGAACCACATACACATGAACCACACTTTCCTACAGACATGCCCATGCCCCACCCTGCTCCTCCTACTTCAGTTTCTAAACCAATTATTGTGTTGGAGGATGACTTATCGTCACAAAAACAAATCATTAAGACCACAGACTCTACTACCATCATTGGACAGCAGGAGCCTGTCACAGTGGAAATTCCCATGGGACCAGTGTGTTACACTGATCCTGACAGTAAACATTCGGAACCCACCCCCCTACCGCGGTACGTAGATCTACAAGGAACCTGAACCCCCCCCCCTTACCACCAAAGGTTATTTGTGACAATTCCTATGCAGCACTCTTTTCACAGGAACATGATTCTGACATGGAACAAGGTGAATTGACCTCACAATCCACTATCTCAGACCATGTTATTCCTGATCAAGAAATAGTGGGTTATAAAGGGAAAAAGAAAAAAAAAACTAGTGGGTGGATTTTAAGTCTGCTGTCTACTTTAACAATGTGTTCAGTAAATGTCCACAGCATACTAAGTGTGGTGAGACATCAGATGGTATTTCAGTATCTTCATTCCACAGGCTTTAATATACGCTTTGTACAGGAAACTTGGATGAACACTTGAGAACAGCTTCGGTCTTTGAAATCAGATTTGTGGTGGGGACCTACCTACTGGTCATTTGGGGAAGATTGTGCAGATGGTATAGGGATTTTATTTTCTGCCTATAAATTTGAACTGACGAAATTAATTGATCTGATACCTGGTAGGGTGTCAGTCATTGATGGTAAATGGGGAAATGATATATTTAGATTTATCAATGTATATAGTCCACAAACTAAGGCAGAAAGAATTAAAATATTTACCCTTATACAACCTTATCTAGTAACTTCTTACAAACCAATTTTGGGAGGAGATTTTAATTGTGGCATTAAAAAAAGGGTACAACTTTAGAATCACAAAAGAAAATATATTGTGATTCTGTTATGTTAGCATATATTGTGGATACTGCAGAACCAATAAATTGTGAGACCAGTCTATCAGACAGCCTTAAAACTACTTACAAAAGAGGTAAATATACCACGACTTTTGATCATTTTTTTACTTCACAAAACATTTCTGAATTTCTTTTCTCTATATCACCAGTTAAATTCTCTGATCATTCCATCCTGACATTAAGGCTCGGGGAAATGCAACATGGTTCAAAACAAAGGGATAGATGGAGACTAAATATTTCTACAATACAAATCCCCAGTGTACAATTTAAAATTAAATACCTGATAAAAGCTTGTGACTTGGTCATGTGTTTATACGAGGATATAGGGGAATGGTGGGAAGACTCAAAACTTGACTTTAAGACATGTTTTATGAAATTAGGAAAACAGATTGGAAATGACACTTTTTTAAAATATTTAAAGATATGGTCACAATTACAGAGACTGTATTCTTTAGCTAACACCTCTAGGAATGATTATTCACCACAAATACAGATATTACAAACAGAAATGCTAACCTGTCAATACAATAGGGCAAAAACTATTAATGTTATGCTTCAATCAGATACAAAGAGAACCCCAGTGGGAGACCCATATGTAGCATGCAAAGAATTAAAAAACTCAATGTCTATAAAATCATTAGTTGATTCTATGGGCCTTATAGCTGATACACCAGATAAAATATATGCAGTCATCAAAAATCACATGGAGTCGCTTAAACCAAATGCGAACCCGGCATCAGACACTATACAATTATTTTTCCAGTCAATAAAACTTCCGTCCATCCCTAAAAAGGATTCCATAGTAGATACTGAAATTACTAGATCTGAAGTGTTGCTGGCCATTAAATCTTTAAAATCTGGAACATCACCTGGGTTGGATGGATTACCCAGTGAATTTTATAAAATGTTTTCTGATTAATTAACAAATCATCTCACATGTTTTTTTTCAATACCTCTTAACCTCTGGTAATGTTAGACCATCCTTTTCAGAAGGTATTATTGTTTTTTATTTAAATCAGGGGACAAAACTAATATTTCATATTGGAGACCTATTACTCTGTTAAACACTGATTATAAAATTTTGGCTAGCATAATTAATAACAGGATAAAAAATATTCTAGTTTAATTTTGTCCCCTCATCAATATTGTGGTATTACCGCAGGAAGGGTTCAACATGCTTTAATGATCATTCGGGATCTAATAGAATATTTATCATTAAATGGTTTAACTGGTACAATTATTTCATTAGAGCAGGCTAAAGCATTTGATAGAGTATCTCATAACTATTTATTTTCTACCTTACATCATTATAAAATTCCATGTACAATTAGATATTACATTGAATTACTGTATAAAAATGCTTTAGTATCCCCAATAATAAATAAACAGGTCATGAAAGGATTTTATATTTCTACAGGAGTACGATAAGGATGCCTATTAAGCCCATTGTTGTACTTATATTCCTTAGGTCCTTTATTGAGAATTATAGTCCAGTCAGCAATGTGGGAAGGTTTAAAATGGGTACATGCAGAAGAAAGTCTCATAACACAAGCCTATGCAGATGATATCTGCTTATTCTTTCAGGATTCAAGTGAATTACCTAAGTTTTTTAAAATAATGGAGAATTGTTTTATAATTTCTAATGCACAGTTGAATGTACTGAAAAGTAAGGGCCTCTATATTGGAGCCACTACTAAGTTACCAGCACAAATAGAAGGAATTCTGCTTTCATCTCAACCAATCAAAATATTGGGGATCTGGTTTGGATCGCAAAACATTCCTGTACATAATTGGGAGTTGGGAACTGCCCGAATTGAAATAAACATTAATAGATGGAAACACTGGAAAATGACCAAATATAAACAGATTCAAATTTTGAAAAAAATCATTATTCCAAAACTACACTATATTGCTTTAATTTTTCCACCTCCAAACACATTAGAAACAAAATTATATGGCTTATGTTTTATGCTTTTATGGGGTAACAAATTGAATCCCATTAAACAATGTCACACATATTTGTCAAAAGACAAAGGAGGTATTGGAATGATGGACCCAATAATTTTTGTACAGGTTCTTTTTGTAATCCAAAATATTAAATGTGGGTTATCAGAGAGCAACAACTTACACTGTATATGGATTAGGCACATTTTACATAAATATTTTAAGATTTGGACAGTTGTACCACCAAAATTAGGTACCCTTTTATCAGTCACTTAACATTTTAAGCCAGCTGCTCAAAAATTGCATAAATGGGATTAACAAAACAAATTCGACGGAGTAAGGTACCTACCCTATGTAAACAAATTATGGTTCTCATGTATCCACAAATACCTTGTTTTAAAAACTGTACAGTTGAGAATAACCCTAATGTCCTGTCACAACTCAAAAATCACAGAGTGCCCAATTTCATGTGGGAAACAATATGGTTAACTATGTATGGGAGACTTAATGAACAAGGTAATTCTAAACCTAAAGTCTTAGAAGAAAGAAATTGTCCCTATTTGGAATGCATTGTCACGGAAACAATAGAACACTTTTTCTTGCACTGTTCCTATGTAAAACCCTTATAGAAACATAGAAACATAGAATCTGATGGCAGATAAGGACCACTTGGCCCACCCAGTCTGCCCATTTCCCTACCTAATGGATAAGCTGCAGATCCTAGTTAACCAGCAGCCTACTTCTTCCTACCCCCACCCCCTAGAATTGCCTTATGACTGTCCCATGCATGCTTGAATTCTCCACTATTTTTGACTCCACAACCTCCTCCGGAAGGCCATTCCAAGCATCAGCAACCCTCTCTGTGAAAAAATACTTCCTTACATTACCTCTGAGCTGCCTCCCCATCTTCAGATTGTGCCCCCTTGTTCTTACATACCTCTTTTTTTGAAAGATGCTACCCTCTTGGACTTTGTTGATTCCCTTGAGGTACTTGAAAGTTTCTATCATGTCCCCCCTTCCCTTCTTTCCTCGAGGCTATACATATTAAGCTCCTTAAGTCTCTCTTCATATGTCTTCTGGTACAGACCCTGCACGAGTTTAGTTGCCCTCCTCTGGACAGCTTCCATCCTGTCTATGTCTTTGCAGAGATTGGGTCTCCAGAATTGCACGCAGTACTTCAGATGGGGTCTCACCAGCTGTCTGTACAGATGGATAACAACTTCCTGTTTTCTACTGGTGATGCCCCTCCCTATGCATCCCAGTATCCCCCCAGCCCTCCTTACTGCCCTCTCACATTGCTTACCCACCTTTAGGTCATCTGATATGACTATCCCCAGGTTCCTTTCCATTTTTGTTGTTGTTAGTATCTCACCCGCCATTGTGTACTCTTCCCCTGGGTTTTTGTTTCCCAGGTGCATTACCTGCACTTCTTAGCATTGAATATAAGCTGCCATACATTTGACCATTTCTCCAACCTTGCCAATACCCTTCTCATCTTTTCCACCCCACCTTGTGCATCAACTTTGTTGCAGATCTTTGTGTCATCTGCAAAGAGACATACTTTTCCTTCCAGTCCCTCTGCAATGTCACTTATAAAGACATTGAAGAGGACTGGTCCTCATACTGAACCCTGCGGTACCCCACTAGTAACCCCCCTTTCTTCAGAGTGGACTCTATTTACTATTACTCACTGTGTCCTATTCTCCAGCCAATTCTTTACCTAGGCTATCATCTTGGGACCCACTCCCAGGCTGGCTAACTTGTATGTTAATCTTTTATGTGGGACTGTGTCAAATGCCTTGCTAAAGTCTAGGTAGGCCATGTCCACAGCTCCTCCCTCATCTACTACTTTGGTCACCCAGTCAAAGAAATCTATTAGATTCATCTGGCATGACCTTCCCACTGTGAATCCATGCTGCCTTGGGTTGTGTGCTCCTCTGGCCTCTAGGTACTCGACAATTCTTTCCTTCAGAAGTGATTCCATCATTTTCTCTATCACTGAGGTTAAACTAACAGGTTTGTAGTTTCCTGCTTCTGCCCTGCTCCCACTTTTGTGAAGGGGAATCACATCTGTCCTCCTCCAGTCCTCAGGTACCACCCCATCCTCCCATGATTTGTTAAAGAGGGTAGTCAGCGGTGTCACTAGTTCTGCCCTTAGTTCTTTTAGAATTCTGGGATGAATCCCATCAGGCCCCATTACTTTGTCCACCTTTAGTTTTAAGAGTTCTTTCAGAACCCTTTCTTCTGTAAATGGGCTGGTATGAAATTCTGCATCCAGAATGTTTCTATTGTTTGTTTTAGGTACCTCCTCCTTTTCATTTGTAAATACTGAGCAAAAATATTTGTTTAGTATCTCTGCCTTTTCACATTCACCCACTGCCCACCCTACCCCACCCTTTATTAAGCCCTCACTATCCCTCTCTTGGTCTTCCTTCGCTCCCTGATGTACCTATAAAAGGTTTTATTCCCCTTCTTAACTGAGTTGGCTATCTTTTCCTCGGTTTGGGCCTTTGCTGTTGTGACTGCCTTCCCAGCTTCCTTTTGCTTTAACTGATACAATTCTCTGTCCTGCTCCTTCTGTGATTCCTTGTACTTCCTGAATGCTTTCTTTTTCTCTTGAACCTTCACTGCCACCTCCTTTGAGAACCATAGTGGTTTCTTACATTGTTTTGTTTTGTTTATTTGCTTCACAGAAAGGCTTGTTACCTCTGTGATGGCAGTTTTTATTATTCCCCATTGTTCTTCCACCCCTCCTGTGCCCTCATGAAACAATCAGCTAAAATCTCTGACCCACAACTGTGATGAGTGCCTTCCTGTCAGCAAGATGCCCTACACAACAATTTGACAGAGAAAATACCCTGCTAATCAAACAGAGAAAAATCCAGACATCCAAGTCAGACACAGGTAAACCTCCCCAGCCCCAAAACAACCTGGTGATTTGTGCTGTGAAAGCAATCAGCCCCAAAACAAGTCAGCTGTGCATAATGACAGACACAGTAAACAGTATTCAGTCCCTCTGGGTTTGGGCATGGGGATTTTTGGCACTGAAATGGAAATTGACATGGTTGTCACATTTGACACATGATATTTTGGTACTAGGTGCTAACCCTGCTGGTAGTATACTTTATGATTTGAATCTACTTAATTTATTTAGATGCTGTCTTATATTTTACTTATGGTAAGCACGATGCCAGTGGGTACTCCAACAGAAAAGAATGCCGTATCATGCATTTAGTAATATAATTGAACAATTTATGATTAAAACATATCAACAGGATGTCTTAATACACTCTGCATTACAAGTACAGAGGTGGTGGAAAGGATTTACTAACTTTATAAAATATAAATCAGAATGTTATGAGATGCCCATTTGATATTGTTTCTTAATTTATGATTTATGAGGTTTTGTTTTGACTGTTATGATTTCTTTCTGAATATTTGTATTATTTTGTTATACCATGTAATTTTCAATAAAAACTCCCCTACTCTTTTCGAGAACTGTCATAGGATCTTTAATGCTCGTCTGAACAGGCAGATGGGACCTCAGTTTAACATCTCATCTGAAAGATGGCACCTCAGGAGTGCAGCACCCCCCTCATGCTTCACTGCAGTGTCAGTATTGGGATATTAACACAAGTGCCTGGTGTGGGGCTAGAACCCACAGCCTTCTGATCTCCAGGCCTCAGAGGCGAGTGTGCACCCTGCTGAGCCAATGACGCTGACAGGATTTTCCCAAATCTATCCCTCTCACAATTGAGTCCCCCACCAGAAGTTGCTTCCTCCTCTTCTGGGGTTCTCTACCACCCTCCTTGGGGTCTCCATTATGGAGGGACCCACATCCTTCCTGGTCACTACCGTGGGTGCCTCCTCCCAGCAGTCCCACCCCACCAGAGTAGCATAGGAATTACCTAGTGCTACTGGTTGAGGAATGTGCCTCTGTTCTACCACCCCCACCTTTCTACAGCCTACCAAAGTCCAGCCATTTCTCTTCTCTGGTATCCTCTGAGGAGGTAACAGTGGCAGAATTGGTGGTCCCAGGCTGGGGGAAGAGATCCCCCAAATCCTATCCAACTTGGCTTGGAGTCTAGTGACATCTCCCTTAACCCAGAAAGGTCTGTGCAAATGGGACAGCACTGCAGTCTCCAGAATATCTCTTTGAAAACTGCCACCCTATCACAGCCACTGCATTGCACCACTCTCAGAATTCTGAACTTCTATTTTCCCTGTCATACTTGGAAATACTTTTATTCCCTTACCATTGATGGGGTGTTTCTAGTTTTCCCCTTTTTTGTTTGTTTCTATTTGTGTTCCCTATACCTTGTTTAAATCTCTTTATACTCATACCCTAGATAGGGTGTTGCTCCTATTCACAGTTTTGGTCTACCTTTTACCTTCTGCCCCTTCCAGCATTGACAGTTATACAGTAGTGAACAGGTGCATTACCTTAGTCAACTGGCAGTCTCCAGCCTTCCTTTTGGTGATGCCTGCTGACACCTACGTCACCAGTCTTACACCTGCTTCACTCCTGTGCTGTTCCACTCATGTTCTAGGACACAAACGTATGTAGAGATGTGTTAGGAGTGTCTTATGAATAATCATGTTTGTTCATTATATATATTTACATTGCAAATTTGCATGTGAAACTGTATTAAAGTTCTTTGGATTATTATTTTATATTTTATATTACTGTCATTATTTTGCACATTGTACTAGTCACACCATGTTTTTTTGACACACAAGGGTGGTTGCAGAAAGGGCAGTCTGTTCTGTCACCTTGTGCAGGACTCAAAACTGTCCTGTCATCCCCTCACCCCACCTCCACCCACCTTATGAGGTGAGTTTTAAATCATATTTAGATCAATACTCTTTATGAACATTAAATTATTTTGAACAAGTGTTTTAGCACTACTTTGAAAAAAATGACAGAAGTTTTAATATGTATATCCATTGACTTTTGAAGCCCTAAATATGGACACAGGAGGCTGAGGCCAAGCATGGCTGCCTGCTGGTAACATGCACTCAGGCTGAGTGCATAAAAGGGGAACTGTCAATGCTAAGAGCCCCACACCCAAGGGGGCTGGTCTTAACTTACACTTTGGCCCAGATATTCAAACTGCGCTCAAAACTGGCGCAACAGCAGGAGCAAGCGCAAACCAGTTGCGCAAATGCAACAGGTGCGATATTCAAACATGGAGCAGAGCAAATTGCGCAAGCAACCAACGTCTGAATATCGCACATACTGCACCATCGCTCAACCAGGAAGGAGAAGCTGAGCCAAAATGTTGCGCTATGGCGCAACCAGGGAAGCTCAGCTGAGCAGTCCAGAGCTGCCATAGCGCAAGCACAGCCCCCCCCCAGGGCAATGGACCTGCACATCCAGGGAGGCAGGCTGGGGCCCACCGCCAGCCATGCCACACATGGGCACAGGAACACACTGCAGAACCCACACCACACCGGCACACCCCAAGCACAGCATCACTGGGGGTGGGACAGATTATCCACGTGCCCATGGGGACAAGCCAACAAAGCATAGTAGAGCCCTGACACCCCAGCACAACCACTGGCAGGCGGAGAGTGCCACACACAGGGGGTTGACAACCACAGTGCACATCAGCCCCCCGTATGCACACAGCACACCCTGCACTGTGACCCCAAGACACCACCCATGTGCAGTGACTGGCACTGCAGGAACCCATGCAGTCCCCCCAGCACATGTCAGCCCCTGCAAACACAGAAGCCTACAAGCCAGACACACCCTGTGCACCCAGCACTGGGTGGCAGCAGATGGCAAGACCAACCAAAAGTCACTGCCATGCTGGAGATACCTCCCCATGCACACACACACACACACACATACCCAGGACCATACCAGCCCAGATGGCACGTACACACCTGCAACTGAGCACCTATAGCCAGCTGCAAATCAGAGACCGACACAGTAGTCATATATCAAAATAGAAATGTATATTAAACATATTTCAACAAGAACAATAAAAACTATTTACAGGGGGGGGACGGGTACAAGGAAGGGGTGTTCAAGAGGGAGGGATTAAAAACTTGGAGAGGGAAGGCAGGGTGGTAGGGATGGGAGAAGTGGGAAGGGTAATGTGGGCTACGGCCCAGCCGGCTCCTGGTCCTCCCTGTTCCATCCCGGCCCTGATGGCGTCCATGCCTCCGGATGGCTTGCAGGATCCTGTGGTTTGCAATGCTAACCTCTGTGAGGCGATGGACATCCTGTTGCATCCTCCATAGAACCTCGAGGCCTAGGAAAATGGGAACACAGTCAATGGCTGTGACTGACCACGACCCTGTACACCACCCAACCTGCAAGCCATATAGCCCAATGTCCCGCACCTGTGATGGCATACACCCACCCACAGTGAACATGCACATGGCCATCACAAACAGGTGGCACCAGCTATGCACACCACCGCCCACACACACTGCCCACGTCAATCACAGTACAAACTAGGCTGGCAAGTGATGTGGCAACGTGGTGCGATGCAAGTTACACAGCTATGTGCCCAGTGCATGCCTGGACCACCAGTGACGCATACACAGACGTGCTGTGATACTGCACTGTGATGCATGTCACCTGTGTCATGCCTACATACATGGATACATAGACAGTGTCGGCAGATAAGGGCCTATGGGCCACCCAGTCTGGCCATTTGACCTTGTAAGTTCACTCTGTTTTCCTATAAGTCTGTTGCACCTTACCCCTGACCTCCAGAATTCCTTTATGGCTATCCCAAGCATTGTTAAATCCCGTGACCAAGTCAGCCCCCACCACTTCCTCTGGCAGGGTGTTCCACTTGTCCACCACCCGTTCTGTGAAGAAATTCTTTCTCATGTTTCCTCTGAATCGTCCCCCCTCCAACTTCATCCCATGCCCTCTAGTCCTGGAACATCTTTTACGCTTAAAAATAGTGTTTTCCTGCACTCTGTTCCCCCCTGTAAGATACTTGTATGTCCCCATCATATCCCCCTCTCCCTCCCTCCTCCAGGGAGTACATGTTCAGTTCCTTCAACCTGTCTTCATAGGACTTGTGATGCAATCCATGCACCATCCGTGTTGCCCTCCTCTGAACCCTCTCTACCCAGTCCATGTCCATACGTAGGTATGGTCTCCAGAACTGTACACTGTACTCCAGTGTGGGGCCTCACTAGTGTCTTGTATAGTGGAATTATGACCTCCCCTTTGGTTGTGTTGTGCATGGCTGGTGGTCTTGCCCCCCCCAGCATGCAATAGCATCCATGAAGTAATGATACTCACACTCCTCCAGCAGCTGGGTCTGCCGCTGCTGCTGATGCTGCTGCTGCTGCTGCTGCTGCTGCGGTTGGGGCACAACACCCCGGCACCGGAGCCTGGCACGCCCACTCACCCCCGCCCGGTGTCCTCAAAATCCGCCTGTGGGAGACATATGTTGAGACAAACATCAGTGTGACTCAAAAGCAGAGTGCCCCTGCCCCAGTGAGAGTGCCTGCCCACACAGCCATAACCATCCATTGCACAGCTGACACACTGACACAGCCAACCGTGTCCGAGCCGGCACCTATGCACAGCCACCCAAGCACACACACACCCCTACAGAGAATATAGGTGCATAGATGGTACACTCACCTGGCCTAGGCACCACGTCCCGCCTGGCATGTGAACGCAGCCGCGTCAAGAGTTCCGGCTCCCTCCGGCGGAGGTCACTGTACCGGTGCTGGCACTGCTCAGCAGACCGGCCCCGGCCAGTGACCTCCAGCAGGTCAGTGGCCACTTGCTGCCACAGCTGAGTCCTGGCACTGGTGAGGGGCGCCTCACCATACAGGCCATCATAGTGTGGCTCAACTAGGGCCACCAGGTTGGCCACTTCAAGCTGGCTCCAGGACACCGCCCTTCTCCTAGCCATGGCACCAACTTTACAGCAGGCAATATGGCGCCCCGCTGCGCCGTAACCCCACGTGGAGTTGTTGCGCAATAGACCACCACAGGCTCCAATCACGCTGTTCGAACAGCGCCATCACTTTACATGGCGCTGTCACCAGACAGCGCAATAGGGACGTACACATGGCATGCCAACAGCGCCAGGGGTCAGAGGGCATACACAAGGTCACGGCAATGACGCAAGGCTACGCACAGTGCCATCAGACGTATAGGCATCCTGCGCGACTGCCAAGCTGCACACCAGTGCCACAGTGGACTATCGCGCAGTAGTGCCACAGCGCCATATAGTGCCCAGTGCTGTAGCGCCACTGGCACAATGGTGGCCATGGTCTGAATCGCCTATCGCGCTCAGCAGGTCTGCAGTGTGATAGACACATGTGTAAGCTGTCTGGGCATGTGCAATGCAGTGTGGCACACAGCCAAAAACCTGCGCCATTGGCTCAGCCAGACCTTCTGTATTGCGCAAAGCGCAAATACGCGATATTCAGCCGACATATGCAAATCATGCGATCAGCCATTCAAAGGTGCAGTGGCGCGATTAGCATGTCATTAAAGTTAGCCACACTCATTTGCATGTGTTGCACTATAAAAATGCGACAGTGGGTTGTGCTGGCCAGATTTGTTTTGCAGGTGAGAGATGAGTTACATGCTGTGTGATGCTCAGGACAATGCCCATGGGCGGAGGATGATAAAGGCTGAGGGGCTGAGCATGAAAAGGGCACTAGAAAGGGACAAAGGCACCCTTTCTATCAGTATCTGCCATGGAGTGGAACGGGGGCTTCCGCCCCGGCCGGGCAGCTATGCTCATGGGGAAATGCTGTCGACTGCACTGTGACAGGTGTCCACTTCCACCCATACAGATCACCATGACTGACCAGAGCCAAGCTGAGGGTGTGGACGGCGGCGAGGGAGGAGGCCGAACTTCACCGCTGCAGAGACGGAGGCCCTCTTCCAGGCCTACCTGGAGGATGAGCCACTAGTGAGTGGACGGAGGGGCACCTCAGGAACGTGCAGCTGCATGGGAGGGGTAGCTCAGGCGCCAACCTGCACAGAAGCCACCAGCGCCCGTGCAGGAATGCAAGAAGAAGATGGGGACTGACCGCGAGGAGGCTGAAGGAGAAGGTGGCAGCCTTCAGGGCAGCGACGTGCTGGCACTGGTGGGGCCCACCAGTGGTGTTGCAGCTGACCCCTACAGAGGAGACACTGGTCGCGCCATGCAGCCAAGTGCCATTTGGGCGCATCAGGCGGAGGATTCCAGACAGGTGGAAGCCCATCACTGCACGGTATGACATGGTGGTGTTGTTGGGGGCTGTTGTTCACATGCACTCACATGTACTCTCTTTCTGTTACTGATCCTGTTCGTCTTCAGGAGACGGTGGTGGTGGTGGGTCCAGACAGTGATGCAGACCTGCTAGACGTGGAGGAGGGACCATCCACCTCCGCCACCAGCCTGCAGGCACTGCAGCAGCATGCACGCTGGGCCAACAACTCCGGTGTCAGTGATACAGGTGCAGGGGGTGACAGCCTGTGTCACAGCAGTCTGGCATGTGCAGGTATGCCAGCATGCTGTGCCTATGGTAGTGGCACGCACCCGCACCATTGATGATAGCAGGCCTGCAATGGGCAGTGATAGGTGTATGTCCCATGACGGACACATGGCAGGCCAGCACATGCCCCTGGGCCTTCCTGGTTCACACCTGTGTACCAGCATGCTGGCACAGTCCCAGGCTGTGCCTGTCAGCACCGGTGGGGCAGCACCAGTGGCTGTGTAGGTGTCTGGCACTGTTGTCAGCACGGAGGTGGAACAGGTGGACCTGGGGCTCAGCAGTTGAGGGCGGCAGCAGCAGGCACACCAGGTCTGGGGGTACAGTGTCAAGCAGTGGCACATGTCCACCGCCTTTGATCCACCCATACCTGGTCCTAGCAACAGCGCCCACCCTCGGGGTGCTGTGCACCAGGACCGCCACACCCTGGGGGTCACGATGCCATTGGGGCACAGTACTTATTGATGCGCGACACCCGCCTGCTGCAGGGACTCGTACAGCTGCAGGGCGGGTTAAGGTCCGTGGAGGCACTGTCTGTGTCCGTGAGCGGCATAGCAGGGGAGTGTGCTCGGACCGAAATGAGCTGGTCCTTATGCGGACGGATGTGACCGCGCCATTGACAGGCTGACCCAGGCAGTGGTCTCTGTCGCGGACGCATTGGCCACACTGTCAGGTGCCCCTGTACCACACACCCCACACAGTGCGCTCTCCACTCCCCATTCCCGGCATCGTGTGACACCAGGCCTGTCGACACCGCGTTCTGCTGTGGGCATCCCGAGCACCCCTGGTGCAAGTTTGTTTGACAGGATGCAGACCCCTGTGCGGGCAAGGTCGCGTTCGCACAGTGAGACCCCTGGTGGTGCACCAGCGCCACCCGATGTGGCCCCTGCTCAGCCTGCCAGTGCTGCTGGGCCAAGGCGGGGCCGCCCACGCATCCGCAGGCCGTGGGACAGTGCTACCTGACTGAGCTGTCTCCCAGTGCAGGCCCTGTCTGGTGCTGCCCTGTGTGCAATGTGTCATGGTGGGCAGTGCACTGCTGGGTGCTCTGCTCACCATGCTGACACACGGACCACCTGCACACTCTCCCAACTGCTGTCCACAGGTGCATGTGCATGATGATGCCTGCATTGCACTGTACACCAAGGTGTAAGGGTGCCCAAGTCCTGACACACGTACGTGGACAGTCCAGGTGGTGGGGGTGGTTGATGGTGCTGTGTGTTGGCAATGTCGTTTCCGCAGTGCTGTGCTGCTGCCCATGTATGCTGCCTGGTGCGTGTGTGTGTCCATATGAGTGCTTACCCCTCTCTGATGGTGTGTTGGTATGCCTGGAACCTTCAACTCCCCTGACCTTCATGCACGGTGTGTTCCCCTGTGTGCCTGTGGTTTGTGCATGGACAGTGTTGCCTGCACATGTCCCCTTGACTTACCTGTGTTGGGCGTAGTGCTCTTCTGCAATGGTGTCCCGGTGCAGCTGGGCCTGCCGGGTCAGTCGGGGGTCCCTCCGTCCTAGGAGGGGCTGCTCATCACTAACATCACCGGCGCCACTGGCGTCCCCATCGCTGTCCCCCTCTTGGACCTGTACGGCTATCCCATGGTCTTTGGCCATGTTGTGCAGGATGCAACAGGCCAGGAATATCCTCACAGGCCTTTTGGGGCTGTACTGTAGGCTCGGCCGAGGTGTCCAGGCATCGAAGGTTCTTGAGCATCCCAAACACCCGCTTCTATGATACGTGTTGTGCATGTGCCTCATTGAAGCATAGCTGTGCTGGGGTCATGGGGTGCTGGTACGGTGTGAGCAGCCAGGGACGGAGTGAGTATCCGCAGTCACCTGTGTGGAGATAGTGGAGATCAGTGTCATGTCAGGTCTATATTGCCCATATCCTTGTGTGCCACTACCATGGTACCTGTGTCATTCCCACCCTTGCCCAGAGTTTGCATTCCATACATGTGTACTTACCCACTAGATGACCCGTGGGGATGTCCCCACTCTCGAATCGATGGCACAATGCAGACTGGTGCCATATGAAGGCATCATGTGCTCCACCAGGGTGTGGGCACAGACATTGATAATGCGCCCAGTGGCATCACACACCACCTGGCAGTTGACACTGGAAAACCCTTTCGTTCTGATATGCCTGGCCGTCGGGCCAGGTGGTGTCAATGGCCACATGGGTGCAGTCTATGGTCCCTAGCACGCCAGGCATACGTGCTACCCTGTGGAACTCCTGCATGTTTGTTGTACGCCTCTGCCACGGTGCTGGGGAAATGGATGTACTCCGCAGCATGAGGCAGCAGTGCGCTGAGGAATTGGGTGAGGATGCATGATGTGGCCAACTGTGTAATGCCTGTGGTGTCACCTGTTGGCCTCTGGAAGGTGCCCGTGGCGAGCAGGCACATGCAGGCTGTCACCTGGTCTCCACGACAGAGCGTGGACTCGCTGTGAGGGTGCCTGCATCACATCACTGCACAGCTCGCAGAGCCGTCTCAGTATTGCCCTGTTCAGGTGGTACCGGCCCACAATCTCGATGTCTGTGTACAGCTCGAAGCTGATGCGGGCACGATACCGCCTGTCGGGGGCATACCGCCGACGGGCCCCTCCGCGGCCACGTCCCCCTGCAGCATGGTGTCTCACCCCCCTCATTACAGCTTCCATGTGGAAGCTGGCACTGTCCATCTCCCTGGCTTCTGCCCCCCCGGCTGCTGTTCCTGTGTTACCCCCGCTGCCCCCACTGCTGCTTCCACTGCACCGGGCACCCCCACTGGCCTCTCTGTCCTCCTGGACCCACTGTCCCTCTCTGCCCTTCCAGCTCCTGTCTCTCTCTCTCTCTCTCTCTCTCTCTCCCCCAGTTTGCGGCCTGCTAGGTTCTTGCGCCGCTTCCTTGAGCCTTTTTATTTTGGCTCAATTCCGCTACTGCACAACTTCCGTTGAGCTACTCTTGCGCATTGCGCAGTGTTCGATTATCGCATTGCGACTTTATGCATGGACCCGTCCCCTTCAGTTGCGCATGCCTTCATTTCCATTGCGCTGTTGCTCAGCATGTTTTTGGTGGCGTAACTGGCCCCTTCTGAATATCGCAGAATGGTGCATTTTTGGAGTTGCGCATGCGCAACCCTTTTGAATATCTGGGCCTTTGTGTAAACACATTACTGTTTACTGCAGTATAGTAGTTTGTATCACACTCATTCTGTTAACCTGCAAGCTGACATTTTCTGTAATAAAAAATCCCAGAATCCCCCACTGCTGACATCAGAAGAGGGCTGCAGCAGTGGGAGATTCAGTAGCCTGCAGTACATGTTAGAGTTTTATAAGCATTGATCTTTTGTTTATTGTTCCCGCAGTCCATCCCTGGGCTAAGAACAATCACAGATGACTGTGCTTATCCCCATGAGAACAGCTGAACCAGCAACCATATAATCGGAGCTTATACAAGCTCTAAAATAAACTGCAGGCTATTGAATCTCTAACCGCTGCAGCCCTCCTCTGACGTCAGCTGCAGGGGATTCTGTGGTTTGTAGTTACAGAAAATATCAGCTTGCAGGTCAACAGGATTAGTGGGATACAATCTACTTCACTGCAGTGAACAGTAAGTAAACAAAATGTGTTTTGCTCACAGAGTGCAAATTAGGACCAGCCCCATACTTGGGTGCGGGGCTCTTAGTGCTGACAGTTCCGTTGTAAGTGCCATGGAATGACATCAGACACCCCAGCGCACCTCTGACATTATCATGCCTTGTTTGTTTGTTTGTTTGTATGTTTGTTTGTTTGTTGGCTTAATGAGTAAACACACTGGAACAGAAGTTCCATTTGCAGGTGCAACTCACAGAAATTTACAAATTTTTTACCGCCTTCTTCGGCGGGGCCTTGAAATTGTACAAGGAAGCAGGATGCTGCCAGATGAGCAATCCATGGCAGCTTCCTGACTAGGCACACACATCTAGTGTGAGGATTTGTAGGCGCTTCCACACTGACGGAACACATATTTGCTGATGTTACAGAAACCGTTTACTATTGGTGAGTTTTGACTCCAAACAGAAATGCATACATTGTGACTACCTTGAATCATCCAATAAAATATGAACTAGGAAGGAGATTGTGTAATGGTGCTTAGATCTCCTAACATGGTACTAATTGTTATTAAAATTTAAATCTTTAGGACACGTTTCCCTTGCTAAAGCTGGTAGATGAACCAGCAAATTGTTGGAAGCAATTTAAGAGGCCGCAGCTTGAAATTAAAATGAATTACTGAAAAATAATTGAATACTGCGTTCACTGTTGGATTTATTCGTCCTCTGCTCTGAGAACTGACCGTCCCTTTTAAATATATCTTGATGGACTATTTATAACTTTTGGGGAGTGACTGCACAGGGAACTCCTGCTTGGCGAGTTGAAATTCAATGCCAAAACTATGAATGGTTTCAAATATGGCTGGGAGAGCATGAAGGGCTTGGTGGTCACTCAGGGTGATAGCAATAGGGTAGGGAGCATGGGGGTGGATAGTGTTGGTTAGAACCTTGTATGGACAATAGATGGGTTTGTTAAGGTTTTATGGGCAGATTGGATGGATCAGTGATCTTTTTCTGCCGTCATTGACTATGTTTCTATTGTAGCCAACTGAACGGCTTGGTAAAGACACCAAGGAACAAGATCTGCTTGACTCAATGTAGTTAGGCACAGCTTCTTTTTTTTTTTCCTTTTTTATTATCCTTTGGTAAGGCCCACTAGGTAGAAGGCCTGTTTACAAATGCAGCCCAGGAGCACTGGGGAAGTTAAGTGACTAGTTTAGGATCACACAGTAAGCAAGTAGAGGTTGTGTGACTCAAACCCATATCTGCTGGATGTACCAAGCCCATTCGCAGCTTGTTGCCCTAACTTCTAGGATATACTGTCAGCCCATTGTTCCTTGATGACATCACAATGCTCTAGAAATGCCTGCAATGTAGTAGTAATGTTCAACAGACTCAGTCATTCATATCTCTGGAGTGCTTTCAACTACAGATGATGAGCACAATTTATTATTTGAAAGAGCTCTGTGTGAACTTTTAAATTATCATGGCCACTGGGCAAGAATGTATCCCTTTAAGCAAAGGTCCAGCCAGACACCAACATTATTTGCAGGACAGTACTATGGACAGCTGACTATGTCTGACAACTGACTGTTTCTATGTTGCTCTTGCTCACATGATCTTGCCTCTGTTATGAATTTGTAATCCTAGCGTTGTGAGCCCTGGAATGGCACCTTGTGTGACTAAAAATCTTACCTACTTACCTATCTACCTACCGAACTCTTCTAGTACAATTGCAGAAATTAAGGTGGTCAGATATTTCCTGAAATTTCTGATATCTCTAGAGAAATTCCTGCCTGCCTGCAGTACCTCTGTACAGCCACCAGGGAACATCTTGTTAGAAATATCAAGAAATATCTATTGCCTCCATCTGTAAGCTCTAAAATACATTTATTGTATCTTGGATGCGAAACATCACTTGATAAAACCTTTTCCAGACACACTACAGGGGAACCAATATTAAGTATTTACTTGGGATGTTAACAGCAGTAACAAGAAAAAGGATCACTTACGCACCCAGTGACATGGTGGTAGCACATTGCAGTACCACATGGGGTATGACATGGGGTCATAATATCGCAGACAATATAGCACATGTCAAAACCTCACACCAAACACCGCATGCAGCAACACAGCAGCGGAACATAATGCCGACTGCAACAGAAATGCCACAATCCTGAATGGTCTTATTGTTTTGGCTATGCCCCACACACACCCCAGACTATTTATAATCAACTCCAAGGGAGTGTGGACAGGGGCAAAACAAAAATTTTCCGCAGCACTTAGCTGTTGGTGCATTGACAGGAATAGCAAAACAAAGTCCCACACCAGGGATTCAAACCCTAGTTCTGCCCTGTTACCCACTGTATGGTCGGGTGCTCTAGCCACTCCACCATGGGAGTGGCTTGACCAAGCACCCAACCAGCAGTCACTACAGGCACTTCTCCTTCCTGTGCAGAGCGACAGGGGTAGTGATACTTGTGTACCGCTTATATACCCCTGTTGCTCTGAAGCACTATGTGCTATAGACTGCATAGTTCTTCATGCACAGTTTAGTCCATGCTATAATCACCTGGTACCATGGGGGGTACTGGGGTTCACATGCCATGCCCAGATTCCCATGGTGGAGTTTGTTAGGGGTCAAGAGCATCGATTAGCCACCAGAGGATTTGCATACTCCCAGCATACCGACCAAGGAGTGGAATTTGAGTTAGCTGTGAAGGCAACTGCTTGATGACTCACCCACCAACCAGCTGGAGAAAGGATCAGGCCTTGGGGTTGTGGACATCTGGGTGGTAGGCAGGGGAAAACAAAGTGAAAATTGGTGCAAAATAATAATTAAACAAACCCATATTATAAAAACTGGCTACCCAGAGAGCATCCAACTTTTTAAAATTGCCTTCTTAGGGTCAGTGAGATACAGAAGATGGACAAATAACACACTCCTTAAGACTCCAGAAAGCTTCTATTCATCAGTGTTGGGCTGTGTGAGAGGTGTACAGTAGAAGAAAGGTGGACAACTTTGTACCATGATGCCACTGGTAGTACTCTGTCTTGATAACAGTCTGTATTTGGAGAGTAAGAGGCAATAGAAGATGAGCTGCATTCGAACCTACATACCTGTACCACCCAGCATTTAATTTTGGTGTGTTAGTTGATTTAATCTGTATATCTGCCATTTGCATTTTTTAAATAAAGCAAAGTGTGCAAACTACATATCTTTAGAAAACATAAAAGCGTTCAAACTCTCAGTAGCATCAAAACTCAAGAGAAAAATATGGGCTTTGCACCCTCTGCTGGCCACTTGGAAGATTAACTCAAGATTATCTTTGGTTTCTTTAAAAGAGCATGTATTTTTATCACCATGCTGCTTAAGTTGCTTTACTGAATTTAGCTGTCTCTCCCAAAGAAGCTGGAGCCTTAATGAGTGCAGCCATGTGGAAAACCAGTAAAGACACCACTCATGTACCAAGAAAATATAATCCTTTAGCCTTGATGTAAATTTAAAGCAGCTGCACATTAGGGCAGCATTATTTTATTATTTTATTAGTACAGAAAACAATCTTGGGAGCTAACATTAAACTTGATATATGCATACATTTCCTATACGTGTAAAGTTGGAAGCCTTACAAATACACTGCATCACATTATTTTAACAGAAAACAGTTTAGACAATTATGGGGCACAGCTTAAAAATGTTCATCTCCTTTCACCTTGATTTCCACTCTAACCTCTCTTCCTCATCCCCATCCATACCACTCCCTCTTTATCCTTGATCACATCTAGTCTTTCTGTACCCTCTCCAAGCATGCCCCTGCTCCACAGTACATGGATCTTATGCTTCTGGAGCCTACATTTATTCTGGTGAACTGTTTGGACTTCAACTATATTTCTAATATACCCAGCCTTAATGCAAATTGATATTGCCCATAGTACCCTTATTGTAATTATACATGCATACATACATATGTATGTATATGTATAGATATATATATATATATGGTAAAAAACTTTGTTAATGCATTAGTTAGGGTTGCCACAACAAAAGAAGGAAAAAGTGTTGTTAGGGTTTCACCTTAACATGCCGCCCCTACCTTGCTCAGACCAAGAGGCATCGGGGGGTGGCACTGGGGTTATCAACCCTCACATTCGACCCATTCCATTATAAAATAAGCTGGATGGGTACAGTATAGTATAGGAGAATGGGGTGAATGTTAGGGTTGATGACCTCAATGCCACTCTCCTACGATGCCTCTTGGTCCACAAAGGGTAGGGGTGGGGTGTTAGGGTGAAACTCTAATGCCACATTTCCCTACTTTTGTTGATGCAACCCTTAGCAATGCATTAACAAAGGTTTTTTTGCAATTTATTGCCTTACTTTTTGAGATAGTATAATAGTATTCTTATTTTATGGTGGGAGCACAGGGCTCTTCAGACTCTGCACTCCCATCCCTCCATTGAAATAGTATAACAGTATCCTTATTTTATGATGGGAGAACCCTGCACTCTCATCCGTTCATTGAGATAGTACAACAGCATCCTTGTTTTAGTATTTACACCCTGTGCTCCCATACCTCCATTGAGATAGTACAACAGTATCCTTAGTTTACAGTGGGAGCACAGGGTCCTTTGGACCCTGTGCTCCCATCCTTCCACTGAGATAGTATTTACGGTGGGACCCTGTGCTGAAAATTTTCAAATTCCCACCAAAATGTAATTCTGCACAACCGCAGTGCTATTCCTCGCCACAGCTGTGAAACACATTTTGGGCAGGATTTGAAAAGTGACAGCTGTGACACACATGAGGTGGGGTAATAAGAAAATAATATTGAAAATATGAGGTGAAAATATTGAAAATGTTCAAAGTTACGAGGTGGGTAGCAAGATTATAATGAATACCCATAACACAGTCAACTTTTGTAATTTTAACCACAAATTTTTAACATAGCCTTTTTATGACTCCACCTCATGAATAATATGACTGTCATTATACAAATTCCACTAGAAGGTGATTTTGCCAACCGACTGTGAAATCACCTTTTGGGCAAGAGTTGCCTAAGGAAAGCCATATAGTTCATGAGATGAGGTCCCCAAAATGCCATGTTGAAAATTTGGGGCCAAAATCACTTAAAACGGCCGAGTTACGAGTATAAGTTGAACCCCCCCCATTGAAATACATTGAAGCACATTTACCTTAGTTCATATCGCAGTCGCTGGTTCTAGCAGCAAGAAATGTCTTCAGTCAGCTGAGCAGGGTGTGAACCTGTGACCTGTGGAGGTGAGTGAGGGTCTGTGGGAATGTCAAGGGGATGTCGGGAGGTGGGCTCACAGTGGGTGGTCGGGTGGGGTTACGGGCATGATCAGTGATGGACTTTTTTTTATTTCAGCTCACAAATGAGCAAAAGACAAGGGACTTTTTTTTGTTAACAGGTGAAAAAATGAAAGAAAGGGACCAACATGGGTGCATACCACTGCCACCAATGATTACTGGGGCATTATATTCTGAGCTGTCCCACTATGTGTGTTATGTTCTCCTGACTTCAGTGTATCTGCCTTATTTGCTTCAGTTTGTACTCTGTACATTCTTTTATTCTTCTGTACTGTCCCAGGTGGTTATACCTGAAAATAGGCATATGTTTTGTCTAGTGTACTTACATGGTTTACAAAAGCTAAATAAATAAATAAATTGGAGGGTGGGGGTACCACTAGACACCAGGGAATAACACCGGCAGCATTGTGACCCCTCCCCCCAAAAAAGGGGTCTGGATATAAATAAAAACAAATGTTGAAAAGCACAAAGCAGAGCTCATTAACTCCCAATGAGCAGAAATCATATATTGATGTGGCAAACAGACATCCTTGCACCAAGTTATCAGAATTTTTTGGGGGCAAAATCAAAGAACAAGATGGCAGCTCATGAACAAAGAATTTTTTCTGGTGAGCAAGGATTGGCAACTCGCAAACAAGGACTGGCCCCTCATTAACAAGGATCCTTGTTCGTACCATGCAGCTATACTGAAAAATTAAAATTGCATTGAAAATAATGGGAACTTAGAAATGTTATAACTTGTGAATGGATTAATATTTGTACACCAAATAAATGCTGGCTTGTTCTGTGACTCAAGCTCTTTCAACCATAACAACTTGAGATCAACATTCCACACCATCTCTGTGCAGCATTATTTGAAATAAGCTGCAAAAAGTGACACATTTTTAGGTTTTTTCACTATCCGGATCTCAGAATTTGCAAATCCAACTGGAACAAAACATGGCAGATCCAAAGATCTACCACAGGAGACTGCAAATGCAAACTTTTGTGAAGATCCATTGAACGGTTACAAAGTTATTTCAGGTTTAACACAGAAACTGCTGCTCAACCCTAACTATAGTGGCGCTATCGCGCCACTTTAAATAAATAATTTGCTCACAGGCACACTGAGGTTTGTTCTAGTAATTATTTATTAAGAAAGAGTTTGTGATGTATTGGCTGTGCATGTTCCATTTTCAATCACTCAATTGGGAGCAACACAAAATGGTTGGAAAGTGGTTGCACCATTGCACCCCCACCCAATAGCGCCATGCCATAACATACACCAAGACGGAGGCACACCACTGGGGAAGAAGTCCTCAGAGTAATAGAGGTGCAATACAGATTATTAATCCTGATGTTAGATATTGCACAATTGGCTTCCACTCACGAACAGTCTAGATATGCTACAGTGAGTTTTATATTTTAAGTTGGAATATCTTATACTGCAAGTATCAGGCATCAGTGTTTGGGAGTAACTAGTTACTTGTAACTAGTGACTGTAATCTGATTACTTTTTGAGGCAACTAGTAATAGTAATAGATTACTTTTAAAATAAAGTAATAAGTAACTGCAGTGATATTACGTTTCCCTTAAAGTAATTAGTTTATGTAGTATAAATAGATTAACAGATGGACATCCATCTGTTACGGTTGCTGTAATCCATCAAGGGGTTCCTGTGACTTCATAAACCTCAAGAGCAAAGCCCAAGAGTTTTATGACATCACGGGAATTTTGAGATTGTGCAGTTGTCATTTGATGGTCAGGTTTCAGTGTAAACAAAGGCTGCTCAGCTGACAGTGTGCTCGATTTATTACATCAGGCTGAAAAAACTGCCTTCTGACAAGCATTGCGTGAGCATCCAGCTTCTTCAACTTGCACACTGAATGCAAGTTGCCTACCATTTTTTTGCCTTTTTTCACAATGAAAAGTGTTGGCAACATTACATGACTTTGAGGTGCCATTTTTTGTAGCTTTGCTGATATTCAGGTTTACGTAGTCACAATGTCTGGGTATTATGAGCTGCCAAAGCTATGGGGTGGTTTAAACCCATGGCACAAAAATTGGAGACATGAATCCTTGTGACATTTAGCCTAGGAATTTTAACCTAATACTGGTTTGCTGCATGAGATCTTTGCTGTAAGATGGTGGTTACGACTACAGGGTAGTCTCATTTATAGCACCACTGCTTTATACGTGGTTACAGTCCCACTGCCAGTGGGTGTCGGGGTTGTTTTTGCCAGTTGTCTCATTACAGAAAATGCTGTTAGACTGAATGGCTCTGGTAAGGTGTCCCTGTACCAATTTGTTGCAGATCCAGTGTAAATCACTGGCCCCTCCAGTTTGAGTATTTCTTTGATCTGTAGAAAATAAAAATAAGTGTGCACACATAGCTTTCACCTTTCAGCTTTCTTACTAGGTCCTGTTAATTAGTCCCCGCTTAAGAACTCCTCAGCTCATTCACTTCTATAATGCCTTTTCATACCTATCTTCACCTTTTCATTTTCCAGATTTCATTCTTTTCTATTATCACTTTTTCCTCCTACAGTCTCCTCCTATTTTCTTTCCACACATATATTTCTCTTATTTCCCTTACCTGCTTTTTTGTGTTTTAGATACATTCCTGAAGAAGATCTATGGTTGAAACATTGATTCTAACTCTTATTTTCTATTTTTAGTATGCATTTAATGTTACCATTTTGTTCTATATCTGTAATATATGCTGTACAAATAAAAGTCAGAAAACACAGTTTTATTTATCAGTTTATTATTAAATATATAATTTTGCAACATTTAACATACACATTACCTGTATACTACTTATGTACTGCTACGTGGTACAGCTAAGAATCACTATAAGAATTGATGAAATTTGTTTGAGGGGGCAACAGATTGGCCAGCTGATGCACAATTTATAGCTAGCTAGCTACACCCCTGCATGTTGTCAGTCGTGGTCCTCTACAGTAGCCATTGTGAACCCCAAGGGAATTGGGACCAGCCCAGCCATTGCAGGGAAAAAGGCAAGTAGACCATCTGCAGACAGGGCTCAGGGCCTATTTCCACCAACACCACATGCGTCGAACTGCCACAGCAGGCCACTTGACCATCCATCTGTCTGCCCACCTGCCAGGTCTATCACCTTCACCCAACCCATCTCAAAGAAAATCCTCATCGAAGGGGTATGTCCTGGAGTGCAACAAGTGTGTTGTGTGGTAATTTGATTGTGACACTGTCGGACTTCAGTTGTGGCATACTGGCAGTGGCATAATAGTCATGGTAGACCTAGTTATAATTGTAACTGTCACTCTGTGGCAGTGGCAAGTCAAGGTTTAGCTGTGGGGAATAGTGTTCAAATTGTGTGTTGGGGTAAGCAGGTGTGTGCTGGTGGAATTTATTATTTGTGATGTTGGGTGGATCTGTGGCTAGCAATGGCAAAGCTGGGATTCAGGCTGCTGTGGGGAAATGAGATAAGAATGGCAGTAGATCTGCATGGTGTGTGTGTGTGTGTGTGTGTGTGTGTGTGTGTGTGTTTGTGTGTGCATGAGTGAATGTAGAGGGAGCTATGTGAGGGTGGAATTTTATTATGGAAATGTAAAGGTGTAGTTGTGGCTCTTGCATAATTAGGAGGAGAATACAGGCTAGATGTGGGAAAGATCACCAAGTGCAGTGGATGCAGCATGGTGTGTGTAGCTGTGGGGTTAGGATGGGATGTAAAGAGGTAGTTGTGGTTAGCATTGTCAGGATATACAGCTGTGTGGAAAAGATCGCCAAGGGCACTGGCAGTAGGTCCAGGTGTGTGTGTGTGTGTGTGTGTGTGTGTGTGTGCTGGATGCTGTGGGGGGAAAAAATTGCAGGGTGTGTGTTTGAGTGTTTTTTTTAATAGAGTTCTTATTTATGGAAATGTAAAGGGATTGTTATGGCTGGCAAAGTCAGATGGGTGCTGCAATATAAATTAACATATACTGTTGAAAAAGCAATGGAAATGCTATGAAGACCATTACAGTGACAAAACTGGCAGTTCACTGTTATGGTCTGTGGTATACCGACACTGCTTTCTCTAGTGATTTTGCCCCTTCCCCTAAACAACTCTGCCTCAGAATTGATTATCCTAAAATGCAGGGCTGCAGTGGGCAGAGACCCCTATATGGGGGATGTGGGGGGCAAAGACCCCCACACAAAAGAAACTTGTTTCTACTGATGGCACAATGCCACTGTCAGCATTGTGCCATTGCTGTAATGCCGATCGACAAATTTACTGTTGATGCGGCTTGGTGGAACCATAAATTAACATATTCATTGTTTTTAGAATCTGTTTGATTTCTTTTATACACTTCTTGGGGTTTCATGAGCACATAGTTATGTTCAATGAGTAAATATAACCATATAAAATGGCAAGAAAAAAATCTAGAAATTTTGTTGGTGAAGAGATGTCACATGACCATGCATTAAATCTATATAAATGTACAGTCAGGTACCAAATCTCATTTTTCTCCCCAGAAAATCTACTTACAGCCATTTTTATAAGTGTAATAAGCCACTCTAGGGTGTGCATCATAGGACTGCAATGCACGTCCCAGGAGTGTAAAGACACTCACCCTTTGGCCTCATGTATTACCACACACTTGAGGCATGCATTAAAATCCTATAATGCACACCCTGTTGTGGCTTATAACTTACAAAAAGCAGGCATAAAGCTCTTCCATGCTGCTGTAGTGACACTGATAGAATAACAAAGGGGAGAAACACAGAGTATGCTTGAGCAGGGGTGTAGCCAGAAATTTCCATTTTGCACACACAATCTCCAACAGTTACACTTCCTCCATTAAAAAATGTACACATCCTCTCCAAGTGGTACCCCTTCCAAATAAGTTGAATTGCTGTCAGATGATTCCTATAATCTCTAAAGAGGTTATACATGTATCTGTCTCCTAAACAACAGAAGTTTAAACAGAGACACTCCTCAGTGGCATAAACTAACCCAAATACTACAGATTAGAATGAAAATGTTAACAGAAAGGCATATGGTTTGTGACAGGCATGCAACAAAACTGTACACAAATGTGTACAGTGAGTATGCCTGTCTACACCCTTGTGCTTGAGTGCTGAATGAGTTTTAAATGAAAGAGTTTCAAAGTGCCAAAAGAGGGATACTGAGCAGGTGATTTTTTTGTTTTGTTGCCATTTCCAAGGCTTACTGTGACAACAAGAACACTGTAAAAGTAATGGCATTCACAGCAGCCAGTGCCCATATTATACTGAAATGGAACTGAACCCAGGTGAGAATGCTAGGGCATGTTCTTTTCTTTTTCAAGAGAAATAGCAGGGCAGTAAAGGAAACATGACTGTTTTACAATGAGAATAGCTTTCATTTTTGACACCACCGAGTACTAATAGTACAAGTGGCCAAGTGAGAGTATGTTACAATAAAAGCAGGGAATTTAACTGTCTTGTAATAACTGGGGAACTTTTTTCTCATTGGAGAAGCCAGTCATAATTTGCTGTTATTTATTTATTTTATTTTTTATTTGCCCCTTTTTCTGGCAGGACCACCGGGGCCATCCGCCCTGGTCACGGCCCCCGGAGACCTCTACCTCCATCAATTGCTGCTGGGGACCCACAGTCACCCCCGGCTTGCCCCCCGGAGGGTGGGGCCGCGGGCCACCTTTGTGACCCCGGAACTGTAACTGGTCGGGGTCCCGCAGCGACGGCGGCAATGTGAGGCTCTCCAGGGAGGGCTTCATAGATCGGTGGTCCTGCCCGCCTTCTTTTTCCACCAGATTTTCTCCCCGGAGGAGGTGGGGACGTGCAATGACGCCAGCGTCCACCCAGCCCCCCCCACGTCAGCCGTCGGTTGCATGGCACTCCGGTCTCCACCAGGGTCCCTATCGCACCGAGTGCTGCTCGCGCCCCCGGAGTAGGAGAGCTGCCCATCGGACGCCGATCCTACCCCCGGGTCGGCTCCGATGACCCGGATCCGCTCTGAACCCGGTCGCTGCCGCAAGCGTAATCCCACTGGCCATGCCGACGGGCTGGCTATAATTTGCTGTTACAACTCCATCAGCTTCTACTGTACCTGATTGTGCTCAGTACCTTGCAAAGCTCCTCAGCCCAGCTCCCCTTCAATAGCTCGCAAAGCTCCCTCAAGTGCCCTTTTACTATTACTTGTCATTTTCAAGAAAAGCAGTCCTACAAGTAAATGGCATAAAAATGTCTTGCCCTCACTAACCTTTTTACGTGAAGTTTTGTTTCTTGCTCACTGGCTTTCTTTCTCTTGCTGTCTCTACACAGTGTGAACCCTGACCTCAAGCTAATTTGCATATTGCCGTGACAGCGACAACCTGAACTTTCTAAAAAAAAAATTACATATAAACTACAAACAACATACTGAGTTGTTATACATTTTTTCTAAAAAGAAAGAGAGTTTCATGCTATGAGCTTTTTTATCCTAAACATTTTACTAGCTGCCATTTTCAGTGCATGAAGGAAGCTGCTGCCGTTTTGATGCAACTTTTTTTCCAATTTTTAAATAAATTTGTAAAACAGACAAATACACATTTTACAGTAATATGCCTTACTTTATTCACCTTCTTATCACATTGCTACATGTTGTAATTATAAAAAAACATACACACACAACAAGAAATCTAGTTGGAGAAAAAACAACCCCCAGCAATTACATAAAACAATGCATGGGGGAGTGTAAGACTCAAATTTAATGTACACCCTTGGTATGGGATGCTTTGGTAAACCCCTTGGGCTTTGCCCGCAGGGGTTTATGTAGCATCCTACACCGTGGGTGTGCATTAAATTCTCGTTATGCACCCCCCATGTATTATTCTATATATTTTTATAATTATAATGCATACTGTATAATGTATTTTTAAAGTGAAATAGAAGCGAAAGGTAACTTGTAGAGACAAGAACATAGGTGATAAATAGCTATCAATCTATTAAAATAGTTTGAGACACAAAAATTAAATTTAGAAAATAAAAGTGAAACTTTATTTAAAGAAAAAATTATGGTTTTCTTTCAGAATCCAACAGAGCATGGGTTAGACTAATCAAGCCACTAAATGAAGTGTTTAGTGTTAAAATTATTTATTTAAAATGTTAAGTTTACAATAGACAAGAGATAAAAATTTAAGAATTACGTGTTTCTATTTGCAGTCTCTATAAATAAAAAAGAAAAATAGATAAATGCTATTGGTAAAGGCACTGTATTAGTGAGGTGAACAAGATTTATGTAGTATGGTTATAATAAGAGATATATGATTTGACATAAGAGAGAGAAAATTAACATTAACATTGATTATATTTAAGGTGATAGAACAATACGGATTGCAAGTTTGGGACAAAAGAAAGCCTGGGGTACAGCAAGGTGAGATTTTTTGCAAGATTTTAAGATTATTGGTGATTACTGATATAAATGGAAAATGATGCTTTGAATATACAGAATTTTTGGAGCTTTCTTACTGGAAAGAAATACGATTATCAAATGTATAATGGTGTGGTACCTGAGGACTGGAGGAGGGCAGATGTAATTCTCCTTCACAAAAGTGGTAGCAAGACAAAGGCAGAAAACTACACACCTGTCAGTTTGACCTCAGTGGTAGGGAAAATGATGGAATCACTTCTGAAGGAAAGAACTGTTGTGTACCTAGAGGCCAGTGGGGCAAATGACCCAAGGCAGCATGGATTCATAGTGGGAAGGTCATGTCAGACAAATCTTAATCAATTTCTTTGACTGAGTTACCAAAGTAGTAGACCAGGGAGGGGCTGTGGACATGGCCTACCTAGACTTTAGCAAGGCATTTGACACAGTCCCACACAAAAGATTAATAAACAAATTAGTCAGCCTGGGAGTGGGTCCCAGGGTGGTAACCTGTGTAAAACATTGGAGGGGAAAGAAAGCAGCCTATAAGAAATTCAAGTGCTCAAGGAGTGAAAGGGATCGAGGGAGTATGAGCTGTTGGCTAGAAGGGCCACTAGAGTGGTGAGGGCGGCTAAGGCAAGGAAGGAGCAGAACCTGGCCAGGGAAATTAGAGAGGGAAAAGGGTTCTTTAGATACATTGGGGAAAGACGAAGGTGAAGGGCAGATTAGCAGGATTAAATCAGGGGAGAGATGGGCACAAGACCCAGAGGAGCAGGCTGAGGTACTAAATGAGTACTTCACCTCAGTTTTCACCAGGGAAAATGGGATGCTGCATCATACATGGGAGGAGACAGAGATAATGAGGAGGGGGACCCTACCAATCGGCAGGTCTGGGGAGGGGGCATCACTAGCAGGTAGGGGGGGGCTAAGCAGGAGAAGAGGTACTGAAGTGGAAATCACAGCAGAGAGAGTGAGGGAAGCCCTCAGCCCCTTTAAGACGGAGAAAGCACCGGGCCGGATAAATTACATCCTAGAGTGCTGAAGGAACTTGCAGATGTCCTGGCAAACCCTGGCAGAGCTTTTCACCATCTCTCTGAGGACAGGGTGGGTGCCCCAAGACTGGAAGGTGGCGATGGTGTGCCTATCACAAGGGGGATCAAGGAGGTGGCAGGAACTACAGGCCTGTCAGCCTGACATCAGTGGTGGGCAAGGTGATGGAGGCATTGTCAAGGAGGGCTAGGGGGGCCTGGATAAGTCAGGGTGCCTGGACGATAGACAGCATGGATTCATCCCGGGAAATCGTGTCAGACAAACCTGGTGGAGTTCTATGACTGGGTGACAAGTGCCTTGGACCTGGGTAGACCAGTGGATGTCCTCTTTCTGGACTTCAGCAAGGCATTTGACTCTGTTCCTCATGGGGGGCTGTTGGATAAACTAGGAGAAATGGGGGTTGGAAACCAGATGATCCGATGGATAGGCAATTGGCTCCAGGATCGGACCCAGAGGGTCGTAGTTGGTGGGATAATCTCTTCCCCAAGGAGGGTCATTAGTGGGTCCCACAGGATCAGTCCTGGGCTCCTTCTGTTCAACGCCTATGTATCTGACATAAGGACAGGAATCAGGAGGAGATGAGTCTCTTTGCAGATGACTCAGAACTGGGGCAGTGTGGATGGGGAGGAGGAGGGTGGCCCTGCAGGGACCTGGAGGCTCTGGAAAGATGGTCTGAAAGTGGAAGCTGAGGTTTAATGCAGGGAAATGCAAGGTACTCCACCTGGGGCCAGAAACCCAGGCCAAGTGTACACCCTGGGGAAATACTACAAGTCTCAATGGCTGAGAGGGACCTGGGGGTGGTGGTGGATGTCAAGATGAACAACTCTGAGACTTGTAGGAGGGCAGCAGCCAAGGCCAACAGGATGCTGGGATGCATCGCTAGGGATCACCAGAAGGGAGGGAAGTGACATCCCTCTGTATAACTGCTTGGTGAGGCCGCACCTGAGTACTGCGTGCAGTTTTGGAGGCCACACTTAAAGAGGGACATTAACCTCCTGGAGAGGGTCCAGAGGAGGGCAACCAAATGATTTGGGGCTTGGGGACAGGACCTATGAGGAGAGGCTCAAGAGCTAAATATGTACACTTTGGAAGAGAGAAGGGACTGGGGGGGACATGATAGAGGTCTTCAGGTACATGAAGAGGGTAAATAGGGGAGGAACAGTGAGGGTGCTTCGAAGGAAGGAGGAAGGGCCACTGGAGGGCATGGGTGGAAGCTGGAGGGGGGAAGATTCAGGGGAGAAAGGAGGAGGTGTTACTTCACTGAGAGGGTGGTAGAGCCATGGAATGCACTACCTAGGGGGCTGGTGGAGGCAGAGACAATGGAGGGGTTCAAGAGGGGGTGGGACAGGTACAGGGGAAGGGTTCAGGAAGCAAAATCCAATGCAGCAAGAATATCCGGAACTGGGAAGGGAGAAGCCAGAGAAGGCGAGGGGGACAGCAAGGTCAGCACCCAGGGTGGGGGCTGACCAAACGAGCAGACACGAAAGACCATTAGGCCTATTCTGCTGGCATTTTAGTATGTTAGTATGTTAGACAACAGGACATAGAGGGTAATAGTAAATGGAATCCACAGTGAAGAAAGAAGGGTTACTAGTGGGGTACCACAGGGTTCAATACTGGGTTCAGTCCTTTTTAATGTCTTTATAAGTGACACTGCAGAGGGACTAGAAGGAAAAGTATGTCTCTTTGCAGATGACACAAAGATCTGCAACAGGGTTGATACACAAGGTGGAGTGGAAAGGATGAGAAGGAACTTGGCAAGGTTGGAGAAATGGTCAAACGTATAGCAGCTTAGATTCAATGCAAAGAAGTGCAAGGCAATGCACCTGGGAAACAAAAACCCAGGGGATGAGTACACAATGAGGGGTGAGATACTGACAACAACAAAAATGGAGAGGGACCCAGGGGTGGTTATATCAGAAGACCTAAAGGTGGGCAAGCAATTTGAGAAGGCAGTAAGGAGGTCTGGGGGATACTGGGATGCATAGGGAGAGGCATCACCAGTACAAAACAAGAAGTTGTTATCGCTCTGTACAGACAGTTGGTGAGACCCCATCTGGAGTACTGCATGCAGTTCTGGAGACCCCATCAAAGACATAGACAGGGTGGAGTCTGTCCAGAGGAGGGCAACCAAAATGGTGTAGGGTCTGCAACAGAAGACATACAAAGAGAAACTAAAGGAGCTTAATATGTATACCCTCGAGGAAAGGAGGGAGAGGGGGGACATGACAGAAACATTCAAGTACCTCAAGGGAATCAACAAAGCCCAAGAGGGTAGCATTTTTCAGAAAAAGAGATATGCAAGAACAAGGAGGCACAATTTGAAGATAGAGGGGGGAAGGCTCAGAGGTAATGTGAGAAAGTATTTTTTCACAGAGTGGGTTGTGGATGCATGGAACAGCGTTCCTGTGGAGGTTGTGGAGTCAAAAACAGTGGGGGAATTCGAGAATGCATGGGACAGACATAAGGCAATTCTAGTGAGGGTAGGAGGAAGTAGGCTGTTGGTTAACTAGGATCTGCAGCTTATACATTAGGTAGGGAAATAGGCAGACTAGGTGGGCCAAGCAGTCCTTATCTGCCATCAAATTCTGTCTCTACATTTCTACGTATAGATTAATTATGTATGTACAGCAGGCCCGGTGGTGCTGAAGGTTGAGGCACTGGACGCCACACCTTGTACCATGCCAGTAACCCAGTGTTGGGAGTGAGCTCGGATTGCTGGGAGTCAGCCAGGGGAGAGAGGATCGAGCATCCAGAGGATTGCTCTCCTCTCTCAGGGAGGGTGGATTGTGGCATCCCTGCTACCAGCGACTCCCAGTGGAGAGTGGGGGAAGCAATAACAGGGACCACCAGGGAACGGGGCTTAGGTGACAGTGGACATCTGTGGGACTGGTGTGGGAGCTTGTCCATCTTCTTCTGGATGTCACTGCACATCTGCACCTTCAGGGAGGAACTCTCATGCAAAGTGGAACCACCCCAATGCATGGAGGGAAGACATCGCTCCACCGTCACAACTCCCACAGCTGGACTCATCCTCCTGGGTCTCGTCCACCTCCATCTGCCCCCCCAGCAGATCATTGGATTCATGGAACGCCAAGGAGAAGATGGCAGCCCTGCCCTGGGGGGGGGGTAATGACCAGGGTGTAACCTCTGAGCGGTGAGATGGAAGGGCGAGGATTGCAGGCAGAAGCATTTCAGGCTGGCAGGGATCAGGTGGGGAGTCAACTGATGGGGCTCCATGAGTCAGTGACTGGAGCAAAAAAGAATTGATTAAAAAAAAAATATGTATGAACAATGGAGAGAGGGTGATGGATTATACTTTAAATTTATTATAGACTATGAAACTAATGAATATTTATATATGTTAAAATTTATAGATCCTGATGCAGTGGCCAGAAGCCTATGAAACATCAGTCAAATAATGGTGTATTTTTAAGGTGTTACAAAATAAAAAAAATTGCAGGTGACTGGGTCATTTTCTCCACATTGATGTCACGGTAGCACTTGAGGATATATGGAGCAAAATCCCTCCCCATGTGTTTTTATGTTATAGGTGCAAGGTGGGCAATACTGCACTTGTGGGTGTGTTGTTGCAGAGAATTTCATTGGGTAGCATGTGTCCAAGAGTGCTGAGGCCCAACCATGACACAGCTTCATTGTGTAGCACGGGTCCAAGAATACTGAGGCTCAACCTTGGCACAGCCTCATTGCATGATGCAGGGTCCAAGAGTACTGAGGTACAACCATGGCATAGCCTCATTGTCTGGCACAGGGTCCAAGAGTACTGAGGTACAACCAAGGCACAGCCTCATTGCATGATGCAGGGTCCAAGAGTACTGAGGTACAACCATGGCACAGCCTCATTGTCTGGCACAGGGTCCAAGAGTACTGAAGCTCAGCCATGGCACAGCTTTATTGTGTGGCATGGGGTCTAAGAGTATTGAGGTTCAGCCATGGCACAGTTTATTGTCTGGTGTGGGGTCCAAGAGCACTGAGGCCCAACCATGGTACTATTTCATTGTGTGGCATGAGATCCAAGAGTACTGAAGCTCAGCCATGGCACTGCTTCATTGTGTGGCATGGGGTCCAAGAGTACTGAGGCCCAACCATGGCACTACTTCATTGTGTGGCATGGGGTTCAAGAGTACTGAGGCTCAGCCATGGTACTACTTCATTGTGTCGTGCGGGGTCCAAGAGTACTGAGGCTCAGCCATGGCACAGCCTCACTGTGTGGCACAGGGTCCAAGAGTACTGATGCTCAGCCATGGTACTACTTCATTGTCTGGTGTGGGGTCCAAGAATACTGAGGCTCAGCCATGGCACTACTTCATTGTGTGGCATGGGGTCGAAGAGTACTGAGGCCCAACCATGGTACTACTTCATTGTGTGGCATGGGGTTCAAGAGTACTGAGGCTCAGCCATGGTACTACTTCATTGTGTGGTGCGGGGTCCAAGAGTACTGAGGCTCAGCCATGGCACAGCCTCATTGTGTGGCACAGGGTCCAAGAGTACTGATGCTCAGCCATGGTACTACTTCATTGTCTGGTGTGGGGTCCAAGAATACTGAGGCTCAGCCATGGCACTACTTCATTGTGTGGTGTGGGGTTCAAGAGTACTGAGGCCCAACCATGGTACAGCTTCATTGTCTGATGTTGGGTCCAAGAGCACTGAGGCCCAACCATGGCACTACTTCATTGTGTGGCATGGGGTTCAAGAGTACTGAGGCCCAACCATGGCACTACTTCATTGTTTAGCGTGGGGTCCAAGAGTACTGAGGTCCAACTATGGCACTACTTCATTGCATGGCGTGGGGTCCAAGAGTACTGAGGCTCATCCATGGCACAGCTTCATTGTGTGGTGCGGGGTCCAAGCATACCAGAAATCCAACCATGGCACATCCTGACTGTGTGGCATAGGACCCAAGGGTATCAGAGGCCCAGTCATGGCACAGTTTCATTGTGTGCCATGGGGTACAAGAGTACCAGAAACCCAACCATGGCTCAGTTTCATTGTGTTGAGAGGGAGCCAACAGTACTGGAGGCCCAACCATGGCAGAGCTTTACTATGCGGTGTGGGTCAAAGAGTACGGAAGGGCATCAGATGGTATCCTTCAGATGGCTGTGGATTTCCTCCCATTGGAACAAGCAAGGATGTATACACCTTAGGCTATCCTTGTACTGCCACAGAAGTCACTGTGGGAGCAGAAGGATGCATCTCCCTCCATCAGCCATGAAATGTTGCCATCAGCTGTACCCTCTGATCATGTGCTACAAGAAAGTGGAGCCCATGGCTTACTCTCAGATATAGGCTGGCCATCATTCTATTTAGCTTAAGCACAATGTAATGTAGACAAGCAATTAGAATGAAATCCAGTTTACATTGAAATCGTTTTTCTTTTTCATATACATTTTTGCCACTGTCTTTTATGCAAGTCAAAAGAAAAAGCCTAAACCATTCCAGTGTGAACGAAGGGTTGTCCCTTTCGAAACAAGGCTGCAGGAGAGTACAGGAGATGCCAGAAGTGAGTGAGCTCATAACATTGGGTGAGTTTAAGCTCTTCAGACAGAAAACAAGCAAAAACACTGTTGTTAGTGTAGGAAAAAATGCAGAGTGAACACTCCATTTACTAAAGTTCACATTTAATTACAGGGTGAAATACCCTAAGACGTAATCTCTGAACAAAAGTTTAAGAGGTGAGGTATTCTGATTAGGCAATGTTGTTGAAAACGCTTGACAGCAGAAATTTGTCTAAATGAAATATTGTTTTGCTTTGTTAAAACAGAAAAACTTGAAAAGTAACAGTTCAGTGACTAACAAAATAAAGATTCGAGAATGAATGGGTAATGAAAGAACTTGTAAGAGTTCATAAGTTTAACAAAAAATGTATTATTGAAATTATTTATGTTACCAAATATGTACTTTTGTTTTCATCCTTTAAAGCATGTGTTTAGCCTTTTAGCATTGAACTTCAAATGTCTGTGCAAGATAGCACAGAACTGAATATGGTATTGAGTATAGAAAAAATGTAAGCGCACAATACAGCAAGAATTTTGAGAAATTAACTATTGATTTTTATAAAAGTTTTAAAAAAATATTTTATTTAAATTATTGAAACGCAGGTCGATTTCAATGCATATACAACAGAGTGACGAGGAGCACTCAAACTGTTAACTTATTGGTAACAGGGAGGTGTCTGCTCCATTCTTACACCTGTATTTAGTAATTTTGAATGAAAGAATTGATCGAGTTGTCAAACTTATATTATTTTGTTAATTTTTAATAGCCTTTACCCTGAAGAAGAGACTGATGTGAGGGTCTGGGTATGGTGGAGGTGGTGATGACATATTCTGAAGAAATCAGGCATAATAAAAAATAAAGCACTATAAATAGAAGCATATGGTGGTTCCGAATATTTTTATTTTAACAGTTTTTTCTGCCCCTGATCTGGCAGCAACCCCTAGCCCCATCACCAACCCATCTCAGGGATTTACAGTTTAACCCCATGTAGGTGGCCTGCCCCAAAGGGTCGTGCAGGGTCTGTGGAGGACACCAGGCGAGACAAGGCTTTTCCTCTTTGTGTTTCCCCAGGGCGCTGTGCAGGTAGTGATGCACAGTACTGTATGCCATGTCTGCTGATGCCCTCCACACACTGTCCCCGCCATTGCTGCCATTCAGCCTCCACTGATGGCAGTCCAGTGGTGGGACCCATGGCATTGTGTGTGCAATGATACATAGCACTGCACACCACATCTGCCGACACTCTCCCAGCACACTGTCCTAACTGTCACTGCCACCCAGCCTCCACCAGATGGCAGTCCAGTGATGGGACCCAGAAAAAACCCTACCCCAAGGGAGGAGAGCTGACGACTGATGTCTGATCCTCCCTCACCCAGCCAGCTGCCGAGTGACCCTGGTGCATTCCTGAACGGGGGTCAATGATGTGAGTGGAGGTGTGGCATCCAGCGCCTCAACCCACCACACTGCAGGGTCAGTCTTTACACTGAAATCTTTAACTTCAAAGTTATGTAGGGCAACTATCACATTGCATCAACATCTTCATGTATTACCGGGAAAATGCCAGCTTTTGCTTTAGTTCATGGACACTGCCCATGTAACGATTTGACCCTTGAGACATAGCAACCAAATCAATGGTTTGTGATCTGTGATAGAACACATTTTTGTCTGTGTAAATACAGGAGAAACTTTTCTAAATCACAGATAATCAAATTTAAGATGATTTTTTGCATTATTTTTGTTACTGTGCATGATGTATAAGGGATTGATTTTTCTGTACCATCTGCTCAGTTGTGTGAAATGATAGCTACTCCTGCACTGGACTCAGAAGCATCACAGTCTAGACTAACAGGTAGCTTTTAGTAAAAGTATGCCTTAATGTTTACAGAAAATAGTTATTTTTTTTAATTCCATCTCTCTTCCTCGTAATTCTCCCCCTCCCTTGGGTTACACTCTTCACCTCAATGCATCTCTCCAAGACACAATTCATCATTTTTAATTCTAGTAAATAATCTATACAGGCCTGAGTGACTGTTTCTTTTCCATATTGCTCTTTCTCCCATCGGGATGCTGGCATGTGCCACATCAGCTCACCATCACTTAAGAGAGCTCTGTTCAGTCCTTCAGGGTGTAATACATCCTGCCAGCATCTCTTTTCCATTTTCTTCTGTTCTCCATTGCTAGGATGTGTACATCACCATGCGTACATGGAGGCATGTGCATGCTGCACAGTCCCACAGCACCCTCCCATCTTTTGTCATCCCATGCCCCCACTATCACCAGGCTTCCACCTGATGGCAGTCATTCAGTGGAAATGACAATCCACCCTCCCTGGGAGAGGAAAGCAGTCCTATAGACGTTCAATCCTCTCCCTCCCCGGCCGACCCCCAATGACCCAAGTCTGCTTCTAAACCCAGGTCACTGTCACAGTAGGAGATAAGGCACACAGTGCCTCAGCCCTCCATGCCACTGGGCCAGCAGTGACCATTTCTTTTCAACCTACAGGCATGGTCGTGCTTAGGTTTTTTTACTCTATACCCACTTCTCCCTCTTGCCCCCTCTCTCCTGCTTACCCCTCCACCTCCTCTCCCCCAATCTGCCCTCTACTTAGTCATTTCATTTACACTTCTGTGGTTCCCATACCTGTACACACACACTCACCCTTGCTGCAGCTGGTGGTTTTTTTATATTTTGCAATTTACAGTGTCATCTCCATGTATTTTCCTACATACAGCAAGGGTTTTACTTGCTACCCACATGGGATCCTGCATTGAACTGATTGATTTGTCTTTTTTGCCATAATACTTTGTTCACTTTACATATTTTCCTGTTTTGTACTCCCCTATTCTGTGTATCCCCCACCCCATCCCACCCTATCCTGGTCACACCTGTAAATGAACCTTGCTTCAATGTGCTATTCCCAATCACCAATTTCTAAATAAATAAATTACTGCTTTTTCAAAAGTTTGTTTGCAGGAAGGGGACCAAGTCAGGGCATTAGTGTAGGACTAAGGACCAGACTATAGACTTAGCATAGTGAGAAAAGGGTTATGCTATGAGAGTAGCTTACTTTTTCATTTGTTTATGTTGGAAGCCCCCTTTTTTTATTGAACTATAAGTTTAATATACAAGGGTGTAGGAGCAGAAAAAACTAAATTTAAAAGAATTACTACTCTTGTAGTGTAACCTAATTAGCGTAACTCTACTGCAGTTACAGGAGGGTCCATAGTCCAGTCTTTAGTCCACCACTAATGCCCCATGTCAATCAAAAATATTTTCTTTAGTATGACTTTGAAAGATGTAGCTATTGTTGCAAGATTTAACATTAATTTCCCATAGCAGTAGTTCACAATCACAAGAAAACAATGGCGCACCCCACCTACACATTTTGAGATTTTGGAGCCTGGACCACTGCTTCCACTTTCTTGGAGACAGGCATACCTATATTGGCCACAAGCCAAATTACAGAGATAGCCACTGATTCTGGCTGTATGTCAGTATGATACTCAATACAAAGCTTCAAACCAGCATGGTGTAGATTACTTATCATACTGCCACTGGATACTGATGGTGAAAGGTGTAACACAAATTTCAAAGTGTGTTTGACTTATCCATTACTGCAGCTGTCATGGCTTGTGAAAATGGGAAAGATCTAGCGCCAGTGAAAGTTATCGCACTATGCAGATTTAAAACATTAAGTAACCAGTACATCTGCATTAACTGAGAAAATGACTGTGTACTGGAGGGGGTTAGGACAAAGATTCCACCTGTTTTCTACAATTGGTTACTGGGTAAACTGCTTAACAATCAATACCCTACCTCACCTTCCATAAGGCCTGTATGAGGTTTAGGCCCTCTCATTCTCAGTTGGGCTTTTATAAGTATATTCTTAGCCATCCACTTTTTCATGCATCTTTCTCTTTTGTCACCAAAAAGGGATGGAACCTCAAATGGGAAAGCAGTTGCATTCATCTGGGTATCCTGGATTCCATTTGATGTCCTTTGCCAGGATAACCTTCTTGGAGCCGTTGAATGTGCAAGCACCCTGGATATTGTGTCATTAATATCCACTGCTATATGAAATAAGCATTTAGTGGCATCTAGTGCTGCTTTGGCTCTAGCGGCCAAGTCATCACCTTCATCATCTTCGAATCGTTCACTCAGTGCCATGGCAGTATTCCACAGCACTTTCTCATACTGAGCTGTGTATGCCATATAAGCTGATTGTCTTGTATAAACTTTCATTGCCCTTTGATCCAGTTTTCTGGAATCTTTTTGTGGTGGGCTGGCTGCTAGGAATACTTTAGCTTGCTCACAAGCAACAGCTTGTAACCCTCCTTCAAGGTCAGGGTGGGCTTGCAGGAACTCTAATCCCTGTTTGTCTGCCTTGTACTTTCACTCAAGTTTTCCATCAATGCCAGCAGCATTTTGGAGTCAATCAATCAGTCAATCAAAATCTTTATTTATCCAGGTGAGCACCATTGAGCAAGGCTCATTTGCAAGGCGGACCTGGTCATGAATACATCAAAGTACAGTACATAAGCAGGTATACAAAAAGCAATAATATACAAGGAAGAAAAAGTATATACAGTGTATACAGTACAGTACAAGGTTGAAATAAATAAAAAAATAGCATTATTTTACATTTGAAGAAGTCAGCAGATGTACAATCAACCATAGGCATGCAGGGGTTATAAGCAGAAATCTTTGAGTGAGGCAGCTGGCAACTACACATATAGGGGAAAGAGGCCATGTATGGGGTGGCAGGTTAGAGAGGTAAAGAAGAGGAGGGATATATTACCAATGACTGGGGAAAAAACTGGGTTAAAACCACAGAAAGTGATGATGGCTGTCGTGTATTTGTTTACTATGATAATGACGGAGGAGGGGAAGATAATTGGGACACTACTATGGATGGGGTGGGACTTTAGACAGGCTGGAGTGGACAGGGAAGGGTGGGTGCAGCAGGAAGAGTTAATAGGGAAAGAGTGAGGGCCAGGGGTAGAAACATGGCGAGTGTCAGGATGGAAAGGGGGAGTTGCGGAATTAGTGGGCTATTGGTGAGGAAAACATTTGCAAGGTGCTTTCATGTAGCGTTCGTAGAGCGCCTTGAAGATATTCAGGCTAACAGGGCAGCTCAGCTTCAAGTTCCTTTGTAAACCATTCCACAATGTGGGTAAAGAGAAGCTTAGAGCAGCTTTGCCAAAATGAGTTTTGACCCTTGGAACTTGGAGGGTGATTAGGGAATAGCTCCTTAGAGCGTAGGTGCCTAACACACTCTGGGGAATACAATCTGAGACATATGAGGGGAGCTTGTTGGTCATTGCTCTGAAGGCCCATAGGGCGGCATTTCTATTCCTTCTATAGTGAAGGGAAGTCCAGTCTAACGATGAGTACAGGAAGCAGTGGTGTGTGGAAAGTGGAAGGCTAGTAATGAAACTGATAGCTCTGTGGTAGAGGGTGTCCAACTTAACCAGTGCAGAGGCAGTGCAGTGGCTGTAGAGCAGATCCACGTAATCTATTAAAGGAAGGAAGGTAGCTTGAACCAGTTGAATCTTGGCCTCCTTTGTGAGCAGGTGGCTAATTCTGTAGAATAGTCCTAATCTTTGCATCAGTTTCTTCTGTAGTTCTTCAAGATGGTCGACGAAGGAAAGTTTATGATCGAGCCAAACTCCTAGATATTTGAATTTAGCTACATACTCTAGCGTTTCTCCAAGAACAGTGGTAATTTGTGGGATAGCCACCCCCCAAGCAGGAATTTCCACATGCAAGGAGGGGGAGAAGAGCATGGCTTTTGTCTTTTTCGCATTGAGCAAAAACTTTTTGTTTATGAGCTGGTATTGTAGAAGGTTAAATTTTGCTTAAGATTAAAGGTTGCTGAAAAAGTTCACCCTTATCCAGGCTTGGGTGAGCCACACCCTACCTGACGTCCTAGTGATTTGTATGTGGGTACTGACAGTCCCCTAGTGGATGTCAGGCCCAGCACACTCATCAATTCTGCCTCTTCAATATACTCCATAGTTTCTGAAGAAGGAATACTGAGTGAATCCAACACACCAAGGCAGAATAGGAGGTAAGATTTTTATTCAGCCTTAGTGAGGAACTGAAGTCTTGTTCTGTGGTCACCTCAGGCTCTATCAATTCCCCTTCCTTCTTTTCCTGCACCTCACTCAGGACAGGTACTAGCTACCTGACCTGAACCTGGGGGGGGGGCAACATAAGTGTCTGGTTCTGGTGGCTTGTGGGGAGGGGGTGACAGATAGATGTTTTTCCTCACCAACTTCTCAAACTACCGGCCTAGCTCTATTCTCCACCACCCCTAAAGCGCTCAAAAAGATTGTCAGTGATTAACTTGTGGACTACCTTGGCAAGTACCAGCTCTAATGTAAGGAATAACATGATTTCAGAAAACTGCATAGTACCACCACTGCCCTGGTCGAGTTCACTAGTTTCATCCGTGATGCCTTAGACCATGGGCACATGGATGGGGCCACCTATATTGACCTGACAAAGGCCTTTGAGACAGTCAACCATGAGCAACTTCTCCATCAATTATCTCTCACCGGTCTTTCCACAGAATCAGTGGGGTGGCTCTGGAGCTACCTCACTGGATGTAGTCAACAAGTAAAAATCCTAGACACCCACTCTAATCACTGTCCCATCACAACAGGGGTGCCCCAAGGTTCAGTATTGAACCCCTACTTTTCAGCTTATTTCTCAGTAATCTCTCTTCTTCCTGCCCTGGCCATGTCCTCTTGTATGCAGATGATGCAGTGTTGTTTTCAAGTCAGCCCGACCCAGCAGCACTTGAAAAACAAATGCAGAATTGCTTCTCAGTAGTGGAGTCATGGTTCCTAAACCATAAGCTTCTCCTAAACTACCAGAAAACTAAGACCATGCTCTTTGCCACATCCAGAAACAGACTCATCTGCAGATTCGTAATAAACAAAATGAAGTATTGGATGTGGTCAATATCTTCAAATACCTTGGGGTAACCCTCGATTGCACCCTCTCCTACTCACAACATATTGATTTGGTTGCTAAGGCTAACTGTAGGATTGGCCAGCTCTACAAACAAAAGCACTGTTTAACTGATGAAGCCCTTAAACTCGCTGTGACCAGCTCCATCATATCAATCATAGACTATGGTCTGGTGGTCTATGGAGCAGCTACCAAAACAGCCGTACACAGAATCAGGGTAGCCCTTAACAAATCCTGTTTAACTGATCCTGCGAGCCCACCCCCTGACACATATTTGCGAACTGTACTCCCGTACTGGCTGGCTTAACTTTGATAACTGGATCCAATACCAAGTTTGTCTCCTCACTAAGAAAGCCACACTGGGCCTCCCCAAGGGTGCTTGGCCTCCTCCTCCCCAACAATAGCATCAGGAATACTAGAAATTTGAACTGTCTGACTCTAAAAGTACCCTTCCGCCGAATCTCCCAAGGACAACGATCCTTCAAATACAGGGTCCCATTATGGCCAAACTCCCTTAGCATGGATCTCTTGTTCAGTACTAAAATTGGCCAATTTAAAATGAACCTGAGGGCCTACCTGCCATCCAACGGCCCTAAGTATGACTGTGGGTAGTTGTGCTTATTTTCCCTTCCACCACTAACCCTCTCCCCTCTACTCACTCCGTTCTCCTACCATTTCCCTTGACAAGGCTTCTGTGAGTTGCTTTTCTACCCCCGGCCTCCCCAGCACACAGAATTCTTTTCCTACTGCCTCTCTTACTCTATCCCCCGCCCCCTCCTTAATCTACCCAATACTTTCCTTCACCTTAACCGGGTTTAAGTTTTTTGTTGAATATGTTTACTGTTCCTCATTTTTTTACCATACTCTCTAAATATGTAACCTTCTTTAAATGAATGTATCTAAGCCTCTTGTTGTTTGCACATTGTATCATTGGTTTTGTAAATCCTTTTTTGTTTCACTCTGACGCGGAACCTTTGTAAATGAGATTTTAGCTCAAAGGTGTTAATTTCTAGTATCAATAAATAAACTAAATAAATAAAACAGCTGGTCAGTAGCTCTTCTATTTTTTTTTGCCAGTCGTTGTGGGCAACAGCTGGTCAGAAGCTCTTTATATATATATATATATATATATATATATATATATTTTTTTTTTTTTTGCCACTCTTAGCATCAGGGCTCCACCTATCAGATGCCCTGAGCTCCTTCCTGCGATCCAAGGGAGGCTCAGTAGCTTTTCAGTCTTTCTGGGCACAGACACTTGCTTGCAGTATTCTTTAGCCACCAATATGGAAGTTAATTGCTGCTGTGAGGGTGAGAGACTGTCAGGGGCAGGCTTTCCACTGTCATAAGTAACCCCCTCTATATTAGAGGTTTTTTTTCTAGAGAACATTGACACAAAAGCAGAATGAAAAACTAAGTTTGCTTCTCTTAATTTGTCCCTTTCTTTTGTATTTTAGAGGAAAAAGCATTTACACAAAGCACAATTTTCTAAATGGTGAACAGGGCCAAGACACTTAAAACAAAGCTTGTGGCAGTTGGCTTTGCCAGGGGCTTGTAACAGAATTTACTGTTTTTAAATCCTGTAGGCCCAGTGTTCTTAGGCTTGCAATGTGACTGCAAAAGCCTTAGTCTAGGTAAATTTGGTTCTGGTGGTGATGTGGCAAAAATTGCTAACAAAATAAATTTAAATTTTATACAATTTCAAACAGTATTAGTGGTTCCCAAATAGTAAAGATGGGAACTGTGCAGAACCACGATTTCTCTGGTGCCTGGAATCAATTGGAAACTGGAGAAAAAAACACAATTTACAGGAAAGAATTATAAGATTAAGATAACACATGGTATCACAGAACTAGCTTAGAATTACAAACAACACTTTACAAATTTACAAAACAATAAACAGTCTCGACGGCTGGAACAGAGCTCTGGGGTGTCTGTTCACTTCAGCAGAGAAAACAAATCTGACCAGTAGAGGGAGAGTTCCACTAGTGCAGGGTTTGAAATTAGATTCTAAGTTCTTTTTTAATTAAGTGCCACAATCGGTGGTGGTGGGCCTGCAGTGAGGGGTGGATGTCCTCCTGCAGTGTCTAGCCATTTTCTCTTTTCTAGCCCAGCCTCCTGTAGGATGCCAAGAGAGACCGCTGACGTGCACTACACGTCAGGGCACGTCGGCATCCTCCCTGGATCCTCAGCTTTGCTTGCACTGCCATCTGTGTTCACCCAGGTGGCTGTAGCGTGGTGGAGTTCATCTTCCCTCCCTCCCTCTGTGAGGTGAAGTGCGTCCTCTGGGATGCTTAGCTCACCTCCCCCAGCTGGCCCTTCAATGACTTGGTCTCATTTCTGAACCTGGGTCATCAGCATCGTGAGCAGGAGTGCTATGGGCCAGCAGTATTCTAAATTCTAAATCTAAATTCCAGTTAGCCATGGCAACATGTCATATGGGAGGTTATGCCATTTGCATGACAATATTACTGGACTCCTGTTAGAATAACTGTAATGTGCCCTGTTCAGTATTGATCATTAAAGTTGACTGTGAGACCATGGCAAACAGTATACACAGATTTTGCAAACCAAGAAAGACTAATGTTCTAAGTACAGTACTAAATGACTGATGCACACTTGAAATGACAAGAAGTGGCACTAGTGCCATGCACAATGGGGTCAATTCACAAATGTGCAGAATACCTATGCACCATGTATCTCAGGCACGTCATCAACCCTAAGTCCAAATGCCACACAGCAGGGGTCCAGTGGACCCTCAGCAGCATTCACAGCCAGTGTGTGAGCCCAGTGCACACTTGATCCACCAGTTTCCCACACAGCTACGCACATGGGTGGTCCCGGGGTGTGGCAGGGTGTGCGCTCGCACTCCGTGTGATATACTAAGGCATGGAGTTGGTGCAGAGTGCTGGGCAAGGGGGGCATGAGTTACATGAGGGTGGACCCTGCCATAATTGCTAGGCATCCCCCAGCAGAAACCTGCTGATATCAGCAGACCGGTAATCTCCTCCACAGTGCTGCCCCATCCCACCTGGCTGATGGGGAGGGCTGGGGGCAGATGGTCAGGTGCACGCCGGTGGTGACAGAAAAGATGGGTCCCATGCTTTCCCAGGATCCACTGCATGTGCACAGTAGGGGATCCACTGCAGGATCCAGGATGGGCATACATTGGATTCCTGCCTGTGCCCCACGATCCACCCCCCCACGCAGCTGTGATCCCCCCCTCACAGCTGTGTGCTGGGGGACGGGGCCACAGACAGATGCCTGTAAGTGCTCAAGGTTGTGAATACCGGGCACCTGCACCTGTCCAGGGACACTTAGCTAGGCTGGTGTTATACGCACATTTTGAGTGTATAACTCACACCTTCATGAATAGGCCCAATGAGAGGTTTTGGAAAACTTATTAACTGCATATGGGAGTCAAGGGGAAATAATTTCTGATAAAGGCTCACAGTTCAACTCTGGTGATTATCAGCCATGTTTGCAATAAAATTTGTTCAAGCCTAACCATCATGACTTTGGATGGTGAAATAGGCATCGGGGCCCGGATATTCAAACTGCGCCAGGCTGTGGCGCAAGCTTGGGCGCAGCCCAACTTGGCTGCACAGGGGTGTGGCCTGGACGATATTCAAAGGAGCTGCGCCATGGCTCAGCAGCTTTGAATATCACACCCTGGCCACCCCCAGTGTGCATGGTGCAGTGGCACTGCACCAGTGCAAGTGGCCAGAGTGGAGCATGGAGATGCGTTAGCGCAAGTGCCATTACGCCATTCACAACACCTGCGATATTCAAAAGGTGACGTGCAAATGGGGACATAATTTATGCAAGGCACACATGGGGCCATTTGCATGTCATTATGGCCCCATTTGCATGCAGGGTGCGCTGATCCCCGACGACTTGCGCCTGGCACCCTGCCAGGCAGCAGCCATCGGGACCGACGCCCCCTGCAGCCCGATCGCGGGCATCTGTCCAAAAATAGAATAATCCTATATCCCTGGTGGTCCAGTGGACCGCTATGTGCCCGATTGTGGGCATCTGTATCAAGTAAACCCCGTCCTATATCCCTGGTGGTCCAGTGGACTGATTCCTGCCCGATTGCGGGCATCTGCATTAACATAAAAAAAAAAACAGCCAATATCCCTGGTGGTCCAGTGGACTGATTCCTGCCCGATTGCGGGCATCTGTATTAATATAAAAAAAATGGCCAATATCCCTGGTGGTCCAGTGGACCGCTATGTGCCTGATCGCGGGCATCTGTATCAAGTAAACCCCGTCCTATATCCCTGGTGGTCCAGTGGACTGATTCCTGCCCGATTGAGGGCATCTGTATTAATAAAAAAAAAACCCGGCCAATATCCCTGGTGGTCCAGTGGACCACACTCTGCGATCAGCGGGCATCTGTAAATCAAAAATGTCCTATTACCCTGGTGGTCTAGGGTACCCCTCCCACCCGCCCACTAAGCCCCACCGTCCTGCTCCCCCAGTCAGCGGTGGTGCCAGCACCCACCTGTCTGCCACCCACCGACTGACACCTCAGTAGGGCTGCCGCCCATACCATACTACACATTCCAGATATGTGAATGAAATCATTCACATATCTGGAATGAGTAACATGGTATGGGCTACACACCATTGCTCACGCCAGAACCAATGGGCGTGCAGCCCTACTGAGTGTGAATCGCAGGCGGCAGGGCGGCAGGTGGGTGCTGCCACCCGTCCGGCTGACCGGGCGGAGCAGGCGGTGGGGCTCAGTGGGCGGGTGGGGAGGGGATACCCTAGACCACCAGGTAATAGGACATTTTCTGTTTTACATATGCCCATTATCGGCAGAGTGCGTCCACTGGACCACCACGGATATAGGATGGGGTTTCCTTAATACAGATGCCCACAATCGGGCACATAGCAGTCCACTGGACCACCAGGGATATAGAACGGGTTTTGTTTTTACGAATGCCCGCGATCGGGCTTGGGGGTGCCACCAGGTGCAGCCGATCCAGGGCTACCCAGGTGGCAGCCGCCGTGTTGCGCCTGCAATGTGGCAGCTCACCTGTGGGGTGGCCATCAGTTGTTCCTTTTTTGCTTAACTTTGTGCTGGCGCAAGTAGGGGTTGCGCATGCATGGCTCTGCACATCCCAGGCTGAATATCGGGCTGTGCAGGTTATGCATGGGCACGCCCCCCGACCTGTGTCCGCATACATTACTGATGCGCTCCGGTGCATCAGGATTTGTGCAGCGCACTTTTCCCTTTTGAATATCGCGCCGGGGCGCAACCCTTTCGAATATCTGGGCCCAAATGTACAGTCTGCCATATGTACAAATTAGAACTAGTTCCACCTAGCCCCTCTTACATATTTGCTTGTAAAAAATGTATATCTAATAAGCACATGGAAGAGGAAATAGCCACCTTTGGGGAAAGACTGTTATATTTAGAAAACAGTCAAGCTGATATGCTTAGATGTCATAATGAACTAAGTAATAAAGGGATATAAAACAACTACCAGTCATATCTTTACCCAAACTGAAACCCTTATACCAGAACAAACACTGATATAAGCACAGATATTCCAAGGAAATGGGGTAGAGATGATGATTATGAAGAATTAGAACAAAACTCTTCCTGGGCCCAAGTGCCTATTTCAAGGCCACCTAAAAAGGGACGGAAAGCAGAACAGTTCCTTATACCCATGTATAATCCCTTCCAGGCACTTTCAATGGAGTCTGATAAGAATACTAATTCAGGGGTAGAAACTATAGAGGAAAACAGGCAGCATCCCTTGAATCATGTGGTTAATAATGACATTACCTCATCTTCAGTACTCATAGATTTTGAACCACCATCTTGTTTAAATGTTACAAAGCTGCATTACATAGTCACAATGTACAAAGCGTATGTTGTACATAAACACAGGTTGGTCCACTTTGCAGACCAGATGAGGCTGTGCCGCCCCTCACACAGTTTGCAAAGGGTGCTAACAGAGAGTGAGAGGCCTTTTGGCACCATGCAATTCTGCTTAAAGTTGGACCAGCATAGCATTCTGTGGTGATTTGCATATGCAGCCCATGATGCTTTGCATTGTGGGGGCATGTGTGATTTTGTATTTTCTTGAAACTTGGCTTCCCAGCCAAATGCCCTTTGGGGTAACCCTTTCCTCAGTGTTTGAGCACAGAGGTTCTTTGTCTTTTAAATAGTTTTTTATTTTAATGGGTTCACCACAATATATCCAAGGCACACTGCCTTAAGGGTAGCTGGTCCATTCCACTGGGGTGTCAAACAGACGAGGCATACTGATGAGTCCTGGTAGGACGAAACACGTGTCTATGTCTCCTGTTAGCACCCTTTGCAAACTGTGTGAGAGGCCTTTTGGCACCATGCAATTCTGCTTAAAGTTGGACCAGCATAGCATTCTGTGGTGATTTGCATATGCAGCCCATGATGCTTTGCATTGTGGGGGCATGTGTGATTTTGTATTTTCTTGAAACTTGGCTTCCCAGCCAAATGTCCTTTGGGGTAACCCTTTCCTCAGTGTTTGTGCACAGAGGTTCTTTGTCTTTTACATAAAATAAACACCTCTAAGCAAAACTAATGAAAACTTGCCAATTAATCAAGAGAAACCCCAGACCCTCTCCATTCAGAATACTAACATAATGGATACAACAGACGCCACTACCCCAAAGGACCACCTAGACAAGTATATGTGCTAGGAGACTCAATAATTAAACATATTGATAGGGCAATTTGCAACCCTGACAAAACAAACCGAACATGCTCAAGCTTCAGGGGAGCCAAAGCATCAAACATAACAAATATGGTAAATGCCATACTTTCTGATGCAGGACATAATCCTCTAGTTATAATTCATGCTGGGACAAGTAACATAGAAACATAGAATTTGACGGCAGATAAGGACCGCTTGGCCCACCCAGTCTGCCCATTTCCCTACTTACTGGATAAGCTGCAGATCCTAGTTAACCAGCAGCCTACTTCTTCTTACCCCCACCCCTCAGAATTGCCTTATGACTGTCCCATGCATGCTTGAATTCCACCATTGATTTTGACTCCACAACCTCCTCCGAAGGCTGCCCATGCATCCACAACCCTTTCTGTGAAAAATACTTCCTTAAATTACCTCTGAGCCACCCCCATCTTCAAATTGTGCCTCTTGTTCTTGCACACCTCTTTTTTTGAAAGACGCTACCTCTTGGACTTTGTTGATTCCCTTGAGGTACTTGAAAGTTTCTATCATGTCCCCCCTCTCCCTCCTTTCCTCGAGGCTATACATATTAAGCTCCTTAAGTCTCTCTTCATATGTCTTCCAGTGCAGACCCTGCACCATTTTAGTTGCCCTCCTCTGGACGGCTTCCATCCTGTCTATGTCTTTACGGAGATTGGGTCTCCAGAACTGCACACAGTACTCCAGATGGGGTCTCACCAGCTGTCTGTACAGAGGGATAATAACTTCCTGTTTTCTACTGGTGATGCCTCTCCCTCTGCATCCCAGTAACCCCCAGCCCTCCTAGCTGCCCTCTCACATTGCTTGCCCACCTTAGGTCATCTGATATGACTACCCCCAGGTCCCTTTCCATTTTTGTTGTTGTTAGTATCTCACCCCCATTGTGTACTCTTCCCTGGTTTTGTTTCCAGGTGCATTACCTTGCACTTCTTAGCATTGAATCTAAGCTGCCATACATTTGACCATTCCTCTAACCTTGCCAAGTCCCTTCTCATCCTTTCCACCCCACCTGTAGTATCAACTCTGTTGCAGATCTTAGTGTCATCTGCAAAGAGACATATTTTTCCTTCCGTCCTTCCGCAATGTCGCTTATAAAGACATTGAAGAGGACCGTCCTAATACTGAACCTCCGCGGTACCCCACTAGTAACCCTCCTTTCTTCTGAGTGGACTCCATTTACTATTACTCTCTGTGTCCTATTCTCCAGCCAATTTTTACCCAGGCTGTCATCTTGGGACCCATTCCCAGGCTGGCTAACTTGTATATTAATCTTTGTGTGGGACTGTGTCAAATGCTTTTGCTAAAGTCTAGGTAGGCCATGTCCACAGCTCCTCCCTGATCTACTACTTTGTCACCCAGTCAAAGAAATCTATCAGATTTGTCTGGCATGACCTTCCTGCTGTGAATCCTTGCTGCCTAGGGTCCTGTGCCCCTCTGGCCTCTAGATACTCGACAATTCTTTCCTTCAGAAGTGATTCCATCATTTTCCCTATCACTGAGGTTAAACTAACAGGTCTGTAGTTTCCTGCTTCTGCCTTGCTCCCACTTTTGTGAAGGGGAATCACATCTGCCCTCCTCCAGTCCTCGGGTACCACCCCATCCTCCCATGATTTGTTAAAGAGGGTAGTCAGTGGTGTCGCTAGTTCTACCCTTAGCTCTTTTAGAATTCTGGGATGAATGCCATCAGGCCCCATTGCTTTGTCCACCTTCAGTTTTAAGAGTTCTTTTAGAACCCTTTCTTCTGTAAATGGGCTGGTATCAACTTCTGTATCCAGAGTGACATCAATTGTACTGATACTGTACAACTAATGGAAGATTATGTTGCATTAAACAATTTGTTAGTAGAAAAAGGCTGCACCATATGTTTTTCTGAGATTCTTCCTGTGCCAAGAGCCTCATTAGCCATCTTGAATAAAATCAAACAAATAAACAACTGGCTGAGGATGTGGTGCTTAAAACAAGATATTGTTTGCATACCTCATTGGGAGAGATTTTGTGATGGGGACACTCTCTTCTGTTGGGATGGTCTCCACCTCAGCAGACAGGGTACTGCCCTACTGGGAAAAATTGTGGCTTCAGTTATTGATACACATTTAAACTAGTGTATAGAGGGAGAATGGGCAAGGCTCCACTTCTCTCAAAAAGAGCAGTGAACAAAAATTTAGTAAACTTTGTAACATATTATCCTTTAATGCAAGATCATTAAATAACCTGAATATGTCAGAATTACAAGCTAAATGTAGCCTGTTGGATTTAGGAATTATTGCCATAATGGAAACTTGGTGGGACCCATCTTTGAAGTGGTCCAGAGAAATCCCTAACTACAAATCATATCACAAAGATAGAATGAATAGAACTGGTGGAGGCGTGTGTTTATTTGTGCATAATGATATCCCATCTTATGAAATCAATACTACAGCAAATTCTGAATCTCTCTGGGTTACAACCCAACTAAAAGGGTAACTTAAACTTACTGTGGGTGTTTGTTATAGACCTCCATCATCAGATTTTTCTTACACATCTGATCTAATTAATGTTATTACTCACATGGTTAATAAAGAAGACACTCTTATCCTCGGAGATTTCAACATGCCAGGAACTAAATGGGATTCATTTACTGCTAAAACTGAACAGGAAAGACTATTAACTTCATTATGTGTAGACTGTGGCCTTGAACAGTTAGTGAGATAGCCCACTAGAGGAACTAATATACTTGACCTCATTATCACTAATGTGGAAAATAAATTCTCTAACATAAATATCACTGTCCCAATAGGTAGCAGTGATCATAACGTAATTCAATTCACTATGATTACTAAAGTTCTTACATTTATTGTAGGTACTACACCTAAAAACTATAATAAAACTAATTTTAATTTGATAAACCTTAAACTAAACCAAGTAAATTGGGAAAACAAATTTAAGGATAAATCTATTGATTGTGCATGGAAAGAATTTAAACAAATTATTCTTGATTTGGAAAATAAATATGTGCCTACTAAAATTAAATACAACAAAAAAGGTAAAATCCCCATATGGTTTACAAAGTCAATCCATAAACAAATAAAAATAAAAGAACATTTATTTAAAAAACTAAATACAAATCACAGTACCTGTATTAGGTACAAATACAAATCAGCAGTTTCCTTATTAAAAAAAAAATGTTCAAACAAGCAAAACTTAAACTGGAATTTACTTTGGCTCATACTAAATCAAAAAATAAATAACTTTTTTCATATATAAATAATAAACAGAGTAACACTAGGATAATTCGTCCTCTAATTGAAGATGGGACTGTTATCAAAAGTGATCAAAACTCAGTGAACCTTTTTAACAAATATTTCTGTTCTGTGTTTAATAAATCAGTTAATTTCCCTCCTATGTATAAAAATGGTCCTTCCCCACCTAAAATTAAATGTTTAGAGGTTAGAAAGGCCTTAGCATTTCTTAACAAATCAACTAGTTCTGGACCGGATAATATTCAATCAAGGTTCTTGATAGAAACATCTGAATCTTTGGTTTTACCCCTTACTATACTCTTTAACAAATCATTTGCTGAAAATAACATTCCAGATGACTGGCAAAAGGCTATAGTTATTCCAATATATAAAAAAGGTAATAAAGCTAATATTCAAAGTTATAGGTTGTTTAGTCTCACATCTATTATAGGTAAGGTTATGGAGTGACTAGTAAAGTGACAAATTGAGAACGAAATCAAACAATTAGGTACTAATGACATAACTCAACACAGATTTAAACTGGGCTCTTCTTGTACAACCAACTTAATCTCCATTTATAATAACATAAGCAGACATTTGGATAATCATATTCCTTCAGATGCTATTTTTTTAGACTATAGCAAGGCATTTAACAAAGTGTCTCATACACTACTTATAAATAAAATACACAAACTTGTTTTTTCCGTATATTTTTTTATTTTTTTTATTTATTTAGTTTTTGTTGACCAGGTAAGTGCACTAGACAAATCCTGCCTATTTTCAGGCACGACCCAGGGGAGGGGGACGCAGATGAATGCCAACTGACCTTGAACCAGATTAAGCTGTTGGTGGTATTTTTAGTGAATGAGGGGAAATTTGGCCAGGACACCAGGGAAATTTCCCTACTCTTTTCGATAAGTGCCATGGGATCTTTAACATCCACCTGAACTACCACCAGTCCAGGCAGATGGGACCTCGGTTTAATGTCTCATCCGAAAGATGGCACCTCAGAAGTACAGCACCCCTCTCATGCTGCACTACAGTGTCAGTACTGGGATATTAACCCAAGTGCCAGATGTGGGAACTGAACCCACAGCCCTCTGATCTCCCGGCCTCAGAGGCGAGTGTGCAACCTACTGAGCCACTGACACTGACAAATAAATTGGATTTCACACTGGTTACACAACAGAACACAGGTGGTGAGTAAATGGGGTTCTGTCCGATTTAGGCGAGGTTACTAGCGGCATACCTCAGGGCTCGGTATTAGGGCCCACTCTATTTAACATCTTCATAGGCGACTTTACTATATCTTCTAATAATCATATTTCAAAATTTGCTGACGACACCAAACTTGGTGGTAGAGTTGATAAAAATTCAAATATCACTTTATTTAAACAGAATCTTAAAAATATAAAAATATGGGCCAAAACTAACCTCTTGTCCTTTAACACCGAAAAATGTCTAGTTCTCCATTTTGGAACAAAAAATCCTCAAACTAGTTATTATCTAACTAATGTCCAACTCAAATAATCAAACTGTGAAAGGGACTTGGGCATACTAGTAAATAACAAATTGTCGTCCATTTCACACTGTAATAAAGTAGCAAGATCATCTAACATTATACTAAAACAAATTAATAAAACTTTTATTATCAAATCCGAACAGTGTTTAGTTCCACTATTTAAGGCACAAGTAAGACCACATTTGGATTATAGATCTCCATTTTTGTAGCCCATATCTTGATGGGGACATAATCTGACTTGAACAAATTCAGAGATGATTAACCAAGATGATACCAAAATTGAAAAATAAACCCTATGATACGTGTCTTAAAGAAACCGGACTTTACCCTTTACTCCTAAGAAGACTTAGGGAGGATATCTTATTTTTGTTTAAAGTATTAAAATCTCCTACACAAATGAAGCAATGTGGATTAGTATTATCTAATAAACGTACAGTGGGCAGACTTCACAATAAGCAGTTGACAGTCGAATGGGCTAACACCAATAAGAGAGACAAATTTTTCAGTATAAGGGCATCCAAGCTATGGAATTCATTACCACAGGATTTAATTAATGTAAATAACTTCGATATGTTTAAATCAAGGTTGGATATTTGGCTAAACCCACATAAATAATGATCCACTATTAAGGGGGGCAAGCTTGATGGGCTTTGTCCTTCTTTTGTCCCACATAAATCCAGTAAATCCAGTAAGCCCATTAAAATGACTATTATCACAGATAACAGATCTAATGGTACTGCCAAGAGATTGGGAGAATATTTTAAATGGGCTTTAAACAAGACATGAAGCTCTGTGACATTGCAGCACTGTATAGTAAATTTCTTATTCATGAAAGCATGGACAATGATGGCAGAAAAAGATTTCTAGTTCATCTAGTCTTCCCATATTACCTTATCATACCCTGGAACCTAGTGTCTCTGTGGGGTCTACACTTACCCTATTCCCCCTTTTGTTTTTTGTGCTTCCACCTCCATTGTCAAGCTGAGTAGCTAGCTACTATACCCTTAGCTCTATCCCATCCTTGTTCGAAGCCGTTGATGGTTCTGGCACCCACCACCTCTGCCAGTAGCCCATTCCATGGCTCAACATCTCTTTCTATAAAATAATACTTTCTAACATCCTTTTTACCTCCCCCCTTAACCTCCACTCAAGACCCTTGTCCTAGCTTCTCTGCTCCTTGCAAATTTCACAGCTCACCTTGTTTATTCCTTTCAGGAACTTAAAGGTCTCTATCATATCCCTCTCTCTCATCTGGTTTCAAGTGACTACATGTTCAGTGCCTTCAGTTAATCTTCATAGGATCTGCTTTTCTGGCCCTGAATCATCTTGTTTACCCTGTGATGTACCATCTCTAGCCTTTCCCTGTCCTTTTTTTAAGTAGGGACTCCAGAAGTGGGCACAGTAATCCAGGCGTGGCCTTACCAGTGTCCTATACAGAGGTAACAGTACCTTCTGCTTCCTACTGTCAAACCCTCTCCCAATGCACCCTAGCATCCTGTTAGCCTTGTTGAAGGCCTTGTTACATTGGCTGGATTGTTTACGGGAGTCACTAATAATGACTCCTAGGTCCATTTCCTCTGATGTTGTGTCCAGCTGAACCCCTCCCACCTAATACTTTCTTCTTGAGTTTTTTTCCCCTAAGTGCACCACTTTGCACTTCTTGGCACTCAATTTCAGTCACCAAACTTTGGACCAATTTTCCAACCTTTGCAGGTCTCTCTGCAATTCCCTTATCTCCTTCACATTGTCAACTCTACCACAGAGTTTAGTGTCATCTGTGAATCGACACAACCTGCCCTGGAGTCCCTCTCCTATGTTGCTGATGAACATATTGAAGAGAACTTGGCCCAGGACAGACTCCTGTGGTACTCCATTGGTGACCTCCTTCCACTTAATCTGACCCCATTCACCACAACTGTGTGCTGTCTCCCCTCCAACCAGCTCCCTTCCCACTTTACTACTTTTTCTAGTTGTGCCCAGATCCCCATCTTCTTCAGCAGCCTTTGGTAAATGTAAATGTACTGCATGCTTGTCAACTACCCTGGTTATCCAGTCAAAGAATACTAATTTGTTGGTTTTACATGACCTTCCTACCATGAACCCATGCTGCTTACTATCCTGAAACCCACTGTTTTCCAGGTATTCCACTAGGTCCTTTTTGACTAGTGTCTCCATTAGTTTCCGCACCACAGAGGTACAGCTGATGGGTCTATAGTTTCCCAGGACACTCCTTGTCCACTCTTTTGTGTAGTAGAGCTACGTCCTCCATCCTGCAGTTCTTGGGAACCATCCCTTGCTGCGAAGAACTGTTAAACAGTCCAGGCAGAAGTTTGGCAAACACCGATGCCAATTCCCTTAGTACTCTTGGATGCATCTCATCAGTCCCCAGGGCCTTGCTTACCTTCAGAGCTGCTAACCCTTTTCTGATTCTTTTGCTAGCATACTTCTGCAGACTCATTTCCAGGACCCCTCTATCAGTTCCCTTTATGCCACTTTCTGGCAAGGGCCGCTGTTCTTCCTTGTGAATATCAAGCAGTAGTAGTCATTCAGCGTGGCTGCTTTCTACTCATCTTCCTCTATTACTGTGCACACCTGTTTCCCCCTCGGAGGTGGCAACCAGCCTTCAGCTGGACTTCAACAATGTCCAGCACTGGTTTAGCTCAAATAAGCTTTTCCTAAATGCTAAAAAAATGGTGTCCATGAACTTTGGCACCAGGCAAAAGCTTGTCAGGCTTGATGCCACTCCCTCCTTCCATACCCTCGATGATTCTGTATTGGAAGATGTCTCCTCTCTCAAATACCTCGGGCTATGGCTCGACAAGAACCTTGACTTTGTGGTGCACATGGATGCCATCCACAAAAAGCTATTCCCCAAACTTAGTGCTCTGTACAGACACCGCAGCTGCCTGCCACCGCAAGCCCGGAGAGAGAGAGATCATCCAAAAGATGATCCTCTCTATCTTTGACTTTGGAGCTACAGTCTACAACTTTGCCCCCAAATCCACTCTATCCAGATTGGACACTCTTTTCAACTCCTTCTGCCACTTTGCTCTCAGTTGTCCTCCTTGTACTCACCACTTTGACTTTTACACATCGGTCTCCTTCCCTTCCCTCAGTGCCAGACACTTTGCACATAGTGCTACTTTAATTGGGAAGCACTGATTTGGCTCTCTGCCACCCTACTTGCAGTCCCTCATCTCTGTCCCACGCACCTCCCTTTACACTCTTCATAACTCCACCCACAGGGCTCTGGGCCTCCCCCCGGTGTACCACGTCAGAGTGAGCCACCTTCTCTTATCAATTCCCAGGTATCTGGAACTCCCTCCCATTAGAAATCCGCTCCATTCAGACCCCTCACTCCATATCCCTCCTCCTTCAACAAACATAGCTCCCTCTTGCAATTGCACCTAATTCCCCCCCCCCCATTCTACTCTCTTTGATCAAGCCCTTTCCTCATGCCAAATCCCTATCCCTTTGCAAGGTTTTTGGCATCCCAAAGGGGAGAAGGCCTTTGGCTAACCTTTCTCTCTCTCTCACCCCTCATTCCTCTAACTGATCCATACTTGTACCCTTGTGACTGTACACATTACAAATAAATTAGTTGGCTATAGTACTTTACCTGCTAAGTTTTCATCATGGATGTGTATAATTTAGCACTTTGTGTGTGTTGTGATTTGGTTTCACTGTAAATCAAGTGTTTACGATAAAGCCTAAGCTTGTTTGTACTGTATATCTGGAAATATATAGCCTGCTCTGTGAGTGTATATGTGATTTGACTCTCTGTAAAACAACTGTGTATGTTCTAATTTTAAGTTGTATGCTACTGTATATTCTTACCTGTTTCTCAACTGATGGTGTGTACTGTATTTTCTGTTTTAACGCTGTAATGTTATGTTTCTTGCACCATTCTTTATATCCCCCCCCCCCCGGACGTATCTGGAAATGATCTATTGCAGTTCAGTATGTCCTTCCTGGTGAAGCTTTTTCAAATAAAATAAATAAACTCTTCCTTCAGCCTGCCAGTTCCCCCTAGTATCTTTCATTTTTCCCTTATATATCTAAAAACATGTTTTTTCCTTCCCTTTACCCCTTCTACAACACGCAGTTCAGTGCCCTCCTTTGCAATTTTGACTGCCCTCTTGGTCTTTTGATTTTTTTTTCTGATACTCATCCCATTCCTCATCCCCATTTTTCTTTGTACCTTATAGAAGTCTTCTTTCTGGCCCACACTGCCTCCCTGACTTTTTCAGAGAAACAAATTGATCTCTTATACTTGTTTCTCTTGATAGCGATTCTTGTGCTTGTTTTCGTTGCCTCGAGAATGGCCCCCTTTATGTTCTTTCATCTTTCTTCAACTCCCACAATACTGTCTACCGCAGAGTAACCTGCCCAGGATTAGTTCCCTCATTTGTCTGAAATCCACCCTTCTGAAGTCCCGCACTTCAGCTTTAGACGAGCGCTCACTGGTGCCCATTGCCAACTTAAACCACATAGTACTGTGGTCACTGGACCCCAGACATTCCCCAACCTACACTCTGCCTACTCTTGCCAAGTTGGTGAGTACCACATTGAGAATGACAGATGATGCCTAATGGGTACCCTGACCTACTCCACCAGCATGCAGTCCTGCAGAATATCAAGCAGGGCCTAGCTTCCGGTGCTCCTGGCTGCTGGGATGGCCCAGTGGATATCTGGCAGAAGGAGCTCTCCTGTTAATACAACTTCCCATTTTGCCAGTCCCTTTCCTACTTCTGCTCCTAGTTCCTGATCTCTCTCCTCTCCCTGCCCTCCAATTATTCAGACATCAAATTACCCTACATACCCTACATTCTGCTACTGGAAAAAGACCATAACAATTGTTTTTAAACAGGTTCCCACTCATTTATCTCTGGTTAAACCTGACGTTTCCTCAAAATGTGAAACCAAACAAACAGAAACATAGACACTGCTGGCAGATAAAGACCAAGAGTCCATCCAATTTGCCCATATAGAGATTCCTATCGATGCAACTACAGAAAACATTTTAGGTTAAGCAACAGAGACATTCTCTTAGGGAGTTATTTCTAGAACAGCATGTACTGGGTCAGAATTACTGAGGAGGGAAACATGGATAGAAATGGATCCCTGGAATTGCAGAACGAGTAGGGCGTCTAATTAAACTGTTAGGGAAATAAATGATTACTCATGCAAATCAAATGATTGCAAGTCCCTAGAGTCTGAGCCAAATACAAGAAAAATGTCTACAGTGATTGGGAAATGCCAACAGTTTCAGGAAGTGAAAACCTGCAAGAAGAGGTCACACATACTTCCTCAAATTGTCTGAGGAACAAAGAAATGTTGAGTCTGTACCAGAACATGGGCCAGTTGTTATTAGGTCAGGGGTCTAACACGTCAAACAACACTCTGACAGGATTAATTTGTGAAGAACAAGTTAAAGGAAAGAAGAACATTTTAATTTATAGCAAGTGGGTGTTATGACTTGGGATTTCAGAGGCTACAAAAAGAAAGGACACTTTGAGGTTACAAAAGTTTTTATTAAAAACCTTTTGACAAACATTACAACAACTCAAAATGGTACACAATGTCATAGTTACTTTGGAATCTTGGCAATGGTGACATACAAACAGCAGTACAATGAAGGCACAACATGTCAACATTTCACGAATAGCATTATGCAAGCAATAAGACACGATGAGGTGTGGGTTATCTCCTAATAAGAGCATGCCCAGGTGCATTGTTAGGCACGAGGTGCTTGCATTGAGTGCCTTGTGCACCTGGGAGTGCTCTTATCAGGAGATAACCCACACCTCGGAGTGTCTTACTGCACTTATAAAATGGGCCCCCCCTAAAAACTTTACCCTGAAAATTAAGTTAATAAATGAAAGGAGTCTGATAACTTTTAAAAAATGAGGTTAAGAAAAGTATAAAAAAATAGTCCAAGCATTTCAACTGCGGAACATATGTAAAATCACACACACACACACACACACACACACACACACACTTTGTATTTTTTTCCCCACCACACTTCATTTTTTTTTATATTTTGTTTCTAGCTTTGTTTTATTTGTTTTCCATGTTCTCATTTTGTCTAGTAGCTGCCAGTAGCCGTGGAGTGGTTGGCACAACTGGTAGTGAGAGCGAGTGTGTGTGCTTATCATGATTTTACATTTTAGTACCATGCTTCCCCACTACTCACAGACACACATACATTTAATTGTATTTTGTCTGCCTAGAGTTTCTCTTGAATTTTTTTTGGCAGGCTGTGAAATTACACACTGCTTTTTGTGTGTTACAGTATTTACTTGTCACCAGTTGGATTGGGAGTGAGCATGTCCCTTAACGGCTTCCATAGAGACCGGTTTTGTTCCTATTGCAGTTTTCTGAACGAGACGGCGGTGAGAGCTGTGCCCAAGTGTGTTCGCTATCTGCAGTTAAATGAATATTTCCAATACTTGTGGCAACAAGACTTGTGGAGGCGCGAGTGTCAGTTTTAATTTAAAAGGAATTTGTTTCGAGCACACGACGATGCTCGGTGGATTGCGAATGGCTTATCTTGAAGTGGGGATTGCGAGCAGCTCTTTTTTTTTTTTAACTTTGAGTACAACAGGTCAGACTTTCTTTTTAATGTTTTAGTTGGGTTCACTTCTGCATGATTTGGGGGTGCAGGACGGCCAGGCCAGTACAGGTCCTGCGTAGTGTTTGCTCACTTGTGAAAGTGATTTGAAGCTATCACAGGTTACTGATATTTTCATGTTGTGAGGTCGCCCAAGGAAGAAAAGTGCTGGTTGGTATAGATATCGGTTGATAATGACACAGGTGAAAGGTCCTTTCAGCCAATCAGTTTTAGGCATTTTATTGACCCATTTTATAAATTTATATAATAACTGGTCAGCAATTTTTCCCATTGCCTGACCATGTTATAATTTGCCGTTATAACTCACGGGTTATAACAGCAAACACGAGCCAAGTCACTCGGACACAGCCACTCCCTCATTGGCTGTTCACCCACTGCTGGGCGGGCTAAACATTTTCAAAAATATGGCGGCTCTTTCTTCAGCGTAGCGAGGAGCCGCCGCACCAGACCAACGAACTTCGTTGGTTTTCCATTTGTTCATCTGTCCGTTTTTTCTTTTTTTTTAGTGCTCATCGCTTTCTCCTCAAACATCTACAAATTTTATTTGGTTAATCCTGTCATTCAACAGCCGCATTGAACAAGTGGCAGCGGGAAGAGCTCTGAGGTGTTGAAATGCGGTAAGCACTGATTACAACAGCGAGCTAAATCTAAATGTTAAAAAAAAATTGCTGACCAGGAATTATATTTCATATCAAATGGGGAAGTGACAAACTCAAATTTAATGGTTGTCCTCAGTGTGGGATGCTTTATTAAACCCCTCAGGCTTTGCCCTCGGGGTTTATGTAGCATCCCACACCTCGGGCCACCATTAAATTCTCATTAAGTACACTTTCCCATTCATTATTGTATATGTAGTTTTTGTTAACCAGGTAAGCACACTAGGCATTGGATGCCAATTTTCAGATATAACCTGGGAGATTGCATCCAAACTACAATGCAATGTTTGACACGGAACCTTTGTAAATGAACCTCTGCTTCAAAGGTACTAGTAATCCTAGAACTCAATAACTAAATCAATAAATAAATAAAACATGCATACAGTAGAAGGAAGGGTGCAAACCATGAGGGGACAGGGGGTGGGTGAGAGGGAAAAAGTGGGAGGGGGCATCTGCAGTCTAATGGACTGAAGTGCTGCATACTCAAGCAGACTAGATAGACCATAAGACCTGTATCTGCTGGCAACTTTGTATGTTCATAATACATTGTATTAAAATATACAGTAGAGGGAAGAAACATAAACAAAGCAATGTATATGGAAGGGGAAACACATAATCAGCAACACATCATATTCCATTGTATTAGAGCCCAATAATAGTTGGGCTGATGTAGGGCATGTGCCCTTCTGATTAAAATGCAATCGATGACTCAAACCTTGACTTGTCTGCTTCTTATTTAAGTTAAAAATGTTTGTAACCATACTTCAGGTAGAAGCCTAAGGAAGAAGATTTTGACTAATATAATCTTTCATACTTATATATCTGGCACCACTGCCTAACTAAGGTATGGAAGGGACCCTGATCAGGTCATGGAGGTTTCTGTGCCATTGGTGAGGTCAGGTAGGGAGACCAACTTTTAAGATATAGATTCCTTTTGCCTAGAGCCAAGTGGGAAAGCCATTCCATGGTGGCTTGGGGGTCCACAGCCTAGAGCCATTGGTGGAAATGTCAGTGGAGTGCTATCTGCATGAAATCAACATTTTAGCTATAACACTGATCACAATAATCCAGTTCAGGAGCATGTCCTTGCATGGAATGGGTGTACTAGGGTGCCCAGTCAGTGCTTGGGCTGCATCAAGGCTGTAAGAGACACCACAGACGAGGGTGCAGTATTGCTGGACAGCTTGACAAAATGACTGAATTTTGGGGCAATCCTCGAGTAGGTGCTAGAGTAATCCAACTGGGGCATCACATCTCCAGCAGAGATCTTGTCAGAGAAGTTCCAGGATATGCTGCACCTGTGGGGTATAGTACCAAGAATGCAATATTTTCATTTTGATCAGTTGGGCTCTTGAGTCTCTACAAGAAACATGTGCCCTGTACAGGCATCTCCCCAGTCTTCATCTGAGATGGTCTGCTGCTGGAAGGCTTGCCATCTTTCTTAAGAAGGTTTTGCAGGGGGAGAACCTGTATCTCCTAAGGCGTTATAGACACATCCAGCTCTGCCATTATGTGTACAGGCCCATTTCAGAAGCAGGTGAGTGGAGTCTATATGCCTTTTAATGTTATGCATATTTAAGGGGGGGCAGCATTGAATGGACATGGAGGTACCTCCAAAAGTCCTGTCTGGTTAGACGGCATGTCTGAGATAGAGTTTCCAAGGTATGTGAATATCACTTCACGGCTGGTCAAATAACTATTTGGATTATACCTCCTGTCCTCCAGGAGGCCCATCTGATGGAATGTACACCAACAGAACAATGAGAGTTGCCCCAGAGTGGCACTAGAAGTAGCTATGTGGATGAAATGTGGAGGAGGCATGTCAGCTTTTTCCAGTATTTAAAGGAAATGCCTAGAATAAGGTGGTTTCTGCACTGGGCAGGTCATAGTTTGTATAGTTACAGGAGGGGATGAGAAGTCCCTGTAGTTGATGTTTCCATCTGGGGTCAGTGAGGAAGATTTGGGAGGGAAGGGTCAAACCAGTGCCATTTGTACAAGAAGGAAACCATATGATATCCTTGAAACCTGAGGACTGCACAACCTTCCTGAGACCAGTGTCTACGGAGATTGGTCTCACTGAATTGGGGGGGGGCACCTTCCCAGAGGATGTTTCCCAGATGTTTGTCAGTTTTAGTGAACCAGCTATATCTGAGATGTTGATGGGTAGCGGTGCTACAAGATGAAGGATCTGGGGTGCTATCCCCATTTTGATAGAGGCTGTTTTCAGGGACAGGTGAAATAGATTCCATCTATCTAGTTCAGTATGGATGTTTTCTAGTAAGAGGGTAAAATTAGTTTGAGATAGGTTTTGAAGAAGATGGATAATGCGTATTCCAAGCTAGGTGATAACCACACTGGCCCATGCCCATGAAATGTTCTGGAAATCAGTTTCCATACCTGAAGAGTTTATTTAGGATTTTCTGTCATTGGTCTGGAATCCAAATACTTGGGCAGATTTATCAAGTACCATATTTCATTGATTAGTAGTCACCATCGATTAGAAGCCACCCTTGAACTGTAGCCACAGCTAAAGAATTGAAGCCTCCCCTGATTATAAGCCATGGATTCTAATCAACGGCATCTACTAATCAATGAAACTATATTCTACATCCGGCCCGGTGGCGCAGAGGGTTGAGGCACTGGCGCCTTACCTCAGCCCAATGCCGGTGACCCGGGTTCGGGAACGGACTCGGGATGTAGGGGGCTGGCAGGAGGCGGGACAGGATTGAGCATCCGTAGGACTGCTCTCCTCTCCTCTCCTGGGGTGGGTAGTGGGTTGTCATCATGCCACAGTGGCCTCTGGTGGAGACCAGGAGCACTGCCGATGCACACAGGAGGAATCAACTAGAAAAGCGGAAATACCACTACACGGCAACTGGATGAGGGCTGCCTGGCTCTCTGAGGCCATCCAGGTCCTACCGAGCTCTCTGTCTCAGCAGCACCCCCGGGGCCAAGTGTTGCGCTGGTCTCCCTCCCCCTTGGCTGGTGCTTTCCCCCTTGGAGGAGAGGGAACCATTCAGCAAAGGGCTACGTGGGTTACCCTGAGGGCTGGCTGTGACCTGAGATGGCGGCTCAGAGGATGGATGGGTCGGAGGTCAGCCTTGGCTAGCCCGAAGGAGTGGCTGCCATGGAGCATGTAGGGGTAAAAGAAATAACACACACAAAAAAAAAACTATATCCTGCTTATGTCCTGACTCTGTGTATCCCTTGTTAGATCGAGTAAATGACAGTCGAGGAAGTGCACTCCAATTTCAAATTACCAGTACTATCTGGTATTTGATCCTGATCCTGATCCTGACTCCATACCTTTACCTGACCATGAGGCACCTGGCTATACTAGTTTGCTAAGCGGTATGTTCTCACTTTTTCTTTGGTTGATTTATAGTCTCTGGGTATAGGGTAAGGACTGGAGACTAATAGGGGAACTGATATATTGGTTTAGATCTGCGCTGAGTAAACAGAATTTGGGAGAGATGGGACCAAGCCATATCAAGACTCATTGAAACAGTACAGGGCTGGGTTGCTGATATGAGACAGGAGCAGTTGACACAACAGAAATTGTATGCTGCCACTCTCTAGATACAGAGTAATGGCTAGATAGGGAGACAGATAAATGGGGGGATTGTACTTCTGAAATTTTTACTTTTCTTTATTTGTTTTATTTAGGTGAATTGAGAGCAAGCAAAAACAGGAGCACTTGCTTGTTTTGGAGGGTTTTAAATACAAGCTGCCCTCATTAGAAGCCGTGGCAAAAAACTAAAATGTGTAATACAAGCTGCAGCTTCTAATCAATGAAATATGGTCATTTCTGGAGATTGGGGAGTGCTTTAGGGGAATCAGCAAGCAATACTAGAAGGCTGTCTGCTTGTAGGAGCACCCTGTAATCCTGAGAAGTAGCTCTGATGCCTGTCATGGAGGGTGAGAACTAATAGCTATCGCCAAAGGTATGATGGCAAGCAGAAGGAGTAAGGGGGATTGAGTATCCCTGATGAGTCCCTTGCGGTAAGGGAAAGGCTTAGGACAGGCAACCATTTGTCAAAATTTAGGTTGATGGATCATGGCAGAGCATTTGGACTCCAGCCAAGGAGAAAGGCCCTATCCCCATGGACTTCATGACCTAGAAAAGGTACCCCCACTCCACTGAGTTGAAAGCTTTTTCAGAGTCTATTGTCAGAGCTGCTGCTGGAGTGGGGGTAGATCGAACCAGGTGCCATCAGTTAATAAGGGATCGGAGATGGTCAGAGCTAAGTCTTTTTTTGAAAAAAAGCGCACATGGGCAAGGTGGATGATTGAGGGGATGGACTCTAGTCTATATGCCATTATTTTGGCCAGGACTTTAACATACGCATTTATCAGGGATATAGACCTATAGCTACAACGTAACGTGAGATATTTTCCCTTTTGGTAACACAGTTATCACTGCTTCACATAGAGTTGGGGGCATCTGAGTTAATGATAGGGCTTCCTGAAACTTTTGTAGTAAGGCCAAGGACACTTCCTTCATTAGGGACTGGTATAGATCTGTAGGTATGCCATCTCCCCAGGGGTTTATTTTTCTACAGAGAGAGAATGGCTTTTTGCACTTCCTCGAGAGACAGAGGGGCCTCCATAGCTTGTTGTTGAGCTTTTCCTATCTGGCGAAGACTGATGGTTTGAAGAAAGGTCTGTATATGGGATATTGGGGGGGTTGGATGAGGTGTACAGGGAGGCATAAAAGTCTCTTACAATTTGATTAACCTCTTTCTGTGAGGTTTGAAGAAGGTCATTCTGAGCGCTAAGCTCGGGAATGTTTTTCAGCCTGCATCTTCCTCAGTCAGTATGAGAGAACTTTATGTGCCTTATCATCCCCCCCCCCCATGCCCAGTATTTGTGCTGCAAATATTGTAGGGATAACTCTGCCTTTTCTATGTAATGCTGGTTAAGCTATATGCAGAGGCCCATTAGTTCTGAGATGTCCATATTAGTGTTTCAGCTCAGACACAAAGGGCAACCCTAGGAGGTATACACCAAGTGCGGTCCAGCCCCTAGCCTTACTGTCTGCTGAGCTTCACTGATCTTCACCAACTGGGGGGGAATGAATCACAGAGGGAAGGCAGACTCTGACAAGTGCAGAAGCAGGGATTCCTTGACAGTGGTTCTACCTGGACGATTCCCCCTTGGAGTGCACAGTCCGATCTTGTTTCTCTGGTGAGGTGGCTCTTTCCTCACTCGCTCTGCTCAGATCCAACAAGCGGCTGCTCTCTCAGCATAAGGAGCAGTTGGAACACTTACCCAGAATTCCTGCCTGCTGTATGTAAATCAGCATTTGTACTGCTGGCCAGATAATAGAAAGCTCTTAGCTGGAAGCAACAGTTCAGACACAAAGGGCACCCCTAGGAGGCATACGCCAAGAGCGGTCTAGCCCCTAGCCTTACTGTCTGCTGAGCTTCACTGACTGTTGTACCCACTATTGAAATAGTGGTCAGCTAATAGAAAGCTCTCAGCTGGAAACAACACCTCAGACACCAAGGGCAACTCTAGGAGGCATAAGCCAAGTGCAGTCCAGCCCCTTGCCTTACTGTCTGCTGAGCTTCACTGTTCTTCACTGACCTGGGAGAGAGACCAATCATGGAGGTAAGGCAGACTCTGACAAGTGCAGAAGCAGAGATTCCTTGACAGCAGTTCTACCTGGGTGAATCCCCCTTGGAGTTCACAGTCTAGGCACCTTTCTCTACTGAGGCAGCTTCTCTCCTCACTTGCTCTGCTCAGACCCAGCCAGCAGCTGCTCTCTCAGCATAAGGAGCAGTTGGAACACTTACTCAGAATTCCTGGCTGCTGTATGTAAATCAGCATTTGTACTGCTGGTCAGCTAATCAAAAGCTCTCAGCCAGAAGCAACAGCTCAGACACAAAAAGCACCCCTAGGAGGCATATGCCAAAAGTGGTCCAGCCCCTAGTCCTACTGTCTGCTGCGCTTTACTGATCTTCATTGACTGTTGTACCCACTACTGAAATACTGGTCAGCTAACAGAATGCTCTTAGCCAGAAACAACCAGAAGCAACAGCTCAGACACAAAGGGCAACCCTAGGAGGCATACATCAAGTGCGGTCCAGCCCCTAGCCTTACTGTCTGTTGAGCTTCACTGATCTTCACCAACTGGGAAAGAGACCAATCACAGAGGGAAGACAGACTCTGACAGGTGCAGAAGCAGGGATTCCTTGACAGTGGTTCTACCTGGGTGAATCCCCCTTGGAGTATACAGTCTGGGCTCCTTTCTCTGCTGAGACGGCTTCTGTCCTTGCTCTGCTCAGACACAGCCAGCGGCTACTCTCTCAGCATAAGGAGCAGTTGAAGCACTTACCCAGAATTATTGGCTGCTGTATGTAAATCAGTATTTGTTCTGCTGGTCAGCTAATAGAAAGCTCTCAGCAGGAAGCAAGATCTCAGACACAAAGGGCACCCTAGGAGGTATACACCAAGAGCCATCCAGCCCCTAGCTTTACTGTCTGCTGAGTTTCACTGATCTTCACATACTGTTGTACCCACTACTGAAATAGTGGTCGGCTAATAGAAAGCTTTCAGCCAGAAACAACTAGAAGCAACAGCTCAGACACAAAGGGCAATGCTAAAAGACATATGCCAAGTGTGGCCCAGCCTGTAGCTTTACTGTCTGCTGAACTTCATTGATCTTCACTATTGTTGATTGTTTTTTGGTGGTAGGGCTCCGCAATTGTTGCTCAGACAAGGGCCACACCTCCATCTGTGACTGGAATGATTTTTGGGAATGATCTCACTTTAAATTCAACGGCCTTCACCTCAAAAAGGAGGGGATCAAGGCACTAGGGCAAAAACTTGATGTGTTCACCAGTCATTTAAACTAGAAGGAGGGGAGGTGGTGACCAAACAAATCTATGGAAATGGAACCCAAGTCACCACCACCCCAGATCCCGGCAAGAATTCCTCCCATCGAGCGCATAAGCAAAAACAGAAAGAGCACAGTAGGGTTAAATGGAAAAAGGGTATGCTAAAACAAAAAGTAACAAACATTCATCAATGCCGAATGTTGTCTCGTTGGCATTGGCATTGGTAGTGCAGGAGTTAGAGATACATAATAGGAATGGCAGTGAAGTATTGAACTGATGTCAACTCCATCCCCACCCTGCAGAGACTGACAGGCGTTGGGGTGTGCCTTTGGGTCATCAGCTATAACGCTCATGCCATTTTACCTCACCCTACCCTGTAGACACTGACAAGTGTTGTGGTGTGCTTTGGGGTCTTTGGGCCTTATACTTACCCCATTCCATAAGGAAATATGCTGAGATGGGTGCAGTATAGAGAATGGGGTACTTTAGGGCCGAACACTCCAAGGCACACCTTGATGCCTGTCACTGGCTGCAGGGTGGGGTGGGGTGGGGTGGAATGGCGTGAGCATTACAGCCAATGATCCCAATTCACACCCCTGATGCCTGTCAGTCTCTACAAGGTGGGGTATTACAGTTGGAAACCCTAACACCGTGGGCGTTTGTTGATATTTTCACTCCAAATTTTCAACATGGGCTTTTTGTGACGCCACCTCATGAAGAGCAGCACTATCAGTTTGTTAGCTGAAAGGTGGTTTTGCACAGCGACTATGCCACTTGGTGACACAGGTACGAAAACACATTTAGGGCAGGATGTGAAAAATAATAACTGTATTGTTCATGAGGAGGTGTAAAAAATGGCAACATTGAAAACCTGGAGTGAAAATATGAAAAATTGGTGAAGTCATGAACATGCATAGAAAATGCGCAACACACGTCCATAACCCAATTATTTTGTGGATTTTTTTTAACCACAGTTTCAACATAGGCATTTAGGGACCTCCCCTCATGAACAGTGGCACTGTGATTTTGTTAATCTGTCCCAAAAGTTGATTTCCCACAGCGACCACGCCATTGTGCGCCACAGGTGCGAAAACACATTTTGGGTGGGATGTGAAAAATGACAGCTGTACTGTTCATAAGGAGGTGTGAAAAAATGCCAGTGTTGAAAATCTGGCATGAAAATATTGCAGATTTGCGAGGTTATAAGGGTGAGTGGAAACTGCACAACGCATGCTTGTAATGCAGTCATTTTATGGACTTTCATCACCAAATTTTCAGCATAGGCATTTTAGGACCTCTGCTCATGAACAGCATCACTGTCATTTTCTTAATCTGTCCTTAAAACTGATCTCCCACAGTGACTGTGGTATTTTGCACCGAAAGTGCGAAAACGCATTTCGGCCAGGATATGTAAAATGACAGCTGTACTGTTCATAAGGAGGTGTGGAAAATGGCAATTTTGAAAATCTGGAGTGAAAATATTACAAATTCACGAAGTTACGAGCGTGCTTGGAAACTGCACAATACACACTCGTAAAACAGTCATTTTTTTGATTTTTTTCACCAAATTTGCAGCATAGGCTTTCTGAGAGCCCACCTCATGAACAGTGGCACTGTCGTTTTGTTAATCGGTCCCGAAAGGTGATTTTGCCCATTGAACGTGAAATCAGCTTTCCGGACTGAAAAACACCATGACAGTGACTGAAGTCATGAGGAGGGGTCTCAATAACCTCATGTTGAAAATGTGGTGCCAAAATTCCCAAAAATGCTTGAGATATGCACCAAAGTTGAAAAAAAACTATTTATGCCATTATACAGCTTACCACCATTTCTTCGGTTCGCGGTCTGCTTTGAAGAGTGCAGACGTGTTCCCGGTCCACCAAAGATTGTCGTGCCGGGCTCTGGAGATAAGTATGGGGTGAGTGGGGATGTGGGGAGACAGGGTGCGCAGAGGGTTGGCGCTGGCTGATAGGGGGCAGGAGAGACCGCGAGGGACCGTTTTTCTTCTTTTACAGGAGGAAAAAAAAAGACAATGAGGGTCGGTTTCTTTTTTTGCAGGTGTTTGTTTGGTACACTGGGGTGGGCTCCCAGTGTACCACCTGCACTAAGGGGAAGGGGACCACAGCCGATGGGGATTGGGCCCCCTGTAGGCACAGAAACAGGTGGGGGGCACGCATGATGCCAAGGGGGATTGAGCACCCCCTCAGCACACAGCACAAATCGGGGGTTAGGGACATATTGTCAATGGGGAATGGGCTCCCCCGTCGGCAAATGAAGTGGGTCAGGGCATGCCAACAGGGGGATTGGGCACCCCTGAAGTCAGCACTCTGTGTGGCGGCAGACAGTGCTGCCATGTTTATTGAACTGCTTCACCAGGAAAGGCACGTAGGGAGGCATGTTATTGTGCCGCTGCGTGACAAGCTTGGCTCTCATTGCAGCGGCACTTTTCTTAGATCTGGTGGCCACTTTACGTACTGCTGGTGTCAGTGCCTGCATGCTGGCTTATTGGGGAATGAGGACGGACTCCATCGATGCGTGCCCTGCATTCACCTACAGCACCACATCTCCAAATCTGCTATTAATGGAATATATTGGCTGGCGCGTAAGCTCGAGCCAACATAAAAAGAATGCCAGTTACTAGAAAGCAGTGGTGACTAATGCCCACATTCTGGCTAGCAAAATCCCAGAACTCACAGCCACAATGGCAGAGGCTGGACTGGGTGACAGTAACTGAAACACGGTTTAACGACAACCATTCATGGGATATTGCCATGCCAAGGCTACAATCTGTTCAGGAAGGACAGGAAGGGATGGAAAGGAGGAGTAGCCTTGTATATAAGAGAGGACATAAAAGCCATGGAAGTCCAAAGAACCCATAGAAACATAGAAGTTGACAGCAGATAAGGACCAGAAGGCCCATCCAGTCTGCCCACTTCTTTTTCTACCTTACGAATGTGCCATCGGCCTTTGCTCTGTCAATGGCCTATCTATTCATACTCATCTGTATTGCTCCTTTATGCCTATCCCATGCCTGTTTGAAGCCCTGCACTGTAGTCATATCCACCACTTCCTGAGGTAGGCCATTCCATGCATCCACCACCCTTTCTGTGAAAAATAACTTCCTCACGGTATCCCTTAATCGACCTCCTTCTAATCGCATGCTGTGTCCCCTTGTCCTGCTATTTTTCTTTTACTGAAACATGTTAGACTCTTTCACCTTGTTAATGCCCTTAAGGTGTTTGAATGTTTCGATCATATCACCTCTCTCCCTCCTTTTCTCTAGGTTATACATATTGAGCTTCATTAATCTGTCCTCATATGTTTTCTGATGCAGTCCCTGCAATATTTTGGTTGCCCTTCTCTGGACTGCCTCGATTTGGTTAATGTCCTTGTGAAGGTGTGGCCTCCAGTACTACACGCAGTACTCCAGATGGGGTGTAACCAGTGTCTTGTAAAGAGGGATTATGACTTGTGATACCCCTACCAATACACCCCAACATCCTCCTAGCCTTACCTACTGCTTTAGTGAGCTGCTTGGATGATTTCAGGTTATCTGTGATGATGATGCCCAAGTCTCTTTCTTCCCTTGTGACTGCCAGCAACTCCCCTCCCAACCTATAGGTGGCTTCAAGGTTTCTCTTCCCTATGTGCATGATCTTGCACTTTTTTACATTAAACCCCAGTTGCCACTCTTCCGACCATTTTGCCAGTTTATCCAAATCTCTTCTCATTCTGCCCACCCCATCTGGATCATCTACGCTGTTGCAGGTCTTGATGTCATCTGCAAACAGACAAACCTTACCCTCTAGTCCATCTGCAATGTCACTGATGAAGATATTGAAGAGGACTGGCCCCAAGACTGATCCCTGAGGTACCCCACTTGTGACTTGCAACTCGTCTGACTGTATACCGTTTACCACCCCTCTCTGTTTTCTGCCCATCAACCAGTTTGCCACCCAGTTGACCAACTTCTGACCCACCCCGAGCCTACCCAGCTTATTAATCAATCTTCTATGTGGAACAGTATCAAAAGCTTTGCTGAAGTCAAGGTAGACATCAACTGCTCCTCCTTGAGCCACCACTCTGGTTACCCAGTCAAAGAAATCTATGAGATTAGTTTGACAGGACCTTCCTGCTGTAAACCCATGCTTGTCTTGGATCCTGTGCTCCTATGGATTCCAGGTGTTGCACTATCCTTTTCTTACAGAGTGCCTCCATAATCTTGCCTACTACTGAGGTAAGACTGACAGTCTGTAGTTGCCTGCCTCCTCCGCTACCACTCTTGTAGAGCAGGATCACATGAGCCCTTCTCCAGTCTTCTGGGACCTCTCCTGTGCTCAGAGACTCATTAAACAGTTCTGATAATGGCTCTCTAGTTCCACCCTTAGCTCCTTTAGTACCCTGGGATGTATGTCATCAGGTCCCATTGCCTTGTCCACCCAGAGCTTATCGAGCTCTTGTAGGACCCTTTTTGTGAAGGGACTAGTGCACACCTCCATCCCCCCTGAGTCCATGGTGCTGAGCTGTGGGCCCTGCCCTACCTTCTCCTCAGTAAATATTGAGCAGAAGTATCTATTTAGGATAGATGCTTTACATGGTCCTCCTCCTCACATGCCCCCTTATCCCTTTGATCTTAGCAATATCCCTCTGAACTTTCTCCTTTCACTAATGTATATATAGAAAGTCTTGTCACCTTCTTTTACTGTTTGTGCTAGTGTTTCCTCGGTTTGGGCCTTTGCCTGCCTTACTACCTTTCCTGCTTCCCTTAGGGAAGTTTGGTATACCTCCCTATCTTCATCCCACTGCATTCCCTTATATTTCCTGAAGGACAAGCTTTTGACTCTGACCTTTTCTGCTACTGTTTTTGAGAACCAAAGTGGTTTCCTTCTTCTTTTGCACTTCCTTTTCTCTCTAACACAGTGGGATGTGGCTTCAAGTATTGCATCCTTAATGCTTGCCCACTTTGCCTATACCCCCTCACCTGTATTTCTCCTTGCCAGGGCTAGCTTAACTCTGTTGGCCATCTTACCCAAGGCAAATCAAAGGTCCTCTGGGTCACACTCAAACCAGGAAATAAATCAGTCCTCAGACTAGGGGTCATATATAGGCCTCCCTAGCAGGGGCAGAAGCAGACGAAGAACTATTGGAAAGCATACTGAATATGACTGATAAGGGAGAGGTCGTGTTAATCAGTGATTTCAATCTCCCAGACATAGACTGGATTTCCTGCACAACATCCACAGCTAGAAGCAGAAACTTCCTAGACGCACTGAGAACACAATCCTGGACCTGGTGCTCACTAACAGTAGCAAGGTAAAGGAGGTGGAAGTGGGGTGTTAATTGGGATTGAACAACCACAGATCTGTCTGGCTTATGGTCAGCAAGATAGAGGGATCAAGCCATTCTAAGACAGGAGTCCTTGATTTCAACAAAACAGACTTTGCCCAGATGAGAAGTTGCTTCAGAGGTAACTTCAAGAAAAAGGCAAAAGAATGGGTGGAACAATGTTGGGCACACATAAGGAAGGCACTGGAAGAAGTAACTAAAAATGCTCCAGGCTGGTCAGTAAGACAAGAAAAAGAAGGAATCCGCTGTGGTTCACAAAAGAGGTAGCAACTACATAAGAGAAAAGAGCCATGCATTCAAGAAGTACAAGAGCTCTAACAGTGACAAGGATAGGGAGGCATACAGGAGTGGCTTGAGAGAGGCAGATAAGGTGATCAGAGCAGCAAAGGCACAAACAGATGGAGACTTGGTGTGGGGGGTTAAAGAAGGCAAGAAGCCCTTCTTTAGGTACATATGTGACAAAAAGAAAAACAAAGGAGGTATTGTCGGGCTCTTAAACAGGGATGGGAAAAAGGTGGAAGAAGACATAGAAAAGGCAGAAGTCTTGAATGAGCACTTCTGCTCTGTCTTTACAAAGGAAGAGCCTGGCAATGGACCCACCCCAAAGGGGGACAAAATAACAGAAAGGGGGCGGGTACAAGCCTGTTCACATCTGAAAGGGTAAAGGCAGAATTAAAAAACTGAATTTGGATAAAGCCATGGGTCCAGATGGAATCCACCCACGCATACTGCAGGAACTTGAGTGATGAACTGGCTGAACCCCTAGCAGGCCTATTTAGTGGATCCCTGAGGAAAAGGACGGTCCCACAGGACTGGAAAAAGGCAATAGTGATCCCCACCTACAAGAGTGGTAGCAAAGAGGAAGCAGGGAACTACTGACCAGTTAGTCTCACCTCAGTGGTGGGAAAGTTGATGGAATCGCTGCTCAGGGAAATAATAATAGCATTTCTGGAGGAAACTGAACAGCAGGACGCCAAGCAACACAGGTTCACAGAGAGAAGGTTTTGCCAGACAAACCTGATCGAGTTCTTCGACCTGGTAACTAGGGTGGTGGATCAGGGGGGTGCCATGGATATCATCCACCTAGACTCTAGTAAAGCCTTCGATTGTGTTCCACACAGAAGGCTGCTAAATAAACTTGAGAATACAGGCGTAGGGAAGGAAGTGGTATAATGGGTAGGAACTGGCTTCAACAGTGAACCCAAACAGTGATAGTAAATGGGGCAGCATCAGAAGCCAGGGAAGTGACCAGCGGTGTGCCACAAGGGTCCATCCTGGGACATTTGCTCTTCAATGTGGTCATTAGTGACATCACAGAAGAGTTGGGTGGGAAGGTATGTGTGTTTGCAGATGACACAAAGATCTGCAATAGAGTGGATACGACAAAGGGGGTTGAGCAAATGAGAAGTGACCTTCTCAAGCTTGAAAAATGGTCACGTATGTTGCAGCTAAAATTCAATGCAAAAAATGCAAGGTCATGCATCTAGGTAAGAACAACCCGGGTGCTGACTGCCACCTGTGGGGGGAGACACTGGCAATAGCCAGCAGGAGCGAGATCTGGGAATTATCATTTCAGATGATTTAAAAGTGGGCAACAAATGCAAAAAAGCAGCAATAAGGTCCAGCAAAATGTTAGGATGCATAGGTAGAGGCATCTCAAGTAGAAGAAGAGAGGTGATCCTGCCACTGTACAGGTCCCTGGTGAGGCCCTACCTTGAGTACTGCATCCAGTTCTTGAGGCCTTACCTCAGGGAGGACTTAGACAGACTGGAGACAGTGCAGAGGAGGACAAGTAAAATTATTTACGGTTTTCATGAGTTGTCTTACGAACACAGATTAAGGAAGTTCAACATGTACTCCCTGGAGCAGTGCAGAGATAGGAGGGACATGACTGAGACATTCAAGTACCTAAAGGGTATAAATAGAGCCCCCACCCAGGATCTCTTTCTCATTAATAACTCTACGAGTACAAAAGGCTATGACATGAAAGTGGGGGGGGGAGCTTCAGAGGCAACATGTACAAGTTTTTCTTCACAGAAAGTGTGGTTGATCCTTGGCATGGCCTACTTGCCAAAGTCATTGAATCCAAAACAGTATGGAGATTCAAATCAGCTTGGGATAGGCACACAAGGATAGTAACAAATAGTATCTGAGTAGGGGTTTAGGATCTGGGCAGACTAGATGGAACTTTGGTCCCCATCTGCCATCACTTTCTATGTTTCTATGTTCTATGTTTGTTTTATATCTGGATTCTGCATCTTTTCAGTTTGGCCTCCAGGATCCTGGTCTTCCTCTCTCTGTTTCTGCCAGAACATGGCAGAGCCAATAATTTGTTCCAAAGGTATGTCTTGTAGGCTTTGCATACAGCTCCATGAGGTACCTCTCCATTGTTATTGGTGGCAAAGAAAAGGTTTGTTTCCTCCTTGACCCACCCTATGAATTTGAGGTCAGCTAATAAGAGAGGGTCTAGGTGCCAGGATGTGGAATGGGGGGGGTGAGGTGGGCCCAGAGGAGTCAGAAGGAGATGGCAACATGATCTGAGATCACAACAGGATTAATCTGGGATCCAAAAGGTTATTGCATGTTTGTAGGGGAGGTGCACTACAAATCGATCCTGCTGGATGAATGATGAACTGTCAAGAAGCATGTGTAGTGTGATCCGAGGGGAGACCATGCTCCTGGAGGAGTTTCTTAAGGGCCAGAGGGGCTCTAGAGTGGGATTCTATGATGGAACCTGTAAAATCAATATAGGAGTCAGTGGTTAGACTGAAGTCCCCTCCGAGTATGATGGGGGCTGGTGGAGAGTTGAGGATGGATAGTTCTTGATTAATGGTATGGAAGACTCACCTCCGATCGCTCCTTGGCAGTTCCTGTGTGCCACACTTCTCAAGGCCAGCACTCCCTTGTCTTCAGGGGTGCAAAGCTTTTCAACAGCCTCCCCTACTCTCTTGTCCAGTGTCCCTCCCTTGGACTATTTAAACTCAGACTTAAACAATACCTTTTGAACAGTTCAGTCTGCGATTGCACTTAAAACAATGTTGTTTTACTCTTGCCTGCCTGTAAAATCCTTGACCTTGACATTCTTAGTTTTGTATTGTGTTACTCCATGAATTATATCTGTATTACTCCTGTCCCAGCTTTGTACTCTGTATTGTGCTGTCACTGGACGCTTGTGAAAACGGAGAGTTTTGCTCATATGCCTTCCAGTATAAAAAAAAAATGATATTAAATGAAATTAAACAAATTAGGGGTATCAGACTTGGGGGAATATATGTTGGCCAGGATCACTGCGGGTCAGGACCCATCTGCCTTCCTTGTCCTGCTTGGATGAGGATACATTCCATTTAAGGGATTTGTGAATGAGTAGCAGGAACCCTCTTTCAGTGTTGGGAGGAGTGCTGTGAGTTTCCAGACCAGCCTTTTCCCTTTCTAGTTTATAGACTTCTAGATGAATAGTTTGGTTTCTTGGAGGAATGCTACTTTTGCCTGGATTTTTTTTTAAATGATTTAAGATCTTTTTCCTTTTGACATGTGAATTTACCACCCTGCACATTCCATGAAACTAGGGTTAGATGAGAGATATTTTCTATGGTATCACTTGAGAGATAGCCATGGGGTGTAACATAAATTTTCCACTCCTTTTGGAATTAACCAAATCTGTGTCAAGCAAGAGTTAGAAGTTATTAGTGGTATTGTATGACCCATCTCCCTGATAGAGTTGCAGTCCTCCATGTCAAGTGCCAGCACAAATATTAGTAGCACCAAGTAAAGATGAGCTTTAAAAATCATTTGCAACCAAAACAGTGTAAAAACAGGCCCAACAGGGGCAGCTCCCAGTCCTCTCAAAAGTCTTCAAGAGATTTGTCCATAGACAATTATCAGGGTACTTAGAACAATACGATCTGCTTACAAATAAACAACATGGCTTTAGAACAGGGAGGTCCACTGACACAACCCTCGTAGATTTTAATAATCTTATCTCAGAATACGTGAATCAGGGTTTAGAAGTGGGAGCCGTGTTCATGGACCTCAGTAAGGCCTTCAACTTAGTAGATCGTGGGATAATATTGGAAAAATTGAATGAGATTGGTATCCACAAAGAAACCTTGCCTTGGTTTAACTCTTATCTCTCCCTTAAAAAACAATGTGTATTGGTGGGAAGTTCCTTATCAGCTTTAAGGGAGGTGAGGAGAGGGGTGCCTCAGGGTTCAATATTGGGGCTCCTTCTCTTCAATATTTACATCAATCACCTCCCCGGAGTGATTGCGAATGGAGTTGTGCATTTGTACATGGACGACACTGTCTTAGTGGTGTCTGCGTGCAACCACACCACTCTGGAAGTAAAAATACAGGAAGATGTGCTTGCAATGGAACAGTGGTTTCAAGGTGTTAGATTAGTGATGAATCTTAAGAAAACTCAATGTACGACTTTCATAACAGACAGCAGAAACACAAAAGGGAAAGAACTGAACTTGTTTTTCAAAAATAAACAGCAGATACCAATAACCCACACATATAAATACTTGGGAGTAACGATTGATAGAAGATTAACATATGAAGAACACATTAAAGCTGTAGTTAAAAAGTGTAACCAGAAACTGAGTGCACTGAGGAGAACGTTCACCATACTTGCTGTATCCACTAGAACCAAGTTGTCGACTCAACTTATGATTCCTGTTTTAAGTTATGAGGCATTGTTGTATAGAAATGCCCCAAAAACTTATTTCAAATTAACTGACCAACTATACAGTATTACAGAATTGCGAGATTCGCTAGTGGTAGCAAGTTTCGTGAACAGTGAACACCGCTGTAAAGTTTTGGATAAGCTCAAATGGGTGGGACCGGAACTAAAAAAGGGAAATACAATGGTTAACTTGGTGTTGGAAATTAATGAATGTAGATCATACCCATCCCCTGAAGGGTTTAATAACAGCAAATCACAAACAGAACAAACATGGCCTGCATAAAACATCTATTGACATCACTTGGTCAAGGGTATACAACAGATTTGGGCATCTAACCTTGATTAGAAATCTAGCAAAGGCATGGAATGGGATCCCTAATTTTATTAAACAAAAAAAAAAAGTATGCAGCTTTTCAGCAGGAAATGATTAATCATTATCATAAGGGATATACACGTTGAACTATAGGTCCAAACCACAAATTCTTTCTTGTATGCACTTAATGCACTTTGTCTATGTGAACTGTGTAATTTAAATGATTGTAAGAGTGTCATGCATGGTATTTTAAATGTTTTTGTACAGGACATGATTTGTAAATAGGGCTAGTCCCTAAATTATGCTTTTTCCTGGATAAAAATAAAACTTTTATATATCTATAGATGAAAAAGGAGAGTATACAATGTCCTGACTTTGGGGAGTCCTGTAAAATTTCTCATAGCCCTCCCTGCTGAGAGACCACCATCTCAGTGCTACTGGCTAGTTAAAAAAAAAAAACTGCCTAAGTAGTGAGAGCAGGTCCTGGTGCATGGTGGGTCCAGCGTCTCTTCACCCCCAATTTCCCACCAAGGTAACATTAAGCCTGTTACTAAACAAATAAGTCTTATTAAGCAGTCAGACCAGTAGGGCAAGCAAGGTACATACAGTACGCAGATTTCATGAGAAAAATTAGCGTGATTCCCTTATGTGCAGAGTAGTGACCCATAAAAATTGTCCCGTGCATGAGGGCAGTGTTGGGTAAGTTACTTTTTCTATTACTTTCTATTACTTTTGGAAACTTGTTCCAGGAAGCTCTGTGCAGTCACTAGCAAGGGTGGAGAAGTACTAGAACAAGTAACACACCTTACAGTTACAGTTACTTATGTCTTTTTATGCAAAAGTAATACATAACTGTAAATGATTACATTTATTTGAAAGTAACTAGTAACTAACCTATTACTCTCAACAAATTTAATCTGTTATAGTGTTTTATTACTTTTGTATTGTTTTTGTATGGAACGAAATACGAAACTGTAACTGTAAGGTGTATTACTTTTTCTAGTACTTCTCCACCCTTGCTAGTGACTGCACAGAGCTTCCTGGAACAAGTTTTCAAAAGAAATAGAAAGTAATAGAAAAAGTAACTTACCCAACACTGCATGAGGGTCAATCCAAGCTACCAATATTTTATAGTCACAATGATGGTCCATTCCCCATGTTCACTGTAGAAGAAGAGTAGTGTTAGTTGACAGCCTACCTTCTGTCATAAAGGTGAGATGACCCAGTGAGCATGGAAGCCATGATAACCACTGTAATAGCATGCGGTATGGTGCCTGTGGTCCATTAGCATGGACCATGGTGAAGCTTCTGGCAGTCCACATGCAGCAAACAGCAGCTACCTCCCACCCTCCAGCAAAGGGATAAGTAAAGCCAACATCTATAGAAATACAGAAACATAGAATTTGTTGCCAGATAAGGACCGCTTGGCCCACCTATTCTGCCCATTTCCCTACCTAACGGATAAGCTGCAGATCCTAGTTAACCAACAGCCTACTTCCTCCTACCCCCCACTAGAATTGCCTTATGTCTGTCCCATGCATTCTTGAATTCCCCCACTGTTTTTGAGTCTACAACCTCCTCAGGAAGGCCGTTCCATTCATCTACAACCCTCTCTGCGAAGAAATACTTCCTCACATTACCTCTGAGCCGTCCCCCCATCTTCAAATTGTGCCCCCTTGTTCTTGCACATCTCCATTGTGAATACTGAGCAGAAGTATTTGTTCAGTATCCCTGCTTTTTCACTGTTGCTCTCTGCCCAACCACCTTCCTCTTTATTCAGCCTCGGTATCCCTGCCTTAGTCTTTCTTTGCTCCCTAATGTACCTATAAAAGGTTTTATCCCCCTTCTTAACCGAGTTGGCTGTCTTTTCCTCAGTTTGAGCCTTTGCTATTCTGACTGCCTTCCCCCCTTACTTCTGCTTTAACTGATACAGTTCTCTGTCCTGCTCCTTCTGTGTTTCCTTATACTTCCTGAATGCTATCTTTTCCTCCCTTACCTTCCCCACCACTTCTTTTGAGAACCATAGTGTTTTTTTCTTTCGTTTTGATTTGTTTATTTGCTTCACACAAAGGCTTGTTGCCTCTGTGATGGCGGATTTGATGTTTCAACATCGTTGCTTCACCCCACCTTGTTACCTGTTTGCTAGTGCTTTTCTGAGGCACTCTCTCATTTTGACAAAATCAGCCCTCCTGAATTCCAGTACCTTCACTTTTGTATGGCTTGACTCTACAGCTAAGTTTATCATGAAGCACACTGTTTGGTGGTTGCTTGTTCCCAGATGGCTACCCATTTCAAGATTGGAGATCCTCTCTCCATCCCCATTTGAGAGTACCAGGGCTAAGACTGCTCCCTCCCGAGTGGGTTCCAAAACTAGTTGTCTGAGACATGCCCCCTGTAGGGCATCAAGAATGGCCCTGCTCTTGGATGTGGCTGCAGCAAAGGTGCTCCAGTTAACATCTGGCATATCCAAGTCCTCCATCAGCAATATCTCCCCTTTCTTTGCCATACCAAGGAGGCCTTCTATCATTTCCTTGTCCATTTCCTCCCCCTGAGATGGGGGTCTGTATACAACCCCTGAGCGGATTATGGTGCCATTTCCAGTCTCCAGGGTGACCCACAGTGCCTCCTCTCCTCCCTGTTTACCCTTTAGTTCTGTTGCTTTGATCCCTTCCCTTACATAGAGAACTACTCCTCCTCCTCTTCTTCCCTACCTGTCCCTCCTGTAGATTGTGTATCCTGGTATGTTGACATCCCAGTCATGGTTTTCTGTGTACCATGTTTCTGCGACAGCCATGATATACAGGCATCCCTCTTCCATCAAGGCCACCATTTTGGGGAGCTTTTTACCTAGACTACAGGCATTAGTACTCATTACCATCCATTTTTTTATGGCTTTATTTCTTTTTGCCCCATCTCTGTCCTTACTGCCTTTGTCTTTTTCTCCATTTACCCCTGCCCTTCTCCCTATCGACTGCTCTATCTTGGTGCTTACCTCACTAACTACCCTGTTTTTTTTGGAGGGAGGCTAGGATTTCCCTTCTCTTTTCAGTGCCTTCCCCCTTGGCTAGTTTAAATGCTTGCCAATGAAGCATTTAAACCTATCACCTAGGATCCTGGGTCCCCTCCTGGATAGATGCAGACCATCGCACCTGTATAGGCCTGCATCCCTCCAGGTGGAGCCCCAGTCCCCAAGGAAGCCAAATCCCTGAGTTCTACACCAGTTTTTCAACCAGTCATTGAATCCTGTGATGCAGAGTACCCTAGCCTCATCCATGCCATAAACAGGTAGCACTTCCGAGAAAGTTACCATGTGTGCTGCTTGTCTAAGGCCCCTCCCCAACTCCACAAACTCCTGTTGCACTGCTCTGAGTCTGATCCCATTCTCAGCCAGGTCATTTGTCCCTAGGTGGATAATGACATCCAGCTCACTCCCCCTTGCAGCTGCTCCCACAATCCTGAGGATTCGTTTCATGTCCTTCCAAGCCATGGCACCTGGCAGGCACCTTACTCCATTTCCCTCCCTCCTCCCTCCCCGTTCTACCCCTCTAACAATTGAGTCCCCCACCAGGAGTTTTTCCTTCCCCATGGGGTCCTGTGCCACCCTCCTGTGGGTCTCCATTGTGGAGGTTCCCAGCATCCTCCTTGGTCTCCACTGTATGTGCCTCCATAGAAGAACCATGCTCCACCAGAGTGGTGAATGAATTGTGGTGAGGCACTACTGGAGGGATGCACCTCTGTTCCACCATCCTCACCCTCCCTGAGCCCCACCGTGGTCCAACTACTCCTCTTTTTGGCAACCTCTGAGGTAGTGGTAGTGGCCTGGGTGGTCTCTAGGTGGGGAGGAGCAGGTTTCCCGAATCCTTGTCAGGTCAGCATGGAGATGAACAACCTCCTCCTTCAGACCAGAGAGATGCCTGCATATAGGGCAGCAACGCAGTCTCCAGAATGTCTCCCAGAAGACTGCTGCTCCACAACCAGTGTATTGCACCACTCCCCACATGTCTGTATCCCTTCCTGTTACAGATGCTTTTTTTTTTTTTGTTCTATTAAGTGAGTATTGTCATAAAGAAGAAAGTAGACAACTGCTTTGTCCTAGAATACTGGAGTAGCCCATTTAAGACTCAGGGCTTCATCTAGGGGTCAATTAGTGGGGCGAGGGGACTGAAGGAGATGAAAGCGAGGGGATGGGTCAACAGAAAGGTGAGCCCCTAAGTCTCTTAAATACCTGTCATTTTCTGAAGCAAACTGGGTCTGTCAACTATTGCTGCATAGCTTTGAAGAGTATTTTCCTCAGCATTCGGGGAGTGCTGAGCAGGAATGTGATTTGTTTGGCCATTTCTGGTGCCTTTGTTATTTGATCTGAGGGTGGAGCTCTGTCTTGTGTTGGTCTCAGTGGCAAGTCCATAGACGGGGCCAGCGCAGGCAATAAGGAGCTGAGCTACCTAAGCAGAGCATACTGACAGTCAGGGATTTCCATGTGGTGATCATCTTTGGTAACAGATGATTCTCTGCTGTAGCTTCATGATGGAAGAGCTGTTGCTTGACCCTTGTTATGTTTTTTTTGTTCTCTCTGCTCCATTGGCACTGTTTTGGTGCAATGATTCAGGATCATCCTCAGGTGGTGGCTAGTTCAGAGATGACTTGTTCCCCTACTGGTTTCTTTGTGGCCAGGTGGTGCCAGTGTTATATCCGTTTCTGTACACTGGCCAGGATCTTGCTATGAAGGCCTCCATGACTTTGGTGGTGTTAAAGTTGTGCTGAACACCATTTCTGGATGTTCATAGGGTGGCTGGATAGTGAAGCAAGTATGGCACCTTTTAAAGTCATAAATAAGCACATGTCTAGCATTTATAGAAGCTCTTATGTTCTTCTGAGAGAGCCGATGAAAGGTACAGAAATATTTATATTTTGTGGCCTTCCCACATTAGAGGGCCATGTTTGCGAGGGTTCCACCAAGTTACAGTGTCAGGGATTTCCTCGTCATCCCCGACGGCAACAGGAACAATGCCACCTGTTGACATTGCTCACATTGGGAAACAGTCTTTTTCAGCGGGGGGCTTTGTCCCTTGCAACCTCCCATCTCTACATATACAACTCCGAGTCACAGTTGTATAGGGGATCGGGGGGTGGAACACCAGGAGTTGCGCTGCGGTTTCACAGCGGTCCCTCACAGTGACCTGGCAAGATTTACCACTGTGGTGGACTTCGCTGTGTTGACGGTACACCGTTCGGGAGCCAGTTGCATTATTCTTTCCTTTATTGGATACCTTAAGAACTTTGCCAGGATGGGTTTTTGTTGCTGTCTGGGTTTGGTGGTGGGACCAGTGAGCAGTTACCTCGTTTACATGAAGGCTGTAGGCGGGTTGGGACTCCTCCAGGCTTGCGATCGATTCTTCATAACTAGGCTGCATGTCCCATGTAAACCGCGGCCGAGTTTAAATCTGGTCAGAACTCAGCCTCGATTGTCAGCATGCAGTTCAAAACAATCGATTCCGTGGAGTCGGGTTACGAACGAAATATAAACAGTGGACCTGATTGAAGTCTGCACTGTGCGCAAGCGCGGTATTGCACAGCTGGAGTGCACATGTCTGTAGTCCCTCAGTTTTAGGCGCTCGTATTTGAACAAGCACCAGTGACAGGATTTTGACAGCTTTTTTGTTTCTGACAGGATAAATAGTTAGTTTTTGAGGTGATCATGGCAGAAAACGATGGCAGACCATGGCATGAACAGGAAACAATATGTTTTATCAGAATATTGAAAGATCTCAATGTAATGGTTGAGTTAGATGGTAGAAAGAGGAGGCATTCAGACCTGTATAGAGCAGCAGTAGATAAGCAAAATGAGGCAGGATTTGTAAGAAGTGAGGTACAATTGAGATGGAAATGGAAGACTCTGAGAAGTGCATTTTATAAAGCCAAAAGAGCAATAAACAAGAGTGGGGCAGGTGCTAACAATTCATTTCCGTATTATGATATGCTGAATGAAATTTTAGGACATCAACCATTATCTGACTTGCCAGGCAGAGGTCTAGATATAGGGATGCAGACGCTGGTGCCAGATGCATTTTCTGATGATGCAGGTGTAGTTGACCAGCACAATACTGTCCCTAGTGTTGATAGCTGTAAGTTATAAATTGTTAGTGTTAAATAATGTTTACATAAACAGTACACCACGAGAGGGCATGTGTGTCATGACAGGATATTCCACCATACGGGGCGCGTGGAAATCCTTTCATCATCCATAGTGGCTCATGGTATACTGCGTTAGTATAATGTGGGCCCTAAAAAATACATTTTCTTTATTACTTCCTATTATTGTATTGTGTGAGTATCCATGTCAGTGAGTGTTTGTGTATTGAGATATGTGTTGTGTGCTGTGTACAATTATTCCGTACCATAACAAATATGCTGGTGGTTGGCACTTCTGTTCTGTCAGAATGAGGTTCAAGTCCTCACGGTAGTTACTGGGATGAGTGTGTGCGCATGTGGATATATGTATATGTGTGTGTGTGTGTGTATGTGTGTGTAGTGTCCTTGTACTATGCTTGTTGTCAATACAATCACCTAAATTACTGTCATTGGATATAATCTTTACCTGTTCCAACTCCCCGATCAACAATGTGTGTGTTGCTTGCATTCAGCAGAAGTATCCAGACATGTCATATTGATGTGGTGACGTGAATTTCAAAGCAAGTAGATTAGTACTGGTTTGGTGGAGTGCAGCTGAGGAACTGAGGATGAGAAGTGACCTTGGGTATTTGTAAAAGGGTACATGAGCACATCAGCCCTATGCAGGAAAATTACGGCAAAGGCAACCAGGATGCTGGGGTGTATCGCAAGGTGTTTGTATTCCAGGCATAGGGATCGGATCCTGTCTCTCTACAGATCCTTGGTCAGGACTCATTAGGAGCACTGTGTGCAGTACTTAATGTCATATCTGATGATGGATACATAGAGAATGATCGTTAGTTACTCATCGGTAACAAGCCGGTTAGCGTGTCAAGAGGTTGCCATGGTGACCGCAGTAACCTTGAGAGCAAAGTCTGAGCAGTTAGGTAGTCAAGGGCAACCTCAAGACGCAGTAACTGATCTTCTTACCGATAGGCATCTAGTGATTGTTTTTTATAGTGTATGGCCGGGTCTGTTGTTTTTCTGGGTTTTTTTTAAGGGAATGTTAGCAGAACAGGAACAGAAGGCAGTTGTTGCTCTCGTTGCTCCTTCCCTGATGCTCTGACGCTATTCACTGGCGCAGTTCCAGTTGCTAGCATTGTTTCCATATTTTTTCCCCTTACAGGAGCGTTACATTTAAATGAAATGGGGCTAAACAGAGAGAGCTCTTGACGCATCTGTGGTATCAGTCCTAACAACCGCCTACACTGGGGATTGCCGTTTATCTGACCACTGCCACATCGAGGGACCTGCTGAAAGATTCACTTAAGTAAATTTCTTTTTCTTTTTAAAATGTGGAGCATGACAGGGAAGATGTGCCATGTTGTTATGCTGCAGTAACTATGTAGCTAGTGCAGCATCACAGCTACGATGATATAACTAATACAGCATAACAACATTTAGAAAGTGATGGATTTTCATTAATATCAACGTGCCACCATACATTAGAAATGTAATTGAGGGGACAAAAAAGGAAGGGGTGTGGAATGAAAGGTGTATGAGGATATGCTGCATGAGCTGAATATTTATACACTGGATGAGAGGAAAGATAGGGTGGATTTGATTGAATCATTCAAAGTTCATTAACGTTCTACTCAGGGCGCACAACAAGGAGCTCACCATTGCCTCCATGTACCTACCCCCTTAAGATCAGCCCAATGGATTTAGGAGCATATTGGAAAGCCTACAGGGTTTACACCATAACTCTGAACTCATAGTACTAGGCAACTTCAACATAAATTGGCTATCGATGGAGGCCGGATACTACAAGGATGCTGTCATGGCACAGAACCTCACCCAACCTGTTACCACTCCCACCAGATGCAACTATAGGACAGGATTGCCCACACTTCTGGACTGGATCCTTACTAATCACCCTGAATGAATCTCAAAAGTCTCAGTGCTCCCTGATGGGATCAGTGACCACTCTCCGGTCACCTGTACCTGGACAAACAAATTCATTAAGCCTCCTCCCAAAATAATCCACACCAGAGTGTTAAAGCAGGGGTACCTTGAGCCACTAAAAACACACCTAAGCTGACTGGATTGGGCACCAATTGACTCCACCACTGATGTCAACCAAGCCTTAGACCTTTTCATCAGCCACTTCACTGCGGCTTGCAATATGTTTGCACATCTCAAAAAACTGAAAGTCAGGAGCAGAGCTAACCCTTGGATAACCCCTGATCTAATCACTTTACTCAAGCATAGGGACCATCTCTGGCACTGTGCCCATGCAACATCCAAGCCTGGTGATATTCATAAGTATAAAGCTGACAGAAATGAGTGCACTAGGGCAATCAGGAATGCCAAAAGCAAATACTATAAGGAAGCTCTCTCCAACTCCTGGGGAGATAGAAAAAAATTTTGGAGTAACTTGAAAGACCTCACAGGCAAGGACCCTAAGTCTCCACCCACCATGCTCAACATTAATGGATCCCCAACATCTGACCTGTATACAATCACCAACACCTTCAACAATGAGTTCTCCAACTTGGATAGTGTCCTTCCACCTAACTTCTTCGATCCTCCCTCTGGTAGTAACCCTCCTGCCACTGCTCCACCCCTACACCCTGCCCCACAATTCTACTTCAAGGAGATACCAGTGCACAAAGCCAGAACCTATATTCAGAAGGCCATTTGCAACGCAGGCTTCAGTGGAAACTCCCTTGATGTGAATTTCTTAGCGCTTGTCCTTGAAGAAGTCCTTGAACCCCTGACAAAGATCCTCAATCAATCTCTAAGGATGTCCCAGTTCCCATCCCTCTGGAAACAGGCGACCATCATGCCAGTACACAAAAGTGGAGACAAATCACTGCAATCCAACTACAGACCTATCTCCATCCTCCCTCTGTTGTCTAAGGCCCTGGAGCGCATCGCCTCTGACCAGCTAGTCGATTACCTGGAAAAATACAACATCCAGTGTTCTCAGCAACATGGTTTCTGAAAAGAGCACAGTACCACCACTGCACTATTAAAATTCACGAGCTTCATCCATACCAATCTCGATCAAGGAAACTGTAGGGGCAGTATTCATCAACCTTATGAAAGCCTTTGATACTGTGAGCCACCCACTCCTAATCAAGCAATTATTTAACATTAGGCTCTTCGATGAAGCACTGCTCTGGTTTTCAAGCTACCTTGGGGACAGGGTCCAGCAGGTCAGGATTGCTGGTGTCACCTTGGAAGAAAAGCCAGTCCTTTCAGGGGTCCCACAGGGGTCCATCCTGGGGCCACTACTCTTCAGCCTCTTCCTCAATGACCTTCCCAGTGTCTGTCACCAAAGAGTACTGCTCTACACCAATGACGCAGTCATGTTCACCAACCACCAAAACACAGCTTGAATTCATACGCATTGAAGAATGGTTCAAATCACACAAACTGATCATGAACTACAGCAAAACAAAGGTTATGACCTTCTGCAATGCCAGGAGTAAGTCCAAATCCCATGACACCACCATCCTAAACAAAGCTGGGACCTCACTTGAACACGCTTCTGATTTTAAATACCTAGGTGTCACATTGGACAGCTCACTCTCCTACCATCGGCACAGTGACTCTGTCGCCAAAGCCACCAACATCTGTATAGGCCTGCTCTACAGGCACAAACACTGCATGACTCCTGACATTCTCCATTTGGCTATCAACAGCGCTGTCACCTCCGTCGTCAATCACGGGCTAGCAATCTACGGCTCTGCCTTTGCCCTCCGTAGAATTACAGTGGCACTCAACAAAGCATGCAGGCTGCTAACTGGGGCTGACTGACTTACACACTCTTGTGACCTGTACACTCAGGCAGGATGGCTTCCTCTCATCAGCCAGATTCAGTATCAAACCTGCCTCCTAGCCAAAAAACTCCTCCTTGGGGGCATGCCCCCAGGCATTGAAAAGATACTCATAGACCACCACGGTGCACAGCAAGCTAGAAGCTCACAACAATTAACCTTCCTTGTCCCCAGATGCCAGACCACTGTGGGCCAGAGTTCCTTTGCCCACAGAGCACCTCAGTGGTACAATACTCTCAACAAAGAAACTCTTACTGCTTCTGCCCTTGGCCCTTTTAAGAGACAACTCTGACTTCATCTCATCTCAACTAGTCGTTGTGACTGCCTCGCCTAATCAGGGGCCCAACGTCCACTGCCCTTCACTTCAGTCTTGATGGCTACCTCTCCCCGCCTTGTCCACCTTCTATCTGCCTTACCTTTCCACCCCTCACCCCCTCTCCCTTTCCTCACCCCCCCAGGCATTCCCTGACTTTTATCCCTCCCGTCCCTTCCTCTTAGAGCTCTTTCCCACCCTCTACCCTCTGAATATGGCCTTCCTGCCTGCACTCACCCCCTCCCTCTCACCCACAGCACTTATTCCCAAGTTTACCCCTGGCTGGTATGTCATAACACATAACATTTGGCACATTTTGAATTACTGTGATTTTCTAACCCTCAGTCTCTTGTTTCCTTTTATTGTGTAACTTTGTATTATTATGTTTTCCGTTTGTATGTATACCCCCCATTCCTTTGACGTGGAACCTTTGTAAATGAGCAGTCCCTGCTCAAAGGTACTTGTAATCCTAGATTTCAATAAAATAAAAAAAATAAAATAAAATATCTGAAAGGTGTAAATAAACATGGAACCAAAGTGTCATTTAAACTGAGGCAAGGTAGGGAAAAGAGTAAACATAGTCTATAGGTGGAGGGTGGGAGACATAGGAGGGAGATGAGGAGGCACCACTTTACCGAGACAGTGGTGTCTAAGTTGAATGCGCTATGATAGGGTGTGGTATATTGTATAACAGTTGGACGTTTTACAAAGGAGTGGGACAGAGCAATGGTGTGTGTCTGGGTGGCGGGGACTGTGACAGGTACTTTGGATGCAGTTATACCTGTTAAATTAAGATGTGTATTGTTTATTCTTAAAGGCCATCATTTGCCAGATCAAATGATGTTGCATCTGCATCTCAAACAGATGACATTACAAGTGTGTGCGCAGATGGAATCAACGAGGAAGCAGGTATTCCTTTTTCTTTCTGTAATAACTAGTCAAGCAATACACCACGACTATGTGACAGTGCTGGATTATGGCATAGGCAACGTGGTCTGATCCTGTTTTACATATTTCATAGACTGATGATGTGGTTCACAAATCCAAGTGTGGTGAGTCTACAAGTTTTTCATGGTTATGGTTCGAGGCTGTAGCAACTAGGCTATACTGCATACTGTAGTAATTAATGCTTCACACCTTGACTTACACTATGTGACTTTTTTCATTTTATGCTTATACTGTCTTCAACAGGGAGATTTAGAGTGGCCTGGAAGGAAAGGCATACCTTTTTGTAGATGCTATTGAGTTCTGCAACAGGGTAGACAATCTGGAAGGTGTTTGAAAAGATGAGACGGGACCTATGTAATATAAATGAATGATCAGGAACATGGCAGCGAATAATCAATGCAAGGCAGTTCAGAATTTAAGCATATTGGGCAATTAGATACTGATGGCCCCCAAACAGGGAAGGGATATGGAGGTGGTCATATCAGATGACCTAGAGTAGGCAAAACAATGTGTCTAATATGTGAGTTTTGCCTAAAAGAGTACTGGGTGCAGAGAGAGATATCACCAGCAGAAGAAATAAGATGTTAATGCACCTGTACAAATCATAGGTTATACGTCATCTGGAGTACTGTGCCCACTTATGGAGTTCACATCTATGTAATGGCATAGACAGGGTGGAGGCAGTTCTAGAAAAGGAAACAGAGACAGTGCATGGTCTGCATCAAAAATTATATAAGGAGAGACTGTACAACCTCAATATGTGCACCCTGGAGGAGAGGAGAGGGAGGGCACTATGATAGAGACCATCAAGTATCTACATGGCATTAATAAGGTTCATGATGGGAGCATCGATTAGAAAAAGATGGGCAGGATTCACAAGGAAAATGCACTCAGTGCATCTCAGCTGCCCCGGTACAGGGGAGATGCACTGAGTGCAAATTGGGTGAATCACAGATGAGGTACACTGAGATGCCCCCCCGGAGCATCCCCTCTGTGATTAGCACAGTTGTGCCGGGGCAGCCCATGCTGCACCAGCACATCCCCCATGTCAGGATGTGAGCCCTTTGGGGCAGGGCATCTCAGGACGCCCTGCACCCAAAAATGCAATTCACAGCCAGGGGCATGCAAATGAGGCCATTAGGCATGTATGGCGCAATCGGGCCATTAGCATGCCATCATGTCCCTATTTGCATTGCTCCTGCAGAGATGCCCCAGCGGAATACGCTGACCTGTAGATACCCCCCCCCAGCCTGACCCCAGCCTGAGAAATGCCACTCCCTGCATCGGTACTGCCACACAAGCAGGCCCCCTCCCATCCGCGCTCCAAGCCTCCAGTATATGCCACTCCCTGGAACAGTATTAGTGATAGCAGAACCCCCACCCCAAGCCTCTGTGACAGCTGCCCTCCATGGTGATAGTGATGTTGCAGCCCCCCACCCCATTACCCATTAATGCCATTCTCCACAGTGGTCAGACGGTATGGCATGCCCCCCATATCCACTCAGGTACCCCAACCCACCCTCTTCCCTCCCACCCCAGCAGGGTCTCACTGTCGGCAGATAGCTCCACCTGCCTGTATACCACCACGCCGCCATGACAGAGCTGTTCTGAGGATGACAGCTACCGTACTACCGAGCAGCTCATTACAGGGCTTTTGGGGGGCAATGCGAAAGACAATAAAGTCCGAGATCTATCAGTGTTTTTTTTTTTATTATTTTTTTATATCCTGTGGGAAAATGATCTGACTAGGTGAGCCTAGTTGTGTGTGTCATTGATTTATATGTTACTACTGAAATCGGGTAAGATCTACAAGCAGTGTTGGGTAAGTTACTTTTTCTATTACTTTCTGTTATGTTTGGAAACTTGTTCCAGGAAGCTCTGTGCAGTCAGTAGCATGGATGGAGAAGTACTAGAGAAAGTTATACACCTTACAATTACAGTTACTTATTTCTTTTTATGCAAAAACAATAAAAAAATAATAAATGACTATAACAGATAACATTTTTTGAAAGCAATATGTTAGTTACCAGTTACATTCAAATACATGTAATTAGTTACAGTTAAGAATTTCTTTTGTATAAAAAGTCATAAGTAATTGTAACTGTAATGTGTGTTACTTTTCCCAGTACTTGTCCATCTTTGCTAGTTACTGCACAGAGCTTCTGGAACAAGTTTCCAAAAAGTAATAGAAAGTAATATAAAAAGTAACTCACCCAGCACTGTCTACTATGCAAAAAATGCCTGTTCACAGTATCAACCCTGGAGCACTTGTGTGGTCCAGTAAATTGTTTAAAGTCACACAGTATGCAAGTGGAGGCTGTGGTAATCAAACCCAGATCTGCTGGATGTATCAAGTTCATGCATAGCTAATTATTCCATACAATATGGTATACTGCTATATTTGTTTATCAAATAGTAAGACAATCTAGGGTGTGAGTCATTGGGTGATTTACCCACTCCTTGTGTGTTTAAGTTATTCGGTTGTGCATCTTGGCACACCACACAAGACATCGGTAAATTCCCAATAACCCACACCCTGTTGTGCCTTACTCCCATGGGTTATGTTAATGGTCAGTTATTCACCCTCTAGTGGCAGGTAGCAGTCAACCATGCCTTGTGATACATTACACCACAGGAGGGTGATCAACATTTGATTAACATAACCCCTTGGTGATGATAAGCAGACTGTTAATCCAACCCCTGGTCACGCCTTATTGCTTAAACGAAAACTATCTATGAATTTTAATGCTGCATTTGCATGCGACACAAGACATGATGTGCCTAACTATATGCAGTTCCCTCTCCCCCCCTTCCCTCCACATAGCAGGCATGAACCCCTCCCATGGACGGCCTTAGTCATACATGGCCCATATGAATTCCAATGCCATACCATATATCTTCATGTGAACTCCCACACACACACACATATCCAACATGTACATCTAACTAATCCTATTGTCCTGTATTAATAAAGCAGTGAATGGTCTACTACTTTAACCAGCATATTGAAGTAATGTACTGTTGCCGTTTTCACACAGTTATTCTCATAGATCGTACATTGAGGAATAGGCGACCATGTGGTATAGCTGGAAGAATCACATCCGCCCTTACTGAGTGGTCAAAGGAGCATCCTTAATTCTCTATTTCAACTCAAAGACAGGCGCCAGAAATGGATGGAAGAAGAACGGAAATCAAGACAGGAGTGGGAAGAGAAGTTGTTGATATTCTTTGTGAAAGAAAGTGGTAAAAATATTGAAAAGGCTGTAAAAGATTTATTGACCATGGTAAAAAACACTAACAGCTCTACGCATTCAAATTCTCAGTCAGCTAATCTGTCTGTTAATTCCGCAAAGACTTATGCAACAATGCAACCTGTGCAGTACAATTATGACCATTCTCAGGCGGAATGGAGAACGAATGTGAGACTGTCATGTAGTACTGGTCAAACTTCATATGCAGAGTCGAGTTTAAATAATATGTAGTTGTATTTGACAAATTTGCGTTTTAACTGTTACTCATGCAATTTAATGCTGTACATTGTTTGCAGTCGATTTTCAGCCTCTCCCTTAGTGCAGTTTTAAACACTGACTGCAAGACATGTTGATAAACAAATTCAATAAGTACCAGTGATTAAGGAAATGTTTAATCCATGACTTCTCATCAATACTATTTTAATTACTTACTTTAAAAATTTAAATAAAAGATTGGCTAATAACTAATAGATTCGTAGATTGATATTTTTATCATTACTACACAAGCTGTTAAACAGTTTATTTTACACTGAAAAGCAGTGTTAAGTATTAATTTTGATATCTCAAAAGATACAGGATATCATAACTACTTAATAACTACTAAATAGTTAAAAAAGTACTGTATATGTAAACAAATAATGACTGTTCTAAGCTATATACAGGTAAGAAATAACATTCAGTGCTAATAAAATATTAATTAAACTTGATCTGTGTATACGTAAAATGTTCCTTTTATTGTTCTACTCTGTCACTGATAATTGGTTGCCATGTAATACTGCATTAGGTGATCCCTTATGGCAGCTGCATTTGTGATTGAGTGTTGCGATGCTGGAGAGGTAGACTGAGGAAATTCTCGTTCATTATGTCCAACTGTCTCTAACCAGCTTGTATGAACTGCCTCCTTCTTGTATTCACAAAAGTTGTGCAAAGCAGAACAGATCACTATCACGTATGGAGCAAAGGTGTGGTCAAAGTCTGACCACTTCAATAATGTCCGCCAGCAGCCTTTTAGCCTGCCAAATGCATGCTCTACTGTTACTCGGTAAGTACTATGGTAAACATTGAATGACTCTTTCTCTGGTGTTAGATTACCCACACCAGTGTAACCCTTAATCAATCAAGGTAGTAAGGGATAAGCTGGGTCACCTACAATGAACAATGGTATTGTTCTGTTACCAGTCAATGCAGGATGTTTTGGAAGATTTTGTGCATCCTTGAAAACTGAGGAGTTGTGAAGTACATTCGCATCATGAGCGCTGCCAGGCATGCAACAGTTAACATTTCTGAAACTGCAATAAAGACAAAACAAAGGTCTGGTTACTGGTCATGGACTTAGAGAAATAATATGCATAACAATTTCTGTCCTTTTTCAATTGCTTAAACACAATCCCCACCCTATGGGGCAAGTCAGTGGGTATTGGAGGATATGGTCAATGCGGAGGTGAAAGCCGAGTTCCGTGACCAGGTTGAGGTACCGGACAGGTGACAGTGGGAAGAAACGCATATTAGATAAAATAGATATATACATAAATATATATATAGAATAATGGATAGGTAACTGGGTATTACTGGTGAGTAATACCATCGAGAGGTTCTGGACAGATAGGAACCTCGAGAGCGAAGCTCGAGAGGTTCCCGTGTCCAGAACCTCGAGTTGGTATCTCACCAGTAATGGCCAGTTACCTATTATTTTTTTTTAATATATGGATCCAACTTCTTTTTTTTTGAATCATTTTGCTGCGACCGGTCGGCTCTTAACTAAAGGAATCTGGTGCTTGTAGCCGACTGCCACAGCCTGTCACATTGTGTAGTCTGATTTGCCTGTCTTCCCCGACTCGTACACATGCATAGCAAGCATTTCATTTTCTTTTACCTTTTGTTTTTGGGGGTGGGTGAGCACAGGATCAGTGAGATACATTTTTGCTTGTAGATACACTGAAAAAACTGTTAAGTTTCATCACTGTGGACTCAGTGTAGTGTCATCTCACTAAACGAGAATCCGCCGCCATGTTTTTAAACTATTTCGAGTGGAAACGCGCCAATCGGAAGGCATGCTTAAAAGACGTGACAAGATAGTCTTGCGCTTGCGCTGTTCATCTTTGGTGATAATACTATCGTTCAGGTCCTGAACAATAGTATTATGGCTCCTGAATGATAGTATTATCACTCGGGAACAGTGGTATTATCGCTCCAGGAGCCATACTATTACCAGGATTTTTTTATAAGCTTTATGATAGTATTAATTTGACAATCCATATATTAAATATATATATATATCATGGTAGCATGGTAGTGCTACCATAGTTAGGGTTGAGTAGCACTTTTAAGGTTAAAGGGTCACATGTTGCACCTTAATAACTTTGCCACCGCTCAGCGGATCTGCCTGAAATTTGGCATGCATAATTGGGCATAGTAGATCTTAGGATCTGCCAAGTTTCATACCAGTAGGATATATGGCTGTGGATGTATTAAGCAACAACCAATTGCGCAATTACGCTTTTTTGCAACTTCTTTGCTCTCACCTACAGGTTGCACAGTTTTTGCGACCAGTCCGAAATCTTCAGGGAACATCCAGGGCCCTGATGTGCCTTTTGAAGATTTCATGAAAAAAATTGAACGGTTCAAAAGTTATTCAAAAAACAATTTCCCATTATAAGTCAATGGGAAAAGTTAACAATTCGCAAATGCACTTTTTAGTGTCGCAAATGGCCCTAATAGTGTCGCAAATCCACCATTTTGTTTTCAGTTGGTGATCAGAAAAATGTTTGGCATTTAAATTTGGGACCATTTAGGGACACAATTAGTTTTGTGTTCACCTAGTCGGACCCTGAGGATGCTAGCCATGTCTTTATTTTGGGGTTAAACACCCCAGAAATATGTTTTTCAAATTTCTGGAAACAGTAGTGTCACAAAGTAGTGTCGCAAGAACAACACTTTTGCAAATTTTTGCGAAAAGGGTAGCAAATTGCAACACTACTTTTCAGGCTATGGCCAAAATGACAGGAATTCTTTGCCACCCTGCTGCAAACAAACGGTTTGGTCTTTTGGGCTGAAATTTGGAGGGAAGGCAGCCAACATCTCACAGATGTGCCTTTCTGAGGTTTGGTGAAAAAATATTGCACAGCTGCTAAGTTACGGTACTCCAAAGTTGATGTTTTTTCCCATAGACTAACATGGTGGCGTCCACCGTGCCTTTCATGACTCGTATCTCGGAAACGGTGCGAGATACAGAATTTTCGTTGCGACAATGCATAGCCTATGGCTATGCAGGCAGGAAAATCATGAGTCATGGAAATTTTTTTTTCTACGTTGTACGGTTCCTGAGATATAGGCAATTTAGTCTTCCAACAGCTCATTTTCTGCTCTGAGGCCCATTATTATGCATACATTCTTTGTACACAGTGCGTTTCTCTATGCAGCTGTTGGGCAAAAACAGGATGTGCACTAACGTTACTGTTACACTTAGTGTTACCACTTGTGTTTCCGTTCCTGTTTGCATTACTGTTCCCGTGTACGCCAATGTGTGCGTTACATTTTGCATTCTCGTTTGCATTTGCGCTTGCATTCACGTTTCCATTTCTGTTTCCTTTGACATTCTTTCTGCTGTTAACGTTACTGTTTGTGCTTCCAGTTGCTGTGCTGTGACCGCGCACGTCATGGTTTGCATTTCTATATGCGCTCGCATTTCCTTTTGCATTTCCATTTCCTTTGGCGTTATTCTTTATGTTAACTTTACCACTTGCATTTACAATTGCAGTACCGTGCCCATGCACATTATGGTTTGTGTTTCCATGTGCGCTTCCATTTCCATTTCCGTTTCTGTTTCCTTTGGCGTTATTCTTTATGTTTACTTTACCACTTGGGTTTACAATTGCAGTACCGTGCCCGTGCACATTACGGTTTGTGTTTCCATATGCGCTTCTGTTCCCGTTTTTGTTTCTGTTTCCTTTGGCGTTATTCTTCACGTTAACTTTACCATTTGTATTTACAATTGCGGTACTGTGCCCATGCGTATTACGGTTTGCATTTATGTGTGCACTTGCATTCACGTTTCCATTTCAGTTCCCTTTGGTTTCTTTTTGCTGAAACACTTAACATCTGCATTTCAAATACTGGTGCCATCACTGTGCACTATATCAGTTTGTTTCCGTACGCACTTGCATCTCCGTTTCTCTCACTGTTCGCTTCGGCGTCACTTTGCACTTGAGTTTCTATTAACGTTTGCTTTACCATTTATATTTGTGTCACCATGTGCGTAACTCTTGGCACTTGTGTTTGCATTGCTGTTCCTGTTCCTATGTGACAAGACATCACGTGGTGGGAGCGCGGGGCCACCACATTCTATTCACTATTTATCATCCTCATTCTCAAAAAGAAGGGAAATTAGAGGCAAATAACTCAGTTTAATGCATCAGTTAGGGTTGTTCCACAGTGACAAAAGCAAGGAAATTCGGTGTTAGTGTTGAAAGGCCCTCTTCAACTCCCCAGCCCATCCCCCCAACTGGCATCGGGGTGCGCGATAGGGTCGTCAGTCCTAACTCTCACCCCATTCTCCTATACCTCAGCTTCTTTACACATGTGATGGGGTGAGAGTTAGGGCAGATGACCCCATCGCACACCCCAATGCCGGTTGGGGGAGTGGGCTGGGGGGGGTCGAAGGGGGGCATTTAACCCAACACTGAATTTCCTTGCTTTTGTCACTGTGGAACAACCCTAACTGATGCATTAAATGGAGTTTTTTTGAGATATATATATATATATATATATATATATGTATACATATACCACTATCTACTATATCATGTGGATCAAATGACTGATTATACCACCACAAAGTCTGTTCCACTGCATTACCAACCTCTTGATTCAAATTTCTTACTCTTACAAATTACATGCATTCCCCTAACTTTTCCACATTTAACTGTACCCGAATAAAACTGATACAAAACCTGTATTTTGCATTATAGTGTATAGTGGAGTGTTGTTCTGTATAGAATCCCATCCCTTTCAAAATGCTGTTGTACCACAGTTCAAAGGTCATGGAATGTGATTCTACCCTACTGTGGTAGAACAGCATTTTAGAACCTCTAATGACTGCATGAGTCAGTTTCATTTTGAAAGCAAAAAGAACTCACAAACAAATTTTTCACACAGAACTATATACTATAAAAAATACAGGAAGAGCAACTCTATGCACAATCAGTGTGTTTTGCCACCTCACGGTCTGATTCCCACGGACCTCTTGAGCTTCGCTCTCCAGGTCAGAGAGAATCAGAATCCCTCTGTGGCAGAACACACCGGTTGTGCATAGTTGACCATCCAGTATTCTCTGTTTTGCTTTCATGGGCAGCATTCTGTTACAGTTCTCTTCATGGAACCAGAAATTTGGAGTTTTAGCTATGTCATAGTTTCTGCACGGAACTCAAAGCAGGATTCTGATAGGTCAACAGCTCATAATTTGCATTATGTTCACAAACTTTGAAATAGTGAAAACTCCAAGATACAGGTTCCATGTACAGAACTGTAGCAGAATGCTGCCCATTAAAACAACCTCCCCACACCCGCCCCTTACATCCCTACTTCAAATCCATGACATAAGCAATAAGACATGGCTGGTTGTTGATAACACTGAGATAACTGTACACCCAGAGGCGTACTTATCCACGAGACCACATGTCGAGTGTCTTCAGACTATGGATGTGCTAGTGTCTTAGTACTAACAGCACACAACCATGTATTATTACTTATGTAGAATGCTACCTCTCCCCCTCACAGAATAGTAAGATGGATTAGAGGAATTCAGCATTATTCAGAGCTCAACTGGCATACAACCAAACAACCGGCATATAAACAAAGACACAACAGGCCTAACGTGGAATCAGAATCTCTACTTTATCTGTTGTCAGCTATGGAGCAGAGAGATAAAAGACAAAGTGATAGGGATAGGTGGAGGGTTTTCCATGGTCAGCAATGAAACACCAACATTGGGAACTCTGAAAAGTACTTCATTTATAAAATGTATCTGTGTAATGGGGGGGGGGGAGTGCATGAGTGTAAAAAAACATTCAATTATTTCCATAATCACTTTAATTAATTTAATGGACTTTTACTTTTAGGACCAACTTGAAGTTGTTTTTTTACATATGAGTCAAGTCTGCAGTCAGGATTTGTAATGAAAAATATGAAATAGGTGGATTCTGAGTTATGAGAGTTGCCATGGTTGGCAGTGACTTGTTTTAGCCCGTGCTAGCACTCTCTTAGTGCAATGGCTAGCATCAAGTCCCAACACATTAGGACACACAACTTTATTTACACATGCTATGTATCTGGTCATCACCCAAAACCCACCTCCCACACCATGTCAGGTATTTCCACCCTCCCCAACCACACCCCAACATCCACGGGACTGGAAGATAAATACCCAACACCCTGTCGGGTAGTGACCCAAACCACAGTCCCCCGCAATACATACATAGGTGGGCCGCAAGCATGGCATTCCACTTACTTCCATGGCCATCGACCAACTGTATTCAGAGGCACATAGAAGGGTAGGGGGTTGATCTGGTCACTGGTAGAGGTGTAGGGATGTGGGGAGAAAATAGGATGATTTGCTATGAGGCACCCCCTACCACCACTGCTATCCTCTGCACCTTTATACACACATACCCACTTCCCGACAACTACACTATCAGCTCATCCTGATCCATGCGTGTTCTTATGCAAATACTTATCAAAGCTTCTCTTCCTTACCAGGTCATTTACCGTGCCCTCCCCCAACCCGCACCACACTCTAACCCTTTACCGCTTCTGCTTAGGCTGACTGAGACCCCTGCCCCCAGAGCGGGCCTATGCAATGACCCATCACTGCTTCTCCTGTTGTCATGGCAATCACCCAAGCCCAGACCATCATTGTTACCATTTTCTACTGACTAACTTTACAATGTCAAATGGGCAAAGAAATCCCTGCATCCTGATTGGCTGATATTTGGTTCTAGCTATTGTGGTAAGACAGTACCACCACTGGATAAAACATGTCCCTGCCAACCAGGGTTACTCACAGAATTAACAAGCCACATATTTCATAGTTTCCATCACTAACATGACTTCAGCATTTACCCGTATATGAAAAATTTTGACTAGGCCCTAAAAATAAAAGTCCATTACATTAAATAAAGTAAGTAACTAATTGCATGGTTTTTATACTCATGACCCGCCGTTATACACACACACAAATTTAAAAAATCAAGAACTATTCAGAGTTTCAATTGATGGTGTTTATTTGATGACCATGAAAATCCCCTTCCTAACCCCAACCAATTTGTCAGAGAACTCCTTGCTACAGGTAAAACTGACATTGTGGCTCCACTTCTGGCACATATGTGTGTGTGTCTTTGTTTGTATGCCAGTTGAGCACTGCAAAAAGTTGAATTCATGTATTCCATGTTACCATTCTGTGTGTGTGTGTGTGTGAGTGTGTCTGTGTGTGTGTGTGTGTGTGTGTGTGTGTGTGGCATCGTACTGCTGGAATAATGCAGAGTTTTAAATTCTTCTATTCCATGGTAACCAATCACACAATGCATTGAGTATGAAGAAAGACAGATGACTGACATGCGAAGAACATTTGTTGAAGGACTATTTTACAGTATTTAGCAACATTTTATTATTTATTTTTTGTGTCTTTGACAGCTTTTTGAATGTTCTTTTTTCCAAAGGTCCCATATGGACCCATGTTATGTAAGAATTGTACAATGGTGTGTGAAAATCCTGCAACCTCATTGGTCAAAACATGCCACGTGACCATGGATAAATCCTGCATTACCCCCGGCTGAGGAATTGCATTTATAAAAAACATAATTAAGCACATTTTACATTATTTTATGCATGGGTCTATTGTATAATCGCAATAAGGCACTCCAGGGTGTGAGTTATTGGGGATTTACCCACTTCTTGTGTGGTTAAGTCACTTGGCTGCACCTCGTGACACACCACACAAGATGTGGGTAAACCCCCAATAACCCACACCCTGTTGAGTCTTATTGCTTAAATAATACATGGCTGGGTGTTGGTAGTACAGAGATACCTACACACCAAGAGGCTGAAGGCACTCGACCTGCGGTCTCGGACCTAACCACACCTATGGATATGTGGGTATCTCAGTACTAACAACACCCAACCATGTATTATTGCTCGCACATCCTCCCAACCCTTCATCATAGGTATAGGTTCAAATATTTTTTTTCTTTTTTTATCCAATTGTTTAACCAAGAGAGACACACTAAGCTGAAAGCTTGTGTAGAGGTGCAACCTGGGAACAAAGGGATGTTAAGTCACCTGCTCAAGGTCACACAGTATGCAATTTGGGGCTGTGGGATTCAAACCCAGGTCTCCAGATTTACAGTTCAGAGCCTTAAACAACTATGATATACTGCCGTCACATCTAGTATCATGGTTCAGTCCATGTACTTTTTCCCCCCTGGTGTCCACTCCACCACCCCCCTCATAAATTACTCCTTTCTGGCACAGCCTGACTGTCTCTACCCTACATAATGCCAGCCTTTGCGATCATTGTTGAATATGTCAACCCCACCTGGTCAGCCTGGCATGCCAGACCATCACCTATAACACCCCCTATTTTGGCTATTGTCTTGTCATTTAGCCAGTTCCAAATCCACTTTACAACTGTAAGACGCACTCCCAGGTGCACCTATTTATTAACATCAGTACAGATGTGAACACATTTTTTTAACACTCACCAATATTGATCATCAACAATGGCCTGGAGTACATATGAGGCCCATCCCTTTCTGTTTACAAAGTCCCGATATCCATCCTTGGGAGCCACTACTGGGACATGAGTACCGTCTATGCACCCCATGACCTGTGGCAGTCCACAAGAAATCCTGAACCTCTCCGCAACATCTATAGCCTCATCTTCAGAAGGCATTTTAATTAGACGAGAGGCAATGTGTCTTATAACCCTATAACAGAACATGTGAGCAAACTTGCAAACTGTACTTTTATGCACACCAAACTGATTAGCAACTACTCTATATTTGGCACAGCTGGCTAACTTATATATCACTATTGCCACACGACTGCGTAAAGGGACCAGTTGTCTCATGTATGTAGATTCAGGGCTCATAAAAGTACTAACATCTGTACATAGCTCTTCGAATGACTGTCGTGACATCCATAAATTCTCTAACCAGTCATTGTCAGTAAAATGATGTTCAACAATAATACTCCACCAATCTCCTCATCTATATTTAGTCCAGCACGTAAGTTTAATTTCTCTCAAAGAGCTCGAAAAATGTAATTGCCACAGTTGACTCTCGTAATAGGCCTCTATCTCTGCATTGCTGACTTCAAGTAACTGCATCTCTAATAACTACCTTTGACTTCTCAGGAAATGTATAATGAGCTGTAGATCACATTCATTATTGTCTGCAATCACTGCAGCTAACAGTAGGGCACATAAATTCACAGAAATTCCTGAGGGGAACATCACTCGCTGTTACCACAGTACCGACTAGCAACAGAATACACTAACAATATGCTTGCACAAATCGCGCCTGGTCAGACTTCCAAGTTCAATTGGAAAGCCACATGTAAACCGAGAGGCACTCGTGGACCAGACTCTGCAGCCATGTATACTGTAAGGAGCTGCAATCAGGTCTGCAGTCTTCGATCACGGGATACCAAAAGGTAGGCACATGTAAACATAGCAAGTGAGACTGCTCTTTCTCCAAATGCCCTGGCCACTAATACTTTAGAATGGTGAGTATGATACTTTGAAGAAAGAAGCTAGTGTCTTTGCTTTCCAATCCTTCTGGCAAACCTATGAAACAGAGATATTTCCTTGGATCTCTGTTCTCTAGGTGTTCCAGACTGTCCCAGAGTTGTTGATTGTCCTGTCTTGGTCCCATACATGCATGGATAGTCTGTCAGAATAGGCCTCTTGGTGCGAGTCTTATGTCTCCAGATGATTAACTCCTTGGGCTAGTGAGAGTATATTCTCATTGGTGTGTTGTGCTGCTTTTTTAATACCCTGATGTCAGCCATTAATGTTAAAAACATATTATTATCATTTCTAGGTCAATGGGAGCCACACTGGATGCTGGAGGAGGGAGCTTCATTTTTGCAGGCTATGCTGCAGCTGCAACTGGACAGCAGGACAAGTTTCTCAGATATATCGATGGATTACGACCTTGCTGGATTAAATACTGGCAGCTGCCAGTCGGCGTTGATGTGATGAATCAGGCACTGTACTTCGTTCTTTGCAAAAAATATACACATATGTGGATTCTGTAGCATAAGTTAGTAGGGGGAAGGAACAGCAGGGTCTAGGTAGCCATTTCCCCAGCAGTCAAGCTGCCCTGCACCAAAAGGACACTTTTAGTTGTTTATCAAAGGGTTTCTTTCTGGCTAAATGAGCATTCAAACTTTTATAGATATACTTTTTCCTGTGCAAACTGCTGAGGGCTGTTTGCAGCTAGAAACTAGCAGTTTGGTGTTAATATGACATTCAGATATAGCTATAATTCAAAGATGCCATCCTCTGTTACTAGTTCTGTTGACTTATATAAAATAGTTGCCTTTGTGAGAATAGACTCCTCTCATCATTCCACACAACACTAGTAAACATGATCCTACCCCGTGGCCATTTGAAGTACAGAGTTTGAAATAGCAAGGAGGAACTGGATGGATCAGTGGATTGGTAGTGGGTTAAGTAGCCTTTCATCTCTGGGTCACTGGTTCAAATCCAGCACAGGTTGGTAAAGTCATTACCACCTGAGGGCTGTTCAGTGGCCTATGTGAAATGAGTTGTGGTGGTCTCAGTCCAGTTTCCAGTGGGCAGGTGTCCACATCATCAAAATTACTAACACAGTTAGCACTAATCTGCACCCTAGTTGGAAGTCTCACATGACTTGCCAAGGATGGAATGGGCACGGAGTCTGAACTACCCTCTCACCAACGTGTTGGTCTCTCCATGGCAGAGTTGAGGTACACCGGCGGGGCAGTGTGGGGAAGCTGGCACTGTAATCCCCCGTGCTGTACCTATCATATGGATAAGCAGAGGACTTCAGGTGCTAGTGCTGTCAATCCAGCACCTTTCACAAGCACTAAATTCACACAGTAAAAAAAGTTTAAACAAAAAAAAAACATATTTTGAACTAGCAAAAAAAAAGGCTTGTTACAACTGATTTAGCTAGAACAGCTCAACAGAGATGCAACATCTTATTTTGGAGAGGGGCCTGTTTGGCTTACTTCTACCTAAGGAGGTAGTGTAGCACTGCGGTTTAGGGCACTGAGCTGCAAACCTGGAGACCTGGGTTTGAATCCCATAGCTCCCACTTGCATACTGTGTGACCCTGAGCGAGTCACTTAACTTCCTTGTGCTCCCAGGTCGCACCTGGAAACAAGCTTCAGCTTAGTGTGCCTTTCCTGGTTAAACAATTTCCCCTTCCCTTTATAGCCAGGAGGACTGAAGCAGAGGAGGTCTTGCTCAGGGTCACACAGTGAGCCTGTGATAGTGGTGGGATCCAAACCTGTAATCTCCTGTTCTGTACTTCAGTGTGCTAACCACTGGATCACATTGTTTTCATTTTTACTGATACAGAGGCGTCTCTGAAACACAGCATTCTCACGATCCGAACTGAATGCCATTTATTTATAATCTTGTAAATCTGTAACGTCTCATTTTTAAAAGGGCTCCAGGGTGGTATCCACAAAACAAACATGAAGTTATGCATTACAACAGGAAAATATATAATACAGTTGCAGTATTTATGTAGCTACAAAAATATAGGAGTGCTTATTTACAACAGGAAATCTTTACAAGAAATGCTAGCTCTCTTACACCACCAAGTGGCAATCACTGAACACTGTTAATTTCCCAAGTTACAACAGCTAAAATCATGCTGTGTTACTAGATAAATTATTACAGCAGATGTTTCATTCAGTCTCCTGATAGGGTTTCAGAGACGCCACCACCCCTTCTAAGCTGGTCAGCATGGGTGTTTTGGGCTCATAAGCACTGAAAACTCACACCCCATCACATATGAGTAGATCATAACCACACCATCACTTAGATCTGGTATCAAAGGTATTTTCTTTCATAGACCAAGGGCTGGATTAATCATGGGGCAGACTGGGCAGTTGCCCAGATCCTTGAGTTTGAGGAAGACCCAAAAAGTGAAAACAAGTTCTTTTTTTTCCTTTTTTTTTTTTTGCAGTTTGCTGCTGTGCTTTGCCTGAGAGTTGGTCACTTGCTTGGAGGGGATGGAGTCTGGAGAGACATACAGATACTGTGTGATCAACCCCCCTTCCCCGTCCACCCACTAATGGCCTGGCCCTTGTCCTCTCATCTCTAACTGTGGCTGTTCCATCGAAAACCCACCCATTCTCTGGGGCTCAGGGCACTGTACATAGGTCAAGGAAACAAAACTATATACATAAGACATATGTCAACATAAATTAAATAGATAATGAAATACAGTACATAAAATGGTACATAAATAGCAGCCAGCGTGGGGAGCCCCCCTAACTATTACCCAAAGGCCTCCATAAACAGGTGAGACTTCAGGTCCCTATTGAAGGTCTCCCTCAAAGATCTTGGCAGCGAGTTCCAAACTTCCACAGGGTCAGGCAGGCAACCTCAAAGACCCAATCACCTGATGATTTACGCCTAGCTATGAGAACTGCTAGGAGGCCCATCTTGGAGTAGCAGAGAGGGTGATGGGTATGGTAGGGAAACAGGTCACTCGGATAGCATGGGCTCTGTCCATATAGGGCTTCATAGGTCAGTAAACCAACCTTGAAGGTGATTAGCCACTTCACCAGCAGCCAGCACAGGTCACGCAGGACCGGGGTCACGTGGTAGGACCTCAAAAGGCCCATCGGCAACCTGGCCACTGCATTCTGGAGTCCAGCTGAGCTCCTCTGCTGAGGAACATGATCTGGGTGTCATCATTAGGGATGACCTCAAGCAGCAAAGTCAGTGCAATACGGCTTACAGCAGGGCTAGCAGGGTGTTGGGATGCATTGGCAGGGGGATTCCCTATGCTTAACAGGACACTTAACAAATACAATATCTTCCTGACATATTGTGGATAATAAATAATAATATAACTGTTTTCTAGGCAAGGTGATCACCTGCTATGTCAATAAACCCCACTGTTTTACTCTAAGAAAAGTGCATCTAGTATATTCAGTGACTGTAACAGATCTTTTTAACATTCTAAGAGTTTGCCTTTCCCATTGATCAATCCAGTTAGTACAATTTCCTCTTAATAAGACCTCCCACCCTTTATTTTGTTGTAATAGTAATGGTTTAATATTATAACACAGGAAAAAACTATTTAAAAACAAAATTGGGTTAGGCATATTCAGACCACCTTGTTGGAGTGGGAAATACAATATATTTCTTTTCAAAGGATCCAAGCGACTGCCCCAGCACGCTTGGAAAAAATATACCAGGCAGAACAGTTTCCACCACCTTCAGTGGTGGGAAAATATAACTAATATATAAAAAAACAGAAATGAGATAAGTTTTTATCAAATATATCCTGTTTTTCTTTCCCATTTTCCATGTATTCCATTGAGCCACCTTCACTTTCCCAATCTCTATCTTAGTTTTCCAGTTCATAATAGGTAATTCTCCAGGTCCAAATTAATACCTAATATATTTATCAAGTCAGGCTGTATTACTATCCCTGCCACAGTATCCTTGAAAGTCAACAAATAATTCAACCTTTGACCTTTACACTTATGCAGTTTAAAGCCGACCCTGATAACTTCCCAAAATTTGTGCAAGTCAGTACTAGTTCTCCCACTGAAGATTGTGTACTTACTGTGATATTCATATCATCCGCATATGCAAGGACCTTAAACAGAAATTGATGTCCTCTTATACTAATAGCTTCAATCTTCTCATTAAGATTAATTTCCTTAATAAAGGATCTATAAAAAAATTATACAAAATCGGGCTTAAAGGACAGCCTTGCCTAACCCCTCTTTGTAGCCTAATTAAAGGGCCCTTCCACCCACATACAACTAGGACCACTGTAGCTGTATGATATATACACTTCAACCAGTTAATTACTGTTTCTGGAATATAATACCGTTCCAATATGTCCCATAAATATGTATGACTAACCCTGTCAAATGCTTTTTCCTGATCAAGCGAAATTAAATAACCATCTAATTCCCCAATCTTCACTAATTCTACCAACTCTCTAATCAATATAATGTGATTTTGAATTTGTCTGCCAGAAATTGCATAAATTTGTGCCTGTGAAATAACTGATTTTGCTATGGAGACCAACCTCTTCACCAGTATTTTGGTTAGGATTTTAAAATCTGAATTTAAGAGACTTAAAGGCCTCCAATTTCTAATATCAGATTTCACCCCTTTCTTATATACATACGTTAGTACACCCATGTTCAGATACAGTGGCATCTGGTTAGTGTCCAAAATATAATTAAATACCAAAGTTGTTTCAGGTAAAAGTACAGTACCCATAAGTTTAATAACTTCGTTCGGTAGGCCATCCGGCCCTGGAGTTTTCCCCCCTGTTAAAGTAGATAGTGCTTCTTTAACCTCTTGTTCAGTTATAGGTTGTGCTAATGCTTCTATTGCTGTTTGTTCAGGCTTTGGAATCTGTATTTCATTAAACAAATCCTGAATACTTTGATTTTCATTTTCTAAGGGAGCATAAATTTTTTGCGTGTATTCTGAGACTAATTTCAACATTGCTTTCTTTTCCACCAAGACATTTCCTGCCTCATCCATTAAAGAAGACATATCTTTTGCTTGTACTTTTTTGATACATGCTTCAAATGAGCAGATCAATTCTGCTGTTTCCTTCATCCCATATTGCTGCTGGTGATGCAACTGTTTACTTTTTGAAGGATGATACTCCATCACGTCTGCCTTCACTAACTTAATCTGTTCAGTCAGATTCTGCCCCGGTTCGTATGAGTTTAACATTAGATATTGCAATAACTTCCTATTCTGTAAATATTTAAATTATAATTTCCTACTCTGAAATTTACTGATACTTTTACACATGTAAACTATATCTTGTTTTGTATCCTCCCACCAAGATACCAGATTTTCAAAACATACAAAAACTGATTTCTTGGCTCCTAAAAAATCTTGATTTATACTGGCAACCTATCTGTCCATCAATAACGACACATTAAACATCCAAAAACCAGGGTCCCTCTGTATATTAGATGATACCTCTGTTTTGACAGAGACTACACAATGGTCTGAGTATTCAGATGGAATTACCTCTGAAGATAATGTGTTTACTTCTTTAGAAGTAAAAATATAATCTATCCTGGACACTTCTGAAAAGTGTGTGTCATGTTTAGCATGGACATAGAACGTATCCTGTAACTGGGCCTTATGTACCATTTGTGCTAAAAAGTTAGAACCACGGTATTGCTTTGCTGTCTTGGCTTTTAAAGGGCAATTGAAATCTCCTGCCAGAATAACTTGCTGTGCCATATACTAAAAGGGTTGTATGACACTGAATAGCTCACATCTAGCTGCTTTCATCTGTGGTGCATAATGATTTATTAGTCTAAAGTTAATATTTTTGTATCATCACATCTAAAATTAATATTCTTCCTGGATATACATCATACATTTTAACTACTTTCAGCTCTGGAAGTCGGAAGAGCGTACCAACACCAGAGCACAAATCATGCCCCATAGACCAATAAGAAGGCCCACCCACCCAAGCCTTTGCAGCATTTTGTATGTCTCTTAGTGAATGTAAGCGAACATCTTACAAGAAAAAAATCCCAAAATGTAAATAAGCCAGAACTGAAAATACAGTATTCCTTCTCCCTGGCCTCTGAATGCTATCTACATTCGAGGTATACACTGAAAAAGGTACAAACATTATTAAGAGAAAAGTCTACTTTCCATTATTTATATTTCCCTCTTCTCTGTTCTTTATGTTTGGTTTTCATCCTTGCTTTCCTTTTTTGTGGACCGTTAGGCCTATCCTGTCTCTGTATCTGTAGTACCTTCTGGAATTGATGAAGCTACAGATGAATCATCCGATTCCCCCTCTGAATTCCCTAAATGCAACACATCACACCTATTGGAGATAGAGATCTCATTTAGTTTCTGAGGGGGAACTGCCTTAGTGGTTAGTCTTGTGCTCCTTCTGACTTCTTCTCCTACTGGGTTGGGGGGGCATCACAGTTGCATTACCATCTCTTTCCCCAGAAGTCACCTCCTTCAACATCAAAGTAACATTTTCTTCCTCTACTGCAGGAGTTTGCACTAAAATTCTGGCAGAGGTGTTTGTGGTACTTGTGGTAGTTACTTCTTGGGGGGGCTGAAACCTGCACTTGCAGTAGATCAATCGGAGGTACCGCTATAGCTACAGGATCAACAGAACCATCTAAGTTGTTGGGCCTCTGACTCTCCTGCATTCTGTGACTAGCCAACTTTTTCTTTTGTGTAACAGTTATTAGTAACCTCTGCTCTTCCCCATCCACCTTATCTTTAGTGTTATGGGCCACCCATTTACAATTTTGAAAAGTGTGCCCCTTCTGTCACAAAGACTGCATTTACATTCGTTTAAACACTGTGAGCCAATATGGCCCAATTCCCCATATACGGTACAGTACGTTTCTGACCACATATACTGCTCAGATGTGCAACTGACACATTTATAGCACATCTTCAGCTGACCCGGGTAAAACAAAATGCCTCTATCCCCCCTCCCCCAGAAAAAAGGAAATAGGAAGATGCACCACACCAGTGTCTGTTGTTTTCAACATGACTTTAACTTCCCAGCCCACTGTCCAAGCGTTCTCAGAGTCCATAATCGCTTCTGAATCCTCAATTATAGTACAGCATGGTTGCAGACAGTATTTTAAATCATAAACACTCAAACTTTCATTCCGGAACAACACCGTCAAAGTTCTATGTGCTGGCCTGGTTAAAAGGATAGCCAAAAAGGAGGACCAGGGTGTGGAATTTTTAAGATGATTATACTTAATCCAAAAGCAATCCAAACCCCCCATTGTTTTAAAGCTGACATCAAATGTTGACCCTCCAGATATATGAATGAGAGCATATATCTCATTGGAAAAAAATGGCATTGTCTCTTTTAACAGAGTTCTTTCCACAAATATGCGGTCTGGAGACTCAGATAGACCTCCTGTGTAAGTAAGCCTGACTGCATTATGCCTCCTAGCAGGCAAAAGTAGAGTTTTAAACAACGAGGAATAGGTTTTAGGAGCTTCATTGTTGATTCTGTTTAAAGGCAATTGAGGAGTTTGTGTACTAGCCTCAGGGCGTCCCCCAGGCAGATGCAATGCAGGATGTACTGAGTGCATTTGTTTAAAATGTAACTTAGGGTTCTGTGTTAAAGAAAGCTCAGGAGGTACCTCTATGTTGATAGAATGTGTTGGTGTCAAACTTTGTCGGTGCACAGTGCTGTGGGGGTGGCTGTTTAATTTTCAGTGGTTTGGTGCCTGAAACCCAGCTCCCCGTTGCAGCATCTTGCTCCCACCCTGCTGCTTCCAATGCCGTTTCTACAGACCAAGACTGATTGTCCAGCTAGTTACCATCTTCAGCACATCTTAGGCCAGGAGATAACTCTCCTGTGTGTGCCATTCCTGGTGCAATTACTGGTATCACTTTCCCCTGTTCACTTTCTTCTGCCCGTTCTACTGTCGCAGCCCAGCTCTCAGATTGAGCCTTTGATGCTACTGCGTCATAATTATCCAGCTGAGTGGAAATGACACAGCCTCCTTGTTTGTCAGTCTGTAGTTCCCACAGCAGTTTCTCATGCTGCATTTTCTTTACATGTTAACAACGTTCTTCCTTATCCAGTTGCATTTTAATTTTTGTAGCCTCAGGATTTACATATAACACTTCAACATTAGTCTGGTCATCCTCATCATTGCTAAAATCCGTCATACCTTCAGAGGGCAATTCAGGGACATTCTGGGTTTGCACAACATTCGTTTCCACAAGATCCTTAGTTGGAAGATCCACAGATATCACACTTTCTGGGTTCACACTCTCTTCTCCAAGCTCCACACCTTCACCATCCTCTCCCACACACATATCATCAGCCATTATGGTCCACACCACTGCCACATCAGCACTTCCTCCTCTTCTGCTGTCTGGCTCTAAACTGAGCTCCTCCACTCTGCAGGAAGTGAAGCCCCATGCTGGCAGAGTAGGGGAATTTCCCCCAGTGCCCTGGCCAAATTCCCCCCCCCCCCATTCACTAAAAATACCACCAACAGCTTAATCTGGTTCAAGGTCAGCTGGCACTCATCTGTATCCCCCTTCCCGGGTCATGCCTGAAATTAGGCAGAATTTGTCTAGTGCACTTACCTGGTCAACAAAAACTAAATAAATTATTCTGTGTGCAAGTGAAAAAATTTTTTTTTACAAATCTCAGCAGCAGAGTAGACTGTCTTGTTGCCACATTAGCGTTACTATTGGTAAAGCCAGGGGTCACTCAGTGTGTGCCACACTCACTTCAGACGTGAGAGGGGAACCCAAGGCTGGTCTGGGCAGGACTTTTATTGTTACATAGATAGTAGTCTGGGCAGAGTGTCCAGAGACCTGAATTGTCCTTGACCACCATCCAGATTAGACCATCCACCACTGCCTGGAGGGACCTGGCAGAGGCACAGTATAGATATTGACTGACATGGAGTGGAGGGCAGAGGGCTACCCAACTGGTCACACATTTACACAGTCAGTCAGGTAAATAAAATAAATAAATGTTAACTGTTTATTTAAAATGGTATTCAGAGTAGTTGGAAACCTCTCAAAATGCATTTTAAGGTATCAAAAGTCCCTTCAGCTTTGAGGGGTCGCCTAGGTGGCCCCTGAACCCCCAACCTATTGGCAAAGTCATGGGGGCCCTACTATTACACATTGCCCATGGCCCCAGCAGTTGTTAACCTGGCCCTGCACAGACCTTCTGTTTCTTAAATGCCCATGCTGGAATTCAGAAACAAGCTGCCTGCTTTACAAGTGTGTGATACAGACAACAAGAAACCGCAACATGCATTCACAACCATGCAGCTTTATAGCACAGCGGCTGTGACAGTGCCAGAGGGTTTAAGCAGAAGAGTATGAGTCTGAATTCTCACAGGAACCCTACATTTTTGCATTTTTAGCTGGAGACCAGGATTCAAATCTTGGCTGGAATTGTTTTTTTCTTTTTTTCAAAATGTTGTTTTCTTTTCTGATTTAGCAGAGTGGTGTTCCATGGCAACTTGGAGTTGGAAAAGTAAATTTGCAGGAATGAAAATTAGTTATGGGCCACAATTTTACAATGAGGAAATGTTCCTGTCAGGAAAATGTCATGGTACCTTTACTAACTGTGTCATATCTTAGAATTATTTAATTCTACAACTTATTTTACCCAGGGTGACCCCACAAAGATGCAATGTCTTGTTTTCACTGGGGTTCTGCTTCTACCCATTTTAGCAGCTGGGTGGACTGGAGCACTGGGAGGTTAAGTGACATGCCCAAAGTCACACAGTGACTACTTTGGTCTAACAGGGTTTAAACCTGTGACCTCCTGGTTCCCAAGCAACTGCTCTAACCACTAGACCACAACAGACTCCACTGACTATCATGGGAATCCCTCCTGAGGTCATTGCAGAGCTCAGCTCTCTGGCACAACAGAGCAACTGGCAGCTCCCATGCCATAGGGCAGTCAGTTCTTGTTATTATGATGCAAATTACCTCAAGTAAGTTGTAATCATAGGATTCACATCTCTGTTATGTGATAACAGTCTGTCTTTCAGGAACACTGCACAAAGGGTGGGTCGGTGGTAGGGAGGGTGAGAGGAAGAGAAAGAGACAGACAGACAGACCGACAGACAGATAGACAGAGACAGACAGAGAGAGAGAGAGACAGAGAGATAATGTTTAGCACTAGAAATGAAACAAGTCATCCCATTACAAAAGGCAAAGCATTGAGCCATTGGTCACTGATGTCTAAAAATATGTTTAACCAGACTTGTCATTATGATCCAGATTACGGTAACCCGGGGCTCTCAGCCCAAGAAAAATCTGGGGCCCCCACCTTTGCCTTGGCCACACCCCTTCAGCCCAGCCATACTCCTTTGCCACTGCATATCAGTTACATCTTTTCATTACATAAAATGTAAAAGATTCCTATTTTCTATGCTGGTGGTTTGATGGGGATCTCAAGGCGATGAAGATCAAGGGTCAGAAGTTGGAGCATTGCTGGCGGAAGTCCCAGCTAGATGCTGACAAACTGATCCTGCGCACCCACTATCATGAGTACCAGGAGGCAATCTCCCATAAGAAGGCAGAGTTCCTGTCCAGGGAGATTACGGCAGGGAGGAACAGACCTGCTCAGCTTTTTTGAACTGTGGATAGGCTTCTTCATCCAGCCTGTCTTCAGACAAAAAAAGCCTTTTCATCCACCTTGTGTGAGGAATTTGATCTGTTCTTCTCTGACAGGGTGTCGGCTATCCAGTCAGGGATTCCATCAGATAGGCTTCCGCCTCACAGTTGCCAGTCTGTTGGGAGCAGAGGAACTTTGCCTGCCTGACAAGAGTTTAGGTCAGTGGAGGTGTCTGAGGTGATCTTAGAGCTGAAGTATACATCTTGTGAACTGGACCTAACCCCAATGCATTTCTTGATGGGATGCGCCGAGGCTGTCGGCCCAGTGTTCACTGGGATATCCAGATATTCGATGGCAGAGGGGGTGTTCCCAGCTCCTCTGAAAGAGGAGCTGGTGAGACCCCTCTTAAAGAAACCTTCCCTCAGCTCAGACATCCTAACGAATTACTGCCCTATCTCCAACCTGCCTTTTTTGAGCAAGGTTGTTGAGAAACTGGTAGCACAGCCGCTCAAGGATCAGCTCATGTCTTTCGATATCTATGAGCTATTTCAGTTGGGTTTTCAGGCTAGACACAGCACATAAACCGTACTAGTCAGGGTGCATAATGACTTACTCAGAGCTAGAGATAAGAGGAGATAGGTCAGTTCTTGAGCTCCTCGATCTCTCTTTAGTTTTTGACACCATGGACCACATTGTGTTTCTCGATCGGCTCTGTAAATTTTGTGGACTCACCGGTGCTGCCATCACATGGTTTGAGTCCTATCTCTCAGATAGGGTGCAGCGGATAGTGATAAGGAATTTCTCCTCCTCTCCAATGCCTCTGTCTTGCGGAGTTCCACAGGGCTCGATCTTGTCCCTGATGCTGTTCACAGTGTATATGCTGCCCCTTGGTGAAATCATTTGACAGTACAGCGTGGAGTTTCACTACTATGCAGATGACACCCAGCTGTATTTGCCATTTGTGCCCAGGACATTCAGGGCAGTTGATGTGCTTAACACCTGCCTGGCTAAAATCAATGACTGGATGGCTTCCAGCTGGCTGTGACTCAACCCAGGCAAGACAGAGGTGCCGGTGGTTGAGCTGGGTCACAGGCATGATGGATTGCTACCTGGAGTGGACACTGGTCTTTTCCTAGGGTCTGCTCCATTGGTTGCTTCCTCGAGGGTGCAAAATCTAGGTGTGATCCTGGAGAGTGGACTGACTTTTGAAGATCAGGTGTCATCTGTTGTGAAGAGTGGTTTTCACCACTTATGGAGCATCGCCAGGATCAGACTCGACAACTGTAATGCTCTTTACTTCAGGGGTATGGGAGGGACCCTCCACAGGCTGCAGCTGGTGCAGAATGCAGCGGCCAAGTTACTGGTGGGACTTTCTCGGTTGTACCATGTGACCCTGGTCCTGCGTGCTCTGCACTAGCTGCCGGTCAGGTGGAGGGTCCTTTTCAAGGTGGGCTTGCTCACCTATAAGGCCCTCTATGGGCTGGGTTCTGGCGACCTATCTGAGCACCTGTTGCCTGCGACCTCTACCCAGTCCCTCCACTTCAAGGGGCCTACTGGATGTTCCCAGGGTCTGGCTCAAGACCTCTGATGACCGAGCATTTAGTGTCTCTGGGCCAACCCTGTGGAGCACGCTTCCAGCTGCAGTCCGAAAGGCCCCCTCAAATTGTGTCTTTAAGCAGAGGCTTAAGGCCCATCTCTTCTGCCAGGCTTTTGGGGATTAAGCCATCTCCTCCCTACCCTGCCTTCAGCTATTGCATATTTTATATTTGATATTAAAGGAATAATGCACGACAGGGTGTGTGTGATGCTGGGATAACATACGCCTGGGATTTTGGGGTACAAGTGTCAGAGGTCAGTAAGGCTCACTGCCCAGGCGTGGCGTTATCCCAAACGACACACACCCTGGAGTGCATTATTCCTATTATACAATGGCTAATGTTTAAGTACAAGAAAATAAAATAAAAAAAGTATTTCTGTAAACTTTTTTACTTGTTTTTTTTGTGAGTGTAAGTGTATTTATAGAAAAAAAAGTTCCTTTTTATGTCTATCCAACAGGTGGCGCTGTCTGTACAATAGATGAATTTTGTTCTGTTTTGTATGCCTGCTGGTTCCACATGTGATTTCCTTTCATTTGGTCTGTGGCACCCCCACCACCACCACCACCACCGTCTGCTACTGCTTTTCTACGGAGGTAAGGGGAACTGCTTTTCTACGGCGGTAAAGGAATCTATTTTTTAACAAAAGAATCCTGGCTATATTTTTAAAAAATGGATGCACGTTGAAAACCGAGAAAGGAGAGCAGCCGAGCGGTGACTGTTCACAGATGCAGTTTCCCGCTCACTCGCTTAGTCGGTTTTGATTTGGAGCTGCGACCTGTGACCATTCTGTGCATTTTCTCAAAGTTTGGAGAATGGTGTGTGAGGCAGAATGGGGTTTGCAATCGTTGTGCTGCTTGTTCTGGTACAGTTGGCAAGTTTGTACCGGGAGATGATTTCTTCAGTAATTAAGCGGGTAGAGCGTGCCTGCTCACATAGTATTGTGACCAGAGCGATGACTGTAAGCAGTGAAGCTGGTCGCACTATTGACTTCCTTTGACATTCATTTTTATTTTTATTTAAAAGATCAGAGGAATAATGTTGTAGGATTTTGGTGGTGGGTTTATCTTGAGGCATTTTTTGGGTGTTTTATTGAATTTGTGAGCTGTGGGAGGGAAGGGTTTCACAAAGAAAAAAATCACGAAGTACTGGCAAACTTCACTTCAGCCATGCCGAGTGTGGGCAACTTGGATATGGCTTGCTTAGTGATACTTTTAACATTTGATACGGTTTTGTATTACCTGGCACTATGCCCGTGGTGATATGCCAGGATATTGCCATGGGCATAGTGTGAGATTGGCTAATCAGAGAATAGGAATCTTTCTTGCCATTGTATAATTATGATTTTAAGAATGTTGTTTTACATATTTTGCTACTGCACAAATGTTATTTCTGTATTTTGTATTCTGTTTTTATTGTGTACGGTGCTCAGAGCCTCCAGGATTGGGCGCTTTAGAAATAAAATTGCATTGCCTTCACTTGTCTATGCCTGTGTGACACATAATCTATTTCCCAGTTTAGGTAGACTACAGTGGCTGCAGTCTGTGCATAGCCGTGGCCATGCCATAGCATTCCTGTCCCTGATAAGACTGAGTGTGCAATCCAGAAATCTTTCATATACATGCTCATCATAGGGGATTGGATGCAAATACTCAAAGTCCTTGTTAGGATTTCAAGTGTGCTTGTGAGGTATAGATGTTGTGCTTGGTCTGGGACATGTGTAACAAACTGTTAAGCACCTTTAGCCAAAATGTTTAAAGGAGTGACGTTTAATGGACAAAAGAGGTATCCCCAGGGCCTCTTGGTTCTAATGCCAGCTTTGTCAACCTTATGCCCCAAGGGATTTCATATCATTCATCACGTTAGTCAGCTTTTTACCCCCCCATTCTTAAAGTCCCTTGGACCCCCATCCTTCCCGTTAGCTTCCTCAAGTTTGCTTCTCCAATCCAAACTTCAATTTCTCTGACAATGCTGCACCCTACTACTCACTCTGCCACCCAGCTGCCACCACTTCAATCCACCAACACCCCTGTCCCCCACAACAACAAACTGGCATCACAACAAATAAAACTCACATTGAACATTGGGACACTGTCTCTCAGACAGTCCCTCACGATCTTTTCCTGGCTAGCCTGCAGCTAGTCTGGTCCTGGTCCTGACCTGGTCTCCCTCCAACTCCATACCCAGGACAGCAAGATTGCAAGTAATCTATAATTGATAAAATTATTAGAAATGGGGTTCCTTCCTCCTTAGCTACTATGCTGACTCTCCTGAGCCTCCCTTACCCCCCTTTGATCTGGTGACCAGTCCCTATTATCTGCTCCTAGGTGTATGACCACTATGGGATCCCAGACCTTCTCCGACTTTGACCCGAATTTTTGGAAATCCCAGCCTGTGTTTATCCAACACTCCCCTTCTCATGCCTGCTTCAAAATGGAGCTATATCACTGTCTCGTAGTCTCTGACCCCTGTACCTGCTTCCTACTGCCTTGATCACCCTACATATGCTACCTGACTAATGCTTGCCTTTGCTGCTTAATCTGCTGCAATAATTTATGATGCTTCTGCCTATTTTTCAATTATTTAGCCACACTGCTTTGTTGCATTCTCTTGCTTTGCTGCTATTGTACCGATTTCTCCTTGTTACAGTGTATTTATTTCTTCAACTCCTTCTGTATCTGCAACTAGTTCACCCTTTACATCATATATTTTTACTGCTTTCATACCAGGGCCATCGGAAATGGTGCGGCTGGTCGGCCATTGCCGTACCACTTTTTGGGCATCCTGACTGACTAATGTCTGAGACCATCACCATTGAATGACTCCCCAGCTCCAGAAGTTCTTTTTTCTGGTGCGCCATTAGAGATCCTCGCATCTGCTTCTGCTGCTCCGTCATCACATGTTTTCCAGCCTGGCAAACCACGTGGGATGATGGACAAGCATATCGGGATAAACCTCCTAATACTACTTGCCTTGATCCCTGTTTCATATCTAAGGGGTATAGCAACTGGAAAGATGCTTGTGTTAACTTTACAAAACAGAAGCTTACTAAGTGCTATGGAACTGCTATTTTCAAGGTGGTGACAGTTTCCAAGTCATTCCCTGATGTTGGTGAATGTCTGTCTTCACTCCAAAAACAACAGAAGAGGGATCATCGTTATTGTTTGCTAAAAAATCTTCAAAATGTAACATTCTCAGCTAGACAGGATTTGGCTTTACATGGAGACGGTGATGAATCGGATTCAAACTTTATACAGACAATCAAATTAAGAGCTAATGAAAGACAGACAGATACACATGCCCAGAGATTCAAAATGAGATGCTGAAAACTTTAGGCTTCGGAGTCCTGCGTGAAGTTACTGAAACACTTTGATCAGCTGCATTCTTCTCAATAATGATTGACGAAACCAGAGATGCTGGCAACAAGGAACAGGTGGTAATTTGTGTCAGATGGGTGGATGACAATTATGAATCTCATGAAGAATTTTTCAGACTCTATGAAGTTGCGGGAACTGATTCAAAAATGCTAGTGCAGGTCATCAAAGATGTTCTGATGCGTGATAACCTTAGCATCACAAACGTCAGAGGGCAGTGTTATGATGGTGCTGTTGCTTTGGCTGGAAAGACGTCAGGTGTGGCAAAACAGATATCTGAGGCAGAGCCTAGGGCGCTGTCCATTGTTACGGTCAGGGCTCCAGATAAGGTGTGTACCGGCCTATTTTACTCACCTCATTTTAGGAAATACTCTTCAGAATTTTTTTTAATGAGTACCAGTACTCACCCAACATTTGTAAATACTCCACACGCCAAAGAATAGTGCTTCATAACATAACTGGTAATTCAAAAGAAACAGCTTTTTGCCAGATTTACAGCACTTGTATGCATCCCACTTCTGTTTTACTCACTATGTTTTAAAACTGGTGAGTAAATTCCTACCTGCATTTGGAGCATAGTTGGCACCTGAAATTCTTATCTAGAAAAAAAAAAACTACATTATTTTAATAAATGTACTCCTCAGTCCACTCTAGCATGACATTTGTTCACATTTACAGGTACTTATCCCAAAAAATCTTATCTAGAGCCCTGGTTACGGTCATTCCATAAACCTAGCATGCTGTGATACTGTTAACAAGTGCAAAGAAGTCAAAACAGCTCTTGGGATAATTCATGAAATAATTGATGAAAAACTCTCCTAACAGAGGAGCCTGCTTTGAGCAGCTTTAAAAGGAACTCGCTCCTACTGTTCCATCACTTTATACTCTGTGTCCAACAAGGTGGACTGTGAAAGGGAAGTCACCAAAGACTGTTTTGGATAACTATGAGGTTCTCCAAAACACATGGCATGCTTATGAAGACTGTGCTCCAAACCCAGAGACTAAGAGCAGACTACTTGGTATTTCTTCCCAAATGAAGTCCTTCTATTTCCTCTTTGGTGTTGCCCTTGGTGAGATCTTACTTTGTCACTGCGACAACCTCAGCATGTCTCTACAGTCTCCAGAACTATGTGCATCTGAAGGACAGAATCTAGCAAGAATGACTTTAGACACTTTAAAAGCTCTCAGAAGTGAGGATGAGTTCAAGAAGTTTTGGGGACAAATAAGAGAGATGGCCAATACCCTGGATATTGGTGAACCATAGCTTCCTAGAAAGAGGAAAGCACCAAGTAGACTTGATAACTATTTAACTACTTATCCAGCTCCAGCAGCTTTTCCCAAGTCTGCTGAAGACCACTATTGTCAAGTCTACATGATGGCATTTCATGTTGTTACCACTTGCATCAAAGACCATTTTGAGCAGCCTGGAACAACTGATCTTAAAAACCATCAATGGTGAAAAATGGGAGGAGGAATTTCAACACATCCTGAAATTGTTCTATGATGACATTGATGCTTCATCCCTGCGTGCACAACTACAAGCCCTTGCTGCAAACTTTGCTATGAAAAAAGGAAGTTTGAAACTTAGGGATGTAATTGACTTCATGAAGAGTCTGATTCATGCTGAACAGCATTTTTTCTCAAATGCTGCTGTTTTACTTAAGCTGATAGTTGTGATACCTGCTACAAATGCAGTCAGTGAATGGTCTTTTATTGCTCTGAGAATAAACATTATCTCCATACAACCATTACACAGGCCCGACTAAATCACCTAATGCTTCTTCACATACACAAGACTGTAACAGACAGTTTGAACCTTGTGGATGTTGTCAAGTTTGTAGAAGGTTCAGAGCACCGTCGCTGTATCTTCAGCAAATTCACTGCTGAAGATTTCGAAGTAAAATGAGTAATACAAAAACAGAAGTAAAATGTGTCATAGTTCTTCAGTCTTCTTTCTTTCATTTTTTTTTTCCTCTTCATTACAATTATTGGTCCATCTGTTCTGGTTCCAGTACAGACTTGGCCTGGCACTGACACACTGTGGTGGTACTAGCTAATACAGTAAAACAGATATGTACAATAACTTGGCATTAGTAAATTCCGGACTGTCACTAGACAAGTCTGTTGCTTGCAGGTGACTCAACAAACAACAAAGTAAAATGCCAGTGGGAATATGAGTAAATAAAAAAAAATAAAACAATGAAAAATATTGACATTGACATTCCTCATAATGACGACAGCCTGCAAACTCAATAACGTTCATCTAGCTGGCCTTAAAATCTGCAGCTGCAACTGGCGTGTGGTAGGAATACACCTGACTGATTGACAATGCCATCTCATGGAATGGGTGGTTGGTGGATGCCATCCTCCACCAACCTCCCACTCTGTGAGATATTAAATCTGAGCAGAATTATTGCAATGTCCTGTAAAAGAAAATATTGTTATGTAGTCTCTGTGGGCCCTGTGGGCTGCTAGCCCCCCCCCCCAAGCTCTGGGTGGCTAGATGCTGTTGGTGAGTTTGGGACATTTATAGAAAATTAAATGCCAAACACACCATTTCCTACCCCTGACTCCTGTGGAAAAACAAAACTTTTTCACTGGAGTTAGGGGTGTGGACACTTCTGGATGGCCTTAGATCCTGGCATCCTGCAGCTGCAATGTGGGGGGGGGACTGGCTAACCAGCAATTCCAGCAACCACATACCCAGCAAACCACCCCATGATGAGCAACACTATTACAATGCCAAGTGTGAAACTGAAACATCTTACATAAAGGCTGGGAGGTCTGGGGGGGGGTCCACTAGACCCACATAAGTTCAGGGGGTGTACATGCTCTGTGGTATGTTTTGGTGCTTTTATTGAAGATTAAACACACTTTCATTATGTATTTTCCTACCAATGATTCCTGTGGTAGCATTTTTCCCCACTTGAGTCAGGGGTATGCAGCACTCTGACTGACACAGTCTCACACTGTCCTGGGGGAACAAATCATTTTTTTCCTACTGCAGGACTCAGGGTAGGAAAGACAAAACAACAAACATGTGTTTACTCTTCAGTAAAAGCCCAAAACTCACCACAGAGCATCTAGATCTCTAAAGCTTCTAGCAGGGGTCTAGTAGCCCCCAGACCCACTACCTTAATAAAAATGATTCACACAGGACATTGCAATAATGATCATGGCAGAGTGGGTGGGATGCTTGGGGGTGGGTGGTGGTTGATGCCTGGCATTGTTGCTTAGACAGTTGACCACACACCCCCACCAGTTGCAGCTGCAAGTTCTAAGCCCAGCCACAGTGTCCCACACCCCTTACTCCAGGGGGAAAAAAATTACTCGGGAATTAGGGGTAGGAAAGCCCATCCAGGCCATTGCCACATACATGGTCCCAGTCCTGGAAGCCTGCCCGCCTCCATCCGAGCGGCAAGAAGAAGCCTGCACCTGCCCTCAAGAAACCATCAGCCAGGCATTCCACTAAGCCCATCTGGGCCACTGCTGCATATGTGGTCCTAGTCCTGGAAGCCTGTCCACCTCCCTCCAAATGGGCAAGAAGGAGCCTTTACCTCCCTCAAGAAACCAGCAGCCAGGCATTCCTCTAAGCTCATCTAGGCCACTACCGCATATGCTGTCCCAGTCCTGTAAGCCTGCCCACCTCCCTCCAAGCAGGCAGGAAAGAGCCTGCACCTGCCCTCAAGAAACCAGGTGCCAGGCATTCTGCTAAGCCCTTCTGGGCCACTACCGCATATGTGGTCCCAGTCCTGGAAGCCTAGCCACCTCCTTCCAAGTAGGCAAGAAGGAGCCTGCACCTCCCTCAAGAAACCAGCAGCCAGGTGTTCTGCTAAGCCCATCTGGGCCACTGCCACAGATGGGGTCCCACTCCTGGAAGCCTGCCCGCCTCCCTCCGAACAGGCAAGAAGGAGCCTGCTCCTGCCCTCAAGAAATCAGCAGCCAGGTACGGTCCACAAGTCAAACTGCAACACATATTTTTCATATTTTTCAAGACTGGTGCCTTCTTCCTCAATGATCCCTGACTTGTCCCTGCTGGGATAGGAGCTCACTTTATTGGATAACAGCTGTACATTGAAGAGTGGCGGTCTTATTTTATTCCAAATAGGAACCCTAGACTTACTGAATTAACTTAAATCTAATGTATTAACTAGTGTTTTTAAAACCCCTCTTAGCTATTTCTGTCATAAGGGATAGTGTCAGATATTGTAGCCTCTTTTATTGCTAATCAGCTGCATTGAAGGATTGTTATGTGTAAAGCTGCATGCATTTTTCATTAACTGCTTCCTCCCACAAGCTGCATTTACTTGATATTGTTTAGAGCTATTTTTTAAAGTTGCTTATTATTTTGTTACTGCTTAGAGCCATTGTTAAATTTTTCTCTTTTCCACTGCCCCCCCACCCCAGTTTCAGACACCTTTTGTTTTTCTCCCCCCTTCAGTCCCTGATAGCGCCTTGCCTTGGTCTGTGACCCGCCCTCTGATTTAGCCCTGCTTTCTTTTCTTTTTTACCTGTGCAACCGCCCAGTTCCCTGAGGTTACTAGAATCCCTTCAGTATCACTGATAGACAGGGAGAGGCAGCTGGTGACTAACTAGTTAAATGGTTTTTCACTTGCTCTCTCTTCTGTTTACTTGGCTTCAGCTGAGATGGAAGTGATGAGCTCATTTGGAACTCTCACAGCAGCATAACCTTTGCGCCAGCTGTTGAGAAGGGAGTCAGAATGTTGAGACGAGAGACAGTGTCAGTAGTGTAGAGTTCAGCAATTTACCATGACAGGAGTGTGGGTTACACTAGGATTTGCAATGCCTGGTGTGTTGTTTGGTCATGATGCCAAGGATAGGCCGAGTGAGCAAAACACACCAGGCATTGTAAATCCTAACGTGACCCACACTCTTGTAGTGGTAAATTGCTATTATACATTGGCTAGTAATTACAGATTTTTTTTTTCACATTAATGTATTTTTTCCCCCAAAAGAAACTGATTTTTTAATACTTTTCTGTAGGATATCCTTCCTCTGTGTATAAAATAGTACACTGTTAGTAGGCAGAAATAGAGACACACACACGCATATATATGGGAGACTTACCCTGTATGGAAGAGGAACGAGAGAGGTGCTGTGTTTGTACAGCTGCACTGGGACTTACATTTTTTTTTTGTTTTGGGGATGGTGTTTTTTTTTTGTTGTTGTTTGTTTTAATAAGGCAGTTGTGTATTGGGACTGGCAATGTGAAGCAGTGGGAGCGAGTTTCTGATATAGGAGCAAGCAGCATGTCGTTTGCCGACTGAGCGATGCTGCAAGCGCTGACAGGATGTATGGTCTGGTTCCGGGTGACTTCCTGTTGAGGTTGTAGTTTCTTTGTTTTTATTTTGAATGAAAAACAGAACTTTTTTTTCCTTTGGTAATGCGGAGATTGGGTACTTTATGGTGAATGACTGTGGTGTTTGATGACTTCAGAGTTTTGCTGCTTTGAGAAAGGTCACAAATGAGAGGAGCGGAGCATGGCAAAGAGTTAAGAGGTGAGCCATGAGGAAGTGGGTATGGGAAAATGATTTGAGATGTACTGTTTTGTGCTCCATATGGGTTTATCAGTGTGCAGGTGTTTTTATTTATGTTAGTGTTGTTCTGGTGGTTCTTTAGTAGGGATTCAAGAAGGTAGTGTTGCACAAGTTCATTTTCTAGGGTGAGATTGAAGAAAGCAGTGAATACTTTTGATGTGGGAGCGATCGGAGTGATACTCACTGGGCACTACATGACGCTGGCTGGCACCTCTTCCCATTCATACTGTGGAGGATTTACAATGGGAAAGAGTTGCCAACTAACCAATCAGAGAGCAGCATTCTCATTGCCCATTGTATAATTAAGCAATAAGGCATGACAGAGTGTGGCATATCATGGGATATCGTCACGCCTTGGGTGGTTGGGCACGAGGCCGCAGGCTGAGTGAGTCCAACCACCAGAGAAGTGACGCTGTCCCATGATATACAACACCCTGGAGTGATATTGCTATTATGAACTGAGTTTCAAGTTTTTTAAACAAAAAAAATAAAATAAACAGGTTTTAAAATGTTTTATGAATGATTTTTTTGGGTGGTATAGGAGTACATTTTGAAAAAAATAGTTCTCAGACAGTAGAGAGCAAGGAAGCTGGTGGCGCCGTAACTTTTTTGATGCCGTGATAATGTAGCCCGATACCATCACGGCTTCAAAGAGCTCTTGGCCAATCAGATTCCTCTATTTACGGTCCTCAGTTCATGATTCCAGTTTGAAGTTGGAGGAGTGAGAACTGCTCAGCTGTGGGCTCTGAGTTGAGGGCCCTGCATTCTCACACTAGTCCTGGTATTCTCCAGCTTGCCAAGAGAAGTGGTAGAAACCGTTGTCTATAGCACGATCTCCTGATTTTCACCCCTGGCTGGGTGAAAAGGACTGCTAGTGGATGGATCCAAGGCGCTATCCCCTGTTTGGTCCAGGATGTTTTGAAGCTGCCTGAAATGTCTAACAGTGAGTAGAATCTGACTTTTGCTAAAGGAAGCAAGTACCTGTTCTGTTGTGTACATCTCTAAGTTGTTCTATGTCCTATGACATGGGAATACAAGTCTAAGTTGCTCTATGTCCTACGACATGTGGGAATACAAAATGCAAGTGTCCTATGTCCTACTTCGGTGGGAATACAAAGAGTTTCTGTTAGATGCAGTTCGATTTGTTGATCTGTAAGTTCCTAGTTCCAAGATGTGTAAACCTTTGGGGTCCACCCTTGTTTTGAAGAACATTGTTTGAATAAAGTCTCACTCTAGAACCCTAACTATGGTTTGGACACTTATGTTATTGCTTCCTGTGTGGAGTTACTTGGTACTCCTCCAGAAGATAGGTCTAGCATATGCCTAGCAAAAAATCTCTCCCCAGGACCTGGTTTTGTAAATGCCAAATAGTTTATTGTTTTTGTACACCCCCACTCCTTGACCTCTAGAAGAATGAGCCTGGTATACATTCCCAAAGCTAGGGTTTGTACCATTTCTAAATGTTTTGAGTCTGTGCCCAGTATGGGTGCCAGGGGTGCTGAGTAAAGTAGCGGGGGGGGGTGGTTACAAAACATGGGAGCTCATCCGGGGGTCCTGTTTTCTTTTTAGGCTTGTCTGACATTATAGAAAACAGGAACCGGGAACTGACAAAAAATAGACTAGATTTAAATATTTGCAGTCGGTTTTGATAGTAATAGCGGTCGGTTCAGGAACCAATAAAGTGAAAAAAACTATTGGTTCCAACTGGATCCAGAACCGAGAAACCGCTGTGGCAACCGTTAAACATCGGTACAAAAGCGGTTAAAATTAAATAAAATTAAAGAATAAATTAACCGGAACCCTCTGAAAAGGTTCCGATTAAATACAAAAGAAGGTTGGTTGCCCCTTGGTTCAAAGAAACCACGAGGAACCGATAAACAAGTTTAAAATTTAAACTATGAGGTATAAAACACTAAAGAACAATGACACTAGGCAGTAATGGAAAAAAAACGTACTTTTTTTACTCTCTGCACTTCAGGAATCTGTCTTGATTGAGAGATATTTTCAGGGCGTCTAAACTTTGCAGCAGAGAGAAGAAATCTGAGGTAGAATGCAGGCAGTTGACACTGGGCAGTTTGAAAATAGATGCACAGGCTAAACATTCCATGATTAGCATAGCATTCTATTTCTAGTCTGGGGCAGTGCTGATTTAAAGGAGAACTGCAAAAGTAATAATATTAGTGGATTCCTGGGGTTAGAATCAGAATTTTTGCTGAGGGCATGTATAGCATCTTTCTGTCTGGTAGCGGTGTAGCCCAAGTGGAGATGAAGCATTGGAGAAGGGATTTGTGCCCAGGAAAATGTCACCCAAATGTGTTGCTTGTGTGCTTCTAGTACAGTGAAGGAACAGAGTGCTGCTTGTGTGTTTTCACCTTGTTAATGGACAGTAAAGCATTGAAATGTGTGTCCTAGTCTCTGCATATAAAAGTGCTTAAAGAACTTTTAAAATGCAATTTTCAAGTGCCAAAAGTATTGTGGACTTTAAGGAACAGATTCAGATATGTGCCCTGAAAGTTTTATGTGCTTAGTGTGCAAAATGGGGGAGTCGCTAAAGAAAATGTCCAGAAACTGTGGTAAAAATGATCAAAATGGCACTCTAACTGCTGAAATTGCAGCTATAGTTTGTAGTTTAAATTTGCTTCTGCTTGACAATCGCTGTGAAGGAAGAGCAAGTGAGGGGAGAGAGAGAGAGAGAGAGAGAGAGAGAGAGAGGTTTATTTGCGTGGTGTAAAGTGATTGGTACGGCTGCATCCAGTCCCATCCCCTGACCAGTGTCTGTGAGCTGCAGAGTGTTCACAGAGAAGAGAGAGAATGGCGCGCGAGCTGGTTAGACCAGGATTAACCATCAAGGAGCTTGTGAGCATTCTAAACATTAGTAAATAGACTTTTGAAGTGTAATTTCTGATTTAACCCATATTCTGACCAACTAGAGGGTGATTGAGGCGATTGTGACTACAATTGGTGGGACCGCCAGCCTATTTCACCCCAGAGGCCTTCCTTAAAGCAGCAGCAGGCTGCAATTTTCCATCAGAGGGAACCAGCTACCGAATACAGTGAGTAAATAAGTAAACTGGGCAAACAAACTGTGTGTGAATGCAAAGCCAGCTAACCCTGTGTGCAAACAGTGTGATTTATGTGCAAAGAAGGACTGTGCATTGTAAAAGCAGGTGCAGCAAACAGTAAATTCTGAGCAATAGACTGTGAGCAATGAGAAATGGGTTCAGCAACAGTAAATTTCTAAGCAACAGGACTGTGAGTTGTATAGGTAGGATGCAGCAAACAGGCAATCCTGAGCAAAGAAAGACTGTGGGGCTTACATGTGACTTTGAGCAATTGTAGATATGTAAATAGAGTTGTCCTGAACTATGCTCATTGCAAAGTCAAGTTACCAGTTCTAAATCAGTATGTATGTCCTGAGATGTACCATCAGAAACAATCGCTCACAGTTTAAAGTAATTTCAGTAGCCAGAAAGATCAGAAACTCAGTTTTTTGAGCAAGTTGAACAGACTGAGATACATGAGAAAAGTTACAGACGCCATAACAGGGCGGGGTCAGCAATGTAAACACAGCAGCAGGGAGCCATTTTGTGAGACCATATGTAACTAGTGAGCAATTCAGTAACGAAAGATTTATATGGTTGCTTTCAGTCATGGCTTTGGGAGCACCTCGATACCCAGATCATGCCTGAGCTATGATAGCCGAGGAGGTGGCAGCACTAAGAGTGGTAGAGAGAGCCTACTATGGTGAAAGGTTACCTCTGGATGTAGCAATTCCTAGCTATCCAGTGAGACTATGCATTGTGTGTCTAAAGGCTGGAAGGGATGTGTTTCTGATACACCACTGCTCAGACTGCCTTGCAAAATTTGGAATGAGCAGGGGTACAGCTCCAGAAAGGGCAACAAGAATTCAGTTGGCTCTCATGTGGACCCTGGCAGGGGACCCTGCCAGTAGCAGCATGCAGCACCAGGCTGAACCTGTTGGGGAAAGTTCTTCTGAGTGTGTTACAGAAAGAACAAGTAAAATTGATGTTGATCCACTGCAAGGGCAGGAATAGTGAGGGAGGTTTCCATGCCTGTGTCCCAGATGGACAGTGCAACAGAGGGATCAGTTGACCTGTGAAATCAGGATCCAAGTCCTAGCCTAGTGGGGGAGGATGAAGTACAAGAGATATTGAACTGGGAGTTGTCCACCTCCGTGCCCAGTGAGGAATGAAATGTCTCAGGAGTGAGGGCATTTGCTCACTCTTGGGCACAGATCATGAGTGATGAGGAAGAGAAGGATGAAGAAAGGTATCTTCATGTTGAGGGCTACTGTGAGTCATCCCAAGCTCTTGCCTCAGTGGAACCAGTGACTGTAGGGGAAGGCTCAAGTAACTTGTCCAAAGAAGTAGTGGATCACAAGTTATTTTGTTCTTTGAGCTTGAAACACTGGCTCAACCATGACTGGCCATCCCCAAGCCGGGCCATGGGCTACAGACTAGTAAAGAGTAGTAAAGAGTCAGTCACTGTATCATTCATTCTCTGCTTCTCCCCCCCCCTTACTGGCTAGTAATCTGTATGAATCACCTTCCATTTCTATTGCATTAGATGAAAAAAAAGTTCTATTATAAATGTATATGTTCCCCCTGATAGACCTAAGGATGGTGTTCCCGCTTTTTTTAATTGTTTTCCTATTTTACCTACAAATAGGGAGCTTATACTGGTAGGTGATTTTAATTTAAATTGGGTATCCCCTGCTGCTTGTGAGGTTAGAACTATTGTCACAGACCTTGGATTTCAGCAACTGATCACTGACCCCACCAGGGTTAATTAAAAAACTGGGTATGTATCTTCCCTAGAATGGATTATTGCCAATAGCCCATTACATATTGTTAACCCAGGGATTTTCCCTAATGGAATCAGTGATCACAGTCCGGTGTTTTTTAATTGGTCAGCTAAATTGAATAAAAAAGAACCCAAGATTCTAAAATATAAATGGCTGAAAGATTTAGATGAACAAAAGTTTTTTGAGGAATCACATTTAATTGATTGGTCCTTCTTGGATAACATAACTGATACTGATATAGCATATCGAACATTTTGTGATTATTTCACTTTCATTTATGATAAACTTATACCTCTTAGAACACTGAGGGTCAGAGGGAATAATAATATTTGGTTTACTCCCTAATTTACTGAAATTGATTAGGAAAAGAAATAGAGCCTGGAAAACTTATAAAAGGACTAAACAATTGAATCATCAATTATTATATGACGAGCTTAGGAATAAATGTCAATTAGCTATCCGAGCTGCTAAAACAGATGTTTTTAAACAACAATTTACTGAAGTTGAGGGGAATCCTCAGGCAACCTCGAATACACTTAATGTTTTAATGGGTAAGTCCAAAGGGAGTGAAAATGATGTAATTAAAAAAAAGATGGTATCATAATTGCAGATCCTAAAATGGTTGAGAAACATTTAATTCAGGTTTTACTAACCTGGGGGAAGTATAGTTCTACCTTGGGCAGTTTTGAAGGATCCTGGGATAACCTGGATACATTAATACAGCAAACTGGAGATAACTTTATTAATTATTATACCATCCCAAGTTTTTATTTTCGTTACTTACAAATCAAGGATATAGTTAATTTTGTCACTAAAATGAATCCCAGGCCCACCAAAGGTTCAGATAATATTAATTTTAGGATTCTGAAAAGGGTTATAAATATTATGGCTATTCCACTAACAAAATTGTTTAATTACTCACTTTGTCATGGAGCTTTTCCAAATGTGTGGAAAAGTGCAATTTTAAAGCCTATCTTTAAATCTGGCATAAGATCCAATCTTAACAACTATCGTCCAATTTCCTTGTTAGCTCCCCTTTCAAAGATTCTGGAAAAGATAGTTTCAGTTCAATTGACTTAACATTTTATAAAATATTATCTTTGGTCTGAGTCACAGCATGGTTTTAGGCCCAACCACAATACAGAGACAGCCTTGGAGAGGTTCACCAGCCAAGTTACCAAAGCAATAGATAATGGAAACTTTGTTGCTGCCGCTTTTGTGGACCTCACCAAGGTTTTCGATCTTGTGGACCATGATGTACTCCTGAAACAGTTAGCTGGCGTACATTTATCAGATGAGGTGATCTCCTGGTTTGGTGACTATTTGTCCAATAGGAATCAGAAGACACTAATCAGTGGAACATTATCTGGGCCAGCAATGTTAAAATGTGGAGTCCCACAAGGCTCTATATTGGGTCCTTTGCTTTTTTCATTGATTGTGAATTCCCTATCGGTTAATTTCACGCATACTGAACTAATATTATATGCTGATGATGCTTTTTTTTTTGTTCTGGTCCTTATTTATCCACCCTTCAAAACACATTACAATCTTATTTCAAATTATTACATTATTGGTTTGATAAACATAAACTGGTGTTAAAGACTGCCAAAATCAAGATTATGGTATTTTATCACCCCAGGAGATCACCAGCATCTGAATTCACTATCTTTGATAATTTGGGTAATTTAATAGAACATGTCAGATTGTTTAAATATTTAGGTATACTAATTGACTGTCATCTTAACATTTGAGTTGCATGTTCCGGATTTAATAGATTACATAAAAGATTAGGTTTTTTTTATCGAATTAGAGGTAATCTTACAGTTGATATTAGGTATTTACTCACACATAGTTTATTATTTTCTTTATTTGATTATGGGTCCATAGTATATTCATATACTTCTGACTGAATTTTAACAAAACTTCAGGCCACATATCACTCTGTTATTCGTTTTGCTAGTGGACATTCTAGATTAACACATCATTGTATTCTTTATAATCATTTCCGTTGTTTGTCATTGGTAGGGCATTTTAATTTTAGGTCACTGATGTTCTTACATAAGATTCAATTGGGTACCTGTATAATGCCACAAAGTATCCTTGGTTTATTTCCTAGGATCATTAAATCTGTTAGCACAAGATTGCAGAGTAGGGATGTTTTTTTGATCCCATTTTTTCACATAGCCTTTTGTAAAAAAAAAAAAACTCATAAAAATTTGCTACCACTAGGTTGTATAATAGCCTTCCCAGTAGTGTTATTGGTCAAAAGAAGCTAGCAATCTTTAAGACAGCTCTTAGAAGTAGGTTGTCCATAAACTCAATTTGAAAATATTTTACATAAGGTATATTTATTGATTGTTAACTGTTTTGTAAATGTTTGTTATGTTTTGTATTTTTTTTTTGTAATAACTGGACATTTGTGAAAATGGGCTTGTCCCACAAACCTTCTAGTATAAAAATAAAAATGAAATGAAATGAAAGAGGAGAGACTGATTCATAGGAGGGCTGATGCCACGTATGGGAAGTCCTATCCTACCTTTTCCTCACCAAGACTGGGAGGAGATTGAACAAAACAGGCAATCCTGGCTTATGGAGGAGATAAGGAAGAATATGCACCCAGAGGCATCAGAATGTGTAAGGGACAAAATCAGCAATGACCGCCTTAGATTCTGGAGACTGGGCAGGACTCTGTTTATGGACACCATGAGAATTGTGGATGGGGCCGAGCAAGAGACATTTCACAGCATCAACCTGGAATGCCCAGATGGGGTCATAGTCCTTGCCCCACACACTGAATTGTACTACCCTTAATGGTGCCACTCCCTGTGAATATGCCCAGCATGCCTTAAGGAAGTGAGCAGTGGCAAGCCAAATGTCTGTTATTTGAGGCAGCAATGTCTATGGAGGAAGATGCAGCTCTTCTGGTATTCCAGGATTTCTTCAGGTGTATCCAGATTCGTCAGCCCAGCAGTTTTCCTGTTTCATTGTTTGGTTTTCCAGAATAATCAACCCAGCAATTTTCCTGTTCTATCATCTGGCCTTCCAGGACATCATCCCAGCAGTATTCCCAAGATGCCATCTGGTTTGAAGGGAGAAGGTCCTCAGCTCACAGAAGTAAGACAGTCTTTTTTTTTTTCTTTCTTCAAGGAGCTGGTAAGAAAACCCTTTTTATTTACATTAACTGACTTTGCACAACACATCCTACATTTAAAGACTATCCAAGGACCTTTAATGTTTTCATCAAAGACTCTCCCCATGATTGCAGTGTTATACAGGCTCTGCCCTGTCCAAGAACTGTTCTTCAGTGGGCTTCAGCCTAGGAGAGACTCTAATGGATAATGCCTATAGGCACTAGTGACATTAGTCCCTAGATGTGAACATTTTAGGGAATTCCATCCCCAAATGTATTGTATAAATGTCTTGTTTCCATTGTTCACTTTTATACTTTTATAAAAAATATTTTTGGGGGTTCTCTAGTGTTAGGTGAAGGTTTAGGCATGTGTGGAATACAGAATGTGCTTTGTGATTTTCTTCTCTTGCAGGTGTTCCTGAAGAAGAAAAGAAGAGGATGTTGGAACTCATCCAAGTTCCCCTTTTCTTAGTGTTTTTAGAAATGTTTAAGGTTAATGGGGTGTTAACATGTTTTCTTCATAGGTGTGTTTTTTGGGAAATGTAATGCAATGTAGTGTATGTTTTCCTTTGTTGTCCACAGGTACCCTGTGAAGTTTGGGCAATAGGTTTTCCCTGATAGGTAGAATAGGTCAGATAGATTTTCCCTAGTGGGCTAAGGGGATGGACAGGCTGGAAGACTTAACTCAAGTACGGGCTTTCAGTTCTGTCTGTCAGGGCATGCTTCAAGTAGTTTTTCTTGGAGCCACAGAGAATCCATAGACAGATCATAGGATAGGGGCTGAAGTTCCTTCAGCTGGTCTCTGTTCCTTTAGTGTTACTTGCCTGTGCCTAGCACATGGTAGGGGAGAAGTTGTGCAACCTCCCTGTAGGTAACACAGAGGGTAGGATGGTCTAGTGCTGGATGGAGATATGACTGTGGACATTCATTCATCTGGTATGTGGTGAGTATAACCACCCAGTCCCCTGGGGTTACTAGAATCTCCCCAGTATCATTGATAGGTAGGAAGAGGCATCTGTTGACTAACTAGTTAAATGGTTTTCACCTGTTCATTCTTCCGTTTACTTGGCTTCAGCTGAGATGGAAGTGATGAGCTCATTTTGAACTCTCACAGCAGCATAACCCTTTTGCCAGCTATTGCAAAGGGAGTTAGAATGTTGACACGAGAGTCAGTGTCAGTAGTGTAGAGTTGCAGTTTGAAGTTGGAGGATTGAGAACTGCTCAGCTGTGGGCTCTGAGTTGAGGGCCCTGCATTCTCACACTAGTTCTGGTAATTCTCCAGCTTGCCAAGAGAAGTGGTGGAAACCACTGTCTACAGCAGGATCTCCTGATTTTCATCCCTAGAGGGGTGAAAAGGACTGCTAATGGATGGATCCAAGGGGCAATCCACTGTTTGGTCCAGGAACTTTTGAAGCTGCCCAAAATGTCTAACAGTGAGTAAGATCTGACTTTTGCTAAAGGAAGCAAGTATTTGTGCTGTTGCCTTCCCTGTCTTAAAGGGAAAGCACAACTTCTCCGTGAATTCAGAAGTGTGAAACTACTTTAATTTAAAGTTGACTGAAGTGAGTGATGTCAAGAGGTATGACTATATCACATTGTTCAGGACTTTAACTCTTCCACTACCAGTAGTAGTGATTCAAATGCTGGATGCCAAGTTTCATTCCATAAGCATTTCCAAAGTGTGTTTCCAAAGGTTTAAGGTATAACTCTGAAAGAATGGCTGAGTATGGACTTGGGAGCAAAGGGTGAGCAGAACCCCATCAAGAGTAACCAGTTCAGGGCTACAGGTTCAGTAAGGCTGCCTGGTTAGTTTAGACAAAGGGCCAAATGTCTGAAGAGGGTGTTTACCCCCTGAAGTGGGTTACAGTTTCTTCTCTGGTTATGAAGAATGGTGCTAGTGTTAGCAAATGTGTTTTCGGTAGTGGCTAGTGCCACTGGAAGCAATGTTTTATGTCCTACAACATGTGGGAATACAAGTCTAAGTTGTTCTGTGTCCTATGACATGTGGGAATACAAAGTGCAAGTGTTTCTATGTCCTACTGCACTGTGAATACAAAGAGTTTCTGTCAGATACAGTTCAATGTGTTGTTCTGCAAGTTCCTAGTGCCAAGATGTGTTAATCTTTGGGGTCCACCCTTGCGTTGAAGAATATCTTTTAAATAAAGTCCCACTCTAGAACCCCAACTATGGTTTGGACAGTTACTGTATGTTATTGCTTCCTGTGTGGAGTTACTGGGTACCCCTCCAGAAGATAGGTCTAGCATATGCCCAGCAAAAAATCTCTTCCCATGACCTGGTTTTGTAAATACCAAATAGGTTATTGTTTTTATACACTCCACCCCTTGATCTTTAAAAGAATGAACTTGGTACACATTCCCAAAGTTAGAGGTGGCACCATTTCTAAATGTTTTGAGTCTGTGCCCAGTATGGGTGCTAGGGGTGCTAACTGAGTAAAGTAGCAGGGGATGGTTACACTAAATACCCCTCTGCACTGAGGATCCTCCTCCAATCACCATCTATTTAATTATCCCCTCTTTGTCCCTCTCCTCAGGCGTTCCGCTAAGCCCATCTGGGCCACTGTCGCATATGCAGTCCCAGTCCTGGAAGTCTGAAGATCTACTCACCCTCATAAAGGATAAAGATCGTGCTTGGACAGCCTTCAAGGCATCCCTCTTCCCTGCCCTCTGGGATGCCTATAGTTGCCGGAGAAACCAGTACAAACACTTGGCTAAATACCTGAAGCAGAGCCATTTCCGTAACCTTCAGAAGGAAAGTCTTGGTGACCCTAGGAAATTCTGGGAATCCATCTGCTCCCTTCTAAACCCCCAAACTGGCAAGTCTGCCCTGCAGCTAAATTCCTCCTCTGGCCTGGTGACTGACCCTCTGGATGTGGCCCAGGCTTTCAATGATAAGTTCACTGACCTTTCTGTGCTTCTCTCCAAGGTCCCGAGTGGCCAGCCCAGTGGATCAGCCTACTACCCAAACCCCAGATCACCTCCTCCCTCCCTCCCTAGCCTCCCTTCCTCTATCCCCCTTTCTACTTTAAGAATATCTCCCTTATTGATACCTCTAAGCTCCTCAAATGCCTCCCTAATCATGGCTCCCCTGGGTCCAACAGCCTCTCCCAGTCTTCCTTAGGCTCATCTCACCTGCCATTTTCAAACCCCTCAGCTTTATTTTTAATCTTGCCCGATCTACCTCCACCATGCCTGACCCATGGAAGACTGCTAAAGTGATCCTCATTTTCAGAGCTGGTGACCCCTACTCCACTGACAACTACCAGCCTGTCTCCATCCTCCCCCGCTAAGTAAGCTCCTCAAGAAAGTTACCCACCATCAGCTTACTAAACACATTACAAAGTACAACCTCATGTGTAGCCAGCAACATAGCTTCCACAAGAACCATAGCACCTCCACTGCCCTTGCACTGCTGACTGACCACATCCTCATGAAGGTGGACAATGGGCAAGCCACTGGCACAGTTTTCGTTGACCTCTCCAAGGCTTTTGACTTGGTAAACCATACCCTCCTCCTCTTGAAGCTACATCTCCTTGGCTGTTCCCACGTAGTAGCTAACTGGTTCAGGAGCTACCTCTCTGATCTCTCCCAATATGTCTGTGTAGGCCCCGCTTGCTCCCCTATCCTGACTGTCTCAACCAGTGTGCCTCAGGGCTCCATTCTGGGTCCCTTGCTTTTCTCATTATTTATAAATTCCCTTCCCTCTGACAGTCTTACCTGTCACTTTCTCCTCTATTCTGATGACCTTGTCCTTTCTTTCAGTGATAAATCCCTCTCCCGCATTTCCTCTGTCCTCACCCAAAACTATGGAGCTGCCCATAATTGGTTTGCAGCCAACCCCTCCTGGTAAATGTCAAAAAAACAAAGCCCATGCTGTTTGGGTCAAAGCCCTTCCTAGCCAAGCTCAAATCTCCATCCTCTCGCAACATAGTCTCCCCAGATGGCCAGGTTCTCGAAAATGTTGATACCTTCCAGTAGCTAGGTGTCATGCTTGATCCCTCCCTCTCCTTCTCTGAGTACATTAACTCAGTAGTTTGCAGGATACACCAAAAGCTGGGTGCAGCCTACAGAATTAGGCAGTACCTCATCCTCTGGAGGCTTGACTTGCTATTGTCCAGGGGAACCTACTCCCCATACTTGATTACTGTTCCACCATCTACGCTAGGTCATCCTCTACCCTCATGACCAAACTCTCCACTGCCTACAATAGTATCTATCACTTCACCTTACTGGCCCCTATTTCTACCACTATTGTGTCCTTTATCAATCACTGGGATGGCTCCTACTCCAAGCCTGCTTTGACTTCCCCCTTTGCTGCTTGGTTGATAATGCCATCCGCACCGGTCAAGAGTCCCATCTCACAGCCCTCTTCTAAGTCAGAACCTGCGCCGCTGCCTCTACTTAAATACCATCCCCCCCTCTATGTTCCCAGAGTATCTATCAATATGGGTGGGATAACCCTGTTGGCTGCAGCCCCTTCACTATGGAGTAGGTTGCCTGTTGAGATCCACTCCCTGGACAACCACCGCCTGTTCAAATCCTGCCTCAAAGACTGGCTCCTAGCTGAGTCATGCTGACAGTGCTTTTCTGGGCAGCATTTCCCCCTCCCCCTCGACCTCTATTACTCACTTGAGCCTGTCCTAGCTACCCTTCCCTTGTTTTTTGTCACCAACCCTCTCATTCTTAGCTCATACCCCCTCCCTCCCCTTGTCTGTCTGCCACGGTTACCAGACACCTTGTATTTTTGCTGTTTCACTGTAATTGAGTAGATTACCTTGTATTAAGTTTCTGTATCTAATATTGTTACAGGCTATTGTTGTATTTTATTTTATCACTTTGGCATCATTGTATTAACTGATCTTCCATGTTCTATGTATTTTGCTTTCATTGCTTCCTGTGTCATTGACTTGGCCCGGGTCATGCTTGAAAACAGTCCATGATTTCAGTGTACTTACCTGGTTATCAAAGTCATAAATAAATAAATAAAAATGAATCTGTTTTTTATCTTCAATAAAAGTTCCAAAACTCACCACAGAGCAACTGGATTCCAGAGCTTCTGGGGGCCCCCAGATGCCCAGCCTTCATACAAACATCTCTCACAGAACATTGCAATAATGCTCATCATTGGGTGAGTGGGTGGTTGATGGTATTGTTTCTTAGTCAGTTGGCCCTTTCTATTTTCAGCTGTGGGCTCCAAGGCCAGCCAGAGTCTCCCACACCCCTAACTCCAGGGGAATTTTTTCCCCACATGAATCAGGGGAATAAAAATCACAACAGTGGTTTTTATCTTCAATAAAAGCCCCAAAACTCACCGCAGAGCTTCTAGACCCCAGCTTTATTGTCTTGGATAATCAACAGTATGGCTTACCACTTTCAAAATGCTGTGTACAGGCCTGTTTTGTACTGTTTCATTATTATTGTGTGGATTTCACCTTGTTATGTTGTATTTATCTGTAACTAGTTTACCCTTTACATTGGATGTCACTGTTTCTTTGTACCATGTTTTATGATTGTTTTTATGTCCTGTACTCTCCTGGGTCATGCCTGAAAATAGGCATATTTATTGTCTGGTGCACCAACCAGGTCATCAAAAAACAAATAGATAGTGTGGCACAGTCCAGCAAGCCAAACTCTGTAGCGCTCCCTCTCTCTCTCTCTCTCTTTCTCTCTCTCTCTCTCCCCCCCCAACTCCCACTCTTGACAAATGACCACCCACTCCTACTGCTCCTTCATTGTCTAAGAGATGGCTCTGTCTCACACATGCACATTGCAGGCTGAAATTTCTTGACCAACCAAAATGTCCACACACGCATGGAGATGTGGACAGTAGGATAGCATAGTGTGGAGGGGTGGGAAGTGCATATCTCTCTCTTTCTCTCTTTTTTTCTCTCTCTCTCTCTCTCCCCCCAAACTCCCATTCTTGACAAACGACCACCCACTCCTACTGCTCCTTCATTGTCTAAGAGTTGGCTCTGTCTCACACACACACACACATTGCAGGCTGAAATTTCTTGACCGACCAAAATGTCCACACATGTGTGGTGATGTGAGCAGTGGGATAGCACAGTGTGGAGGGAAGGGAAGTGAGTGAAACTGCCTTTTAGGAAAAACAAACAAACAAGAGAGACAGAAATCTGACTGGAGTCCCTGATACACTCACTATTTTGGGGATTGGGGGCTCCAGGGCAGGTGCAGACCCTAGGCCTCAGCTCACCCTATGCCTTCATCTGGCTCTGTTATCCTCCGTTAACCTCTTTAATCTGTCTGTCTCTGTACAGTTTAATCTCTCTCTGCTCCTCATTTCTTTCTTTCTTTCTTTTATTTTTAGAAACGAGTGACCAGCAAAAGTACACTGAGCCAATGCTCACTTTCAGGTGTGATCTTGGAGAAGGGTACCTGGGAGAAAGAATCCAGATAGGCACAAACAATGGCAGTTTCAATACAGTGCTAACTGTATAAGTTAGTGCAGGTAGAAACAGTACAGAAGTAAAATATGTATGTAGCCACCCCCTCCCCAAAATGTCTAGGGGCAAAAAGAAAACACTGATGGACCGGGTGAGGGGGCCCACAACATAGATTCTCTCCATTCAGTTCCAATAAATAAACAATCAAATAGATCTTACCAGGCAGATGCAGGCCCTTCAGCACCCCCCCCAACTCAGTAGACCACTTCAGAATTCATTCAGCTTGGCACTCACAATGTCCATCGAACACCCTGGAACACTGGAAGGGGGAAACTGGAACTCCTTTAAAACTACCTTGGAGGAATAAGGCTCATGGATAAATCTAAAACTAAGAAATAATTTCATTAATGACCAGAACTGAATCATACACTGAGACTGGACCCTAAAAACAAGTCAAATTTATTCTCCTGGGCCCCAATGATTTAGAGGAGCCCAAGGGTCTCATTAACTTAAAACTCAGTCATTTTTACAGCTCCATTGGGGCTCACTTTCTACAATCATCACTGAGAGGGAGATATTTTAGGGCAGAAACACATTAAGCAGACAGAATATTTCTCAGCTCGAACTGCAGCGATCAGCTACTACCTAGGCCAAATGATTTTCTTCCAGAAGTGTGAAGCTCCCAACCCACTGGCACTGGTAAGTACCTTCTTCGTGAACTTCATTCTCTTTCCTTGAGGCCTCCACAACCCTGATCATCATCCAGAGTGCTCCTCTGAAACACCTGAGCCACTCCATTGCCCTTGAGAAGCGAGCAGCTTCTCATCACCATTCCCTGACCCTTTCTTACCCCAGGGATACGGAGGGTACAGACTAACATATACATTTCCACCCCGGCACCAAACGCACTCATTGGCCTCCCTTTCTGGCCTGCTCACCCACCTTGGTCCCAAAGCTCTCAGTTCACAAATTTCAGTCCATCTCTTTACTGCTGCCTGAAACTTTCCTATGGTGGTATCTTCCTTACCAAGTGGTTCATTCCCTCGACCACAGCATAGTCCCCATTAACCCTTTCTCTTTCTCCCTGTGCTCGACTGGAGCTAACTGGCATGGGGCAAACACTCTAAGGCAATCTGCCACCCCACCTGGCACATCCAGCAGCTCCAGGGCCTGTCCTTCCAAACAGACCCTAAAAATGAGTAGAGCTTCACCCCTGGCCCCATCTCTGACCTGCCCAGGCTACCTTGCCACCTGAGGAAAGAGGAGGACTGCTGCCACCAGTCCTGTCCTGCAAGAACTCTGCCACAGCCCCCACAGCCCTGACAGCTGAGGCTCCTAACCTGCCTCCATGAGCCTCCAGAACATTCCCAAGGCCTATTTACCACCTACTCCCCCCCCCAGGGAACCCAGGGACCAAACTGTAGCTACCTACCACCACCCACAGAAAGCTCCAGCCCAGGACCCGGTGTCTCGATGCTGCATGACCATCCTGCCTAATGGAAGGGGAGGCCCCCCCCTTCACACTATCCTAAAGATGTTGCCTGATGGCATCTCTCTCCCTCCAAAGACCCAGAAACGTCCTGTCTCCCTGCTTATATACTCACTAACACCCTTATCTCTGCTGCCACCAAATGGCAGCTAGCAGAAATTCCACTCCTCCAGAGCACCTTACAAAAACCTAAACCCTGGAGGACAGGGAGGAAAGCCCTAAGGAGAGCAGTAAGTCTGAGAGGGGGCTTACATGTGTACCAAACAGGGTACCATGAAAGGGATAAGATTACATGAATGATGTATACAAATGGAGTGCAAAATAAGCAAGGTACAAAGTAGCAAGCAGGACAAAAATGGTTTTCTAGGCAAATTGCAATGATGGCAAATAACACATTCATTCTGACAGTCATGGCAAGAAAAAGAGTTCTGAATAGCCAGTGAGGATTAGGAGCAGGAATATGGGAGTAAAGTGATCTGTAAGTAGCTGTTTGAGAGAATGCTAAGAGGAAGAGAGGCAGAGATGAGGGGGAAGATAGTTTCACAGAGAAGGCTGAAGGAGAACATAATTTGCCTAGCAGTAGTTTAGCAGCAATGGACAGGGAAGGATCAGGCTCTGGCAGAGAAGAGCATGCAGACGGAGGAGGGGGAGAGGAGGGAGGAAAGATTAAGTACTGCAAGCAGGGAGGAGAACTAATCTTTACAGAGGACAGAAGAGCAAAGAGACAGGTAACACGACACAAGCAGAGGGGGAGAGAGGGGTTAACTAAAGCTGAGTAGTGGTCGGTAAGGGGAGGAGAGTTTGTATCAAAATGGCAGAAAGCATAAAACTGAGGGTCTGGTTTGGCAAGTGAGGACTTTGGGGCAGCACCATAGACCATGTCCACATAGTCAAACACCTGTAACATCATCTTACTGAGGATCTCACCACAGACCAGGAGAAGTAGGCAAGACTTGTTGCAATATAGGGAATCAAGTTTGGGGTAGAACGTTTTATGGATGGCATCAAAGTAGGTAGAGAAGTCTCGCCATCGATCCAGCCACACACTGAGGTACCTGAAATGAGAAACCTAGTCAAACGGGGTATGATCCAGGGTTTAATAAAACTAGAGAGGAACTGAGTTTTGCAAGCTTTTGGTAAGTGTCAGACAACATGAAAATAATTATTTTGGCATTTACCATTATGGCAGCAACATTCTGTCACCTCCCTCTCCTGGACTATAAAGCATTTCGGGATACAGTTGTGTGGAAGTGCTGTAACATAAGAGCAAATTCCTTTCCTTTCATTACTATTACAGCCCATACCAATGAAACAGCCATATGGAAACAGGGGATCTATTATTGTTTACTGGGGTTGCTAGTCTGGAATAAACAGTTAACATCTGCTCAGATTAGACTGAAGGACACTGGCAGAGATTCTAATTGTTCACTGATGGTTTGCATCCTTCTTGCTGTTCAATTGTCTGCCATTTTACTGCTGTGATAATACAATACCCTTAACACAAAACAGCAATTTATCATTAAAATGGATGAGCAAGCCCACAAAGAGCAGGGAGCCACTTCATTCTGGACTGTCACCAACACTATTTATTCAGTTGTTACAGTCTCCTAGGAAACTGATTTTTATTATTTCTGTTGTCCTTCCCTGGGTTGTGTAATGGTTTTGTTTCCACTTATCCACAAACTCCATATGTGATGCTTTAATTGGGGTTTTCTGATCTCACAGCACATTTATTTATGACATCACATGTAACCCCATAACAACAGATTGTGATGATATAAACCTCAAGCAGTCCTACTGGCTCCTACCAGATTGTTTCCCTGAGCATTACCCCCTGGTCAGTTTTCCACTTCAAGAGTTATCCATGCCTGTACTTACATTCCTGGACCGTGCTGCTGGCAGCTGTTTCTACAGTACTTGTGATCACTCACTAACAGTCAGATGGTGGCTGACCAAGGTGGTGAGTAAAGGGCTGTGCCACTCGCCATCACTACTGCCATAGTTCAGCATAGCTGACTGGGATGGATGGGTGGGTGTAGGGAAGAGGGTCTTGAGTGGGTAGGTTGGAATGAGGGTCTGATGTCCTTATCTGGGGGGGCACTAGACCACCAGGAATTTTACAGGCAGCTACATGTTAGGCACTTGGGGGGACCACTAGACCACCAGGGATATTACAGACAGCTACAGGATGGGTGATCAGGGTGGGGCTGTGCACCAATGCCAATGGTCTCATAATGGGCATGAAAATGTCTCATAGTGCCTTGCATGAATAATGGGCTCATTAGCATGTTAGGGCTGAATAGGGTTCATAGGAGCCTGGCACTATCCCATTTGGGCCACTCTATTTCCATTGGGCTGCTGTGGGACATATTCAGTCTGGGGCAGTGTCAGCACAGCGGTCACTATACATTGAACTGGTATAGCTCCGTATTGAGACAGATAGCATGCTCTAGTCATAGAATGCTAACTGACTGAATATTGCCCCCAAGTCGATCATGCATTAATTGCCACACAGTGCTCCCGACAAAGCAGTGCACATGGCTGGCTCTGAATATGGGAGCCTCCATCTTCTATATGTAAAGTGTTCCATCTTTCACTAAAATCTTCATTAAAAATAATTTCTCATCATTGCTTTTGTTAGCTATTTCTGTGCACCCCCCAGGGTCATACATTTTGGCTCCCAACAGAGAGCTTTATTAGACTCTTCACACATCCATGACAATGTAGCCACTATCCAGCACAAATGTTCTCTCAGTTTCCATACACTGCAGGGGGACTGGGACTGATACAAAGAAGCACTATGCCTTCAATGCCTGTGATGTAAATATCTTTGAGGCTGCCAAACTGCCACTGACTTTCTTCACCCTGCCCCACAGAATGGTACAGAGGGGGCCAGGCAGCACCAGAAGAGCAATTCCTCATGCCATGTGGGCTTACAACATTGCCACAACTTACGAGCTGACACTGAGGTACCATTTAAACAAACAAAACCTTTTACAAGGGGGCCGCTATCTTGTTTACTTCTGGCACTAGTTGGCTCTGGGAGGGGTCAGAAGTTGTGGAAAAGCAGGTACAACAGTGTATCTACCAGAAGGCTAAGCAATCCTCACCTCCTGCTCCTTTTTCAGCAAGCTAATAGTATTTTTTTTTAGGTAGGTAAACGTTTATTGTTCGATCTTTTTTCAAAACGATCATTAGAATAAAAAGTTATTAAAAGAGTCACAATATAAATGAATAGATATAGATTCCATACTTTGTTACATATACACATTTCCTCAAATGTCAAGCACCAAAAACATAAAAATGTTTTCCTGTCCATCCATTACTGAAACTTCTTTATTATTCTATGTCTAATCTTTTGTATAACAAGCAAGAACTGTGCAATTCTAGTGATGATATAGTCATCTTCAGCTGTGAACAAATGCAAAGAATATTTTCTTCTGTATTTTGTATAGAGTCTATAATAGAGGAGAGGCATCGCTTTCTCACTTATTGTACCAATGACAGTGCAAAACCACATGTCATAAATCCTCTTTATCCCTATTATTACAGTGACAGAGAGTGTCTTTAACATTAGAAGACTTTCCAAACCATGCTGCAAGAACATTAGAATCAAATAGTTCAAATTTGAATCTAGTATACATTTTCCTGCTAACCGGATCTTTCAGACAATCCAGATAGTATCTTAATTTACAATATATGTAGAGTAACGTTGTTGCTACTATACCATTTTGCAAATCTTGCTTGACTTATAGCATCTAAGTCTTTGCACACATAATAATTAGAAATTTTATTAAGAACAGAAGTGTTATAATTGGCACTTTAATGTTCTTCTTGGCCTAGTCTAGAAAGTCATCCAAACCATATTTAATCAGCAGCTTTGTCACATGTTCCATCCAAGACAAGCCCCTACAGCCCCAACACTTCCATACAGTTATTTTCTTGAAAACACTGGCTAGTCAGCCTTCCTTTCTCTAAATGGGAGCATCTACTCCAAAAGTTAAAAGTTAATCATTCTGGCATCTACAAGTGCCTGTAACTCATAGTTTCCAATTCAACCATAATAAAAAAAAGCCAGGATGGATTTATTCAGGCTTAGTGCTGCTCGTGAAGCCTACATTGCTGTTTTTTCCAGGATATTAATTTCAGATTAAGCTCATCTATCTGCCCTGTATAAGATTTGGGTGTTATGTTTGGCCTGTATAGCTCTTAACATCGGCGTACTAGAGTGGCCACCATACAAATAATTAAATTTTTTCAGGCCCATAACCTCAGATTTAGCTTTTGTTACATAAGTATCCATGTGAGGTTTCCAGGAAAGAGTCCAGGCATATGCAATGCCTAGGTAGTAATAGTTCTTGATGACTTCCAATGGCTGTGAATTCACTTACCATTTGTATTTGGTTTTCCGCTCTCCAAAGGTCATAATTTTTGACTTATTGCTGTTTAACTTCAAGGCAAAATTTTTTTTCTATATATACTTTATTGTGCTTTTTTTTTTTCATTTTTCTCTCTGGTCCTGATCCCCTGCCTCAGACGCATGCGCGCATGCCGCATCTCAAGGCACCCTCCCTACCTGTCATCCCTCTGTCTACACTAGCCACTGGACCTCCACCCGGTGGCAATGGGACTCCGGGTTGGTGGTGACCACCCCAGCAGAGGAGAGCTGCCTTCAGGCTGCTTAATCCTGCTCCTGCCCCCCCCCCGTGCTGGCACCTTGATGACCTGAGTCTGTTCCCGAACTCGGGTCGCTGGCATAGCACAACATAATGCGTCCAGCGCCTCAGCCCTCAGCACCACCAGGCCGGCTCTTTAAGGCTAACTTGTCTGATTGTTCAGCTAGGATGTTAATTTTTTTCTGCAAATGAAAGCATGAAAGAGAGAATAACACCAGATCATCAGCATATGCCAATGCCAGGCAGATATCTTGACCAATTTTGGGGGAGTCTTAAGTAGAATCCCCCAGTGCCAATAGTAGACCATTTATATAGACTTTGAACAAAGGATGCAATCTTGCCTTACTCCTTTATTTGTGGGAAAGGGGTCAGTGAGTTGACTCCTTGTCACTGCCCTTACCTGTGCCCAGGTCTGGGAATACAGGTTTCTTACAGTATTGATCAAAACTGGGCATATGCCCCAGTCCTTCATTATGATCCATAGCGCATGTCTAATAATGGAATCAAACACTGTGCCGAAATCTATAAAGGCAACATATATCCTTTAACCTCTTATCTTAACATATTTCTCTGATATATGTTGCAAGATGAAACAGTTATCTATGGTAGAACATCCCTCTCTGAGCCCATCCTGTAAAGGTGAGATGCCTCCCAATCTTATTAATTCTAATTTTAGAATATATAGAAGAGTCTTAGTGAATGTTTTTGCCATAATATCAATTAAACTTCTTGATCTATACATCCTTGGATCCTGCTTGTCACCTTTCTTAAAAATTGGGACTATCTCGGAACCCCTCCATGAGTTAGGGATGTAGTTTTCCTGTACACATTTATTACAAAAATGAGATAAGAAAGTCTGCCCTTTGATCAGCCAGATTCTCATGACACGTGGGTACACAACATTGCCACAACTTAGAAGTTGACACTGGGATACCATTTAAACAAACAAAACCTTTTACAAGGGGGCACCATCTTGTTTGCTTCTTTCACTAGTTGGCTCTGGGAGGGTTTGGAAGTTGTGGAAAAGCAGGTACAACAATGTATCAACCAGGAGGCTAAGCAACCCTCACCTCCAGCTTCTTTTTCAGCAAGCTAATAGGGGAAAACTAGCATGGTAAAAGAAGACCTACATTGCATTATGGACATTGTTGGCAAGAGACAGCAAGCCTGTGAATTGACATGTCAATCATAGTGCAAGATTGCCGTTAAGTCCACCTCATTCAGTGTATCAGCTAACCGGGAGCTTTGCTAGCAGAGACAGTGTGTGCAGCAGCTACAGCTCAGAGTTGAGATCAGCAAGAGTGTTGAATGAGACTGGAGCTGCCTTACAGAACTCCCTGAAAACACAGAATATGACAGCAGAAAAGGTTTACTGGCCTGTCCAGGCTGCCAAACCCTACCTACTACACTTGAACGTTTACCAGAGCCTTTAGGAGGACCCCGCATGGACTCTTGAGACATGTTGGTTGCAGGATGTGACCTGGCAGTGAAGAAAGCCCATCACTCTTTTCACCAGCAAAAGAGTCTGAGGGCCAAGCAGTTCCCCAGAGCCAGATCGGAATGGAGCCAGCAACTGCTCACAGCTGAGCTGTTTCTGTCAGAGACAGAGTGCATGTTGCCTTGGGATTTATTTACTCAGTTAGTTACTGAATTTTGTTAACCAGGTAGGACCACTGGAACCAAGAGTCCCTATTTCAGGGGCAACCCAGATTTAATTACAAATAATACATATCATATAGATTATACAGAGCCTGAATACGCAAATGTAATCCCCTTGTTCCCAGGGGTTACTAGAATCCCAGCTAGAATTAGTGGTAGGCAGGGAAGGCAGCTGGTGAAATGACAGTTAAATGGGTTTCACTCTGTCTCCTCTCTGCTGTCGGTCACAGCTGAGTGCTGAGAAGGTGCTGTCATTCAGAACTCTCGCAGCTGCATAAGCCACAATCCTTTGTGCTGTGAGTGAGGGAGATAGAGAGAATGTTCACAGTAGTCTAGTAGTGGAGTTCGTGGAGGAGGCTGCAAAGCGTAGCTGCAGCTCCCCAACCAGCTCTGAGATACAGCTGCAGTTTTCCTGTCCGATTTTGTTTCTCACCCTAGTGGAGAACAGCTTTGCCAGCCAGTTGAAGTGGTGGAAACCTGTTTCTTTGGGTTTTCTTGTGCTTCATCCAGAGGGATGGAACAGGACTCCAGGATTCAGGGGCAATCCCCTGATCCTCCCAGGACTTTGGAAGCTGCCTTTTGATTACAACTTTCTGTGAGTAAAATGTTTTTTGTTTGAAGTTTGCCCAGGAGTACCTGCAGTTTAAAAGACGGATTCTCTGACAAAGGGATGCTGTCATCTTAGCCTTTCCTTAAAAGTTGTCTGCCTACAATGGAGTCCAGTATGTGACCATCCATGTACAGAACCTTTAACTTTGACACTCACTGTGGTGTCCCTTGTAGTAGGTTAAGTGTGATATACATTTCAAGACAGCATCTACAGTTTTACAGTGTGTGAGGTGTATTTTACCAGATGAATGGCCGAGTATAAGCATGGAAGCAAAAGGGGGGAGCCCCCCCCCCATCTGGAGTGATCAGTTTACCTCTTTGGGTTCTGAAAGGCACCTGTGTTTCCTCTCAGTGCATGTGGCCAGTGCCTGAAGAAACAGTTTTACCCCAATGAGTGGGATTTTCTACAATTTGCCCCAGTAGGTGGGTCCTACAGTGTTGAGCCTTTAGTGCTTTGTGTGGTCCGTGTACCACGTCTATCCTATGTAATATGGGAAGAGTCCAAGTACTGGCTGGGTGTGCCTAGTCAATGGAAAGGCATGTTCTTCTGGTGGCTAATCCACAGTTTGATTTCTTATCCTGTGATAAATGGGAATTTGTGAAGTTTTGTACCCTAAATGTCTGAAGATACCCTGTGTATAACCCTTGGGGATCCATCATTGCTTTGTGTTGTTCCTACGTGTGTGTGTTTTGGAATAAAGACACACTCTAGAATCCCAACCTGGTATGAACATTCTTGTTATTGCTTCCCATGTGGAATTACTTTGCGTACCCCCTGTCCAGAAGCGCAAACCTAGAATAGCCCTGAGCAAATGTTTTCTCCTCAGGACCTGGGTTGCTGGCCATTCATTGGTCCCCCCAGGTGCATGCCAGATACTTTGCACCACACCTGGTTGTGGTCCGCATTTGTCCCATCTTGTCTATGGTGGGTATTCAGATGCAGTTTTTCTGGTACCTTTTGTGTACCTTCTCTTCCTGTAAATGATAATATTTTGTATGTAACCCCCACCCCTCTCTCTTTGTCATGCCCCTAGAGCCTGTGTGTTTGGTATGCTGAGAGGTGTGCCCTTCTGGTTAAATAAAGGGGCCATGGGTGGTTACAAAAATTGGGGCTCATCCGTCGATGTGTTTAATTTGGGAAGAAAACACTGGATAATTTGCATAGGGTATGGCTAGCGTTTTGTCTGTCTGGCAGTTGGTAGCCCAAAAATTGAAGGGAAGCTTTGCACAAAAGGATCTGTATAGGATAGTGCCATCCATATATGCCGCTGTGTGCCTGCTGTTCATGTGCTGCTGTGTGTTGTGCCACCTTTTACCAAGGGACTGTAAAGCCAGAATGTGTATGCCCTTGTCCTGCATCAAAGAGAGTGTTTACAGAACTTTAATTCTCAAGTTTCAGTGACAAAGACTATTGTAAACTTTGGGAAAGAAAGAGACAAGTGTGCCCTAAAAGTTTCATGTGCTTATTGTGAACATTGAAGGAGTCTTTAAAGAAATAGCCAAGTTCTGAGCAAAGAAATTGTCAAAAATGGCACTCCTGCTGTGAAATTTCAGCTGAGAAAAAAAAAAGTTCAGTTTGCAGTTTAAATTTTACCCTGCTCGATGATCGCCGTGGAGGAAGAGCTTGAGAAGAGAGAGAGAGAGAGAGAAAGAAAGGCTCATTTTCATGGAGTCAAGAAGTGATTGGTGTGACTGCAGTCAGTCCCACCCCCATAGCCAGCTTCAGAGTGCAGCCTAGTGTTCAAGAAGGAGATAGTGAGTGGTGTGCGAGCTGGTCAGCCAGAAGAAACCATTGAGGGGACTGTGAATGTTCTAAATCTGTAAATACAGACTTTTTATGTTGAAATACAGGCCCAACCCATTATCCGACCAACTGGGAAGAAAGTGTGGCATTCATAGTAACAATCAGCGGGATCACCAGCCCGTTTCACCCCAGAGGCGTTCCAGGATCGGCTTTGGACCGAGATTCCCATTGGAGCAAGCCAGCTACTGATTCGGTGAGTACCATTCAGAAATACTGTGCCTCAAAACTGTGTTGTGATTTTAAAAGCCAGCTGGATCTGTGTGTAAACAGTGTGATTGTTTTTGCAAAGAAGGACTGTAAATTGCAATCAAAACAAACAAGAATTCTGAGCAATAGACTGTGAGCATATATATGGATTCAGCAACAGTATAATATTCTGAGCAAGTGAGAGACTGTAAGTTGTATGAGAAGCTGCAACAAACAGGCAATCCTGTTCCTAGAAATACTGTGGCTTTAGTGACTTTAAGCAAGTGTATTGATTGAATGCTAATCATAAAGTCCAGAAATCATATGAATGTGCTGAGAAATGTAAAAGCAGTGCAGTCGTTACAGTTTTGAGCAAAATTTCAATAGCAGAGAGGTTGGATGCACAGTTGTTTGAGTCAGAGACAGATTTTGATGCAACAGGAGTGCTGCCGCCGCCATTACAGGGTGGGGCAGTAATGTAACCACTGCAGCAGGGAGCCATTTTGAGAGACTGTTCCAAGTATAATGAACTCTGTAGTAACAATGAACTTTTAATGTGTTTATTTACAGACCTGGCTTCAGGACCATCCCGCTACCTGGATCATGCCCAAGCTATGATAGCTGAGCAGATTGCTAAACTAAAGGAAATAGAGCAAGTTTTCTATGGTGAAGGTTTGCCTCCCCATGTTGCAATTCCCAACTACCCTGTGAAAGTATGCTTGATGTGCCTCAAGGCTGGAAGGGATGTTTTCTTAATTACTCACTGTTCGGATTTCTTAGTGAAGTATGGTCTGTCCAAAGCAGCACAAATTCATCTGGCTCCCACCTGGACAAAAGTAGAGGACCCTGCATGTAGCAGCACACAGCACCAGGTTGAACCTGTTGGGGGAGGCCCCATAGAGTGTGGCACAAAGGAAGAGAGTATGGAGTTCCTGCAAGGGCAGACATTTTGTGATGTTTCCTCACCTGTATCGAGTATGGACAGTGCAGTAGAAGGCTCCATGGACCCATGGAGAGAGGGTCCTGGTACTAGCCTAGTTGGAGAGGATGAAGTTCGAGAAACTTTGGATTGGAAGGTATCTACCTCTATGCCCAGTGAGGAGTGGACTGTCTCGGGAGTGAGGACGACTGCTCACTCCTGGGCCCAGGTCCTAAGTGAGGAAGAGGAGGATGAGGATATGTATCTTCATGTTGAGGGTCCCAGTAAGGAGCCTCAAGCTCTTGCCTCGGAGGAGCCAGGGAGATAAGTTGATGACTCCACTGCTCTGCCTGCAGATATGGTCAGGGACAAGTTCATTCATGCTTTAAGTATGTGGCACTGGCTGATCCAGGACTGGCCACCCCCAAGCCATGCCGAGGGCTGTGTACTGATGAAGAATAGTAAGGAGGAGAGACTGGTTCATAGGAAGGCTGATGTCATATATGGGAGGTCCTTTCCTACCTCCCCTCGTAGAGTCTGGGAGGAGATTGAGCAAAACAGGAAAGCCTGGTTACTGGAGGAAGCAAGCAAGAATCTGCATCCAGGTGCAACCCCTTGTGTCAGAAACAGAGTCATAAATGTTAGACTAAAGTTTTGGAAATTGGGCAGGACATTGTTCATAGACACTGTACGATTTGTGGACAAAGCAGGGAATGATACATTCTACAATATCAATTATGAATGCCCAGATGGGGTCATCGTTCTTGCACCTGACCCAGAGTGGTACTACCCTTAATGGTGCCACTCCCTGCGAATATGCCCATGCCTACCCCAAGGGAAGCAGAGCAGTGGTAGCAAAGTGTCTGCTATCCAGCAGCTGCCGTATCCATAGATTCTGCCAGACTGGTGTTCCAGGATTCAGGTGTTTCCAAGATTCGTCAGACCTGCAATGTGCCTTGCCAGTTTTATCACTTGGATTTCCGAGATGACATCAGTCCAGCTGTTTTCTTGTTTTCATCGACTATTTTCCAGAAGACATCCCAGCTGTATCTGAAGGATGCTGCCAGATCGGGAGAGTCTTCTGCTGGAGAAGTAGGTGATTTTTCGTTGTTCGATCTTCAAGGGACTGATAAGTCCAAACTTTTTTATACCAACTGACTTTGCAATAAACATCCTACACCTGGCAGATTTCCACAAACTGTATTGAACTGTCCACAGAGACTCTACCTTTTGGACTACAGTGCTTCAAGAACTGTGCTTCAGTGGGCTCCGGCCCAGGAGAGACTCTTTAATGGACCTTGCTTTTGGGCACAACTGTCTGTCACTAGCTGGGACTTTTAGGGCATTCCATCTTCCCCTAAAATGTTGTATTGTATATAATGTCAGTGTTTCTACTGTTTTTCTACAAAATATTTTTTGGGATTCTTTAGTGTCTGATGGAAGGGTTGTGATACTGTGGTATGCAGATTTGGGGTATTTTGTTGTCTTTTCTCTTTCAGGTGTTCTTGACGAAGAAAGAAGAGAAGACCAGAAGAGGATGTGGGGGACTCATCTGAGCTCCTCTGTGCTTTATAGTGTTTTCTAGAGTATTGTGTAGTTGTTAACATGTGTTAACATTTTCTTCCACAGGTGTATGTATGGGGGAGTGTGGGAGTGTAATGCTGTGGTATAGTGTTAATTCCCTGGTATGTTTTTGGTTTGCAGGTACCCTGGGCTGGGGGAGGTCCCCCTTTGGGTAGTTTGAATAGATAGATTTTGCTTAGAGGGCTAGAAGGATAGACAGGTTGTGGCTCTGACCTGCAGTAGGAGCTGCAGTTCTGGTCTATTAGTGCATGCTTTGGGCAGGTCTCCCAGAGCCTCTGATTCTCCATAGTTAGATCATAGAGTAGGGGTGGATGCATCAGCCAATGGCCTCTGGGCCCTTAGTGTTGTCTGCACATGGTAGGGGAGAAGGTAGCGCTACCTCCATGTAGTCAACACATAGGGTAGGGTGGTCTGGTGCCAGGTATGGTAATGACTGTGGACAGTCATTTTCCTGGCTAAGGGTGTGTGTAACCCCCATGTTCCCAGGGGTTACTAGAATCCCAGTTAGAATTAGTAGTAGGCAGGGAAGGCAGCTAGTGAAATGCCAGTTAAATGGGTTTCACTCTGTCTCCCTGTCTGCTATCAGTCACAGCTGAGTGCTGAGAAGGTGATGTCATTCGGAACTCTCACAGCTGCATAAGCCACAATCCTTTGTGCTGTGAGTGAGGGAGATAGAATGTTCGCAGTGGTCTGGTAGTGGAGTTTTGTGGAGGAGGCTGCCAAGTGTAGCTGCAGCTCCTCAAGCAGCTCTGAGATAGAGCTGCAGTTTTTCCTGTCTGATTTTGTTTCTCACCCTAGTGGAGAACAGCTTTGCCAGCCAGTTGAAGTGGTGGAAACCTGTTTCTTTGGGTTTTCTTGAGCTTCATCCCAGGAGGGATGGAGCAGGACTCCAGGATTCAGGGGCAATCCCCTGATCCTCCCAGGACTTTGAAAGCTGCCTTTTGATGACAACTTTCTGTGAGTAAAATGTTTTTTGCCTGACGTTTGCCCAGGAGTACCTGCAGTTTTAAAGGTGGATTCTCTGACAAAGGGACACTGTCACCTTAGCCTTTCCTTAAAAGTTGTCTGCCTGAGCTAGCCCGTCAGGCGCAGTGGTTGGATTTCCGCTTGCGGCACCGGTGACCCAGGTTCAGGAATGGACCTGGGTTGTTGGAGGGCCAGCTGGGGGAGAAGGATCAAGCATCCTTTAACCACGCTCCTCCTCCTCTGGGGGAGGGATGTGTGTGTGGTTGGTGCAGCAATGACACCCAGCGGAGGCTAGGTTTGGCGTTAGCACCAATGTCTACTCAACTCAGTGGCGGGGTGGATGCTGGTCATCATTGCACGTCCCTGCCCCTGCATACGGGGGAAGGGAAAACTTTGTGTACCTGGCCGTTTCCATGATGCCCTGCCCCCGGGGCATCAATTAGCCTCCAAAGCCAGCTCCCCAACTAGATACCAGTATTGTGGCACTGGTAAGGGGATGGTGCCACAACCCCACCCTATGGGGGAAAAGCCAGGGGTGACTGGGTGAGTGCAGGCATATGCGGAAGTGGAGGTCCGGGGTCCATGACCAGGGCAGATCCCAACAGCTGCGGCACAACAAAAAAGCGTACTAAATAAAAAAAAGGTTGTCTACCTACAATGGAGTCCAGTATGCAACCGTCCATGTACAGAACTTTTAACTTTGACACCCCCTGTGGTGTCTCTTGTAGTACGTTAAGTGTGATACACATTTCAAGACAGCATCTGCAGTTTTACAGTGTGTGAGGCGTATTTTACCAGATGAATGGCCGAGTATAAGCATGGAAGCAAAAGGTAGGAGACCCCCCCATCTGGAGTGACCAGTTTACCTCTTTTGGGTTCTGAAGGGCACCTGTCTTTCTTCTCAGTGCATGTGGCCAATGCCTGAAGAAACAGTTTTACCCCAGTGAGTGGGATTTTCTACAGTTTGCCCCAGTAGGTGGGTCCTACAGTGTTGAGCCTTTAGTGCTCTGTGTGGTCCGTGTACCACGTCCATCCTGTGTAATATGGGAAGAGTCCAAGTACTGGCCAGATATGCCTAGTCAATGGAAAGGTGTGTTCTTCTGGTGGCTAATCCACAGTTTGATTTCTTATCCTGTGATAAATGGGAATTTGTGAAGTTTTGTATCATAAATGTCTGAAGATACCCTGTGTATAACCCTTGGGGGTCCATCATTGCTTTGTGTTATTCCTACGTGTGTTTTGGAATAAAGCCACACTCTAGAATTTCAATCTGGTATGGACATTCTTATTATTGCTTCCCATGTGGAATTACTTTGGGTACCCCCTGTCCAGAAGTGCAAACCTAGCATAGCCCTGAACAAATGTTTTATCCCCGGGACCTGGGTTGTTGGCCATGCATTGGTCCCCCCAGGTGTGTGCCAGGTATTTTGTGCCACACCTAGTTGTGGTCTACATTTGTCCCATCTTGTCTATGGTGGGCATTCAGATGCAGTTTTTTCTGGTACCTTTTGTGTACCTTCTCTTCCTGTAAATGGTAATGTTTTGTATGTAACCCCACCCCTCTCTTTGTCATGCCCCTAGAGCCTGTGTGTTTGGTATGCTGAGAGGTGTGCCCTTCTAGTTAAATAAGGGGACGGGGGTTACACAAACATGAACACAGCAAGTCAAGAACATGTATGGATACAGCATTCATAGGGGTGCAGGAGATTAGTACACAAGCAAAAACAAATAACAGGTCAGCGCAGTAACACAGTGGGCTCAATTTTAAAAGCACTTGCAGATACCGCAAGTCCCTGATGCACCAAACATATGGTGCAGCATTCCTTTGATGCAGATTGTGATTTTCCTTCAGGTGCGCCACATGCCACAAGTTAGATCAGCTCCCCCTGGTCTAACTTTGTGCCATTTGGGGACCCTTTTAAGGGGGCTTGCGCCAAACATTTGAAGCAAGATGACGTAAAGTGTGGAAAATGTTGCAACTGTGCCAAACATACTAAAACTGGGCAAAAGCTGCGACAATGTGTTTGGCAATGTGTTTGGCGCAGTTGCATCAAACATCAGGGTAGATGCAGGACTTGATACAAGCCCTGCGTCCTTTGAAGTTTGTACCAAGTATGTTCAGGATGGGTATCACAATGTTATGCTATGGTTCAGGGTACAAAAAGTGAGGTACAGTTAGGAGGCATAGCATCATCAAGTACAGATCAGAGTCACTATGGAGAGGCAGCAGTTACAGGTCAGCGATTAAAAGAGCACAGGCTGTGCTCGAATAGATATACCTTTAGTCCTTTTTTAAAACCTTCAGGTGAAGAGCAGTTTTGGAGGGAATCAGGAAGTATGTTCCATAGGGAAGGAGCTAAACTGACAAAAGATCTAACTCCTGCACTAGACCTTATCCTGGGTATTTCTAATGCAGGGCAAGCGGTGGACCTAAGCACGATCCTTAATGGTTTAAAATGCAAGATGCCTTGGAGGCAGGGAAGAGTAGGACCTTTTAAAATTTTGTCGGTGAGGCAAAGGAGAGAATATTCTAGCCTGCCCACCAAGGATGGTCAGTTCAGGGAGAGGAAGATCTTGCAATGATGCACCCTAGGTGGGGCACCTAAGATAAATCAGCCAATCTTATTACAAAGGACTTTAATTTTATTAAGGTCAGTGTTTCTCAGGGGGTTTAAGAGTTGGGGCTCTATATTGTGAGCCTTGGGAACACTTTGCCTGGTCAGATAGGCTGGTTTTCCATGGCAAGGCCCCATGTCGGGTGAAGAGGGCAAAAGCCCCTTCTTAGTCTAAGAGGAGAAAAGACTTTTGAAAGAACTGAGACATCTGCAGAACTGCCTTCACCTACTAACCATCAGTAAATTAATATAGGCCAGCTTTGATCTAGCTGCAGAGGAGATCACTTCTACTGGAGCACTGAACCCATTTGAGGCTGTAGCTTCAGAGCCATGAGTACTGAAACTGGGCCCTGCCCTTGAACTTTAGTTAGAATAGTCAGTCAGGCCAATTAAGTCCTGGTCTGGATTGTGTTCACTGTTGCGCCCAGGTGAAGTTCTACAGTACTTAATCAACCCATGGTAGTGTTGGGACCCTTTTCTGTAATACTATAACTTGAATTGCACCAGTACTAGTCATTGTACTTGTAAAGCACAGCTTTGATTACTCTAGCCTCCACTTGCTGTTCTTTCGTCAACTCTGCAGCATGTGAAGCTATTAGGGAGCTCCAAGGAAACGTTGCGACTATATATTTGGGGGCACCTGCGAGTGGGGGTTGTGTGGGAGTGTTTGGAGAGTGATGGTAGTGAGCTTTAGAAATTTTGTTTGCCTACTTTACCCTCCCCTGTTCTCTCCTTTCCAGAGCCTTGTTTCTGTTTCCCCAATAAAACCGGGTCCCATTTGTTCAGTGCATTTGTTGTCTTCGGTTTCATTCTTGTATTGCTGTGTTATTGTGTGGGATACCAGCTACAATTTCTTTAACTGCATTGTAAGGGTAGGTTGTATTATTATTTCCTGGTGGGCAGCATCCTAAAATCTAGCTTGTCAGAGGATGCTGCCAGGTGGAGGCACTGCAGCAATGGTGTTCTGAATACCAACTCCCAACCTGGGGCTATCTGCCCAAAGGCATTAAAGTAAAGTTACTCCAACATCTGTTGACTGTACCACTTTCCTTGAGGGTGGGGGGTTACACCGGTCAACATACACAGAACTACAAGAAATGCATTTTTGCTTAATTCTGATCTTTTATTTGCAAGGGGCCCGAGTCTCAGTGTTAGTTCATCACCAAAGTCTGCACCGCGTCTCTGTCACCTCTGTGGCAATTATGTTAGGAATCTTTGGTCAAATAAAGGGTCTGACAGAAAGCCTAGATGTTATAGTAATGACCAGTGAATGAGCTTGGTACATCCAACAGACCTGAGTTTGATTCCCACAACCTCCACTTGCATATTGTGTAACTCTGAGCAAGTCACTTAACCACCGCAAAGCTCTTGGGTCACCCCTGAAAACAGACACTTGTGCCTAGTGGAGCTTGCCTGGTTACTAAAGAATACAAACAAAATTAAAAGGTACCTGGTGTCTATGCATTTTTATTAATTGGGGAGGTGGTGGGGTGGGGGTTGAAGTATTGCGCAAGGCAATGAATAATGGTGTATGAGACAAAAATAAAGATAATCTAGCTTCTGGAGTGTATAATGTTATTTTGAATGTATTAGTAGGTTCACGTCTCGTTATAAAACAATAGCTGGACATGGAGCATTCTATTTGCCTCAGGATAATGTCCAGCATGTAGAGGATTGTGTATGAGCTGTCATACACGACAAGGCTATGTTTCAATCCAGCGGTTTCCATGGTAACTGCGCTCTCAAGGTCTTGTTACCACAGAAACTGCGAGACTGAAATAGAGCCATGCTGTGTATGATAGTTCATGCACAGTCTTGCATAGTGTATGGGCACTAATTACGATAAGAATGTGTCCTTACTGATCCATTTTTACCATTATCAGTCATGTCCATGGTCAACGCTCACCGCCGCTTTCTGAAAAGTGGTGGATTCACTGCCGTGCATGTGCGGAGACATTCTATGTTATTGTGCTGCACTAGTGACGTCGCTTGTGTAGCACAACATCATGATGTAATGACTGCAGCACAACATATAGGATAGTGCATGGGGAACAGTTGACAACAGGGCTATTCTTTCACTGAGTTAATTTTGACGACAGATTACCTTGAGAGCACAGCTCGAGATGTAATCCGTCGTCATAGTGCCAATGAGGTGAAAGATGCCCTGTTGTCAACTGTTCCCCATGCACTTTTCTTTATAGTGTATGGTGGAACGTTGTTTTTTGGGAAAAAAAATCACTACAGCATGTTTCTGCTTCAAAACATTCTTATTGGGTTACTAGAAGGAAAAAAGAACTACATTTTGAACGTTTTCATGCTTGACATTTTAACTGTTTAAGAACTTTACATTTTGAATGTTTTAACGCTAAACATTAGTACTGCCGCCGACATTGCTGCTTTCTTTATGTGTTCTGACTATGGAGTGAGCCCTGTCAAATGCTGCTCGAGGACACAGTGTGTGATGTTCGCAGTGCAATGGAAAAAAATCGTTCTGCTGCACTGCGAACATCACTAGTGTGTGACTACAAGGTTTCAACAACGATGGATTTCGGTGGAGAACGACGTTCCACCATACACTATAAGCTGATTCCACTCACTGAATTCTGTTGGCAATAAGGCTCTCCCATACACTATACATGTATTTGTCCCATGTAATTCCTGGGTGTCCTGTGGTCTTGCCTACTTATCAATAGCAATGGGGAACGTATGTGGTTGTTTTCAAACAGTACTGTTGCTCTAATGTTTAACAGCAAGTTTTTATTTTTTTTTTTAGAAAAAACTTGTTTTAAACTCTTGCCAATTTCAGCTGATGGTAAGTAGTGTAGTACATGACTATAAATATATTAATAATGCTAACATTTTCATTCTTACTAAAAAAGAAAAAGCCTTAGCAGAAAGACTGTGAGCAACAGAACTGTGACAATGTCCATCCTTAGGTCTGCTGAACGCTTGCACTCTTACCTGCAAATTGAAGACCGGGGCATGGGTTATGAACTGAAAATCCTGAGCATGGCCAGCATATATAAATCTAGCTTAGTGTGCAGCAGAGGATATGAGGAGTGCTATACTCCAAGTGGGACCCATGTGTTCTGTATAGACAGGGCATCCTGCGTGCATGACTGTTTTGCCACAGGCACAGAATAAGGAGAGAGCTTTTTCAAAATAGGACCTTGGTTCATTAAAAACATGTTCCAGTCACCAGGAAAAAAGTCAGTAACAGCAGAACTATTTTACACAGCATTCACAAAAACGTGAGGATTACCCAGTCCACGCTAGGTGGTCTGCTGGGCCAATCAGTATCCATGCAGTAGTCCCTGGTACTGAGCGACCGCCCCTCCCCCACTCCTAGCCCCAGCCCCACATGATTGCAGTTTCTGATGATGGAGCCACAACAATCTGTTTCCCCTGCTAGCTCCTCAGGTGTCACATGATTCTGCGATTCAAGATTCTGCCTGTCCCTGTGCCTGTGCAGCAGGTTTGGACGAACATCGATCATTACTCTTTCCAACTGAAGTAAGTGAGAATCTGGGATGACCAAAGATAATCCTGTTGTTCATCACCTAATAGATACAAAATGCTCCTGTGTTGAAAATGACAAGCTATGATTGGTGCAGAAATTCATTTTCAAAAATGCAGTCTCATTATAATCTATCCACACACCATGGGCTGGATTTTCAAACGTTTTGACGCAGGCCCTATTCATGAGTTCGGGCTGTGTCTGTGTCAAAATAAATGCGCCAACATTTTTGATTGCTATTTTCAAATAGTTGTGTGTATTTACAATTTCCTGACTTTGCAGTAAAAAAATTATGCAAGCGTCATTTTTTTCAGGCATGCATCATTTTCCATGCACAAGCTGAAGCAATTAAGGCAACCAGACCACATTTTATGTGATCAGACATTTTGTCACAATTAGCATAATTGTATTACAATTATATTGCAGGCTGGATGTGTTGGAAGGATCTTTGGAAACTGTGCCACATGTCTTTCAAGCAATTTTACTGTGTTCGGGGATTACTTTTTAACATATAATTAAGCTTTAAGGCACAACCAGGTGTTGGGTTACTGTCGCATAATCTCAACATAGGGTGGATAATGAGTTACAAGTCAAAGATGAGTGCCATGCATTCCTAGGGTTAACTTAAACAATGTATTCCAACCCCTGAAGTGCCATAATGCTATTTTAAAACAAAGTTTTCATCTTTTTAATGTACTGAAGCATAGAATTTGCCAGATGTTCCCTGCCTAATCTGTCTCCGCATACCCTAACTGGTCTCCAGAGCCGTAGGAGAAGGCATTTTGGTGCCCTGGGCAAGAGGAGGAGGCTAATTTCTGCCCCCCAAGAAAGAGCAGTGAGTCTGGGGGGCACAAGGTCCCCATAAGCTCTGAGGGGTTTACATGCTCTGAGGTGAGTTTTGGGGCTTTTCTTGAAGGAAAAACATACCTTTGTTACATGTTCCCTACCCCTATTTTCAGGGAATATTTTGCTCCTCTGACATATGAGATGTGGGAGACTCTGGCTGGAAAAGTAAAATAAAGCTCTCTTTTGCTAATCAAGTTCCAACAAATAACATTTACTACTAGTCTACACTTCTGTATCTTTCCTGATGCCACATTGCCAGCTAAGATGGCAGAGGGCTTCTGCCATCTTAGCTGGCAATGTGGCAAGAGGGAAGTGTAGACAGAGGAAGGATAATTGAGCGAGGGGAAAAAAAACTTGATTAAAGAGCAGGTGTTCTCTGTAAAGTTCCCAGCCCTTACAAACATATACAGTAGCTAACCTGCTCCAGGGTTGAGGGGTATTAAAAATATCATGAGCTTCAGTCCAGTAAAAAATTACAGAACCCCTAATGTGTACCCAGGAAAAACGAGCTGCTTCCTGAACCTGCTAACTTCTTTAAGGCAGTCACTGGAACACACAAAGGGGGCTGTGGGTGCCTTAGCAGGTTCAGGAAGCGGCTTCATTTTTCCTGGGGTACACATTAGGGTCTTGTAACTGTTTTACTGATCTGAAGTGCATTATTTTTATACCCCTCAACACTGGAGCAGATCAGCTACCATGTCTGTTTGTGAGGGGCTGGAAACATTACAGTGCGCACCTGCTCTTTAAAGCGCAGTTTACGCCATTAGGACAACTTTAACAAAACATAATATTTAGACACAGCTCAGCTTGTATTTCACATGAGTTCTGTATTTCTCCTCCCCATTATTTATTACTGAGGTCACTTGCATAAAAATAGGATCTTTGCTCCTGAAGAGTTCATCCATTCCTGTTGCTTTCTCCCTACCTGATGTCATAATGCACTGCTTGTGACATCCCAATTACTCCATGGCAACAGGCTGTGATGTCACAACAGAGGACTATGACATGAAGTAGGGAGTAAGTTGAAGAGGCAGATGAACTCTAAGGGATATAGAGCATGTTTCCATGCAAATTTCACAGTAATAAGTAATGGGAAAGAGAAGTCTATTATTTATTTATTTATTACATTTTGGAGACTGGATAGGCCCACTGAGCCCTGAAGGTCCCTTTTTCAGGGGCGAACCGGCATAACAATACAAGTTATAAGAATGAACAAGGACATAAGGAACATTTGAGGCATTGTGAGTTACATCATGAGGTGGTTACAGTAAAGAAAAATAGTGGATACAGGCACGGTAAAAGAAAAGCAGTGGATGCAGGCATGGGTACAGGCATGGTTATCATCATGACATGTAAGCAATTGGTAGTACTTTGCATATAGTTTATTCGTTACACGTGGTTCTAAGCAGCAGTCTGTATAAGGCAGGTTATAGAATGCTAGCTGAATTGTACCTAAATATTGCTTTTTTCTAAGTTTTCTTTGAGGTGTCAGCAGCTCTTTAATTGTATTGTATCTGTGTATGTATTGGGTATTGTGATATATATATATATATATATATATATAGACATATATATATTCACTACTGTAATACATATACATATATATATATATATATTTATCTTTATAGGCTTAAACACAACCAATTGACACTGCAGTGCCAGTGCTGCTGTTGCCCAGTGTTTGGCTGTCCTGAGTGCTGCAGCTGACTCTTCATTAAGTAGCAGTGAGTGGTCTGGTACCAAGTACTGGTAGTAGGAGACGGGGTCCAGGCTTGCAACATCACCAAAGCAAGAAATCCCTGCCCCTTACAGACCACAACTGAACTGACTAGGTCCAGACTACCTCAGCTTCTTTTCATTATACTCAGGTAGCACATTCAGACAGGCACCATTTTTTTTAGGGTACTGGAGAGGCATGGTATTGCAGCAGCAGCAGCTATAATTTTGAGGTCTGGGGCCATGGTCCTTGGAAGGCTGGAAATGTGTCAGTCAACCCTCACTGAGTGGACTCCTTGATTGGCTGACTGTGACAGCACTCTTCCCATGCTCCTTAATTGCCTGCCCACAGTGGCTGGCAATCTTCCCATGTCCATGGGGGCCTTAGTTGGCTGCCTGTGGTGGCACTCTTCCCACATTCGGTCAGACAAAATCTCAAGTCACTTCAGGCTAGAATGAGAGAGAGCAATTTCATCTCTCTCCTGAACTTTGTCTGCCTTGCAGCTTTCTGTTTCTGCTTACTGTGAGGTCTGACCGCATCCAGATAGTTAACAGGGCAGGTGCCCAGTCATAAATTAGCAGACTTCATTTTGTTGTTTGAAGATAGATTACCTGTCTTTTGAATGTCCCACTTGGTAAACTCTTGATGACCATTCCTCAGAACCACAAACATCAGCTGTCAGGGTGGCCAACTGGAGAGGGAAGGGCTGAGAGTGAACAGTGCAATGAAAGGAAACAACAATGGGAGCTGCCAGATATGCCTTTCTTTTCAGTAACAGCCCTGTTCTCAGCTCCACTCTGGTCAGCAGCTTCACGTATTATGACATAAAACATAATGGGGAAATAAAATATTAAATAGAAACATATCAGTCATATTTGGAGCCAACAGTAGGGGTTTCAGCAGCAGAGGGAGTGGGTTATTCATTTGGGATAGAGTAGGGGAGTAGGGTAGGGTAGGGTTATCCATTCTGTGACAGGGTGGCTAATGAGTAGCAGCTGATGAGAGGAGGGATAGCGGTATTTGTAGTGGGACAAGGCAGGTATCAGCAGATGGAAAATGGGGTAGGGGTATTTGTATTGGGACAGGGTGGGTATCAGCAGATGGCAGGGGTAGGGGTATTTGTATTAGGACAGGATGGGCATCAGTAGATGGAGCGGTTTAGTTGTATTCATGTTGGGACAGGGTGGGCATCAGCAGTTGGTAGGATGGGTAGGGGTATTCATAGTAGCAGGGTGAAACACAGAAACATGTTACCTCCTCTCGTTAACCCCCTGCTCTGCTCCCGTGCTCCTCCTTTGTAGAACTCCATTTCAACACCAACAATGAACCCAGGCCTGCCAGGCACATGTAAAATAAACGACCTAAAAGAGATTTTTATGCAGGTTTAAGGCTACAGCACGCATGCTGTAGCCCTGTAAAACTGCATAAAATTCTCTTTAGATCATTTATTTTCTTTATGTGTGCCTGAAGTACCTGTTCATCTTGTTCACTAGAGGTGTGCGGTGTTGAAACGGAGTTCTACAAAGGAGGCAGTGATGAAGAAGAACACTGATGCTCCCCCACAACTCCCCCCACCGTTACACTCCACCTTCGACCCTGGAGAAAAGTACTAAAGGCCAAAGCACCAGGCCACCAGTTCCGGGAATTTGAGAATTGGAAAACTTCTACTTCTGCACCAGGCTGTCCCCCTTATTGGAGGACCATTTTCTGGCTGAGTTCATCCCCTTCAAGAATGAAATCAAAATGAAGGAACTTACACAGGAGTTTAAAGCACTTCAATCTTCTCTGAGGGACCTCCAGGCAGCAAACAGCGAAGGACAAGGGTCTGCTTAATCTCCATGGAGCACTGGAAATACAACGTTGATGCAGAATTTGATCTCCACCGGAAGAACACTGTGGGTCAGGGGTGGCACTGCCGTAATAAACTAATAATCCTTGCCCAGAATCCTTGGTCTCCCCAAGAAAGCAGAGGGCTCCGAGTGGTGCCTGCCATCTCTTTGAAAAGTGCGCGCTAGGACCCTCACTTTTGAATGCCGCGGGTACATTGCTCATTATGTCTGGTGCCGCCACAGGGGTTCCAACTCCCCACAAGACCTTTTCTACTCCAATTGCTGAATTTCTTGGAATGTTAGCAGCAGCGCATCTCATGTGACCCCCCACCCTCCTTTGCTGGTCTTCAGCATGTGTGCCCCTGCTAGCAGGTAGTTATAATCACACAGTCAAGTCAACTCAGAGCCAAAAGAAAAAAAAAAATTTAAAGGGGTAGCGCTGCCGCAAAGTGAATTAAAAAAAAAAAGCTTCAGAGATGAAAATTGCGCCCTTCAGAGACTTGTGCCCAGTGCGGGAGCACCACCAGCCCCACCCTTCCTACGGTACTGCTGGTCTCCGGTGACCCCCTTGCCAATTTAGTAATAATTCGCTATGTCTATCCCATGAATGCTTGAAGCCCCCCACTGCTTTCGCCTTCACCACTTCTGCTGGCCTTCTGTTCCAAGTGTCTATCACCTTTTCAGTGAAGCAGTACTTCTTCACATGCCTCTTTAATCCCCCCTCCCACACTTTATCAAATGCCTCCTCGTCCTGGTGCTCTTTCTCATTTGAAAGAGACTCCCCTGCTGCACCCTGTTCACCACTGTAAGGTACTTGTAGGTCTCTATCATGTCCCCTCTTGCACTCCTGTCTTCCAGAGTGTTCATGTTCAGATCCTCAGTTTCTCCGTGTAGGGCTTCTCATGCAACCCCTGCACCATGTTATTCACCCTCATCTGGACTGCCTCCATCCTGTCTATATCTTTTCTGAAGTGTGACCTCCAAAACTGGACACAGTACTGCAGGTGAGGTCTCGCCAGCAAATGATACAGTGGTTCATCACCTCCTTCTTCCTGCTGGAGATACCCCTCCCTATACACCCCAGCATCCCACTACAGCCTTACCCACTACCCCGCCACTTTGAGGTCATCAGTTATGATAACCTCAAGGTCCATTTCCTGCTTAGTGACTGTCAAAACAACCCAACCACACATCTTCTTACTGGAGATGCCCCTTCCTATGCACCCCAGCATCCCACAACTGTCTTACCCACTACCCTGCCACTTTGAGGTCATCAGTTATGATAACCTCAGGGTTCCTTTCCTGCTTAGTGACTGTCAATACCTCCTCAATCCCCATCCTATACTCCGCTCCTGGGTTCCTATGCCCCCAGTACATAAATTTGCATCATTTTGTATTGAACCCCAACTGTTCTGCTCTTGACCACTCCTTGAGTTTCCCAAGATCCTTGTGCACTCTCTTTGGCCCTCCCACCCCAGTGTCCATCCTATTACAGATTTTGGTATCATCAGCAAAAAGACATACCTTTCCTTCCAGTTCTTCTAATGTGTCATTTATGAAGACAATGAAGAGGACTGGTCCCAGTACTGAGCTCTGCAACACCCCACTGGTCACTCCCCCATCATTAGAGCGAGTGCCATTAACCATCATCCAGTGTCTAACCAGCTTCTAATCCAGTTCACCATTATGGATCCCATCCCTAGGCTGCTCAATTTAATCATGCTAGTTTCCAGTGAATTGTTGAATAGGGCCATAAGTGGGGCAGCTAGCACCTCCCCAAGTTCCTTTAGTACCCTTGGGTATATCCCATCCAGTTGCATAGACTGCTCCACCTTCAGAGCTACAAGGCCCTTCAGGATTCTTTCCTCTGAAAATGAACTTAGGTCCACCTTGCCTCCCCCCTCCTTTGTTCTTGCTACACTCTGGTGGTCCATCCCCACCTCCCTCCACTGTGAAGACTGAGCAGAGGTTTCTGCTCCTTGGTGGTATCTTTTGCTTGGCCCTCTTCTGCCTAGCATCCCCTTGCCACCCTCCTAATCCTTATTACCCCTCCCCTTGCTTTTCTCTTCTCACTTATGTATTTGAATAAAGTCTTATCCCCTTTAGAGACCCCTTTAGCTATCCTTTCTTTGTCTGCCCCTTCGTTATCTCACCATCTTTCCTGCTTCCCTTTGTTTTACTTGGTATACCTCCCTCTCCTCCTTCCTCTGCATTTCCTTATATTTCCGAATGTCCCCCTTTTGTCCTTCATCACCTTGTCTACATCCCTAGAGAACTGTAATGGTCTAATTTTCCTTCTGCTTTTACTCACTTCCTTCATGCAGAGGCTGGCTGCCTTAATTATGACCTCCTTTATTGTTCCACACAGTTCTTCCACCTCTCTTTGGGAATCCCCCCCCCCAACAAAGCAGTTTCTGAGGTAGTCTCTCATTTCATTAAAATCTGTCCTCCTATAATCTAGGATCCTCATGTAACCACCCAGTCCCTGGGGTTACTAGAATCCTATCAGTATTATTGTTAGGAAAGCAGCAAGCAGCTGGTAGGGAGCTCATTATGGGATCTTTACATAATGACATCATTGTTTACTCAGCTAGCCTGAAGGAGGGAGGAATGATTAGGTAATTTAGAACTCTCGCAGCAGCATATGCCACACTCTGTGGATAGCTGCTCTGGGGAGCTTAGAATTCTCAGTTCTGAGTTGTAGTTCTGTGTAGAGAGTTGTGGGGTGAGAAGGTGAGAGTGGCAGTAGGACTGCCAGTGGGCTCTGACAGAGGGCCCAGGATTTCTCACCCTAGTTGAGTGTCATTTCCAGCTTCCAGTTGAAGTCGTGGAGATGAGACTACAGCAGGATTTCCTAATCTCTACTCCCTGTGAAGTGGAAGGAACTGCTTGTTCTCTGTGGACTCAAAGGGCAATCCCCTGAATGTTCTGTTGGTGTTTTCAGCTGCCTTGGTATAGGACCTGAAATAGACTGTGTGGACCGGCTACCCATAAGAGTGCCTTTCCTTTTCCATTTTGGTTGTTCCATGCCCAGTGGACGGAACAAGTTTCTGTGAGTACTGTAAAGGAGGCTGGATCTCCACAATGTTCTTAGGGGAGTGGATAGTCTGGGGTGCGTGTGTCCATAGATAAGGCTGGATCGCACTTGTCAGTGCCCCCAGTCTCACCAGTGTGAGTGAACAAAGTTAAACTGCTGACCCCAGTGAGTGCAGTTTATTGTCTCTGTGTCACCCCAGTGTTGTGACAAGTAAAGTATGGGATCTCTAGCATTTCGGTTGGGAATGGGGGTTTCAATGGTGCAATCCTGAAGAATGGCAGAGACTGTCAGTTGGGGCCAAGGGTGGGAGGAATGCCATCTTAGTGCTTACAAGGCAGGGCTTTCTGGTTCGTAAAGGGCACCAGTATTTTTACCTGAGCAAGTGGCCAAGCTGCAGGTTAAGGTGTGTGGCTGAGTTTCACATAATTGCACCTATGTTCGAAAGGAGTTCTGAGTATATCGTTTAGTTTCACTAACACTCATGGGAGAAGAAGGATGTTCATGTGCATGCCCAGGTGTCCACTAATTCATCTGTTAGGAATTTGGGAAGAAGATGTTTCTGTTGCTGTTCATGAACTGTACTGCATGAAAGGAGAGTTCTTGAAGTTGTACCTGTCCAGCCTGGACCAACCCTTGGGGGTCCACTTCAGCTTTACTTTCCATCTGTTGAATAAAGCCATACTGCACAATCCCAGTCACAGTTATGGACATTTCGATTATTGCTTGCTTCTGATTGTGTGGATTCACAGGGGTTCCCCTCAGCAGGTTAGATCAAGCATATGCCTAGCAACCTCCACCCAGGACCTAGGTTGTGTTATTTACACAGGGTTCAATTTGTTAGTTTCTGTACCCCCACCCCTCTCTACCTTCAGAAAATGAGCCAGGTATACATCCTAATGCCAAGGGTGGTACCTACCTTTTGGTCAAGAGAATTGGTATGCCAGTAAATAGGCACCAGTGTTCCCAGATATTTAACTTGGTGAGCATTACAATAAATGGGGGGTGTGCACACTAGCTAAAGAAGTGTCCTGGGGGATACACTCATCCTCATGTGGTTTGCCTCTGCCCCTGTCTTTATGTGAAACCACACTATATGGTGATCATTGGTATCTAAGGGACTGCCCGCAGTGATGTCTGCAATGCTGCCCCTGTTTGTATGCACAAGATCCAGCTCTGTTCCATCCCTAGTGGGTTCTTTGGCTAGCTGCCAGAGAAAATCTCCTTTTAAGGAGTCAAGGATGGTCCTATTCCTTGCCAAAGTCACTGTTGGAAGGCTCCCTTCCATGTCTGGCAGATTGAGGTCACCAACTAGCAGCACCTCCCCCTTTACTTGCCATGCTGATGATGGCTTCTCCAAGTCCCTTATCCAACTCCTCTCCCTGGGCTGGAGGTCTGTATACTACCCTGGTTCAGATAGTGGCCCAACACCCTATCTCCAGGATAACACACAGCACTTCCAGACCTTTTTTTCCTCCAGGTGACACTACCTCTGGGGCCTTTCTACATCTGTGAATTGCATGGGAGTAGTTACCTTCAAAGCTGAGATCAGCCTTATAGTGGAGAAGCGTGTCAGCCATGTGGACCAGTCCAACTCTGCCACCTTCTGAAGGGAGTAACAGACTCCTTCCTCATAGCAGACACATTCTTCATAGACTGTGGAATAAGTCTCTGTCTACAGTAATTTGGTAAGAGCTGCATAGTGTTTTCATTGTTTTAATTCTAATTAAAATACAATAGGTTTAATTCTAATTAAAATGCAATAGGTTTAATTCTAATTAAAATACAATAGGTGGAAATGGAGAATTCATATTGACTGACTGTACTCTAAAGGTTATGTTGGATGTTTGGACCTGGTGGGGCCTGTGATTGCTGGGGTTGTCTGGAGTTCTTTGAGGAGTGGGGTCTTCCCAGTGGCCTTGAAAGAGGCCTTGGCTAGACCCCTTTTGAAAAAACTTCCTTAGACCTGGATTGCTTCAGCAATTATAGGCCGGTTTCAAACCTCCCATTTTTAAGGAAGGTTATTGAAAAAGTGGTGGCCTTTCAGCTTGCAAGACATCTTGCCTCTTCCTCTGCCTATGAGCTTTACCAGTCTGGGTTTCGTGTGGGGCATAGTATGGAGACCACCCTGGTGAGTGTGCTTAATGATCTCCTGGTGGCAAGGGACAGGAGAGACCAGACTATCTTGGTCCTCCTGGACCTCTCTGCAGCGTTTTGACATCGTGGACCATGAGGTGTTACTTGACTGCCTGTGGTTCTGGTGTGGCTTGTCTGGCAATGTCATCAACTGGTTCAGGTCATACCTTACAGGCAGAGTGCAGAGGGGTGATGATGGGGTTAGCCTCATCTAACCCAAAGCCTCTGTACTGTAGGGTCCCGCAAGGTTCAATCTTGTCGCCCTTGTTGTTTACGGTGTACATGCTGCCACTGGAGGACATTATCAGGCAGTATGGGCTGGGTTTTCACTGCTATGCAAATGATACCCAGCTGTACCTGTCCTGTGTGCCCAATACCCAGGTATCGGACTCTGTATTTAACAACTGCCTAGATGAGATCCAGGCTTGGGTGACTCAAAACTGGTTCAGGCTCAACCCAGTCAAGACAGAGATACTTGTTGTGGATCCAGTTCGTCTGGGTGGAGGGCGTTGTGAGGGGTTACCACCTGACCCTGTGTTGGGAGGTGTTCCCCTTACTCCGTCTAAACAGGTGAAAGATTTGGACGTGATCCTGGATGACGGTTTGACGTTTGATGCTCAGGTGTTGGCTGTTGTCAGGAGTGGATTTTATCATCTACGGAACATTGCACGAACCCAAACCCTGATCCTGCTGGAGGATCTGACCACACTTGTGCATGCTTTTGTCACTTCCAGGTTGGACTATTGTAATGCCCTGTACCTAGGGTTATCTGGGGGCAACCTTCGCCGGCTGCAGCTGGTGCAGAATGCGGCTGCAAGATTACTGACTGGGGTGAGACGGAGTGATCATATCACCCCGGTCCTCCACGGACTGCACTGGCTGCCAGTTAGGTGGAGGATTGTCTTCAAGATAGGACTCCTGACCTATAAAACTCTGCACGAATGGGGACCTGTCTATGTGCAAGATCTCCTTGTTCCCTGCCGTCCACCACGGGCACTTCATTCTGCCAGGGAAGGCCTCCTTGGAGTTCCCAGAGTGAGGTTGCAGCATTCTGGGGAATAGGGTGTTTTCAGTGGCCACACCCACCCTGTGGAACTCCTTTCCTAGATATTTAAGGGAGGCCCCCTCGGTAGAAGCCTTTAAGAGGGCACTAAAAATGTATTTGTTTAGGTTGGCTTTTAATGAGTGATTGGGTTTTAATGGGATGGATAGATTTTAAGTTTGTGTTGAGCTGCTGTTTATATGTACCTTGTTATTGATTTGTTCTGTGCAGCACCCAGAGTCCATGGAAATGGGCACTTTATAAATAAAATATCTATCTATCTAATGTTAATGACTGGAAGCCCTCATGAGTATAGTACGCAGTCCTCAGAGTAACAGCACTTTTTCAGTTATTATAGACTGAGTAAGTCCCTCCGACCAATCAGAGCACTCCTTACCCCTGTGCATTATTCACTCTTATTCTGTAGAGTGTCTCACATACAGGTGCCTGGGAATGGGCTTGTTCAAGAAGCGTTTTTGAAATATTTACTATATTATTGATCAGCCCTGATCAACAATTTGGAGGATTGTGTGTGTTCATGCATGCATGTGTGCAAAGACCAAGTTGGCAGTTTCATCAGGTGAAGATGGGGGTTTATCCTGTCTCCAGCTTCAGGAGATTAAATTACCACAGAGTTCTCACCCCACCAACTACTGAATAATGTATAATGAGCCCTTATTACTGCTAAAAACTGGCAAAAGTATTGCTTGATAATCCCATCGCTATGACGTAAGTGGTTATAAACCTCTCTTGAGTACATCATAGCAATGGGATTACAAACGGAGCCCATCTGCGCATGCGTGTACCTTTTATCTCGTGCACCGACGGCCTTCCCAAAAGTAGCGCAGCGGCAACAAAATGACCCTGAACGTCCACGGTGGTGCCAAAAGTAAGCCACAATCATTTGTTTTACCAGTTTACGGGGACCATACACTATAAAATATAATGTATGGTCCCTCTATCGTTAACTGGTTTGTGTAACGTCTCAAGATTCTCACTCCTCCCCAACTACTGAGTTATATATTGCATGATTAGGAGGAAATATGTTTTGAATATTCAGTGCAGAAGACAATAAAGTTTGTTTTTGTAACAGAATCTAGTTAAAGTTTTTCATACAGTATGCCATTTTGTTCATTCTGTTTCGAATGATATTAGCTCTGGCTTGTGTTATCCTCTTCTGCTGATATGTACTTTATTAGCCTAGACTGATTGATTGATTGATACGCTACGGGAAAACTGTCTGCTACTTTGAACTGTGTCTAGAATTTCACAGCAGAAGGAGAGAGATGGTCTATCCGGTCTGCCTTTACTGTATTACCTCACCCACCCACCTATTGTCCTGGTGGTCTCCTTCACTCCTCCCTCCCACTACCCCCACCCCTCAAACCCTTGCTTCCCCGTATGGAGACTATGAGTCCTCTTTCCCTGTCCCAACTGTGGTTAAATCCTTTAAGGGTAGTTGCCTCTATGACTTCTGCTGACAGACTTTTCCACAGTTTCATCACCCTCTCAGTGAAGTAGAACTTCCTTAGGTTTCTCCTGAACTTGCTCCCCATTACTCTCCAGTCATAGAAACATAGACTTTGATGGCAGATAATGACTGCTTGGCCCACCTACTCTGCCCATTTCCCTACCTATTGGATAAGCTGCAGATTCTAGTTAACCAGCAGCCTACTTCCTCCTACCCCCAACTATAATTGCCTTATGACTGTCCCATGCATGCTTGAATTCCCCCACTGTTTTTGACCCCACAACCACTTCAGGTAGGCGGTACCATGCGTCCACCACCTTTTCTGTGAAAAAATACTTCCTCACATTGCCCCTGAGCCATCCCCCCTCTATCTTCAAATTTTGCCCCCTTGTTCTTGCACATCTCTTTTTCTGACAGATGCTCTCATCTTGGACTTTGTTGATTCCCTTGGGGTACTTAAACGTTTCTATCACGTTCCCCCTCTCCCTCCTTTCCTCAAGGGTATACATGTTAAGCTCTTTAAGTTTCTCTTCATATGGCTTCTGTTGCAGACCCTGTACCATTTTATTTGACCTCCTCTAGACTGCTTCCATTCTGTCTATGTCCTTGTGGAGATGGGGTCTCCAGAACTGCACGCAGTACTACAGATGGGGTCTCACCAGCTGTCTGTACAGAGGAATAATGACTTCCCATTTTTTACTGGTGATGCTTCTCCCTATGCATCCCAGTATCCCCCCAGCCCTCCTTACTGCCTTCTCACATTGCTTGCCTACCTTAAGGTCATCTGATATGACTACCCACAGGTCCCTTTCCATTTTTGTTGTTGTTATTACCCCCCCTTGTGTACTCTTCCCTTTGGTTTTTGTTTCCCAGGTGCATTACTTTGCACTTTTTTGCATTGAATCTAAGCTGCCATATTTTTGGCCATTCCTCCATACTTGCCAAGTCCCTTCTCATCCTTTCCGCCCCCCTTGTGTATCAACCCTATTGCAGATCTTTGTGTCGTCTGCAAAGAGGCATACTTTTCCTTCCAGCCCCTCTGCAATGTCTTCTATAAAGATATTAAAGAGGACTGGTCCCAGTACCGAACCCTGCGGTGCTCCACTAGTAATCAGCCTTTCTTCAGAATGTAGTTCATTTACTATTACCCTCTGTGTCCTGTTGTCCAGCCAATTTGTTACCCTTTTGTGTGAGACTGTGTCAAATGCCTTGCTAAAGTCTAGGTAGGCCATATCCGCAGCCCCTTCCTGGTCTACTTCCTTGGTCACCCAGTCAAAGAAATCTACCAGAGTGTGAATCCATGTTGCCTTGGGTTCTGTGCCCCACTGGCCTCCAGGTGCTCAACAATTCTTCCTTTCAGAAATGATTCCATCATCTTTCCCACCACTAAGGTCAAACTAACAGGTCTGTAATTTCCTGCCTCTGCCTTGCTCCCACCTTTGTGAAGAAGAATCACATCTGCCCTCCTCCATTCCTCAGGTACCACATCAGCCTCCCATGATTTGTTAAAAAGGGTAGTTAGTGGTGTCACTATGTCTCTTTTTAGCTCTTTCAGAATTCTAGGGTGAATCCCATCAGGCCCCATTGCTTTATCCACCTTGAGCTTCAGGAGTTCTTTCAGGACCCTTTCTTCTGTGAATGGACTGGTATCGACCCCCAAGTCCAGAGTGCATCTGTTATTTGGTTTAGGTACCTCCCCCTCTTCTTCTTTTGTGAATACTGAGTAAAAGTATTCGTTCACCATCTCTGCCTTTTCACTGTCATCCTCTGCCCACCTTCCTCCCCTTTATTAAGCCTCACTGTCCTCCCTCCTCCCTCCCTTGGTCTTCCTTCACTCCTTGATGTACCTATAAATGTTTTATCCCCTTCTTAACTGAGTTGGCTATCTTTTCCTTGGTTTGGGCCTTTGCTATTCTGACTGCCTTCCCCACTTCCTACTGCTTTGAAGGAAGTAGGCAAAGTTATCCTTTGTTTGTAATGTGGTCCTGGATGCACCATTTCTAAGGTGCCACCGCACCAGAAGACAGAGTGTGACCTTACTATCTCCCAGATCATCCTGTCCTTTGTCGGAATGCTCGTTCATGACGAGTGAGGCACGTTTAAACCAAGTAAAACTGAACTATGTCCCACGTAGAGGTCTTTGAGCTGTACCTCTACAAGTAATTCCCGTTGAAATTGGAGCAGTGTAAGGTGGTTAAATTTGTTTTTAAAAATTCCAGCTCCGAGTTCGGGCATGCGCATCCAGGACCACATTACAAAGAACAACTTTGCAAAGGTTCGCTGCAGTGATTGTAAACTTTACAGGGTATGTTAATCGGGCATTTCTGCAGCCCTGGTGACTGCAGGCACTGTTTTGTTCAGTTTTCCTTTAACTGATACAGTTCTCTGTTCTGCTCCTTCTGTGTTTCCTTATACTTCCTAAATGCTATCTTTTTCTCCCTAACTTTCCCCACCACCTCTTTTAAGAACCGTAGTGTTTTTTTGTTTTGTTTTTTATTTGCTTCACACAAAGGCTTGTTTTATTTTATTTTATTTAATTTTTTTATTTATTTATTTTTTTTTAGTTGTTTATCAAGGTGAGACACACTAAGCTGAAAGCTTGTTTACAGGTGCGACCTGGGAGCCTCTTGTTGCCTCTGTGATGGCAGTTTCGAATTTTCCCTATTGTTCTTTCACCCCTCCTTCCTTCCCATTTGATATGCATACCTTAGGTACTCACCCATTTTGCCAAAGTCAGCCCTCCTAAAGTCCAGTACCTTTGCCTTTGTATGGCTTGACTCTATGGCTGTATTTATTGTGAACCACACTGTTCAGTGGTCACTAGTTCCCAGATGGCTACCCACTTCTAAATCTGTGATCCTCTCTCCATCTCCATTTGAGAGCACCAGATCTGAGATTGCTCCCTCCAAAGCGGGTTCCAGCACTAGCTGTCTGAGGCATGCCCCCTGCAGGGCAACAAGAATGACCCTGCTCTTGGATGTGGCTATAGCACATGTGCTCCAGTTAACATCTGGCATATTCAGGTCCCCCATCAACAATATCTCCCCTTTTTCTGTCATTCTATGGATGCCTTCTATCATTTCCTTGTCCATTTCCTTCCCCTGAGATGGGGAACTGTATACAACCCATGTGGATTGTGGTGCCATTGCCTGTCTCCAAGGTGACCCACAGTGCTGCCTCTCCTCCCTGTTTACCCTTTAGTTCTGTTGCTGTGCTCCCTTCCCTTATGTAGAGCGCTCTTCCTCCTCCTCCTCATTTACCCTCCCTGTCCCTCCTGTAGCTTGTGTACTCTGGTATGTTGACATCCCAGTCATGGTTCTCTGTGTACCATGTTTCTGTGACTGCCACAATATCCAGGTGTCCCTCTTCCATCAAGGCCACTAGTTCAGGAAGCTTGTTACCCAGACTACATGCATTGGTACTCATCACCCTTCATTTTCTGATGGCCTTACCCCTTTAAGCCCCATCCTTGCCCTTACTGTCTTTGCCTTTTTCTCCATCTACCCCGTCCTGCTCCCTATCGACCTCTCTACCTTGGTGTTTACCTCACTAAGTACCCTGTTTTGTGGGGGGAGGCTGGGAATTCCCTGCTTCTTATCAGTGTCCCCCCCCCCTTGGCTCATTTAAAAGCTTGCCAATGAAGCATTTAAACCTGTCACCTAGGAGTCTGGTTACCCTCCTGGATAGATGCAGGACAACATGCCAGTATAGGCATTTATCCCTCCAGGTGGAACCCCAGTCCCCAAATGAAGCCAAAACCCTGTGCTCTGCACCAGTTTTTCAACCATTTATTGAATGACTTAGTGCGGAGTAGAGTACCCTACCCTAGCCCCACCCATGCCATAGACAGTCAGCACTTCCAAGAAGGTTACCGTGTGTGTTACTTGTCTAAGCCCCTCCCCAACTCCACAAACTCCTCTTGCACTGCTCTGATCCCATGCCCAACTATGTCATTTTTCCCTAGGTGGACAATGACATCCAGCTTCCTCTCCCATGCAGCTGCTCTTGCAATCTTGAGGATTCGCTTCCTGTCCCTCCAAGCCATAGTGCTGGGCAGGCACATTACCTCCCTCTCCCCTTTCTCCCCCAGTTCTACCCTCCTAATAATTGAGTCCCCACCAAGAGCTGCTTCCTTCCTTCCCGTGTGGTGTCCCATGCCACCCTACTGTGGGTTTGCCTTGTGACAGTTCCAAGCAGCCTCCTTGGTCTCCACTGCAGGTGCCTCCTTAGGGGAACTATGCTCCACCAGAATGGTGTATGGATTGTGAAGAGATACAACTGGAGGGATGTGCCTCTGTTCCACCACTCTCACCCTCCCTCAACCCACTGTGGTCCAATCACTCTTCTTTCCTGACAACCTCTGAGGCAGCGGTGGCAGCCCTGGTGTTCCCTGAGTGGGGGAGGTTTCCCTACTCCTGTTCAGTTCAGCCTGGAGACAGGCAACCTCCTCCCTCAGAGCAGAGAGTTGCCTGCAAATAGGGCAGCATCACAGCCTCCAGAATGTCTCCTGGAAGACTGCTGTCCCACAGCCAGTGCATTGCACTACTCCCCACATCTGTCTTTCTTCCTGTATATATATATATATATATATATATATACAGTATATATACAGTATATATATATATATATTTATTTTTTTTTTTTGATTAGTATGTGTGTGCATTTAACCTCAATGCAGTGTGCTGGGCTGGCAAGGATATGACAGTTGTATGCCCCCATGTGACTGCATCCCTATTTGTTACGTATAGGTCCTCACTGGTTACCTTGTTTACACCCCTGAAAAACCTATGTGTTTCAATCATGCCCCCCTCCCCTGGCCTCCAGCAAATACATGTTTTGGGCCTCTGCCCATTCCTCGTAGGATCTGCCCTACTGGCCCTGGATCATCTTGGTGACCGTTTGCTGTACGACTCTAGTCTGTCGAGTTCCCTTCTCAGGTGAAGGCTCCAGAACTGGGCACAGTACTCCAGATGAGGCATCACCAGGGATCAATACAGTGGCAGAATCACCTCACTTCTCCTACTGTCAACATACCTCTCAAGCTTTTGTCACTGAAATGAGGGACACAGACACTTAAAGAAAGGGACAATGGCCCCAAAAAATTAAGGACACATCATCAAACATTAAGAATCAAACTTAAGGGACTTCCGGTGATGTCGGTGGCTTAATGGCAGCTTGATCTGCTGACTTCTTTCATCCCCCGAGAAAATCAACTGGCATCTGCACAGTAGCCGCATGAATTCACCAGCAAAAGGAACGCGATCTGAAATCATTTTAACCAGGAACCCACAGACACTGGTTCAAAAGCTGAAGACATTGTTGCAGCAAGGAAAAATTAACCCACCAATGGAGACTACCGGAGCAGACAACAGCATGACAGTGGCCCGGAGCTCAGAGGATGATTGTTCCAATTTGATCACCTATATCCTGCAAACAGCCAGAACAGTCGCCAAAATAGATAACACGCTAAGCAAACTAAGAACTGATATAAACAAAATAGAGCATAAAACAGATCAGTTGGAGGTGGGGCTTACTGGAGTTTCAGAGCAGGCTGAACGTCATGACTGGCTGGTGATGTACTTAATGGCCAGGGACAGAGAACTAACACACCACCTCGACGATCTTGAGGGGCGCAGTCATCACCAGAATATCAGAGTGTATGGAGTCCCGGAGGGTTCCAAATAGGGAGCTCCAGGTCTGATAATTTTCCTCCAAAATGTCTTACGGGAGGCTCTCAAGCTTCCTTCAGACTTCGACCTGGCCAAGGACAGAGTACACCACTCCCTGTCCCCAAGGCCCAGTAATGCCAGCGCCAGGGCCCGCTCATTCATAATGAAAATGACAACTTACATCACCAAGGAAGAATTACTCAGAAGGGCCTGGAGAATGTGAGAAATATTCAAATAACTTATAAAGAGCACAGACTAACCCTAGACAATGACTATACTACAGCGGTACAGGAGATCCGCCGGGCATTGTGGCCTATCTTCAAGCAATTAAAAGCTAGAAACATCAAGGCATAAATATTGTACCCTGCCCCATTACGAGTCAAAATTGAAAGGGGGACCAGGACATTCGAGGATCTTGTGGCAGTTTCATCATTTCTGGAAGGCCATGGAATTCAGGTTCCTCACCTTATGAAAGAGCATTTGGAGAAGGAGCTCCTAAAATCAGCTTGGTCAGTGGCACACAAAGGACTCACCAAGCCGCACCACACCCGGCTCAACCGCCTGATGACTCTATGAGCAGATCTCTGCTCGATGCTGAAGCAATATGGCTCAATCATGCAGATTGATAGCATTACAGCTAGGGAGAGGCAAGCATCATCAGAAGTCCCAAATGCCGCAGGAGAAGGACCCTCAACTACCGACACCTGAAATAACCCCAAAAAGGAATCAGGCTGATTTTTTGACCACCTGCTTAACCCAAGGTACTGTATCTACATACTTACAGGAATTCCCGACTGAGATTCCATTATAGATCGGTTTGGAATTTTAGAAATGATTCCCAAGTTTACCCCACCCCCAGCTCACTAATTTGTAAGAAACAAAATAACTGATTGTCACATAAACTGGGGTGTGGGAGATTGCAACTGGAGGCCCAAGGGCCCAAACTTTCTTTTCAGCTGTGTCATTTCTTCTCCCACACCTCCAAATGGATATGAAAATTAAAGTTCCCTGCCTGCCCAGACTGAAGAACCTAGAACAGACTTACCACAGAGCATTACCTGAGACCAAAGCATAAGATATTAAGACACCATACGATTGCTATCTTGGTGCTAAAGGTTATTGTGGGAAAGGGGGGGTGGGTACTGTGTAATATTAAAATGTGTTTGGAAGACAGAGATAATTGGCAGATACTCAATTAGAAACTGGGTGGGGGGGGTCACTGAGAATAATTTTGCTCTCAGGGACCACCCCTCCTCCCATGCTTATTTAGTAACCTGGGGGAGGGGGAAGACCGGTTAACAGACCACATGTGCAATGTAGTTGCTGTTCATTGAGCTGCTGACGTTGGTTGTGCCTGAGGTACAGGGACAATGTTCTTCATGCAACCCAAATTTAAGGCATTTCCCCTATTGCAGCAGGGGACACAGTGTCAAAAGGGTGACACATCCCAGCCCCCACAACAACCAGAGGGCTGACCTTGGAAGCTCACTGTGGCGAAAGAGGGAGGCCATCACTCCCCAAGCCACAATACAAAGTTTGACACTTAGCAGGCTTCTTAAGGATCCCATGTGGGTGCCAGGTAGCCCTAGCAGTGCCAAAGATTTCGGATAGGCAGGATGGAGCCACGCATCCCTTGAGGTGAACCAAACTTCTTTTTTCTTATTGTTCTATTTACTAGTTTGAACAGAATTAGAGTGTTACATTGGTTAATAGTTATATATCATAACAGAAAGTCAATGCTGCCATCTAGTGGCAGAAGGTGACAAATGTTACAATGACTGATCAGTACTTTGGTTTCAAACTCCCCTAGTTAGGGGGGATTACTTTAGAAGTTACAGTTATTCTGCAGTTTATATGGGGTACATAGTACTATATAGGACAGCCTATTGGAATCTTAGAGTTTATTTCATAAGAAGGGGCATGAATCAGAAATTAATGTTAATAATCTATAATTATGGCACAAATTAATGCTAAAACTCTCTCTTATAACATTAACGGCATAAACCACCCAATTAAAAGGAAACAAATCCTAAAATTCCTGAGGGACCAGAACAGTGACATTAACCTAATACAAGAGACGCACCTGAACCCCTCTGAGGCCTTAAAACTAAAGTCCAAAAAATATTCCACTCTGTATCATGCCTCACTAGATAAGGGCAAGTAAAGGGGGGGGTGGCCATTCTCCTCGCAGCTACACTTCCATTTGCGGAGTTGGAAGTGGTGGCGGACCCGGGGGCACACTATATTCTAGTGACAGGGAGAATTCAGGACGCAATGATAACCCTGGTAAGCGTATATGCTCCCTCTGGCTCCTCAGTCACCTTCTGTTCCGAATTAATTAAATTAATAGCCAAAAAAGCTAGAGGTCTGGTCATTGAAGGGGGGGGGATTGGAATCTCACACTTAATAGAGCGCTAGACTCCACATCCCAGATACCAACCCCAAATGGCAAAATAGTGCATTCTTTCTCCAGATTATTAATAGATATGGGTCTGGCAGATATGTGGAGAGAAATACCCCACTGCCAAGAACTACACGTATTACTCTCCTAGCCACAAAATCTACTTTAGATTGGACATTCCTAACATTTGCCAAAGATATATCATCCTTCCCATCTATGTGGGTAGGGACTGCCACCCAGTCCGATCATCAATCTAACTTCCTGGAGGTGGTCTTACAGCTCTCAAGGATAAAAAAACAATAGAGACAGAACATCTCCTTGCTGCAGGAAGAGGAGGTGAAAAAGGCCATCCAAAAGGTCATTGCACAGACAATAGAGTTTAATGACAAACCAGGGATATCACCACAAATATTCTGAGACACCATTAAGGCCACAGTGAGGGGGAAACTCATAGCTATCGCTACTCACACAAAAAAAAAGAAAGGAGACTGCAGGTCGACACTCTCACCAGACAATTACAGACACTGGAAACCCAACAAAAACAAAAATGGTGTAGGGATAGAGCTGAAGAAAGCAAGGCCCTTAAAAACAAAATACAGAACATACATAAAGTCAAGACAGAAAAGGCCCTATGATGTCTCAGGACTCCCACATGGAAGACCAAAACTACTTCCTCTAGGCATTGACTCTAGCTAACCTTACACAAGAACAGGGTCAACATTTAATGACCCCCGTCTCACAGGTCGATATAGTATCTACCGTCAAAAAGCTTAAAGTAAGAAAATGTCCAGGCCCTGACGGCTTTGGAGGGGAATTTTACAAAATCTTCTCCAGAAAAACAATTCCACTCCTCCAAAACACTTACAACTCAATCTGTAAGGAAGGAGAGGTGGTGCCCTTATCCTGGAACCTACATAAAGCCATCAAAGGCCCCCTGGAGTGTGGGTTATACTATCCCATCTCGCTGCTAAATACAGACTACAAGATACTGTATTTACAGCAATAATGGCAGCGTGTCTCAACCCCCTGGTCACACAATTAATACAATCTGACCAAACAGGATTCGTAGCAGCTAGAAAGGCTCCTGACAGTGTCAGACAGACCATTAATATTATTGCCACAATTAACAAACAACACATCCCTACATGTATTATAAGCCTAGATGCAAAAAAGGCTTTTGATAAAGTCTCCTGGAGTTTTCTTTTCAATGTCCTGTGACACCTAGGATTCCCAACCATTTTTATTGAGGTACTGAAGGCTATATACGCTGCCCTACAGGCATGCATGAGGGTTAATGGTGGCCTTTCTCACAGATTTTATTTGGGTAGGAGAACCCGACAGGGGTGTCCACTATCACCTCTTCTATTTGCTTTATATATTGAGCCCTTAGCCCAGGCTATTAGGAATGATCCAGGAATATCGTGGGGGTGGAAACGGGAGAAGGAACATAAAATATTGCTTTATGCTGATGTTGTGCTGCCTTACCTCACTAAACCAAACTAGCCACTGCCTCGAGTATAGAGCCTATTAGAACAGTTTGGTACATACGCAGGCTACACCTTAAATAAAACTAAGACGGAAGTACTTAAATTTCATTATACCCCTCCACTAAATACATGCCAACTATTACCAATAAAATGGATAACCCAGAAAATAACATATCTAGGCACCCAAATACTGAAAAACCTAAATACCATCCTCTCGGCTAACTCTGACCCCCTAATACAGCAGATTAAAAATGATATGAGGATGGACCCTGCTTAATCGCCTACTATACTCCCGGATGCAGGCAACCACAATGAACATCCTGCATAGATTTTTATATTTATTTCAGTGCCTCCCAATAAAAATCTCAAAAACCCAGATCTTAGCATGGCAGAGAATCATTGCACATTTTATTTGGCCTCCTGGTAGACCACACATTAAATATGCAATAATGCAATTAGATAAAAAGGAAGGGGGTAGAGCCCTTCCCAACCTAGAAGATTACTTTCTTGTGGCCCAACTTCGGTGTGCACTTCTGTGGTCGACCAGTAGTTATACATCGTGCTGGAAGTACATAGAGGAGGCACTTATGGATGGGGCACCACTGGGAGCTAGGGTGATGAGCCCTGGCCTTGAAATCTGCAAGACCAATGTTCCTTTAGCACTGGTGCGACACACCTTACAGGCGACACTCAGATTATGGTCTAAATACAAACTCCTACCAGAGTTGTGGCCCCTGAGATGGTTCACTTGAGACAACACTTTTTCACCATTACAACAGGACCTTACCTTCAGAAGATGGTCCAAATTAAGACTTTATCATTTAGGTTAATTCATGGAAGGAGGGGTCATACAGGAATTTGTTAAAATTAAGGAGACTTATCAGCTAAGACATTCAGATCACTTTAGATTTCTTCAGATCAGGTTACACATCATGGATGTCCAAAAATGGGCCCGGAACCCAGATGGAGTTGGAAATTTACTTCAGGTTCTGGAGGGTATACTTAACCAGAATCGCTAGAAAGGACACATATCTGCCATATATAAAGTCCTTAGAGAATTAGGAGTGGAGAGCTCCAGGCAGTTGAAAAACAGGTGGGGAACAGAAACTGGACTCCAATTTACGGAGAGGGATTGGTAGAAGATATACATACAGGCAGGTAGCACCACCCTCTCCCCAGTGTGGCAGGAGTTTGAATGGAAGGTCAGAACCTGATTCTTCCATACCCCTGCCACCCAGAGTAAATGGAGAGAGGATCACTCTGCAGTCTGCTGGAGAAAATGCTCAGAACCCATGGCAAACCATACCCATGTGTTCTGGCAATGCATAATTCTACAGCCATACTGGGACCAAATTAAACTAGCCCTGAAATGTTCTCCTTTACAATGTCATTAGGCCCACTCCACTTGTTTTGGGGACTACCACCACAGGAACTTAGTGGTCCAGATAGGACATATCTGTGGGATGCTTGGTGACAGCAGCCCATAAAGCAATCATATGGAAATGGCTCTAAGAGGACCCGCCCACCTTCTACCAATGGCTGACAATAGTACAGGAGATCCAGGACATGGAGGAGCTGACTTACAAAGTCAACCTGAGCACACATGTGTTTGTCCGTAGACGGACACAATGGATAATCTGGAAGGGAAGTACCCCAAAGGAGCGCACTGATGTAAACCTTCCATAAAAGGAAGTAGGGACAAATAGGGATAGGATAGTGCTCAAGGTTTACTAAAAGGGGAGTGGTGAAATATAAAGAAAATGGACTTGTATAATATAATTTTGACCATAAGAAAATATTGTAATTTGAAAGAAAACTGTTGTACAATGAGAAACTATATACTCAAGCCCAAATATGAAACTTGATTAACTTGTACTGTACAGTATACTGCTGTTAATGGACTGTACTATGATGGAATGATTCAAATGTATAATGTTTTGTGCCCGGATGTTTCAATAAACATAAATTAAAAATAAAATCAAACTGAAAATACTGTGGGAACCAGTACTTTTATTTGTTCAAAGTTTAATTTTACTTTATCATCATACAATGTCAGGAATTTGTGCTTTAATGTCTGAGTTTACATCATCTCTTCTATGTGAGAAGCACATTTTCAGAGTGGGACAGGCACTTCTGAGGGGTAAAATGGGGGACAGTTGAGAGGTGTGACTGTCAGATCCCCTCCTTGTGCAGCCCAGCAACCCCCATGCCTTGTTGTATACTGCACTGACTTGTTTGCTTGATGGAGTAATTGATTATGATCCCCAGAATCTCTTTCCTGTTAAGGGGGCCAGTCTTGTTCTTTCCATCCAGTAGTCTGTGCATGGCTTCTGTCTACCTAAGTTCATTATGTTGCAGAGTTTGGAGTTGAACCTCCACTGCCAGACCTTAGACCATTCCCCCAGTTTCTCTAGGTCCTTCTGGCTCTCCTGCTCCCTTCCTCAGAATCTACCCTGCCTCACTGATTTGTGTCATCAGCAAAGAGACAGCGTTCCCTGGATACCCTCCCCAGCATCACTTATAAACATATTTAGGACAAGTCCCAGGACGAATCCTTTTGGCACTCCACTCATGTCCTTCATGTTTGTGTGCAAGGCCAATTCACCAAAGGGATGCTGTAGCTATATGGAAAATAGTAAAGTGGCCTTTCAGAGTGCCCATAATTGAGCATTAGTCAAAATTTACTATTGTTTTCTTGAGAAATGTGACTGGGAAACCACAGTCTGGTGTCATCTATTAAAGTTTTCCATAGTCCCAAGATTAACCTATGGAATTGTCTTCTCTTCTTACTGCAATATGTAAATATTATGATACAAGTTGGTTATATGTCTTGACTGTAATCCTTTCTTCCATAAGTTACTATACTGCATTCATTCTCTTTTTGTGTATCTTGATTATCTTTTAAAAATTGTTTTAATATTGTAACAGAGCATATGAAGGGTGGACCCCACTGAAAAAGAGCTATGGCTCATTTGGGTAAATCCTTTTCTTGATTGCAAGAATAAACTATTTACTACTTACTACTACAATACATGTCCCAGATTAAAGACCTGTTTACCACTACACTCTGTTACACGCCTCTTAGCCAATTACCTACCCACCAAACTAAATGCCACTCTACTCCACTCCCAAATCTTCCAACATCTTTGGTAGCCTCCTGTTTGGTACTGAATTAAAGGCTTTGCCGAAGTTGAAGTAGACCAGATCTACTGCCTGTCCCCTTACCTTGGTGACTCACTCGAAAAACAGTATTGGGTTGGTCTGACAAGACATCCCTGACACAAACCCATGCTGTTACTTTTCATCCTGTATTCCATTGTCCTCTAGATAGGCCACCAAACTTTTCTTCACTATGGACCCATCAGCTAACCTACAATAGAGGTAAAGCTGACAGTCCTGCATTCGCCTGGATCCTCCCTGTCTCCCCCTTGTGGAGTGGTACTACGTCAGTGGGTATGTAATCTGCTTGCGCCACTCTGGACTGCAGTGAGTTGCTGAAACATGTAAGTTTTGTCTCTTTTTTTAGTAAATATAGCTGTTTCTTTGAAGATTGACAGTGTGTGTGTGTGTTTTTAAAGTACCTGCGCAAGGTGCTGTATGGTAAAATGAGGCATGGTTTAATTAAAGGGTTACCCTTATACCTATCATTAAGAGCAGGTCTTGATGTTGGTACCTCTCCCCAACTTTCTTGCTTGATACTCCCTCCGAGCTTGCTGCCACTCAGGGTAGGGCATTCTGAGCAGCAAGAAAAGTCTATGATGATTGGGTGCCTCATCCTAAAGCAGAGGAGATAAGTGGGGGCTGCAGAAGACAGCAGTCACCAAACCATCGGAGAAGGAGAGGGAAAGACAATGCAATGGAATTTGGTGCCCTTAGCTCAGTTGGCCTGACCAGTATCACTGGGGCAAGTTACTTGGCAGAACACAACATGAACACACTCTATTCCAATTAGTTGTCTCAGACCATAACAACATAGTAATTTAAGGATGGAAAGGAATCTAGGCCCATCATGTCCCCCTTCCCTCCCATAAGCAGGGGACAACAGATATACAGTGCAAACATGGGGAATGGATGAAAACCTTACTGGTTGTTCAACAGAAAAAGAGCCTAAACAAACAGGAGAGAGAAAGAAACAAGTGCCTTAGCTGGGATTTGAACCCAAGTCTCCCGGAATTCTGTTCCATGGCACTACCAACTGCATGACCAAGGCAACTGCATACCTGACCCTTCCAGAAGCACCTCACTCCCTCCCTCTCTAATCCACATCCAGTTGCTGTACAGACAATTATACTTTGATTCACAAGGGTGCGGTGTGCATGTCATGGAACCAAAAAAAAAAACAAAAAAAAAAAAACCAAAGAGAAAAAGAAATAAGTACCTTAGCTGGGATTTAACCCAGGCCACCCACAATACCATTCAGTTGTGCTACCAGCTGTGCTGTCAAGACAACTGGGAAACTTGGGACTGGTCCCAGTACCTAGCTGTCCGGGGGCCGGGCAGGATTGTGGGATGGAAGTTGGTTGGTAGGAAGGGGTCTGCTTGGGGGAGGCAGTAGACCAACAGGGAATACTTTAGAAAATGGGAAAGGGCAATCAGGGGGGTGAAGCACTGGACCACCAGGGCATTGTACCATGACAGGGATGGGCAGATTTGGGCAGGCAACAGCACCCCTGCCTTTGGGAGGGGGGGGGAGACCAGCTTGGCATGTAGTCAAGTGGAGCGGCAGACAAAAGAGCTGCTTACCACTGCCAAAAACATTCTAATGTCCCACTGTGCTGGTATTCAAGAGGGGACACTCTCATTTACACAGGTGCACTGCTACTATAGCACCTTGGTTCGAGGGCACTCCCAGGGCCTCTGAATATGGGCCCACCAGGAGCGATCACAGAAACCTAGGCTAGTGCCTGTGCTAACCATGTTACATTACATTTAAACCATGTTAACATGAGCACTAACCTTTGAATATCAGCCACAGGTAGTTTTGATTGACAATAATTAGATCTTTTCACAAGTTATATAATGTATGTAATTTTGATCATTTGACACAGTGCATGTCACCACTAATATGGATGTTGTTGTTCTTGTTGTTGGAAGCATTAACACTAGCATTAAGTAAAGTTCCCATGTTCAGTGATGGACACAAGCACACTATAGCCTGGTGCACTGTGCTTGCGGCAGCATATGGCAGGCTTCATGTGATATTGCACCCAGCAGGCTACAAGTGATATTGCCATGGTACTCTAGCGCCCCCCCCAAATCACCCATCCTTAATATTACCCATTTCCCTGGTTGTCTAGTGGTCCACCACCCGCCGATCACCAATCCTTCATGTTACCCATATATCCCTAGTAGTCTAGTTGCACATGTCCCCCATCCTGTCACCAACCACACACAAAGCCACCTGCCGAGAACCACAGGCATGCACCATCCTGCGCTCTGACTGTCACTCACTGTCATGGTGGGGGCAGAAAGGTGGTTGACACAGCCCTCCATTCACCTCCTGTGTCAGACACAGTCTGACAGTCACGGAGCATGATCTTGCTATTAAATCCATCAATAAATCATTTTTTATTTTACCAGGTGAAACACTATTGAGAGGACTCATTTAGAAGGTGGTCCTGGGTGAACACTGCATGACATTTAACACAACAGTACAGTACTATTCAACAGAAAGAATAAGCAATACAATACAACATAATATGGCTTACATTACAAATCCAACAGGGAAGTGGAGAACATATACAATAATAAGGAACACTGTAATAAGACATGGAATTGAAAAGAAGGGGAGATAGGAGGCCAGGGATACAGAAAGGAGAGGAGGTGGGAGGTCTAACACAACAGTACATGCTCACGGGACAGTACCAGTGCTGGCAACAGCTATGGAGAGCATGCAACAAATGCTATAGAGCTAGGATAGTAGTACCAGATACCTCAGTAGTGAAAATAAGTTCATGAATAGCAACTGCAGGTATCCTTCGGCGACTGTCTAAGTGATGTTTTAAAGGTAGCCATTCTAACAAAATGCGACAGTTTTAAGTTTTTTGGGATGGAGTTCCATAGGGTAGGGGCAGCGCGTCTTAGGACTGCTCTGTGAGGGCTGAGCCAACCAATGTGTAATGGTAAGTGGCGCTCGGGTCAAGGGATGGGCCAGGCAGGGGTCCTCAACTGGTCACCAGGTGTGGATCTGATGGAGTGGTGGTGGAGGGAGGCCACTGGACTACTAGGGATATATGGGTAACATGTGGGATTAGTGATCAGGGGGTGGGGGGACCACTAGACTAACAGGGAAATACAGGTAACATTAAGGATGGGTGATGGGGGGGCTGCTAGAGTACAATGGCAACATCACACGCAGCCTGCTGTGTGATATTGCAAACGAAGGATGAGTGATATGTGTGTGTGGGGGGGCAGCTAGACTACCATGGCAGTTTAACCACCAATGCCATGCATCATTGCTAGGGGGTCAAACAAAGAGAGTTCAAGACTGCGACTAGCGGTAACAGGGTCAGTGCAGTGTTCCAACAGGTAGCCCACCTGTTTAGCACAGACAAACAAAAAATAATGCACTGCACTCACACCTCCTGATGAAGAGATTTGATTCTTGAAGCACCGGGACACGTAGGGTATACAGCTCGGTTGTGTTTTCACCCAAATAAAGCTGGCGTTTTTACCATATTTTAGCATTGGGTGTAATTCTTCAGGATTATTGGCTTTCCATGAGTGCATGGCCTCATTTTTTTGTTTGCCATTGCTAGGGGGTCAACAGGCTGCATTGTACGTGCTTTGTACGTGTGTCCAGCGTGTTAATGCCTCCAACAATACAATTTCAATATTAGCAGTGACAAACACAACTGGAAAACATCACCTACATACATTATCACAAAACACATCAATACAATAAAATCTCTAACTCATGAAAAAATTCACACAGGATAATATAACTGAATGAATTTTGGACTTAAAACTACCTGTGACTAATAATCTACTACTAACAGTCTAAACTTGGTAATTTTCCCAGGGCACTATCACCAGGGCACTTCTGGCCCTTTTCAGCTGACATTCAGTAAATCACACAGTATTTTATTTTTTTTTTTAAACTGTTAGGAAAAATAATATCAGATTAAAAAACACACCGCACATTTTTTTAAGATGAAAGAACTTTATATACGTGGAGACCATATGTGCTGTTTGGGCAAGGCACATGGCACAGTGTGGTGGTGGAAGTGCATATGGCACAGTATAGTGCAGTGTTTGCAGTGTTCTTGTCACACCGCAGCAATGGCAGTGCATGTGGTACAATGCAATGACAGCTGTACATGCAGAGAAATGACAGGCAGTGTACGTGGCACAGTGCAGTGTCAGCAATGCACGTGGCACAGTGTATCATCTGTGCATGTAGCACAAGGCAGTGATGGTAGTGCACATGGCACAGTGCAGTAACAGCCATACACATGGCACAGTGCAGTGACAGACATATATGTGGCACAGTGCACTGACAGCAGTGTTGTTGGCAATGCAGTGAAAGAAGTACACGTGGTACAGTTTAGTATTTGCAGTGCAAATGGAGCAGTGCGGGGTTGGCAGTGCATGTGGCACACTGCAGCAATGGCAGTGCATGTTGAACAATGATGGCACAGCACATTACACAGTGTGGTTTTGGCAGTGAGCGTGACACAGCAGAGTTTGAAGCGCATGTGGTACTGCACAGTGTCAGCATAGTATGTGGCACTGCAGTGATGGTAGTACCTGTGGTAATGCATAGTAATGTCAGAGCATGTGGCACTATGTTGGTAGTGAACATGGAACAGGACAGAGTCAGCAGTGAACAAGGCATAGCACAAATTTGTCAGTGTACGTGGCACTGCACTAATGGTAGTTCATGTGGCAATGGAGTGATGGCTGAGTATGTGGCACTGTTTCAAGTTGGCAATGAACATGGCACAGCACAGAGTCAGCAGTGCACATGGCACTGTAGTCAGCAGTGCATGTGGAACTGCACAATCAACAGTATATATTGCACTGCACAGTCGGCAGTGCACATGGCTCCGCACTGTGTTGGCAGTGCACAGTGATGGCAGTGCACATGGCACTGTGTGGTGTTGGCAACGAATGTGGTGCAGCACTGAATCAGTGGTGATCGTGGCACTGCACAGTGACAGCAGTGTATGTGGCATTGCACAATGCAATGTTGGCAGTATATGAGTTACAGCACAATGATTGCAGTATATGTTGCACAGAAAAGTGGCAGCAGTGCACATGGGACAGTGCTTTGGTGGCAGTGCCTAAGGCTATGACACAGTGCAGTGTTGGCAGTGCACATGGCCTGCAGCATCAGCAGTGCAAGTGGCACAGCATAGTGACAAGAGTGTTAGCAAGACACGTGGCACAGTGCAATAACAGGAGGGGTAACATAGTCATGGAGAAGGGACCTGCAGGGTAGTAGGACCACAAAAACGAAAACATGAATAATTAATGCATGCATTCCTCCCACAAACTAAAATATAGGTGGCCCTGATATGCCTACGATGAACAAGGAGCATCTGCACCCACAGAAGTCAAAAGAAAGACTAGAATGGCAATGCCCACTGGCATTGCCTTGCAAGAGTGCATTAAGTGCAGTGCCATACTGTGGATGGCAAAACACTGCTGGGCTTCCACGCTAATGTGTAGTGAGTGCTGCAAGGTGCCAAGGCACAGGTCAAGTAATCATAAAGCATTTATTTACATCCAGGGGGCAATACTGAAAATTCACAATGTAGGGATATGCTTTCAGTTGTAAATAAAGGATCTGTGCCTGATTTATACAAACAGAAGCGGACCGTATTGGACAAAGAGTAGACTGCAATGTAGTATGCGGCTACCTGCTAATATGTGGGATTTGAGTACACAGATGGGCATCAAGCTAATGTGTTATGCACAGGAGCTATCAGTACAACCTAGTGCATCACATTTTGCTGAAGCTTCGATACAAGATATTGCAGTGCACAAAGCATGGCTATGTTGTCACTTCAGAATGTTTTTGCCCGGGGGGGGGGCTGTAGAGGATGCAGCTAGGGATGACTGATGTTCAAAAGTGTTCTGTTACGGCTGTGGAGGCTATCTCCGCAGCACATGCTGCCGAGCCTGCTACCAGGGTGAAGGGGATCAGTGGCTGCCATCAGGAATGGGATTATATGTCCCCCCCCCCATCTCCGTTAAAGTCTCCTACCCACACTCATCAGAGCCTCTCCTGATCTGGCATTTATATTAGTCTCCCAGCACCAGCCCTCTCAGCCCCCACCCTTTTACATAAAGACTCCTTTCTTGGGCTTTCACTCAGGTGTTAGCAGAGAGAGAGTCTATACGGAGTGTGGAAATGGTTTGTTTTACTTATTGTACAATCAGTATTGGTATTTGATAAGTGATCAATAAGCACATCACAGGGATAGTGTTGGTGTGTTAAAACATTTATGGGACATCTTAACAAAAAAACTATCCATTATTGTGCTGTTTTGGGGTGCACAGTGATAGCAGTGCACGTGATGCAGCGCAGACTCGGCAGTGCAAGTGACACAATGCAGCAGAAGCCATACATGTGGCACAGTGCAGTGGTGACAGTGCACATGGAAAAGCATGGTGATGGCAGTGCACGTGATGCAGTGCAAACTTGGCAGTGCAAGTGGCACAATGCAGCAGAAGTCATACATGTGGCACAGTGCAGTGGTGACAGTGCGCATGGAAAAGTATGGTGATGGCAGTGCACATGATGCAGCGCAGACTCTGCAGTGCAAGTGGCACAATGCAGCAGAAGTCATACATGTGGCACAGTGCAGTGGTGACAGTGCACATGTAAAAGCATGGTGATGGCAGTGCACATGATGCAGAGCAGACTCTGCAGTGCAAGTGGCACAATGCAGCAGAAGTCATACATGTGGCACAGTGCAGTGGTGACAGTGTGCATGGAAAAGCATGGTGATGGCAGTGCATGTGATGCAGCACAGACTCAGCAATGCAAGTGACAAAATGCAGCAGAAGTCATACATGTGGCACAGTGCAGTGGTGATGTTGCGCATGGAAAAGCATGGTGATGGCAGTGCACATGATGCAGTGCAGACTCAGCAGTGCAAGTGGCACAATGCAGCAGAAGTCATACATGTGACACAGTGCAGTGGTGACAGTGCACATGGAAAAGCGTGGTGATGGCAGTGCATGGCATGCCATGCAGTGACAGCAGCATGTTTCAAACAGAAAATGCACTGCATCGTAGGTACCTGAGGGTGCAATGGAGAAGAGGATTGCTAGCCCTCAAAATGTAGTCAAGTAACAAGGATTCCAGCACTCTGAACAGCCTTTTTGTTAATGAACAGAAAATGATCCGATTCGAACTGCTGCCAATGTCAGTTCATTTCATTTTCATACTAACATACTATTTGCCAGCAGATTAGGCCTTATGGTTTATCGAGTCTGCTCGAACCTTAGATCCTTAGTTGGGTGCCGAGGCCCTCCCATCCCTTGTGCTCCAGAAACCCCTATCATCCATCCCCACCCCCCTGGGACAGGCCATCATCTGATACATCCACTTTCTGTGTCTGTCCCACCCTCTCTTGAAGCCCTCCACTGTGGATCTCTGAACCAGCTCACCAGGCAGTGCATTCCAAGGGTCCACCACCCCTCAGTGAAAACCTCCTCCTCTTTTCCCCTCATCCTTCCACCTTCCAACTTCAAATCATGCCCTCTGGTGATACCTCCCTGCTTTAGTCTAAAGATCCCTCCATGTTTACCCTATTTATTCCCTTTGAGGTACTTGAAGACCTCAATCATGTCCCCTGTCTCTCTCTCCTCCAATGAAAACAGGCAGAGCTCCTCAAGTCTGTCCTCATATGTCAAACTCCTAGCCCTCGTGATCATCTTAGTTGCCCTCCTCTGTACCCCTCTCCAAGAGCTGCATGTCCCTCTTCAAGTGTGGTCTCCAGTACTGTACACAGTACTCAAGGTGTGATCTAACCAGTCCATTGTACAGCGGCAGAATCACTTCCTTGCTCCTGAGGTGATCCCCCATGATGCATCCCAACATCCTGTTTGCCTTGCTAGCTGCTCTCCTGCACTGCTCAGAGTTATTCATACATGCATCCACCATGACCCCTAGGTCTTTTTCCCCTATTGAGGCCTCCAGCCTCCTCCCAGGGTGTACCTGTGTTTAGGGTTTCCCGACCAAGATGCAACACCTTGCACTTGGTGATATTGAAATTTAATTTCCATGTGTGAGCCCAGCTTTCCAGGGTGTCCAGGTCCCCTTGCAGGGCCAACCTCCCCTATTCTCCCTCAACTACTGCTCCCATCTTGGAGTCATCCACGAAGAGACTCATTTCACACCCTATACCCTCCCTGATGTCCGATATGTATGCATTAAACAGGATCGGACCCAGGACCGAGCCCTGCAGTACCCCACTACCAACCTCTCTAGGGTTCGAGAGCTCCCCACAGACCACTACTCTCTGGTGCATCCAGCTAGCCAGTTTTCAATCCATCTGACCATCAAAGGGCCTACTCCTAACCCCATCAGTTTCTCCACCAGACCATTGTGGGGGACAGAGTCAAACGCCTTGTTGAAGTCCAAGAATAATACATCCACAGGCTTTCCTCTGTCCAGTTCTGATGTTACCCATTCATAGAACTCCACAAGGTTGGTTTGACATGATCTACCTGGCACAAACCCATGTTGCCGACTATCCAGACCTCCCACCTCCTCCAAGTACACCCCCAATTGTTCCTTTAGTATACTCTCCATTAATTTTCCCACCACCGAGGTCAAACTGATGGGTCTATAGTTACCTGGTACTTCTCTCGACCCCCCTTTATGGATTGGCACCACATGTGCCTCTTGCCAATCCCTAGGTACCCTCCCTGTCTCAAGCGACCTGTTGAAGAGCTCCGCCAGGGGTGCAGCCAGTATGTCCGCCAATTCCATAGTACTCGGATGAAAGCCATCCGCCCAGGAGATTTGTCTTCTTTAGGGCCTTGAGGGCTAACCACACCCTTTTGGCAGAGATAGCATCATCTGTCCCCTCCACCTTACTGGCCTTTTTATCCTTATCCAGATGTGACACCCCTGGGGTACCTCTCCCTCCCTCTTGCTCCATTTCTGTTGCTCCCCTGATCCCACTTACTGCCGCTTCTATCCCCTTTGTGCCTTGCTTTGTAGATATCCCATCCCTTGTCCCTAGTGAACACAGAGGCAAAGTACTCGTTAAATACCTCTGCCTGGTCCCTCGCCTCTTCCACCCACCCTCCTTCTGATCTCAATCTGCTGAGATGGCCCTTAGTTTTTCTCTGCTCCCCAATGTACCGGAAGAACCCCTTTTCCCCTCCATGTATCCCCTGTGCCAGCCGCTGCTCTTTACTGGACTTTGCTCCCCTCACCATACGGGTGACTTTTCTAGATGCAAGATGGTACATTTCCTTATCCCTATCCCCTCTTGTTGTTTTATATTTTTGTAGGCCGCCTTCTTTCTCTGACTGCTACCTGTACCTCACTGGACCACCAGCATGGTTTATGTGACCTTGCTCCCCTGTTTCAACTTACGCAGATCCTGACTGCCTCATGAAGTCCCTGTTTTATGACCTCCCATCTCCTTTCCACACTTGTCATTGATGTAATCCCCTTCAAGTGATCCTAGAGAATATTTCCCATGCCCACAAAGTCTGCCACCCTGAAGTCCACTGCCAGTGTCCTAGATCTCCCCCCCCCATGCTTATTTGAAACCAGACAGTATTGTGGTCGCCTCCCAGTCAGGGGGTCCTGTACAACCATGTCCCTTACCAGATCCCCATCTGCCAGAACCATGTCCAGGACATGCCCCTCCCTTGTGGGCTCCATCACATGCTGTGTTAAGAACACATCCTGGAAGCCGTCCAGCAGCCTCTGCTCCTTGGCCACCTTAGAGGACATGGTTCCCCAGTTTGTACCTGGCATATTAAGGTCTCCCATCAACACCACTCCTTCCCCTTTTGGTCCACGCTGGGCAATGATGTTGTCCAGCAAACCATCCTCTAGAACATCACATCCCAGGGGGCCTATATACTACACCCAGCTTGACCTTATCTCCTGCTGGGGATCGTAAGGTGACCCATAAGGCCTCCACATTTCCCTCTGCCTCTTCTACCCTACCAATTTCTATGTCATCTCTAATGAACATAGCCACTCCACCCCCTCTGCCCTCCTTTCTATCCTTCATAAGCATAGTGTACCCCTGTACGTTTAGGTCCCAGTCATGGTTTTTGTTGGCCCACGTCTCCGTGACCGCCGCCACATTTTCATTTGTTTAGTTTTTATACTTGTAAGCAACATGAGCATTACTGCCCATTTTCACAAATGACAAATTTTACAAAAAACATGGTATTACACACATAGGACAACATAAGCAAACAGTGTAGGCAATATAAAAGAACAGTACATTTAGGAATTTAAATTACAAGAACAATCATTTGCAGTATCCAGCCATAATCCTAATCTATTTTTAAAAGATACCACAGTGAAACAACTGGAAATGGTGTTTGGGATTGTATTGTAAAAAAAGGGGGCCCTATACTGTAAAGATTTCTGTCCAAAGGTTTCTTACAAAAAGGTAATCGAAAAACAAATTTACTTTGAGATCTTGCACCTTGTATGTTAATATTGCAGGAGAATAAGGACTGGATTTCTATTAATTCATTGAAAACATTGAAACAGGTACATCTCCAAGCACTGAAGTTTTATCAGTAACAGGTTCCCCAGAGCTTTGGCCAAACATTTTGGCCTTTGTCAGGGGGCATGTCTAAATCATACAGACCACCACCATTTTATTACACTTTCTTAAAGTGACAGTGCAATATGTTTATCAAAATATTCCCCAAAGCACAATATAATGACTTTATGTTATGGAACTTCATTATTTAATACAAATTTATTATAAACATACTTAAGAAAAGATATTGAGAGCTCCAAAGTTGCAACAGATTTTGATTAAGAGGCAGGGGGATGGGAAAACATGGTTAGAGGTTGTATAAATGTAGGGGCAAGAACCACATTTGCTACACAATGTAGGTCAGGTTGAAATAATAACAGACCAAGGTGAGACTACAAAAATATAATAGAGATTCTGTAACAACCATATGTCAAATCCTAAATTTTAAAGGGTTTGTGGATTTACACTAAGGTCTGACGGTCAGGGTAGTTCAGTACTGTATGAGCCTTCCCAGTTCCAATTGAGGAGGTAGAGGGAATGAACCACAGACCGGATCAGTTTTATCATAGGACCTGCAAAAATAATAAAAACACCGAGATAAGTAATTCACATTAAGATGAGGGATTGAAGACATACAGTAAATAAACAAAAGCACATACAGAAATCATGACATAAAAAGACACAAGTGACCTTGGTCACAGAGCAGATTTAAGCTACAGAAAAATGTTCAGTCCTCATTCTTTTAAGTATGGGTAGTAATCTACGTCCTCAGTGAGCCCTGTTGGTGTTATGGTATCAAGAGACACTATCCAGCGTGTCTCCTTCTGTAACAGCTTGTTAACCTTGCTGCCCCCTCTTTCTAGGGGGGCCCATCCTTTCTAACGCTGTAAATAGAAGTCTAGTGGGGTCAGAATTGTGAAATAATGTGAAGTGTGTCCTTAGTGCGCGTCAGTTGCTTTTTTTTTAAATTTTTATCTTAGTCTTTGGTAACTGGGTAAGGTCCACTAGGCACAAGTGCCTGTTTTCAGGGGCAACCTGAGAGCAGTGGGTAGTTAAGTGACTTGTTCAGAGTCACACAGTATGCAAGTGGAGGTAGTGGGAATCAATCTCACGTCTGCTGGATGTACCAAGCTCATTCACAGCTTGTTGCTCTAACTTCTAGGCTATACTGCCAGCCCTAATTTTGTTAATTATTGCCCTGACATGCTGCTGAATATAGGTCTTGAGGAGTCTAATCATTCTCCCTATATAGTGTTTGGAACATGTGTACTATGCTGTATAAACCACGAAAGTACTGACACAGGAAATTACGGTGTTTTTTTTAATTATCACCCTCCTGTTGTTATGGGGGTGCACATATGTTTTCACCTTGTTTTGCAATCTTGTTATATTTGCAGTTGCACTTACTGAAAGCCAGAAGGTTTTGGTGGTAGCCAGTTATTTGTTGATGGGCTTGATTTGGAGTGACTAAAAGTAAGGAGGTCACTTAGATTTTGTGCCTTTTGAAGGCAACCCTTGGTTTCATCCACATTTCATCTTTTAGAATGTTGTCCGTGTGTAAAATATGCCAATGTTTGTGAATGACATTTCCTATTTTGCTTGCCAGATTATTGTGTTTGGTAGAAAAAAAAATTACAGTTTTTTTATTCTATTTTTTTGTTTCGGTACCAATATTGTTCGGCAATCCATATTATTTGTTTTCTGGAAAGCAAAGTTAAGGGTATCAGGGTTGTGACCTCTTTCCTTGAATCTGCCCATCATTTTATCTGACTGTTTAAAAAAGTCAGAGTCTTGAGAGCAGTTTCTTCTAAGTTGCATAAACTGATGTTTGGGGATAGATTCTTTGATTCTGTCAGGGTGGGCACTTACTGAATGTAAGATGGTGTTGGCAGCAATGGGTTTCCTGTAGCCAGTACTCTGTATCTTGTTACCTGGTTTGTTTTCCACACCCAAGAAGGTGATGAATTTCTTGCTATGGCAATGGGTAAATTTGAGACTCTGGCTAGTTTGGGTGATGTATTCCATAAGTAAATTAATCTCTTCCTCATTGCCTTGCCAAATGCACAGGATGTCATCAATAAAGCAGTACCACTTAACCACGTTATTGATTAATGGGTTGTTATTGGCATTGCAGATGTACTGATCTTCCCATCTGTCCATATAAAGGTTGGCATACGATGGTGCCATCGATGTCCCCATAGCTGTCCCACATCTTTGTAATATGTTTTATCAAAAATGAAATAACATGTTCAATTACAAATTCTAATGCCTCCAACAAGAACATTTTAGGTACAGTAGCTCCCATAGTTTATCCAAACAGTGCTTAGCAGCTTCTAAGCCCTCCATGTGTTGTATTGAGGTATAGAGACTTGTTACTGTTGTGGACTTGTGTTCCACCTTAGTAAAAAGGTAGGGTCCTAGGAACTCTTTCTCTGTTCACCTGTATTTTCCTCCTTAAAAACCTACTGCGCAGCAGTAACTCTTTTTCTTTAGCTATTCTTGTCTCAGGTTATGGTGGGTTGGCCACCTACTGTAACCCTGTCCTATAATCTTCTATACTTATTCCTACACTGCTTTTATTATCCTTCTCAGTTCCTGTTTCCTTCCTTGGGGACCCTAGAGAGAATGTGCCCAAACAAAGGAATAAGGCACTAAGGATATGCCAAAATAAATAAATATGGCATATATATATATATATATATATCCATTGTATCCCACTTTATCTCCAGGGACCACAGTGTCAGTGACCTTTCTGTTTGTGTCCTTCAGCAGTGCTTCTGGGATTCTGACCATAGAAAAAACATGGAAACCAAGCTGATCATCCACCTTGGCTCCCAGCAACCCTCTGGTTTAAATGATAGACTTATTTTCCACTAACATCTTTCAGCCACCCCTTATTTTTCCCTAAAGTCTATTTGTTTTTGTACTCATTTCATTTATTTTTCATTTTCACCATATGTCTCCATTTCTGCCTCCTTCCCACACATTTGTCACCTTTCAGCCTTCTTACCAGGCCCTGTTAATTAGTCTCCACCTGGGAACTTCTCAGCTCTTTCACTCCCATTATGCTTTTATCTTCCCATCATCACCTTTTTGTTTCACAGATTCTCTTAATCTTACCATTTATCACTTCTTCTCCTGAGCCTCCCCTTTCTTTTCTCCACATATATATCTCTTTCTCATTTTACCTCTCCTCTACACTAACTTGTTTTTTTTTCTCTTTTAGATATTTCCTGAAGAAGACCTAAGGTCGAAATGTAGATTTTTAACTTTATTTTCTATTTTCAGCGTGCATTTAATATAACCATTTTGTTTTGCTCTCTCTCTCTCTCTCTCTCTATATATATATATATATCTATATATATGTAGTGCACTCAGAAATGTATAAAAGAAATAAGGATACCTAACGTAATTAGGCTAGAGCCATGGTTATTTGAAAAATAAAACATTGAAGGTCTGTCCTGTTTGAAAATAAAGGAGGGATGTGATGCCTTAAAATGACGTGTAGAATAAGAAACTGCATAACTGTGCAGCATGGGTTTTAAAACAATAATGACACAATATTAGTAGATTATACTGGGATATTCTCCTTGCTAAAAAGGAAAATAGAATAATTTCCAAAGCATTTCCCAACCGGATGAGAATTAAATATGCAGCATATAAATTTATTTTTTGTGGTTTCCTAAACAAATAAACTTGCACAATAAGAGATAACCCACGCAACAGCCAAATTAGGAACTAGTATAAAGTTTGCTTGCTCCTGCTAACAGTGTTGACTATGTTAAGAAATATAAAAAAAATGAGTGGCAGTCAGGCTACTCTTTTACAGTTTTAGCAACTGCTTATTTTGTTAAAGATCAAGTTGTCAGACAGAATACAGGCTAAGCTGTAACATTACCATATGTACCACAAACACTTAGACTACTGAACTATGTATTTAAACTGGTGTTTGGACTTTTTTCCCCTGCAGACAGCATGTTAGCCAAATATCCATTATTCCTTGCACTACCAAAAGCCTTAGGACAGACTTACCTATATCTAGGAGAGCTGAGAACCCTTCAGTATAGGGAAAACAGCACCCTAACCTGGCTGTTTTGATATTATGTAAAGATGTCACTCCAAGAGAAGGGGGAGGAGCCTAAAGCTCACTGTGGTGTAATTAAACATGCACAGCACAAAATAGGCTTCCTGTATAAAATCTGCATGTTAAAGCTATCTTACATGTTTCTTTTGCTTACATTGTATTATACCAGGGTCATCCTGCCTGATGGTTAAACCACAGAGTTAGATATTTGTATGTTTAGCTTAAGGGCTAGGTCAGGTGACCCCAGTGTTCACTATAAATACTCCTCCTTGAGGCGACTGCTTCAGTGGAGCTTTGGTAATGGTAATAGAATGAGCTACCTAAGGGAAGTAGCCAGATATAGACATGGGGTAAAATATCTATATTGACAGGCAAGAACTGTGCAAACTACTGGATGTAGTGAATTGTTGCTTTTTGTTTCGATTTATGTTTTGTTTGCCTGTCTTTAGGTTTTGAATAAATATCACACCAAGGTGTGTTTTAAAATGTAAACCAGTTGTGTCAATGTTGTCCATCCCACACCTGTCTACAGTTATATCAATAGTTAACCACATAAAATCCTCACCCCATGTTAGGTCTTGTAGTTTATCTAATATATGCATAGTAACCATGAGAACTGATGGGAGTCTCTGAAATGACTGTTTTAAAAAATAATCAATAAATTGACTAAAGTTACATGTCAGAGAACTGATACCTGACACAGTGGGTTGCAGTGGTGGTTTGTAGGATGCTTGAGGATTTGGGGTAATCCATACAATGTTGGAATTACTGGGAAGTTGGATTTCAGAAAGGCAGTTTCATCCTTGCTAATTAAGCCTGCTGTATATGCACATTCCACCAGTGTAAATAAGTCAAGTGAGTACTTGGATGTAGGATCCCTTTTCAGTTTTTCATAAGTCCCTTCCTCATTAAGCAGTTTGAAGATTTTAGAATCACAGAAACTTTCTTTCATTAAAACTATGTTTCCCCCTTTGTCTGATTCCTTCATCACTATACCTTTAAGACTGTGTAGTACTTTTAAATCATTTTTTTCAGAGATGCTCGGTTACATGGCCTAGAGAGATTTTTTTTATTTAATGCCTCTAAGTCTCTCAAATGTTGAGATTGCTGCCTTTTGAATCTGTGGGGTAAAAATAGATATGGGTTTAAATTTACCATGTCGCAATTATCGTAATATCAGAAACAACATCATAATTATTGCAATCAAATGCTTCATAATAGTTAAGTATGCTTTCTAGGTCTGGGCAATCTAATAGGCAGAAATCATTATTAAGGGTTACATCCAAATTCGACCCTTCTGGTTGCAAGTCTGTTGTAGCTTCCCATGTGGTTCTCTGTAAGATGTCTTCGAGTCTCATTTCAAAGAGGGTGGCACCCATAGTTTCTGATGTTTTGAAGTTGTATTTTAATTTAAGCTTCCTGATTAGCTTAAACACATCAGTCTTGACCTCAAAAAAATCAACACATGGAGTCAGTGAAAAAGATAAACCATATTCTAAAACTTTAATCTGAGTGTCTGTTAACATCAGGTCTGTTAAATTGATTACTGTGTTTTTGTAATACAGATGATTTTAAGCTTCTGAGGAAGGACTTGTTGGTCTGAAAGCTAAGGCACTTTGTTCTTTTAGGCCCCGTCCACACTACACCACTTGAGCCCAGTAATGGATGCAATCCGTTACGGCCGCGGAGCGGTGATGCGTTCACACCTCGGCGGTGTCCGTTGGCATGACAGCCGCCCGATCCACGTCGAGATCCGGTGACCGTTACGGCAGTGCCCGATCACAATGCAGCTGGCGGCTGCGCTTTGTGCCTGGGGACCATTACCGGCAGTCCACCTGCCGCCGGTAACGGTACCAGGGCGGGACCGGTTTCATAACCGTTGTTGAAACCACCTCATATGTGGTTTCAACAACGGTTACGAAAACGCCTCCTGTAACGTTACCAGTGTAAATGCACGCCATTACCAATGCGGTTTACACCCTCTGTAATGTTACAGAAGGGTTTTCGGGCTGCAGTGTGGACAGGGCCTTAGTTACATCTATGTTGGTCCAATAAAAGGTATCATATCATTTGCTTCTGGATGTGTTTTTGTAAGGCACTTCTGTGCTTCTCTTTTGGGTCTTATGTCTGCCTCTTCCTCGTCATCCTCTTCTCATTCTTGGTTTTTTGGAGAACTTCTATGTTGGATTTTCTGTAGGTTTGCAGTAGCTGTTATTTGTAATTTGGATCCACCCCATTTGGGGTATATTTTCACTAAAAATGGATCCCTGCTGGATGTGGAGGGTTCACAGGTTCAGTGTTTATCACTACAGTTTTGTTTCAGATTTTGTTGCCAATTATCATTTGATTTTGATCTGTTGTTTCTCCTCCAATTTCTAGAGCTGCTTCTCTGCTGGTCCCTGGGTGGAGAGGTTTCAGAAAGGTCCCACTTAAACACTTGACCAGACTAAAAATCCACAGAATCCCTTTGCAATTTCTACAGCTTTCCTACTAACGAGTTCCTTCTCAACTTTTGTTGCATTATTTTTATATTTTTTTGTTTAGTTCAGTGAACTCTGGGTCTTCTTTAAAGGGTCTTGGTCGATTTTGGATTTCTGCAATCTCTTTTTCAGCTTCTGCTAGGTCCCTCCTGTCTTGTTTAATTAATGCAGCAATAAACTATGCAGTGCAACTGGTGCAAGCTAGTTCCCAATCAGTTTTTAGTAACAGGTCAGAGTAGCTACAAGACATCTAGTCTTAGCCCACAGGGTGACCTCCCTTTTTCCAAATAATGCTCAAGCATTATTTTGTTGTAATATTTTTTTAGCTCTGTAATTCTTCACTTCTCTAACTGAAAAAAGTTCATTTAACTCACCAGAGGTTGTTGTACTTGTATCTCTTGTGTATAAATTCTGCCTTAGATGCTCCCTGCATCTAAGTGTAGCAGCCCAATTCTTCAGGCACTCAAAATCTGCATTCTCCATGGTGTGTTCAGTGACTGTGGCTGTGGCATTTCCCTCGGTTCTGCTCCTTTGGCTCATACCCCAAACAGTTCAGGTTCAGTCCACAAATTCTTCTGTTCGTAATTCTTGGAGGGAAAGTCGGAGAGTGCTTGTTTTTATTTTCTATTAAAAGAGATTGCAGCAGAGGCAATGTGAAAGCAGTCATTTCAGTATTTAAGAACAGCAAAGTGTAGTGGGTGCAAATATCAGGTATCATTCAGGTCTAAACAGTCCGAGCATCCAGCAGTAACTGAAAAGAGCAGCTTGTTTCAAACAAAAGAAAATTCAGTGCGTCACAGGTACAGTACCTGAGGGTGCAATGGAGAGGAAGGTTGCTATCCCTCAAAACGTAGTCGAGTAACAAGGATTCCAGCACTCTGAACACCATTTTGTCAATGGAGAGAAAATAATCCAGTACGAACTGCTACCAATGTCAATCCATTTCTATTTATTCATTCAAAACATTGTACCAGGCACATCTCCAAGCATTGGAGGTAAACCAGGAACACGTTCCTCAGTACTTCGACCAAATGCTTTGGCCTTCGTCAGGGGGGGTGTCTAAACGATACAACTCACCACCATTTATTTACATCTTCTTAAAGTGGAACTATGGAACATCACATTTAACACAAATGTATTATAAACACACTGCGTTTTCATTATTTTTGCAGGTCCTGTGATAAAACTGACCCAGTTGGTAGTTTATTCCCTCTACCTCCTCAATTGGAAGATATGGAAAGGCTCATACAACACTGAACCACCCAGACCTTCAGACCTTAGTGTAAATCCAACCCCCCCCCGCCCCCAAAATCTACGATTTGACATACAGTTGTTACAGGATCTCAGTTACCCAGTATTTCTGTTATCTCACCTGGGTCTGTTTTTATGTCTACTTGACCTATATTGTATAGCAATTTTGGTTCTTGCCCTTACCTTTATACAACCTCCAACCACCTTTTCCCCTCCCCCTGCCTTTTAATCAAAATCTTTTACAACTTTGGGGCTCTCAATATCTTTTTTTACGTGTATTTATGATAAAATTCATTAAATAATGATATTCCATAGCATAAAGTAATTATATCGTGCTTTGGAAAATATCTTGGAAAATTTTTTGCACTGTCACTTTAAGAAGGCCAAAGCATTTGGCTGAAGTGCTAGGGGAACCTGTTCTTGATTTACCTCCAATGCTTGGAGATGTGCCTGTTTCAATGTTTTGAATGAATACATAGAAATGGATTGACAATGGCAGCAGTTTGTATTGGATCATTTTTTCTTCGTTGACAAGAAGGTGTTCGGAGTGCTGGAATCCTTGTTATTTGACTCACTGACAGCAGTGCACATGGCACACTGCAGAGACAGTAGTACACGTGGCACAGTACAGTGGTGGCAGTACATACAGCACAACACAGTGATGGTAGTACATGTGGCACTGACCAGTGTCAGCAGTGCATGTGGCACAGTGCAGTGTTTGCAGTGCACATGGTGCAGTGCAGTGTGGGCAGTACACAAGACAAAGTATGGTGTCAACAATGCATGAGGCGCAGTATAGAGTCAGCAGTGCAAGTGGTGCAGTGCAGTGTCTGCAGTGCATGTTGCAATTTGCAGAGTTAGCAGGGCACTTGGCACAGTTCACTGACAGACACACAGGTGGTACAGTACAGTGATGGCAGTGCATGTGGCTCAGCATAGAGACAGCAGTATGTGTGGCACAGTGCATGTGGTACAGTGCAGTGACAGCAGTTTACATGGCACAGCAAAGTGATGGCAGCAGCACAGTGATTGAACTGCATGTGGCAGTGCACGTGGCACAGTGCAGACTTGGAAGTGCACATGGCACAGTGCCATACATGTGGTACAGTGCAGTGATGGCAGTACATTTGGCACAATATAGTGACAGCAATAAGAGTGGCATAGGGCAGTGGCAGCAGTACACATGGCACAGTGCAGTGGCCAGGGTCTTCAAGGTCTTGGACACAAAAAACAGTACTTGGTGCCCCTTTTTAAAGTGAAAAACATGGACTGAAGTTCTTTGCCACAGGTGCATAGACTATGATACAAGGATATGGGGTCCCAATAAGGCTGGTCTCTCTGGGTACCTGATTCAGAGACACTGGCACCCACTATCTAGATCACCTCTATTGGAACAATTTTGTCCAGAGCCCCTCTGACTTCCAAGCTCTGGGTTAAACCACTTCCTAGAGGGCTGGTATTAACACTCTAAGAGGGATCACAGCCCTGACTTCAGTGATACTTCTCTTGGGGATGACATTCACTATTTACCCAGCATTCAGTGCACTGAGCCTGGAAGAGAGGCTGGACTGCCTCTTCCTTCCGCCCCCACCAGGTATAAAACAGTCAAGAATTAGCAGCTGCATGACTAGGGGCTCACAGAACAGCAGCTGACATTCTCTGCACGGCAGTAAAGCAGCACAGTAACACAGATGCTGGAGGTTTTCTCAGAACCAAGAACTCAACTTGCTACACAGACGGCATGGAATCAGAACAGGAAATACTATATGCGTGGCAAGCCAAAACAGGTAGGCAGTTTTAACTTGCATGATGTATCAAAGTGTAGAGATTTCCACAGGTAAAGTAGCTACGCTGGGTACCAATGCATATCTCTTACCCAGGGAAGGGGCTCTCTGGCTGGGCAGGCATGGTAACCTCACCCCCTAAATCTTCCAGGTCCTGCTAACTACACTTCCCTTGGGCCTAGCACTCCCAGACACCCAGGGCTAATGGCCCTCACCTCCCTGATGGCCTGCCAGTGTTGGGGCTTCCACAGGCTTGGTTGTTACCCAGGGTCCCAATGCATATCTCTTACCCAGGGAAGGGGCTCTCTGGCTGGGCAGGCATGGTAACCTCACCCCCTAAAACTTCCAGGTCCTGCTATTTACACTTCCCTTGGGCCTAGCACTCCCAGACACCCAGGGCTAATGGCCCTCACCTCCCTGATGGCCTGCCAGGGCAGAGACCTGAACAGGCTTCCTTGTCACCCAGGGTCCCAATGCACATCTCTTACCCAGGGAAAGGGCTCTCTGGCTGGGCAGGCATTGTACCCCCAACCCCTAAAACTTCCAGGTCCTGCTAACTACACTTCCCTTGGGCCTAGCACTCCCAGACAGCAGGGGTTCATGCCTCTAACCTCCCTGATGGCCTGCCAGTGTTGGGGCTTCCACAGGCTTGGTTGTTACCCAGGGTCCCAATGCATATCTCTTACCCAGGGAAGGGGCTCTCTGGCTGGGCAGGCATGGTAACCTCACCCCCTAAAACTTCCAGGTCCTGCTATTTACACTTCCCTTGTGCCTAGCACTCCCAGACACCCAGGGCTAATGGCCCTCACCTCCCTGATGGCCTGCCAGTGTTGGGCCTTCCACAGGCTTGGTTGTTACCCAGGGTCCCAATGCAGATCTCTTACCCAGGGAAGGGGCTCTCTGGCTGGGCAGGCATGGTAACCTCACCCCCTAAAACTTCCAGGTCCTGCTAATTACACTTCCCTTGGGCCTAGCACTCCCAGACACCCAGGGCTAATGGCCCTCACCTCCCTGATGGCCTGCCAGGGCAGAGACCTGAACAGGCTTCCTTGTCACCCAGGGCCCCAATGCATATCTCTCCCCCAGGGAAAGTGCTCTCTGCCTGGGGAGAACTGCTGGCATGTTCCCTGGAGACTTCCGGAATCAGCCTGCCAGCCTCAGCATCAAACCATGCCCAGCAAGTGCTATCACAGCCTGGGTAGGCTTCCTAAACTCCCTTGGCGACTAATAAGCCCGACCAGCACTATTTAAAGATATCCCAGCCAACAGCCAGTGAGCCATCTGGTCTGGAAAGCCCGTCCGACCATCTGGTCCTAACATCTCTCAGGACATCTGGTCCCACAGGACCAAGGACATCTGGTCACACTTTCTCCCAGGGACTTCAGCTACTGCTAGGATTCCACCGGGACTCGATGCCCTTAGCCTGGAAACAGCTGCTGGCATTGCCCTAAGACTACCAGGGCCTGCTGTTAAAGCCTCCCTTGGGGCTAGCACTCCCAGACACACAGGGCTAATGGCCCTCACCTCCCTGATGGCCTGCCAGGGTAGAGACCTGCACAGGCTTCCTTGTCACCCAGGGTCCCAATGCACATCTCTTACCCAGGGAAAGGGCTCTCTGGCTGGGCAGGCATTGTACCACCCCTAAAACTTCCAGGTCCTGCTAACCACACTTCCCTTGGGCCTAGCACTCCCAGACAGCAGGGGTTCATGCCTCTAACCTCCCTGATGGCCTGCCAGTGTTGGGGCTTCCACAGGCTTGGTCGTTACCCAGGGTCCAAATGCATGTCTCTTACCCAGGGAAGGGGCTCTCTGGCTGGGCAGGCATGGTAACCTCACCCCCTAAAACTTCCAGGTCCTGCTATTTACACTTCCCTTGGGCCTAGCACTCCCAGACACCCAGGGCTAATGGCCCTCACCTCCCTGATGGCCTGCCAGGGCAGAGACCTGAACAGGCTTCCTTGTCACCCAGGGTCCCAATGCACATCTCTTACGCAGGGAAGGGGCTCTCTGGCTGGGCAGGCATGGTAACCTCACCCCCTAAAACTTCCAGGTCCTGCTAATTACACTTCCCTTGGGCCTAGCACTCCCAGACACCCAGGGCTAATGGCCCTCACCTCCCAGATGGCCTGCCAGGGCAGAGACCTGAACAGGCTTCCTTGTCACCCAGGGTCCCAATGCATATCTCTTACACAAGGAAAGGGCTCACTGGCTGGGCAGGCATTGTAATCCCACCCCCTAAAACTTCCAGGTCCTGCTAACTACACTTCCCTTGGGCCTAGCACTCCCAGACAGCAGGGGTTCATGCCTCTAACCTCCCTGATGGCCTGCCAGTGTTGGGGCTTCCACAGGCTTCCTTGTCACCCAGGGTCCCAATGCATATCTCTTCCCAGGAAGGGCTCTCTGGCTGGGCAGGCATGGTAACCTCACCCCCTAAAACTTCCAGGTCCTGCTATTTACACTTCCCTTGGGCCTAGCACTCCCAGACACCCAGGGCTAATGGCCCTCACCTCCCTGATGGCCTGCCAGGGCAGAGACCTGAACAGGCTTCCTTGTCACCCAGTGTCCCAATGCATATCTCTTACCCAGGGAAGGGGCTCTCTGGCTGGGCAGGCATGGTAACCTCACCCCCTAAAACTTCCAGGTCCTGCTAATTACACTTCCCTTGGGCCTAGCACTCCCAGACACCAGGGCTAATGGCCCTCACCTCCCTGATGGCCTGCCAGGGCAGAGACCTGAACAGGCTTCCTTGTCACCCAGGGCCCCAATGCATATCTCTCCCCCAGGGAAAGTGCTCTCTGCCTGGGGAGAACTGCTGGCATGTTCCCTGGAGACTTCCGGAATCAGCCTGCCAGCCTCAGCATCAAACCATGCCCAGCAAGTGCTATCACAGCCTGGGTAGGCTTCCACAAACTCCCCTTGAGCGACTATTAAGCCCGACCAACACTATTTAAAGATATCCCAGCCAACAGCCAGTAGGGCCATCTGGTCTGGAAAGCCCGTCCGGCCATCTGGTCCTAACATCTCTCAGGGACATCTGGTCCCACCAGGACCAATGGACATCTGGTCACACTTTCTCCCAGGGACTTCAGCTACTGCTAGGATTCCACCGGGACTCGATGCCCTTAGCCTGGAAACAGCTGCTGGCATTGCCCTAAGACTACCAGGGCCTGCTGTTAAAGCCTCCCTTGGGGCTAGCACTCCCAGACACACAGGGCTAATGGCCCTCACCTCCCTGATGGCCTGCCAGGGTAGAGACCTGCACAGGCTTCCTTGTCACCAGGGGTCCCAATGCATCTCTTGCAGGAAAGGGCTCTCTGGCTGGGCAGGCATTGTACCCCAACCCCTAAAACTTCCAGGTCCTGCTAACCACACTTCCTTGGGCCTAGCACTCACAGACAGCAGGGGTTCAGCCTCTAACCTCCTGATGGCCTGCCAGTGTTAGGGCTTCCACAGGCTTAGTTGTTACCCAGGGTCCCAATGCATATCTTCTTACCCAGGAAGGGGCTCTCTGGCTGGGCAGGCATGGCAACCTCACCCCCAAAACTTCCAGGTCCTGCTATTTACACTTCCTTGGGCAAACATTCCCCAGACACCCAGGACTAATGCCTCACCTCCCTGATGGCCTGCCAGTGTTGGGCCTTCCACAGGCTTGGTTGTTACCCAGGGTCCCAATGCATATCTCTTACACAGGAAGGGGCTCTCTGCCTGGGCAGGCATGGTAACCTCACCCCCTAAAACTTCCAGGTCCTGCTAATTACACTTCCCTTGGGCCTAGCACTCCCAGACACCCAGGGCTAATGGCCCTCACCTCCCTGATGGCCTGCCAGGGCAGAGACCTGAACAGGCTTCCTTGTCACCCAGGGCCCCAGTGCATATCTCTCCCCCAGGGAAAGTGCTCTCTGCCTGGGGAGAACTGCTGGCATGTTCCCTGGAGACTTCTAGAATCAGCCTGCCAGCCTCAGCATCAATCCATGCCCAGCAAGTGCTATCACAGCCTGGTAGGCTTCCACAAACTCCCTTGAGCGACTATTAAGCCCGACCAACACTATTTAAAGATATCCCAGCCAACAGCCAGTAGGGCCATCTGGTCTGGAAAGCCCGTCCGCCATCTGGTCTCAACAATCTCAGGGACATCTGGTCCCACCAGGACCAAAGGACATCTGGTCACACTTTTCCCAGGGACTTCAGCTACTGCTAGGATTCCACCGGGACTCGATGCCCTTAGCCTGGAAACAGCTGCTGGCATTGCCCTAAGACTACCAGGGCCTGCTGTTAAAGCCTCCCTTGGGGCTAGCACTCCCAGACACACAGGGCTAATGGCCCTCACCTCCCTGATGGCCTGCCAGGGTTGAGACCTGCACAGGCTTCCTTGTCACCCAGGGTCCCAATGCATCTCTTACCCAGGGAAAGGGCTCTCTGGCTGGGCAGGCATTGTACCCCCAACCCCTAAAACTTCCAGGTCCTGCTAACCACACTTCCCTTGGGCCTAGCACTCCCAGACAGCAGGGGTTCATGCCTCTAACCTCCCTGATGGCCTGCCAGTGTTGGGGCTTCCACAGAGCTTAGTTGTTACCCAGGGTCCAAATGCATATCTCTTACCCAGGGAAGGGGCTCTCTGGCTGGGCAGGCATGGTAACCTCACCCCCTAAAACTTCCAGGTCCTGCTATTTACACTTCCCTTGGGCCTAGCACTCCCAGACACCCAGGGCTAATGGCCCTCACCTCCCTGATGGCCTGCCAGGGCAGAGACCTGAACAGGCTTCCTTGTCACCCAGGGTTCCAATGCATATCTCTTACCCAGGGAAAGGGCTCTCTGGCTGGGCAGGCATTGTACCCCCACCCCCTAAAACTTCCAGGTCCTGCTAACTACACTTCCCTTGGGCCTAGCACTCCCAGACAGCAGGGGTTCATGCCTCTAACCTCCCTGATGGCCTGCCAGTGTTGGGGCTTCCACAGGCTTGGTTGTTACCCAGGGTCCCAATGCATATCTCTTACCCAGGGAAGGGGCTCTCTGGCTGGGCAGGCATGGTAACCTCACCCCTAAAACTTCCAGGTCCTGCTATTTACACTTCCCTTGGGCCTAGCACTCCCAGACACCCAGGGCTAATGGCCCTCACCTCCCTGATGGCCTGCCAGGGCAGAGACCTGAACAGGCTTCCTTGTCACCCAGTGTCCCAATGCATATCTCTTACCCAGGGAAGGGGCTATCTGGCTGGGCAGGCATGGTAACCTCACCCCCTAAAACTTCCAGGTCCTGCTAATTACACTTCCCTTGGGCCTAGCACTCCCAGACACCCAGGGCTAATGGCCCTCACCTCCCTGATGGCCTGCCAGGGCAGAGACCTGAACAGGCTTCCTTGTCACCCGGGCCCCAATGCATATCTCTCCCCCAAGGAAAGTGCTCTCTGCCTGGGGAGAACTGCTGGCATGTTCCCTGGAGACTTCCGGAATCAGCCTGCCAGCCTCAGCATCAAACCATGCCCAGCAAGTGCTATCACAGCCTGGGTAGGCTTCACAAACTCCTTGAGCTACTATTAAGCCCGATAACACTATTTAAAGATATCCCAGCCAACAGCCAGTAGGGACCATCTGGTCTGGAAAGCCCGTCCGGCCATCTGGTCCTAACATCTCTCGGGACATCTGGTCCCACCAGGACCAAGGGACATCTGGTCACACTTTCTCCCGGGACTTCAGCTACTGCTAGATTCCACCAGGACTCGATGCCCTTAGCCTGGAAACAGCTGCTGGCATTGCCCTAAGACTACCAGGGCCTGCTGTTAAAGCCTCCCTTGGGGCTAGCACTCCCAGACACACAGGGCTAATGGCCCTCACCTCCCTGATGGCCTGCCAGGGTAGAGACCTGCACAGGCTTCCTTGTCACCCAGGGTCCCAATGCATCTCTTACCCAGGGAAAGGGCTCTCTGGCTGGGCAGGCATTGTACCCCCAACCCCTAAAACTTCCAGGTCCTGCTAACCACACTTCCCTTGGGCCTAGCACTCCCAGACAGCAGGGGTTCATGCCTCTAACCTCCCTGATGGCCTGCCAGTGTTGGGGCTTCCACAGGCTTGGTCGTTACCCAGGGTCCAAATGCATGTCTCTTACCCAAGGAAGGGGCTCTCTGGCTGGGCAGGCATGGTAACCTCACCCCCTAAAACTTCCAGGTCCTGCTATTTACACTTCCCTTGGGCCTAGCACTCCCAGACACCCAGGGCTAATGGCCCTCACCTCCCTGATGGCCTGCCAGTGTTGGGCCTTCCACAGGCTTGGTTGTTACCCAGGGTCCCAATGCAGATCTCTTACCCAGGGAAGGGGCTCTCTGGCTGGGCAGGCATGGTAACCTCACCCCCTAAAACTTCCAGGTCCTGCTCATTACACTTCCCTTGGGCCTAGCACTCCCAGACACCCAGGGCTAATGGCCCTCACCTTCCTGATGGCCTGCCAGGGCAGAGACCTGAACAGGCTTCCTTGTCACCCAGGGCCCCAATGCATATCTCTCCCCCAGGGAAAGTGCTCTCTGCCTGGGGAGAACTGCTAGCATGTTCCCTGGAGACTTCCGGAATCAGCCTGCCAGCCTCAGCATCAAACCATGCCCAGCAAGTGCTATCACAGCCTGGGTAGGCTTCCATAAACTCCCCTTGAGCGACTATTAAGCCCGACCAACACTATTTAAAGATATCCCAGCCAACAGCCAGTAGGGCCATCTGGTCTGGAAAGCCAATCGGCCATCTGGTCCTAACAACTCTCAGGGACATCTGGTCCCACCAGGACCAAGGACATCTGGTCACTTTTCCCAGGGACTTCAGCCACTGCTAGGATTCCACCAGGACTCGTGCCCTTAGCCTGGAAACAGCTGCTGGCATTGCCCTAAGACTACAGGGTCTGCTGTTAAAGCCTCCCTTGGGACTAGCCTCCCCAGACACAGGGCTAATGGCCTCACCTCCCAGATGGCCTGCCACAGAGAGACCTGCACAGGCTTCCTTGTCACCAGGGTCCCAATGCATCTCTTACCCAGGGAAAGGGCTCTCTGGCTGGGCAGGCATTGTACCCCCAACCCCTAAAACTTCCAGGTCCTGCTAACTACACTTCCCTTGGGCCTAGCACTCCCAGACAGCAGGGGTTCATGCCTCTAACCTCCCTGATGGCCTGCCAGTGTTGGGGCTTCCACAGGCTTGGTTGTTACAGAGGGTCCAAATGCATATCTCTTACCCAGGGAAGGGGCTCTCTGGCTGGGCAGGCATGGTAACCTCACCCCCTAAAACTTCCAGGTCCTGCTATTTACACTTCCCTTGGGCCTAGCACTCCCAGACACCCAGGGCTAATGGCCCTCACCTCCCTGATGGCCTGCCAGTGTTGGGCTTCACAGGCTTGGTTGTTACCCAGGGTCCCAGTGTATATCTTACCCAGGGAAGGGGCTCTCTGGCTGGGCAGGCATGGTAACCTCACCCCCTAAAACTTCCAGGTCCTGCTATTTACACTTCCCTAGGGCCTAGCACTCCCAGACACCCAGGGCTAATGGCCCTCACCTCCCTGATGGCCTGCCAGGGCAGAGACCTGAACAGGCTTCCTTGTCACCCAGGGTCCCAATGCATATCTCTTACCCAGGGAAGGGGCTCTCTGGCTGGGCAGGCATGGTAACCTCACCCCCTAAATCTTCCAGGTCCTGCTAACTACACTTCCCTTGGGCCTAGCACTCCCAGACACCCAGGGCTAATGGCCCTCACCTCCCTGATGGCCTGCCAGTGTTGGGGCTTCCACAGGCTTGGTTGTTACCCAGGGTCCCAATGCTATATCTCTTACCGAGGGAAAGGGCTCTCTGGCTGGGCAGGCATGGTAACCTCACCCCCTAAATCTTCCAGGTCCTGCTAACTACACTTCCCTTGGGCCTAGCACTCCCAGACACCCAGGGCTAATGGCCCTCACCTTCCTGATGGCCTGCCAGGGCAGAGACCTGAACAGGCTTCCTTGTCACCCAGGGTCCCAATGCACATCTCTTACCCAGGGAAAGGGCTCTCTGGCTGGGCAGGCATTGTACCCCCACCCCCTAAAACTTCCAGGTCCTGCTAACTACACTTCCTTGGGCTAGCACTCCCAGACAACGAGGGTTCATGCCTCTAACCTCCCTGATAGCCTGCCAGTGTTGGGGCTTCCACAAGGCTTAGTTGTTACCCAGGTCCCAATGCATATCTCTTACCCAGGGAAGGGCTCTCTGGCTGGGCAGGCATGGTAACCTCACCCCCTAAAACTTCCAGGTCCTGCTAATTACACTTCCCTTGGGCCTAGCACTCCCAGACAGCAGGGGTTCATGCCTCTAACCTCCCTGATGGCCTGCCAGTGTTGGGGCTTCCACAGGCTTGGTTGTTACCCAGGGTCCCAATGCATATCTCTTACCCAGGGAAGGGGCTCTCTGGCTGGGCAGGCATGGTAACCTCACCCCCTAAAACTTCCAGGTCCTGCTATTTACACTTCCCTTGGGCCTAGCACTCCCAGACACCCAGGGCTAATGGCCCTCACCTCCCTGATGGCCTGCCAGGGCAGAGACCTGAACAGGCTTCCTTGTCACCCAGGGCCCCAATGCATATCTCTCCCCCAGGGAAAGTGCTGTCTGCCTGGGAAGACCTGCTGGCATGTTCCCTGGAGACTTCCAGAATCAGCCTGCCAGCCTCAGCATCAAACCATGCCCAGCAATACTGCTATCACAGCCTGGGTAGGCTTCCACAAACTCCCTTGAGTGACTATTAAGCCCGATCCAGCACTGTTAAAGAGATCCTCCTGCCAGCAGCAGTAGGGCCATCTGGTCTGGAGAGCCCGTCCGGCCATCTGGTCCTAACAACTCTCAGGGACATCTGGTCACAATCCAGGACAAGGGACATCTGGTCACACTTTCCCCAGGGACTTCAGCTACTGCTAGGATTCCTGGGACTGGTGCCCATAGCCTAGAACAGCTGCTGTTGCCCTAAGACTACCAGGGCCTGCTCTTAAGCCTCCTTGGGGCTAGCACTCCCAGACACACAGGACTAACGACCTCACCTCCCTGCTATTTTGCCAGATAGAGACCACAGGCTTCCTTGTCACCCAGGGTCCCAATGCATCTCTTACCCAGGAAAGGGCTCTCTGGCTGGAGGCAGGCATTGTGCTAACCCTAAAACTTCCAGGTCCTGCTAACCACACTTCCCTTTGGCCTAGCACTCCCAGACAGCAGGGGCTCATACTCTAACCTCTGATGGCCTGCAAAGTGTTGGGGGCTTCCACAGGCTTAGTTGTTTACCCAGGGTCAAATGCATATCTCTCACAGGAAGGGCTCTCTGGCTGGGCAGGCATGGTAACCTCACCCCTAAAACTTCCAGGTCCTGCTATTTACCTTCCCTTGGGCTAAGCACTCCCAGACACCCAGGACTAATGGCCCTCACCTCCTGATGGCCTGCAAGGGCAGATACCTGAACAGGCTTCCTTGTCCCCAGGGTCCCAATGCATATCTCTTACCCAAGGAAAGGGCTCTCTGGCCAGGCAGGCATGTACCCCCACCCTAAACTTCGGTCCTGCTAACTACACTTCCATAGACTAGCACTCCCAGACAGCAGTTTCATGCCTCTAACCTCTGATGGCCTGCCAGTGTTGAGACTACCACAGGTTAGTTGTACCAGGGTTCCAATGCATTCTCTTACCCAGGAAGGGCTCTCTGGCTGGGCAGGCATGGTAACCTCACCCCCTAAAACTTCCAGGTCCTGCTATTTACACTTCCCTTGGGCCTAGCACTCCCAGACACCCAGGGCTAATGGCCCTCACCTCCCTGATGGCCTGCCAGGGCAGAGACCTGAACAGGCTTCCTTGTCACCCAGGGTCCCAATGCATATCTCTTACCCAGGAAGGGCTCTCTGGCTGGCAGGCATGCTAACCTCACCCCCTAAAACTTCCAGGTCCTGCTATTTACACTTCCCTTGGGCCTAGCACTCCCAGACACCCAGGGCTAATGGCCCTCACCTCCCTGATGGCCTGCCAGTGTTGGGAGCTTCACAGGCTTGGTTGTTACCCAGGGTCCCAGTGTATATCTCTTACCCAGGAAGGGGCGCTCTGGCTGGGCAGGCATGGTAACCTCACCCCCTAAAACTTCCAGGTCCTGCTAATTACACAATTCCTTGGGCCTAGCACTCCCAGACACCCAGGGCTAATGGCCCTCACCTCCCTGATGGCCTGCCAGGGCAGAGACCTGAACAGGCTTCCTTGTCACCCAGGGTCCCAATGCATATCTCTTACCCAGGAAGGGGCTCTCTGGCTGGGCAGGCATGGTAACCTCACCCCCTTAAACTTCCAGGTCCTGCTATTTACGCTTCCCTTGGGCCTCACGCCTCCCAGACACCCAGGGGCTGTGGCCTCACACCTCCCTGATGGCCTGCCAGTGTTGGGCCTTCCACAGGCTTGGTTGTTACCCAGGTCCCAATGCATATCTCTTACCCAGGGAAGGGGCTCTCTGGCTGGGCAGGCATGGTAACCTCACCCCCTAAAACTTCCAGGTCCTGCTAATTACACTTCCCTTGGGCCTAGCACTCCCAGACACCCAGGGCTAATGACCCTCACCTCCCTGATGGCCTGCCAGGGCAGAGACCTAAACAGGCTTCCTTGTCACCCAGGGCTCCAATGCATATCTCTCCCCCCAGCAAAGTGCTCTCTGCCTGGGGAGAACTGCTGGCATGTTCCCTGGAGACTTCCAGAATCAGCCTGCCAGCCTCAGCATCAAACCATGCCCAGCAAGTGCTATCACAGCCTGGGTAGGCTTCCACAAACTAACCTTGAGCGACTAGCAAGCCCGACCAACACTATTTAAAAGATATCCAGCCAACAGCCAGTAGGGCCATCTGGTCTGGAAAGCCCGACCGACCATCTGGTCCTAACAACTCTCAGGGACATCTGGTCCCACCAGGACCAAGGGACATCTGGTCACACTTTCTCCCAGGGACTTCAGCTACTGCTGGGATTCCACCAGGACTCGATGCCCTTAGCCTGAAACAACAGCTGCATGCCCTAGACTCACAAGGCTGCATGCTGTTAAAGCCTCCTTAGGGCTAGCACTCCCAGAAACACAGGGCTAATGGCCTCACCTCCCTGATGGCCTGCCAGGGTAGAGACCCTGCACAGGCTTGCTTGTCACCCAGGGTCCCAATGCATACTCTTGCAGGAAAGGGCTCTCTGGCTGGGCAGGAATTATACCCAACCCTAAAACTTCCAGGTCCCTGCTAACCACACTTCCCTTGGGCCTAGCACTCCCAGACAGCAGGGGTTCATGCCTCTAACCTCCCTGATGGCCTGCCAGTGTTGGGGCTTCCACAGGCTTGGTTGTTACACAGGGTCCAAATGCATATCTCTTACCCAGGGAAGGGGCTCTCTGGCTGGGCAGGCATGGTAACCTCACCCCCTAAAACTTCCAGGTCCTGCTATTTACACTTCCCTTGGGCCTAGCACTTCCAGACACCCAGGGCTAATGGCCCTCACTCTTCCTGATGGCCTG